>CM022300.1:181510198-183983556 GCA_011799875.1 Thinopyrum elongatum
CTAGGCTTGAAGCTATGGAGCAGGAAGTCTTCCGGTGCAAGGGGATGGTAGAACGTGGACTCAATGCCAATCACCTCATGATCGCGGACTACACCCGCGATCTCAATGTTGATGGAAAGTCCATGAGGGACATCATCTTCACCTTCAACGAGCAAATCAACGTCCTCCAAAGCCAGATCTATGATCTCCAAAACCAAGTCTTTGAATATGAGGCGAGGTTTAAAGGTATGAGTTTGGCTGCCAGTTGCAGGACCCGTGAGACTCACTCCTCCTCTTATGATGGTGAGCCCTTGCCATGGAAACCCGAGGATACGATTGCCACTACTTCATCACCACCACCTCCTTCTTCATCACCAAAGGAAAATTGAGTATCGGGTATGGGCACTCCACTTGGCTTGTGCCAAGCTTGGGGGAGGTGCATCGGTATCGTATCACCTCCACTATCTTTTGCTTTTACTTATCTTAGTTTGATCCATAGTTATCTTTTGCTTTAGATGAATAAAAGTTTAGTTCGATCCTTTCTTTTCAAGTGTTTGCTTAGTGATCTATCTTTGTAATTGTGTGCAAGATATATATAATAAAGTTTAGTTTGATTTTTGTTTTCTTTACTTTCATGTTCAATAAAAAGAAAGGAAATAAATGAAAAAGATCATATGCTAATCTTATGGTAAGTAATGACATCACATAAGGAAGAGTATAAGTAGAACATTTTATTGGAGATTGACAAACATAGCATTGGTCAATGATGCAATTCATGGAAGAATTAATAAGGGAAGAGAAGATTCACATGCAAATACACTATCCTGGACATCTTTTGTGATTGTGAGCCCCCATCAAAATATTATATGCCAAAATTGTTGATGTTGGACAAAGAAGACAACGTAATGATTTATGTTTGTTCATATTCACATAGAAGTTATATTGTCATAGATCCTTTAACATGTGGTGCTTGCCCCCATCTTTGCTAGCCAAAAATTCCGCGCTAAGTAGAGATACTACTTGTGCATCCAAAAACCATTAAACCCAAATCTTATTTTGAGAGTCCACCATACCTACCTATGGATTGAGTAAGATCCTTCAAGTAAGTTGTCATTGGTGCAAATAGGGCAATAAAAATTGCTTCTAAAAGTGTTGGATCATTTAGTGTAAGAGAAAATTGAGCGTTGTACGAACTTGTGATGGCAAAGAATAAAAGTGACAAACTGCATAATAAAGGTTGCTATCACAAGGGGCAATATAACGTGACGTTCTTTTGCACTAAGAGATTGAGCATACAAACAAATAAGCGCATGGCAACCTCTGCTTCCCTCTGCGAAGGGCCTATCTTTTACTTTTATGTATTTACTTTTATGCAAGAGTCAAAGTTATTCTCTCTATTCCTTTTTATTTTTCTCTTTTGGCAAGCACCATGTGGTGAGGAAAGATCTAAGCACATATATCCAGTTGGATATGAGTAGCATGTCTTATTATTGTTGACATCACCCTCGAGGTGAGTATGTTGGGAGGTGAAACTTTAAGCCCCGATCTTTCTATGTGTCCGGTTGAAACGTTTTGCTCATGTGTATGCGGTGAGTGTTAGCAATCATAGAAGACTATATGATGGTTGAGTATGTGGACTTGCCAAAAAGGCTCCGATACGTGACCCTTCCTGAAAAGATGATGAATTGTAGTTGCAAAGTTGACTGAGAACATAGTTTGTTGGTTTTCAATAGAGTTTATGCTTTATACTTCAATGTTGTGATGAATTGTTACTTGTTCATGAGAAGTTATATGATATAAGTTCTATGATAAAGTTTTATGTTAAAGTTGGTTGATGTTATAATAATATACATGATGCTTCTATGTCCGTATTTTGTTTTTATCGACACCTCTCTTTCTAAGCATGTGGATATGTTTTTCGATTTCGGTTTTCGCTTGAGGACAAGCGAGGTCTAAGCTTGGGGGAGTTGATACGTCCATTTTCCATCATGTTTTCCTACTGTTATTTATGATGTTTTTATGCATAATAATGTTTTTTGGAGTAATTCTAATGCCTTTTCTTTCATAATATGCAAGGTTCACACAAAGAGGGAGAATTCCGGCAGCTGGAAATCTGGACCTGAAAAAGCTACGTCAGGCTACCTATTCTGCACAACTCCAAATGAGCTGAAACTTCATGAGGAATTTTTATGGAATAAATAAGAATTATTGGAGCAAATAACTACCAGAGGGGGCCCACCAGGTGGGGACAACCCACCTGGGCGCGCCAGGGAGCCCAGGCGCGCTCTGGTGGGTTGTGCCCTCCTCGGCCCACCTTCGGTGCCCCTCTTCTGGTATATAAGTCATTTTGACCTAGAAAAAATAAGGGAAGGACTTTCGAGACGAAACACCACCGTCTCGAGGCGGAACTTGGGCAGGAGCACTTTTGCCCTCCGGCGAAGCGATTCCGCCGGGGGAACTTCCCTCCCGGAGGGGGAAATGATCGTCATCATCATCATCACCAACAACTCTCCCATCTTGGGGAGGGCAATCTCCATCAACATCTTCAATAGCACCATCCCTCTCAAACCCTAGTTCATCTCTTGTGTTCAATCTTTGTGCCAGAACTATAGATTGGTACTTGTGGGTGACTAGTAGTGTTGATTACATCTTATTGTTGATTACTATATGGTTTATTTGGTGGAAGATTATATGTTCAGATCCATTATGATATTTAATACTCCTCTGATCTTGAGCATGATTATCATTATTGTGTAGTTACTTTTGTTCTTGAGGTCACGGAAGAAATCTTGTTGCAAGTAATCATGTGAACTTGATATGTGCTCGATATTTTGATGATATGTATGTTGTGATTCCCTTAGTGGTGTCATGTGAACGTCGACTACATGGCACTTCACCATATTATAGGCCTAAGGGAATGCATTGTGGAGAAGTTATTAGATGATGGGTTGCGAGAGTGACAGAAGCTTAAACCCTAGTTTATGCGCTATTCCGTAAGGGACTGATATGGATCCAAAGGTTTAATGCTATGGTTAGATTTATTCTTAATACTTTTCTCATAGTTGCGGATGCTTGCGACGGGGTTAATCATAAGTAGGAGGTTTGTTCAAGTAAGAACAGCACCTAAGCACCGGTCCACCCACATATCAAATTATCAAAGTAGCGAACACAAATCAAACCAACATGATGAAAGTGACTAGATGAAATTCCCGTGTACCCTCAAGAACGCTTTGCTTATCATAAGAGACCGTTTTGGCCTGTCCTTTGCCTCAAAAGGATTGGGCTACCTTGCTGCACTTTTGTTACCATTACCGTTACTTGCTTGTTACAAATTATCTTGCTACCAAACTACTCGTTACTTATAATTTCAGTGCTTGCAGACATTACCTTGCTGAAAACCGCTTGTCATTTGCTTCTGCTCCTTGTTGGGTTTGACACTCTTACTTATCAAAAGGAGTATGATTGATCCCATATACTTGTGGGTCATCAGGGGTGCAGTGGGGGCCCCCCTTCCCCCAATCTAGATTGTATTCTAGAGGAAGATATCTGTTCAGAGGGGGATTCAAAGGAAGGCGACCACTCCTATTTACCCCCTGAGGTGTTTGCTCTAACCTTGCATGCTGATGTTGGTCATATCATGCATATGGCACCTCGCATTGCTTACTTTATACATCTTATATGTCATCATCTTAGTTTAGATTTGCTTTATGTGAATGCCACTTGTTTGGTTTCTATATCATATATGTGAATTATGCAATGTCATCTTGTTTAGCCAGGCATCATATACGTGAATCATGCAATGCCATCCTGTTTAGCTAGTCATCGTATATGTGAATTGTATTGTTCCATACTATTTTTTTTCATCATGTATTCCATTTGTTGACAATGTTTGTACATTCATCTAATCTTCCTGTGCATCAGCCATTTGAGTCGGTGATGGGAAAATCTGGAGTGAAAACAACGTCTTCTGAGTAGTCAGTGCTACCTGTCGATGCAGATTTCTTGCTAGTTACATATACCTCCTCAGAGGAGGATTCAGAGACAGATGATTAGTCGTATCGCCCCCCCCCCCCGAGTTGTATGGTCTAACTTGGCAGGGTCATATTGCTCATACCATGCATCTGGTGTCTTGCATTGCCATGCCATCTGCTTAGATTAGACATGCTTTGTGTGAATGCCTCCTGTTTACTTTCTATATCAGATATGTGAATTATGCAATGCCATGTTTTTCAGTCAGTTATCATATATGTGAATTATGCAACGCCATCTTGTGTTGCCAGGCATCATATATGTGATTATCTCATGCCATCCTTTTTTTTCATTACGTATTCCATTTGTCGAGAATCTGTGTATATTGAACTACTCTTCATGTGCATCAGCCATTTGAGCCGGTTATGGAAAAATCTGGAGTGAAAGCAAGGTCTTCAGAGCAGACAATGGTACCTATTGAAGCATATATCTCGATGGTTACAGGTAGCTCCTCAGAGGAGGATGCAGAGATAGATGACCAGTCCTATATCCCACCTGAGGTGTATGCTCTAACTTGCAATGTTTATATTACTCATATCATGCATATGGTGTCTTGCATTGCTTAGTTAGACATCATATACAAAATACTCAATGCCATCTGCTTAGTTTAGAGATCATACATGCGAGTGCCAGCTGCTTAGTATATGAATCAATTATGTGAATTATATCATGCCATCCTGTATACTTAGACAACATGTATGTGAATTATTTCATCCCAACCTATTGTAGAAAGAAATCATATAGTTATGTCATGTTATCCTGTTTAGATACTCATCATATGTTGAATTATGCCATTATATCCTGTTAAGTTATCCATCATATATCTGAAACTATGTCATGCTATCCTGTTTAGTTAGCCATCATATATGTGAAATTGTGTCATGTTGTCCTGTTTGGTTAGACAACATATATGTGAATTACCACATCTGTCTATCATACAATGTCTGTACATTCAATTTCTTTTCTTGTTTATCATCCATTTGAATTGGAGGGGGTGATGGCAGTATCTAAGGGATTAAAAACATGATCTTCACAAAAGACAGTGCTACCCGTCGATGCAAATAGAACCATGGTTGTACTGGCCCACGAACTAGCCGCACCACACATAATCGAGACTCTTCCAGATTGTACACCTACACCGTTGGACAGAGAACCAACTGCACCCCATCTAACCCCAACCCCAATAGATAGTAAGCCACTTCTAGTTGACACAACACCATGTCCACCACAGAGTACCCCCACAAGAGCAGTTTGTAAGGCAACTGCAGTGCCCAAAGCACGAAGACCGCCATAGCGAATCCAAACTCCACGTTTAAAGCAGAAGAGCAACTATTCTCAGGTCAGATTCCGTAGCTATGGTTCACACTCCTTTGCTCTTGCATCACTGTATTTACTCATACCAAATAATTTCGTATTTGAAGGATCCAATTGAAACTCCAATGGCACAACAGGTATTTTTTTAAACTATTTCTTTAACTGGATTGTTGTTCTAACTTCTTGCTCTATGTTGATTTCAGTTTCAGTTGTATAAACAGTGATGTTCTCATGTCATGCACATTACAAGTGTTCTTAGTGCTGTGTAGTTTCCCACACTTATATTCTGTCTATGCTGTTGTGTCTAAAAAAGATATGATTTGAACTGTGTCTCTATCTTGATTTGGCAACATAAACTAGAATGATATAGACAATACAGTTACCATAGTACATAGATATATGTTTGTTTCATGCTGTTATCCTGTCCACCTTACTACTGAACCAGTTTACCAAAATGAGTTTCATATACTACATGCTAAACCTATGATGTGTCAGCTTGTTTCTCTTGTAGAATGCAAAAAGAATATTGGAGAAGAGCACCCCCATTATGCAATGGTAGAGAAAGTAATGCAGATAAGGTTTAAGATAGTGAGACAACCCTGTTGGTCTCCAAGAAAGGTAGTAAAAACTATCTTGTAGAGAGTGAGACAACCCCAAAGTCCTGCGTTGATGTAGTGTTCAAGTTACTGGCTACTACCGCTGGCACAAGCTCTTCGAACTCGCTGCCTGAATCACTTCGGCTTCTTTAGTCTTAGCTACAAGCTGAAAGGCATTAGTCAGCTGTACTGCGGCAAGAAGCCGAAGGACTGAGGAAGTCTCTGCAGAATTTAGATGCATACTTTCTGGTGCAACAGCAAGCACTGGAGGATTTTAGTGCCAAACAAGAGAAATCTAATAAGCTTGCTAAGCTTCTTGCCAGCATGGTGGGTATCCAGGATATCGTTTCTTCAGATCTTCTGAAGTGGTTTCAGTTCTGGACTTGTTTTACTGCCGCGTTTATTTGCACTGGTGGCCAATTTAGATGCCCAATGTATGTAATATGCTGCTTTGTTCACTATATTTGCTCTGGTGGCAAACTTTGAGGCCCAGTGGATGTAATATTTGTAATAGCCGTAATAGCCTAGCGTAAGTTGCTTGCTTATTTATTTCCTTATTGTCTTGTTTAATTTTTTTGCTTGTAGTCACTTCAGTTCTTTTTCCGCGGTAACCTTTTTATTTAGAACTAGGCCACAATAACCATGGGCAACATACGGACCGTTGTAACCATGGTCCTGCTGCCTGCTGTAACAACCATGGGCCTCCTAAGGTCCGTATGATCCATGGGCCCTCTATGGGCCGTAGAATCAGTGGTACTTCTATGAGCCGTATGATTGATTGGCCAAGCATGGGCCATACTATTCATGGACCAATAGTGGTCTGCAATGTGGGCCGTAAACGGTCTAGAATGGGAATCATCTGTTTATGGGCTGTCCATAATGGGCCGTTAATAGGCCGGTATGTATAACGAGCTTAATTCTATCGACAGGCATAACGGGTCATTAATGGGCCGTATTAGATGACTCTATGAAAATGCCCACTGGATTAACGGGCCACAAACGGGTCGACTGTAACCACGGGCAGAATTTGGCCCATAAGCGGAACAAGCCAGTAACGTACCGTAAGTAATCATATGCTGGAAATGAGACCAAAAATAAATGGCCCCTTAGAAGGCCGAAAGGTAACACGGGCTGGAAACGACCAAACGGAATAATGGGCCGCAAATGGGTATAAAGTGATTTACTATTCATTATGGGCTAGTTTCACCATGGGCCGTTAAAGGGCCCTGATTTACGAAGGGCCTCATATTGGCCGAAAGACGTCATGGGCCATACATGGGCCTAAAGTTACAACAGACTGGAATCATATTGGAGGGCCCAGATGATGCTACTGGGCCAAATTCGGATAGGCCATAACGGGCCGCGAGTTAGCGGGCTATAAATGGGCTATATGCGAACATGCCGTTAACAGGCTTTCGTAGCCCGGCCCGCTACCTTTTGACCAAGTCTAATGGGCCGGCCTTTTGACCTAAATGGACCATTGTTGGGCCGAGCCACATGTCGACGTATCATCGGTGCGTCCCGTGCATTGGCTGGATGACATCTGTCCAAACACAGAGGTGACACATGGTTCCTTCGGCTAATAAGAATTTTACACGTGGAAAATCGCCATTGGTCGTTGCTATTAACGGGTTATCGGATCCAAAACCGGACCCGATAGCTTAATGGCGATGTGTCACGGTGGATGCCACGTGTCGGTTACCCTTGACGAAAACACTTCCATGACGCACCATTTATCGTCATGGAAGTGGTCACTTCCGTGATGATAATTTAAATATTGTCATGGAACACTTCTATGACAGCACATGTATGACTATGTTGATTCTATCATTATCATCATGGATGTAGATGCATGACAGAAAACGTGACAACTATGACAAACACGTATCATCATGGAAGTGTTTTTGTAGTAGAGGGTATTTCCTAATGCGTACAAGTAAGAAATTGCGAGCATGCCACTTGTTTTATGAAATCAAAAAATAAATCAATAGGTAAAATAATGGACGAATACATATATGGAACACTGCACTTTATTGAACATTGTATTGAATACAAATACATTGTACAAGTTCCATGGGAATTTATCATTCTACCTTCTGCGTCACGCTGAAGGAGTATCTGACTGAAGAGATTGCGTAGTTCGCCGATTCCCAGTGCGTTTGCAAGCAACCGGTTAATTACATTCGCAGGGTTAAACCCACAAAATACCTCCAATTAAGCTGTGTTGATGGTCGTCGTCATGTATCGACTTGCTCATCCATATGCATGTGATATTTTATGTGAATATTTATGCGGGTGGCTTTGTATCGCCGAAACCTGATCACGAGTACTATCGTCATGTTTTGTAACTAACAGGATATGTCGATGAAGGGGGTGACTTTCGCCTCGTCGGTGCCCAGTCATGTGATGCCCTTACTTCATCGGACGCAAACATATGTATGTTGCTATCGCCTCGTCAGAGCCCAGCAATAGTGTGTCCAATCTTGTAGGTTTGTGACATGTCGGTAGAGTGGTGACCCGGCCTCGTCGGCACTTGGCCATGATTTTGTCTAGCCTTGTCGGCACTAGACGTATGATGAAGATGATGGTTTTTATAGCCTTTTGTCTCGTCGACACTCGGCCAAGATGTTGATGTGGGATATATCACAGTTGCATTGGATGATGCTTACCAATAATACAAATATTGGCCTCGCTTCCTCGCAGGAGCAAAATCAATGTGAATTGTATGGACGTCGCCTTCTTGTGAGGGCGAAACAAAGTAAAATTTTATTAATCTCATCTCCCTGTGAGGGACAAAATCAATGTACAACTTGTAGCCTCGCCTCCTCATGAGGGGCGGAATCGAGATAGTATTTCATTGAAGTTGCCTCCTTGTGAAGGGAAAAAACAATATAGTAGTTTTGACTCCTTCGCACATGACCTTGACCGCATACGCTCGTCAGGTTTTGCATGAAGCAATGGTCGACTATCCTTGTAGGAGTAGTCATCCCGCTCTTTTATGTATTTCGTAACCAGTTCCATCGCATCGGGAAGCCATGGCATTAGGCTCACTTTGATGAAGGACTTTGTGTTCAAGTGCACGCCATGGGGCTGAAGTGAAGTTTTGTATGGAACAATCATCATTACTTGCCATGAAATTGATGTACACCTTTGTTGAGTAGAACAGCCCTTTTGCTCGTCAATACCCGGCCACGGTACTGATGTAGAACTTATTTTTTGGTAGGACAGGCCTTTTCCTCGTCAGTACCCAGCCGCGGTACTGATGTAGATCTTGCTTTTGATGGGATGGGCCTTTTGCTTGTCAGTACCCGGCCTCGGTACTGATGTAGTATTTCTTTCGGTAGGACCGGCCTTTTGCTCATCAGTACCCGACCACGGTACTGATGTAGGCCCTTTTTCTCGTTAGTATTCGGCCAAGGTACTGATGTAGAAAATTGTCTTGCCGCAGCCTTGAGGCCGATGAGATAGAACGAATCAAGCTCCCTCGTAAGGGGCAAGATTAACTTATTCGCCACTTGTCTTCACGAGAGCATAGATCGGTACAAACTTGCTTCTTTTCTCATCATGGATTTAGTCTTGCGATCGGATCTTACAACTTACCATCAAACCCAACTATTGATGTGAGGATTAACAAGTCGATGGAGTTTCGGCATGCTTGGAGAAGAGTTGCAGTGTGGAGAGATGTTGCGGCGTGCGTGTATTGTAGCTGGATGTGGTGGCTTGATGGATGGATACTTGGGATGTGGTGGGTGCATGCATGCGTGATGGATGTAGTGGCCTGATGGATGGATGTGTTTGCATGAGTCTTGGTGCGTGCGTGCGCCAGGCGATGTTGTGACCACGTGGGCTCTCGGCTGGTGGTGCGTGATACGTCTCCAACATATCTATAGTTTTTTATTGTTCCATGCTATTATATTATCTGTTTTGGATGTTTTATATGCATTAATATGCTATTTTATAGAGAAATGTCTAACAGCTCCCGGGTGCCCCTACACCCTCATGAACAGTAAATTCATATAAAATTGATAAAAAATCAAAAAAATCTGAAACTTTCAGGGATCAAAGATTATCAAAGGTTTGATGTTCCTGCAAAGTTTCAGCAACAAATAACCTTCGTGGAGCCCTCACCAAAAAAAATCACTACTAAAAAATGTACATAAACTTTGAACAAGGATTTTGTTTTTTTATTTGAGTGCTCTTCGAATGTTATTTTTAGCTAAAACTTTGCAAGATCATCAAAAGTTTCATGATGTTCGATGTCCCAAAGTTTTAGATTATATTGGTTTTTTTAATTTGTTTTGAATTTACTGTTCATAGAGGGTGTAGGGGCACCCGGGTGCTGAAAATCCTATCTCTATTTTATATTATTTTTGGGACTAACTTATTAACCTAGAGCCCAGTGCCAGTTTTTATTTTTTCCTTGTTTTTGAGTTTTACAGAAAAGGAATATCAAATGGAGTCCAAACGGAATAAAAATTTACGATGATTTTTCTTGGCCAGAAGACACACGTAGGACTTGGAGAGGAAGTCAGAAGAGTCCCGAGGGCTCCACAAGCCCTCAGGGCGCGCCCTAGGGGGGCGCCCCCTGCCTTGTGGTTTCCACGGGAGTCCTCCAACCCTAATCTTTGGCCTATCAATTCAAAAATATTCCCAAACGACCAGAGGCGTCCACCAAAATACTTTTCCGCCGCCGTAACCTTCTGTACCCGTCAGATCCTATCTTGGTGCCTTTTCTGGCATCCTGCCGGAGGGGGATTCTATCACGGAGGGCTTCTACATCAACTCTATTGCTCTTCCGATGAAGCGTGAGTAGTTTACCACAGACCTACGGGTCCATAGCTAGTAGCTAGATGGCTTCTTCTCTCTCTCTTTGATTATCAATACCATGTTCTCCTCGATGTTCTTGGAGATCTATTCGACGTAATATTCTTTTGCGGTGTGTTTGTCGAGATCCGATGCATTGTGGATTTATGATCAGTTTATCTATGAATATTATTGGAGTCTTCTCAGAATTCTTATATGCATGATTTGATATCTTTGTATTTCTCTTCGAATTATCGGTTTGGTTTGGCCAACTAGATCGGTTCTTCTTGTAATGGGAGAGGTGCTTAGTTTTGGGTTCAATCTTGCGGCGTCCTCACCCATTGACAAAGTAGGGGTAGCGAGGCACGTATTTGTATTGTTGCCATCAAGGGTAAAAAGATGGGGTTTTCATCATATTGCTTGAGTTTATCCCTCTACATCATGTCATCTTACTTAAGGCGTTACTCCGTTCTTTATAAACTTAATACTCTAGATGCATGCTGGATAGCGGTCGATGTGTGGAGTAATAGTAGTAGATGCAGAATCGTTTCGGTCTACTTGAGATGGACGTGATTCCTATATGCATAATCATTGCCTTGGATATCATCATAACTTTGCGCTTTTCTATCAATTGCTCGACAGTAATTTGTTCACCCACCGTATTATTTACCTTCAAGAGAGAAGCCTCTAGTGAAACCTATGGCCCCCGGGTGTATTTTCCATCATATATTTTCAGATCTATAAACCAAAAAACCCTAAAATACCTTGCTGCATTTTATTTACTTTTAGTTTGTTTTACGTTTTAGTAATCTTTTATATCTATCTCTATCAGATCTCATCCTTGCAGGTGACCATGAAGGGATTGACAACCCCTTTATCGTGTTGGGTGCAAGTGTTTGATTGTTTGTGCACGTGCATAGATTGGGGACTTGCTTGTATCTCCTACTGGATTTGATACCTTGGTTCTTAACTAATAGAAATACTTATCTCTACTTTGCTGCATCACCCTTTACTCTTCAAGGGAAAAACCAACGCAAGCTCAAGAAGTAGTAGGAAGAATTTCTGGCGCCGTTGCTGGGGAGATCTACATCAAGCCAACCAAGTACCCACCATAAACTCTCATCTCTTGCATTACATTATTTGCCATTTGCCTATCGTTTTCCTCTCCCCCACTTCTAAAATGATTTTCAGAAGAATACAAAAATATTTTCCTTTTTATTCGCCCTTCTTTCGTTTGCCTTTATGTCATACTTGGTTTGTTTGCTTGTTCGCTTGGAATAATTGTGTATTTATTGAAAATCAGAAAGCAAAAATTTATGGATCCTCATCCATTTGCTGATCTTTTTAAGAGAACCAATTATGATGAACCAATTGCTAGTGAGTTGTGTGCACTAGATTATCTTTATGAAGTTTTGCTTGAAATTCGTTAATCTAAAAATTGTGATGAAGAAATTTATGAAGAGATTCACGATAGCTCCTTGAATAAAAAGCATGATTGCAATGATGTTATTATAAATCCTATTAATGTCAATTGTGCTAATAATATGCAAAACCCTAAGCTTGGGGATACTAATTTTGATATGTCCACTACATATTGCAATGATCATGATTGGGGTGATTTTTCTTATGCTCTTGAAAATTTATTTAAGCCTCATGATGAATATGATATTGATAATAATGCTTGCAATAATATTGAAAGTGGGTTTGGAAGAGTTTTAACTCTAGGTAATAATGATCCCACTACTTTGGAGAATGATCAATCTCATGAAATTTTTGATAAAAGTGGGCTTGGAGAAGTCATGACTTTATTTTATGATAATCCCACTATTTTGGAAGAGTGTCAACTTTGTGTGCATGTGGATCATGAAGAGAAAATTTTATGTGATAGCTATATTGTTGAATTTGATTATGATCCTACATGTAATTATTATGAGAGAGGAAAATATGGTTGTAGAAATTTTCATGTTACTAAATTACCTCTCATTATGTTGAGATTGCTATTGTTTCTTTCTTCTTCCTTGCATATGCTAGTTTTTGCTTGCCTTGATAAATCTTTTCCCTATAAGATGCCTATGCATAGGAAATATGTTAGACTTAAACTTGTTTTTCACATGCTATATGATGCCCTCTTTGTGCTTCAAATTTTTGTCTTTTATGTGAGCATCATTAGAATTATCAATGCCTAGCTAAAAGGCTTTAAAGAAAAACGCTTGTTGGGAGACAACCCAATATTTTTATTTTTTGTTTTTATGAGTATACACATTATTACCTCTGGTGTAATTGTGTTTTGGTGTTTTAATTAGTGTTTGAGCCAACTAAGACCTTTGGGATGGCTTACGGTGATAGTTGATTTGATCTTGCTGAAAAACAGAAACTTTTGCGTCCAGTAATAGAATTGTTTAAGTTCACTGGAGCATGGAAAAACCCTAAATTTTTTACACAATTGATATACAAATTGCCTCTGTTTTCATAATTTTTCTGAAATTTTGTAGTTAGAGAAGTATTAGAACAATTCAGATCTTCGCAGACTGTTTTGCTTTTGACAGATTCTGTTTTCTATTTGTTGTTTGCTTATTTTAATGAATCTATGGGTAGTATCGAGGGATATGAACCATGGAGAAGTTGGAATACAGTAGATATTACACCAATATAAATAAAGAATGAGTTCACAATAGTACCAAAACGTGGTGATTTATTTTCTTATACTAATGGATCTCATGAGTTTTCTGTTGAGTTTTGTGTTGTGAAGTTTTCATGTTTTGGGTAAAGATTTGATGGACTATGGAATAAGGAGTTGCAAGAGCCTAAGCTTGGGGATGCCCAAGGCACCCCAAGGTAATATTCAAGGACAACCAAGAATCTAAGCTTGGGGATGCCTCGGATGCCATCCCCTCTTTCATCTTCGTCTATCGATAAATTTACTTGAGGCTATATTTTTATTCACCACATGATATGTGTTTTGCTTGGAGCGTCTTGTATGATTTGAGTCTTTTCTTTTTAGTTTGCCACTATCATCCTTACTGTACACACCTTTTGAGAGGGACACGCATGAATCGTGAATTTATTAGAATACTCTATGTGCTTCACTTATATCTTTTGAGCTAGGCAATTTTGCTCTAGTGCTTCACTTATAACTTTTTAGAGCACGGCGGTGGCTTTATTTTATAGAAATTGTTGAACTCTCTTGCTTCACTTATATTATTTCGAGAGTCTCTCTAAACAGCATGGTAATTTTTATAGGTTATGAATTTAGTCCTATTATGATGGGCATCCAAGAGGGATATAATAAAAACTTTCATATAAAGAGCATTGGATACTATGTGAAGTTTGATTCCTTATAATTGTTTTGAGATATAAAGATGGTGATATTAGAGTCATGCTAGTGAGTAATTGTGGATTGGTAGAAATACTTGTGTTAAAGTTTGTGATTCCCGTAGCATGCACGTATGGTGAACCGTTATGTGATGAAGTCGGAGCATGATTTATTTATTTATTGTCTTCCTTATGAGTGGCGGTCGGGGATGAGCGATGGTCTTTTCCTACCAATCTATCCCCTAGAAGCATGCGTGTAGTACTTTGTTTCGATAGCTAATAGACTTTTGCAATAAGTATGTGAGTTCTTTATGACTAATGTTGAGTCCATGGATTATACGCACTCTCACCCTTCCACCATTGCTAGCCTCTCTAGTACCGCGCAACTTTCGCCGGTGCATTACACCCACCATATACCCTTCCTCAAAACAGCCACCATACCTACCTATTATGGCATTTCCATAGCCATTCTGAGATGTATTGCCATGCAACTTCCACCGTTCCGTTTTATTATGATACGCTCCATCATTGTCATATTGCTTTGCATGATCGTAAGATAGCTAGCATGATGTTTTCATGGCTTGTCCGTTTTTTGATGTCATTGCTATGCTAGATTGTTGCACATCCCGGTAGACCGCCGCAGGCATTCATATAGATTCATATTTTTGTTCTAAGTATCGAGTTGTAATTATTGAGTTGTAAGTAAATAAAAGTGTGATGATCATCATTATTACAGCATTGTCCCATGTGAGAAAAGGATGATGGAAGCTATGATTCTCTCACAAGTTGGGATGAGTCTCCAGACTTTACAAAAAATAAAAGAGGCCAAAGAAGCCCACAAAAAAATAAAAGAGGCCAAAGAAGCCCACAAAAAAATAAAAGAGGACAAAGAAGCCCAAATAAAAAAAATAAAAAAATGAGAGAAAAGAGAGAAGGGGCAATGCTACTATCCTTTTACCACACTTGTGCTTCAAAGTAGCACCATGATCTTCATGATAGAAAGTCTCCTATGTTGTCACTTTCATATACTAGTGGGAATTTTTCATTATAAAACTTGGCTTGTATATTCCAATTATGGGATTCCTCAAATTTCCCTAGGTCTTCATGAGCAAGCGAGTTGGATGCACACCCACTTAGTTTCTTTTTGAGCTTTCATAAACTTATAGCTCTAGTGTATCTGTTGCATGGCAATCCCTACTCACTCAGATTGATATCTATTGATGGGCATCTCCATAGCCCGTGGATACGCCTAGTTGATGTGAGACTATCTCATTCTTTTTGTCTTCTCCACAACCACCATATTTTATTCCACCTATAGTGCTATATCCTTGGCTCACGCTCATGTATTGCATGAAAGTTGAAAAAGTTTGAGAACATCAAAAGTATGAAACAATTGCTTGGCTTGTCATCGGGGTTGTGCATGATTTAATACTTTGTGTGATGAAGATGGAGCATAGCCAAACTATATGATTTTGTAGGGATAACTTTCTTTGGCAATGTTATTTTGAGAAGACATGATTGCTTTATTAGTATGCTTGAAGTATTATTTTTTTATGTCAATATTAAACTTTTGTTTTGAATCTTATGGATCTGAATATTCATGCCACAATAAAGAAAATTACATGGATAAATATGTTAGGTAGCATTCCACATAAAAAATTCTGTTTTTTATCATTTACCTACTCGAGGACGAGCAGGAATTAAGCTTGGGGATGCTTGATACGTCTCCAATGTATCTATAATTTTTTATTGTTCCATGCTATTATATTATCTGTATTGGATGTTTATATGCATTAATATGCTATTTTATATTATTTTTGGGACTAACTTATTAACCTAGAGCCTAGTGCCAGTTTCTGTTTTTCCTTGTTTTTGAGTTTTATAGAAAAGGAATATCAAACAGAGTCCAAACAGAATAAAATTTACAATGATTTTTCTTGGAGTAGAAGACACACGTAGGACTTGAAGAGGAAGTCAGAAGAGTCCCGAGGGCTCCACAAGCCCTCAGGGCGCGCCCTAGGGGGGGCGCCCCCTGTCTTGTGGGTCCCACAGGAGTCCTCCAACCCTAATCTTTGACCTATAAATTCAGAAATATTCCCAAATGACCAGAGGCATCCACCAAAATAGTTTTCCGCCGCCGTAACCTTCTGTATCCGTTAGATCCCATCTTGGGGCCTTTTCTGGCATCCTGCCGGAGGGGGATTCGATCACAAAGGGCTTCTACATCAACTCTATTGCCCTTCCGATGAAGCGTGAGTAGTTTACCAGAGACCTACGGGTCCATAGATAGTAGCTAGATGGCTTATTCTCTCTCTATGATTCTCAATACCATGTTCTCCTCGATGTTCTTGGAGATCTATCCGATGTAATATTCTTTTGCTGTGTGTTTATCGAGATCCGATGAATTGTGGATTTATGATCAGTTTATCTATGAATATTATTGGAGTCTTCTCTGAATTCTTATATGCATGATTTGATATGTTTATATTTCTCTTCGAATTATCGGTTTGGTTTGGCCAACTACATTGGTTCTTCCTCCAATGGGAGAGGTGCTTAGTTTTGGTTTCAATCTTGCGGTGTCCTCACCCAGTGACAAAGTAGGGGTAGCGAGGCACGTATTTGTATTGTTACCATCAAGGGTAAAAAGATGGGGTTTTCATCATATTGCTTCAGTTTATCCCTCTACATCATGTCATCTTACTTAAGGCGTTACTCCGTTCTTTATGAACTTAATACTCTAGATGCATGCTGGATAGTGGTCGATGTGTGGAGTAATAGTAGTAGATGCAGAATCGTTTCGGTCTACTTGAGACGGACGTGATGCCTATATGCATAATCATTGCCTTGGATATCATCATAACTTTGCGCTTTTCTATCAATTGCTCGACAGTAATTTGTTCACCCACCGTATTATTTGCCTTCAAGAGAGAAGCCCTCTAGTGAAGCCTATGGCCCCCGGGTGTATTTTCCATCATATATTTTCAGATCTATAAACCAAAAAACCCAAATGTACTTTGCTGCAATTTATTTACTTTTATTTTGTTTTACGTTTTAGTAATCTTTTATATCTATCTCTATCAAATCTCATCCTTGCAAGTGACCATGAAGGGACTGACAACCCCTTTATCACGTTGGGTGCAAGTGTTTGACTGTTTGTGTAGGTGCATAGATTGGGGACTTGCTTGTATCTCCTACTGGATTTGATACCTTGCTTCTTAACGGAGGGAAATACTTATCTCTACTTTGCTGCATCACCCTTTCCTCTTCAAGGGAAAAACTAACGCAAGCTCAAGAAGTAGCAGTGTGTGTCTCAGACGGCGTGCGAGGGTAATTCTGGTGTAGGTTTATTTATATGGAGGAGGAGAACTTCGGTCGGGAATTATGCCCGTGCGTGCAGCGTCTGTTTTGTCCCTCCTACCTACCCTGGCTAGATGGCCTTATATAGGCATAGTATGGAGGTCAAGTCGGTTGAAAAAGCATGAGATAAAATCGGCAGGATTCGGTCTTAAGGATACCTGGTGTGTACATATACATGATGAGCTTTAGGGGAAACCGTATCAAAATCTACTAGTTTTCCTAAGTAAATCACCGGCAACATTGTCATGTGATTCTTGTCTTTCACGTGAATAGACAACTGGCCAAAGGTACTAATCAATGTTAATTAACGCCAAGTATTGGTGGCTACATACAACGAGCAGATGAATTGCAAATTTGGCTAGCTTTGTACATCCATTTACAACCTCCTTTGATGAATATTCCTCCTAGAATATGATGTCAAATTTGCAATATGTTTGCACCATTGTACTCAGCGTGATGAACTCTATGAAAAGAGTATAATATTCAATAAATTCCTTTCTTTTGAACTTTTAGCAGTCTGTGGGACACACACGTCATATAAGATCACCTGGTTAAATCAAAGTTATATTTTCTCCGCATATCTTCTTGTATTTATTTTCTTGCTGGTCCACCGTGGCTCAGACAAATAAATTGAGTTTATTACATACAAGAATTCAGCAAACACCGTGAAGGTTCTCAGATCAAAGAAACGGCTCTTTGAGTGATCATGGAGCGCATCAAGAAGACCAAGGAGTAGAACGAAACAAGCATCAAGACAAATCACTGGGAGCAACCTTTGCCGGCAAGATCGAGCCGGCAAGGCAAAGGCTCGGCAAGCCCCGTGGCTAGCAGACCCCACCAACTACCAGTGCTCCACCTCACCAGCCAGCTGGTCGCTGATCGGTAAGGTGTCGAGCCCGTAGGCAGCAAGGTGGAAATTGTCAGCACATGTCGGCACGCTCGAGAGAAGATTACCTTTATCGATAGCCGTCCAAGTGGCATGTCAAGCTAATAGGAGTTAGCTAGGCAAGCGGTGCTACATCCATGTCAGGGCTTCTCCTCCTCATGACACCTAGTGATACATTAAATGCTTTTCGTCCTAACTAGCAGAGTGAGGTATGATAGCACTGTTCACTATCTAATCATTATGTAACTACCTTCTTGCCACTGTGGTAACCCCTTGAGCTATAAAAGGAGGGCCCGGGCAACCTTTACAAGGGTTCAAACCCATTCAAACCCCACGCATGCTTGCTCGTATAGCTGCCTTCTTCTAGCACCTTGCTAGGGGAGAGCGCTCTGTGTACTTGTGCTCCACATTCTCAATACACCAAAACAAGGAGTAGGGTATTACGCCTCAAACGTGGCCCAAACCTGGGTAAAATCCTTGCGCTTTCTGCTATACCTGCTCTTTGCGTTTTGTGCAATCCCCTTACCGAACCACAAAGGGGCTAGTTCACCCCATAGATAGTCGATCCACACCGACATCTATGGCACACCAGGTAGGGGGTTCACTGGCGTGAACCTAGTCAGCAGACTGCGCGTCGAGTTCAACGAGTTTTCATTGTCATCTTCATCATCCATGGCGCCCGAGGAGAAGGGCCCCATGGTGACAAAGCCCTCCACGTCCAAGCTTTCTTCACACGCGCCAGTGGGTGGCCCTGGCGGTGCCACTGCCGTGAACGGCGCAAACATTACGGCAAGCATGACCAGCGTAGGCAGTACGGTCGCTGTGCCCACCGCGGCGGGAACGGGCGATGGAGACGCAGAAGGAGGTCGCCTTCCGTGACACCCCGCCGAAGACAGTAACAATGGCACAGGTGGCACGGACATGCAGCTTCCGCCTCCCCATCGCAACAACGAGCGCAGCCACCGAAGTCGCACAGTCTGGTCGGGAGCAAGCCGAGACCCTCCTGCTGCAGCAACTACAATGGCGGCGCGGGAGACGATGTCGAAACACATGCCGCGCCCGTCGTGAGATCAGCGCGACGTGACCTCGAGCGGCGTTATTGATCACGCACAACAGCGCCTGCACGACAAGTCGCCCGTTGACCAAGTTCAAGATCCTCAGGCATCGCTCCCGCCACGCCACCCTACCACTTCGCCCATGGTATGGCAGCAAGATCGTAGCAGCGCTTCTGTTGGCTCTGCTAGGAGTCGAGCGACGTCACATTCTTCATGCTCTAACAGACACAAGAAGGTTCAAACTCTAGGGCGTGTGCGAAGATCTCAACCTCTCAAGCTTCGAGCTCGTCGCCCCATAGCCTAGCCTAGCCGGACTCACGTGAGGAAGGAAGAAGATGAACATGACAGTTTACCCAGGCTCGGGCCACCTTGCGGTGTAAAACCCTACTCCTGCTTTGTGGTGGATTGGCCTCACGAGGGGCTGAGGATGAACTAGTACAGTGGATGAACAGCCTTGCGAGGGCTATGTTGGTGCGGGTGGAAAGGATCCCATGCCTCTCTACGATGGTGACTAAACTATATTTATAGTGGCCTTGGTCCTCTTCCCCCAAAATGTAGGCGGGAGGGGGTCCCACAGTGGCCAATTTGAAAGGAGACAAGTAGTACACCTTTCCTGACGAAAAGTGGTCTTCGCTTGCAAAGCTTCTGGCCATGATGCAGCGGTGGGCTTGGTGATGACATCCATCCTATCGAGCGTGGTCTTGGTCTTGTAGCACCGAAATGGAAACCTTTGGTAGATTCCTTGAGAACCCATGCCTGTCCTTGCCTCCTTAGCACCAAAGAGGAAACTGCCTCCTCTGCGCCCGCTGGCGCCCGCCTGGCCTTGGTTGTCATGGCTTGCGTCATCATAGCCTCATGAGGCTGGTACCTGCATAGAAATCTCCGCTCCTCGGGAGGCAGCCTAGGGAGGCCACCCCCTCCAGAGGTCTTGGTGTCGTCCGCCTTGCGAGGCCAGGGGCCTTCGCGAGGGTATTGTCTTGGTGGTATTGTAGATGGGCCGTACTAGGCCATTGGTGGAGCCACGCCGTGGGCCGCAGGCAGGCAAGTCTGGGTACCCTGGTTCACAGAACTCCGACAGTAGCCCCCGGGCCCAAGGCGCGCTCGGGCTGGCTTCGAGGTAAAGCCAAGGGGCAAGGGTGAAGCGCCGCGGGCCCCAATCGCCTGTGGGCCAAGTTGTCACGTGGCGCTTGACGGGGCACGGATGCCTCCGCTTCCGCACGTCGCCTCGGCAACTGTCCGGACTGACAAAAGGCTGGCTCACACCGCCAGGCTATCATTACTCCTCCTCACCTTGCTTCAGATCCCCTTTCCTCCTCCAAGGACCGTTCCAGATCCAATCATGCTCGGCTTCCCCTTTTGCTTCTCCAACTCCGGCACCGGCAACCTTGCAGATGGCCCCCAAGAAGTCGAAGCCCACGGCACAAGCCGCCAGCTCTCCTCCTTCTCCTGCGCTGGCACTCCACGCGTCCTCCATCACCGAGGAGGGGCACCTTGCCCTCGTGCTCCCAGTCACGGCGAGCGATGAGAACGAGTGGAAGGAGACCATGGTCCTGGCCAGCTCCGCCGAGCAGCAGACTTTGGCTCAGACGGTTTACCCCTTCTTCCTCCACAGCGTCTTCGCGGGGCTCGTCTCCCTCTCTCCGAGTTATTCATAGCCGTCCTCAACCACTACCAGATCCATGCCCTGCATTTTCAGCCCAACTCCATCCTCCTCCTGTCCATCTTTGCCTTCTACTGCGAGGCATTCGTGGGCGTGAGGCCCTCCGTGCCACTTCTCCGGCACTTCTTCTCCCTGCGGCTACATGATCCAACCTAGCACTCCGGCTGCGTTTCCTTTGTCGCGGTCCATAAGAACAACATGCTCATGAGGGCCGGGAAGAAGGTGCGCGCCGCTGGGTCTTCATGGACACCAAGGACCTCAGTGAGCGGCTGGAGCTGCCAACCACGCTGCCCGAGAGGCTCGAGAGGTGGAGCCATGAGAATTTCTCCGACCCCCGGGCGGTGCCTGTCCTGAGGAAGATGACCTCGGACATGGATGCCTGGGCGCTGACGGGGGGCATGCTTGTGAAGGAGTTCCTGACGTAGTGTCTTGCTCTGCTCCAATCGCACACGCAACCCATGTGGGAGTTCCAGGGCGCGGCAGATGACATCAGGCTGCGCTCGGGGAGCTTGACGGGCAAGGAGTTGGACAAGGCCATGAACACCTTGCTCGAGGGGGAGCCAGGTGACCTTCTGGAAGCCTACGCTCCGCTGTACTACCGCGCCGACAGGGAAGAGTTTGTCGCCGCCATGCCCGCCTTCAACGAGCTGGGGCTCGCGTCGCCTGAGGGCCCCAACTCCCCGGTGTTGGTGTCCTCCAGCACCAGTGTCAACGAAGAGGGCGAGGAGGAATCAGAGGCGACCGAGGACGACGTGTTGGAGATCTCTCCCCCGTCTCAGAGCGAGCTTCTTCATGGCCTTGCAGACAATGACATCGACAAGCCCCGGCCGTGGAATCCCCACGCTCCACCTGGGTCCTCACAAGGTCCGGAGCCACTCCTCGGGCCCTGCGAAGGTCAGGCCAGGTGACCCCGAAGAAGAGCGGGGTGGCACCCCTCCGGCCGCCGGAGCGGATGCAGTCCTGCAGATCGCATCCCCCCAGGGCGATGCCTCCGCCTCGCGAGGCGGCGCCGCACCGGGGCCGGCCGAAGAGCACCCCGCCAACCCCCAAGGGCGACAAAGGCCGCGCCCAGGAAGAGCGGAGGTGCCCCAACCCCAGCCAGGAAGAGGGTGTACATCGACCCCGACGAGTAAGTACCTTACCTTGCTTTTTATTTGGCGCTCATTAGCATCGTGCCCACAACACTCTACTCCTGATGACCAGGATGGGCATCGCGGTGAAGAAGAGGAAGGAAGGAGCCGGGACTCCGGACATGCCACCTCTCACCGTAGCCGTAGCGACTCCAGCACAGGCGGAAGAGGCCGCCTCTCGTCCTCTCACAGCGGAGCAGGCCCCCCAAGATGCGGTGATGTGGCCTCAGGAGGAGCTGGCTCCCGCGCGCCAGCAAGCTGCGGAGCCGTCCGCCCTTGGCACGCCCGAGGTGGGCTCAGAGCCTCCGGTGCCCCAAGCCGCCCTCGCCACTACTTCCCTGGTGATGGCGCCAGCCGACGCGCCGGTGCCGCCTCCTCCCCAAGCCCTTGCGCTGGCAGATTTGGGCCCTCTGATCAGGCCAGGCACCCTAGACGAAGCCTATGTCGTGCTAGGTCAGCTCTGAGCCGACCTCCAAGATGCGGACAGGTGCCATGTGAGGGAGCGCATGGGGCTTATCTCAGGGTGGCTCCAGGCCGACATGTCCGCCAAGATGGCCTGGGGTCGGGCCGAGGCCGCCATCGCAGAAAGCAGGTAGGGGGCCGCTGAAGCCCAGGAGGCTCGTGATGCAGAGTTGGCCAATGCCGCGTCCACTGAGGAGCATCACGCAGAGGCGGAGCCCAAGCTGAAGGCCCTCCAGGAGGAGGAAGCCACGCACACCCAGCGGCTTCAACAACGGGAAGAGGACCTGAAGGCCCATGAAGCACAGTCAGCCGACCGCGACGCCAAGCTGAAACAGGTGGCCGCCGACCAAGTCATGGAGCGCGGCTGCCTAGCCGCACTGAAGAAGGAGGTAGCTGATGCTCAAACGTCCCATGCCCAGCACGTCTCCGAGTCGGAAGCCCAATTGGAGGCCAGGGAGAAGGTCGTTGCCGCTGCTGAGAAGAAAGCGGCCGTAGGACGTGAGGCCTTCCTCTCCCTTGAGCTCAGATTTCGCGAGGCGCTGCGCTCCATCCACGGGGGAGGGTACAAAGAGCCGCTGGCGGCCCCCAACGATGGCCTTGCATGGCTCTTCCCCAAGCTTGCCAAAGCGCTTAAGGGTGACGCCACTGAAGTGGACTCCTTCTTTGAGGAGGAGTGCCGCTCGCTCTTCACCGCGGCTGCGACGCGCATCTTCAGCCATCTCTACCTCCAGGACCCAAGCTTCAACCTCGATGCACTGATCCACTCGGTGGCTCTTGAGAAGTCTTTACGCCTCCATGAGGCACAATAAATGCTGCGGAGGCCGTGAAGGGTCACGTAGACGCCCTACTGAAGAAGTTCCTCTGTGTCCCCAATCCCGGGGCTCCGGCGACGAAGACTAGCGGCGGCGAGGATGGCGGCAGTGACGTCGATGACGGGCTCTCGACGATCAGGACAAGCGGTGGTGACGGCCAAGGTGGGTGGCGCTTCTTCCTAGTTTCAACCTGCAACATTTATCGTGCCTCGTGGAGGCGTAAAGACTTCTGTTTGAATTTGTGGAACACTTGTGCTTGTAATAACTGTTAGGGCTCTGCGATTTCCTTTTCGGGCCTGGTTTCCTTCTTGTTTACTTCCGTGCTCTGCATCGGCAGGGCCCAGCCCCACGCATACCTCGACCACCGTTGGGGCGTCTGGATCGCCAAGACGACACCAAGGGGTGAGGGCCTACATGACTAGTGAGGCCCCTGAGTCGCGATGCTTAGAAGGTCCCCCTTAACGTGCGAGCAGCCCTCATGAAGGAAGCGTAGGCAACGATGAGGTTAATTCGGAGCCCCCATACGTTTCCTCCCCAGCTTTCGCCTGGGAGGGGCGCGAGAAGACCAGGTACCCGGACCTGGTAGGGTGGCGTGTGCCAGGCCTGGCCTGGGCACAGCCCCGTGTCCAGCCCCCTCACGCGTACCTCCCGAGGGGAAAGCTGTGGGGTGTTGCCAGGCGAAGAGCCGAGAGGTTGTCCAGAGGCTGGTGCGGCCACGGGGGCGCCCTCAGTTGTTTATCCACCAGCACGGAGCATGGTGCTTCCACTTTAGCGTGGGCATAGCCGCTCCTCAGCCGTGTCGTTCGCCAGCGCAGAGCATGGGGCTTCCACAGGTTAGTGGGCATAGTCGCTCCTCGACCGTGTCGTCTGCCAGTGCGGAGCATGGGGCTTCCACTGGTGCATGGGCATAGTCGCTCCTTGACCGTGTCATCTGCCAGCGCGAAGCATGGGACTTCCACTGGTGCGTGGGTGGGAGTTCCCTCCGGGGGAGACTCTAGGGCATGTACAACCCCGTTCGTACGCGTGGCTAGCACGGCAGAACTAGAGGAGGTGTATTTGGGCACTCGTGAGCCAGCGCGGGACTCACGAGGCCCTACCTCAAGGCGGGTTGCGCCTGGTTTTTGTGGCGCGGGGCACACTTATGACACCTGTGGGGCGATGGGGGAGGGGTCCTGCACCAAATGCCCCTCCGGAGGTTATCGCATGAGAAGGCTAAACACCAATGACCCCAGGAGGTGACGTGAACGGGGCCGGCCCGCCAGACAGAGCTCAGCCATTGGTTTTATCGACGCTGCAGGGACGGACCCGAGCACAGACGCCGTGCCAAGTCTTCTCATGCAACGATCCCATGGAAAAACACCCGGCGCATGGCTCCCGCTACGGCGAAGCGTCAAACTGCGGTTGTGTGAACCGGGCCGCGCGCCCTTACTCGCCCACACGCGATTAGCTCATGCGAGAACAAGGCACCAAGGACCCAGGGAGGTGACGCACACGGGAGCTGTCCCGCGGGACAGAGCTCAGTCGCTTGGATTTGACAATGCTGCAGGGACGGACCCGAGCACAGACGCCGTGCCAGTCCTTAATCATGAGGCAGTCGTGGGCGGGTTTGTGAGGGCGCAGCGACATCATAGTGACGAAGCACCGGACATGCAGTTGAAATACTTAGGAAGTTGATAAAGGCAAGGCCAATTCTGATACATACGCAAAATGATACAGGCTGCAGGGACAGGCCCTAAAAACTTGAGGATGATGCAGCCCAAGGGGCGCCTCCAGTTGAACAAACCAAAAAGTCACCTGGCACCATCGTTGTAGAAGCGTTGGGGTAGCTGAAGATGCACGCTGCAGAGATTGCTCCTCATGAGCCGACCGGCTCCTGAGGCCCGGGAGGCTCGGGAGGTCCGGGGAGCTCGCGAGGGTTCGGCACCTCCTCCATCAGGACCGCCTGGTGCCTGGCCTCGTGAGCCGCCATAACACCCTGTGCGAACGGTGGTACGAGGTGGCCACGTTCAGCAGGCCAAACGGCATGCAGACATAGCTGCAGGGATAGCCCCCACTCCGGCCGACATGAGACAGCCAGAAGAGGTCCTACGAAGCAGCCCTATTGAGGCCTGGGATGTTGACGCAGATGCGCAGCTCGCTACCCACGTCGGGGGCTGCAGCTGCACTGGGAGGCCGTGCGGGGCGACGTTCACCGCGCATGGCCCTCCCCTCCTGAAGCTCCTCAATCGCCTTGACGATGAACTCTCGCGCACCTGGTGCATCTCGCCATGCACCTTGCTCGCGGGGGCGCGCATCAAAGCATGCCTCCAAGTGGTGCCCAAACGCCTCCCTCGTCATGCTGGTTAGGTCAGAAGCCCTCCAGGTGAGAGCCCCCGAGCCCGCCCTAAAGGGGGCATCGGGTGCGCCTTCCTATGCAAGAGGGAAAGACGCCCCAGCAGTGGGCGTGGGGCCTGAGGCACCATCTGCACGTGCCCCAGCCTCCTGATGGCCCTTGGGGAGGAGCTGCTTCTTCTTCTTGGGGATGGCCTCAGGAGGCAGGATGGCGCCCTCGACGTCAGAGTTCTCGACCGCCGCAGCCTGGTAGGCGCTTGAGGGAACACACCGCATCCTTTTCGTCGTAGGAGACCATGATGATTCCGCCCCACCCTGGCATCTTGAGGACGTTGAAACCGTGGTGAGTTGCTGCCATGTACTTGGCGAGGGCCAGATACCCGAGGATGGCATTGTATGGGAGGCTGATGTGGGCAACATCGAAGTCCATGAGCTCGGTGTGGTAGTTGTCGCGCTTGCCGAAGGTGACTGGGAGGCGCACCTGCCCTAGGGGAACGATGGAGCCATCGGTCACTCCTGAGAAAGGCTTGGTGGCCAAGAGCTGGTCATAGGGCACTTGGAGCGTCTCAAACATCTCGACGGAGAGAACATTGAGCCCTGCACCACCATCGATGAGGGTTTTGGTGACGAGGATGTTGCTGATGGTGGGCATGCAGAGCATAGGGAACACGCCAGCGGCGGCGGAGCACTTAAGTTGGTCCTTGGAATCGAAGGTGATGGCGTGCTGTGACCACCTAAGGGGATGCGTCGCGTCAAGCTTCGGGACGGCCGCGTTCACCTCACGAGAGAACTGCTTGAAGATGCGATGTGAGGCGGGGGCCTGAGCACCACCCAGGAAGCAGGCGATCGCTCGAGGCTCCTGGAAGCCCCCGGCCCCATCGTCCTGCCGATTGTCATCGTTTATCCTTGGACGGTCCTCACGAGGCTAATCTCACCAAGGGCCATCACGCAGCTGACCCTGCCAGTGGTCCTCGCGAGGCTGATCACGCCAGTCCTGACGAGGGCCGCGGTTGTCCCAGCGGCCTCCGCCAGGGCCTCCTCCACGGTCGTAGCCGCGGTCACCGCACTTGAGGCGACAATCGAGGCACCCGTCACAGAGCACCCAGAGCTCCTAGCGGTCGTTTGTGTTGTGGCTGTGAACATTATGGAAGATGCAGAATGGGCGGTTGCCCCTTGGGGGCTCATCGTGGTCGCGGCCCTGTTTCATCTCAGGCTTGGCCGTGAGCACAGCGGGGCCCTTGCGCTTTGCCTTCTTGACCTTGGCCTTCTTGTCTTCAGGGTCGGTCTCGGGAAGCTCAAGGAGGGAGAGGCGGCCTTCTTCGTCCCTTGTGCACTTGGTCGCCAGGTTGAACATCTCCAAGGCCGAACATAGGTCCTCGTGGATGGCGAGCTCCTCCTTCATCTTGACATCCTGAATGCCATCCGTGAACGCCGAGATGATGGCGTAATCCGATGCCTTCGGGATCTTGAGGCGAATGCTCATGAAGCGCTGGATGTATTTGTGCAAAGTTTCGCCCGGCTGCTGTTTCACATCCCGCAGGTCGGCCACTGCAGGGGCGCGGTCGCGGGTTCCCTGGAAGTTGGCGATGAAGTGCTCGCGAAGCTCGTCCCAGGAGGAGATCGACCCCACCGGGAGGTTGAGGAGCCAGGAGCGCGCGCCGTCCTTGAGGGCCATGGGGAACCAGTTGGCCATAACCTTCTCGTCGCCGTTTGCCGCTTCGATGCTCAACGTGTAGAGCTGGGGGAATTCCGCGGGGTCAGGGGTGCCATCATAACATGGACGCAGATCCGGCTTGAACTTGCTAGGCTAGACGACGCGGCGCAGCTCCGGGGTGAAAGCACGGCAGCTCATCGCGCTCACAGGCGCAGTGCGCACGGGGGGAGCTCGGTCTTGTCGCCCACGCGCCACAGGCTCCAGCGGCGCGTGGTCTTGGTGCTGGTGCTGAGGTGCCGGGGGCGCACATGCGTCGGCCTGCGGCCACTGCACCACCTGGCAGCTTGCTTCATCCCTTGCCGGCGCCCCGCGCCATGGGTCGCACGGGGGCGCGTCGCGCCTGGGCTCCGGGTCCATGTCGCGTCGAGGAGGAGGAGGAGGCGCACCGTCAGCCACGTTGCCCGCCTGGGATGGCTGGGGAGGCAGCGAGCGGGATGGCGCAGGGGCCTCATCGGCAGCGTTGACGAGCTCAGCGATGCGGCAGAGCCAGTCGCCATAGAGGTCGTTGGCGGGGTAATAACAGAGGAGCTCGCGCGCCATGAGCAATGTAGCATGTGTGTTTGCTGGCCCATGGCGAGCATGGGAGGACGATGCCGTGGTCAGGGTGGTAATGGAGTTGCGGTGTGGCCATCATGCCGCACGGAAGGTGGCAGTGACGAATCCTGCTGCTCGCGAGCAGCAGGGTCAGTGGAGGCGTTAGCCACGGGGGAGGCAGAGCGGTGAGGAGCGCCGTTGCCCGCGGGTGCCATCTGGGCGACACGGGCGGCCCGGCGCTCGGTGCGGACATGGTGTGCATCGGCCATGGGAGCGACGGAACAAAGGCGAAGCGAACGGTGGAAGAAGGACTTCAACACGCCCCTACCTGGCGCGCAAAATGTTGGATTCAGGGCTCCGCAGACCCAAGAAGGTTCGTATTCTGGGGCGTGTGCGAAGATCTCAACCTCTCAATCTTTGAGCTCGTCGCCCCACAGCCTAGCCTAGCCGGACTCGCATGAGCAAGGAAGAAGATGAACACGGCAGTTTAACCAGGTTCGGGCCACCTTGCGGTGTAAAAGCCTACTCCTGCTTTGTGGTCGATTGGCCTCATGAGGGGCTGAGGATGAACTAGTACGGTGGATGAACAGCATTGCGAGGGCTATGTTGGTGAGGGTGGAAAGGATCCCATCCCTCTCTACGGTGGTGGCTAACCTATATTTATATTGGCCTTGGTCCTCTTCCCCCAAAATGTATGCCGGAGGGGATCCCACAGTGGCCAATTTGAAAGGGGACAAGTAGTACATCTTATCCTGACGAAAGGTGGTCTTCGCCTGCAAAGCTTCTGGCCGTGACGCAGCGGTGGGCTCGGTGATGACATCCATCCTGCCGAGCATGGTCTTGGTCTTGTAGCACCGAAATGGAAACCTTTGGTAGATTCCTCGAGAACCCACGCCTGTCCTTGCCTCCTTAGCACCAAAGAGGAAATTGCCTGCTCTACGCCCGCTGGCGGTCGCCCAGCCTTGGTCGTCATGGCTTGCGTCATCGCAGCCTCATGAGGCTGGTACCTGCATAGAAATCTCTGCTCCTCGGGAGGCAGCCTGGGGAGGCCGCCCCCTCCAGAGGCCTTGGTGTCGTCCGCCTCGCGACGCCAGGGGGCCTTCGCGAGGGTCTTGTCTTGGCAGTCTTGTAGATGGGCCATACCAGGCCGTTGGTGGAGCCACGCCGTGGGCCGCAGGTATGCAAGTCTGGGTACCTTGGTTCCCAGAATTCCGACAGCTAACAAACCCCAAACGGCAGAGCCCTCGCGACGCCCAAAAATAGCACTGGTAGCCCAGGCTGATGGCCTCCGCGACATCAACCCCGGCAGCAGCATCAACGGACCCAGCAAACTGTTGAGCCTGATGATGTTTCAATGACCTCCTCAGACCCGCGGACACAGCAAGATCACTGGCAAGTACTGCTGGACAGGCGGGCAGACGATCCTCGTACCACCATTCAACATCGCCAGGAGGCACGCCGCCAATCCGATGAGCCAGCGCCCGCTATTGGCGGGTACCTACCTTACGAGATTGGGTGCCCTGCTTTCATGCATGAGCTGCGGGAAGTTCGTTGGCCATCCATCCGTGCATTCAAGCCCGAAGTACCGAAAAAGTACGACGGCCAGTTGAAGCCGGCAGAGTTCCGAGAAATCTACACTATTGTTGTGCAAGCTACCGGGGGAAGGGATGAGAAGATCGTTGCTAATTATTTCCCATTGGTGCTCAAACCCAATCTGAGATCTTGGTTGATGAACTTGCCGGAGAACTCCATTTCCTCATGGTCATATCTATGAAATGAGTTTGTTAGTGCTTTCACTAGAGGCAGAAAGCCCCCGGACAGCCCAGCGATTTGCAAGTGTTCCCACAGAGAGAAGGAGAAGATTTGCGTAAGTATACTCAAAGATTCAGCCATGTTCACTGCACATACCAGATATACACCCCGCTGCTATGATTGCTGCATTCTATACAAATGTATGCAATCGCAAGATGCGGGAGAAGATGAACATGCGGCTGCCGAAAACCGTCAACGTGCCGAAAACCGTCAATGGGCTCTACTCGTTGGCGGACAAGTGTGCACGTGCTGAGGAAGGAAGAAGGCTTCCTGGGAAGACGCTGTCATCGAAGTCGATTATGAGGATGACAATACCACCACTCCAAAGAGGAAAGGCCAGAGGCGCAACAGGAAGCACAACGGCAAGACTGTTATGGCCGTAGAAGGGACAGGCAATTCTAGTCCCGCCAAGAAAACCAAGACAGAGACCTCCGGCAAGGAAGCTGCTTCGTGCGCTGATTGCCAAGTAGATGCGGCGGGCTAGAAGGCTGACAAATTTGATGGGCCGTACTGCAAGATTCACCGTACCAAGGGTCACGACCTCCAAGAGTGCCATCAAGTCGAATAGCTGGTCGAGAAACAGAAGGCTGAGTATGAGAAGCGCGACAAGGAGAAGGGTCAGGATGGTATGGGTGGGTCCGGCAAGAAGGGTCACGGCGGTCGAGGAGGGCACTGCAGCAAAACAAATCAGCAAAAGGAAAAGCCTGGCAGAGGCAGGGAGAAAAAAGGAGATGAAGAGAGTGAAGAGGAAGATGAGGACGAATCCAGTGAGCATGAGTTCCAGAAGGCAACGGAAGCCATGTGCATTGAAGGGGGTGCATCTTTGCATTCCTCTCACCGCCATCTTAAACAGTGGGCGCGTAAGGTCAATGCGGCGGAGCCGATAGCAGATTCCCAAAAGCGGCTCAAGTGGTCCAACACGCCTATAATTTTCGATGCCGAGGACCACCCTTATCGCACAACTGCAGTCGGGTGTTTGCCGTTGTTGGTTTCACCAACAATACACAACCTCAAGGTCATGAGAATGCTAGTTGACAGTGGGGATGGCTTGAAATTGATCTTTCTTGAAGTGATCGAGAGGCTGCAGATCCCTAAGGAATAGCTGAAGAAAACCGGGACATTACAAGGAATTAATCAGGGAAGGAGCCAGCCTAAGGGGAAGATCACGCTAGAGGTGACATTTGGCGGGGAACTAAACTACAAAACTGAGAAGATAGTGTTCCATGTTGTCAAGATCCCCTTGCCATTTAATAGAATTCTTGGCCGCCCGACACTGGCTAAGTTCATGGTAGCATCTCATTATGCCTACAACACACTTAAGATGCCGGGGCCTATGGGTGTCGTTTCCATCAGCTCTGATAAGAAGGATGCAATCATATGTGTTAATAAGCTTTACAAAGATGCGGTTGCAGCGGAGACCGTAAAGGATACAACTCCCACCAAAGAAAAGAAGAGCAAGATGCCCGGTAAGACCTCGGCAAGAATCCCGGGAAGAGTGGCTCTTCGAAGTGCTATGCACCTGTTGAAGGCTTGCTGGAGAGCTCTGCCAGCAAGAAATCCAAAGCTACTCCACCAGTGGCAACAAACAAGGTGTCTGAAAAGGAGGACGGCACTGGTGGTACCTTCACCATCAGTGCCACTCTTGAGAGTAAATAGGAAAGCGTGCTCATTGCCTTTCTGCGGGCGAATGTAGGTGTGTTTGCATGGCAACCATCTGACATCCCCAGTGTTCACAGGGAGGTAATCCAGCACCACCATGCTGTATATCTCCATGCTCGACCCGTCAAGTAGAAGGACAGGAAGCAAGCTTTGGAACAGTAGCAATTTATTGCTGAGGAAATCAAGAAACTTGAAGCAGCGATCTGATTAGAGGAGTGCTACACCCAACTTGGTTGGCAAATCCAGTGGTTGTGTGCAAGGCAAATGGGAAGTGGAGACTCTGTATTGATTACATTGATCTCAATAAAGCATGTCCAAAGGATCCTTTCCCCTTCCAGCGTATTGATCAAATTGTAGACTCTAATGTTGGCTATGAGCTGCTATCATTCCTTGATGCATATTCTGGATACCATCATGGCCAAGGAGGATGAGGAGAAAACCGCATTCATTACTCCATGTGGCACATACTGCTTCGTGCGTATGCCTTTCGGACTAAAGAGTGCTGGTTCAATGTTTGCAAGAGCAGTCCAAATTGGTTTTGAGCCACAGTTGCATAGGAACATAGAAGCTTACATGGATGATATAGTGGTCAATACAAAGGACAAGTCAACCCTCGTTCAAGACTTAGAAGAAACTTTTGCAAACCTGCACAAAATCAACATGAAGCTTAACGCTGAGAAGTGTGTGTTCAGCGTCCCATCTGGCAAACTCCTCGGGTTCTTTGTGTCTCAGCGTGGGAGAGAAGGAAATCCCGACAAAATCAAGTCTATCAAACAAATTCAAGCACCCAAGACTATCAAATATGTGCAGCGTCTTGCCGGTTGTGTTGCTGCTTTGAGTAGGTTCATTTCAAGGTCTGCTGAGCATGCCCTGCCATTTTTCAAGATATTTAAAAAGGCAGGTCCAGTAAAATGGACTCCGAAAGCGGAAGCTGCGCTGCAAGATCTGAAAAGATACCTATCCTCTGCGCCAACCTTAGTTGCACCTATGGCCCAGGAGCCATTGTTGCTATATTTAGCAGCAACAAACTAGGTGGTCAGTGTTGCACTAGTGGCACAGAGAGAAGTTGGTGATGAGGAGACAACATCGGCAAGTACATCTCGCAACAAGGCAGAGTCCTCCCCAGCAGATCCCGGTGCTGGCAAGGCTAAAATGGTGCAAACAACAGAAGTTGATCAACAGATGGCAGCAAAGAAGAAAGTGGTGCAGTAGCCTGTGTACTTTGTTAGTTCTCTTCTGTAGGAGGATAGATCAAGGTACTTTGGTGTATAGAAACTGCTTTTCGACCTCCTCATGGCCTCGAGAAAGCTGCGCCACTACTTCCAAGCACATGAGATCACTGTCGTCACTCACTTCCCGTTACAGCGTATTCTGAGGAATCCAGAGGCAACTGGAAGGATAGTGGAGTGGGCATTAGAATTGTCGAGTTTTGCACTCAAGTTTGAGAGCACTTTGACCATTCAGAGCAGAGCATTGGCAGAGTTCATTGCAGAATGGACCCCAACGCAGTATGGATAAATCCAAGAATCAACTCTCCCCGACAAAGAGGCTGATAAGGAATGGGTCATGTACTTTAATGGTGCCTTCTCACTGCAAGGCGCCAGTGCCAGAGTGCTACTTGTTGCACCCACCGGAGAGGGCCACAAGTATGTGGTTCAAATGCACTTTCCTAGGGAGAAGGCAACCAACAACACTTCTGAATATAAGGGGCTCTTTGCCGGCCTCAGAATTGTGGTGGAATTGGGAATCAGAAAGTTGATTGTTCGTGGAGATTCGCCGCTCGTTATAAAGCAAGTAAATAAGGATTACCAGAGCTCGTTGATGGAAGCCTACATGGATGAAGTGAGGAAATTGGAGGAGCACTTTGAAGGGTTCCAAACAGAGCATATCCCCATGCGGAGAACAGCATTGCTGATCACCTATCAAAGTGCACTGCTCAAAAGCTACCTATGGAACCAAGGACTTTTGTACTCCATTTGAATCATCCATCAGTTACTCTGTTAACACAAGCTAGAAAGAGGAGGAAGTTGAAAACTGGCAAATATTTTTCGGCAGAGCTTCCTAAAGCCGCCAGCGAGAATGTTGTTGGGAACAACAATGCAGTTGACGGTGAGTCACAGCTCCGCACGGAACCTCAGGTTCTCGTTGTTGAGGATAGCACTCCCGGGGCCGCAGAAATGCCTTTAGTCCTTGTCGTCGAGCCACAAGCTCCGGCATGGGCGCAACACATAGTTCAGTTTCCCCAAACAGGCGAGCTTCTCGATGAGCAAGAACAAGCTGAGAAAGTAGCCCGTCAATCAAGTATGTACCAGTTTGTGGACAACATTCTATACAGAAAAGAGACCAAACGGAGTGAAATTAAAGTGCATTTGCCGGGAAGATGGACTCAAGTTGTTGGCAGATATACATGGAGGCATATGTGGCTCTCACATAGGATCAAGAGCCCTTGTCGGGAAAGCTTTCCAGCAAGGTTTTTACCGGCCCACTGCCCTCTAGGATGCGACTGAGCTAGTAAAAAGATGTGAAGCATGCCAGTTTCATTCGAAGAATATCAACCAGCCAGCACAGGTTCTTCAAAGAATCCCTCTCTCCTGGCCTTTTTCGGTCTGGGGGCTCAACATCTGGGGCCCTTTCCCTTGTGCTATCGGGGGATTTGAGTTATTGTACGCTGCCATCGACATGTTCATGAAGTGGCCTGAAGTAGAACCATTGAGAAAGGTGACAGCACAGTCTGCCGTCAAGTTCTTTAAAGGCCTAGTTTGCTGTTTTGGAGTCCCAAATAGAGTCGTTACCGACAACGAAACACAGTTCACGAGTCGCGCCTTCATGCAGTATGTCTAGAGCCTTGGGAGCAAGGTTTGCTTTGCTTCTGTTGCTCATCCGAGAAGCAATGGACAAACATAAAGGATCAATGTTGAAGTGTTGCACACTCTCAAGACAAGAACATTTGACATGCTGCACAAGTGCGGGAGATGCTGGATTGATGAGTTGCTGGTGGTTCTTTGGTCACTCAGAACGACACCAAATCGAGCTACTGGCCAAACACCCTTCTCCCTAGTTTACGGTGCAGAAGCGATGCTACCCACGGAAGTCATATACGGGTCACCTCGAGTGCTTGCCTATGACGAGGTAGAGCAAGAGCAACTCCGGCATGACAATGCCGTGCAACTTGAGGAAGATCATCTTTGGGCAGCTGTGCAAGCTACACACTACCAGCAAGCCTTACGCCGCTATCATAGCCACAAGGTTCTTGCTTGAAGCCTTGAGGAAGGAGACCTTGTCCTTCGCCACGTTCAATCCGCCAAGGGATCAAACAAGTTGACGCCAAAGTGGGAAGGCCCTTATCGGGTAGTACGAGTCATCAGACCTGGCACAGTCTGTCTGGAGACTGAAGATGGCATTCGTGTGCAAAACTCGTGGAACATTGAGCATCTTTGCAAGTTGTACAACTGAGGCGTAGTTGCTGGGCCTGGTCCCGGCAACCTCTTTTGTACAAGCCTAGTCTCAAAGACTTGTAACCCTTTGTACAAAGCCAAGCGCAGACCCTGTGCATATGTGAACAAAGCTAAGTGTTCCACAACCTTTTATGCATATTTACTTATGTACTAGTGCATAATATGATGTGATTACACTTTGTTTAGATGAAATGGATAACATACCACCAAGATCTCAATACTGTCCTTTCCTCTTCTTTCTTTTTTCACAAAGACAGAAGGATTCCTCACGTATATGTTTCCCGAGGGGACGATGGAGTACCATTTCATATGGCGTTTGGTGTTCATTTCATTTCATACGACAAGAAGTACAACAAAGGAAGATAAGTTAAAAAACAACTAAAAATTTCTTTGTTGCATCTAGAATTTTTCCTTGATACGAGTTTATACTTGTATGAGAAACCTGCACGCGAAGGAATCTTGTCGTGTTTCATTCGCGCTCTTGTCCATGCCTCGAGTCTGCTCGACGGGGTAATTTGGAGCTGCGTTGAGACTGGCAAGTCGCCTTGCTGGGTACCTTACTTCCATCAGGCTGCTAAGGACCAGTCCTTCAAGGCGCTCGCGGCAAGTATGCGTTTTGGCGGGTTTCCAAACTGCGTAGGGTATCAACTCCAAATCATACAAGGATAAGCACGGTAAAGGAAATAGTACATATTTATCTGAGCACAGCAAATGTTACATATTTGTTAAAAAAAGAAAAGTGCTCATTGACGTTTTCTCTAGCCCTTTCTTTCCAGGGTTTACATCGAGTGCATCCTAGGGCAAAAGGGGCGCATAGGCGAAGTGCTCCCGGCAGACCAATCTGTCGGTGTACAACTGTAGATGATGGTGCTGCCGGTGCTCAGCTGGCGATGATGGTGCTGCCAGCGTTCAGCTGGAGTCCGAGTCGCTATCTTCGGACATGATGTTCGGGATCACGCCGTCTTCATCTTCACCATCGTCCTCCTTGTCACTGTCACTCGAGGAGGAGCTTTCGTTGTTGCTCGAGCTCTCCGCGTAGCACTCCATGCAAGCGCCTGAAGCCTCGAAGAACTTCACAGAGAGCGTATCAGACTCACCAACTTGAAGTGGAGGAGGTGGCCCTCCACTAGATAGCGGGCACGAGCAAAGTATTTCCACTGACGGGTGAGGTACATGACACCAGTGCCAGGGAACTCGACGTTCACCCAAACGGCGCCATTGCAGCAGCCGTTCACACGCAACCACAGACCAAGCTGCTGATCAATCTCCATTACTCTGGCGAAGGGGCGAGAGAGCTGCAGCCAGGTTCATGGAGGGTTGCGCAGCTCCACGACGAACTCGAGCACCGTGTCCTCTGTGTGGCCACTGCCGGAGGCGAGGCAGCTGGAGGAGAAACAGCGAGTGCCCCGCACCGGCCTCCCCGACCACAAGCGTCACGACATCCTCGACCTTGACTTACGGCCCCGCCCCGCACACTAGAGCTGGCCTCTGTGGCCGCAGCAGAGGCAAGGGCATGCTGCCGAGGAGAAGTTCTCCCTGCCGCGGCGGAAGCACGGGCCCGACCTCTTCCTCTCGCCATGGTGGTAGCGGATGTAGGAAGAGTGGAGAAGGGAGAGATGGATGAGCATCGCCTCCCATGCCCCGCTACTTTTATAGGGAGAGGCACGGGGGCTGGCTCTCCACTATCCTAGGGCAACCGCCCCGCTCCACCAATCCCACTCCCTGCATTTCTGGCAGGCGCTTTACTCCATCAACCACCCAGTCTTGCCAATCCGCGTCCTCGCTCCTCTGACCAAAGCACTAATGCCACGACCGCCCTTCTGCACCAATCCCATGTCTCGCGCCTAATCTGCATCACGGGAGGGGCTGCAGTAAAAGGAGGGAGTGATGATAGAGATGGCAGTTATCTCAAGCCATGCGTGATCGTGGGCCTGCCCAGGCCGAGCCTGGTGGCAACCCGCATATGTACGCGCCCCTGGTTTCTGGCGTGAGTGGTGAAGGCCACCTAGACGACTAGAATACCAGAGGAATGGTGGGGGCTAGCTCGAAATCAGATTAATGAAGAAGCGAAGAAGATTTCAAGACACGAACATGATTCTGATAAAATCAACACTGCTTGTCTGTGCATTGTTTCGGCCTCGCCCAACGATGCCCGGCAGCACGTGTGGCCTAGGCCCGGGGGCTCCTGTCGGTGTATTAAACAGGGTGTGTAATACCCTGACCTATGCACAGGCAAGTGGCAGCTCCCCCGCTAGACCAAAGTCTCCGTGAAGGTTCTCAGATCAAGGAAACGACTCTTTGAGTGATCATGGAGCGCATCAAGAAGACCAAGGAGTAGAACAAGACAAGCATCAAGACAGAGCACTGGGAGCAACCTTCACCAGCAAGATCGAGCCGACAAGGCAAAGGCCAGGCAAGCCCCGTGGCTAGCAGACCCCCGCCAACTACCAGCGCTCCACCTCACCAGCCAGTTGGTCGCTGATCGGTTAGTTGTCAAGCCCTCAGGCAGCAAGGTGGAGATTGTTGGCATGTGTCCGCACGTTGGAGATAAGATTACCATTATCAACACTCGTCCAAATGGCATGTTAAGCTAATAGGAGTTAGCTAGGCAAGCGGTGCTACATACTTGCCGGGGCTTCTCCTCCTCAGGACACCTAGCGATACATTGAATGTTTTTTGTCCTAACTAGCAGAGTTAGGTACGATAGAACTGTTCACTATGTAATTACCTTTTTTCCACTATGGTAACACCTTGAGCTATAAAAGGAGGGCCAGCGCAACCTTTACAAGGGTTCGAACCCATTCAAACTCCACGCACGCTTGCTCGTTGTCTAGCCCGGCAAGCCTTACCGTGCTGTTTTGCCACCTTCTCGCCTGCCTACATGACACGTTGATAACCCACAAGTATAGGGGATCATTTGTAGACTTTCTCAATAAATAAGAGTGTCGAACCCAACGAGGAGCTAAAGGTAGGATTTATATTCCCTTCAAGTTCTATCGACCACCGATACAACTCTACGCGCACTTAACATTCGCTTTACCTAGAACAAGTATGAAACTAGAAGTACTTTGTAGGTGTGATAGGATAGGTATGCAAGATAATAAAGAGCACGTACATAAAAGCTAGGGGCTGTTTAGATAAAGAAACAAATAAGTTAGTTTTAGTAAAGAGCTTTTGGTCACAAGAAAGTTATTTGTCCCTAGGCAATCGATAACTAGACCGGTAATCATTATTGCAATTTTATATGAGGGAGAGGCATAAGCTAACATACTTTCTTTTCTTGGATCATATGCACTTATGATTGGAACTCTAGCAAGCATCCACAACTACTAAAGATCATTAAGGTATAACCCAACCAGAGCATTATAAGGTATCAAGTCCTCTTTACTCCCATACACAAATAACCTACTTACTCGGGTATGTGCTTCTGTCACTCATGCCACCCACCATAAGCAAATCATGAACATATTGCAAACCCTACAGCAGGGATCCCTCACGCTTGCGCGACACGGAGAGCACCATAGGACAGCACCAATAATAAAACATGCAACTCAAACCAATCACGATCATCAATCAAACAATAGGACAAAACGGATCTACTCAAACATCATAGGATAGCCATACATCATTGGGAAATCATATATAGCATTGAGCACCATGTTTTAGTAGACATTATAGTGGGGAGAAGAGGTGTTACACTGCTGCATAGAGGGGGAGAGAGTTGGTGATGACGGTGGCGAAGTTGTTGATGTAGATCACCGTCATGATGATGGCCCCGGCAGTGTTCCGGTGCCACCGGGAGAGAAGGGGAGAGAGCCCCCCTCCTTCTTATTCTTCCTTGAGCTTCCCCCTAGATGGGAGAAGGGTTTCCCCTCTGGTCCATGGCCTCCATGCTGACGGAGGGGTGAGAGCCCCTCCGAGATTGGATCTCTCTCTATATTTTCTTCTGTTTCTGCGCTCCCCGATTCTGGCCTTTCACCGTTTCTTAAACTCCCGGAGATTCCTAACTCCGATTGGGCTGAAATTTTAACACAATTTTTATCTAGATATTAGCTTTCTTGTGGCCGAAGATGGGCAGCAACCGCCTTATGGGGTGGCCACAAGGGTCTAGGGTGCGCCCTACCCCCAATGGCGCCCCCCCGTCCTTGTGGCCCCCTCGTGCATCGTCTCGCGTTGGTTCTTTTTTCCCAAAAATCACATATATTCCAAAATAAAATCTCCGTAAGTTTTTGTCCCGTCTGGACTCCGTTTGATATGGATTTTCTACGAAACAAAAAACATGCAACAAACAGGAACTGGCACTGGGCACTCGATCAATATGTTAGTCCCAAAAATAGTATTAAAAGTTGCCAAAAGTGTATAAAAGTTGTAGAATATTGGCATGGAACATTAAAAAATTATAGATATGACGGAGACGTATCAGCATCCCCAAGCTTAATTCCTGCTCGTCCTCGAGTAGGTAAATGATAAAAAAAGATAATTTTTGATGTGGAATGCTACCTAGCATAATCTTGATCACATAATCTAATCATGGCATGAATATTAAGACACAAGTGATTCAAAGCAATAGTCTATCATTTGACATTAAGACAATAATATTTCAAGCATACTAATAGAGCAATCATGTCTTCTCAAAATAACATGGCCAAAGAAAGTTATCCCTACAAAATCATATAGTCTGGCTATGCTCCATCTTCACCACACAAAGTATTTCATCATGCACAACCCCGATGACAAGCCAAGCAATTCTTTCATACTTTTAATGTTCTCAAGCCTTTTCAACTTTCACGCAATACATGAGTGTGAGCCATGGATATAGCACTATAGGTGGAATAGAAGGTGGTTGTGAGGAGAAGACAAAAAAGGGAGAAAGTCACACATCAACTAGGCAAATTAATGTGCTATGGAGATGCCCATCAATCGATATCGATGCAAGTGAGTAGGGATTGCCATGCAACGGATGCACTAGAGCTATAAGTGTATGAAAGCTCAAACTGAAAACTAAGTGGGTGTGCATACAACTTGATTTCTCATGAAGACCTCGGGCATTTGAGGAAGCCCATCATCGCAATATACAAGCCAAGTTCTATAATGAAAATTCCCACTAGTATATGAAAGTGACAACTCAAGAGACTCTCTATATGAAGAACATGGTGCTACTCTGAAGCACAAGTGTGGTAAAAGGATAGTAGCATTGCCCCTTCTCTCTTTTTCTCTCATTTTTTATTTTCTCTTTTTTTTGGCCTCATTTTTTTTTCGTCCGGAGTCTCATCCCGACTTGTGGGGGAATCATAGTCTCTGTCATCCTTTCCTCACTGGGACAATGCTCTAATAATGATGATCATCACACTTTTATTTACTTACAACTCAATATTACAACTCGATACTAGAACAAAATATGACTCTATATGAATGCCTCTGGCAGTGTACCAGGATGTGCAATGATCTATCATAGCAAAGATATCAAAAAAATGGACAAGCCATGAAAATATCATGCTAGCTATCTTACAATCATGCAAAGAAATATGACAATGAACGCTCAAGTCATGTATATGATGATGATGGAAGTTGCATGGCAATATATCTCGGAATGGCTATGGAAATGCCATGATAGGTAGGTATGGTGGCTGTTTTGAGGAAGATATAAGGAGGCTTATGTGTGATAGAGCATATCATATCATGGGGTTTGGATGCACCGGCGAAATTTGCACCGACTCTCGAGGTGAGAAAGGGCAGTGCACAGTACCGAAGAGGCTAGCAATGGTGGAAGGGTGAGAGTGCGTATAATCCATGGACTCAACATTAGTCATATAGAACTCACATACTTATTGCAAAAATCTATTAGCTATCGAAACAAAGTACTACACACATGCTTCTAGGGGGATAGATTTTTAGGAAAAGACCATCGCTCGTCCCCGACCGCCACTCATAAGGAAGACAATAAAAAAATAAATCATGCTCCGACTTCATCACATAACGGTTCACCATACGTGCATGCTTCGGGAATCACAAACCTTAACACAAGTATTTTACCAATCCACAATTACTCACTAGCATGACTCTAATATCACCGTCTTTATATCGCAAAACTATTGCAAGGAATCAAACATATCATATTCAGTGATCTACAAGTTTTATGTAGGATTTTATGACTAATCATGTGAATGACCAATTCCTGTCAACTCTCTAAATAGGTATAAGTGAAGAAAGAGAGTTTGATTCTTTCTACAAAACATATGCCCATGCGCTAACAAATATAAGTGACACAAAAGAGCATTCTACAAATGGCGGTTTTCTATGTGTAGAGAAACAGGCAATCCAAACTTCAAATGATATAAGTGAAGCACATGAAGCATTCTGTAAAGCCATACTCAAAAGATATAAGTGAAGTGCAAAGAGCATTCTATAAATCAACCAAGGACTATCTCATACCAGCATGGTTCATTACTAAAAGGAAAATAAAAAGCACATGACGCTCCAAGATTTACGCATATCATGTGACGAATAAAAATATAGCTCCAAGTAAAATTACCGATGATCGTTAGAAGAAAGAGGGGACGCCTTCTGTGGCATCCCCAAGCTCAGTTGCTTGGGAGTCCTTGAATATTACCTTGGGGTGCCTCGGGCATCCCCAAGCTTAGTCTCTTGCCACTCTTTATTCCTTCATCCATCGTGATCTCACCCAAAACATGAAAACTTCAATCACACAAAACTTAACAAAACCCTCGTGAGATCCGTTAGTATAATAAAACAAATTACCACTTTAAGTACTGTTGAAAACTCATTAATATTTTATTTTTGCATTGTAACTACTGTATTATAACTTTTCCATGGCTTATACCACTGATACAATAGATAATTTCACCAAAATGAGCAAAGCAATGCATCAAAAACAGAATCTGTCAAAAACAGGTAAGACTGTAGCAATCTGAACATCTACCATACTTCTGTAACTCCAAAAATTCTAAAAAATTAGGAAAAAATAAGAAATTTTTATAGAAGTACTGTTCAAAAAGTTTTAGAAGCGTTTGACTTTCCAGTAAAAAATGTAAAATCACGCACTACAGCCAAAGTTTCTGTTTTTGCACCGCACAAACCAAACAAGCAATCTAATCATGCTAAAGGCAAATCTTGGCACATTATTTTTATAATACAATGGATTTATACAAGGGGATAATTATTTTTGTTGAAAATTTTCTGTAATTAAGATTCACAAAGTTTCCATGGGCACGAACAAAGTTCAAGTCATGCTCCCACTTTAACAATGCTCGTCTCTCGCACTTTCACTTTTCTTTTTGAAAAAGTTTTAGGTTCCCCTCTTTATTTTTTTTGTTTTTAAACTATATAAAAGCACTCAACAGAGTAAAATGACTCTCTAAATTTCCGGGTTGTCTCCCTGGCAGCGCTTTCTTTAAAGCCATTAAGCTAGGCATATAGTGCTCAAGTAATGGATCCATCCGGATCCCAAGGTATATCAAAGCCAATTTTAATTAACAATGATTTGTAATTTAGTAGTGAGCACAAAGTAAAATATATCATGTAATGACAAAGTCTAACTCTCTTCCTATGCATTGGCATGTCATAAAAGAACAATTCATGCACATCAAGTAAAGGCCAATACATAGTATAAGCAGTTTCTTGCAATTTTATCGTATCGAAAACATAGAGAGGCGGAGATGTAGTTCCTCTCTCATAATAATTGCAAGTAGGAGAAGCAAGCACTCGCATAGTATATCTATCAAAATCATCATGTGCAATAATAAAACACACCCCATCAATATAATCCTTAATAAGTGCAAACTTCTCCGATATAGTGTAGTTGGGAGAGTTCAAAAAGATAATAGGGCTATCATGTGTGGGTGTCATAGCAAACAATTTCATTCTTAACATAAGGAAATATAGAAAGTTCATCTCCATAAGCATAATTCATATTGGCATCATGGCCACAAGCATAGCAAGCATCAAGTTCATCAAAAAGGGATATTTCAAATGAATTAAAGGGATCATAGCAATTATCATAGCAATCATCCTTCGGTAATCATGAAGGGAAATTAAACAATGTATGAGTTGAAGAGTTACTCTCATTAGAAGGTGGGAACGGGTGATCAATCCGCTCTTCCTCCTTTTGTTCTTCGCTCTCCTCGTCATCTTTTTCATCTAATGAGCTCACAGTGTCATCAATTTCTTCTTCCATAGTTTCCTGCAAAATATTAGTCTCTTCTTGGACAGCGGAGACTTTCTCAATAAACGCATCAATATCGGAATTATATTCATAATTCTCATAGCAATAATTAAGTATAGCAAAAATTTCAGGTCCATAAACATCATCATCAAAAGCTTCATACTTTTCAAACAAAGATTCAATTTCATAAGCACCCTTAAAAGCAACAAATTCTTCTATTCGTTCCACATCATAGTAATCATATATACCATTAGCATAAGAAGCCAAGGTTTTATTATCATTAAATTTACATGAAAAGGGAAGGTGTGGAGCCTTCATCCTAGAGCAACAAGTAAAATCATATCTCAAGCATAGTTCCCGAGCATACCAATGCAACATATGAATTTGATCCCATAATAGTTTCCCTTTTTGAGTCAAGCAATAATCCCTAAAGTATTCACATTGATCCAACATGTCTCCCATTATATAATTGAATGGGTTTTTCTCAGGATTATTAAAGTAGTACATAATATCTTTCACATAATGAGCATCGAGGGTTTTAGGAGGTTCCCCATCTCCATGAGTAGCAAGTACACCTAAGTTTTTGGTATTTCATGTTCCATATCCATAACTAAAGATAGAGAACAACTTAGAACAGCAAATAAAATCTACTTAGTGATAAAGCAAACAAGCACACACGAGAATATTCACCCCACGCTATTGCTCGCCCCCAACGGCACCAGAAAGAGGTCTTGATAACCCACAAGTATAGGGGATCAGTTGTAGCCTTTCTCGATAAAAAAGACTGTCAAACCCAACGTGGAGCTAAAGGTAGGATTTGTATTCCCTTCAAGTTCTATCGACCACCGATACAACTCTATGCGCACTTAACGTTCGCTTTACCTAGAACAAGTATGAAACTAGAAGTACTTTGTAGGTGTGATAGGATAGGTTTGCAAGATAATAAAGAGCACATAAATAAAAGTTAGGGGCTGTTTAGATAAAGAAACAACTAAGTTAGTTTTAGTAAAGAGCTTTTTGTCACAAGAAAGTTATTTGTCCCTAGGCAATCGATAACTAGACCGATAATCATTATTGCAATTTTATATGAGGGAAAGGCCTAAGCTAACATACTTTCTCTTCTTGGATCATATGCACTTATGATTAGAACTCTAGCAAGCATCCGCAACTACTAAAGATCATTAAGGTAAAACCCAACCATAGCATTATAAGGTATCAAGTCCTCTTTACTCCCATACGCAAACAACCTACTTACTCGGGTCTGTGCTTATGTCACTCACGCCACCCACCATGAGCAAATCATGAACATATTGCAAACCCTATAGCGGGGATCCTTCACGCTTGCACGACATGGAGAGCACCATAGGACATCACCAATAATAAAGCATGCAACTCAAACCATTCACGGTCATCAATCAACCAATAGGACAAAACGGATCTACTCAAATATCATAGGATAGCCATACATCATTGGGAAATAATAAATAGCGTTGAGCACCATGTTTAAGTAGAGATTACAGTGGGGAGAAGAGGTGTTACACCACTGCATAGAGGGGGAGAGAGTTGGTGATGACGGCGGCAAAGTTGTTGATGCCGTCACGATGATGGCCTCGGCGGTGTTACGGTGCCACCGGGAGGGAAGGGAAGAGAGCCCCCTCCTTCTTCTTCTTTCTTGACCTTCCCCCTCGATGGGAGAAGGGTTAACCCTCTGGTCCATGGCCTCCATGGCGGCAGAGGGGTGGGAGCCCCTCTGAGATTGGATCTCTCTCTCTCTCTCTCTCTGTTTCATTCTATTTCTGCGCTCCCCGATTCTGGCCTTTCACGGTTTCTTAAATTCCCGAAGATCCGTAACTCTGATTGGGCTCAAATTTAACACGATTTTTATCCGGATATTAGCTTTCTTGCTGCCGAAGAAGGGTAGCAACCGCCTTATGGGGTGGCCATAAGGTTCTAGGGCACGCCCCCCGTCCTTGTGGCCCCCTCGGGCGTCGTCTCGCATTGATTCTTTTTCCCAAAAATCACATATATTCCAAAAAAAAATCTCTGCAAGTTTTTATCCCGTTTGGACTCCGTTTGATATGGATTTTCTATGAAGCAAAAAACATGCAACAAACAGGAACTGGCACTGGGCACTGGATCAATATGTTAGTCCCAAAAATAGTATAAAAAGTTGCCAAAAGTGTATAAAATTTGTAGAATATTGTCATGGAACAATCAAAAATTATAGATACAACGGAGACGTATCACACGTCGCTGGATGAGTGTCGTTTGGAGGTGATTTCCTATGGAAGTGGCCGCCACGTGCCAAATAGCGGCCGCTTAGCATTTTGAGGGCTCGACACCGCATCGATCGGTGACTTGCGTTGCTGTGAGGTGGAGTGGTGGAGCCTTGGCGGGGTAATCCGCCCTCAGCATCCCCGGCTAGCCTGCCGGGGCAATCTTGAGACTTGTCTTCGGGGCAACCTCGTCCCCGCCAGGCTCGCCTGCCCGGCAAGGGAGGTTTTTCCTTAGTGGTATCTTGCTTCTTTGGTTGGCCTTTGTCTTCTTGATCCGCCCTTTGATTTCTCAAAGAGCTGATTTCTTCTGCTTGGCCTTTTCTTGGATGCTGCAATCTTGTTCTTGAGCCTATGTACAGTCTGGGCAACATACCTGGGGTTTGTTACACCGACAGGAGGTCCCGAGCCTAGCCTGAACGCACTGCCGAGCGTCATCGGGGTAGGCCCTGTCTAGTACATAGGCAGGGAGGCCGTAGTAGCTCACCCCTTGAGATCTTCTTTGCTTCTTCATTGATCTGAGCTTGAGTCAGTTTCCAGTTTTCCCGCGCATCGTGTAACGCCAATTGCAGTGGGGCCATCCTTGTAATGGTCCGTGAATGACTTTAATGCACGGGTGAGTAACTGCCAATTCACTCTTCCCACCACGTTCTTATCCCTTGCCACATATGCTGCATGCATTGAGTGGAGTAGGTTACGGAAGCGCGTGGTGCGGGAGAGAGCGTCATGGTAGGGGCTCGGTCTTCCTGGGTTTGTGGAGAGGGGCGGCGGTTACCCGCCGAGGGATCAGCCCCCAGCCTCAGCCCGCCTATAAAAGAGGGTGTGAGGGGGAGCGGAAATGCTCATCCACGCACCCTTCTTCTTCTCTTCCTTGCTTCCTTCTCTGTTATGCTGAGGTGTGGAGGCTGGGGCCAGGCCCCAGGCTCTAGCTTAGGGTCGATGACGCCGAACGCTTGTGTAAACGCCCAGGGAGTGAGTCTAGTCCGGGGCCGAAAGGGATGCAGTGGTCGAGGATGTGGGTGTTGAGTTGCCCATGGTGTGGGAGGTGTCGCGCTTCTCCAAAATGGTGAAACGCTCGTCTCCCTCACATGAGTTGGCTGTCCGGTGAGGAACGCTAGCCCTCGCTGTGGGTCGCCGAGGCTCGTTACCCTAACGACAGTGCCCTTGGCGGTTTGGCGCCTCTCTGGGGTGCAGCACTCGGGATCCTCGGTAATCCCAGTGTTATTTCTTCCGACAGAGTCGGGGCGAATGCTGAAGACGGTGGCACCTTACTACCCTCCAAGGTGGGGAGTGGTGCCACTTGCATGCCTCGAACATCGCCATCGCCTACTGCTTCTCCGGGGGAGGTGTCGGCCCAAGGGGCTGGCGTCCTCCCAGAGTGGTGATGGTGAAGAAAGAACGAGGGAAGACGGAGAAGGTGGGTGGCAGGCCGTCAGGTCGGAGTACGATGGCACCGACGCCTTCGTCTCATATTGCCGGCCCGCAGCCTCATCTTTCTGCTCTTCCCCTCCCTCCCTGGCACCTTCATCACCGGCCTCTTTCGGACGGTTGCTGGGGGGTCGCTCTCTTGGTGCCTTCACCTCCTCCACTAGTCTTCCAGCTGAGCTCCGGCAGTTTCCCCTGCCGGTGCTTGTGCTGGGGCTTCTTGCTGGTCCTGGAGGTGGTGACCAGGGCACCACCGAGCTGCTCCTTCCACCCCTCTCCCTCACAGCCTCGCCACTCTCGATCTTGTCAGGCTGCGTCCGGCAAGCCCTGACGGGATCGGGCTAGGCTTCCGCTCAGGCACTCCTTTTGCCCTCTTCTCTTCCCACTGTAGTGCCTAGGAGGAGGAGGGGGACAAGAAAGGGATTACAGGGCACTTATCTTTTTTCAGTTTAAAATGTGCAGGCATTGGCCCAACTTTAGTCTAAATAATGTAAACTTCTTTATCCATGTTTGTGTTCTGTAAAATCTGTACTTGCTTATCAACATATTAATGAAAGAGACAATTTTGTCGGGTACTTGTGCATGTACTATCTCCATGCAAAGGTGAAATGCCTCTATACATTTAAGTAAACAAGTTTCTCCGGCAAGCTATCCTGCCGGTACCCTTAGTTTGTTGCCACGGGGCTAGGCCTGCCGGGCACAACCATAAAAAAAGGGACCAGCCCCCCGCCGAGCCTCTTCCGTCAAAGGCCACTGCGACCACCCTGACTGAAGCAGCTTTCAAGTCAATGGGTAGGAGCACCTATGTTTCGAAGGTGGTGGGGTTTTCATATGCACAAGTCTGCTAATTACAGAACAAATATGGATAAGAAGGAACTTATCTGTTTGGCTTGCCGGGGATCATCACGTGGGCTCATCTTCATTCCTTTTCTTCGGGACCAAGTCCACGGCAAGAATCCTGCAACTTAATGCAAATGAAAACAATGCCACATGCTCCCTCTTCTATATGATCATGCTATGCTCATGATATGCTTATGCACGCATGCAAGTTTCATGGGCCCCCTAGTGCTTCGTTTATTTCTCTGTTGCTCAGGGTCTGCGCCTGGCTTTGTACAAGGGTTACATGCAACTTCGACAAAGCTTGTACAAAATGGTGGTTGCCGGGCAGGGCCCGACAGCCGCGCCTTACGGGTAGAACTTACGAAGATGCTCAATATTCCATGAGTTTTGCAATTGAATGCCATCTCTGGTCTCCAGACGGACTGCACCAGGTCTGGTGACTCGTACTTCCCGGTAAGGGCCTTCCCACTTCCGCGTTAACTTGTTTGCACCCTTGGCAGACTGAATGCGCCTATGGACAAGGTCGCCTTCCTCAAAACTCCGGGCATGAACCCTGCGGCTGTGTTAGCGACGCAAGGCTTGCTGGTAGCGTGCAGCATGTGTAGTAGCCCAGAGACGGTTCTCCTCAAGTAGCACAGCGTCGTCACACCGGTGCTGTTCCTGCACTACTTCATCGTAGGCAAGCACTCGAGGGGACCCATATATGAGTTCCGTGGGGATAACTGCTTCTGCCCCATAGACTAGGGAGAAGGGAGTCTGCCCGGTAGCTCGATTTGGTGTCTTGCGGAGGGACCAAAGAACCACCGACAGCTCGTCGGTCCATCGCCTGCCGCAATTCCGCAGTCTATCAAAAGTTCTTGTCTTGAGACCTCACAGCACTTTAGTGTTCGCCCTCTTAGCTTGTCCATTGCTTCTGGGATGGGCCACAGAGGCAAATGAAATCTTGTTTCTGAGGGCATGAACGTATTGCATGAAGGCGCGGCTTGTGAATTGGGTGCCATTGTCGGTGATAATTCGGGCAGGTACCCCGAAGCGGCACACCAATCCTTTCAAGAACTTGATAGCTGACTGCGCGGTCACCTTTCTCATGGGCTCCACCTCCGGCCACTTTATAAACTTGTGGATTGCGACGAACAAGAATTCAAAGCCCCCGGTAGGACGGGGGAAGGGACCCAGGATGTCGAGCCCCCAGACCAAAAATGGCCGTGACAAAGGGATTGTTTGGAGAGCTTGAGTAGGCTGAAGGATATTCTTCGAGTGGAACTGGCAGGCTTCACACTTTGTGACTAGCTCATTTGCATCTTGGAGGGCAGTGGGCCAGTAGAAACCTTGCCGGAAAGCTTTCCCAACCAAGGCGCTTATTCGATGTGGGAGCCACACATACCATTGTGTATTTCTGCCAGCAGTTCCTTTCCTTCTTCCCGGCAAATGCACTTCAATTTCACACCGTTGGGCCTTCTTCTGTATAGCGTGTCATCAACGAACTGATACATACAAGCCCTTCGGGCTACTCTTTCAGCTTCTTCTTGTTCTTTGGGAAGTTCTCCTATTTGGAGGAAACAAAAAATGTGTCGTGCCCAAGTTGGAGCCCGGGGCTTGGCAACAAGGACTAGCGGCACCTCCTCGTCGTCAGGAGCGCAAGCCTCGACCGCAAAGACTGGTAATTCGGCGGGAGGGTGCAACTCACTGATCGAAGGGGAGTTGTTCCCGCCAAGCCTTCTGCTGGAGGCTTTGGGAAGCTCTGCCGGGAGAGGCTTGCCGGAGTTCAATTTCCTCCTTTTGCTGGCCATTGTTGCTGGGGATACGGAGGGTTGAGTCAGATGGAGAACAAAAGTCCCTGGTTCCACAGGGAGTTTTTGCGCAGCGCACTTGGATAGATGATCAGCAATGCTGTTTTCCACACGTGGTACGTGTTCTGTTTTCAATCGGTCAAAGCGCTCCTCCAACTTTATCACTTCCTGGACGTATGCCTCCATCAATGGGCTTTGGTAGTCCTTGTTGATTTGTCTCACCACCAGTTGTGATTCACCACAGATGATCAGCTTCTTGATTCCCAACTCTGTCACAATCCTAAGCCCGACAAGGAGCCCTTCATACTCTGCAGTATTGTTGGTGGCCTCCTCGCAGAGGAAATGCATTTGAAAGATGTACTTAAGGTGCTCCCCAGTGGGAGCAACGAGAAGCACGCTAGCTCCTGCACCCTGTAGGGAGAAGGCGCCATCAAAATACATAATCCATTCTTGGGGCGCTTCCATGTCGGGGATAACTGTTTCCAGTACTTCCTCATCAGGGGTTGGCGTCCACTCCGCAATGAACTCTGCCAGTGCTCTGCTCTGAATAGTTGATGTGCTTTCAAACCTCAAACCAATGCTGGATAACTCCAAAGCCCATTCCACGATCCTGCCAGTAGCCTCGGGGTTTCGGAGTATGCGTTGCAAGGGGAAGCGGGTGACAACGGTGATCTCGTGGGCTTGGAAGTAGTGACGTAGTTTCTTCGAGGCCATGATGAGGCCAAAAATCAACTTTTGCATGCCAGAGTACCTCGACCTAGCCCCTGCAGTAGGGAGCTAACGAAGTACATTGGGCGTTGCACCACTTTCTTCCTTGCTATGATCTTGGCACTGTCTCTGCTGCCTTGCTCTTCTTTGTCTTGAACTGCATCTAATCTTGCCGGGACTGGTTCACTTTGCTCTCTAGAGGGGACGGTGGCGGCTGTTGCTGCTTCATCTACCTCCCGCTGTGCCACCTGTGCTGCGCTAACCACTTGATTGGTCGCTGCTAAGTATAGCAGCAACGGCTCTTGTGGTTTAGGAGCGACTAAGGTGTGAACAGAGGAAAGGTAGGTCTTCAAATCTTGTAGCGCAGCGTCTGCCTCCGGGGTCCACGCCACGGGCCCTGCCTTTTTCAAGATTTGGAAAAACAGCAAGGCGCATTCAGCGGACTTAGAAATGAACCTGCTCAGCGCGGCAACACATCCAGTCAAATGCCTCACGTCCTTGACTGTCTTTGGTGCTTGAATCTGCTCGATAGCCTTGATCTTGTCGGGGTTGGCCTCTATCCCCCGGTGGGACACAAAAAAGCCAAGTAGCTTGCCGGAAGGAATGCCAAACACACACTTTTCCGGGTTCAGCTTCAAATTGAGCCTGCGCAGATTTGCAAAGGTCTCTTCCAAATCCTGAATGGGAGTCGTTCTGTCCTTGCTTTTGACCAGAATATCATCCATATAGGCTTCAACATTTCTGTTCAACTGGGACTCAAAGCCAATCTGTACTGCTCTTGCAAAAGTGGATCGAGCGCTCTTCAACCCGAAGGGCATCCATACAAAACAGTACGTGCCACATGGAGTTATGAACGCATTTTTTCTTCATCCTCCTTGGACATGAAGATCTGATGCTATCCAGAGTAGGCATCCAGGAAGGAGAGCAAGTCGCATCCAGAGGTGGAATCCAAAATCTGGTCGATGCGTGGCAAGGGGAATGGGTCCTTCAGGCATGCTTTGTTAAGATCAGTGAAATCTATGCAAAGCCTCCATTTCCCATTTGCCTTGCGCACCACCACTGGGTTTGCTAACCACGTTGGATGCAATACTCCTCTGACCAATCCAGCTACCTCAAGTTTCTTGATCTCCTCGGCAATAAACTGCTGCTGCTCCAAAGCTTGCTTCTGGACCTTCTGCTTGACGGGCCGGGCATGTGGGCAGACAGCAAGGTGGTGCTCGATTACCTCCCTGGGAACACCGGGGATGTCAGATGGTTGCCAAGAAAACACATCGACATTTGCCCGCAGGAAGGCAACGAGCATGCTTTCCTATTTGTCATCGAGGGTGGCACTGATGGTAAATGTACCACCAGTTTCAGCCAGCCCTTCCGGGACCTTTTTCACAGACGGTGCAACAGCCTTGGATCTCTTGCAATTGGAACTCTTCGGCAAGTCATCAACAGGCGCAGCGCACTCCGGAGAGGCACGCTTCCCAGATTCCTCGCTGGCATCCTTGCTTCCTTTCTTCTTTTTCTTGCTTTCCTTGGCGGGAGCAGCGGCTTCCGCAGCTTCTGCAGCAACTGCCTCCCGGTACATCTTGTCCACGCATATGATTGTGTCTTTCTTGTCTGATGGGATAGAAATAACGCCCATTGGTCTTGGCATCTTCAAAGTGTTGTATGCATAGTGGGATGCCTCCATGAGTTTGGCCAGGGCAGGACGACCAAGGATTCCATTGTACGGCAGGGGGAGGTCAACCACATCAAACACGATCTTCTCAGTCTGGTAGTTCAACTCCCCCCCGAATGTTACCGGCAATGTGATCTTCCCCTTAGGATGACTCCTGCCGGGGTTGATCCCTTGGAACGTACAAGTAACCTTGAGCTCTTCATCTCCTATCTGGAGTTTGCTGATGACCTTTGGAGAAATCAGATTCAACCCGGCTCCGCCGTCAACCAACATCTTTGTGACCTTGAGGTTGCGGATTGTTGGTGAAACTAACAACGGCAAACACCCCACCGCTGTAGTGCAGTCAGGGTGATCCTCCTTATCAAAGACGATGGGCATGCGGGACCACTTGAGCGGCTTGCAAGAATCTGCCGTTGGCTCCACGGCATTGACCTCAAGCACCCACCTTTTAAGTTGGCGGTGAGAGGAGTTCAGAGATGCACCCCATCAATGCATAGGGCATCAGTGGCTTTCTGGAATTCCTGCTCGCTGGTTTCCTCTTCATCTCCTTCATCACTTCTGTCCTCGCAATCCTTCTTCTCACGGCCCTTGGCGGGTTTCCCTTGATACTGAGGAGCCTTGCCGGGGCGACCTGTTCTACCACCTCGGCCCTTCCCACCATCGCCATCTTGGTTTTTCTCCTTATCACGCTTCTCGTACTCAGCCCTCTGTTTCTTGACGAGCTGCTCAACCTGATGACACTCCTGGAGATCGTGGCCCTTGGTTCGATGGATCTTGCAGTACAGCCCATCACTCTTTCCAGCTTTCTCGGCAGCCGCGGCTTCCCGGCACTCAGTGCACACGGCAGCTTCCTTGCCGGGGACCTCGGTCTTGGCCTTCTTACCGGTACCAGGTGCACTCGACCCTTCAACGGTCATCAACACTTTATCAGGGCGCTTCTTGTTGCGCTTCTTGCTCTTCTTCTTCTGGCTGGTGGCGTCGTTTGATGGTGACGCGTGCGTCTTCCCCCCGCCTGTCTTCCCAGACTCACCGCTGTTCTTGTCATGATCGAGAATCGGACGAGGCCATCGATACTTTGACGGGTTCTTGGCTGCGTTGCTCTAGCCGTGGCCCCTGCGCTAGCTGCCGCGCAGGGGATTGCACCGTGGGGGTGGCCCCTTCGGTATGGCCAGCAGCTCGGGCCATTGCCACCGCCTATGGAGGCTGTGACGGGCCTGCTCGCCGCGATCCTCCCGCCTCGGCAAAACCAATCAAGCTCTGAATGGTGGCTCTCCACTCATCCATCTAATCAGCCGCCGGCGGAAACCTCAACAGGAGTTGGGCCCGAGCCATGGCCTCCGAAGCAGTGCTCGGCATGGATGATGATGTAGACTGTAGCATCACCTGGCTTCTGACGGTGCTAGTAGTAGCAGCGTCATGCTCTTATTGCCGTGAGCTAGTCGCCAGGGTGGCGTGGAGGCGAGGTGGATGTGCTTGGGGATCGGCGGCTCCATTAGGCGCATCAGCTTGGCCAGCCTGTCCTGGGGGTGACGCATGCCCTGCGGCCACACCCGCAGCGGGGGCGGTCGGAGGATTGCAGTTCGCCCCAAGGCGAGCACCACCGCTGTGGCCGCGTCCTTCAGCGGGGTGGAGAGGCACAGATGGAATGATCTCTCCTCCCGCACCTTGCGGAACGTGGCCATCGGGATGTTGTTGGCGCTGTCCTTCTCCGGTGCCTCCTGCTCCCGTTTCGGCCACGGGGGAGCTGGTGACGACGCCGCCTGCGCCGGTCACGTCCCCCGTAGCATCCACGTCCCTGTGCGCCCCGTAGCCCCCATGGCGTTGGTAGCCACGCATGGATGGGCCTTCGAGGTGGACGGGTGAGCTACAGCACCGGTTTTCTTCTTGGGCAGCATGGATGATGAAGCCGTCGATGAAGAAAATGATGATGAAGATGGCGCGCTGCGTACGCTCTCGGATTTGCGCAAGCGCTTCCCCCTACCTGGTGCGCCAAAGATGTCATGGGAAAACACGGCCACCTATGGGGCCATCGGCCCCTTGTGGTTCGGTAGGGGGGAAGGACGCATTGCATAAAAAGCGGAGGGCACGGGGCAGCGTAGCAGCGATCACACGGGCAGTTTTTCCCGGGTTCGGGCCACCGTGAGGCATATAATCCTACTCCTGCTTTGGTGGATTGATGAGAGGACCGTGGTGGAGACGCGGTGCTCTAGCCCAGCAAGGTCGCCTCGGGGCGAGAGCAGCTATGCGCGTATGAGTGTACAGGGGTCCGAATCCTTTCTAAGGTTGCCATGTCCCTCCTTTTATAGATCAAGGGGTCACCACAGTGGCAAATCAGCCATTGTGTACTGATTAGATAGCAAATAGTGCCATCATACCTAACTCTGCAGACTGGGCAGAGTGCATTAAATGCGCCGCTTAGTGTCACATCATAGTCTAGCCTGGCAAGCCTTGCCGGGCTGTTTTGCCACCTTCTCGCCTGCCTGCGTGACACGTCACTGGACGAGTGTTGTTTGGAGGTGATTTCCTCTGGAAGTGGCCGCCACGTGCCAAATAGCGGCCACTTAGCATCTTGAGGGCTCGACACCGCATCGATCGGTGACTTGCGTTGCTGTGAGGTGGAGCGGTGGAGCCTTGGCGGGGTAATCCGCCCTTAGCGTCCCCGGCAAGCCTGTCGGGGCAATCTTGAGACTTGTCTTCGGGGCAACCTCGTCCCCGCCAGGCTCGCCTGCCCGGCAAGGGAGGTTTTAGCTCCTTTGGTTGGCCTTGGTCTTCTTGATCCGCCCTTTGATTTCTCAAAGAGCTGATCTCTTCTTCTTGGCCTTGTCCTGGATGCTGCAATCTCGTTCTTGAGCCTGTGTACAGTCTGGGCAACATACCTGGGGTTGTTGCACCAACACTCATGTAGCTGCCTTCTCCTAGCACCTTGCCGAGGGAGAGTGCTCTGTGTACTTGTGCTCCACATTCTCAATACACCAAAAGTATGAGTAGGGTATTACATCTCAAACATGGCCCGAACCTAGGTAAAATACTTGCGCTTTCTGCTGTACTTGCTTTTTGCGTATTGTGAAATCCCCTCACCGAACCACAAAGGGGCTAGACCACTCCATAGATAGTCGATCCACACAAACAACGGCGGTGTTGACATAAGCAGGAAATTATCACTGCTTAGATAACTTAGATTACAAGAAAGGTTAAACAAACGACGAAAGGAAAATGTGATTATCAGATTAAACAGACCAATGGAAAGGAAACTGTGTTTATACACAAGTATTAGGAGTATATCATTCACAAGATCAAGTAGAGCATGATATACATAACAGGATAGCAAGTAGATAACCATTTAGGTAAAGGGGCGATGAAATTAATGATGTTACCCATACAATGGTGTTTGGATAAATTGATCAAGAAACATTTAGCATTATGCTTCCAATGTTCTTGTTGATGTTTGAGTATGTCGGTGTACTAAGTGTTGGGTTTTTAGTACCCCATACTTGTGCACGGGCAGTTGTAGCCAAGCCCGCGGCAAGGCTTACCGGGGGAATATTTGGAGATTAGTGCGAGATCGTCAAGGGAGCACTCAGATCAAGGATCAAAGGATCAGGAGTTAATAAGAGCTGAAGGCCGATGTCCAAAACCCCGACAAGATCTTGCCGGGGTGACTCGCAAAACCCGGCAAGGCTTGGGCCCGGCAAGATTTGTGTCCCGGCAAGATTCTGCTACTGTCCCACCGCTTCGGCACAGCAATCAGCCTGGCATTCTGGGCCTATTACTGGATGCGTGGTAGGGTATCAATGGAAGAGAGCCTAAGCGGTGCTGATGGGACACCACCTTTTTCTATTCCCAAGGAATGAGGACACCTAAACGGACACCTCACGATGCATTAAATGCATTTGTCCTAAACCGTCAGTGGTTAGGTATGATAACCCTGTAGCTACTTTACACCTCAATGTATGTACATTTTGCCACTATGGAGACCCCGTTGAGCATATAAAAGGAGGCCCAAGGCAACTGCTACAGGGGAGAACACTTTGGGCCCATTCTGCATGTGTAGCTGCTGCTTGAACATACTGTTCATCGCAAGCGCTCCTGGAACTGGGACGAACACCCAAAATAACAAACTAAGGCAGGAGTAGGGTTTTACGCTGATTAGCGGCCCGAACCTGGGTAAAAATTCCCTCGCGTTGATCGCTGGTTCTGCTCTTTGTGCACGCCTCTCCCCTATGCCGAACCGTAGAAGGGATCCCCGCGGTCCCATAGGTGTCGTACGCCGACATCTTTGGCGCGCCAGGTAGGGGAATTGAGGTTGCGTGAACCTGATCTAGTGATCAGCGTGTCAGTTTCTTCATCATCTTCATCACCATGCCACCCAAGAAGAAGAGTGCTGCGGCGGCACTCCCATCTATGTCTGTTTTGCTTGTGCCTTCGCGTACGGGAGACGCCGTGGATGCGGAAGGCAGAGGTTTAGAGCCTCCGCGGCGTTCTGGTGATCCAAGCCAGGCGAGCGGTGTCGCCCGCAGTGGTAACGGCCACCCGCACGCCGCTGGATCCAGAGATGGAGCTGTGCTGCCTACGGGCGGCGCAACAAACTCCAAAGATCGGAGGACGCCTCCTAGGACTCCTGCGCCGTCGCAAGCGTTGCGATCTTCACAGGTTGCATGCGATGAGCAGCGCCATGGCGCTGATGGTTCGGGGTGCCCCCATGAAAGAACGTCTGCGCATCGATCCCAAGGTGCGCAGGCCCCGCATGCACGCCAAACTGCCGGTGGAAGTGGCGCATGGTCGCGAGATCGTGACGGTGCTCCTTCTAACGCTGTTAGGAGTCAGAGCACCTCACGTACTTCGCACCTGTCGGCACCACCTTCGCCGGCAGAAGCCTTGGCATGTGCGCAGCTACTCCTCGACTTTCCTCCTGCTCCGGAGAAGATGGAGGAGTGGCGATCTACCATTCAGAGTTTCATCGGTTTCGTCAACAAGGATGGGCCGCAGCAGGCAGGGCCCTCGCAGCGGCGGTCTGTCGATCCGGTGCGAGCCGATGGAGAGAAGACTGGAGGCGGTGCGACCACGGTCCACTCTCCTCCACGACAGCAACAGCGGTCGGCAGCCCGGCGGATTGGCGCCCATGATGATGATTCCACAGCGTCGTCCGATCCGTGGATGCGCCGCGATCAGCGTCAAGTTCTTCAGGAACGAAGCAAAGAGGACGCTCGGACCACCATCGAGCGGCGATGGGAGGCGCGCCATCAATCTAATAAGCGCGCAGGGCTTGCTGCCGACAAGCCTACGCCAGGGAATGTGGGTGACTTGCCATACATGGTAGGTTGTCCAGCGTTTACCCGTGAGCTACGGCGAGTCCAGTGGCCCAACTCCCGAAATTTCAAACCAGAGGTCCCGGAGAAATATGACGCCAAGACCCACCCGTCGGAGTTCCTGAGCATCTATACTATCGCGATGCAAGCTGCCGGGGGCCGAGATGATCAGATCCTAGCCAACTACTTCCCGTTGGTGCTTAAATCCAACGTCCGGTCATGGTTGATGCATTTGCCGGAGAAATCCATTTCTTCTTGGTCAGATCTGTGTCATCAGTTTGTTGGTGCCTTCATTGGAGGCCACCAAACTCATGGCCAGGAAAGTGATTGACATCTCATTCCCCAGAAGGAGGGCGAGCCCCTGCGCAAGTATATCCAAAGATTCAGCCGCGTGCAGTACAGCATCCCTGATGTTCATCCTGCCGCCGTTATCGGTGCGTTCCGCCAGAATGTGCGTAACCGCAAAATGCGGGAAGAAATGGCGATGAACAAGATCAGGGATATCGCCGAGCTTTATGCTCTGGCTGATAAGTGTGCTCGAGCTAAAGAGGGAAGGAGACTCACCGGCGAGGATGTTGGCGTAGGAGGCGATTCCGAAGGCGAGGATGTTGCCGCCCCGACAAGGAAGGGGCGGCGGCGGAATAGGAAACGTAAAGGCAAGGCCGTGCTTGCTGTTGAGGAATCCGGTGATATTGGTCCCGCTAAGAAGGCCAAAGTAGGCAATCCCAGCAAAGAAGTTGCCGGGTGTGCCTCCTGCAAAGCCTTGGCGGCCGCCGACAAACCAGAAGGCCACGGCAAGCAGTATTGCAAGATCCATCGCACTAAGGGCCATGATCTCCAGAACTGCCGGAAAGTTGAACAGCTTGTCGAGAGGCAGAGAGCGGAATACGAGAGGCGAGACAAGGAGAAGGCCTAGGACGGTGCAGAAGGGTCTGGCAATAAACGTGGTGGCCGAGGAGGTCGCCGCGGCAAGGCCAAGCAGCAGAAGGAGAGGCCCGCTCGTGGCCGTGACAAGGATGAGGGGGATGATGATGACGAAGAAGACGATGAATCCAGTGAGCACGAGTTTCAGAGAGCTACAGAGGCCATGTGTATCGACGGAGGCGCCTCGTTGCATTCTTCTCACCGCCGACTTAAACAGTGGGTGCGTGAGGTTAATGCAACGGAACCATCGATCGATGCACGTAAACCCCTGAAGTGGTCCAACACGCCTATCATTTTTTATGCCGAGGATCACCCTGATCGCACAACTGCGGTCGGGTGTTTGCCATTGTTGGTTTCACCAACAATCCGCAACCTCAAGGTGACAAAAATGCTAGTTGACGGTGGGGCCGGACTGAACTTGATCTCACCAGACGTGCTCAAGAGGCTGCAAATTCCTGATGAAGATCTCGAGGAAACGGGCACGTTTCAAGGGATCAATCCAGGAAGGACCCAGCCGAAGGGCAAGATAACGCTACCAGTAACATTTGGTAGTGAGCTCAACTACAGGGCAGAGAAGGTGGTGTTTGATGTCGCCAAGATCCCCATGTCATACAATGGGATCCTTGGTCGCCTAGCGTTGGCCAAGTTTATGGCGGCATCACACTACGCATATAATGTACTGAAAATGCCAGGGCCATTGAGCGTCATCACTGTCCATTCTGACAAGAAGGATGCGCTCATTTGTGCCGACCTACTTTACCGAGAAGCAGTTGCAGCATCTATCGTTGAGGCATCTGCTCCTGCCGATGGAACTCCCGGGAAGGAGAAGAAGAAGACCGGCAAGAACCTTGGTGCAAACTCCGGCAAGCGCACCTCCTCGGAGTGTTGCGCTCCTGTTGAGGATGTACCAGAGAGTTCCACCGGCAAGAACAAGAAGTCCAAGGTTGCTCCACTAGCGACAAAGAAGGTGCCCGCCAAGGAGGATGGAACGGGAGGAACTTTCACCATAAGTTCCACCCTCGATGACAAATAGGAAAGCGCGCTCATTGCCTTCCTGCGGGCGAATGTCGATGTGTTTGCATGGCAACCATCTGACATCCCCGGTGTTCCCAGGGAGGTAATTGAGCACCACCTTGTTGTCTGTCCCCACGCGCGGCCCGTCAAGCAAAGAGTGAGAAAGCAGGCTTTGGAGCGGCAAGAATTTATTGCCGAAGAAATCAGGAAATTAGAAGCGGCAGGTTTGGTCAGAGGGGTGCTTCACCCAACGTGGCTAGCCAATCCGGTTGTAGTGCGCAAGGCGAACGGAAAGTGGAGGCTATGTATTGATTATACAGATATCAATAAAGCCTGTCCAAAAGATCCTTTTCCCTTGTCGCGCATCGACCAGATTGTGGACTCCATCGCTGGTTGTGACCTACTGTCGTTCCTTGACGCTTATTTAGGGTACCATCAGATTTTCATGGCAAAAGAAGATGAAGAAAAGACCGCATTTATCACCCCATGTGGTACGTATTGTTTTATACGGATGCCTTTCGGGTTGAAAAGTGCTGGTTCTACATTTGCGAGAGCAATCCAAATTGGTTTTGAGCCTCAACTGCATCGAAACATGGAAGCATACATGGATGACATAGTGGTCAAGACCAAGGACAAAGCGACGCTTATTCAAGATCTAGAAGAAACATTTACAAATCTGCACAAGATCAATTTAAAGCTCAATCCTGAGAAGTGCGTGTTCGGCGTTCCTTCCGGCAAACTTCTCGGGTTCTTTGTATCTCAGCGGGGGATCGAAGCGAACCCCGACAAGATCAAAGCTATTGAGCAGATTGAGGCGCCAAGACGCGTCAAGGATGTGCGTCGTCTTGCCGGCTGCGTTGCTGCCTTAAGTAGGTTTATCTCCAAATCTGCTGAGCACGCCCTGCCCTTTTTCAAAATTTTGAAAAAGGCAGGTCCAATGAAATGGACTCCGAAAGCGGAGGCTGCGCTGCAAGATTTGAAGAGATACCTCTCCTCTCCGCCAACACTGGTCGCGCCTAGGCCACAAGAGCCGTTGTTGCTATACTTGGCAGCAACGAATCAAGTGGTTAGTGCCGCACTAGTAGCACAGAGAGAAGCTGATGAGGAAGCGGCACCATCGGCTAGACCGCCAAGTGACACGCCAGGATCATCCCCGGCAAGGACTGATCCCGGCAAGACAGGATCTGCGCAGTCAGAAGAACCAGTGCAAAAGAAAAAGATGGTGTAGCGCCAAGTTTATTTTGTTAGCTCCCTTTTGCAAGGAGCTAGATGGAGATACTCTGGTGTGCAGAAGCTGCTCTTCGGCCTTCTTATGGCCTCAAGGAAGCTGCGCCATTATTTTCAAGCACATGAGATTACCGTCGTCACTCGTTTCCCATTGCAGCGGATTTTGCAAAATCCAGAGGCAACTGGCAGGATTGTGGAGTGGGCGCTGGAGTTGTCAAGCTTTGATCTCAAGTTTGAGAGTACTTCAACGATTCAGAGTAGGGCTTTTGGCAGAGTTCATTGAGGAATGGAACCCAACGCCAGACGAAGAGATTCAAGAAACGACTCTCCGCGGCAAGAAAACTGATCAGGAATGGGTTATGTACTTTGATGGGGCTTTTTCGCTGCAAGTCGCCAGTGCTGGCGTGCTGCTAGTTGCACCCACCGGAGAGCACCTCAAGTATGTGATCCAGATGCATTTTTCCCTAGAGAGTTCGACAAACAACACTTCGGAATACGAGGGGCTACTTGCCGGTCTTAGGATCGCGGCAGACCTTGGTATCAAGAAGCTCATCATCAGGGGCGATTCGCAGCTTGTTGTCAGGCAAGTTAACAAGGATTATCAGAGTCCATTGATGCAAGCCTATGTAGATGAAGTGAGAAAAATGGAAGAGCACTTTGATGGTCTGCAAATGAAACACATCCCCCGTGCCGAAAACAATATTGTCGATGACCTGTCAAAGCGCGCTGCCCTTAAGTTGCCTGTGGAATCAGGAACTTTTGTGCTCCATTTGACTCAACCGTCTGTGGCACCACTGATGCGACAAGAAAAGAGAAGAAAGTTGAACTCTGGGCAGTACTTTCTGGCAGAGCTCCCTGGAGCCACCGGCAAGGAACTTGCCGGGGTCAGCGACAAGCTTGCCGGGGAACAACATGCTCCAGCGAAGGCTGAAGCCTTTGCCGTCGAGACAAATGTTCCCTCGGCCGAGGAGATGCCTTTAGTCCTAGCTATTGAGCCCCAGCATGGGCACAGCACATCGTCCATTTTCTTCAGATAGGAGAACTCCCCAATGAGCAGGAAGAAGCAAAAAAAGTAGCCCGTCAGTCTACTATGTACCAGTTCGTCGATGACGTTCTGTACAGAAAGAGACCGAACGGTGTGAAATTGAAGTGTATTCCTCGGGAGGATGGACTAGAGCTGTTGGCAGAGATACATGGAGGCATATGTGGTTCCCACATAGGATCAAGAGCGCTTATCGAAAAAGCATTCCGGCAAGGTTTCTTTTGGCCCACTGCCCTCCAGGATGCGACTGCACTAGTAACCAAGTGTGAAGCGTGCCAGTTTCATTCGAAGAAATCGCATCAGCCAGCTCAAGCTCTTTAGACAATCCCTCTCTCCTGGCCATTTTCGGTCTAGGGGCTCGACATACTAGGCCCTTTTCCCCGTGCTGCCGGGGGCTTTGAGTACTTGTATGTTGCCATCGACAAGTTCACAAAGTGGCCGGAGGTGGAAGCAGTGAGGAAGGTGACAGCACAATCAGCCGTCAAGTTCTTTAAGGGAATAGTTTGCCGTTTTGGCGTGCCCAATAGGATCATCACCGACAACGGCACACAATTCACAAGTCGCACCTTCATGCAGTACGTCCAAGACCTTGGCAGCAAGATCTGTTTTGCCTTTGTTGCTCATCCGAGAAGCAACGGCCAAGCAGAGAGGGCTAATGCTGAAGTGCTGCGTGGTCTCAGGACCAGAACTTTCGACAAGCTGAAAAAGTGCGGAAAGCGCTGGATTGATGAGCTGCCGGTGGTTCTTTGGTCAATCAGAACGACACCGAATCGAGCTACTGGCCAGACGCCCTTCGCTCTGGTCTACGGAGCGGAAGCAGTTCTCCCCACGGAACTCATATACGGGTCACCTCGAGTGCTCGCTTATGATGAGCTCGAGCAAGAGCAACTGCGCGAAGATGACGCTGTGCTCCTTCAGGCTGCTGTGCGAGCTGCTCGCTACCAGCAAGCTTTGCGTCGCTATCATAGCCGCAAAGTTCATGCCCGAAGCCTTGAGGAAGGCGACCTTGTTCTTCGACGGATTCAGTCCGCCAAGAATTCAAACAAGTTGAAGCCGAAGTGGGAAGGCCCCTATCGGGTAGTACGAGTCACCAGGCCCGGCGCTGTCCACCTGGAGACCGAGGATGGCATTCGAGTGAGCAACTCTTGGAATATTGAACATCTTCGCAAGTTCTACCCGTAGGGCACGGTTGCCGGGGGCCCCCGACAACCCCCTTTTTTTTGTACAAGTCTTGCCGGCAAGGCATGTGATCCTTTGTACAAAGCCAGGCACAGACCCTGAGCACAGTTGAACAAGCTTAAGTGTTGTACAGTTTCTTGTTGACTTGTGTGGCACCCCAGCTCAGAGTAAACCGGAACGCCCCGTATTCCAGCCCAAGAACGAGTCTTCTGGAATACGGCACTGTTGGCATAGAACAAATCAGCTCTTTATTGCAATAGATATGGTTACAACGGTACAAGGATTACATCGGCACGGCAACACTATGCCTGCCCGGGGTAGCTCTATGCTAACAGCGGAGTAACTCTCTCTCGGCAGCGGAACAGCGACGACGGTGATGGACTCCACTCCGCAGGGACTCTGGCTAGAATGCGTCTCCTAGGTCGCAAACTCAGGATCCTCGACAAGCAAGCAATCATGGCATGACCTGCAAACTGGCATGACACGCCAGGCGAGTACTTTGAATGTATTCGCAAGCTCACAACAAACATCAGCATCAAAGCAAAACAACATCATAGCAATCCAAAATTAACCAGCATAGTTATCTAGCAAGGTAGCTACTGAAATGACTGCAGTAAGGTAAAGCGTATTAAATCCATACTTCAAATAATCTCAGGCTCCAATCCGAACCTGTGCCAAATCCCAATTCCCAAGCATGTGGTCATCCGACCACTCAACTCACAGCCATCCCATGGCTAACATATCAAATACCTGATTCCATCTGCACGACAAGTCTGACAAACTTACTCTCCTCCGGGTTGTCTCACAACCCTCAGAATACTCATGAACTACCGAGTACTTCTGATCATACGACGAGTTCTTCCATCATTATCATCACTACCATGGTTGACCACCTAGTGAGGTCTGGACGGACTGTCCAATACCGTGGACACGGCTATTCGAATAGATTTTACACTCTGCAGAGGTTGCGCACTTTACCCACACTATGGAGCACTGACCTCGTGATCCCATTCGGGTGGACCAGTGTTGCTCCAACAAAACCTACCTGACCCGTGACTCTCCCATCGTACCACCGGTAATCGCACTCCCTCGGAGTCAAGCCTTGGGTGGCCCCTTTTCACCTCGTGACACTTGCCACCGTCGTGGCCAAACTATACTGTCCCAAACGGGGACGCCGGCACAAAACTCAACTGGGCTCACAAGGTTATCGCTGCCTACCGGGCCAGGGTAGCGCGCACGCATAACCTTCCCTGTCGGGCGGTACCGGTGAAAGAGCACGCGATCAGACCAAGTCAAGGCCGTCCCATACCGGCAAATGTGGCTACACGGATAAGTCCGGACAGGTGACTCAAGATCAACCATGAAATATCTAATCCTCGAATAATATTTCCGTCATGGCTGACACTCCGATAACCAGTATGCTTAAGCCACTGCTACTAATTCATCTCTATGAACTGCCGGATGAACTCCAAAATAATCATAGACAGTGATCTCAACATCAAAATATCAACAAGTGGGTAAGCTACTAGTCACTAATAATCCGGTACTCAACATGGTAGTCACCTATCAGAGAATTAACTCGAATATTGCATAATCCAATCCATTTCGCAACTACTCATATTTGCCGATAAAGTAAATAGTCAAACTATGACATTGCAATGCGATGATGTAGATGAGAGTTGTGGCTTGCCTGGGGGTGAAGGAATCATCGGAAAGGAGTGCGGAATGGTCGCGGAGTTGACTACCGGAAACAGTTCTCTCTCGGAGGGGCTGTTTACGGACAAGGGCAAAAGGGTCATTTCCACTATGTGTAAACATTATGAAAATGACTCCATCGGAACGGGCTCGGCGAGATGAAGAAATGGGCTTTGGAATCACCACGATCGGCGTTGCGAGTGAAAAGATACAATAGTTCTTCTGCCAGGGACCTATCTGCAAATAAAGTATTCACCAACGGGTCCTCAGCTGAAAAACAGATCGCGCACTCCAGAGAATACGCCTTCAGTGCAGTGGAAACGCATTCGGTGGAATACGCTTCCACTCATCTAGTTGGACAGGTGCGGGGCCGGGGCTTGGGTCGTTGACGTGTGGGTCCCGTGGGGCTTCTCTCTCTCCTCCCTGCCCCTGTCTTCTTCCTCCCGCGCCCGACCGAGACCAGAGAGGAGACGCCGGCGCCGGCACTCGCCTGGACGGCTCCGGCCATCTCCGGCAGTGGGGTGGCCACCGGCGGGACCGCGATGGAGTGCCGCACCCGTCCCGGCTGGACTCGAACGCCGAGGAGGACCAAGGCGGCGACGAGCAGAGGCGACAGAGAAGGGACCAGCCGAGCGTGTGCCGGCACTCGCCGGTGATAGAGGCCACCTCCGGCCAAAGCGAGAACAACGACGGCTTTGGGGAGGAGCACCGCGCCCATACAGATGCAGAGTGAGAGCCGTGGAGGGCTAGGGCGACGAGGCAAGGACGCCGGCGAGCATGGTGTTCGGCCGGACTTGGGGACGAGGCCAGAGTCGCTCCGGGGACAAGGCGAAGACATGGGGAGGCTCTACATGCTCCAGGTGATCTTCTAGTGGTGGTCGGAGGGAGAGGGGGGGCTCGGCTTGCTCAAATTTTGGAGGAGGCCGACGGTGGCCGTGGTGGAGATGGTGGCCGAGGAGGAGCACTGGGGCTCGGGTGAGTGGACAGGAAGGACTGGGAGGGTGAGGTGGAGCTGCTGGTGTGGATGAGAAGGCTCGGGGGGGGCTTATATAGCCGCGGCGAAGCGAGTAGATGAGGATGGCCGCGGTGGCGATCTTAGCCGCGCACTGGCGCTCCGGGGCGACGTGGCTGGCGGTATACGGCGTCGGGTAGCTTCGCGGAGGAGCGGAGAGGACTCTGGTTCGATCGAGAGAGCTCGGGGGTGGCCGTATACGGCGGCGCACGCGCGGTACAGTGGCGGAGTAATGACGACTGTTGTGGCGCGGCGAGGAAGAAAACGAAGGGGGAATTGACTAGAGAGGGGTGCGTGGATGGCGGGGAAGGTGGCCGGCATGCGGGGACAAGCCACGACGGTCTGAATCAGCCTGCCGACGCGACCGAACACGGCCGGCGCACAGAGCGCGCAGATGGCCTGCTCTCAGCGTAGTCACCACGTGCATATGATGCCACGGCCACGTCTTTGGCACGAAAACTTGTCCAGTGTCTAGTCCCTCCAGGCTACAGTATCCAGGAAGTGATGGCTCGATGAAATGCTCTGTAGTTAGATGGGAGTGGTCATCTGAAGTTTGCTGCAGCAAACTTGGCTACGCACTGGTGATCAACAGGGAGTTGATTGGGGTCAATGGAGTTGTCTGGAGTGATTAGATGAGGAAGGACTATAATCCTGGGGGTTTTGGAAGGAATTGAACCAATATACATCATAGCTGCTTTGCAATAGCACAATTGGTCCAGAATCAAGATCATGATGGTGCACTCGAATGAAGAAGCCACTTGAGCTGAAATTTGGCAAGGCAGGGTTATTTGGACATATAAAGATGCTGTAAAAATTTCATACCAAATGGACATGCCAAAATGGTACTTGTTTCACAAACATTCTTACTGTCCAAAAACTTGGGAAAATTCTAGAGAATTATTGGAAAGATAAAATGAGCCCAAATTTTGTGGAGAAGTGAGATATGGGTAGAAGCATGTTTTGGAAATTATTCATCAATTATGGAGCAATAAAAATTATAGTTGCTTCACAACCCATAATAATTACCAGAAACAAAGATTTGATGCTGTGATCACATAGATGATTGAATGACGCTAAAATTTTGTGGAGAGTCATTATTTGAGCATATGAATATGCTTGCAAAATTTCAACTCATTTGGATACGCCTAGCTAGCACTTGCTTCACAAAGATTCCAGTTGCCCAGAAACTTTGGAAATTAGCCAAGGGAGATTTATTATCCAAATAAAGTTGAATTTTGGCATGTGGCAATGATATGGATAGGAAATAGTTTACAAAAAGTTTGAGAGCAAGCAATCAAATATAAAGGGTACTTGCTTCTCAATCTGACAGATAGGGCAGAATCGGAAAAGGAATATTTGTGAAATATTTTTGGGTATGGCAAGGAATATTTTGACATATTTGTATAAGATATGTCCCAAAGGATTTATGGGAATTATTTGAGAATTTTGGGAATGATAGAAATATGAGTTGCTTCATAACTCAGGGCAAACAGAGTTATTCCTTTAATAGAAAAAGGAATATTCCCAAGAAAAAGAATATTGGGAGTTGGTCCAAGATGGAAATGACATGGTCTTGGGATGGTTTTGAGGTTGGCAAGCCACTCAGGAAGAAGAATGAAGGGTGATCCCTCCAGGTTGCAATACTACTAAGCCACAAAAAGCAAATCCGGACCAAAATCAAAAGAAAAAGAAAATGGGCAAAATCCAGGGTGTTACAAACCTACCCCCCTTAAAGAAATCTCGTCCTCGAGATTTGGTTGCTCAGGGATCAGACATGAATATTTTCACTTGAGGAAACCGTTTCCAACTCGGGCTTCATTTTACCTTTGTATAATGTTCCCACTGAATTTCATATGTCTGACTGCCTTGCTTCGGGGTGGGTTGCTTCACTGTATCCTTTTTCTGGCAAATCTAACCTCATATGCTACTCTGACTCCAATCCTTTTGTGTCTACTGACCTATCTGGGGCAATAAATTATCCTGACCAAACAATGTGCCATGCTCGTAAGTCCGAGGGTGATTCCTCATGGATGTGTCGTGACGAGGTCCAATATGAACGATTGTTCACTGAGTTGTTAACAGGTTCTCTTGGTGGACACTAAATCTTTTACTCATTGCATTGAGTGGCTTCAAATGGTTGTGTGTCCACCAGGCTCAAAACAGTACTGTGAATCGTATCGTTCTCCTGGCGGAATCTGACTTCTCGCACGGATTGCTGAGTCATCTCGGGTATCTCCATTGGCTCGGGTATAAAGCTCCTGCCAAATGTTTGATTGTCACCTGTCGTGACCAGCATAAAGGTGTACGGTGATATTATCCATAGACTTGACTGATAGTGGTCCTGGCAGCAGAATCTTGTTCACGGCAGGTTAGTCCTTAATTGATTCCCATCTGTGGGGACACATGCTTCGAGACTGTTCTTCATCCATCTGACTACTCAGTCTGCCAGCATCTCCATATGGATGGTAGGCCGTGTAATGATTTAACATGGTTGCTGAATTTCAACTGCCGAGTTAATCTTTTGACTGACCTGACTAGCTTGATTGCCCTCTTCTGACAATTCTGAGCATATCTGGTTAGCTGGGCGGGTTGTCTCGATATGGGGTCCTTGCGAATAGAATAGACCCCGTGGGTGTGTACCCATGGTGACTGGTATCTAACCCGATTACTCTGAGTATCTGTACCATGTTGATCTTGCAACCATTATCATACCTTTATGGCCAAATCTTTGCTCCTTCATTATGGTTCTCTTTGCCTGGATCCTTTATCAAAGGAGCTTGCCTTATGTGTTCTTTGATTCTCCGTGTGACCATGGGTGTTGTCAGGTGCAATATTCCGGCAGGCATATTACTTTACAAGTTGTAGCTGTAGGTAACGATAGTCTGAACCCTTGGATAAAACGGCAAATAAACCAGTAGCCAACAGAACGGTCTTTACAACTCAGATCTGGGACTTTTACTGGAATAACTCAACCCCGACTCAAGACGGCTGAAAAGCAGCTCAGAGCATGAGACGGTGTCGATAATAAGAAAGTAGCAACTCCCTAAGACGGCCGAAAAAAACAGCTCAGAGCATAGGGTCATTGCTACGAAGAGAAATTCAACAGCTGCCCGAGACGGCCAAAAAGCAGCTCAGAACACGGACAGTTGCTGACAAGAGAAATAAAAATCGGCATCCACCCCGGACGGCTGGAAACAGCTCAGAACACAGGCGTGGTGCCGTTACCAAAGAAAAACAGGCAAGGGTTCATCCGTGTTCCATACAGCTCACTATTATGCATACAGGTATGAGCATAATAATTTGAACATGCCGGAATAACACAGAGTAATGCTATAGGGCATATACCAAATTGTCGACTTGCTCCATGGGTTGTTGGTCATCACGCTGAAGTGTATAACTGGCGTTCTCTTCTTCTTACATAGCTCATGCAATAGTCAGATCCTCATCGGGCTGGCATCATTGTATGAGTAACCCATATGATCTTGGCAGCATGTCCACCATATCTATGGAAACATGTGTAGCTGGCCACTTGATTTCTGACACAAGCTTGTGTCCTGACTGATTTTTGCCTTTGGACCAACTGTTGCGGATCTGACCCTAGGGATGCATTGTCATATACTTGCATCGGAAGATGTCCATGTGTCGTATCGAGGAAGACACGGGGATCCTTGCGTCATACGCTTCTTAGATAGCTTGCGAAGGAAGACTGGGTTGCTTACGCCTGAAACTTCTCTCTGTTACATGTGTCCCTTACCGTTTCTGCTGTCAGTTAATTGTTGTATGCAACAGGGTATTCGGCTATCCTTCTTGCTGAACACTAAGTTCATAGCACCTTCTGGCTTGATTCTAGGGCACGGCAGGGTTCAAATTGTACTCGTAGCAGACTCAAACCTTGTATATATATGAATCGTACCTTTGGCACAGAATGCACTGTGGATCATATACAACTTGCCTTCTTGCTGATGCGATCATTACTGTTGTGAAAGTTGCGCTGATGTATACTTGATGCTGATAATTAATCCGGCTAGGATATCATTTATATTCAGGCCCGATATTCCCGATATAACACAGTCTGGTGAAGGTTTCATATTGCTGAGCTTCCAAATGGCTGTCTCTTCACTAACTCTTTAGGTTCAGGGTCGGTGAGCAACTTCATTAAGGGGAAAATAAGGTAACACCAAGGGCCCAAATAAAGAAACAAAAGAAACGACTAAACAAAAGCACACAAAACAAGCAAGATCACACACACACAAGCAATATCACATTCTACAGCTATTCACAGCAATAATATGCATTCCTACTTAAGCACACAAATCTCGCAAGAACTCTGGTATAACGGTCTAACATGCAGTGGCGATGTGCACGAAAGTGAATCAATGTGTGGAAGAAAATTGGTGTAAACAAGGCTACACCAAACACGAGCTTCACACCGTTGGAACCGGTGGCGAGGACGAACTTGGTGATCGAGGGTCGGAACATAGAAGTTACGACCACATCATCAACAAGCGTACGGAAGAAAACCGTACACGTCCAAAGAATAGGTGGCGGAATGAGATAGTGGTGGAAAGAAAAGCTTGCAAGCATTGCCCTTTTCTGATAACAAGGATCAGTAAGGGTTGCCGAGACGGCTAGTGGAATGGCACGATCCAGGATAGAACTTGTCTATCACCGAAACGATAGGGTGACTGAAGAGAATATATTGGTGTGGTACTGGTGCATCAATCTTGCTAGCGATCGCCACCCCTAAGCACCTTGGCATCACTCTGCTGGGACGAAGATGACACCACACCAAGGAACAAATATGCAAACCGGAGAGCGCAGGTAAGGAATCGAAACCGATGCCACCTACACTCACCAGATCCATCGTTAGTGATAAGATATCTAGTCTATATGCATGCTATGCGCAAACAAATGCAACAACCAAGTGCAGCAAACCAACTGGGTCCTAAACTACCGGTTACTAACGCTCGCGCCTAGACCACGCGTCCTATAGCCAAACCTGCTCTGATACCAACTTGTGTGGCACCCCGGCTCAGAGTAAACTGGAACGCCCCGTATTCCAGCCCAAGAACGAGTCTTCTGGAATATGGCACTGTTGGCATAGAACAAATCAGCTCTTTATTGCAATAGATATGGTTACAACGGTACAAGGATTACATCGGCACGGCAACACTATGCCTGCCCGGGGTAGCTCTATGCTAACAGCGGAGTAACTCTCTCTTAGCAGCGGAACAGCGATGACGGTGATGGACTCCACTCCGCAGGGACTCTGGCTAGAACGCGTCTCCTAGGTCGCAAACTCAGGATCCTCGACAAGCAAGCAATCATGGCATGACCTGCAAACTGGCATGACACGCCAGGTGAGTACTTTGAATGTACTCGCAAGCTCACAACAAACATCAGCATTAAAGCAAAACAACATCATAGCAATCCAAAATTAACCAGCATGGTTATGTAGCAAGGTAGCTACTGAAATGACTGCAGTAAGGTAAAGCGTATTAAATCCATACTTCAAATAATCTCAGGCTCCAATCCGAACCTGTGCCAAATCCCAATTCCCAAGCATGTGGTCATCCGACCACTCAACTCACAACCATCCCATGGCTAACATATCAAATACCTGATTCCATCTGCACGACAAGTCTGACAAACTTACTCTCCTCCGGGTTGTCTCACAACCCTCAGAATACTCATGAACCACCGAGTACTTCTGATCATACGACGAGTTCTTCCATCATTATCATCACTACCATGGTTGACCACCTAGTGAGGTCTGGACGGACTGTCCAATACCGTGGACAAGGCTATTCGAATAGATTTTACACTCTGCAGAGGTTGCGCACTTTACCCACACTATGGAGCACTGACCTCGTGATCCCATTCGGGTGGACCAGTGTTGCTCCAACGAAACCTGCCTGACCCGTGACTCTCCCATCGTACCACCGGTAATCGCACTCCCTCGGAGTCAAGCCTTGGGTGGCCCCTTGTCACCTCGTGACACTTGCCACCGTCGTGGCCAAACTATACTGTCCCAAACGGGGACGCCGGCACAAAACTCAACTGGTCTCACAAGGTTATCGCCGCCTACCGGGCCAGGGTAGCGCGCACGCATAACCTTCCCTGTCGGGCGGTACCGGTGAAAGAGCACGCGATCAGACCAAGTCAAGGCCATGCCATACCGGCAAATGTGGCTGCACGGATAAGTCCGGACAGGTGACTCAAGATCAACCATTAAATATCTAATCCCCGAATAATATTTCCGTCATGGCTGACACTCCGATAACCAGTATGCTTAAGCCACTGCTACTAATTCATCTCTACGAATTGCCGGATGAACTCCAAAATAATCATAGACAGTGATCTCAACATCACAATATCAACAAGTGGGTAAGCTACTAGTCACTAATAATCCGGTACTCAACATGGTAGTCACCTATCCGAGAATTAACTCGAATATTGCATAATCCAATCCATTTCACAGCTACTCATACTTGCCGATAAAGTAAATAGTCAAACTACGACATTGCAATGCGATGATGTAGATGAGAGTTGTGGCTTGCCTGGGGGTGAAGGAATCATCGGAAAGGAGTGCGGAATGGTCGCAGAGTTGACTGCCGGAAACAGTTCTCTCTCGGAGGGGCTGTTTACGGACAAGGGCAAAAGGGTCATTTCCACTGTGTGTAAACATTATGAAAATGACTCCATCGGAACGGGCTCGGCGAGATGAAGAAGTGGGCTTTGGAATCACCACGATCGGAGTTGTGAGTGAAAAGATACAATAGTTCTTCTGCCAGGGACCGATCTGCAAATAAAGTATTCACCAACGGGTCCTCAGCTGAAAAACAGATCGCGCACTCCAGGGAATACGCCTTCAGTGCAGTGGAAACGCACTCGGTGGCAATACGCTTCCACTTATCCAGCTGGACAGGTACGGGGCCGGGGCTTGGGTCGTTGACGTGTGGGTCCCGCGGGGCTTCTCTCTCTCTTCCCTGCCCCTGTCTTCTTCCTCCCGCGCCCGACCGAGACCAGAGAGGAGACGCCGGCGCCGGCACTCGCCTGGACGGCTCCGGCCATCTCCGGCAGTGGGGTGGCCACCGGCGGGACCGCGATGGAGTGCCGCACCCGTCCCGGCTGGACTCGAACGCCGAGGAGGACCAAGGCGGCGACGAGCAGAGGCGACAGAGAAGGGACCTGCCGAGCGTGTGCCGGCGCTCGCCGGTGATAGAGGCCACCTCTGGCCAAAGCGAGAACAACGGCGGCTTTGGGGAGGAGTGCCGCGCCCATACAGATGCAGAGTGAGAGCCAGGGAGGGCTAGGGCGACGAGGCAAGGACGCCGGCGAGCATGGTGTTCGGCCGGACTTGGGGACGAGGCCAGAGTCGCTCCGGGACAAGGCGAAGACATGGGGAGGCTCTGCATGCTCCAGGTGATCTTCTAGTGGTGGTCGGAGGGAGAGGGGGGGCTCGGCTTGCTCAAATTTTGGAGGAGGCCGACGGTGCCGTGTGGAGATGGTGGCCGAGGAGGAGCACTGGGGCTCGGGTGAGTGGACAGGAAGGACTGGGAGGGCGAGGTGGAGCGCTGGTGTGGATGAGAGGGCTCGGGGGGGGGGGGGGCTTATATAGCCGCGGTGAAGCGAGTAGATGAGGACGGCCGCGGTGGCGATCTTAGCCGCGCACTGGCGCTCCGGGGCGACGTGGCTGGCGGTATACGGCGTCGGGGAGCTTCACGGAGGAGCGGAGAGGACTCTGGTTCGATCGAGAGAGCTCGGGGGTGGCCGTATACGGCGGCGCACACGCGGTACAGTGGCGGAGTAATGACGACTGTCGTGGCGCGGCGAGGAAGAAAACGAAGGGGGAAATGACCAGAGAGGGGTGCGTGGACGGCGGGGAAGGTGGCCGGCATGCGGGGACAAGCCATGACGGCCTGAATCAGCCTGCCGACGCGACCGAACACGGCCGGCGCACAGAGCGCGCAGATGGCCTGCTCTCAGCGTAGTCACCACGTGCATATGATGCCATGGCCACGTCTTTGGCACGAAAACTTGTCCAGTGTCTAGTCCCTCTAGGCTACAGTATCCAGGAAGTGATGGCTCGATGAAATGCTCTGTAGTTAGATGGGAGTGGTCATCTGAAGTTTGCTGCAGCAAACTTGGCTGCGCACTGGTGATCAACAGGGAGTTGATTGGGGTCAATGGAGTTGTCTGGAGTGATTAGATGAGGAAGGACTATAATCCTGGGGGTTTTGGAAGGAATTGAACCAATATACATCATAGCTGCTTTGCAACAGCACAATTGGTCCAGAATCAAGATCATGATGGTGCACTCGAATGAAGAAGCCACTTGAGCTGAAATTTGGCAAGGCAGGGTTATTTCGACATATGAAGATGCTGTAAAAATTTCATACCAAATGGACATGCCAAAATGGTACTTGTTTCACAAACATTCTTACTGTCCAGAAACTTGGGAAAATTCTAGAGAAATATTGGAAAGATAAAATGAGCCCAAATTTTGTGGAGAAGTGAAATATGGGTAGAAGCATGTTCTGGAAATTATTCATCAATTATGGAGCAATAAAAATTATAGTTGCTTCACAACCCATAATAATTACCAGAAACAAAGATTTGATGCTGTGATCACATAGATGATTGAATGATGCTAAAATTTGGGGGAGAGTCATTATTTGAGCATATGAAGATGCTTGCAAAATTTCAACTCATTTGGATACTCCTAGCTAGCACTTGCTTCACAAAGATTCCAGTTGCCCAGAAACTTTGGAAATTAGCCAAGGGAGATTTATTATCCAAATAAAGTTTAATTTTGGCATGTGGCAATGATATGGATAGGAAATAGTTCACAAAAAGTTTGAGAGCAAGCAATCAAATATAAAGGGTACTTGCTTCTCAATCTGACAGATAGGGCAGAATCGGAAAAGGAATATTTGTGAAATATTTTTGGGTATGGCAAGGAATATTTTGACATATCTCTATAAGATATGTACCAAAGGGTTTATGGGAATTATTTGAGAATTTTGGGAATGATAGAAATATGAGTTGCTTCACAACTCAGGGCAAACAGAGTTATTCCTTTAATAGAAAAAGGAATATTCCCAAGAAAAAGAATATTGGGAGTTGGTCCAAGATGGAAATGACATGGTCTTGGGATGGTTTTGAGGTTGGCAAGCCACTCGGGAAGAAGAATGAAGGGTGATCCCTCCAGGTTGCAAGACTACTAAGCCACAAAAAGCGAATCCGGACCAAAATCAAAAGAAAAAGAAAATGGGCAAAATCCAGGGTGTTACAACTTTCATCTTTATATATATATGCATGCTTGTCTGAGATGTTGCATGACACTTGATTCCGGTGAGCATTAACGAACCGCCAAGGTTCAATATTTTTATTTTCTCTTCTTTCTTTTTCTCAAGAGATAGAAGGGCTCCTCGCGCGCACGTTTACCGGGGGGGAAGGAAGATATGGATACCGGTGGGCGACGTTCAGAATTGGGCGACATTCAGAATTGACACCTTGCCGGAGGGGAATAAGAAATACAGCAACAGAGAGCTAAGTTGCTGAACTTAAGCAAGTTTTTCAACTTTTATTACAAGGTTATTTTCTTTGGATGATTTCAAACTTTGTATGGAAAACCTGCACGCGAGAGAACCCTTGTCGTAATTGGCTGCGCCTTTATTCTGTTTCGAGTCCGCTCAACAGTTTAGATGGCCGCACTGAGAACGCCAAGGTGCCTTGCCGCCCGCTGCACCTCCAGCAGGCTGCTGAAGTTCCGCACCCAGTGCTCGCGGCAAGTTGCGCGCCGGCAAGTTTTCAGATAGTGTAGGGTGAACTCCATACAATAAGGAATCAGACAAGGGAAATAGCATGCATATACCCGAACATAAGGAAGTTATATTACAATGATAAGTTGCCGCAGTTCTAACTTAAGACTTAATTGTCTTTGGCATGGAATGGCGACGGCAAGAAGAGGTGGAGCAGCTAATCTCTGTGCTGGCCTTCGACCCTTTTGATTGAATCTACCTTTTCAAGGATGGGCACGATGAGTTCCTCAAGTGCCTTGAGGTCTGCATCCTTTGGCAAGGGTTCAAGCATGTTGGTGAGGTTGATGCCAGGGTTCTTGTACACCACCTTGACGAGTACCTTGCTGAGGACGGCCCGGCAAAGCTTGCGGGATTCATTGGCCAGTTGGGTCGCTCGGTTGGCTTGCAGCAGCTTCAGAGCTTCGATGATGCTTTCAAAGAATATGGTCAGCCTGGCGCTGCGGGATACCCTTTCTTCAGTGGAATACTTGAAGTTTGGCAGGCCCATGGTTGACAGCTGTGCCATGAGCTTCTCCGCGGCATCGACGAGGCATTCAGTCCAGATTCCCACCCCCTTTTCATAGTCAATTTGGGCGGCGGTGGCGCTTTTGAGCAGGTTCTTCTCGTCTTGGAGATCCTTGCTCAGGGCCTTCTCGCGAGCTCTGCCGTCCTCAAGTGACTTCTCCAGCGTGGTCAGTTTCAGCCTCAGATTGGCAATGGCATCATTGGCTGAAGAGAGCTGTTTGGTCTTGTCGGACATGGCAACTTGCATCTCCGCCAAGGTGTGGAGGGTTTTCTCCCTGTCACCTTTGAGCGTCGAGAGCTCCTTGCCGTGCTCTTCAAGATTCACTTCCAGACTCTTCACTTTGTCGTTCAGCTCATTCTTGGCAGCCTCTGCAGCCTCGGCAGCATCGACAGCTTCCTTGAGCTTGCCGGCATGATCTACAGTCAGAGCTTCGAGCGCCTCCTTGTGCTTCTGCTCCAGCTCCTGGGTCCGCAGTGCGACAAGTTTTTCAATCTCTTTGTCTTTGCTGCAAAGTTTGGCGGCGAGCGCCTGCTCACGCGCGACAAGATCTTCTTCATGAGCATCAAGCGCGATGTAGCGCTCCGTCAGGAGTGCATCTTCAGCAGCAATTCTTTGCGTGGCTTCCTCTTGCGCTTTCTCTATGTCAGATCGCTTCAAGAGGAGCTCCGTCCAGCTTTGGGTCACTTGCTCCCGATGGGCAGTCAGCTCTTGATAGGCTTCGGCATACCAGATTTGCGTTTGCTCAACGCGCCTTTGGAAATCTATTTCAGCTGCCTCGACAACTGCAGCTCTGGAATCCACCTTGTCTTTTTGAGCACGGTGGAGCGCTTGGAGCTTGTGGAAGTTATCGCTCATGGCTTGGAGGAGCTGATCTTCTTCAGATTTGCTGCTGCTGGCCTTTGGTTCATCGATGATCTCAAGCCCGGCAGCAGTGATGATCTCTTCGTCAAAAGTTCCCCCTTCAGTCGACGCTCCAGTGCTTGCCGTCCCCGGCAAGTTGATGAACAAGTTGTCGCCAACCTTGAGGTATTTGCTCATTGGAGGGGCTTCGAATGTCGATGCCTGATCCTCGGCAACCGCCTCACAGGTAGCTGGGGGCTCTGTGGCCGACGCAACGCCTGGTGCTCCTGTGGCAGGAATGCCGTCAGTGCGGTCACCAGCCTTGCCGGACCTCTCAGCAGATTCTTTGGCGGCCTCCTCTTGTGCAGCCTTGGCGGCCTCGTCTCCAGCATTCTTGCCGGCCTCAGAAGTGGTGTCCTTGGCGGCCTCGCTGGCGGCGATCTCATCGGCTTCGGCGGCAGCATCTCTGGCGGTCCCCTTGATGACAGCGTCGATGTCCAGGTGTTCCATCACAGGGAACTCTGAAGGGCGAAGGAGGGAAGGACAAAATAAGATCAAGAATGAAGTTCAGGAAGACAAAAGAAAGAGAGATAAAGGAAAAAATAGCAAGTGCTCTGTGGCAAATAGTTACCTGCGTCGAGCTGTTGAGAGGTGGCTTCGCCCCTCCCGACAACCTCAGTTGCTGGGGGAAGGTTGCCGGTGCCCATGCTTGCCGGCTCCACCTCAACCAAGATAGGCTCGTCGACGAAGGGTCTTGCCGGGGATGCGCTTGCGGATGGCGTAGTTGACGAAGGCGGCATGACAGGGGCATCTTCCAGTGATCCTCCCTGATGCTGTTCTTCTCCTGCAAGCCCAAAGATATCAGCAGCAAGAATGACACCTCAGCATCTGCCAGCAAAAATCAAGTAGTAAACTTACTTTGGGGGCTGTGCTGGGGGCTGCGACGAGGGCTAAGCTCTGGGCTGATGGTGATAGTTTTTGGCACGCTCGTGGAGCCTGCCGGAGGCTCGTCGCCCATGGAAGTCTTGGCCCTCTTCGCCGCCCTTTCCGCCAAGGTCTCTGTGTCACTGCAGGGACAAGACAAAGCAAAATGATAAGATCAACTGAACTCAAAGTTTGAAAGATAAAAGCTGTCACAGGGTACGTACTCTTCCTCTTCTTGTTCCGGGCTAAAGCCGGAGATGTCGAAGTCGACCTCCGTTGCCGTGTCCATATGAGGAGGCAGAGGAGGAGTCCTGGGCCATTTGGCTGTGGTGTGTGCATGGGGTTGGCGCAGCTCCGCTGCCTTAGTTCCTAGCTTGGTCGTATGAGACGACCCCACCGTCCCAGAGTCTGCCGCGGGTGTCTGTCTTGCGCGCTGCACGGGTTGCTGCCTAACGCCTTGCCGCGGTGCAGCCTTGCCGGCCGCCTTCTTGCCGGGAGCTTCGCTGCTCGAAGAAGGCTGGTTTGCCAGGATGCTAGAGGTGGCCTTACGAAGGACGCATTTTGTCTTCTTCAGGACTGGGGGCTCCTCCTGCGGCTCTTCTTCGGTTGCGTCTCCGTCGGACGAGCTCTCAGCGGCTGCGCCGCTCTGTTTCCCGGCAACTTTGCCCTCCCCAGCAAGATTTTCTTCCACCACAACTTCTGTGTCACTGGTTTCCCATTCTGTGAAACCAACGCTGCCGGCCTCCGCGGCAAGAGCTGCCTCCTCTGCCCTAGTAGCGTTATATGCCAGTTCTTCATCAGTGGTGGCCCGGACGAGGTCTGCTTCTTCCCGGACGGCTCTCTCCGTCAGGTTATCAAAGAACTTCTGTGCCTCCTCCTCAGATGGCTCGACCCACGTCGCGTCAAGACCGTGGGCATTGAATACTGGCATTATAGCGATGATTGACCCCAAGGAGGAGTTGTTGCACAGAGGAACAATTCTTGCCGGCAACTGATGCTTGTTGTCGCGTTGGAATAGCCTTTGGCGGAGGGCGCCAAGCTGCATAGCAGTCAAATTATTGTTTAGCCCGGGGCGCAGCCTCATGACGTCTGCAGCATTCCGGTACTCCCAAGCTGGTCTCGCCCTATTTTGAAGAGGGGCGATGCGGCGGCGGAGGAAATCAAAACCGATCATCTCCATCGTGAGCCCGGCAGCTTTCAGACGGAGGATTCTGGTGGTGGCGATCGTGAGCTTCTCGTCTTCAGCAGCAAAGTCGCTCGTTACCACGGACCACCTTCTGCCGCCGGGGCGAACAGAACGGATGGGTATCTGCTTCCTTGATCCAACACCACTCGCCTCACCACTCATCCCACTTCTCGCGGTAAACTCCTTCTGGATAAATCTCCTTGTTCCAGGCCCTTGGAATCCAGGCGATAGAACTGGAGAGGGCTTCCCCTTTTTGGATTCGGGGATAAAAGTAGTGGCGGAAAAGAGCAGTGTTGGGAACTACTCCGACAAAGTTTTCGCAAAGATGAGCAAAGATGGACATGCACATTATGGCATTCGGAGTGAAATCGAGAAGACGGAAGCCATATGTGTACATAATGTCATTAAAGAAATCAAAAAATGGAGGACAGAGCCCGCAATAGAAGTAAGCGACGAAGAAGGGATATCTGACTGATCCGCTTTTGGAACAAGAACCTAGAATTACGCGAGTTGCGGGGTGAGCTTGCGTCTCCCTCGCCCACATGCACTGGTACTGGTTCTTCAAAGCTTTCGCGTCGAGCGATGGGGCGAAGACGACGTACTTCTTCCGCATCTTCACTAGCTCGCTCTCCGGGACATCGGCTTTCGTCTCCTTGTCCTTGCCTTTGCTGGTCTTGGGCGGCATGGCGACTGTGGGGGCGAAAGCCGGGGATGGAGCGGGTGTGGAGGCGATGAGCGGATGAGGAGAAACTTTGCTCTGAGCTCGAAAGGAGGAAGGCAATGGCGGATTTCAGATTGAAAAGAAGAAGAAGAGGGGGGTAAATAGGCAGCGCCTCTGCAGTTTCCTTTTTATGGGGAAGGAGCGAGGCCGCCTCTTTTACTCCCCAATGTGAATACGCCTCTACAAGCGCGCTGCGGCCGCGGCCCTTCAGCGCCCGCGCCCCACGTCGCGCATTCAATGCGCGTAGTGGGGGGACGCAGTAAACGAAATCATCACAAGCAGTTAATCCCCTGCCACACGTGCCCGTGCACTATTTGGGCCTAGCCCAACAATGCCTCGTGCTCGTGTATGGCCTAGGCCCGGGGGCTCCTGTCGGTGTACTAAGTGTTGGGTTTTTAGTACCCCATACTTGTGCACGGGCAGTTGTAGCCAAGCCCGCGGTAAGGCTTATCGGGGGAATATTTGGAGATTAGTGCGAGATCGTCAAGGGAGTGCTCAGATCAAGGATCAAAGGATCAGGAGTTAATAAGAGCTGAAGGCCAATGTCCAAAACCCCGGCAAGATTTCCGTCCGGCAAGATTCTGCTATTGTCCCACCGCTTCGGCACAGCAATCAGCCTGGCATTCTGGGCCCATTCCTGGATGCGTGGCAGAGTATCAGTGGAAGAGAGCTTAAGCGGTGCTGATGGGACACCACCTTTTTCTATTCCCAAGGAATGAGGGTACCTAAACGGACACCTCATGGTGCATTAAATGCATTTGTCCTAAACCGTTAGTGGTTAGGTATGATAACCCTGTAGCTACTTTACACCTCAATGTATGTACATTTTGCCACTGTGGAGACACCTTTGAGCATATAAAAGGAGGCCCAAGGCAACTGCTACAGGGGAGAACACTTTGGGCCCATTCTGCATGTGTAGCTGCTGTTTGAACGTACTGTTCATCGCAAGCGCTCCTGGAACTGGGACAAACACCCAAAATAACAAACTAAGGTAGGAGTAGGGTTTTATGCTGATTAGCGGCCCGAACCTGGGTAAAAATTCCCTCACGTTGATCGCTGGTTTTGCTCTTTGTGCACGCCTCTCCCCTCTGCCGAACCGTAGAAGGGATCCCCGCGGTCCCATAGGCGTCGTACGCCGCCGACAGAGTACCACAGTCATGCTTCGAGGTAGTAATGATATGGTGTTTCAATTAAGGATTGGGTCTGAAGATCACAAGAAATACACAAGGAACTATTTCAGGAATAGCAAGGAAAACAAGGTATAAGAAAAACATGACCAAGTCTGTGTTGGAGGGGAAAACAAGGATGTTGCCGATAAAACCCAAATTATCAAGGGGCAGGGATGGCATTTCTTATCATGGATTCGATTCCCATCTTCGAGGATGTCAAAATGTTGACAATGCTCACAACACATATTTCTCGACAGGTTTCAAGAGGATGCAATCGAACATTGACGGCATCAAACAAGGGAATGACGAAGTGGATAGTTATGGGAACAACAGATAAGATGCAAGCTCGTAGTCGGAGTTGCTTTTCCAGAAAACAAAATGATGTTGCAAACTCGATGTAAGCCTTGCTAACGGTCTGAAGAATTCATGCACCAAAGAAGGACGAGGTAGCACGGTCAAAGGTAGCATGATAAGGATGTAGCCAATAGTCTAGGAATGACAAGATTGAGTTTAAATTTCCAAGCAACAAAAATCATTAGGGGTGTTGAATCATATTGCAGATTCGATTCACTAATCGGTGTTCTCGATTGACAACAACCCAGAACCCATAGAATGAATAACACAAGGAAAGGTATTACTTCATAAAAACTTAATAAGATGTAGTGCAATGGCATGATATCCTCGAGATACCAAGGGGTAATACACGAAGGTAGAACATAATAGAAGTTGAACTGGGTCGTTGACTTGCAACAGGAGATCTTTAACCTTGTCGAAAAATAGAAGAGGCACGGGAATGGAGTTATCAATATTAGGTCGGCATAGTCAAAACCATAACTGCAATGGAATCAAGTTAAGGGTACCGAAAGAATTATACAAATGGATAATTATTTTGCAAGGAGCTTCCGTGACGGTCTACATCATTTCCATGGGCATGAACACAAAGTTCAAGGTCGACTCCCATTTCTTCAACGCATAACCTTTCATTTACTTCTCGCTTTTGATGAAGTTGTAGTGTTCAAATTTTATCCGGCGTAACACCATTAGAGTATGACGCATAGAAGTTTTTGGGTTCACACAGATTAGGGAAGGCATTGGTTCAACCCATCGGGGCATCTTAGAAACATGTACCACAAACTTCAATAGTAAATAACACAAGCTCGATAGTAGAGAATGGTTGACGAAAGCAGATGATACAATTTACCAAAGGCATTATGTATCAGGGGAAGAACTCACAAGAATTTTGAATGTGAAGGACATGATACGTCCATTTTGCATCATGTTTTTATGTTGATATTTATTGCATTATGGGATGTTATTTCACATTATGGTACAATACTTATGCCTTTTCTCTCTTATTTTACAAGATTTACATGAAGAGGGAGAATGCTGGCAGCTGGAATTCTGGATCGGAAAGGGGCAAATTTGACATACCTATTCTGCACAACTTCAAATGTCCTGAAACTTTACTGAGAATTATTTTGGAATATATAAAAAATATTGGGCGAAGAAACAATAGAAGGGGACCCACCAGGTGGCCACAAGCCTGGGGGCGTGCCCTACCCCCCAGGGCACGCCCCCTGAGCTTGTGGGCCCCCTAGCCAGCCTCCGGTGCCCATCTTCTGCTATATGGAGTGTTTTGACCTAGAAAAAAAATAAGAAGGAAGCTCTTGGGATGAAGCGTCGCCATCTCGAGGCAGAACCTGGGCAGAAGCAATCTAGGGCTATGGCAGAGCGATTCTGCCGGGGAAACTTCCCTCCGGGAGGGGGAAATCGAAGCCATCGTCATCACCACTGATCCTCTCATTGTCGGAGGGTCAATCTTAATCAACATCTTCATCAGCACCATCTCCTCTGAAACCCTAGTTCATCTCTTGTTTTTCAATCTTTGTCTCAAAACCTCAGATTGGTACCTGTGGGTTACTAGTAGTGTTGATTACTCTTCACAGTTGATGCTAGTTGGTTTATTTGGTTGAAGATCATATGTGTAGATCCTTAATGATATTTATTACCTCTCTGATCTTGAACATGAGCATGCTTTGTGAGTAGTTACGTTTTTTCCCGAGGACATGGGAGAAGTCTTGTTAGAAGTAATCATGTGAATTTGGTATTCGTTCGATATTTTGATGAGATGTATGTTGTCTTTCCTCTAGTGGTGTTATGTGAACGTTGACTACATGAAACTTCACCATTATTTGGGCCTAGGGGAAGGCATTGGGAAGTAATAAGTAGATGATGGGTTGCTAGAGTGATAGAAGCTTAAACCTAGTTTATGTGTTGCTTCGTAAGGGGCTGATTTGGATCCACATGTTTAATGCTATGGTTAGATTTATCTTAGTTGTTCTTTCGTAGTTGCAAATGCTTGCGGGAGGGGTTAATTATAAGTGGGAGGCTTGTCCATGTAAGGACAGAACCCAAGCACTGGTCCACCCACATATCAAATTATCAAAGTAACGAACGTTAATCATATGAGCATGATGAAAACTAACTTGACGATAATTCCCATGTGTCCTTGGGAGTGCTTTGCTTTTATAAGAGTTCGTCCAGGATTATCCTCTGCTATAAAAAGGATTGGGCCATCTTGCTGTACCTTTGCTACACTTATTACTTGTTACCCATTATGAATTATTTTATCACCAAACTATCTGTTATCGATAATTTCAGTGCCTGTAGAAAATACCTTGCTGAAAACCGCTTGGCATTTCCTTCTACTCCTCATTGGGTTCGACACTCTAACTTATCAAAAGGACTATGATTAATCCCCTATACTTGTGGGTCATCAAGACTCTTTTTTGGCGCCGTTGCCGGGGAGTGAAGCGCCATTGTTGAGAGGAATTTGGTAAGGAAACATTTATATTACGTGCTGAAATTTATTGTCACTTTTTACTATGGAAAAGAATCCTTTGAGGGGCTTGTTTGGGATATCTTCACCCCAAACGGAAGAACAAAGAGTTTCTCCCCAAACTACTACACCTACTAAAAATATTTATTATGAAATTCCTTCGGGTATGATAGAGAAACTGCTAGCTAATCCTTATGCAGGAGATGGAACACTACATCCTGATTTGCATCTAATCTAAGTGGATTATTTAAGCTTGCAGGTTTACCGGAGATGAAGTCAAGAAGAAGGTCTTCCCTTTATCTTTGAATGGAAAGGCATTGACATGGTATAGGCCATGTGATGATATTGGAGCTTGGAATTACAACCGATTGAAATTGGAATTTCATCAGAAGTTTTATCCTATGCATCTGGTTCATCATGATCAGAATTATATATATAATTTTTGGCCTCGTGAAGGATAAAGTATTGCTCAACCTTGGGGGAGGCTTAAGTCAATGTTATACTCATGCACCAATCATGAGCTCTCAAGAGAAATTATTATTCAGAATTTTTATGCTCGGCTTTCTCATAATGATCAATCCATACTCGATACTTCTTGTACAGGTTCTTTTATGAAGAAGACTATTGAATTCAAATGGGATCTCTTGGAAAGATTTAATGCAACTCTGAAGATTAGGAGCTCAACGAAGGTAAGGAGTCAGGTATAAACCTTGAGTTTGATTGTGTTAAATCTTTTATGGATACCAATGCTTTTCATAACTTCAGCAATAAATATGGAATTGACTCTAAGATAGTAGCTTCTTTCTATGAATCATTTAATATGCATGTTGATCTCCCTAAGGAGAAGTGGTTTAAATATCATCCTCCCATTGAAGTAAAAATAGTAGAACCCATAGAAGCTAGAGAAGAAACCACTACTTATAATGTCGATCCTGTTATTCCTATTGCTTATATTGAGAAACCATCTTTTCCTGTTAGGATAAAAGAACATGCTAAAGCTTTAGCTGTGGTCTGTATGAGTTATACTAGAACACCTACACCCCCTGAACAAATTAAAGTCTAACCTAGTATTGCTATCGTTAAAGATCTCTCGGTTGAAAATATTGATGGGCATGTTATTTACTTCTGTGATGAAGCTACTAGAATTGCTAAACCCGATGAAAAAGATAAACATAGACCTGTTGTTGGTATGCCGGTTGTCTCTATTGAAATAGGAGATCATTGTTATGATGGCTTATGTGATTTGGGTGCTAGTGTGAGTGCAATTCCGTTTACTTTATACCAAGAAATTATGAATGATATTGCACCCGCTGAAAAAGAAGATATTAATGTTACTATTAAGCTTGCCAATAGAGACACTATTACACCACTTGGGATTGTTAGAGATGTTGAAGTCTTGTGTGGGAAAATAAAATACCCTTCTGATTTTCTAGTTCTTGGTTCCCCAGAAGATGATTTTTGTTCCATTATATTTGGTAGACCTTTCTTAAACACTGTTAATGCTAAAATAGATTGTGAGAAAGAAACTGCCAGTGTAAGTTTTGGTGATGTGTCTCATGAGTTTAATTTCTCCAAATTCTGTAGACAACCTCGAGATAAAGAATTACCTAGTAAGGATGAAATTATTGGTCTTGCTTCTATTGCCGTGCCTCCTACTGATCCCTTAGAACAATATTTGCTAGACCATGAAAATGATATGCATATGAATGAAAGAAATGAAATAGATGAGATATTCTTTAAACAAATGCCTGTTTTGAAACACAACTTGCCTATTAAAACTCTTGGAGATCCTCTTCCACCCAAGAGTCATCCTGTGTTTGAGCTTAAACAATTACCTGATACTTGGAAATATGCTTATCCTGATGAAAAGAAGATATATCCTGTTATTATTAGTGCTAACCTTTTAGAGCATGAACAAAAGAGATTATTGAAAACTTTGAGGAAGCACCGTGCCGCTATTGGATATACACTTGATGATCTTAACGGCATTAGTCCCACTCTATGTCAGCATAAAATTAATATGGAACCTAATGCTAAACCAGTTGTTGATCACCAGCGGCGGTTAAATCCAAAAATGAAAGAAGTGGTAAGAAATGAAATATTAAAGCTTCTATAAGCAGGTATAATCTATCCTATTGCTGATAGTAGATGGGTAAGTCCTGTTCATTGTGTCCCTAAGAAGGGAGGTATTACTTTATTCCAAATGATAAAAATGAATTGATTCCACAAAGAATTGTCTCAGGTTAAAGAATGGTAATTGATTTTAGAGAATTAAATAAGGCTACTAGGAAAGATCATTATCCTCTACCTATCATTGATCAAATGCTAGAAAGAGTATCAAAACATACACATTTCTGCTTTCTAGATGGATACTCTGGTTTTTCCCAAATACCTATGTCATAAGAGGATAAAGAAAAAACTACTTTTACACGCCCTTTTGGTACTTTTGCTTATAGACATATGCCTTTTGGTTTATGCAATGCACCTGCTACCTTTCAAAGATGTATGACTGCTATATTCTCTGACTTTTGTGAAAAGATTGTTGAGGTTTTCATGGATGATTTTTCTGTATACGGAATTTCTTTTGATGATTGCTTAAGCAACCTTGATCGAGTTTTGCAGAGATGCAAAGAAACTAATATTGTCTTGAACTGGGAGAAGTGACACTTTATGGTTAATGAAGGTATTGTCTTGGGGCATAAAATCTCCGAACGAGGTATAGAAGGTGATAAAGCTAAAGTTGATGCTCTTGAAAAAATGTCGTGTCCTAAAGATATCAAAGGTATAAGAAGTTTCCTTGGTCATACTGGTTTCTATAGGAGGTTTATCAAAGATTTCTCTAAAATTTCTAGGCCTCTTACTAATCTCTTGCAAAAAAGGTGTTCCATTTGTTTTTTATGACGATTGTGTAGAAGCATTTGAAATAGTTAAGAAAGCCTTAATTTCTGCACCTATTGTTCAACCACCTAATTGGATCCTACCCTTTGAAATTATGTGTGATGCTAGTGATTATGGTGTTGGTGTTGTTCTAGGATAAAGAGTTGATAAGAAATTAAATGTTATCCATTATGCTAGTAAACTCTAGATAGTGCTCAAAGAAATTATGCTACTATTGAATAAGAATTTTTAGCAGTTGTGTTTGCTTGTGATAAATTTAGATCTTATATTGTTGATTCCAAAGTAATTGTTCACACTGATCATGCGGCTATTAAATAACTTATGGAAAAGAAAGATGCTAAACCTAGACTCATTAGGTGGGCTCTCTTGCTACAAGAATTTGATTTACATATTACTGATAGAAAGGGAGCTGAGAACCCCGTAGCAGACAACTTGTCTAGGCTAGAAAATATTCTTGATGACCCACTACCTGTTGATGATAGCTTTCCTGATGAACAACTAGCTGTCATAAATACTCTCGTAGTACTCCATGGTATGCAGACTATGCTAATTATATTGTTGCTAAATTTATACCACCTAGTTTTACATACCAACAAAAGAAAAGTTTTTCTATGATTTAAGACATTACTTCTGGGATGACCCACACCTTTATAAAGAAGGAGTAGATGGTGTTATTAGACGTCGTATACCTGAGCATGAACAGGAATAAATCTTACGCAAGTGTCACTCTGAGGCTTATGGAGGACACCATGCTGGAGACAGAACTGCACACAAGGTATTACAATCTAATTTTATTGGCCTAGTCTTTTCAAGGATGCTCGTAAGTTTGTCTTGTCTTGTGATGAATGTCAAAGAATTGGTAACATTAGTAGACGTCAGGAAATGCCTATGAATTATTCACTTGTTATTGAACCATTTGATGTTTGGGGATTTGATTATATGGGACCTTTTCCTTCCTCCAATGGGTATACACATATTTTGGTTGCTGTTGATTATGTTACTAAGTGGGTAGAAGCTATTCCAACTAGTAGTGCTGATCATAACACCTCCATTAAAATGCTTAAAGAAGTTTTTTTTCCCGAGGTTTGGAGTCCCTAGATATTTAATGACTGATGGTGGTTCACACTTTTTATTCATGGTACTTTTCGTAAATTGCTTGCTAAGTATGATGTTCACCATAGAATTGCATCTCCATATCATCCTCAGTCTAGTGGTCAACTAGAACTAAGTAATAGAGAAATAAAATTGATCTTGCAAAAGACTGTTAATAGATCTAGGAAGAATCGGTCTAAGAAACTTGATGATGCATTATGGGCTTATAGAACTGCTTATAAAAATCCTATGGGTATGTCTCCATATAAAATGGTTTATGGGAAAGCATGTCACTTACCTCTCAAACTAGAACATAAAGCTTATTGGGCAATCAAAGAACTTGATAACCCACAAGTATAGGGGATCGCAACAGTTTTTGAGGGTAGAGTATTCAACCCAAATTTATTGATTCGACACAAGGGGAGCCAAAGAATATTCTCAAGTATTAGCAACTGAGTTATCAATTTAACCACACCTGAAACACTTAATATCTGCAGAAAAATATTTAGTAGCAAAGTAGTATGGACGTAACGGTAACAGTGGCAAAAGTAACAGTAGCAATTTTATAGTAATTGTAACAGTGGCAACGGCAAAGTAACTTAGCAAAGATCAATATGTGAAAAGCTCGTAGGCAATGGATCAGTGATGGATAATTATGTCGGATGGCATTCATCATGCAACAGTTATAGCCTAGGGTGACACAGAACTAGCTCCAATTCATCAATATAATGTAGGCATGTATTCCGTATATAGTCATACGTGCTTATGAAAAAGATCTTGCATGACATCTTTTGTCCTACCCTCCCGTGGCAGCGGGGTCATAGTGGAAACTAAGGGATATTAAGGCCTCCTTTTAATAGAGAACCAGACCAAAGCATTAGCAATTAGTGAATACATGAACTACTCAAAATACTGTAATCACCGGAAAGAATACCAATTATTGTCACCTTGGGGTATGCGGATCATAACACGTAATAGGTGTCTACAACTTGCAAGATAGGATCAAGAACACAAATATGTTCATGAAAACACAATAGGTTCAGATCTGAAATCATGGCACTCGGGCCCTAGTGATAAGCATTAAGCATAGCAAAGTCATAGCAACATCAATCTCAGAACATAGTGGATACTAGGGATCAAACCCTAACAAAACTAACTCGATTACATGATAAATCTCATCCAACCCATCACCGTCCAGCAAGCCTACAATGGAATTACTCTCACACGGCGGTGAGAATCATGAAATTGGTGATGGAGGATGGTTGATGATGACGACGGCGTCGATTTCCCCTCTCCGGAGCCCAAAACAGACTCCAGATCTGCCCTCCCGAGGAAGAATAGGAGGTGGCGGCGGCTCCGTATCATGAAACGCGATGAACTCTTCTCCTTGATTTTGTTTTCTTCCCTAATTGGGTTATATGGAGTTGGAGTTGAGGTCGGAGGGTCTCCAGGGGGCCCACAAGCCACCTAGGCGTGCCCCAGGGGGGGCGCGCGCCCCAGGCTTGTGGCGAATGGGTAGACCCCCTCTGGTTGATTCTTTCGCCAGTATTTTTTATTAATTCCAAAAATATTCTCCGTAAATTTTCAGGTCAATCCGAGAACTTTTATTTCTGCACAAAAATAACACCAAGGCAATTCTGTTGAAAACAGCGTCAGTCCGGGTTAGTTCCATTCAAATCATGCAAATTAGAGTCCAAAACAAGGGTAAAAGAGTTTGGAAAAGTAGATACGATGGAGACGTATCAACTCCCCCCAAGCTTAACCCATTGCTTGTCCTCAAGCAATTCAGTTGACAAACTGAAAGTGACAAAGAAAAACTTTTACAAACTCTGTTTGATCTTGTTGTTGTAAATATGTCTAACTAATGGTCAGGTTTTCAGCAAAGATTATGAACTAACCATATTCACAATAACATTTAGGTCTCACATTTACTCATATCAATGGCATAATCAACTAGCGAGCAATAATAGTATAACTCGGATGTCAACACTTTTTCAAAACAATCATGATATGATATGACAAAATGGTATCTCGCTAGCCCTTTCTGAGACCGCAAAACATAAATGCAGAGCACCTCTGAAGAACAAGGACTGACTAGACATTATAATTCATGGTAAAAGAGATCTAGTCACAGTCATACTCAATATCAATTAATAACATTGCATATGAATGACAGTGGTGCTCTCTAACTGGTGCTTTTTATAAGAGGATGATGACTCAACAATAAAAGTAAATAGTTAGGCCCTTCGCAGAGGGAAGCAGGGATTTGTAGAGGTGCCAGAGCTCAGAGCTTTTAAAAACAGAGATCAATATAAATTTGAGCGGTATGCTTTCATTGTCAACATAACAACCAAGAGATCTCGGTATCTTCCATGCTAGATACATTATAGGTGGTTCCCAAACAGAATGGTAAAGTTTTTACTCCCCCTCCACAAACAATCACACTCCATGGCTGATCCGAAACAACGGGTACCGTCCATACCAACAACAGTCCTGCGGGAGTTTTGTTTGATAATTATATTTTTTGATTTGATTTAGAGCATGGAACTGGGCATCCCGATTACCAGCCACTTTCTCGTGAATGACAAGTGAATCAACACTCATCATGAGAATAACCCACCTAGCATGGAAGATACTGACAGCCCCCAGTCGCTACATGGGCGATTCGGGCATACAAAACATAATATCATTTGAAGGTTTAGAGTTTGGCACATGCAAATTTACTTGGAACGGCAGGTAAATACTGCATATAGGTAGATATGGTTGACTCATATGGAACAACTTTGGGTTTAAGGAAGTGGATGCACAAGCAGTAATCCCGCTTAGTACAAGTGAAGGCTAGCAAAAGATTGAGGAGTGACCAACTAGAGAGCGACAACGGTCATAAACAATGCATTGAGATTAACCAACATTGAATGCAAGCATGAGTAGGATATAAATCACCATGAACATAAATATCGTGGAGGCTATGTTGATTTTGTTTCAACTACATGCGCGAACATGTGCCAAGTCAAGCCACTTGAATCATTCAAAGGAGGATACCATCCTATCATACTACATCATAACCATTTTAAAATGCACATTGGCACACAAGAAAAACCATTATACACTCCTAGCTAATTAAGCATGGCATGAGTAACTATAATCTCTAATTGTCATTGCAAACATGTTTCATTCATAATGAGATGAATCAAGAACGATGAGCTAATCATATTTACAAAAAAATAGGTCGAGTTCGTACCAGCTTTTCTCCATCTCAATCATTTCATCATATGTCGTCATTATTGCCTTTCACTTGCACAACAGAACGGTGTAAATAATAATAATAGTGGACGTGCATTGGACTAAACTGAATCTGCAAACATTTATTCAAAGGAGAAGATAAAGTAATATGGGCTCTTTATTAGATCAACAATAATGCATATGAGAGCCACTCAACATTTTCATCGTGGTCTTCTCCTTACGACCCAAAGAAAAAGAAAAATAATTTCAAAGAAACACACTGAAATGTTTTTGGAGTTTTTATTTTTCTGAAGAAAGTAAAACAAGAACAAGAAAAACTATTTACACGGGAAAGCTCCCAACAAGCAAGAGAAGAACAAGAAATCTTTTGGGGTTTTCTTTTAATACTATAACTAATTAAACTAGAAAGAAACCAGAACTATTTTTTTAGATTTTCTCAAAGTTTTTCAAACACACTAGAAGAAAGCGAGAAAAATAAGCTAACATGGATAATACAATGAAAAAGTATGAACACCGACAACTGGAATGAATGTGTGAACATGAATGTAATGTCGGTGAGAAATACGTACTCCCCCAAGCTTAGGCTTTTGGCCTAAGTTGGTCTAGGACCACGGCTCGAAATAACCCTCTCCTCGATACTCCGGAGGGTCCTGAGGGTTCCACTGGTTGGCGAACTCCTGTGGCTCCCACTGAAAAACTGGCTCCTGATATGGATCAGGGACTGGTGCTGGCTCAGGTACTGAGGGTTGTGACAGAGCCCAAAATTTGTAGATGTCCTCGGGCATAATAGTGTACCTGCCTGAATAAATATCGAACAAAGAAGAAGCAGGCAGAGCAATACTCTTACAAGTACCCTGACTAAATACTAAGTTGTAGAGGAGTTTCTTTTCCTTATCCTTCTTAATAAAATCATGCACTACCATACTATTATAATCCAAATATCTAGTGGGTAGCAGCATCTCGTCTTTCTCATCATGCCTAATGGGTATCTCAAAATGTTCAGCTAGGCGAGAAGCATAGATACCTCCGAAAATAGGACCCCTCGAACGGTTTAAGCTCAACCGTCGAGCAACCATAGCACCCAAACTAAAAGTTCTATCAGTGTGTACAGCATGGCGTAAAATGGCAAGGTCAGGGGCACTAAGGCCTCCACTCTCCCCATGACCAATCAAACATCTCCCAGCAAATAATGAATAATAGCGTAAAACAGGAAAATGTAAACTAGCCACTCTCGCTTCTGACACCCCTCTCTCTTCCCCCACAGTAGTTTCAGCAATGAAGTCATCCACATCTCTAGGACGTGGTTCAGTGATGCTGCCCTCATAAGGTATTTTGCAAACATTGCAAAAATCATAAAGTGACATTCGCTTAGGCACATCATATAAGTGGAACTCTACCATAGGAGGGTCCTCCCTAGAATGAAAGTGGAAATTTTGCACGAAGGTATTGTTCACACTTATCTTGGAGGAAGTCGGTGATGCCTGCATTCTCAGCCAAATAATAGAAATCATCATAAATTCCGACCGCCTTCAAGAATGCATCACTTGGCCATTCACACGGCCAAACCTCCGTGGTGCGAGGAAGGTTATACTTGGGCTTCTTCTTCTCCTCATTTTCATTTTCACTTGTATTCTGGCTTGAAGAACCCCTTAACCATCTCTTAATTATTTCTTTCCTTTTCTCTGAAAATATTCTAAAAATTTTAGTGACTCAAAATAAAAGTGAACGAAACTCCACAAGATTAATAGCAACTACTCCAACAAGTGTCTAGAGGCTAAATCATGCATCAAAACTACTTTGGACCATATAAATTTGACATGCAAGCTCAAGAACAAGGTCACCACAACAGCAAAAATTTGCAAAATATAAAGCGCTAGAACAAAAACTAATTGGACCATTGGAGGAGTCACATACCGAAGAACAATCCCCCAAAACAGTTTTGCAAATGGAGCTTTGCACAAGGAGATCGAAAATGGTAGCAAAATGAGCTAGAACACGGGTTTGAGCAATGGTGGGATTTTTTCTGGAGGAAGATGAAGTGGATGGGTGCTGGAAATAGTGAGGGGGACCCACGTGGGACCCACAAGCCACCTAGGCACACCCAGGGGGTGGGCATGCCCTATGGGCTTGTGGCCAACTGGTGCTGCCCCCTGGTGTGTTCTCAGTGCCAAAAATTCTAAAATATTCTAAACAAAATCATACTAAATTTTCAGGGCATTTGGAGAACTTCTATTTTCGGGTCATTTCTTTATTGCTCAGATAATTCAGAAAACAGAAAAATAATGGTATTTTTGCTTTATTTATTCTAAATAACAGAAAGTAAAAAGTGGGTACATAAAGTTGTGTTTACTAAATTCATCCATCTCATGCCCGTCAAAAGGAATCCATTAATAAGGTTGATCAAGTCTTATTAACAAACTTCTTCCCAATGACATGAAACTGGAGAATTTTTGAATAACACTAGGTTACCTCAACGGGGATATGCATGTCCCCAACAATAAGAATATCATATTTCTTCTTGACAGTAGGAAGAGGGAATTTAAAACCTCCAACAGTAATTGTTGGAACTTCTCCAATAGAGTTGATACTATTCACTTGGGGTTCTTTCTTTGGAAAGTGTACCATATGCTCATTACCATTGACATGAAAAGTGGCATTGCCCTTGTTGCAATCAATAACAACCCCTGCAGTATTAAAAAGGGTCTACCAAGGATGATCGACATACTGTCATCCTCGAGCATATCAAGAATAACAAAGTCCGTTAAGATAGTAACGTTTGCAACCACAACAGGCACATCCGCACAAACACCAATGGGTATAGAAGTGGATTTATCGGCCATTTGCAAGGAGATTTCAGTAGGTGTCAACTTATTCAAATCAAGTCTGTGATACAAAGAGAAAGGCATAACACTAACACCGGCTCCAAGATCACATAAAGCAGTTTTAACATAATTACTTTTAATGGAGCATGGTATAGTTGGTATTCCAGGGTCTTCTAGTTTCTTCGGTATTCCACCCGTAAATGTGTAATTAGCAAGCATGGTGGAAATTTCAGCTTCCGGTATCTTTCTTTTATTTGTAACAATATCTTTCATATACTTGGCATAAGGAGACATTTTCAGAATGTCAGTCAAACGCATACGCAAAAAGACAGGTCTAAGCATTTCAACAAAGCGCTCAAAATCCTCATCATCCTTTTTATTGGATAGTCTAGGACGAAAGGGCATGGGTTTCTGAACCCATGGTTCTCTTTCTTTACCATGCTTCCTAGCAACAAAGTCTCTCTTATCATATCTTTTATTCTTAGGTTGCGGGTTATCAAGATCAACAGCAGGTTCTATCTCCACATCATTATCATTACTAGGTTGAGCATCAACATGAACATTATCATTATCATTATTAATAGGTTCATGCTCATCACCAGATTGTGTTTCAGCATTAGAAATAGAAATATCATTTCGATTCTCAGGTGTGCCTATAACAGGTTCACTAGAAGCATGCAAAGTCCTATCGTCATTCCTTTTCTTTTTATTACTAGGAGGACTAGGTACATCAGTATTAATTCTCTGAGAATCTTGCTCAATCCTCTTAGGATAGCCCTCGGGATACAAAGGTTCTTGAGTCATTTTACCACCTCTAGTCATAACTCTAACAGCATTATCATTGTTCTTACTATTCATCTCATTCAACAACTCATTCTGTGCTTTGAGATCTTGTTCTACTTCAGTTTTCACTATGGAAGCATGTTTACTGATAAGCTTAAGATCGTTAACAGTTCTACACATATAATCACCTAAGCGGTCAAGCATGTAAGCATTATGTTTCAATTGTCTACTAACATAAGCATTGAAATTTTCTTGTTTAACAATAAAGTTATCAAATTCATCCAAGCATTGACTAGCAGACTTATTATGAGGAATATCACCTTCATCAAATCTATAGAGAGAATTCACCTCTACTACCTGTGTCGGTTATCAAGACCATATATTTTTTCAATAGGTGGTAAATTCTTAACATCTTCAGCTTTAATACCTTTTTCTTTCATAGATTTCTTTGCCTCTTGCATATCTTCAGGACTGATAAATAGAACACCTATTTTCTTTGGAGTTGGCTTAGGCAGTGGTTCGGGAAGAGTCCAATCATTATCATTGCTCAATATATTATTCAGTAGTAAGTCATCTTGTTCAATAGTTCGTTCCCTGAAAACACAACCAGTACAACTATCTAGGTGCTCCCTAGAAGCATCGGTTAGTCCATTATAAAAGATATCAAGTATTTCATTTTTCTTGAGAGGATGATCAGGCAAAGCATTAAGTAATTGGACAAGCCTCCCCCAAGCTTGTGGGAGACTCTCTTCTTCAATTTGCACAAAGTTAAATATTTCCTGTAAGGAAGCTTGTTTCTTATGAGTAGGAAAATATTTTTCAGAGAAGTAATATATCATATCCTGGGGACTACGCACACAACTAGGAGCAAGAGAATAAACCATATCTTAGCATCACCCTTTAATGAGAAAGGAAACAACTTAAGAATATAGTAATAGTGAATTTTTTCCTCATGAGCAAATAGGGTGGCTATATCATTCAATTTAGTAAGATGTGCCACAACAGTTTCAGATTCATAACCATGGAAAGGATCAGATTCAACCAAAGTAATTAACTCAGGATCGACAGAGAATTCATAATCCTTATCAGTAACAAAGATAGGTGAAGTAGCAAACTTAGGGTCATATTGCATTCTAGCATTCAAGGATTTTTCTTTTAGCTTGGCTAACAATTTCTTAAGATCATTTATATCATTGCAAGGAAAAAAGTCTCTAGCAGTTTCTTCATCCATAATATAACCCTCAGGTACCTTAGGCAATTCATATCTAGGGGAAGAATCATAATCTTCAGTTTCAATAATTTCATTCTCTCTAACACTAGCAAGTTGTTCATCAAGAAATTCACCTAGTTGCACATTATTATCAAGCAAAGTAGTAGTATCATCATAAGCATCAGTCATAGCAGAAGTAGCATCATCAATTACTTGCGACATATTAGAATTACTAGCAGGTGGTGGCATCGCAAGCTTACTTAAAACAGAAGGTGAATCAAGTGCAGAGCTAGATGGCAATTCCTTACCTCCCCTCATAGTAGAGGGATAGATCTTGGTTTTGGTATCTTTTAAATTCTTCATAGTGATCAACAGATATAAATCCCAAGTGACTCAGAGAATAGAGCTATGCTCCCCGGCAATGGTGCCAGAAAAAGGTCTTGATAACCCACAAGTATAGGGGATTGCAACAGTTTTCGAGGGTAGAGTATTCAACCCAAATTTATTGATTTGACCCAAGGGGAGCCAAAGAATATTCTCAAGTATTAGCAGCTGAGTTGTCAATTCAACCACACCTGAAAGACTTAATATCTGCAGCAAAATATTTAATAGCAAAGTAGTATGGAAGTAATGGTAACGGTGGCAAAAGTAATAGTAGCAATTTTGTAGTAATTGTCACAGTGGCAACGGCAAAGTAACTTAGCAAAGATCAATATGTGAAAAGCTCGTAGTCAATGGATCAGTGATGGATAATTATGTCGGATGGCATTCATCATTCAACAGTTATAACCTAGGGTGACACAGAACTAGCTCCAATTCATCAATATAATGTAGGCATGTATTCCGTATATAGTCATACGTGCATATGAAAAAGAACTTGCATGACATCTTTTGTCCTACCCTCCCATGGCAGCGGGGTCCTAATGGAAACTAAGGGATATTAAGGCCTCCTTTTAATAGAGAACTGGACCAAAGCATTAGCAATTAGTGAATACATGAACTCCTCAAACTACGGTAATCACCGGAAAGAATCCCAATTATTGTCACCGTGGGGTATGCGGATCATAACACGTAATAGGTGTCTACAACTTGCAAGATAGGATCAAGAACACAAATATATTCATGAAAACACAATAGGTTCAGATCGGAAATCATGGCACTCGGGCCCTAATGACAAGCATTAAGCATAGCAAAGTCATAGCAACATCAATCTCAGAACATAGTGGATACTAGGGATCAAACCCTAACAAAACTAACTCGATTACATGATAAATCTCATCCAACCCATCACCGTCCAACAAGCCTACGATGGAATTACTCACACACGGTGGTGAGCATCATGAAATTGGTGATGGAGGATGGTTGATGATGACGACGGTGTCGATTTCCCCTCTCCAGAGCCCAAAACAGACTCCAGATCTGCCCTCCCGAGGAAGAACAGGAGCTGGCGGTGGCTCCGTATCGTGAAACGCGATGAACTCTTCGCCTTGATTTTTTCTCCCCGAATAGGGTTATATGGAGTTGGAGTTGAGGTCGGAGGGTCTCCAGGGGGGCCACAAGCCACCTAGGCGCGCCCCAGGGGCCCCCCCAGGCTTGTGGCTAATGGGTGGACCCCCTTTGGTTGATTCTTTCGCCAGTATTTTTTATTAATTCCAAAAATAGTCTCCGTATTTTCAGGTTAATCCGAGAACTTTTATTTCTGCACAAAAACAACACCAAGGCAATTCTACTGAAAACAGCGTCAGATCGGGTTAGTTCCATTCAAATCATGCAAATTAGAGTCCAAAACAATGGCAAAAGAGTTTGGAAAAGTAGATACGATGGAGACGTATCAGAACTCAACTATTATTTCAAACTTGCCTGTGAAAATAGGTTATTTGACATTAGCTCACTTGATGAATGGAGAACCCAAGCCTATGAAAATTCCAAATTGTTTAAGGAAAAGGTTAAAAGATGGCATGGCAGAAGAATACAAAAGCGTGAATTTAATGTAGGTGACCATGTCTTGCTATACAATTCTCTTTTAAGATTTTTTGTAGGAAAACTCCTCTCCAAATGGGAAGGCCCTTACATTGTCGAAGAAGTTTATCGTTCCGGTGCCATCAAGATCAACAATGCCGAAGGCAATAACCCAAAGGTTGTGAATGGGCAAAGAATCAAACATTATATCTCATGTACGCCCATAAATGTTGAAACTAATATTATTCATACCATAACACCGGAGGAGTACATAAGGGAAACCTTCCAGCATGCTCCAGAACCATGAAAAGGAATAGGTATGTGATACGGTAAGTAAACCAACTCCAAAAGTTTTCCAAAAGCAAATTTACTCCGTTTTGGAATATAAAAAAATTGGGAAAATAAAAAGTAGTCCGAATAGTGCACAAGCAGGCGACAAGCCTGGGGGGTGTGCCCTACCCCCCTGGGCATGGCTCCCAAGATTGTGGCCACCTTGTGTGTCCTCCAGACTCCGTTTTCTCCCAGATTACTTGTTTTGCGCGGTAAAAAATCATTATATAATCTCTCGAAGGCTTTGACAACCGTATTAGGTCAATACCCTCTGTTCTTGTTTTGAGCTATTTCTGCAGCAGATTTAGAGCAAGATGTCATCGCAAGAGTAATTCGGGGAGAGTCGTGTCTCTCACCCGACATCAGATCCAAGAGTATACAGCGAAGCTAATCCCTTTGGGTGGTCAACGGAGGAAGAGATGGAAGCCGACCTCAAAAGAGTGGATGCCATGGAAGAGGATCAAGAAGCCACTTTGCTCCCTCAACCTGATGGCTGGCATGAGGAATTCACAAGCTCAGTCCTACTAGAATCGATCAAATCTTCCGGTGCTAAATTTATCTCTTACTATAACTTGAAAAAGAGTGTTGCTTTTTCCCCCGCAGCTAGGATGCATCCATGGGTGGACGGCGCTCTAACTGTCACAGGCAAACTCCGCAAGGAAATTATGGATCTCAGGCAGCAAACTCATAAGCTCAAAGAGGAGAATCACATTTTGAAAGGAATCATTGCCAAGAATATTGCACCACCACCTCCGAAGAAGGAGACTTGAGTACACGGGTATGGGCACTCCCCTTGGCTTATGCCAAGCTTGGGGGAGGTGCCCCGGTATCGTATCACTATCACATCTTTATCTTTATCGTCTATCTTACTTCGATCCTTTTGGTTAAATCTTGATCTAGTAGAATAAAAGTTTTAGTATGATTTAGTCTTTGAGTTTTGCTTCGTGATCTATCTATGTAATCGAGTATGAGAGTTATATAATAAAGAGTAGTTTTGAGTTGAGGGCTTTGCTTTCTTGCTTTGATCTTGGAAAAGAAAGGAAATAAATGAAATAAAAAGATTATATAATAATCTTATGGAGAGTGATGGCTTCACATATAAGAAGTATGTCACATGAAATTTGTTGAGGGTTGACAAACATAGTATTGGTCATTGTTGCTATTAATAGGAAGTAATAAAGAAAGAGAGGTTTCACATATAAATACACTATCTTGGACATCCTTTGTGATTGTGAGCACTCATTAAAATATTATATGCTAATATGTCGATGTTGGACAAGGAAGACAACATAATTGGTTATGTTTTCTTATATCCGAATAGAAGTTATATTGTCATGGATCCTCCAACATGTTGAGCTTGCTTCTCATCCTATGCTAGCGAAAACTTCCACACTAAGTAGATATACTACTTGTGCATCCAAAACCCTTAACCCAGTTTGGCCATGAGAGTCAACTATATCTACCTATGGATTGAGTAAGATCCTTCAAGTTAGTTGTCATCGATGCAAGCAATAAAAAGTGCTCTCTAAATATGTATGATATTTTAGTGTGAGGAAAATAAACTTTATACGAACTTGTGATGGGGAAGAAATAAAAGCGACGGACTGCATAATAAAGTTCTGTATCACGAGCGCCAATATAAAGTGACGTTCTTTTGCATTAAGATTTCGTGCATCAAACCATAAAAGAGCATGACAACCTCTGCTTCCCTCTACGAAGGGCCTATCTTTTTATTTTACTTTCTACCTTTATACAAGAGTCATGGTGATCTTCACCCTTCCTTTTTATATTTTCTCTTTTTGACAAGCACTATGTGTTGGGGAATATCTAGACATATATATCCACTCAGATGTACTTGTTCATAAATTATTATTGTTGATGTTACCTTTGAGGTAAATGGTTGGGAGGCGAAACTATAAGCCCGTGTCTTCCTATGTGTTTGATTGAAGCTTTGATCTGATAAGTATCGCGTGAGTGTTAGCAATTATGAAATATTAAATGATGGTTGAGTATGTGAACTTGCTAAATAAAAGCTCTTACATTGTCTCTTTCTGACGTTATGATAAATTGCAATTGCTTCAATGACCGAGATCATAGTTTGTTTGTTTTCAATAAAGTTGTTGGTTCATACTTTACCTTGTGAATGAATTATCACTTCAGCATAATAAGTTATATGACAATATATATTTCTGCTCTAAAAAGATGATCAAGATGCCCTCATGTCCGTATTTTATTTTATGGACAACTCTATCTCTAAACATGTGGACATGATTATCTATTTCAGCTTTCGCTTGAGGACAAGCGAGGTCTAAGCTTGGGGGAGTTGATACGTCCATTTTGCATCATTTTTTATGTTGATATTTATTTCATTATGGGCTGTTATTTCACATTATGGTACAATACTTATGCATTTTCTCTCTTATTTTACAAGGTATACATGAAGAGGGAGAATGCCGGCAGCTGGAATTCTGGACCAGAGAGGAGCAAATCTTAGATACCTATTCTACACAACTCCAAATTTCCTGAAACTTTATGGAGAATTATTTTGGAATATATAAAAAATATTGGGTGAAGAAACAATAGAAGGGGACCCACCATGTGGCCACAATCCTGCGGGGAGCGCCCCCTGAACTTGTGGGCCCCTTGGCCAGCCTCTGGTGCCCATCTTCTACTATATGGAGGGTTATGACCTAGAAAAAAATAAGAAGGAAGCTTTCGGGACGAAGCGCTGCCGTCTCAAGGCGGAACCTGGGCAGAAGCAATCTAGGGCTCAGGCAGAGCGATTCTGCCGGGGAAACTTCCCTCCAGGAGGGGGAAATCGAACCCATCGTCATCACCACCGATCCTCTCATCATGGGAGGGTCAATCTTCATCAGCATCATCTCCTCTCAAACCCTAGTTCATCTCTTGTATTCAATCTTTGTCTCAAAGCCTCAGATTGGTACATGTGGGTTGCTAGTAGTGTTGATTACTCTTCATAGTTGATGCTACTTGGTTTATTTAGTGGAAGATCATATGTTCAGATCCTTAATGATATTTATTACCCCTCTGATCTTGAACATGAGCATGCTTTGTGAGTAGTTATGTTTGTTCCTGAGGACATGGGAGAAGTCTTGTTATAAGTAATCATGTGAATTTAGTATTCGTTCGATATTGTAACGAGATGTATGTTGCCCTTCCTCTAGTGGTGTTATGTGAATGTTGACTACATGACACTTCACCATTATTGGGGCCTAGGGTAAGGCATTGGGAACTAATAAGTAGATGATGGGTTGCTAGAGTGACAGAAGCTTAAACCCTAGTTTATGCGTTGCTTCATAAGGGGCTGATTTGGATCCACATGTTTAATGCTATGGTTAGATTTATCTTAATTCTTCTTTCGTAGTTGCGGATCCTTGCAAGAGGGGTTAATCATAAGTGGGAGTCTTGTCCAAGTAAGGACAGCACCCAAGCACCGGTCCACCCACATATCAAATTATCAAAGTAACGAACGCGAATCATACGAGCATGATGAAAACTAACTTGACGATAATTCCCATGTGTCCTCGGGAGCGCTTTGCTTTATATAAGAGTTCGTCCAGGCTTATCCTTTGCTATAAAAAGGATTGGGCCACCTTGCTGCACCTTTTCTACAATTATTACTTATTACCCGTTATGAATTATTTTATCACCAAACTATCTATTATCGATAATTTCAGTGCCTGCAGAAAATGCCTTGCTGAAAACCGCTTGTCATTTCCTTCTGCTCCTCGTTGGGTTCGATGCTGTTACTTATCTAAAGGACTACGATTGATCCCCTATACTTGTGGGTCATCAAGACACTATAGGATAATAACCCAGCAATTGGTCTCGCTGTCCACAACGGAGCTGGTGTGAGTATCGGTACTCAATCAAAGGAAGAAAGAATGCAAAGGCATTGGATTATCAAAACATCTTAATAATTCAAAGCTTCAATACAAAGGAATTATGATATCCAGATCGGTGTATCATAATCATATGCTCTGATTAAGTATGATTAAGTTGAATAGACTTAGGGGCATAATCGGTCAAGGTTTGATTGACTAAAAACCAGCTCATGCCCGAATGATGTCTGAGCCAGAAGGACGAATTCTAAGATTCGACTAATGATTGTGTGCATTCAAATACATGAAGAATCAATAGTATCAGGATGACAATCACAGAGGATTTCAATGATGATTGCCGAACACTAAGAGTTAACCACAAGTGCAAGTAGGAGGCAAGGAATTTCAACAGTAGTAGGACATATAGGCTTCTCGAAAAGTCAGAGAGTATTTCGGGGTATCTTGTAAAAACAGGAGCAATGGGAATGATTGTATGAATGGCAAGTGTATGTAGTTCTCCCTAGGGACTTATCGGTAGTAGGGAATTGCAAAGACGGCAGACATAAGGGTCTCGGGAAAACATCGAAGGGTATCTTTGGAATCTTCTGGTGAATCAAGCGATCATCTGCAATGACGGGCTCTCCGGGAGGAAGTAGTTATGACAACCTAGAGTTAGAGTTAGTAAAATCCTTAAGACGAAAAGAAGAGAGATCATAATCCCAGAGTAAAGGAGAGGAATAAAAGATCCTAATCCCATACATTTGCGATGCAGGCCCGTAAGTCACACAACAATGTTAGTAAAATACTTTCTCAAAGACTAGACTCAACTTTGTCCAAGAAGTTGGAAAGGGGCTTCCCACAGGCAGTTGGCTCTGATACCAACTTTTGATGCCCCCGACTCAATTGTGCACTAATCATACATGCAAACATGCACGATCAAGGCCAGAGACTCACAGGAAGATGTCACAACACAACACTAGACAGAAATTCAAACATAAAGCTTTAAATTACAAGCCAAGGCCACGAGGACCCAAATACAAAAGTTAGTGAAAGCAACAATATCTGAGTACAGACATAATTAGACAAGTTTTTCCTTAAGAAGGCTGAGCAAAACAATGACTACTAGATCAAAAAGGCGCAGGCCTCCTGCCTAGGACCTTCTATCTACTCCTGGTCATCAGTCTCCACGTAGTAGTAGGCTCCATTGGTGTAGTAGTAGCCATCAGCAGGATCAGCTAGCTCCGGGGCTCTGTCATCTGATTGCAGCAACCAGGTTGAGGTGAAAAAGGTAACAAAGCAACCGTGAGTACTCATCCAAAGTACTCGCAAGAGTTACATCAGATCTATGCTAAGTATGCATCAGTATCAAGGGAAGGGTTTGTCTGAGAACTATACTGCAGAAATGCCAGAATAGAAGGGAAGACCTAGCCTAACGAAGACTAGCCTCTTGCAGCATCTTGTAGCAACAGAAGAGAGTAGAGTAACATATCATCTAGTAGCAAGTATATAATAGCAACGCCCAAAGATCCTTCCTCGTCTACCGTGCGAGGAAGTGATCCCAAAGCCATCATATCTGTTTAGTGTAACAAGTACCCAGTTCTAGTTGTAGTTGTAGTAGATCAGGGAACAACTCTGAGCATTCATTACCGTGGACACGGCTATTCGAATAGATTACTTCCCTGTAGGGGTGTACCAACTTACCCAACACGCTCGATTAACTCTAGCCGGACACACTTTTCCTGGTCATGCCCCGCCTCGGTTGATCGACACATCGTAGTCCTACCTAGCCTCAATAGAGAGGCCAGCACACCGGTCTAAATCCTAAGTGCAAAGGGGTCATGGGCCAATCATCCTAAACACTCCTACGCGTTGCATACACACCCGGGACCAAACCTAGCCCCTATATACACACGCACGCATTCCAGTTAACCTGGGCGCACACCGCACAATTGCTGACGTCTGAAGAGCTTTCAGGAGAATCGTACAAAGCTGATTGTCCATAACTTATGCCGCGTGGTGGTTAGCTCGAAAAGCTAAAGGCCTATTCAGATCACAAATCCAAACCATTAGTGTACTCGGAGCTCGCGCAGGCGACAATTGATCCTGTCACCCCATCTCGCGGACTTACGACAAGGGAGAGGTCCATCCTTCTCTAGGGCGGTCTTTGCCTGTCCGGTCGTGCTACATCATTAACTCTCACGGGTACCTTTAGGGGCAACGCGTGTTCATCATAGGACTGAAATAACTCTCGCGGGTTCCCTTGGGGTCGACCTGACTTCTACAAAGGACTGTAGTAATATTCAAAGTAACAGTGTGTCCATAACATCAAGTGAATCTGAGGAATCATCCTCATTAGATTCTCATTTGATGTAAGATGTGAAGGTGAACTCGGAGGAACCACCTCGATGGGTTCACGCTTGAGGTGCTGCACGACAGACCCATCATCGGGAGTGCTGAGCGAGGAATCACCCTCGACAAACCACAACTGTGGTGCTACACTATAGAGTTATCATCGAAAGTGAGAAACGAGGCATCACCCTCAGCACTTGATAGTAGCTCTGTAGAGTCGTACAACTAAGGGGGTGCTGGTGGTGTGTTCAGTCTCCGTACATCGATCACATTGATCGAGACATCCGATAGTAAAGCATGGCAACAAGGACAAGGGTGTGGGGCCATTGATGGATCACTAACCAGCCTATACTAAGCATATAGAACAACATGTGAATTATCAATAGCAGGTTACAAAATTAGGTTATGCACCAGAATAGGAGTTATCGAACAACAGTAGCAAAATCTAATGCAAGCATGGGAGATAAAGAATGTGCAATATAGGAATGATCAAGGGGGTTTTTCTTGCCTGGAAGCTCTGTGGCAAGTGGCTGAATGTCTGCAGCGTAGTCTTACTCAGTGCGGTCAGCGTTGGTCTCGTGGTCTACCGGAGAAGAAGAGGGGGAAGAAACAGTAAATATAAAGCAAACAAATGTAGCTCGATGCATTAAATGGCAATATGCTATGCTAGGGGGACCTAATGCGGTGCTAAGTGACATAGAAAGAGCAGTAAAACATCCGGGAATATTGTCATGGCTTTAGGCATTTATCAGTGAGACAATCTGGAGGGGAAGGTTTTATGTTTGAAGTGTTGGGGGGCATGTGACAGGTATGTGTATGGCATATTCGGAATCGTCTTATTTTTCTGATCATTTTCATATATAAATTATTTTCATCTGAGTTACTGTTTATTTTCTATGAATTTTCAAAGTTTAAATGATTTTCTATATTTACAGGAATTGATTTAATTCGAAATTCTATTGACTAGAAATGCTATGGGCACACAGAAAGTGTACTCAGAGATGTGCTACAAAGGCTGGCAGTGGGTCCCAGTTGACTACCCAGTCAGCAGTCAACTGTGGCTTTGACTAGTCAATCTGACCAAGGGACCCACATGTCATGGACATAGTTACTTAACAGGGTTTTAGTCAATTTAATTATCCTAATCAGCATGTGGGGCCGGCTGTTAGTGACACTCTTTATTTAACAGGGTTATTTTAAACTAATCCTCATTAGTTGTAGAGGCCCCACATGTCAGTGGGTATTGGCGGAGTGGGTTGTAACACCCCTAGTGGTTAGCTATAGTAATCTCCCCTAATGGTTCCATGTCATCACCTTTTTGCTAATGCAATTGTCACTTGATCAAAATTCAAGTCAAACTCAAATTTAAAATGAAGTAAAAAATAATATTTATTCAAACATCAAAATAAAAATGTTTGTAGTGCTGCAAATATTCACTAACTATTTTTCATGAAGAAACCAACATAACCTGAATTCCCCAAATGCCCCTAGAAATAATTAAAGTGACCCAACAACACTAGATTTGGCCATTTTGAAATAAACAAATACTTTTGCTTTCCAAAAGTATGTGAAACCTTGTGGCCAGCTCCGTAATACTGCAACGTATTTTTGTGACAAGTTTGGAAGTTAACAAAAATCAAGTGAGGCCAAAATTAAATGCAAAACAGAGAGCAAAATATAAAAACAGAAAAGAATCTAAAGAGAAGAAGAAATAGGAAAATGCTACACTGTGCACTGCAACCTACTGCTATAGTGCACACCCCGGCCCACCATGCTGCCGTCTTCTTCCCTATTCACCCAGGGCGTGCTAGACGCCGGCCACTCATCCATCTCCCAGATCGGTCGTGTGTCGGCCATCCGCCCCCTTCCTCGCCTATGAGCCTACCCCAAGGCCGTCCACAAACACTAGCACGCCCTCACTCCCCCCCCCCGTCGCACGCCCTCTCCCTCTCTATCTTGCTCACCCGAGCAGGGCTGCCACTGCGCCCTTACTGTTGCCGCGCTTTGGCGCCACCCCGAGCTGCGCCAGGTTGGGCTGAAGCTTCGTCGCCCTCCCCTACATCCCCTGAGCCAAAGCATCGGAGTCGGGGAGCATCATCGTTGTCGCCCATGTCATCTTCCCCAACTTTGGCCACCACACAACTTCACCATCGATCCACAGTGCCGCAACCAACCCGACCTCCCAGAGCTTCTCCTCGACCCCGCAGTGAGCTCCTGGTCCCCCGTGACCACTCCCATCTCTCCTCCATGCCCCGTAGCTCAGTTCCAGACGAGGCCATGCCCCGCGCCATCGCCCATGCTCGCATCGCCGTGCCCCCACGCTCCTGGCTGTGCGCCTACCTCGTCATTCCGCGCGTCGACTGCACCCTGCTTGTGCGCCCCGTCTACCCAGGCCGTGCCCGCGTTCACGTGCGCGCCTACACCGCGCTGGCCGCAGCTCTAGCCTCCACTCGGCTTGCCACTGCCGTCACCACAAGTCACCTCCAGCCAAACCGCCACTTCCAGCCGATGCATCCGACTTCCAGCTACCCATTGCTATGCTCAACTCGTCCTGCGAACGCTTGTAACGAGCTCTCGGCCATGGCGGGGCTCTCGGCCATGGAGGCGAGAAGCTCTCGGCCATGGCAGGGCTATGGCCTAGAGGGCGAGCGTGACTAGGGGATAAGGGGGAGACGACACGGGTGCTCACAGTGCATCCGATGGCATCGTCGACGGATGGTCGGGCTGCTGTGAATCGATGACGATGACCGTCGGTGCAGAGGACGAAGACGGTGCCGATGACGGCCATGTGGTGCTCCTCCGGTTGTTGTAGTCGATGGAGAGGCGTACGAGGTCAGCGCAGAGCTCTTGGACACGGCAGCGTGACGAGGGGATGGCGATGGCCACGCAGGCGGCAACGGTGGCTCCTAGAGCACTCAGGTAGTCACATGGAGCAGAGGCTGGAGAAGGAGAGAGGCACCAGAGAGATGGGGGAGTGAGGGAGAAGGTGTTGGGCATCTCTGTGGCGTGGTTCGAAGGCCTAGGGGGCTGCCACCACGAAGCAGGAGGTGGAGGACTCTACGTGCGCGCGTGCGACTTCGCCTCTGCCTACTGGTAGAGGTTGAAGATGACCACGGCGCCCCTGGTGGGCTGGGCTGCTGTGGGCCGCCAGGTAAGTCACAGGATAGTTTCTTTTTTATCTTTGTTTTAGGTTTATGTTTTCTATTTTGCAGATTTGTTTTTGATTTAGTAAAAATACCAAATCACTTCTATAAATCCTGAAATTAATTATGGGCAGTAACTGAATTATCTGAGAGGCCCTTAGCTATTTTCAGAATTGTTGGAGCATTTAAAAATATTTATAGCAATTAAATGTCCCAATTCAAATACTTTATGACTTAAATACAATGCCTAAATTATTCCTTAAAAATGTTCATTAATTTTGGTATGGATCAAAACCATTGCCAAAAATATCAAACATCAAAGAAGAGCATTTTGGGTTTATTGAATGCATTTTTTTTAGCTAGACCTAATTGGATTTCAAAGTGTTAGGGTTTGATCACCCCCATTTCAAGTTTAAGGAAAAAATTAACATGATGCATGGATGCAATGAAGCTAATTGTAAACACTTATTCTAAGGCTGTGGCACCCGCGTTCATGCGCTTGCCCGCGTCGCGCTGGCCACAACTCTGGCCTCCACTTCGCTCTGCCCGCAGCTCTGGCCTCCGCTGCACTTGCCGCTGCCGTCACCACAAGCCACCTCCGGCCAAACCGCCACTGCCAGCTGACGCAGCCGAGTCCCAGCTACTCGTTGCTATGCTCAGCTCATCCCGCCGCCACCTAGCTCATCATGGTCAGTGCTGGCCACCCCAGCGAACACCGTAACAACCAGGAGATGCACGCGAGCTCCAGCTTTCGGATGCAGCCACCTGCGCTTACAGGCGACGCCTGTGCCGCGATTCCGACGCAGCTCTGCCGTGTCTGTCTTCGCCGGTGGCTAAACGCCGGTTAAACTCGGTTAACTTAAGATAATCCCCCCGAGTCACTGACAGCCAGGCCCCACAGCCTAATTAGCCTCTATTGTATACTAAAACTAATTATCAAAACAGTCACTGACACAGGGCCCAACCACTGCTAATTAATCCAATTAGAGTTAATTAAACACTATTAACAGTTTGAGTCAATGACTGCTAGTTCCTACTGGGCCCTGTTGACCAGTCAACCTGCTGACTGGGTTAGTCCCACTCAATGACAGGTGGGTCCCTGTTAACCTAGTTGACCAGTCAACTGGTCAACAGTTGACATGTTGACTCAGCTGACTGGAACCACATTTCAGCCACACATGCACATCTGTGGGTACACTTATGTGTACCCATAGCATTTATATTTAATCTAATTTCGAATTAAATTAAATCCAAAAAATTCAAAAAATCTTATAACTTTGAAAATCCATATAAATTCAACCGTAGCTCAGATGAAAACAATTTTTATATGAAAATCGATTAGAAAAATATGATGAATCCGAATACGCCATCCACATACCTGCCACATGCCCCCAACATAACAAAAATGGTACCTTCCCCTCCGGACCGTCTGGCCGATAAATATTTCCGGATGTTTTCCTGCTCCACCTACAACACTCAGCACTGTGTTAGGTCACCCCTAGCATAGCTTACTATCATATCATGCTTTCTATTGCATTTGTATGCATGTTATTTATTGTTTCTTCCCCCTCCTTCTTCGGTAGACCCCGAGACCGCTGCCGATGCCCCTGTGATCGACTACGCCCCTGACGCCCAGCCACTCTCAGCATAGCTTCCAGGCAAGCAAAACCCCCTTGATCATTCCTATATCACCCATTTCCTTCTCTCTCATGCTTGCATTAGAATTTGCTACTGTATTTGATTGAACCTATTATGATGCATAAACTGATTTTGTAACCTGCTATTGTTACATTACCTGCTTATCCTATATGCTTAGTATAGGTTGGTTAGTAATCCATCAGTGACCCCTCATCTTGTCACTGTTGCCCTTGCTTGTTATCGATGACTCGATCAATGTGATCGACGTCCAGATCCCGACACATCACCTCACCCCCTTAGTTGTACGACTCTGTAGAGTTACTATCGAGTGTCGAGGGTGATACCTCGTATAGCACTTCTGATGCGATCTGTGTAGTGTACTTAATCGGTCGTGGACTATGGAGGGTGATTCCTCCTTCACCACTCCCGATAACAACTCTGTTGTGCAACACCTCAAGTGTGTACCCTCGAGGGTTATTCCTCCAAGTTCACCTTGATGGTTACATCAAGTGGAATCCAACAAGGGTGATTCCTCGGATCCCCCCTTGGTGTTATGGACACACGGTTACTTTGACTTTACCCCAGAACGATGATGAAGTCGGATGGCCAGACGTCAGCGGGGCTTCGACGTCGGCGGCGGCCAGAGTTGTGTGAGCTTGCACCCGGGGCTATGGGGCACGAGGAAGTGAGCTGGTGGTCGCGTTTTGCCCCGACGAGGCCCGGAAGCTCGAGGCAGTGCTCAGGCACGAGCTCGGAGGTTGGTGGCTGCGACGGTGAGGCGACCGGTGGCGGCGAGCTCGTGGGTGCGGCAGAGGGCTAGTTAGGGGGGAACTGGGTCACAGGGAGAGAGGGGAACTAGAGAGGAGCTCACTGTGAGCCTGTAGAGGTGCTAAGTGGGCTTAGGGAGGGCTCGACAATGACGAATCCAGCAGCGAGGTCCGGCGGTGTCCAAGGAAGAAGACGATGCTGATTCATTGATGTAGTGGCACCGAGCTCGGTCTCGTGGGCGAGGAAGATGTAGCAGTCGATGATGATGCTCCCTGACTTGGTTGCACTGCACAGGACGATGATGGCCACAACTATGATGCAGCCATGGTGACGGTGGCGCTCGTCATCGATGGAGACAAGAGAGAGAGCGATTGGGAAGGGGTATATGGACTGGCGCGAGTCCCCGAGGGTCACGGTGGCATTCTTATCCATCCCACAACGCCTGTAGCGAAGCGGACAGCGAGCGGGCTTGGCGGAGACGGTGCCCAGCTCGGTCATGTTCGACGGGTGGAGGAGGGAGACGACGACTGCGCGGCCAATCTGGCTGGGCTAGCTGGGCCTGCTACTGTGCACTAAGGCCCAGTGCACAATGGCCTTTTTCTTTCATTTCCTTTCTATCTTCTTTTAGAGCAGCAGTTTCATATTTTATTTAGCCATGAAATGACTTCTGTAAAATATGGAACTTGTCACATAATTTTATTTGCATTGTTTGGCACTACCACAAAAAGTTTGGAATGTAATTGAAGTTGTTTGAATTTTGCATAAATGGAAAAGTATTTGAGTAGGATGATTTGGTATTGTTTTAATTGCTAGAGCCCAATTAAGCAAATAAGTGATGTTGTTTTCCTTAACAAATAATTGTTATGGAATATTTGCTAAATGATTAACTATTTTGCAACTCTGTTTGTGAAACTTTAAATTTCACTTGTAATTTAATTTTGAATTTGACTTTGATTTTTGTATCGAATGGCAATTTGGCTTAGAAAACATGGTGACAAGGCATCATTAGCATGAGATCACTGTAGCATGACACTAGGGGTGTTACACTAGCTGACCTAAACATTACACTAACAAAACACCGAAGCTCTAAACAAAGACTACTACTCCGGCTGGCGCTCATCGATTTCCGTCGCATCCTCCATGTCCAGCTCGCGCCCGACGATCTCTTGGGGAAGGGGCTCCATGGCATCGATCGCAACATACTCGACAAGCATCTTGCCATCCGTGTCCGCTGTCTCTTTGGAAAAGGCCACCACGAGCTAGGCATGGGTGGCCGCGAGCAGGTCTTAGATGGGCTCCATCTTGGCAAGGTATGCCGGAACAAACGGACAACTTCTCGAACACTCTCAACGATTGCCATCTCTTCGGCCGTGGGTTGCTGGCTCTTGTCGGAGAAGCTTCGTGTGAGTTTTGTGGTGATTGCCAGGAGCTGGGCATGGCCAGCCTCGACATGGGCATGGGCGGCCTCCATCAGGGTTAAGGCGGCCTCCGCGGAACGGATAGCTGCTGTGCCGCTCTCGCAATTTGCTATAACATCGCAGATGTTGTTGCTACCATCTGAGCTGTAGTAGCTACCGTTTTGGCTATTGCAATCGCCCACTCGCAGATTGCGGCCATGCTCATGTAGGCTGTGAGTGCACTCATGGTGGCTGCGGCCGCGCTCTCGCCAGAGTAGGCCGCCGAAGTTGCCCTCACGACGCGGGTCCATGTCCCCGTCTTTGACCGGCGATGATTGAACAGGAAAATGATATTTGGGGAGCTAGTGTGCTTGATGCACCAGCTGTGGACTATAGCGGACGAACCTTATCCCGTAAGCCATATAAGACAGTGCTCCAAGATATTTTGTACTCCATCTCACATGGTTGGTGATAATAAACTGTGTGTGATGTACTTGATTTTTCGTTTTGAGTTGAAACACATAATGGGGTCACAATGGCAGAGGACGGTGTTTAAATTGCTAGAACATTTATCTGCAATGAACATGCAATTATAGGAGTGTCATGAAAAAAATTGGAATTATTCACGGTTCTTTTGGACATTTTGGTACATTAACTGGGTTTTCTAGGCATTTACGGTGCATAATTCAAATTTGAGCTATATGCACATGCTCCGTTGCACCAAAATGGGTTGTAAAATCATATATGCATCCACGGGTGCATGCTTAGGTCCCATGCAAGAAATGGGAATGAATTTCAAACACCTCGGCATCGTGGCTCAGCCGCAAACATTGAGATACTTGGTTTTGAAATTCTACTAAATCCAAAACTCGTCTGAAATTCATGAAACTTGGAATCCTATCATGGAATGTCCTCAACATGCTGTGGTAAATGTTTTGCCCCATTTGGGGTAGGTTTTTGTATAAGCTTCTCACAAACCAGAGCTTCTCACAAGAAGCCTCGTGGTTCTGGTAGGGAATGTGTCACCTTTGTGGATGAAAAGACATTCGTTGCCTCTTCTCGCCTTGATTTTTTTTCTAGAGGCAACATAGACCAATAGGATTGTCATGTTAAATTTTGGAATTATTCGGGGTTCGTTTGGACATTTTTATACATTAACAGATTTGTCTAGGCATTTTATGTGCATAATTCAAATTTGAACTTCAGGCACATGCTCCAATGCACCAAAATGGGTTGAAAAATCATATATGTGTCCTTGGGTGCATTCTTATGTCCCATGAAAGAAATGGGAATGAATTTCAAACACCTCGACATTGTGGCTCGGCCTTAAACATTGATATACTTGGTTTTGAAATTCTAGTAAATCCAAAACTCGTCTGAAATTCATGAAACTTGGCATGCTTTCGTGATATGGCACCAACATGTTGTGGTAATTTTTTTGTCCCATTTGCGGTAGGTTTTGGTTCAAGCTTCTCACAAACCAGAGCTTCTCACAAGATGCTCTTATGGTTCCAGTAGGAAACGTGTCACCTTTGTGGACGAAACGACATTCGTTGCCTCTTCTGGCATTGATTTTTTTTCTAGAGGCAACATAGACCAATAGGAATGTCATGTTAAAATTTGAAATTATTCAAGGTTTGTTTGGACATTTTTATACATTAACTAAGTTTTCATGGCATTTTATGTGCTTAATTGAAATCTGAACTACAGGCACGTGCTCCAGTGCACCAAAAGGGTAGAAAAACATTTATGTGTGCATGTTTAGGTCCCATGCAAGAAATGGGAATGAATTTCAAACACCATGGCTTCGTGGCTCGACCGCAAACATTACGAAACTTGGTTTTTAAATTCTTGTAAATCCAAAAATCATTTGAAATTCATGAAGCTTGGCATGCTATCATGAAATGGCACCAACATGTTATGGTATTTTTCTTGTCCAATTTGAGAGAAGGCTCACGAATTAACAGCCAACAAAGGCATTTTGAAACAAATAGCTGCCACGTTATCATCTCAAACATTTGTATAATTTAAACCATGTGCGTTCTGCTAACCAATCACGTGACGCCATACGCCACACTTTTATTGGATAGGAGGTGTCGTGCGGGCAGCTGCTTGACTAGACGGGTGGCGTGCGAGCATAGTCCACTGCGCAGGCTAACCGGGATGCGTGCGAGCAGTCCTCCGCTACGCAGGATCAGCGGGAAGTGTGCGAGCTGTACGCTGTGCAGGCTCACTGGGAAGTGAGCCCTTTGACCTCAATCGCTGTCTGCCTCACTCCCAACCTCTCCATTAATGGAGCCCGAGGTGCTGTTTAATATAGGTGGCCTTGCTCTTCGCCTCCCATTACCCTCTCGCTCGAATCCTATCTCCCAAGCCTCCACCTACGCCATGGCGCACAAGGATCATCTACCACTAACCTTCCAGTTTGGTGAAGTCGACTTCGAGCCGGAGGAGATAGAAAATAAGGAGGAATGGGGCCTCATGGACATGGCCCTAAACAAGCTGGTTGCGTCAGATGTTGCCCCCGCGCCCGTCCCAGCTCCCGTCCTAGTTCCCGCGCCAGCAACCATCCCTGTGGCATTGAAGGGCTGGTCACCGCGCACCATTGCAGTGCTGGAACCCGCGGGCGTCAGTGATGTCCCAATGGACGCGCGCTGTATGTGCCAGTGATATGTCTCCAGTGTATCTATAATTTTTTATTGTTCCATGCTATTATAGTATCAATCTTGGATGTTTTATATTCATTTACAAGAAACTTTATATCATTTTTTGGGAGTAACCTACTAACTTAGTGCTAATGCCAGTTGTTGTTTTCTGCATGTTTTTGGCTTTTCAGAAATTCAATATCAAATGAAGTTCAAACAGATAAAAATAACTTTGGATTAAGTTTTTCTTGACCAGAAGAGACCCTAGAAGGTTCGGGAGAAGGCCAGAAGAGCCATGAGGGAGCGACAAGACCTAGGGGCGCACCACAGGTGGGCGCCCCCAGGCTTATGGGCCCATCGTCGCACTATAAATATTCAAATATTCCCCTGACATCAGAGAGCCACCCGAAATACTTTTTCCGCCATCGCAAGTTTCTGTTCTCATGAGATCCCATCTGGAGGCCTCTGCGGGCACTCTGTCGGAGGGGGAATTGATCACGGAGGGGCTCTACTTCAACCTTGCTGCCCTTTTGATGATGCGTGAGTAGTTTACCACATACCTATGGCTCCATAGTTAGTAGCTAGATGGCCTATTCTCTCTCGATGTTCTTCAATACATTGTTCTCCTTGATGTTCTTGGAGTTCTATCTGATGTAATGACTTTTTGCGGTGTGTTTGTTGGGATCCGGTGAATTGTAAGTTTATGATCAGATTATCCATGAATATTATTTGAGTTTTCTTTGAACTCTTTTATGCATGATTGCTATAGCTTCATATTTCTTCTCTGATTTATTGGTTTGGTTTGGCCAACTAGATTGATTCATCTTGCAATGGGAAGAGGTGCTTTGTAATGGGTTCGATCTTATGGTGCTCAATCCCAGTGACACAAGGGGACATGACACAATGTATCATTGCTATTAAGGGTAAAAAATATGGGGTTTATTCATCGGTGAGTTTATCTTGTCTACATCATGTCATCTTGCTTAAGGCGTTACTCTGTTCTTTATGAACTTAATACTCTAGATGCATAATGGATAGCGGTCGATGTGTGGAGTAATAGTAGTAATGTAGGTAGGAGTCGGTCTACTTGTCTCGGATGTGATGCCTATATATGATCATTGCCTTGGATATCATCATGATTATTTGCTAACAGTACTTTGTCTACCCACCGTATGCTATTTTCTCGAGAGAAGCCTCGAGTGAAAACTATGGCCCCCGGCTCAACTTTTATCATATATTAAAATCCAAAAATACCTTGCTGCAATTTTTCTTTATTTATTTTATTTCATATTTAGTGCAATCTATCTATCTATCACCATACAATTTAATCTTGCAATTAACTACCAAGGGATTGACAACCACTTGTTCGCGTTGGGTTCAATGATTTGTTATCTCGTGTGCAGGTAGTTCTTACATAGTGTTGCGTGGTTCTCCAACTGGATTGATAACCTTGGTTCTTAACTAAGGGAAATACTTATCTCTACTTTACTACATCATCCTCTCCTCTTCAAGGAAATCCCAACGCAGCTCACAAGTAGCAGCCAACGCCCCCGCCTGTGCCAGAGCACGCCCCTGCACCCACCGTGGCATTGGTCCCCGTGCGTTTGCCTGCACCCGTCGCACCCCTCTCGGCACCATGGGACGCCACCGTCAACCGCTAACTCACAGCGCCACGAGTCTCTGTCCCCCTGCCCCCTGCCCGTCGATCGCACGATGACCAGGTCTTTGATTTCCAAGTCTAGAACATTCTGCCTTGCTTGAAGACTTGAACAATGAAGTCCCGGAGGACGACAATGCCGGCGTAGCACTCCGCCTCCGCTGCCGCCGCAATTTTTTTTTGTTTTTAATATTGTATCTCGATTGTATGAATGTAAAGTCATAGTTTGACTGAATGAAATCTATGGTTTGAATAAACTTGCGTTTTCCCTCTAAATGTATAGACTTATCAAAGAAAAAATAAAAAATGTCAATGTTTTCTCTGAATAAAACACTCATCACAAACATTTAAGATAGAATACCCATATGCAAAGCGAGAGCTATGGTTCGTTCCCAGTAAGCCAAGGGAAAATTTGTCGCGCATGATTTGTGGATCTCTTCATCACAAACATTTTAGATTGAACACCATATGCAAAGCGAGAGCTATGGTTCCTTTGCCACTAAGCCAAGGGAAAATCTGACACACATGATTTGTACATCTCTTCATCGCAAATGATTTTTTATGATGACCCGTGTGCAACCACATACAGAGAATTTGGTAAGATTTTCATCTGTCATATTGGGTATATTGCTATTTATCAAACTGGAAACATTGGCATTCTTTGATCTAGTAACATTTCCATTTGTCAACCTTGTAACACTACCATTTGCCAAATTTTGCAACTAAAAAAATCACTAGCACTGTCTAATTTTGTAACTGGAATTTAGTAAGCATAGATTTTATTCATACATTAAGCAGTCATTCTTTATACAAATAGTTCAACTCGTTGCCAAGCACATACGGAAATAGCTAGTCCAACTACATATACTAACTAATCTTAAGTATGTAGTACAGTTCAACCATATCTATAGTCAGATGAACTGAACAAAATAGCCCCTAAATACTACTATGGAGGGGCTTTGTGCTACTTCCAGCAGCCTCTCCTTAGCCGAGCGCGCCTAGTAAGAGGCCGAGCAGGAGGATCCTACCGACGTGATGGAGAAGTGCAATCCAGCGCCTGCCGCTGCTGCACCTTTAGCGATGCCCAGCTCGAACAACCTTTGTGCTACATGTGAGCTGCATTGCGATTTTCCCCGAAGAGGATGGGAGGTGCAATATAGTAGAGATAAGTATTTCCCTCAGTGAGAACCAAGGTTTATCGAACCAATAGGAGAATCACGCAAAGCCTCGAACAACACTTGCACACACAAAAGCAAATACTTGCACCCAACGCGGGCAAGAGGGCTATCAATCCCCTTTAACTCATTACTTGCAAGGATAAAATCTTGTATAGGTAGATGGATAAATTGCAAAACCAAATAAAAAAATAAAAATTACAGCAAAGGAATTTTGGTTTTTGTAATATGATTAAGGTGCATCCTTCAGGAACCACAAACCTTAACACCATATTCTTACTAAACCACAATCATTCACTAGTACCCCCACATAATACCATCTCAATATCGCAAAACTATTGCAAGGAATTAAACTTATCATATTCAGCGATCTACATGAAAGTTTTTATTATATACCTCTTGAATACATATCATATCAGGACCAATTTCATACCATGTGCATATTGCCATTAATATTTGTTAAACTCTCAAAAAAATATAAGTGCTGCATGAGAGTGCAACTATTTCTTTAAAATATAACCACCTCCGTGCTCTAAAAGATATAAGTGAAGCACTAGAGCAACTGCCTAGCTCAAAACATATAAGTGAAGCACATAGAGTATTCTAAGAAATCGTGAATAAAGGCGTGTCTGTATGAAAAGGTGTGTGCAGCAAACAATGATTGTTTCAAACTAAGAAGTAAACAAAGCAAAGGCTATTATAATATAAGACGCTCCAAGGAAAACTCATATCATGTGATGAATAAAAATATAGCTCCAAGTAGTATACCAATGGATTTGTTGACGAAAGAGGGGATGCCATCTTGGCATCCCCAAGCTTAGATGCTTGGCTATCCTTGAATATTATCTTGGGGTGCTTTGGGCATCCCCAAGCTTAGGGTATTTCCACTCCTTATTCTTTCATCCATCGTTATCTCACCCAAAACATGAAAACTTAAGCACACAAAACTCGACAGAAACCTCGTGAGATCCGTTAGTATAATAAGAAAATCATAAAATTGAGGTACTGTTATGAACCCATTCATATTTTATTATTGCATAATATCTACTGTATTCTAACTTCTCCATGATTTATACCCCCTCGATATAATCCATAGTTTCATTAAAACAAGCAAACTATGCAATGAAAACAGAATTTGTCTAAAACAGAATAGTCTGTAATGATCTGAACAAAGAATATACTTTCGTAACTCCAACAAATCTGAAAACTTAGGATTATGTGGGAAAATTGTATATCAATCATGTTTAAAAAATTCAGAATTTTATCACGTTCTAGTGAATTATGAAAATTCCAGTAATGGGCACAAAAGTTTCTGTTTCTTCACAGAATCAAGTCAACTATCAACCAAATCATCCCAAAGGCTTTACTTGGCACAAATACTAATTAAAACATAAAAACACAAATCATAATAGTAGCATAATTGTGTGAATACTCAAAAGCAGAAAGAAAAATAAGATAACTATCAGGTTGCCTCCCAACAAGCGCTATTGTTTTACGCCCCTAGCTAGGCGTAAGGCATAGTTTCATGTATTTTCATCCTTAGTTTTAATCCCGTAGGTAGCCCTCATAATAGATTCATATGGTTGCTTAATTCTCTTTCTAGGGAAGTGTTCAATCCCTTCATTCATTCATATCAATAATAGCACCTATGGTTCGTAGGAAAGGCCTGCCAAGTATTATAGGACAAGACGGATCACATTCAATATCAAGCACAATGAAATCCACGGGCACATAATTTATATTAGCAAGAATAAGCACATCATTTATTCTACCCAATGGTTTCTTAATAGTTGAATCCGCTAAGTGCAAATTAAGGGAACATCCATCCATATCAATGATATGTCTCATACGTATCTATAACTTCTTATTGTTCCATGCTATTATAGTATCAATCTTGGATGCTTTATATGCATTTATGTGCTATTTTATATCAGTTTTTGGGATGAACATATTAACCTAGTGCCCAGTGCTAGTTGCTGTTTTTTGCTTGTTTTTCGCTTTTAAGAAAATCAATATCAAACAGAGCCCAAATGGAGAAAACTCTTTGGATTAATTTTTTCTGGACCAGAAGGGAGCCACGAAGGTTCGACAGAAGACCAGAAGAGTAACGAGGGAGCGACAAGCTCACCAGGCGCGCCCCAAGGGGGCGCCCCCTGAGTTTGTGGGCCCCTCGTGGCACCTCTTGACCTAATTCTGCCTCTATAAATTCCTAAATATTCCCAATATACGAGAGAGCCACCCGAAACACTTTTTTCGCCACTGCAAGCTTCTGTTCTTTCGTGATCCCATCTGGAGGCCTTTTTCGGTACTCTGCCGGAGGGGGAATCGATCATGGAAGGCTTCTACATCACCCTCGCCACCTTCTGATGATGTGTGAGTAGTTCACCACAGACCTATGGGTCCATAGCTAGTAGCTACATGGCTTGTTCTGTCTCTTTGATGTTCAATACGATATTCCCCTGGATGTTCTTGGAGTTCTATCCGATGTAATCTTTTTTTGCGGTGTGTTTGTTGAGATCCAATGAACTGTGGATGTCCGTGTACTAAAGTTTGGGTCCTTTAGCACCCCCTGACTTGTGCTCATGCAGTAGTAGTCTTTTCGACGGCAGGGCTTGCCGGAGGACAGCTATAAACAAGCTCAAGACTTGGTTGGTAAAACCACGAAGAAGATCTCCAGACAAGTGATTGAGAAGTACTAAGATAGTACAGAAGACCAAGACTGGAGTTGCCGGCAAGCAAGCGAAGACCCGGCAAGCCCCGTGCCAGCTAGTTCCTACTAGTTTGCCACCGCTCCACCTCAGCGACTAGCATGTCACTTGTCGAATAAGTGTCAAGCGGGTAAGTAGTTAGGTGAATTATGTCTATGCACGTGTCATCTCGCCACCAAAGATATAACATTAATGACACCCATCCCAGGAGCGTGTCAAGATAATAAAAGGTAGCTGGGCGAATGGCATAGAAGGAGAGACGATCCTTGCCAGCAAGCTTCACCAGCATGCCACCTCACAACGTATTTAATGCATTTGTCCTAACCCGTCAGAGTTAGGTATTTGGCATTGTGTCCACTATTTACCTTATGTAAATACTATTTTGCCACTATGATGTCCCCTTTCTCTATAAAAGGAGGCCCATGGCTACCTTTACAAAGGTAAGGACTGTGCTTATTTGCACGGTTAGCTGCACTTCCTGCGCACCTCTTGCCCACAAGTTGCGCTCCTTGTAACTAAGCACAAACACATCCAATACAACAAAGCAGCCGTAAGGTCTTATGCTACACATCAGCCCGAACCTGGATAAATCACTATGTTGATTGCTAGATCTGTTCTTTGTGCTCGTCGATCTCCCCAGTCGAACCACAAAGGAGCATTTGTCGGTCCCATAGATCGTTGATTTAGCAGTCAGCGCGTCAGCTTCATCGTCTTCATCGCCATGGCTCCCAAGAAGAAGGGAGCCACGGCGGCCAGACCGTCTACGTCCAAACTACCAATGTCTACACAGACAGTTAATGGCGTAGGTGGTGGTGGAGGAGGCAAAGGCGGTGACTAACATCTACGACATTCTGGCGATCCAAGCCAGGCGAGCTGCATCGTTCGGAGCGGGAACAACAACAACTCGCACGCCACCAGGTCCAAGGATGGAGCAGTGCTGCCTGCGGGTGGTACGACGAACTCCAAGGATGACACAGTGCCATCTATCGGCGTTCTGGGATCGGGGGTACCCAGACCTGCCTGCCTGCGGCCAATGGCGTGGCCCCCTTGATGGCCTGGTATGGCCCAACGGCGAGACCTCCAGGACAAGACCCTCACGAGGTCCCCCGGCCTCTCGAGGCGGACAGCATCAAGACCTCCAAAGGAGCGGCCTCCCCAGGCTGCCTCCCGAGGAGTGGATATTTCTATGCAGGTAGCTAGCCTCACGAGGCTTCGATGACGTGAGCCATGATGACCATGGCTAGGCGGGCGCCAGCGGGCGCAGAGGCGACAGTTTCCCCTTCGGTGATAAGGGAGCAAGGACAGACGCGGGTTCCCAAGGAATCCCACAAAGGTTTCCATTCCGGTGCAACAGGACCAATACCATGAGCTCGGTAGGACGGATGTCATCGCCGAGCCCACCGCTGCGTCACAACCAGAAGCTTTGCAGGCGAATAGCACCTTTCGTCAGGATTAGATGTACTTCTTGTCCCCTTTCAAATTGGCCGCTGTGGGATCCCTTCCCGCCTAAGTTTTGAGGGAAGAGGACCAAGGCCACTATAAATATAGGTTAACCACCACCGTAGAGGGGGATCCTGAATCGAACCCTTGACCACTCCATCCGCATCACTCGAGCCCTCGTGAGGCTGCTCAAACCATTGTACTAGTACATCCTCAGCCTCCTCGTGAGGCCAATCCACCACAAAGCAGGAGTAGGGTTTTACACCGCAAGGTGGCCCGAACCTGGGTAAACTTCCGTGCTCATCTTCTTCCCCGCACGTGTGAGCTCGACGAGGCTAGGCTGTAGGGAGGTGAGCTTGAGACTTGGGTTGGTTGAGATCTTCGCACACGCCCCAGAGTTCGAACCTTCTTGGGTCTGTGGAGCCTTGAATCTGACATTTGGCGCGCCAGGTAGGGGCGTGTCGAAATCCTCCTTCTGTTCCGTCTCCGCTTTGCCGCTCCCATGGCCGACGCACGCTGAGCCCGCGCCGAGTGCCGGGATGCTCGCGTCGCCCAGATGGCACCTGTGGGCTGTGGTGTCCTTCGCTGTTCGGCCTCTCCCGTGGCCAACACGGCCACCGACCCTGCTGCTCATCAGCAGCAGGATTCGTCGCTGCCACCCTCCGTGCAACGCGATGGCTGCACCACCACTTCGTCGCCCACTCCCGCCATGGTGTAGTCTACCCACGTCGGCCGCGGGCTGGCGGACGTGCAGGCAGCGTTGCTCATGGCGCGTGGGTTGCTGCGTTACCGCCTCGCCAACGACTGGCTTCGCCGCATCGCCGAGCTCGTCAACGCCGCCGGCGAGGTCCCTATGCCATCCCGCTCACTCCGTCCCCCGCCGTCCCAGGTGGGTGACGTGACCCACGGCGTGCCCCCTCTTCCTTCTCTACGCGGCGCCGACCCCGAGTCCAGGCATGATGCGCAACCGCGCAACCCGCCACCTGGGGCGCCGGCGCGAGACGAGGCGAACTGCCAGGTGGTGCAGCGGCCACAAGTTGATGCCCGCGCGCTCCCAGCGCCACCGCGCCAGCATCAAGAACACACGCCGCCGGAGGCTGTGGTGCGTGGGCGTCAAGACCGAGCTCCCCCCATGCGTGTTGCACCCGTGAGTGCAGCGGGCTGCCGTGCCTTTACCACGGAGCTGCGCCGCGTCGCCTGGCCCGGCAAGTTCAAGCCAGACTTGCCTCCATGCTACAACGACACCCCTGACCCTGCGGAGTTCCTCCAGCTCTACTCACTGAGCATCAAAGCGGCAAATGGTGATGCCAAAGTCCTGTCAAACTAGTTCCCCATGGCCCTCAAGGACGACACGCGCTCCTGGCTTCGGCACCTCTCGCAGGGATTGATCTCCCCCTGGGATGAGCTCCATGAGCATTTCATCGCCAACTTCCAGGGCACCCGTGACCACAACCCTGTGGTGGGCGACCTGCGGCGCGTGAAGTAGCAGCCGGGTGAGACCCTGCACAAGTACATACAATGCTTCACGAATGTTCGCCTCAAGATCCTGAAGGCATCGGATAAGGCCATCATCTCGGCGTTCACTGATGGTGTCCAGGACGTCAAGATGAAAGAGGAGCTCGCCATCCACAAGGACTTGTGCTCGGCCCTGGAGATGTTCAACCTGGCGAACAAGTGCGCTAGGCCCGAGGAAGGCCGCCTCTCCCTTCTCGAGCTTCCGGAGGTCGATCCTGAAGAAAAGAAGGCCAAGGCTAAGGAAGCAACCGCTAGGGCCCAGCCTTGCTTGTGGCCGAGCCCGAGATGAAGCGTGGCCGTGACCATGATGAGCCTCCCAGGGGCAACCGCCCGTTCTGCATCTTCCACAACATACACAGCCACAACACCAATGACTGCCAGGAGCTTAGGGCACTCCGTGACGGGTGCCTTGGCAGCCACCCCGAGCGCGGCGACCGTGGCTACGGCCGTGGAGGAGGCCATGGCGAAGGCCGCTGGGATAATCGTGACCCTCGTCAGGACTGGCGCGACCAGCCTCGCGAGGACCGCTAGCAGGATCAGCCTCACGACGGCCCCTAGCGAGGCCAGCCTCGTGAGGACCGCCCTCAGGGCATTGCCGACCCCCCTCCGCTGCCGCTGCCCCCAAGGAGAAATGACGAAAACCAACAGGATGATGGGGCTGGGGGCTTCAAGGAGCCTCGTGCGATCGCTTGCATCCTGGGTGGTGCCCAGGCCCCCGCCTCACATCGCATCTTCAAGCAGTTCTCTCGTGAGGTGAATGCGGCCCTCTCGAAGCTTGAGGCCACGCGTCCCCTCAGGTGGTCACAGTACGCCGTCAACTTCTACTCCAAGGACCACCTCAAGTGCTCAGCCGCCGCTGGCGCACTCCCCATGCTCTGCACGCCCACCATCAGCAACATCGTCTTCACCTAGACCCTCATCGACGGTGGCGCCGGGCTCAACGTTCTTTCTTTTGAGATGTTCGAGACGCTTTAGGTGCCTTATGATCAACTCATGCCAACCAAGCCATTCTCCGGAGTGACTGTTGGCTCCATCGTCCCCCTGGGGCAGATACGCCTCCCAGTCACTTTCGGCAAGCGCGACAACTACCACACCGAGCTCATTGACTTCGTCTTCACCCACATCAGCCTCCCATACAATGCCATCCTCGGGTATCCGGCCCTCGCCAAGTTCATGGTGGCGACCCACCATGGTTACAATGTCCTCAAGATGCCAAGTTGCAGCGGCATCATCACGGTCGCTTGCGATGAGAAGGACACAGTCTGCTCCCTTGAGCATGCCTATCAGGCTGCGGTGGCTGAAAGCTCTGACGACGAGGGTGGCATCCTGCCTCCCGAGGCCACCCCAAGAAGAAGAAGCAGCTCCTCCCAAAGAGTCGTCAGGAGGCAGTGCCCACTACTGGGGCACCTCTTCCTCCCGCATAGGAAGGCGCGCCTGGTGCCTCTCTCAGGACTGGCTCGGGGGCTTCCGTCTGGCGAGCCTCTGACCTGACCAGCGCGACGAGGGAGGTGCTCGGGCACCACTTGGAGGCGTGCTTCGACGTGCGCCCCCACCAGCAAGGAGCAAGGCGCGAGGCACCAGGAGCGAGGGAATTCATCACCAAGGCGATCGAGGAGCTTCTGGAGGCGCGGGCCATGCGTGGCGAGCGTCGCCCCGCACCACCCGGTGTGGCTGCACCCCCTGATGCGGGTGACGAGCTGCGCGCCTGCGTCAATACCCTAGGCCTCAATAGGGTCGCTTCACAGGACCTCCTCTGACCATCCCGCATCGATCAGAGTGGAGGCAACCCCTGCAACTATGTTTACATGCCGTTTGGCCTGCTGAACATGGGCGCCACGTACCAGCACCTCACGCAGCGTGCTTTGGTGTCTCGCCAGGCCAGGTGCTTGGCGGTCATGTCTCAGGAGGTCCCGGATCCTTGCGAGCCCCCCGAGCCTCATGAGCTTCCCAGGCCTCCGGAGCCGCCCAGCTCGTGAGGAGCAGTCTCCACGGCACGTACCTTCAGCTACCCCGATGTTTCTACAAAAATGGTGCCAGGTGAGTTTTTGGTTTGTTTAGTTAATGGCGCCCCTCGGGCTCCATTACCCTGAAGTTGTCAAGGTCCGCCCTCGTAGTTACACCATTTCAATTCGTGTATTCTGGATCAGTTATGCTTTCATGAGCTACTGTGATTATTAACCTTGCGCTTGATGATGTATCGCCTCTGGAGCCACCCCTACGGGCTTCGCGCGTTGCCAACTCTGCCCTTGAACGTCCCACGAGAGGGGGCTACCAGCACGGCGCCTGTGCTCGGGTCCGTCCCTGCAGCGCTGATAAATCTAAGAGAATGAGCTCTGGCTCGTGGGTCGGCCCCGTGCATGTCACCTCACCAGGTCCTTAGTGCCTTCGTCTTCTCACGAAATGATCACGAGCAGATCATCAAGCATGCGTCGCCCCTTGTATGCCTCAGGAGATAAGACCTCATGATTAAGTGGGCCTCCACCTCGCAAAAGGCTAAGTAAAATTGCTTCATACGCCGTGTGCCGCTGGGTACGGCCTCTCCCAAGCGCCTCCACAAGGCAAGCCATTCCTGTTTTGCGCAAATCGCTTGCACATTAAAAGGGGGGCCCTTGGGCATCACACCTCAGGAGCTCCTACTAGCTTTCGAGCCCTCACCCCTGGGCTTGACCACGGCATCGCGACCTGGCATACCAGCGGCGGCTGAGTCCCGGTGGACGTGGAGCATTATGATCGGCAAAGAAGGGGGGTCGCAAGCCTTGCGGGGGAATACAGGGAGAGGGGTGTGGCCCCGTGACACCAGCGTTCATTCTTTCAGAATATGATGGACATCAGTCTCCTCACTCACCTCTAGCGGGGTTTACCTTAATCCATTACAGAATACGGAACATGCACAAGGTAAAAAGCTCCAGAGAAGCTCGCCCTCGCAATGAAAGTACAAACACGGACCGCAACCTCGGCAAGCTAAGTTATCCTACATACGCCAGCATGAGCCTCACCGCTAACGTTTTATTCTTTCGCGACCTCGCTCGGGTAAGGAACCCCCCTCTTTAATCTTTCGGCAGCCGCTTGCGCGCCAAGGGGGACTTCCTGAGCATCGCGCCTCAGGAGCTCTTACTGGACCTCGGGATCGCTCACCTCCTGGCCTTGCACACGGCATCGCGACCTGGCATACCAGCGATGGCTGAAACTCACCTGGGGAATGGGTCCTGTTGACGCAGAGCAACACGCTATCGCAAGACCAAAAAGGGGACCGGTGCCCAAGCGGGAAACGCGAGCGTAACTGAGAACATGAATTAGAAACATTAATATAAAGGCGCAGGCTCCACGGTTCTTACACGCCTCCACGGGGCCCATCATGATTTTGATGCAGGGAAGAAAACAAAAGGAAAGGCCTCCCGAGGGCCGCAGCTCAGGAGGCGCCAGCTCTGGCATCATAGCGCCTAGTCAGTGTTACCCCCCTCCTTGACCCGGGCACGGCGGCGCGGCAACTCGTCATAGTCGTCGTCGCTCGAGCTTGGCTCGGAGGAGGTGTTGCCACTGCTGGAGGCATCACGGGCCTAGCCAAGGGCAAGTTCACCGCCAAGGGCTTCGCCGCCACTGTTGCCGCCCCTGGGGTAGCATTCCAGGCGTTCACCGTATTCTCTGAAGACCTTGAAGAAGAGCATCGACGCCCCATTGTACTTAAAATGGAGGGCTTGCCTTCCCTCCTAGCCATAGGCTCGGGCGATCGTTCCCCATCCCCGGGTCATGAAGACATCGTCGGAGAAGGTGGCCTCGACCTCCGCCTGTGAGGACTGGTTGCAGCACTCGTCATGCTATAGCCACAGTTCAACGGGTCCCCGCGCCGGCAGCTCCTCCGCCAAGGCACGTGGGAGTCGGATCCAGGTGCGCGGTGGCATCGCCACCCACACCACAAACTCGCGGGCTATGCTATTAGCATGGGCCCGTGGGTGAGGTGGTCGAACGGCCGTCACCTGCCTTCCTCCTCGGCCTCGTCCTCCGCAGTTCCTGCGGCCATCCCCATGGGAAGGACCCTGTGCACGGAACGCTTGAGCCAGCATGGACTCCCGGCGGGCACGCTCATATCAGGGAAGGGCAGCTGTGGGTGTTGCGGTGACCTTGCGAGGGTGGCCGTGGCCCCTTTTCGGCGGGAGCGGCTCCGGTTCATCCCGTGGAGCCTTCCCCTTCTTGGTGGCAGAGAACCTTCTCACCAGCGCCATGGATGCTGCTGCAAGAGTGCAGAACGGGGAAGCGAGAAGATGAAGATGGGCTAGGGGGCTCCGCTCCCCTCGCCCTCTAATAGGCGAAATAAGGCTAGCATGTGCCCCTCCACATTCCGAGTGATGATGGCCCTGCTGCATGCACCGGGCTGCTGTTAATTCAGAGCGGTTGCCGAGGCAACATGGGGGAACGGAGGCGTCTGCGTCCCGTCATGTGCCACTCGTCAAGCCTAGCCCGCAGGCGATTTGGGGCATGCGGCGCTTCATCCTTGCCCTCTAGCTTCGCCTCGAAGCCAGCCCGAGCGCGCCTTGGGCCCGGGGGCTACTATCAGCGTTCTGGGATCGGGGGTACCCAGACCTGCCGGCCTGCAGCCCACGGCGTGGCCCCCTCAACGGCCTGGTACGGCCCAGCGACGAGACCTTCAGGACAAGACCCTCGCGAGGTCCCCCAGCCTCACAAGGTGGACAACATCAAGACCTCCAAAGGAGCGGCCTCCCCAGGCTGCCTCCCGAGGAGCGGAGATTTCTATGTAGGTACCCAGCCGCACGAGGTTGCAATGACGTGAGCCATGACGACCATGGCCAGGCTGGTGCAAGCAGGTGCAGAGGCGACAGTTTCCCCTTCGGTTCTAAGGGAGCAAGGACAGACGCGGGTTCCCAAGGAATCCCCCAAAGGTTTCCATTCCGGTGCAACAGGACCAAGACCACGAGCTCGACAGGACGGATGTCATCGCTGAGCCCACTGCTACGTCACAACCAGAACATTTGCAGGCGAAGACCACCTTTTGTCAGGATTAAAATGTACTTCTTGTCCCCTTTCAAATTGGCCGCTGTGGGATCCCTTCCCGCCTAAGTTTTGAGGGAAGAGGACCAAGGCCACTATAAATATAGGTTAGCCACCACCGTAGAGGGGGATCCTGAATCTGACCCTTGACAACTCCATCGGCATCACTTGAGCCATCGCAAGGCCGCTCAAACCATTGTACTAGTTCATCCTCAGCCTCCATGTGAGGCCAATCCACCACTAAGCAGGAGTAGGGTTTTACACCGCATGGTGGCCCGAACCTGGGTAAACTGCCGTGCTCATCTTCTTCCCCGCACGTGTGAGCTCGACGAGGATAGGCTATAGGGAGGCAAGCTTGAGACTTGGGTTGGTTGAGATCTTTGCACATGTCCCAGAGTTTGAACCTTCTTGGGCCTGCGGAGCACTGAATCCGACACCATCCAAGACACCCACTCCAACGCACATGCCACGACCATTTCAGGTCGTGGATGACGAGCAGGGCCACGACATCGGCGGTTCCCAGCATCCTCATGGCAAAGCCCCTGTCCATCATTCCCAAGATGTACAGGGCCAGCATGCGCGCCAGCATTCCGGTGAAGATAGGCCGCGATTGCAGGACCAGGATGGGGCTACTTCTAACTTTGTCAGAAGTAAGAACACCTCTCCTTCTTCGCATTGTTCCTTGTCAACTTCCTCGACAGAAGCTCTGGCACGAGTATAGCTGCTTCTAGACTTCCCTTCTGCTACAGAGAAGATGGACGAGTGGAGAGCTGCCATACATAGCCTTTTGAGCTTCGCCAACAACGACAACCCACAGCAGGCGGGGACCCTCGCAGCAGCAGCCCACCACGTTGGTGCATGTTGCTAGCGAGAGGACCGGAGGTGACGTGGCAATGGTGCAGTCTCCTCCACGACAACAACAGCAGTGGTAGAGCCAGTAGGTTGGCACCCATGATGACGTTTCCATCGCATCGTTCGATCCACGAGCTCACTGTGATCAGCGCCAAGTTCTCCATGAATGGCACAGAGAAGACGCTCGTACCACCATCGTGCAGCGAGGGGCAGCATGCCGTCAATCTGACAGGCGTGCGGTGCCCGCTGTCGATGATCCTGCGCCGGTGTACTCAAGGTACCTACCTTACAAGGTGGGTTACCCAGCGTTCACACGTGAGCTGTGGCAAGGCCAGTGGCACACTTTCTGAAACTTCAAGCCAGAAGTGCTAGAGAAATACGACGGCAAGATTCATCCACCAGAGTTCCTGGGCATATACACCATTGCATTGCAAGCTGCAAGGCCACGTGATGAGAAGATCCTAGCCAACTACTTTCTGTTAGTGCTCAAGCCCAACATCAGATCATGGTTGATGAACTTGCCGGAGGACTCCATCTCTTCGCGGTCAGATCTATGCCATGAATTCGTTGGCGCTTTTACCGGGGGCCACAAGGTTCCCGGTCAGCCCAGTGATCTGCATGTGATACTGCAAAGGGATGGCGAGTCTCGCCGCAAGTACTTACAGAGATTCAGCCGTGTTCAGCATGACATTCGTGACATTCATCATGCTGCTGTGATTACCTCATTTCACACAAATGTCCATAATCGCAAGATGCGGGAAGAACTAGCCATGAATAAGGGGAAGGATGTCGCCGAGCTCTATGATTTGGCCAACAAGTGCGCATGTGCTAAAGAGGGGAGGAGATTTCCCGAGGAGGACACTGGCGCAGAGGTTGACTCTGAAGATGATGATGCCACCACAACCCCGAAGAAGAAGGGCCGCAAGCACAATAGGAAGCGAAAGGGCAAAGCAGTGCTAGACGTGAAGGGCTCCGCCAACGTCAATACCGCCAAGAAAGCCAGGAATGAGAGCCCCGACAAGGAGATTGCTGGGTGCACCTCATGTCTAGCACTAGCAACTACTGACATGATAGAGGGCTTTGGCAAGCAGTATTGCAAGATTGACCGTACCATGTGCCACGACCTCCGAGACTGCCGGAAAGTAGAGCAACTTGCTGAGAAGAAGAAGGCTGAGTATGAGAAGCGTGATAAGGAGAAGGCCCAAGATGGTGCCAGAGGATCTACCAAGCAACATGGTGGCCGAGGAGGTCGCCGCGGCAAGGCCAAGCAGCAGAAAGAGAAGCCTCCTAGAGGCCGCGACAAGAAGGAAGGAGATGATGATGATGATGACGAAGAGGATGACGACGAGTCCAGTGAGCACGAGTTTCAGAAAGCCACAGAAGCCATGTGCATTAACGAAGGTGCATCTTTGCACTCCTCTCACTGCCAACTCAAGCAGTGGGTGCGTGAAGTCAATGCAGAGGAACCAGCAGTTGACGCCTAGAAGCCACTCAAATGGTCCAACACGCCCATCATCTTTGACACTGAGGACCACCCTGATCGTACAACTGTGATTGGGTGCTTGCCATTGTTGGTTTCACCAACAATACGCAACCTCAAAGTCACCAAGATGCAGGCTGACGGTGGGGCTGGTTTGAACTTGATCTCACTAGATGTAATCAAGAGGCTGCAAATTTCCTACGAAGATCTCAAGAAGACAAGCACATTTCAAGGGATAAATCTGAGAAGAAGTCAGCCGAAGGGCAAGATCACGCTGCTGGTGACATTTGGCAGTGAGCTGAACTACAAGATGGAGAAGATCATCTTAAACGTCGTCAAGATTGCATTGCCATATAATGGGATCCTTGGACGCCTGACACTGGCTAAGTTCATGGCAGTATCACACTATGCCTACAACACATTGAAGATGCCAGGGCCGATGAGTGTCATCACCATCAATTTCAATAAGAAGGACGGACTCATTTGTGCTGATCAACTCTAGCGGGGAGCAGTGGCAGCATCTGCCGCTAAGGCACTTGCACTGACAAAGCTCCCGGGAGGAAGAAGAAGAAGACCGACAAGACCTCTGACAAGCACTCCGGAAAGCGCACCTCTTTAGAGTGTTGCGCATCCGTTGCGGACGTGCCGGAGAGCTTTGCCGGCAAGAGCAAGATATCCAAAGCAGCTCCAACAACAACCAAGAAGGTGTCCACCAGGGAGGACGGCATGGGAGGCACTTTCACCATAAGTGCCACCCTTGATGACAAATAGGAAAGCGCGCTTGTTTCCTTCCTGCGGGGGAATGTCAATGTGTTTGCATGCCAACCATCTGACATCCTTGGTGTTCCCAGAGAGATAATTGAGCACCACCTTATTGTCTGTCCTCATACACGGCCAGTCAAGTAGAAGGTCAGAAGCAAGCTTTGGAATTGCAACAATTCATCACCATAGAAATCAAGAAAATACAAGTGGCAGGCCTGGTTGTAGGATTGCAAGTATGTCTAGGGGGGGGGGGTGATTAGACTACTTGACCAAATAAAAGTTTTACTTTTCCCAATTTTAGTTGTGGGCAGATTTTAGCAATTATGACAAGTCAAGCAATCAACCAACACATGCAATTCTAAAAGTATAGTAGCGGAATGTAAAACATGGCATATGAAGGTAAAGGGAAGGGTTTGGAGAAGGCAAACGCAATGGAGACACGAAGATTTTTGGCGTGGTTCTGTTAGGTGGTGCTATCATATGTCCATGTTGATGGAGACTTCAACCCATGAAGGGTAACGGCTGCGCGAGTCCACGGAGGGCTCCACCCATGAAGGGTCCATGAATAAGCAACCTTGTCTATGCCACCATGGCCATCGCCCACGAAGGACTTGCCTCACTCAGGTAGATCTTCACGAAGTAGGCGATCTCCTTGCCCTTACAAACTTCTTGTTTCAACTCCACATCATGTCGGAGGCTCCCAAACGACACCTAACCAATCTAGGAGACCCCACTCTCCAAAAGGTAATAGACGGTGTGTTGATGATGAACTTCTTGCTCTTGTGCTTCAAATGATAGTTTCCCCAACACTCAACTCTCTCTCACAGATTTGGCTATGGTGGAAGAAGGATTTGAGTGGAATGCAACTTGGGGAAAGCTAGAAATCAAGGTTCAAATGGTAGGAATGGAATCTCTTGATCTCAACACATGAGTAGGTGGTTCTCTCTCAGAAAATGAATGGTGGAAGTGTAGGAATGTTCTGAGGGTACTCCTCATTGAGAAGAAGGGGGTGGAGGAGTATATATAGCCTCCACACAAAATCCCCCCATTACACACTTTTGACCCGTCTCGGTGGCACCAATCAGAAAACTCGGTGGCATCGATCAGTGTAAAAATATGAATGTTAGGAATCTCGGTGGGACCGACGGGGAACAACTCAGTGGGACCGATGTGCTAGGGCTTAGGGAAAACCTCATCTCGGTGGCACCGATTGCATCATCTCGGTGGGACCGAAGTGAAGCAATAAGGCAACAGAGAATCAGTCAAGCCATCTCGGTGAGACCGATTGCAACATCTCAGTGGAACCGAAATAATTGCAACAAGCAACAGAGAGTTGGCAAGGCCATCTTGGTGGGACCGAGATCCGTATCGGTGTGACCGAATTGTTAGGGTTTTGGCAATGGCCATGTCAAGATGAACTCGGTGGCTCCGAATAGGAAATATCAGTGCGGCCAAGTTGGAAATTATGTTTTGGACGTATTTGGATAGAGAGAGTGGTTGAGGGTTTTGGAACAATATCACTAAGCACTTCGAGCAAGTGGATCATTAAGCAACACCTCATCCCCTTTTAATAGTATTGGCTTTCCTATGGACTCAATGTGATCTTGGATCACTTGAACAAAAATGTAGAGTCTTGAGATTTTGCCAATCCTTGTCCTTAGCATTTTGAGGGGCCCACATCTCTATTTCATGCCATGCCAATCATTGAACATCCTGTAATATTCATCTTGAATGGACATTAGTTCAATGAGATATATGTTGTTATGAATTACCAAAACCACCAGGGGATTAGTTGCACTTTCACTGTTCAGAGGAGTGATCCATCCAACTTGGTTGGCCAATCCAGTCATATTGCACAAAGCAAATGGGAAATGGAAACTTTGTATTGACTACACTGATATCAATAAAGCTTGTCCAAAAGATCATTTTCCCTTGCCACGCATCGACGAGATTGTGGACTCCACTACCGGCTATGATTTACTTTCATTCCTTGAGGCCTACTGTGGTTACCACTAGATTTTCATGTCCAAGGAAGATGAGGAGAAAATTGCATTCATCACTCCATGTGGCATCTATTGCTTTATACTATGCCTTTTGGATTGAAGAGTGTTGGTTCTACATTTGAAACAGCAGTCTAGATTGTGTCGGCATTCTGAGAACTGGGGTACCCAGACTTGCCTGCCCGCGGCCCATGGCGTGGCTCCATTGACGGCCTGGTACGGCCCAGTTTCAACACCAACAAGACAAGACCCTCGCGAGGCAGACAGCGCCAAGACCTCCTGAGGGAGCGGCCTCCCCGGGCTGCCTCCTGGGGAGCGGAGATTTCTATGCAGGTATCCAACCTCACGAGGTTCCGGTGATGCAAGCCATGATGACCAAGGCCAGGCGAGCACCAGCGGGCGCAGAGAGGATAGTTTCCTCTTTGGTGCTAAGGAGGCAAGCGCAGGCATGGGTTCTCGAGGAATCAGGCAAAGGTTTCCATTCCAGTGCAACGAGACCAAGACCGCCAGGACGGCAAGACGGATGTCATCGCCAAGCCCACCACGGCGTCATGACTAGAAGCTTTGCAGGCAAAGACCACCTTTCATCAGGATAAGATGTAATACTTGTCCCCTTTCAAATTGGCCACTTTGGGATCCCTTCCCGTCTTCGCTTTGGAGGAAGAGGACCGAAGCCGCTATAAGTATAAGCTAGCCACCACCATAGGACGGGATCGGATCCTTTCCACCCTCACCCTAGAGCAGACCTTGCGAGCTTGTTCGTCCCTTGTACTAGTTCATCCATAGCCCCTCGTGAGGCAAATCCACCACAAAGCAGGAGTAGGGTCTTACACCGCAAGGTGGCCCGAACCTGGGTAAACTGTCGTGTCCATCTTCTTCCTTGATCCATCAAGCTAGGCTGTAGGGTGGCGGGTTGGCTGGTTGGATAGGTCGAGTTCTTCGCACACGCCCCAGAGTTCGAACCTTCTTTGGGTCTGCGGAGCCCAGAATCCGACATTTGGCATGCCAGGTAGGGGCGTGTTGAAGCTTCTCTCCCACCACTAGCTCCGCCGTCCCAATGGCCGATGCTCGCCATGTTCGAGCCAAGGGTCAGGCCGCTTGTGTCGCCCAGACGGCACCCGCGGGTAATGGAGGCCCTCGCCTCTCTGCCTCCCTGGTGGCTAATGCCGCCACTGACCCTACTGTCCGCGAACAGCAGGACTGGTCGCTGCCACCGTCCGTGCAGCGCGACGGCCGCACCGCGACTCCATCACCCACTCCAGCCACGGCGTCATCTTCTCATGGCTGTCGTGGGCTGGCGAACGCGCAGTCTGCACTGCTCATGGCCCGCGAGCTTCTGCGCTATTGTTCGGCCAATGACCTCTACGACGACTGGCTTGCCCGCATCGCCCAACTCATCAACGCCGCTAGCGAGGCCCCTGCACCGTCTCGTTCGCTTCGCCCTCCATCGTCCCTGGCGGGCGACGTGGCTCACGACGCGCCTCCTCCCCCTCCTCTGCACGGCGTGGGCCCCGAGCCAAGGCGTGAGACTCCCCAGTGTGAACCGCCGCGCAGAGCGCCGGTGCGCGATGAAGAAAGCTGCCAGGTGGTGTAGCAGCCCCAAGGAGAAGCGCGTGCGCTTCCAGCACCGCCGCGTCAAGACCGCGCACCGCCAGAGGCAGCGACACGTGGGCATCAAGATCAGGCTCCTCCCGTGCGGCTGGCCCCTCTGAGTACGGCAGGGTGTCATGCTTTCACCTCGGAGTTGCGCCGTGTCGTCTGGCCCGGCAAGTTCAAGCCGGATCTGCCTCCACGCTACGATGGCAGCCCTGACCCCACTGAGTTCCTCCAGCTCTACGAGCTGAGCATCGAGGCGATGAACAGCAATGAGAAGTTCATGGCGAACTGGTTCCCTATGTCCCTCAAGGACGGCACACGCTCTTGGCTCCTGAACCTTCCGGTGGGGTCGATCTCCTCCTTGTATGAGCTCCACGAGCGCTTCATCGCCAACTTCCAAGGCACTCGCGATCGCACTCCAACGGCAGCCGACCTGCGGCGCATCAAGCAGCAGCCGGGCAAAACCTTGCATAAGTACATACATCGCTTCACCAATGTTTGCCTCAAGATCCCGAAGGTGTCAGACGAGGCCATCATCACGGCGTTCTCTGATGGCGTCCGGGATGTCAAGGTGAAGGAGGAGCTCGCCATCCACGAGGACTTGTGTTCAGCTCTGGAGATGTTCAACATGGCAACCAAATGGCGAGCGCCGAGGAAGGTCGCCTCTCCCTCCTGGAGCTTTCGGAGGTCGATCCTGAAGACAAGAAGGCCAAGGCTAAGGAAGTGAAGTGTAAGGGCCCCGCCGTGCTGGCCGCGCAGCCCGAAATGAAGTGCGGACGTGACCGCGGCGAATCCTCCAGGGGCAGCTGTCCGTTTTGCGTCTTCCACAATGTCCACAACCACAACACCAGCGATTGCCAGGAGCTCAGGGCTATCCACGACGGGTCCCTTGGCCACCTCCCCGAGCGCAACGACCATGGCTACGGCCGTGGAGGAGGCCGCGGTGGTGGCCGCTGGGACAAGTGAGACCCCCGTCAGGACTGGCGTGATCAGCCTCGTGAGGACCGCTGGCAGAGCCAGCCTCGTGACGGCCCCTGGCGTGACCAGCCCCACGAGGACCGTCCTCAGGGCAACGCCGGCCTTCCTCCACTGCCACCGCCGCCAAGGAGAAACAATGACAACTGCTAGGATGATGGGGCTGGGGGCTTCCAAGAACCGCGTGCGATCGCCTGCATCCTGGGCGGTGCTCAGCCTCCCGCCTCTCATCGCATCTTCAAGCAGTTTGCTCGCGAGGTGAACGCAGCCCTTCCCAAGCTTGAGGCGTCACGCCCCCTCAAATGGTCCAAGTACGCCATCACCTTTGACTCCATGGACCAGCTCAAATGTTTAGCCGCCGCTGGCGCGCTCCCGATGCTCTGCTTGCCGACCATCAGCAATGTCCTCGTCACCAAGACATTCATCGATGGCGTCACGGGGCTCAACGTTCTCTCCGTCGAGACGTTTGAGACGCACCAGGTGCCGTACGGCCAGCTCCTCCCCACCAAGCCTTTATCAAGAGTGACCGATGGCTCCACCGTCCACATAGGGCAGATCCGCCTCCCTGTCACCTTCGGCCAGCGCGACAACTACCACACTGAGCTCATCGACTTCGACGTTGCCCACATTCGCCTCCCATACAATGCCATCCTCGAGTATCCGGCCCTCGCCAAGTTCATGGCGGCGACGCACCACGGCTACAAAGTCCTCAAGATGCCAGGGATTGGCGGCATCATCTTGGTCGCCTGCGACAAGAAGGTTGCGGTGTGCTCCCTTGAGCACACCTACCAGGCTGCGGCGGTCGAGAACTGTGATGACGAGGGTGCCGTTCGACCTCCTGAGGCCATCCCCAAGAAGAAGAAGCAGCTCCTCCCCAAGGGCCGTCAAGAGGCTGGCGCACCTGACGACCATGCCTCAGACCCCGCGCCCACTGCTGGGGCGCCCTTCCCTCTCGCATAGGAAGGCGCATCAGGCACCCCCCTCAGGACGGGCTCAGGGGCTCTCGTCTGGAGGGCCTCTGACCTAACCAGCGTCACGATGGAGGCGTTCGGGCACCACATGGGGGGGTGCTTCGACACGCGCCTCCGTGAGCAAGGCGCAAGGCGCGAGGCTCCAGGCGCTCAGGAGTTCATCACCAAGACGATCGAGGAGCTTCAGGAGGCGCGGGCCATGCATGGCGAGCATCGCCCACATCATCTAGTGTAGCTGCCGCCCCTGACATGGGTAGCGAGCTACGCGTCTGCGTCAACATCCCAGGCCTCAACAGGGTTGCTTCTCAGGAGCTCTTCTCGCCGTGCCACATTGGACGGAGTGGGGGTTGCCCCCGCAGTTACGTTCACTGGACATGGCTGCCTCACACCAGCGCTTGAAGATGCGATTTGAGGCGGGAGCCTGGGCACCACCGGGGATGCAGGCAATCACGTGAGGTTCATGCAAGCCCCCAGCCCCATTGTCCTGACGGCTGTCGTCATTCCTTCTTGGTGGTGGTGGCAGCGGAGGGAGGCCGGCATTGCCCTGAGGACGGTCCTCACGAGGCTGATGATGCCAGGGGCCATCGCGAGGTTGATCACGCCAGCGATCCTTGCGAGGCTGGTCGCGCCAGTCCCGACGAGGGTTGTGGTTGTCCTAGCGTCCTCCGCCGCAGCCTCCTACACGGCCGTAGCTGCGGTCGCTGCGCTCGAGGCGGTGGCCCAGGCGCACGTCTCGGATCGCCCTGAGCTCCTGGCAGTCGTTGGTGTTGTGAGTGTGAAAATTGTAGAAGACGCAGAAAGGGTAGTTATCCTTGGCTGGTTCGTCGCGGTCGCGTCGCGATCGCTGCCACACTTCAGATCCGGCTCTGCTGCCAGCACGGTGGGGCCCTTGCGCTTTGCCTCCTTGCCCTTGGCCTTCTTTTCTTCGGGAACGACATCAGGGAGCTTGAGGAGGGAGAGGCAGCCTTCTTCCGCCCTAGTGCACCTGTCCGCCAATTTGAACATCTCCAGTGCCATGCAGAGGTCATCATGGATGGCGAGCTCCTAATTCATCTTGACATCCGTGATGCCCTCGGTGAACGCCGAGATGATGGCTTCCTCCCAGGCTTACAGAATCTTGAGGCGAACGTTGGTGAAGCATTCAATGTACTTGCAGAGGGTCTCGCCCGGCTGCTGCTTCACGCGCCGCATGTCGTTGACGGTGAGAGCGCGGTGGCGGGTGCCCTGGAAGTTGGCGATGAAACGCTTGCGAAGCTCATCCCACCAGGAAATTGACCCCTCGGGGAGGTGGAAGAGCCAGGAACGCCCGCCGTCCTTGAGAGCCATGGGGAACCAGTTCGCCATGACCTTGTCGTTGCCATTCGCCGCCTTGATGATCAGCAAGTAGAGCTGGAGGAATTTTGCAGGGTCAGAGGTGCCATCAAAGCACGGTGGCAGGTCTGGCTTGAACATGCTGGGTCAAACGACGCCGCACAGCTCTGGCGTGAAGGCGCGGCAACCTGCCGCGCTTACGGGCGCAGCCCGCGTGAGGGGAGCACGATCCTGATGCCCATGCGCTGCAGCCCCCAGAGCTACCCGGTCTTGGTGCTGGCGTGGCGGTGCGGGGAGCGCACGCGTGTCGTAGTGCGGCTGCTGCACCACCTGGTAGCTGGCTTCGTCTCATGCCGACGTAGGTGCCTCACGCAGCGGGGCGCGGGGATGCACATCACGCCTAGGCTCAGCGTCCACGCCACGCACATGAGGAGGTGGAGGAGTGCTGTGAGCTACATCGCCCGTACGGTAGGGTGGGGGACGCAGCGAGTAGGATGGCGTCGGGGCCTCGCCAGCGCATAGACCAGCTCGGTGATGCGGCCCTGCCAGGTGTCATATCCCTCCTTGGCGAGGCGGTAGTGCAGCAGTTCATGCGCCATCAGCAACACAGCCTACGCATTTGCCAGCCCGCGATAAGCATGGTAAGACGAAGACGTGATGGGCATGAGAAAAGAAGTGGCGGTGCGGCCATCACGCTGCATGAAGGGCGGCAGCGAAGAATCCTGCCGCTCATGAGCAGTAGGGTCTATGGCCGTGTTAGCTGTAGGAGAAGCGGGGTGGCATGGAACACCGCGGCCCACAGGCGCTGTCTGAGCAACGCGAGCAGCCCGGCACTCAACGAAAACTCGGCGGGTGTCGGCCATTGGAGCAACGGAGCAGAGACGAAGCGAAGCGGAAGGGAGTTTTGACACGCCCCTACCTGGCGTGCCAAATTTCAGAATCGGGGCTCCGCAGACCCAACAAGGTTCAAACTCCGGGGCATGTGCAAAGATCTAACCTAACCGCAGTTTCAAGCTCATCACGCCATGGCTTGTCCTCGCCGAGTTCGTGCAAGCGGGGAAAGGAGGAACATAGAAGTTTACTCTAGTTCGGGCCACCTTGCGATGTAAGACCCCACTCCTGCTTTGTGGAGGATTGGCCTCATGAGGAGGTTGAGGATGAACAAGTACAGTGGGTGAGCTACCTCGCGGGGGCTCGGTGGGTGAGGATGGTTCTCACTCGAGGACCAAAATCGGATCCCTCTCTCGAGGACCAAAATCGGGTCTCTCTCTATGGTGGAGGATAGCCTATATTTATAGTGGCCTTGGTCCTCTTCCCTCATAGCTTAGGTGGGAAGGGATTCCACAACGGCCAATTTGTAAGGGGACAAGAGGTATATCTTATCCTGACGAAAGGTGGTCTTCGCCTGCAAAGCTTCTGGCCATTGTGGTGGGCTCGACAATGACATCCGTCCTGCCGAGCTCGTGCTATTGGTCTTGGTACACCATAATGGAAACCTTTGGGGGATCCCTTGGGAAACCAAGCTGGTCCTTGCCTCCTTAGCACCAAAGAGGAAACTGTCCTCCTCTGCACCCGCTGGAGCATGCCTAGCCTTGGTCGTCATGGCTCACGTCACTGCGAGCCTCGTGAGGCGGGGTACCTGCATAGAAATTTCCCCTACTCGGGAGGCAGGCTCGGGGAGCTGCCCCTCGGGAGGTTTTGGTGTCGTTTGCCTCATGAGGTCAGGGGGTCCCCACGAGGGTCTTGCTCGTAGGGTCTTGTAGCTGGGTCGTATCGGGCCGTCGATGGGGCCATGCGCTGGGCCGTAGGCAGGCAAGTCTGGGTACCAACGATCCCAGAACCCCGACAGTTCTGGCAGGCTGCTAAGGATCAATTCCTCAAAGCACTCGCGGCAAGAGTGTGTGCACCGAATAGTTTCTAGCAAAGCGTAGGGTACAAAACATGCAAATACAAAATCAAAGAGGGGAAATAGCATACATTCATTCAAGCACCACAAGTTATATTACATCAATGAGTCAACTACAGTTCCAACTTAAGATGAAAATTGTCTTTTGATATGGACTGCCAACGACAAGATGGATTAAGATGAATAGTCTTTGCACTATCCTTCAACCCTTGGGATCTGGCCAATCTTGTCGGTGATGGGTCCGACAAGCTCTTCAACGGCCTGGACGTCTGCGTTCTTTGGCAAGCTGGTGAAGATCTTTCCAAGATCGACGCCAGGGTTCCGGAATACCACCTTGACAAGCACCTTGAAGAGAACGTTACGACAAACTTGTGGGATTCATTGGCAAGATGGGTGGATCTATCTTCTTGGAGTAGGTTGAGTGCATCAACAATGCCCTCGAAGAACAAGGTTAGCGTGGCGCTGGTGGTGTCCCTTTCATTGGTGGAGAAGCTATAATTCTGCAAGCCCATGGCAGATAATTGTGTGGTGAGATCTTCGCCTGCTCCGACAAGACGTTCAGTCCAGGTCTTCATGCTATCTTTGTGCTTGTTGAACGTGTTCGCGGCACTGGCAAGCGGATTCTTCTCATTCTGAAGATCTTTGGATAGAGTCTTATCATGTGCTTTGCTCTCCTCACAGGATTTCTCCAAGGTATCCAGCTTCAACTTGAGATCAGCAATGGCATCATTGTCTTTGGTGAGAACTTGATTCTTGGTGGACAAGGAAGTTTGCAGCTCCGCCAAGGTGTGAACTATTTTCTCCTTATTGGCTTTGGGCGTCGAGATTTCCTTGTCGTTGGTGGGAACATTAGCTTTCAGTTTCTTCACCTTGCCATCCAATTCATTCTTGGCGGCCTCGGCAGCATTAACGGCTTCCTTAATCTTGACTGCATGATCCGTGGCTTGAGCTTTGATTGCTTCCTTATGCTTCTGCTCTAGCTCTTGGGTCCGCTATGCAACAAGGATTTCAATTTCTTCATCCTTGCCGTGGAGCTTGGCAGCAAGTGCTTCCTCGCGAGTGGCAAGGTCCTATTCATGAGTGTCAAGTCCAATCCTACACTCTCTAGATTGGCATCTTCTGCTGCTACCCTTTTCATGGCTTCCACCTACACCTTATCAACTTGAGCCTTCTCCAAGATGAACTTCTCCCAGTCCTGGGCCAGTTGCTTTTGGCGGTTCATTAGTTCTTGGAGGGATTCAGAGTACCAGAACTGTGTCTCTTCGATGCATTTCTGGAAGACTACTTCTGTCGCTCCTATAACAGCTGCCCTAGAATCCAAGCTTTCTGATCGACAGCGGTAGAGTGCTTGAAGTTTCTGGAAGTTGTCTCCCATGGCCTTGAGGAGCCGTCGTTCTTTGGATTCACTGTCGCTGGTGCGCAGCTCATCAACACCTCAAGCCTAGTGGCAGTGATGGCCTCATTATCAAAAATCTCTCCTTCAGATGGCGCCGCAGTGCTTGATGTTCCTGGAATGCTGATGAATAGATTCTCGCCAACCTTGAGATATCTGCTTGACAGAGCAACTTTAGACATCGAAGAGTGATCATTTACTACTGCCTTGTCGGCAACAAACACACTGATGACCGGGTCAGCGCCAAGCTGTCGGCGTTCTGGGAACCAGGGTACCTAGACTTGCCTGCCTGTGGCCCATGGTCTGCCGCCCTCGACGGCCTGGTACGGCCCAGCGGCAAGACCTTCAAGACGAGACCCTAGCAAGGGCCTCCTGGCCTCGTCAGGCGGACGAGACCAAGACCTCTAGAGGAGCGGCCTCCCGAGGCTGCCTCTCGAGGAGCGAAGATTTCTATGCAGGTACCCAGCCTCCCGAGGCTGTGATGACGTGAGCCATGATGACCAGGGCCAGGCGGGCGCCAGCGGGCGCAGAGGAGGCAGTTTCCATTTCGGTGCTAAGGGAGCAAGGACAGGTGAGGGTTCCCAAGGAGCCCTCCAAAGGTTTCCATTCTGGTGCAACGAGACCAAGACCACGAGCTCGGCAGGAAGGATGTCATCACCGAGCCCACCGCTGCGTCACGACCAGAAGCTTTGAAGGCGAAGACCACCTTTCGTCAGGATAAGATGTACTACTTGTCCCCTTTCGAATTGGCCACTGTGGGATCCCTTCCCGCCTATGTTTTGAGGGAAGAGGACCAAGGCCACTATAAGTATAGGTTAGCCACCACCGTAGAGGGGTCGACACATTCTCACCCCCTGAGCCCTCGCGAGGCAGCTCACCCACTATACTAGTTCATCCTCAAACCTCCTCGCGATGCCAATCCACCACAAAGCAGGAGCAGGGTTTTACACCGCAAGGTGGCCCGAACCTGGGTAAACTATCGTGTCCATCTTCTTCCCAGCTCGAGCGTGTATCCGGTGAGGCTAGGCTATAGGGCAACAAGCTTGAGACTTGATAGGTTGAGATCTTCGCACACGCACCACAGTTCGAACCTTCTTGAGTCCGCGGAGCCCTGAATCCAACATTTGGCAAGCCAGGTAGGTGCGTGTCGAAGTCCTTCTTCCATCTCCGCTTCGCCTCCGTTCCGTCGCTCCCATGGCCGATGCACACCATGTCCGCGCCGAGCGCCGGGCCGCTTGTGTCGCCTAGACAGCACCCATGGGTAACGGTGCCCCTTGCCGCTCTGCCTCCCCCGCGGCCAACGCTGCCTCAGACCTTGCTACTCACGAGCAGCAAGATTCGTCGCTGCCACCCTCCGTGCGGCGTGATGGTCACACAGCTACTCCGTCGCCTACTCCTTCCATGGCATCGTCATCCCACATCCGCCGCATGCCAGCAAACGCGCAGGCCGCGCTGCTCATGGCACGCGAACTGCTGCATTATTGCCCCGTCAACGACTGGCTTGGCCGCATCGCCGAGCTTGTCAACACCTCCGGTGAAGTCCCTGCACCGTCCCGCTCGCTCCTTCCCCCGCCGTCCCAGGTGGGTGATGTGGCTCACGGCGTGCCTCCTCCTCCTCATCTGGGCGACGTCGACCCCGAGCCCAGGCGTGATGCGTCGGCGCGCGACCCGGCGCGCGATGAAGCAAGCTGCCAGGTGGTCCAGCGACTACAAGCCGATGCGCGTGCTCCTAGCGCTAGCACGAGGACCGCGTGCCACCGGAGGTTGCAGTGCGTGGGTGTCAAGACCGAGCTCACCCCATGCGCGCTGCTCCCGTGAGCACGGCGAGCTGCCGAGCCTTCACCCCGGAGCTGCGCCATGTCGTCTGGCTTGGCAAGTTCAAGCCGGACCTGCCTCCGCATTACGACGGCACCCCCGACCCCGCGGAGTTCCTCCAGCTCTACTCGCTGAGCATTGAGGCAGCCAACAGTGATAAGAAGGTTATGGCAAACTAGTTCCCCATGGCCCTCAAGGACGATGCGCGCTCTTGGCTCCTGCACCTCCCTGAGGAATCAATCTCTTCTTGGGATGAGCTTCTTGAATGCTTCATCACCAACTTCCAGGGCACCCGCAACCGCGCTCCCGCAGTGGGCGACCTGCGGCGCATGAAGCAGCAGCCGGGCTAGACCTTGCACAAGTACATACAGCATTTCATGAACGTTCGCCTCAAGATTCCGAAGGCATCGGATGAGGCCATCATCTCGGCATTCTCTGATGGTGTCTGGGACATCAAGATGAAAAAGGAGCTCGCCATCCACGAGGACCTATGCTCGGCCCTGGAGATGTTCAACATGGCGAACAAGTGCGCAACGGCCGAGGAAGGCCGCCTCTCCCTCCTTGAGCTTTCAGAGGCCAATCCTGAATACAAGAAAGCCAAGGCTAACGAGGAAAAATGCAAGGGTCCCGCCGTGCTTGCGGGTGAACCTGAGACGAAGCATGGTCGCGACCATGACAAGCCTCCAAGGGGCAACCGCCCGTTCTGCATCTTCCACAACGTTCACAGCCACAACACCAACGACTGCAAGGAGCTCAGGGCCCTCCGCGAGGGGCACCTTGGCCGCCGCTCCGAGTGTGGTGACCATGGCTACGACCATGGAGGAGGCCGTGGTGGAGGCCGCTGGGACAACTGTGACCCTCACCAGGATTGGCGTGATCAGCCTCGTGAGGACTGCTGGCGCGATGAGCCTCAAGATGCGCCCTCGCGTGATCAGCCTTGTGAGGCCCGTCCTCAACGCAATGCTGGCCTCCCTCCGCTACCGCTGCTACCAAGGAGGAATGACGACAACCGGCAGGATGATGCGGCTGGGGGCTTCTAGGAGCCTCAGGTGATCGCTTGCATTCTGGGCGGTGCTCAGGCCCCCGCTTCACATCGCATCTTCAAGCAGTTCTCTCGTGAGGTGAACACGGACCTCCCGAAGCTTGAGGCCGCGCGTCCACTCAAGTGGTCATAGTACGCTATCACCTTCGATTCCAAATATCACCTCAAGTGCTCAGCTGCCGGAGGCACACTTCCCATGCTCTGCACGCCCACCATCAGCAACGTCCTCGTCACCAAGAGCCTCGGCGATGGTGCCACGGGCTCAATGTTCTCCCTGTCGAGACATTCGAGACCCTCCAAGTGCCTTACAACTAGCTCCTGCCAACCAAACCTTTCTCAGGGGTGACCGACGGCTCCACCATCCCACTAGGGCAGATACGCCTCCTAGTCACCTTCTGCAAGCGCGACAACTACCGCACTGAGCTCATCGACTTCGACGTCGCCCACATCGGCCTCCCGTACAATGCCATCCTGGGGTATCCGGCCCTCGCCAAGTTCATGGCGGCAACCCACCACGGCTACTACGTCCTCAAGATGCCAGGGAGCAGCGGCATCATCACGGTCGCCTGCGATGAGAAGGATGTGGTGTGCTCCCTTGAGCGCGCCTACCAAGCCACGGCGGCTAAAAACCCAGATGACGAGGGTGCCGTCCTACCTCCGGAGACCACCCCCAAGAAGAAGAAGCAGCTCCTCCTCAACAGTCGTCAGGAGGCTGGTGTGCCCACCGATGGTGCCTCAGGCCCCGCGCCCACTGCTGGGGCGCCCCTTCCCTCCGCATAGGAAGGCACGCCCGGTGCCTCCCTTAGGACGGGCTTGGGGGCTTCCGACTGGAGAGCCTCTGACCTGACCAGTGCAATGAGGGAGGTGCTCGGGCACCACTTGGAGGCGTGCTTTGATACGCGTACCCATGAGCAAGACGCACGGCGCGAGGCGCCAGGTGCGCGAGAGTTCATCACCAAGGCGATCCAGGAGCTTCAGGAGGCAAGGGCCATGCGCGGCGAGCTTCGCCCAGCACGGCCTCCCAGTGTAGCTGCGGCCCCTGACATGGGCAGCGAGCTACGCATCTGCGTCAACATCCCAGGCCTCAATATGGCCGCGTCGCAGGACCTCTTCTGGCCGTCCCGTGTTGGCCGGAGTGGGGGCTACCCCTGCAACTACGTCTGCATGCCGTTTGGCCTGCTGAATGTGGGCGCCTTATACCAGCGCTTTGCGCAGAGTGCCATGGCATCTCACGAGGCCAGGTGCTCGGCGGTCCTGTCTCAAGAGGTCCAGGGTCCGTGCGAGCCCCCCGGACCTCGTGAGCCTCCCGGGCCTCAGGAGCCGCATAACTCGTGAGGAGCGATCTTCGTGGCACGCGTCTTCAGCTACCTCAACACTTCTACAACAATGGTGCCAAGTGACTTTTTGGTTTCTTCAGTTGATGGCGCCTCCAGTTTTGATTTTATGTCTGTGAGTGAGTGAGTCTGTCCATTACCAATCCGGCTCTTCAGTGCGGCTGCGGCTGCGGCAGACGGCGTGGCGGACAGGCAGAGTCGCGGAGACCAGGGCAAGGGAGGCCGGAGCCCGGAGCAGAGCCGGCGTGCAGAGCAGTAGAGCCGCAGCCCGCAGAGGAGAGCCGGAGAGAGGGAGAGCGGCGGAGCGGCGCGGCGTCAGTGGCGGAGGCGCGAGCCGGCGAGCACCGAGGGGGGCAGCGGCAGTGGAGGAGGGGAGGGGCGCCGGTGGTGGAGAGGGGAGGGGCCACGGTGGGTGGAGGGGGAGGGGGGGGGCGATGGAGGGAGGGAGGGAGGGGGGCGGCGGTGGAGGAGGGAAGTGAGGGGGGCGGGGAGAGGGTGGATTAGGGAGGGATGAGGCGGCGTGAGGGGGAGGGGGGACGGCGGCGGGATGGAGGAGGGGGGCGCGGTGGCGGCGGTGGAGGGAGGGGGTCGGCGGCGGCCATGCGGGAGGGGGCGCGGCGGCGGCCTGCGCGGGAGGGGCGGCGGCGGCGCGGCCTGTGCGGGAGGGGGCGGCGGCGGCGGCCTGCGCGGGAGGGGGCGGCGGCGGCGGCCTGCGCGCGTGCGGGAGGCAGAGGGTGGGGAGGCGGGAGAAAGAGATGGAGGAGGGCGCGCGCGCGGGGGGCCAAATTAAACCCCCGCATTGCCGTCTGTTTTTTCCTCTTTGCCGTCTGCTGGCGGACGGCAAAGAGGATGACCGTTAGACGGCCACCGCCGTGAAACTGTGGGCCCCTCTTACCTCTTTGCCGTCTGCTGGCAGACGACAAAGAAGTGGCCCGTGTGACCTACCCAGTGCAGTACCCCCATGGGGTCCACTTTGGACTTTGCCGTCTGCTGGCGGATGGCAAAGAACTCTTTGCCGTCTGCTGGCGGACGGCAAAGAGCTCGCAGATGGCAAAGACCCTGTTTGCCATCAGCTGGTTCTTTGCCGTCGAGGACGGGCAAGAGCTGGCATATGGCAAAGACCTCCAGAATTCCAGTAGTGTAGTGCTCGCATAAGCCGATGTGGGTTCGTTTAACATTGCACCTGACCATGTATTTGCCCTGGTGTGCCTCCTGCTGGCTTCAAGGCATTGCTAGCCTCCCCCTGAACATCCACGAGGGGGGGCCGATGAGCACGGTGCCTGTGTCGTGTTCCATCCCTGCAGCAACCGATAACCTAAAGAGACTAGCTCTGCCTCACCGGGGCCGGGCCCCGCGCTACAGTCCCTTCACGAGTCTTATTGCCTTCGTCTTCGCACTGTAACGATCCTACATATCAGTAAGCGCGTCCGCCCCTATATGTCCGGAACTAACTAATATGCAGGAACCTTCGAGACAGGAGCCCTCTGGATTGAACGACATTAGGGCCGACAGCCGGGAAGAAAAAGGGGGAAGAAGGGGGGGGGAGAGGGGGGGGGGGGAAGGGAACAGAGGGGCAGGAGAAGGGAAAAAGGGAAAGGAGGAAGAGAGGGGAGGGGGAGGAACGATCGCAATACGAAGCATCTGGTTGCTAGGAAAGAAAATGAGTCTGTCCCACCTATCGCTTATCTATTCGCATTATTACTTTTTTGTCTTCAGAATTTAAAATCGCGATCTGACCAACTCACTTAGAGCCTTTAAGGCCTTTTTACACTTCTTCAACTTAACGAATAGAAGACTATAATAGAGAGCCTTTCCTCGTGAGCTAGAAACAGAGCTTCGCTCTGCCTGTTCATGTGCTATGACTGCTCCCGATCGTGCCTTGCCTCGTGCCCCTCTTCGCTTTTGCTACTTTTTTATTTTCCCGGCGGGGTTTTATGCGCCTATTTCGTCAATGACAGGCGCCTCTCCTCACTTCCTCCTTTCTTTCTCCCACCGCAGGGTATCAGCTACGTCTGTCATAGCTCTAGCGAAAGGTTCATAGATTGCGACCTTATGGGCGATCGCGGTCTGACTGATTCTGGCTAGGATCGTGTCCGTGAGAAGACGAAGGGCAGGCTAGATGACAATGCGTTGATTTCATGCATGCACGCGTGCCTTACGGGCAGTCCGAGCCGCTTTAGGTTCCTCAAGAGCACCTCTATTGCGTGCGGTCGCAGGCCATTTCAGCTTTACTCACGCAAATCGCTTTCACGTTAAAGGGACTGTCCGCGTCGTTGAGAATCTCTACTTTTTTCGGCAGGGATGACCCGAGCTAACAGGCTACTTAGGCGTCGTCCTATGCCTGCCGAGCCCCACCCCTGCTTAGCACCTCTCGGTGAGCATGGTCTAGTCAATTGTGGGATGAGCTGAGGCATCGGCGCACCTGCATGTAGGCAAAAAAAAACCCACAGCGGGGGGTGGCTTTGGTGCTCACTGCATCTTTCCCCTTTTCCTACATGCGAAGTGAGGATTCTCGCTTCGTCGATGTTGGGGGGCGGGTTGCGCAAAACAGGGGAGGGGGTTCTCTGTAGATAGGCGCAGTTGGGTTCTGTTTCTTCTTTAAGGTTCCTCGATCGGGTGTTGTATCCTCGCAGACGTGTACAGGGGAAGGGGTGTGGCCCAACGCTGGTGATGTCTTTCGAAATATGAATGAGCATGAGTCTCCCCCCTCACGCACCTCCTGCGTGGTTTGCCTTTATTCTGCTTTACGGAAAGCACACCGGTGGCGCCCTAGCCGCTGTAGGCGATGTAAGACCGCCAGGAGTGCTTTCCCCTTTTCTTCACTTTTGTTCTTCCCCTCCGTCTGCTGCCAAAAGTGGCTTCTCCTGCTCCCACTTTCCGCCGTTCGTGCGAGGGGTCGTGTACGCTCTTCCTTGGCCTCTTGGCTTATCCCTTTTCTTCACCAACTCCCCCGCCGCCCCGGTGCCGCTATAGGTTCTTCTCCCGCCGTACGCTTGGCAAGACCCCACCGTCTTGACGCAGATCGTTGAGAGATTTGATTGTCTTTCGCCCGTGCTACTTTCTGGACGGATTGGGTATGGAGCGGATGGGAAGGGTATGGGGTCGACAAGTGGGTGGAAAGGGAGGACCTGTTCACGATTCGGCGCCTTGACGGAGAGTAGGATTGTTTTCAGATCGAAGTGATAGTGGGGCGTATTACGGGGAGGTGGATTAATGCAGTGCCGATATTTCTCCTGTTAGGAAGGTGGGGGCTGGGGCGTGAGGGAGGAGAGGAGGCACGTAATTCGGGGGCGATTACCTAGAAATTCGTATGGAGTCGGGCGCAAAATGCCCGGTGAACGTTGTATTGACTGTCGACAGTGGTGGGGTCACGGGTTGGTCAGTAGCGTGTGAGAGCGGGTGTTCGTAATCTTTACAAGAACTGATATTCACATTGTCCAAGAGCTCAGAGGGGTTGTGGAAGGTCATGCGTGGGTCGTTTTTAGATGTGAGGGGTTGTGTCGTCTTTTTTGGTTGTTGGGGTAGTGAAGATATGCGTGAGTTCAGCTTAGGGAAATAACGATAGGGTAGGTGAAGATACGTAACATGGGGTGGTGACGGGTAAGGATGGGAATAGGGAGGGGGAAGGCCAGAAAATAGAGTTTAAGGTAGGGGGTGGACAGGGGAAAGGGTGGGGATATGTTATGCTTGTAGTGGGGTACAAGAGGGGGGAGGCAGCGAAGGGAGAGTTACGGGCCCGGTTATGAGTGGAGGGGTGGTGCTAGTAAATGGTTAGTACTGCAGGAAGGAGGAGGGAGAGGGAGAATGAGTGGGTGATGTGGGAGGGAGGTCGAGGTGGGGGAGGAGGAGAGTATGGAATAGGTGGGGGAAGGGAGGGGTTGATAGGAAGTGTCGGGCAGTTCATCTATTATGATGCGGCTGGACTTCCCGTACAAGAAAAGGACTAAAAATTCCGTCCAAAACATCAAAACCCTAACATAACTTAGACAGGAATCTTTGACAATTTTCCGATACACTCGGACACCGATGTGTTCGTTTCGGTTCACCGAGTGAACATTGCCAACTCTATAATTTTCTGGATCAACTCGGTCTCACCGAGTCAATCAACTCGGTCAGTCCGAATGACTCTGTAGCTTCTGTTTTTGACCTTGTTTTGCCCCCACAGTTTGCATACGACCTCGATTAAGATGATTTTTATCAAAATCAACCATTTCGATGAGATGCAGAACTTTCGTGTTGAACATTTTCCATCAGAGGCTATCTTAATTGAGTTTCTGACATTCTTTAATCTGATGTCAACATGAGCATCTCTGAAATTGTCACAACTTTTGCATCTGAGCTCCATTTTGGACCATCTCCGTATCCATCTTGATCTCCTTGAAGAGAGCCATCTAGAGGTGACCTCCAATCATAATTTTGAATTAGTCTTGATATAGCCCAAGCTACTTTTATGACTGTGCCACTTTTGAGCGTCAACACATGCCCCCCTATTTTTCTGCAAACTTGTGTGCCGAAAAATAATTTGCACGGAGTTGGTTCTAAGCACGATGCAACACGTCATCGGCCCATTTGCATATTTTTAGGACGATAAGTATATATCGGCCAACTTTACTCTTAGGGCATAATTGTGTATCGGCCATCTAGATTAGCAACAAAAGTGTAGCTAATGGAATGTATGATGATGTGTTAATACCCTTGCATGTGTAGGAAATTATATTGCATCCATGGATTAAAATAAGCCCTTGAGGGTAACCAATCATACCTGATGACGAATTCCATGGCATAGGCATTAATGGCATAGTTGAAGAATATGGATATGTTTAGACTGAAGATGTTAAACCTTCGGCTTGGTCTTTCATAGTTTTCACTCTTTTCCTTCTTACCCTTTGCCGCACTTCTTGTATGGAAGCTTGCACATAATTCTTATTTTGAGTACTTCCTTTGGGAACCCATGCCATGTTCCTTTCTCAAGCTCTGTGCACTAAGTTTTTGTAATTTCTTCTTTTGCCAATTGATAGCTGAGTGGGCACCCCGGCTATGATTTTCTTTGAAGTAATGTTGACTCTTGTTTTACCATTGTGCACTTTCAACTTCTCCTTAGATTTGGCACTTGATTGACTCATCTCATTGTCTTTAGTAGCCATGTCAACACTTTAATTGGCTCTTTATCCCTAAAATCAAATCTGAAGTAGCACACTTACGACCACTTTTTTTAACGTGATAGACTTGCTCAACCACCTCCTTATTCTTCCTTGTGCTCCGGACCGATTCTTTTGGAGTGAAATGGTCTTTAACATATGATTGTTTATTGAACGTGTGCCTTTTTGGAGCTGCATGATCTTTGTGAAATGGTTTAAATAAGATGGAGAATGTGCACTTGAATCATACATGTCCATGGTGAATATGGATAAAATGCAATGAGGAGGTACCCATGGCATTGGCATTGGCGGCGCAAAATAAGGATATGAATTTTGCATTGAAATTTTCCCGTTGCCAATACCGGCCTCAGATTTACGCCTAGGGGGTGATCTGACGCTTTTGAATTACTAGTCCGATAAGCAATCTTCTCCTCACTTATCTTCTGATATTTTTCCAATAGTTTGCGCGAAGTGACTTTTGGCTTTTACCTTTGTGCTTACCTTAGCCTTTACTTGCATCGATCTTTGGATTTTCCTGTTACCCCCTAGTACTTGGCGTATTCATTGCAACTTTGATGGAATTTTTGCCCTCAAGAATATTATCAATGTGCTCTTGAACAACTTCCTTACTTGAAAGCTTGATCCCATTATCCCAGTTTTTACCTTCTCATGTTGAAATGGATCGTCTTGAAGCAGCTGATGCAAAAATCATTTTCCATCAGGACCAATCAAAATAGACTGGTCATCTCTTGGTGTCTCAACAAATTTCAATCGTCCTCTATCAATGGCTGATTTGACTATTTGATGAAACGTTGCAATCCACAAAACTATCTTAAACGAATTATGCAACTTCAATACATTGTCCTTGGATAGATGGCTTGACATGGTGATCAAGAATTCTAATGTAATTATTTTGAACAACAAATCCAAGATTTGATCACACATGTTTGAATTGAAGGTATACTTCTTATTTTCTAGACGATCTGGTTTGTGAGAATGGCTTTGGAGTTAAGCAAACGAATGGTTCAGATTTTACATCACCCATTCGGCTATGGATTGTGTTTTGCACTCTATATCCGAAGTATTTGGATAAGATATTATATTAGCATCGATTTTCTCAACATAATTTACTCTTGGCTTTAAATTTTTGAAACAAAAATATTTGAACATACATGTCTCAATTGAAACCAAATGCAAGCCAAATAATAATAAGCAAAGCTACCCAATTAGATATGAACTTTAGATAAGCAATGGGGAAAGCCTTGGCTCCAACAATAAGTCACTATCGGTCTTTATAAATGGCGCAATGGGTTGACATATGCTCAATAACAATTTTATTGCTATCAATTAAATTACCCTTCTTCATTGGTCTTTCAAAATTACTTATGAGGATTTTCTTAATAGATGCATCAACAATAAAGTTGTAACCAAATGTGAAAACAGGTAAATTACTTGCAAGCCATACCTATTCAAATATGTTGGGAGAGCATGATGTGTGTGCGACTTGAAGAACATCTTGATCCGTCTTTGGATGGCTCCCCAATGCCTTGTCATCTTTTTCTATATTCCGTGCATCATTGCTTTGACGATCCATGTCAGCCAAACTTTGTTCAGCTAGTTGTTCTTGTCCTTGAGGCTTATCAATTTCTATGCACGGAACTCATAGGGCAGGAAGTAGGTTCCATTGACTTCAGAAAAATCAAGCATGGTTGTTTTGCTATGCTTGCCATGCCCTTTCCCAATAATGCTTGCCTCTTTGGATTTGATGACCCGAAATATATACTACTTGATCTGCTTTTTCAACCGAAGCACTTTCATGTTCCGAATCATCCTTCTTTTCATTGATTCTACCAATTGGCAATGCTTTTTTATTTGAGCCAATTATTTTTATGTTTGTTTCTGGAGGCGAGTGGCAAAATTGGCTTTAAGCTTTTTCTCAATTTCAGCCCACTTCGAATATGATTGCCCCCAATGCTTTTAGATTCTTTCGGCGATGACAGACTGGTGTTGCCAAAATTTGCCATTTGTGTAGGGGTGTATAATATGATGTTGTACTAGTGAAGGCATATGCATTGTTGTAAAACCATATTTTTACTCGCCAATTTCACTAATTGGTAAAGATTCATCTTCTTGATAAACTCTAGCTTTTGTGCATTATAATCAGGAACTAACCCTTATCATTTTCTTCAAGGCAAAGAGCACTAATCTTGTTATTTTGGGCTATATCCCTTTTTAACAAGCCACTTCCCATTCTGTAAGGGATTACTCCGCAATATTTTTGATTCCTTCGGCAATGAGTTGTAGCCAAAATGCAATTCGTGAGGAACATTATATGCTCCAATATTAGATGATGGCATGTGCACTCCTGGAAATTTTCACTTATTCGGCTATGACTATGAAGGTGCAGAGCCGGATTATGAGCATCTACATGTATACGGTGCCGAAAAATTACTAACATGAGGTGTAGTATATGATGGTTGAGAGTAACTGCGGAATAGCCAGTAGTAGCATGGCCAATTCTCTCATTCATCGGCATGGTTGGATTAGTATATTGCACATTGGTGCCGAGGAATAAAAGGGGTGAAACACTTTCTTGCATGCATTGGAAATTCTAACATGAGGTGTTTCAAATTTATTAACCGAACTCACCATGTTGTTCTCGGCATAACGATTTGTGGGGTTGCCGATGCTTGAGAGTTGGGATACATATGTGCATGTTACTAGTATCATAAGAGTTGAAGCATGTAAATTACTTTGATCGGCCCTTACAGTAGTTAGATGCATGATTGAAAAACTATGGCTGGCCGATGAGTATACTCATCGAACAATCTAGTAACACCACATGATTATTTGCATCTACACAAGGGATTGGGTATTCATATTACCTTTGTAGACTGCAAACCCTAGATGACGATCTCTTCGTAGCAAGAACGGCTGGAGACCATTCAAGCTTTGTCCCCAACGGAGTCGCCAAAAGTGTGTTCACACATGAACACGTCACCGTGTACCCTCGACGCCGGGGGTGATGCACCGCAGCTCACATCGAAGGAGACCCACCAGAAGCGCGGTACGCAAGCAATCCGGCAGGCACTTTTGAGGACCCGAAACCCCACACGCCTGGGAGGGACCAGTCATGGCGCGCGGCGCTATGGGCTGCCCTAGGTCGCCTGACCGCCCCTAGGCCTCAAGGTCGCCGCCCTGCAATGAAGGAAACAAACGAAGACAAGGAAGAAAGAAGGAAGGGAGAAGATGAAAGTAAAGGTAAAAGTGGTAGATGGATTTGTTCGATTGTGTGTTGTTCAATCGGCCGTCACCTCTCATCTATTTATGAGGCGGCTGGACTTCCCGTACAAGAAAAGGACTAAAAATTCCGCCAAAACATCAAAAACCTTAACATAACTTAACAGAATCTTTGACAATTTTTGGGATCAACTCAGAGCCACCGAGTGGTTCATTCGGTCCCACCGAGTGAACATTGCCAACTCTCTGTAATTTTCCGGATCAACTCGGTCTCACCGAGTCAATCAACTCGGTCGGTCCGAAATGACTCTCAGCTTCTATTTTGACCTTTTTTTTGCCTCCAACAGGTTGCAACACCTCAGATTAAGAAATTTTTTATATCAAAATCAACCGTTTCGACAGACGCACAACTTTTGTGTTGAAACATTTTCCATCAGAGGCCACATTAATTGAGTTTCATGACATTCTTTAATCTGGTGTCAACATGAGCATCTCTGAAATTGTCACTACTTTGCATCCGAGCTCCGTTTTGGACCATCTTCCTATCCATATTGATCTCCTTGAAGAGAGCCATCTAGAGGTGACCTCCAATCAGAATTTTGAATTAGTCTTGATATAGCCCAAGCTACTTTATGACTGTGCCACTTTTGAGCGTGACAAATTCCTCACAGAACAGGGAGCATGCCCAAGATCAAAAGCCTGGGAGCTCGCCCTTGCGATGAGAGAACTGCCGCAGGCTGCAAGCCTATTAAGCTAAGTCATCTCACACGTGTCTAGCTTGAGCCTTGTCATTGACGTTTTGTTTTCTGGCGACCTCGCTTGGGCAAGGGAACCTTCCTCTTAGTTTTTCGGAAGCTGATTGCAATACAAAGGGGACCTCCTGAGCATCGCGCCTCAGGGGCTCTTACCCGACCTCGGTGCCGCTCACCTCCTGGCCTTGACCACGGCATCATGACCTGGCATACCAGCGACCCCAAGCTTGCCTGGGGACTGGGTCCTATCAGTGTAGAGCACTAAGCTGCCGCGGGGCAAAAAGCGGGCCCGTGCCCAAGCAAGAAACGCAATATTTTCAAACCAGGAATATTAACATTAATGCACAAGCGCCACGGTCCCCATGCCCTCACGGGGCCCTCACAATTTTCTACACAGGAAACAAAACCAAAGAAAGATCTCCCGAGGACCACAACTCAGGAGGCGCCGGCATCACGGCGCCCAGCCAGCGTCATCTTCCTCCTAGACTCGGGCACGGCGGCGTGGTGGCTCGACATAGTCATCGTTGCTTGAGCTCGACCCGGAGGAGGCGCCGCTGCTGCTGGAGGTGGTTGAGGCCAAGAGCAAGTTCATCGCGGGAGGCCTCGCCGCCACTGTTGCCACCCCTGGAGCAGCACTCCAGCGTCCGCTATCTCCCAGAAGACCTTGAAGAAGAGCATCGATGCCCCGTCGTACCTAAATGAAGGGCATGCCTCCCTTCCAGCCACAGGCGCGGGCGACTGTCCTCCAACCCTAGGTCATGAAGACATCACCGGAGAAGGTGGCTTCGACCTCCCATGCGAGGCTTGGCCGCAGCAGCCGTCGTGCTGTAGCCATAGCTCCACGGGTCCCCGCCCCGGTAGCTCCTCAGCCAAGCGCGCAGGAGCCGAACCAGGTGCGCGGCGGCATTGTCACCACCACCGTGAACTCGCGGGTTGTGCTGTCGTATGTTGCCTGGGTGAGGTGGTCGGGCGGTCGTCGCCTGCTTCCCTCCACGGCCTCGTTCTCACACGTGCCCTTGGTCACCCCCGTGGGAAGGCCCTATGAGTGGATGATCGGGCCAGCTGAACTCCGGGTAGTGCACGCTCGCACCGGGAAGGGGTTTTCGGGGGTGTTGCGATGGCCCGGCGAGGCGGCCACGGCCCCTCTTCGGGGGAGCGGCTTCGGCACCACCTGCGGAGCCTTCCCTTTCTCGACAGCAGAGAACCTCCTAATCGGTGCCATGGAGGCTGCGGCAAGGAGACCGAAGGGGCAACAAGAGAGAAGATGGAGACGGGCTGGGGCTCCGCCTCCCTTGCCCTCTTATAGGAAGTCAAGGCCAACCGGCACAGCTCCATGTTCGAGCGATGATGGCCCTACTGCATGCACCAGGCAGGTTGTCAAGTTGAGGCAGTTGCCGAGTTGGGTGGGGGAAGTGGAGTCGTCTACGTCTGTCGGGCGCCACACGTTAGCCTGGCCCGCAGGTGGTTGGGGCCCATGGAGCTTCGCCCTTGCCCCTTGGCTTCGCCTCGAAGCCAGCCCGACGCACCTTGGCCCGGGGTCTACTTTCGGTGTTTGGGACCAGGTACCCAGACTTGCCTACCTGCAGCCCACGGCGTGGCCCCCACGGCAAGACCTTTGAGACGAGACCCTCGCGATGCCTCCGCTCGCGACGGATGACACCAAACCTCCAGAGGAGCGGCCTCCCCAGGCTGCCTCCCGAGGAGTAGAGATTTCTATTTAGGTACCCAGCCTCTCGAGGCTGTGATGATGTGAGCCATACGACCAAGGCTAGGTGGGTGCCAGCGCGCAGAGGAGCAGTTTCCCTTTCGGTGCTATGGGGCAAGGACAACCAAGGTTGTTCCGAAGGGCCCTCCAAAGTTTCCATTCTGGTGCAATAGACACAAGACCACGAGCTCGCTGGAGGATGTCATCACCGAGCCCCTGCTACATCACGACCAGAAGCTTTGCAGGCGAAGACACACCTTTCGTCAGGATAAGATGTACTACTTGTCCCCTTTTGTTGGCCACTGTGGGATCCCTTCCTCCTATTTTGAGGGAAAGGACAAGGCCAATATAAATATAGGTTAAAACCACCGTGAGGGGTCGACTCATTCTCACCCCCTGAGCCCTCTGAGCGCTCACGCACTGTACTAGTTCATCCTCACCTCCTCGCGAGGCCAATCCACCACAAAGCAGAGTGGTTTTACACCGCAAGGTGGCCCGAACCTGGGTAACTGCCGTTCAATCTTCTTCCCCGCTCGAGCGTGTGTCCGGCGAGGCTAGGTGGTTAGGTGACGAGCTTGAGACTTGAGAGGTTGAGATCTTCGCACATGCCCCAGAGTTCGAACCTTCTTGGGTCGCGGACCCTGAATCCGACACAAGCACTCCTGCGGAAGGAATGTTGTTAGTGGTCCTCGATGGTCCATTGCCGGTTCTCCTCAGTAGCTTTCTTGGTGGTCCCTTCATGCGCAGCCTTGACGGTCCTTTGTCGGCAGCAATCTTTGGTCTCGTTAGTGGCATGTAACACCCGGGATTTGGCTTTTTTTTTTCTCTTTGTTTTTCCTTGATTATGCTTTGATTTGTTTTTCTGTGGCTATGTGGTCTGAAAACATGGAAGAATATATCTTCCTGAGTTTCATAGTGGCTTGTCACCTCAATCATCCCAAGACCCTGTCATTTCTCATCCTAGCCCAAATCCAAATTCTTTTTATTGGGATAATTCCTTTTCTATTAAAGGAATAATTCTTCTTGCCCTAGGTTGTGAAACAACCTATATTTTTGTCACTCCCAATTCCCAAATAATTCTCATAAATTGTTTGGGTCGTATCTTCCTTAGATATGTCAAAACCCTTCCTTGGCATCATCAAAGATAATTCACAAATATCCTTTTCTCATTCTGCCCTAAGTGGCTTTTGATATTATAAGGAAGTGTCATTTATCTTTGCTTGATTGACTCCAAACTTTTGGACACCTTTTCTTGTCCATATCATGGCCACATGACAAAATTCAACTCAATTTTTCTAGTGACCTTCCTCCACAATTTCCAAAGTTCCTGTCTGAGGGAAGCCTTTGGAAGGAGTACTAACTAGGGTAATCCAAATGAGTTGAATTTTGCAAGGTCCTTCATATGATCAAATCATGACTCTCCTCAAGATTTGAGCTCACTTCATCACTTATGTGAGCACATCATCAATTCTTGGTTTCTGGCAGAGATCAGGTTGTGAAGCAACTATATTTTTATATTGCTTCATTATGGCTGAAAATTTACCAGGCCATTCCCCTTTCCATATTAACTCTCTCCACCAAGTTTTGGATTAATTCATCAAGCCATTTGCCTTGTGCAATTTTCCTAGTTTCTACCTATATTAAGCTCTGTGAAGCAAGTACCATTTTGGTATTTCCATATGGTATGAAATTTTACAGCAGCTTCTATCATCAATATACTCATCTCCTCCAAGTTTCAGCTCATGCAAAGCATTTGTGTGAGTGCTACTCATGTTTTCCAATCGGACGTGTGGCACTTTCTACAGCAAGTACCAGCAAACCCCTCCTCTTAAGCTGATACTTGGCCACCTCAGTGATCTTAGCATGTAATAAACCATGCAAGACCAGTGTCTATCCCCGCTCGGATCTTCCTCACCACAGCACAAACAGGTTGATGTATATCTGCTTTGCCACTCAGTCCATTTCTCTTCTTTGTCCCTCAGCTCATTCTTTTCTTCATTGATCTAAGGGTAGTATGACTATCTACTGGACATGGTCGAACGGCCAAAACGTTCCACTTGCACCAGTTCACGCGGTGACCACAGGCCGACGCCAAATCCCGCGCTCTGGCCGACCGCGTGCCCTATTGCCGCCCTCTTCCTCCGCGTCTCGATGCCTCTCCTTGTCCAGGAGCTCCCCCTGCTCGTCGCATCGTCTTGTGCCCGGGCCCGCTCCCGTTTTGTCGTCATCGAGCGCTAGCAGTCATGCCCGTGATGCTAGCCTCCCCTGTCCTCCATTGTTTCGAGCCGAGCTCACCCGTGAGCTCTAGAGCCCTCCCCTCGGCTATTTAAGAGCTGCCCAACCTCCTCCGCACGCACCATTCCTCCCCTGCCTCCCTAGTCCACCGAAGCTCGCCGTATCCACCTCCATCCACCATGACCACCGTGGTCCTCCTCGGGTCCAGCGAGCCTAGCCCTCCTCTCCTCTCCCTCCACACCATCTTCTCCCCGGAGTCTGGCGCCCCTCCCCATCCTCTCCACTCATTTCCGGAGGCGCCTGTGCCCTCGCTCCCAAGAACGCCCGCCACCCGCCCGCACCTCTGTTCGCCAATGCCGCCATCGTTTCTTCCACTCCCCATGTAGCTGGCCCCCTGGGCGGGTCGGCACTCCGCCAGGACCTCGCTGGTGCCTGCGCTTGGCCAAAGACGGCCGGAGCCGGCGGGCCATCCCGGCAATGTGGCCCCGCCCTTGCTCCTTGTTTCCTGTCGGGTTGCAGCAAGGGGGAAGACGACCGAGCCAGGCGGGCCCCTCGTCCTCCCCGACCCCACGCATCAGCGACCGAACCCAGGCCATTCAGTAATGAAGACGGTTTTCAGGAAATACGTTTTCTCCTTTGCGAGATATCTGTTGAAGCTTCAGTCAGAAACACGCTTTCACTTCTGTGAAAGCATACTCTGGTTCTACTGCGGCTCGAAATACACTTCCTGGTTCTGAAAACGTATTCTCAGATAAACCGCTTTATGTTTTTCCCCCAGGGACTTGTTTTTAGGAATATTGTTACAGATGGTCCCTGATCTTCCACCTTCGTATCTCCACGACCGTAACTCCGATTGAGGGTGAATCCAACGCTCTATCTGTTGGTACATTTTCACTAGATGGTCCCACTATGAAAATGACCTTTATACCTTGCCCTTATCTTGCCCCTCCGAGAGTGAAGCCTCCAATGAATCGTGCTGTGATTTCACCGCACTTCTTCCCGGTAGCCGGCAACCCCAGGCAAGCCACAACAGCCACTTGCAAGATGGATTTGCAATAGCCATGGTTTCTTCTTAAAATGTTTAATAAATGTTTGCCCTTTACCACTGACATTGGTGTTTTCTGTTATGCTTTGGATCCCTCTTATCATCATGTTATGCTATGTCTGCACTCTGTTAGTCGAATGATTACTTGCGAAGTAGTGTTGCTCTCGTATTTCATGCTAGTTACTTATGTCATGCTAGTGATAGGATGTTCATCTGATGCCTGATTACGTCAGTTATGGAGAGTATCTGTGAATGCTGACATCGCATGCCATGTTCATCTGCATCTAGTGGCCTAAGTGGTGTATTATTATGATGCTAATGATTCATATGTTATGTTGCTGTTAATATCATGTTCATGCACATTATTATTCTATGTTATTATGACTCAGCATCATTTGCATTCAAGTTTAACCGGACTTTAATCAAACTTGAACACCTATTGGCTAGTCATAGTGCCATCGATCGAGCTGACCTGTGCAGCCACACTTGCCTTATGGGGTCCCTAACTGGGTTATTGTCATACCTCTTGCCAGTGCCTCCAACTAGGGAAGTTATGGGTGCGCGCTAACCCTGATCAGTAGGCGGGCATAAGCCTGTGTGCCCGTGTTTATTGAGTTCATGTCCCTGTTTGGGACCGTTTTTTGTTTGCCACGATGGTGGCCGTGGATGCCACGCGGTGACATCGGGGCCACCCATGACTTACCAAAGGGGAGTTGGTCGAGTGGCCGGGAGAGTGTCATGGCAATGATCGGTTTTGTCGAAACATCGTTGGGGTCCACCCGAATGGGAGTACGAGGCCTTGGGTTCCGGGTTGTGGGTACAGTGTGCAAACCTCTGCAGAGTGTGGTTTAATCTACGATAAGCCGTGCCCGCGGATAAGGGCCCATTGTCGTAGTAGGTCACACTATGGGTCAACAGTTAATAAATCTGTTTAATAACAACCCCGGTTTGGATGATGAAGAGTGGTTGATCCTTATGTGATCGGAGAGGATCACTGCGGTATCAGAGGATACCAAAGTTGGTTGAGGTTTATGGTGTTTGCGAGAATCAAGGGTAAGATCAAGCTCCTTGTGGTTGATTAATGATTACTACGGCATTGGTTATACCAAGCTTGATTTGATCCTGAGGTGATCGTGTAGTGTACGGCGTTCTGTGAGAACCAGGTAAACCTAGATTTCTGCCTGTGGCCCATGGTCTGCCGCCCCTCGACGGCCTGGTACGCCCAGCGGCAAAACCATTCAAGACTAGCCCTAAGCAAGGGCCTCCTGGCCTCGTCGCGGACGAACCAAACCTCTAGAGGAGCGGCCCTCCCGGGCTGCCTCGCGAGGAGCGAAGATTTCTATGCAGGTACCGCAGCCCTTCCCGAGGCTGTGATGACGTGAGCCATGTGACCCAGGGCCAGGCGGGCGCCAGCTGGCGCAGAGGAGGGCATTTTTTCCATTTCGGTGTCTAAGGGACAGGACAGGTGAGGTCCCAAGGGGGGGGGGGGAGCCTCCAAAGGTTTCCATTCGTTGCAAAAAACGAACCAAGACCACGGCTCGGCAGAAGGATTTCATCACCGGCCCACCGCTGCGTCACGACCATAAGCTTGAAGGCGAAGGACCACCTTTCGTCAGGAGAAGATGTACTACTTGTCCCCTTCGAATTGGCCACTGTGGGATCCTTCCCCTATGTTTTGAGGGACGATGACCAAAGTCACTATAATTAAGGTTAGCCACCACCGTAGAGGGGTCGACACATTCTCACCCCTGAGCCCCTCGCAGGCAGCTCAACCCCTGACTAGTTCATCCTCAAACCTCCTGCTAGCCAATCCACCACAAAGCAGGAGCAGGGTTTTATTACAACCGAGGTGGCCGCGAACCTGGGTAAACTATCGTGTCCATCTCTTCCTTCCCCCTCGAGCGTGTATCCGGTGAGTCTAGGCCTATAGGTCAAACAAGCTTGAGACTTGATCGGAGAATAAGTGTTGAGATCTTCGCACACGCACCACAGGTTCGAACCTTCTTTGCGTCCTCGGAGCCCGGATCCCACCTTTGGCAGCCAGGTAGGTGCGTGTCGACGTCCTTCTTTCTCCATCTCCGCTTCGCCTCAGTTCCTCGCTCCCTGGGTCCGATGGCACACCATGTCCGCGCCGAGCGCCGGGCCGCTTGTGTCGCCTAGACATCCCCATGGGTACGGTGCCCCTTGCCGCTCTGCCTCCCCCCCGGCCAACGCTGCCCCTCAGACTTTCTAACCCTACTCACTTCCTTACAAATTCGTCGCTGCCACCCCCTCCGTGCGTCGTTATGTCACACAGCCTCTGCCGTCGCGGTCTCCTTCCAGGCAAATCGTCATCAACTCCGCCGCATGCCAGCAGAACGCGCAGGCCGCGCTGTCGCATGGCACGCGAACTGCTGCTTATTGCCCCCCGTCAACGACTAGGCTTGGCCGTAAGTCGAGTCGGCCGAGCTTGTCAACACCTCCGTGGTGAATTCCCTGACCGTCCCGCTCGCTCCTTCCGCCCGCCTGTCCCAGGTGTGTGTGGCTCAACTGCGGCTCCTCCTCCTCATCTGGGCGACACGTCGACCCCCGAGCCCAGTCGTATGGCTTCGCTCGCGACCCCGTCGCGATGACGCAAGCTGCCTTAGGTGCAATTGGTCACACGCGACTACCAGCCGATGCCGTGCTCCTAGCGTAGCACGAGACCGCGTGCCACCGGAGGTTTGCAGTGCGTGGGGTGTCAGAATTCGGACCGCGCCAAGGCACATCACACTTGCCATGCGCCGGGCTCTGTGCTCCCGTGATGGACACGGGCGAGACTGCCGAGCCTTCACCCCGGATCGCATCCAGACTTTATCTGCGTCCCATGTCCTTCTGGCTTGGCATATTTTCCAAGCCGGACATGCCTCCGCATTACGACGGCAAACCCCTACCCCGCGGAGGTTCCTCCATCTCTACTCGCTGAGCATGGGAGCCACAACAGTGATAAGAAGGTTATGGAAACTAGTTCCCTTCCTTCCCCATGGCCCTCAAGGACGCTGCGGCTCTCGTGTGGCTCCTGCACCTCCCTGGGAATCAATCTCTTTCTTGGTATTTTTTTGAGCTCTTGATGCTTCATCACAACTTCCAGGTCACACCCCGCAACCCGCGCTCCGCCCCTCCCCCCCCCGTCCCGATTTGGCTCCGCTTCTTCGTCATGCATGCCCCTCCCACAGCACGGGCTATACCTTGCACAAGTACAACAACACACTTTCATTACGTTTCGCCTCAATATTCCGAAGCATCGGGAGAGGCCATCTCTCTCGGCATGTCTCTATGTGTCTGGGACATCAGATGAAAAAGGAGCTCGCCATCCACGAGACCTATGCTCCGTCCCTGGAGATGTTTTTTTCAACATGCGAACAAGTGCCGCAACTGACGGCCTAGAAGGCCGCCTCTCCCTCTCCCTCCTTGGCTTCAGAGGGGCACCATCCTGAATACAAGAAAGCCAGGCTAACGAGGAAAACTGCAAGGGTCCCGCCGGGCTTGCGGGTGAACCTGAACGAAGCATGGTCGCGACCATACAAGCCCTCCAAGGGGCAACCGCCCGTATCTGCATCTTCCATCAACAGTTCCACAGCCACAACACCAACGACTGCAAGTAAGCCAGGGGCCCCCCGCGAGGGGGCACCTTGCCGCCGCTCCGAGTGTGGTGACCATGGCTACGACCATTCGGAGGCCGTGGTGAGGCCGCGGGACAACTGTGCCCTCACCAGGATTGGCGTTATCGCCTCGTGGAAGGATGCTGGCGCGATGAGCCTCAGAAATGCGCCCTTCGCGTGATCAGCCTTGTGAGGCCCCGTCCTCAACGCAATGCTGGCCTCCCCCGCTAAACCGCGCTAACCAATTAGGAATGACGACAACCGCGGCAGGATGATTCGGCTTGGGGCCTTCTAGGAGGCCTCAGTTGTCATTGCATTCTGGCTTTGCTCCAGCCCCGCTTCACAATCCGCATCTTCAGCAGTTTCTCTCTTGATGTGAACACTGACCTCCCGCGCTTGAGGCCGGCGCGTCACTCAAGTGTCATAGTAACGCTATCACCTTCGATTCAAATATCACCTCAAGTGCTACTGCCTGAGGGCATACACTACTTCCCATGCTCTGCACGCCCACCATCAGCAACTCCTCGTCACCAGAGCCCTCGGCGATTGGTGCCACGTGCCCTCAATGTTCTCCCTGTCGAGACATTCTAACCCTCCAAGTGCCTTACAACTAGCTCCTGCCAACAAAACCTTTCTCGGGGTGACCGACGGCTCACCATCCCACTAGGGCATATACGACCTCCTAGTCACTTCTGCAGAGCGCGCAACTACCGCCTGGAGCTCATCGACTTCGCTCGCCCCCATCGGCCTCCCGTACAATGCCATCCTGGGTATCCGTCCCTCGCCAAGTTCATTGCCGGCAACACCCACCACGGCTTACTCGTCCTCAAGATGCCATGGAGCAGCGGCAATCATCACGTCGCCTGCGATGAGAAGGATGTGGTGGTCTCCCTTGAGCGCGCCACCCAAGCCACGGCGGCTAAAAAAAAACCCAGATTACGAGTGTGCCGTCCTACCTTCCGGATACCACCCCCAAGAAGAGAAGGCACTTCCTCCTCAACAGTCGTCAGGAGGCTGGTGTCCCACCGATGGTGCCTCAGGCCCGCTCGCCCACTGCTGGGCGCCCCTTCCCCCTCCGCATAGAAGGCAAACGCCCGGTGCCTCCCTTAGGACGGGCTTGGGGGCTTCCGACTGGAGAGCCTCTGACCTGACCAGTGCACTGGGAGGTGCTCGGCCACCACTTGGAGCGTGCTTTGTACTCGTAACCCATGAGCAAGGACGCACGGCGCTAGGCGCCAGTTTCGCGAGAGTCTAATCATACACCAATGCGACCAGGAGCTTCAGGAGGCAATGGCCATGGCGCGAGCTTCGCCCAGGCACGGCCTCCCATGTAGCTGCGGGCCCCTGACATGGGCAGCGAGCAGCCATCTGCGTCAACATCCCAGGCCCAATATGGCCTCTCGCAGGACCGCTTCTTGCTGGCCGTCCCGCCGTGTTGGCCGGAGTGGGTGCTTAACCCCTGCAACTACGTCTGCATGCGTTTGGCCTTCCTGAATGTGGCGCCTTATACCAGCGCTTTGGCGCAGAGGGGTGCCAATGGCATCTCACGAGGCCACGTTGCTCGGCGTCCTGTCCCTCAAGAGGTCCAGGGTCCGTGCGAGCACCCGACTCGGGAGCCTCCACGTGCCTCAGGATCCGCATAACTCGTGAGGATGATCTTTCGTGGCACCGCGTCTTCAGCGACCTCAACCTTCTACAACAATGGTGCCAATTGACTTTTTGGTTTTCTTCATGTTGATGGCGCCTCCAGTTTTGATTTTATTCTGTGAGTGAGTGAAGTCTGTGCCATTACCAATCCGGCTCTTCATGCGTCTGCGGCTGCGGCAGACGCGTGGCGGACAGGCAGAGGAGTCGCGGAGGACGCATGGCAAGGGAGGCCGGAGCCGGAGCAAGCCGGCGTTGCATAGCATAGAGCCGCAGCCCGCAGAGGAGAGCCGGAGAGAAGGGAGAGCCGGCTGAGCGGGCGGCGCAGTGGCGGGGCGCGGAGCCGGCTAGCACCGGAGTTGGCAGCGCAGTGGAGGAGGGGAGGTTGCGCCGGTGGTGTAGAGGGAGGGGCCACGGTGGTGGAGGGGGGAGGGGGGGTCGGCGATGGAGGGCGGGAGGATTGGGTGCGGCGGTGGAGGGAGGAAGGGAGGGGCTGCGGTGGAGGGAGGGAGGGAAGGGGGTCGGGGTGGATTAGGGAGGGAGTGAGGGCGGGGGGCGTTGGAGGGGGAGGGGGGACGGCGCGGGGATGATGAGGGGGGCGGTGGCGGCGGTGGAGGAGGGTGCGGCGGCGGCCTATGCGGGAGGGGGCGGCGTCGGGCGGCCCTGCGTCGGGAGGGGCGGCGCGGCGCGGCCTGTGCGGGAGTTGCGGCGGCGGCGCCTGCGCGGGAGGTGGCGGCGGCGGCGGCCTGCGCGCGTGCGGGAGGCAGAGGGTGGGGAGGCGGTAGAAAAGATGGAGGAGTGCGCTCGCGCGTGGGTCCCAATTAAATCAACCCCCGCATTTGCCGTCTGTTTTTTTCCTCCTCTTTGCCGTCTGCTGGCGGACGGCAAGATTCTTTGCCCGTCTGCCAGACGGCAAAGAAATTCTTTTCCGTCCGCCAGCAACGTCAAAGAGGTGACCGTTAGACGGCCACCGCGCGCCGTGCAATGTGGGCCCCTCTTACCTCTTTGCCGTCTGCTGGCATACGCAAAAGTGGCCCGGTGACCCACCCTGCAGTGACCCCCCATTGGGTTCCCTTTGGACTTTGCCGTCGCTGGCGGATGGCAAAGACCTCTTGTGGCCGTGCTCTGCGGAAAAAAAAAAACGCAAGATCTCGCAGATGGACAAAGACCCTGTTTGCCATCATCTGTTTCTTTGCCGTCTGCTTTGAGAAGACAAGACGGGCCAGCGGCCTCTTTGCCATCAGCTGGCGAGGACGGGCAAGAGCTGGCATATGGCAAAGACCTCCAGAATTCCAGTAGTGTAGTGCTCGCATAAGCCGATGTGGGTTCGTTTAACATTGCACCTGACCATGTATTTGCCCTGGTGTGCCTCCTGCTGGCTTCAAGGCATTGCTAGCCTCCCCCTGAACATCCACGAGGGGGGGCCGATGAGCACGGTGCCTGTGTCGTGTTCCATCCCTGCAGCAACCGATAACCTAAAGAGACTAGCTCTGCCTCACCGGGGCCGGGCCCCGCGCTACAGTCCCTTCACGAGTCTTATTGCCTTCGTCTTCGCACTGTAACGATCCTACATATCAGTAAGCGCGTCCGCCCCTATATGTCCGGAACTAACTAATATGCAGGAACCTTCGAGACAGGAGCCCTCTGGATTGAACGACATTAGGGCCGACAGCCGGGAAGAAAAAGGGGGAAGAAGGGGGGGGGAGAGGGGGGGGGGGGAAGGGAACAGAGGGGCAGGAGAAGGGAAAAAGGGAAAGGAGGAAGAGAGGGGAGGGGGAGGAACGATCGCAATACGAAGCATCTGGTTGCTAGGAAAGAAAATGAGTCTGTCCCACCTATCGCTTATCTATTCGCATTATTACTTTTTTGTCTTCAGAATTTAAAATCGCGATCTGACCAACTCACTTAGAGCCTTTAAGGCCTTTTTACACTTCTTCAACTTAACGAATAGAAGACTATAATAGAGAGCCTTTCCTCGTGAGCTAGAAACAGAGCTTCGCTCTGCCTGTTCATGTGCTATGACTGCTCCCGATCGTGCCTTGCCTCGTGCCCCTCTTCGCTTTTGCTACTTTTTTATTTTCCCGGCGGGGTTTTATGCGCCTATTTCGTCAATGACAGGCGCCTCTCCTCACTTCCTCCTTTCTTTCTCCCACCGCAGGGTATCAGCTACGTCTGTCATAGCTCTAGCGAAAGGTTCATAGATTGCGACCTTATGGGCGATCGCGGTCTGACTGATTCTGGCTAGGATCGTGTCCGTGAGAAGACGAAGGGCAGGCTAGATGACAATGCGTTGATTTCATGCATGCACGCGTGCCTTACGGGCAGTCCGAGCCGCTTTAGGTTCCTCAAGAGCACCTCTATTGCGTGCGGTCGCAGGCCATTTCAGCTTTACTCACGCAAATCGCTTTCACGTTAAAGGGACTGTCCGCGTCGTTGAGAATCTCTACTTTTTTCGGCAGGGATGACCCGAGCTAACAGGCTACTTAGGCGTCGTCCTATGCCTGCCGAGCCCCACCCCTGCTTAGCACCTCTCGGTGAGCATGGTCTAGTCAATTGTGGGATGAGCTGAGGCATCGGCGCACCTGCATGTAGGCAAAAAAAAACCCACAGCGGGGGGTGGCTTTGGTGCTCACTGCATCTTTCCCCTTTTCCTACATGCGAAGTGAGGATTCTCGCTTCGTCGATGTTGGGGGGCGGGTTGCGCAAAACAGGGGAGGGGGTTCTCTGTAGATAGGCGCAGTTGGGTTCTGTTTCTTCTTTAAGGTTCCTCGATCGGGTGTTGTATCCTCGCAGACGTGTACAGGGGAAGGGGTGTGGCCCAACGCTGGTGATGTCTTTCGAAATATGAATGAGCATGAGTCTCCCCCCTCACGCACCTCCTGCGTGGTTTGCCTTTATTCTGCTTTACGGAAAGCACACCGGTGGCGCCCTAGCCGCTGTAGGCGATGTAAGACCGCCAGGAGTGCTTTCCCCTTTTCTTCACTTTTGTTCTTCCCCTCCGTCTGCTGCCAAAAGTGGCTTCTCCTGCTCCCACTTTCCGCCGTTCGTGCGAGGGGTCGTGTACGCTCTTCCTTGGCCTCTTGGCTTATCCCTTTTCTTCACCAACTCCCCCGCCGCCCCGGTGCCGCTATAGGTTCTTCTCCCGCCGTACGCTTGGCAAGACCCCACCGTCTTGACGCAGATCGTTGAGAGATTTGATTGTCTTTCGCCCGTGCTACTTTCTGGACGGATTGGGTATGGAGCGGATGGGAAGGGTATGGGGTCGACAAGTGGGTGGAAAGGGAGGACCTGTTCACGATTCGGCGCCTTGACGGAGAGTAGGATTGTTTTCAGATCGAAGTGATAGTGGGGCGTATTACGGGGAGGTGGATTAATGCAGTGCCGATATTTCTCCTGTTAGGAAGGTGGGGGCTGGGGCGTGAGGGAGGAGAGGAGGCACGTAATTCGGGGGCGATTACCTAGAAATTCGTATGGAGTCGGGCGCAAAATGCCCGGTGAACGTTGTATTGACTGTCGACAGTGGTGGGGTCACGGGTTGGTCAGTAGCGTGTGAGAGCGGGTGTTCGTAATCTTTACAAGAACTGATATTCACATTGTCCAAGAGCTCAGAGGGGTTGTGGAAGGTCATGCGTGGGTCGTTTTTAGATGTGAGGGGTTGTGTCGTCTTTTTTGGTTGTTGGGGTAGTGAAGATATGCGTGAGTTCAGCTTAGGGAAATAACGATAGGGTAGGTGAAGATACGTAACATGGGGTGGTGACGGGTAAGGATGGGAATAGGGAGGGGGAAGGCCAGAAAATAGAGTTTAAGGTAGGGGGTGGACAGGGGAAAGGGTGGGGATATGTTATGCTTGTAGTGGGGTACAAGAGGGGGGAGGCAGCGAAGGGAGAGTTACGGGCCCGGTTATGAGTGGAGGGGTGGTGCTAGTAAATGGTTAGTACTGCAGGAAGGAGGAGGGAGAGGGAGAATGAGTGGGTGATGTGGGAGGGAGGTCGAGGTGGGGGAGGAGGAGAGTATGGAATAGGTGGGGGAAGGGAGGGGTTGATAGGAAGTGTCGGGCAGTTCATCTATTATGATGTCGGCTGGACTTCCCGTACAGAAAGGATAAAAATTCCGGTCCAAAACATCAAAACCCTAACTAAAATAGACAGGAATCTTTGACAATTATTCCCGATCACACTCGGATCACCGGAGTTGGTTCGTTTCGGTTGCACCAGAGTGAACATTGCCAACTCTATAATTTTCTGGATCAACTCGGTCTCCACCGAGGTCATCACCCTCGGATCCAGTCCGAAATGACTGTAGTTCTGTTTTTGACCTTGTTTGCCCCCACGTTTGCATACGACCATCGATTAAGATGATTTTTATATAAATCAACCATTCGATGAGATGCAGAACCTTTACGTGTTGAAACATTTTACCATCAGAGGCTATCTTATGAGTTTCCTGACATTCTTTTATGATGTCAACATGAGCATCTCTGAAATTGTCCCACACTTTTGCATCTGAGCTCCATTTTGGGACCATCTCCGTATCCATCTTGATACTCCTGTTTTTTTTGTCTAACGGAGAGCCATTAGAGGTGACCTCCCTCATAATTTTGAATTAGTCTTGATATGAGCCCAAGCTACTTTTATGAATGTGCCACTTTTGAGCGTCAACACATGGCCCCCCCTATTTTTCTGCAAATCTTGTGTGCCGAAAATAATTTGCACGGAGTTGGTCTGTCCTAAGCCTGATGCAACACGTCATGCGGCCATTCATTTGCATATTTTTTAGGACGAATAAGTATATATCTCGGCCAACTTTACTATTTAGGGCGTATAATTGGTGTAGGCCATCAGATTAGCCAACAAAAGTGTACTTAATGGAATGTATGATGATGTGTAATACCCTGCTGATGTAGGGAAATTATATTGCATCCATGGATTAAAATAAGCCCATGTAGGGTAACCAATCATACCTGATACGAAATTCCATGGCATAGGCATTATATGGCATTGTTTGAAAGAATAGATGGAATATGTTAGAACTGAAGATATGTTTAAACACTTCGGCTTGGTCTTTCCATAGTTTTTCACTCTTTCTTCTTAAAGCCTTTGACCGCTTCTTGTATGGAAGCTTGCACATAATTCTTATTTTGAGTACTATCCGTTTTGGGAACCCATCCAATGTTCCTTTCTCTCAAGCTCTTGTCATAAAGTTTTTAGTAAATTTTCTTTTTGCCAATCTTGATTCAGCTGAGTGGGCACCCCGTGCTGATGATTTTTCTTTGAAGTAATGTTGACTCTTGTTTTTACATTTGCACTTTCTAACTCTTCTCTGTTAGATTTGGCACTTGCATTGACTCATTCATTGTCTTTAGTAGCCGATGTCCAACGACTTTAATTGGGCTCTTTATCCCTATAAATCAAATTGAGAAGTAGCACATTACGACCACTTTTTTTAACGTGACTAGACTGCTCAAGCCACCGTCCTTATTCTTCCTTGTGCTCCGGGTATCCGATCTTTTGGAGTGAAATGGAGTCTTTTAACATTGGATGTTTATTGAATCCTTGTGCTTTTTGGAGCTGCATGATCTTGTGGAAATGGTTGTAAATTAGATGGTAGACATCGTGCACTGTAAATTCAGTACATGTCCATGGTGAATTGATTATGAAATGACGTATGGGGAGGTGTATCCCTCATGGCATGGGCGCGTCGCAAAAATAAGGATATGAATAGTTTGCATATTGAAATTTTTCCCGTTGCCAATGGACGGCCTCAGATTTACGCGCTAGGGGGTGGATCTGGACGCTTTCATATACTAGTCCGATAAGCAATCTTCTCCTCACTTATCTTCTGGATATTTTTCCAATATGCCGCGAAAGGACTTTTGGCTTTTACCTTTGTGCTTACCTTAGCCTGTTACTTGCATCCGATCTTTGGATTTTCCTGGTTACCCCCTAGTACTTGGCGTAATTCATGTGCACTTTGTGGGAATTTTTTCCCTCAAGAATATTATCAATGTGCTCTTGAACAACTTCCTTACTTGGAAAGCTGATCCCATTATCCGTCAGGTTTTTACCTTCATGTTGAATGGATCGTCTTGAAGCAGCTGATGCAAAAATACATTTTCCATCATGGGTTGAAAGGGCCAATTTTCAAAATAGAATGGTCATCTCTTGTGTGTCTCACAAATTTCAACGTTCCACTATCAATGCTGATTTGACTATTTGATGAAAAATCGTTGTCAAGTCCCAAAATATTCTTAAACGAAGTTAGCAACTTACAATACATCTGTCCCTTGGATAGATGGCTTGACATGGTGAATTACAAAATTGTACTATGTGTATATTTTTGACAACAAATCCAGATTTGATCCACATGTTGAATTGAAGGTAATATCTATTTTCTAAGCATCTGTTGTGAGAATGGCTTTTTGAGTTAAGGCAAACGATGGTCAGATTTTACATCACCATTCGGCTATGCATTGGTGTTTGTGCGCTTCTATATCCGAAGTATTTGGATAAGATATATATTAGCATCGATTTTCTAAACATAATTTACTCTGGCTTTTAAATTTTTGAAACAAAAATTTTGAACATACAGTGTCTCAATTGAAACCAAAGGCAGAGCCAAATAATAAAAAGCAAGCTACCAATTAGAGTGAAACTTAGATATACAGCAATGGGGAAAGCCTTGGCTCAACAATAAGTCACTATCGGTCTTTATAAATGCGCAAGTGGGTTGACATATGCTCAATACAATTTATTGCTACATTAAATTACCCTTCTTCATTGGTCTTTCAAATACTTATGAGGATTTTTCTTAATAGATGCATCAACAATAAAGTTGAACCAAATGTGTGAAAAACAGGTAATTACTTGCAAGCCTACCTATTCAAATATGTTGGGAGAGCAGTGATGTGTTGTGCGACTTGAAGAAACATCTTATCCTCTTTGGAGTGCTCCCCAATGCCTTGTCTCTTTTTTCTATATTCCGTGCATCATTCTTTTACGATCCATGTCAGCCAAACTTTGTTCAGATAGTTGTCTTGTCCTTGAGGCTTATCAATTTCTATGCACGGAACTCATAGGGCAGGAAGTAAGGTTCCATTGACTTCAGAAAAATCAAGCATGGTTGTTTTGTCTATCTTGCCATGCCCCTTTCCCAATAATGCTTGCTCTTGGATTTGATGTGACCGAAATATATACTACTTGATCGTGCTTTTTCAACCGAAGCACCTTTCATGTTCCGAATCATCCTTCTTTTTCATTGATTTACCATTGGCAATGCTTTTATTTATTTGAGCCAATTATTTTATGTTGTTTCGGAGCGAGTGGCAAAATTGGCTTTAGCTTTTTGCTCAATTACACCCACTTACGAATATATTGCCCCCCAATGCTTTTGATTCTTTTCGCATGACAGACTGGTGTTGTCCAAAATTTGCCATTGTGTCTAGGGGTTGTATTATATGATGTGTACTAGTGTGAAGGATTATGCATTGTTGTAAAACCATATTTTACTCGCCAATTTCACTAATTGGTAAAGATTCATCTTCCTTGTAACAACTCTAGCTTTTGTTGCATTATAATCAGGAACTAACCCCTTATCTTGTTCTTCAAAGGCAAAGAGCACTATCTTGTTATTTTGGGCTATATTCCCTTTTTTAAATGAGCCACTTCCCCATTCTGTAAGATTACTCCCAATATTTTTCGATTCCTGTCCGCAAATGCAGGTTGTAGCCAAATTATCAATTGCGTGAGGAACTTATATGCCCAATAGTTAGATGATGGCATGTGCACTCCTGGAAAGTTTTCCACTTATTACGGCTAGAACTATAAGTGCAGAGCCGGATTATGAGCATCTGACGTGTATACGGTCCGAAAAATTACTACATGAGGTGTAGTATATGATTTTGAGAGTAACTGGCGGATAGCCAGTAAAGTAGCATGGCCAATTCTTCATTCATCAGGCATGGTTGGGATTAGTATATTGCACATTGGTTTGCGAGGATAAAAGGGTTGATGAAACACTTTCTTGCATGGCATTTGGAAAATTCTAACATCGAGGTTGGTTTCAAATTTATTAACCGAAACTCACCATGTTTTCATCGGCATATACGATTTGTGGGGTTGCGTGCTTGAGAGTTGGGAACATATGTTGCATGTTACTAGTAGTCTAAACGTTGAAGATGTAAATTACTTTGAGCCGGCCCTGCTATCGTAAGTTTAGAATGCATGATTGAACAACTATGGTGGCCGATGGACGAGTATACTCATGAACAATTCTAGTAAAACACCAATGCAATTGAATTTGACATCACACAAGGGGATTGCGGTAATTCATATTACCTTGAGACTGACAACCCTAGATGACGATCTCTCGTAGCAAGAACGGGCTGGAGACCATTCCACAGCTTTGTCCCCAAAAGGAGTCGCCAAAAGTGTGTTCACACATGAACACGTCACCGGTACCCTCGACGCCGGGGGTGAGCACCGCACTCACATCGAAGGAGACCCATCCAGAAGCCGGTACGCAAGCAATCCGGCAGGCATTTTGAGGACCCGAAACCCACACGCCTGGGAGGACCAGTCATGGCCGCGGCGGCTATGGGCTGCCCCTAGTCGTGTCCTGACCGCCCCTAGTGGCCTAAGGTCGCCGCCCTGAATGGAAGGAATCAAACGAGACACAAGGAAGAAGAGAAGGAAGGGAGAAATGAAAGTTAAAGTAAAGTGGTAGATGGATTTGTTCGATTGTGTTTTGTTCATCGGCCGTAACCTCTCATCATTTATGAGGCGGCTGGATCTCCCGTACAAGAAAAGGACTAAAATTCCGGCCAAAACATCAAAACCTAACCTAACTATACAGTAATCTTTGTACAATTTTTGGGATCAATCAGAGCCCCGATGGTTCTTTCGGTCCCACCGATGAACTGCCAACTACTCTGTAATTTTCACGATCAAACTCGTTCTCACCGCAGTCAATCACACTCGGTCGGTCCGAAATGACTCTTCAGCTTCATTTTGACCTTTTTGCCTCACACGGTTGCATACCGACCTCAGATTTAAGAAAATTTTTTATACAAAATCAACCGTTTCGACGAGACCACAACTTTTGTGTTGATAAAATTTTCCATCAGAGCCACATTAATTGAGTTTCATGACATTCTTTAATCTGGTGTCACATGAGCATCTCTGAAATGTCCTACTTTGCATCCGAGCTCCGTTTTGGACCCTCTCCTAATCCATATTGATCTCCTGTGAAGAGAGCCATCTAGAGGTGAACCTCCAATCGAATTTTGAATTAGTCTTGATATAGCCAAGCTACTTTATGACTGTGCCACGTCTTGAGCTGTGACAAAATTCCTCACAGAACAGGGAGCATGCCCAGATCAAAAGCCTGGCGAGCTCGCCCTTGCACGATGTAGAGACTGCCGCAGGCTGCAAGCCCTATTAAGCTAAGTCATCTCACCACGTGTCTAGCTTTGAGGGCTTGTCATTGACGTTTTTTTTCTGCGACCTCGCTTGGGCAATGGGAACCTTCCTCTTAGTTTTTTGGAAGCTTGATTGCAATACAAAGGGGACCTCCTGGAGCATCGCGCCTCAGGGGCTCTTACCCGACCTCGGTGCCGCTCACCTCTGCCTTGCCACGGCACTATGACCTGGCATACCAGCGACGACACCCGAAGCTTGCTGGGGACTGGGTCCTATTCATTGTAGAGCACTAAGTGCCGCGGGGCAAAAAGCGGTGCCCGTGCCCAAGCAAGAACCAAATATTTGTTCAAACCAGGAATTTAACATTAATGCACAAGCGCCACGGTCCTACCATGCCCTCCGGGGCCCGTCACAATTTCTACACAGGTAAACAAAAACCAAAGAAAGATCTCCCGAGGACCACAAAACTCAGGAGGCGCCGCATCACGGCGCACCCAGCCAGCGTCATCTTCCTCTAGCTCGGGCACGGCGGCGGTGGTGGCTCGACATAGTCATCGTTGCTGAGCTCGACCCGGAGGAGGCGCCGCTCTGCTGGAGTGTTGAGGCCAGAGCAAGTTCATCGCGCGGCGGCCTCGCCGCCACTGTTGCCACCCCTGGAGCAGCACTCCGCCGTCCGCTTATCTCTCCCGAAGACCTTGAAGAAGCGCATCGATGCCCCGTCGTACCTAAATGAGGGCATGCCTCCCTTCCAGACCACAGGCGCGGGCGACTGTACTCCAACCCTAGGCATGAAGACATCACGGAGAAGGTGGCTTCGAACCTCCACACTCGAGGTTGGCCGCAGCAGCCGTCGTGCTTAGCCATATCCCACGGTCCCCGCCCCGAAGGTAGCTCCTCAGCCAAGGCGCGCAGGAGCCGGAACCAGGTGCGCGCGGCGCGATTGTCACCCCAACCGTGAACTCGCGGGTTGTGCTGTCTGTATTTGCCCTGGGTGAGGTGGTCGGTCAGAGGTGACCCCGTCCGCCCTGCTTCCTCCCGTCCACGGGCCTCGTTCTCAACAATTCAAAGCTAGGCACGCATTGGTCACCGACCGTGGACAAGGTCGCCTACTGAAAGCGGGTGGATCAAAAAGGTAGACTTTGAGAGACAAACAGCCACTCCCAAAGACAGGATCACTGAGGTAGTGCACGCTCTGCACCGGGACAGGGTTGTCATGGGGGTGTTGCGATGGACCCGGCGGAGGCGGCCACGGCCCCTCTTCGGGGTGAGCGGCTTCGGCACAACCTGCGGAGCCTTCCTTTCTCGACAGCAGAGAACCCCTAATTCTGCCATGGAGGCTGCGGAAGGAGACACGAAGGGGCAACAAAGAGAGAAGATGGAGACGGGCTGGGGCTCCGCCTCCCTTGCCCTCTCATAAGTGAAACGAGAAAGAATCACAGCAAATGGCGACAAGTTGCCGCAGAACGGAGGAGAGAAAAAGAAACAGGGATACTAAGGAGGCGTACAGATGAGCAAAAATTGAGAACACCAGAGCGAAATGAATGGCTAGCAGCAAGGCAGGTTGGTGTCAGGAAAGCTGTGGAAGGAGACAGGTTGCCGAAGTTTGGGCTGGGGGAAGTGCGTCGTCTACGTCTCGTCGGGACCGCCAACACGTTAGCCTGGCCCCAGGTGGTTGGGGGCCATGGAAACCGTTACGCCCTTGCCCCTTGGCTTCGCCTCGAGCCATCCCGAGCGCACCTTGGGTCCCGGGGTCTTACTGTTCGGTGTTTTGGGAACCAGGTACCCAGACTTGCCTACCTGGCAGCCCACGCTGTGGGCCCCCACGAAGACCAAGACTATTGGTGAGACGCAAGGGGCCCCTGCGCCTCCGCTGCGATGGAACACCAGATACCTCCAGAGGAGCGGCCTCCCCAGGCTGCCTCCCGAGGAGTAGAGATTTCTATGTAGGTACCCACGCCTCTCGAGGCTGACTGATGTGATGATGTAGCCATGACGACCAACGCTAGGTAGGGTGCCAGCGGTCGCAGAGGAGAGTCAGTTTCCCTTCGGGGCTAGGGGGCAAGGACAACCAAGGTTCCGAGGGCCCCCAAAGTTTCCTGTTGTGCAATCGGGACAACAAGACCACGAGCTCGCTGGAGCGAGTCATCACCGAGCCCTCTCGCTACAGTCACACAGTAAGCTTTGCAGGGCGAAAAAAGAAAACAACAGACCTTCAATCCGTACAGGGAGATACAAAAGATGTACTAAACTTGTCCCCTTTTGACTTGGCCACTGTGGAGATCCACTTCACACTCCTAAATGTCTTATTGGAGGGAATAGACAAGGCCAATATAAATCATAGTTTAAAACCACCGTGATGGGGTCGACTCATTCTCACCCCTGAGCCCTCTGAGCAGCTCACGCACTGTACTAGTTCAACTCCTAAACACACTCACAACTCGCGAGGCCCCACATCCACCACAAAGCAGGGAGTCGGTTTTACAGCCGCAAGGTGGCCCGAATCGGGTAAACTGAACCGTTTCCAATCTTATTCCCCGCCGAAGCGTGTGTCCGGCGAGGCTAGGTAGGATGGGTGAGAGCTTGAGACTTGAGAGGTTGAGATCTTCGCACATGCCCCAGAGTTGAACTTCTTGGGTTCTGCGGAGCCCTGAATCCGACAACAAGCACTCCTGCGGAAGAATTTGTTAGTGGTCTCGATGGTCTCCATTGCCGGTTCCTCAGTAGCTTTCTTGGTGGTCCCATTCGCGCCAGCCCTTGACGGTCTTTGTCGGAGCAATCTTTTGGTCTCGTAGTGGCATTGTATAACACCGGATTTGGCTTTTTCTTTTTCTTTGTGTTTTCCTGTGATTATGCTTTGATTGTTTTTCTGTGGCTATGTGGTCTGAAAACATGGGAAGAATATATCTTCGTGAGTTTCCATCAGTGGCTTGTCAGCCTCACATCATCCAAGACCCTGTCATTCTCATCCTAGCCAAATCCCAAATTCTTTTTATGGGATATTCCTTTCTATTAAAGGATAATTCTTCTTGCCCTAGTGTGAAACAACTATATTTTTTGTCCTCCCCAATTCCCAAATAATTCTCATAAATCTTGTTTGGGTCAGTATCTTCCTTAGATATGTCAAAAACCCTTCCTTGCATCATCAAAGATAATTCACAAATATTCCTTTTCTCATTCTACCCTAAGTGGCTTTTTGGACTATGTTGTAGGGGTGAGTTAAAGGAGAGAAGTGTCATTATCTTTGCTTATTGACTCCAAACTTGTTGGACACCTTTCTTGTCAATATCACTGCCACATGACAAAATTCTAACTCAACATTGTTCTAGTGAACCTGTCCTCCCAAATTCCAAAGTTCCTGTCTGAGGGAAAGCGTTTTGGTAAGGACAGTACTAACTAGGTAATCCAAATGAGTTGAGAATTTGTGCAAGGTCCTCATATGATCAAATCATGAATCTCCTCGAAGATTTGAGCTTCGACTCAGCATCCTATGTGAGAGCACCATCATCAATTCTTGGTTCTGGCAAAGATCATAGGTTGTGAGAGCAACCTATATTTTATATATTGCTTCATTATGGCTGCAAAATTACCAGGCCATTCCCCTTTCATCCATATTAACTCTCTCCACCAAGTTTGGTTAAGTTCATCAAGCCATTGCTGTGCATTTTCCTAACGTGTTTCTACCTATATTAAGCTTGAAAGCTGAAGCAAGTAACCATTTTGGTTATTTCCATATGGTATGAAATTTTACAGCAGCTTCTATCATCAAATACACTCATCTTCCTCCAAGGTCAGCCATGCAAAGCATTTGTGTGAGTGCTACTTCTGTGTTATCAAATTGGACCAGTGTGCAATTTCTACACACAGTACCAGCTGAAACCCCTCCTCTTAAGCTGATTACTGGCCACCTCATTGATCTTAGCCTGATGTAATAATAACACATGCAAGACCAGTGTCTATCCCCGCTCGGATCTTCCTCAACACAGCACAAACATGTCCTCGCCGAGTTCGTGCAAGCGGGGAAAGGAGGAACATAGAAGTTTACTCTAGTTCGGGCCACCTTGCGATGTAAGACCCCACTCGGCTTTGTGGAGGATTGGCCTCATGAGGAGGTTGAGGATGAACAAGTACATGGGTGAGATCTAACCTCGCGGGGGCTCGGGTGGTGAGGATGGTTCTCACTCGGGACCAAAATCGATCCCTCTCTCGAGACCAAAATCGGGTCTCTCTCTATGGTGGAGGATAGCCTATATTTATAGTGGCCTTGGTCCTCTTCCCTCATAGCTTAGGTGGGAAGGGATTCCACAACGGCCAATTGTAAGGGGACAAGAGGTATATCTTATCCTGACGAAAGGTGGTCTTCGCCTGCAAAGCTTCTGGCCATTGTGGTGGGCTCGACAATGACATCCGTCCTGCCGAGCTCGTGCTATTGGTCTTGGTACACCATAATGGAAACCTTTGGGGGACCCTTGGGAAACCAAGGGTCCTTGCCTCCTTAGCACCAAAGAGGAAACTGTCCTCCTCTGCACCCGCTGGAGCATGCCTAGCCTTGGTCGTCATGGCTCACGTCACTGCGAGCCTCGTGAGGCGGGTGGTACCTGCATAGAAATTTCCCCTACTCGGGAGGCAGGCTCGGGAGCTGCCCCTCGGGGTTTTGGTGTCGTTGCCTCATGAGTCAGGTGGTCCCCACGCAGGGTCTTGCTCGTGGGTCTTGTAGCTGGGTCGTATCGGGCCGTCGATGGGGCCATGCGCGGGGCCGTAGGCAGGCAAGTCTGGGTACCAACGATCCCAGAACCCCGACAGTTCTGGCAGGCTGCTAGGATCAATTCCTCAAAGCACTCGCGGCAAGAGTGTGTGCAACGCGATAGTTTTTCTAGCAAAGCGTAGGGTACAAAACATGCAAACAAAATCAAAGAGGGGAAATAGCATACATCATTCAAGCACCACAAGTTTATTACATCAATGAGTCAACTACAGTTCCAACTTAAGATGAAAATTGTCTTTTGATATGGACTGCCAACGACAAGATGGATTAAGATGAATAGTCTTTGCACATCCTTCAAACCCTTGGGATCTGGCCATCTTGTCGGTGATGGGTCCGACAAGCTCTTCAACGGCCTGGACGTCTGCGTTCTTTGGCAAGCTGGTGAAGATCTTTCCAAGATCGACGCCAGGGTTCCGGAATACCACCTTGACAAGCACCTTGAAGAGAACGTTACGACAAACTTGTGGGATTCATTGGCAAGGGGTGGATCTATCTTCTTGGAGTAGGTTGAGTGCTTCAACATGCCCTGAAGAACAAGGTTAGCGTGGCGCTGGTGGTGGTCCCTTTCATTGGTGGAGAAGCTATAAATTCTGCAAGCCCATGCAGATAATTGTGTGGTGAGATCTTCGCCTGCTCCGACAAGACGTTCAGTCCAGGTCTTCATGCTATCTTTGTGCTTGTTGAACGTGTTCGCGGCACTGGCAAGCGATTCTTCTCATTCTGAAGATCTTTGGATAGAGTCTTATCATGTTGCTTTGCTCTCCTCACAGGATTTCTCCAAGGTATCCAGCTTCAACTTGAGATCAGCAATGGCATCATTGTCTTTGGTGAGAACTTGATTCTTGGTGGACAAGGAAGTTTGGCAGCTCCGCCAAGGTGTGAACTATTTCTCCTTATTGGCTTTGGGCGTCGAGATTTCCTTGTCGTTGGTGGGAACATTAGCTTTCAGTTTCTTCACCTTGCCATCCAATTCATTCTTGGCGGCCTCGCAGCATTAACGGCTTCCTTAATCTTGACTGCATGATCCGTGGCTTGAGCTTTGATTGCTTCCTTATGCTTCTGCTCTAGCTCTGGGTCCGCGTATGCAACAAGGATTTCAATTTCTTCATCCTTGCCGTGGAGCTTGGCAGCAAGTGCTTCCTCGCGCAGTGGCAAGGTCCTATTCATAGGTGTCAAGTCCAATCCTACATCTCTTATTGGCATCTTCTGCTGCAACCCTTTTCATGGCTTCCACCTACACCTTATCAACTTGAGCCTTCTCCAAGATGAACTTCTCCCAGTCCTGGGCCAGTTGCTTTTGGCGGTTCATTAGTTTGGAGGGATTCAGAGTACCAGAACTGTGTCTCTTCGATGCATTTCTGGAAGACTACTTCTGTCGCTCCTATAACAGCTGCCCTAGAATCCAAGCTTTCTGATCGACAGCGGTAGAGTGCTTGAAGTTTCTGGAAGTTGTCTCCCATGGCCTTGAGGAGCCGTCGTTCTTTGGATTCACTGTCGCTGGTGCGCAGCTCCATCAACACCTCAAGCCTAGTGGCAGTGATGGCCTCATTATCAAAAATCTCTCCTTCAGATGGCGCCGCAGTGCTTGATGTTCCTGGAATGCTGATGAATAGATTCTCGCCAACCTTGAGATATCTGCTTGACAGAGCAACTTTAGACATCGAAGAGTGATCATTTACTACTGCCTTGTCGGCAAAAACACATGATGACCGGGTCAGCGCCAAGCTGTCGGCGTTCTGGGAACCAGGGTACCTAGACTTGCCTGCCTGTGGCCCATGGTCTGCCGCCCTCGACGGCCTGGTACGGCCCAGCGGCAAGACCTTCAAGACGAGACCCTAGCAAGGGCCTCCTGGCCTCGTCAGGCGGACGAGACCAGACCTCTGAGGAGGGCCTCCCGAGGCTGCCTCTCGAGGAGCGAAGATTTCTATGCAGGTACCCAGCCTCCCGAGGCTGTGATGACGTGAGCCATGATGACCAGGGCCAGGGGGCGCCAGCGGGCGCAGAGGAGGAGTTTCCATTTGCGGTGCTAAGGAGCAAGGACAGGTGAGGGTTCCCAAGGAGCCTCCAAAGGTTTCCATTCTGTGTGCAACGAGACCAAGACCACGAGCTCGGCAGGAAGGATGTCATCACCGAGCCCACGCTGCGTCACGACCAGAAGCTTTGAAGGCGAAGACCAACCTTTCGTCAGGATAAGATGTACTACTTGTCCCCTTTCGAATTGGCCACTGTGGGATCCCTTCCCGCCTATGTTTTGAGGGAAGAGGACCAAGGCCACTATAAGTATAGGTTAGCCACCACCGTAGAGGGGTCGACACATTCTCACCCCCTGAGCCCTCGCGAGGCAGCTCACCCACTATACTAGTTCATCCTCAACCTCCTCGCGAGGCCAATCCACCACAAAGCAGGAGCAGGGTTTTACACCGCAAGGTGGCCCGAACCTGGGTAAACTATCGTGTCCATCTTCTTCCCAGCTCGAGGTGTATCCGGTGAGGCTAGGCTATAGGCAACAAGCTTGAGACTGATAGGTTGAGATCTTCGCACACGCACCACAGTTCGAACCTTCTTGAGTCCGCGGAGCCCTGGATCCAACATTTGGCAAGCCAGGTAGGTGCGTGTCGAAGTCCTTCTTCCATCTCCGCTTCGCCTCCGTTCCGTCGCTCCCATGGCCGATGCCACACATGTCCGCGCCGAGCGCCGGGCCGCTTGTGTCGCCTAGACAGCACCCATGGGTAACGGTGCCCCTGCGCTCTGCCTCCCCCGCGGCCAACGTGCCTCAGACCTGCTACTCACGAGCAGCAAGATTCGTCGCTGCCACCCTCCGTGCGGCGTGATGGTCACCACCTACTCCGTCGCCTACTCCTTCCATGGCATCGTCATCCCACATCCGCCGCATGCCAAAACGCGCAGGCCGCGCTGCTCATGGCACGCGAACTGCTGCATTATTGCCCCGTCAACGACTGGCTTGGCCGCATCGCCGAGCTTGTCAACACCTCGGTGAAGTCCCTGCACCGTCCCGCTCGCTCCTTCCCCCGCCGTCCCAGAGGGGTGATGTGGCTCACGGCGGCCTCCTCCTCCTCATCTGGGCGACGTCGACCCCGAGCCCAGGCGTGATGCGTCGGCGCGCGACCCGGCGCGCGATGGAAGCAAGCTGCCGGTGGTCCAGCGACTACAAGCCGATGCGCGTGCTCCTAGCGCTAGCACGAGGACCGCGTGCCACGGAGGTTGCAGTGCGTGGGTGTCAAGAACGAGCTCACCCATGCGCGCTGCTCCCTGTGAGCACGGCGAGCTGCCGAGCCTTCACCCCGGAGCTGCGCCATGTCGTCTGGCTTGGCAAGTTCAAGCCGGACTGCCTCCGCATTACGACGGCACCCCCACCCCGCGGAGTTCCTCCAGCTCTACTCGCTGAGCATTGAGGCAGCCAACAGTGATAAGAAGGTTATGGCAACTAGTTCCCCATGGCCCTCAAGGACGATGCGCGCTCTTGGCTCCTGCCACTCCCTGGGAATCAATCTCTTCTTGGGATGAGCTTCTTGAATGCTTCATCACCAACTTCCAGGGCACCCGCAACCGCCGGCTCCCGCAGTGGCGACCTGCGGCGCATGAAGCAGCAGACCGGGCTAGACCTTGCACAAGTACATACAGCATTTCATGAGTTCGCCTCAAGATTCCGAAGGCATCGGATGAGGCCATCATCTCGCATTCTCTGATGGTGTCTGGGACATCAAGATGAAAAAGGAGCTCGCCATCCACGAGGACCTATGCTCGGCCCTGGAGATGTTCAACATGGCGAACAAGTGCGCAACGGCCGAGGAAGGCCGCCTCTCCCTCCTTGAGCTTTCAGAGGCCAATCCTGAATACAAGAAAGCCAAGGCTAACGAGGAAAAATGCAAGGGTCCCGCCGTGCTTGCGGTGAACCTGAGAACGAAGCATGGTCGCGACCATGACAAGCCTCCAAGGGGCAACCGCCCGTTCTGCATCTTCCACAACGTTCACAGCACAACCCCAACGACTGCAAGAGTCAGGGCCCTCCGCGAGGGGCACCTTGGCCGCCGCTCCGAGTGTGGTGACCATGGCTAGACCAGGAGGGTGGGTGGGGGGGAGCCGCGACAACTTGACCCTCACCAGGATTGGCGTGATCAGCCTCGTGAGGACTGCTGGCGCGATGAGCCTCAAGATGCGCCCTCGCGCTGATCAGCCTTGTGAGGCCCGTCCTCAACGCAATGCTGGCCTCCCTGCACCGCTGCTACCAAGGAGGAATGACGCAACCGGCAGGATGATGCGGCTGGGGGCTTCTAGGAGCCTCAGGTGATCGCTTGCATTCTTGGGCGGTGCTCAGGCCCCCGCTTCACATCGCATCTTCAAGCAGTTCTCTCGTGAGGTGAACACGGACCTCCCGAAGCTTGAGGCCGCGCGTCCACTCAAGTGGTCATAGTACGCTATCACCTTCGATTCCAATATCACCTCAGTGCTCAGCTGCCGGAGGCACACTCCCATGCTCTGCACGCCCACCATCAGCAACGTCCTCGTCACCAAGAGCCTCGCGATGGTGCCACGGGCTCAATGTTCTCCCTGTCGAGAACATTCGAGACCCTCCAAGTGCCTTACAACTAGCTCCTGCCACCAAACCTTTCTCAGGGGTGACCGACGGCTCCACCATCCCACTAGGGCAGATACGCCTCCTAGTCACCTTCTGCAAGCGCGCAAACTACCGCACTGAGTCATCGACTTCGACGTCGCCCACATCGGCCTCCCGTACAATGCCATCCTGGGGGTATCCGGCCCTCGCCAAGTTCATGGCGGCAACCCCACCACGGCTACTACGTCTCAAGATGCCAGGGAGCAGCGGCATCATCACGGTCGCCTGCGATAGAAGGATGTGGTGTGCTCCCTTGGCGCGCCTACCAAGCCACGGCGGCTAAAAAACCAGATGACGAGGGTGCCGTCCTACCTCCGGAGACCACCCCCACAGAAAGAAGAAGCAGCTCCTCCTCAACAGTCGTCAGGAGGCTGGTGTGCCCACCGATGGTGCCTCAGGCCCCGCGCCCACTGCTGGGGCGCCCCTTCCTCCGCATAGGAAGGCAGCCCGGTGCCTCCCTTAGGACGGGCTTGGGGGCTTCCGACTGGAGAGCCTCTGACCTGACCAGTGCAATGAGGGAGGTGCTCGGGCACCACTTGGAGGCGTGCTTTGATACGCGTACCCATGAGCAAGACGCACGGCGAGGCGCCAGGTGCGCGAGAGTTCATCACCAAGGCGATCCAGGAGCTTCAGGAGGCAAGGGCCATGCGCGGCGAGCTTCGCCCAGCACGGCCTCCCAGTGTAGCTGCGGCCCCTGACATGGGCAGCGAGCTACGCATCTGCGTCAACATCCCAGGCCTCAATATGGCCGCGTCGCAGGACCTCTTCTGGCCGTCCGTGTGGCCGGAGTGGGGGCTACCCCTGCAACTAACGTCTGCATGCCGTTTGGCGCCTGCTGAATGTGGCGCCTATACCAGCGCTTTGCGCAGAGTGCCATGGCATCTCACGAGGCCAGGTGCTCGGCGGTCCTGTCTCAAGAGGTCCAGGGTCCGTGCGAGCCCCCGGACCTCGTGAGCCTCCCGGGCCTCAGGAGCCGCATAACTCGTAGGAGCGATCTTCGTGGCACGCGTCTTCAGCTACCTCAACACTTCTACAACAATGGTGCCAAGTGACTTTTTGGTTTCTTCCGTTGATGGCGCCTCCAGTTTTGATTTTATTGTTGTGAGTGAGTGAGTCTGTCCATTACCAATCCGGCTCTTCAGTGCGGCTGCGGCTGCGGCAGACGGCGTGGCGGACAGGCAGAGTCGCGGAGACCAGGGCAAGGGAGGCCGGAGCCCGGAGCAGAGCCGGCGTGCAGAGCAGTATAGAGCCGCAGCCGCAGAGGAGAGCCGGAGAGAGGGAGAGCGGCGGAGAGGGGGCGCGGACCGTCAGATGGGGAGGAGCGGGGACGCAAGAAAGGCGCGCGACGACACCAGAGGGCACGGAGCACGGACACCAGTGGGAGGGAGGGGAGGGGTCGGAGGGGTAGGAGAAGGAGGAGGGGACCCGGTGGGGAGGGGGCGAGGGATGGGCGGAGTGGACGGGAGGGAGAGGAGGAGGGCGGCGTGGAGGAGGAATGGAATTGGGGCAGGGCGGAGGTTTAGTTTGTCTCGAGTGGATAGGGAGCGGAGAGGCGGGGGAAGGGGGCAGCATTGGCCAGGAGCTGTGGTGGGGAGGGGGGGTGAACGGGGAGAGGAGAGCCGGAATTATCCGGGATTGGACGAGCAGTGGGCGGGGCGGGGGGGGCACCGGACGGTGGGGAGAGGGAGGGGGGTACTCTCGTTTGGACCGCAGGGACAACGGAATGAAGGGAGGGGGTCAGTCGCCGGATGAGGCTCTGCCTACGGGGAAGGGTGCGGGCGGGACGGGCGGACTGAATGCGGGAGGGGGCGGGCGGCGGCGCCTGGGAGCGCGGCGGCTGCGCGCGTTAGGCAGAGGGTGGGGGAAGAGTCGGGAGAGAAAGAGATGGAGGAGGGCGCGGCGCGCGGGGGGCCAAATTAAACCCCCGCATTGCCGTTCTTTTTTTCCTCTTTGCCGTCTGCTGGCGGACGGCAAAGAATTCTTTGCCGTCTGCCAGACGGAAAGAATTCTTTGCCGTCCGCCAGCAGACAGGCAAAGAGGATGACCGTTAGACGGCCACCGCCGTGAAAACTGTGGGCCCCTCTTACCTCTTTGCCGTCTGCTGGCAGACGACAAAGAAGTGGCCCGTGTGACCTACCCAGTGCAGTACCCCCATGGGGTCCACTTTGGACTTTGCCGTCTGCTGGCGGATGGCAAAGAACTCTTTGCCGTCTGCTGGCGGACGGCAAAGAGCTCGCAGATGGCAAAGACCCTGTTTGCCATCAGCTGGTTCTTTGCCGTCTGCTTTGAGAAGACAGACGGCAAAGAGCCTCTTTGCCATCAGCTGGCAGACGGCAAAGAGCTGGCAGATGGCAAAGACCCAGATTCCAGTAGTGTATGCTCGCATAAGCCGATGTGGTCGTTTACCTTGCACCTGACCATGTATTGCTCCTGGTGTTGCCCCTGCGGGCTTCATGCATTGCTAGCTCTCCCCCTGAACATCCCACGAGAGGGGGCCGATGGCACGGTGCCTGTGCTCGGGTCCATCCCTGCAGCACCGATAAACCTAAGAGACTTAGCTCTGCCTCACGGGCCGGCCCCGCGCACGTCACCTCAACGAGTCCTTAGTGCCTTCGTCTTCTCACGGAACGATCCTAGCAGATCAGTAAGCGCGTCCGCCCCATATATGTCGCAACTAACTAATATGCAGGAACCTTCGGAGACAGGACCTCGGATGGCCTTGCCGACACCTCGCCGCCCTAAAAGGACACACCGCGATCAAGCAGCGTTCTAGCTCACGAAAGGCTAAGTGAAATCGTTTTCATGCACCACGTGCCGTAGGGCACAGCCTTTCCTAAGCACCCTTTCGGGGCGAGCCATTTCACTCTCACGCAAATCGCTTGCACGTTAAAGGGGGCCCCTTGAGAATCGCACCTTAGGGGCTCCTACTGGCCCTCGAGCCCCCACCCCTGGCCTTGACCACGGCATCGCGACCTGGCATACCAGCGGTGGTTGAGCTCTACTCGAGGGCCGGGTCCTAAGAACGTAGAGCTCCATGATGAGCGGGGAGAGAGGGGTCGCTTGCCTCGCAGAGGGGTACAGGGGAAGGGGTGTGGCCCAACGCTGGTGATGTCTTTCGAAATATGATGAGCATGAGTCTCCTCACGCACCTCCTGCGGGGTTTGCCTTGATTCTGTTCACACACGAACACGTCACCATGTACCCTTGATGCCGGGGGTGATGCACCGCAGCTCACGTCGAAGGAGACCCGTCCAGAAGCGCGGTACGCAAGCAATCCGGCGGGCCCTTTTGAGGACCCGAAACCCCACACGCCCGGGAGGGACCCCGTCAGGGCACACCGAGGCTATGGGCTTCCCTAGGTCGGCCTGAACGCCCCTAGGGCCTCGAGGTTCGCTGCCCTAAAATGAAGAAGAACGAACAAAGAACGAGGAAGAAGATGAACAAAGGGAGAAGATGAAAGTAAAGGTAAAAGTGGTAGATGGATTTGTTCGATTGTGTGTTGTTCAATCGGCCGTCACCTCTCATCTATTTATGATGCGGCTGGACTTCCCGTACAAGAAAAGGACTAAAAATTCCGTCCAAAACATCAAAAACCCTAACATAACTTAGACAGGAATCTTTGACAATTTTCCGGATCAACTCGGAGCCACCGAGTGGTTCGTTTCGGTATCACCGAGTGAACATTGCCAACTCTATAATTTTCTGGATCAACTCGGTCTCACCGAGTCAATCAACTCGGTCAGTCCGAAATGACTCTGTAGCTTCTGTTTTTGACCTTGTTTTGCCCCCACAGTTTGCATACGACCTCGGATTAAGATGATTTTTATATCAAAATCAACCATTTCGATGAGATGCAGAACTTTCGTGTTGAAACATTTTCCATCAGAGGCTATCTTAATTGAGTTTCTGACATTCTTTAATCTGATGTCAACATGAGCATCTCTGAAATTGTCACAACTTTTGCATCTGAGCTCCATTTTGGACCATCTCCGTATCCATCTTGATCTCCTTGAAGAGAGCCATCTAGAGGTGACCTCCAATCATAATTTTGAATTAGTCTTGATATAGCCCAAGCTACTTTTATGACTGTGCCACTTTTGAGCGTCAACACATGCCCCCCTATTTTTCTGCAAAGCTTGTGTGCCGAAAAATAATTTGCACGGAGTTGGTTCTAAGCACGATGTCAACACGTCATCGGCCATTTGCATATTTTTAGGACGATAAGTATATATCGGCCAACTTTACTCTTAGGGCGATAATTGTGTATCGGCCATCTAGATTAGCAACAAAAGTGTAGCTAATGGAATGTATGATGATGTGGTAATACCCTTGCATGATGTAGGAAATTATATTGCATCCATGGATTAAAATAAGCCCATTGAGGGTAACCAATCATACCTGATGACGAATTCCATGGCATAGGCATTAATGGCATAGTTGAAGAATATGGATAATGTGTAGACTGAAGATGTTGAAACCTTCGGCTTGGTCTTTCATAGTTTTCACTCTTTTCCTTCTTAACCTTTGCCGCACTTCTTGTAATGGAAGCTTGCACATAATTCTTATTTTGAGTACTTCCTTTGGGAACCCATGCCATGTTCCTTTCTTCAAGCTCTTGTGCACTAAGTTTTTGTAATTTCTTCTTTTGCCAATATGATAAGCTGAGTGGGCACCCCGGCTATGATTTTCTTTGAAGTAATGTTGACTCTTGTTTTACCATGTGCACTTTCAACTTCTTCTCTTTAGATTTGGCACTTGATTGACTCATCTCATTGTCTTTAGTAGCCAATGTCAACACTTTAATTGGCTCTTTATCCTCTAAAATCAAATCTGAAGTAGCACACTTACGACCATCTTTTTTAACGTGATAGACTTGCTCAACCACCTCCTTATTCTTCCTTGTGCTCCGGACCGATTCTTTTGGAGTGAAATGGTCTTTAACATATGATTGTTTATTGAACGTGTGCCTTTTTGGAGCTGCATGATCTTTGTGAAATGGTTTTAAATAAGATGGAGAATGTGCACTTGAATCATACATGTCCCATGGTGAATATGGATAAAAATGAGCATAGGGAGGTATCCATGGCATTGGCATTGGCGGCGCAAAATAAGGATATGAATATGTTGCATTGAAATTTTCCCGTTGCCAATACCGGCCTCAGATTTACGCCTAGGGGGTGATCTTGACGCTTTTGAATTACTAGTCCGATAAGCAATCTTCTCCTCACTTATCTTCTGATATTTTTCCAATAGTTGCGCGAAAGTGACTTTTGGCTTTTTACCTTTGTGCTTACCTTAGCCTTTACTTGCATCGATCTTTGGATTTTCCTGTTACCCCCTAGTACTTGGCGTATTCATTGCAACTTTGATGGAATTTTTGCCCTCAAGAATATTATCAATGTGCTCTTGAACAACTTCCTTACTTGAAAGCTTGATCCCATTATCCGCAGTTTTTACCTTCTCATGTTGAAATGGATCGTCTTGAAGCAGCTGATGCAAAAATCATTTTCCATCAGGACCAATCAAAATAGACTGGTCATCTCTTGGTGTCTCAACAAATTTCAATCGTCCTCTATCAATGGCTGATTTGACTATTTGATGAAACATGTTGCAATCCACAAAACTATGCTTAAACGAATTATGCAACTTACAATACATTCGTCCTTGGATAGATGGCTTGACATGGTGATCAAGAATTCTAATGTAATTATTTTTGAACAACAAATCCAAGATTTGATCACACATGTTTGAATTGAAGGTATACTTCTTATTTTCTAGACGATCTGGTTGTGAGAATGGCTTTGGAGTTAAGCAAACGAATGGTTCAGATTTTACATCACCCCATTCGGCTATGGATTGTGTTTTGCACTCTATATCCGAAGTATTTGGATAAGATATTATATTAGCATCGATTTTCTCAACATAATTTACTCTTGGCTTTAAATTTTTGAAACAAAAATATTTAGAACATACATGTCTCAATTGAAACCAAATGCAAGCCAAATAATAAATAAGCAAAGCTACCCAATTAGATATGAACTTTAGATAAAGCAATGGGGAAAGCCTTGGCTCCAACAATAAGTCACTATCGGTCTTTATAAATGGCGCAATGGGTTGACAGATATGCTCAATAACAATTTTATTGCTATCAATTAAATTACCCTTCTTCATTGGTCTTTCAAAATTACTTATGAGGATTTTCTTAATAGATGCATCAACAATAAAGTTGTAACCAAATGTGAAAACAGGTAAATTACTTGCAAGCCATACCTATTCAAATATGTTGGGAGAGCATGATGGTGGTGCGACTTGAAGAACATCTTGATCCGTCTTTGGATGGCTCCCCAATGCCTTGTCATCTTTTTCTATATTCCGTGCATCATTGCTTTGACGATCCATGTCAGCCAAACTTTGTTCAGCTAGTTGTTCTTGTCCTTGAGGCTTATCAATTTCTATGCACGGAACTCATAGGGCAGGAAGTAGGTTCCATTGACTTCAGAAAAATCAAGCATGGTTGTTTTGCTATGCTTGCCATGCCCTTTCCCAATAATGCTTGCCTCTTTGGATTTGATGGACCCGAAATATATACTACTTGATTCGGCTTTTTCAACCGAAGCACTTTCATGTTCCGAATCATCCTTCTTTTCATTGATTCTACCAATTGGCAATGCTTTTTTTATTTGAGCCAATTATTTTTATGTTTGTTTCTGGAGGCGAGTGGCAAAATTGGCTTTAAGCTTTTTCTCAATTTCAGCCCACTTCGAATATGATTGCCCCCCAATGCTTTTAGATTCTTTCGGCAATGACAGACTGGTGTTGCCAAAATTTGCCATTGTGTAGGGGGTGTATAATATGATGTTGTACTAGGTGAAGGCATATGCATTGTTGTAAAACCATATTTTTACTCGCCAATTTCACTAATTGGTAAAGATTCATCTTCTTGTAAAACTCTAGCTTTTGTTGCATTATAATCAGGAACTAACCCCTTATCATGTTCTTCAAGGCAAAGAGCACTAATCTTGTTATTTTGGGCTATATCCCTTTTTAACATAGCCACTTCCCATTCTGTAAGGGATTACTCCGCAATATTTTTAGATTCCTTCGGCAATGAGGTGTAGCCAAAATTATGCAATTGCGTAGAGGATACATTATATGCTACAATATTAGATGATGGCATGTGCACTCCTGGAAAATTTTCACTTATTCGGCTATGACTATGAAGGTGCAGAGCCGGATTATGAGCATCTACAGTGTATACGGTGCCGAAAAATTACTAACATGAGGTGTAGTATATGATGGTTGAGAGTAACTGGCGGAATAGCCAGTAGTAGCATGGCCAATTCTCTCATTCATCGGCATGGTTGGATTAGTATATTGCACATTGGTTGCCGAGGAATAAAAGGGTGAAACACTTTCTTGCATGGCATTGGAAATTCTAACATGAGGTGTTTCAAATTTATTAACCGAACTCACCATGTTGTTCATCGGCATAACGATTTGTGGGGTTGCCGATGCTTGAGAGTTGGGATACATATGGTGCATGTTACTAGTATCATAAGAAGTTGAAGCATGTAAATTACTTTGAATCGGCCCTTGCACGTAGTTAGATGCATGATTGAAAAAACTATGGCTGGCCGATAGAGTATACTCATCGAACAATCTAGTAACACCACATGAATTATTTGCATCTACACAAGGGGATTGGGTATTCATATTACCTTTGTAGACTGCAAACCCTAGATGACGATCTCTTCGTAGCAAGAACGGGCTGGAGACCATTCAAAGCTTTGTCCCCAACGGAGTCGCCAAAAAGTGTGTTCACACATGAACACGTCACCGTGTACCCTCGACGCCGGGGGTGATGCACCGCAGCTCACATCGAAGGAGACCCATCCAGAAGCGCGGTACGCAAGCAATCCGGCAGGCACTTTTGAGGACCCGAAACCCCACACGCCTGGGAGGGACCAGTCATGGCGCGCGGCGGCTATGGGCTGCCCTAGGTCGGCCTGACCGCCCCTAGGGCCTCAAGGTTCGCCGCCCTGCAATGAAGAAGAACAAACGAAGAACAAGGAAGAAGAAGAAGGAAGGGAGAAGATGAAAGTAAAGGTAAAAGTGGTAGATGGATTTGTTCGATTGTGTGTTGTTCAATCGGCCGTCACCTCTCATCTATTTATGAGGCGGCTGGACTTCCCGTACAAGAAAAGGACTAAAAATTCCGTCCAAAACATCAAAAACCTTAACATAACTTAGACAGGAATCTTTGACAATTTTTGGGATCAACTCAGAGCCACCGAGTGGTTCATTTCGGTCCCACCGAGTGAACATTGCCAACTCTCTGTAATTTTCCGGATCAACTCGGTCTCACCGAGTCAATCAACTCGGTCGGTCCGAAATGACTCTGCAGCTTCTATTTTTGACCTTTTTTGCCTCCACAGGTTGCATACGACCTCAGATTAAGAAATTTTTTATATCAAAATCAACCGTTTCGACGAGACGCACAACTTTTGTGTTGAAACATTTTCCATCAGAGGCCACATTAATTGAGTTTCATGACATTCTTTAATCTGGTGTCAACATGAGCATCTCTGAAATTGTCACTACTTTTGCATCCGAGCTCCGTTTTGGACCATCTTCCTATCCATATTGATCTCCTTGAAGAGAGCCATCTAGAGGTGACCTCCAATCAGAATTTTGAATTAGTCTTGATATAGCCCAAGCTACTTTTATGACTGTGCCACTTTTGAGCGTGAACAAATTCCTCACAGAACAGGGAGCATGCCCAAGATCAAAAGCCTGAAGAAGCTCGCCCTTGCGATGAGAGAACTGCCGCAGGCTGCAAGCCTATTAAGCTAAGTCATCTCACACGTGCTAGCTTGAGCCTTGTCATTGACGTTTTGTTTTCTGGCGACCTCGCTTGGGCAAGGGAACCTTCCTCTTAGTTTTTCGGAAGCTGATTGCAATACAAAGGGGACCTCCTGAGCATCGCGCCTCAGGGGCTCTTACCCGACCTCGGGCCGCTCACCTCCTGGCCTTGACCACGGCATCATGACCTGGCATACCAGCGACGCCCGAAGCTTGCCTGGGGACTGGGTCCTATCAGTGTAGAGCACTAAGCTGCCGCGGGGGCAAAAAGCGGGCCCGTGCCCAAGCAAGAAACGCAAATATTTTGCAAACCAGGAATATTAACATTAATGCACAAGCGCCACGGTCCTTACATGCCCTCACGGGGCCCTTCACAATTTTCTACACAGGAAACAAAACCAAAGAAAAGATCTCCCGAGGACCACAACTCAGGAGGCGCCGGCATCACGGCGCCCAGCCAGCGTCATCTTCCTCCTAGACTCGGGCACGGCGGCGTGGTGGCTCGACATAGTCATCGTTGCTTGAGCTCGACCCGGAGGAGGCGCCGCTGCTGCTGGAGGTGTTGAGGCCAAGAGCAAGTTCATCGCGGGAGGCCTCGCCGCCACTGTTGCCACCCCTGGAGCAGCACTCCAGGCGTCCGCTATCTTCCCAGAAGACCTTGAAGAAGAGCATCGATGCCCCGTCGTACCTAAAATGAAGGGCATGCCTCCCTTCCAAGCCACAGGCGCGGGCGACTGTCCTCCAACCCTAGGTCATGAAGACATCACCGGAGAAGGTGGCTTCGACCTCCACCTGCGAGGCTTGGCCGCAGCAGCCGTCGTGCTGTAGCCATAGCTCCACGGGTCCCCGCACCGGTAGCTCCTCAGCCAAGGCGCGCAGGAGCCGGAACCAGGTGCGCGGCGGCATTGTCACCCACACCGTGAACTCGCGGGTTGTGCTGTCGGTATGTGCCCGTGGGTGAGGTGGTCGGGCGGTCGTCGCCTGCTTCCCTCCACGGCCTCGTTCTCCACAGTGCCCTTGGTCACCCCCGTGGGAAGGGCCCTATGAGTGGATGATCGGGCCAGCATGAACTCCCGGTAGTGCACGCTCGCACCGGGAAGGGGTTGTCGTGGGTGTTGCGATGGCCCGGCGAGGGCGGCCACGGCCCCTCTTCGGTGGGAGCGGCTTCGGCACCACCTGCGGAGCCTTCCCTTTCTCGACAGCAGAGAACCTCCTAATCGGTGCCATGGAGGCTGCGGCAAGGAGACGAAGGGGCAACAAGAGAGAAGATGGAGACGGGCTGGGGGCTCCGCCTCCCTTGCCCTCTTATAGGAAGTCAAAGGCCAACCGGCACCGCTCCATGTTTCGAGCGATGATGGCCCTACTGCATGCACCAGGCAGTTGTCAAGTTGAGGCAGTTGCCGAGTTGGAGTGGGGAAGTGGAGTCGTCTACGTCTCGTCGGGCGCCACACGTTAGCCTGGCCCGCAGGTGGTTGGGGCCCATGGAGCTTCGCCCTTGCCCCTTGGCTTCGCCTCGAAGCCAGCCCGAGCGCACCTTGGGCCCGGGGTCTACTGTCGGTGTTTTGGGAACCAGGTACCCAGACTTGCCTACCTGCAGCCCACGGCGTGGCCCCCAGCGGCAAGACCTTTGAGACGAGACCCTCGCGAGGGCCTCCTGGCCTCGCGAGCTGGATGACACCAAGACCTCCAGAGGAGCGGCCTCCCCAGGCTGCCTCCCGAGGAGTAGAGATTTCTATGTAGGTACCCAGCCTCTCGAGGCTGTGATGATGTGAGCCATGACGACCAAGGCTAGGTGGGTGCCAGCGGGCGCAGAGGAGGCAGTTTCCCTTTCGGTGCTATGGGGGCAAGGACAACCAAGGGTTCCGAAGGAGCCCTCCAAAGGTTTCCATTCTGGTGCAATGAGACAAAGACCACGAGCTCGGCTGGACGGATGTCATCACCGAGCCCACTGCTACATCACGACCAGAAGCTTTGCAGGCGAAGACCACCTTTCGTCAGGATAAGATGTACTACTTGTCCCCTTTTGAATTGGCCACTGTGGGATCCCTTCCCTCCTAAGTTTTGAGGGAAGAGGACCAAGGCCAATATAAATATAGGTTAGAAACCACCGTAGAGGGGTCGACTCATTCTCACCCCCTGAGCCCTCGTGAGGCAGCTCACGCACTGTACTAGTTCATCCTCAAACCTCCTCGCGAGGCCAATCCACCACAAAGCAGGAGTAGGGTTTTACACCGCAAGGTGGCCCGAACCTGGGTAAACTGCCGTGTCCATCTTCTTCCCCGCTCGAGCGTGTGTCCGGCGAGGCTAGGTTGTAGGGTGACGAGCTTGAGACTTGAGAGGTTGAGATCTTCGCACATGCCCCAGAGTTCGAACCTTCTTGGGTCTGCGGAGCCCTGAATCCGACACAAGCACTCCTGCGGAAGGAATGTTGTTAGTGGTCTCGATGGTCTCATTGCCGGTCTCCTCAGTAGCTTTCTTGGTGGTCCCTTCATGCGCCAGCCTTGACGGTCTTGTCGGCAGCAATCTTGTTGGTCTCGGTAGTGGCATGTAACACCCGGGATTTTGGCTTTTTCTTTTTCCTTTGTTTTTCCTTGGATTATTGCTTTGATTTGTTTTTCTGTGGCTATGTGGTCTGAAAACATGGGAAGAATATATCTTCCTGAGTTTCATAGTGGCTTGTCAGGCTCTAAATCATCCCAAGACCCTGTCATTTCTCATCCTAGCCCAAATCCCAATATTCTTTTTATTGGGAATATTCCTTTTCTATTAAAGGAATAATTCTTCTTGCCCTAGGTTGTGAAACAACCTATATTTTTGTCACTCCCAAAATTCCCAAATAATTCTCATAAATTGTTTGGGTCGTATCTTCCTTAGATATGTCAAAACCCTTCCTTGGCATCATCAAAGATAATTCACAAATATTCCTTTTCTCATTCTGCCCTAAGTGGCTTTTTGATAAGGAAGTGTCATTTATCTTTGCTTGATTGACTCCAAACTTTTTGGACACCTTTTCTTGTCCATATCATGGCCACATGACAAAATTCAACTCAATTTTTCTAGTGAACCTTCCTCAGCAAATTTCCAAAGTTCCTGTCTGAGGGAAGCCTTTGTGAAGGAAGTACTAACTAGGGTAATCCAAATGAGTTGAAATTTTGCAAGGTCCTTCATATGATCAAATCATGACTCTCCTCAAGATTTGAGCTCACTTCATCACTCTATGTGAGCACATCATCAATTCTTGGTTTCTGGCCAGATATTCAGGTTGTGAAGCAACTATATTTTATATTGCTTCATTATGGCTGAAAATTTACCAGGCCATTCCCCTTTCCATATTAACTCTCTCCACCAAGTTTTGGATTAATTCATCAAGCCATTTGCCTTGTGCAATTTTCCTAAGTTTCTACCTATATTGAAGCTCTGTGAAGCAAGTACCATTTTGGTATTTCCATATGGTATGAAAATTTTACAGCAGCTTCATATCATCAAATAACTCATCTCCTCCAAGTTTCAGCTCATGCAAAGCATTTGTGTGAGTGCTACTTCATGTTTTCCAAATCTGGACAGTGTGGCACTTTCTACAGCAAGTACCAGCTAAACCCCTCCTCTTAAGCTGATACTTGGCCACCTCAGTGATCTTAGCATGTAATAACACCATGCAAAGACCAGTGTCTATCCCCGCTCGGATCTTCCTCACCACAGCACAAACAGGTTGATGTATATCTGCTTTGCCACTCAGTCCATTTCTCTTCTTTGTCCCTCAGCTCATTTCTTTCTTCATTGATACTAAGGGTAGTATGACTATCTACTGGACATGGTCGAACTGGCCAAAACGTTCCACTTGCACCAGTTCACGCGGTGACCACAGGGCGAACGAGCCAAATCCCGCGCTCTGGCCGACCGCGTGCCCTATTGCCGCCCTCTTCCTCCGCGTCTCGATGCCTCTCCTTGTCCAGGAGCTCCCCCGTGCTCGTCTGCATCGTCTTGTGCCCGGGCCCGCTCCCGTTTTGTCGTCATCGAGCGCTAGCAGTCATGCCCGTGATGCTAGCCTCCCCTGTCCTCCATTGTTTTCGAGCTCGAGCTCACCCGTGAGCTCTAGAGCCCTCCCCTCGGCTATTTAAGGAGTGCCCAACCTCCTCCGCACGTCACCATTCCCTCCCCTGCCTCCCTAGTCCACCGAAGCTCGCCGTATCCACCTCCATCCACCATGACCACCGTGGGTCCTCCTCGGTCCAGCGAGCCTAGCCCTCCTCTCCTCTCCCCTCCACCACCATCTTCTTCCCCGGAGTCTGGCGCCCCTCCCCATCCTCTCCACTCATTGCCGGAGGCGCCTGTGCCCTCGCTCCCAAGAACGCCCGCCACCCGCCCGCACCTCTGTTCGCCAATGCCGCCATCGTTTCTTCCACTCCCCGATGTAGCTGGCCCCCTGGGCGGGTGCGGCACTCCGCCAGGACCTCGCTGGTGGCCTCGCCTTGGCCAAAGACGGCCGGAGCCGGCCGGGCCATCGCCGGCAATGTGGCCCCGCCCTTGCCTCCTATGTTTCCTGTCGGGGTGCAGCAAGGGGGAAGAAGACGACCGAGCCAGGCGGGCCCCTCGTCCTTCCCCGACCCCACGCATCAGCGACCGAACCCCGAGGCCACGTCAGTAAGTGAAGACGGTTTTCAGGAAATACGTTTTCTCCTTTGCGAAGGCGTATTCTGTTGAAGCTTCAGTCAGAAACACGCTTTCACTTCTGTGAAAGCATACTCTGGTTCTACTGCGGCTCGAAATACACTTCCTGTGTTCTGAAAACGTATTCTCAGATAAACCGCTTTATGTTTTTCCTCCCAGGGACTTGTTTTTAGGAATATTGTTACAGATTGGTCCCTGATCTTCCAACCTTCGTATCTCCACGACCGTAACTCCGATTGAGGTGAATCCAACGCTCTATCTGTTGGTAACATTTTCACTAGATGGTCCCACTATGAAAATGACCTTTATACCCTTGCCCTTATCTTGCCCCTCCGAGAGTGAAGCCTCCAATGAATCGTGCTGTGATTTCACCGCACTTCTTCCCGGAGTATCCGGCAACCCCAGGCAAGCCACAACAGCCACTTGCAAGATGGATTTGCAATAGCCATGGTTTCTTCTTAAAATGTTTAATAAATGTTTGCCCTTTACCACTGACATTGTTGTTTTCTGTTATGCTTGTGGATCCCTGCTTATCATCATGTTATGCTATGCTGCACTCTGTTAGTCGAATGATTACTTGCGAAGTAGTGTTGCTCTCGTATTTCATGCTAGTACTTATGTCATGCTAGTGATAGTGATGTTCATCTGATGCATGATTATCGTCAGTTATGGAGAGTATCTGTGATATGCATGATCATCGCTATGCCATGTTCATCTGCATCTAGTGGCCTAAGTGTTGTATTATTATTGATGCTAATGATTCATATGGTTATGTTGCTGTTAATATCATGTTCATGCACATTATTATTTCATCATGTTATTATGACTCAGCATCATTTGCATTCAAGTTTAACCGGACTTTAATCAAACTTGAACACCTATTGGCTGAGTCATAGTGCCATCGAATCGAGCTGACCTGTGCAGCCACACTTGCCTTATGGGGGGTCCTAACTGGGTCTATTGTCATACCTCTTGCCAGTGCCTCCAACTAGGGAAGGTTATGGGTGCGCGCTACCCTGATCAGGTAGGCGGGCATAAGCCTTGTGTGCCCGTGTTGGTATTGAGTTCATGTCCCTGTTTGGGACCGTTTTGTTTTGCCACGATGGTGGCCGTTGGATGCCACGCGGTGACATCGGGGCCACCCATGACTTATCCCAAAGGGGAGTTGGTCGGAGTGGCCGGGAGAGTGTCATGGCAATAGATCGGTTTTGTCGAAACATCGTTGGTCCACCCGAATGGGAGTACGAGGCCTTGGGTTCCGTGGTGTGGGTACAGTGTGCAAACCTCTGCAGAGTGTGTTTAATCTATCGATAGCCGTGCCCGCGGATAAGGGCCCATTTCGTAGTAGGTCACACTATGGGTCAACAGTAATAATAATCTGTTTAATAACAACCCCGGTTTGATGATGAAAGGAGTGGTTGATCCTTATGTGATCGCGAGAGGATCACTGCGGTATCGAGGATACCAAAGTTGGTTGAGGTTTATGGTGTTATGCGAGAATCAAGGGTAAAGATCAAGCTCCTTGTGGTGATGTAATGATTACTACGGCATTGTTAATACCAAGCTTGATTTGATCCTGAGGTGATCGTGTAGTGACCATGATGGTAAGTGATTCATGTGGTGGTTACGAGGTAACCCCGAACAGAGTAAGTTGGTGCATAATATTGTTAACATGTTGCATGCTAGTATCCTCATATGTTCAAGCCATGCTCATCTGGAATTGTTCTAGCTTATCATGTTCATCGTGTGCATGCCATGTGTTCTGCTAGTATCATGTTCATCTTTGTTCAGTAACCTGTAAATGCCATGTTGTTGTTTGTCTTGATTGCTTTGGTGGACGTGAGCTTGCAAGTACATTCAATGTACTGACCTGGTGTGTCATGCCAGTTTGCAGGTCATGCCTTGTCTGCTTGCTTGTTTGCCAGGGATCATGTGTTTGCGAGCTAGGATAAATGTTCCAGCCAGCGTCCTTGCGGAGTGGAGTCCATCGTCGTCGTCGCTGTTCTGCTGCTAGAATCTATTCCACTGCTATGAGTTGGTCTGCTGCTTGCATAGAGCAACCTTGGCAGGCATAGTGTCGTCGTGCCAATGTAATCCCCTTGTACCCATATCAATTGTAATAAAGAGTTGATTTGTTCTATGCCAAGCAGTGCTGTATTCCAGGGACTTACCTCGATCTCTGGGCTGGAATACGGGGCATTCCGGTCTCTCTGAGCTGGGGTGCCACAACGGTTGGTATCAGAGCAGGTCTGGTTGTAGAGCGTCCTAGTCCGTGCGAACATTAGAAAACGGTAGTATAGAGTCTTGTCAGTCTACTGCATTTGATTGTTGCATTTATTTGCCACATAGCATGCATATAGACTTATTTGGTCACTAACGGTCTATCTTGTGAGTGTAGGTGGTTTCGATCCACTACATCCCTGCTTTTCTGGTGTTTGGTGTCTGTTCTGTCCCAGCAGAGTGATGCCGTGGAACCAAGTGTTCCAAACACCATTTGCAGGAATTATGCTCAAGTATCGCGCCAATATCTTTCCGCCATCCACCCATATCCTTTCGGTGATAGACTTGTCTCTATCCCGAATCGTGCCCTTCAGCTCACCACTTTGGTAACCCTTACTGATCTTTGTTATCAGAAAAGGGCAATGCCAACAAACCCAGTTTTCCACTACTATCCTACCCTGTCATCGTATTCTTTGGACGTGTACGGTTTCCCTTCCATCCACTTGATGATGATGTGGTCGTGACCTCCGTGTTCTGCCACATGATCACCAAGTCCGTCCTCACCTCCGTATCCGTCCAGATGCAATCGGTGTTCCGCCAGCGCTTGGTGTAGCTTTGTTTACACCAATCCTTCCACACATGGATTCACTTTCGTGCACACCGCCACAGCATATTAGATTGCAGTACCAAAGTTTCCGTGAGATTTATGTGCTTAAGCCTGCATGCATATTGTTGTTGTGAGTAGAAGTAATATGTGATGTTGCTTGAATATATTTGCAGCTTGTATGATGTGTGTTTTGTTGGAATCAATCGTTTCTTGTGCTTCTTGGTTTGAATCTTTGGTGTTACCCTATTTTTCCCCGTATGGAAGTTGCTCATCATCCGACACCGGACCAGAAAAATAAATGGGAAGTGTATATACATCAGGAAGCTCAGTTAAACACAATGAGATTGTCAGCTGACAGCATCGTATTGCAAACATCCGGTCTGAATACAAATTATATCCCACTCAGACTTTCAGCATCAGGTACCAGTCAGAGAGACATTTTCACTGCAGGAATGATTAACCCAGCAGGAGAACAAAGTTGGGTACAAGGCCAACCGAACATTTCAAGTCAAAAGTGTGGTCTGATTCTGCTATGAGTAAGATTTGAAACATGCTACACCCGGAAGACAGTCCAAATATGCGATGAATTCAGCAAGAAGAACAGTCAGGCAATATTTTTCATATAAGTAATCAACAGTCGGAGTGTCCAGAATATATATATATATATATATATATATATATATATATATATATATATATATATATATATATATATATGTATGTATGGCATCCCATTCGCAAAGAAAAGTAAACCAGCAAAGCGTATAAGGCAAGTTTCCTGAATCTTCCTCGGTAAGGTATGAATGACTTCCCGTGCCAGATATTCAGTGTTCTTCAGTAAGATACCGCAAATGCTTCTGGCATAAGGTACTGAGTCTTCCCTAGCAAGTCACTAAGGGAGGAAGCTTCTGAGGTACGGCACCAAATCTTCTTCAGCAAGCTATCTGGCGAAAGGTTCCAGCGCAAGCCATCTAGTCTTCCTCAGCAAGATACTCTCGATGGTTTGCAACACAAGCTGCCTAATCTTCCTCAGTACGACACTGGCATAAGATATTTAATAATGGGTTGGCAGCATATGCATCACAAGTCTCAGGTCTACAATAGATGGGTCAGAAATAAGAATCAGACAGAACACAAGTACACCTCGGGAATCAGATATTCCTATATACAGTGAGCATGCCGCCAAATTCATACACGACCCTTGTACCATGAAGAATTCAAGGTGAGCATCCGACAACCTCATCGGGTATGTAAGAGAAAGAAAGCCAGTGGATGATGCAAGAACAACATTGAGACAACTATCTTGACAGTGGTTATCAAGGTCAGCCTCCTCACACCCGACAAAGTGATATTATTAACCTTTGTCACTGTCTCGTATGATTGACGACAACAATAAGCTTCGTACAAGCACATGTGAACTTGGCAAATATCCCGAGACTCGAGACATGAATAAGGCCAAGGTATGATTGCCAAATATTGCATATGACAACACCCACGGTCACACGAAGAATCAAGAATATATATGGCAACGTTCTTTCAAATAAAGGATCTAGACCAGTAAAACAATGATGAAGGAGCACGATCGGCAATACAAGTATGATTAGGGTTGCATGACCAACAGGGTACAGATACCCCGAACAGTTTGAGTCAGTACCGATCACCATGAAGATACACCAAAGGGGTCTACTCCATATGGGTAAGGACCTCATAGCAAGGTAACCCGCTCAGCCAACCGTATGTGCTCAGTATTGTCGGTATCGAATATCCATGCCTGTCGTGTCAGACCAAAGGCCAACTCAATAGATCAACTCCGGCAACCATGTTATGGCAGCACATGGCTTAACATCCACATGAATACACCGTCAGAATGAGTAATCCGGATATTGAACGACAGTCTCACAATGTGTGCCCTCATTTATGTCACAGCAAGTGCCAGTAAAATCTTTCGTACGGATTGGATACTCAAGACTGTGAAGCCAGTCAAGATCATTCAGAGACTCCTACGAGAAGTCGGAACCCGTCAGGAGATCTGGTATGATTCACATCACTATTTTGAACCGAAGGGCATGCATATATTCAAAAAACCCAATACCTGGATAGAAGAGATTCCTTGTTCCCCGAGGAGATTTACTCTATGGAATATTCTCGGTACTGGATACAAGAATAATACCTCCATCGAGAATCACTATTGAGAAGGACACGCATATAAGTTATGATAATTTTTAGGACCTCAGCTAAGTCAGTAGATATGAAAGAAATTGGAGCCGGTGTGAACAGGAATATATGAGGTAAGTCAGATGTGGTGAAGCAAACCACCCTAGAGCAAGGCAGTCAGTCAGATAAAATCCAGCGGGAACATAATACAAAAGGGAACCTGAGTTGGAAACAGTTTCCTTGAGTCAGAATATTGGCTTCATCCCTGAGCAACCAAATTTCGAGGACGAGATTTCTTTAAGGGGGGAAGGTTTGTAACACCCTGGATTTTGGCTTTTTCTTTTTCCTTTGTTTTTCCTTGGATTATTGCTTTGATTTGTTTTTCTGTGGCTATGTGCTCAGAAAACATGGGAAGAATATATCTTCCTGGGTTTCATAGTGGCTTGTCATGCTCTAAATCATCCCAAGACCCTGTCATTTCTCATCCTAGCCCAAATCCCAATATTCTTTTTATTGGGAATATTCCTTTTCTATTAAAGGAATAATTCTTCTTGCCCTAGGTTGTGAAACAACCTATATTTCTGTCACTCCCAAAATTCCCAAATAATTCTCATAAATTGTTTGGATCATATCTTCCTCAGATATGTCAAAACCCTTCCTTGGCATCATCAAAGATAATTCACAAATATTCCTTTTCTCATTCTGCCCTAAATGGCTTTTTGAGAAGGAAGTGTCATTTATCTTTGCTTGATTGACCCCAAACTTTTTGGACACCTTTTCTTCTCCATATCATGGACACATGACAAAATTCAACTCAATTTTTCTAGTGAACCTTCCTCAGCAAATTTCCAAAGTTCCTGTCTGAGGGAAGCCTTTGTGAAGGAAGTACTAACTAGGGTAATCCAAATGAGTTGAAATTTTGCAAGGTCCTTCATATGATCAAATCATGACTCTCCTCAAGATTTGAGCTCACTTCATCACTTTGTGTGAGCACACCATCAATTCTTGGTTTCAGGCCAGATTTTTCAGGTTGTGAAGCAACTATATTTTATTTTGCTTCATTATGGCTGAACATTTACCAGGCCATTCCCCTTTCTATATTAACTCTCTCCACCAAGTTTTGGATCAATTCATCAAGCCATTTGCCATGTGCAATTTTCCTAAGTTTCTATCCATATTGAAGCTTTGTGAAGCAAGTACCATTTTGGTATTTCCAAATGGTATGAAAATTTTACAGCAGCTTCATATCATCAAATAACTCATCTCCTCCAAGTTTCAGCTCATGCAAAGCATTTTTGTGAGTGCTACTTCATGCTTTCCAAATCTGGACAGTGTGGCACTATCTACAGCAAGTAACAGCTAAACCCCTCCTCTTAAGCTGATACTTGGCTACGTCATTGATCTTAGCATGTAATAACACCATGCCAAAGACCAGAGTCTATCCCCGCTCGGATCTTCCTCACCACGGCACAAACAGGTTGTTGTTGATCTGCTTTGGCACTTAATGCATTTCTCTTCTTTGCCCCTGAGCTCATTTCTTTCTTCATTGATACTAAGGGCAGTAGGGACTATCTACTGGACATGGTCAAACTGGCCAAAACGCGCCACTTGCACCAGTTCATGCGGTGACCAGGGGGCGAATGAGCCAAATCCCGTGCTCTGGCCGTCCGCGTGCCCTGTAGCTGCCCACTTCCTCCGCGTATTGACGCCTCTCCTTGTCCAAGAGCTCCCCCGTGCTTGTATGCATCATCCTGTGCCCGGGCCCCCTCCTGTTTTGCAGTCGTCGAGTGCTGGCAGCCATGCCCGTGATGCTACACTCCCCTGTCCTCCATTGTCTTCGAGCTTGAGCTCACCCATGAGCTCTAGAGCCCTTCCCTCGGCTATTTAAGGAGTGCCTGACCTCCTCCGCACCTCACCATTCCCTCCCATGCCTCCCTAGTCCACCGGAGCTCGCCGTATCCACCTCCATCCGCCATGACCGCCGTGGGTCCTCGTCGGTCTAGCGAGCCTAGCCCTCCTCTCCCCTCCCTTCCACCACCATCTTCTTCCCCAGAGTCCGGCGCCCCTCCCCATCCTCTCCACTCGTCGCCGGAGGCGCCCGTGCCCTCGCTCCCAAGAACGGCCGCCGCCCGCCCACGCCTTTGTTCGCCAATTCCCCCGTCATTTCTTCCACTCCCCAACCTAGCTGGCGCCCTCGGCAGGTGCGGCACTCCGCCAGGACCTCGCTGGTGGCCTCGCCTTCGCCATAGATGGCCGGAGCCGGCCGGGCCATCGCCGGCATCGCGGCCCCGCCCCTGCCTCCTCTGTTTCCCATTGGGGTGTAGCGAGGGGGAAGAAGACGACCGAGCCAGGTGGGCCCCTCATCCTTCCCTGACCCCACGCGTCAGCGACTGAACCCCCAGGCCACGTCAGTAAGTGAAGACGGTTTTCAGGAAATACGTTTTCTTCCTTGCGAAGGCGTATTCTGGTGAAGCTTCAGTCAGAAACACGCTTTCACTTCTCTGAAAGCGTACTCTGGTTCTAGTGCAGCTCGAAATACGCTTCCTCTGTTCTAAAAACATATTCTCAGATAAACCGCTTTCTGTTTTTCCTCCCAAGGACTTGTTTGTAGGAATATTATTTCAAATTGGTCCCTGATCTTCCACCCTTCGTATCTCCGTGACCATAACTCCGATTGAGTTGAATCCAACGCCTACTTCTTTGTCTCGTCAAGCTCTATTTGTTGGTATCATTTTCACTAGATGGTACCACTATGAAAATGACCTTTATACCCTTGCCCTTATCTAGCCCCTCCGAGAGTGAAGCGTCCGGCAAATCGTCCTGTGATTTCACCGCACTTCTTCCCGGAGTATCCGGTAACCCCAGGCAAGCAATGAAACCACTTGCATGATGGATTTGCAGTAGCCATTGTTTCTTCTTAAAATGTTTAATAAATGTTTGCCCTTTACCACTGACATTGTTGTTTTTGGTTATGCTTGTGGATCCCTGCTTATCATCATGTTATGCTATGCTGCACTCTGTTAGTCGTATGATTACTTGCTAAGTAGTGTTGCCCTCATGTTTCATTTTGGTACTTATGTCATGTTAGTGATAGTGATGTTCATCTGATGCATGATTATCGTTAGTTATGGAGAGTATCTGTGATATGCATGATCATCGCTATGCCATGTTCATCTGCATCTAGTGGTCTAAGTGTTGTATTATTTTTGATGCTAATGATTCATATGGTTATGTTGCTGTTAATATCATGCTCATGCACATTATGATTTCATCTTGTTATTATGACTCAGCATCATTTGCATTCAAGTTTATCCGGACTTTAATCAAACTTGAACACCTGTTGGCTGAGTCATAGTGCCATCGAATTGAGCTGACCAGTGCAGCCACACTTGCCTTATGGGGCATCCTAACTGGGTCTATTGTCATGCCTCTTGCCGGTGCCTCCAACTAGGGAAGGTTATGGGCGCGCGCTACCCTGATCAGGTAGGCGGACATAAGCCTTGTGTGCCCGTGTTGGTATTGAGCTCATGTCCCCATTTGGGACCATTTTGTTTTACCACGACGGTGGCCGTTGGATGTCACGCGGTGACATCAGGGCCACCCATGACTTATCCCAAAGGGGAGTTGGTCAGAGTGGACAGGAGAGTGTCATGGCAATAAATCGGTTTTGTCGGAACACCATTGGTCCACCCAAATGGGAGTACGAGGCCTTGGGTTCCGTGGTGTGAGTACAGTGTGCTAACCTCTGCAGAGTGTGTTTAATCTATCGATAGCCATGCCCACGGATAAGGGCCCAGTTCGTAGTAGGTCACACTATGGGTCAACAGTAATAATAATCTATTTAATAACAACCCCGGTTCAATGACGAAAGGAGCGGTTGATCCTTATGTGATCGCGAGAGGATCACAGCGGTATCGAGGATACCGAAGTTGGTTGAGGTTTATGGTGTTATGCGAGAATCAAGGGTAAAGATCAAGCTCCTTGTGGTGATGTAATGATTACTATGGTATTGTTAATACCAAGCTTGATTTGATCCTGAGGTGATCGTGTAGTGACCATGATGGTAAGTGATTCCTGTGGTGGTTACAAAGTAACCCCGAACAGAGTAAGTTGGTGCATAATATTGTTAACATGTTGCATGCTAGTATCCTCATATGTTCATGCCATGCTCATCTAGTATTGTTCTAGCTGTATCATGTTCATCTTGTGCATGCCATTTGTTCTGCTAGTATCATGTTCATCTTTGTTCAGTAACCTGTAAATGCCATGCTGTTGTTTGTCTTGATTGCTTTGGTTGATGTGAGCTTGCAAGTACATTCAATGTACTGACTTGGCGTGTCATGCCAGTTTGCAGGTCATGCCTTGTCTGCTTGCTTGTTTGCTGAGGATCTTGTGTTTGCGAGCTAGGATAAACGTTCCAGCCAGCGTCCCTGCGGAGTGGAGTCCATCGTCGTCATCATTGTTCCGCTTCTAGAATCTATTCCGCTGCTATGAGTTGTTCTGCTGCTTGCATAGAGCAACCTTGGCAGGCGTAGTGTCGCCGTGCCAATGTAATCCCCTTGTACCCGTATCGATTGTAATAAAGAGCTGATTTGTTCTATGCCAAGCAGTGCCGTATTCCAGAGACTTACCTCGATCTCTGTGCTGGAATACGGGGCGTTCCGGTCTCTCTGAGCCGGGGTGCCACATGGCATCCTTTGCGATCCCCTCGACATCAACGTCAACATTCACATCATCTGTTGAGGGAGGATCTGGAGATGGAGGAGAGAAAGAAATTAAATTCAAGATCAAGTTCAAGAAAACAAAAGCAATGAAGGAAAAAGCAAGTGGATTACCCGCGTGAGACTGTTGAGGGGGAATATCTTCTCCTTCGGCAACATCAGTTGCTGTCGCATGGCTACCGGCAACTGTGATTGCCGGCTCCTCTTCAACATGAATAGGCTTGTCAGTGGAGGCCCTTGCCGGAGAGCCATCCCAGGATAGTGTAGTTGATCAAGACGGCATGTCAAAATTTACCTCTGGGCATTCTCCGTCGTGCCACACTTCTCCTACATTCTCATTGATGTCAGTAGTGAAGATTTCTACACCAACACTCACTAGCAGAAAATGAGTAATGGCCTCATGCTAGGGGTTGCACTTGGGGCTGATAATCACAACTTTTGGATCAGCCACGATGCTTGCCGGCGGCTCGTCGCCATTTGTGCACTACAAAAAATCACTTTCGTGATGATACGTGTTTGTCATAGTAGGTCACGCTCTCTGTCATGCATGTACATCCATGACAATTTTGTGACCGAATCAAGATAGTCATACCTATGTTGTCGTAGAAGTGTTCCATGTCAATACTCAATTTATCATCATGGAAGTGTCCACTTCCATGACTATAAATGGCGCGTCATGGAAGTGTTTTTGTCAAGGGTAACTAACACATGGCATCCACCATAACGGGTCTCTGTTAAGCTATCGGGTCCAGTTTTGGATCCGATAACCCGTTAACAGCAACGACCAATGACGATTTCCCCCATGTAAAATTCTCATTGGCCGAAGGAGCTACGTGGCAGCTCCATGTTGGGACAGATGTCATTTAGCGAATGGACAGGAGGCGCCTATGATACGTCGACACGTGGCTCGGCCCAATAGTGGCCCATTTAGGTCAAAAGGCTGGCCCGTTTGACTTGGTCAAAGGTAGCGGCCCGGCCAACGGAAAGCCTATTAATAGCCTGTCCGCATATAGCCCATTTACAGCCCGCTAACTCATGGCCCATTATGGCCTATCCGAATTACCGTCATCTGGGCCGTCCAAAATGATTCCAGCCCGTTGTAACTTCTGGCCCATGTAAGACCCATGACGTCTTTCGGCCCATATGAGGCCATTTGTAACTCTGGGCCCTTTAACGGCCCGTGGTGAAACTAGCCCATAATGAACAGTATATCACCTTATACCCATTAACGGCCCATTATTTAGTTGGGCCGTTTCCAGCCCATCTTATGTTTCGGCCTTCTAAGGGCCCATTTATTCTTGGGCTCATTTCCAGCATTCGATTACTTACTGTTCGTTACTGGCCTGTTCGGCTGATGGGCCGAATTCGGCTCGTGGTTGCAGTCGGCCCGTTTGTGGCCCGTTAATTCATTGGGCCATTTTCATAGCATCATCTAATATAGCCCAATAGCGACCTGTTACGCATGTCGATTAAATTAAGCCCATTATACATACCAGCCTATTAATGGCCCGTTTAAGTCGACCCATAAATAGATGATTCCTATTTCTAGCCCATTTACGACCCATATTGCGGTCTGTTATTGGTCCACAAATAGTTAGGCCCATGTTTGGCCAATCGATCATACGGCCCGTAGAAGGCCCATTGATTTTAGGCCCCGTAGAAGGCCCATGGATCCTACGGCCCATAAGAGGACCATGGTCAATACAGCAGATAGTAGGCCCATGGTTACAATGGTCCGTATGTTGCCCATGGTAATTGTGGCCTAGTTCTAAAAAAAGGTTATTGTGTCAACTAGAAAACCACGGAAAAAGAACTGCAGTTACTACAAGCAAACAAATAAACAAGACAAAGGAAATAAATAAGCAAGCGACTTACGTTAGGCTATTACGGGTATTACAAATATTACATCCACTGGGCATCAAAGTTTGCTGCCATTGCAAATATAGTGAACAAAGCAGCATATTACACAGTGGGCGTCTAAATTGGCCATCAGTGCAAATGAACGTGGCAGCAAAATATGTCCAGAACTAAAACCACTTCAGAAGAGCTCAAGAAATAATATCCTGGGTAACCACCATACTAGCGAGAAGCTTATCAAGCTTATTAGCTTTCTCTTGTTTGGCGCTAAAATCCTCCAACACTTGCTATTGCACCAGAAAGTATGCATCTGAATTCTGCGGGGACTTCCTCAGTCCTTCGGCTTCTTGTCACAGCACAACTTACTGATGGCTTTTAGCTTGTAGTTGAGACTCAAGAAGACGAACTGATTCAGGTAGCGAGTTCGAAGAGCTTGTTCCAGCGGCAGTGGCCAATAACTCGAACACTACATCAAGACATGACTTTGGGGTTGTCTCATTGTGTACAAGATATTTTTTACCAGCTTTCTTGCAGTCCAACGGGGTTGTCTCACTATCTTGAACCTTATCTGCATTACTTTCTCTACCATTGCATAATGGGGTGCTCTTCTCCAATATTCTGTCGGCATTCTACAAGAGAAACAAGGAGACACATCACAGGTTTAGCATGTAGTATATGAAACTCATTTTGGTAAACCGGTTCAGTAGTAAGGTGGACATGATAACAACATGAAATAAACATATATCCATGTACTATGGTCACTGTATTGTCTATATCATTCTTGTTTATGTTGTCAAATCAAGATAGAGACACAGTTCAAATCATATCTGTTTAAGACAAAGCAGCATATACAGAATATAAGTGTGGGAAACTACTCAGCACAAACAACACTTGTAATGTGCATGACATGAGAACATAATTGTTTATACAATTGAAACTGAAATCAACATAGAGCAAGAAGTTAGAACAACAACCTAGTTAAATAAATAAGTTTAAAACATACCTTTTACGCCAGTGGAGTTTCAATTGGATCCTTCCAATTAGAAATTAGTTGGTATGAGTAAATATAGTGATGCAAGAGCAAAGGTGTATGCACCATAGCTACGGAATCTGACCTGAGAACAGTTGCTCTTCTGCTTTAAACGTGGAGTTTGGGTTCACTGTGGTCTTCGTGCTTTGGGCACTACAGTTGCCTTACTAACTGCTCGTGTGGGGGTATTCTGCGGTGGACATGGTACTGTGTCAACTAGAAGTGGGTTGGTATCTACTGGGGTTGGGATTAGATGGGGTGTAGCTGGTTCTCTGTCCAACGGTGTAGGGGTACAATCTGCACGAGTCTTAGTTATATGTGGCAGGGCTAATTCGTGGTCTAGTACAAGCATGGTTCTATCTGCATCGACGGGTAGCACCGTCTTTGGTGAAGAACGTGTTTTTACTCCCTTAGATACTGCCATCACCCCCTCCAATTCAAATGGCTGATAAACAAGAAAAAGAAATTGAATGTACAGACATTGTATGATAGATAGATGTGGTAATTCACATATATGTTGTCTAACCAAATAGGACAGCATGACACAATTTCACATATATGATGGCTAACTAATAGGATAACATGACACAGTTTCAGATATATGATGGATAACTAAACATGATAGAATGGCATAATTCAATATATGATGACTATCTAAACAGGATGACATGACATAACTATATGATGTCTTTCTAAAATAGGCTAGGATGAAATAATTCACATACATGTTGTCTAAGTATACTGGATGGCATGATATAATTCACATATATGATTGATATACTAAGCAGCTGGCACTCGCAATTATGATCTCTAAACTAAGTAGATTGCATTGAATATTTTGTGTATTTTGTCTAAACTAAGCAATGGAAGACACCATATGCATGATATGAGAAATATAAACATTGCAAGTTAGAGCATACACCTCAGGTGGGATATAGGACTGGTCATCTGTCTCTGAATCCTCCTCTAAGGAGGTACCAGTAACCATATATGCTTCAACGGGTACCATTGTCTGCTCTGAAGACCTTGTTTTCACTCCAGATTTTTCCATAACCGACTCAAATGGTTGATGCACATGAAGAGTAGTTCAATATACAAAGATTGTCGACAAATGGAATACGTAATGAAAAAAAGGATGGCATGAGATAATTCATATATATGATGCCTGGCTACACAAGATGGCATTGCATAATTCACATATATGATAACTGGCTAAAAAAGATGGCATTTCATAATTCACATATCTGATATAGAAACTAAACAAGAGGCACTCACACAAAGCATGTCTAATCTAAGCAGATGACATAGCTGTGATGCCCCCGGCTCAATCATGCACTAATCATACACGCAAATGCACACGATCAAGCCTAAGGACTCACGGGAAGATATCACAACACAACTCTAAAACATAAATAAAGTCATACAAGCTTTATATTACAAGCCAGGGGCCTCGAGGGCTCGAATACAAAAGCTCGCATACAAGTGTCAGCGGAAGCATCAGATATCTAAGTACAGATATGAAACAAAAACGGATAAGCCCTTAGAAAGGCAGGGCAAAAGAAAACACTACGATCAAAAGGCGCAGGCCTCCTGCCTGGGACCCTCCGATCCTACTCCTGGTCGTCGGCCAACTCATAGAAGTATCCACCCTCGGGGTAGAACTAGTAGCGATCGTCGATGGGGGCAGCTGTCTCAGGGGCTCCGTCATCTGGTTCCATCAAAAGGATATGGGGGAAAAAGAAAGCAAAGCAACCGTGAGTACTCATCCGAAGTACTCAGCAAGCAAGGATCTACACTACCTATGCAACATTATCAAAGAACGGCTGTATATGTGGACTGGGCTGCAGAAATGCCAGAATAGAGAGAAGGCCTAGTCCTATCGAAGACTAGCATCTTCAGAAGTCTTGCAGCATTAGAAGAGTGTAGGTTAGTACATTATAGAGTAGTAGTATCATTAAGTCTCAACCTCACCCAGAGATCCTTTCTCGACTCCCTGCGAGAAAGCAATCCCAGAGCCATAATGTCCAAGTATTAACCTCGGCCAGAGATCCTCTCTCGACTCCCTGCGAGAAAGCAATCCCAGAGCCATACTTCCAGGTATCATCTCAAGTTCTAGTTGTATCAATCGGGATACAACTCCGAGTGTCCTTTACCGTAGGACCGGCTATCGATAGATGTTTTCTTCCCTGTAGGGGTGCACCAACTTACCCACCACGCTCGCTTAACTCTGGTCGGACACACTATTCTGGGTCATGCTCGGCCTCGGCCAAACGATACACCACAACCCTACCTAGAGCTCAGCAAAGAGGTCCCCGCCGGTCTACATCCTAAGCACTCAGGGGTCTTGGGCCATCGCCCTGCGCACTGCGGGTCGTTGCGCACAGGGTGGATACCAGCGTCGCCTCGGATGGCCGACACAATCCGACCGTGCCGCAATGCTGAACTGGATGTCTGACAGAGCTTTCGGCTGATGCTACGATGCAGAATGCCCATACTATGCCCACGTGATGGTTAGTGCTATCAGGCGAGAGGCCCTCTCGGATCAAATATCCAAATTGCTAGTGGACTAGGGGCTTACGGTAACGAGCAGAGACTCATGATCGATGTGACCCCATCGCCCCGTCTCGAGGACTTGCGGCAAGGGCCAAGAATGCCCGGCCACGCCTCGTATTCATCACTCGGGCACCATCCAAGTCAACCCGTCTCCATATCACTCGCGGGTACCCCTCAGGGTCGACCCGCCTTCCAAGTAACAGTGTAAAGTCCAATTATCCATGTGTCCATAACATCAAGAGAAATCTGAGGTATCACCCTCGTTGGATTCCTACTTGATGTAACCGTCAAGGTGAACTTAGGAGGAATCACCCTCGATGGGTTCACACTTGAGGTGTTGCTCGACAGCATCGTTATCGGAAGTGGTGAAGGAGGAATCACCCTCGATGACCATGACCGAATAGCTACTCTACAGAGTTAACATCAGAAGTGCTACAAGAGGTTTCACCCTCGGCACTCGATGGTAACGGTGCAGTGTCGTACAACCAAGGGGGTGATGTGTGGTGCCGGGGCCTCTCTTCGATCCCGTTGATCGGGTCTTCTGATAATCCATCGGGGCAGTCGGGACAAGTGGGTTCACTGATAGGTCTCTACCCAGCCTATACTAGACAGTTTAGGATAAACAGGTAAGGTTTCAAATGCAGGTTACAATAAATAGGCTATGCATCAGAATAGGTTAAACAGTAGCAGCAACAATTTCTAATGCAAGCATGAGAGAGAAAGAATAGGCGATATCGGTATGCTCAAAGGGGGGGTGCTTGCCTGGTTGCTCGGCGGCAAGGGCAAGGTCGTCAGTGGTGTCGTCGGGCTCCTGAGCTGCGTCGGTCTCGGGAAATACATCTGTAGCGGGGTCTACCGAGAGAGAAGAGGGGGAGGAAACAGTAAATATAAAGCAAACAAGAGCATGACATGACATTACGCAGAGCTAGGGGCATTTTTGGACAGATGAAACGGAGGGGGACGGTTGCATGTTCTCTGTGCTAGGGACGTGTAGTGGACGAACGGTCCGCGCATTCGGATTCGTCTCGTCGTTCTGAGCAACTTTCATGTACAAAGTATTTCGATCTGAGCTACGATTTATTTTATATGATTTTCTAAAGTTTTAATGATTTTCTAGAATTAACAGATTAATTTAATTCAAAAATAAATTATTGCATCATCTTGACGTCGGCATGACATCAGCACTCAACTGTACTATTGACTGGGTCAACCTGAGAGGTGGGTCCCACCTGTCAGTGACTGTTTAGCTAATTAACAGTAGTTAATTAGGTTAATTAATCTTAATTAGCTAATTTAAACAGTATTAATTAAGTTAATTAATTAATTATTTAATATTTATTTGTTTTAACATATTTTGTTTAATTCTTTTTATTTATTTATTATTATTATTTTTTCTTTCTCTTTTTTTTTCTTTAAAAAAAACGTTCCAGGGGCGGGGCCCCACTGGTCATACACTCACGGGGCCTAGCGGGTCGGGCGCGCTAGCGGGCGAGGCCATGGGCGCCCGATGGGCGCGAGCGCCGGGTGTCGGTGTCAAAACCGGCGGATCTCGGGTAGGGGGTCCCGAACTGTGCATCTAAGGTCGATGGTAACAGGAGACGGGGGACACAATGTTTACCCAGGTTCGGGCCCTCTCTATGGAGGTAATACCCTACGTCCTGCTTGATTGATCTTGATGAATATGAGTATTACAAGAGTTGATCTACCATAAGATCGTAATGGCTAAAACCCTAGAAGTCTAGCCTGTCTGATTATGATTGTGACTATGATTGCCTCTACGGACTAAACCCTCCGGTTTATATAGACACCGGAGGGGACTAGGGTTGTACAAAGTCGGTTACAGAGAAAGGAATCTTCATATCCGAACGCCAAGCTTGCCATCCACGCCAAGGAGAGTCCCATCCGGACATTGGAGAGAGTCTTCTGTCTTGTATCTTCATGGCCCATCAGTCCGGCCCACATTACGTAGCCCGGACGCCCGAGGACCCCTTAATCCAGGACTCCCTCAGTAGCCCTGAACCAGGCTTCAATGACGATGTGTCCGGCGCGCAGATTGTCTTCAGCATTGCAAGGCGGGTTCCTCCTCCGAATACTCCAAAACAGACTTCGAGCACAGAAAACGTGTCCGGCTCTACAAAACAAGTACCACACACAACCGCAGAGAGTATAATATTTCACGAGTCCAATCTGCTGACAACTTTTTGTAACGCGACACCACGTTCCTGCACGGTCATTATTCCGAACCGTTTTTTTTCTCTTTAGCCTCCCGCTCCACGTTTCGAGAAGCGGTTTTATTGGCACGTCTTGTCGAAGCAGAGATCATGTCCCCTTATTACGGGATTCTCATCAATACGGGCGTGGGTAACCCAACTGTCCTGTTGGCATGATTCCTTGGGAATAGGCAGGTTTTGAGGCCTAGGAGGAGGCGTTTTTGATATTCCTCGCCTTTATAAAGGGGCACAGACCCGTCTTTCTCCTCCACGCCCTCCCCTTCCTCATCTTTTCCAACCTCGAGTTCTAGCACCCAAGGTTCAATTTATTTGTTCCGAGCCTCCTAGCCATGTCCGGACCCAACCTTCAAGGCCGGTGGGTGGCCTCCTCTGTCACAGAGGAGGATATCACGAAGCTCCGGGTGGCAAGATACCTGACCGCGGAAATCCCCCACAGGCTCCCTACTCAAGGGCAGGTCATTCCTACTCCCAGATCTGGCAAGAGGGTCGTATTCATCTCTCACTTCCTCTGAGGGCTAGGGTTCGCTCTCCATTCCTTCGTTCGCGGACTCATGTTCTATTACGGGCTAGATTTTCATGATCTGGCTCCGTAATCCGTTCTTCACATCTCGGTGTTCATCGTCATGTGCGAGGCCTTTCTCCGGATTCCCCCACACTTCGGCTTATGGCTCAAGACCTTCAATATGATGCCGAAGGTAGTCGATGGGAAGCAAGCGGAGTGCGGCGGTGCTACGGTGAGCAAACTCATCCATACACCTTGGCCAAAAGGCTCTTTCACGGAAACCTCCAACCTATGGCAGTGGGAGTGGTTTTACATCACTGAACCCCGAGGTACCAAGTGGGCAGCTACACCTGCGTTCTGGTCGGGCCCTCCATTACAGCTCGCATCATGGATTAATAAGGGGCTGGACTGGGGATCAACGGACGAAGTGCAGACGCTACAAAGCTGCATCCGGAGTCTCATCGAGAAGGACACCGGCCTCATCAACGTAATCCAGGTAATGCTCGTTCGCCGGGTCCTGCCGTGCAGCGACAGCCCCTCCGCATGTGGGAGTTCAATCCGGAAGGACCACGGACTCTTCAGCACTTCTTTGGCATGACGCACAAAGGAATGTGGAAGTTATTCTTCGGGGCACGAAAACAGTGGCCGGATACTACCGAGGACATCGGCCTCGACTGCAACCATCCGGATACCTCGGTAGGCCCTCGACTCTCTGAACACAGCTTAGTTAAATATCTTGTAACAATATACTGAGAAAACCATCTTCGACCAGGGCTGGATCAAGAAGGCGGAAAGAATTAGGTGTTCGGCCCCTCTTCCCGAAGACTCAGCAGATCCTGTGTTAACAAGGATGCTGGCTTCGGCGCCATACCAAGTGTCGGCGAAGGGGGACAAAGAGGAGAGCAAGAAGGCCAAAGGTGGCCTCTATTCCAGAGGTGCTATGTCTGGGGAGATTGAAACTCCCTCTTCCGAAGACAAAAGAGAAGAAGAAACTGACATCCCCTCTCCCGATGGGAAGAAGAGGGCCGCCTCCGAAGATTTGGAAGCAAAGGCTCTTAAGCGAGGGAAGATGTCCCTGTCAGGTGGCTCGGGTTCCGAAGACGACGTTGTCGCGCAGTTCCTTCGTAAGGACAAGCCCTTAGCCGAATCGTAAGTGAATAGGGGTGCCTGAAACATATCCCATTGCTTTCCAGTTACCAAGGTAGCATTTAAAATATATGTGTTTGCAGTCCGGCACGCAGTCTTCGTCAACAGTCCTCCTCCTCGGGGGATCTTCTTCCGGAGATGATGGAAAGCGAGACGCCTCCACAGACCTTCTTGCCCGACAAGGCGGACGACGCCGAGGTGTCGCCCCAGAGGATCTCTCCCGATCAACAAGCGGTGCGAGGGATAATGAAAACTACGCCCGAAGGTGATACTTCGGCCGTTCAGAGTCCGGGGCATGCGGACCCTATGGGGACCAACAATAAAGAGCCTGGGCTATCCGCTTTACAGCCGGGGACGACTCTAGAGTCGGGTAAACATATTCTTCTGAAGGAAGCCCGTACTCCCGCGGCTGCTCCCAGGGATCCGGGGGCGCAGGGTACATTGACGGGCATGCTGCAACGTGCGTCCGTTTCAGAGGAACATCGTACCTTAATGGGTACAGTAGTTGAGAGGATTCTGTCCGCGAAAAGTGGATTGAATGAATCCTTCATGAGCCTGCTAGGAGGCTTCGAGGTATGTAATGTAATATCCTCAATTGCACTTCTACGTGCAAAATGCACCTGTGTATAGATAGTAGCCCCTGAAACTCTGATTGGCTTCCGAAGGGAGGCGATTAGTGGATCAAAAAGATATTCCCAGGAAATAATCTTATGAATTGGCACACAGGCTGTTTCATCCATCACGACTGCCCAAACTACAGAGGTTGCAAGGATGAAGCAGAAACTTGATGTGGCGGATGACAACCTCACACTTATTAACAGACGGCTCGACGAGGCGCAAGGTATGTTTTTGGGGCAGTCAGTATATGTAAGTATGATAATATTAGCATGACGCTAAAAATTGTATACTGAGATGTGCATAACTGCAGATAATGCTGCCGCAGTTGAGGCCCTACGGGCTGAGCTTGCCCGGGCCAAGGAGCAAGCCAGGATAAGTGAGGCAGCTGCCAAAAAGGCAGCTGCTGAGTTAAAGGCCGAACAGGCTGCTCGGCGCTAGTGCGAGGAGAGAATATCTACCATGACGCGCGAGCTAAAGGATGCCAATGTTCGATGCGAATTCATTGAGAAGGATAACAAAGCCAGAATGGTCAATCTCGGCAAGGCCTTACAAGAGGCAAGAGAAGCACGGTCCGAGTCTAGAGCGGCTCGGGAAGGGATCCGGCAAGCTGGGGAGATAGCGGCTGGTAAGCCTTTCTTACTACAGACTAAATTCGGTGATCTGAAGTATGCCCCCCTTAATCAAATGTGGAGTTCTCCAGACGCATTCTTGGACTTGCCGAAGAGTGTCTCCGATGCGGCGCAGTTTTTCCAAGCACAAGAAGGACGTGCAACAGAGAAGCTTTTCTGGTCGCAATCCAGCATGCCGAAGCATCCACTGTTGCTAAACGAACAGATGGCCCAGTGGGCCGAGCTCCACAAGATATCTGAATCGGCCATGAAGGACGTCGTGGTCCGGCTGTGGCCAACTGAGCCAATTCCGAATAGTTATTTCGGTTTGGTGCAGCGGCTTGTTGATGCGGTGCCGCGTATCGACGCTATTAAGCGGTCACCGTGCATTGAGGGTGCACAAATGGCCTTTGCCCGCGTCAAGACGTACTGGGTGAAGATGAAGGCCACCGATATTGCAGCGAAGAGTCCACCCGAGGGCAAGGACCATCACACGCCAGAGCATTATTTTGAGGATGTCCTAGAGGGTGCCCGCTTAATAGAGTGTCAGTGCTCGAAAAATATGATGTTCGAGTGAGTATACCAAATTTGTAAAAACAATATTATGATATATTAAGGCCACATTTTTATACTTTTGCCTAAAAGTTTTGGTTCCTCCTGTGCGGCCTTTCTTTGTATAATCTGAAAGTTTGCCAGTCGTCGGCTTCAGCCCCCTCACAAATAATACGGGGGTGTTCGGAAAAGCAATTGATCATTCTTGACCCAATGTCTAGGTCCATGAAGGAGGTGTCAATGCGGCGAACTAGGCAATCGGACTATCGGGCTTTAACACTTTCACTTAGCCATAAGAGTTTGACGGCGGGTCTATGATATAGCCCCTGGTATGTACACGTTTTACCCGAATACGGCGCGTTACATAGATGACCAGAAGAACGGTCCTTCGTGTAATACGGAAAGAATTGCGAAAGATTCTGATGAGTCATCGAGTGGTTGACCAGCTCTCGCCGCATCATGACAGTCAGTTTTCGGCTTTCTCTACTGAGGTGCTCATCCGGACGAACCAGGACACAATCGCAGTAGTTCTCCCTTTACTACCCTAGCCGATATAGCGGAACGTAAGATAGTAAGCACAGGAGCCGGGCAACCCAACTATTGACCAAAGACATGATTCGGAGCTGATGCATATAAGGCCAAAACTCGTGACGGCGAAGTGTGCTGAAAAGCTGTTCGGACTTATCGGCAACTCATGTGTTGCCGTATCGAGCCCCTGGCAATTTGTGCCGAGGTGCGTTCGTGAAATAACCGAAGAAGCATAATTCAGTACATAGAAAAAACGAATACTGAATACGGGTTATGTTCACTGGAATCTGATTGACACGTCAAATGCAATTTTACAGATTATAATGCCCCTACCCGGGTTATTTAACATGCAGGGGGTCGAGGCCTGAGGAAAAAAAAGGCACTTTACAGGTTTAAAATAAAGAGTGCGGTCTTACTAAAATCATTAGGACCTCCTGTCGCACGTCTGCGCTGCCTTGCCTCAGTTAAAGGACTCCTTAGTAGGAATAGCCTTTGGTTATTTATATGAAGCCGAACTTTAGAAAGAGTCCGGAAGACGACCAGGCTTTGAATCACCTGTTGTAAAGGATAAAAAATAGTTAGAAAAAGTAAAAAGACTATGAGGGTGCGGACCACATTGTAGACCTGTCCATACTGTGCCTCCACCTATGACCATGGTATTTTAAGTGCATAATTATGTGTGCGCGGTATAAACTTCGCAGCTATATGGGGCGGACGGCGGAGGCCGAACTGCTAATCCAGCTCTGAGATTGATCAGTCCTGTTTAGTAGAGACCGGCGGCTTGACGGCCGATGAGGTATGCAGCATGATAAGGCCACTTTGTACTTCGGCTGCAGTAGCCATGGTACGCTCCTCTGTACGGAGGGTGCATTCCGTATTTCTGGTTATCGTGATGACGCCGCGTGGACCGGGCATCTTAAGATTGGAATAGGTGTAATGTGGGACCGCATTAAAATGAGTAAAAGCGGTACGCCCGAGTAGTGCGTGGTAGCTGCTGCGGAACGGGACGATATCAAAGGTCAAGCCTTCGCTTCTAAAGTTGTTCGGCGAGCCGAAAACGACTTCCAATGTAATTGAGCCCGTGCAGCGAGCTTCTATGCCGGATACTGCTCCCTTGAAGGTAGCTGTGGTGGTCTTGATTCATGAAGGGTCAATGCCCATTTTGTGGACAGTGTCTTGGTAGAGCAGATTAAGACTACTGCCGTTGTCCATAAGGACTTTCGTGAGATGGAACCCATCGATAATTGGATCGAGGATCAGAGATGCCAAACTTTCGCAATGGATACTGGCTGGGTGGTCCTTGCAATCAAAAGTGCTCGGGCAGGCCGCCCATTGGCTTAATTTTGGGGTGCCTGGCTCTATGTCATTGGCATCCTGTAGTGCGCGCTTGCACTCCTCTGTAGGGATGTGCGTCACGTATACCATGTTGACTGTTTTTACTTCGGGGGGAAATTGCTTCTGACCCCCGGTGTTTGGCTGGCGAGTCTCTTCGCCATCACTGTCACTAGGCGGCCCCTTCCCCTTGTGTTCGGCCTTAAGCTTGCCGGCTTGTTTGAAGACCCAACAACTTCTGTTGGGAGTGATTGGCTGGTTTACCGGGGGTGCCATGAATTTGGCAGGGCAGATCCAGTATCTTGTCTAAATTGGATGGTCCGTCTCTATTTGCCTTGAATGGCTTTTTCCGTTGACCGGTTTTGGAGCCGCTGAATCCGGCGTTTACCGCCGTGTCTTGCGTTTCTTCATTATTATTTCGACGCACGTGTTTATGGCGTCGTGGCTTGCCGTTGCTGTCTCGAACTTCGGAAGTGCCCGGATCACTGGTGTTGTTGTTTCTACGAGCAAGCCAGCTATCTTCTCCCACGCAAAAGAGGATCATCAGAGCGGTAAGGGCTGCCATGGATTTTGGTTTTTCTTGACCGAGGTGGCGGGCAAGCCATTCATCTCAGACGCTATGTTTAAAGGCCGCGAGGGCTTCGGCGTCCGGACAATCGACAATTTGGTTCTTTTTAATTAGGAACCTATTCCAGAGCTGCCTGGCTGACTCCCCGGGCTGTTGGATGATGTGACTTAGGTCGTCGGCATCCGGAGGCCGGACATAGTACCTTGAAAGTTATCGCGGAAGGCGTCTTCCAAGTCTTCCCAGCTGCCAATGGAGTTCTCTGGGAGGCTGTTCAGCCAGTGCCGCGCCAGTCCCTTTAATTTTAGTGGGAGGTATTTGATGGCATGGAGGTCATCACCACGGGCCATGTGGATATGGAGAAGGAAATCTTCAATCCATACTGTGGGATCTGTTGTCCCATCATATGATTCGATATTCATGGGTTTAAACCCTTCCGGGAATTCATGTTTCATTACTTCATCAGCGAAGCAAAGGGGGTGTGCGGCGCCTCTATATCGGGCCAAGTCGCGGCGTAGCTCGGATGGAGTTCGTCGGCAGTTTTCGGCCCGGGCGTGGTTATGTTTGTCATGTCTGGCTTGATAGCCGTCGTCGCGCGCCAGGGCATGCCCCCGCGATCCGTAGATCGATCTGGACTGACCTGCTCTATTGTCCAGGTCCTGCCACAGGTCATATGTATGGCCCCGGGCTGTTATGTCTCTGCTTTTGCGATGAGGTAGTATGGGCTGGTGTTCGGCTTGAGTTGCCGCTTTGTCCTGGCCACGTGGTGGTCGGTCAGCCACATTACGTGTTGATGGCATGGGCTCAAGTGCCTCGTCATCGAATTGGGGTAGCAGTTTACGCTTCGGTTAGCTTTTAATGGGGCGCTCGAGTCCGTATTCCTCGGCTGCCAGGACATTAGTCCATCTGTCATTGAGTAGATCTTGATCAGCTTGAAGTTGCTGCTGTTTCTTTTTCAGGCTCCTCGCAGTGGCTATTAGCCGGCGCTTAAAGCGCTCTTTCTCGACGGGTTCCTCAGGCACGATAAAGTCTTCATCGCCGAGGCTCACCTCATCTTCGGAGGGTGGAAGATAGTTGTTGTCCTCCGAGTCTTCGTTTATGGCCTGTTCGTTAGGGCTGACTTGCCCATCTTCCCTATCGTCATGTCAGGAAGTCGGCTTGACGGGATCTTCTTTGTCTTCGGCATCATCCAGAGTATTGTTTTCTCTCGTGTCGGTACTGCTGTCTTTTCCACGGCGTGATTTAGAGCGGTGCCGCTGACGTCGGCGCTTTGGCTGTGTCTCAGGAGGTTGATCCTCGACTGGATCTTTCTTGTTATTGCCGTAATTCTCTTTGGGAGTATCCACCATGTACACATCATACAAGGAGGTGGCTGTCCAGCGCCCAGTAAACGGCGGGCTTTGGGCCTGCTCCTCTCCGGCATCGTCGTCCATACCATCGATGTCTTCGGAGTCGTAATCGAGCATGTCGGTTAAAATTTTGACAGTGGCAATGAAGTGGGTGGTGGGTGGGAAGCGAAATTCTCCATCATCAGCCTCCAGTTCAAACCGGATATGGTTCGGCTGTGAGTCCCCCGCTAAGGAGAGGGTTTTTAATGAGTTTAGCACATCACCCAAAGGTCAGTGCCGGAAGATGTCCGCGGAGCCAAACTCGACGATCGGTGCCCGAGCGAGCTCGATGGGCGTGGACGCACGCGGTTTGGAACCTGTGGGCGGAGACGAATCCGAGGTTTCGGTGACACAGATCCTATTTGAAGTTGGGTCTGAGTGCGGCTCCAACGCCGCTGAGTCTGCGGCTTCCATGGTGGGTTTGAGCTTCCCATCCTCGGATGGCGCAATCTGCTCCGGATCTAGGGCCAGAGCAGTTACAAGAGCTATCTCCCGGGTATGGTCCGATGACAGATTTAGGTCATGTTCATCGCAGTGGCAGGGAGCAGCTGCCATGGGCTCGAATCCGTCGAAGATCAAGTCTCCACGGATATCAGCAACGTAGTTCAAGCTTCCAAATCTGACCTGATGGCCAGGGGCGTAGCTGTCGATCTGCTCTAGATGGCCAAGCGAATTGGCCCGCAGTATGAAGCCGCCGAATACAAAGATCTGGCCGGGGACAAAGACCTCCCTCAAGGCAGCATCGTTGTGGATGATTGATGGAGCCATCGAGTCTTCTAGCGATGACACAGCGGAACTCTCAATGAAAGCACCAATGTCGGTGTCAAAACCGGCGGATCTCGGGTAGGGGGTCCCGAACAATGCGTCTAAGGTCGATGGTAACAGGAGACGGGGGACACGATGTTTACCCAGGTTCGGGCCCTCTCTAAGGAGGTAATACCCTACGTCCTGCTTGATTGATCTTGATGAATATGAGTATTACAAGAGTTGATCTACCACAAGATCGTAATGGCTAAAACCCTAGAAGTCTAGCCTGTCTGATTATGATTGTGACTATGATTGCCTCTACGGACTAAACCCTCCGGTTTATATAGACACCGGAGGGGACTAGGGTTGTACAAAGTCAATTACAGAGAAAGGAATCTTCATATCCGAATGCCAAGCTTGCCATCCACGCCAAGGAGAGTCCCATCCGGACACGGGAGAGAGTCTTCTCTCTTGTATCTTCATGGCCCATCAGTCCGGCCCACATTACGTAGCCCGGACGCCCGAGGACCCCTTAATCCAGGACTACCTCACCGGGCGCGGCGTCGCTCAAACGGGCGCGCCAACGAGCAGAGCAGCGGCGGCCATGGCCGGTGCGGGCGCGAGGCCGCGGCGAAGGTAGGGCGGAGCGCGGCAGGGTGGGCCGGAGGTGAGCAGCGGGCAGGGACGCGCGGTCCGGAGCAGGACGAGGCCGACACGGGCAGCGAGCAGGGGAGGCGCGCGCGTGCCCGCTCGGTGGCGGGGCAGCAGCAGCTGCAGACGGCGAGTGAAGGCGCGGCGTCGGGCAAGCAGCAGGCTATGAAGGCGGGCGCGGCCAGGCGGCAGCGGCGGCAAAGCGATGGGAGGCGCGCTCCAGCGGCCAAATGGGCACGGTGGCGCGAGCAGCGGCGGTGGCCGCGAGGGCGAGCGGCAGTGCGCGGGCAGCTACGCGCGTGGTCCGGACGCGAGCGTGCGCGCGAAGGCGTGGACGTGGGTGCAGCGGGGTCGTCGTGAGCGCAGGGCAAGGGGAAGAGGAGGCCGGGGGCCTCACCGGCGATGGAGGGAAGTGGGCGGCATGGCTCGTGGTCGAGGTGAGGAGGCGATACAGTGACAGGGTCGGGGAGGCGACGGGCGTCGGCGGTGCGGACGGGGCGGCGACGGGCGGCGCTGGCGAGGCGACGCGGTGACGTCATCGGGCGCCCAGGGCGTGCGTCGGGTTCGAGGGGAAAATGGGATCGGGGGATTGGGGTTCGTGGGGGGGGGGGCTAGGGTTTCGGTGGGGAGGGGGGGGGTTATGGGGATGGGGTGGGCCGGTCGGGCCGGCCTGGTCGGCTGAGCCGACTGGGCCAAGAGGCCTAGTGGGGAAGGGGGGGCCTTTTGCCTTTTTTTTGTTTTGTTTTCTATTTTCTTTTCTGTTTTGTATTTTCTTTTAAACCAAATGACTTTTGCAAAATATGAGACTTGCCAAAACAAATGCTATGCAATATTTACTACTGTTAGAAAATGGTTTGGAGCATAAATGATTTTATTTGTATTTTATTTAATTGCAAAAAGGGTTAAATACTGTTGTTTTGTTGCTGTTAGAGTCACTTATTTAATTTAGTAAATGTTGATTATAAATTTTAGAATTGTCTCTGGAATATTTACAATATTATGATCATTATAGTTTTCAAAATTGAACAACTTTTATTCGCACTTTCAGTTTGAATTTCCATTTGAATTTGAATTTGAAAAGAGATAGGATCCAAATGATGTTTAAGCACTACTGAACATGATGACATGGCATTATCAAAAGGATATTACTGTGGCTTAATACATGGGGTGTTACAATAGCAATGCAAGACACCATATGCATGACATGAGCAATATAACCCTAACAAGTTAGATCATACACCTTGGGGGGATTCTACTGTTTATCTGTCTCTAAATCCTCCTCGGAGGAGCTATCTGTAACCAGCAGGAAATATGCATCGACAGGTAGCACTGACTGCTCAGAAGACCTTGTTTTCACATCAGATTTTTCCATCACTGACTCAAATGGCTGATGCACGGGAAGAGTAGATGAATTTACAAACGTTGTCAACAAATGGAATACGTGATGAAAAAAAATAGTATGGCACGATACAATTCACATATACAATGACTGGCTAAACAGGATGGCATTGCATGATTCACATACATGATGCCTGGCTAAACAAGATGGCATTGCATAATTCACACATATGATATACAAACCAAACAGGTGGCATTCACACAAAGCTGATCTAAAATAAGCTGATGACATATAAAATGTATAAAGTAAGCAATGCAAGGCGCCATATGCATGATATGACCAACATCAGCATGCCAGGTTAGAGCAAACACCTTAGGGGGTAAACAGGAGTGGTCGGCTCCTTATGAATTCCCCTCTGAACAGTTATGTTCCCCTGGAATACAATATGGAATGGGTGGAGGGGGGCCCCCGCTGCGCGCACCATGGAGCGGCGTCTGTATGACATTATATTCCCATGCAACGGTCTTCTCTTTTTCTCTACATGTTCAGTACGATTGTGTACAATAACTGACATGCATAATAAAAAAACATAGTTAGATTATGTAAGGCCTAAGGGGTGCATGCAGAAATCACGACTGATGGTAGCAACGAGTGGATAGATCCAAAACTAAGGATAGCAGGCAGATGATAGCTTCAGTTAAAAAAGATAGACGATGGCTCCTCTACTATTTGTTGCCCACCCAATATGAATCACATAGAAGACCAAAGATGAACCAGATAATAGACATAGATACTATTTGTTGCTACCTTGATATGTGCCCCACAGGGATTTTAAAAATCAGGTTTGAACATTAGTTTGGACCTGACTGAGAGTCTAAGAGGTGAACATGATGATAAAGTAGCAGGTAATAATAATCGATGTATAACGTAAGCAGACACGAAAGAGTGAGACCTCTTTTCTAGAACTGTGTAGTCCTTAGGTTCAGCTACTCAGTTGATGATGGTAATGCTGTTCACGTGGCTACCGACAACAGGGAAGATGATCTGAGGCGGAGAAAGAAGGTCTAGAGGGGGGATCTCTGCTGTGGTAGACACTTTCATCGATGGTGCACCTCAGGTGGGGTGGACGATGACACGGCAAGAGCGGGACAAAACACACAGAGTTTTCTTTGACACCTATCTATAAATGAAGTAAATCTATAAGGGCTCCTTAGAATTGGAGGATTTTAAAAATGCAGGGATAGGAAAAACACAGGAATAGGATAGGAATGCACGTGCAAAACAGAGCATTTGCAAACACATGATTTCTGTCAACCTGGGTGTTTGGTTCACATGAATTGGAAGAACATAGGAATGGAGAGAAACATGGTCAAATTCAAGTCAAACCACATGAAAATGTAAAGTTAGAATCTTATGATGCCACTAATGCACTTAGTCATGTTCTTCATGCATAGGAATTTGAAAAGGACGTCCAAGTGGATATTACCTATGTTTTTTCTTTGAAAGAGACACCAAAGGAAAAAAATCCTCCAGTTTTGCTTTGCTCCATTCTGTCTAACCAAATGCATGAATAGTAGTACCATAGGAAACTTTCCAACTCCTATGTTTGCCTTCACTTTTTATTTGAACCAGTGATGATTCTAGTAAGCAGTCTTCAACATGCTGAAGCCTGCCGTCAAAAAATGTTTTTGTACTACTACTATTTTGGACCAAGCCAACTAGCTCAACTCCCAGGCCCATCTACACTGCCAGGACTACTACCTCACTTCTTGTTATATGGGAGAAACTATTCATATTTCTCGTTACCATGTGTTGTCAGTGTGTCTTCTTGCTGGCATGAAATGGATATCTTTTTAAAAGAAAGCTTAAGGTTTTGAATATATACTACATGTGCTCTGTTGTACTCTGAATTTTTTTGAGCTTATATGGACAACATAAGTAGGTCCATTATTCTGGTTAAAAAATTATATCTTAAAAAAATCAATTCAATAATAGTACATGTTCCCATTGTAATCTGAAATTTTGTGATCTTATTTGGTCCACATGCATATCACATAATGGCTATCTTGCTAAACTGATTCAAATTTTCTTTCAAAAGAGCATTTAGTTTTCTCCTTGTCAACTTTGTGAACACCCTTCATTTCTTTCTAGATCTGCAACTGCTTTGAACCAAAGGATCCCTAAGGTATCAACATGAATGTAGAGGAAAAAGTGATGCTATGAGTGTACAACCTCTTTGGCATAACCATGTCGACCTCAGTATTATTGGTTTGGACGTGGAGGATGGTGCAGCTGGTGTGACTGTCGGAGGCATGGAAGAGGATCTGAGGCCTCTGGAGATGATGCTGAGGGTACTGCTCCACTGTGATGGACAGTTCCGTCGTTAGAGCAGCTCCGATGAGGTGTACGATAGTGAGGCTGAAGTAGGACAAGACAGACAATGTTAATCTGAAGTGGGATTCTAATAGCATCTGTAATACATGATGTAAAATACATCACCAAAAAGTGCTAGATGTAAAATGCATAAGTCGCACCGCAGCCGCTCCAACAGATGCTGTAGAAACTGTTGACTCTGAACTTAACTGAAGAAACTAAATTTTACAGTCAAAATTGAATTTTACTGCCAAAACTGATTTTTACTGATGAAACTGATTGCACTAGTAGCAGAGCACTCCAATAGAAGTTTAGGCCGCTCGAGCACTAGTAGCAGAGAAGCAGTGATCTAAATCAGCAGCCGCTAGAGTAGGGAACCCACTAGCAGAGAGCAGCTCGTGCAGCAGCAGCTGCGCCTGGAGCACCAACGCAAGTGAGAGGTAAAGCAGCAACTCCCGTAGCAGTAGCAGGTCATGTAGCAGCGACAGCGGTGCGAGTGAGAGCAAGAGAAGAGCAGAGCAGCAACACAAATGAGAGCAAGAGCAGAACAGCAGTGTGACCGACAACAAGAGCAGAGCTGCAGCACGAGCGATAGACGGAGCAGCTGCAGCGTGAGCGAGAGCCGGAGCAGCAGCAGTAGCGGGAGAGAAAGCCGGAGCAGCAACATCTACTGTTGGTGTGGATGTCGCCGCTGAGGGAGCAATGACATGGGGGAGATACGTCATGGAGGAAGTGGTCGGCGATGGTGCCGTCGATGGAGACCCGCCATGGCTACTCTGTATCGAGCACCGGCAGCCCCATGAGATCGAATAAAAAATAAAATGCAGTAGTGAGTGCAGAACCTCCTTGGTGGCACCAAGTAGGCCTCGGGTTCATCGGAGGAATTGGTGATCGTGCTGCGGTTATGGTCGGCCAGGTGAAGACGGTGATGTGGGGATGGAGGTGGCGTGATATACGAGGCAAACATCGGGGCAGCTCCTTGGAGGTGGAGGACGGGGCGGCTGAACGGCGGGACGACGAGATCGATGACGGATCCTCATCCGGTGCGGTGGATGAGGGACGTCAAGCTGTTGTTGTGGACGACGTCGTAGGGGAAAAGGCTCTGGTTGGGCGGCGGTCAGGGGGTGGACGGAGGAGTGTGGGGTTTCGCGGGTTTTGGCAGCCTCGGTGTATGAATTGGGGGACAAAGGGGAAGGGAGGGGTAGCCATGGCTTAGGGACGTGCTTGTGCGAAATGTGGGGTAAGTTATGAAAGTACCCCCACTAATTTTGACCACGCGACATCGAGGCGGCATTTCCGGGTGAGGGGTAGAAGGTGGATTTCACGTGTCTGGGCTGGGCAACTGATTTCAGATGAGGAGGGAGTTTTCGTGCGCGTTGAAATTTCGGGATAACAAGGCACGGGTTGAAGAGCCGGGAGCTTCACAACAGAAGAGACAAGAGATACTGTAGCTTGAAAATTTCGGCATAACAAGGCGTGGATTCCATGTTCGGCAGAACAAACTTAATGTGTATAAAAAAAGATAATTCATACAAGACAAAAGATAGTCATGTCCCTTTTTACTATATTGCTACAAATGCCATTAAAAAACTACAAGAAAAATCTAAAATTTCAGGAGAACAAGATTAGCGTGTACAGTACCAAATCAATTCGTACTTCCCTCGACAACAACAAAAATAAATCAATTCGAACCACAAGAAAGAGTCATATCACGTTTTATATGATTACAAATGCCAAGATCTCAAATTTCAAATTTTGAATCCATGCTATGTTCAATTCTAATATATCATTAGGTGATCTTGCGGTGTATAATGGATGTAGTCCTACAATTTGATCTTCCATCTTATATGAACATTTTACTTCATTCAATGAATATATATTATCGTCTACCATATGGACTAAATTGAATCAATTTTCCCTATTTGAATACGATTGTTTTCCAGTTATACCATCATTTAAATATTATCTTGATAACAGAAAACATGCATATAGTAGTAATCATATTTAAGTATGAACTACACATACCATATGATCTCCAATTCAAATATTTGTATCCATTTTATGTTGAATTCAATTCACAGTACATTCATGATCTAGGTAGCCAGATGTTCGGAATAATCTAAACCCTATTTTCATATGTATAATTTGTTTAACACACACAACAATGCAGTGACCCCCCCCCCCCGCTACACACACAACAGCTAGATGTTAGCTTCAAAAGCCACAAATTATCTCAGATCGAATAGTTATGTCCATGTACGGATGCAATGTGGTCAGACGATCACTACAAAAAAAATACATTTCCGTGATGATACGTGTTTGTCACAGTAGGTCACGTTTTCTGTCATGCATCTACATCCATGACGATTTTATGACAGAATCAAGGTAGTCATACTGTGCTGTCGTAGACGTGTTCCATGACAATACCAAAATTATCATCATGGAAGTGTCCACTTCCATGATGATAAATGGCACGTCATGGAAGTCCTTTCGTCAAGGGTAACCGACACGTGGCATCCACCGTAACGGGTTCCGGTTTGGATCTGATAACCCATTAACAGCCCGGACCAATGGGGATTTTCCACGTGTAAAATTCTGATTCGCTGGAGTATCCACATGTCTGCTCTGCGTTGGGACAGATGTCGTCCACTCATTGGACGGGAGGCGCCTATGATACGTCAACACGTGGCACGGCCCAACAGTGGCCCACTTAGGTGAAAAGGCCGGCCCGTTTGACTTGGTCAAAAGGTAGCGGGTCGGCCCACCGAAAGCCTGTTAACAGCCTGTTCGCATATAGCCCATTTACAGCCCGCTAACTCACGGCCTGTTATGGCCTATCTGAATTAGGCCCAGTACCGGCATCTGGGCCGTCCAATATGATTCCAGCCCGTTGTAACTTTCGGCCCATGTAAGGCCCATGACGTCTTTCAGCCCATATGAGGCCCTATTTAACTCTTGGCCCATTAACGGCCCGTGGTGACACTGGCCCATAATGAACAGTGTATCACTTTATACCCATTAACGGCCCATTATTCCATTGGGCCCTTTCCAGCCCGTGTGTTCTTTTGGCCTTCTAAGGGCCCATTTATTCTTGGGCTCATTTCCAGCATTGGATTACTTCCGGTCCGTTACTAGCCTGTTCCGCTTGCGGGCAAAATTCAGCATGTTGTTACAGACGGCCCGTTTGTGGCCCGTTAATCTGTTGGGCTGTTTTCTTAGCGTCATCAAATATGGCCCGTTTAAGCCCATTATACATATCGGCTATTAACGGCCCGTTATGATCAGGCCATAAACAGACAATTTCCACTCTAGCCCGTTTACGGCCCATATTGCGGTCCTTTATTGGTCCATGAATAGTACGGCCCATAGAAGGCCCATTGATTATAACGCCCGCACAAGGCCCATTGATCCTACGGCCTGTAGGAGGCTCATAGATCCTATAGCCCGTAGGAGGCCCATGGTCATACATAACGGTCCGTGGTTATTACGGCCTAGTTTTAAAAATATTTTATTGTTGCCAGTAGCAAACCGCGAAAAAAGAACTACAGTGACTACAACCAAACAAATAAACAAGACAATATAAGGAAATAAATAAGCAAGCAACTTACGCTAGGCTATTACGGCTATTACACATATTACATCCACTGGGCATCAAAGTTCGCCACCAGTGCAAATATAGGGAACAAAGCAGCATATTACAAACACTGGGCGTCTAAATTGGCCACCATTGCAAATAAACAAGCGGCAGCAAAACAAGTCAATAACTGAAACAACTTCACAAGAGCTCAAGAAACGTTATCCTGGGTATCCACCATGCTGGCAATAAGCTTAGCAAACTTATTAGCTTTCTCCTGTTTGGCACTAAAATCCTCCAACGCTTGCTGTTGCACCAGAAAGTATGCATCTGAATTCTCCAGGGACTTCCTCAGTCCTTCGGCTTCTTATCGCAGCACAGCTGATCAATGTCTTTCAGCTTGTATTTGAGACTCAAGAAACCGAACTGATTCAGACAGTGAGTTCGAAGAGCTTGTGCCAGCGGTAGTGGCTAGTAACTCGAACACTACATCAAGACAGGACTTTGGGGTTGTCTCACTGTCTTCAAGATAGTTTTCCTTAGCTATTTTATCAGCTTTGTTGGAGACCAACAAGGATGTCTCACTATCCTGAACCTTATCTGCATTACTTCCTTTACCATTGCTTAATAAGGTACTCTTCCCAAATATTCTGTCAGCATTCTAAAAGAAGAAACAAGCAGACACATAACAGGTTTAGCATGTAGTATATGAAAATCATTTCGGTGAACCAGTTCAATAGTAAGGTACACAGGATTAAACTACCAAGTCTTCTATTGCCAAGTAGTAAGTACATAATAAAAGCATCAAACAAACATATATCTATGTCCTATGGTCACTGCATTGTCTTGCCAAATCAAAATAGAGACCCGGTTCAAATCATATCAGTTCAAGACAAAGCAGCATTGAAAGAATACAAGTGTGGGAAACTACACGGCACAACAAGATTTCAGATGGGTAATAGGGGTATACATGTACAACAACACTATTGGCTCTGTTGTGATGCTAGTAATGTGCATGATATGAGAAGTCAACTGTATACACAATTGAAATTGAAATCAACAGAGCAATTTAGAAGAGCAAACCTGTTAAAGAAACATGTTTAAACATACCGGTTGTGCCATTGGAGTTTCGATTGGATCCTTCAATTTAAAAATAATTTTGTATGAGTAAATACAGTGATACAAGAGCAAAGCAGTATGCACCATAGCAATGGAATCTTAAATGAGAACAGTTCTTCTTCAGGTTTAAGCACTTCTTCTACATGAATAGAGTACAGTAAGATGGAGGCATATAGTACTTCAAAATAAAAATGAGCTCATAGACCTTACCACATTATTGGTTTGGGACTAGTATAGAACAAGGCGTTCCTCGTCATCGTGCCATAAATGTGTCTCAGGAGAAAGTAACGGAATTTGTTGAGTTTCCTTGCTAGTGAAGTATGTTTTCTTCAGGTAATTCTGATATTGCCACCAAGCATTCTTGAAAATTGCAGAGGTATTAACACAGGTTACCTCATCATGAGTTTCCAAATTGGTACTTCTCTATAGATAAAAATGGGAACATTTGCTATATTATAACCAGCATGGAGGTAGAATGTATGGGACAGAGCAAAGTATTTTCCATGAATAACATTACTTACACATAACTCTTGGACGAACACCTGCAACTGGCTTTTTCCTTCATCTTCAGTATAATATTTCCATGATAGGAAGATATGCACATAGGATTTAACTACATCAAATGCGATAGATGCTAAACTATGAATGACTGGTTGTGCTTCGTCCACAGGAATAGGTGTACTAACTGGTGGAGTTGGGGTTCGCCGTGGTAGTACTAGCGCTTTGGGCACTGGAGCTGTCATACTAACTACTCTTGTTTGGGAGCTCTGTGCTGGAGATGGTGTTGTGTCAACTGGAACTGGGTTACTATCTGCTATGGTTGGGGTTAGATTGGGTGAAGCTAGTTCTCTGTCCATCGGAGTAGGGGTACAATCTGCAAGAGTCTGGGTTATGTGTGGTAGGGCTAGTTCTCGTGCATGTACAACCGAGGTGCTATCTCCACCAAGAGGTAGCTCTGTTTTTATTTGAAGACCGTGTTTTTACTCCACTAGATACTACCATCACCCCATCCAATTCAAATGGCTGATAAACAAGAAAAGTAGTTGAATGTATAGTCCTTGTATGAGAGACAGATGCAATAGATAGTGTGGAAAAAAGAGGGCATGAAATAGTTCACATGTATATTGTTTAACTAAAAAGGATAGCATGACATAATTTCACATATATGATGTCTATCTAAACTAGATAGCATATCATGACATAATTCAAAGATATGATGACTAACTAAATAGGATGGCATGAGATAATTATATGATGTCTTTAGTAAACAGGTTGGCACGACATAATTCACATACATGTTTTCTAAGTAATCAGGATCGCATGATATAATTCACACGTGTAATTTATATACTAAGCAGAGGGCATTAGCATATATGATGTCTGAACTAAGAACATGGTTTTAAATATTGTGTATATGATGTCTAAACTATGCAACGCAACACACCATATGCATGATATGAGAAGTATAACCGTGCCAAGTTAGAGCATACACCTCGGTGGGGGAATAGGACTGGTCATCTGTCTCTAAATCCATCTCTGAGGAGCTATCGGGACCTAGCAAGAGATATGCTTCGATAGGTAGCACTGTCTGCTCTGAAGACCTTGTTTTCACTACAGATTTTTCCATCACCCACTCAAATGGCTGATTCACATGAAGAGTAGTTGAATGTACAAACATTGTCGACAAATGGAAATGTAATGAAGAAGAGGATTGGCAAGATATATTTCAAATATATGATGCCTGGTTAAACAGGATGGCATTGCATATTTCACATATATTATGGCTGGCTAAAAGAGATGAGATTGCATAATTCACATATATGATATAGAAACTAAACAGGTGGCATTACAGTACATGTCTAAATTAATCAGATGACATATATGATGTCGAAAGTAGGCACTGCAAGGCAACATATGCATGATATGACCAACATCATCATACCAAGTTAGAGCAAACACCTCGGGGGGTAAATAGGAGTTGTCATCTCCGTCTGGATCTGCCTTAGAACAGATATCTTCCTCAGGATTACAATCTAGAGGGGGGGAGGGTTTGCCATTGCACCCACCATGGAGCGATGCCTGCATGACATTGTATTGCCGCGCAAAACTCTTCTCTTTTTCTCTACATGTTCAGCATCACTGTGTACAATATTTGACATGCATACGAAAAAATATAGTGAGATTATGTAAGGAGAGCATGCAGAAATCTAGAGTGATGGTAACAACCAGTGGATAGATCCAAAAATAATGATAGCAGGATGATGATAGCTTTACTTTAATAAAACGACAGATGATGATTGCTTTACTGTTTGTTTCCCACCCAAGATGAACAATATAGACAAACCCTAGGTGAACCAGATAATAGACAGATATACTATTCATTGCTGCCTTGATATGTGCCCCACAAGCATTTTAAAACTCAAGTTTGAACATTAATTCAGAACTGTGTACAATATCTGACATGCATACGAAAAAATATAGTGAGATTATGTAAGGAGAACATGCAGAAATCTAGAGTGATAGTAACAACCAGTGGATAGATCCAAAAATAATGATAGCGGGATGATGATAGCTTTACTTTAATAAAAAGACAGATGATGATTGCTTTACTGTTTGTTTCCCACCCAAGATGAACAACATAGACATACCCTAGGTGAACCAGATAATAGATAGAGATACTATTCATTGCTGCCTCGATATGTGCCCCACAAGCATTTTAAAACTCAAGTTTGAACATTAATTCGGAACTGACTTGGAGTCTAAGAGGTGAACAGGATGATAAAGTAGCAGGTAATATTAAGCAATGCATAACATAAGCAGAAATAAAAGAGTGCGACCTCTCTTGTGGACCTGTGTACTCCTCAGGTTCATCTGCTGAGTCAATGATGGTGATGCAGTTGTGGTGGGTGCCGGTGGCAGGGAAGGAGATCTGAGGCGGTGAAAGACAGTCGAGAGTTGTCATGTCTGGTATGGTGGATGCTTCTATTGATGGAGCATCTCAAGTTAGGTGGACGACGTCACGGCAGGAGCAGGACAAACCACACAAAGTTTTCTTCGACACCTATCTGTAACTGAAGTAATTCTGTAAGGGCTCCTTTGGCTTGCAGGATTCAAAAAATGCAGGGATTGGAAAAACACCGGAATAGGATAGGAATGCACGTGGGAAACAGAGCATTTGTAAACATAGGATTTCTGTCAACTTGGGTGTTTGAATCACAGGAATTGGAAGAGCAAAGGAATGAAAAGAAACATGGCCAAATTAAAGTGAAACCATATGAAAGTATGTACAGTTAGAATGTTATTCTACCACTAATGCACTTAGTCTTGTTTTCATGCATAGGAAAAGTAGCTCCACATGGATGTTTTGCTCCATTCCTTTCACCCAAATGCATGAATAATTGAATAGTAGAGTACCATAGGAAAATTTCCTATTGCTATGTTTTTCCTTCACTTTTTCCTTCGAACCAAAATAGCCCTAATGGATCAACATGAATGTAGAGTAATAAGTGATGCAACAAGTGTACAACCTCTTTGGCGTAGCCGTGTCGACCTCAGCATCATTGGGTTGGTAACTGAAGAAGTTGCAGCAGAGGTGGCTGTCGGAGGTGTGGTGGAAGATCTGAGGCATCTGTAGATGGCATCCAGGGTACTGCTCTATTGTGATGGATGGTTCCATCGTTGGAGCTGCTCCGGCGAGCCGTAAGACATCGAGGCTGAAGGAGCACAAGATAGACATCGTTAATCTCAAGTGGGATTCTAATAGCATCTCCAATAGACGATGTAAAATACATTACCAAAAAGTGGTAGATGTAAAATGTACATCACCAAAAAACACCTGACTACAACAGATGTGGTAAAATCTGTTGACTCTGAACTTAACTGTCGAAACTGAAATTTACTGTGGAATCTAAATGTTACTGTCGAAACTGAACGCACTGGTAGCAGAGATGCACTTCACATGTAGTTTAGGCCGCTCGAGCACTAGTAGTAGAGAAACAGTGATCTAAATCAGCAGGCGATCAATAGGGAACACAGTAGCAGATAGTAGCCGGAACAGCAGCGCCTGGAGCAGCAGCGCAAACTAGAGCCAGAGCAGCAACTCGTGTAGCTACACCAGCCCATGTTGCAGCATAAGCAGCGCGAGCGAGAGCAAAAGCAGATCAGTAGCACGAGCGAGGGGAAGAGCAGAGTAGCAGCGCGAGCGAGCGAGAGCCGAAGCAGCAGCAGCAGAGCAGCAGCGCGAGTGAGCAAGAGCCGGAGCAGCAGCAGCTCCGGCTGGTATGGACACCACCGACGAGGGAGCCTCGCACTGGGGGAGAGCCACCATGGAGATGTTGCTGGCAGCACCGACTACGAGGTAGCCGCGCCATGGGGGAGTGGGATCGAGCACCGGCGGTTCCGGTGGAGCGGGTTAAGGCAGCACTGTGGGGATAGAGCAGCCGCGATAGATGAGGCGATCGTCGGAGCAGCTCCTTGGAGGTGGAGGACAGGGCGGCTGAACCGGCGGGATGACGAGATCGACGACGGATCCTCATCTGGGGCGGTGGATGAGGGACGTCGAGTTGTTGCAGTGGACGACATCGTCGGGGAAGAGGCCCCGGCTGGGCCGCGGTGGGGTGGCGGACGGCGGAGGTTGGGGTTTCGCGGCTGGAGCAGAGAGGTTATCGCGGCCTGGGTTTTCGAATGGCGCAAAGGAGGTGATGGGAGGGGGGAACCATGACTTGGTGACGTGCTTGTCCAAAATGTAGGGTGTGTGATGAAAGTACCGCCACCGATTTGAACTAGCGGCCGTTTCGGCTCAGGGTTAGAAGGGGGATTTCACGTGTCGGGATTTGGCAGCTGGAGGGAGTTTTCACGCGCGTTGTAATTTCGGGATAGCAAGGCGCGGGTTGTGAAGGCACGAGTTTTCAGAGCACAAAGAGACAAAGCGATATCTGAATTTTCTGGATAACAAGGCGCGGGTTGAAATTTCAAGACAAGCCTAACATGTAATAATGTACGTACCAAATAATTTCGCACTATCCTAAAAAAATCAATTCGTAGTTCCCTCGACGAAAAAAACAAAAACAAAAACTATTCGCACCACACAAAGGGAGAGTCTTGTCTCGTTTTACTATATAAATGATATTCAAGACTATGAATCCATGTTATGTCCAATTAAAAAAAATTGATACCTCTATAATGCATGTAACCTACTCATACGAACATTTTAGTACATTCCAAATGTATATACTATCGCTGCAATTTGAACTATATTTGAATTCATTTCTCTATTTGAATAAGAATCTACAATCATGATTGTTGCCAAGTTAAACCATCATTTGAATATTATCTTAACAACACACCACATGATTACTATAGAGTTAGATATGAACTATGTGTACTATATATATGAACTCGAATTCAAAATTTTGAATACACTTGATGTTGATTCCAAATAATAGTACATTTGAAGTACTAGCTAGATCTTCATAATCTAAACCATGTTTCATATGTACACTGTATTTATCACACAAAGTATAGTGCCCCGTCCCCTACATTATGACAAGTATTTAGCCCTAAGCTGCAAAAGCCACACATCATCACAAATTCAAAAATATATATATATATATTATATGTAGTATAACATGTTCATGACCACACCATGCATATAACCATTATATTCATGCATATGCATCGGTTTAAAACACTATGATCTCTTGTTCAAATATCTGAATCCACTTTTATAATGAATTATGATATCTGGCCGTCTTTTACACCCACACAATCCTCTTCTCTTTGTAGCTAGCGCTAACTTTCGCTCGTGCATGCACACGCCCACCTCCCTCTCACCCTCCCTCGGCATTCTCTCCATCGCGCACATTCGTTATTTCTCTTTAGGTCGTTCACCCACTCTGTGTAGGCCCTCCAGCTCCTTCTTTCCGGCACACACCGATCGATATACCTCTCTAGCCAGGCGAACCTACCACAAACACACTCTTTCCCTCTTCTCTTCTCACCGTCCATGCCCTCCTCTATCTAATACAGTTCCACACACGTGCACACTCCCGCCTCTCTTTTCATCGATCTCATACTCGCACACTCCTCCCCACTCGACATAGTCGGCCTCTCGCACCACCTCCTAGCCGCATCCCTCTCACTCTACCCGTCTCTCCAGGCCTTATTTGCTTCTAACACATGCATGCATGTATACCTACCGATCTCCCTACATATAGCTAGGTTGACTATAAATCTTTTTCCCCACACACTGATTGACGTACCTGATCACTAGTTATGTCTCTCCCTTTCTCCTACACAAGACGATTGATCTTCCTATATAGTCACATCTACTTACCACAGCCATATCGCCCCTCCTAGACATATCGTCCCCCCTCATCATCCTTGCATGCCTCCCGACCCGTCTCTCACACGCACGTGCACAAACAGGCACACATTCCCTCTCTTATTGATATTGCAGTCGTACCCTCCGTTTGTCTAGCAGGCCTCTCCCGCCATTTGTGACAAGCAACTCCACCACCAACCCTCTGACACTCTAGCTTTGTCTCACTTCAAACCTTATTCCTCTGCTACACATATGCATGGATGCTGATCGATATCCCTCAATACATAGCTAGGTCTCTCTCCTTCTCCACACATGTACCAGTCGATCTACCTCTCTATAGTTAGGTCTCTACGCCCCCCCCCCCCCACACACACACCGATAGTCAAACACCATAGGTAGGTATCCATGCCACAGAGACAAAATGCACCTCTCCCCTCTCACATTCCAGTAGGCCAGCCACCCTATATCTTTGACATGGGAAAACACAAATTCGATGGCACTCTTTATCGATCGCGCACTCACACACTTCACCCCTCTCTTTGATTCTATCGATATCTCACACCGATGATCCCTCCACTCTCTTCTCGTCGATTGCTCCCTCCAGATATGGTATATCCAGGCCTCTGTTTCACACACATTGCATATGTTACATTTTTTTATTTGAGATATCATCGACACATTGCCTCTGTTTCGCACAAACCATATTTTTTTAGTAAAAAAAACATCTCTCTCGCACACACCAACGTACGTGGGGTACCTACACGTAGAGAAGAGGTGCACGTAGGACGCACGTACTCACGTCTTGTTCCCGGCCACACCCGCGTGGGTACACGGTGGAGCTCATTTCTGTATGAAAAGGCAGCCCACGTGATAATTTGACGCGTGTAGCGGTTGTTTACTTGAAGGAGGGTCGTGTACCACGCGTACACGGAACAAAGTTCGACTTGACACGTTAGTTTTAAATAAATTTATATTCCTCAATGGCACGTACAGAATATAAAATGATTGTTATCGAGAAAAAAGATATCCACTCCACTATATACGTGGAGCCTGCCTGCCGGGGTTTGTCTCTCGTCACACTATCTCACACAAGGCGGCAGTGGCCCCTCTCTCTCACCATTGGTCACTGATCCGGCCGCATCCCGTCCGCCGGTGGAAAGGGAGGATGTGCATCATTTCTCCATTCGACGGCGTCGAGGCAGCACGCCCCGATCTGCGGTACCCGTCGTTCTCTTTGACCAAACTCCGGCGCGGTAGGGCCTTTGCCACTTGCTCGCTGCCGCAGTATGGGCAGATCCCGCCTGCCGCCGCCCTCCTAGTTACATCCCGACGAACCCCAGGTATAGCTTCCTCCCCTACGGCCTTGCTCCACTACCCATGTTCCCACGTCGCTGCATGTGGAAAATCTTGCATGTGGATCTTACCTAGTTCTTTACCCAAAATGTAGCTCGTCCGGCGTACTTTCCATATTGCAATCTCATCCTCACACCATTTTAGATAAACAACCGTGCTGTTATCTTCCCTTAGGACAAGGAATATGCTTCTTTTTTGTCGTTGTTTGTGTCATCAAATGTTATTGGCCAGTAATTGTTTCCTTTCTAACTCTTTTTGCAAACAGGGCTATCCATTTCACCTCGTTGCTATTGCGACCTTTTGGTGAACTGCACAAATCACCTTTTTCTTAAGAGTGTTTTGTGCAGTTCTACTAAAATGTCACACGGGCAATGTCTCTACATTTCAGTGGAACTGCACAAAGGGAGATTGGTTTTGCTCTATCCTCCTCATCCAACTCCGAGCCTAATCTTCTCCAACTATTTGCTTAATCTTCTCCAACTAGTTAGTCTTAAGAGAGACTGCAAAGGTGACCGACTTGTATTTGGGTGTTTATTGTTTCATCAACAGTCCTCTATTATTCTAATCACACTTACTCAATATCTTTGGAACAAGGACGCTCAGCTCTATTTTAGTGGAACTGCACAAAATGGATGGAATGTTGCATGCTCCTGACAGCTACTTTTTTCCCAACATGCCATGTTGATTTAGACAGAGCTGGGGGGAAGTTGCTGCCAATGAAAGCAAGGATCGATTTTAATTTAACACATTCTCACAACTTTGTCTTCAGTTGTGATGTAAATATTAGCTCTGATCTGCTAATCATTGAGATGCATGTAACACCCTGGATTTTTCCCATTTCTTTTTCTTTTGATTTTGGTCTGGATTTTCTTTTCTGTGGCTTATTAGTCTTGCAACCTGGAGGGATCACCCTTCATTCTTCTTCCCGAGTGGCTTGCCAACCTCAAAATCATTCCAAGACCATGTCATTTCCATCTTGGACCAACCCCCAATATTCTTTTTCTTGGGAATATTCATTTTTCTATTAAAGGAATAACCCTGTCTGTCCTGGGTTGTGAAGCAACCCACATTTCCATCATTCCCAAAATTCCCAAATAATTCTAATAAATTGTTTGGGTCAGATCTTCCACAAATATGTCAAACCCTTCCTTGACATGTTCAAAAATATTTCACAAATATTCCTTTTCTGATTCTGCCCAAGCTGCCATGTTGAGAAGCAAGTACCCTTTATATTTGCTTGCTTGGTTTCAAACTTTTTGGGCATTCTTTCCTATCCATATCATTGCCACATGCCAAAATTCAACTTCATTTGGATACTAAATCTCCCTTGGCTAATTTTCAAAGTTTCTGGTCAACTTGAATCTTTGTGACGCAAGTGCTAGCTAGGAATATCCAAAAGAATTGAAATTTTGCAAGCATCTTCACATGCTCAAATCATGACTCTCCACCAAGTTTCAACCCTATCCAATCATCTATGTGAGCACAGCCTCAAATCTTGGTTTATGGTTAGATTTTCACATTGTGAAGCAACTATATTTTATATTGCTCCATAATTGCTGAAAATTTACCAGAGCATTCTACTTCCCATGTAACCTATCTCTACAACATTTGGGCTCATTTCATCTTCCCAATAATTCACTAGAATTTTTCTAAGATTCTGGTCAGAGAGGATAGCTGTGAAGGAAGTACCATTTTGGCTTGTCCAAATGGCATTAAATTGTTATGGCACTCTCATATGACCAAATCGTCATGCTATATCAAATTTCAGCCCAATTGGCTACTTCATGTGAGTGGCACATCAAGATTGAGCTTCTGGACCAGATTGGTCAGTTGCAAAGCAACTATATTAAATCTTGGTCCATTTCTTTCCAAACTTCACAGGATTGTAGTCCTTCCTGCCCTAAACCTCCCAGACATCTTATTTGCCCCTTATAACCTTCCTGTTCATCAAAGAGGTGTGGTCAAGTTTGCTACAGCAAACTTCCAGAGACCACTACCATCTAACCACAGTGATTTTCATCGATCCATCACCTCCCTGAGACTGTGCCTTGGAGGGACTACCCACTGGACATGATTTGGCCAGTCAGGATGCACCTCATGTGCCAGTCCACGCGGTGACCACGCGTCTGGCATGCCAGCCAGCGCGCTCCGGAGATGAAACCTGTTGGGTTCGTCGCGTTCCTCCTCTTCCTCGCCACCTAACCATGTCCAGCAGCTTCCCCTCATCATCGCCTTCACTCTGGAACCCTCTCCCCCTCCGGATTCTTCCCCCTTGCGCCACGGTGATCACCACCGTGGCACTGCTCACCCGTGACCGCCGTATCTGTCCAAGCTCGAGCCCTCTCGAACGAGCCAGCGTAGCCCCCACCCTGTTCCTTGTCAGGTCTGCACCACCAGATGTGTGCCACCTCGCTGGAGCGCCAGTGCGAGGCTAAGACCGCCACGGCAGCCATCCTCACCCACTCGCCATGGGTGGCTATAAAATCCGAGATCCGAGCATCCCCGAGCCACCCAATCTCCTCCTCTCACTCCACTGGTCCTCCCCAACCTCTCTGTCCCTCGCCAGAGCCTCTCTTCGCCACTCATTGCTGCCATGGCCGCCTGCCTCCTCCTCCTAAATTGGCCCGAGCCCGGGTCCCCCTCTTCCCCATTCCTACTCCAGAAGGCCACCCAGAGCCCGGCGAACCTCCCCTGCCTCTTTCCTAGTTGCCGGTGTACCCGTAGGCGCGTGCCCACATGCGGCCGCTGCCCGTTCCTCCGGCCACCGCGTGGCGCCTCCGCTACGGCCCTCCCCAGCACTGACTCTTCCTCGGGTTGGATGTGGTATAGCACCAGGAGCCCGTAGGTGGTCTCAGCCTCGCCGGAGGCGGCCGGAGACGCCAGGAGCCCCGTCGGAGTCCGCCTCTGTTCCCTTCTGTGGGGCGCCATGCCGCCGCGGCCCCGTCCTTCCTGGGCATCCATGACCGGGCCAGGTGAGCACGGCACTCCTCCCCGAGCTCGCCGGTGCCATCAACTCCACCGGAGATGGTCGGTGTCACCGGAGAGCGCCGGCGCCGCGCGCCTCTCCTCTGTCCCGCGGGCGCGCACGAGAGGTTGAAGGTAGCTGAGGAGGAGAGAGAAGGAGCGAGGTGGGACCCGCGTGTAAGCGACCCAGGCGCCGGTCCAGCTGGATAAGTGGACATGTATTCAACTGAATACGTTTCCGCTATACCAAAAGCGTATTCTTCCTAAATGCGCTTTTTGTTTTTCAGTCAGGGGCCTGTTGGTGAAGATTTTTCTTACAGATAAGTCCCTAGCAGAAAAACTATCACAACTTTTCATCCGTAATTCCGATCGAGGTGATTCCAAAGCCCACTTCTTCGTCTCGTCGAGCGCTATCTGCTGGTATCATTTTCACTATGTGGTCCCACTATGGAAATGACCATTTTGCCCTTGCCCGTAAACAGCCCCTCCGGGAGAGAAATATTTTCGGCAACTCCTTCCGCGACCATTCCGCACTCCTTCCCGATGATTCCTTCATCCCCAGGCAAGCCACAACTCTCATCTAGATAATTGCACTACAATATCATAGTTTAACCATTTACTTTAACAACAAGTATGAGTTATTTGTGAAATGAATTGGATTATACAATGCTTGAGTAATTTCCTGGATAAGTGACTACCATGTTGAGTACCGGATTGTAGTGATTAGTAGTTTACCCAATCGTTGATGCCATGATGTTGAGATTACCGTCTATGATTATTCTGGATTTCATCCGGCAGTTAATGGATATGAGTTAGTAGCAGTAGCTTAAGCATAATGCTTACCGGATTTCTAGCCAGATATCGTTTTGACTTGGATTGCTATGATATCGGAGTGTCAGCCATGACAGAGATTGTTCGGAGATTAGATACTTCATGGTTGATCCAGAGTCACCTGTCCAGACTTATCTGTGCAGCCACATTTGCTGGAATGGGACGGCCTTGACTTGGTCTAATCGCGTGCTCTTTCACCGTTACTGCCCGACAGGGAAGGTTATGCGTGCGCGCTACCCTGGCCCGGTAGGCGGCGATAGCCTTGTGAGCCCAGTTGAGTTATATGGTACCAGGTCCCCGTTTGGGACAGTTTGTTAGCCACGATGGTGGCAGGTGTCACACGGTGACACAGGGGCCACCCAGGGCAGGACTCCGGGGGAGGATGATTGCCGGTGGTACAATGGGAGAGTCACGGGTCAGGCGGGTTTCGTTGGAGCAACGCTGGTCCACCCGAATGGGATCATGAGGTCAGGTACTCCATGATGTGGGTAAAGTGCGCAACCTCTGCAGAGTGTAAAATCTATTCGAATAGCCGTGTCCACGGTATTGGACAGTCCATCTAGACCTCACTAGATGGTCAACCATAGTAGAGATGTTGATGGAAGAACTCGTCGTAAGATCGGAAGTACTCGGTGGATCATGAGTATTCTGAGGGTTGTGAGGCAACCTGGAAGAGAGTAAGTTTGTCAGACTTGTATTGCAGACAGTATCAAGAATATGATATGTTAGCCATGGGATGGCTATGAGATGAGTGGTCGGATGACCACATGATTTGGATTGAACTTGGAGCAGGTTCGGATTGGATCCTAAGATTATTCGGAGTATGGATTATATATATGCTTGACCTTACTACAGTTATTTCAGTAGCTACCTTGCTATGATGTTGTCTTGCCTTAATGTTGATGTTTGTTGCGAGCTTGCGAGTACATTCCAACTACTCACCTGGCATGCCATGCCAGTTTGCAGGTCATGCCAAGATTGCTTGCTTATCGAGGATCTCGACTTTGCGACCTAGGATACGCGTTCTAGCCAGAGTCCCTGCGGAGTGGAGTCCATCACCGTCGTCACTGTTCCGCTACCGAGAGAGTTACTCCGTCGTTAGCATAGAGCCACCTCGGGCAGGCGTAGTGTCACCGTACCGATGTAATCCTTGTACCCTTTGTAACCATATCCATTGTAATAAAGAGCTGATTTGTTCTATGCCAACAGTGCCGTATTCCAGAGGACTTGTCCCTGGGCCGGAATACGGGGCGTTCCAGTCTTCTCTGAGCCGGGGTGCCACAGGCGTTGATATCAGAGCTGGTCTGGCTATAGGACGCGCAGTCTAGGTGCGAGCGTTAGTAATCGGTAGTATAGGATCTAGTTGGTTTGCTGCACTTGTTTGTTGCATTTGTTTGTGCATAGCATGCATATAGACTAGATATTTTATCACTAACGATGGATCTGGTGAGTGTAGGTGGCATCAGTTTCGATTCCCTACCTGCACTCTCCAGTTTGCATATTTGTTCCTTGGTGTGGTGTTATCTTCATCCCAGCGGAGTGATGCCAAGGTGCTTGGTGATGTCGATCCCTTTTCAGATTGATGCACCGGTACCACAACAATATATTCTTTTCAGCCACCCCTATCATTTCGGTGATAGACAAGTCCTATGCCAGATTGGGCCATTCCACTAGCCGCTTTGGCAACCCTTACTGATCCTTGTTATCAGAAAAGGGCAATGCCTGCAAGCCTTTCTCTCCACCACTAACTCATTCCGCCACCTATTTTTTTGGACGTGTACGGTTTTGTTCCGTACGCTTGATGATGATGTGGTCGTAACTTCTGTGTTCCGACCCCCGATCACCAAGTTTGTCCTCGCCACCATGTTTGTCCAGATGCAACCGGTGTTAAGCCCCTGTTTGGTGTAGCCTTGTTTACACCAATTTTCTTCCACGCATGATTCACTTTCGTGCACATCGCTATAGCATGTTAGACCATAACACCGGAGTTCTTGCGTGATTTGTGTGCTTAAGTAGGAATGCATATTATTGCTGTGAATAGCGGTAGAATGTGATATTGCTTGTGTGTGTGATCTTGCTGCTTCGTGTGCTTTTGTTTAGTCGTTTCTTTTGTTTTTCTTTATTTGGGCCCTTGGTGTTACCTTATTATCCCCTTATGGAAGTTGCCCCTTGACACTGGACTCAAAGAGTCAGTGAAGAGACAGTCATGTGGAAGCTCAGCTCAGCAATATGGAATTTTCAGCAGACTGTGTTATATCAGGAATATCGGGCCTGAATATAAATGATATCCTAGCTAGATTGGTTATCAGCATCAAGTATACATCAGTGCAATCTTCACAGCAGCAATGATTGAACCAGCAAGAAGACAAACCATGTATATGATCCACAGTGCATTTCGTGCCAAAGGTATGATTCATATATACAAGGTTTGAGTCTACTATGAGTACAATTTGAACCCTGCTATGTCTTGGAAGCAAGCCAGCATGAGCTATGAACTTAGTGTTCAGCAAGAAGGATAGCCGAATACCCTGTATGCATAATAGTGAGCTATTTGGGACACGGATGAACCCTTGCCCGTCTTTCTTTGGTGACGGCACCACGCCTGTGTTCTGAGCTATTTCCGGCCGTCTGGGGTGGATGCCGACTTTTATTTCTCTTATTAGCAACTGGCCCATGTTCTGAGCTGCTTTTCGGCCGTCTCGGGCAGCTCTTGAATTTCTCTCTGTAGCAGTGACCCTATGCTCTGAGTTGTTCTTTTGCCGTCTTAGGGAACTACTACTTTCTTCTTATCGACACCGTCTCATGCTCTGAGCTGCTTTTCAGCCGTCTTGAGTCGGGGTTGAGTTACTCCAGTAATGTCCCAGATCTGAGTTGTAAAGACTGTTCTGGTGGCTACTTGTTTATTTGCCGGTTTTATCCAAGGGTTCAGACAGTCGTTACCCTACAGCTACAACTTGTAAAGTAATATGCCTGCCGGAATATTGCACCTGACAACACCTATGGTCACACGGAGAATCAAGAGCATATAAGGCCAAGTTCGTCAGCAAAGGATCCAGGCAAGGAAAACTATAATAAAAGAGCAATGTTGTCCAAACAGGTAAGGTAATGGTAATGGTACAAATACTCCAGATAGTCTGGCTCGGTACCAGTCACCATGGGTACACACCCACGGGGTCTATTCCATTTGCAAGGACCCCATATCGAGACAACCCGCCCAGCCAACCAGATATGCTCAGAACTGTCAGAAGAGGGCAACCATGCTAGTCAGGTCAGCCAAAAGATTAACTCAGCAATTCAAATTCAGCAACCATGTTAAAGCATTACACGGCCTACCATCCATATAGAGATACTGACAGACTGAGTAATCAGAAGGATGAACAACAATCTCGAAGCATGTGTCCTCACAGATGGGAATCAGTTAAAGACTAACCTACCGTGAACAAGATTCTGCTATCAGGATCGCTGTCAGTCAAGTTTATGGATAATATCACCGTACACCTTTTTGCTGGTCACGACAGGTGACAGTCAAATATTTGGTAGAAGTCTTATACCCAAGACAGTGAAGATAACCAAGATGACCATCAATCCGTGCGAGAAGTCAGATTCCGCCAGTGGAACGGTACGATTCACAGTACTGTTTTGAGCCTAGAGGACACACAGCCATTTGAAGCCACCTAATGCAATGAGTAAAAGATTCTGTGTCCACCGAGAGAATCTGTTCACAACTCAGTGAACGGTCGTCCGTATTGGACTCCGTCACGACATGTCCATGAGGAATCACCCTCGGACTTACGAGCAGGGCATATAGTTTGGACAGGATAATTTATTGCCCCAAACAGGTCAGCAGACATAAAAGGATTGGAGTCAGAGTAACATCTGAGGTAAGATTTGCCAGAAAAAGGTTCCAATGAAGCAAACCACCCCGAAGCAAGGCAGTCAGTCATCTGAAATTCAGAGGGAACATTATACAAAGGTAAAAAGGAAACCCAAGTTGGAAACAGTTTCCTCAAGTGGAAATATTCATGTTTGATCCCTGAGCAACCAAATCTTGAGGACGAGATTTCTTTAAGGGGGGTAGGTTTGTAACACCCTGGATTTTGTCCATTTCTTTTTCTTTTGATTTTGGTATGGATTTTCTTTTCTATGGCTTATTAGTCTTGCAACCTGGAGGGATCACCCTTCATTCTTCTTCTCGAGTGGCTTGCCAACCTCAAAATCATTCCAAGACCATGTCATTTCCATCTTGGACCAACCCCCAATATTCTTTTTCTTGGGAATATTCATTTTTCTATTAAGGGAATAACCCTGTTTGTCCTGGGTTGTGAAGCAACCCACATTTCCATCATTCCCAAAATTCCCAAATAATTCTCGTAAATTGTTTGGCTCAGATCTTCCACAAATATGTCAATACCTTCCTTGACATGTTCAAAAATATTTCACAAATATTCCTTTTCTGATTCTGCCCTAGCTGCCAAGTTGAGAAGCAAGTACCCTTTACATTTCCTTTCTTGGTCTCAAACTTTTTGGGCATTCTTTCATATCCATATCATTGCAACATGCCGAAATTCAACTTCATTTGGATACTAAATCTCCCTTGGCTAAGTTTCAAAGCTTCTGGTCAACTGGAATCTTTGTGAAGCAAGTGCTAGCTAGGAGTATCCAAATGAGTTGAAATTTTGCAAGCGTCTTCACATGCTCAAATCATGACTCTCCACCAAATTTCAACCCTATCCAATCATCTATGTGAGCACAGCCTCAAATCTTGGTTTCTGGTTGGATTTTCACATTGTGAAGCAACTATATTTTATATTGCGCCATAATTGCTGAAAATTTACCAGAGCATTCTACTTCCCATGTGACCTATCTCTACAAAATTTGGGCTCATTTCATCTTCCAATAATTCTCTAGAATTTTTCTAAGATTCTGGTCAGAGACGATAGCTGTGAAGGAAGTACCATTCTGGCTTGTCCAAATGGCATTAAATTTTTATGGCACTCTCATATGACCAAATCATCATGCTATATCAAATTTCAGCCTAATTGGCTACTCCATGTGAGTGGCACATCAAGATTGAGCTTCTGACCAGATTGGTCAGTTGCAAAGCAACTATATTAAATCTTGGTCCATTTCTTTCCAAACTTCACAGGATTGTAGTCCTTCCTACCCTAAACCTCCCAGACATCATATATGCCTCTTATAACCTTCCTGTTCATCACAGAGGTGTGGTCAAGTTTGCTACAGCAAACTTCCAGTGACCACTACCATCTAACCACAGTGATTTTCATCGATCCATCACCTCCCTGAGACTGTGCCTTGGAGGGACTACCCACTAGACATGATTTGCCTGGTCAGGGTGCACCCCATGTGCCTGTCCACGCGGTGACCACGCGTCTGGCATGCCAGCCAGCGCGCTCCGGTGATGAAACCTCTTGGGTTCGTCACGTTCCTCCTCTTCCTCGCCACCTAACCATGTCCAGCAGCTTCCCCTCGTTGTTGCCTTCGCTCTGGAACCCTCTCCCCCTCCGGATTCTTCCCCCTTGTGCCACAGCGATCGCCGCCGCGGCACTGCTCACCCATGACCACCGTATCCGTCCAAGCTCAAGCCCTCTCGAACAAGCCAACGTAGCCCCCACCCTCTTCCTCGTCAGGTCGGCACCACCAGATGTGTGCCACCTCGCCGGAGCGCCACCGCGAGGCTAAGACCGCCACGGCGGCCATCCTCACCCACTCACCACGGGTGGCTATAAAAGCCGAGCTCCGAGCCCTCCCCGAGCATCCCCAATCTCCTCCTCTCACTCCACTGGTCCTCGCCGACCTCTCTGTCCCTTCCCAGAGCCTCTCCTCGCCGCTCATTGCCGCCATGGCCGCCGGCCTCCTCCTCCTAAATTAGCCAGAGCCCGGGTCGCCCTCTTCCCCATTCCTACTCTAGAAGGCCACCCAGAGCCCGGTGAACCTCCCCCGCCTCTTTCCTAGTTGCCGGTGTACCCGTAGGCGCGTGCCCACATGCGGCCGCCACCCGTTCCTTCGGCCACCACGTGGCGCCTCCGCTACGGCCCTCCCCGGCACCGACTCTTCCTCGGGTTGGATGCGGTATAGCACCAAGAGCCCGTAGGTGGTCTCAGCCTCGCCGGAGGCGGCCGGAGACACCAGGAGCTCCGCCGGAGTCCGCCTCTATTCCCTTCCATGGGGCGCCATGCCACCGCGGCCCCGTCCTTCCTCGATGTCCGTGACCTGGCTAGGCAGGCTCGGCACTCCTCCCCAAGCTCGCCGATGCCGTCAGCTCCACCGGAGATGGCCGGTGTCGTTGGAGAGCGCCGGCGCTGTGTGCCTCTCCTCTGTCCCGCGGGCGCGCACGAGAGGTTGAAGGCCGCTAACGAGGAGAGAGAAGGAGTGAGGTGGACCCGCGTGTAAGCGACCCAGGCGCCGGTCCAGCTGGATAAGTGGACATGTATTCAACTGAATACGTTTCCGCTATACCGAAAGCGTATTCTTCCTAAATGCGCTTTCTGTTTTTCAGTCAGGGGCCTGTTGGTGAAGATTTTTCTTACAGATAAGTCCCTGGCAGAAAAACTATCACAACTTTTCATCCGTAACTCCGATCGAGGTGATTCCAAAGCCCACTTCTTCGTCTCGTCGAGCTCTATCTGCTGGTATCATTTTCACTATGTGGTCCCACTGTGGAAATGACCATTTTGCCCTTGCTCGTAAACAGCCCCTCCGGGAGAGAACTGTTTCCGGCAACTCCTTCTACGACCATTCCACACTCCTTCCCGATGATTCCTTCATCCCCAGGCAAGCCACAACTCTCATCTGCATAATTGCACTACAATATCATAGTTTAACCAGTTACTTTAACAACAAGTATGAGTTATTTGTGAAATGAATTGGATTATACAATGCTTGAGTAATTTCCTGGATAGGTGACTACCATGTTGAGTACCGGATTGTAGTGACTAGTAGTTTACCCACTCGTTGATGCCATGATGTTGAGATTACCGTCTATGATTATTCTGGATTTCATACAGCAGTTCATGGAGATGAGTTAGTAGTAGTAGCTTAAGCATACTGCTTACCAGATTTCTAGCCAGATATCGTTTTGACTTGGATTGCTATGATATCAGAGTGTCAGCCATGACAGAGATTGTTCGGAGATTAGATACTTCATGGTTGATCCAGAGTCACCTGTCCGGACTTATCCATGCAGCCACATTTGCTGGTATGGGACGGCCTTGACTTGGTCTGATCACGTGCTCTTACACTGGTACCGCCCGACAGGGAAGGTTATGCGTGCGCGCTACCCTAGCCCGGTAGGTGGCGATAGCCTTGTGAGCCCAGTTGAGTTATATGGTACCAGGTCCCCATTTGGGACAGTTTGTTAGCCACGATGGTGGTAGGTGTCACACGGTGACACAGGGGCCACCCAGGGCAGGACTCCGGGGGAGGATGATTGCCGGTGGTATGATGGGAGAGTCACGGGTCGGGCGGGTTTCGTTGGAGCAATGCTGGTCCACCCGAATGGGATCACGAGGTCAGGTGCTCCATGATGTGGGTAAAGTGTGCAACTCTGCAGAGTGTAAAATCTATTCGAATAGCCATGTCCACGGTATTGGACAGTCCGTCCATACCTCACTAGGTGGTCAACCATAGTAGAGATGTTGATGGAAGAACTCGTCGTAAGATCGGAAGTACTCGGTGGATCATGAGTATTATGAGGGTTGTCAGGCAGCCCGGAAGAGAGTAAGTTTGTCAGACTTTTATTGCAGACGGTATCAGGAATATGATATGTTAGCCATGGGATGGCTATGAGATGAGTGGTCGGATGTCCACATGATTTGGATTGAACTTGGAGCAGGTTTGGATTGGATCCTAAGATTATTCAGAGTATGGATTATATATGCTTGACCTTACTACAGTTATTTTAGTAGCTACCTTGCTATGATGTTGTCTTGCCTTAATGCTGATGTTTGTTGCGAGCTTGTGAGTACATTCCAAGTACTCACCTGGCGTGTCATGCCAGTTTGCAGGTCATGCCAAGATTGCTTGCTTGTCGAGGATCCCGAGTTTGCGACCTAGGATACGCGTTCTAGCTAGAGTCCCTGAGGAGTGGAGTCCATCACCGCCGTCGCTGTTCCGCTGCTGAGAGAGTTACTCCGCTGTTAGCATAGAGCTACCCCGGGCAGGCATAGTGTCGTCGTGCCGATGTAATCCTTTTACCCTTTGTAACCATATCCATTGTAATAAAGAGCTGATTTGTTCTATGCCAACAGTGCCGTATTCCAGAGGACTTGTCCCTGGGCTGGAATACGGGGCTTTCCGGCCATCTCTAAGCTAGGGTGCCACAATGCATTAGCAAGTTAGTTTTTTATTTTTTTCGAAAGAGCATGGATGTTAGTTTCCTTTCTAGTATTTGATTGATGTTGTAACGAGACAACCTTCCAGTTGGCAAGACACATGAAACAAAAGCTGAAAGCTTCAAAGCATTGTACAATTTCATGTCGTTGGAAAATTATTTGTATACATCAATTATGTAAATAAATGCTGGAAGCTTGGTACCATTGCCAGAAGCCATTCAGCATCCGGGTCCGTGTGCCATGCACCAAATTAGAGTGCACAACTACATGGGAGACTCAGCCCGGTCGTTGCGCCGCACTAATAGTGAGTAATGAACAGTCAAATCATAAGCCCCACCTTTCCCACTGTAAGTTGCTCGGAAGAAGCAACCATCAATAAGCTGTTCTTTGAATCTGCTCATACTAGTACGTATGAAGGTGCAAAACCAAGTCTGCGTATGACCTGTCGGTCAAAGCGCTTCCACTTGTCATATCACTGACATGTGGGACAGGAGTGTGAGCAAACCGATCTCAACTGACGGGAAAATGGCCAACCCGCCGCTCCTTGAAAGAGACGAGGAGCGAGAACACAGACGGGCTAGGTGTCGCACGGAGGCCAAGATATATTCGAGCATGGTTGATCGATGTCATCATTCCATGTTCGATGTTTTTAATAGTACTATTGGGCTGCCATTTTCTTCATTTCTCCCGAATAAATTATCAGAGATTAAAATAAAATAACAGTACAGATGCTCCACCATGCGGTTCCTAGTACCTGTATACTAGTAGTACTGTACTACTCGTACTACTAAACCTTGCGCTTGGCTGTTCGCCTCTACGGGAAGTCGAACAATTCTAGTACTATAGTGTATGCCTCTGGCAATCTGCACCGAATCAACTGTTGCACGTCCACCGCCTGGGCGAGGGTAGGTTGCATTAGTCAAAAGCTTCTCCTCGTCCTGCGAGCCACGGCGCTTGAGGTAGATGGAGAGGGCATAAGCAAGCTTCACCTTGTCCTGCAAGCTTCTCCTCATTCTGCGAGTTGACGGGGCACACCAAAGTAGTGCTAGTCCATACTGCCTCCTTTCCGGTTAATATGGAATCTTTTTTGCGGGTAAATGAGAGAGCTTTATTCATATATAAGCATTCTTAGGACAATTAGCCAAGAGACTGGTCACTAGGAAGTGAGGTACCCCACAAAAAAAAAGGAAGCAAGGTGTTTCATCATGCCAGCTCTCGGTCACATTCAAAGCGCAGCAAGCACGGTTCGCACAAAGATGCGCCACAAGGTTTGCTGACCTGTTTATATGCTGAATAACAAAAAAAGAGAAAATATTACTGAGCGCTCCTATTTCTAACAGGATAGGAGCCAGAATTAAGCGAGAATTGTGGCGAGTGTTCCATGCAATCAACTTCCATTATCACATGCGAGAACCCTCGAAGAGAAGCAAATGTGTTGTAGATTGCTATATCACAGATTAAAATAAAATAAGAGTGTAGACGCTCCACCATGCGGTTTCGAGTACTACCTGTATAGTAAGTGGTAGTACTAGTAGTACTACGTAATACTACTCGGAGTACTACTGTAGTAAACTTTGTGCTTGGCTCTTCACCTCTTCGGGAAGTCGAACAATAATGGTACTAGTACAGTGTATGCTTCTGGCAATCTGACACCGAATTAACTGTTGCACGTCCACCGCATGAGCGAGGGAAAGCTTGCATTAGTCAAAAGTTTCTCCTTTGTCCTGCGAGCCACCGCGTGCAAGCTTCTTCTCATTCTGCAAGTTGACGAGACACAACAAAGTAATGCTAGTCCGTACTTCCGGTAAATATGGCTTAATTTGAAACATGATAAATACACTGGCTGCCACTGTATATTTGTAAAAATACGGTCGGTGGAATTCATAATACGCTCATTGAGGGCAATATATAGATTTTTCGGTGTTTATACGGTCACTAGCTCACCCTGGCTGAGTATGTGTGTGCATGCAAGTGTAGGTTGAGCACTTCAGTGTGACTGTGTATGTTCCATCATGTGCTCGGACATGCATGCATTAGGGCGTCATGCGCATTTTTGCGTGCATGTGTACGTGTGACTGTTGCATGCATGCACGAGGTTGTAGTCCCTCACATTCACATGTTCATATGTCAATGCTTTGTAAAAACGTTGCATGCAAGGTTTAATCATTCGTTGTTCACGCATGCATTCCCAATATTAATACTCTGGTAAAGACAATTTCTTGAGGAAAACGAGCCCATGAATTGAGTATAAAGGGGACCAATAAACCAGGACGGAGGGAGTACTAGTAGTGAACCGGAAGGAGGGGTAGGTACGTAACAACGTGCAGTAACAAAATTTCTCTATGCACATCCTGTCTATGTGTCATGCAAGAAAATAGAGATACGTACAAGTGAGACTCAGAAACGGTCATACACGTAGGTGGAGTATGTGCAGGGGCCACTCAAGAGCAGTCAAATCACACGGTAAGTTAGTCGGACGAAGCAACCATCATTTCACTCTTCAATGACACGTACGTAATATAAAAAGGTTGATATGGAGAGAAAAAAAAACCGCTCCACTATATATACACTAGCAGGAGCCTAAGCTACAAGCCTACTTGCTTGGGTTGCTCTCTTCACAAGCATAGAATGATGATGGCCACACCACTGTTCACAGATCCGGCATGATCCCACCGCCGGGGGAAGCGGACAATGTTCTGCGTAGACATGGTCGACAGCGGCGAGGAAGAAAACCCACTGTCGGTGCGTGCCGATCGGGGGTCCCCGCAGTATGAGCAGATGCCACCTCCCACCGCCCTTCTAGCTACACCCCGACGTCCCAGGTACAACTTCCTTTTGCAGCCGGCTTGCTCCACTGCCGCAGCTCCCCACGTAGCTCCATCTCCATGTGGATCTTTCTCTACTTCTACTGGCTTCTATTTGTGATGAGTTTATGTCTCATGAACTAGTGACACTACTATTATTCTAATCACACGTCTTCAATATCTTTGCCAACAGGGATGCTCAGCTCAATTTTAGTGGAACTGCACAAAAGCATCGTATGATCCGATGGTGCCAGGCTTCTTTCCTTCGATAGGTTCTACCTAGCTAGGAAATTAAATCTTGTTTAGGGTTTAGGGTTTAAGGCGTAGAGACCCCATCAGTAGTTTTTTTTTTGTACACACTCTCACAACTTTTGTCTTTAGTTGTGAAGTAAATATTGGCTATGATCTGTGAATCATTGAGATGCATCAGCATGCGTGTTAGTTTTCCTTTGTATCTGATGGAATGTTGTAATGGGGCAACCTTGGAGTCAGGATACATACATGAAACAAAATCTGAAAGCTTCGTACTCCCTCCTGTCCTTTTTTGTATGCGTATAAGGCTACTCATAGTGGGGAGTATCATATACTAGTATCGTGCATGAATTACATAGGGGACTAATAAACCAGGATGGGGGTTGTATGTGAGAGTGTATGGTGGGTCATGTGGTAAAATGTAGTAGTACTTTCTTGTAGCCTATTACTATACATGGTGGGTCATGTGGTAAAATGTATGGTGGGACAAATAAACCAGGACGGAGGTAGTATGTGAGAGTATAGTAATTTTTTCTTGGCATGCGGGTTGTCCAAGGAATATGGTGATAGTGGGAGGTGGGCCATGTAGTCACTAGGCTACTGTGTTTCGTAATCCTCCAGTGTAAGAGTGGAGAAAGTTAGTTTTATCACCGAATAAATAAATAAGAGTGCAGACGCTCTACGATGCTCTACCGCCGTAGTAATAATGACCAATGAGCCATCAAATCACATAGACCTGGTAGTTAGTTGGACGGAAGAAGCAAACCATCACTCTTCATTGAATCCGCTTCTCCCTCATGTAGTATAGTATTCTTTTGGAAACCAATGTTTTGTTTCGTTGGATCGCGCCATCGAGCAAAACCAATGTTTAAATCACGTCTGTCACGTTCGTGTCTCACCCTCCTCCACCCCACACGGTCGCTCGGCATGCCACTCACCACAAATCGAGTATACGCAGACTTTCCCGCCTGCTTTTCCATGGATCGCGTCATGGAGTACTAGCACTACTAGAAGAGATAGACGAGGAGGGGAAGGACAGCTAGCTGTAGCACGGACTCCCAAGAACTTTTTTACATGCATGTTGCGGCCGGCCGTGGTGACGTTTGAACGCGGAGCAGTCGCGTGCACCAGGAAGCGGTGCGGGCTTCGCTCTCTCGGCCGGTGCGCCGCTTCAATGCCGGCGCCAGTGAGAGGTCGCGTCCACTCTCGTCAGGCATGAATGCGGCACGACCATTTCGGGCGGGAAGTGCGCGCGGGTGATGAAGAGGGTTCGGGTTGGCCAGGGCGGTCAGGAGCAGGCGTGGCAGCGGCCCGGACCACCCGCAAATGAGAGATGCTGGACGTACGTAATATTGCAGCATAATTAATAACGTAAATAATGTGCCAGTTGGACAAATATGATTGGAGATGGAGATGAAGATGGAGATGGAGATGAAAGTAAGAATTTTACATAAACACGGATATGCATGTCTATGTGTGTGTGTGCACACACACATAGTGACGACTCTCGCAACTACTCGTACACATCATCGATGTCTCGTTCATCCTACACACACACAAAATTAGTACCGCCTCATTTTGTTCCTACGATAGGAATATCATAGGAGTGGGAAATAATATGAAGTGAGATAAATGGAGTACTACGTACAAGAAGAAATGTACACGCACTCACTCTGCCTCCGACATACCCGTGAGTACACGATGGAGCGCATTTGTACACGAAGAGGCAGCTTATGTACATAATAATTTGCCCTTTAATTTGTTCACTTAATAATGGAGGGTCGGGGACCACACGTGAGGGATACAAACTGCGACCTGGAAGTGGGGGCATGTTATTGATTGAGTTTTCTTTCTTGGTATGTTAAAAAAAGATTTGTCTGCCAGTTTTCGTTTCTTTTTTCCGGGAACACGCGTATTCCATTTAAAACCACTGCTATGGAGAGATGTTTTACTCCATTTTATATATAGCCTCTTATTTGATAGGGTTTCTCGCATCTCGTTCTCTCACCCTCTTCATATCTAAACAAGATGACAATGTCCACTCTATTTCTCTCCTCACCGGTGGTCACAGATCCGGCCGGATCCCGTCAGCTGCGGGAGGGGAGGAGGTCCAGCGTTGACGTTATCGCTGTCGGCGATGGAGGAAGCCGATGCGCACCATCCTCTCTGAGCCGGCGCCGGCGTAGACAAAGGTCCTCCGCAGCCTTGTTCGCTGTCGTCGTGTGGGCAGATCCCGCCCGCCCGCCTAAGCCACATCTTGCCCACCTGAGATATAACTTCTTTTGGATTTCATGCTTCATTGTACTCTTCATGCAGGTTTTCTTCTATACCACTACTCCCCAGCTCCCCATGTACAGTAGGTAGGGTTCGTCGGCTAGTCCAACATCACCTATTTTTTACTATTATAGAGGAAAGGCCACTCCAAAAGTTGTCCTGGTTTATCATTTATGCATCGGTGGAGGTACACCTGTTTTTTTTCGACAAAAAGTACATGGTGGTTGTGCGGTCATTGTCCATATGCTCCTATTGCTGCTACTAATCTAAAACTATCACTGGTAAAATGAAGAAATGCCCATGTAGAGGCGTCGATAAATGCTTCTGTTCTGCTTTAGTTTTTTTTGGTATCCTGCTTTAGTTCCCATCAAGATAACCATGATGCTTCTATTTTTTGGTGTACGTTTCATTAATTCTTATTGACAATTAAGATGCCACTGTTAATCTTGTTCCACTGCTAAAACAAAGTAACGACACTACTTAAATATCATTTTTTTATATTTTTGCAAACAGGGATGCGTATCTCCATACTCGGGCATGTCTTCCTCAATTTTAGTGGAACTGCACAAAATTGGATGTCCACTGTTGCTCAGCCTCATTGTCCTCTGCCAAGTGGTTGTTCCTTTCTCGAGCTTGATTACCGAGAAGAAACAAACCACAGTGAGAATTATCAAACTTCATTGGTGCCTGACCCAAACTTGATGCCAAAATCGATGATGCATCACCACGATGAACTATCGATGATCAAGGTTGCGTCGTCTCATGGTTGCATCGGCTGGTGAAGCTGATCGATGTTTAATGAAGAACGGGTTGTCTTCCTTCAGTGCTCTTTGCTTGTTACCACAAAGATGATATCCTTCATGAGTTCATCTTGGAGCAGTCGTTTACGTTGGTGCAATTTTATCACACAATTGGATTTGAACCAAATGTTTCCTCGAAGAAGCATCAACGTTGGTACTAAGAGTAAAAGTTTTGTATTGATTTCTAAGCCTTCTCACAACTTTGTCTTCAGCTACCCTGTAATTTTATTTGTCCAGCTTTTAACTAAATATGTGGTCAGACTTTGATTAAAAATATGGTGTGGACTAAAAACCCGGATGGAGGTAGTACCCCTCCATTTTCATGTACTCTGCATATTAGATTTCACTGAAGTCAAACTTTGTAAAGTTTGACCAAGTTTAGGCTGAACACAACAAACCATAATTATTGAGAGAGGGCAAACTGTACATACAAAATAATTGAAATTAAATTTCTTTATTTGTACACACTCTCACACCTTTCCGATAATTTGGCGCGTTTGTGGTTGTTCACTTAACGGAGGGTAGTGTACCGCACGTGAACGACAGGAAGTGCGACCAGGACGCATGGATCGTTAGTTGACCGTAGTTTTCTTCACTGGCACGTTAAATAAAGAGTTTCATTTCGTACACAATTTAAAATGATTGTTATGGAGAGAAAAAGAAAATCACACCACTATATTAGTACTATACACGTGTATGTACTATATAAGCTGGAGCCTCAGCGCTTGTTCGCTAGGGTTTGCACTCTTCACACTCTCGCTGCACTACATATATATATACACACTAGAGGCTCAACGTTCCTTTGCTAGGGTTTTCTCTATTCACAATCTCTCACACTCATCATCAGATCTAAACAAGACTGCGTTGGCCTCTCTCTCTCTCTCCCCCCTCACAGCTGGTGAACGAGCCGTCCGGATCCCGTCACACTAGGTAGGGGAGGAGGTGCAGCGTTCACTCTGTCGCGTTCAGTGAGGGAGGCATTCCACTGCTGGCTGCGCTGTTCTCTTTCACCCAGCGCCGTGTAGGAGGGCCTCCGACCCCTTCTTCCTCGCTTCCATACGTAGTTTGGGCAGATCCAGCCTCCCGCCGCATGCCTAGCCACATCCTGACGACCCTAAGGTATAACTTTCTTTGAAACCGTCATTGCTCTAGCTGCATGCCGATTTTTTGAATCTGTAGTCGAATCTAGGTCTTGGTTCAAAGAGGAAAGAAGGGGGGGTGGGGTGGAGCATGAATCTAGGACGTGGTTCAATGAGAAAAGGAGGGAGGGAAAGTAGTATAGACTGGCTATCCAACCACTCTGTTGGTCGAAAAGGGAGAAAGGGGGTAACCCAGTACACACATCTGTAAGGAACCGAACTCTTTGTTGAAAAAGGAAAGAAACTGGGGGGTTGGGTAGTTTGTGTAGGACTAGATTTGCTGCCCTCACATAGGAAAAACGTTCAAAGAGAACAAATATGGGACCAACACAGATATGTTGCTTGGCAACATACTCTGCATCACCCATTTATACATGTGGACACACATGGTGCTGGCATGTCCCATGTCCCATACAACTATTTTGCTATTGTTAATCTAAGAATGCCACTGGAAAATTGAAGCAATGCCAATGTTAAAAGTAAATTGCATTTTTAACGAATGTTATTTTAAGAGAATGTCTCTGTTAATATGAATCAATGCAACCGTTGTAGAAATGCTACTGTCCTACTTTGTTTTCCATCAAGATAAGGTAGATGCTTCTTTTTGTGGCCATATGATTCATCCTCCTTTATCAGCCAGTAATTGTTTCTTTTTTTTTACCTCTGAAAATAGGGATATCTATTCAACTCTTTGTTATTGGGACCTTTTGCTTCACTACGCAAAACACTTTTGTTTTAAGAATGTTTTGTGCAGTTCAACTTAAATGTCACATCGGCAACTTTGCTTGATTTAGTAGATCTACACAAAACGAGATTGGACTTCCTATTCGTGTTGGCAGATTCATATTTGATCAAGCCTACCTCATGAAAGGTCAGTACCGGCCTTCATCCACATGATTTTGCAGTGTGCTTTGAGATGTTGTGCTACTTGTAGTGGTACTGTTTTAAATAAATGTTGAATTGAAGCTATTGTATTGCTGTATTTTCCCATTAAGTGAACAAAAATGGGACCAACCCAGACATGATGCTTGTTTCTTTGTTATAACAAACTCTGCATCGCCCCCTTTATAAGTAGATGGAAGCACATGGTGCTGTTGCGCCCACTCTCCCCTGGAACTGTGTCGTGGGAAACCACGGCCACCAATCACTACTAGGAAAAGGCCTGTTAGTGGCGCACCTGTTTTGGCCATTAATGGCGCACTATAGGTGCGCCACTATCATCACACCACTAGTAACAAATACTAATGGCGCACCCCTGGTGCGCCATTAGTATACCAGACAATAGTGGCGCACCTGGCAGTGCGCCATTAATATGTCAAACGGTGCGCCATTACTATGCCTCCTAGGGGGCCATATTTACCTTGTGCTCTGGGTTACTAATGGCGCACTTCTAGATAATGTGCCACTAGTGTGTTTATTGCAGTGCGCCACTAAAGTGCAGTATGGTGCGCCACTAGTATGAATATTAGGAATTATTTTTTTTCTTTTCTGATATTTGCACAGGTTACAAAATATATTACTGCACAGAATATAGACAGCACAACATATAAACATCAGATTTATCAAATACAATAGAAGATTAGTCTCCGAATACAATTCATCATATTAGTCTCCGAATTCAAAATACCGAACAAAGTTAGAACATTACAAGTCTCGAGACCGCGAGTAGCGAGTTTGTCTTCACATTACAAGTCGATATCGATCATCTAAACTACCATCACATAGAAGAGAGTTGCGGTCACGATGAGCATCATCGCGATGAAACTGGTCTTCATCCGGTTCCTCCTCCGCTCCCTCCTCTCTCCCGCTAGATAGCGCGTGTATCTAGCTTCCGCCTCCGCCCTAGTGGTGTACCCTTTGTAACTGTTACCGCTGAAATGGTGAACCTGTCTCTTACACTCCTCCCAGTCGTCGTAGACTCCGGGAACCTTACCCTTGTACACAACATACGACGGCATCTCTATGCACTAGACAAACAAAACGTTAGTAGCAATTCACAGACAATACATAAGCAATATATAAGTATGCAACAAAAGGATCAGAAGAGAAAAGCAACACATTAATAGCACGATTCATGGTCCTACTAATAAATAGCATTGATTACATATAAGTTGAACGACTGTCCAAACTAAAGAGACATACAAGTTCATTAAAGTTTAATTACAACATGAGCTAATCGATATTTCAGAACTACATAGCATCACTACTTTCGACTCGACTCAGGGACCGGAGCGTGGATGAAGCTGCCATCTTTCGTGATGGTCAAGAAATCGTGGGCGTTGTCAGCCTACATTTGTAGCGTTGTTTCTATCTCACTGTTGGACGGTTGATATCTGAGGTAGAACTGCCCCGAGGTACGAAGGACATCTTGATGGATGATTTCCGCAAACTCCGACTGGATGCGAAAGAATTCTTGTCTGATGTCCGCGTCCTGGATTGCCGACAAGCGTGCGGCCCAATCTTTGAGATTATTTGGTAGCAGAAGGTGATTATGGTCCCGTACGATCGCCCGCATGTGATGGAGGGCGTAGTAGGCATCCTTCTGACCGCCAGGCGGCTGCTTGACGCAGGGGAACATCATATTGTGGGTGAACACGTGCTTGCCGTACCTATGAATTGGCCTGCTGAAGGTGCCTCTAGATCTGGCGTAGCCGGGAAGAGCTTCATCAAGAACTTTCTTGATATTTGTGTAGTCTTTCTTCGACTGACGGTCCGAGTCGAAATACGTGGCCGTGGAATATTTCGGGCTTAAGAGGATGAGTGTGCAATGTGTGTCACTGCACAAAACACGGAATGTTAGAAAAAAAAAAGAGCGATTGAAATCTAAGAAATCATATGTTACGGGGCGGTGAGGGGATGACTTACTCGGGAAAGTAAGGCACGAGGAAGTTATCCTTATCTGGGTTTGCCAGAACGACGCCTTCGAGGTATGAACTCGCGACTTGCCGGTCCCCAGCGCTGCCCAAGATCTTGGCACGCATGTAGAAGGGGTCGACTATCATGATGTCCGGGGTCTTGTCTCTAATGATCCGCATCTCCATACTCAGTGAAAATAGCCGAATGAAGGTGTAGTGCAGCGGATGAAGGTTAAACATAGCGAAGATGTCATCAAACCGCAGGACGATCATACCCCCGATGGTGCTATCGACAAAGCCCTTGCCCTCTGGCACCTTGGCCACGAAAACCGGGTATGCCACATCATTCTCGGAGAGACGCCGCTTCTCCAAAGAAAGAACACTGTCATGCAGACTCCGCATAGCACCGGTTGCAGCATTGAGCAGATTAGTCGGTAGCATCGGCCTACCTGCCACATGCACCCTTCTCAAGATATCCTTAGGTGAAGGTGGCCCGTCCTAAGCACGGATCGTACTCGGTGCCGGCTGGCTCGCACCCTTGTTATTCTTTCTTTTCCGTCCCTTCTACTTCTTCTGCTGTAATGGGATCGAGTTCTGCTCAGAGACCACCTTCTTGAGTGTGTTGGGGCTGATAATATTTCGCACCTCGGCTATCTGAGGCTCGGTGAAGGCGGCAGCTGGAGGCTTCTCCTGAGAACTGAACGCCAGACGACGCCTGTTGCAATAGGGTTTCTCCGTGGTACCAGCTAGATCGCGATCGTCTTTTGCAGGGTTGGGTTCTTGAGAAGGAGGCCCCAAGAATTCATCATCGTACCCATGTTCGTTGAAGTACTTATCGACATTGGTAAATGTACCGTCGTCGTCGTCCGGATCCTGTGCCATATGCATGTCTGGATCAGCTGATGGCGGTAGCGTTGCGGCGGTCTTGCCATGGCTTGGCGCCGGCACGACTGGCGGTGTTGTCTGTGGGGTGGTGTCCCCCGCCCCCAAATGAATCTGGCTCTTCGGCCAAAGCATGGACCAGCTTATGCAGGTGCTGAGGGTCATCACATCATCTTCGTCAGCCACAGGGGGTCGATACGGAGGTAACAAGTCATCGCAGCCCCGCAGCACCCGAACCAGTTGAACCCTATACACGGTGGGTGGCATCGGATTACCGTGGAACACGCGGTTGCCCGGTTGAACGATTCTGGCCTTGGCGACATCGATCAACTCGCCGTCCACGAAGTGCAGGAGAGTGCATGGAACGTCGGTGGCGCCCTGTGAAAACATGTAGGGCGTCAGGGATGCCCAGTCAAAGGCAAGGAGATGAAGTCATCGGCCGAGAGGCTTAGTTACCGTGATGGCGTCGAGCTCGGCTAATGTCGAGGCACCGCCAACGGCGGGCGTGCAAGTGACGGAGGGGCCGCTTGCTGCAGAGGTGCCGGCCGGCGTATTCTTCCCACACCCGGGTGCATTAAGCTCCAATGCCGGTGCCGACGCCGGAGACACCAATGCCGCCTCCGCCGGAGACACCAATGCCGCCGCCGGCGCGTTGTGCGAGTTGCTGCCCGTGAAGCTGGGAATCGGGGGCGGCCCCTGTTGGCCACCCGCAATCCACGCCTGCAGCCCCTCAATCAAGGTAGGCACAATGGCGGTGATCGTCGCTCCCAGTTGGTCTCGCACTTGCCCTTCGACTATCTCCGGAATCCGCGCCACTTGTGCCTTGAGTTCTTGAACCTCGTGCTCCTGGCTTTCCGAGCTGGCCGTCTTTCTCTCCTTTTGCCCAGCGTTATAGTATTCCGACCATTTCGTGGACAAGCCTTTGCCGGCCACACGACCAGCTGACGACGGCTTACTAAACTTATCCTTGTGTTTCATTACGTTCAACGCCCTATTTAAAGTGGTGTCCCAAGGGGAGCTCTGAGACGACCCCGCGCTACTGCTTTCAGTGTCCTGCGGAAGGAACGTGAACCATTTAGAAATTTGGCTTCATTAATTAGAATGCAACCATATGGAGCTAATTACGCGGGGGTGTATTCCTTACTAGAACAAGCTCAAGCGCCTTGGTCTTCACATCCGTGGTAAGCTCCTTTGTTACCGGGTCCACCTTGTACCGGGCCCTGACATAGTTCCTGGTCTGCTTGTCACGGTATTTATCGAAGCGAGGCGGTAGGCCTTGCTCGGCACGCTCCGTGTCCTCCTTGTCCCATATAGGTTCGGCCACTCTGTAAGCGCCGGGACCGAGTGTGTGGACCCCTAAGTTCAAGTCCCGCATATCTTTCCCCCACTGACTTGATTCCTCGGATGCGTTGCTCTCGCACTTGATCTTGAACTCCAGGTAGTCAGCTTCGCTGATCGAAGGATTTTTCTCCTTGATCTTCTCATAACTATCACCTCTTAGAATCCCTCTCTTCACCGCGGCTCTCCAAGTAGCCAGGGCCGTGCTCATCTTCGTGAGGGCGGCACTGTTCACTTTATTCCCTGAGAGGCGTGTGTTTGCGAACTCACCGGGGAACTTGTATCGTTCGTGCAGCTTCATGAAGAGGAGGTTGCGCAAATTCCCTCGGTCACGATGCCTTAGGTTCTCGGTGTTGATCGAGACGGTGCTCCGGAGAATGCACCCGAGTTGTCCCGAGTACCCCTTGACTAATTCTTTGGGCGCCGTTGGATGCCCACTGGAGGACACTTTAGTAAATTCCTCCTTGACGGTGCCGAGCACGTTCGGGCGCCGGTCCTTCCGTTGCCTCTTTGGTTGGCAGCCATCTGTGCGTGCGCTGCCATCATCAGTGGTGGCATCCTCGGCGGCACCATCAGTGGTGTCATCCCCGACGCCACTAGGGGTTGTGTAGTCGGGATCGGTGTCTTCCGCGGCGTCCTCATAGCGGTGAGGTTCTTCCTCCATCTCCTGGGACAGCTCCCAGAATGCCTTGCCCGGACAGCCGGGCTCATCGTTGTGGGCCATGTTTCGCTCTAAATAGGAAAAAAGTTTGGTCAAAAAGTTGGTTATTGTCAAGGAACAAGATCTCTAAGTTGACCAAATAACCTAATTCTCGAGGAATGTCGCCAAAAAGTTGGTTATTGTCAAGGAACAATTGAGAGATGTTTGTGATATTGCCTAGGTGTTTTGGGATCAATTGAGAGATGTTTTGTGATATTGCCTAGGTACCCCTGATCTTCTTCTACAAATATTTTTGCTATATCAATCTCCAAAAAAGCATGTGATGCTGAATCAATACTCAATATATATATAGGTGGTGCTCTCTTTATCACATTTTTATTGGAATATGCAACATTAATCTTCTTTTACTTGAATCAGGTGCACATATTTACATTCCTATTTCATGCTTACTTGTTTGGAACTATAGAATGTACCTTGGAATCTGCAAATCTCTTAGAATGTACTAAGAGATGCTAGATTTGTTGGGGGACTCCTATACTTAAGGCATATAAGACCTGGCATTGCCTATGCCGCAAGTGTGGTAGACAGATACATGCTTGATCCTAGGAGTGGACATATGGATGCAGTATAGCCTATTTTGCCGTATCTAAGATGCAGTCCTGGGAAGAGGTTTAAGAAGAATGGCCATCTTAATATGGATGGTTATTGCGATGCTGATTGGGCGAGTTGTCTTGATGATAGAAGATCTGCTTTAGGCTATTGTGCATTGGTTGGAGGGAAACATGGTGTCATGGCTTAAATGTATCAGGTCATACTCTAGTTTACTCCAGTTTAGGTTGCAGTAAACATGGTGTCATACAGCTAGTTGCCAATAATTGTCAAGGAACAATTTTGGAAATCTACAGAAATTGTTAGGAATTGTCTTAGTCAAGAAGTGCTAGCAAATGGCTTAAATGTATCAGGTCCTACTCTAGTTTACTCCAGTTTAGGTTGCAGTAAAAATGCACCACTATGGAGTATCAGGTCCCTAGCAAAAATGCACTACAGAGCAAGCAATAATGATACTCCAATTTTCACAGATTAAAGCAATACTGACTGCAAGCAATATTGCAAAATTACAGAGAACCAAAATTGCAAAATTCAGTACTCTATAACATTACTGAAACTTTACTGTGCTTGGAACTATACTGAAACTTTACTCCATATATATATGATCATTTTTGTTTGAAAAGTTTCATTTAATTTTGTGTGGAGTAGTTTTAATTAAATAAAGTTTTTAATTGCTTGAGATGAGAGAAATGAGAAGAAGAGAGAAGGGCTACTGCTTGCAAGCACAGCTGCTTGCAAGTCCTACAGTAAATGGTTTCAGGTAAACATCTATTATTTATTCCATAAGAACAGCAAATCAACTGCATTAGTCGCAAGTACCCCATATGTCCTATTTTTAGCAAAGTCATGCTAAAATTCACGGAAAATTTCAGCATGACCTTTGCTGAAAATAGGACATATGGAGTACCCGAATTTGCCAGAACGGAAGTTAATCGACATTTCGGCAAACTCAAGGGCCTCTCGGGGTACCTGCAAAATCATTATCCCACCCCCGCCCCGCTGCAACCCCACAACACCCAACTTCACTATGCAAGAGATATTAAGTTGCAGTCATTCTAAAGAGTAGAGGATGAAAGTTATCCTTGTTGTTGCATAAACATATATCAGTTTAAGGCACAAACCAGAGAGACAATGCAGTTTGGACTGACAAGCCTCAACATAAGGTCAAAATGGGCAACATTTGGTACACAACAGCAACAAAAACAAGGCATGGGTTTCAGAAGCAGTTTCAGAAGCAGTTTCTTGGTTTATTTAAATGCCCATTGCAGTCTCAGAAGCAGTTTCTTGGTTTATTTAAATGTTACATAAATGACCAAAATTAGCAATTTTTTGAACCTAATTTGACCTAAATTCGAGAGGGATTTGACCTAAACCTAGCAAAAGAGAGAAGAGGGCATGGCCGGGAGGGAGGAGAGGAGGAAGAGAGGAGAAGAGAGGCAGAGGGAGGAGGGCAATGAAGATTACCTGACAACGATGAGGTGGTGGCCGGAGCGGAGACGACGGAGGGCGGAGACGGCGAGCTTGGGGGAGGCGGGGATAGACGGCAGGGAGGTCGCGAGGTGCTCGGGCCTCCTCTCCTGGTGGACGCGGGCCTCCTCCTCCAAGTGCTCCGGCGGCGACTCCGGCGGCGGAGCAGGCGCGGGGGTCGTCGGGTGCGGGGGGTCGTCGGTGGCGGTGGAGCGGGCGCGGGGGGCGAGGGGGATCTGGCGAGGGAGGGACAGCGAGATGGACAGAACACACCTACATAGAGGGGGGAAGGTTAGTACCTTGGTAGCAATGGCGCACCTTCTCCTGGTGCGCCAATACTAACTTTTTTATTATTATTTTTAGTTGCATCTAATAATCTTTTAGAAAATGACGATCAAATTTGAAAACATTTATGAATGTGAAAAAATATCATCAAATTTGTTATTTGAAAATATTTATGAATATGAAAAAATATCATCAAATTTGTTATTTGAAAATATCATCAAATTTGTTATTTGAAAATATCATCAAATTTGTTTTTTTTTGGATTTTTAATTGCATTCATTTGTGAATTGGTAAAACATTTATGAATATGGAAAAATATCATCAAATTTGAAAAAATATTCATGAATTCAAAACGTGCCCATGAAATTTAAAAATATTCATGAGTTCAAAAAATATCAGCAAATAAAAATTGGTATACCAGAATAAACATAAATAAATATTCATGAGGACTAGAACAGAAGAAATATCATATCAATATGTCGAAATACAATCGAGAAATGAAGACTACAATTTAACTACAATCGATCTTAGCTAGCTATCTTTTCACAATCTTCTTGCCCTTCTTTTTCGCAAATGGAGTTCTTCTCTTGAACGGACGTCCTTTAGGTAGGGTGGTCCTGCTTCTTCTTGTGGTGTATGGCACTTCATCGTCATCGTCATGTTCTATCTTCGGGTCGCCGTACTTGTCGAAGTCTTGCTCATTGGCGACTCCATCCATTCCGATGATCTTCCTTTTGCCTCTCCTCACGACAACATGACTGGGCTTTGACGGGTCGGTAATGAAGAAGCATTGGTCCACTTGGGAAGCCAGTACCCATGGCTCAATTTTCGCGGTGACGTTTGCGCCCGCGGTCTTGGATTTGGCTTCGGGTATAACCATGGTGGTGAAATATCGGTCTTCTTTTAGGACGCTCTTGGCCCATCTGACACGGAACATCAGGACCTTCTCTCCAGCGTAGCTCAGCTCCCAGATCTCCTCGATCCTTCCGTAGTATCTGTCCTTGTCGTTACTGGTGTAGGATTCCATCGTTACCCCAGAGTTCTGATAACCACCGCTCTTCATGTCCTTTTCCTTGGTGTAGAATGTGTAGCCGTTGATATCGTACGCCTCATAGGTCATTAGGTTGTGCTCGGCGCCCTGTGACAAGGCGAATATGAGTTTTTCTTCTGCGGAAGAATCCTCATGTAAAGGGTACGACAGAAGCTTCTCCTTGAACCAACGCGTGAAACATGAGTTGTGCTCTTTGATTATATCTCCGTCCGTCCTCTGTTGGCCGCGGTCATTGTACGTCTTCTCAATAAAGGTTTTGTGCTCTACCACCCAAGGATCAACCACATCTATGTGTCGTAGCACGACTAGGTTTGCTCTTTCAAAGTCGGCGAGTCGACCCTCGAAGTCGACATGCATTTCGCGGCGACCCTTGCGGTGAACCCATCCAGCGAGCCTGTCGAGGTGCCTGTTGACGGGCAGACCAATGGGGTTCTCAATGCCTAGATAATTCGTGCAGTAGGAGATGCACTCTTCGGTCAGAAAGGCCCTGGCTATGCTTCCCTCTGGACGTGACATGTTGCGAACGTATCCTTTGATGACACCATTCATCCTTTCGAATGGCATCATGCTGTGCAGGAACGTCGGCCCGAGTTGGATGATATCCTCCACGATATGGACCAGCAGATGCACCATAACGTCGAAGAATGCGGGCGGGAAGTACATCTCAAGCTCGCATAGTATCACCACGATATCTTCGTGTAGCCTTCTGAGTTGCCTCACGCCAACCGACTTCCGAGAGATGACGTCGAAAAAGTTGCATAGGCCAAATAGCGTTTCACGGACATGCGCGTCCATGATCCCACGGATTGCAACTGGAAGTATCTGCGTCATCAGCACGTGACAGTCGTGAGACTTCATCCTGCTGAACTTCTGCTTCGCTGAGTCTAGGTATCTGCTTATCTTCCCCGCGTAACCGTAATGAAGTTTTACTCCTACTAGGCAGGTGAAAAACTGCTTGATCTCCTCCTGACTTAGAGTGAAGCACACGGGAGGGCAGTCATTTCCGATCTTCTTGGCCTTTTTGCCTTTGCGACGACTTTCCGTGTCCTTCGCCTCATCATCATCATCATCATCATCATTAGCATGAGCTCCTCCCTGATGCCCATTGATTTCAAGTCCGCCCTTGCTTTCGGCCCATCTTTGGTCCTCTCTAGCATGTTGAGCAGGGTACCAAGCAGACTCTCGCACACGTTCTTCATGATATGCATGACATCAAGGCTGTGAGGCACACGGAGGATCTTCCAGTACGGCAAGTCCCAGAAAACCGACCTCGTTTTCCATACCTTCAGCAGCGGCTCTGGCGCCTTTCGCTTCTTTCCCGGCGGTGGGCACTCTTTCCAATTTTTCAATAGCTCGTCTATTTCGTCGCCGCTCCTCGTACGCGGGCGTCTTCGGGGTTCGGTTTCACCATCGAACAGATCCTTGCGTTTTCTCCATGAGTCATCGTCGCGAAGCCACCTTCGATGTCCCATGAACACGGTTTTCCAAGACCCAGGATCTCTATCTAGCTGGCGATAAGTTGTGTCATCCATGCACCTGACGCATGCATGAAATCCGTGGACCACCTGCCCCGCGACATATCCGTAACCGAGATAGTCTTGCACCGTCGTGAGCAGTGCAGCTCTCATAGGGAAATATTCTTTCTCTGCGGCGTCCCACGTATTGGCTGGCATTTTCCACAGCGTGTCTAGCCCTCTTTTAGCAGCCCCAGATAAAGATTGATGTTGTTCCCTGGTTGTTTCGGCCCTTCAATTAGCATACTCATGTGAATGTACTTCCTCTTCATGCACTTCCAGGGGGGAAGGTTGTACATCCACACAAACACAGGCCAGGTGCTATGTGTGCTTCTCTGGCTGCCAAACGGATTGACTCCATCGGTGCTCACGCCCAGCACAATGTTCCTTCGATTGTTCCCAAATTCTGGGTGTTCGAAGTTCAACGCATGCCACTGGCTCGCATCCTTAGGGTGACTCAGCATCTTGTCTTTTTTATTTATCTCCGGATCATTTCCGTCATCTTCTCGCTTCTTCTCCTCCCTATCCGTGTGCCAACGCAGGAGCTTTGATGCCTTAGGGTCTTCGAAATACCGCTGCAGACGAGGAGTGATCGGAAAGTACCACACCACTTTTCGAGGAGCTTTCTTCCTCTTCTTGTATCGAGTGACGCCGCACACCGGACATATGGTAGACTCCGCGTGCTCGTCCCGATAAATGATGCAATCGTTCATGCACACATGGTATTTCACGTGCGGTAAATCCAGAGGACACACGATTTTCTTCGCCTCCTCGAAACTGGTAGGGCACTTGTTCCCCTTGGGAAGACGTTCGTGCAAGAATGACATGTTCTCGTCGAAGCATGCGTCGGTCATTTTGTGTTTTACCTTCATCTCCAGAGCCATGAGCGTTACTTTCAGGCGGGTATCCTCGGGCCTGCATCCTTCATACAATGGAGTAACCGCGTCTATCTCCAGTTGATCCAGCTTGGCTTTCTCTCGGGCGGCAGCTCTTGCGTTATCCATCTGCTTGAGAAGCAGCTCTTGAATATGAGGGTCCTGCACCCAGCCCATCGATGGTCCATCGTCGTCTGCTCCGGCATCTTCATCTTCATGATCATGCCCTTCGTCTTGATCTTCCTCATCATCATGTCCGGCATCTTCTACATGATGACTGTGTACTGCATCTACTTCGTGATCATGTCCTGGATATTCTTCGTCTTCTCGCCTGCCCTCGCCGCGGTTGTCTTGCTACCCTTCCTCATTTCTTGCCCGGCCCCCATGGACGACTTCATAATCATCTTCATCACCTTGCCACCGATAGCCATCCATGAAACCACGCAAGAGCAGGTGGTCCCGCACCTGTACGGAATCCGGGTCCATAAGGCTCTTCAGCTTGCATCTTCGACATGGACATCTTATCTCCGTCTCGTTCTTTTGAAGCATCTCGGCCTTCGCAGAGCTCAAAAACCTATTCACGATGCCTTCAGTCATCGTGCGGACCATGGTCGCCTGCGGGGTAGAGCAAAACGATATTTTAGAACCAAAAAAAAAAATTTGGCATGACTTTGCCTAAAAATAGGACCAAAAAGAATGCATAGTGCCAAATTCTCGCCGAAACGGAAATGAATCAACATTCCGGCAAAATATTGGCAACTATCGCATTTCAAATACCGGTACCTGCAAACACAAACATATGCAACACCACAAACATATGCAACACCACAAACATACGTAGATCTAGGCCATAAAAAGTGCATGTGCACGTTGTTGGAGGGAGAAAAAAGTAGATCTACAACATAAAGAAAGCTTTCCCCTTACTTACCTCTCAAAAAAAGGAAATTTAACCACTTAATTTGGGTGAATCTATGGTGCAAATGAGGTGAGGAGGAGGAGGCAGCCGAGACAAGCTTGGAGGAGGAGGTGGAGAGAATGAAGTGGGGAAAGTGAGTGTGGTAGGTGGCTGTCCAAAATATCTAGCTGCTCTCAGGTTACCAATGGCGCACCACCTAACAATGCGCCATTAGTAACCCTGGTTACTAATGGCGCACCTGTTACGTGGTGCGCCATTACTAGTTTTGCAAAAAAAAATTAAAAAAATAATTGTTAGTAGTGGCGCACCGTGGTTGTGGTGCGCCATTACTAGTTTGAACTAGTAATGGCGCACTATACCCGGGTGCGCCATTACTTGTTTTCAAAAAAAAAGTAAAAAAAAAATTGTTAGTAGTGGCGCACTGAGTGTGTGGTGCGCCATTACTAGTTAAAACTAGTAATGGCGCACTATGCCCTGGTGCGCCACTAATAGTTTTGGAAAAAAAAATCTTAGTAGTGGCGCACCGTGGGTGTGGTGCGCCATTAGTGATATGGACACTAATGGCGCAACTACACATGGTGCGCCACTGCTATATAGCAGTGGCGCACCACATATGTGGTGCGCCATTAATGTCCATATTAGCTATAGCCCTTTTCCTAGTAGTGAATGGGGCCATGAGCCCCTTTTGGTTTGGCGGGGGGATGTGCACGTTGCACAAAGAGCGGAGAAGCGTCATGCAACACAACAGAGATCACACGGGCAGTCTTTACCCAGGTTTGGGCCGCCGTGAGGCGTAAAACCCTACTCCTGCTTTGGTGGATTGATGATGGATAATGGTTGTGAACGTAGCACACTCGCCCGACAAGGTCGCTCTGGGGGCGAGAGTGGCTACACACGTATGGATATGCGAGGGTCCAACCCTTTCTACGGTCACCATGGGCCTCCTTTTATAGGTTAAGGGGTCACCACAGTGGCAAATCAGTCTTTGCATACTGATTAGATAGCTAACAGTGCTATCATATCTAACTCTGCAGGCTGATAGAGCGCATTAAATGCGCTGCGCAGTGTCACATCACAGCCCGCCCGGCAGGCCCTGCGGGGCTGTTTTGCCAGCTTCGCGCCTGCTCGCTTGACACGTCTCAGGACGGGTGTCATATGGGGAAGTTTGCTGTAGGAAGTGGCTGCCATGTGGCAAAAAGCAGACACTTAGTCACCTTGGAGCTCGACACCGCTTTCATTAATGACTTGCATCAATTGTGAGGTGGAGCGGTGGAGTGGCTTGCCTCCGCCAGCCCTGGCAGGCCTGCCGGGACGATCTGGGAGCTTGCTTCCTGGGCAAAGCCCAACCCTGCCGGGCTCGCCCGCCCAGCAAGGTAGGTCCTTCCCTTAGCGATGCCTTGCTCCTCTGGCTCGCATTGGTCTTCTCGACTTGCACTTGGATCCTTCAAAGGAATTGATCCTCCTTGTTTGGTCTGATCTTGATCTTGTAATCTTGTCTCCGGCCTGTGCACAGTCCGTGCAATGGACCAAGGGTCTGTTGCACTGACAGGAGCCCCCGGGCCTGGCACGAATGCGCCGCTGGGCGTTGTCGGGGTAGGCCCTAACCAGTGCACAGGCAGAAATATAAGGACGGCTCCACCCTTTGAGATCTTCTTTGCTTCTTCATTAACTTGAGCTAGGGTCAGTTTCCAGTTTTCCCGCGCATCATGCAACGCCAATTGTGGTGGGGCCATTCTTGTAATGGCCCGTGATTGACTTTAATGCACGGGCGGATAGCTGCCAGTTCACTCTTCCCACCGCGCCCTTATCCTTAGCCACGTATGCCACATGCATTGAGTGGGGTAGGTAATGGAGGTGCATGGTGTAGGAGAGCATCAAGGAAGGTGCCCGATCTGCTTGGATTGGTGGAGGAGGATGGCGGGTACTCACCAGTGAATCAGCCCCCAGCCCCAGCTCGCCTATAAAAGGAGGAGCGGGGGAGGAGCGGAGGCATTCATCCACATTCCTCTCCTCCTCCGCCTTCTGCTTCTTCTGGGTATGTTGAAAGGAAGAGCCCGGGGCCAGGCCCCGGGCCCTAGCTTGGAGTTTCGCATGAGCACCATGGGGGCGCTCGGGCGGCACGGCGGTTGCACCGGAGGTGGCGACTCTGGTGTGCTCGTCGCCGGCCCGCCCGTGGCTTCAACTTTAGTGAGAGGCGACGCAAATGACACCATGCCGAGGCCCATAATGGGCAGAAGGTGTGGTAGTCGACTGTGGCCTATCCCCCTTTTCCTGTGGCGTTGGAGGGAGGTTGCAGAGATGGTTCGCCATTGGTGAGGGCGGACCCTATCTCCCCGTACTCCGCCCGTCTGGTGCATGGGAGAGCCTCTAGTCCTTGTGCATGCTTCCTTAACGGGTGGGGTCTTCATATCACCGGGCCATCGGGGATGTCCATGCTCTCTGTGGGGTCTCCTGGCGCGCGTGGCGTTCGCATCGATGGGCGTGGCAGGAGCTTTAGGCGATGGTGGTGCAGAAGGTGGCGGCAACCCACGACGCGTCAAGAATGGGGGCGACCGTTCCGACGAGTCGTGTTTGCCGGTGACTCCGTCTGAGTTCCCGACAGTGCCATCGCCCGCGCCTGCCCTCCGGTTTCTTCCTCTTAGACTGTCGACGGTGTTCTCCTGATCCTGGGGAGGCGTCGAATCCCATCCAGGCCCGCCTTCCGCCTTCTCCATTTTTTCCTGCGATTTCCTGAAGGAGATGGACAAGGGCAAAGGCATCACGGGGCACTTATCGTTTTTTAATCTTATATCTGTAGGCACTTGGCAAATTTTAGTTCAAATAATGTAATCTCTCGTATCCATGTTTATGTCATGTGAGATTTGTACTTGTTGATCAGCATATTAATGACAAAGATAAGCTTTGTCGGGCACTTGTGCATGTACGATATCCATGCAGAGGTGAAACGCCTCCATACTTTCATGTAAACAATTAGATCCCGGTAAGCTACCTTGCCGGTACCCCATAGGAATGCTGCCGTGAGGCTGAGCCTGCCGGGCGAAGAACCCATTGGGAGAAACCAGCCCCCGCCAACCCCTTTCAGCCAAAGGACACTATGACCATTCTGACCGAAGCAGCGTTCGTGTCAGTAGATGGGAGCACCTTTGTTTCTGAGGCGGCGAGGTTTTCATATGCACTAGTCCTACTCACGGAACATGTATGGATAAGAGACGAAACTTATCTGTTTGGCTTGCCGGAGACTACAGTGCTGGCTTGTCTTCGCATCCTCTTCCTAGGAGTAAGTCCATGGCAGGAGCCTGCAGTGTATGCAAATGAAGATGATGCCAGATGCAATCTATCTACATGAATCATGTGATGCTTATGCATGCATGCAACTTGTCGGGGGCCCCCAACGCTTCATTTATCTCTTTGTTGCTCAGGGTTTGTGCCTGGCTTTGTACAAGGGGTTACATGCAGCTGAGGCAAGGCCTGTACAAAAGGGTGGCTGCCGGGCAGGGCCCGACAGCCGCGCCTTATGGGTAGAACTTGCGGAGATGCTCAATATTACATGAGTTTTGCAATTGAATGCCATCTCCGGTCTCCAGACGGACTGCGCCAGGTCTGGTGACTCGTACCACCCGATAAGGGCCTTCCCACTTTTGCGACAGCTTGTTTGTACCCTTGGCAGACTGATCGTGCCTAAGGACAAGGTCGCATTCCTCAAAACACCGGGCATGAACCCTGCGGCTATGATAGCGACGCAGGGCTTGCTAATAGCGTGCAACACGCATAGCAGCCCGGAGACGGTTCTCCTCGAGAAGCACGGCGTCATCACACATGTGCTGTTCCTGCGCTACTTCATCGTAGGCAAGCACTCGAGGTGACCCGTAAATGAGTTCCGTGGGGATAACTGCTTCTGCCCCATAGACTAGGGAGAAGGGAGTTTGGCCGGTAGCTCGGTTTGGTGTCGTTCTCAGGGACCAAAGAACCACCGGCAGCTCATCGATCCATTACCTGTCGTGATTCCGCAGCTTATCAAACGTTCTTGTCTTGAGTCCTCGCACCACTTCAGCATTCGCCCTCTCAGCTTGTCCATTACTTCTGGGATGTGCGGCAGAGGCAAATGAGATCTTGCTTCCGAGGGCATGAACATATTGCATGAAGGCGCGGCTCGTGAACTGGGTGCTGTTGTCAGTGATGATCCGGGCAGGGACCCCGAAGCGGCACACCAATCCTTTCAAGAACTTGATAGCTGACTGAGCAGTCACCTTTCTCACGGCATATACTTCCGGCCACTTTGTAAACTTGTCGATTGCAACGAACAAGAATTCAAAGCCCCCGGCAGCTCGGGGGAAAGGGCCAAGGATATCGAGCCCCCAGACCAAAAATGGCCATGACAAAGGGATTGTCTGGAGTGCTTGGGCAGGCAGATGGATATTTTTGGAATGGAACTGACAGGCTTCACACTTGGTGACGAGCTCAACCACATCTTGGAGGGCTGTGGGCCAATAGAATTCTTGTCGGAATGCTTTCCCAACCACAACCCTTGATCCAATGTGGGAGCCGCACATGCCTTTGTGTATCTCTGCCAGCAGTTCCTTTCGTCCTTCTCGGCAAATGCACTTCAATTTCACACCAATGGGCCTTCTTCTGTATAGTGTGTCATCGACAAACTGATACATACTGGCCCTCCGGGCTACCCTTTCAGCTTCTTCTTGCTCTTCGGGAAGTTGTCCGGTTTGGAGGAAATGGACTATGTGCCTTGCCCAAGTTGGAGCCTGAGGCTCGCCAACGAGGACTAGCGGCACATCCACATTCGTGGGGGCGCATCCCTCGACTGTGGGGACTAGTGGCCCGGCAGGAGGGTGCACCCCGGCAATCGAAGGGGAGTTGTTCCCGGCAGGGTCCCTGCCAGGAGCCTCGAAAGGCTCTACCGGGAGAGGCTTACTAGAGTCCAATTTCCTCCTCTTTCGGGCCATTGTTGTCAGGGATATGGAGGGCTGAGTAAGAAGGACAACAAAAGATCCTGGTTCCACAAGAAGCTTCTGCGCAGCGCACTTTGACAGGTGATCAGCAATGCTGTTTTCCGCACGAGGTACGTGCTCTGTTTGCAACCCGTCAAAGTGCTCCTCCAATCTTCTCACTTCCTCAACGTATGCCTCCATCAATGGGCTTTGGTAATCCTTGTTGACTTGTCTCACCACCAGTTGTGAATCTCCTCGAATGATCAGCTTCTTGATTCCCAACTCTGTAGCAATCCTGAGCCCGGCAAGAAGCCCTTCATATTCTGCTATATTGTTGGTCGCCTCCTCCCGGTGAAAGTGCATCTGGACGACATACCTCAGGTGCTCTCCAGTGCGATCCACAAGAAGCACGCCAGCCCTTGCACCTTGTAGGGAGAAGGCACCATCGAAATACATGATCCATTCTTGGGGCGCTTCATTGCCGGGGATAACTGTTTCCTGTACTTCTTCATTAGGGGTTGGTGTCCATTCGGCAATAAACTCTGCCAACGCCCTGCTCTAGATTATTGATGTGCTATCAAACTTCAGGCCAAAGCTGGATAACTCCAATGCCCACTCCACTATCCTGCTGGTGGCCTCTGGGTTTCGAAGTATCCTTTGCAATGGGAAGCGGGTGACAACCGTGATCTCATGGGCTTGGAAGTAGTGGCGCAGTTTCCTTGAGGCCATGATAAGGCCAAAGATCAATTTTTGCATGCCAGAATACCTGGATCTAGCCCCCTGCAATAGATGTCACGGCAAACCACGGCCACCTATGGGGCCAAGGGGCCCCTTGCTGGTTCGGCAGGGGGGATGTCATGTTGCACAAAGAGCAGAAGAACGTGGGGCAGCACGTCAGAGATCACACAGGCAATTTTACCCAGGTTCGGGCCGCCAAGAGGCGTAAAACCCTACTCCTGCTTTGGTGGATTGATGGTGGAAAAGTGGTGGTGGAGCATAGTACACTTGCCCAGCAGACTCACCTTGGGGAGGCAGTGACTATGCGCATACGAGCGTGGGGGTGTTCAACTTTCCAACCCTTGCTACGGTTGCCATGGGCCTCCTGTTATAGGTTAAGGGGTCACCACAGTGGCAAAACAGTCATTATCCACTGATAAGATAGCAAACAGTGCTATCATACCTAATTCTGCAGGCTGACAGAGTGCATTAAATGCAACGCTCAACGTCACATTGTTGCTCGCCCGGCAAGCCTTGTCGGGCTTGTCTTGCCAGCTCCATGCTTGCTTGCTTGGCACGTCGCAGGACGGGTGTCATCTGTAGGTATTTCTTGTAGAAAGAGGCCGCCATGTGGCGAATGGCTGCCACATAGTCACTTTGCGGCTTTACACCGCATTGATCAACGATGTGGGTCATGGTGAGATGGCTTGGTGAGGTGTCTTTGCCCTTGTGAGTCCTGGCAGGCCCTGCCGGAATATCTTGAATGCTTTCTTCCGGGGGAGCCCTTGTCCTTGCCAGCTCGGCCTGCCCGGCAAGGGAAGCTTTTCTCCTGGTGGTGTCTCGCTTCTCTGTCTTGGTCTTGGCCTTCTTAATCAGCATGCTAGTTCTTCGAAGATCTTGGTCTCTTGTATCTTGGCACGGCCTTGGTGTTGTAATCTTGTTCTCGTGCCTGTGCACAGTCAGGGCAACAGACCCAGGGTTTGTTGCACCGACAGAAGCCCCCGGGCCTGCCCCGATCACGCAGTCGGGCATCGTCGGGGTAGGTCTTAATAAGTGCACAGGCAGGGGCGCTGAAGAGGCTGATCTCTTGGAGTCTTCTTTGCTTCTTCATTAATCTCGACTCTGGGCTAGTTTTCGGTTTTCCCATGCGTCGTGTAAGGCCAATCGTGGTGGGGCCATCTTTACAATGGCCCGTGAATGACTTTAACGCACGGGGTAGAAACTGCCGATTCACTCTTCCCACCACGCCCTACCTGGGATAAGAGGGACAGGGAGAGGAGTTTACGGAGCATTTATCTTTTTTCAATCTTAAACTTGCCGGTACTTGCCAAATTTTAGTTCAAATAATGTAATCCCTTGAGTCCATATCTGTGTTCTTTAAGGTTTGTACTTGTATGACCAGCATATTAATGAAAAAGATGAACCTTTCTGGGAACTCGTGCATGTATATGTCCACGCAAAGGTGAAACGCCTCTTTATTTTAAATAAACGAGTTTTCCCCGGTAGGCTATCCTGTCGGTACCCTTTCTTCGTTGCTGGGGAACTGAGCCTACCGGCAAGAAATAGAGGGACCAGCCCCCCGCCAACTTCTTTTCATCAAAGGCCACTATGACCATCCAGGCCGAAGCAACGTTCGAGCCGGGGATGGGAGCACCTAAGTTTCGAAGAGTGGCGGGGTTTTCTTATGTGCAAGTTATAGCTTACAGAACACTTATGGACAAGAGGTAGAACTTATCTGTTTGGTTCGCCAGGGATCGCAGTGTTGGTTCATCTCCTCATCTTCTTGCAGAAACTGAGTTCTTAGTAGGAACCTGCAGCTTTATGTAGATAAGAATGATGCAGGATGTGATCCTATCTATATGCACATGCAAATGCTCATGAAATGCTTATGCAAATGCTCTTGGAATGCTTATGCATGCATGCAACTTGGTCGGGGCCCCCCAGCGCTTCGTTTATTTCTCTAGTGCTCAGGGTCATCGCCTGGCTTTGTACAAGGGGTTACATGCAACTGAGGCAAGGCCTGTACAAAAGGGTGGCTGCCGGGCAGGGCCCGACAGCCGCGCCTTACGGGTAGAAATTGCGGAGATGCTCAATATTCCATGAGTTTTGCAATTGAATGCCATCTCCGGTCTCCAAACAGACTGCGCCAGGTCTGGTGACTCGTACTACCCGGTAAGGGCCTTCCCACTTCGGCGTCAACTTGTTTGTACCCTTGGCGGACTGAACGCGCCTAAGGACAAGGTCGCCTTCCTCAAAACACCGGGCATGAACCCTGCGGCCTTGATAGCGACGTGGGGCTTGCTGATAGCGTGCAGCACGCGTAGCAGCCCAGAGACGGTTCTCCTCGAGTAGCACAGCGTTGTCACGCCAGTGTTGATCTTGTGCTACTTTGTCGTAGGCAAGCACTCGAGGCGACCCATAAATGAGTTCCGTGGGGATAACTGCTTCCCCCCCATAGACCAGGGAAAAAGGAGTCTGCCCGGTAGCTCGATTTGGTGTTGTTCTGATGGACCATAGAACTACCGGCAGCTCATCGATCCAGCGCCTGCCGTGCTTCTGCAGCGTATCAAAGGTTCTTGTTTTGAGTCCCCGCAGCACTTCAGTGCTCGCCCTCTTAGCTTGCCCATTGCTTCTGGGATGCGTGACAGAAGCAAACGAGATCTTGCTTCCGAGGGCATTAACATATTGCATGAAGGCGCGGCCCGTGAATTGGGTGCCGTTGTCTGTAATGATCCTTGCCGGGATTCCAAAACAACACACCAAATCTTTCAAGAACTTGATAGCTGATTGAGCAGTCACCTTTCTCACGGCAGCAACTTTCGGCCACTTTGTAAACTTGTCGATAGCAACGAACAAGAATTCAAAGCCCCCGGTCGCTCGAGGGGAAGGGCCGAGGATATCGAGCCCCCAGACTAAAAATGGCCATGATAAAGCGATTGTCTGAAGAGCTTGGGCAGGGAGGTGGATTTTCTTGGAATGGAACTGACAGGCTTCACATTTGGTGACTAGCTCAACCGCATCTTGGGGGGCTGTGGGCCAATAGTATCCTTGCCGGAATGCTTTCCCGACCAGCGCCCTTGATCCAATGTGGGAGCCGCACATGCCTTTGTGTATCTCAGCCAGCATTCCTTCCCTTCTTCCAGGCAGATGCACTTCAATTTCACACCGTTGGGCCTCCTTCTGTACGGAGTGTCATCAACAAACTGGTACATACTGGCCCTCCGGGGTACTCTTTCAGCCTCATCTTGGTCATTGGGGGGTTCTCCGGTTTGGAGAAAGTGGACTATGTGCCTTGCCCAAGTTGGAGCCTGGGGCTCGGCAACAAGGACTAGCGGCACCTCCTCAACTGCGGGGACACATTCCTCGTTCGCAGGGACCATGGGTCCGGCTGGAGGGTGCGGTCCGGCAGGTTGTGAGGAGTTGTTTCCGGCAGGGTCCCTGCCAGGAGCGGATGGCTCTACCGGGAGAGGCTTACCGGAGTCCAGCTTTCTCCTTTTCTGGGCCATTGTTGCTGGGGATATGGAGGGCTGAGTAAGATGGAGAACAAATGTTCCTGGTTCCACAGGAAGCTTTTGGGCAGCACACTTTGACAGGTGATCAGCTATGCTGTTTTCCGCACGAGGTATGTGCTCTGTTTGCAACCCGTCAAAGCGCTCCTCCAATCTTCTCACTTCCTCAACATATGCCTCCATCAATGGACTTTGGTAATCCTTGTTGACTTGTCTCACCACAAGCTGTGAGTCTCCTCGAATGATCAGCTTCTTCATTCCCAATTCTGCGGCAATCCTGAGCCCGGCAAGGAGCCCTTCATACTCTGCTGTATTGTTGGTTGCCTCTTCCCCGGGCAAAATGCATCTGGACGACGTACTTCAAGTGTTCCCCGGAGGGAGCGACAAGAAGCACGCCAGCCCCTACACCTTGTAGGGAAAAAGCACCATCAAAATACATGATCCATTCTTGGGGCGCCTCCTTGCCGGGGATAACTGTTTCTGGCACTTCCTCGTCAGGGGTTGGCGACCATTCTGCAATAAACTCTGCCAATGCTCTGCTCTGGATTGTTGATGTGCTCTCAAACTTCAAACCAAAACTGGGTAACTCCAAAGCCCACTCCACTATTCTGCCAGTAGCCTCAGGGTTCCGGAGTATCCTTTGCAACGGGAAGCGAGTAACAACCGTGATCTCATTGTTAGGACCCCGATTCCAAGTCACATCGATCTAGCCGGTAACACCTCATATCACTTTGCGGCCTCACGCACAGTATTCCCACGGGTGTCGCCTTACCATGGCCCGGGACCGTTTGCACCTTTTGGCTCACGTATATGATAGTGTCGCTAGCATCCATATGACAGAGAACCCGGGCCGACATGACTAGTCGTGAACCCAAAGTGGCACTAACTTACGGGGACAGGCATACATGACCCAGCAACGAACGTGTCGGTCATCAACGAGTGAATTCGGGCTGTAACAACTGGGCTAGCAGGACTCCGGGAATCCGGGCTGTAGCAGGCTAACAGGACTCCAAAAGACACCGCGTGACGTTTCCCCGAAGGGACAGACACAGGATCGAGGAAGGACACATGCCGGCCAGTCTAAGTGTTCCGGAGCAGTAGTGCTGGGCTAGCAGGACTCCGATGAACCGGGCTGTAGCGGACTACTATGACTCATGGAAGCACAAGACTACATTTCCCCATAAGAGAGGCTACCAAGGATAAACAACTAGGTTGTCGGATCCCACACATACCAAGCATTTCAATCATACACACAATATGCTGGATATGGGCAAATACAACATGGCATCACAACAAGACTCTACGACTCAGAGTATTTATTCATTAGGCTCCGAGGAGCCAAGTATTACAAACATGGGTCTCATGACCCAACATTCAGAGCATACAAGTCAAAGCACATGCGGAAGCCTATCATGTCTGAGTACAGACATCTACAAGTGAAAAAGGCTGAGAAGCCCGACTATCTACCAGATCCTGTCGAGGGCACAAGATCGTAGCTGAGGTAACAAGCTAAACGTCGAAGTCCACGCGGAACTACTAGCGAGACTGAGTCTCTCTGCAAAAACATAAATTAAGCAAACGTGAGTACAAATGTTTAACTGCAGCAGGCCAGCTTTGACTCAGTGGCTAACCTGAACTACGACAGCAAGTAACTCTTTTGAGGTGGCACACACGAGTCCACATATTCACCATATCAATACACCACTATGGATCCGCTCCCGTCTCCCTACGAGAACGCCATCCATGACACTCACGCTTATCTTGCGAGTTTAAGAGTATCCAATTTCACTTGTCTATGAACTGTACAGGCAACCCAGAAGTCCTTTACCGCGGACACGGCTATTCGAATAGATCATATTAACCCTGCAGGGGTGTACTTCTTCACACATGTTTCCACCACTTAGCGTCTGCACACGACATGTGCTCGGCAGACTTCAAGCGAAAGCCGACGTGGGTGTAGACCACGACCTAACTAACCACACAAGTCTCTAGTCCAGGTTTATCGCCTATTCGAGTTCCATCCGCGAGGAGATCCGGCCGGGGTTTCGCTCACAGCCCCAAACGATGTGTGCAGGGTTCCCGAGACACCAAACGGGCGCTCGGTACACCGGGCCACGGTGTATCTACCGCGACATAGCCCACCCCTAGGGTCAGCGCTACGCACGGCCTCCAACACATATCCTACAAACACCAGAAACTAGTTGCAACTCCTGGACAGAGGACAGGGGCGGTTAATAAGTCGTGCGGGGTCATATTTCAGGGCCCAACGTGTGGTAGTAGCTGTTCATGGATCACAAACATAGAACTCAGTTCCTGAGGACGGTTTCAATGAGACAACCCACCATGTACTCCTACATGGCCTCTCACCGCTACCTTTACCAAATCGTGTTCACACACTTAGCTCACACACAGTAGGACATGTTCATCACCTCTGAATCATCCCCGATGAATCAGACCCGACTCAACTCTAAGCAGTAGCAGGCATAACAAACAGGCATGAATGAGTAGGCACATCAGGGCTCAAACAACTCCTACTCATGTTAGTGGGTTTCATCTATTTACTGTGGCAATGACAGGTCATGCAGAGGAGAAGGGGTTCAGCTACCGCAGCATGTAACAGTTGAATCGATGTTGCCCTAGTGCAGTACAAGAGAGCAGGAGCGAGAGAGTGGGATTGTATCGGAATGAACAAGGGGGTTTTGCTTGCCTGGCACTTCTGAAGATAATATAGTTCTTCATCGGTGTCATCGAACACGTCGTCGGAACCACGTCTACTGAGAGGGAGCAACCACCGGCAAACACAAGAGGAACCACAATCAATGCAATGCACATTTATATGAATGATATGCCATATTACGGCACTGAATTGACCTAGTGCAATAGTTAGTCATATTCATTGAAGTGGAATTCAAACCTATAGCAAATTCCAACTCCAAAACTAATTACTATTCATTCCATAATCATGAATTGTCCTATTCAGTGAGGTTAACTTGTTCAAACATGCATGAAAATGCCATATTCAGATTCCTTGGATTTTTCTGGTCATTTTTCATATACAAATTATTTCATTTGGAGTTACAGATTAATTTCTATGAATTTTTGAAGTTTTGGGCATTTTCTGGGATTTCCTGAATTATTAAAAACCAGAAAATGATTTACTGCGTCAGCATGATGTCGGTGTGACGTCAGCAGGTCAACGGAGATGGTCCAGGTCAAACCTGACCAGTGGGTCCCACTGGGTTAATCTAAACTAAACAGGAAATAAAACCCGGGGTTAATTAGGTAGTGGGGCCCGTTTGTAAGTGGCTCTAGGGTTAATTAGCGATGTCATTAGCTGCTAATGATAGCGCCACGTCAGCTCGCCGGAGGCCAACCGGCGACGACCACGGCCGACGGCGGAGGTGCACCGTGCGCTCGCTACGGAGCTCCATTCGATGCGCGGTTTGCTCCTACGGGTTCCTGGGAGTGAGCCGCATCCAAAAAGTCAAGCAGCAGCAGCTGGGGTGGCCGGAGCTGACGGCGGAGAGCTCTTTTGCGGCCGCCGGAGTTCGGGCAACGACGGGTTAGGCGCTACGACGCGTTTCGAGCTGAACTAGTGGGATCTGCGGCTTCCTGAGGAGGCGCTGAGCACACCTACATGCTCTGGTGTGACGTGCGGGTGTTGCAACCGCGGCGGCGACATGGCCGGTGGCGGGGAGCACTCGACTCTGGTGGTTGATGCGGCTAGAGTACGAATTAGGCAACGGGGCATGGGGGAAACGGTGTAGCGGCTCACCGCGGTTCTTCTGGTGCTGCTGGCGAGGCAGGGGAGGCTCGGAGTCCGGCGGAACGACGGAGGGGATCACCGGCACTCGAGGTCGGAAACGGTGGCGTTGGCGAGGCTTCAGGGCATCCGGTGTTGCGTAGCTTAGCGAGGAGGTCGAGGACGACATGGCGGAGCTTCTGAACCTGGCGGCATGGCGACGGAGGGCTGGTGGCCACGGGGGTGCTCGTCGGTGTTCTCGGGCGGTCGTGGAAATCGTGGGAGACAGAGACAGAGGAGGAGATGGGGACGAGGGAGAGTGAGAGGGGGTCGGGGAGGCGCTGAGGAGGCTCTTCGAGGCGCTGCGCTGGCGCGGGTGAGGGCAGGCAGGCAGGGTGGTGGCGTGGCAGCTCGGCGGTGTCGCGGTGTCCCTCCTCTGCCTACTGGCAGAGGTAGGCGATGACTGGCACCAGGCCAGTGGGCTGGGCTGGCCAGGTAAGAGGCCTAGGTAACTCTCTCCCTCTCTTTTCTTTATGTTTTCTATTTTTCTGCAACTTTGTGTCTTTTCTAAAAATACCCAAGCACTTTCAAAAATCACCAAACTGCTCATGCCCACTGTATAAAGTATATCCAACATGGAACATTTCAGTTTGGGATTATTTGGACATTTAAAATATTTACTAGCATTTAAATGCCCAAATGCAAGTTACATGTGATTTAATTCAATGACCTTATGATGACCTAGAAAAATGTGAACCAGTTTTGGCAGAGGTTCTAACCCAAGACAAAAATGATGGACATTTTAGAAGGGCATTTCAGGTTCATTGAAAAAGATTTTAGTAAACCCTAGTTGTTTCCAGGGGGGTGCTGGGGGTTCTAACATCCCCATTTCAAGTTTCTGGAAAAATTTAAACATGATGCAACACTCTACTGCATGAACTAACTAGGGTGTGACAACTCACCCCCACTCAAAAGAATCTCGTCCCGAGATTCAACCGTAGGGTAAGATGGAAGGAGGAACGCAAACTAACACAATCTTCACGATCCAGGTTGCACTTCATAAGAACGTTGATTCGATCACCATCTTTGTCCCGAAGTCTTGCTCTGAGAACTCCAACTAACATGACAACGAGAGGAAAGGGAAAACTCTAGAAGGATCGATCTTCTCGAAGATCGAACAACTCAGGATCAGCTCATGGAATGAGACATAGCAACATCTCTCGAGCTGAGACACGAAGCACACATCCAAAGGGATGGAGTGAAGCAGATGATGATGGTTCACTAGGTAGACAACAATTTCACGCTTAACAAGGTGGTGAACGGTTGTCAATGTAGCGAGGATTTGTGTTGCCATGATACCATAACGAGACACCGTAGAGGAGGTGACTCATAGAGTTATTTCCTTAAGTGGCAAAAAGAATTACTTTTGATACAGAGATCAATAAAATTCTCTAAACTAGCCTAAGGCAATCACAATCGAACATTTGAAGGAGTTCCAGAGAATGACATAGTCGAACTAGGATGAATGATGTGGACTACCTTGTTGAAGACAACGCAATGGATGATTTTTGCTTATCACCGAAAATGGGTGGAACCCATGGTAGGATGGCACCACGGCAGGTGCAGGCTGGGAACAAAATGCAAATGCTGGGAATGATTCTAGTAACTGGGGAGAAGCTCATCAAGAGAAAGTGATTCCACTATTCGAATGATTATAGCAAAATCGAAGGAACTGGGAGCACATGAATTCCTAGGGAGCAACTTCTAGAATAAGTCGCATGAAATCCTCATGTAGAAAGATGGTAAAATTGCTCAATCAAGATACTACAATGATAACTCTCCAGGCTAGGTGTGTCAGCCAGAACATCAACTTTGTCGGGACCTACATCATAGATCTTGGAATAGCTCCAACCATAATATCTGCCTGAGATTCAGATCTGGTTGGTAACGGAATATTTCAGACGTCATTTCTGGAAAGAAAATTTGCAACACAAACCGACGAGATGACGTTGTGGATTCTCGGGAAATGAACTACGATAGCAAGCTCCAAAACACGAGCTGGTTCTGCTATATACACGTGAGCATGTTGTCCAAGACAAGAATGACCACATAGTAGTCTTATAATAAAACACTATCGAGTTCAGGTTAGGTTCCATCATCAAGGATTTCGAAGTCTTTACGCGCGCTAGACTTCTTTTCCTTGAACAAGTCAATCAGTGGCTTGTTGTGCTAAGGAATACATATGGAGTGGAGGTAATTAATCTACCAAACCATAGAATACATTCGCACATGCATAACTGACTTCGGATGGTACTAGAGGAAACAAAAACAATCTTTCTCGAACTCACGGCGACAACTTGCACCAAATGCACATGAATTCGAGGAAGTCACTTCTTCCATCCAAGCATAAGCTTCATGAATGGAACACGAAGGCATTGCTTACAAAGTTTCCAACACCAGGTTGATGTTCAACATGAATCATGGAGGAGACAAAATGCTGCTGATGGGCTCAACAGCAACTCATCGGAATTTTCCATATCACTGGAATTCCACCATTATGTGAACAATGTGATAGTATTGGTCAGACCAAAAGATGTAATGGTGTATGCCCGAGGAAACAACCACGGATAAGACAACATTACGAACATCGTTGGTTCTGATTTGATTTGATGATAGCCCATACTCAAATCAAAGTTTGGATAAGATAATAGGTCCAACAATTGATCACAAGGATCAATCAATGAAAGTATCATCTTTCTTTAACACACACACACGAGGATATCCCTTAGGAATGAACTGAGTCAGACAAGCTCTCATCTTCCAACTCTCCAAGTTGTTGTTTAGCTTAACCAACTAGCTCAGGGTATCCGACACAGATTCTTGGAGAAAGGGTGGTTTACAAGAAACCAACTTGATCAAGAAATCAACATAGCGGTCAGGTGACAACCTGGTAGCACTTCCGAGAAGATATTCGGAAAGTCATGAACCACCGATATGTAACTAAGCTCGAGAACAATCTTGCTTTCGAGGCAAGATGACATGATCAAATAAGCAAGGATTAACAAAATCCTAACTCATTGATCGAAGAGTGCACCACAAACAAGGACTAGGTCGCACGATAAATCTTAGGATGATGATTCAGCAATCAATACGCTAAGAATGAGATTATTGTCCATTAACTACCAAGCAACGGGGTTGCTGGGAGTGTTTATTTCACACATCGCGATTCCCTTGTCAGTATTCCGGTTGCAACAACACGGAGACCGAGGAATGAAGAACTATGGCGAGAAGTATCACTTCGTCAAGAATTCGTAAGAGGTTGTGCAATTTTCATGACATTCTTGACATAAGACGGTAATACTTCAGGGTAGAACAAAATCAAAAGCTGGATTGGCATTTTGATCTGCGGAATACAACCGCTTTGACCAAATCCTAGATATGGATGAGGTACTGGAGTTTGTTTCTCCTAGTCATTCCGTAATAGAATGGCTTGACGGACCACAAGAATAATAAGCATCGATAACACGAATGCACAACTAGTCCTGACTATCAATTGATAGACAGAGGGTCAGGATACAACTAAAGAGGGACAACTCAAAGGAACATATAACTTTTTTTTGAGTTGTGGATGCATAGATTAATATGTCGAAGCAAGTTCAACAGGTTTCTTCCAGATAACCCATGCAGAAAGGTAGAACTGGCAGAGTCACAATATGGAATGGAGAACTCACCAAGAGCACTCTGGTTGTGATCTTTTTGGTTCAAGAACTTCTGCCTTAATGGTTCATGGTATTTGGAAGAAGGAAATACCACGGACCTCGAGGACTGTCGCAAGGTTACTAATATCCTAAAGGAACTAGCGAACACTAACAACAGGAAGTAAGTAGAGTGAATCTTGGGCTCAAGAACCCAGAAATAGAATGCCTACTAACTAGATAGCATCACGGGATGCTTTCGAGAATGACGGCCAGAATCATCACACTAGGAATATAAAGCATTACTAGATTACTTGGTGGTTCTCTAGGAGGCCTAGGGTCATAATACTAGCTCCAACACATATGTCAAGGCAATGGAATACCTCAACAGACCGTTAGTGTGCTTAATCTGGCCCAAAGGGACGCGGAAACAGAGGGAAAGGATTTTGCAAATGCATCAGATTGTTTGGAAACCTGGGATGACTCGGACAGCATAACGGCTGTAAATGCTCAAAAGATTTGAGACATCCTGCAATTGGTGGCATAACCACTTAACATCACAATATCAAGGTTCTGAGGCTAGCTATGAACATACGGAAGTAGTAGAAACTGAACTAAGACTTGAATCCAGCAATCTTATAAGTCTACGAATTAGTAACACGTGATCCTGATAGAAGAAGAGAAAGCCTAGTTCTTAATCCCCGTAGAAAAGAAGAGGTTGACTCAGATCAGAAAGGCATAAGGTAAAGGAGTAAAAAGAGCCTTACGTTCCCTTCCACAATCAATTCCCTTATATAACTAAAGCATTTCTAGACTCAACTTCGACCAGTTTGGCTTGGTAATCCTACAGGCAGTCAGGCTCTGATACCAACGCTGTCAGGACCCCGATTCCAAGTCACATCGATCTAGCCGGTAACACCTCATATCACTTTGCGGCCTCATGCACGGTATTCCCACGGGTGTCGCCTTACCATGGCCCGGGACCATTTGCGCCTTTTGGCTCACGTATATGATAGTGTCGCTAGCATCCATATGACAGAGAACCAGGGCCGACATGACTAGTCGTGAACCGAAAGTGGCACTAACTTACGGGGACAGGCATACATGACCCAGCAACGAACGTGTCGGTCATCAGCGAGTGAATTCGGGCTGTAACAACTGGGCTAGCAGGACTCCGGGAATCCGGGCTGTAGCAGGCTAACAGGACTCCGAAAGACACCGCGTGACATTTCCCGGAAGGGACAGCCACAGGATCGAGGAAGGACACATGCCGGCCAGTCTAAGTGTTCCGGAGCAGTAGTGCTGGGCTAGCAGGACTCCGGTGAACCGGGCTGTAGCGGACTACTATGACTCATGGAAGCACAAGACTACATTTCCCCATAAGAGAGGCTACCAAGGATAAACAACTAGGTTGTCGGATCCCACACATACCAAGCATTTCAATCATACACACAATATGCTGGATATGGGCAAATACAACATGGCATCACAACAAGACTCTACGACTCAGAGTATTTATTCATTAGGCTCCGAGGAGCCAAGTATTACAAACATGGGTCTCATGACCCAACATTCAGAGCATACAAGTCAAAGCACATGCGGAAGCCTATCATGTCTGAGTACAGACATCTACAAGTGAAAAAGGCTGAGAAGCCCGACTATCTACCAGATCCTGTCGAGGGCACAAGATCGTAGCTGAGGTAACAAGCTAAACATCGAAGTCCACGCGGAACTACTAGCGAGACTGAGTCTCTCTGCAAAAACATAAATTAAGCAAACGTGAGTACAAATGTACCCAGCAAGACTTACATCAGAACTAACTACATATGCATCGGTATCAACAAAGGGGGTGGTGGAGTTTAACTGCAGCAGGCCAGCTTTGACTCAGTGGCTAACCTGAACTACGACAGCAAGTAACTCTTTTGAGGTGGCGCACACGAGTCCACATATTCACCATATCAATACACCACTATGGATCCGCTCCCGTCTCCCTACGAGAACGCCATCCATGGCACTCACGCTTATCTTGCGAGTTTTAGAGTATCCACTTTCACTTGTCTATGAACTGTACAGGCAACCCAGAAGTCCTTTACCATGGACACGGCTATTCGAATAGATCATATTAACCCTGCAGGGGTGTACTTCTTCACACATGTTTCCACCACTTAGCGTCTGCACACGACATGTGCTTGGCAGACTTCAAGCGAAAGCCGATGTGGGTGTAGACCACGACCTAACTAACCACACAAGTCTCTAGTCCAAGTTTATCGCCTATTCGGGTTCCATCCGCGAGGAGATCCGGCCGGGGTTTCGCTCACAGCCCCAAACGATGTGTGCAGGGTTCCCGAGACACCAAACGGGCGCTCGGTACACCGGGCCACGGTGTATCTACCGCGACATAGCCCACCCCTAGGGTCAGCGCTATGCATGGCCTCCAACACATATCCGACAAACACCAGAAACTAGTTCCAACTCCTGGACAGAGGACAGGGGCGGTTAATAAGTCGAGCGGGGTCATATTTCAGGGCCCAACGTGTGGTAGTAGCTGTTCATGGATCACAAACACAGAACTCAGTTCCTGAGGACGGTTTCAATGAGACAACCCACCATGTACTCCTACATGGACTCTCACCGCTACCTTTACCAAATCGTGTTCACACACTTAGCTCACACACAGTAGGACATGTTCATCACCTCTGAATCATCCCCGATGAATCAAACCCGACTCAACTCTAAGCAGTAGCAGGCATAACAAACAGGCATGAATGAGTAGGCACATCAGGGCTCAAACAACTCCTACTCATGCTAGTGGGTTTCATCTATTTACTGTGGCAATGACAGGTCATGCAGAGGAAAAGGGGTTCAGCTACCGCAGCATGTAACAGTTGAATCGATGTTGCCCTAGTGCAGTACAAGAGAGCAGGAGCGAGAGAGTGGGATTGTATCGGAATGAACAAGGGGGTTTTGCTTGTCTGGCACTTCTGAAGATAATATAGTTCTTCATCGGTGTCATCGAACACGTCGTCGGAACCACGTCTACTGAGAGGGAGCAACCACCGGCAAACACAAGAGGAACCACAATCAATGCAATGCACATTTATATGAATGATATGTCATATTAAGGTACTGAATTGACGTAGTGCGACAGTTAGTCATATTCATTGAAGTGGAATTCAAACCTATAGCAAATTCCAACTCCAAAACTAATTACTATTCATTCCATAATCATGAATTGTCCTATTCAGTGAGGTTAACTTGTTCAAACATGCATGAACATGCCATATTCAGATTCCTTGGATTTTTCTGGTCATTTTTCATATATAAATTATTTCATTTGGAGTAACAGATTAATTTCTATGAATTTTTGAAGTTTTGGGCATTTTTTGGGATTTCCTGAATTATTAAAAACCAGAAAATGATTTACTGCGTCAGCATGACGTCGGTGTGATGTTAGCAGGTCAACGGAGATGGTCCAGGTCAAACCTGACCAGTGGGTCCCACTGGGTTAATCTAAACTAAACAGGAAATAAAACCCGGGGTTAATTAGGCAGTGGGGCCCGTTTGCAAGTGGCTCTAGGGTTAATTAGTGATGTCATTAGCTGCTAATGATAGCGCCACGTCAGCTCGCCGGAGGCCAACCGGCGACGACCACGGCCGACGGCGGAGGTGCACCGTGCGCTCGCTACGGAGCTCCATTCGATGCGCGGTTTGCTCCTACGGGTTCCTGGGAGTGAGGCACATCCAAAAAGTCAAGCAGCAGCAGCTGGGGTGGCCGGAGCTGATGGTGGAGAGCTCTTTTGCGGCCGCCGGAGTTCGGGCAACGACGGGTTAGGCGCTACGACACGTTTCGAGCTGAACTAGTGGGATCTGCGGCTTCCTGAGGAGGCGCTGAGCACGCCTACATGCTCTGGTGTGACGTGCGGGTGTTGCAACCGCGGCGGCGACATGGCCGGTGGCTGGGAGCACTCGACTCTGGTGGTTGATGCGGCTAGAGTACGAATTAGGCAACGGGGCATGGGGGAAACGGTGTAGCGGCTCACCGCGGTTCTTCTGGTGCTGCTGGCGAGGCAGGGGAGGCTCGGAGTCCGGCGGAACGACGGAGGGGATCACCGACACTCGAGGTCGGAAACGGTGGCGTTGGCGAGGCTTTAGGGCATCCGGTGTTGCGTAGCTTAGCGAGGAGGTCGAGGACGACATGGTGGAGCTTCTGGACCTGGCGGCATGGCGAGGGAGGGCTGGTGGCCACGGGGGTGCTCGTCGGTGTTCTCGGGCGGTCGCGGAAATCGCCGGAGAGAGAGACAGAGGAGGAGATGGGGACGTGGGAGAGTGAGAGGGGGTCGGGGAGGCGCCGAGGAGGCTCTTCGAGGCGCTGCGCTGGCGCGGGTGAGGGCAGGCAGGCAGGGTGGTGGCGTGGCGAGCTCAGCGGTGTCGCGGTGTCCCTCCTCTGCCTACTGGCAGAGGTAGGCGATGACTGGCACCAGGCAAGTGGGCTGGGCTGGCCAGGTAAGAGACCTAGGTAACTCTCTCCCTCTCTTTTCTTTATGTTTTCTATTTTTCTGCAACTTTGTGTCTTTTCTAAAAATACCCAAGCACTTTCGCTTGGAAGTAGTGGCGCAATTTCCTTGAGGCCATGATGAGGCCAAGGATTAACTTTTGCATGCCAGAGTACCTCGATCTAGCCCCCTATAGCAGGGAACTGACGAAGTACACTGGGCGTTGCACCACTTTCTTCCTTGCCGTGTCCTTGGGGTTATCTTCGCTGTCGTGCTTATCTCTGTCCTGATCCCTATCTGACTCTGTCGGTCTTTGCTCACTCTCTGTTTCATCCACTTCCCTCTGCGCCACCAAGGTTGCACTAACCACTTGATTGGTTGCCGCCAAGTATAACAGCAATGGCTCTTGCGGTTTGGGAGCAACGAAGGTGGGCACAGAAGATAGGTAGGCCTTCAACTCTTGCAAAGCCGCATCTGCTTCTGGAGTCCACTTCATGGGCCCTGCCTTCTTCAAGATTTTGAAGAACGGCAAGGCGCGCTCGGTAGACTTAGAAATGAATCTGCTTAGCACGGCAACGCACCCTATCAGACGCCTTACGTCTTTGACCATCTTTGGTGCTTGGATCTGTTCGATGGCTTGGATCTTGTCGAGGTTGGCTTCGATCCCCCGATGGGATACAAAGTACCCGAGCAGCTTGCCGGAGGGAACACCAAATACACACTTCTCCGGGTTGAGCTTCAAGTTGATCTTGCACAAATTGGCAAATGTCTCCTCCAAATCCTGGATAAGGGTTGATCTGTCCTTGGTTTTGACCACAATATCATCCATATAAGACTCAATGTTTCTTTGCAGCTGTGGCCCAAAACCAATCTGGACTGCCCTTGCAAAAGTAGACCCGGCACTCTTTAATCCGAAAGGCATGCGGATAAAACAGTACGTACCACACGGGGTGATGAACGAGGTCTTCTCTTCGTCTTCCTTGGACATGAAGATTTGATGATACCCAGAATATGCATCCAAAAAGGAGAGCAAATCGCAGCCTGAAGTGGAGTCCATGATCTGGTCGATGCACGGCAAGGGAAATGGGTCTTTCGGGCAAGCCTTGTTGAGATCCGTGAAGTCTATGCAAAGTCTCCATTTCCCAATGGCCTTCCGGACAACCACTGGATTTGCTAACCACGTTGGATGCAGCACTCCTCTGACCAAACTAGCTGCCTCAAGTTTCTTGATTTCCTCTGTAATGAACTGCTGCTTCTCCAAGGCCTGCTTCTAGACTTTCTGCTTGACAGGTCGGGCATGTGGGCAGACAGCAAGGTGGTGCTCGATTACCTCCCTAGGAACACCGGGGATATCAGATGGTTGCCAGGCAAACACATCGATATTCGCCCGCAGGAAGGCAACAAGCGCGCTTTCCTATTTGTCATCGAGGGTGGCGCTGATGGTGCAAGTACCATCAACGCCAGCCAGCCCTGCCGGTACCTTCTTCACTTGTGGAGCAGCAACCTTGGATCTCTTGCTGTTGGAACTCTCTGGCAAGTCATCAACAGGCGCAACGCACTCCGGAGAGGCACGCTTCCCGAATTCCTTGCCGGAGCCCTTACTATCCTTCTTCTTCCGTCTGTTCTCCTTGGCGGGAACTGCCGCTGCTGCTGCCTCTGCCGCGACTGCGTCGCGATACATCTTGTCCACACAAATGATCGCGTCTTTCTCATCTGATGGGACAAAAATGACTCCAACTGGCCCTGGCATCTTCAAAACATTGTACGCATAGTGGGATACCACCATGAACTTAGCCAGGGCTGGGCGTCCAAGGATTCCATTGTACGGCAAGGTGAGGTCAACGACATCAAACATAATCTTTTCAGTCCGGTAGTTCAGCTCTCCCCCAAATGTCATAGGCAATGTGATCTTTCCCTTAGGATGACTCCTGCCGGGATTAACTCCTTGAAACATGCCGGTGACTTTTAACTCACCCTCTGCTATCTGAAGCTTGCTGATAACCTTTGGGGAGATCAGATTCAACCCGGCCCCGCCGTCCACCAACATCTTCGTGACCTTGAAGTTGCGGATTGTTGGAGAGACCAACAACGGCAAACATCCTACCGCGGTGGTGCGGTCAGGATGATCCTGTTCGTCAAAAATGATGGGCGTGCGTGACCATTTGAGTGGTTCCCGGGCCCTTGGCGCTGGTTCCACGGTATTAACCTCACGTGCCCACCGCTTGAGTTGGCGGTGAAAGGCGTGTAGGGACGCACCCCCGTCAATGCGCAGGGCGTCAGTGGCCTTTTGGAACTCCTGCTCACTGGTTTCCTCTTCATCCCCTTCATCACTCTCATCACTGGAGGCTTCCTTCTCTCAATCCCTGGCGGGTTTTCCTTTGTTCCGAAGAGGCCTGCCGGGGCGATTTACTTCACCGCCACGACCCTTACCGCCAGCAACATTTTGTCCCTTTTCCTTGTCACGCTTCTCATGTTCTGCTTTCTGTCTCTTGACAAGCTGCTCAACCTGATAACACTCTTGAAGGTCATGGCCCTTGGTTCGATGGATCTTGCAGTACGGTCCATCACCTTTCCTGGCCTTTTCGGCGGCCGTGTCCTCCCGGTAGTCAGAGCACACGGCAGCTTCCTTGCCGGGGGTTTCGGCCTTAACCTTCTTGCCAGTACTAGGGATACCCGACCCTTCAACAGACATTACCGTCTTATCCTTGTGCTTCTTATTGCGCTTCTTGGTCTTCTTCTGACTAGTGGACTTGTCATCATCCTCTGAATCAACATTAATGCAATCCTCCTCTCCGGGCAGTTTTCTTCCCTCCTCCATCCGAGCACACTTATACACCAAGGTGTAAAGTTCCTTCACAGTCTTGTGCAACCATACATTCATCTTGGAATGAATCTTCCGGTTGCGCATATTGAACTACAAGGCGGCTATCATAGCTACTGGATGGATATTTGGGATGTTTCTATGGACTCTGCTAAATCTCTGCAAATACTTCCGAAGAGTCTCTCCTTCTTTCTGCTGAAGAAGCTGTAGATCACTTGGCCGACCTGGTTCTTGATGGCCGCCAGTGAAGGCACCAATGAACTCATGGCACAAATCAGCCCATGACGAAATGGAGTTCTCTCACAGGTGCATCAGCCAAGACCTCACATTGGACTTGAGAGCCAAAGGGAAGTAGTTGGCGAATACCTTCTCATCTCTCTCCCCGGCAGCTTGAACAGCGATGCTGTAGATGCTCAGAAACTCTGCCGGGTTCAGCCTCCCATCGTACTTCTCGGGTATCTCTGGCTTGAATGTGCGGACGGACGGCCAACGGACTTGCCGCAGCTCACGAGTAAAGGCAGGGCACCCAACCTTGAAAGGTAGGTACCCGCCAGTATCGAGTTCAGGCTCGTCGACGTCAGGACCGTCACACCCATTGGCCCGGCGGTGGGCGTCGCGGCATTGCTCAACGACAACACGCGCGTCTCCCCTCCGCCTGTCCTCCAGGGCACGCTGTTGGCCTGGACACGCTCGAGGGTCAGAAGAGGCCGTCGAGACGCCATCAGGCTCTTGATTCCGCTGCGCCCGCGCTAGCTGCCGTGGCGGGGATTGTACCGTGGGGGTGGCCCCTTCCGTACGACCAGCAGCATGGGCCGTTGTTGTCGCTTGGGGAGGCCGTGGCGGGCCAGCTTGCTATGAGCCCCCAGCCTCGGCAAAGCCGAGTAGGCTCTGGATGGTGGCACGCCATTCATCCATCTGCTCGGCCGCTGGTGGAAACCTTAGCAGAAGTTGAGCCCGCGCCATGGCCTCCGTAGCAGTACTTGGTATGGGCGATGATGACGCAGATCGCGCCATCGCTCGGCTCCTGACGGGGCCTGCAGCGACCGTATCACATCCCCGCAGTTGCGGGGCGACCACCTGGATGGCATGGTGGCGCGGTGATGGCGCTTGAGGGTCAACAGCTCCACTAGCCGCAGCAGCCTGGTCGACTCGTCCCGGGGGAGGTGCACGCGCTGCGGCCGCCCCTGTGGTGGGGGCGGCCGAAGGGCGGCGATTCGCCCCGGACCGACCGCCATTGTTGTGGCTGTGCCCGTCAGCGAGGGGAAAGAATGTGTGGATGGAGTAGCGCCTTCACTCGTACCTCGCGGAGCGTGGACATCGGGGTGTTGCTAATGTTGCTCTCCTCCGGCGTCTCCTGCTCCTGCTTCGACCACAGGGGAAGTGGTGATGGTGCCGCCTGCCCCGACCACAGCCCCAACAGCGTCCACACTCTCGTGCGCCTCCGCGTCCCCCACAGCATTGGTGGCTGCGAGCGGCGGCGCCTTTGAGGTGGATGGGTGAGCAGTAGCACCGGGCTTCTTCTTGGGTGACATTGCCGACGGCGCCATCGAAGACGAAGATGGTGATGATGATGACGCGCTGCACACGCTTTCAGGTTCGCGCAAGCGATCCCCCTACCTGGCGTGCCAAAGATGTCGCGGGAAACCACGGCCACCTATGGGGTGAAGGGGCCCCTTGCTGGTTCGGCAGGGGGGATGTCACATTGCACAAAGAGCAGAAGAACATGGGGCAGCACGGCAAAGATCACACAGGCAATTTTACCCAGGTTTGGGCCACCGCGAGGCGTAAAACCCTACTCCTGCTTTGGTGGATTGATGGTATAGAAGTGGTGGTGGAGCGTAGTACACTTGCCCGGCAGGCTCGCCCTGGGGAGGCAGTGACTACACGCGTACGAGCGTGGGGGTGTTCAAGTTTCCAACCCTTGCTACGGTTGCCATGGGCCTCCTTTTATAGGTTAAGGGGTCACCACAGTGGCAAAACAGTCATTATGCACTGATAAGATAGCAAACAGTGCTATCATACCTAATTCTGCAGGCTGACAGAGTGCATTAAATGCACCGCTCAATGTCACATCGTTGCTCGCCCGGCAAGCCTTGCCGGGCTCGTCTTGCCAGCTCCATGCCTGCTTGCTTGGCACGTCGCAAGACGGGTGTCATCTGTAGGTATTTCTTGTAGAAAGAGGCCGCCATGTGGCGAATGGCTGCCACTTAGTCACTTTGCGGCTTGACACCGCATTTATCAACAATGTGGGTCGTGGTGAGATGGCTTGGTGAGGTGTCTTTGCCCTTGTGAGTCCCGGCAGGCCCTGCCGGAACGTCTTGAATGCTTTCTTCCGGGGGAGCCCTTGTCCTTGCCAGGTCCGCCTGCCCGGCAAGGGAGGCTTTTCTCCTGGTGGTGTCTTGCTTCTCTGTCTTGGTCTTGGCCTTCTTAATTAGCATCCTGGTTCTTCGAAGATCATGGTCTCTTGTATCTTGACACGGCCTTGGTGTTGTAATCTTGTTCTCGTGCCTGTGCACAGTCAGGGCAACAGACCCAGGGTTTGTTGCACCGACAACAGGGAGCTGACGAAGTATACTGGGCGCTGCACCACCTTCTTCCTTGCCGTGTCCTTGGGGTTGTTTCCGCTGTCGTGCTCTTTTTTGTCCTGATCCGTATCTGGCCTTGCCGGGCCGCTCTCTTCCTCTTCCCCGGGCGGGACACTTGCTGAGGAGGCTGCTTCTTCTACTTCCCGCTGTGCTACTAGGACCGCACTAACCACTTGATTAGTTGCTGCCAGATATAGCAGCAACGGCTCTTGTGGTTTGGGTGCGACCAAAGTAGGCACAGAAGACAAGTAGGCCTTCAAATCCTGCAGTGTTGCATCTGCTTCCGGGGTCCACTTCATGGGTCCTGCCCTCTTCAATATCTTGAAGAACGGCAAGGCGCACTCGGCAGACTTGGAGATGAATCTGCTAAGCGCGGCAACGCATCCTGTCAAACGCCTCACATCCTTAACTATCTTGGGTGCCTGTATCTGCTCAATAGCCTTGATCTTATCAGGGTTGGCCTCTATCCCATGGTGGGACACAAAGAAACCAAGTAGCTTGCTGGAGGGAACGGCAAACACGCACTTCTCTGGATTCAGTTTCAAGTTGATCTTGCGCAGATTAGCAAATGTCTCTTCTAAATCCTGGATGAGGGTCGATCTGTCCTTGGTCTTGACAACAATATCATCCATATAGGCTGCAATGTTCCTGTGTAACTGTGGTTCAAAGCCAATCTGGACTGCTCTTGCAAAAGTGGACCCGGCACTCTTCAACCCGAAAGGCATGTGCACAAAGCAGTATGTGCCGCATGGGGTGATGAATGAGGTCTTTTCTTCGTCTTCCTTGGACATAAAAATCTGATGGTATCCAGAGTATGCATCTAGAAAAGAGAGCAACTCACATCCTGAAGTAGAATCCATGATCTGGTCGATGCGCGGCAAGGAAAATGGGTCCTTTAGGCATGCCTTGTTCAGATCCGTGAAATCTATGCAGAGCCTCCATTTTCCATTAGCCTTGCACACAACCACTGGGTTTGCTAACCATCTTGGATGCAGTACTCCTCTGACCAAACCAGCTTCTTCAAGTTTCTTGATTTCCTCGGCAATAAGCTGCTACCGCTCCAAGGCCTACTTCCGAACATTCTGCTTGACGGGCCGGGCATGTGGGCAGACAGCAAGATGGTGCTCGATTACCTCCCTGGGAACGCCGGGGATATCAGATGGTTGCCAGGCAAACAAATCGATATTCGCCCACAGGAAGGCAACGAGCGCGCTTTCCTATTTGTCATCAAGGGTGGCGCTGATAGTGAAAGTACCATCAGCGCCAGCCAGCCTTGCCATGACCTTTTTCACTTGGGGTGGAGCAGCCTTGGATCTCTTGGTGTTGGAACTCTCTGGCATGTCATCAACGGGCGCGGCACATCCCGCAGGGGTACGCTTCCCGGATTCCTTGCTAGTGCCTCTGCTATGCTTTTCCTTGGCAGGAACTGTGGCTTCCGCGACCTCTGCCGTGACCGCATCCCGGTACATCTTATCCACGCAAATAATTGCGTCTTTCTTGCCTGACAGAACAGAAATGACGCCCATCGGCCCTGCCATCTTCAAGGTGTTGTAGGCATAGTGGGATGCTTCCATGAATTTGGCCAGGGCCAGGTGCCCAAGGATCCCGTTGTACGGTAGGAGGAGGTCAACCACATCAAACACAACTTTCTCAGTCCTGTAGTTCAACTCTCCTCCAAATGTCACTGGCAACGTAACCTTTCTCTTAGGACGGCTCCTGCCGGGATTGACTCCTTGAAACATGCCTGTGGCCTTAAGTTCTTCCTCCGCTATCTGGAGTTTGCTGATAACCTTTGGGGAAATCAGATTCAACCCGGCCCCACCGTCAACCAGCATCTTCATGACCTTGAGGTTGTGAATTGTTGGTAACACCAACAACGGCAAGCACCCTATCGCAGTAATGCGGTCGGGGTGGTCCTCTTCATCAAAGATGATGGGCGTGCGTGACCACTTGAGCGGCTTCCGAGTATCTGTCGCTGGCTCCATGGCATTGACTTCACACGCCCACTGTTTAAGTTGGCGGTGAGAGGAGTGCAAAGATGCACCCCCGTCAATGCACAGGGCATCAATGGCCTTCTGGAATTCCTACTCACTGGTTTCCTCTTCAGTCCCTCCACCACTCTCATTACTGAAATCCTCCTTCTCTCGGCCTTTGGCGGGTTTCCCTTGGTTCCCATGAGCCTTGCCGGGGCAATTTGCTTCACCACCCCGGCTCTTCCCGCCAGCACCATTCTGACCTTTTTCCTTATCGCGCTTCTCATACTCAGCCTTCTGCCTCTTGACGAGCTGCTCAGCCTGATGACTCTCCTGGAGATCATGGCCCTTGGTCCGATGAATCTTACAGTACGGCCCATCACTTTTCCCAGCTTTCTCGGCAACCCCCACCTCTCGGCAGTCAGCGCATGCGGTAGCCTCCTTGTCGGGGGCTTCAGCCTTGGCCTTCTTGCTGGTACTAAGCGTGCCTGACCCCTCAACAGTCATCACTGTCTTATCCTTGCGCATCTTGTTGTGCTTCTTATTCTTCTTCTTCTTACTGATGGTTTCATCGTCATCTTCTGAGTCGATGTCGACGCAATCTTCCTCTCCAGGAAGTTTCCTCCCCTCCTCCACCCGAGCACATTTGTCCACTGAAGTGTAGAGCTCCTTCACAGTCTTGGGCAACCGAATATTTATCTTGAAATGTATCCTGCGGTTGCGCACGTTGGATTGGAACGCAGCTATCATGGCAGCTGGGTGGATATCTGGGATATTTCTATGGACTCGGCTGAATCTCTGAAAGTACTTCCGTAGAGTTTCTCCCTCTTTCTGCTAGAGAAGCTGCAAGTCGCTGGGCCGCACTGGTTCTTGATGGCCGCCCGTGAAGGCACCAATGAACTTGAGGCATAGGTCAGCCAAGGTCGAAATGGAGTTCTCCGGCAGGTGCATCAGCCAAGACCTCACATTTGACTTGTGGGCCAAAGGGAAGTAGTTGGCGAACACCTTCTAATCTCTTCCCCCGGCGGCTTGAACAGCGATGGTGTAGATGCTCAAGAACTCTACCGGGTTTAGTCTCCCATCATACTTCTCGGGTATCTCTGGCTTGAACAAGCGAGTGGACGGCCAACGGTCTTGCCGCAGCTCACGGGTGAAGGCGGGGCACCCAACCTCGAAAGGCAGGCACCCGCCATCTCCGAGCGCGGGCTTGTCAATGTCGAGGCCATCGCACCCATTGGACCGGTGGGGATTGTCGCGGCGCCGCTCGTCGATGACGCGCACGCCTACCCTTTGTCTGCCCTCCAGGGCATGCTATCGGCCTTGACGTGCTTGAAGGTCTGACGAGGCCATCGAGACGTCATCAGTTGCTTGGATTTGCGGCTCCCGGGAGGCTTGCCGTGGTGGGGATTGCACCGTGATGGTGGCCCCTCCCGCACGACCAGCCGCACGAGCCGTCGTTGCTGCCTGGGAAGGCCGTGGCGGTCTAGCCAGCTGTGATCCTTCCGCCTCAGCAAAACCAATCAAACTTTGGATGGTGGCTCGCCACTCATCCATCAGGTCTGCCGCCGGTGGAAATCTCAACAGCAGTTGGGCTCACGCCATGGCCTCTGAGGTAGTGCTTGGCATAGGTGATGACGATGTAGATCGTAGTGTCGCTCGGCTCCTGACATTGCCGGTGGCGACCGCGCCGCGCCCTTGCTGCTGCAAACCTGCCGTTTGGACGGCATGATGATGCGGCGGAGGCGCCTGAGGGCCAGCAGCTCCACTGGGCACAGTAGCTGGGTCAGCCCGCCCCGGGGGTGGCGCGTGCCCGCAGCGGGGGCGACCGGAGGGTTGCGATTCGCCCCAGAACGAGCATCATCACTGCGGCTATGGCCGTTGGCGAGGAGAAGGGGTTCAGGCGGAATGATCCCTCCATCCGTACCCCTTGGAGCATGGCCGTTGGGATGTTGCTGATGTTGTCATTCCCCGGTACCTCCCGTTCCTGCTTCGGCCGTGGGGGAGGTGGTGACGGCGCCGCCTACGCCGACCACGTCCCCCATAGCATCCACACCCTCGCAAGCCCCCGCATTCCCCACGACGTCGGCGGTCGCGGGTGGCGGAGCCTTCGAGGTGTACGGGTGATTTGCAGCTCCGGGCTTCCTCTTGGGCGCCATAGTCGATGACGCCGTCGACGACGAAAATGTCGATGAAGATGACGCGCAGCGTACGCTCTCGGTTTCGCGCAAGTGATCCCTCTACCTAGCGCGCCAAATATGTCATGGGAAACCATGGCCACCTATGGGGCCATGAGCCCCTTTCGGTTCGGCGGGGGAATGGGCACGTTGCACAAAGAGCGGAGAAGCGTCGTGCAGCACAGCAGAGATCACATGGGCAGTCTTTACCCAAGTTCAGGCTGCCGTCAGGCATAAAACCCTACTACTGCTTTGGTGGATTGATGGTGGATAATGGTGGTGAACGTAGCACACTCGCCCGGCAAGGTCGCTCTAGGGGCGAGAGTGGCTACGCGCGTATGGATATGCGAGGGTCCAACCCTTTCTATGGTCGCCATGGGCCTCCTTTTATACGTTAAGGGGTCACCACAGTGGCAAATCAGTCTTTGCATACTGATTAGATAGCTAACAGTGCTATCATATCTAACTCTGCAGGCTGATAGAGCGCATTAAATGCGCCACTCAGTGTCACATCACAGCCTGCCCGGCAGGCCCTGCCAAGCTGTTTTGCCAGCTTCGCACCTGCTCGCTTGACACGTCTCAAGACGGGTGTCATATGGGGGTGTTTGGTGTAGGAAGTGGCTGCCATGTGGCAAAAAGCAGCCACTTAGTCACCTTGGAGCTCGACACCATTTGATTAATGACTTGCGTCGCTTGTGAGGTGGAGCGGTGGAGTGGCTTGCCTCTGCCAGCCCCGGCAGGCCTGCCGGGATGATCTGGGAGCTTGCTTCCGGGGCAAAGCCCAACCCTGCCGGGCTCGCCCGCCCGGCAAGGTAGGTCCTTCCCTTAGCGATGCCTTGCTGCTCTGGCTCGCCTTGGCCTTCTCGACTTGCACTTGGATCCTTCAAAGGAATTGATCCTCCTGGTTTGGTCTGATCTTGATCTTGTAATCTTGTCTCTGGCCTGTGCACAGTCCTTGCAATGGACCCAGGGTCTATTGCACTGACAAACTATTTATGCTTTTTGCTAATCTAAAGCCATTGGTGAAATTAAGCAATGCCACTCTTAGAAATAACTACTGAATCTTAGTTCAAAACTGCAACACTTGTTACGGATCGGCAGGAGTACCATTTTTGTTAGGGATCGGCGGGAGTACATGTTTAAGAAATGTGAGATAATGTCTCTGTTATTATATATCAGTTACAGTGTTTTACAAATGGTACTATCCTGCTTTGTAGTTCTTTCTACATGTTTAACCAAGGTATTGTTAAGGTAATGTCTCTGTTAATATGAATCAGTTGCACTGTTTTAGGAATGGTACTTTTCTGCTTTGTCGTTCTGTATACATGTTGAAACAAGGTATTGTTAAGATAATGTCTCAGTTAATATGAATGAATCACACTGTTTGAGAATTGCTACTGTCCTGCTTTGTTTCTGTCGTTGGAAACCATGGCCACCTATGGGGCCATGAGCCCCTTTTGGTTCGATGGGGGGATGGGCACGTTGCACAAAGAGCGGAGAAGCGTCACGCAGCATGACAGAGAACACACGGGCAGTCTTTACCCAGGTTCGGGCCGCCGTCAGGCGTAAAACCCTACTCCTACTTTGATGGATTGATGGTGGATAATGGTGGTGAACGTAGCACACTTGCCCGGCAAGGTCGCCCTGGGGGCGAGAGTGGCTATGCGCGTATGGATATGCGAGGGTCCAACCCTTTCTACGGTCGCCATGGGCCTCCTTTTATAGATTAAGGGGTCACCACAGTGGCAAATCAATCTTTGCGTACTGATTAGATAGCTAACAGTGCTATCATATGTAACTCTACAGGCTGACAGAGCGTATTAAATGCGTCGCTCAGTGTCACATCACAGCTCGCCCGGCAGGCCCTACCGGGCTATTTTGCCAGCTTTGCGCCTGCTCGCTTGACACGTCTCAGGACAGGTGTCATATGGAGGTGTTTGCTGTAGGAAGTGGCTGCCATGTGGCAGAAAGCAGCCACACTAGAAAGTACCATCAGCGCCAGCCAGCCCTGCCGCGACCTTTTTCACTTGGGGTGGAGTAGCCTTGGATCTCTTGCTGTTGGAATTCTCTGGCGTGTCATCAATGGGCACGGCACATTCCACAGAGGTACGCTTCCCAGATTCCTTGCTAGTGCCTCTGCTATGCTTTTCCTTGGCAGGAACTGTGGCTTCCGCGACCTCTGCCGCGACCGCGTCCCGGTACATCTTATCCACGCAAATAATTGCGTCTTTCTTGTCTGACGGAACGGAAATGACACCCATCGGCCCTGGCATCTTCAAGGTGTTGTAATCATACTGGGATGCTGCCATGAATTTGGCCAGGGCCAGGCATCCAAGGATCCCGTTGTATGGCAGAGGGAGGTCGACCACATCAAACACAACTTTCTCAGTCCTGTAGTTCAACTAACCTCCAAATGTCACTGGCAACGTAACCTTTCCCTTATGACGGCTCCTGCCGGGATTGACTCCTTGAAACGTGCCTGTGGCCTTAAGTTCTTCCTCTGCTATCTGGAGTTTGCTGATAACCTTTGGGGAAATCAGATTCAACCCGGCCCCGCCGTCAACCAGCAACTTTGTGACCTTGAGGTTGCGAATTGTTGGCGAGACCAACAACGGCAAGCACCCTACCATAGTAATGCGGTCGGGGTGGTTATCTTCATCAGAGATGATGGGCGTGCATGACCACTGTTTAAGTTCACGGTGAGAGGAGTGCAAAGATGCACCCCCGTCAATGCACAGGGCGTCAGTGGCCTTCTGGAATTCCTGCTCGCTGGCTTCCTCTTCATTCCCTCCATCAGTCTCGTTACTGCAATCCTCCTTCTCTCGGCCCTTGGTTTCGAGGAGCCTTGCCGGGGCGATTTGCTTCAACACCCCGGCCCTTCTCGCCAGCGCCATTCTGATATTTTTCCTTATCGCGCTTCTCATACTCAACCTTCTATCTCTTGACGAGCTGCTCAACCTGATGACACTCCTGGAGATCAAGGCCCTTGGTCCGATGAATCTTACAGTACGGCCCATCACTTTTCCCAGCTTTCTCGGCAACCGCCGCCTCCCGACAGTCAGCGCATGCGGTAGCCTCCTTGCCAGGGGCTTCAGCCTTGGCCTTCTTGCCGGTACTAGGCGTGCCTGACCCCTCAACAGCCATCACTGTCTTATCCTTGCGCTTCTTGTTGTGCTTCTTGTTCTTCTTCTTCTTACTGATGGTTTTGTCGTCATCTTCTGAGTCGATGTCGACGCAGTCTTCCTCTCCAGGAAGTTTCCTCCCCTCTTCCACCCGAGCACATTTGTCCACTAAAGTGTAGAGCTCCTTCACAGTCTTGGGCAACCGAACGTTCATCTTGGAACGTATCCTGCGGTTGCGCATGTTTGATTGGAAGGCAGCTATCATGGCAGCTGGGTGGATATCTGGGATATTTCTGTGCACTCGACTGAATCTCTGCAAGTACTTCTGCAAAGTTTCTCCTTCTTTCTGCCGGAGAAGCTGCAAGTCGCTGGGCCGCCCTGGTTCTTGATGGCCACCCGTGAAGGTACCAATGAACTCGTGGCACAGGTCAGCCCAGGTCGAAATGGAGTTCTCTGGTAGATGCATCAGCCAAGACCTCACATTTCACTTGAGGGCCAAAGGGAAGTAGTTGGCGAACACCTTCTCATCTCTTCCCCCGACAGCTTGAACAGCGATGGTGTACATGCTCAAGAACTCTGCCGGGTTTAATCTCCCATCATACTTCTCGGGTATCTCTGGCTTGAAAGTGCGAGTGGACGGCCAACGAACTTGCCGCAGCTCATGGGTGAAGGCAGGGCACCCAACCTTGAAAGGCAGGCACCCGCCATCTCCGAGCGCGGGCTCGTCGACATTGGGGCCATCACACCCATTGGACCGACGAGGATTGTTGTGGCGCCGCTCGTTGATGATGCGCGCGCCTTCCCTTCGCCTGCCCTCTGGGGCACGCTGTCAACCTTGACGCGCTCGAGGATCTGACGAGGCCATCAAGACGTCATCGAGCACTTGGTTATGCGGCTCCCGGGCAGCTTGCCGTGGTGGTGATTGCACCGTGAGGGTGGCCTCTCCCGCACGACCAGCCGCACGAGCCGTCGTTGCTACCTGGGAAGGCCGTGGCGGTCCGGCCCGCTGTGATCCTTCCGCCTCGGCGAAACCAATCAAACTTTGGATGGTGGCTTGTCACTCATCCATCTGGTCTGCCACCAGTGGAAATCTCAACAGCAGTTGGGCTCGCGCCATGGCTTCTGAGGCAGTGCTTGGCATAGGTGATGACAATGTAGATCGAAGTGTCGCTCGGCTCCTGACATTGCCGGTGGCGACTGCGCCGCGCCCTCGCTGCTGCGAACCTGCCGTTTGGACGGCATGATGACGCGGCGGAGGCGCCTGAGGGCCAGCGGCTCCGTTGGGCACAGTAGCTGGGTCAGCCCGCCCCGGGGGTGGCGCGTGCCCTGCGGTCGCGCCCGCAGCGGGGGCGGCCGGAGGGTTGCGATTCGCCCCAGAACGAGCATCATCACTGCGGCTGTCCCCATTGGTAAGGAGAAGGGGTTCAGGCGGAACGATCCCTCCATCCGTACCTCATGGAGCATGGCCGTCGGGAGGTTGCTGATGTTGTCCTTCCCCGGTACCTCCTGTTCCTACTTCGGTCGTGGGGGAGGTGGTGACAGCGCCGCCTGCGCCGCCCACGTCCCCTGCAGCATCCACACCCTCACGAGCCCCCGTGTTCCCCGCGACGTCGGCGGTCGCTGGCGGCGGAGCTTTCGAGGTGGACGGGTGATTTGGAGCTCCGGGCTTCCTCTTGGGCGCCATAGTCGATGATGCCGTCGACAATGAAAATGTCGATGAAGATGACGCGAAGCGTACGCTCTCGGTTTCGCGCAAGTGATCCCCCTACCTGGCGCGCCAAAGATGTCGTGGGAAACCATGGCCACCTATGGGGCCAAGAGCCCCTTTTGGTTCGGCGGGGGGATGGGCACGTTGCACAAAGAGCGGAGAAGCATCGCGCAGCACGACAGAGATCACACGGGCAGTCTTTACCCAGGTTCAGGCCACCGTGAGGCGTAAAACCCTACTGCTGCTTTGGTGGATTGATGGTGGATAATGGTGGTGAACGTAGCACACTTGTCCGGCAAGGTCGCTCTGGCAGCGAGAGTGGCTACACGCGTATGGATATGCGAGGGTCCAACCCTTTCTACGGTCGCCATGGGCCTCCTTTTATATATTAAGGGGTCACCACAGTGGCAAATCAGTCTTTGCGTACTGATTAGATAGCTAACAGTGCTATCATATCTAACTCTGCAGGCTGACAAAGCACATTAAATGCGCCGCTCAGTGTCACATCACAGCTCGCCCGGCAGGCCCTGTTGAGCTGTTTTGCCAGCTTTGCGCCTGCTCGCTTGACAAGTCTCAGGACGGGTGTCATATGGAGGTGTTTGCTGTTGGATGTGGCTGGCATGTGGCAGAAAGCAGCCACTTAGTCACCTTAGAGCTCGACACCGCTTTGATTACTGGCTTGCGTCGCTTGTGAGGTGGAGTGTCTTGCCTCCGCCAGCCCCTGCAGGCTTGCCGGGACGATCTGGAGCCTGCTTCCGAGGCAAAACCCAACCCTGCCAGGCTCGCCTACCCAGCAAGGTAGGTCCTTCCTTTAGTGATGCCTTGTTCCTCTGTCTCACCTTGGCCTTCTCGACTTGCACTTGGATCCTTTAAAGGAATTGATCCTCCTTGTTTGGTACGATCTTGGTCTTGTAATCTTGTCTCTGGCCTGTGCATAGTCCGTGCATGGACCCAGGGTCTGTTGCACCGATAGTTTCCCATTAAGATAAGGTAGATGTTTTTTCTTCTAGGAGTATAAGTCATCAACCGTTATTTCTTAGTAATTGTTTCCTTTATACCTGTTTGTGCATATAGGGATATCAAAACTTCTGCTTGGTTCTATTTCAAATTTGATTTTAGTTGAATTGCACAAAAGGAGCCAATGTGTTTAAGGCAAACTATTGCATTATTGGGCCCAGTTGGTCTTTCCACTTTGCAGAAAGAAGCAGTCACTGTTTGCGCTACATTACACAAGGAATGATCGAGAAGCTTTAGAGTATTAGTAGACGCTGGTGACGAAATCCATCATGCTACGCAAGAAATTGTTTGATTTCAGTGGAACTGCATAAAAAGATACGCTGGTTAATCCGGCTCCATATGCCATTTCAATGTACAAACTGATGACAAACCCTGCCCGTTCCACAATCATAGGCATTACATATTTTGAATGGGAAAAGCTTGTCAAAGTTTAATCATTGATGTTAGCAAGAAGACATTCGTTTAATATTTTGGAATTGGAAAACCATGTAAAAAAATTCTCATTGATGTTAGCCAAAAGACATGCATTTGATAATTTGGAATGGGACGCCCATTGCTGTGAGCAGCGTCGATCGTTTTTTCCTATTCGTGTGTTCAGTTCAGAAGTAATTATTTCCTCTGATGAGATGCATAGTCATGAATGTTGACTTATGTAAGGTATTTTAAGAGTTTGTTCTGAATGTTGTCTTTGAAATGCCAGGCATTGTGAGTTTGATTACAAAGTTGAGCTTGGAATACTGTGGCATGCGACATCATGAGCTGTTCACCATGCCTCCTGACAATAATGCTTCATATTGTTTTGCATGTTGATCTAATACCAGTTATTTGCATGTTAAGAAGATCATCCTCTTCTATTGTTTATGTGCTTAAGAAATTCATCGTGTTATGTTTCATTCATAGCCTATATGGCAACTTGCGCAGGTTAGAGGTGAAACCATATGATCTTCAGACCAACTCATCATCTTAGGCCATGATTGGATCGTTGTTTTCCAACCAAAACCGCTTGTAAAACTGACGCTTGTAAATAAAAGCAGATGGTCTTGGGCGAAGCACTTGGTTGGTCATTTTCGACTGGTAAAATATACACTGGTTTCTCAAATTACACGCATAACTCGCCGGTTTTCGTTACAGACCTCGGGTCGTCGGTTTCATTACGCCTGTATTTTACGCGTTGTTTCTGGTGAGGGGTAAATTACACTTGTATCCTTAATACAGGTGTAAAACAATCCAGAGCTCCCAAGCACGGCCTTACCATTTCATGTCGGCTCAGTCTCTCGAAGGTGCTCATAGGGGTCCAATGATCCTGGCTTCCTAAATGACCAGCGGGCGCTGTATCAGACCATCCATAGGGCCCACAAGGCCCTCTCCGTCGTCCTTTGAGTTGTTGCACTTGCCGTGGCGCCGCTATCTCGCGTTGTCAACATGGTCAACGAACATGAGGAATCAGGAGATGACTTTACTTGGAGAGGATGATAGTGGGGACCCACCAGGGCCATAGCCGCACATACGCAAGTGCCTCCTTATTATATACAACTATACTTTTTTTTGCTTCCTCCTGGTTTCCTGACATCACGGTCCCACACCATTGTCAACCTATATAGTCAATAAATGAGAGAATTGCACAAGGAGCGGCCGACAGCTGGGACCCAGCAGCTCGAGCAGTATTTGTGTTTTTGAGGTGTGAGCAGAGTTTTTCTTGAGAGATGTTTTTGTTGTTGTTCAGAGAAGCAGGGTGTCAACTGGGCAGGCTGTGGCCCATCTAGCCCAGGCTTTTATTTTATGTCGACCAAATATCCAGCCTAGATATTAATTTTTTTCAAGGTGAAAATGGCTAGCCCAGCTATACTTTTTTTTGAGGAATACCTAGCCCAGGTCAACTTGTTATTCTCCGCCCTGCTGGGCTGAAAATCTTTCCTAGGAGGGATGCATTAGGCTTAACAAGAAAATAGGCTTTAAGAAATAATAAATGGGATGTAATTATAAAAACTGGACTGTAACTATAAAAAAGTGCACCAAACACGTAATTAGTTAAAAATATATTATTTTTGGATTTTGAAATTTTTTATTTCATTACTTGTTGCGCGCGCAATATTTCGTTGGATTTTTACCTAATACAAATTTATGTTGAAATTATATTTAATCTGACTCGAAATTTCGGGATAAAAATATTTTGGATCCCATCAAAATGTGGGAAATTTTTTTGAATTCTGTTTTGAGCGGTTGGTTGAAATTATTAATCGTTGTCCTGACTGGAAAATGGGCTGTAATTTTAACAAACTGTAAATGGATTGTAGTAAATTCCATTAGAATTCAAAAATGGGATGTACATTATTACAAATCGCAAATGGGCTATATGTTCTCTGCCACAGATGTGATGCTCACTTGTGGGCCTAGTATGTTGACGCGTACGGAAGGCTTTGTGAACTTATAGTCAACACACGATTCTAGCAGCAGTGGTCGTTGGATGTCCATCCAACGACTGTAGAGCTTCTTCAATCTTGGATATTCTTGCTTCAGCCGCCCAAACCACCGCCGGCGGTACCGCCTGCTACCGCCTCCCGTGACCGGCTGTGGTGGCGCGCAGGCTTCACCGGCCCACCCTACTCCCATCGTCGTCAAGGCCATTCCTCTACTCACCAACACCTCCTATTATTCTCCGGCGACGGCAGCCTCACCGCAGCCGAACCAGTGAACCCTCGTACTCCCCTCCGCGTGGGCATCCACTACTATGTCTTTCCCGGCTCCAGATCGTTCCCTTCCTAGGCCTCGCCATCGTTCACCGCATTGGTTCTCTCGGCGTGGCGTGGTCAACTTTGTCAACAAACGACAGCCATCGGAAGACGCATGTACGTGGAGTGGCTGACAGTAGGGACCCACATGGCCCATGGCCGCACGCAGCAAGTGCCCCCTTATTATGCGGATACAAATGATTTCTCCCCCTGATAGGTTTGACCCACCAGCTACATCTCCGCACGCAAGGAAGTGCTTCCTTTATTACACGGAAAAAAAAGTTTCCTCTCCCTGACAGCTAGAACCCACCAGCTTTATTATGATCCATTTCGTGAAAATATAGATTGTACCAAAGATGCTAAATTTTTTTCTTTTTATTCTAACTCGAAAAAGAAGAAATAAAAAAAAACAAAAAACTTATTCGCACGCAAGGAAGTGCCACCTTATTATGCGCAAAAAAAATGATTCCCCCTTCTAGCTGGGACCCACCAGATTTGGAGGCTGACTTGTGGGCCTACTAAGTTGATGCGTACGCAGGGCTTTGTCAACTTAGTCAATGAACGATTCTAGCTGCAGTGACCATTGGATGTTAATCCAACGGCCGAGCTGCGCGTTCAACCTCTGGTCTTATTGCTCCAGCCGCCCAAACCAGTGCCCACCGTACTGCCTGCTCTAGCCTCCCGTGGCCAGCTGTGCTGCCGCGCAGGCCTCACAACCCGACCATACTACCACTGGCCAGGCCTTCCCTCTACTCACCCACACCCCCTGTTAGTCTCCGGCGACAGCAGCCTTACACCGCAGCCGAACCAGTAAACCCTCGTACTCCCCTCCGTGTGGGCATCCACCTGCCTCGTCTTCCCTAGCTCAGCATCTTTCCCTTCCTAGGCCTTGCCGTCGTCCACCGCCTGGGTGCTGTCCATGCGTTGTGGTCAAGGTGGTCAACGAACGACAACCATCAGAAGAGTAATGTACGCGGTGAGGCTGACAGATGGACCCACCAACTACATCTTCTCACGCAAGGAAGTGCGTCCATATTACGGGCAAAAAAATGATTCTTCCCCCTGACAGCTGGGACCCACCAGTTATATCTTCGCATGCAAGGAAGTGCCTCATTATCCTCCCTGAGAGCTGGGACCCATCCGATCGAAGCGTATGTAGCGTTGTCTGTCTGGTCGCGAACGTGTACGTACGTACTGGTCGATCGGTCTCCCTGCATGTATGAACCGTGGCCGAGTAAGTAGCAGCACATGTCGTAGTAGAGCACCTGACATAGTAGTTCAGGCAGTCCCGTCTAAATCATGTACACGTACATACATCCACAGGGCAAAAAATACGGCCACGTACGTACATACGGGTGGGGTCTCGAACACGTACTCGCACATACGGACGGCCAGGGCTCGTGTACATGGAGAGGCAACGGACGGCAGCAACGGCGTCCTATTAATTGGGAAGCCAACCGGCTGGTTCGGAATGGAGAAACAACATCATGTTCATTGAGAGGCAACAGACTGTGTCGGAATGCGTCCTCTTCAATGGGAGCCAACCGACTAGGACGGAACAGCCAAAACGGGGTCTGGCGTACCGCAAAACAGAGGAAACGGACTTGTGTTCGAGCTTCTATGGTCGAAACGGGTTGCTGTTGATTGGGAGGGGTGTGGCGTACCACAAAACGGAGGAAACGAACTTGTGTTGGAGCACCTATGGTCAAAACAGGGTCCTGTTCATCGGGAGGGGTGTGGCGTGCCGCAAAACGGGACTCCACGGGCTACTATTCATCCACCGTCTACTGCCTCGCTCCAGCCTCTAGGGGCTACTGTTCATCCACCGTCGACTTCCTCCAGCCTCCACCTGCTACTGTTCATCCACCATCGACTTCCTCCAGCCTCCACCAGTTAGTGTTCATCCACAGGCTACTATTCATCCAGCCTCCACCGGCTACTGTTCAACCAGCCCTCCACGGGGTCCTGTTCATCCACCCCCAACCGGCTCAGGTGTGTGGCGGCCTCCTCAATCGGGGTCCTGTTCATCCAGCGATAACGGCCTCTACTACCACGCGGTCCTGTTCATCCAATCCCCACCGAACTGTTCATCCAACCCCCAACAACGGTCACTGTTCATCAAGTGGCAGCAGGTTCGATCGGCTTCAGTTAACAGCAGTAGCGAAGGAATCGCTCGGGTTCAGTTAACAGCCAAGGGATCGATCGCTCACGTTCAGTAACGTAGCTAGTGCAATCGCGAGGGTTTAGTAAGCGAACGCCTCGATCTGGTTTAGTTAGAGCCCAATGCCTCGCACACACACGCGTACATGTACGAGAGAAACACGCAATCCCTCTGTGCATCGCTCGGCCCCGACCACCCACCGTAATCGGGAACTCCCCGATATTTTCCTCGCCCTTGCTTCTACCATGATTTTTTCCATCATGGACGCCCCAAAGAATGTCATGCAGGTGTGTCCCCAGCCCGCCCAGGACGAAAAGCCCATTTTCTGTCATGATTTTTTTGTCATAGAAGTAGGATCCCACCACATCTATGATGATACGTGTTTTTGTCACAATTATCGTCATGGAAGTGTCATAAGCATGACAGGAGAAAAATTCGTTCTGGCCAAAATGTCATGGATGTCTCTTTTTTTTGTAGTGGATGCTTGCCATCGGTATCTCAAAATCAAATAGATTTGGACTTCTTCGATGTGTATATCGTATATAGCACGTTTGATTCAAAACCACACCACGCATATCTCCATTAAATATTCATGCATGCATGAGTTACAAACATCATGATATCTTATTCAAATATCTGAATCCACTTTTATACTGATTATCGTCTTTGTGAGTCTTTTACACGCGCACACACACACTCCTCCCTTTTTGGATACCAATAACTTTCCTGTCATGCATGCATGCATATATGCGCACACACTCCCCACCACTCGGCATCCTCTACATCGCGCACACTCGTTCTTGTTCTCTAGGTTGGTCTCCCATGATCTCCCTACGTCTCTCCATCTCCCTCTTTCCCACACACACCGATCGATTTACCCCTCTAGCTAGCCAGGCCTGCCTGCGACACACAAACATGTACACATATAGTCCCTCCCCTCCTCTCACCATCCATGCCTCCCGCCCTAACCCTGAGGCACGCGGGCATTGTCGCCCCCTCTGTTGTTATCCATCTTGCACTCGTACAGTGTCACAAGCTAGCTGCACCCCCTCCCCCCCCCACCACACACACCTCTCCCTCTCTTCATCACTACGGGTGTTCTTTATCTCTGACATATGCATGCATGTGCACCAATCGATTTCCCTCTATGTGTAGCTAGGTCTCTTGCTATTTCCCCACACAAAACGACCGATCTATATCTCTAGTTAAGTCTCCCCCTCTTTACCCAAGCACACATGGACCGAACCACTACCTCTCTACATAGGACCGTCTACCACACACAAATTAATTGTCCCTCCACGTCTCATCATCCATGCCTTCCGCTTTATCTATCAACCAGACAAGCACGCCCACACACGTTATCGTCCCCTCTCTTTAATTATCGATCTTGCACTTGTACTCCTTCCTTCTCCTCCTCTAGTTGGCCTCTCACATCATCTTCCAACATGCACCCCCTCTTTCCTAGCTCTTGTACGCTTGTAAAGTTCTTCCCTCTATCCATGTCTATCGATATGTCACGTAAATGATCCCTCCCCCTCTCTTGTCGTATATTGCCCCCTGCACATACATATACTATGTATTCAGGCCTCTCTTTGACACAAACATATGTATAGAGGCATGTTGCACACACCATATCTCTCTCTAACACACCCACTAGGTGGAGGACATGTATGAAGAGAAGAGGTGCATGCACGCACGCACTGCCTCCCTCATACACACACGCGGATACATGGTGGAGCACATTTCTCTAAAGAGAGGTAGCCCACGTGATAATTTAACGCATGTTGAAAGACTTTTTAGATGATGTGGCACTAGTACTTCCAGTACGTGCAAAGCAAGTAGGAAACAAAATACAAGCAAGTTTTTGTTTCGGGCGATGTCTCTCTTTTTCATTCAATATATTTATGAATAAAATTATGGGGGGTGGGGGCGGGCATCAATGAAGCCACATGGCACATTTGGAGGTGTTGTTTGCCAGCTTCTTGTGTGGATCAATCACAGTGACGTGCTGATGGTTCTAGAAGAACGTAGACAGTGCTGGGTACAATGAGGTTACTGTAGACATGAATCCCAGGCACTTAGACCAATGGATCAACATCAATGAAAGGCTAATATCGCATCACACGTGAAACTGAGAATTTCTAAACTGATTATAGAAATAGCCAGTAGCAGGCTACTCATTTTTTGCTCCGAGAGGTTGCGGGCATCTGGCTCCGCCACGATGGCCTCTAAGAGCGTGGGCCCCCGTACGCGTCCGAGAAATGTATGTAAACCGTCGGGCAAACTCCTACGCCCCCACTACACTCAGAAAGAAAGATAAAAACTCCCTCGCTTGCCGCGCTGGAAAAACACCGCCCTCGCCCTTCTAATGGGGATTTCTGTCGACTGATCTCGTTAAGGAGCCAAAGCAAGTGTTATCCTTTACAAATTAAGTTATGCGGTAAACTTACATCCCGTCGCATTGACATTGCCCCAACACATGGTCGGTCCGGCCGCCGCTCAGACGCACATTGACTTGGTGCGTCACTGACATGTGCGACCACATGTAAGTAGTAGCACCAACACATGGTCGGTCCGGCCCGCCGTGCACGAAAGGGACACACATCAGCTTGGTGCATCACTGACATGTGCGACCGCATGTGAGCAGTAGCATGAACAGACGGTATGTCCGGCCCGCCGCTCACCGAAGAGGCGCGTATCGGCTTGGTACATCACTTATGTTTGACCGCATGTGAGCAGTAGCAAACCGACAGGCCAAGCTCCTCTGCCTACCACGCGCCAAACACCTAGCCTTTTATTTTAATAATATTGTAGATCCCTTTAAAAAATGTAGATCGCACCAAGGAGCAGACCATGGCAGTTGCGGACGCTCGTGTGGCAGTTTCATGGGTAGGGGAGGGGCGTGGTGTGGTAGATTTGTAAAATGCCATGGCACTTTTTTTTAATGTTGTTTTCGTCCAATGACTGGCCCTATCGGATGTAGATCTTACAGTTATTAGGGTGTTCATCAGGAATAGCCTCGTGGCAAGCTATTCACTAGTCTTTTTTTCACACGCATTACATCGACACATATCATCTCTTTCTCACGCACACACCTACACTCACGAGTCTCTCAGGACTTCTCGCACACACCATCTCTAGCTCTCTAGGTTGATGCCACCCAGATACACTTGTACTTTTATATTTAGTATGTTGTACACGAAGAGAAGAGGTGCACGCATGCACTCGTCCTCTCTCACACACTCATCTGTAACTATGAATTGTAGTGTTCTCAACCATCCGATTGGCTCTATCAAAGGTTCACGTTGCTCCTTGGCCTTGAGATTGAAAATTTCAAAACATGGAGGCTCATCTAGAGGCGTGAGGTTTTGGTTAATGTCCATGCCGCACACGGCACCAACAGGACACGAGCTTGGTGTGCGTGGTGCGCAGTCGGGTAAGTACTACTAGTAGTACTACTTTGATGTGTCGCGTCAACTCGCAGAAGTATGCAACACTTCCTCAAGAAACAGGCATATAAGCAGCTTATATTTAGGTTTACTTCTTACCAAAAGGATCTTATATCCAACGAACACAAAAATATCCCTTCAACTGTTGGAAATTACTTCAACTACTGATTTGATGTTGAAGTAATTACTGCATCGCCACCGAAATCCACCATCTCTTAAGCTAAAGTAGACCATACTAAACGCTACTTCAACTGTTGATCTAATGTTGGAGTACATTAGCATATTACTAAGATAAATAGAAGGCATTGTGGAATCATTTAGGAGGTGAGCTTGTCACTCTGAATGTGGAGGGACACCGTCCTCGAATACCCAGCCCTGGCCAGCAGCTTGGGCGGCACTGCGAAGAAGGTCAGCTCCTCCACGGCGATGCACCGGGCTCCTTGCTGCTTGTCACCTCTATTTCCACCTTGATAGTGTCGGCCCAGCGGCCCGTTCTCCCACACCCTGGTCATGTACTTCGGCGGTGGGGACGGCCCCGCTCTAATGCAGAGGACCGACACAGTGGTAGGCGTGCTGATGTCGAGCGCCCCGCCGACCATGAAAAATGGGTGGCCGTCCTCCTCCGTGAACAGCAAGCGGCGCGGCTCCGACACCGGAACCTGCAGCTGGAGCTCCTTGCCATACTGTATCATGTGCACGGGCATGGGGTGCACAGTGCTGATGCGGTGGGGGAGCGCGGGCGGCGGGCCTTCATAGCCGCAGCCAGGCACGGGGCATTTGCAGGGCACGAGTGGACACACGCTCTGGTGATCGGCGAGCTTGTGGTAAGTGTTGTAGAGCTCACAGTCTTCGTGCGGGCACTCAACCCTCATCGAGGAGAGGACGGCGTCAATCGCCGAGTTGCGCACGTCGAAGCCGTCACCGCGCTCGCACTTCTAGCACTGTCGCTGGTTCTCGAGGCGCTCACCGCGACAGTCCATGCAGGCCAGGTGCCCTCCCTTGCTCGATCAGCCAAACGGATGAGATGTGTTCAAACCTCGGAATCTGGAGGCTTCAAGGGGCGAAGGCACAAGCGGCAGTGGAGCAAGGTGAGGTCCATAGAGACCTCCATCGTTGGGTCCTGTTCCGTCGGCTTAATCTCGCCCTCCTCATGCACCACCATATATTGCTTTAGAGCTGGGGAATTTGAAAGTTTTACCATCACATATTGATACTTCAAGGTGCATGAAATCAACACATGCAAGGATCAAAAGGAAACTCACGGCATGCATGCATGCATTGTAATTAATGCATCAGTAAACACAAATTTTTGAAATATATCGAGTGCACTACTTTGATGTGTAGCGTCAACTCGTACAACAAGGAGAAGCTTGATTACAACGCCCTCTCCCTCGCCCGTGAGCGTGGTGGCTCACAGGATGACGAGAAGCTTTTGCTACACGCTCTCCCTCCCACACGCGGTGGACATGCAGCAGTTCATTCGGTGTCAGATGGCCAGAAGTATATTGTAGTAGTACAATCATTGTTCGACTTCCTGAAGACGCGAAGAGCCAAGCGCAATCCGAACACTCGCATGGCAGTTTCAAGTGTAGAGCAGGTAGTAACATAGTCTAGGATAGCGTGTAGTACTAGTGTAAAGTTACTCCCATTTATAGGGCTGGTTATATACTACCCACTATGGAGGTACTGACTAACATAGCCTAGGGTACCGTGTATGTTAGGGCATCCACAATGTTTTGTTTTGCCGCCTCTAAAGGCTGCCTCTAAGCCTTAGAAGTCGATGCCATACACTGCAGACCATGCCTCTAAGCTTAAAATCGTTGGAGTCGCCTCCATGCTAAGAGGCTGCCTCCAAGCATTTTTTCAATTAAAATAATCTTCTGGCCCTACCTGTCATCCTGGTGATTGAAGTTTGCACGTTGATCTGGTAAAGAGAGGAATATATATTTTACCTTGTGGTGGGGTAAATGTTAAAGACTGCAAAAAATATTATACATTGTGGGTCTTTTAGCCAGGTTTAGAGCAAGTATAATAAGGTACAGTCAGTAGGCTATAAGGATTAAACTATTATATTTGTGTTGGGGTTGATGATAGAGAAGAGGAGAGAGAAGGGAAGCAGGCTGTAGATTAACAGCCGGCTGCAGCACAGACTCCAAGAAACACTGTGAGAGTGTATGGTGGGCCATGCATTTGTAAAGTAGTACTACTTAGCCACCAACTACTATACGTGTTGGCTATTAGGTTGACTATATGTGACATGGCAACTCTATATAGCATGTTGTTAGCTATACTATTAACCATGCTCTTAGAGGCAAGCATGTGGGGCCCGTGTTAGAGGCAGTGCTGCCTCCAAACACTGGAGGTGCTCTCCACTGTGGCAAGTTTACCATCACATGTTCGTACTTCAAGGTGCATTAAATCAACACATGCAAGGATCAACAGGAAACTCACAGCACGCATGCATGCATGCATTGTAATTAATGCATAGGTAAACACAACTTTTTGAGAAAATTGAGTTTACTGCTTTGATGTTTCGCATCAACTCATAAAACAAGGAGAAGCTTGATTACTATGCCCTCTCCCTCCCCCGTGCGCACGGTGGCTCGCATGATGAAGAGAAGCTTTTGCTTACAACAATCTCTCCCTCCCCCACGCGGTGGACATGCAACAGTTGATTCGGTACTGTAAAAGTAGTAACATCATTGTTCGACTTCTTGAAGAGGCGAAGAGCCAAGCGCAACCGAAACGTGGTAGTTGCAAACGCTCGCTTGGCAGTCTTATGTGTAGGGGAGGGGCTGATGGGGAACGTTGCATGAAAATCAAAAAAATTCCAACGAAACACCCAAGATCTATCTATGGAGATGTAAAGCGACGAGAGGCGAGTGTGTCTACATACCCTTGTAGACCAAAAACGTTAGCGTCGTAACGCAGTTGATGTAGTCATACTCTTCATGATCCAATCCGATCTAGTACCACACGTGCGGCACCTCCGAGTTTAGCACACGTACAGCTCGATGGCGTCCTCTCCTTCTTGATCTAGCTAGTGAGGGAGAGGAGGTAGATGAGATCTGAACCAAAATGATGGCGTGCTTGTGGTAGTGGCAGCGGAATTCCGGCAGCGCTTCGCCAAGCGCGTACCGGTGAAACGTGGGCGGAGTTGATACGTCTCCAACGTATCTATAATTTATGAAGTATTCATGCCATGTTTACAACAATTTTATATGGTTTTGGTACGATTTGGATGGAACTAACCCGGACTAACGTTGTTTTCAGCAGAACTACCGTGGTGTTGTTTTTTGTGCAGAAATAAAAGTTTTCCAAATGCAACGAAACTTTTTGACGATTTTTTTGGAATAAAAGAGGCACTAGAAGCTTCGTGGGAGGACCAGAAGGTGAAGGAGGTGAGCACAGGACACCTGGGCGTGCCATGAGGCCTAGGCGCGCCCAGGTGGTTTGTGCCCACCACGAGGCCCATCTTCGCGTGATTCCAACGCCAAAAAATCCTATAAATAGAGAAACCATCAGAAATAACCCTAGATCAGAAGTTTCGCCACCGCAAGCCTCTGTAGCCACAAAAAACCAATCTAGACCCCGTTTCGGCACCCTACCAGAGGGGGAAATCATCACCGGTGGCCATCTTCATCATCCCGGCGGCCACCATGATGAGGAGGGAGTAGTCCACCCTCGAGGCTGAGGGTTTTTACCAGTAGCTATGTGTTTAATCTCTCTCTCTCTCTCTCTCGTGTTCTTGAGATGGCACGATCTTGATGTATCGCGGGCTTTGTTAATATAGTTCGATCATATGGTGTTTTCCCCTCTCTATCTTGTTGTGATGAATTGAGTTTTCCCTTTGAGATTTCATTTTTATCAGATTGAATACTTTTATGGATTTGAGAGCACTTGATCTATGTCTTGACATTCAACTCCTGGATTCCCGAGGTGACATTGGGGAAATCTATGCATAGGGGTTGATGCACGTTTTCATCCTTGTTTCTCCGGTAGAAATCTTGGGGCACTCTTTGAGGTTCTTTGTGTCAGATTGAGTATTATGAATCTGAAATTTTTTGATGCATATCGTATAATCAACTCACGGATACTCGCGGTGACATTGGAGTATCTAGGTGACATTACAGTTGGTTGATGTGTATCATATGGTGTTATTTTAGTACGAACTCTTGGTTAGATCGATCGGAAAGAATAGCTTGGTGTTATTTTAGTACGAACTCTAGGATAGATTGATCGGAAAGAATAGATTTGAGGTGGTTACGTACCCTACAAAAAATTTCTTCTTATGTTCTCTGCTAGATAGGAACGTTGGAGTGATTCTTCATCGCACGTTAAGGGATGGTTATATGATTCAATTATATTAGCATTGTTGAGAGATTGCACTAGCAAAAGTACGGACCCTAGGCCTCATTTTCAAGCATTGCAATACCGTTTGTGCTCCGTTTTATCAATTGCTACCTTTCTATTTTTCATTTTTCCTATTACAAAAATCAATATCTAATATCATTACTACGCTTGTATCACCATCTCTTTGCCGAACTAGTGCACCTATACAAATTACCACTGTATTTGGTGTGTTGGGGACACAAGAGATTTTTTGTTATTTCATTGCAGGGTTGTTTGAGAGAGACCATCTTCATCCTACGCGTCCCACGGATTGATAAACCTTAGGTCATCCACTTGAGGGAAAATTGCTACTGTCCTACAAAACTCTGCGCTTGGAGGCCCAACACGTGCCAACAAGAACAAGTTGTGTAGTAGACATCAAGCTCTTTTCTGGCGCCGTTGCCGGGGAGGTGATTGCTTGAAGGTATATCTTTAGATCTTGCAATCGAATGTTTTAGTTTCTTGTTTTATCACTAGTTTGGTTTATAAAAGAAAACTACAAAAAATGGAATTGGGGTTGCATCATATTGTTCATCTTTATAATGTCTTCCGTGAAAATGATGAAAAGGAAATTTGTGCTCAATTGATTGAGGAAGAATTCTATAAAATGTTTGACAAAAAATATTTGAATGATGAGCATGATTGCAATGTTGTTCGTATGAACTCTTTGAATATCCATGATGCTAACGATATGCAAAGCCATAAGCTTGGGGATGCTATGTTTGATGAAGATGATATTTTTAGTCCCCCAAGTTTTGATGAGAAAATTTATTATGATGGAAGCATGCCTCCTATTTATGATGATTATATTGATGAAAGTGGGTTTGGAAGAGTGTCAACTCTAGGTAATGATGATCCCACTATTTTGGAGGGTGTTGAATCTTATTATAATGATAAAAGTGGATTTGGAGAGGTCATGACTTTATTTAGTGATGAATCCACTATTTTGGAAGAGGTTTCAATTGACTATGATAAAAAAGTTGCTATCTATGATGATTATGTTGATGACATGTATGCTATAAAGAATAATGATAACCATGAAACTTGTCATCATGATTTTAATTTCCAATCACATGATAGTTATTTTGTTGAATTGGCTCCCACTACTATTCATGAGAATAAATTTGCTCATGTGGAGAGTAGTAAAATTTTTATGCATGTGGATCATGAAAAGAATGATTTATGTGATAGCTATATTGTTGAATTCATTCATGATGCTACTGAAAATTACTATGAGAGGGGAACATATGCTTTTACATATTGCAATAATATCAAGTTTCCTCTCTATGTGTTGAAAATTTTGAAGTTTTGCTTGTTTTGCCTTCCTATGCTAGTTGATTCTTGTTCCCATAAGTTGTTTGCTCAGAAAATCCATATGCATAGGATGTGGGTTAGACTTAACTGTGCTAGTCATATGCTTCATGATGCTCTCTTTATGTTTCAATTCTTATCTTTTATGCGAGCATCATTGAGATCATCATGCCTAGCTAAAAAGGCATTAAAGAAAAGTGCTTGTTGGGAGATAACCCAACATTTATCACTACTGTTTTTGTGTGTTCACATGATTAGGCTACTGTAGTAATCATGTTTTATAGGTTTTGTTTCAATAAAGTGCCAAGTAAAGCCTTTGGGATAGTGTGGATGATAGTTGACTTGATTCTATGCAAAAACAGAAATGTGGAAAAATTCAGAATTGTTTACAGTTGATGGGTATACAAATTTTCTACGTTGTCCTAATTTTTCAGAAGTTTTGGAGTTACAGAAGTATGACCTTAATTCAGACCTTTACGTACTGTTCTTTTTTTGACAGATTCTGTTTGCAATGCATAGTTTGCTTGTTTTATGGTTTCTATGGCTTATATTACTTAATATAAATTATGGTAATTGTAGAGTACAGTAGGAATTATGTGGAAACAATTATGAATCTTATCTTGACAGTACCAAGTGAATGATTTGCCTTTATCATACTAACCCATCTCACGAAGTTCCGTTAAGTTTTGTGTGATTGAAGTTTTCAAGTTTTGGGTGAGATATCGATATGAGGAAAATAAGGAGTGACAAGACCCTAAGCTTGGGGTTTCCCAAGGCACACCCAAGGTAATATTCAAGTAAGATCCAAGCAACTATGCTTGGGGATGCCCCGGAAGGCATCCCCTATTTCGTCTCCAACATTATCGGTAACCTTACTTGGGGCTATATTTTTATTCGTCACATGATATGTGTTTTGCTTGGAGCGTCATTTTATTTTATTAGTATTTTCTTGCTGTTATCTAGAATAATTTTTTGCATCTTTTACTTCAATTAAAATGTCAAGTATAGCCTTTGCTATGCTTATTTTGCAAGTCTATATGTGGCTGTTTCAGAACAGAAAGTTTATCGCAGTTGCAAATATTCTCCAGAAAAGTCAGAATGTGATAAAATGTTGAAATTTTTTGCACAATAAGATATGATAAATTTTCTACATTGTGGTAATTTTCAGAATTTTTGGAGTTAGGTAAGTATGAGTGTAATTGCACTCTTTACAGACTGTCCTGTTTAGACAGATTGCTGTTATGTTTGCATTGTTTGCATATGTTTGCTTGTTTAATGATTCTATTTGAGGATAGGAGTATTAAATATGCAGAGGCATTTAGTATGCAATGTTAAATAATAATTTTAGTGATTTTTTACAGTAGAGAATGATAAGGTGTTGCATTGATTTATACTAACGTATCTCACGAGTTCTTGTTGAGTTTTGTGTGGATGAAGTTTTTAAGATTTAGGGAAACCGTGATATAAAAGGAATTAAGGAGACACAAAAGCTCAAGATTGGGGATTCCCAAGGCATCCCAAGATAATATTTCAAGAAGTATCAAGCATCTAAGCTTGGGGATGCCCCGGTAGGCATCCCACCTTTCTTCATCAACAATTATCGGTTAGCCTCGGTTGAGCCTAAGTTTTTGCTTCTTCACATGATGTGTGCTAATTTTAGAATTTAATTTTATTTTGTTTTGCTTGCTGTTTTAATAAAATACTTATATCTGAAAGTTTTTAAATAAGAGAGAGTCCTCAAATAGCTACCCATTTACTTAACTACTCGCTTGACCTTCACTTATATCTTTTTGGAGTAGTTTGCCATTTACTCTTGTGCTTCACTTATATCCTATGAGTAAATTGTTGAATGAATTGAATATCATGAAGTTGAAATTATATGTTCATATCATGCCTAGTGGTAGCTTCAAATTGGGTTTAGAAAGTGAAATCCTTTGAAGCTTGACAATCACAATATTGGTCATACAAGCAATTCATGAATGATTAGTATAAGAGAACTTTCACATACAAATATATTATCTTGGACATCTTCTATGATTGTGAATACCCATTAATTATTTTAAAACTTGAGCAAATTAGTTGAAGTTGGACAAGGAAGACAACATCATGAGTTATGGTTGTGTATATTTGCATATAAGTTATATTGTTATGGATCCTCCAACATGTGGTGTTTGCTTAGGATCTTTTGCTAGCCAAAAATTCGTACTAAGTAGATATACTACTTGTGCATCCAAAAACCCTTAAACCTAGTTTCTTGCCATGAGTGTCCACCATACCTACCGATGGATTGAATAAGATCCTTCAAGTAAGTTGTCATCGGTGCATAAAGCAATAAAAATTGCTCCTAACTATGTTTTATCTTTTATTGTAAGGGAAAATTGAGCATTGTACGAACTTGTGATCGCAAAGTAATAAAAGTGACAGACTGCATAATAAAGGTTGCTATCATAAGGGGCAATATAATGTGACGTTCCTTTCATTAAGAGTTTGGGCATCCAAAAATAAAAAGCGCATGACAACCTCTGCTTCCCTCTGCGAAGGGTCTATCTTTTACATTTCAGTATTTACTTTTATGCAAGAGTTGATAGTATGCATTCTCATTTCAACCTCAATTATCCTCTAGTTGGAAAGCATCATGTGGTGGGGAAAGATCTAGGCACATATGGCCAGTCAAATATATTTGATCATGATTTATTATTGTTGACAATTATCTCTATGATAAATGAGTTGGGAGGCGAAACATTAAGCCCCTATCTTTCTCTGTGTTCGATGGATGCCATTTGATCTAAAAATATGCTTTGAGTACTAGAAATCATAAAAGACTATATGATGATTGAGTATGTGGAGCTCTTACTTAGACTCTGTTGAATAAGTTGAATTGCAATTGTTTGGTGACTAAGAATATAGGTTGTTGAGTTTCAAGAGAATTCATTGTTTGAACCTTAACATGTGAATTGGTTGCTAGTTTAACATGAGAAGTTTTATGAGAAAGAATTGCTGTTATGATGCTAGGAAAAGTGATTGAAATTATCATTGATCAAACTTATGCACTTTGCTAGCATTCACACTTCATAAATTATTTCTTTTATCATTTACCTACTCGAGGACGAGTAGGAATTAAGCTTGGGGATGCTGATACGTCTCCAACGTATCTATAATTTATGAAGTATTCATGCCATGTTTACAACAATTTTATATGGTTTTGGTATGATTTGGATGAAACTAACCCGGACTAACGTTGTTTTCAGCAGAACTACCGTGGTGGTGTTTTTTGTGCAGAAATAGAAGTTCTCCAAATGCAACGAAACTTTTTGAATTTTTTTTTTGGAATAAAAGAGGCACTAGAAGCTTCGTGGGAGGACCAGAAGGTGAAGGAGGTGAGCACAAGACACCTGGGCGCGCAAGGAGGCCCAGGCGCGCCCAGGTGGGTTGTGCCCAACTCGAGGCCCATCTTCGCATGATTCCAACGACTCAAAATCCTATAAATAGAGAAACCATCAGAAATAACCCTAGATCAGAAGTTCTGCCGCTGCAAGCCTCTATATCCATGAAAAACCAATCTAGACCCCGTTCCGGCATGCTGCCAGAGGCGGAAATCATCACAGGTGGCCATCTTCATCATCTCGGCGGCCACCATGATGAGGAGGGAGTAGTCCACCCTCGGGGCTGAGGGTTTGTACCAGTAGCTCTGTGTTTAATCTCTCTCTCTCTCATGTTCTTGAGATGGCACGGTCTTTATGTATCACGGGCTTTGTTAATGTAGTTGGATCATATGGTGCTTTCCCCTCTCTATCTTGTTGTGATGAATTGAGTTTTCCCTTTGAGATTTCGTGTTTATCATATTGAATAATTTCATGGATTTTAGAGCACTTGATCTATGGCTTGGCATTTAACTCGCGGATTCTCGAGGTGACATTGGGGTTGATGCACGTTTTTGTCCTTGTTTCTCCGGTAGAAATCTTGGGGCACTCTTTGAGGTTCTTTGTGTTGGATTGACTATTATGAATCTGAAATTGTTTGATGCATATCGTATAATCAACTCACGGATACTCACGGTGACATGGGAGTATCTAGGTGACATTAGAGTTGGTTGATGTGTATCATATGGTGTTATTTTAGTACGAACTCTTGGTTAGATCGATCGAAAAGAATAGCTTGGTGTTATTTTAGTACGAACTCTAGGATAGATTGATTGGAAAGAATAGCATTGAGGTGGTTTCGTACCCTACAAACAATTTCTTCTTATGTTCTCCGCTAGATAGGAACTTTATACTGATTCTTCCTCGCACGTTGAGGGATGGTCATATGATCCAATTATATTAGCATTGTTGAGAGATTGCACTAGCGAAAGTACGGACCTTAGGCCTCATTTTCAAGCATTGCAATATCGTTTGTGCTCTGTTTTATCAATTGCTACATTGCTGTTTTTTATTGTTCTTATTACAAAAATCAATATCTACTATCATTACAACGCTTGTATCACCATCTCTTTCCCGAACTAGTGCACCTATGCAAATTACCATTGTATTTGGTGTGTTGGGGACACAAGAGACTTTTTGTTATTTGGTTGCAGGGTTGTTTGAGAGAGACCATCTTCATTCTACACCTCCCACGGATGGATAAACCTTAGGTCATCCACTTGAGGGAAAATTGCTAGTGTCCTACAGAACTCTGCCCTTGGAGGCCCAACACGGGTCTACAAGAATAAGTTGTGTAGTAGACATCAAGAGTTGGGAGAGGTAACGGGCAAGGGTCGAAGGGGGGCTGCCCCCAACGCCTCCCCACCTTTATATAGGCGTCGAGGGGGCTGGTGGCTTGCCCTCCAAGGCCCTAGGGTTGTTGGTCAAAGTGGGATGAAGGAAATCCCTCCTTTGCTTCCCCACCGATCGCTATCCCCTTTTTAGGCATTCTAATCTTATCCCTTTGGGATATGATACTATTCCTTTTAAGGAAGGATCTTGGTGCGCCTAGACCAGGGTTGTGGGGACTTTCCCCACTACCCATGTTTATGTGGGTCCCCCATGCAGGTGGGCTCCACTCCGGAATCTTCTAGAACTTTCTCGGTACAATATGGAAAAAACCCAAACTTTTTCCGGAACCCCGAAAACAACTTACCATATATGTATATTTATCTCCGGACCATTCCAGGGCTCCTCGTGATGTCCCCAATCCCATCCGGGACTCCGAACAACCTTCGGACTTTCCACTATTAATATCTCGACACTACCCTAGCGCTACCAAACGTTAAGCGTGCGACCCTAGGGTTCGGGAACATGCAGACATGACCGAGACTCCTCTCTGATCAATAATCAATAGCGGGACCTGGATGCCCATATTGATTCCTACATATTCAAAGAAGATCTTTATGGGTTGAACCACGATATCAAGGATTCAGTCAATTCCGTATGCAATTCCCTTTGTCCGGCGATATGTTACTTGCCCGAGATTCGATCGTCGGTATCTCCATACCTAGTTCAATCTCGTTACCAGAAAATCTCTTTACTCATTCTATAATACAAGAAACCTTGACTAAAAAATTTAGTCACATGAAGCTTCTTATCATGTTGCATTACCGAGAGGGTCCAGAGATATCTCTCCGTCACACACGAAGCAACAAATCCCAGTATCGATCCATGCAACCCAACAAACACCTTCGGAGATAGCTGTAGAGCACCTTTATGACCACCCAGTTATGAAGTGACATTTGATAGCACACAAGGCATTCCTCCGGTATCCAGGAGTGGCATGGTCTCATGGTCTAAGGAACTGATACTTGACATGAAGAAAGCTATAGCAAATAACTAAACGATCTGATGCTAAGCTTACGGTGGGGTCTGTCCATCACATCATTCTCCTAATGATGTGATCCCGTTATCAAATGACAACTCATGTCTATGTTTAGGAAACCATAACCATCTTTGATCGATGAGCTAGTCTAGTAGAGGCTTACTAGGGACACGGCGTAGTTTATGTATTCACACATGTATTTATGTTTTTGATCAATACAATTCTATCATGAATAATAAACATTGATCATGAATGAGAAATATGATAATGACCATTTTATTATTGCCTCTAAGGATATTTCCAATAGTCTCCCACTGGCACTAGAGCCAATAATCTAGTTCACATCGCTATGTGATCAACCCCCAATGAGTTCTAGGGTTAGATCATGTTTTGCTTGTGAGAGAGGATTTAGTCAATGGGTCTGCAACATTTAGATCCGTGTGTACTTTGCAAATCTCTATGTCATACTGTAGATGCTACTACCACGCCCACTTGGAGCTATTACAAATGACCGCTCCCCTATATGTATCCGGTTTGCGACTCAGAGTTATCCGGATCGGTGTCAAAGCTTGCATCGATGTAACCCTTTACGACAAACTCTTTATCACCTCCATAATTGAGAAACATTTCCTTAGTCCTCTTTGGGCACCTAAGGATAATTTTGACCGCTATCCAGTGATCTACTCCTGGATCACATTCTACCCCCCTTGCCAGACTCATGGCAAGGCACACATCAGGTCTGGTACACGGCATGGCATACATTATAGAGCCTATGGCTGAAGCATCGGGGACAACTTTCATCCTTTTTCTTTCTTCTGCCGTGGTAGAGCCTTGAGTCTTACTCAACTTCACACCTTACAATATAGGAAAGAACTCCTTCTTTGACTAATCCATTTTGAACTCCTTCAAAATCTTGTCAAGGTATGTGCTCCGTGAAAATGTTATCAGGCATCTTGATCTATCTCTATAAATCTTGATGCCCAATATGTAAGAAGCTTTACCCAGGTCTTCCTTTGAATAACTCCTTTCAAAAAACCCTTTAGGCTTTGAAGAAATTCTACATCATTTCCAATCCACAATATGTCATCCACATATACTTATCAGAAATGCTATATAGCTCCCACTCACTTTCTTGTAAATACAAGCTTCTCCGTAAGTTTAAAACCACAAGCTTTGATCACCTCATCAAAGCGTATATTCCAACTCCGAGATGCTTGCACGAGTCCATAGATGGATCGCTGGAGCTTGCATACTTTGTTAGCATCTTTAGGATCGACAAAACCTTCCGGTTGCATCATATACAACTTTTCTTAAGGAAACCGCTAAGGAACGCTGTTTTGACGTCCATCTGCCAGATTTCATAATCATAGTACACAGCAATTGCTAACATAATTCTAATAGACCTAAGCATCGCTATAGGTGAGAAAGTCTCATTGTAGTCACTCCTCGAATTTGTCAAAAACCTTTTGCGACAAGTTGAGCTTTATAGACGGTGACATTACCATCAGCGTTTGTCTTCTTCTTAAAGATCCATTTATTCTCAATGGCTAGCCGGTCAACGGGCAAGTCCACCAAATTCCATACTTTGTTCTCATACATGGATCCTATCTCGGATTTCATGGCCTCAAGCCATTTGTCAGAATCCAAGCTCATTGTTTCTTATTCATAGTTTGTAGGTTCGTCGTTTCCAGGACGGGATGACCGTACCACTCTGGCGCGGACCGTGTCCTGGTCGACCTACGAAGTTCGGTAGTAAATTGATCCGAAGTTTCATGATCATCATCATTAGCTTCCTCTCCAGTTGGTGTAGGCATCACGGGAATTGCTTTCTATGATGTGCTACTCTCTAGTTCGAGAGATGGTACAATTACCTCATCAAGTTCTACTTTCCTCCCACTCACTTCTTTCGAGAGAAACTCGTTCTCTAGAAAGGACCCATTTTTAGCAACAAAAATGTTGCCCTCAGATCTGTGATAGAAGGTATACCCAATGATCTCTTCAGGGTATCCTATGAAGACGCACTTCTCCGCTTTGGGTTCGAGCTTATCAGGCTGAAGCCTCTTGACATAAGCTTCGCATCCCCAAACCTTAAAAAACGACAACTTAGGTTTCTTGCCAAACCATAATTCATACGGTGTCATCTCAACGGATTTAGACGGTGCCCTATTTAAAGTGAATGTGGTTGTCTCTAATGCATAACCCCAAAATTATAGTGGCAAATCGGTAAGAGACATCATAGAACACAGCATATCCAATAAAGTACGATTATGACGTTCGGACACACCATTACGTTGTCGTGTTCCGGGTGGCGTGGGTTGTGAAACAATTCCACATTGTCCTAAATGATTTCCAAACTCGTAACTCAAATATTCACCTCCACGATCAGATGATAGAAACATTATTTTTTGTTACAATGATTCTCCACTTCATTATGAAATTCCTTGAACTTTTTAAATGTTTCAGACTTGTGTTTCATTAAGTAAATGTACCCATATATACTCAAATCATTCGTGAAGGTAAGAAAATAATGATATCCACCGCACGCTTCAACACTCATAGGACCGCATACATCAGTATGTATTATTTCCAATAAGTCACTTGCCCGCTCCATTGTTCCGGAAAACGGGGTCTTAGTCATCTTGCCCATAAGGCATGGTTCACATATATTAAATGATTCATAATCAAGTGATTCCAAAAGTTCATCAGCATGGAGTTTCTTCATGTGCTTTACACCAATATGACCTAAGCGGGAGTGCATTAAGTATGTGATACTCTCATCATTAACCTTGCATCTTTTGGCATAAATATTATGAATATGTGTATCACTACGATCGAGATTCAATAAGAATAAAACATTCATAAGGGGTGCATGACCATAAAAGATATTTTCCATATAAATAGAACAACCATTATTCTCTGACTTAAATGAATAACCGTCTCGCATAAACAAGATCAAGATATAATGTTCATGCTCAACGCAGGTACCAAATAACAATTATTTAGGTTGATAACTAATCTCGAAGGTAAACGTAGAGGGAGCGTGCCGACGACGATCACATCAACCTTGGAACCATTTCCGACTCGCATTGTCACCTCGTCCTTAGCTAGTCTTTGTTTATTCCACAACTTCTATTTTGAGTTACAAATATTAGCAACCGAACCAGTATCAAATACCCAGGCACTGCTACAAGCACTAGAAAGGTACACATCAATAACATGTATATCAAATATACCTTTGTTGACATTGCCACCCTTCTTATCTGCCAAGTACTTGGGGTAGTTCCACTTCCAGTGGCCCTTCCCCTTGTAATAGAAGCACTCAGTCTCGGGTTTGGGTCCAGCCTTGGGTTTCTTCATGGGAGCGACAACTGTCTTGCCAATCTTCTTGAAGTTCCCTTTCTTTCCCTTGCCCTTCTTGAAACTGGCGGTCTTATTGACCATCAACACTTGATGTTCTTTCTTGATTTCTACCTCCGTGGCCTTAAGCATCGCAAAGAGCTCAGGGATCGTTTTCTCCATCCCTTGCATATTATAGTTCATCACAAAGCCCTTGTAGCTTGGTGGTAGTGTCTGAAGAACTCTATCAATCGCTACTTCATTCGAAAGATTAAGTCCCAATTGATTCAAGCGGTTGTAGTACCCATACATTCTAAGTACATGCTCACTAACGGAGCTATTCTCCTCCATCTTGCAGCTAAAGAACTTGTCGGAGGTGTCATACCTCTCAACTCGGGAATGAGCCTGAAATACCAATTTCAGCTCCTGGAACATCTCATATGCTCCGTGGTGCTCAAAACATCTTTGGAGCGCCGGTTCTAAGCCGTAAAGCATGGTGCGCTGAACTATCATGTTGTCATCACTTCTAGTCTACTAGATGTTCATAGCATCTAATTTTGCGGGAGCGGGTGGCACACCTAGCGGTGCTTCGAGGACATAAGCCTTCTGTGCAGCAGTTAGGATAATCCACAAATTACGGACCCAGTCCGCATAGTTGCTTCCATCAACTTAGCTTTCTCTAGGAACGCATTAAAATTTAGGGGAGCTACAGCGTGAGCCATTGATATACAACATAATTTTGCAAAGACAATTTAGACTATGTTCATGATAATGGGTTTAGTTAATCAAATTAATAGTGAACTCCCACTTAAATCAACGTCCCTCAAGTTGTCTAAGTGTTCACACGATCCATATCAACCAACCCATGTCCGATCATCATGTGAGATGGGGTGGTCATCAACGGTGAACATCTCCATGTTGATCATATCTACTATATGACTCGCGTTCGACCTTTCGGTCCTCCGTCTTCTAAGGCCATGTCTATACATGCTAGGCTCGTCAATTTTAATCCATGTATTCCACATCTGTAAAACTGGCTTACACCCGTTGTATGTGAACGTACAGTCTATCACACCCGATCATCACGATGTGCTTCGAAACGATGAACTTTCACAATGGTGCATACTTAGGGAGAACACATTTATCTTGAAATTAATTGAAGGGATCATCTTATAATGCTACCATCGTCCTAAGCAAAATAAGATGCATAAAAGATAAACATCACATGCAATCAAAATATGTGACATGATATGGCCATTATCATCTTGTGCTTTTGATCTCCGTCTCCAAAGCATCGACATGATCTCCATCATCACGGACATGACACCATGATCTCCATCATCGTGTCATCACATGGTTGTCTCTCCAACTATTGCTAACACATAGCGATAAAAGTAAAGCAATCACATAGCGTTATTTGTTGACACGCAAGTCATAAAATAAATTAAAGACAACCCTATGGCTGCTGCCGGTTGCCGTACTCATTGACATGCAAGTCATGAACCTATTAAAAAACATGATCATCTCATACATCAACATATATCACATCACGTTTTGGCCATACCACATCACAACATGCCCTTCAAAAATAGGATAGACGTCCTCTACTTTGTTGTTGCAATTTTTACGTGGCTGCTAGGGTGAACTATAAGAACCGTTCTTATCTACGCAAAACCACAACGGTGATATACAAGTTGCCTTTTAACCTTCTACAAGGACCGCCCTCGTCAAACCAGATTCAACTTAAGTGGGAGAGACAGACACCCCCAAAGCCACTTTTATGCAATACACGTTGCATGTCACACAGTGGAATCGGTCTCATGTGCGTGGACATGTAAGGTTGGTCCGAGCCGCTTCATCCCACAATACCGCCGAATCCAAATAAGACAAAAGAAGTAAGCAATTTGAACAACAACACCCACAACTTCTTTGTGTTCTACTCATGCATATACATCTACATATAGACTTAGCTCTGATACCACTGATGGGGAATGTTGCATGAAAATCAAAAAAATTCCTATGAAACACCCAATATCTATCTATGGAGATGTAAGGCAATGAGAGGTGAGTGTGTCTACATACCCTTGTAGACTGAAAGTGTTAGCGTTGTAACACGGTGGATGTAGTCATACTCTTCACGATCCAATCGCGATCCAATCTGATCTAGTACCGCATGTGCGGCACATCCGAGTTTAGCACACATACGGCTCAGTGGCGTCCTCTCCTTCTTGATCCAGCAAGCAAAGGAGAGGAGGTAGATGAGATCTGAACGAACATAACGGCGTGGTGGTGGTGGTAGCGGAACTCCGGCAGGGCTTCGCCAAACGTATACTGATGAAATGTGGGAGGAGTTGGGAGAGGTAACGGGAAAGGGTCGAAGGGGGCTACCACCAACGCCTCCCCACCTTTTATATAGCGCATGGAGGGGGCTGGTGTCTTGCCCTCCAAGGCCCTAGGGTCGTTGGTCAAAGGAGGAGGAAGGAAATCCCTCCTTTCCTTCCCCACCGATCGCTATCCCATTTTTAGGGATTCTGATCTTATCCCTTGGGGATATGATACTATTCCTTTTAATGAAGGATCTTGGTGCACCTAGATGAGGGTTGTGGGACTTTATCCACTACCCACGTTCATGTGGGCCCCCCCATGTAGGTGGGCCCCACTCCGGAACCTTCTAGAACTTTCCTAGTACAATACCGAAAAAACCCAAACTTTTTCCGGAACCCCAAAAACAACTTTCCATATATGAATCTTTACCTCTGAACCATTCCAAGGCTCCTCGTGATGTCCTAGATCCCATTCGGGACTCCGAACAACCTTCAGATTTTCCACTATTACTATCTCAACACTACCCTAGCGCTACTGAACGTTAAGCGTGCGACCCTACGGGTTCGGGAACATGCATACATTACCGAGACTCCTCTCCGATCAATAATGAATAGCGGGACCTGGATGCCCATATTCATTCCTACATATTCAACGAAGATCTTTATCGGTTGAACCACAATGTCAAGGATTCAGTCAATCCCGTATGCAATTCCCTTTGTCCGGCGATATGTTACTTGCCCGAGATTCGATCGTCGGTATCTCCATACCTAGTTCAATCTCGTTACTGGAAAATCTCTTTACTCGTTCCGTAATACAAGATCCCATGACTAAACTCATTAGTCACATGAAGCTTCTTATGATGTTGCATTCCCGAGAGGGCCAGAGATATGTCTCCATCACACAGAGCAACAAATCCCAGTCTCTATCGATGCAACCCAATAGACACCTTCAGAGATACCTGTAGTGCACCTTTATGATCACCCTGTTATGAAGTGATATTTGATAGCACATAAGGCATTTCTCTAGTATCCGGGAGGGGCATGATCTCCTTGTCTAAGGAACTGATACTTGACATGAAGAAAGCTATAACAAATAACTAAACGATATGATGCTAAGCTTACGGTCGGGTCTGTCCATCACATCATTCTCCTAATGATGTGATCCCGTTATCAAATGAAAACTCATGTCTATGGTTAGGAAACCATAACCATCTTTGATCAATGAGCTAGTATAGTAGAGGCTGACTAGGTACACGGTGTAGTTTATGTATTCACACATGTATTTAAGTTTCCGATCAATACAATTCTAGCATGAATAATAAACATTTACCATGAACGGGAAATATGATAATAAAAATTTTATTATTGCCTCTAGGGCATATTTCCAACAGGGGCGTGGTGTGGTAGTTTCATGGCATTTCTTTTCTATTGTTGTTTTTGTCCAATAGGTGCCACTATCGGATGCAGATCTTACGGTAGTTGTGGCAATCACTAGTTATAGTCATCTTACGAAAACCAAATAATCCCAAAACACTTAGGTGCAATGGATTAACTCGACCATGTTTCTTGTTTCTTTACATGAATAAAGGAATCAACCAATAAGAGACATGGGTCATGTATGTTTTTAATGCCTTGAGACGACCTAGCACGGCATGCAGCAGTCAGTTCATTGCATACAATGGTATTAATTAGCAAATAAATATTAAGTTCTCTCGTTTTCCCCTATGCCCTGGTCACGGTGCACAATGTTGTAATGACTAGTCTCTTTTTGACACGCATCGTCTTGAATGCCAACGAGGGAGAGGGTAGCGGTTCCCGAATCATTGAACGGTCAAAGATTCATCCTCATTCAATTAGCATGCAGAGGAAATTAATTGGAGAAGCAGAATGGAGCCAGCACGATGTGAATGCAACACAGTTTGCACTCTCATATGAAGGTGCCCCACCACTCCAATCAATCTACCAAATCGTACGCACCACTTCTCACTCCAATCCAAGACCAAGTCCAAGTTGTCGGTGTCAAAACTGGCGGATCTCGGGTAGGGGGTCCCGAGCTGTGGATCTTGGATCAATGGGGAACAAAGGACGAAGCACACGATGTTTACCCAGGTTCGGTGTCGTGGGAAACCACGGCCACCAATGGGGCCATCAGCCCCTTTTGGTTCGGCGGGGGGACGGGCACGTTGCACAAAGAGCGGAGAAGTGTTCCACAGCACGGCAGAGATCACACGGACAGTCTTTACCCAGGTTCGGGCCGCCGTGAGGCGTAAAACCCTACTCCTGCTTTGGTGATTTGATGGTGGATAATGGTGGTGAACGTAGCACACTCGCCCGGCAAGGTCGCTCTGGGGGCGAGAGTGGCGATGCGCGTATGGATATGCGAGGGTCCAACCTTTTCTACGGTCGCCATGGGCATCCTTTTATAGATTAAGGGGTCACCACAGTGGCAAATAAGTCTTTGCGTACTGATTAGATAGCTAACAGTGCTATTATTTCTAACTCTGCAGGCTGACAGAGCGCATTAAATGCGCCACTCAGTGTCACATCACAGCTCGCCTGGCAGGCCCTGTCGGGTTGTTTTGCCAGCTTTGCGCCTGCTCGCTTGACACGTCTCAGGACGGGTGTCATATGGAGGTGTTTGCTGTAGGAAGTGGCTGCCATGTGGCAGAAAGCAGCCACTTAGTCACCTTGGAGCTCGACACCGCTTTGATTACTGACTTGCATCGCTTGTGAGGTGGAGCGGTGGAGTAGCTTGCCTCCGCCAGCCCCGGCAGGGCTGCCGGGACGATCTGGGAGCTCGCTTCCGGGGCAAAACCCAACCCTGCCAGGCTCACCTGCCCGGCAAGGTAGGCCCTTCCCTTAGCGATGCCTTGTTCCTCTGGCTTACCTTGGCCTTCTTGACTTGCACTTGGATCCTTCAAAGGAATTGATCCTCCTTGTTTGGTCTGATCTTAGTCTTGTAATCTTGTCTTCGAGCCTGTTGGCTTGCCGTCCGTGCACAGTTAAGGGAAAACATATACCCCTATCTGTGTTCCCCGACATAAGCCCCTGGGCCTGAGCCATACGTGTCACTGGGCATGTTGGGTTAGGCCCCAAACCAGTGCACGGACACGTGGCTAAAAAGGGCTGCTCGCATTATGGTTCGTCATGATGACCAATCAATCCAACGTCCACTTCGCGCAATTACTGCGAGTCGTGGGGTCATGGGACTGTTGCAGTTAATGTAAAACGGTAACTTCTGGAGTGTTGCGTCCCCACTCCACACCTTTTCCCCTTAAGATAGGAAAACGCGGAACAACATGGTTCACTTGTTGCCTGTCCTGCCCTCCCATCATCTTCCTCTGCAAGCCAAACAACCGCCCCTCCTTCTCTCCCTCACCCACCGTCATTCCCCCACCTGATTCCTTCCCCTGCTCGCACCGACATCCACGGGAATGGGGAAGAAAATAGCAACAAAAGGGAAGCAGATGGCCGCGGTGAAAGAGGTGGTCGCCGAGGGAAGCAAGAGGGCAGCGGACCTGGACAGGAAGCGGAGGGGAGATGTCGTCTTCTTTCTGTCAAACCTGGACGGCCTGGTTCTGCGGGCAAGGTAAGGGTACCTGTGGAGGAGGGAAGTCCCAAAAGGGCATGACGCGCCCAATGTTTTGGCGGAGGGGGAAGAAGATCCGCCAAATTCATACCGATTCTTCTGCGCATATTTCATCTGCGGTCTCTGCCCCCCTATTTCTAATTTCTTTGAGGCGATGATGACGATTTATGGATTCCACCTCCTGAACTTCAGGCCAAATGCAATGGTGACCGTGGCCATATTTGCTCATTTGTGTGAGAATTTTGTTGGAGTCGCCCCCAATGTTGATCTGTTCAGGCATTACTTTGTCTCGCGGGTGGAGAACAAATTTCACCGCTCCGGGAACATCAGCTGGATGCCACGGGTGGCAAGGAAGTCCTGGGATTATATCTCTGGTCTGCAGCGTGAGAGGTGGATGAGTGGAGAGGAGACTGGTGCTGGATTCAGGATGAGGAAGCCCCAGAGTTCTGCGAAGCACGGACAGTGTGTGTCGAGCGCAGCAAGGAATGGAGCGCATTCGGCCTCACCAATGATAGGCTTCGCCCGACAATAAACAGGATCACTCGTCTGAAGGCTGCCGGACTAACCATTGAGCACGTGGGGGCAGATTTTCTCCTTCGTCGCATCTCGCCACTGCAGAAGAGGGACAGATCCTCCTGGTTGTATGGTGATGCTGGAGATAGGATGAGATTGCTTCCGGGCTTGGCCAACAACTTGTCTGTTTATGGCCATGCCTGGTTGTGTGACCAGCTGTTTGGCCGCTTCGACTTGTTCAAGCTCCCGGCAACCATTATCCCTCTGAATGTCAATTTGGCCCGGGACCAGATCTTGATGTGGATGCCGGATTGCAACGCTCATGGGGTGGCAAGTGATTGGCGGTTGCCCACTCTTGACAAAGAACTTGAATGGTCCAACGCCCTGGCGGAGAGGGCTGTCAGAGTGGAGACCAACGTGTACAAACACACCTCCACTGTGGAGGCAGCATTTATCAAGAGGGGGATTAAGGAGGACAAAGCAGCCCAAATTGCTGCAATGGCAAGGGCTGCAAAGGTCGGGAAGGGAAAAGCTGAGGATGAGAGTTCTTCTCATGGTGGTAGCGAGGCGCAGGCCGTGGAAGGGGTTGCCGGGGAAGATCTTGCCGGGGACGAGTTTTTCGGGCTTGAGGTTCTAGCTACTGCAGTAGCAGAGCTCCAGAGGGAGGAGGAGGCTGCTGAGGCAGTGGAGCCCGAAGCGGAGTGTCTCGCGGCTGGTCCTCAAGCCCCCGAGCCGATTTTGGATCAGCGTCCCCGCAGGCTTGCTGCTAACTGGGGAACGGCGGCCCCAAATCTAGCGCCTACCGCCAAGAAGGTGAAGAAGACCACCACCAGAAATACCAAGCCAGACGTGGTGTGCCGCCAGTCTCCTCGCTTGCCGGGATCAAAGCTTCTCCCTCCAAGCAATCGGTGGATGTGGAGGGCGATTCCAGCTCTCATTCTGGCTCGAGCTCTTCGCAGAGCTCGTCTTCATCAAAGCCCCCAGTGCTCCAGCAGGATTTGGGGCTGCTGGAAAGCTTCGCCCCTCCATCCCAGAAGAGAGGCAGAGCATCCCCGCCGCCCATGGAATTTGATTTGAGCTCCATGCTCATTGATGAGGAGTATGGAAGATTTCCCTCTCCGTGATAACTTTAGTATACTTGATTGTCTTTGCTGGCTGACCTTTTGTTTTGATGTCGTTAGCAGGGAGGAGGAGGAGGAAACGGAGACCCTCATCCATCGGTCGAAGAGGCTCCGGCGTGCTGGGTCGCTGAAGACTATGGAGAGCTTGGATTTGGTGGGGAGCCATATGGAGGATCCCACACCGAGCCCCCAACCCAGCCCCCGGCGTGAAAGTGGAGGGCTGGTTCCTCCTGCTGACCCAACCAAAGGACCCCTGGAGAGACCCTCCGTGGATGAGCCCGCACAGAGCGTCGCCATGGCTGCCGCGGCAGGGGGTGGAGTTCGTGGCCCGGCAACTGATGCTGCCGGTGAAGCTGAGGCCCCTGCCCGGCAGGCTTCTCCGGGTACTTAACTTCAACTCTTCTCTTTCTTTCTCTTATGTATCCCCTCTCCCTTTATCTCGGTAATCTAAAGCTTCTGCCTTTTTTGCCATTCGCTTGTCCTTTCATCCGCAGTCCTCCAGGCCGAAGAGCCATAACTGCTGGAAGAGGTGGCCAGCATAGGGAGAGCTGCTGCGGACGAAGCCGCCAAGATCACCACCGTGGAGAGACAGGGCTCCATTGCCGGGAGTGTTCAAGATCCTCTGGCGGTGGTGGAACATACTTCTGAAAGTGCCCCAGAGGTGGGAGCGGTGGTCGAGGGGAAGATTCCCCTCCGAACCATGGATCCCCTTCGCTCTTTTGGGCCCATGGTTGGGACCTCGCCATCCCCCTCAAGCCAGTTGGCGCTGGTGTTGGTGCAGCCCAGGATTGGAGCCCCCGGCCCATCCGCATCGATGAACGCGGAGCTTGATGAAGAGCTCCAGCGAATCCTGGCATCGCTGCACCAAGGGGTTGGAGAATCAGGCGATTCTGTTGCCATTGCAATGGATTTGTCCTTCCTGGAGTTCGTGGCGGCGGGCATCAAAGAAATGCAGGCCTGACACAACCAGAAGTGGCAGGCGCTCAAAGAGCAATGCGAGTCCACCAACAAAGTGGACTAGAAGCTGAAGGACAAGTGCCTGGAGCTACGCGAATGGCACGGCAAGCAGCTCCAGACACTTATGAGGCAGCAGGAGGCGATCCTGGTGACGAGGGAAGACGTCATAGCCCGTGAAGCGCACCTGGAGGATCGCAAGGCACGTCTGGACACCAAAGAGCAAGAGATTTCTCTCTGGGAGGAGAAGCTTGGAGCCACCCTTCGCGCCAAAGATGATGACCTGGAAGCCCTTGTGCAGCAACGCACCAAGGAGTTGGAGGACAAGCACAAAGCTACCCTGGACGCCCTCACAACTGATTCTGCTGCTCGACTGAAGAAACTCACTGATGATCTTGCTGCCGCATCCGCTGCCAGGACTGACCTTGATCGACAACTGACTAAGCTGACTGAGGAGCTTGCCGGGAGCACCAAGGAGATGGAGGCTCTCAAGGAGGAAGCGCGAAAGGCGGAGGTCCTTCTGAGCGATGTGCGGTCACAGCTTTTCTCCAGGACCCAAGGCCTTGAAACGGCCAACGGCGCCATCACGGATCTAAAGGCCAGGATCGGCACCTTGGAAAGCGCGGCAGAGTCCAACGGAACCCGCCAGCAACAGCTGTCCAAAGATCTAGACACCGCCTAGCGCCTCCGGAAGGATGCAGAGGACAAGCTGACGAACCAATCCAAGCAGGTGAACCTCTAGATCAGGAGCATGGTTGACATTGCTATGCGCCTTGCTGGTTAGACCGTAGCAATGGGCATGGACGGGCCATCTTTCTCGATCAACAAGCAGGATGTCCCCAGTGTCAAGCTGGGAGTTTTCTTCAACGAGCTGATCAAAAAGTTGAAGGTGCATGAAGAGGGGAGGGCCAAGCGCTTCGCGACCGAGTCCCGAAAGCTTGCTCACGACGCCCTCCTCATGGTCCTGAACAACATCGCATGTCGTCATCTAGACCTCGACCTTGCCGATGGATTTAAGGAGCCGCCGGTGGGTTCTGATGTTCCAGCTGCCAAAGAGAAAGCTGCCCCTCTGGCCGCCAGGGCCCTTCACGTCCCAACGGCTTCAAGCAGTCACCGGGCTTGACTCCGAGCTATCTTGTCATCGTGCTATCCTATAACAAAACATGATGTATGCTTCGTGTTTAGATGTCGTACTGTTAACGTTTGCGTGGAACTGATGTCCCCTGCTTAATCTTAAAACGCACATTTATCCCTCTGAGCTTATATGCTCGCGTTCTTACGGTTAGTCCCTATGCATGTTTTGGTTGCTTGCCGGTATCATATTGCCACGATTGTCGTAAGGGTCCGGCCCTTAACATTCATCTTGGCGTGGATGCGTCCCGACAAGTATTTCCTCCATAGCTCTCGACGCAGCTGCTCGTTCTGTGAGCAAGGCTCGGGACAGAACGAGGGTGTAGACAAAGAACTAGCCAAGGTTCCATCACACGAAGGATTTCATAGTATGAACACTTACTAAAACCGAGGGATAAACGGATGCAAAAATCTAGGATTCATCAAAAGGAAATGATTGCTTGGACTTAGCTTTTGTTCTTGATCCTCCCCATCCTTTCCAGTTGCGTGCATTTGGCGTGCTCGCAATACCCGGAAAGACGAAGGTCAGCGAATAACTCTCTGGTTCCCGGCAGGGACCAACATACGTCAAGCGCTTCTGGCGGGCGGCAGGATATGGTGCCGGGCTTTCCCGGCCCCTCCTTCTCTCCTCCACTCTTTTCGAACAATCCGACAGCGGCTAGCACAAAAGTCCCGCCAGTGCGGACGGCCTTGCCGGAGCATACCTGCCGGGGTATCGATCAATGGGTTCATACCGGCGTTTTACTCAGGATTTCCCTAATCAGGGTAAATGCAAAACAAAGTACCGCGTGGTACTCATCGACATTGACGATGCCAGGGTCAGAGCAGCTCGATTGCCGAAGAGGGAGAGAGATGGAAAGAGGAGCCTCGTTCCCATGTGCCTTGCCCCTTCCCCCTGGATGGCGCCCGATCGGTGGTCGCGCCGCCTAGGTCGCCTGGAGGGGAGCATTCCACTGTCAGCGCCGATCTTCACCGCGGCCGCGACCGCGGTGGGATGAGATGACGAACAAAGTAGGTGCGGGGACGGCCCCGCTCTCCCGCTCTGTCTTCATATCTTGATGAGCACCACCGACGCCAAAAGCTTCAGCGGGGCTGCAATGGAGACAACGCGCTGCCAATGCCCTCAAGTTTGCGCAAGTGATCCCCCTACCTGGCGCGCCAAAGATGTCATGGGAAACCACAGTCACCTATGGGGCCATCAGCCCCTTTTGGTTCGGCGGGGGGACAGGCACGTTGCACAAAGAGCGGAGAAGCGTCGCGCAGCACGGCAGAGATCACACGGGTAGTCTTTACCTAGGTTCAGGCCGCCGTGAGGCGTAAAACCCTACTCCTGCTTTGGTGGATTGATGGTGGATAATGGTGGTGAACGTAGCACACTCGCCCGGTAAGGTCGCTCTGGGGCGAGAGTGGCTATGCGCGTATGGATATGCAAGTCCAACCTTTTCTACGGTCGCCATGGGCCTCCTTTTATAGATTAAGGGGTTACCACAGTGGCAAATCAGTCTTTGCGTACTGATTAGATAGCTAATAGTGCTATCATATCTAACTCTGCAGGCTGACAGAGCACATAAAATGCGCTGCTCAGTGTCACATCACAGCTCGCCCGGCAGGCCTTGCCGGGCTGTTTTGCCAGCTTTGTGCCTGCTCACTTGACACGTCTCAGGACGGGTCATATGGAGGTGTTTGCTGTAGGAAGTGGCTACCATGTGGCAGAAAGCAGCCACTTAGTCACCTTGGAGCTCGACACTGCTTTGATTACTGACTTGCATCGCTTGTGAGGTGGAGCGGTGGAGTGGCTTTCCTCTGCCAGCCCCGGCAGGCCTGCCAGGACGATCTGGGAGCTCTCTTCCGGGGCAAAACCCAACCCTGCCAGGCTCGCCTGCCGGCAAGGTAGGCCCTTCCCTTAGCGATGCCTTGTTCCTCTGGCTTACCTTATCCTTCGTGACTTGCACTTGGATCCTTCAAAGGAACTGATCCTCCTTGTTTGGTATGATCTTGGTCTTGTAATCTTGTCTTCGAGCCTGTTGGCTTGCCGTCCGTGCACAGTCTGGGGAAAACATTTACCCCTGTCTGTGTTCCCCGACATTCGGGCCCTCTCAAAGAGGTAAAACCCTACATCCTGTTTGATTATATTGAAGTGTATAGGATGATTACAGAGTCGGTCTACCATGAGATCAGATGAATGAAACCCTAGGCGTGTAGGATGATGGTTGTTGTTCTAGCCTCTACAGACTAAGCCCTCTGGTTTATATAGACACCAGGGGTACTAGGGTTTCACATAGTCGGTTACAAGGAAGGAATAATCATGCTGATTCGTCTTATCTTGACTTGGAGGACACACCAAGGCATGAAAGATCTCCTCTCTGGATACTGAGTCGCCTCATAGCTCGGCCTTCTAGCAGTCACTCCAAAAAAAAGACAAATTCGTGACATTTTGCCCCGAATGAATTTTTTTCTATCATGCTTATGACACTTCTATGACGATAATTGTGACAAAAACACGTATCATCATAGATCTGGTGGGCTCCTACTTCCATGACAAAAAATCATGACAGAAAATGGGCTTTTCGTCTTGGGCGGGCCGGGGACGCACCTGCATGACATTCTTTGCACCGTCCATGACATAAAAAATTGTGGTAGAAGTGAGGGTGAGGAAATTTTCGCAGAGTTCCCGGTTACGGTGGGTGGTCGGGGCTGAGCGATGTAGTGTGGTTTGCGCGTTTCTCTCGTACGTAGGCGCGTGTGTGTGCGAGGCATTGTTGGCTCTAAATGAACCTGAGGGAGAGGCGTTCGATTACTAAACCCGAGCGATCCCCTGCTGCTACGTACGGAAGTCGATCGATAGATCCCTTCGCTGCTAACTGAACCCGACCGACTCCTTCATAGCTAACTGAACCCGATCGATCACTGCTGCTACTTACTGAAGCCGATTGAACCCCCGTGCGAGACGTAGCTAGCTGGTTGGGTTGCCTCTGGATGAACAATGCCCATTGCTGCCGCGGGCGCGATACATAGAACGAGTCGAGACGTGGTGATTTGAGCCGGTAGGGTTGGGTGTGGATGAACAGTTCCTGGTGGGGGTTGGATGAACAGGACCGCGGCCGTGTGTAGGCGATTGCCTCTGGATGAACAGGACCCCGTGGTAGGATGCGATTGCCGCTGGATGAACAGGACCCCGAGGAGGCCGCCACACATCCCAGCCGGTTGGGGGTGGATGAACAGGACCCCGTGGAGGCTGGTTGAACTATAGCCGATGGAGGCTGGATGAATAGTAGCCCATGGATGAACAGTGGCTGGTGGAAGCTGGAGACGGTGGATGAACAGTAGCAGGTGCAGTCTGGAGGAAGTCGACGATGGATGAACAGTAGCCCATGGAGTCCCGTTTTGCGGTACGCCACACCCCTCTCGATGAACATGACCCCGTTTCGACTGTAGGAGGTCGAAGAGAAGTCCATTTCCTCCGTTTTGTGGTACGCCAGACCCCTCCTGATCAACAGGACCCTGTTTTGACCATAAGAGCTCGAACAGAAGTCTGTTTCCTCCTTTTGTGGTACCCCAGACCCTTCCCGATGAACATGATCCCGTTTCGACCGTAGACGGTCGAACAGAAGGCCGTTTCCTCCGTACTGCATTACGCCAGACCCCGTTTCGGCTGTTTCGTCCAAGTCAGTTGGCTCCCGTTGAACAGGACCCATTTCGATCCAGCCAGTTGGCTGCCGATGAACAGGACACCATCGTTGTACGCGTTCGAGACCATGCCCGTATGTACGTACGTAGCCATATTTACTTTCTTGCAACGTGGTTGTACGTACATGTACACAATTTCGATAGGACTGCCCTCAACTGCTACGTCACACGTGTCGCTCCTTGCTTGGCCATGGCTCATCCTTTTAGAGAGACCGATCGACCAATATGTACGTACACGTTCGCGACCAGAGAGACAACCCTACGTACAGTTCGACCGGGTGGGTCCCAGCTGTCAGGGAGGATAAGGAGGCACTTCCTTGTGTGCGAAGATATAGCTGATGGGTCCCAGCTATCAAGGGTAGGAATCATTTTTTTTTCCCGTAATAAGGACGCACTTCCTTGCGTGCGAAGATGTAGCTGGTGGATTCTAGTTGTCAGGGGGAGAAAACATTATTTTTCTACATAAAAAGGATGCAGTTGCATGCATGCATCCATGGGCGTGGTGCATCCCCACTGTCAGCCTCTCGATGTACAATCATCTTCCGATGACTCTCATTTGTTGACCACGTTGACCACACCGTGCCGAGCGCACCAAGGTCAGTGGACGACAGCGAGGCCCCAGACTGGAAAAAGACCCGGAGATGGGGAAGCCGCGGCAGTGGAGTCGTAGACAGAGAGGAGTGGGAAACTTGACTGGTTCGGGTGCGGGGTGGGCCTACACTCAGCAGAGAATAACAGGAGGTGCGAAGGAGTGGAGGGATGGCCTGGCCGTCTGTGGGGCAGTGCTGGAAGAAGAAGACGAGAGATTGAAGAAGAATGTTGGCCGTTGGATGTAAATCCAATGCCTTGCTTAGGCTTCGACCATTGTATTTTTTTTGCGAAAGTGCTTAGGCTTCGACCTAGTGGCCCACATGTTAGCCAGTCCATTTGTTGTTTTAGTCCATTTTGTGGGCTGGGTCAAACAATGATGTAGCGTCTATGCAGCCCGTTTTTATATTATGTTAGCATTTAAAGCCCATTTGCATTTTTTTCGAAATCCACAGACTTGCTGGGCTGGGTGAAAATATCATATTGGGCTGGATGGAGAAATGTTGTAAAAACATAAACACATGATTTCACGTCTATTACTGCATTGGTCAGTAAAATCTTTGCAAGCTTATGTACGCAATCACCATGAGTTAACTTGTCAAGTTATATATAAACAATTATTATTATTATTATTATGTAAGAACTTTCAATTTATGAAATAAATTATCATTTTAATTTAACGAGTTAATAGGACGTGGGGTATTATTATTTTTTAGGCTAGACGTGGGACAGTTGAGTTGGTTCTAGGGATAAGTACTAGGAGAAAACTCAGATTACATCAAAAAAGAAAGTGGGAGAAAATTCAGATATAGGATTAATAAAAACGAAAAATAAAGGAAGTGGGAAGGTTTATACAATGGTTGGACGAACGACAGGTTTAATGGAACCTTATGTTGTTTCTATTATATATAAGTAATAAAATAATATATAAATATAAATATAAATATATATACTATTATAGAAGGGAAAACATAGGTTCAGTTTTGCATTCTTATAGAAAAATAGAACTGAGTTGTGCGTTGTCTTGAAAAAACAAACATAACTTGGGATGTTGATGTTATAGACAAGCTAGGCAGGGAGGCCCAGAGGCCGCTTGATACCTGCTGGACCCCCAAAAAAGTTGAAACCTGCTAGATCAACTATGTCTGCATGCCGTGGGCTGCGAATGTTAAACAACAGAACCTAGGCCATGGACCTGGTGGGCCCGAACTATCAGCCTCTCGATGAATAGTCATCTCCTGATTCCTCTCGTTTTGTCGACCATGTTGGGAACGACAGACGGCAGTGGCACGGCGAGAGTACCAAGGCGAAGGACGACGTCGAGACCTCGGACCGAAACGAACTAGAGTCGGGGAAGACGCATGCGGAGGGGATTACGAGGGTTGACTTGTTCGGGTGTAGGGTGGGCCGGTGGAGCTGCCGCCGCCAGAGAATGTGTGGGAGTAGAGGGATGGCCTGGCCAGCGCCATAGGCTAGGATGGATCACCGAGGCATGCGCGGCAGCGCCGCCAGCCACTGTAGGAAGAGGATGAAAGATTGAACAAAATAAAGAAATACAAATGGATAGGTGGTTGGTCCCAGATGTCTGTGTACGAGACCTGCTAGGTCCACCTCAGAAGGGGAATATGTTGGGAGGAAGGAGATTCAAAGCACGGCAGCCCAGTGAACTAGTTACATACATAAGCAAATAGCCACTCAAAAAAAGCAAACAGGTTAATGGGTTCTTAGACGAAATATTTCGGACAAAACAGATAATTACGACACATAGGCTAATGCATGAAACACATAGATGATAGAGGTGCTTAAACAGATAAAGTACATTATCTAGACCTTCCTGGCACAGTTGATCATGACGTTGCGGCTGTCCATGTACTCGTCGGTTACAGGAAGCAGACACGCCCTCATGTCCAAGATCCGCATGTACATGTCGTAGCATGCGTATGCATCCTTGGACGCGTAGGTTATGTTAGCTAGATTCAGAGGTACCTTCCATGTGTTCAGGTCCTTGGTATCGATGTCTTCTTTCATGATGGCGTAGCAGGGGTCGATGATGGTCGTGGAGAGGTCAACCACGGAGTCCTTCTCCTGCCTGTTGCCGATGATCTTGTATTGCTTCTGGATGTCGACAAGCTTGTTGCACCAGATGGCCGAATCGTAAAACACAGTCTCGTTCTTCCTGCTCTCCACCATAGCGAAGGTGCAGTCGGCGGTGCCAATGAAACGGGCGAATGCTCCAGAACCTCTGATGGCCCTACAGCAGTGGTAGACGAGAACCTCGTCCCGCACGCATACCTGGGCGACGGTGATCCGCTGGTCCCAGTCAGGAGACGAATGGATGGGCACAAGGTCTAGTCCCGCGACCTTGTGCTTTATCCTCCTATAGGTACTGCTTGAACTTGGCGAGGCAGAGCTTCGCCGAGTCCGGATCGTTGGTGTACATCACATTCAACTTGGTGCCGCCATGGGTCTGAACGGCGAACTCGACAGTGAACGAGTGGGTAGGCGGCAGCGGCAGTTTGTTTTTTAGCTCTTGGGGAACTGCATCCAATAGTAAACTAAGTGTGTATAGGCGACAGCAGTTACTACCCCTCCCTCGCCCACTGCATGCCCGGCATAACATGCCCCCTCGGCTCATTCAAATGCCACCATTAAACCCGTGTGGAAGCCGAGAAACCTATTCCGGCCACACGTCGGTTCACGAGCGGGTCTGTATTGGTATTCTAATAGCAAGTGTTAGTGGTCACTTAACTTAAATTTTATTAGCTTTAATTAACATTTATTCTTAAAACAAGCAAAGCATTGGCTCATTCTATCAGTTCCACAGGATCAACATGTACAGCAATTAGAATGATTATTCTCAGGATGCACACGATCAGCTCATTTGCCGCACTTTCACATAGACAATACTACCAAGTTTGAACAGCTTGTTATGGTTCTTGTCCTCTGCATTATCATGCAGTGTTTCCCAGCTTGCAAGATTCAGAACCAACCAATAAGATTCAATTAATAAGTACAACAAAGATGCCTACACATCTCAATGATTCCCAGCTTGCAAGATTCAGAACCAACCCATTAGATTCAAATAATAAGTACAACAAAGATGCCTACACATCTCAATGATTCACATATCAGAGCCAATCATAACTGTACAACTCAAACGTTGTGAGAATGTGAATAAATAAAAAAAAATTGATCGATGTTTCACGTCAGAAATTTGATACAAGGATTTGCTTAAACATTGAAACCAGTCCTTTTTAAGGCCACGCAGGTCAAACATTGGCAGCTAAAATGTTCTGGATCACTGGTGACACTACCACTTCCAATATATGCATAAGAGGGCCTTCTAGATTTTGAAGTAGTGTGTATAGAGCCTCATCCTTAGTATTTAACAAATACACATAGCAGAATCTAGTGGAATCATCAATCAACATCCTGACATATTTCTTTCCACCTTGCACACATGCATGGCACTTTAGAGCCTTTGGATAAAGTGAATCTCCGGATTAAATCCATCTTGGCTAGCCGTGTCATACAACCCAAAAACTTGGCAAATGCTTTTGACAATCACAACATCTGTAGTTGAGTATTCCTCTTTGCACAGATAAGAAAGAGCATGATTACTATAATAGTGGCACTAGTTGAAGCAACTTTATTTCCAAAACGAGAAAAGATTGCTATAGAATAGCTTTATTAAAAAATACAACGTTAGCACAGTATGACAAAGCACAATCATGTTGATAAAGGATAGTACTAACATGTGTGAGATGTCTTTGGGAGATAAAGTTATTCTTCATGTCGCCGTATCTTGCGATGAAGGTGATTCGTTGACATCGATTAACACCTCAGTGTGGCAGTAGAAGGAGGAGCGTCGACTCATTTCAATCTCTTTTTGTGCAATTCAACTAAAATTATGGCGCCCGCAAGTTAGAGAGGGGGCCCGCGCCACCTCGGCGGTAGGCGTGATGGACTCAACTAGTTCAGTGCAGCTATGTGATTGATGCAGTGCACATGGATTTGATTCTGCCGGATAGGCCTTCTGCAAGTTATCTACATTGGAAATGAAATGGTAGCTAAGACAGTAGCTCTATTTTAAATGTATTATTACTTCATTTTATCAGTGGCAGTAGCGGTGCCAAAAGATTACCTCAAATTATTAGTGGCATTAAATCAAGATGCAAAAACAATATCATTATTGCTTTCTCAAAGTAGTGCCAAAATAGTAGCATAAGATCACTAGCTGGATGCAGAGTCAAAATCAACCAAAAAGGAACATACTCGGGCATGGGCCCTACGCCGCCACGACTCAATTCTCCCGGATAAGCCTAATGCAAGTGGTGAACCTGCAGATCCACTCGAATGATTCAATTCATGCGACCTTTTATTGCAGTTCACCTGAAATGAAGCAAAGTTTGCATCATGCAGCTAGCAAGAAGTACTTGCTCCCATGAGCTGGCAGGTTCTACTTTAGTAGTTGCACTAAAATTGAGCAACATTAAAGTTGGCTATCTTGCTCATGCAAGGTGCAACTATAATTTTCTTATCCTTTAGTGCAGTTCCACTAAAACAAAGTGCCATTGTGGTGACGGTGATGGCTCATCTTGCAAAGGCAAATAAAATGTTGCACGAGATTACCGGCAGAGTTTGACGAAGATGTTGGAAACTCCAAATCACTCTTTGTGCTGTTCAACCAAAATTGAGAGACATTGCCCACGTGACATTTTAGTTGAACTGCACAAGACATTCATTAAAAAAAAGTGTTTTGTGCGGTTCACCAAAAGGTCACAATAGCAACGAGGTGAAATGGATATCCCTATCCCCACAAAAAGATAGAAAGAAAACAGTTATTGGTTAATAACAAGATACAAAACATACACGAAATGAAAAGAAGCATCTTCATTATGTTCATGGCAATCACGCAAGGACAATAGAAATTTTAAAACGGCAACATTGCTTCATGTTACCGGAAGCATTACGATCAACAATGACATTCATCAAATATGGGACTACTTTAATGGTGACATTGCTTGTTTACCAGATACAGTAGATCAACAACAGCTAAAGAGTTGGTTTAAGGGCATGAGACAGTGGAGACACCAGGACACTCAGCAGCGTAAAGAAGCAACTTACTTATCATACTCGGAGAAATAGCAGGAGTAGCATTTGTTGTAACATAGTTTAATTGCATCATATTACTGGAGGAGTTAGATTAACAATAATATTGGTTAGACATGTCCTTACGGTAATAGTGTGATTGCTTCATTTTACATGCGCCCTTACATTAACAACAGCAAAAAGTTGGTATAAGGACATGCAACAGTGGACACATCAGCACAATGTACCAACAAGGAGGTATAAAGTCATGATGCCGAGTTTGTTCATACTCTGTGAGGGAAGCAAATCTAATCCTAGAGACCTTTTACTATGTGAGGGCAGCAAATCTAATCTTGGACATACTCTATTGACTTGTCCACCAGCCGCCACTTTCTATCATTTTTTCAACCAATAATAGATATGTTCCTTATCCAGTTTGTACTGCCTTTTCCCTTTATTTCCCTTTTCAACCAAGAGACCGGTTGGGTATGCAGTCTCTACTACTTTCCCCTGTTATTTCCTCTTTGAATCAAGGCCTAGATTCATGCTACAACTTTTCCCCCTTTCTTCGCTGTTTGAACCATGTCCTAGATTCGACTGCATGAAGTAGCTTTACCTCTAATAATACTACAAATTTAGGTGGCTTTGGAAGAGCTGATAGAAGTAGAAAAAGATCCACATGCAGCCACGTGGGGAGCTAGGGCAGTAGAGCAAGGCCGCTTTCGAAGGAACTTATACCTGAGGGTCGTCGGGATGTGGCTAGGAGGGCGGCGCGAGGACGGATATGCCCACAATACGGCAGGGAGGAAGAAGGGGTCTGAGGACCTCCCAAGCCGGCGTTGTGTCGGAGAGAACGTCATGGGCAGAGGATCAGGACCCGCTGGTAGCTGTGGGTTTCCTCCATCACCGCCGATGACCGCGTGAATGATGTACCTAGTCCCCTAAAAATCCCGGCTGAAGGGATCCGGCCGAATCTGTGACCAGCAGTGAGCAGAGAGAGAATGTCGCTATCGTTGTCTTGTTTAGATCTGGAGAGGATGAGAGAATGAAGGGAAACCCTCATAAAGCAAGCGCCTAGGCTCCTTCCTATATATATAGTGGAGTGATTATTGTTTTCTCTCGACAATAAGCGTTTCAATTTGTGTACGTGGAATTAAAGAAAAGAAACTCTCTATTTGACGTGACTAACTGCACGTCGCACTTTGTACTATAATGTACTACTCCTACTTACTAGTAGTATTTTTCACTTGTGCTCCCCGGCCCTCCATTCATTAAACAACCCCATGGGTGAATAAACATATAGTACTATTTATATAGAATGAACAAGCTTGAACTATTTTGGCTTTGAGATATCAATGGTACAGTTTGACCACATTGCATCAATGGACTCAGTACTTTGAAGTAACCTATACATATAAACACATGCACAAATTACATTCTTAATCGTTAGCTAGAGCTTGAATTGTATTTGTTTACATGTACCACCTTTTTCTTTTGGTTTTCTGCTCCATGGCGCAATTCATCGATACAAAATTATACTAGGAGTATTTAAAAGCTAAGGGCGGGGCTTTTCCCGTGCAGTATGCGCGACAGTTTTCGCGTAGCCGGTTTGACAGAGAGGAGAGGAGGGTGAGGGAGTAGTGGATTCAACTTACTGCTAGAAAGGTAGGGCTTTGTGATTTGATGGCTCGTTACTGGTGGAAAGATGGGGTCTTGTGATATGACTGCTCATTATAGTCATTATTACTGCGGCGCTACGACCGGGGTGATGCCCCCCTTCCGTTACCCACTCTAATCTGGTGCATGACACGTCGACCCGGATGCTGGCTCTCCCACATGTCGGCGACGTAATAAGGAGCAAAGAGTCATGCGGTATATATAGTACTACATAGTATATACTACTACTCACGTCGGAGGAGTGCGAAACACAGTAGCCCAGTGAACCAGCAGGCGATAGGCCATAGAAAACAATGTGGTGATATGGCCATAAAAAACAATGTACTACAGTCCAGTCTCTAGCATGTACAGTACTCCTCCTCTTCCTCCTCCTCTCGGTTCATCGCCATCATACTTTCCCCATTTCTGTGTTTTCAGTATCCTGCGAAAAAGAGGACCTTAGACTGGTTTAGGTCCGGCCATTTGTTTTCAATGTTTTATGTCCAAAATTTAATGAACGTGCTTTGGTTTCTATGAAAATAATCCGGTTTACATGTAATAATTCATTTATTTATTTATTCTTCTACGGTGGGTTTGCATCTAATTCATTAGGTGTGAAATGTAAAGTACAGCGGCATGGTTGCATATGCTTCGAGTTGTGCATGCACTACGACCCAGATGCTCTATGTCCCACATGTCAGCAAAAGGAAGCACATGGAAAAAGCCTAGGAGTACATATAGGAGGAAAATGCATGAAAAAATATGTACTATGAAGCATAGTTGCGGTTCGAACAGGAGACCTAAAGTGATGACAGGTATAGGTCGCACGCACCCAATAAGTGGTACTAGACATACGATTACTCAGTACTGCTATTCTATCAACACGAGTCCCATCTGCTGTTGATCTAATTCTAACTCAGCCGATGCACGATGAGCGGGGTCGGGATTTGCCAATAGTCGGTTTGCTCAACTGCGGCCCCACCTCACAGTGAAAATGCTAAGACAACAAGCATTCCCTAGGTTGAGCGGCGTGCCGGACAGATTGTGTGGGGGTGCGATGCGAACGCGATGGTCTTTACCTTTTTAACTTGTAGATAGAAAATGCCAAGCCAATGTGTGCTAAGCGGTAGGCCAGAACGACAGTGTGGGGTGCAACACGAACGGCACAGGCGTGCTATACTTGTTCATTAGTCCGGGTTTATTGGTCCCCATCGTAATCTGTGCCCAATTTTGACCATAAATTTGACTAACAAAAGGTTCATGCATGTCACCTGGACGAATCAAACGATATAATTTTTGTTGACATGCACTAACATTTTTTCAGTTAAATCTTTGGTCAAAATTTAGCAAAAATTACAAAGGGACAATTCCATTTCTCCCCATAATTTGAACCCACACCTGGCATTTACCCCTAAATTTCGAGTATGCTCAAAAATACCCCTCTTCCGTTAGGTGGTGTTATAGAATTACCCCTCGGCGCCGTTTCTGTTAGGTTAAAGGGGTTTGACCATGTGCTTTGTCCAAAATGCCCCTGGGTGGTACTAGTCCACATTTAGGTAAAGAAAAAAAACTAAGTCAAAGTTAGACCAGTCAACAGGGACTGGTCAAATTAGATTTTGGAGGCCCACATGTCATTCTTTCTAACTGTTTTATAGTTAGTAAAGGGCCCATGGGTCAGTGGAACACTTACCTGGGGGGTTAGCCTAAATACCTTTTTAACAACAGCGGCTAAACGCCGGTGCGTGTGCGAAGGTACAACGGCGACGTAAAGCGGAACGGGAGGATACCAGAGAGGTCTATGGGCTTTAGAGTGGTCCTGCGAGGCTGCGGGCGTGAAGACGAACTGGACTGAGGTGGCCTGGGACTGTCGGGTGGCCGGGGGATGGGCAACAGTGAGCTTGAGCGGCGGCGACGGGTGGCGCTCATGGGGGGAGGTTCTCGGGGATGCAGGGAAGCTTGAGGGCACACCAGGACATTCGGGAGGTTGTCTTGGAGCTAAGTAACTTGGGGGAATCCTCCTAGATTCATGGGTAGAGGAGATCCGGCAGCGGCCGCACTCCACCAGAGTTGGGGAAGACGATGAGTGAGCCGTCGATTTCGGGTGCCTCGGTCTGATTCGTCCCGCTAGAAAACAAATCGAGAAGTGCTCGATCTAATGGGCATGCTACAGAGGCTTGAGGCTGTCGTTGGTCACGCTTGCATGAGACGATGCGGTGACAGCATGAACTGTGTGCGGGTTCCGTCAGGGTGCTGGTTACGGTCTTTGACCTCACGCCAAACAGCGCCATTGAGCGCAGCAGGACCACGCCGGCAAGCCTAATGCTGGCCACCGCCGTCTGTTGTTGGCCGCCGCTGGAGGTGAGCGAGAGAGAGACATAGAGAGGTAAGAGACAATAAAGTTTTTCTTTTTTCTTTTCTTTTTTTGGCGGATCAACCTGTAAGTGAGAGAGGGTGAGAGAGAGAGAGAGAGTTTTCCTTTTATTTTTTCTAGGGTAGGTCCCACCTGTAAGTGTCATACGCGTAGAGGGGCAAAACTAGCCAGAAAATGTCCCGCAGCCGGTCAAACGCCTTTGACCACACGAAAATGGTACGGAAGGGTATTTCTATAAGAAGCTTTGACGAAATAGGGGTATTTTTTAGCATACTCAAAATTTAGGGGTAAATGCCAGGTGTGGGTTCAAGTTAGGGGGAGAAATGGAATTATCCCAATTACAAAAGGGACTAATAAACCAGGATGTAGGCAGTAGTACACCAGGACGAAGATAGTGATACTACATGTAATTAACGCCAAATAAGAGCAAGGGATCACACATGTCATTTACGACAGGAATAAAAATGCCATACACTAAGATATTAAGGCCACGAGGCGATGTAGTGCTGGTTATAGGAGGCATGAAGAAAGATGCATCCATCAACGACCTCCTCCTCCTCGACTCAGGGCGCCGGCCCACCAAACGACGGCTAAGTAGCAGCGGCTTTCGTGGACACGTCAACGTGCTTCTGAACAATGGCGACCAAAGATTCTAGTCGGTCGAAGAAGGCCAACGTCTTCCTATCCTCCCTGGCCTTGTAGTGGCCTATGTAGATGATTTCCTCGTAGACGTGGATGTGTAGGTCGACGGTTTCTTGCATGGCGAGGTGCTGCACGGCGAGTGCGCCCTCGAGGTGCACATTCTTCATCGCGACCTCCGGCAGCTGCAGGGCCACCAGTGCTTGAAAGAGTTCGTCACCATGGAGGCCGATGAGGGTGGCAGGCAATGAGGAGCCTGGGCGCGCGGGCTCCGGGAGTATGGCAAGGTCATCCGCGCGCTTCTTAACGGTGGTGAACTTGCAGCCAGAGCGGACCATCATCTCATCCATGCAAGAGGCGAAGCCAGCGTCGGCGAGGGTTATGATGTCGGCGGTCGCCAGCACCGTCTGGAAAGGCTGTGTGGTGTGGGGCCGCAGGCCAGCATCTTGGATGATCTAGCACAGCCGACTGCCGCTCGCGTCCATTGCCTCCATGGGTGCTTGTGGCTTCTTGTCACTTGGTCTTGGTATTAGATTAGAGTGAGCAGTGGTGACTATGATTTGGTAGATGGATTGGAGTGGTGGGGCGGCTTCATATAAGAGTGCAAATTGCATTGCATTCACATCATGCTGGCTCCATTCTGCTTCTGCAATTAATTCCCTCTGCACGCTAATTGAGGATGCATCATTAACTGTTCAACACCTCAGGAACCGCTACCCTCTCCCTCGTTGGCATTCAAGCAGTATCAATGTAAATGCATGTCAAAAAGAGACTAGTCACTACTACATTGTGCATGGCGACCAAGGCGGAGGGGAAAATGAGAGAACTTAATATTTACTCTACTACCATTGCATGCAATGAACTGACTGCTCCATGCCGTGCTAGGTAGTCTCAAGGCATTAAAAACATACACGGGCCATGTCTCGTATTGGTTGATTCCTTTATTCATGTCAAGAAACAAGAAACGAGGTCGAGTTAATCCGACGGTGGCACCTATTGGACGCAAACAGCAATAGAAAAGAAATGAAACAAAACTGCGACACCACGCCCCTCCCCTACACATAAGACTGGCACGCGAGCGTACGCAACTCCCACATTCGGGTTGCGCTTGGCTTTTTGCGTCTTCGAGAAGTCAAACAATGATGTCATTTACGATTGGAATAAAACTGCCATACACTAACACATTAAGGCCACGAGGCAATGCAGTGCTGCTTACAGGAGGCAAGAAGAAAGATGCATCCATTGACGACCTCCTCCTCCTCGACTCAAGCGTCGGCCCACCGAATGGCGGCTAAGTAGCAGCGGTTTTTGTGGCCAGGTCAATGTGCTTCTGAACAATGGCGTCCAAAGATTCCAGCCTGTCGAAGAAGGCCAACGTCTTTCTGTCCTCTCTGGCCTTGTAGTGTCCTATGTAGATAATTTCCTTGTAGACGTGGATGTGTAGGTCAACGGTTTCTTGCATGGCGAGGCGCTACACGGCGAGCGCGGCCTCGAGATGCACATTCTTCGTCGCGACCTCCGGCAGCTGCAGGGCCACCAATGCTTGAAAGAGTTCATCACCATGGAGGCCGATGAGGGTGGCAGGCAATGAGGATCATGGACGCGCGGGCTCCAGGAGTACGGTAAGGTCGTCCGCGCGCTTCTTGACGGTGGTGAACTTGCGGATGGAGCGGACCATCATCTCGTTCACGCGAGAGGCGAAGCCGGCGTCGATGAGGGCTATGACACCGGCGGTCACCAGCACCGTCTGGAAATGATGCGCGGTGCGGGGCCGCAGGCCGGCATCTTGGATGATCTGGCACAGCAGACTACCGCTCGCATCCATCGACACCATGGGTGCTTGTGGCTTCTGGTCACTTGGTCTTGGTCTTGGATTGGAGTGAGCAGGGTTGCGCAGAGACTAGGAGTAGATGGATAGGAGTGGTGGGCGCCTTTATATGAGAGTCCAAACTACGTGGCATTCACATCATGTTGGCTCCATTCTGCTTCTCCAATTAATTCCCTCTGCATGCTAATTGAATGAGGATGCATCATTGACCATTCAACGTTTCGGGAACCGCTACCCTCTCCGTCGTTGGCATTCAAGTCGTATCAATGTAAATGCATGTCAAAAGGAGACTAGTCAGTTGTAGTACCTCCGTCCTGGTTTACTGGTCCCCATTGTAATCTTGGCCAAACTTTGACCATCAATTTAACTAACAAAATGTTCATGCATGTCACCAAAAAATATATCATTGAAAACTATGTTCAAATACGAATCCAATGATATAAATTTTATTGACATGCACTACATTGTGCACCGCGACCAACGCGGGGATGAAAACGAGAGAACTTAATATTTATTTGCTAATTAATACCATTGCATGCAATGAACTGACCACTGCATGCCGTGCTAGGTAGTACGTCTCAAGGCATTAAAAACATACACGGCCCACGTCTCTTATTGGTTGATTCCTATTCATGTCTAGAAACCAGAAACGTGATCGGGTTTGTTTTGGAATTATTTGATTTTTGTAAGATGACTATAACTAGCAATCGCCACAATAGCCGTCAGATCTGCATCCGACGGTGGCACCTATTGGACGCAAACAACAATAGAAAATAATTGCCACAAAACTGCCACACCACGCCCCTCCCCTACACATAAGAATGCCACATGAGCGTTCGCAACCACCACGTATGTTAGGTTTGCGCTTGGCTCTTCGCCTCTTCGAGAAGTTGAACAATGATGTTACTACTTCTATAATATCGAATCAACTGCTGCATGTCCACCGCGTGGGGGAGGGAGAGCTTGTTGTAAGCAAAAGCTTCTCCTCGTCTGCGAGCCACCGCGCGCATGGGCGAGGGAGAGGGCGTACTAGTAATCAAGCTTCTCCTTGTTGTACGAGTTGACGTGTTTACCTATGCATTAATTACAATGCATGCATGCCGTGAGTTTCCTGTTGATCCTTGCATTTGTTGATTTAATGCACCTTGAAGTATGAACATGTGATGGTAAAATTGTCACAGTGGAGAGCACCTCGAGTGTTTGGAGGCAGCACTACCTCTAACACGGGCCCCACATGCTTGCCTCTAAACTTGGCTAAAAGACCCGCAGTGTAGAATCTTTGCTGCAACCTCTAACATTTACCCCACCACAAATTAAAATATATATTCCTCTCCTAACCAGATCAGCGTGCAAACTACAATCACCAGGATGACAGGTAGGGCCAGAAGATTATTTTAATCAAAAAAATGCTTCGAGACGGCCTCTTAGCATGGGGGCGACTCCAAAGATTTTAAGCTTAGAGGCAAGGTACACGGTATCCTAGACTATGTTACTACTACCTCCCCGACAAATGAAACTGCCACGCGACCGTTTGGGTTGCGCTTGGCTCTTCGTCTATTCAGGAAGTCGAACAATGATGGTACTACTACAGTGGAGCACTACTCACATGCTTCTGGCCATCTGACATCGAATGAACTGCTGCATGTCCACCGCGTGCGGGAGGGAGAGCGTGTAGCAAAAGCTTCTCCTAGTCCTGCGAGCCACCATGCTCATGGGCGAGGGAGAGGGCATTGTAATCAAGCTTATCCTTGTTGTACGAGTTGACGCAACACATCAAAGCAGTGCACTCAATATATTTCAATAATTTGTGTCTACCAATGCATTAATTACAACGCATGCATGCATGCTGTGACTTTCCTTTTGATAGTACTTGCTTGAGCTGATTTAATGCACCTTGAAGTAGTATGAATATGTGATGGTAAAACTTTCTAATGCCCCGGGCCTAAAGCGAGAGACGATGGTGCACGAGGAGGGCGAGATCATGCTGACGGAACAGGACCCGACGATGGAGGTCTCTATCAACCTCACCTTGCTCCACTGCCCCTTGTGCCTCCGCCCCTTGAAGCCTCCAGTGTAAGAGGTTCGAATACACCTCATCCATTCGGCTGATCAAGCAAGGTGCAGGTTTCTTGATTGATGTGCTATTCGATTGATTTGTGCAGTGCAAGGGAGGGCACATGACCTATGCGGACTGCCGCGCCGAGCGCCCTGGGAACCAGCGGCAGTGCCAGAAGTGCAAGCGCGGCGGCGGCTTCGACGTGCGCAACATTGCGATGGATGTCGTCCTCTCCTTAGTGAGGGTGTAATGCCCGCATGAAGGCTGTGGGTTCTACGTCACTTACCACAAGCTCGCCGATCACCAGAGCGTGTGTCCGCTCGCGCCCTGCACATGCCCCGTGCCTGTCAGCGGCCACGAAGGGAGGAGGAGTGTATGTGTGTGCGCGTGTAAAAGACTTATAGAGACGATAATCAGTATAAAAGTGGATTCAAATATTTGAATAAGAGCCCATGATGTTTGTAACTCATGCATGCATGAAGATAATGCAGATATGCCTGGTATGGTTTTGAATCAAGCGTGCTATATACTATATTCACGTCGAACAAGGCCAAATCGATTTGAATTTGTGATACCGATGGCAGGCATCGTCGGACCACATTGCATCCGTGCATGGACATAACTATTGGAATTTGAGATAATGTGTGCCTTTCAAAGCTAACATCTAAATGTTGTGTGTGTGGGCAGGGGCAGGGGATGCATTGTTGTGTGTGTTAAACACATTATACATATGAAAACAGGGTTTAGATTATTCTGAACATCTCGCTACCTAGACCAATGTACTGTGATTTGAATTCAACATAAAATGGATACAAATATTTGAATTGGAGATCATATGGTACATGCAGTTCATATTTAAATATGATTAATACTATATGCATGTTTTCTGTTATCAAGATAATATTTAAATGATGGTATAACTTGACAACAATCGTATTCAAATTGGGAAAATTGATTCGAATTTAGTCCATATGTTAGACGACAATATATATTCATAGGGTGGAGTAAAATGTTCATATAAGATGGAAGATCAAAATGTAGGACTACATCCATTATAAACCGCAAGATCACCTAACGATATATTCGAATTCAACATAACGTGGATTCAAAAATTGAAATTCGAGATCCTGGCATATGTAATCATATAAAACTGGACAGGACTCTTTCTTGTGGTGGGAATTGATTTGTTTTTTGTTGTTGTTGAGGGAAGTGCGAATTGATTTGGTACTGTACAGGCTAATCTTGTTCTCCCGAAATTTTTTTAGATTTTTCTTGCAGTTTTTCAATGGCATTTGTAGCAATATAGTAAAAGGGGACATTGTCACAAAAAAAAGAAGTAAAAGGGGACATGACTCTCTTGTGTCTTGTATGAATTGTCTTTTTTTTGTACACGTTAAGTTTGTTCTGCCGAACGTGGAATACGCGCCTTGTTATCCCGAAATTTTCAAGCTAGAGTATCTCTTGTCTCTTCTGTTGCGAAACTCCCGCCTCTTCAACCCGCGCCATGCCTTGTTATCCTGAAATTTCGACGCGCGCGAAAACTCCCTCCTCATCCGAAATCGGTCGGGCAGCCTAGACACACGAAATCCCACTTCTACCCCTCAGCCGAAAATTCCGCCTCGACGTGGCATGGTCAAAACCGATGGGGGTACATTCGTAACTTACCCCACATTTTGGACAAGCACGTCCCTAAGCCATAGCTCCCCTACCTTACCCTTCGTCCCCCACCCATTCGTACACCGAGGCCAAAACCCACGAAACCCCACGCTCCTCGTCGGCCTCCCGACCGCCGCCTAGCTGGAGCCTCTTCCCCGATGACGTAGTCCACAACAATACCACGACGTCCCTCATCCACCACACTGGATGAGGATCCGTTGACGATCTCATCGTACCGCCTGTTCAGCCGCCCCGTCCTCCACCTCCAAGGAGCTGCCCCGATGTTCGCCTCATCTATCGCACCACCTCCATTCCCACAGCGTTGTCTTCACCTGCCCGACCGGAACCGCAGCACCCTCACCAATTCCTCCGATGAAGTTGAGGCCTACTCGGCGCCACCAAGGAGGTTCTGCACTCACCGCTGCATTTTATCTTTTATTCCATCTCACGGGACTGTCGGTGCTCGATACTGAGCAGCCATGGCAGGTCTCCATCGACACCGCCATCGCCGGCCACTTCCTCCACGGTGTCTCTCCCCCATGTCATTGCTTCCTCGGCGGTGACTTCCACACCAGCACTAGCTACTGCTGCTCTGGCTCTCGCTCGCGCTGCGGCTCTGCTCTTGCTGTCGGTCACGCTGTTGCTTTGCTCTTGCTTTCGTTCGTGCTACTGCGCTGCTCTGCTCTTGCTGTCAGTCGCGCTGCTGCTCCGCTCTTGCTCTCGTTCGGGCTGCTGCTCTGCTCTACTCTTGCTCTCGCTCGTGCTGCTGCTGCTACTACATGACCTGCGGCAGCTACAGGAGTTGCTGCTTTAGCACTCGCTCGCGGTGCTGCTGCATGAGCTGCTCTCTGCTAGTGCGTTCCCTGCTCGAGCAGCTGCTGATTTAGATCACTACTTCTCTACTACTAGTGCTCGAATGGCCTAAACTTCTATTGCAGTGCTCCGCTACTAGTTTAATTAGTTTCGCCAGTAAAATTCAGTTTCGACAGTAAAATTCAGTTTCGACTATAAAGTTTAGTTTCTTCAGTTAAGTTCAGAGTCAACAGTATTTACAGCATCTGTTGGAGCACCCGCAGCTGATGCATTTTACATCTAGCACTTTTTGGTGATGTATTTTACATCATCTATTGCAGATGCTATTAGAATCCCACTTCAGATTAACATTGTCTGTCTTGTCTTGCTTCAGCCTCGCCGTCGTACACCTCACTGGAGCTACTCCAACGACGTCACCGTCCATCATAGCAGAGCAGTACCCTCGGCGCCGTCTCTAGAAGCCTCAGATCTTCTTCCCCGCCTTCGACAGTCACACCAGCATCACCATCCTCCATGTCCAACCCAATGATGCTGAGGTCGACAAGGCTACGCCAAAGAGGTTGTACACTTGTCGCATCATTTTTTACTCTACATTCATGTCGATCCCTCAGGGATCCTTTGGTTCAAAGAAGTTACAAATCTAGAAAGAAATGAATCGTGATCACAAAATTATAAGGGAGAAAACTAAATGCTCTTTTGAACCACAATTTGAATTGGTTTAGCAAGATAGCCATTATATGATATTCATGTGGACCAAATAAGCTCACAAAATATTTCGAGGGGAGGCTTAAGCCTGTTGAAGACTGCCTACTTGAATTGCCACTGGTTCAAAGAAAAAGTGAAGGAAAACATAGGAATTGGAAACTTTCCTATGGTACTACCATTCATGCATTTGGTTAGAAGCAATGGAGCAAAGAAAAACTGGAGGATTTTTTTCCTTTGGTGTCCCCTTCAAAGAAAAAGTGTAGGAACTTTAATATCCACTTGGACATCCTTTTCAACTTAATATGCATGAAGAACAGGACTAAGTGCATTACTGGCATAATAAGATTCTTATTTTACATTTTTCATGTGGTTTGACTTTAATTTGACCATGTTTGTCCATTCCTGTGTTCTTCCAATTCATGTGAACCAAACACCTAGGTTGAGAGAAATCATGTGTTTGCAAATGCTCTGTTTTGCACATGCATTCCTATCCTATTCCTGTGTATTTCCTGTCTCTGCGTTTTTAGAATCCTCCAATTCTAAGGAGCCCTTACAGATTTACTTCATTTTCAGATAGGTGTCAAAGAAAACTCTGTGTGTTTTGTCCCGCTTCTGCCGTGCCGTCATCCACCCCACCTGAGGTGCACCATCAACGGAAGTGTCCACCACAGCACAGATCCCCCTGCAGACCTTCTTTCGCCGCCTCAGATCATCTTCCCCGTTGCCGGCAGCCACGGCAACTGCATTACCATCATCGATGGAGCAGATGAACCTGAGGACTACACAGTTCTGGAAGAGAGGTCGCACTCTTTCGTGTCTGCTTAGGTTATACATCGATTATTATTACCTGCTAGTTTATCATCATGTTCACCCCTTAGACTCCGAGTCAGGTCCAAACTAATGTTCAAACTTGAGTTTTCAAATGCCTGTGGGACACATATCGAGGCAGCAATGAATAGTATCTCTGTGTACTATCTGGTTCATCTCGAGTCTTCTATGTGGTTCATGTTGGGTGGGCAACAAACAGTAGATGAGCCATCGTCTATCTTTTTAAACTGTAGCTATCATCTGCCTGCTATCATTAGTTTTGAATCTATCCACTCATTTGCTACTATCAGTCTTGGTTTCTGCATGCACCCCTTAGGCATTACATAATCTAACTATGTTTTTTTATTATGTATGTCAGTTATTGTACACAATCGTACTGAACATGTAGAGAAAAAGAGAAGACCGTTGCGTGGGAATATAATGTCATGCAGACACCGCTCCATGGTGGGCGCAGTGGGGGCCCCCTCCCCCCATTCCAGATTGTATTCTAGAGGAAGATAATTGTTTAGAGGGGGATTCAGAGGGAGCCGACCATTCCTATTTACCCCCTGAGGTGTTTGCTCTTACCTGGCATGCTGATGTTGGTCATATCATGCATATGGCGCCTCGCATTACCTACTTTATACATCTTATGTGTCATCAACTTAGTTTAGATTTGCTTTGTGTGAATGCCACCTATTTGGTTTATATATCATATATGTGAATTATGCAATGCCAACTTGCTTAGCCACGCATCATATACGTGAATCATGGAATGCCATCCTGTTTAGCCAGTCATCGTATATGTGAATTGTATCGTGCCATACTATTATTTTTCATCATGTATTCCATTTGTCGACAATGTTTGTACATTCATCTACTCTTCCTGTGTGTCAGCCATTTGAGTCGGTGATGGGAAAATCTGGAGTGAAAACAAGGTCTTCTGAGCAGTCAGTGCTACCTATCGATGCAGATTTCTTGCTGGTTAATTAAGATAGCTCCTCGGAGGAGGATTCATAGATAGATGACCAGTCGTATCACCCCCCTGAGGTGTATGCTCTAACTTGGCAGGGTTATATTGCTCATATCATGCATATGGTGTCTTGCATGTCCATGCCATCTGCTTAGATTAGACATGCTTTGTGTGAATGCCTCCTATTTACTTTCTATATCAGATATGTGAATTAAGCAATGCCATGTTTTTTAGCCAGTTATCATATATGTGAATTATGCACCGCCATCCTGTGTAGCTAGGCATCATATATGTGAATTATCTCATGCCATCCTTTTTTCAATTACGTATTCCATTTGCCGACAATCTGTGTATATTGAACTACTCTTCACATGCATCAGCCATTTGAGCTAGTTATGGAAAAATCTGGAGTGGAAACAAGGTCTTCAGAACAGACAATGGTACCTGTTGAAGCATATATCTTGATGGTTACAAGTAGCTCCTCAGAGGAGGATTCAGAGATAGATGACCAGTCCTATATCTCACCTGAGCTGTATGCTCTAACTTGCAATCTTTATATTTCTCATATCATGCATATGGTGTCTTGCATTGCTTAGTTTAGACATCGTATACACAATATTCAATGCCATCTACTTAGTTTAGAGATCATACATGCGAGTGCCAGCTGCTTAGTATATGAATTAATTATGTAAATTATATCATGCCATCATGTATACTTAGACAACATGTATGTGAATTATTTCATCCCAACCTATTTTAGAAAGACATCATATAGTTATGTAATGTCATCCTGTTTAGATACTCATCATATGTTGAATTATGCCATTATATCCTGTTAAGTTATCCATTATATATCTGAAACTGTGTCATGCTATCATGTTTAGTTAGCCATCATATATGTGAAATTCTGTCATGTTGTCCTGTTTGGTTAGACAACATATAAGTGAATTACCACATCTGTCTATCATACAATGTCTGTACATTCAATTTCTTTTCTTGTTTATCAGCCATTTGAAATGGAGGGGGTGATGGCAGTATCTAAGGGAGTAAAAACCCGTTCTTCACAAAAGATGGTGGTACCCGTCGATGCAGATATAACCATGGTTGTACTGGCCCATGAACTAGCCCCACCACACATAATCGAGACTCTTCCAGATTTTACACCTACACCGTTGGACAGAGAACCAGTTACACCCCATCTAACCTCAACCTCAATAGATAGTAACCCACTTCTAGTTGACACAGCACCATGTCCACCATAGAGTACCCCCACAATAGCAGTTTGTAAGGTAACTGCAGTGCCCAAAGCACGAAGACCACCACAGCAAACCCAAACTCCACGTTTAAAGCAGAAGAGCAACTGTTCTCAGGTCAGATTCCGTAGCTATGGTGCATACTCATATTCTCTTGCATCGCTGTATTTACTCATACCATCTAATTTTGAATTTGAAGGAACCAATTGAAAATCCAATGGCGCAACAGGTATGTTTTAAACCTATTTCTTTAACTGCATTACTATTCTAACTTCTTGCTCTATGTTGATTTCAGTTTCAGTTGTATAAACAGTTATATTCTGATGTCATGCAAATTACAAGTGTTGTTAGTGTTGTGTAGTTTCCCACACTTATATTCTGTATATGCTGCTGTGTCTTAAAAAGATATGATTTGAACTGTGTCTCTATCTTAATTTGGCAACATAAACTAGAATGATATAGACAATACATTGACCATAGTACATAGATATATGTTCGTTTCATGTTGTTATCTGATGACCCACAAGTATAGGGGATCGCAACAGTTTTCGAGGGTAGAGTATTCAACCCAAATTTATAGATTCGACACAAAGGGAGCCAAAGAATATTTGCAAGTATTAGCAGTTGAGTTGTCAATTCAACCACACCTAGAGATTAAATATCTGCAACACAGTGATCAGTAGCACAGTAATATGATGGTTTTGATAGCAGTTGTAATAGTAACAGTAACGGTAATAGTGATAGCAATTAATTTGTAGCAAGTGTAACAGTAACAGCAGCAGTAGTAACTTAGCAAGAACAATATGTGGAAAACTCGTAGGCATTGGATCGGTGAATTCATTGGATGATATTCATCATATAACAATCATAACTTAGGGCGATACAAAACTAGCTCCAGTTCATAAATATAATGTAGGCATGTATTCCGTAAATAGTCATACGTGCTTATGGAAAAGAACTTGCATGACATCTTTTGTCCTACCCTCCCGTGGCAGCGGGGTCCATAAGGAAACTAAGGGATATTAAGGCCTCCTTTTAATAGAGAACCGGAACAAAGCATTAACACATAGTGAATACATGAACTCCTCAAACTACGGTCATCACCGGAAAGTATCCCAATTATTGTCACACTGGGGTTTACGGATCATAACACGTAATAGGTGAATATGACTTGCAAGATCGGATCTAGAACATAGATATAATGGTGAAAACATAAACGGTTCAGATCTGAAATTATGGCACTCGGGCCCTAGTGACAAGCATTAAGCATAGCAAAGTCATAACAACATCAATCTCAGAACATAGTGGATACTAGGGATCAAACCCTAACAAACCAACTCGATTACATGATGAATTTCATCCAACTCCTCACCGACCAACGAGCCTACGAAGGAATTACTCACTCCCGATGGGGAGCATCATGGAATTGGTGATGAAGGAGGGTTGGTGATGACGACGACCGGAGATTCCCCTCTCCGGAACCCCAAACGGGCTCCAGATCTGGCCTCCCGATGAAGAACAGGAGGTGGTGGCGGCTCCGTATCATGAAACGTGATGAAACTCCCTCCTTTATTTTTTCTCAGAAAATAGGTATTTATGGAGTTGGAATTAGGGTCTGCGGAGCCCCGAGGGCCCCACAACCCACCAGGGCGCGCCCTGGTTTCTTGTGGTCAGCCAGGGGCCCCCCTTCGGTGGTTCTGGGTTCTAGTATTTTTTATTTATTCTAAAATAATTCTCCAAAAAGTTTCGTCCAAATCCGAGAACTTTTATTTCTGCACAAAAAAAAATACCATGGTAGTTCTCCTGAAAATAGCGTCAGTTCGGGTTGGTTTCATTCAAATCATGCAAATTAGAGTCCAAAACAAGAGCAAAAGTGTTAGGAAAAGTAGATACGACGGAGACGTATCAACTCCCCCAAGCTTAAACCTTTGCTTGTCCTCAAGCATATCAGTTGACAAACTGAAAGTGATAAAGAAAAACTTCTACGAACTCTTTTGTTCTTGTTTACATAAATAAGCTTAAGTAGCACCAAGGTTTTCAGCAAAGATCATGACTAACCATGTCAACAATAATTCTTAGAAATTATATTAACTCATATCAATGGCATGATCAACTAGAGAGCAATAATAAGATATCTCAAATGACAACACTTTATCAAAACAATCATGATATAATATGACAACAGTGGTATCTCGCTAGCCCTTTTCTGAGACTGCAAAACATAAATGCAGAGCACCTCCAAAGTTCAAGCAGCGACTAAACATTGTAATTCATGATAGAAAAGCTCCAGTCATGATGCATCCAACATTAACTATACACAATGCATGAGGATGACAATAGTGCTCTTAGGTCTGGCGCTTGTTTGAGAAGGTGATGACTCAACATAAAATTAAATAGATAGTCCCTTCGCAGAGGGAAGCAAGGATTTGCAGAGGTGCCAGAGCTCAAAGCTTAAAACAGAGGTAAATATAATTTTGGGAGGTGCACCCTTCCTGTCAACGTTACGACCAAGAGTTCTCAATACCTTCCATGCTAAACACATTAGCGGCGGTACCCAAGTGGTAAAAGTAAAGGTTTACTCCCCCTCCACCAAGAAACACACTCCACGGCTAGCCGAATCCACGGGTATCGTCCATACCAACAACAATCCTGGGGGAATTTTGTTTAATTATTTGCAATTTTTTATTTCGGGACTGGGCATCCTTATTACCGCCCCTCTCGTGCAAGGAAGAGTGAATAAACACTCATCATGAGAATAACCCGTTTAGCATGGAACATACTGACCGCCCCCTATCGCTTCATGAGCGGTCCAGGCACACAAAACAGATGTTCATTTGAAATTTTAGAGGTGACACATGCAAATTTACTTGGAACAGCAGGGTAATACCGCATATAGGTAGATATGGTGGACTCATCTGGAATAACTTGGGTTTAAGGATTTTGATGCACAAGCAGTATTCCCGCTTAGTACATGCGTAGGCTAGCAAATAGGTTGAGAAGTGACCAGCTAGAGAGCAAAAACGGTCATGAACATGCGTTATGCATAATCAACATTGCATACTAGCATGAGTAGGATATGAACACCATGAACATAAATATCATAGAGTCTATGTTGGTTTTGATTCAACTACATTCATGAACATGTGTCAAGTCAAGCCACTTGAAACATTCAGAGGAGGATACCATATCATCATACTACATCACAATCATTTTAATGCATGTTGACACCTAAGATAAATCATTATCCACTCCTAGCTACTTAAGCATGGCATGAGAAACTATAATCTCTAATTGTCATTGCAAACATATTTGATCGTAATATGCTGAATCATGGATACTAGGTTAAACATATTTACAAAAACAAAACAAGTTGAGTTCATACCCGCTTCTCTCTGCCACAGTCAATTCATCAAATATCGTCATTATTGCATTTCACTTGCACGACCGAATGATATGAAAATAATAATAGTGCAAGAGTGCCGTGGACTAAGCTGGAATCTACAAACATTTTATTCAAAAGGAGAAGACGAGGTAATTTGGGCTCTTTGTTAGATCAACAATAATACATACGAGAGCCACTCAATATTTTCATCATGGCATTCTCCTTGGTACGACTCAATAAAAAGAAAATAATTTTAGAGAAACACACTGAAATATTTTTGGAGTTTTTTTTTTTCTTGAAGAAAGCAAATTAAAGAAGGAAAAACAAAAACGAGAAAACTATTTACACGGGAAAGCTCCCAACAAGCAAAAGAAGAATATTGAAATCTTTTTGGGTTTACTTTTAACACTACAACTAATTTAAACTAGAAAGAAAAACCGAAAAGAAGCGAGAAATATTTTTGGGTTTTCTCAAAGTGTTTAAAACACACAAGAAGAAAGCGAGAAAATAAATCTAGCATCGATAATACAATGAAAAAAATGTGTGAACATGAATATAATGTCGGTGGAAATACGTACTCCCCCAAGCATAGGCTTTTGGCCTAGCTTGGTAATAACCACCCGTAGTATTCATCCGGTCCCATGTGAAAATGTTGTGGCGGCGGCACCTGAGCGTCCCACTCCTGGGGCTCCTCCTCTGCCGTTGCCTGGGCGTTCCGGTAGGCAATAATATCCTCTTGCATGACCCTGTATCCGCCCTGGTAATAGAATCAAACAAAGCAGGTGCAGGCAACGGAATAACATCACGGGAATCCACACTAAAAACCAGTTTGTAACGAATATTATGAAGAAAGTCAGCATCATTAGTAAACTGGTGAGCCACCATCTCTTGGTGATCAAGATAAACTCGGGGCAAGGGATAATCATGTTGGCGTATCTGAACGTTAAAGTGACTCGCTAAGTGAGTGGCATAAATACCACCATGAATTTTTCCCTTGGTTCTGTTAAGGTGCAGGCGACGTCCAATAATCGCCCCTAGGCTAAAGGTGTGATCATTGTGTAGTGCATGGCGTAAAATAGCGAGGTCGGGGCCACTGAGTGCACCGACCTTCTCCCTAGCAGTTAAACACTTCACGATGAACAAAGCAAAGTAATGTATAGGAGGAAACTGCAAACTAGTGGCAGTGGCGCCCGACACGCCTCTCTCATCCCCCACTGTCAAACTGCGGAGAAAGTCCTCAAACTCTACCAGTCTAGTCTCCCTTAATTCCCCATCAGAAGGGATCAAACATATATCACAAAAGTCAGTGAGCGGTATCTGACGGGTTTCAACGTATAAATTAAACTGCACCTCAGGGGGACTGTTCCTACTCAGAAAATGAAAATTTTGCACAAAGGAATTTGTAAGGAGATTGTGTTGGTTACACTCGGCTGCGAGGAAGTCGGTCAGCCCAACATTTGCAACGAATTGGGCGAACTCTTGATGGAACCCGGCCTCCTCCATGAGGCATTATACGGCCATTCGCACGGCCACACCTCCGCCTTTCTCGGAGTGTTGAGGTCATTGTTCGATGATTCCCCAATGACTCCCTTAGCATTCTTCTTCGAGGAAAACTTCCTAAAGAAACTCATCTTATCCCTATAAATAAAATTCTGAAAATTTTAGTCCACAAATTTTTTGTCAACCAAACTTCATAAGATTGATAGCAACTACTCATAAGGATGCATAGAGGCTATATTAAGCATTCAAACTACTTAGAACTGTAAGAATTCAACATGCAAGCCCATCTACAGCAGCACCAAGAGTAGCTAATTATTCAAAATATAAACCACTGAAGCAAAAACTAATTGGAGCAATGGAGGAGTCATATACCAAGTAGCAATCCCCCAAAACAGTTTCGGGAACGAAGCTTCGAGCAAAGAGATAGAAATCCGCGGGTTTGAGAGTAAGAACACTAGATAGAGAGCTATGATGATTTTTTTCTGGAGGTAGGAGATGACATGGACTAAAAAGGTAAGTGAGGGGACCCACATGAGGACCACAACCCACTAGGGCGCGCCTGGGGTTGCTGGCGTGCCCTGGTGTCTTGTGGACACCAGGTGCACCCCCTCTGATGTTATTTGCACCAGAAATTCAGAAATATTCAGAAAAAATTGTGGTAAAATTTTAGGACATTCTGAGCACTTTTTTTGGGCACTTTTTTATCGGACGGAAAATTCAGAAAACAGACTAAACATGGCATTTTATTTTATTTAACTAAGAAAAACAGAAAACAAAAGGCAGGGACAGAAAGTTGTACTCACTAAATTCATCGACTTCATCCCTCTTAAAAATGATTCATTAACAAGGTTGATCAAGTCTTATTAACAACCACTTTCGATTAGCATAAAACCGAAGAACTTCCGTAAAACACTAAGTTACCTCAACGGGAATATGAATATCCCCAACAATAAGTATGTCATATTTCTTTTTGGCAATAGGTAGAGGTAGTTGAAAACTTCCAATAGTGAGTGTCAGAGATTTTTCAATAACATTAATACCATTCACTTGGAATTTTTTTCTTCGGAAAGTGCACCGTATGCTCATTACCATTGATATGAAAATTGACCTTGCTTTTATTGCAATCAATAACAGCCCCTGCAATATTCAAAAAGGGTCTACCAAGGATAATCGACATGTTGTCGTCCTCGGGCATCTCAAGTATAACAAAGTCTGTTAAGATAGTAACATTTGCAACAACAACGGGCACAGCCTCACAATTACCGATAGGTATGGCAGTTGATTTATCAGCCATTTACAAAGATATTTCAGTAGGTGTGAGTTTATTCAAATCAAGTCTTTTATATAAAGAGAAGGGCATAACACTAACAGCAGCTCCTAAATCACACAAGGCAGTTTTGACATAATTTCTTCTGATGGAGCAAGGTATAGTTGCTATTCCCGGATCTCCAACTTTTTTAGGTAAAGAATAATTAGCAAGCATAGTGGAGATTTCAGCTTCAAGTATCTTTCTTTTATTAGTGATGATGTCTTTCATGTATTTTGCATAAAGGGCCATCTTTAAAATATCAGTCAAGCGGGTACGCAAAAAGACTGGCCTAAGCATTTCAGCAAAGCGTCCAAATTCTTCAATCATCTTTTTTCTTAGTTGGTTTAGGTGGAAATGGCATGGGTTTCTGAACCCGATGTTCTCTTTCTTTACCACTAGTAAGCGTGCACGTGTATCACACGTAATCTTAGGAATTTTTTCAATGTTCTAATTACCAAAATCGACTTTTTGATCACAATAGTTGGCACAATAACATGCAATGTTTTAATAACAATTGGTCTAAACTAAATTTTCACAACAATATGAATAGAAATTTTGGCAACCGTCCTTCTCGGTAGCTAGATGTATCCACGCCTGTCAATTCCCATCTTGTCACCCCGCCAGTGTCCCTCCCACCATGGTTCGTTTCCCACGTGGGGCTCCTCTTTATGCCCCTTGCACCACCTTGAATTTTTGAAGATGTTTCTCTTTCTTCGGTGCCACATGGAGCTCTACCTCCCGTGTGGCACCAACAAAAAATAGGGTGTGACAGAAAGATTTTATCCACCTAAATATAAGCACATGCCAGAGAGGCAAGGTTGAATCGCTGCTAGCTTTGGTCGTCTAAACACCACCTTGCCAACCGAGTTAGGTTTGGTCCTGTGCAAGAGGGCATACCAAATCTGCTCCTTTTTATTAACGTCATCATAATCAACGTGACATAACATAGTATAAGGGGATACTATCTTGAACTAAAAAGTTCTACGTGAGGCAATGCTCAGCTTCACCAGTTGGTTTCCTATCATCTTTCCCTAATAATAAAGCACGGATTGACTCCGTGGGTTCACCGTCACAATACGCTTCCGCCCAGTCGTAATACGCTTTTATGATTCATATAGACAAAATTGTAATATAAACGAGGTGGTACTAATAGCATGTTCGTCCGTCCGTCCGACCTGGTTCGTTTTCCGTACGTTGTTGATCGTAGGTTACTCAGCTGGACCTCTGCCTTGGCCCGCGTCGCTAAGATTTCTCTAATGGGCCACCAACCACGTTTTGCAGTGGCCACGACTGGGCTTCCCATTGGCCGGCACGCACGGCACAGGAGGCGTCGGCGGCCTCAGCGCCCAGCACAGGGGATGGCAGAGCAGGGCGAGGCCCCGGCCAGCAGCGGCCCCGGCCGAAGCGGCTCAGCGCCCGGCGGGCAGAGGCAGGCGCGGCGACGCTAGGCGGCGGTGGCTGGGCGTTCGATGCGGCGGCTAGGCGCGGCAGCAGGCAGAGGTACGGCGCCGGCAGCAGCTAGCAAAGCAGTCGCAGCCAGCAGCAGGAGGTAGTGGTAGCTAGCGGCAGCAGCACCTAGCGGCAGAAGTACTAAGCAGCGGCAGCGGAAGCACAACAAGAAGAAGCAATAGCAGCTAGCACAGCACGCACCAGCAGGGGTAAGGCCATGCGCGCCAAGCAGCTAGCAGCGCTAGCAGGGATCGGCGACAGCGGACGCTAGGAGGCTGCAGCGCAAGCGGGGGCGCCGCGGTGGGCGCAGGGAGTGGCGTGCGGTGGTGGGCGCAGCAGCAACGAGCTGCATAGGGCGGCAGCGGGTGCGGCGGTGGACAACCAACCGAGTATATACGCTTTTGCTACAAAATCGGGTTTCGCTATCTAATAGTCCCACCTCGGTCCTTTTCTCTAAGTTTCACCAGTTTATATACGTTTACAAGTTACCTAGCAGCAAGCCTCGAGAACCCAAAAAACAAAGAGAATGAAGGAACAAATCGAGAAAAGGAAAGGGAGGATGGAGATGCAACATATGCCTTGATTGTGGCTTAAATTTCGGATGGAGGAAGAAAAAGGAGGAGGAACATACATGCAAGGGATGCACGGACTTATTGTGGGCTCTAAATATATTTTGGATGCATGCATGACTGTTGATTGGCTGGTGACATGGTGGGTTCATTCTCATTAAATTGGGAAGACTGGAACAAGAACTCCGCGTTGCATGCGAAGACTCGGCACGGATTTAAAATAATTAAAAGAAGAAGTAATCCGCTATTATGAGCAGTTGGGAACTCAGATTTGAAATTAAAAGAGGAAATAAATTCGGCAGTAAGAAAGGAATTAGAAGAAGAAATAAATTTCTCTGTTCTATCTAATGGGAGAGATGCCCATTAATAAATGGGCACACGCTAATGATGTACTCCACTTCTTGATAATGTTGTTTTCAACTTCCCGTGGTATATATAAATCAGTTTTCAATCTCCATGTTTATAATTTTATATGAATTATGAATTATTTAGAGCACTGTGGAAGTCAGGTTTTTTGCCTGAAGTGTGAATGTAAAGTTAACAATTGATTGATTTCCAACCAATGAGAATGAACTTCATGAATATTAATTTTTGCTCTCTTTTATACTTGATGATTACAACAATAATTTTACTCTCGTCGGTTTGTTTTTTTGTACTATGATTCGATGACCATGGTCGAAGAACATGACGACATAGTTTACTGCCTGAAAAATACCCAAGCTCATTGGCGACAGTGAAGTGTGTGTAGCTTATGTTCAGTCAAGAGCCTCATACCTTAACATAATTTGCATTAAGAATTATTATTGTGTGCGATAAATAAGGAAATGCACCACATGATATGTAAAGACATGATTTATGTTGAACCACGTGAAGTGAATGTGACGGTTGTTGCAACGCATGAGGAATTAGAAGTCGGTGCAAGGGAGGGGCTTGAGTTTGTTTCTCCCATTGCAACGCACGGGCATTTGTGCTGGTCTATACTAAAGATTGAAAACATCATCGTTCCAACATATCCTTCACTATTTTATAAAATATTCAGAAAATCACAAGTACAATGACATATGTAAAAAGCACTCTGCAGTGGGCATTGCAAGCCTCGACTCATTCAAAAAAGGCCTAAAACATCAAGAAGGCGATAGTTCTATGTCTCCACATCATGCAAAATTGCTATTTTCGTTAGTATTTGATGCTATCGAAGCGCATCTCCTCCAGATTCCTCAATTTTGCCAACAAAATCAATGTGACAGGAGCAATATGATCCACACCAGCCTTGCTGCAAAAAGTAGAAAGAGTTTTGATTTCCAAATACATTGTTATTCACCCTGCTACTGTTGCTATCCCAATCAGAGTTTTTGCACATGATAGTAACCATGTTCCTTAGGTTTCTTCTACGTGTGGTATCAACCATGTAAACATTTGTCCCCCCCTTGCTGTGCTTGAAGCTCCTCCTATACTCCGCAAGCCCTATGAATCTTCATATGTTGACATATACTACAGGCTAAAACAGGTACTCACTCAAGTCAAATAACGATGCAATTCATTCTCCAAGATCGTTTACTGAACTGCTCCTAGCAGTCTATTTTACATGCATTTACAAGCAACCCTAAGGGATCAATAAGTCCACAACCTAAATATAGCATACACTACAAAGGTGGTTAACAAAATTAGCAGATATAGTTTTACTTACTAAAGCTCTGAATAAAAATCTCCTCGACAAAATATGTAAGAAATACACATTCGAAATTCCCAGTATGGAGCACATCATAACTGTATGTGTACAACATTTGTAGTTAGTAGCAGCATCTTATTCAACAGTACCACCCTGCAATTGAACAATTGCTACTCATGGCATCTATCTATTTGAAAAGGTACAATGATGTCAGGACAAAAATGACTTGACAAATATGGATAATCTTGCGTTGCAAGAGGACGCGGCCTGATGGTTCCAACAAAGAAAAGAGAGGAAAACCTGAAATCTTTCTGCACTTGCATATAAAGATTGAAGTGTCACCTACAAAACTCCAACATGTTGATCAGTAAAAAAACTCCAATAGAAATTTGTTGTCAGGAACTGAAAATCACTAAAAGAAATCAACAATCCCAACATATTTAACCCATGAAGGGAAACCACGGTGCAAAATCATAATAATAGTTAAGTCATACGTTTAGCACAGTCAAAAGAAATTTAGAAGATAAAAAAGGAAGCATCAAAGGCTTCATCAAAATTTAAAGGTTGCAAAATTATATTTTCCGAATGCACAAGAGAATTGCGCATCATTCCATTAAGATATAAAAGGAGAATCCACCGTAGATCAAGAATTACATGAGAGCGTGCCGGGCTAGCCGCGACGCAACTGAAAAGATTCGGTGAAGACATACCACAATTCATCCATAGATGAAGACATACTACAATTCATCCATAGTAGGCCAGGAGTAAAAGTAGAAGAGTATATATAAATGATAAAAACATTCCTTATGCTATAGAAGAATGCACAGTGATGCAACAAGAACCAGAATATGAATACACAATTAATCGTAAATAAAGAATCGGTTTAGGATCACAATTCAACATTTGAGGAAATTATCCATGTGATCTATTTCTGTTGGAACGTTCACAAGGCTTAAATTGCAGGAGAGTGAATTATGGGGGTCAAATCTATGCAACAATCACATTCGGAAGATGAAATCAGTCTCTGCCGTGACGACTTTCACCAAGTAGGTCACCCATCCCCGGTGGCCCAAACAGGAGAAACACCCTCCACTACCTGCAATTTTTCACCATTGATGAACCACCAAATTAAAGCTTCTAGGGCTACCTCATCGGCGAAGAACTGTGTCTGCTTAATGGGGAATGACAGACCTCCTGCGTCACTTGCTTGGCAACTTCGGAAGAGAAAGGTACCATACAACTCCTGCAGCTTGCCTCGGACTGGTGCAGTCAACATGCAGCAACAATATCAGATGTTGGGTAGGACTGTAGGTGATTGAGAAGATTCGATATAATGTTAATGTAGCGATTGCATGCAAATATAATGTATTGTCAATCCCTCTTACGTGGTCATATGCTGGAACCATAGTACAATACTTCACAATAAAACAATGTCTCCACAATTGCATTAACCCTGGTGTCCCTCAAAGTTATTGGCATCTGCACTATGTTGATTCAGATTCTTGTGTCCTCAAAACACAAATAGAGAAGATCTTGTTATGTGCATCAAGAGAGTACCATGAGCTCTATCAGAGCACCCAGGGAGCGACGCGGTGGCTTCCCCATGGATGGTCAGCGGCTGCTGCTGTGATGCGACGTAGGCGAGGACAAGGACACATGGATCTTGATTGAGCACCGCTTTGCCACTAAATCAGCCTTGCAGTGTTACCTCGAACATCCCAGAAGTATGGACATGTAAATTAGGTATCAACATGAAAATATGGAGGAAGATTCTATTTTTTTTTTTGCAGGTGAAGAAGAAATTTCAGTTAGTAGTTGCTGGTTGCTGCAAGTATATATGTAATGAAACTGAGTAAAAGTGGTGACCAGTCTATACATATTGCAGCATTGTACAAATAGTAAGATATTTGGTCAAGACAACACATCGATTCACAAAACAAAGCCCCCAAGTGAGATCATGATTCTCTGCATATTTGCACAGCAACACAATGTAGTCAGACATATGGAAAAATTATTTGCATGCCGAAATATTATTAGAATCCGTTGATCTGAAGAAATATATAAATACTTGTTTTATTTAATTCAATCATAAAAAGTACATTAGTTCAGGAATAGGAGTTACTCTGATGCATGTGTCTTGTTCTTAACTTCTCCTCTCTGGCTGCTTTCTCCTCCTTCCGATTGCTGTGTTGAGATTCTCTTTCAGAAGAACATTCAGTAGAAGGAAAAAATGACTTTGAAGGAGAGACGTATTCTGAGAAAAAAACTGCAAAAATCCTGTACTGGTTTAGTAGCTTCAGAAAATTATGCAATTGATACACATCATTTTGGGATGTGCTTAAGAACAATACCAATTAGGAGTAAAATTTAAGATTGCTTCTTGTGCGACCGAATTTCCCTACAGCCAAATTGGCGATGGATTTCAGATTGCATGTACATTAGAGAATATGTTAAAGCATCTTACATCGAATACATGTGCGTTCCGGAGTTGTGAAGGGTTGTAGAGAGCAGGAACGCCCAAGAACCAAGAACGAAGACCCAATACAACATGAAAAATAGCTCGAAGCATACACGTACGACTGAGGATACTGCGGAATTTCTCAGAGATGAACGCAAACTTCGAGGCATAACAGATCGATGGAAGGACTTGAATCGGCGGCTGCTCCCGCGTGCGTCCATGTCCCAAGTGGCGGACCACCATGCTTCTTCCTCCTGTGGACATGGGAATTAAAGTAGTCACCGATCATAGGATGAAGTACAAAAAAAAAAAAAAAGACGGAAAAGAGAGAGGACCTGTGATAGAACACAAACATCCAGGCGACTTCAGCTTCCCATTGTTCTCATCTTGGCCGCCACCACACCTCTGCAACCTGTACGAGCGACAACCAGAGAGAGCAGTACAAAAGAACTCGTCAATTGTGTGTGGCTGGTGTCCAGGCCGTCGTGTCCGCAGTTTCTAATACGACGCTTCTACAGGATGGAGAGACCGACACAGGGGCGGAGAAGTGGGGCGGCGGTACGCGGTGGCGTCGGGGAAGGGCAGGCCGTGTGTGGACTGTGGAGCGGGTCGTCGATGGCGGCTGCAGCCAGGTCGCCGCACCCGCAATGCCCAGGCCGCGTGTGTCCGCCGTGAACGGCACCGCCGCCGTGCTTCCCTTCGATCTCTGTATCTCTTCCCTGGCCGGCGCAATGAACAAGGCCGGTGGCAACCTCTCGTCCACAAACAACACAGCCGTAGCGCTTCCCTTTGCTATCTATCTGTTCCATGACTCGCGCAAGGAACGGGCCGGTGGCAACTTCTCGTCAGTTTCAGATCGATTTTTTTTAGAGAAGAAAAGGCTACCGCCCGGCTTTAAATTAATGAAGCTCTTACAGATAACCTTACAACGAACACATTGAAGCAGACACAAACAACCAAGAAAGGAAATAAAAGAACGCACTGGTACAACGGTGCCGAGGCACATCAACCACCACACACGACCACCAATGGATAGGGATCCTGCTCCTGGGGCGAAGCCTCCAAGAAGGGAACGATGCCATCACGCCGCCACCGCCCGGTCCGGAAAGGACCAAGGTTTTCACCCAGAGTACGAAGGAGGAAGAGGCCACCCACAATGACGCCTCCATGGAGGGATACGACGCTCGAAAGCGTCGCCGTCACCGGCACCGACATCGTCAGGCAAAGCTTTCGCCGGGGATCTGACCACCTACCGCCCAATGACCACTAACCACACCTCCATCGTCCAGAAAGAACAACGGCGAGGCGAGGAAGACCGATAGCAGTGAAGACAACGCCCAAATCAGGGAAAGGAGTGACCATGACGCCAAATCCCCCATGGACGCCTCCTCCGTGAGCTGCCTCGCCGTCCACACGGCCAAGACACCACACCAGCACCAGCAAGACAGCCCCTGCCTGAAGGGCGCCGCCTTGCCCACCGCCCGGAGCCGCCGCCCCGAAACCGCAAAGACGCCACCAAACCTGTCGGAAAACAAGCCGCGGATGCCCAGCAGGCCACCCCTGCTGCCGCACCAACGCCCAACCATCACCCACGCCTCGAACTCCGGCAATACTTCGCCCAACCAATGAAGGAACCAGGAGCACAGATCTGGACATATGGGGAGGACCAACACAGCAGGAGCAGTGCAGCGGTCGCCGGCCATGGCCCTCGCCCCACCCTCCCGGTCGGTCGAAGGGGAACGGCAGCAAGCTCCTGCCTAGGTGGGCCGCGCCCACCCAGGACACCACCGGCGACAGGGAGGGAATCCCACGCCCCTTGCGCGGTCGCCAGCGAGGGAGCCCCGCCCTCCTGGCCGACCGGACCCCTCCCCCGCCACCCGTGTTGTCGCCGCCAAGGAGCTGCGCCTCCATGGCCGTCCTGGCCTCCCTAGCCACGGCCACGAGCGGATCTGGCGCCGGTTGAACCTCACCGGGGAGGGGAGCACTAGAGCGGGAGAGAGACGCGGAGAGGAGGGAAGGAAGGGGTCGGGGAGTCCCGCCGCCGCCGCGGGACGGCCGACGGCCTCCGACGACGGCGGCGAGGAGGGGGATCCGCTGGAAGGGGGTGGCGGCACTGGGAAACCTAGCACCCCCGAGTTGCCTGGTTCAGATCGAATCGTGGGGCGGGCTAGGAAATTGGAACTGTGCCATGGGAAAGAAGGAAAGACACGATGGCAGCGTGGGTAATTAAGAGTGAGTAAAACACGGTTGGTGCTCAACATCGGAGGCACGTGGAACGTAGGATTTAATGCTCTGGATGGATGAGATTGTGTGGATCTCCGCCTTCCGTGCTTTTATAGGTGTAGTAGATGTTTCCTAGCAAAAAAAAATCTCTTTTATCATATCTTTTATTTTTAGGTTGTGGGTTATCAAGATCAAAAACAGGTTCTATCTCAACATCATTATCTGGTTCTTTATCATTGTTTGGTTGGGTGTCTTCATGAACATTATCATTATCATTTTGATTATCACTAGATGAATGTTCATTACCAGATAGAGTTTTAGCATCAGAGATAGAGACATCATTACTACCTTCAGAAGGTTTTTCTATTTCAGGTTCACTAGAGGTGTGCAAAGTCCTATCATTTTTCTTTTTCTCTTTAGAAGGACTTCGTGCATCAGTATTAATTCTTTGAGAGTCTTGTTCAATTCTTTTAGGGTGTCCCTTAGGATAAAGTGGTTCCTGAGTCATTTTACCTCCTCTAGTTGCTACTCTAACAGCAAAATCATTCATATTATTATTTATTTCACTAAGCAATTCTCTTTGAGATTTAGCAACTTGTTCTAACTGAGTTTGAACCATAGAAGCATTTTTTCCTACACCCCTAACATCATTAATTATTCTAAACAACAAGTCACTCAAGCGAGCAATCATATCAGAATTATATTTCAATTGTTTCATAATATTTGCATTGAAGTGATCTTGTTTCCTAATGTAATTGTCAAACTCATATAAGCATTGACTAGGATGGTTATTGTAAGGGATGTCACTTTCATCAAACTTTATAAAAGAATTTACCTCTACCACCTGTGGAGGTGGTGGTGTGTCATGACCATGTAATTCTTCAATAGGTGGTAAATTCTTAACATCTTAGCTTTAATACCTTTTTCCTTCATACATTTATTTTCCTCTTGCATATCTTCGGGACTGAGAAATAAGATACCCCTCTTCTTCGGAGTGAGTTTAGGCGGTGGTTCAGAAGAGTCCAATCATCATAATTCTTCAATATATTCTTCAATAATTCCTCGGCTTGTTCAACAGTTCATTCCCTGAAAACACAACCAGCACAACTATCTAGGAAGTCCCTAGAAACATCGGTTAGTCCATTATAGAAGATATCAAGTATTTCATTTTTCTTAAGAGGATGATCAGGCAAAGCATCAAGCAATTGGAGAAGCCTCCTCCAAGATTGTGGGAGACTCTCTTCTTCAATTTGCGCAAGGTTAAATATTTCCTGTAAGGCAGCTTGTTTCTTATGATCAGGATTTTTTTTCCAGAGAAGTAGTAAATCATATTCTGGGGACTACACACACAATCAGGAGCAAGAGTATTGTAGCATATCTTAGCATCACCCTTTAATGAGAACGGAAATAATTTGAGAATATAGTAATAGCGAATTTTCTCATCATTAGCAAAAAGGGTGGCTATATCATTTAATTTAGTAAGATGTGCCACAACAGTTTCAGTTTCATAGCCATGAGAAGAATCAGATTCAACCAAAGTAATTAACTCTGGGTCGACAGAGAATTCATAATCCTTATCGGTAACAAAGATAGGTGAAGTAGCAAACTTAGGATCACATTTCATTCTAGCATTCAAAGATTTTTCTTTCAGTTTGCATAGTAATTTCTTAAGATCATCCCTATCATTGCAAGCAAGAAAGTCTCTAGCTATCTCCTCATCCATAACATATCCCTAAGATATCTTAGGCATTTCAAATCAGGGAGAGCTAGGTATAATAGGTGTTTCAAGATTTTCAGTTTCAAGTACTTCATCAGTTTCAATAATTTCATCAGTTTCAGCATTCTAAATATCTTTATCTCTAGCAATTTGTTCATCAAGAAATTCACCTAGTGGCACATTATCATCAATCAAGGTACTAGCATCAACATGAGTATCATTCATAGTAGAAGTAGCATCATCAATAACTTGCGACATATCAGGATTAATAGCATGTGGTGGTGTTGCAAGTTTACTCAAAATAGAAGGTGAATCAAGTGCAGAGCTAGATGACAGTTCCTTACCCCCCCCCCCCTCGTCTCAGAGGGAAAAATCTTGGTTTTCGTATCCTTCAGATTCTTCATAGTGATAAATAGATAATAATCCCAAGTGACTCAACAAATATAGCTATGCTCCCCGGTAACGGCGCCAGAAAAATGTCTTGATAACCCACAAGTATAGGGGATCGCAACAGTTTTCGAGGGTAGAGTATTCAACCCAAATTTATAGATTTGACAAAAGGGGAGCCAAAGAATATTTGCAAGTATTAGCAGTTGAGTTGTCAATTCAACCACACCTGGAGATTAAATATCTGCAGCACAGTGATCAGTAGCATATTAATATGATGGTTTTGATAGCAGTGGTAATAGTAACAGTAACGGTAACAGTGATAGCAATGAGTTTGTAGCAAGTGTAACAGTAATGGCAGCAATAGTAACTTAGCAAGAACAATATGTGGAAAACTCGTAGGCATTGGATCGGTGAATTCGTTGGATGATATTCATCATACAACAGTCATAACCTAGGGCGATACAAAACTAGCTCCAGTTCATAAATATAATGTAGGCATGTATTCCGTAAATAGTCATAAGTGCTTATAGAAAAGAACTTGCATGACATCTTTTGTCCTATCCTCCCATGGCAGCGGAGTCCATAAGGAAACTAAGGGATATTAAGGCCTTCTTTTAATAGAGAACCGGAACAAAGCATTAACACATAGTGAATACATGAACTCCTCAAACTACGGTCATCACGGGAAAGTATCCCAATTACTGTCACACTGGGGTTTACAGATCATAACACGTAATAGGTGAATATGACTTGCAAGATTGGATCTAGAACATAGATATAATGGTGAAACCATAAACGGTTCAGATATGAAATCATGGTACTCGGGCCCTAGTGACAAGCATTAAGCATAGCGAAGTCATAACAACATCAATCTCAGAACATAGTGGATACTAGGGATCAAGCCCTAACAAACTAACTCGGTTACATGATGAATCTCATCCAACTCCTCACCGACCAGCGATCCTACGAAGGAATTACTCACTCCCGATGGGAAGCATCATGGAATTGATGATGAAGGAGGGTTGGTGATGACGAAGACCGAAGATTCCCCTCTTAGAAGCCCCAAACGGGCTCCAGATCTGGCCTCCCGATGAAGAACAGGAGGTGGCGGCGGCTCTGTATCGTGAAACGCGATGAAACTTCCTCCTTTATTTTTTCTCAGAAAATAGGTATTTATGGAGTTGGAATTAGGGTCTGCGGAGCCCCGAGGGCTCCACAACCCACCAGGGCGCGCCCTGGTTTCTTGTGGTCAGCTAGGGGCCCCCTCCGATGGTTCTTGGATCCAGTATTTTTTATTTATTCTAAAATAATTCTCCAAAAAGTTTCGTCCAAATCCGAGAACTTTTATTTCTGCACAAAAACAACACCATGGTAGTTCTGCTGAAAACAACGTCAGTCCGGGTTAGTTTCATTCAAATCATGCAAATTAGAGTCCAAAATAAGAGCTAAAGCGTTAGGAAAAGTATATACGATGGAGACGTATCATTATCCTGTACACCTTACTACTGAATCGGGTTACCAAAATGAGTTTCATATACTACATGATAAACCGTTGATGTGTCTTCTTGTTTCTCTTGTACAATGCGAATAGAATATTGGAGAAGAGCACCCCCAGTATGCAATGGTAGAGAAAGTAATCCAGATAAGGTTCAATATAGTGAGACAACCCTGTTGGTCTCCAAGAAAGGTGATAAAAACTATCTTGTAGATAGTGAAACAACCCCAAAGTCCTGCGTTGATGTAGTGTTCGAGTTACTGACCACTACCGCTGGCACAAGCTCTTCAAACTCACTGCCTGAATCACTTCGGCTTCTTCAGTCTCATCTACAAGATGAAAGGCATCAGTCAGCTGTGCTGCGGTAAGAAGCCGGCGGACTGAGGAAGTTCCTACAGAATTCAGATGCATACTTTCTAGTGCAATAGCAAGTGCTGGAGAATTTAAGAGCCAAACAAGAGAAAGTTAATAAGCTTGCTAATTATCTTGCCAGCATGGTGGGACCCAGGATATTGTTTCTTGAGCTCTTCTGAAGTGGTTTCAGTTCTAGACTTGTTTTGCTCCCGCGTTTATTTGCACGGGTGGCCAATTTAGACCCAGTGTATGTAATATGCTGCTTTGTTCCCTATAGTTGCACTGGTGGCGAACTTCGATGCCCAGTGGATGCAATATGTGTAATAGCAGTAATAGCCTAGCGTAAGTTGCTTGCTTATTTATTTCCTTATTGTCTTGTTTATTTGTTTGGTTGTAGTCACTGCAGTTCTTTTTCCGCGGTTTGCTAGTGGCCACAATAAAATATTTTTTTAAACTAGGCCACAATAACCATGGGTAACATACGGACCGTTGTAACCATGGTCCTGCTACCTGCCATAGTGACCATGGGCCTCTACGGGCCATAGTATCCATGGGCCTTCTAGGGGCCCTATAATCAATGGGCCTTCTACGGGTCGTATGATCGATTGGCCAAACATGGGTCGTACTATTCGTGGACCAATAACAGTCCGCAAAATGGGCCGTAAACGGGCTAGAGTGGAAATCGTCTGTTTATGGCCCGACCATAACAGGCTGTTAATAGGCCGATATGTATAACGGGCTTAATTCTATCGACAGGCATCACAGGTCGTTAATGGGCCGTATTTGATGACGCTATGAAAACAGCCCAACGGGTTAACGGGCCACAAACGGGCCGACTGTAACCACGGGCTGAATTTGGCCCACAAGCTGAACAGGCCACTTACGGACCGTAAGTAACTGAATGATGGAAATGAGCCCAAGAATAAATGGGCCCTTAGAAGGCCGAAAGTTAACACGGGCTTGAAACGGCCCAACAGAATAATGGGCCATGAATGGTATAAAGCGATACACTATTCATTATGGGCCAGTTTCACCACGGGCCTTTAATGGGCCCAGAGTTACTAAGGGCCTCTTATGGGCCGAAAGACGTCATGGGCCGTTAACCCGTTGGACGGCCCAGATGATGTTACTGGGCCTAATTCGGATAGGCCATAATGGGCCGTGAGTTAGTGGGCTATAAATGGGCTATATGCGAACATGCCGTTAACAGGCTTTCGATGGGCCGGCCCGCTTCCTTTTGACCAAGTCAAACGGGCCAGCCTTTTGACCTGAATGGGTCGTTGTTGGGCCTTGCCATGTGTCGACGTATAATAGGCGCGTCCCGTACAATGAGTGGATGATATCTGTCCCAACGCTAAGCCGACACGTGCATCCTCCGGCGAATGAGAATTTTACACGTGGAAAATCCCCATTGGTCCTGGCTGTTAACGGGTTATCGGATCCAAACCGGAACCTGATAGCTTAATGGCGACCCGTTATGGTGGATGCCATGTGTCGGTTACCCTTGACGAAAACACTTCCATGACACGCCAATTATCGTCATGGAAGTGGACTCTTCCGTGATCATAATTTTGGTATTGTCATGGAACACTTCTACGACAGCACAGGTATGACTATCTTGATTCTGTCATAAAATCATCATGGATGTACATGCATGACAGAAAACGTGACCTCCTGTGACAAACACGTATCATCACGGAAGTGTATTTTTTTTGTAGTGAGTTGCAGTGCAGCCCACCAGTCCGGCCCGTAAGAGATAGGCCGGTAGCCCGAGGACCCCCTAGTCCAGGACTCCCTCAGTAGCCCCCGGCCTAGCCTCCAACACCGGTGTCTCATGATACCCAAAGTCTTGGTGCGTTCGAAGTCTCTGGCTTGTGGGGCGAGTTCTTCCCCCCTCTCTATGTCCGGCTGGTCATAGTTTGGTCCCGATAACTTATTCGATCCACCGAGCCACCGCAGGGCATTAATGATGCCCATTGGTTCCCATGCGCGAAAAGGAGGCAGACGGTTCAACAATCTTTTACAGAAATGCCCCTTACGGACAGGGGAGGTCTATTAAATAGGCCAGGAGCACGATGGCTAAGTTATCCCAAATCGAGAAGCCGAGACGCTAGCAAATTCGAGAGAAAATGGCTAGTGCTCCAAGATCCTCCTCCCGCCCCCATGGCCCTCTTCCCGATGACTGGGCGAGCTGCACAGTCTCCCATCTTCAACTTAGTAGACTCAAGACACAAGGATATCTCCCTGCTTCAGATCTCATTCCCACCCGTCCGGGATTAACTTCCACGAACGGTCAAGCCTTCGCAGAGAACTTCCATGCTCCACGCAAGGAAGAGAGGGTATGTTTCGTGCCCTTCCTCTTACGAGGCTTGGGTTTTCCCATTCACCCCTTCCTTAGGGGTCTACTAGAGTTCTACGGGATCCAGCTCCATCACCTCACCCCCAGGTCAATCCTGCATATCTCGGGCTTCGTTGCCCTTTGCGAGATGTTTCTACGCTGCGAGGCCCATTTTGAATTGTGGAGAAAATACTTCTGCCTTGTCCCTCGTACCCGGGGAGGAACCATCTTTGAAGTGGGCGGAGCCGAGGTATGGCGCATAGCCGGGACAGGATACCCTATGGGGACCCTAAAGAAGGATTCTGATGAGTGGACCTCAGAGTGGTTTTATATCGAAGACGTCCCCCTACTTGAGCCAGTTCGGAGGGGTTTGCCCGAATACTCGGACGCTCCTTTAAAGAAGCGGTTTAATTGGTAGCCAAAAAACCCTTCCCAAGGGGAGAGTGCCGAAGTACAGTGTCTAGCCGCTATAGTGAGGCTGCTGGTTCATAGCAAGCTAACCATCATAGACGTGATGGCCACAACCATTGCCTGGTACGTGCAACCTCTTCAACAAAGGATGCACCCCCTGTGGTGCTATAATTGGACAAGCGACACGACCCGTTACAAATGGATGGGGCCTGACAACCAGGCAGCAATGGCAGCCATATTGGCCAACCTCTTCAAGGGAGAGGAGGAAGAATTTGCCAGTATAAGGAATAGGGATGGTTATTCCAGCTATAACCCCATTGAATGGGTAAGATCAACTTTCATATGCATAGTTCGGACTTTACGTCTGCATTTACTGATCGAATATTTTTCATTCTTTTGAATAGAATTGGAGGTGTCAGGTCGAGGCCATCTACTGCCCCGCCCCACAACCAGAGAACCATTCCCGTGATGATGATCCAGGGTTCCACAACGACCCAGAGACGTCAGTTGATTTCGAGGATGGGTTTTTTTTACCAGGAGAGTCTCGACGGCTCTAAAGTGGCCGTACTAGCCGATCACCCCGGGCCCCTCCCTTCTTCTTCTGTAAGTAGAAAGAAGGCCTCTTCCCGAAAAGGGCATTTACCTCGCGCCATTCCGAGTATGCTGACATCTACTCCCAAGGGTCGTCGCACCATGCACCGAACACCAACGAGAGTGGCGCCCACCATGCCGGCATCAACCAATGGTGGAGCTTCTAAGCACAAGGTAACCACGGGAGCTACCTCGTCCGCACCTCCGACCAAGAGGTAATGTGTATGAACTGATAGTTCGATTGTTAATGTGGCCGCTGTGAAAACTCCTAATCTTACTGTGATTTGTAGAAGAAGTGGTCTACCACCGCCGTCCAAAGATGTCAAGGAGGCGTCAAGGAGTAATCACGAAATGAGATCTACAGCGTGGGCCGGGGTTAATGCGGATACCTCCACCGCAGATGAGCCTCCCGAGGATCCTGAGGATGTTTTAGTTACCAATTACAAGGTCGAAAGTCTGATGAATCACCGGCAGCGGAAAGAATCTCTGCGTCATATAGCATTTTCCGACCAGGAATTAAATGTGTTCAGTTTGGTAGACGTATACCTCGGGGCAGCCCAAACTAGCCTTAAGGGAGTTGCCAAACTTCTCTCGACAAATGTGCAGGTACGTGACTGGTTTTAAAACCAAACATAAATCCTAACCCAGTAGCCCTCGAGCCTTAATTTGGGCGGGACGACTGACTTAAGGATCTGAGAGTATTTATATATATGGTATTGTGCAAGCCTCAAGAGAACAAAACAAAAAACTGTCCGAGGACTTGGAGCTAAACTGAACACAGTTGGCTGCTGCAAAGGCCGAATTGGAGGAGGTTAATGTCGGATTCAGGGCTCCGCAGACCCAAGAAGGTTCGAACTCTGGGGCGCGTGCGAAGATCTCAATCTCTCGAGTCTCAAGCTCGTCGCCCTATAGCCTAGCCTCGCCGGATACACACTCGAGCAGGGAAGAAGATCGACACGGCAATTTACCCAGGTTCGGGCCACCTTGCGGTGTAAAACCCTACTCCTGCTTTGTGGTGGATTGGCCTCGCGAGGAGGTTTGAGGATGAACTGGTACAGTGGGTGAGCTGCCTCGCGAGGGCTCAGGGGGTGAGAATCAGTCGACCCCCTCTACGGTGGTGGCTAACCTATATTTATAGTGGCCTCGGTCCTCTTCCAACAGTGGCCAATTCGAAAGGGGACAACTAGTACATCTTATCCTGATGATAGGTGGTCTTCGCCTGTAAAGCTTCTGGTCGTGACGTAGCGGTGGGCTCAGCGATGACATCCATCCTGCCGAGCTCGTGGTCTTGGTCTCGTTGCACGGGAATGGAAACCTTCGGAGGGCTCCTTGGGAACCCTCGCTTGTCCTTGTTCCCTTAGCACCGAAAGGGAAACTACCTCCTCTGCGCCCGCTGGCGCCCGCCTGGCCTGGGTCGTCACAGCTCACGTCATCTTAGCCTCGGGAGGCTGAGCACCTGCATGGAAATCTCCGTTCCTCAGGAGGAAGCCTAGGGAGGCTGTTCCTCTAGGGGTCTTGGTGTCGTCCGCCTCGCGAGACCGAGGGGCGCTCGCGAGGGTCTCGTCTTGAAGGTCTTGCCGCTGGGCCGTACCAGGCTGTCGAGGGGGCCACGCCGTGGGCCGCAGGTAGGCAAGTCTGGTTACCCTAGTTCCCAAAACGCCGACAGTAGCCCCCGGGCCAAAGGCACGCTTGGGCTGGCTTCGAGGCGAAGCCAAGGGGCAAGGGCGAAGCACCGCAGGCCCCAACCGCCTGCGGGCCAGGCTGACGCGTGGCGCCCGATGAGACGCGGATGACTTCGCTTCCCCACGCCGCCTCGGCAACTGCCCCAACTTGACAACTGCCTGGCGCATGCAGCAGGGCCATCATCGCTCGGAACGTGGAGGGGTGCCGGTTGGCCGTCGACCACCTATAAGAGGGCGAGGGAGGCAGAGCCCCCCCAGCCCGTCTTCATCCTCTTGCCTGTAGTCCCCTCTTCTCCTATCTCCGACGCGCCATCACCTCGCCAACGCGACCATGGTGCCAACGAGGAGGTTCTCGGCCGAAGAGAAAGGCAAGGCCCCAAAGGAGGGGCCGGGCTCGCCGCCACGCAAGAGGGGATGCGGCCATCCCCGCAAATGCACGGCCGCATCAATGGCGCCATCGCAAGGGCGCGGGCGGCCACCCCTGCCAGCCCGTGTCAGCTCCAGCAACCGGGGGAGCGGCCTCTCTCGCGGAGGCGGTTGCAGGGGCCCCAGCAGCCACGACGAAGGGGGAAAGTGCGCCGCAGCCGCCCGGCCACCACTCCCGCGTGCCCGCTCGGGTGACACGAGACGCAAGTTCGTCATACGATTGGAGGGCCCTCCGAGCACCTGGCTTCTGCTTCCAAGTTCCTTCGCGGAGGAGCTACCAGTACCAGTAGCGGGGCCCGTTGGCCTGCGGCTGCTGTAACGGGTCTTCGTGGGTGGAGGTTGAGGTCTCCTCCATCGGGCACGTGTTCCTGACCAGTGGGTGGCAGTCGTTTGCCCGCGCCCGTGGTCTGGATGGGAGGCGCACCCTCCATTTTAAGTACGACGGAGCGGCAACGCTCTTCATCAGGGTCTTTGGGGAGGACGGCAGCCGCCTGGGGTGCTGCACGGAGGGCGACGACGATGGCAGTGGCCACGCCTCCGACGACGACGGTCAACGCGGTGGCGGTGTCCTCTGCGGTGAACTTGCCCTTGGCGATGGCCGCTGCTCCTCCAGCAGCGGCGCTTCCTCCGGGGAAGGCTCGAGCGACGACGACTATGCCGAGCCGCCTCGTCGCCGTGCGTGGACCAAAGAAGATGGCATGCCACCACGCCACCGCATCCTCACTCCGGAGGACGCCGAGCCACCTCACCATCATGCCCCCGTCAAGCAGGAGGAGCACTCTGACTAAGCGCGGGCGGCGGTGAAGCCGGGCCTCAGGAGCAGCGGTCCTCCGGAGGCTGCCTCTTCAGTTTTTCCTTCTTTTGCTTCCTGCATCACAACTTATGAAGAAGCCCCCCGGGGGCGTGTAATGAACCACGGCGCTTGCGCCTTTATGTCAGTATTTCCCGTTTGCGTTCTAATACTCATGTTGCTATTAATTGGAAGTTCCCGCTTGGTGTGATTAGAATATCTTAGCTTGGTGTGCTAGTGAGCCTTGGCGGGTCTCTTCATCATGGTGGCGCATGTCGGTGTCAAAACCGGCGGATCTCGGGTAGGGGGTCACGAACTGTGCGTCTAAGGTCGATGGTAACAGGAGACAGGGGACACGATGTTTACCCAGGTTTGGGCCCTTTCTATGGAGGTAATACCCTACGTCCTGCTTGATTGATCTTGATGAATATGAGTATTACAAGAGTTGATCTACCACGAGATCGTAATGGCTAAAACCCTAGAAGTCTAGCCTATCTGATTATGATTGTGACTATGATTGCCTCTACGGACTAAACCCTCCGGTTTATATAGACACCGGAGGGGACTAGGGTTATACAAAGTCGGTTACCGAGAAAGGAATCTTCATATCCGAACGCCAAGCTTGCCCTCCACGCCAAGGAGAGTCCCATCCGGACACGGGAGAGAGTCTTCTGTCTTGTATCTTCATGGCCCATCAGTCTGGCCCACATTACGTAGCCCGGACGCCCGAGGACCCCTTAATCCAGGACTCCCTCAGTAGCCCCTGAACCAGGCTTCAATGACGATGTGTCCGGCACGCAGATTGTCTTCGGCATTGCAAGGCGGGTTCCTCCTCCGAATACTCCAAAACAGACTTCGAGCGCAGAAAATGTGTCCGGCTCTTCAAAACAAGTACCACACACAACCGCAGAGAGTATAATATTTCACGAGTCCAATCCACTGACAAATTTTTGTAACGCGACACCACATTCCTGCACGGTCATTATTTCAAACCGTTTTTTAGCCTCCCACTCCACGCTTTAAGATGCGGTTTCCAGTGGCATGCCTTGTCACAGCAGAGATCGTGTCCCTTTATTACGGGATTCTCATCAATACGGGCATGGGTAATCCAACCGTGCCATCTGCACGGCCCTTGGGAATGGGCGAGTTTTAAGGCGAGTGGGGAGGTGCTTGATATTCGCTGCCTTTATAAGGAGATAAGGATTCACCCCCTTTCACCCACGCCTTCTCTTTCTCTGCCTCTCCATTCTCGAGCTCCAGCACCCAAGTTTTCATCTTTTCCGCCTCAAAGAAGCACTCCGACCATGTCCGGATCCGGAGCGCAAGGCAAGTGGATGGCCTCCTCTATCAAGGAGAAGGACATCACGAAGCTCCGGGAGGCGGGGTATTTGGCCAAGGAAATCGCCCATCGACTTCCGGCCAAGGGACAGATCATCCCCACCCCCAAGCCTCATGAGAGGGTGGTGTTCATCCCCCACTTCGTCCACGGGTTAGGGTTTCCTCTCCACCCTTTCGTCCGCGGACTCATGTTCTACTATGGGCTAGATTTCCATGATCTAGCCCCGAATTCTTTCCTCAACATCTCGGCATTCATTGTCGTGTGCGAGGCTTTCCTCCGCATCCCACCCCACTTCGGACTGTGGCTCAAGATCTTCAATGTGAAGCCGAAGGTGGTGGATGGCTAACACGCAGAGTGCGGAGGCGCCATGGTGAGCAAGATGCCCAACGTCACATGGCCCAAAGGTACCTTTGTGGAGACCGTCAAAGGGTGGCAGCAACTGTGGTTCTATATCACAGAGCCCCGCGACGCCACCTGGGCCGCGGCTCCCGAATTCAAGTCCGGAGCCCCAATGCGGCTCACCTCCTGGCTAGAGAAGGGCCCGAATTGGACATCGTCGGACGAGCTGACAGCGCTGCAGGCGCGTATCCAGAGCATGGTGGCCAAGAACATCAAGCTTGTCAACGTGATCCAGGTGATGCTAGTTCGCCGGATCCTTCCATGCTAAAGCCGGACTTGCCATCTGTGGGAGTTCGATCCGGCCGAGCACCATACCTTGCAACAGTTCTTCGGAACTACGCACGAAGACATCTGGAAGGTGCTTTTTAAGGCCAGCAAGAAGTGGCCGGAGACGACCGAGGACCGCGGGCACGACCTGGCCCATCCCGCCAGTCCGGTAAGTTTTTCATGCTTTCAAGGTGTATCCTTTACTTGCTTACTCAGGGAAAATGCCTAAGCCTCCCTACTTATTTTTTCAGGTCTGGACGAAGAAGGCAGAGCGGATTAAGTGTCCGGCTCCGCTGTCCGAGGAACCAGCCATCCCGCTCCTGACGAAGATGCTGGTCCCGGTGCCCTACCAGGCGTCGGAGAAGAAGGCCAAGGAGACCAGAAGTGGCCTTCGTCGCAAGGGAACTTCGGACGCGACGTCTGAAGATGCCGAGTCTCACTCCTCCACTGCAGAGGACGACAAGGAGGAGGAGGAAAGCAACTCTCCCCCTGAGGGGGGAAGGAAGAAAAGGGCGGCCTCCATAAATCTGGAGGCAGAGGTGTCCAAGAAGGGGAAGGTCTCCCTCGCGGATAACTCCGCGTGGGACGTCGACAGCAGCCCAGAGCGGCGCCCCCGAGATAAGCCCCTGGCCAGATCATGAGTACTCAAAGACCCTGATGCATTCATATATCCAGCCTCTTTTCTCCATAGTTTTAACATGTTGAATCATGTACTTGCAGTCCGGTTCGTTCCAACCTCGAGCGATCCTCATCCTGGAGGAATTCACTGGACCCGAAGGTGATGGACAGCGGGTCCCTTCCGGCGGCCTCCTCTCCCAACGCCATGGATGACACCGAGGTGTTGTCCCAAAGGATCCCAGGCCAGGGAAAGACGCAGGAGGCCGTCAGTGCGGCACCAGAGGGTGAAACCTCGGCCGCCGGACACATAGGGGAGCAAATCCCCATGGAGCCTGGCAATGGGGGCCAGGTCCAATTCGGCCCTCAGCCGAATACGGTCCTGGAGACCTATACGGCTCCGGAATCCGGCAAGCAGCCTCCTTCGAAAGAAGGGGGTGTGCCCATTTCGCCGGTGACCTCTGTCCAACCAGAGGCACCGAACACCCTACTGGAAGCGCTGCGAAGTGCTTCCATTGTAGAGGAACACAGTGCCCTCATGGGTACGGTGATTGAGAAGATTCAGTCCACGAAGAGTAGACTGACCGAAGCCTGCACAAGCCTTCTAACAGGTTTTGAGGTATGAAACGCAATTTAAAAAGAATGTCACAGTATAGACAGTAGCCCCTGAGACACTGTCCGGTGGTCGAAAAGAAAAGCCGGACAGAGGATCAAACAATTTTCGCAGGAGACTAACCATACATGTCTATGTGAAAAAAAAGCAGGCGTCGCTGCTGGCTGCGACCTCCCATGCCGCCGAAGTCTCCGGACTGAAGCAGAGTCTGGATCGGGCCGAGGAAGAACTCGGCCGTGTGAAAAAGCAGCTGGAGGATAAGCAAGGTATGCCATGACCTTCTGTATATCAGAAAGGATAGATGATTTGCATTGACCATAGTGCCATGATATTTGTAGGAGCGACGGCTGAGGTGGAGGCCCTTAAAAAGGCATTGGCCGAGGCCGAGAAGAGAGCGGCAGAGGAACAATCCGTCCGCGAAAGGCACGAGGCCAGGGTCGGTGAGGTCCAACAAGAGCTCCAGGACACTGTAAAGAAATGCGAGTCCTTGGAGCGCAAGATTACGGATCAAGAGTCCGAGCTTGCGAAGGCCCACCAAAGCACACAAGAGGCCCGGGTTGAAGCCCAGGGCGCCATCCAGGAAATCCAAGAGGCCAGGAAAATCGCGGCGGGTAGGGCCTTTATAATGCAAAGCAAATTTGTGAAGAAAAGGTACCTCTTACTGACCCAGATTTGGAGTTCTCCAGGAGCGTTTGCGGATCTGCCGCGCAGCATTGCAGATGCTACGGAATTCTTCCGAGCCAAAGAGGGGAGCTCAACGGAGAAGTTGTTCTGGTCGCAATACCTTGCGCCAGAGCAGCCGGTGCCCCTCAGCGCTCAGCTGAAACTGCTGACCGAACTGCATAGGGCGGCTGAATTGGCCATGAAGGATTTGATAATCCGTCTATGGCCTGCCGAAGCCATACCCCAAAGCTACTTCGGGCTCATGAAGCGGCTGGTTGCTGCCTGCCCTCGGCTTGATGCCATCAAGCGGTCGGTCTGCATCGAAGGTGCGTGGATGGCCTTCGCCCGTGTCAAGATACAGTGGGCGAAGATGAACGCCGTCAAGCTCGCGACTAAGGGACAGCCCGCGGGCAAGGAGCACCGCATGCCAGAGCGATATTTTGATGATGTCCTGGAGGGATCCCGCATTGTAGCGGAGCAGTGCGCAAAAGACATTATCTTCGGATGAATATGTTATCCTATCCTGGACAATGAAACAAAACTGATATGTGATATAATGTTAGTTGTTTATATTAAGATTTTTCCTCCTGTGCGGCCATTTTCTTAAATCTGAGAGTTGGCCAGTCGTCGGCTTCAGCCCCCACGTAGGTAGTACGGGGGTGTTCGGGATAAAATCTAAACACTCTTTATCCAAAGTTTGGTCCTTGAATGAGGTGTTTAGCGCAACGAACCAGGCAACCGGACTATGTGGCTTTATCACCCTCACTTAGCTATAGGAGTTTTATAATAGAAATTTAGGCACAGCCCGTAGTATTCATGAATCCGAACTAGGGTGCTGTAAACACCGGATCGGGTAAAGACCGATTCGTCGCATAATGCGGAAAAAATCGCAAAAGATTTGTAACCTCCGAAGAGCTGACCGGCTCAAGCCGCATCATGACAGTCAGTTTTTGGCTTTCTCTACTGAGGTGCTCATCCGGATGAACCAGGGCACAATCGCAGTAGTTCTCCCTTTACTACCCTAGCCGATATAGTGGAACGTAAGGTAGTAAGCACAGGAGCCGGGCAACCCAACTATTGACCAAAGACATGATTCGGAGCCAATGCATATAATGCTAAATTCGGGGTGCCGAACTATACTGTAAAAAGTGTTCGGACTTTGTTGCCGTAATATGGGGCGTAATAAAGCCCCTGGCAAATTTAGGCCGTACCAAAGTGTACGGGTGCAATGGATAAGATTATCAAGAAAAAATGAAGTAGTAAGCTAGTGCCACAGAAGTTGGGCCGTGAACTGTTTTCATTACAAATTTATGGATACATCAAAGCGTATAAGTAGTGCAATAAACAACAGGGCAATTTTACATGCCATGACCAAGGGAGAGCTACGTGAGTGTCCTGAGGATAGGTAGAGTGATCGTCAAAAAGACTTCCTAGAGATTTCCGTATACCGCAATGCTTCTTGCTGTCTTGGTGTATCTATCCTTCGAAAGGACCGATGATCAGGCCGTCTTGAGGGGCCTATGGATAACCTGAAAAGGATGAAAAAGAAAAACTGAGAGTATGTGTGTCCAGGGGAGGTCGAGCCGTATTATGGACCACAATATAGTTATGCCTCCGTCTATGCCCATGGTATTTTAAGTGCGTAGTTATGTACACATGGTACGTATGCCGCCATTTGGCCGGGACGGAGACGGAGGCCGGATTGCTAGTCAAACTCCTGACGAGCCGGACTGTTATGCTGCGGAGTAGTCCAGATCCGCTTGACAGTGTCCGGGAGCTTGGCCACTGAATTAAGATTCTGTTTGGCAAGGCCGCTCTGTACTTCCGCTGCCAAGGCGGTGTGCTCCTCGGTACGGAGGGAGCGCTCCGTGTTTCCATTAACTGTTATGACACCGCGTGGACCCGGCATCTTGAGCTTGAGATAAGCATAATGTGGCACTACATTGAATCAAGCAAATGCGGTTCGTCCGAGCAGTGCATGATAGCCGCTGCGGAAGGGGACGATATCGATGATCAACTCTTCGCTTCTGAAGTTGTCCGGAGATCCGAAGACAACCTCCAGTGTGATTGAGCCCGTACAGCAGGTCTCTACACCTGGTATGACTCTTTTAAAGGTAGTTTTTGTGGGTTTGATCCTTGATGGATCGATGCCCATTTTGCGCACTGTATCCTGATAGAGCAGGTTTAGGCTGCTGCCGCCGTCCATGAGGACGGGCGTGAGATGGAATCCATCAACAATTGGATCGAGGACCAGTGCAGCTGAACCGCCATGACGAATACTGGTCGCATGGTCCCTGCAATCGAAGGTGATCGGGCAGGAAGACCATGGGTTGAACTTTGGGGCGACTGGCTCCATCGCGTAGACATCCCTGAGCGCTCATTTGCGCTCCCTTTTGGGGATATGAGTGGCGTATATCATGTTCACCGTTTTAACATGGGGAGGGAACTTCTTCTGTCCTCCTGTGTTCGGCGGACGGGACTCCTCGTTGTCGTCCTCGCTCTGCGACCCCTTCTCCTTGTGTTCGGCATTTAACTTGCCGGCCTGTTTAAACACCCAATAGTCTCTGTTGGTATGATTGGCTGGTTTATCAGGGGTGCCATGGATCTGACATGGACGATCGAGTATGCGGTCCAAGCTGGATGAGCCCGGATTGTTTCTTTTGTATGGCTTCTTCCGCTGGCCGGACTTGGAGCCACTGAAACCGGCGTTGACCGCCGTGTCATCGGCAGTGCCACCATTGCTTCGGCGCTTCTGCCTGTTGCGCCAGGGCTTTCGATTGCTATTCTTGGCTTCAGAGGTACCGGCATTGCTTGTAGTGTTATTGCTATGGGCTAGCCAACTATCCTCGCCCGCACAAAAGAGGGTCATGAGTGCCGTGAGGGCTGCCATGGACTTCGGCTTTTCTTGGCCGAGGTGACGAGCGATCCATTCGTCGCGGATGCTATGCTTAAAGGCCACTAGGGCTTCGGCATCCGAGCAGTCAACGATCTGGTTCTTTTTAGTTAGGAACCTGGTCCAGAATTTCCTGGCCGACTCTCCAGGCTGTTGAACTATGTGACTTAAGTCATCGGCATCTGGAGGTCGTACATATGTGCCTTGGAAGTTGTCGCGGAAGGCGTCTTCCAAGTCCTCCCAGCTGCCAATAGAGTTTGCAGGAAGACTGTTTAACCAGTGCCGAGCTGGCCCCTTGAGTTTTAATGGGAGGTATTTGATGGCGTGAAGGTCATCACCGCGGGCCATATGAATATGGAGAAGAAAATCCTCAATCCATACCGCGGGATCTGTTGTTCCATCGTATGATTCAATATTTACGGGTTTAAACCCTTCTGGGAATTCGTGCTCCATTACTTCATTAGTGAAGTAGAGGGGGTGTGCGGCGCCTCTATATCGGGCCACGTCACGACGTAGCTCGGATTGAGTTCGTTGGCAGTCTTCGGCCCGGGCGTGGTTATGTTTGTCACGTCTGGCTTGATAGCCGTCGTCGCGCGCCAGGGCATGCCCCCACGATCCGTAGATTGATCTGGACTGACCTCCTCTATTGTCCAGGTCCTGCCGCAGGTCATATGTATGACCCCGGGCTGTTATGTCTCTGCTTTTGTGGTGAGGTAGTATGGGCTGGTGTTCGGCTTGAGTTGCCGCTTTGTCCCGGCCACGTGGTGGTCAGTCAGCCGCATTATGTGTTGATGGCATGGGCTTAAGTGCCTCGTCGTTGAATTGGGGTAGCAGTTTATGCCTCGGATAACTTTTTAATGGGGCGCTCGAGTCTGTATTCCTCAGCTGCTAGGACATTAGTCCATCTGTCGTTGAGTAGATCTTGATCAGCTTGAAGCTGCTGCTGTTTCTTTTTCAGGCTCCTCGCAGTGGCGATTAGCCAACGCTTAAAGCGCTCTTGCTCGACGGGTTTCTCAGGCACGATAAAGTCTTCGTCACCGAGGCTCACCTCATCTTCGAAGGGTGGAAGATAGTTGCTGTCCTCCGAGTCTTCGTTTATGGCCTGTTCATTAGGGCTGGCTTGCCCATCTTCCCTATCATCCTGTTCGAATGTCGGCTCGACGGGATCTTCTTTGTCTTCGGCCTCATCCGGAGTATTGTTTTCTCTCGTGCCGGTATTGTTGTCTTTTCCACGGCGTGATTTAGAGCGGCGCCGCTGACGTCGGCACTTTGGCCGTGTCTCAGGAGGTTCATCCTCGACTGAATCTTTCTTGTTATCACCGTTATTCTCTTTGGTGGTATCCACCATGTACACGTCATATGAGGAGGTGGCTGTCCAGCGCCCAGTAAATGGCGAGTTTTGGGCCTGCTCCTCTCCGGCATCATCGTCCATACTGTTGATGTCTTCAGAGTCGTAATCGAGCATGTCGGTTAAGTCTTCGACAGTGGCAATGAAGTGGGAGGTGGGTGGGAAGCGAAATTCTCCGTCATCAGCCTCCAGTTCAAACCGGATATAGTTCGGCTGTGAGTCCCCCGCTAAGGAGAGGGTTTTTAGTGAGTTTAGCACATCACCCAAAGGTGAGTGCTGGAAGATGTCCGCGGAGCTGAACTCGACGATCGGCACTTGATCGAACTCGATGGGTGCGGACGCACGTGGTTCGGAACCTGTGGCCGGAGACAAATCTGAGGTTCCGGTGACACAGATCTCTTTTGAAGTTGGGTCTGTGTGCGGCTCCAACGCCGCAGAGTCTGTGTGCGGCTCCAACGCCGCTGAGTTTGCGGCTTCCGTGGTGGGGTTGAGCTTCCCGCCCTCGGATGGCGCAATCTGCTCCGGATCTAGGGCCAGAGCAGTTACGGGAGCTATCTCCCGGGTATGGTCCGATGACAGATTTAGGTCATGTTCATCGCGGTGGCAGGGAGCGGCTGCCATGGGCTTGAATCCATCGAAGATCAAGTCTCCGCGGATATCAGCAACGTAGTTCAAGCTTCCAAACCTAACCTGATGGCCAGGGGCATAGCTGTCGATCTGCTCTAGATGGCCAAGCGAGTTGGCCCGCAATACGAAGCCGCCGAATATGAAGAACTGGCCGGGGGAAAAGACCTCCCTCAAGGCAGCATCGTTGTGGATGATTGATGGAGCCATCGAGTCTTCTAGCGATGACACAGCGGAACTCTCAATGAAAGCACCAATGTCGGTGTCAAAACCGGCGGATCTCGGGTAGGGGGTCCTGAACTGTGCGTGTAAGGTCGATGGTAACAGGAGACGGGGGACACGATGTTTACCCAGGTTCGGGCCCTCTCTATGGAGGTAATACCCTACGTCCTGCTTGATTGATCTTGATGAATATGAGTATTACAAGAGTTGATCTACAACGAGATCGTAATGGCTAAAACCCTAGAAGTCTAGCCTATCTGATTATGATTGTGACTATGATTGCCTCTACGGACTAAACCCTCCGGTTTATATAGACACCGGAGGGGACTAGGGTTATACAAAGTCGGTTACAGAGAAAGGAATCTTCATATCCGAACGCCAAGCTTGCCCTCCACGCCAAGGAGAGTCCCATCCGGACACGGGAGAGAGTCTTCTGTCTTTTATCTTCATGGCCCATCAGTCCAGCCCGCATTACGTAGCCCGGACGCCCGAGGACCCCTTAATCTAGGACTCCCTCAGTAGCCCCTGAACCAGGCTTCAATGATGATGTGTCCGGCGCGCAGATTGTCTTCGGCATTGCAAGGCGGGTTCCTCCTCCGAATACTCCAAAACAGACTTCGAGCGCAGAAAATGTGTCCGGCTCTTCAAAACAAGTACCACACACAACCGCAGAGAGTATAATATTTCACGAGTCCAATCCGCTGACAACTTTTTGTAACGCGACACCATGTTCCTGCACGGTCATTATTTCGAACCGTTTTTTAGCCTCCCGCTCCACGCTTTAAGATGCGGTTTCTAGTGGCACGCCTTGTCACAGCAGAGATTGTGTCCCTTTAATACGGGATTCTCATCAATACGGGCGTGGGTAATCCAACCGTGCCATCTGCACGGCCCTTGGGAATGGGCGAGTTTTAAGGCGAGTGGGGAGGCGCTTGATATTCGCTACCTTTATAAGGAGATAAGGATTCACCCCCTTTCACCCACGCCTTCTCTTTCTCTGCCTCTCCATTCTCGAGCTCCAGCGCCCAAGTTTTCATCTTTTTCGCCTCAAAGAAGCACTCCGACCTTGTCCGAATCCAGAGCACAAGGCAAGTGGATGGCCTCCTCCATCAAGGAGAAGGACATCACGAAGCTCCGGGAGGCGGGGTATTTGGCCAAGGAAATCGCCCATCGGCTTCCGGCCAAGGGACAGATCATCCCCACCCCCAAGCCTCATGAGAGGGTGGTGTTCATCCCCCACTTCGTCCGCGGGTTAGGGTTTCCTCTCCACCCTTTTGTCCGTGGACTCATGTTCTACTATGGGCTAGATTTCCATGATCTAGCCCCAAATTCTTTCCTCAACATATCGGCATTCATTGTCGTGTGCGAGGCTTTCCTCCGCATCCCACCCCACTTCGGACTATGGCTCAAGATCTTCAATGTGAAGCCGAAGGTGGTGGATGGCCAACACGCAGAGTGCGGAGGCGCCATGGTGAGCAAGATGCCCAACGTCACATGGCCCAAAGGTACCTTTGTGGAGACCGTCAAAGGGTGGCAGCAACTGTGGTTCTATATCACAGAGCCCCGCGACGCCACCTGGGCCACGGCTCCAGAATTCAAGTCCGGAGCCCCAATGCGGCTCACCTCCTGGCTAGAGAAGGGCCCGAATTGGACATTGTCAGACGAGCTGACAGCGCTGTAGGCGCGTATCCAGAGCATGGTGGACAAGAACATCAAGCTTGTCAAAACCGGCGGATCTCGGGTAGGGGGTCCCGGACTGTGCATCTAAGGTCGATGGTAACAGGAGACGGGGGACACGATGTTTACCCAGGTTCGGGCCCTCTCTATGGAGGTAATACCCTACGTCCTGCTTGATTGATCTTGATTAATATGAGTATTACAAGAGTTGATCTACCACGAGATCGTAATGGTTAAAACCCTAGAAGTCTAGCCTATCTGATTATGATTGTGACTATGATTGCCTCTACGGACTAAACCCTCCAGTTTATATAGACACCGGAGGGGACTAGGGTTATACAAAGTCGGTTACAGAGAAAGGAATCTTCATATCCGAACGCCAAGCTTGCCCTCCACGCCAAGGAGAGTACCATCCGGACACGGGAGAGAGTCTTCTGTCTTGTATCTTCATGGCCCATCAGTCCGGCCCACATTACGTAGCCCGGACGCTCGAGGACCCCTTAATCCAGGACTCCCTCAGCGCGCTCCTCAGGAGCTTCTCTTGGTGACGACATAGTTAGAGTACCAGAACGACCTAGGAAGGCCCCTCGACAAGCTCCGGAGCCTTGAATGGCATGCCCCCGCGAGGCCTGCGGGGGGCAATTTGCGTAGGCTTTCTTGGCGAAGAGGCCTTTCGTAGGCCTCTAGAGCCCCCTAGCGAGGGCCGGCCGTTATTAACGCGCCGGGGCACAATGCCCGGAAGGGCTAGGAGGCGAGCACTCCTGAGGCCGAGGGGCCAAAATCGGTGCATGCCCGCTAGCTCGTTAGAGAGTGCCGCACGAGGATTCGGACACCAAGGCCTTGGCGAGGTGTGCGCGTGAGCGGCCTAAGCCGGCTCAGGCGTACCGTGCCCAGTCTCCGCTCGTGGGGTGTGATGGAGTGGGCTACTGGCAACCACTACACTGCTTAAGAACAAAACTCAAGAGGGGAAACACTGCAGGGAGCAACGAAAAGAAAAAGAAGAATTCCCTCGCTTTGAATAAAGACGCGAAAACCTCAAATTTCATTCCAAGAAACAGCAAATTTGGGTACAAAGGCAAGCAAAAGAACAGCCGTGTCCGGCTCCTACACTAGTCTTCTAGTCTTCCCGCCAGCGCGGAGCATGGGGCTTCCACTAGGCGTGGGCATAGTCGCTGAAAGACCGTGTCGTCCGCCAGCGCGTAGCATGGGGCTTCCACTTGGGCGTGGGTGGGAGCCCCCGCGGGGTCGAGGAGCGATGCACCGGGAGACTCCGGGGCATGTACAGCCCCACTCATTATTACGTTAGAGTGTCACGGGTAGAACTTGCGGAGGTGCTGGATGTTCCAGGCATTCTGGATGGGGACCCTGTCCTGCGTCTCCAAGCGCATGGCGCCTAGCCTGGAGACATGGGCGATCCTGAACGGGCCCTCCCACATGGGTGAGAGCTTGTGAAGGCCCTACCTGGAGAGGACCCGCCTCAGGACAAGGTCACCCACCTCGAGGGTCCGGGAGCGGACGCTACGACAATGGTATCGCCGCAGCGCCTGCTGGTACCTCGCTGCGTGGAGCGATGCTTGGCGGCGGGCTTCCTCCCCGAGCACGAGGTCTATTCCCCGTGAGGCATCCTGACGCACCTCGTCGAATGCCAAGACCCGCGGGGAGCGATGCCTGACCTCGTGTGGGAGGACCGCCTCAGCCCCGTAGATGAGGAAGAACGGGGTCTCACCGGTGGGCTTAGTCGTGGTGGTGCGGATGGACCACAACACGAACTAAAGCTCACCGAGCCAACCCCTGCCACAGGCCTCAAGCTTTTTCTTGAAGCTCCTTGTCTTGAGGCCCCTCAGGACCTCCGTGTTGGCGCACTCAGCCTGGCCGTTGCTCCGAGGGTGCGCCACCGAAGCGTAGCATATCTGCGTTCCAAGGTTAGCACAATATGCCCTGAAGAGGTTGCTGGTGAATTGGGAGCCATTGTCAGTAATGATATGGTTGGGGACCCCAAAATGGCTCATGAGGCCCTTGATGAACTTGATGGCGGAGCCAGCGGGGATGGTGTGCACAGGCTCCACTTCTGCCCACTTGGTAAACTTGTCGACGATGACGTAGAGGTAACGGTATCCACCGGCCGCCCGAGGGAACGGGCCCAAGATATGCTGCCCCCAGACCGTGAAGGGCCATGAGAGCGGGATGGTCTGGAGGCTTTGCGCGGGCTGATGGATCTGCTTGGCGTGGAACTGGCAGGCCTCACAGGATCGCACTAGCTCGGTGGTGTCGTGGGCCAGTAGAACCCATCGCGGAACACCTTGCCAATGAGGGTGCGCGATGAAGAGTGGTGTCCGCAATCTCCACCGTGGATGTCGGCCAATAGCTCTTGCCCTTGCTCCCTAGATATGCATCGCAGCGAGACGTCGTTGGGGCGCTTCCGGTACAGCTCACCATCCTGCAGGCAATAAGCAGTAGCTTGGCAAACCACGTGCTCCGCGTCCTCTTCCTTCTCCGGTAAGGTGCCACGGAGAAGGTAGACCTTGAACTCCTGAGTTCAGCAGCCGTCTTGCAGCTCCAACGCCAGGAGTAGGCAGGCCCCCAAGGTCAAGCCGCAGGGCGGGGCGCCTGAGGGCGGGGCCGGCGGTGGCTCCTCCTGGAGTAGCGCCGGACCTGCGACTGGTGGCGCTACCGATGGCTCGAAGAGCCTCTCCTCGAAGACGCCGGGCTTCTAGGGCTTGCGGTGAGACACCCTCTTGGCGATGTCGTCTGCTTCCTTGTTCGTACCACACGGGATGTGCTGCAATTCCAAGCCCAGGAAATGCTTTTCAATTTTACGTACCTCCTCCAAGTAAGCCTCCATGTGCTCGTCTTAGGTTTGTACTCTTTGTTGGAGAAGTTGACGAGGAGCTGGGAGTCACCCTTGATGGTGAGGCGCTTGACCCCCAGGGCGGCCACGGCCCTAAGGCCAGCAATCAAGCACTCGAATTCTGTGATGTTATTGGAGACCTTTTCACCATGCTGAAAATAGAGCTGCAAAGCATAGTAAAGCTTGTCCTTGGTCGGCGAGATGAGTACGACTCCATCCCCCGCGCCCTGCCGCTCGAAGGCACCGTTGAAGCGCATGGCCCAACCATCAGGTGCCTCATTGCCAGGGACGAGGGATTGGCCCTCGTCCTGTCCTCGATCTAGAGCGTCCATCCATTCTGCTACAAAATCGGTGAGGGCCGCACCTTTAATGACTCTAGTCATGCTGAACTCCAGCTGGAAAGCCTACAGCTTGATGTTCCAGTCTGCAACCCTTCCGGCGGCGTTGGGGCTACGGAGCACCTTCTCCAAGGGGTATGTAGAGACGACCTTGATGGGGTGGCCCTGGAAATAATGGCACAGCTTCCTCGAAGGGACCAGAAGCGCGAGCAGAAGCCTCTGCTGCATGTGGTAACGCGCACGTGCATCTCGTAGCACTGTGCCGATGAAGTACACCGGGTGCTCGACGAGAGTCAAGGCATCATCGGCCCCTTGTCCTGCGCGTGACATGAGGGACTCGGGGGCCTCTCCGGCCTCTGGAGCAACTGGATTCTCAGGAGCGCCATCCTGGGGCAGCGAAGGCTATGCGACTCCCTGTGGGCCACCTTGTCTTGCGCCTGCACAAGCCGGCGATTTCCGAACCGCCACGAGCGCTGCACTAGCTGAGTGGGGGGCGGTCGCCAAGTAAAGAAGCAAGGGCTCACGAGGGCGAGGCGCCACCATGACAGGTGGACTCGTGAGGTATCTCTTGAGGTCCTGAAAGGCCGCCTCAGCCTCTGGGGTCCACTCAAAGGGGCCCTTCTTCTTCATTAGCTTGAAAAAAGGGGAGGGCGCGCTTGCCAAGCTTGGAGATGAAGTGCCCCAAGGAGGTCACGCAGCCCGTGAGCTTCTGCATCTCTTTGAGGGTCTGAGGTGGGCTCATCCTCTCTATCTCCTTGACTTTCTCAGGGTTGGCCTTGATCCCTCTGTGCAATACTAGGAAGCCTAGCAGCTTGCCAAACGGGACCCCAAACATGCACTTCTCCGGGTTGAGCCTCAGGTTTACCTTGCGCAGGCTGGCGAATGTCTCCTCCAGGTCTTCGATCAGGGTCTTTGCCTTTCGCGACTTGACCACGATGTCATCAACGTATGCCTCCACATTTCTCCCCAGCTGTGTCCCGAGGGCTATGTGCATCAATTTCAAGAAGGTCGCTCCGGCGTTCCGCAGCCCGAAGGGCATGCAGGTGTAGCAATACACACCGCACGGGGATATGAAGGTTATTTTCTCGATGTCCTCCACTGCCATCTTGATTTGGTGATACCCTGAGAAGGCATCCAAAAACACAGCAGATCGCACTCAGCCTCTTGCAATTTTGCGAACCTCCTGTACGATGAATTCCTACTTCTCTTGTGCTTGACGCCGCGCCTTTTGCTTCACTGGGCGCGCACCAGGGCACATGGACGCCGCAGCTTTGTAGGCAAGCCTGAGGGTCCGGACCGCGTCCTTCGCATCCCCGACCACCGTGACAATGCCGCTATTGCCCGGCATCTTGATGACGTTGTAACCCGAATGGGTCGCTGGCATGAACTTGGCAAGGGCCGGGTAGCCCAAGACGGTGTTGTACGGAACGTTGATGCGGGCCACGTCGAAGTCGATGAGCTCGGTGCGGTAGTTGTCACGTGTGCCGAAGGTGACTGGGAGGCGTATCTGCCCTAGGTGGGTGGTCGAGCCCTTAACCACCCCCGAGAAGGGCTTGGTGGGCATGAGCTGGTCGTAAGGCATCTGAAGCAGGTCAAAAGCCTCCACAGAGAGGACGTTGAGGCCGGCGCCGCTGTTGATGAGGGTCTTAGTGACCGCGACGTTGCTGATGGTGGGCGTGCACAGCATGGGGAGCGCATCGGTGCCAACCGTGGTTTCAGGGTGATCCCTAGAGTCAAAGGTGATGTCGGTCTCAGGCGCCTCGCGGCCTCGAGAGGCCTCGTGCCCTGGCCGAGTAGCTTGTGCTTGACGGAAGCTTGACGTGGCGGCCTGAGGCGGGCGCCTGCGCCCCATCGATGATGGACGCGACTGCGAGGGGCACCGGCGCCGCAAAGCGCGTGATGAATCGGTCGCGGAGCTCCTCCCAGGAAGACACCGAGGCCTCAGGGAGGCCGCGCAGCCAGGAGCGTGGCATCTCCGTGAGGGCCATGGGGAGCCAATTTGCCATGGCCTTGTTGTCGCCACCCGCCGCCTGGATGGCCTGCGCGTACAGCCGGAGGAACTCCTCAGGGTCCGCCGCGCCGTGATACCATGGGGGCAGCGCTGGCCGGAACCTCTCCGGCCTCTACACCCGCTGCAGGCTGGGAGTGAAGGCCGGATGGCCCGCTACGCCCCCGTAGGCGCCCAGCGGCCAGGTCGGTGGGACGGCGCCCGCCATGGGAACCACGAAGCGAGGGCGGAGTGTGGTTGGCGAGGAGGTGGAGCTTCGACGTGCCCCTACCTGGCGCGCCAAATGTCGGATTCAGGGCTCCGCAGACCCAAGAAGGTTTGAACTCTGGGGCGTGTGCGAAGATCTCAACCTCTCAAGTCTCAAGCTCGTCACCCTACAGCCTAGCCTCGCCAGATACACGCTCGTCAGGGAAGAAGATGGACACGACAGTTTACCCAGGTTCGGGCCACCTTGCGGTGGAAAACCCTACTCTTGCTTTGAGGTGGATTGGCCTCACGAGGAGGTTTGAGGATGAACTGGTACAGTGGGTGAGCTGCCTCGCGAGGGCTTAGGGGGTGAGAATCAGTCGACCCCCTCTACGGTGGTGGCTAACCTATATTTGTAGTGGCCTTGGTCCTCTTCCCTCAAAACTTAGGCTGGAAGGGATCCCACAGTGGCCAATTCGAAAGGGGACAAGTAGTACATCTTATCCTGACGAAAGGTGGTCTTCGCCTACGAAGCTTCTGGTCGTGATGCAGCGGTGGGCTCGGCGATGACATTCATCCTGCCGAGCTCGTGGTCTTGGTCTCATTGAACCGGAATGGAAACCTTTGGAGGGCTCCTTGGGAACCCTCGCCTGTCCTTGCTCCCGTAGCACCGAAAGGGAAACTGCCTCCTCTGCGCCCGCTGGCGCCCGCCTGGCCTTGGTCGTCATGGCTCACGCCATCTCAGCCTCGGGAGGCTGAGCACCTGCATGGAAGTCTCCGCTCCTCGGGAGGTAGCCTGGGAAGGCCGCTCCTCTGGAGGTCTTGAAGGTCTTACCACTGGGCCATACCAGGCCGTCGAGGGGGCCATGCCGTGGGCCGCAGGCAGGCAAGTCTGGGTACCCTGGTTCCCAGAATGTGGATAGTCAAAGAGTTCACCAGGGAAGCACATGGTGAGTAAAGAGGTTGAATATGCATAAACTGTTTGGGGCGCCATGTCTAACACAATCTTCCCTTTGTAGCAGCTGAGTCCCTAGGTCAACTAAAAAAGGACTTGGACGCAGCCAAAGAATCCCAAAGGTATGCCGAATCACAGGAAGAAGCTGGCCACCAAGTACTGGCCCGAAGCCATCATGAAAAGAACAAACTCAAGGTGGAAAACCAGCAGCAGGCCAAAGAAATCGTGAGTTTGAAAACTCAATTGGTGCAAGCCCTGGAGGAGAACCAGAGATTAAAAGGCGGCATGTTTGGTAAGTGATATTTCAACTTATGATCACGTAGATATGCGTGGTTCATGAATGTAAAGGACATGCCATGCCTTGTGTTAGATCTCCTTACCGGGTGGCCCGAAGAAGAGGTCAATTCATTTGGAGGGAACCTTTTAAAGGAATTGTCCATCATGCATGAGTGAGCTCGAAAAGCTATGAAGAGCATGGTCAAGGCATTATGGCCGACCGAGATGCCTCCAGTAGGGATGGCCGAATTGGCCAACCGTTTCAAAGGAGCTCGGCGTCGCCTTGAGTTATGGAAGATATCAGCTTGCCGAGAAGGAGCACGGGAGGCCTGGGCAATGGTGAAGACCCGTTTTACCAAACTCGAGCCAGAGCATATGGTTCATGTTCGGCCGGCAGGGCCGGACGGGCAAGAAATACCCCTCCGCTTGGTATATGACCAAGTGATGCCTGCTGCTCGGTACTCCCAAGAGGAATGTGCCCTAGATAGCTTGATAGATAATGTTGACAAGGAGCAGGGTGTTTGATTCTATGTATCTATGTGCTTTATATCAAGCATTCTCTATCCTCACTGTAAACGCTGTCTTAACTGGCCATCGGCTTCCGCCTCCCCGGCCAGTGGCCGGGGAGTGTTCCGTACTAAGTGACCTGAGGGAACAGGAAATCGCTTCGGGTAACCAGGTAATCCGGCCAATTGGTGTGAATAGAAAAAAGCGCGTGCGGAGAGTTATGTTATATTACTTTTTAACGTAAGAAACATCTTCCAAAGAAAATAGTTCCTCCATGGATTCCTTTCTTTGGGTTTGTCATGTTGACCATAGAGGTTTTATCTGGATACCTACAGTATGCGGGTGTTAGTCATTTTGGGAACAGAACCCCAGAGTTTTGGTGGTGAACACCAAATTATTTTCACTTCCCTCGTGGCCGACCCATTAATTTCTTAAGAACGCTAGCTTTTGGCTTCACCCGTATGAGGTACGTATGCGGCTGACCCGGTCATAACAAGCGCAGAGGTGCTCCCTTTACCCCCTAGCCGAACAATCAAGAACGTAGGGGGTAAGCACAGGAGCCAGGCAACCCAGCTTGGCAAAAACTTAAGTGAAATTGGTGCATATAATGGCTTGAAATGGTATAGGAAGGGTGCAAACACAACAAAGGCGAATAGGTGCACGAAAAGTATATTGATTGGCTTATTTAAAGGAGCCCCCAGGTAGATCCAGGTAGTACATTTGAAGATGTATACATAAAGAGCCTAACAGAGTTCGGTTTATCCAAACATAGCCTGGGAGGTGCTAACCACCCCAAAAAGAAAAAAGAAAAAAAGAAAAAACTATAACAAAGAAAAGGCTAGTTGAAGTGACGACACCGGACTAGCCGTAGAAGCGCCGAAGATGAGCTGCATTCCATGGGTTTGGTTCAAGGCAATTATCCACTGGGTTACGAATACGATATGCTCCTCCTGCTAACACTTCATCGATTATGAAGGGACCCTCCCATTTGGGCGAGAGCTTATTCTTCTGCTTCTTAGGGAGACATAGGACAAGTTCGCCTACATTGTATGCCTTCGCCCGAACTTGCCTGCTCTAGTAGCGCCGGGCCTGCTGTTGATAAAATGTAGAGCGGGCGCAAGCTATGTCATGCTCTCCTTCCAGGGCGTCTAGGTCGTCCTGCCGATCTAACTCGGCTTCCTTTTCCTCATACATGCGCACTCTAGGCACGTCATGAATGAGGTCACAGGGGAGGACTGCCTCTATGCCATACACCATGAAAAAGGGCATGTATCCCGTTGACCGGTTGGGGTGGTGCGCAGTCCCCATTATACGGAGTCAAGCTCGTCCACCCAGTGGCAATTGGATTCTTTCAGGGAATGGACCAGGCGACGCTTTATGCCACTCATGATTAGTCCATTGGCCCGTTCGACCTGTCCATTGGTCTGTGGGTGATACACTGAAGCATAGTCGAGCTTGATGCCCATGTTAGCGCACCAGCCTTTGACCTCCTGGGCTGTAAAATTGGATCCATTGTCCATTATTATGCTGTGGGGGACACCGTAACGGTGAACCACGCCGGATATAAAGTTGATGACTGGTTCAGACATAGCTGAAGTTACTGCTTTTACCTCGATCCATTTAGTGAATTTGTCGACCATAACCAATAAGTATTTCTTTTTCTTGGTCCCCCTTTAAGTGGTCCGACCGTGTCCGGCCCCCAGTCCACAAAAGTCCAGGTAATCGATATTGTCTAGGGAGGCGTGGGGGGCATGTGGCTTTGATTTGCAAAAAGCTGGCATCCAACACAGTGTTGGACTAGAGTGTGTGTGTCCGCATGAGCGGTGGGCCAGAAAAACCTTGCTCGGAAGGCCTTGCTTACCAGGGCCTGAGCTGCCGCGGGGTGGCCGCCCATGCCAGCATGTATCTCAGGCAAAAGTTGCTGCCTCTCCTCTTCAAATATGCATCTCTGGTGTGCTCCGGTAGTGCTTTTCTTGTATAGCTCGCCCTCGTGGACCTTGTAGGCTTTAGAACGGCGGACTATGCATCACGCCTTGGTCTGGTCATCGGGGAGCTCTTGCCGGAGAAGGTTGGCAAGGAAGGGCTCAGTCCATGGTGCAATTACTGCCATGACTTCGTGAGCCGAAGGTGTTTCTTCGAGTGCCGAGTCGCTGATGATTTCGTCGTCTGGCTCAATGTCCGGAGGGACGATCTGTTCGGGGCCATTGGCTGCCGCGTCTTTGCCCCCGTCCTGCCACACCATGGATGGCTTGAAAAGCCGTTCTAAGAAGGTGTTCTTAGGGACTGGGTCACGTTTAGCGCCCATGCGGGTGAGGACGTCCGCAGCTTGATTGCTGTCTCTAGAGACATGGTGAAATTCTAATCCTTCGAACCGGGCTGATATTTTAAGGACGGCGTTCCAATATGCCACCATTTTTGGATATTTGGCATCAAACTCGACGTTGACTTGGGATATGGTGAGGTTAGAGTCTCCCCACACCTCGAGCCGTTGTACACCCATTGACGTCGCCATCCAAAGACTGTGCAACAGAGCCTCATATTCAGCTGCGTTGTTGGAATCCGTGTACATAATCTGTAGTACATATCGGATATTGTCGCCCCTAGGAGATGTAAGGATCACCCCAGCCCCCAATCTGGGCAACATCTTGGAGCCATCAAAGTACATTGTCCAATTGGAGTATGTACTATATTCCCGGGGGAGCTCGGCTTCTGTCCATTCGGCGAGAAAATCGGCCAACACCTGAGATTTAATAGCTCGGTACGGTTTGTAACCGATTTCGAAGGGAAGGAGCTCTATGGGCCATTTAGCAATGCGGCCTGTGGTGTTTGTGTTGTTGATGATGTCATTCAGGGGTACCTTGGATGCCACCATGACTGAACACTCTTGAAAGTAGTGTCGGAGCTTTCGGGATGCCATAAAAACTGTATAGGCTATGTTTTGATGATGTGGATACTGGGATTTGCATGGGGTAAGCTGTTCTGATACGTAGTAGACTGGCTTCTACACCCAGAACTTGTGGCCCTCCGCTTCTGGTTCTACCACGAGGACCGCACTCACTACTTGATTTGTGGCCGAGATGTATAATAACATTGGTTCGCCTACGCCGGGTGCTGGTAGTATAGGGTTGCCTGCTAGTAGTGTTTTTATTTCCTCCAGTGCAGTAGTTGCTTCATCGGTCCACTCGAAGTTTTTGGTCTTTTTGAGCAATCTGTAGAGCGGTAGTGCCTTTTCACCAAGGCGGGAGATAAAGCGGCTCAAGGTTGCCACGCAGCCCGCCAACTTCTGGACATGTTTCAGCTCCGTGGGTATTGCTAGCTGGGATAAAGCTTGGATTTTAGCCGGATTGGCTTCTATCCCCCTAAGGGAAACAATGAAGCTAAGCAGTTTTCCGGCGGGAACCCCAAAGACACATTTGGCTGGGTTGAGCCGTATATCGTAAGCCCGCAAATTTTTGAAGGTCTGGCGGAGGTCGTCTACCAACTGGCTTACGTGTTTGGTTTTATTGACCATGTCGTCTACATATGCTTCGACTGTTTTGCCAATTTGATTTTCTACGCATGTTTCAATCATGCGCTGATATGTGGCGCATGCATTCTTCAACTCGAAGGGCATTGTGTTCAAGCAGAATGGCCCATAGCGGGTGATGAAGGCGGTTGCGGCTTGGTCAGACTCCTTCATCTTGATTTGATGGTATCTGGAGTAGGCGTCCAGGAAGCACAGTGAGTCATGTCTAGCGGTGGCGTCAATGATCTAGTCTATGCAGGGTAAGGGGAAGGGATCCTTAGGGCAGGCTTTATTTAGGTCTTTAACATCGACGCATGGCCACCAGGATTTGTCCTTCTTGGGCACCATGACCAGATTTTCCAACCACTCGGGGTGTTCTATTTCTCGGATGATTCCGACTTCAAGTAATTTTGCTAATTCTTCCCCCATAGCTTGATGCTTAGATTCGGAAAATCGGCGCAGCGCCTGTTTAACTGGCTTGAAGTCCTTGATTATGTTCAGGCTATGCTCTGCAAGTCTTCGTGGGATTCCTGGCATATCCGAAGGGTGCCAGGCAAATATGTCCCAATTCTCGTGCAGGAATGTCCGCAATGCTTCATCGACTGCGGAGTCCAGCTAGGCTCCAATGGATGCTGTATTGTTGGGGTCCATTGGATGCACTTGGAATTTGACTATTTCATCAGCTGGTTTGAACGATGTGGATTTGGGCCTTTTACAGAGGATCACGTCGTCCCTATCCACCCTCGCGCGGAGTGTAGTTAATTCCTTGACTGCGAGAGCCTCGGATAATGCTTCGAGGGCGAGCAATGCTATTTTGTTTTCGGCTCGAAGGGCTCTATCCGGATCGCTTGGGATTGTGATCACGCCACTGGGCCCTGGCATTTTGAGTTTCATATACCCGTAATGTGGTATTGCCTGGAACCTTGCGAATGCATCATGCCCCAACAGGGCGTGGTATCCAATATGGAAGGGCACAATGTGGAAGAGTAGTTCTTCGGACCTGTAGTTCTCGGGAGTGCCGAATACTACATCGAGAGTGACTCGTCCGGAGCAGCACACCTCTCTGCCGGGGATAATTCCTCGAAAGGTAGTGTATCTCTGTTCGACGCGAGATCTATCGAACTGCATTTTGTCAAGGGTATCCTCATAAATGAGATTTAAACCGCTGGCTCCGTCCATAAGCACCTTGGTTAGTCTAAAGCCGTCCACTATGGGATCAAGGACTAGTGCGGCGGGTGCTCAGACGGGGCAGGCCCTTGGCACGTCTTCTTCGTCGAAGGTGATTGGTGCATCCTTCCATGAATTTGCGGTTGTCACCTGGTGGACTTGACCGAGCTCTCGAAGGGCTCTTTTCCTCTGATTATTTGAAGAGAATGTCTCATAGATCGTCAGAACCTCAGTGTCGTTCTACGGGGGTGTTGCTGACCGCCTACTGGCGGGTGTGACTCCGAGGATAGCTTCCCCACTCTTAGCCACCTGCCTGACCACCCAACAAGCTCGAAGGATGTGGGTTGGATTTGTGTTCACCAAGACCGAGTGTATGGGGCATGGTTTGTCCAGTTGCTCATCCAGGACTGTTCTGGGTCCGGTGAGGGATCTATTCTTCTTTTCGGCGGGCTCATGTTTGGGTGACCATCATGGGTATACGTGTTTTGCCCGAGCTTTTCTAGGTTGCCCGACATGGGTTGACTCCACGCACATTTGTTGTGCCTTCCAGGCGCTTTCCATGGCGCAATATTTGCCTACCAGATCCGATAGCTCGGTGAAGCTTTGCATGTCGCGACGGGCGAGGGTATTCAAGGTTCCTTCATCTTGGCAGTTATATCGAAAGGTCGTTATGATTTCTTGGTCGTAGCAATCCGTCATCCCGTCTTTGACCAGGAGGAATCTAGCCCAGAAGTGATGGACCATTTCTCTGGGCTGCTGCTTTATGTACATTAAATCCCAAATGTCAGAATTTCCCGAGTTACTTGGAGAGTACTCGATGTGGGGGTGGGGGGGAAAAACTTTGCGTTCCAACGCGTTGCATATCTGGAACTTTGGCAGCGGTGTCCAGCACCACCGCGGTATCCAGCACCACCGCGGTATCCGGCATGCCAAGTTTAGAATCCGGACTGTCAATTGCATACTATCGCACAGACTCGATGTCATGCATCAAGTTGAGGCTTGGTTTCGGGCTCTCTTCACAGCGAACATCGAACTCCGGGCCAGAAGCCTGGGCGAGATAATTGCAAACCCGGACACAGTTTGTTTTTAACCTTGGTGACTGCGAGCCCTCGGCCAAGTCCTCGATGGTGGCGATGAGGTGTGTGATGGGTGGGATGTAAACTTCCCTGTTATCAGGTTTGAGCCTGATCTGATCGTAGACTGAGGATTGGCCGTCGAAGATTCCCATGGCTCGGATCTGGTCTAGTAGATCATTCAATGATGAAAGGTCTGTCGGGTCCATGCCCTCCGAATATTCGGCACTGACCTGCAGTATAGCCACTCCGGGGATGTTTGAGGTTGTGCCTAGGCGGTATTCGGCCGGAACTAGCTCGGTCGAACTGATGGGGTCGGGCTTTAAGGCCGGGCTCCGTGTAACATCAGTTCCCGTCCGGTTAACCACTCCCGAAGTTAAAGCATCAGGATTGGTAAGCTTTTTGAGGGGAGCTGAAGATTTTGTTAGAGTAAGACCTCCCCGGGAGTCGGCGGTGAATTCTAGGTTCCCGAACCTGAACTCCTGGCCGGGGGCAAAGTTTCCAACCTGTCCAAGATGACTGGTCAGATCGGCGCACAGTACGATGCTACCAAATACGAAGGTCTAGCCGTGGACAAAGATGTTCCTGGTGTGGATGGCGTCGTTGATGAATAGGCGAGCCATTAATCCTTTCGGTGACCCAATAGCGGAACTCTCAATGAAAGTACCAATGTCGGTGTCAGAATCGGTGGATCTCGGGTAGGTCATCTCGAGCTATGGATCTTGGATCAATGGGGAACAAAGGACGAAGGACACGATGTTTACCCAGGTTCGGGCCCTCTCAAAGAGGTAAAACCCTACGTCCTGCTTGATTATATTGAAGTGTATAGGATGATTACAGAGTCGATCTACCACGAGATCAGATGAACTAAACCCTAGGCGAGTAGGATGATGGTTGTTGTTCTAGCCTCTACGGACTAAGCCCTCTGGTTTATATAGACACCAGGGGTACTAGGGTTTCACATAGTCAGTTACAAGGAAGGAATAATCATGCTGATTCTTCTTATCTTGACTTGGAGGACACACCAAGGCATGAAAGATCTCCTCTTCGGATATGGAGTAGCCTCATAGTTCGGTCTTCTAGTAGTTGTAGTGTAGCCGACAAGTCCGTCCCATAAGAGATAGGTTGGACACCCGAGGACCCCCTAGTCCAGGACTCCCTCACAAGTAACCAGAAGCCAGAAGCACCCATGGAGGAAATGGACGCGAGCGGCAGTCGACTATGTGAGATCATCCAAGATGCCGGCTTTTCGCCTCGCACTGCGCATCATTTCTAGACGGTGCTAGCAAACTCTGGCGATATAGCCCTCAGCGACGTCAGCTTTGCCTCTAGCATGGACGAGATGATGGTCCGCTCCATCCGCAAGTTCACCGCCATCAAGAAGCGCGCGGACAACCTTGTCATACTCCTCCAGCCGGTGTGCCCAGGCTCCTTGTTGCCTGCCACTCTCAACGGCCTCCATGGTGATGACCTCTTTCAAGCATTGGTGGCCCTGCAGCTGCCGAATGTCACGATGAAGAATGTCCACCTCGAGGCTGCGCTCGTCGTGCAATGCCTCGCCATGCAAGAAATCGTTGACCTACACATCCATGACTACAAGGAAATTGTCTACATAGGCCACTACAGGGCCAGGGATGATGCAAAGATGTTGGCCTTCTTCAACCGGTTGGAATCTTTAGACACCATTGTTCAGAAGCACGTTGACCTCGCGATGAAAGCCGCTGCTCCTCAGCCACCGTTCGGTGGGCCGGCGCCCTAAGTCGAGGAGGAGGTCATCAGTGGATGCATCTTTCTTCTTGTCTCCTGTAACCAACACTACATTGCCTCGTGGCCTTAATGTGTTATTGTATGGCATTATTATTCGAGTCATAAATGACATGTGTGATCCCTTGCTCTTATTTGGCATTAATTATATGTAGTATCGCTGTCTTCATCCTGGTTTACTTGTCACCATCATGTTTTGTGCCAAATTTTGATTTTAGATTAATGTACGAGACCCAACCTACCAAACTATACTATATATATTGGCGTAACAACCAAACTTATAAATTTAAAATTGACCGGTACATGTCAAGAGTTCAAAATAAGAAAGTGGAAAAAGTACAGCACGCATGTGTCATTCACATAGCACCCCACACAGTCGTTCCGGCCAGCCGCTGAGCACGCATTGGCTTGGCATTTTCTATCTACAAGTTAAAAAAGGTAAAGACTTCCGCGTTCGCGTCGCACCCCCACACAGTCGGTCCGGCACGCCACTCAAGCTAGGGAACGCTTGTTGTTTTAGCATTTTCACTAGCAGGTGGGGCCGCAGTTGAGCAAATTGACTATCGGAAAATCCCCACTCTACCCACCACGCGTCGACTGAGTTAGAATTAGAAGAGAGAAACGAGGAGGGAGAAGAGCTAGCTGTAGCACGGACGCCGTTGTCAGATGGGACTCGTGCTGATAGAATAGGAGTACTGATTACTCGTACGTCTAGTACCACTAGTTGGGTGCGTGCGACTAGACCTGTCATCATTTTAGGACTCCTGTTCGAACCACAGCTGCGCTTCATAGTACATCATTTTTCACGCATTTTTCCTCCTATATGTACCCCTAGGCTATTTCTACGTGCTTCCTTTCGCCGACAGGTGGGACATAGAGCATCTAGGTCGAAGTGCATGCATGACTCCGAGCATCTCCAACCATGCCGGCGTACTTTACATTTGAGACCTGACAAATTACATGCAAACCCCCCGCAGAAGAATAAATAAATGAATTACTACATGCAAACCGGATTATTTTCATAGAAGCCAGAGCATGTTCATTACATTTTGGACATAATGCATTAAAAGAAAATGACCGGACCTAAACTAGTCTAAGGGCCTCTTTGATTCCCAGGATACTGAAAACACAGGAATGGGGAGGAGTGATAAATCCAATAGGATTAACAAAGAGTATTCAATGCCACAGAAAATCAAAGGAATTTTAAAAATTGGTTGGAGAAAAAATTCCTATGGAATTCGATCGTATGTACTAGTGTCAAAACTGCTCTTATACTTATGGGATGGAGGGAGTACTAGCTAAGCTGCAATGACGCAATTGCTCCGAAGATGGCGATGAACCGAGAGGAGGAAGCGGTGGCGTGTGTTTTGTACATGCTAGAGACTGGACTGTAGTACATTGTTTTTTATGGCCATATCACCATATTGTTTTCTATGGCCTATCGCCTGCTGGTTCACTGGGCTGCCGTGTTTTGCACTCCTCCGATGTACTAGTGTGTGTGTGTGTGTGTGTACTCTGCATGATTCTTTGCTCCTTCTTACGTCGCCGACATGAGGGAGAGCCAGCATCCGGGTCGATGTTTCATGCACCATATTAGAGTGGGGAACGGAAGGGGAGCCTCACCTCGGTCGTAGCGCCACATAATAATGACTATAATGAGTAGTCATATCACAAGACCCCACCTTTCCAGCAGTAAGGAGCCGTCAAATCACACATCCCTACCTTTCCAGCAGTAAGTTGAATCCGCTACTCCCTCACCCTCCTTGCCTCTCTGTCATACCAGCTAGGCAAAACTACCGCGCGTACTGCCAAGGAAAAGCCCCTCCCTCGACTTTTAAATGATCCTACAATTTTGTATTGATGAATTGTGCCATGGAGTAGAAAACAAAAAGAAAAAGGTGGTACATGTAAACAAATACAGTTGAAGCTCTAGCTAGCGATTCGGAATGTAAACCGTGCATGTGTTTATATGTATAGGTTACTTCAAAGTACTGAGTCCATTGATGCAATGTAGTCAAACTGTACCATCGATATCTCAAAGCCAAAAGAGTTTGAGCTTGTTCATTTTATATAAATATATGTTTATTCACCCGTGGGATTGTTCAATGAATGGAGAGCCGGGGTCCACAAGTGAACAATACTACTACTAAGTACAGTACAATACAAAGTGTGACGTGCAGTTAATCATGTTAAATCTAGAGAGTTTCTTTTCTTTCATGCCACGTACACAAATTGAAATGCTTGTTGTGGAGAGAAAAATAAAATCACTCCACTATATATATAGGCAGGAGCCTGAGCGCTTGCTTTACTAGGGTTTCTCTCTTAACTCTCTCATCCTCTCTAGATCTAAACAAGACAACGGTAGCCACATTTTCTCTCTGCTCACCGCTAGTCACAGATTCGGCAAGATCCCCTCAGCCGGGGGGTGCAGGGGAGTAGGTGCATCGTTCACGCAGTCATCGGCGGCAAGAGAGGAAACCCACAGCTCCCGGCGCATCCCGGTCAGCTGCCCATGTTGTTCTCTGCGACATAGGGCTGGCTCGGGAGGTCCTTGGACCCCTTCTTCCTCCCCACCATATTGTGGCCAGATCCGTCCTCCCGCTGCCCTCCTAGCCAAATCCCGCCAACCCTTAGGTATAACTACCTTCGAAAATGTCCTTGCTCTACTGCCCCAGCTCCCCATGTGGCTACATGTGGATCCTTTTCTACTTCTATCAGCTCTTCCAAAGCCATCTAAATTTTTAGTATTAGTAGAGGTAAAGATACTTTATGCAGTGGAATCTAGGACTTGGTTCAAATAGGGAAGAAACAGGGAAAGTTGTAGCATGAATCTAGGACTTGATTCAAAGAGGAAATAACAGGGGAAAGTAGTAGAGACTGGATACCCAACTGGTCTTTTGGTTGAAAAGGGAAATAAAGGCAAAATGCAGTACAAACTGGATAAGGAACATATCTATTATTGGTTAAAAAAGGAAAGAAACTGGCGGCTGGGGGACAAGTCAACAGAGTATGTCTAGGATTAGATTTTCCACCCTCACATAGTAAAAGGTGGCTAAAGAGAACTAAATTTGGGACCAGCCCAGATCTTGATTGGATGTTGGCATCACCACTTTATGCCTCCCTGTAGGTACATGGTACTGATGCGTCCACTATCGCATGCCCTTATACCAACCTTTTGTTGTTGTTAATGTAAGGGTGCTTGTAAAATGAAGCAATCTCACTGTTACAGTAAGGACATGTCTAACCAATGTTATTGTTAATCTAATGCCTCCTGTAATATGATGCAATTAAATTGTTTTAGAAAAGGTACTCTCCTACTATTTTCCCATTATGATAAGTCAGTTGCTTCTTTACGCTGGTGAATGTCCTTGTGTCCCCATTGTCCCATGCCCTTGTACCAACTCTTTAGCTACTGTTAATCTAATGTATCTGGTAAAACAAGCAATGCCACCATTAAAGTAATGCCATATTTGACCAATGTCATTGTTGATCGTAATGCTTCCGGTAATATGAAGCAATGATGACATTTTAAAATTTCTAATGTCCTTGCATGATTACCGTGAAGATAATGAAGATGCTTCTTTTCATTTCGCGTATGTTTCATATCTGGTTATTGACCAGTAACTGTTTTCTTTCTATCTTTTTGTGCAGATAGGGATATCCATTTCACCTTGTTGCTATTGTGACGTTTTGGTGAACTTCACAAAACAACTTTTTTGAAAGAGTGTCTTGTGCAGTTCTACTAAAATGTCACATGGGCAACGTCTCTCAATTTTAGTGGAACTGCACAAAGGGTGATTGGAGTTCCTAACCTCTTCGGCTAACTCTGCTGGTAATCTCGTGCAATAGTTTATTTTCCATTGCAAGATTAGCCGCCACCGGCACCACAATGGCACTTGATTTTAGTGGAACTGCACAAAAGGATAAGCAAATTATAGTTGCACCTTGCATGAGCATGACAGCCAACCTTAATGTTGCTCAATTTTAGTGAAACTACTAAAGAAGAATCTGCCAGCTCATGAGACCAAGTACTTCTTGCTAGCTGCATGATGCAAACATTGCTTCATTTTAGGTGAACTACATAAAAAGGTGGCATGAATTGAATCATCCGAGTGGAGGTGCAGGTTCACCACTAGCATAAGGCGTATCCGAGAGAATCGAGTCCAGAACTGGTTGAGTCTATCAGACCTACCGTCGTGGCGGCGTAGGGCTCCTCTCTGAGTTATGGTTCCCATGACCGAGTATGTTCCTTTTTGGTTGATTTTGACTCTACATCCAGCTATTGATCTTGTGCTACTATTTTGGCACTGCTATGAGAAAGCAAGAATGATATTATTTTTGGTTCTTAATTTAGTGCCACTAATATTTTGAGGCAATGTTTTGGCACCATTACTACCATTGATAAAATGAAGTAATAATATTTTTTAAATAGAGCTACTTTCTTAGCTGCCATTTCATTTCCAATGTAGATAACATGCAGAAGGTGTATCCGGCAGAATCAAGTCCATGTGCACTACATCAATCACATAGCATGTGCAATGAAGTAGTTGAGTCCATCAGGCCTACCGTCAAGGATGCGCGGGCACCCTCTCTCCCTCGCGGCATGGCGGGAGCCATAATTTTAGTTGAACTGCACAAAAAAAGAGATTGGAATGAGTCAATGTTCCTCCTTCTACCGCCACAATGAGGTTGTTAATACATGTCAATGAATCACCTGCATGGCAAGATACGGGGACCTGAAGAATAACTTGATCTCCCAAAGTCATCTCACAAAGGTCAATACTATCATTTATTCACATGATCGTGCTTTGTCATACTGTGCTAACATTCTATTTTTTAATAAAGCTATTCTATCGCAATCTTTTCTCATTTTAAAATAAAGTTGCTTTAACTAGTGCCACTATTATAGTAATCATGCTCTTTGTTTATCTGTGCTAACAGGAATACTCAACTACAGATGTTGGGATCGTCAAAAGCATTTGCCAAGCTCTTGGGTTGTATGACACGGCTAGCCAAGATGGATTTAATTCGGAGTTTCACTTTAGCTAAAGGCTATAAGTGTCATGCATATGTGCAAGCTAAACAACCTCGTAAGCCTCACAAGCCTATGAAGGAGAGACACCTGGCACCACTAGAGCTCATATGTTCAGATCTGTGCGAGATGAATGGTGTCTTGACTAAAGGTGGAAAGAAGTATTTCATGACATTGATTGATGATTCCACTAGATTGTGCTATGTGCATTTGTTAAATACTAAGGATGAGGCTCTACCTACTTCAAAACCTATAAGGCAGAAGTTGAGAACCAACTTGAAAAGAAAATATAATGAGCCCGGTCTGATCATGGTGGAGAGTAGCGACCCGCTTACGCATATATTGGAAGTGGTAGTGCCACTAGTGATACAGAACATTTTATCTGCCAATGTTTAACCTACGTGGCCATAAATAGGAATTGTTTCAATGTTTCAGCAAATGCATGAATCAAATTGCTTACACGAAGAATTGATCAATTTTTATATATTTGTTCACATTCTCCCAACGTTTTAGTTGAACAGTAGCTATTGGCTCTGATATGTGAATCATTGAGATGTGTAGGCATCTTTCTTGTACTTATTATTTGAATCTTATGGGTTGGTTATGAATCTTGCAAGCTGGGAAACACAACATAATGATGCAGAGGACAGCAACCATAACAAGTTGTTCAAACTTGGTAGTATTGTAATTGTGAAAGTACGGCAAATGAGCTGATCATGTGCGTCCTGAGAATAATAATTCTAATTGTTTTGCATGTAGATCCTCTGGCACTAGCGATTGCAGTTCCCCAAGATTGAAAAATGAACTGCTGCTGCCGTCCCTAGTACCCCACTACACATCGATCCCTAGTGTAAATAAGGAGCCATCCGCTCTCCATATCTCCCCATCGTTTTCATCTTCCCCCGGCCCCCAATCCCCACAAAACGAGAACCGCCACATCAACTCTGCATGAGAAGAGAATCTAATGGTGATCCAAGGGATGAGCCTGCTGATATGGACTTCAACAAGGAGTTCACCTTTGAGTTCACCATTCAGACCCATGGCAGCACCAAGTTCAATCTGATGTATACCATTGATCCGGACTCGGTGAAGCTTTGCCTCGCCAAGTTCAAGCAGTACCTACAGGAGGAGAAGCACAAGGTCACGGGACAAGACCTTGTGCCCATCTATTCGTCTCTTGGCAGGGACTAGCTAATCGCCATCACCCAGGTATGCGTGTGGGATGAGGTTCTTGTCTACCACTACTGTAGGGCCATCAGAGGTTCTGGAGCATTCGCCCATTTCATCGGCACCACTGACTGCACCTTCTCTACGGTAGAGAGCAGGAATAACGCCACTGTGCTTTACGATTCGGCCATGTGGTGCAAAAAGCTCATCAACATCCAGAAGCAATACAGGATCATCAGCAATGGGCAGAGAAGGACTCCGTGGTTGACCTCGCTGCGGCCATCATCGACCCCTGCTACACCAACATGAAATAAGACGTGGATACGATGGACCTGAACATGTGGGAGGTACCTCTTAATTTAGACTACATCACCTACGTGGCCAAGGACGCATACGCATGTTATGACATGTACATGCAGATCTTGGACATGAGGGCGTGTCTGCTTCCCGTAACCGAGGAGTACACGGGCAGCCACAGCGTCATGATCAAGCATGCCAGGAAGATCTAGATGGTGTACTTAGTTTGTTTAAGCACCTTTATCATTTGAGTGTTTCATGCATTAGCCTACGTGTCGTAATTATCTGGTTTATCCAAAATATTTACTCCAAGAACCCATTAACCTGTTTGCTTTTTTTAGTGGCTATTTGCTTATGTATGTAACTAGTTCACTAGGCTACCGTGTTTCCTTTTTTAAGGTCCAGTAGGTATCAACTAGGCCGTGGCTTCCCAGCGCAGGTTTCTTTTCTTAAGACATCCGCGGCCCACAACATTGTTATGAGAATCCAGCAGGTGTATCATTTTTTCAGTGCGGTTTTTCTCTCTTTGAAGTTTGAGTCCGGTTTTTTGTAGGTTGCACTGTCATTCGTTTTGCCTAGTTTTTGTTGTTTAACATGTGCATCCCATCATACAGACACAGTTGATCCAACAGCTTTCTAATTTTTTTTAAGGTTTAGCAGGTATCAAGCGGTCTCTGGGCCTCCCAGCCTATCTTGTTTTATAACATCAGCAGCCCAACTTATGTTTGTTTTTTCAAGACAATGCACAGGTCAGTTCTATTTTTCTATAAGAATTCCAAACTGAACCTATGTTTTCCCTTCTATAATAGTATATTTATAGTTATATTTTATTTTATTACATATATATATATATATATTAGAAACAAGCTAAGGTTCCCGTTTGGCCTGTCCTTCGTCCAACCTTTGTATAGACCCTCCCACTTCCTTTATTTTTCTTTTTTATTAATCCTATCTCTAATTTTCCTCCCACTTTCTTTTTTGAGTTGATCTGATTTTTCTCCCACTAGTTTTCCCTAGAACCAACTCAATTGTCCCACGTCTAGCCTAAAAGATAATAATACCCGAAGTCTTATTAACTCATCAAATTAAAAAATATTTTATTTGGTAAATCGATAAGTTCTTATGAAATAATAATAATATTTGTTTAACAATAAGTTGGCAAGTTAACTCTTGGTGATTGCGTACATAAGCTTGCTAAGATTTTACTGACCAATGCAATAATAGACGTGCAATCACGTGTTTCTGTTTTTATAACATTTCTCCGTCAAGCCCAACAAGATAACCCAGCCCAGCAAATCCGTGTATTTCGGAAGAAATATACAAATGGGTTGTACATTCTAACATAATATATAAGTGGGCTGCATAGACGCTACATTATTGTTTCACCCAGCCCACCAAATGGACTGGTTGACATGTGGGCCAATAGGTCAAAGACTAAGCAAGGCATTGGATTTACAACCAACGGCTGGAATTCTTCTTCAATCTCTTGTCTTCTTCCTCCAGCACTGGCGGGACCTCCTGCTCCAGCCTCCGACGTCCAGCGGCGGTGCTTCGCGCGCCTCACAGCAAAACGCTACCCACCGACGGCCAGGCCATCCTTCCACTCCTCCAGACCTCCTGTTGTTCTCCGCCGAGTGTAGCCCCACCTCGCACCTAAACCAATCAAGTCTCGCACTCCCCTCACCATGGGCATCCACTGCCGCATCTTCCCCATTTTTGGGTCATTCCCTTTCTGGGCCTCGCCGTCGTCCATCGCCTTGGTGCGCTCGGCGCGGCATTTACAACATGATCAACAAACGACAACCATCGGAAGAGGGATGTATGTGGAGAGGCTGACACTGGGGACCCACATCGTCCATGGCCGCACGCAAGCAAGTGCCTCCTTACTATGCTAAAAAAAATGATTGCTCCCCCTGACAGCTGGGACCCATTAGCTACATCTTCGCACGCAAGGAGCGCCTCCTTATTATGCGCAAAAAAATAATCCTCCCAATGACACCTGGGGCCCACCAAATTTGGAGGCTGCCTTGTGGGTCTACTAAGTTGACGCGTACGCAGGGCTTTCTCAACTTTTAGTCAACCAAGGGTTCTAGCAGCTGTGGCCGTTGGATGTTAACGAATGATCGTGCTACTTCTTCAATCTTTGTTCTTCTTGCTCCAGCCACCCAAACCAGCCCCGGCGGGACTGCCTGGTCCTGCCTCCATTGGCCGACTATGCTCCCGCGCAGGCCTCACCGCCCAACCCTACTCCCACACCTTCTGTTTTTCTACAGCGATGGTAGCCTCACACGCAGCCGAACCAGTCAACCCTTGTACTCCCTTCTATGTGGGCATCCACTACCGCGTCTTCCTCGACTCTGCGTCGTTCCCTTCCTAGGCCTCACCTTCGTCCATCGCCTTGGTACTCTCGGCGCGGCGTGGTTAATGTGGTCAACGAACGACAGCCATCGGAAGATGACTGTACACGGTGAGGCTGAAAGATGGACCCACCAGCTACATCTTCGCACGCAAGGAAGTGCCTTGTTACGAGAAAATAAAAATGATTCCTCCCCTAACAGCTGGGACCCAGCAGCTATATCTTCGCACGCAAGGAAGTGCGTCCTTATCCTTCTTGACAGCTGGGACCCACCCGGTCGAAGCATACATAGTGTTGTCTGTCTGGTCGCGAACGTGTACGTACATACTGGTCCATTGGTCTCTCTGCAACGATGAACCGTGGCCGAGTAAGTAGCGGCACGTGTCATAGTAGATCCCCCGACGTAGCAGTTCAGGCAGTCCCGTCTAAACCGTGTACACGTACATATAGCCACATGCCAAAAAATACGGCCACGTATGTACATACGGGCAGGCTCTCGAACGCATACTCGCGCATACGTATGGCCAGGGCTCGTGTACATGGAGAGGCAACAGACGACAGCAACAATGTCCTATCCATCGGCAGCCAACCGGCAAGGTCAGAATGGAGAAATAGCGTCGTGTTCATCGGGAGGCAATGGAATGCATCCTGTTCATCGGGAGCCACCCAGCTTGGACGGAACAGCCCAAACATGGTCTAGAATACCGTAAAACAGAGGAAACGGCCTTTTGTTCGACCGCGTACGGTCGAAACAAGGTCCTGTTCATCGAAAGGAGTCTGGCGTACCGCAAAACAGAGGAAACTGACTTTTGTTCGAGCGCCTATGGTCGAAACGGGGTCCTGTTGATCGGGAGGGGTCTCAGATACCGCAAAATGGAGGAAACAGACTTCTGTTCGAGCGCCTATGGTCGAAATGGGGTCTTGCTCATCAGGAGGGGGTGGCGTACCGCCAAATGGGACTCCACGGGCTACTGTTGATCCACCGTCTACTGCCTCGCTCCAGCCTCCACAGGCTACTGTTCATCCACCGTCGACTTCCTCCAGCCCCCACCTGCTACTGTTCATCCACAGTCGGCTTCCTCCAGCCTCCACCAGCTACTGTTCATCCACCGCGACTTCCTCTAGCCTCCACCAGCGATTGTTCATCCAGCCTCCACCAACTACTATTTATCCAACCTCCGCGGGGTACCATTCATCCACCCCCAACCGGCTGAGGTCTGGCGGCCTACTCGGGGTCCTATTCATCCAGCAGCAATCATGGGGTCCAGTTCATCCAACCCCCACCAAGAACTATTCATCCACAGCCAACCAACCGGCTAGGTTGACTCGTTCTACATATCACTTGCGCAACAACAACGAGGATTGTTCATTCAGAGGAAACCCAACCGGCTAGCTACATCTCGCATGGGGGCTCGATCGGGTTCATTAAGCAACGAAGGGATCGCTCGAGTTTAGTTAGCAGCGAAGGAATCACTTGGGTTCAGTTAGTAGCATAGGGATCGATCGCCTTCAGTACGTAGTGGGATCGATCGATCGCTCGGGTTCAGTAAGCAAATGCCTCGCTCGGGTTTAGTTAGCGAGCGCCCGCACACAGGCACGTACGAGAGAAACGTGCAAACCACACTGCATCGCTCGGCCCCAACCACGCATCGTAACCAGGAACTCCCCGAAATTTTCCTCGCCCTCACTTCTAACATGATTTTTTACATCATGGACGGCCCAAAGAATGTCACGCGGTGATGAGCCACAAGTATAGGGGATCAATCATAGTCCTTTCAATAAGTAAGAGTGTCAAACCCAACGAGGAGCAGAAGGAAATGACAAGTGGTTTTCAGCAAGGTATTTTCTGTAAGCAGTGAAATAGTCGGTAACAAGTAGTTTGATAGCAAGATAATTTGTAACGAGCAAGTAACAATAAAGTAAAGTGCAGCAAGGTAGCCCAATCCTTTTGTGCCAAAGGACAAGCCAAAACGGTGTCTTATGATAAGCAAAGCGTTCTTGAGGGTACACGGGAATTTCACCATATCACTTTCATCATGTTGGTTTGATTCGTGTTCGCTACTTTGATAATTTGATATGTGGGTGGACCGGTGCTTAGGTGCTGTTCTTACTTGAACAAACCTCCTACTTATGATTAACCCCCTCGCAAGCATCCGCAACTATGAGAAAAGTATTAAGATAAAATCTAACTATAACATTAAACTTTTGGATCCAAATCGGTCCCTTACGAAGTAGCACATAAACTAGGGTTTAAGCTTCTGTCACTCTAGCAACCCATCATCTAATAACTACTCCAAAATGCATTCCCTTAGGCCCAAATATGGTGAAGTGCCATGTAGTCGATGTTCACATGACACCACTAAGGGAATCACAACATACATATCATCAAAATATCGAACACATATCAAGTTCACATGATTACTTGCAACATGACTACTCCCATGACCTCAAGAACAAAAGTAACTACTCACAAATGATAATCATGCTCAAGATCAGAGGGGTATCAAATATCATAATGGATTTGAACATATAATCTTCCACCAAATAAACCATATAGTAATCAACTGCAAGATGTAATCAACACTACTAGTCACCCACAGGTACCAATCTGATGTTCCGGTACAACGATTGAACACAAGAGATGAACTAAGGTTTGAGAGGAGATGGTGTTGTTGAAGATGTTGATGGAGATTGCCCTCCCAAAGATGAGAGGGTTGTTGGTGATTACGATGACGATGATTTCCCCCTCCGGGAGGAAAGTTCCCCCGGTGGAATCACTCTGCCGAAAGGCAAAAGTGCTCCTGCCCAAGTTTTGCCTCGAGACGACGGCGCTTCATCCCGAAGGTCCCCCTCTTATTTTTTCTAGGTCAAAATGACCTATATACCAGAAGATGGGCTCCGGAGCTGGGCCGAGGAGGGCACAACCCACCAGGGCGCGCCTGGGGGCCCAGGCGCACCCTGCTGTCTTGTACTCACCAGGGTGGCCCCCTCCGGTAGTTATTTGCTCCAGTATTTTTTATATATTCCAAAACAATTATCCGTAAATTTTTAGCTCATTTGGAGATGTGCAGAATAGGTAACTCTGACGTAGCTTTTCAGGTCCAGAATTCCAGCTGCTGGTATTCTCCCTCTTTGTGTAAACCTTGCATATTATGAGAGCAAAGGCATTAGAATTACTCCAAAAAGCATTATTATGCATAAAAACATTATAAATAACAGTAGGAAAACATGATGCAAAATGGACGTATCAACTCCCCCAAGCTTAGACCTCGCTTGTCCTCAAGCGAAAAACCGAAATCGAAAAACATGCCCACATGCTTAGAGAGAGAGGTGTCGATAAAAACAAAATACGGACATAGAAGCATCATGCTTATTATTTTAACAGCAAAGAACTTTAACCTAAAACTTTATCACATAACTTTTATCATATAACTTCTCATGAGCAAGTAACAATTCATCATGACATTGAAGTATAAAGCATAAACCTTATAGAAAACCAACAAACTATGTTCTCAGTCAACTTTGCAACTACAATTCATCATATTTTTAGGAAGGGTCACGTATCGGAGCCTTTAGACAAGTCCACATACTCAACCATCATTTAACCTTCTATGATTGCTAACACTCACAGCATACCCATGAACAAAAAGTTTGAACCGGACACATAGAAAGATAGGGGCTTATAGTTTCGCCTCCCAATGTATTCACCTCAAGGGTGATGTCAACAATAATAACTCATGCTCACTCATATCCAACTGTTTATATGTGCCTAGATCTTTCCTCACCACATGATGCTTGCAAAAAGAGAAAATAAAAAGGAACAGGGAAGAATACTTTGACTCTTACATAAAAGTAAATGCATAAAAGAAAAAGATAGGCCCTTCGTAGAGGGAAGCAGAGGTTGTCATGCGCTTTTTGTTTGTATGCCAAATCCCTTAATGCAAAAGAACATCACGTTATATTGCCCCTTATGATAGCAACCTTTATTATGAAGTCCGTCGCTTTTATTACTTTGCCATCATAAGTTCGTACAACGCTCAATTTTCTCTTACACTAAATGATTCAACACATTTAGAAGCAATTTTTATTGCCTTATTGCACCGATGACAACTTACTTGAAGGATCTTACTCAATCCATAGGTAGGTATGGTGGACTCTCAAAAAGTTTTTTGGTTTAAGTGTTTTTGGATGCACAAGTATCATCTCTACTTAGTGCGGAGTTTTTGGCTAGAAAAATATTGAGCAAGCACCACATGTTGAAGGATCTATGACAATATAACTTGTATGTGAATATGAACAAACATAAATCATTACGTTGTCTTCCTTGTCCAACGTCAACAATTTTGACACATAATATTTAATGGGGGATCACAATCATAAAAGATGTCCAAGATAGTGTATTTGCATGTGAATATTCTCTTCCCTTATTAATTCTTTCATGAATTGCATCATTGACAAATGCTATGTTTGTCAATCTCCAACAAATTTTACCACTTATACTTTTCCTTATGTGATGTCATTACTTACCATAAGATTAGCATATGATATTTTTCATTTATCTGCCTTTCTTTTTATTGGAACCAAAGAGTAAAGAAACAAAACTCAAACTACGCTTTATTATATATCTCGCACACAATTACATACATAGATAGATCACTAAGCAAGCACTTGAAAAGAAAGGATCGAACTAAACTTTTATTCAACTAAATCATAGGATAACTAAAGATCAAACTAAAATAGATAAAGGCAAAGATAGTGGTGGTGATACGATACCCGGGCACCTCCCCCAAGCTTGGCACAAGCCAAGGGGAGTGCCATACCATGAACTCAAGTCTCCTTTGGTGGGGAAGATGATGATGGTGGTGGTAAAGTAGTAGCGGGCTTATCCTCTGGCTTCCATGGCAGCGGCTCACCATCATAAGAAGAAGCGCGAGTCTCACGAGTCCTGCAACTGGCAGCTAAACTCATACCTTTAAATCTTGCCTCATATTCAAAGACTTGATTTCAGAGATCATAGATTTGGCTTTGCAGAAAATTGATTTGCTCATTAAGGGTGAAGATGATGTCCTTCGTGGACCGGCCATCCACCTTGAGATCACGGGTGTAATCCTCAATCATGAGGTGCTTGGCATTGAGTCCACTCTCCACCATCCCCTTGCACTTGAAAACTTCTTGCTCCATAGCTTTGAGCCTAGCCTCCATGGTTCCCATCCTCTTGGGCCCCTGGACGTCCCTGATATGGAGCACCCGTCACGCAACTCAATGGCTTAAGGGTGCTGCATCACCTCCTGCAAATATGGGTTGATGATGTTCTTGAAGAACTTGTCCTTGGAGGAGCTCGAAGCAGCCATGGTGATCTAGATCTGTCAGAAAACAGCAAGAAAGAAGAACAGAAGATTTCTCCGTGATACGGTGGTCAATACGTTCGGGGGGTATATAAGTATTTTTATCTTGGGAAACAAGCAAACGAGAGAAAAACGGAGTCGGGAAGGTTCCTGAGGTGGGCACAACCCACCTGGGCGCGCCAGGCAAGCTAGGTGCGCCCTGGTGTCTTGTGCCCTCCTCAGTTGCCTTCCTGGTTGTTTCTTATTTTCCTAATTTTTGTAATATTCCAAAGCTGACAAAAAATATTTTTGCAGATTTTTCGGAGTCCGTTTACTTACCGTATCACATACCTCCTCTTTTTTAGTATTCTGGAGTGTTTCGGAAGGTTTCTTTTATATGTTCCTCTGGTGTCATGGTTTGAATAATATTGCTTTCAACATTAATAGGAGTACCTGAGATATAGTGCTTGATTCTTTGCCCATTGACCACCTTCGGGTTAGTACCTTCGGCATTATTTATTTTTATGGCTCCGGAGCGATAAACCTCCTCGATAATATATGGTCCTTTCTATTTGGAGCGATGTCGTGGTATCACACGGCCAGCTATGGGGCCATCGGCCCCTTGTGGTTCGGTAAGGGGGAAGAGCGCATTGCACAAAGAGAGGAAAGCACAGAGCAGCACAACAACAATGACACGGGCGGTTTTACCCAGGTTCGGGCCGCCGCGTGGCGTAAAACCCTACTCCTGCTTTGGTGGATTGATGGAAGGACCGTGGTGGAGACGCAGCGCTCTAGCCCGGAAAGGTCGCCTCGGGGCGAGAGCAGCTACGCGCGTACGAGCATACAAGGGTCCGAATCCTTTCTAAGGTAGCCACGGCCCTCCTTTTATAGGTGAAGGGGTCACCACAATGGCATAACAGTCATTATCCACTGATTAGATAGCCACAGTACTATCATACCTAACTCTGTAGACAGGACAGGGTGCATTAAATGCACCGCTTCGTGTCACATCATGGCGTAGGTCGGCAAGCCTTGCCGTGCCACTCAGCCACCTTTTCACCTGCCTGCGTGACACGTCGCCTGGACGGGTGTCATTTAGGGATGATCTTCCTCAGAAATGGCCTGCCACGTACCAAGTAACAACCACTTAGTCACTTGGGGGCTCGACACCGCACCGATGGGTGACTTGCGTTGCTGTGAGGTGGAGCGGTGGAGTTTTGGCTGGGTAATCCACCCTTGGCGTCCCCGGCAAGCCTGCCGGGGGAGTATTGAGGTTTTTCTTCGGGTAACCTCGACCCCGCCAGGCTCGCCTTCCTGGCAAGGGAGGTTTTTCCTTAGTGATATCTTGCTTATTTGGTTGGTCTTGGTCTTCTTGATCCGCCCTTTGATTTCTCAAAGAGCCATTTCTTCTGCTTGGCCTAGTCTTGAATGTCGTAACCTTGCTCTTGAGCCTATGTACAGTCCGGGCAACACACCTGGGGGTTTTTTGCACTGACAGGAGCCCTTGGGCCTGCCCTGAACGCGCTGCCGAGCGTCATCGGGGTAGGCCCTATCTAGTACACAGGCGAGCGGGTTGTGGTAGCTCATCCTTTGAGATCTTCTTTGCTTCTCCATTAACCTGTGCTTGAGTCAGTTTCCGGTTTTCCCGTGCGTCGCGTGATGCCAATTGCAGTGGGGCCACCTTTTATAATGGCCCATGAATGACTTAATGCACAGGGGAGTAACTGCCAATCCACTCTTCCCACCATGTCCTTATCCTCTGCCATGTATGCTGCATGCATTGAGTGGGGTAGGCAATGGAGGTGCGTGGTGCTGGAGAGAGAGCCAGGGCAGGAGCTCGGCCTTCCTTCAATTGGTGGAGAGGGGCGGGGATCGGATCCAGCCATCCGCGGTAGGTTGGACGGGTCGGATCAGAAAGAGACCCCTCTGGGGCGGGGGAAAAGGATCAGCCCCCAGCCCCAGCTTGCCTATAAAAGAGGGGGGCAAGGATGAAGCAAAAAGCATCCATCCACGCACCTCTCTTTCTTTATTTCTTGCCTTCATCTTTGTTATGTTGAGGGGGAGAGGCCGGGGCCGGGCCCCGGGCTCCAGCTTGAGGTCGATGATGCCGAATGCTCGCATTGATGCTGGGGGAGTGAGTTTGGTCCGAGGGCGCAGGATGTGCAGCGGTCGGGGGTGTAGGGGCCGAACTATCCATAGTGTGGGTGGCGTTACGCTTCTCCGAGATGGTGAGGCACCCGTCTCTCTCACATGAGTCGGCCACTTGGTGGAGAGTGCTTACCCTGGCCACAGGACGCCGAGGTTCATCAACTTGACGATGAGGCTCCTGGGGCTTCCGGCGCCTGCGTGGGGTGCAGCGCTCGGGATCTTTGGTAATCCCAGCACTGCTCCTTCCGGTGGAGTCGGGGCGATTGTTGAAGACGGCGGCACCTTCCTGGCCTCCAAGGTGGGGAGTGATGCTCCTCGCATGCCTCGGACACCGCCGTCGCCTGCTGCTTCTCCGGGGGAGGTGTCGGCCAGAGGGGCCAGCGTCCTGCTGGAGTGGTGGTGATGAAGAAGGACCGAGGGAAGACAGAGAAGGTGGGTGGTGTAGGAGATATGCCCTAGAGGCAATAATAAATGTTATTAATTATCTCCCTGTTCATAATTAGGTTTATGTTCCATGCTATAACTAATATGGTTCTCGAGTCTACAATAACCACGAGGCTCGGAGGAAGACTCATATGCACGTATGGAATAATAAATGGTAAAATGTATTCCTAGTCTGGCCTCTAAGACTAGCTCAAGTGTTGCATGATGATTATGTTTTCCTGATCATGGGCATGACTATGCCGGCAACTTTGAGGGCACAATGTTAGAGGAACATTTGTGTTGAATCGACCCGAATTGATGTTATGCTATGAGATAAGTTTGTCACAAGTTTATGGTTAATAACACAGAGATGGTTAATGTTTGCATGATTCCTTAGACCATGAGAGTATCGAGTTTCTTCATGCTTGATTCATGAACTTTGGGGTTTGTTAAACGTCATCCGTAGCTGGATGGCTATTACGGCGGCTTACGGGTTCTTGGGAAAGTATGTCAAGTAACTTAAAAGCTGAAGATTGGGATTTGCTCCTCCAACAATGGAGAGGTATCTCTGGGCCCTCTCGGTGTTACGGTATCGATCATCATCTGGCCAGACTCAGTGTGATTTGATCACAGGGATGCCGGAACACGGGAACGAGAAAAGAGAACAATGCCTGTAACGAGGTAACTGGCATAGTGGACAAGTTGTTGATCCACGGGATGCAAGTAAATCTCACCTCGGGTATTTGTAACATATCACGAAGCAACAGGAATAGCACACGGCAACTGGAGGTTCACTCGAATATTCATTCGTGTGGGTATAGGGGTCAAGATGGGTGTCCACGGCTCCGATATTGATCATTGATCGGAAAGGGTTCCGGTCATGTCTATACTTCATCGAACCTATAGGGTCACATGCTTAAGGGTCATCTATCTGCTGAATACTAGACAAGGAGTCCGAGAGAAAGTCACTGGAAAAGTTTCAGAGACAACGGAAAAGTTTCGGAGAGAACACCGAAAAAGTTTCAGTAAAACTGAAAAGTTGTTTTGGATAAAACCATTGATCCAAAAAGGTTTCAGCAAGCACCGGGAACGTTTTGGAGGTTGCCAGATTGGTCTGGTAACTTCTGCAATTTTTTTCGGAGAAAAAACCGAAAAAAAAGTTTCGGAGCTGCCGGAATTGTTTACCGGGTAAACGAAGATGGTTTTAAATTAAACCACCATACCGGAAATGTTCCGGAGTGCGTCCAGATAATTTTAGAGGGTGCCGGAAATGTTCTAGGACCTTCCAGAATTTTTTAGAAGTAATAGTCACGGAAAACATCTTGTCCCAGCATGAGGGGACAAGATCCCACGGATCGTGGGGGCTGTTTTTGTGTTGTTTTTGGGGGCGCCCCCTTTAGGGGGCAGCCCCTTGTGGCTGGACAAGATGTTGGGGGGGGCCCATGGTGGGGGGCAGCCCCCACAGAGGGTGGAAAGTGTTGGGAGGAGGTGGGGCCCCATGTGGGAACACCATGGACAAGGGAACATGTTTTCTCCATGAAATTATTGTAACAAGAAAATTATGTTTCTGCAATTAGATTGCAGAAAGGAATATTTGAGTTACAAGTTTAGCGAATGTCTGATGAGTTGTGAAAAGAGTTTCATAACTTACACCTCCCAGAACACCACTGTGAGTGGAATGACTGTGAAGATGTAATCAAACCATTTATGACATGGTAAGATCAAAGATGACATAAATAAATTTGCCATTATCCCTTTTAAAGTGATGCTTTAGAGACTGCGGCTTTTACACTGAAAAGAGCTCCATCGGGTCTGTTGAAATGACGCCATGGTATGGTACGCCCAACCATGTTATATCTTTTCTTAAACATTTGGAATATGGGGCTTGTGTAAAAGGTTACAAACCTATTCCAAATCAGACAAGTGCTACTTTGTAGGTTATCCCAAGTAATTGGGTATTCCTCCCTCACTATACCGAGGCAAATAGGTTTGCCATAAAGAACGGTATGCTTTTTGAAGAAAATGGTTCTTTCAAAAAGGTGAGTGGGAGGATAGTGCAACTCGACGAGATAACTAGTATCTTCGTCATCAGATCAAAGGAATGGAACATTGGAAGTGATTCCGGAGTTTCCTAATGTGACTGATACGGAAGTCTCTACAATAAAATGTATGGACTTCGGTCGAACTTGCAGCTGAACCACGTAGGCAAGGCTCGTGCAAACCTCTCAGGTGCGCAAACGAGATATTTTTGTTAGACAATAGTATACCTACGATACACAAGGAAGCGTTGATGGGCCTTGACTCCGGAATTGGCTAAATGCCAATACAATCCGAGATAGTTTCCATATAAGTGATTCAAGATTAAAATCTTGATACACCTTTCGGAAGACTTAGAGTCTGATGAATATTTATGGAACTTAAAACTGATATGGATAAAAATGTTTTATCCATAAAGCTCGACTTGTTGAAATAACAAGTTCAAGGAGTTGACTACGATGAGGTTGTTTCACCGCAGCGATGCTTAAAGTCGGTTCGGGTTGAACTAGCAATTAATACATATTTCAGTCATGAGATATGAAACATGGATGACAATAGGATTTCCATATGATGGAAATGAAACCAAGGCCTTGCATGTGTTACAGTCCAAGGTATTTTGTCATTCCAGAGGATGCTAGTAAGTGTGCAAACTTCAGAGTTCCAGCGATGGACAGAAGAGAGCAAAATGGAGTTGGAATCTTCGTGTATTGATGAAATGGTCAAAAGGGTTTTGACTTCATCAATGGGTAACGAAGATGCTTGTGATTCAAGAAAGTAAGTGGGAGCATAATAATATTTCTAAAAATGTTGTGTGCGTGACACATTGTTAATTGGAAATAAATTTCTTGACACGAATTAGGACTTCATTTGAAAATAGTTTTTTCGATGAAGTGCTTGGGCTAAATAGCCTTGATATTAGGCATGATGATCTATGGAGATATATTTACCTAATGGGGCTGAGCAAAGATACATATTAACAAGATGCTAAAACCTTTTAGCATTAAAAACGTCAAGGAGTGATTCTTGCCGAAGTCACATGGAAAGAGTTTTTGTAAGACTCGGTGTCCCAAAACACTGATGAGCAAAATACATGATGGAGATTCCACACACTCTTGTGTTTGGATTAATCATGTATTCCATGGTATGTAAAACAACCAAATATGTACAATACTCCCAAAGTTGTTGCGAGTATAGATACCAAAGTGATCAAAAGTACTGATCATGGGACAACAGTGAAAAAGGGTCATTGAGTATTATAGTATCACTGATGACATGTTTTCTCGCAAGCGGAGATCATGAAGAGTTTGCTGTAAAAGGTTACATCGATACAGTCTTCATCAATGCTCCAAGCGATTTTCGATTTAAGTTAAGGGTTTTGTGTAATACACAATATGGTGGCACGGTAGTTGGAAATGTTCCAAACAGGTCACTGTCGCGAATTCTATGACACATGGCTAAGTATGTTGACACTTTAGAAGTGACAAAGAAGTTGTTGAATCATATAGTTCATTCATGAACTTAGTATGGTTCCAAGATGGCTTTGGTCAATGGGACACTATTGCAGATAGTTGCTCCATAGCTCAGTCTGAGGAATCATGTTTCGACCAATGATTCACACATATGCAAAGCCAAGTCCACACAAAATATGAATTTTGTGAAAGCGTGAAAACGCGAGGATATGCAAAGATACACACGGAGCTGAAGTCATCAGATCCGTTGGACATCAGGCTAAACCACAAGTGAAGCATATTTACACCAGTGTGCCACAGGTGTAAAGTGCATTAGCATTAACTAGATTATTGACTCTAGTGCAAGTGGGAGTATGTAGGAGATATGCCCTAGAGGCAATAATAAATGCTATTAATTATCTCCCTGTTCATAATTAAGTTTATGTTCCATGCTATAACTGCTATGGTTCTCGAGTCTACAATAACCATGAGGCTCGGAGGAAGACTCATTTGCACGTGTGGAATAATAAATGGTAAAATGTATTCCTAGTCTGGCCTCTAAGAATAGCTCAAGTGTTGCATGATGATTCTGTTTTCCTGATCATGGGCATGACTATGCCGGCAACTTTGAGGGCACAATGTTAGAGGAACATTTGTGTTGAATCGACCCGAATTGATGTTATGCTATGAGATACATTCGTCACAAGTTTATGGTTAATAACATAGAGATGGTTAATGTTTGTATGATTCCTCAGACCATGAGAGTATCGAGTTTCTTCATGCTTGATTCATGAACTTTGGGGTTTGTTAAACGTCATCCGTAACTGGATGGCTATTACGGCGGCTTACGGGTTCATGGGAAAGTATGTCAAGTAACTTGATAGCTCAAGATTGGAATTTTCTCCTCCGACGATGGAGAGATATCTCTGGGCCCTCTCGGTGTTACGGTATCCATCATCGTCTGGCCAGACTCAGGGTGATTTGATCACAGGGATGCCGGAACACGGGAATGAGAAAAGAAAACAATGCCGGTAACAAGGTAACTAGCATAGTGGACAAGTTGTTGATCCACGGGATGAAAGTAAATCTCACCTCAGGTATTTGTAACATATAGCGAAGCAACAGGAATAGCACACGGCAACTGGAGGTTCACTCGAATATTCATTCGTGTGGGTATACGGGTCAATATGGGTGTCCACGGCTCCGATGTTGATCATTGATCGGAAAGGGTTCCGGTCATGTCTATACTTCACCAAACCTATAGGGTCACACACTTAAGGGTCATCTATCTGCTGAATACTAGACAAGGAGTCCGAGAGAAAGTCACTGGAAAAGTTTCAGAGACAACGGAAAAGTTCCAGAGAGAACACCGAAAAAGTTTCGGTAAAACTGAAAAGTTGTTTCGGATAAAAACATTGATCCAAAAAGGTTTTGGCAAGCACCGGGAACATTTTGGAGGTTGCCAGATTGGTCTGGTAACTTCTGGATTTTTTTCCGCAGAAAAAACCGAAAAAAAGTTTCGGAGCCGCCGGAATTGTTTACCGGGTAAACGAAGATGGTTTTAAATTAAACCACCATACCGGAAATATTCTGGAGCACATCCAGATAATTTTAGAGGGTGCCGGAAATGTTCTGGGACCTTCTGGAATTTTTCAGATGTAATAGTCGCGGAAAACATCTTGTCCCAGCGTGAGGGGACAAGATCCCTCGTATCATGGGGGCTGTTTTTGGGGCGCCCCCTTTAGGGGGCAGCCCTTTGTGGCTGGACAAGATGTTGGTGGGGCCCCCCATGGTGGGGGGCAGCCCCCACAAATGGTGGAAAGTGTTGGGAGGAGGTGGGGCCCCATGTGGGAACACCATGGACAAGGGAACATGTTTTCTCCATGTTTGGTGGGAACATTTTTCCTTGTTTGGTGGTCTGAAATTTCAGCCACCACCCACCCCTCCTTCCCCTATAAAAGGAGGTGGAGAGGATCTCTCCACCCCCACTCCAACTCTCTCACACAAGCCATGCATGATCTGGCATTCTCTCTCCCTCCCACGAAATAGTTTCGTAGTGCCGAAAGGCTGTCTGGGTTCCGGTGGGAACTAGTTCTAGACGGCGAGGCCCTGCCAGATAGATGACACCGTATGTGTGCAACCCTGTAAAGAGGTCATAGTTTCGTCCTTTTGCCCGAGGGGCTGTTCGAGTGTCCTCCCGAAGGGCTGTCTGAGTAACCGTCCGAGTTTCGAGGGTCCTCCCGAAGGGCTGTCCGTGACACTGTCCGAGGGACTGTCCGAACACCTCCCGGAGGGCTGTCCGAGGGGCAGATGAGGGAGTACATCCTCGCGGTTGGGAGGTTGTAAAATCCTAGCTACGGGGATCTGCACCACCAATCGGCATCGACTCTACTTCCGCTACACTACGAGTCGGTAACGAAAAAGATCAAACCTTGTATGCAGTCTCCATAGTTGTCCTGGGCTGGTGCGTAGGTCGGAATTTTTTTGTTTTCTGCCGCGTTACCCTACAGGTGGTAGGCCATCAGGTCAGAGTACGATGGCACCGACACCTTCGTCTCGTATTGCCGGCCCGCTGCCTCATCTTTCCGGTCTTCCCCTCCCTTCCCGACACCATCATCATTAGCCTCTTTAGTACGGTCGCCGGGGAGGGGGTCGCTCTCTTGGTGCCTTCGCCTCCTCCAACGGTCTTCCAGCTGAGCTCCGGCAGTTCTCCCCGCCGGTGCTGGTGCTGGGGCTTCTTGCTGGCCCTGGAGGTGGTGACCAGGGCACCGCCGAACTGCTCCCTCCGCCCTCTCCTTCGTAGCCTCGCCACTCCTGATCTTGTCAGGCTGCGCCCAGCAAGCCCTGACGGGATCGGGCTGGTCTTTCGCTCAGGCACTCCTTTTGCCCTCTCCACCTCCCACTGTAGTCCCTAGGAGGAGAGGGACAAGAAAGGGATTACGGGGCACTTATCTTTGTTCAGTCTAAAACATGTAGGCACTTGCCAAGCTTTAGTCTAAATTATGTAAGCTTCTTTATCCATGTTTGTGCTCTGTAAGATCTGTACTTGCTTATTAGCATATTAATGAAAAAAACAAGCCTTGCCGGGTACTTGTGCATGTATCATGTCCATCCAGAGGTGTAGTGCCTGTATACATTCAAGTAAACAAGTTTCCCCCCCCCCCCCCGCAAACTATCCTGCCGGTACCCTTAGTTTGCTACCGTGGGGCAAGGCCTGCCGGGCATAAAACTATAAAAAGGGTCCGGCCCCTCATCAAACCCTCTCCATCAAAGGCAACTGCGACCACCTTGTCCGAAGCAACATTCAGGACAAAGGATGCGAGCACCTATGTTTCGAAGGTAATGAGGTTTTCATATGCACAAGTTTTTACCTTACAGAACAGGTATGGATAAGAAGAAACTTATCTGTTTGGCTTGCTGGGGATCACTGTACAGGCTTGTCGTCATTTCTTCTCTTCAAGATCAAGTCCACGGCAAGAACCCTGCAACTTAGTGCAGATGAAAATAGTGCTACATGCGACCTCATCTACATGATCATGCTATGCTCATGATATGCTTATGCATGCATGCAACCTTGTTGGGGGGCCCCCAGCACATCGTTTATCCATCTGTTGCTCAGGGTCTGCGCCTGGCTTTGTACAAAGGGTTACATGCAACATCGGCAAGGCTTGTACAAAAGGGTGGCTACCGGGCAGGGCCCGACAGCCGCGCCTTACAGGTAGAACTTATGGAGATGCTCAATGTTCCATGAGTTTTGCAACTGAATGCCATCTCCGGTCTCCAGACAGACTGCGCCGGGTCTGGTGACTCGTACTACCCAGTAAGGGCCTTCCCACTTCGGCGTTAACTTGTTTGCACCCTTGGCGGACTGAACACGCCTAAGGACAAGGTCGCCTTCCTCAAAGCTCCGGGCATGAACCCTGCAGTTGTGATAGCGACGCAGGGCTTGCTGGTAGCGTGCAGCACACATAGTAGCCTGGAGACGGTTCTCCTCAAGTAGCACAGCATCGTCACGCCGGTGCTGTTCCTACGCTACTTCATCGTAGGCAGGCACTCGAGGTGATCCGTATATGAGTTCCGTGGGGATAACTACTTCTGCCCCATAGACTAGGGAGAAGGGAGTCTGCTCGGTAGCTCGATTTGGTGTCGTACGGAGGGACCAAAGAACCACCGGCATCTTGTCGATCCATTGCCTGCCGCACTTCTACAGCCTATCAAATGTTCTTGTCTTGAGTCCTCGCAGCACTTCAGCGTTTACCCTCTCAGCTTGTCTGTTGCTTCTGGGATGGGCAACAGAGGCAAATGAGACTTTGCTTCCGAGGGCATGAACGTATGGCATGAAGGCGCGGCTTGTGAATTGGGTGCCATTGTCAGTGATGATCCTGGCGGGCACTCCGAAATGGCACACCAATCCTTTCAAGAACTTGATAGCTGACTGTGCGGTCACCTTCCTCACGGGCTCCACCTCTGGCCACTTTGTGAACTTATCGATAGCGACGAACAAGAACTCAAAGCCCCCAGTAGCACGGGGGAGGGGGCCCAAGATGTCGAGCCCCCAGACCGAGAAGGGCCATGACAAAGGGATAGTTTGGAGAGCTTGAGCATGCTGATGGATATTCTTGGAGTGGAACTGGCAGGCTTCACATTTAGTGACTAGCTCAATTGCATCTTGGAGGGTCGTGGGCCAGTAAAAACCTTGCCGGAAGGCATTTCCAACCAGGGCCCTCGATCCAATGTGGGAGCCGCATATACCCTTGTGTATCTCTGCCAACAGTTCCTTTCCTTCTTCCCGGCAAATGCACTTCAATTTCACTCCGTTGGGCCTTCTTCTGTATAGCGTGTCGTCAATGAACTGATACATACTGGCCCTCCGGGCTACTCTTTCAGCTTCTTCTTGCTCTTCGGGAAGTTCTCCTATTTGGAGGAAATGGACTATGTGCCGCGCCCAAGTTGGAGCCTGAGGCTCAGCAATGAGGACCAGCGGCACCTCCTCATTCGTGGGAGCGCACTCCTCGACCACAGAGATTGATAGTTTGGCGGGAGGGTGCAGCTCACCGATCGAAGGGGAGTTGTTCCCGCCAAGCTCTCTGCCGGGGGCTTCGGGAAGCTCTGTCCGGAGAGGCTTGCCGGAGTCCAGTTTCCTCCTCTTCCTGGCCATTGTTGCCGGGGATACAGAGGGTTGAGTCAGATGGAGAACAAAAGTCCCTGGTTCCACAGGGAGTTTTTGAACAGCGCACTTTGACAGATGATCAGAAATGCTGTTTTCCGCACGCGGTATGTGCTCTGTTTGCAATCCATCAAAGCGCTCCTCCAACTTTCTCACTTCCTCAATGTATGCCTCCATCAATGGGCTTTGATAATCCTTGTTCACTTGCCTCACCACAAGTTGCGAATCTCCATGAATGATCAACTTCTTGATTCCCAGTTCTGTTGCGATCCTGAGCCCTGGAAGGAGTCCTTCATATTCTGTTGTATTGTTGGTAGCCTTCTCCCGGGGGAAATGAATTTGAACCACATACTTGAGGTGCTCCCCAGAGGGAGCAACAAGAAGCACGCCAGCTCCTGCACCTTGTAGGGAGAAGGCACCATCAAAGTACATGATCCATTCTTGGGGTGCTTCCTTGCCGGGGATAACTGTCTCCAACACGTCTTCGTCAGGGGTAGGCGTCCATTCCGCAATAAACTCTGCCAGTGCTCTGCTCTGAATGGTTGACGTGCTCTCGAACTTCAAACCAAAGCTGGATAACTCCAAAGCCCATTCCACTATCCTGCCAGTGGCCTCAGGGTTCCACAGTATGCATTGCAAGGGGAAGCGGGTGACAACCGTGATCTCGTGGGCTTGGAAGTAGTGGCGCAATTTCCTTGAGGCCATGACAAGGCCAAAAATCAACTTTTGCACTCCAGAGTACCTCGACCTAGCCCCCTGCAACAGGGAGCTGACGAAGTACACCGGCCGCTGCACCACTTTCTTCCTTGCCGCGACCTTGGAGCTGTCTCCATTACCCCGCTCCTCCTTGTTCTGATCTGCCTCTGACCTTGCCGGGGCGAGTTCACTTCCTCCTCTAGAGGGGACGGTAGTTGCAGCTGCTTCTTCATCTACTTCCCGCTGCGCCACCAGCGCTACGCTAACCACTTGATTGGTTGCCACTAAGTATAGCAGCAACGGTTCTTGTGGTTTTGGAGCGACTAAGGTGGGGATAGAGGAAAGATAGGTCTTCAGATCCTGTAGCGTAGCGTCTGCCTCCAGGGTCCACTCCATGGGCCCAGCCTTCTTCAAGATTTTGAAGAACGGCAGGGCGCGTTCGGCGGACTTGGAAATGAACCTGCTTAGTGTGGCAACACATTCAGTCAAATGCCTCACATCTTTAACTGTCTTGTGTGCTTGAATCTGCTCAATTGCCTTGATCTTGTCAGGGTTGGCCTCTATCCCCTAGTGGGACACAAAGAAGCCAAGCAGCTTGCCGGAAGGAACGCCAAACACACACTTCTCTGGGTTCAGCTTCAAGTTGATCTTGCATAGATTTGCAAAGGTCTCTTCCAAGTCCTGAATGAGAGTTGATTTGTCCTTGGTTTTGACCACTATAGCATCCATGTAGACTTTAATATTCCTGTGCAAATGGGACTCAAAGCCAATCTGTACTGCTCTGGCAAAAGTGGATCCAGCACTTTTTAACCCAAAGGGCATACGTACAAAGCAGTACGTGTCGCATGGGGTTATAAACGCAGTCTTCTCTTCGTCTTCTTCGGACATGAAAATCTGGTGGTACCCGGAGTAGGAATCCAAGAAGGAAAGTAGGTCACATCCAGAGGTGAAATCCACAATCTGATCGATGCGCGGCAAGGGGAATGGGTCCTTTGGGCATGCTTTATTTAGATCTGTGAAATCTATGCAAAGCCTCCATTTCCTATTCGCCTTGCGCACCACCACTGGATTCGCCAACCAAGTTGGATGCAACACTCATCTGACCAAACCAGCAGCTTCGAGTTGCTTGATCTCCTCTGCAATAAACTACTACCGCTCCAAAGCTTGCTTTCAGACCTTCTGTTTGACGGGTCGGGCATGTGGGCAGACAGCAAGGTGGTGCTCGATTACCTCACTGGGAACACCGGGGATGTCAGATGGTTGCCAAGCAAACACATCGACATTCGCCCGCAGGAAGGCAACGAGCGCGCTTTCCTATTTGTCATCAAGGGTGGAGATGATAGTAAATGTACCATCAGCGCCAACCAACCCTTTTAGGACCTTCTTCACAGTAGGCGCATCAACCTTTGATCTCTTGCTATTGGAACTCTCCGGCAAATCATCAACAGGCGCAGCGCAATTCGAAGAGGCGTGCTTCCCAGATTCTTTGCTCGCGTCCTTGCTAGCTTTCTTCCCTTTCTTGCTTTCCTTTGTGGGAGCGGGAGCTTCCGTGGCCTCTGCAGCAACTGCTTCCTGGTACATCTTATCCACGCATATGACTGCGTCCTTCTTGTCTGATGGAACGGAAATGACGCCCATTGGTCCTGGCATCTTCAGAGTGTTGTAGGCATAGTGGGATGCCGCCATGAATTTTTCCAGGGCACGGCAGCCAAGGATTCCATTGTATGCTAGGGGGAGGTCGACCACATCAAACACGATCTTCTTGGTCCGGTAGTTCAGCTCCCTCCCCCCCCCCCCGAACGTTACCGGCAGTGTGATCTTCCCCTTAGGACGACTCCTCCCGGGGTTGATGCCTTGGAAAGTACCGGTAACCTTGAGCTCTTCATCTGCTATCTGGAGCTTGCTGATGACCTTGGGAGATATCAGATTCAACCCAGCACCACCGTCAACCAACATCTTTGTGACTTTGAGGTTGTGAGTCGTTGGTGAAACCAACAATGGAGAACATCCTACCGCAGTGGTGCGGTCAGGGTGATCCTCTTCATCAAAGATGATGGGCGTGCGGGACCACTTGAGCGGCTTCCGAGAATCTGCCACTGGCTCCACGGCATTGACCTCACGTGTCCACGGTTTGAGCTGGCGGCTAGAGGAGTGCAAGGACGCACCTCCATCAATGCATAGGGCGTCAGTGGCCTTCTGGAACTCCTGCTCGCTGGTTTCCTCTTCATCTCCTTCATCACTCCCATCATCGCATTCCTTCTTCTCACGGCCTCCGGCCGGTTTCCCTTGATACTGAGGGGCCTTGCCGGGGAAACCTCCTCTGCCACCTCGGCCCTTCCCGCCAGCACCATCTTGGTCTCTCTCTTTGTCACGCTTCTCGTACTAAGCTTTCTGCTTCTTGACGAGCTGCTCAACTTGATGACACTCTTGAAGATCGTGTCTCTTAGTCCGATGGATCTTGCAGTATGGCCCGTCAGCCTTCTCGGCAGCCGCGGCTTCCTGGCAGTCAGTGCACGCGGCAACTTCCTTGCCGGAAGCCTCCATCTTGGCCTTCTTGCCGGTACTAGGAGTGCTCGCTCCTTCAATAGCCATCACTGATTTATCCTTGCGCTTCTTGTTGTGTTTCTTGTTCTTCTTCTTCTGATTGGTGGTGTCGTCGTCGTCCTCTGAGTTGACGTCGATGCCATCTTCTTCACCAGGGAGTCACCTCCCCTCCTCTATTAGGGCACACTTGTCCGCCAGAGTGTATAGCTCATAGTCTTGGGCAACCGAACGTTCATTTTGGAACGTATCCTGCGGTTGCGCATGTTGGACTGGAACACAGCTATCACAGCTACTGGATGGATGTCTAGAATGTTCTTGTGCACCTGGCTGAACCTCTGCATATACTTTTGCAAACTCTCTCCTTCCTTCTATGGGAGGAGCTGCAAGTCGCTGGGCCGCCCTGGTTCTTTATGGCCGCCCATGAAGGCACCAATAAACTCATGGCACACATCAGCCCAGGTCAAGATGGAGTTCTCTGGCAAGTGCATCAGCCAAGACCTCACGTTTGGCTTGAGTGCCGAAGGGAAGTAGTTGGTGAACACCCTCTCATCCCTTCCTCTGGCAGCTTGAACAGCGATGGTGTAGATGCTCAATAACTCTGCCGGGTTCAATCTTCCATCGTACTTTTCTGGTATCTCTGGTTTGAACGTACGGGCAGATGGCCAACGGACTTGCCGCAGCTCACGAGTGATGGTGGGCCACCCAACCTCGAAAGGCAAGTACCCGCCCCCACCGGGCATGGGTTCGTCAACGTCGGGGCCATTGCGCCTATCAGACTGGCAGGCGGGTGTCGCAGTGTCACTCGATGGTGACGCGCGCGTCTTCCCTCGGCTTGTCTTCCAGGACCCGTCGCTGGCCTCGACGTGTCTAAGGATCAGACGAAGCCATTGATATGTCGTCGGGTTCTTGGTCGCATGGCCCTGGTTGCGGCCCCTGCGCTGGCTGTCATGGAGGGGACTGCATCATCAGAACGGCGCCCTCGGTGCGGCCAGCGGCTTGGGCCGTTGCCGTCGTTGGTGGAGGCCGTGGCGGGCCTGCCTACTGTGATCCTCCCGCCCCAGCGAAACCAATGAAGCTCTGGATAGTGGCCCTCCACTCATCCATTTAATTGGCCACTGGCGGAAATCTCAACAAGAGCTGGGCCCGCGCCATGGCCTCCAAAGCGGTGCTTCGCATGGACGATGATGCGGTTCGCGACGTCGCCCGACTTTTGATGGTGCCTGTAGTGGCGGCGCCATGTTCTCGCCACCGTGAGCTAGTCGCCAGGGCGGCGTGACGATGAGGCGGATGCGCTTGGGGGTTAACGACCCCATTTGGGGCATCGTCTTGGCTAGCTTGCCCTGGGGGTGGCGCGGGCCCTGTAGCCGCACCCATGGCGGGGGCATCTAAGTGATTACGATCTGCATCAGGGCGAGCGCCACCGCTGTGGCTGTGTCCCTCGGCGAGGTGGGGAGGCGGAGACGGAGCATTCTCCCCACCCGCACCTTACGGAGCATGGTCGTCGGGTTGTTGTTGGTGTTGCCCTCCTCCGCTGCCTCCTGCTCCTGCTTCGGCTGCAGGGGGAATAGTGACGGCGCCGCCTGCGCCAGTGATGTTCCCCGCGGCGTCGGCATTCCCATGTTCCCCCGCAGCCCCCACAGCATTAGTGGCCGCATGCGAGGGAGCCTTCGAGGTAGACGGGTGAGCTAAAGCACCAGATTTCTTTTTGGGCACCATGGATGATGAAGCCGTTGATGAAGAAAACGATGATGAAGACGGCGCACTGCTTACACTCTCGGGTTCGCGCAAGCGCTTCCCCCTACCTGGCGCGCCAAAGATGTCGTGGTATCACACGGCCACCTATGGGGCCATCGGCCCCTTGTGGTTCGGCAAGGGGGAAGAGCGCATTGCACAAAGAGCGGAAAGCACAGAGCAGCACGGCAACGATGACACGGATAGTTTTACCTAGGTTCGGGCCGCCGTGAGGCGTAAAACCCTACTCCTGGTTTGGTGGATTGATGGAAGGAATGTGGTCGAGACGCAGCGCTCTGGCCCGGCAAGGTCGCCTCGGGGTGAGAGCAGCTACGCGCATACGAGCGTACAAGGGTCTGAATCCTTTCTAAGGTAGCCACGACCCTCCTTTTATAGGTCAAGGGGTCACCACAATGGCAAAACAGTCATTACGCATTGATTAGATAGCCACAGTGCTATCATACCTAACTCTGCAGACAGGACAGGGTGCATTAAATGCGCCGCTTAGTGTCACATCATGGTGTAGCCCGGCAAGCCTTGACGTGCCACTCAGCCACCTTTTCACCTGCCTGCGCGACACGTCGCCTGGACGGGTGTCATTTAGGGATGATCTTCCTCAGAAATGGTCTGCCACGTACCAAGTAACAACCACTTAGTCACTTGGGGGCTCGACACCACACCGATGGGTGACTTGCATTGCTGTGAGGTGGAGCGGTGGAGTTTTGGCGGGGTAATCCACCCTTGGCGTCCCTGGCAAGCCTGCCGGGGGAGTCTTGGGGTAACCTCAACCCCGCCAGGCACGCCTGCCCGGCAAGGTAGGTTTTTCCTTAGTGATATCTTGCTTATTTGGTTGGTCTTGGTCTTGTTGATCTGCCCTTTGATTTCTCAAAGAGCCATCTCTTCTGCTTGGCCTTGTCAAGAACGTCGTAACCTTGCTCTTGAGCCTGTGTACAGTCCAGGCAACACACCTGGGGGTTTGTTGCACCGACAAGCGAAGTTTTCCTACAAAGAATCTAAAACGAGAGTTGTACAAAAGAACATATTCTCCAACTTTGAATTCCCGCTTTTGGATTCTTTTGTCATGCCATCTTTTAACTTTTTCTTTAAATAATTTGGCATTTTCATAAGCTTGGGTTCTCCATTCATCTAATGAGCTAATATCAAATAACCACTTTTCACCGGCAAGTTTGAAATCATAGTTGAGTTCTTTAATTGCCCAATATGCTTTATGTTCTAACTCTAGAGGCAAATGACAAGCTTTTCCATAAACCATTTTGTAAGGAGACATACCCATAGGATTTTTATATGCTGTTCTGTAGGCCCAAAGTGCATCATCCAATTTCTTAGACCAATTCTTTCGGGACCTATTAATAGTTTTTTCTAATATTAATTTTATTTCTCTATTGCTAAGTTCAACTTGACCACTAGATAGAGGATGATAGGGTGATGCAATTTTATGGTTAACATCATATTTAGCAAGCATTTTACGGAAAGCACCATGAATAAAGTGTGAACCACCATCAGTCATTAAATATCTAGGGACTCCAAATCTCGGGAAAATAACTTCTTTAAGCATTTTAATGGAAGTGTTATGATCAGCACTACTAGTTGGAATAGCTTCTACCCACTTAGTAACATAATCAACAGCAATCAAAATATGTGTATACCCATTAGAGGAAGGAAAAGGTCCCATACAATCAAAACCCCAAACATCAAATGGTTCAACAGCAAGTGAATAATTCATAGGCATTTCTTGACGTTTACCAATATTACCAATTCTTTGACATTCATCACAAGATAAAACAAACTTACGGGCATCCTTGAAGAGAGTAGGCCAATAAAAACCAGATTGCAGTACCTTATGAGTAGCTCTATCTCCCACATGATGCCCTCCATAAGCTTCGGAGTGACATTTTCGTAGGATTTGTTCCTGTTCATGCTCAGGTATACAACGTCTAATAATACCATCTACTCCTTCTTTATAAAGATGTGGGTCATCCCAAAAGTAATGTCTTAAATCGTAGAAGAATTTTTTCTTTTGTTGGTATGTAAAACTAGGTGGTATGTATTTAGCAACAATATAATTAGCATAGTCACCATACCATAGAGTGTTATGAGAAACGTTTATTGCAGCTAGTTGTTCATCAAGAAAGCTATCATCAATAGGTAGTGGGTCATCAAGAATATTTTCTAACCTGGACAAGTTATCAGTACGGGGTTCTCAGCTCCTTTTCTATTAGTAATATGTAAATCAAATTCTTGCAGCAAAAGAACCTAGCTAATGAGTCTAGGTTTAGCATCTTTATTTTCCATAATATATTTTATAGCAGCATGATCAGTGTGAACAGTTACTTTGGAATCAACAATGTAAGATCTGAATTTATCACAAGCAAACACAACTGCTAAAAATTCTTTTTCAGTGGTAGCATAATTTCTTTGGGCACTGTCTAGAGTTTTGGTAGCATAATGAATAACATTTAATTTCTTATCAACTCTTTGTCCTAGAACAGAACCAACAGCATAATCACTAGCATCACACATAATTTCAAAAAGGCAAGTTCCAATCAGGTGGTTGAACAATAGGTGCAGAAGTTAAGGCTTTCTTAAGTGTTTCAAAGGCTTCTACACAATCGTCATAAAAAACAAATGGAACATCCTTTTGTAAAAGATTTGTAAGAGGCCTAGAAATTTTAGAGAAGTCTTTAATAAACCTCCTATAGAAACCAGCATGAACAAGGAAACTACGAATACCTCTAATATCTTTAGGACATGGCATTTTCTCAATTGCATCAACTTTAGCTTTATCCACTTCAATACCTTGTTCAGAAATTTTATGCCCCAAGACAATTCCTTCATTAACCATAAAGTGGCACTTCTCCCAATTCAAGACAAGATTAGTTTGCTCATATCTCTGCAAAACTCGATCAAGGTTACTCAAGCAATCATCAAAAGAAGTTCCATAAATAGAAAAATCATCCATGAAAACCTCAACAATCTTTTCACAAAAAATAAGAGAATATAGCAGTCATACATCTTTGAAAGGTAGCAGGTGCATTGCATAAACCAAAAGGCATACGTCTATAAGCATAAGTTCAAAAAGGGCAAGTAAAAGTGGTTTTCTCTTGATCAGGTTGTGAAACAGGTATTTGAGAAAAAGCAGAATATCCATCTAGAAAACAAAAGTATGTGTGCTTATATAATATTTCCAACAATTGATTGATAAAAGGCAGAGGGTTATGATCTTTTCTAGTAGCTTTATTTAATTTTCTAAAATCAATTACCATTCTATAGCGAGTAACAATTCTTTGTGGAATGAATTCATTTTTATCATTAGGAGCAACAGTAATACCTCCCTTCTTAGGGACACAATGAACGGGATTCACCCATCTTCTATCAGCTATGGGATAGATTATACCTGCTTCCAGAAGCTTTAATATTTCAGTTCTTACCACTTCTTTCATCTTAGGATTCAAACGTCATTGATGATCAACAACGGGTTTAGCATCAGGTTCCATATTAATCTTGCGCTGACAGAGAGTGGGACTAATGCCCTTAAGATCATCAAGAGTATATCCAATGGCAGCATGGTGCTTCTTCAGAATTTTCAATAATCTTTCTTCTTCATGTTCTGAAAGGTTAGCACTAACAATAACAGGACATATCTTTTTCTCATCAAGAAAAGCATATTTCAAAGTATCAGGCAATTGTTTTAATTCAAACACAGGATCACCTTTAGGTGGAGGAGGACCTCCTAGAGTTTCAATAGGCAAATTGTGTTTGGGCAGAGGTCGTTGTTCAAAGAAAATTTTATCTATTTCATTTCTTTCATGCATATGCATATCATTTTCATGGTCTAGCAAATATTGTTCTAGTGGATCAGTAGGACGCACGGCAATAGAAGCAAGACCAATTATTTCATCCTTACTAAGTAATTCTTTCTTATGTGGTTGTCTACTAAAATTAGAGAAATTTAACTCATGAGACTCATTACCAAAGCTAACATCGACAATTTGTTTTTCACAATCTATTTTAGCATTCACGGTGTTAAAGAAAGGTCTACCAAAAATAGTGGGACAAAAATCATCTTGTGGGGAACCAAGAACTAGAAAATCAGTAGGGTACTTTATTTTCCCACACAAGACTTCAACATCTCTAACAATCTCCAGTGGTGTAATGGTGTCTCCATTAGCAAGTTTAATAGTAACATCTATGTCTTCTATTTTAGCGGGTGCTATGTCATTCATAATTTCTTGGTATAAGGTGAAAGGAATAGCACTCATGCTAGCACCTAAGGCACATAAACCATGATAGCAATGATCTCCTATTTTAATTGAGACAACATGCATGCCAACGACACGTATATGTTTATCTTTTTCATCGAGTTTGGCAATTCTAGTAGCATCATCGCAGAAGTAAATAACATGCCCATCAATATTTTCTACTAGGAGATCATTAACTATAGCAACACTAGGTTCTACTTTAATTTGTTCAGCAGGTTTAGGTTCTCTAATATTACTTTTATGAACCACAGTTGAAACCTTAGCATGGTCCTTTATCCTAACAGGGAAAGGTGTTTTTTCAATATAAGCAGTAGGCACAACTGGATCAACATTGTAAATAATAGTTTCATCTTTAACTATGACCAGTTCTTTAATTTATTCTTTAATAGGGGGTTGATATTTAAACCAATTCTCCTTAGGAAGATCAACATGAGTAGCAAAAGATTCACAAAAAGAGGCTACTATCTCAGAGTCAAGTCCATATTTAGTGCTAAACTTGTGAAAAGCATCGGTATTCATAAAAGATTTAACACAATCAAATTCAAGCTTAATACCTGACTCTTTACCTTTGTTGAGTTCCCAATCTTCAGAGTTGCATTTAATTATTTCTAAAAGATCCCACCTGAATTCAATAGTCTTCTTCATAAAAAAACCAGTACAAGAAGTATCGAGCATGGATCGAACATCATGAGAAAGCCGAGCATAAAAATTCTGAATGATAATTTCTCGAGAGAGCTCATGATTGGGGCATGAATATAACATTGACTTAAGCCTCCCCCAAGCTAGAGCGATAATTTCTCCTTCACGAGGCCAAAAATTATATATATAATTCCGATCACGATGAACTAGATGCATAGGATAATTTTTTTGGTGAAATTCCAATTTCAATCGATTCCAGTTCTAAGATACAATATCATTGCATAGCCTATACCATGACAATGCCTTTCCCTTAAAAGATAAAGGGAAAAACTTCTTCTTAGCTTCATCTCCGGATAAACCTGCAAGCTTAAATAATCCACAAATTTCATCCGCATATATCAAGTGCATATTAGGATGTTTGATTCCATCTCCAGCATAAGGATTAGCTAGTAGTTGTTCTATCATACCCGAAGGAATTTCATAACCAATATTTTTAGTAGGTGCAGTAGGTTGAGGGGCAACTAAATGTGCTTCCGGTCGAGGTGAAGATACCCCGAACAAACCCCTCAAAGTATGGTACTCCATAGTAACAAGTGACAATAAATTTCAGCACGTTGTAATTATTTTTCCTTACCAATTTCCACTTACCAAGAGCGCTTCACTCCCTGGCAACGGTGCTAGAAAAGAGTCTTGATGACCCACAAGTATAGGGGATCAATCGTAGTCCTTTCGATAAGTAAGAGTGTCGAACCCAACGAGGAGCAGAAGAAAATGACAAGTGGTTTTCAACAAGGTATTTTCCGCAAGCACTGAAATAGTCGGTCACAAGTAGTTTGATAGCAAGATAATTTGTAATGAGCAAGTAACGGTAACGATAAGTAAAGTGCAGCAAGGTAGCCCAATCCTTTTGTGGCAAAGGACAGGCCAAAACGGTCTCTTATGATAAGCAAAGTGTTTTTTAGGGTACACGGGAATTTCACCATATCATTTTCATCATGTTGGTTTGATTCGTGTTCGCTACTTTGATAATTTGATATGTGGGTGGACCGGTGCTTAGATGCTGTTCTTACTTGAACAAACCTCCTACTTATGATTAACCCCCTCGCAAGCATCCGCAACTATGAGAAAAGTATTAAGATAAAATCTAAACATAACATTAAACTTTTGGATCCAAATCGGTCCCTTTACGAAGTAGCGCATAAACTAGGGTTTAAGCTTCTGTCACTCTAGCAACCCATCATCTAATAACTACTCCACAATGCATTCCCTTAGGCCCAAATATGCTGAAGTGCCATGTAGTCGACGTTCACATGACACCACTAAGGGAATCACAACATACATATCATCAAAATATCGAACACATATCAAGTTCACATGATTACTTGCAACATGACTTCTCCTGTGACCTCAAGAACAAAATTAACTACTCACAAATGATAATCATGCTCAAGATCAGAGGGGTATTAAATAGCATAATGGATCTGAACATATAATCTTCCACCAAATAAACCTACTACTAATCAACTACAAGATGTAAACAACACTAATAGTCACCCACAGGTACCAATCTGAAGTTCCGGTACAAAGATTGGACACAAGAGATGAACTAGGGTTTGAGAGGAGATGGTGCTGTTGAAGATGTTGATGGAGATTGCCCTCCCAGAGATGATAGGGTTGTTGGTGATGACGATGACGATGATTTCCCCCTCCGGGAGGGAAGTTCCCCCGGCGGAATCGCTCCGCCAGAGGGCAAAAGTGCTCCTGCCTAAGTTCCGCCTCGAGACGGAGGCGCTTCGTCCCAAAGGTCCCCCTCTTATTTTTTCTAGGTCAAAATGACCTATATACCAGAAGATGGGCACCGGAGGTGGGCCAAGCAGGGCACAACCCACCAGGGCACGCCTGGGGGCCCAGGCGCGCCCTGGTGTCGCGCCCTGGTGTCTTGTGCTCATTAGGATGGCCCCCTCCGGTAGTTATTTGCTCTAGTATTTTTTATATATTCCAAAACAATTCTCCATAAATTTCTAGCTCATTTGGAGATGTGTAGAATAGGTAACTCTGACGTAGCTTTTTCAGGTCCGGAATTCCAGCTGCCGGTATTCTCCCTCTTTGTGTAAACCTTGCATATTATGAGAGAAAAGGCATTAGAATTACTCCAAAAAGCATTATTATGCATAAAAACATTATAAATAACAATAGGAAAACATAATGCAAAATGGACGTATCACGCGGGTGGGTCTCCGGCCCGCCCAGGACAAAAAGCCCAATTTCTGTCATAATGTTTTCTCATAGAGTAGGAGCCCACCACATCTATGATGATATTTGTTTTTGTCACAATTATTGCTATAGAAGTGTCATAACCATGACAGAAAAAGTTTTTGTTCGGATCATAATGTCACGGATGTGTCTTTTCTGTAGTGGTGGTCTTCGCTCTCTTCGCCACCCTCTGCGCCAATGTTTCTGCATCCCTGTAGAAACAAGTCAAGACAAGACAAATCAAATCAACAAGTCAATGAATTAAGAATCGGCGGAGGCAAACAAGAGTTCTTAATCTTCTTCTTCCTCAGGCTCGCTCAAGACGGAGAGGTCGTACTCGCCTCCAAGCTCTATGCTAGAGGAGGGAGGTGGAGTAGGAGTTCTTCGACGCTTGGTTGTAGCAGAAGCAGCAGGTCGAGACGATCGAACTGCTCTAGCTGTCAGCATGGTCGTGCGCCTCGTGCACCGTGCAGGTTGCTGTTGGGCTCCTTGCTATTGTGCAGCCTTGCTGGTAGTCCTCTTGTCGACAACCTCATCACCTGAAGAAGGTGGATGCAATGGATCGCCAGAAACAGACTTCCGGAGGATGTGGGGCTTCTTTGCCAGAGCAGGGGGCTCTCTATACAACTGTTCTTCGGTTGCGCCCTCTTTAGTGGGAGTTACGGCAGCCTTCTTGCCTTGATCATTGGCAACCTCACCTTGGTCAGCAACGATCTCCTTCCACACCCCTTCTTCTTTACCAACTTCAGCTGCCGTAGGTCCAAAGCCGCCAGCCTCTTCGGCTAGTCTTGCCTCTTCTGATCAGCTGGCGATATAGGCCACCTCTTCGTCAGTGGTGGCGTGAATGAGCTTGGGTTCTTCCCTAACAGCTTTTTCAACCAAAGTATCAAACCACTCCTGCACACAGTCTGCAGGTGGTTCAACCCAACTCCCTTCAACGCCGTGAGCATTGCATGCTGGCATCATTGCAATGATTGCACCCAAGGCAGAGTTGTTACATAAGGGAATTACAGTTGCCGGCAACTTGAACTTGCCGTTGGTCCTCAACAACTGATGGCACACAGCTATGTGCTACAGGACCATCAAGTTCTTGTTCAAGCTAGTATGCAACCTCATGATGTCCGCCGCATTCTTGGAGTCCTAGGCTGGTCTCCCTTTGTTTTGCAGAGGGGCAATCCGACGATGAAGAAAGTCTGCACCCACCAGTTCAATGGTGAGACCGACAGCCCTGAGACGATGGATTCTGGTGACGGCAATTATGAGCTTCTTGTCATGGGTGTCAAGACTGCTCCAATCCTCGACGTGGACCACTTTCTTCTTCCAGGGCAAACGGAATGGTGGGAATTCATTCTATTTTATCTAGCACCAATCCGCCCGCCACTTGTCCCACTTACGATGTAGATTTCCCTCTGGATAAATGTCCTTGTTCCATGCCCTGGGGATCCAAGTGACACAACCGGAAAGGGCATCTCATTCAATGCATCAAATGAAATAGTGGCGAAAGAGGGCTACATTCGGAACTACCCCAACAAAATTTTCGCACATATGGGCGAAAACAAACATGCAAGTCATGGCATTCGGTGTGAAATCTAAGAGATGGAACCCATATGAATACATGATCTCATTGAAGAAATTAGAGAATGGAGGGCAGAGCCTGCAGTAGAAATATGTGGTAAAGAAAGTGTATTTATCTTTGCCACCTTTGGTGGAGCCGGGAAGTACATGGGGGCAGTGTGCGCTGTTGTCTCCTTCCCCCACATGTATGTGTACCGCTCTATCAGGGTGCTCTTGTTGAGCACCAGCGCGAAGACGACATAGTTCCTCAGTGCTTCTGCCAGGGACTCTTTCCTCGCCTCCGCCTCTGGGTTGACGACTTTCTTTGACTTGTCTTGGCCCTTTTTAGGTGCCATGGCAACTAAGGAAGAGGAGGCTGGGGATAAGCAAAGGCGTAGAGGCGATGGATGGAGGACAAGTGCTCTACTCTGGCGCAAGGAAGAAGATGATGGTGGCTTGCTAGATTGGAATGGAAGGGAGGTAAATGAGTAGAGCCTTTTGCGGATTCCTTTTTATGGGGAAGGCGCGGGGGCTGGCTCTTTACTGTCCAACGTGGATGCGCTTTTCAGGGGCACCACTTCTACAGCCGTTTCATCCCATCTCTCCCATGTTCTGCATTTAATGTGCATCGTGGGAGGCGTGGTAAAAGAGAAAATTATGGCACTTATCCTCTGCCACACATTCCTGTGCATTGTTTGGGCCTAGCCCAACGATGCCTCGCATGTGTGTGTGGCCCAGGCCCGGGGGCTCCTGTCGGTGTACTAAACTTTGGGTCCTTCAGCACCCCTGACTTGTGCACAGGCAGTAGTAGTCTTTCCGACGGTAGGGCTTGCCAGAGGACAGCTATAAACAAGCTCAAGACTTGGTTCGTAAAACCATGAAGAAGATCTCCAGACAAGTGACTAAGAAGTACTAAGATAGTACAGAAGACCAAGACTGGAGTTGCCGGCAAGCAAGCGAAGACCCCGCAAGCTCCGTACCAACAAGTTCCTACTACTTTGCCATCGCTCCACCTCAGCGACTAGTATGTCACTTGTCGAATAAGTGTTGAGCGGGCAGTTAGTTAGGTGAATACTGTCTATGCACGTGTCAGCTCGCCACCGAAGATATAACTTCAATGACACCCGTCCCAGGAGCGTGTCAAGATAATAAAAGGTAGCTGGCCGAATGGAACAGAAGGAGAGATGATCCTTGCCGGCAAGCTTCACCAGCATGACACTTCATGGCGCATTTAATGCATTTGTCCTAACCCATCAGAGTTAGGTATTTGGCACTGTATCCACTATTTACCTTATTTAAATACCATTTTGCCACTTTGGTGACCCCTTTCTCTATAAAAGGAGGCCCATGGCTACCTTTACAAAGGTTGGGCTTTGCTTATTTGCACGGGTAGCTGCACATCCCGCTCACCTCTTGCCGGAAAGTTGCACTCCTTGTAACTAAGCATAAACACATCCAATACAACAAAGCAGGAGTAGGGTTTTATGCTACACAACGTCCCAAACCTGGGTAAATCTCTGTGTTGATTATTAGATTTGCTCTTCGTACTTGTCGATCTCCCCAGTCAAACGCAAAGGGGCCTTTGCCGGTCCCATAGATCATCGTACGCATGATAGTGGGTTCATGATCTGAATATTTATGAGAAGTAATGAAGTCTTTTTCGAAGTTTATTATGCATGATTGTTATAGCTTTGTATTTCTCTTCGATGGATCCATTTCGTTTAGCCAACTAGATTGATTTATCTTCAGTGGGAGAGGTGCTTTGTGATGGGTTCAATCTTGCGGTGCTCTATATCCCAGTGATAGAAACGGACAAGACACGTATTTTTATTGTTGCCATTAAGGGTAAAACTACAAGGTTTATTCATATTGATTGGGTTTACTTTGTCTACATAGTGTCATCTTGCTTAAGGCGTTACATTGTTTTTATTAACTTAATACCCTAGATGCATGCTGGATAGCGATCGATGGGTGGAGTAATAGCAGTAGATGCAGGCAGGAGTCGGTCTACTTGTCTCGGACGTGATGCCTATAGACATGATCGTTGCCTTGAATATCATCATAACTATGCGCTTTTCTGTCAATTGCCCAACAGTAATTTGTTTACCCACCATATGCTATGTGTTCGAGAGATAAGCCTCTAGTGAAAACTATGGCCCTCATATCTACTTTTATCATATATATATATATATAACCAAAATATCCTTTCTACATTTTTTATCTTTTATTTTATTTTGCAATTTATCTATCTACCACTATATGATTTGATCCTTGCAAGTAACGAGTTCAAGGGGATTGATGACCCTCTTTCTGCGTTGGGTACAAGTATTTGCTTTTGTGTCTGCAGGTGATGTTCACGAGGCTTTGCGTGATTCTCCTATTGGATTGATACCTTGGTTCCCACTGAGGGAAATACTTATCTCTACTGTGCTGCATCTCCCCTCCTCTTCGGGGAAAATCCCAACGCAGCTCCCAAGTAGCAGGAAGAATTTCTGGCGCCATTGCCAGGGAGACATCATCAAAACCTATCAAGTACCTTCACACAAACTATCATCTACTTGGTCTACTTTTTATTTGCCTTTGCCTCTTGTTTTCATCTCCCCCACTTCTTATTTTTTTCAAAAACACAAAAATATTTTTGTTTGCTCGTTTGCTTGCTTTGCCACTATGGATAGTTCTTCACTTGTCGCTTGTACCCCCAAGAATGAAGTGCTTCATTTTAAACAAAGGGCAGGAGAAAGTATAATAGATGCTTGGCATATAATTTGCGATGCTCAGAATAGATCTACTCATAAGCAATCTACTACTGTTCTTCTTCACAATTTTTATGTGGGTGTTACTACTTGGTATAGATTTGTGCTTGAACCTATTATCGGAGGGAATTTTTTGAGTAGTCACCATGAAAGCGCAGGTTTACTCCCAGAGGGGGGTGAATGGGAGATTTTTTGAAATTCGTTAAACTGAGGAATTTGACGAAGATCAGAGTGAAGAAATAGAAACACGAGGAACTAAATCATCACAGAATCAGAGTACATGCATACATGATACATAAGGATGAAGAACATGCAATCATACAGACATACAAGCATGAAGAATATGAGCTGAGGAAATGAAAGACAACATGATGAAATTCCTCAGTTTAAATTCATCAAAAGTTGGATCACAAATTCTTCAACAGCGGATTAACATAAAGGTATGGGTGAGGAATTTTAAACCAGGTTGGATCGATGAAGACAGCAATTTGGTAGACCAGTTCCGGTTGTTGTGTCAACTGTATGTCTGGTTGAGGCGGCTAATTCGCAACTCAGAGAACACACAATCCTCACCGTGTTCCTCTTGAGCTAAGGTCACTTAGACGTCGCCCAATCACTTGTGGTAAGTCTTCAAGGTAGACTTCCAAAATCTTCACACACTTGTTCATCGGCACGCCACAATGACTCTTGGTGTACTCAGAACTTGATGCCTAACCATCTAGAAGAATGACAGTCTTCAAAGGTAACAGGCCCCAGATCACACAGATCAATCTCTTCAGTGATGCTCCATCACTTTGGCTCTGGGTTTTTTCCTAATTTAGGATTCTCTCAAAGTTGTCAGAGGATGGATTGCTCTCAAATGACAAGTGTCAAGTTCTCTCAGAGCAGCCAACCAACAAGTGGTTGTGGGGGGCGGCTATTTATAGTCAGGGCAACCCGACATGAATAGTCATAAATGACCTTCTCTGATTCAACCGTTGCCAGGATAAGATCCACTCAACAGCTGGTCCGCAACGTAGCAACGGTCGGAATTTGACCTCTCAAATTCGGTGGGGCACTCAATTTCCTCACTTTTTGGTGGATCGCACTGGAGAAATCCTAACTCCTCGGCGTGAGCAAATTCATCAGCGACCACATGAACTTCGTCACTATCACTAGCAAATTCGTCAGCTGTAGTGGCTAGAGTGGTATAGGTTTGAGCATCACTTTGCAAATGTGAAATATGTTTCACCTAGACCCCCTTTAACCGTACGGTTTTTCCTATGACTCAAATAAGAAGAAAGAAACTATGAAAACAAAAGTCTTCAAGCTTCCAGTCTTCACATCAAATTCTTCAAAGGCCGTACCAATTTCATCACCAAATTCTTCACTTGAAGAAATCCATTTTTAGGGGTCGTCTTCCATGTGTTAAACCAAATCTTCAAGGACTCTGTCTCCTGTGTACACTCACAAACACGTCAGTTCCTCAACCTATTTGTCTTCAATACTCCAAAACCACTAAGGGGGCACTTGATACACTTACAATCTCCACCTTTTTGGTGATTGATGAAAAATTGGTTAGGCTTTCAACGGGAGTAAAATAATTGAAGTGTAAATACAATGTATGAAGAAATTGGCTACAAGATATTGAGAAACTCCCCTGAAGACGTGCATATGAGGAATTTGCTTTGGATTGCAAATGCACATGGCTGGTTGAAATTGTGGATCTCCCCCTATATCTTCGAAACCGATCATGCATGATCATAAGATATTTGAGGAATATGAATGCATGATGAAAATTGGGGTCTGACAAAATTGTGCATGTATGAGTAGATATATTTAAGGTCAGAGCATGCGTATCAAGTGTAGAAAAAGAGTCAGACGACCAACAATTATTAAGTTACAACTCATCAAAGAGCGAATCAAATGAAGACCAAGAGTTGCAACTTAAGCAAAAACAACTCATATATAGACCATCTTGAAGACTAACTTAGACTTCTCCCCGTCTGTCATCAAAGGACCAAAAGGTGAGGAATCTGAGGACTAACGCCCCTGAAGGAAATCATCATGGTGAATACAAGGGAGCGCCAGCGTTGTTGGGGTTGTGCGGTGCAGAAGGACCAGCAGCAGTGTCTTCAACTGCTTCACTTTCATCAGTAGTGCGCGAGGAAGACTCTGAGCTCGGCATCAGAGGAGGAACTTGAGTTTTCTTGAACTTATTTCTTGGTTGATCAGCCCAATCAAAGTTTATTTGAAAATCCGTGGCAGCAAGTTCTTCATCTGATTTGAGGTGCGAGAGTATGGCCAAAGTGCAGTCAAATATTTCATGGGCATATTAGTGATTCTTGCTCATGGCGTTATGCGTCACTGTCATGTTGGCTTGAATAGTAGCAAACTGACGCTTAACCCATCGGTGATTTCTGTCAACTTTCTGGTGCTTGCTTATGAGCAACTCACGGTCTGTCATGACATGTGGTGCTATAGATGAAGAGGATCGTCTTGAAGCCTTTGCAGTAGTGTCCTGGTTGGCAATTTCATCAACGGTTGAGGTGGTGATAGGCTGACGGAATTGTCCATCAAGGGGACACATTCCTTCATCAATTACGGTCTTGCCCTTGCCAGGTGTAACACCCCCAGTGTCATGCTATAGTAATCTCACACTAATGGTGCCATGTCATCAAGTTTAACTAAGCCAAATTGCCACTCGATAAAAATCAAAGCCAATTTCAAATTTAAAATAAAGTCATATAAATTATTTCTTCAAGCAGTAAAACAAAAATGTTCATAATATTGCAAATAATCACTGACTAATTGTCATGGGGAAACCAACATTTTTTAAGTAGTTAAAAGCCCTAAATAATTAAAACAAGGACCATAACATAATTTTAAATGACTCTTCTAAATTATGAAAATACAAACTTTTTTAAATAAAGGCCAAACTCTTGGTGGCACTGGCCTAAATTACAATACTAATTTAGGTACAAGTTTCTTATTTTATAAAACTAAATTGCTATAAAAAGAAAATAGAAAACATAAAACAGTAAAAAGAAAAAGAAAAAGAAAGAGCTAGGCCAGACTTGGCCTTAGACCACAATGGAAGGCCCAGCCGGCCTAGCCCAGCCCTCACCCCTCAGTCGCCATCCTCCTCCTATAGTGCGCGATCGAGGGTGTGCGCCCGCCTTCTCCGCCGAACCACCTCGCCGCCTCCACCGCAGGAGGATAAAGGCGCCACGCCCTTGGCGCCTCGGGCTCCCCTGCCACCCCACCACTCACTCTCCCCTCTCCCCTTGCCCTCTCCGCTGCTCCCCCTATCGGATCCGCCTCGACCGAGTAACTGCATCGCCGCTGTCTGCCACAACTGTGGAGACCGCCGTCCCTACGCCTCGCCGCCGTGTCCGTCTGCCTCATCGTGGAGCGCCTCATCCTCTGGTACTGCCCGTCGGGGTGGAGGAGCACCGCAGAGCCAGATCCGCCTCGTCTTCCTCCGCGGATCACCGTCGGCTGTCTCCCTCAACTCTGATGCCACTGCTGCTCCTAATCTTACGCAGAGCCACCTTGTGCTCCCACGGTGAGCTCCTCGATATTTCCCCTGTGTTTGCATGCTCGCACGCTTTGTCTAGTCCCCTTTTTCGTCGAGGCCGAAGCTTGCTACCGCCGACAATGGTGCAACCACAGCCACACCACCCGTACCTCGCGCCCGAGCTCGCGTTCGTGCTCAGTACACCCGCACAAATCCAACAATGTCCCCGTTCGCCTAGACGTGCCCTCCATCCCTGGTTTCGACCTCGCCAGTTCCAGCCATCCGCCCCGCTCGACGCCGCTGTCGCTACTGCCCACCCCAACCCACGCTTAGGACAACAATGGAAGCGCCACACCACCCGCGTCCGAACAAAGCCCGACCACTGCTCGAACAGTGGCCTGTGGCCCATTTCCGATGGTCGCCCGAGCCACCCCGTCGTGCTCGTGGTCGCCGGAGCACCACCGTCGGTGCGCCACGATGCCTAGAGTCACTTACTCATGGGCCCGAGTAGTCAGAAGTACTAACCACCTCCCTCTGACCCACTGGCGTGTGGGCCCCCTGCCACTAATTAGATTAGTTTAAAACTAAACTCTGTTAATTAGGGTAGTCACTGACAGCTCGGCCCCACCTAATAATTAGATTAATCGAATTAATTAAAACCAGTTTATTTTAAAGAGTCACTCACTACTAGGTCCCACTAGACCCAGTTGACCAGTCAACACTACTGACTCGGCACTCCCAGTCAGTGACAGGTGGGACCCGCTGGTTCCCCTTCGACTTCATTGACCAGTCAACTGGTCAATAGTTGACTGGCCTGACTCAGCCCCCTGGGCCCACATGTCATACACAGTGGCTAGCTGTTGTGGTGTACAAAAAGTATTTCCTGTTTTAAATCGAATTAAATAATTGTTAAGAAATTCAGGAAATCAATTAAAACTTTCAAAAATCATATAAAATAAACCGTAACTCGAATTAAAATAATTTATATATGAAGTTGCTCAGAAAAATGTAATGAATCCGAATATGCTATCCGTTCATCTGTCACATGCCTCTATCATGATGAACATGGATCCTTCCCCTCTGATTCATTTGTCCGAAAAGTGCCAAACACGGGGGAAACATTCCCAGATGTTTTCCCACTTCGTCTGTATCGTGTAGCACTGCGTTAGGTTACCCCTAGCACTGCATATTGCCATGTCATGCATCGTGATGCACTTGTTTGCTTTATATTTATTGTTTCTTGCCCCTCTTCTCTTCGGTAGACACCGAGACTGACGCTGCTCCAGAGTACGACTACGGCCCTGACGTTCAGCCCCTTGCAGCAGAGCTTCTAGGCGAGCAAAACCCCCTTGATCATTCCTATATCGCCCAATTCCTTCTCTCTCATGCTTGCATTAGATTTTGCTACTGTTGTTCGTTTGTACCTATTTTGATGCATAGCCTGATTTTGTAACCTGCTATTGTTACTTACCTACTTATCCTATATGCTTAGTATAGGTTGGTTAGTGATCCACCAGTGACCCCTCACCTTGTCCCTGTTGCCCCCGCTTTATGACCGATGACTCGACCAACGTGATCAATGTCCTGAGCCCGACACATCACCCCACACCCCCCCTTAGTTGTATGACTCTGCAGAGTTACTATCGAGTGCCGAGGGTGATACGTCGTATAGCACTTCTGATAAGATCTCTGTAGTGTAGCTAGTCGGTCATGGTCTACGGAGGGTGATTCCTCCTTCTCCACTCCCGATAATGACTCTGTCATGCAACACCTCAAGTGTGAACCCTCGAGGGTGATTCCTCCAAGGTCACCTTGATGGTTACATCGAGTAGGGATCCTTCGAGGATGATTCCTCAGATTCCCCCTTGATGTTATGGACCATCGGGTGGAAATCCATCGAGGGTGATTCCTCGGATTTCCCCCTTGATGTTATAAAGACATGGTTACTTTGACTTTACCCCAGAACCATGTTGAAGTTGGGTCGGCCCCGATGGGTACTCGCGAGAGAAATGTGAAGTCAGGTTGACCGTGAGGGTACTTGATACGTCTCCAACGTATCTATAATTTTTGATTGTTCCATGCTGTTATATTATCATTCTTGGATGTTTTACAATCATTTTATATCATTTTTTGGTACTAACCTATTGACATAGTGCCAAGTGCCAGTTGCTGTTTTTCGCATGTTTTTTACATCACAGGAAATCAATACCAAACGGAGTCCAAACGCAGCGAAACTTTTTGTGGATTTTTTTGGACCAGAAGACATCCAGTGGGCCGGAGAAGCGCCTAGGGGTGCTCCGAGGGGAGCACAACCCACCAGGGTGCGCCTGGAGGCCCAGGCGCGCCCTGGTGGGTTGTGCCCACCTCGGGTGCCCCCCAAACCGCCTCTTTGCTCTATAAATACCCCAATATTCCAGAAATCCTAGGGGAGTCGACGAAAATCAATTCCAGCCGCCGCAGAGTCTAGAACCACCAGATCCAATCTAGACACCATCATGGAGGGGTTCACCACTTCCATCGATGCCTCTCCGATGATGCGTGAGTAGTTCTTTGTAGACCTACGGGTTCGTAGTTAGTAGCTTGATGGCTTTCTCTCTCTCGTTTGATTCTCAATACAATGGTCTCTTGGAGATCCATATGATGTAACACTTTTTGCGGTGTGTTTGTTGGGATCCGATGAACTTTGAGTTTATGATCAGATCTATCTTTTTATCCATGAAAGTTATTTGAGTCTTCTTTGATCTCTTATATGCATGATTGCTTATAGCCTCGTATTTCTTCTCCGATATTTGGGTTTTGTTTGGCCAACTTGATCTATTTATCTTGCAATGGGAAGGGGTGCTTTGTAGTGGGTTCGATCTTACGGTGCTTGATCCCAGTGACAGAAGGGAAACCGACACGTATGTATCGTTGGTACTAAGGATAAAACGATGGGGTCTATTTCTACATAAATAGATCTTGTCTACATCATGTCATCATTCTTATTGCATTACTCTGTTTCTCCATGAACTTAATACACTAGATGCATGCTGGGTAGCGGTCGATGTGTGGAGTAATAGTAGTAGATGCAGGAAGGAGTCGGTCTACTAATCTTGGACATGATGCCTATATAATGATCATTGCCTGGATATCGTCATGATTATTTGAAGTTTTATCAATTGCCCAATAGTAATTTGTTCACCCACGGTTTGCTATTTTTCTCGAGAGAAGCCACTAGTGAAACCTACGGCCCCCGGGTATCTTTTCCAATATATTTGCTTTCAAGATCTGTTTTACTATTTGCTCTTTTCTTTATTTGCAACTTTTATTTTCAGATCTATTAAACCAAAAATACAAAAATACCTTGCTGCACTTTATTTTATTTGGCGTTCGATCTATCAATATTTACTACTCTATCATGTCCGTTTGCCAATTTTTGGCGCCGTACCGAAAGGGATTGACAACCCCTTTTACACGTCGGGTTGCGAGTATTTGTTATTTGTGTGCAGGTGCTGTTTACGTAGTGTTGCTTGGTTCTCCTACTGGTTCGATACCTTGGTTTCATCACTGAGGGAAATACCTACCGCCGGTGTGCTGCATCATCCTTTCCTCTTTGGGGAAATACCGACGTAGCTTCAAGCCGCATCAGTACCTGCGAGTGATGTGGAGTCGGGTTGGCCTGGATGGTACCCACAAGATAACTACATGGGACGGCCGGGCATTATTAGCCCTTGCCGTAAGTCCGTGAGACGGGGCGACGGGACCACAGATCGTGGATCATTCATCGTCTTCGCGCGCTCCCAAGACAGTAACGGGTTTGGATATGTGATCTGAGTAGGCCTCTGGACTTTTCGCACTAACCACCATGCGGGTATAAGTATGGGCACTCTGCGTCGTACGATTCTTCCGAAAGCTCCTCAGACGCCACAATTGAGTGGCACGCGCCCGGCTGGTCGGCGTAAGCACCTGCGTTGTATAAAGAGGTAGTCAGGACTGATCCTGGCCGTCCTCGCAATGCGCAGGATTGCAAAGGACGATTGGCCCATGACCCCTTAATGATTAGGATGTAGACCGGCGTGTGACCTCTCTGTTGAGCCTAGGTAGGACTACGGCATGTTGATCAGCCGAGGCCGGGCATGACCCGTTAAAGTGTGTCCGGCCGGAGTTAATCGAGCATGTTGGGTAAGTTGGTGCACCCCTGCAGGGAAGTATATCTATTCGAATAGTCATGTCCATGGTAACGGACGCTCGTAGTTGTATCCTGATCTATACAACTAGAACTGGATACTGGAGACATGAAATGGATATGATGGCCCCAGGATTGCTTCCTCACAGGGAGTCGAGGAAGGATCTCTAGGCATTACTAAATATACTTGCTACTTTATAATATGCTAATCTGCACTCTTCTAATGCTACAAGATACTTCAGGATGCTAGTCTTCAATAGGCTAGGTCTTCCTTTCTCTTCTGGCATTTCTGCAGTCTAGTCCAAAGATACAGCCCCATTCCTTTGATACGCATGCATACTTAGCATAGATCTGATGTGTGTCTTGCAAGTACTTCAGATGAATACTCATGGCTGCTTTGCTACCCCTTTTTCTTCTCTACCCAATTGATGTGATCAGATGACGGAGCCCAGGAGCCAGCTGATCTCACCGATGACTACTACTACCCCGACAGAGCCTATTACTATGCGGAGACCGCCAACGACCAGGAGTAGTTAGAAGGCTCCCAAGCAGGAGGCCTTGCCTTTTCGATCGTTGTTGTTATTTTTGCTAGCCTTCTTAAGGCAGACTTGTTTACCTTACGTCTGTACTCAGATATTGTTGCTTCCGCTGACTCATTTGTATTCGAACTTATGTATTCGACCCCTCGAGGCCCTGGCTTGTAATATAAAGCTTGTATGACTTTAATTTGTGTCTAGAGTTGTGTTGTGATATCTTCCCGTGAGTCTCTGATCTCTATCACGCAAATTTGCATGTATGATTAGTGCACGATTAAGTCGGGGCATCACACCAGGTACTGTGGAGAGTGTGCTCTGAAGAACTTCAACTTCAGGAAGATAGTTGAGATGATTCTGACGATCAGCCTTGTAGTGAACTGAAGATCGTGATGTGATGAATCTCATGATCCATGGAGCATATGGCTTCAGATCAAATGGTGACTGTGCCACTCTTACCAAAGTCCTCAAGAAGAAATCATGAATGTAGATGGGAGTACCATCAATGATGTGGAACAGCAGATTCTTCATAACTCTCACAACTTCTTCAGCATTGGAGTTGTGACCGTTGATGGGACTCAAGGTTTTGGACAGAATGTGATAGAGCGTTCTTGGCACATACATCAAATCCTTCACTAGGAAGGTTGTCCTAGGAGCATCTCCTTCAGCCATTAGCTTCATAAGCACTTGCATCAGGTGGTTGGGTAGTTTAGGTTCTTCATAAATTTTCTTGGCTTCTTCATGGGGTGGATCAACTGGAAGAGCACGAAGTAGTTCGTCAATAAGTCCTTTGTAGTGAGTATCTTAACTCATCTAGTCCAGAGCCCATGTTGCAGTGTTGTCAGCGTTTCCTGAGAAATGCACTATGGTGTAGAATTGAAGAATAAGTTCTTCATTCAAATCGCAGACGTCAGAGCAGAAGTTGAGTAATCTAGCATTGTAAAGAACAGCAAGTATAGGCTGGAAGCATTGAATAGACTCCATATCCACATGAGGAATATGGCGATGCAGAAAGATTTTCTTCCTATCAAACAACAGAGAGGCATAATAATTCATTTGTGTCTTCGTCCAAAAACGCAGGCGCCTAATCTTGGCTGAGTCATATGGAGACTAACCAATGAAGAAGTTCTTCTCTTTGAAGAATTTGGCATTGTCGAATTGAGGACGCCTGAGAACTCTGCCAATCTTGGGCATGAAAGGAATAGGTTTAAGAGTGTGATTCTTGTGACAAAGGTCAAACACTGGTCTTGGAGACCCAGTGGAATCATTAGGATCAGTCACAGCAAGTGATTTTGCAATTTCCTCAGCAGTGGTAGTAGGAACAGTATCTGTGTCTTCTGAAGCAATTGAATCTGCGCACAAAGGAGATGTATTGACGACATCAACAATTGGGTCATCCTGAGTAATTTCATCAGCTGCTGCAGTGGGAATTTCTTCATGAATGGTCTGAAGAGAAGGTGGCCTTTCACGGAACCAGTATGAATTTCTTTAGTGCGCATAGGCGACTGAAGCACTTGAGTGAGGGGAGTGGTGACGGGTGAATTTGGGTGAGCAGCTTCCCAAAATTCATCATGTAGAACGCGTGTTGTAGCACCGTCAATATCCACGTCCTCTTCAGTTGCATCACTACTTCCAGATGAAGTAGCAGCATTGTCTTCAGCGAACGGAGCTTGTGACGACTGATACATGCCCACCGTATCTATAATTTATGAAGTATTCATGCCATGTTTACAAAAAAATTATATGGTTTTGGTATGATTTGAATGGAACTAACCTGGACTAACTCCGTTTTCAGTAGAACTACCGTGGTGTTGTTTTTTCTGCAGAAATAGAAGTTCTCGGAATGGGCTGAAACTTTTTGATGATTTTTTTGGGAACAAAAGAGACACTAGAAGCTTCGGGAGGAGACCAGAATGCAAAGGAGGCGACCATGAGCCACAAGGGCACGACCAGTGGGGTGGGGTCGCCCTAGTGCCTCATGGGCCCATCTTAGCTCCTTTTTCACGTGATTCCAACTCTGAAAAATCCTATAAATAGAGAAACCCTGAGAAATAACCCTAGAACTTTGATTTCGCTGCCGCAAGCCTCTGTACCTCCGCGATCTCATATACAACCCTTTTTCGGCACCCTGCTAGAGGGGGAAATCATCACCGGAGGCCATGTTCATCATCCCGGTGGTCTCCATGACGAGGAGGGAGTAGTTCACCCTCGGGGCTGAGGGTATGTACCAATAGCTATGTGTTTGATCTCTCTCGTGTTCATCTCTCTCGTGTTCTTGATTTGGCACGATCCTGATGTACCGCGAGCTTTGTTAATATAGTTGGATCATATGGTGTTTCTCCCTCTCTATCTTGTTGTGATGAATTGAGTTTTTACCTTTGAGGTTTCAATATTATTGGATTAAATACTTTAATAGATTTGAGAACACTAGATGTATGTCTTGCGTGCGGACACCCATGGTGACAATGGGGTGTTCTATTGATTCACTTGATGTATGTTTTGGCACTCAACTCGCCGATTCCCGAGGTGACATTGGGGTAATCTAGGCATAGGGGTTGATGCATGTTTTCGTCCTTCTTTCTCTGGTAGAAATCTTGGTGTACTCTTTGAAGTTCTTTGTGTTGGATTGAATATTATGAATCTGAAGTTGTTTGATGCATATCGAATAATCAACTCACGGAAAATTCTGGTGACATTGGAGTATCTTGGTGACATTAGAGTTGGTTGATGCGTATCATATGGTGTTATTTTAGTATGAACTCTAGGGATGTTTGTGACACTTATAGGAATAGCTCAATAGATTGATCGGAAAGGATAACTTTGAGGTGGTTTTGTACCCTACAAACAATTTCATCTTATGTTCTCCGCTAGATAAGAACTTTAGAGTGATTCTTTGTCGCAGGTTGAGGGATTGTTATATGATTCAATTATGTTAGCACTGTTTAGAGATTGCACTAGTGAAAGTATGAACCCTAGGCCTTGTTTTCAAGCATTGCAATACCGTTTGTGCTCCGTTTTATCACTTGCAACCTTGCTGTTTTTATATTTTCAGATTACAAAAACCTATATCTACTATCCATACTACACTTGTATCACCATCTCTTCGTCGAACTAGTGCATTGAGTGTGTTGGGGACACAAGAGATTTCTTGTATTTGATTGCAGGGTTGTTTGAAAGAGACCATCTTCATCATGTGCCTCCCACGAATGGATAAACCTTAGGTCAACCACTTGAGGGAAAATTGCTACTGTCCTACAAAACTCTACGCTTGGAGTCCCAACACGAGTATACAAGAATAAGTTGTGTAGTAGACATCAAGTTCTTTTCTGGTTCCGTAGCTGGGGAGGCAAGTGCTTGATGGTATATCCTTATATCTTGCAATTGAATCTTTTATTTTCTTGTTTATTCACTAGTTTGGTTCATTAAAGAAATCTACAACAAAATGGAAGTGAGGTTGCCTCATATTCTTCGTCTTTATCATGTCTTTCTTGAAAATGATGGATTAGAAAATTGTGCTCAATTGATAGAAGAAGAGTTCAATAAAAGGTTCGTCGTAAAATCCATGAATGATAAGCATGATTGCAATGTTTCTAGTTTGAATTCTTTGAATATACATGATGCTAGTGATATGCAAATCCATAAGCTCGGGGATGCTATGTTTGATCAAGATGATATTTTTAGTCCCCCAAGTTTTGATGAGCAAATTTGTTATGATGATTGCATGACTCCTATTCATAATGATTACAATGATGAAAGTGGGTTCGGAAGAGTGTCAACTATAGGTAATAAGGATCCCACTATTTTGGAGGGTGTTGAATCTTATTGTAATAATTATGAGGTGGATTTGGAGAGGTCATGACTTTACTTAATGATGAATCCACTATTTTGGAAGAGGTTTCAATTGATTATTATGAGAACAAAGTTGCTATCTATGATGATTATGGTGATGACATGTATGCTATAAAGAATAATGATAACCATGAAACTTGTCATCATGATTTTAATGTTCAAATTGATTATGCAATCAAGTATCATATGATAGTTATTTCATTGAATTTGCTCCCACTATTATGAATGAGAATACATTTGTTTGTGTCGAGAGTAATAAAAATTGTATGCTTGTGGATCATGAAAATAATGCTTTATGTGATAGCTATATTGTTGAATTCATTCATGATGCTACTGAAAATTACTATGAGAGAGGAACTTATGCTTTTACATATCTCAATAATATCAACTTTCCTCTCTTTATGTTGAAAGTTTTGAAGTTATGCTTCTTTTGCCTTCCTATGCTAGTTGATTCTTGCTCCCATAAATTGCTTGCTCACAAAATCCTTATGCATAGGAAGTGGGTTAGGCTTAAATGTTCTAGTCATCTGTTTCATGATGCTCCCGTTATGTTTCAATTCTTATCTCTTATCTAAGCATCATTGAAATCATCATGCCTAGCTAAAAAGGCATTAAAGAAAAACACTAGTTGGGAGAAAACCCAACACTATTACCTAATGTTTTTGTGTGTTCGCATGATTAAGCTACTGTAGTAATCATGTTTTATAGTTTTTGTTTCAATAAAGTACCAAGTATAGCCTTTGGGATAGTTTGGATGATAGTTGACTTAATTCTGTGCAAAAACAGAAACTTTTGCGCCCAGTAACATAATTGTTTAAATTCTCTGGAACCTGATAAATTCTTATTTTTTTACAAATAATTTATATAGAAATTTCCTACGTTTTCCAAATTTTTTAGAAGTTTTGGAGTTACAGAAGTATGGTCATTGTTCAGATCATTAGAGGCTGTTCTGGTTTTGACAAATTCTGTTTTGAATGCATAGTTTGCTTATTTTATGGTTTCTATGGCTTATATTGGTCATTGGAAATTGTAGAAATGATAGGGCACAGTAGGCATTGTGTGAGAAAAATTATGAATCTTGTCTTGACAGTACCAAAGTGAATGATTTGCTCTTTATCATACTAACCTATCTCACGAAGTTCCGTCAAGTTTAGTGTGATTGAAGTTTTCAAGTTTTGGATGAGATATCGATATGAGGAGAATCAGGAGTGGCAAGACCCTAAGCTTGGGGATGCCCAAGGCACCCCAAGGTAATATTCTAGGAAGACCCAAGCAACTAAGCTTGGGGATGCCCCGGAAGGCATCACCTCTTTCGTCTTCAACATTATCGATAACCTCACGTGGAGCTATATTTTTATTCGTCACATGATATGTGTTTTCCTTGGAGTGTCATTTTCTTTTGTTTAGATTTGCTTGATGTTATTTAGAATAATGTTTTATACCTTTTATTTCAATAAAAGTGACAAGTATAGCCTTTGGCATGCTTATTTTGCAAGTCTATATGTTGCTAGTTGAAAACAGAAAGTTTTCTATCATTGTCTGAGTTCTTCAGAAAAGTCAGAACATGATGAATCTTGAATTTTTTACCCAGTAAGCTAATATAAATTTTCCACTGTGTGGTAACTTTTCAAAAAAATTATTGTTAAAGAAGTATGGATCCTTCTTCATCTTTTACAGACTGTTCTGTTTAGACAGATGGCTATTATGTTTGCATTGTTTGCATATGTTCGCTTATTTAAAATTCTATTTGAGGATAGGAGTATTAAATATGCAGAGACATTTAGTATGCAATGTTAAATTATAATTTTAGTGATTTGCTACACAGGAGAATGATAAGGTGTTGCATTGATTTATACTAACTTATCTCACGAGTTCTTGTTGAGTTTTGTGTGGATGAAGTTTTTGAGATTTAGGGAAATAGTGATATGAGAGTAATTCAGGAGACACAAGAGCTCAAGCTTGGGGATGCCCAAGGCATCCCAAGATAATATTCCAAGAAGTCTCAAGCATCTAAGCTTGGGGATGCCCCGGTAGGCATCCCAACTTTCTTCATCAACAATTATCGGTTAATATCGTTTGAGCCTAAGTTTTTGCTTCTTGTGCTATTCTTGAAATGTCATTTAATTTTTTTCTTAAAGTCCTTAAATCTGAAATTTTGAAATGGGAGAGAGTCCTCACATAGCTACCTATTTACTTAACTAATCATTTGATCTTCACTTATATCTTTTTGGAGTAGTTTGTCATTTACTCTTGTGCTTCACTTATATCCTATGAGTAAATTGTTGAATGAATTGAATATCATGAAGTTGAAATTATATGTGCTTCATATACTTGTATCATGCCTAGTAGTAGTCTCAGATTTGGTGTAGGAAGAAAAATTTATTGAAATTTGACAATCACAATATTAGTCATAGAAGCAATTCATGAAAGACAGTATATGGAAGAGAACTTTCACATACAAATATATTATCTTGGACATCTTTTATGATTGTGAATACCCATTAATTATTTTCGAACTTGAGCAAATTAGTTGAAGTTGGACAAGGAATACAACGTAATGAGTTATCGTTGGGTATATTTGCATCAAAGTTATATTGTTATGGATCCTCCAACATGTGGAGCTTGTTTAGAATCTTTTGCTAGCCAAAATTTCTATACTAAGGGGGAATACTACTTGTGCATCGAAAATCCTTAAGCCAAGTTTCTTCCATGAGATCCTACCTATATACGGTATTACTCTACCGTTCCAAATAAATTTGCATGTGCCACCGCTAATCATTCAAATAAGCATCTATTTTGTGTGCCCGTACCGCTTGTGAAGTGGCAGGGGGTTGTCAGTATCTTCCATGCAAAGCGTGTTATTCTCATGATGGTTGTTTATTCACTTTACATTGCATGAGAGAGGCAGGTAATTGGGATGCCCAACCCCGTGATCAAAACAAAAAATAATGAAACAAACCCCCCCAGAAATTTGATTGTATGGAGGGCACCCGAGGATTTGGCTAGACATGGCTTGTGTTTGAATGGTTGAGGGGGAGTAAACTGTATCTTTCCGCTTGGGAACTGCTTATAATGTGTATAGCATGGAAGATATTGAGAACTCTCGGTTGTGACATTGACAGGAAAGGCATGCCTCTCAAAATGTATTCATCTCTAATTTAAGCACTGACCTCTGGCACCTCTGCAAATCCATGCTTCCCTCTGCGAAGGGCCTATGTTTTAAGTTATGTATTTACTTTTATGCAAGACTCAATAGTATTTCTTCTCATTCAACCTCAATTATTCTCTAGTTGGAAAATATCATGTTGTGGGGAAAGATCCAGGCACATATGGCCATTCAAATATATTTGACCATGCATTATTATTATTGACAATTGTCTTTATGATAAATAAGTTGGGAGGCAAAACATTAAGCCCCTATATTTCTCTGTGTTCGATGGATGCTATTTGTTCTAAAAATATGCTTTGAGTACTAGTAATCATAGAGGACTATATGATAATTGAGTATGTGGAGCTCTTACTTAGACTTTGTTCAAGATAAGTTGAATTGCAATTGTTTGATGACTAAGAACATAGGTTGTTATGTTTCAAAAGAATGCATTGTTTGAACCATATCATGTGAATTGATTGCTACCTTATCTTGATGAGTTTTATGAGAAAAAGTTGTTGTCATGATGCTAGGAAAAGTGATCGAAATTATCATTGATCGAACTTATACACTATGCTAACATTCACACTTCAAAAATTATTTCTTTTATCATTTACCTACTCGAGGACGAGCAGGAATTAAGCTTGGGGATGCTGATACGTCTCCAACGTATCTATAATTTATGAAGTATTCATGCCATGTTTACAACAATTTTATATGGTTTTGATATGATTTGAATGGAACTAACCTGGACTAACGTTGTTTTCAGCAGAACTACTGTGGTGTTGTTTTTTGTGCAGAAATAAAAGTTCTTGGAATGGCTGAAATTTTTGACAAATTTTTGGAACAAAAGGGACACTAGAAGCTTCGGAAGGAGACCAGAAGGCAAAGGAGGTGGCCATGAGCCACCAGGGCGTGCCCGGGGTGGTGGGCTCGCCCTGGTGCTTTGTGGGCCCATCTTAGCTCCTTTTCGTGTGATTCCAACTCTAAAAATTCCTATAAATAGAGAAACCCCCAGAAATAAGACTAGAACTTCAACTCCGCTGTCCCAAGCCTCTGTACCTCCGCGATCTCATCTACAACCCTTTTCTGGCACCCTGTCGGAGGGGGAAATCATCACCGGAGGCCATCTTCATCATCCCAGCGGTCTCCATGACGAGGAGGGAGTAGTTCACCCTCGGGGCTGAGGGTATGTACCAACAGCTATGTGTTTGATCTCTCTCTCTCTCTCTCTCGTGTTCTTGATTTGGCACAATCTTGATGTACCGCGAGCTTTGTTAATATAGTTTGATCTTATGGTGTTTCTCCCTCTCTATCTTATTGTGATGAATTGAGTTTTTACCTTTGACATTTCAATATTATCGGATTAAATACTTTTATAGATTTGAGAACACTTGATGTATGTCTTGCATGCGGACACCCGTGGTGACAATGGGGTGTTCTATTGATTCAATTGATGTATGTCTTGTCACTCAACTCGTGGATTCCCCAGGTGACATTGGGGTAATCAATGCATAGGGGTTGATGCACGTTTACGTCCTTCTTTCTCCAGAAGAAATCTTGGGGCACTTTTTGAAGTTCTTTGTATCGGATTAAATATTATGGATCTGAAGTTGTTTGATGCATATCAAATAATTAACTCACGGATATTTGTGGTGACATTGGAGTATCTAGATGACATTAGAGATTGTTGATGCATATCATATGGTGTTATTTTAGTCCAAACTCTAGGGTTATTTGTGACACTTATAGGAATAGCTAAATAGATTGATCATAAAGGATAACTTTGAGGTGGTTTCGTACCCTACAAACAATTTCATCTTATGTTCTCCGCTACATAAGAACTTTGGAGTGATTCTTTGTCGCACGTTGAGGGATTGTTATATGATTCAATTGTGTTAGCATTGTTGAGAGATTGCACTAGTGAATGTATGAACCCTAGGCCTTGTTTTCAAGCATTGCAATACCGTTTGTGCTCCGTTTTAACACTTGCTACCTTGCTGTTTTTACATTTTCATATTACAAAAACCTATATCTACTATCCATACTACATTAGTATCACCATCACTTCGCTGAACTAGTGCACCTATACAATTTTCCATTGTATTCGGTGTGTTGGGGACACAAGAGATTTCTTGTATTTGATTGAAGGATTGTTTGAAAGAGACCATCTTCATACTACGCCTCCCATGGATTGATAAACCCTAGGTCATCCACTTGAGGGAAAATTGCTACCGACCTACAAAACTCTGCACTTGGAGGCCCAACACGAGTCTACAAGAATAAGTTGTGTAGTAGACATCATGCTCTTTTGTGGCGCCGTTGCCGGGGAGGAGAGCCCTTGAAGGTATATCTTCAGCTCTTGTAGTTGAATCTTTTAGTTTCTTGTTTATTCACTAGTTTGGTTTATTAAAGAAAACCACAAAAAAATGGAAGTGAGGTTGCCTAATATTCTTCACCTTTAGCATGTCTTTCTTGAAAATGATGGAATGGAAAATTGTGCTCAATTGATAGAAGAGGAATTCAATAAAATGTTTGTCATAAAATCCATGAATGATAAGCATAATTGCAATGTTTCTAGTATGAATTCTTTGAATATCCATGATGCTAGTGATATGCAAAGCCATAAGCTTGGGGATGCTATGTTTGATGAAGATGATATTTTTAGTCCCCCAAGTTTTGATGAGCAAATTTATTATGATGATTGCATGCCTCCTATTTGTGATGATTACAATAATGAAAGTGGGTTTGGAAGAGCGTCAGCTCTAGGTAATAACGATCCCACTATTTTGGAGGGTGTTGAATCTTATTGTATTAATTATGAAAGTGGGTTTGGATAGGTCATGACTTTATTTAATGATGAATCCACTATTTTGAAAGAGGTTACAATTGATTATTATGAGAACAAAGCTGCTATCTATGATGACTATGGTGATTACATGTATGCTATAAAGAATAATGATAACCTTGAAACGTATCATCATGATTTCAATGTTCAAATTGATTATGCCAATCAAGTATCATATGATAGTTATTTCTTTGAATTTGCTCCCACTATTATGAATGAGAATAAATTTGCTTGTGTGGAGAGTAATAAAAATTCTATGCTTGTGGATCATGAAAAGAATGTTTTATGTGATAGCTATATTGTTGAATTCATTCATGATGCCACTGAAAATTACTATGAGAGAGGACCTTACGCTTTAACATATCTCAATAATACCAAAGTTCCTCTCTTTATGTTGAAAGTTTTGAAGTTAAGCTTGTTTTGCCTTCCTGTGCTAGTTGATTCTTGCTCCCATAAAAATTTTCTCACAAAATCCCTATGCATAGGAAGTGGGTTAGGCTTAAATGTGCTAGTCATATGCTTCATGATGCTCCTGTTATGTTCACTTCTTATTTTTTATGTGAGCATCATTGAAATCATCATGCCTGGCTAAAAAGGCATTAAGGAAAAGCGCTTGTTGGGAGACAAACCAACACTATTACCTACTGTTTTTGTGTGTTCACATGATTAAGCTATTGTAGTAATCATGGTTTATATTTTTTTGTTGCAATGAAGTGCCAAGTAAAGCCTTTGGGATAGTGTGGATGATAGTTGAGTTGATTCTGTGCAAAAACAGAAACTTTTGCGCCCAGTAAGAGAATTGTTTAAATTCACTAGAACTTGATAAAATTCTGAATTTTTTCACAAATAATTCATATAGAAATTGCCTAAGTTTTCCTAATTTCTCAGAATTTTTGAATTTACAGAAGTATGGTCATTGTTCAGATCATTACAGGCTGTTCGGGTTTTGACAGATTCTGTTTTCAATGCATAGTTTGCTTGTTTTATGGTTTCTATGGCTTATATTGGTCATTATAAATTTTAGAAATGATAGGGTACAGTAGGCATTGTAAGAGATAAATTATGAATCTTGTATTGACAGTACCAAAGGAATGATTTGCTCTTTATCATACTAACCTATCTCACGAAGTTCCGTCAAGTTTTGTGTGATTGAAGTTTTCAAGTTTTGGGTGAGATATCGATATGAGGATAATAAGGAGTGGCAAGACCCTAAGATTGGGGATTACCAAGGCACCCCAAGGTAATATTCTAGGAAGACCCAAGCAACTAAGCTTGGGGATGCCCTGGAAGGCATCACCTCTTTCGTCTTCAACATTATCGGTAACCTCACGTGGAGCTATATTTTTATTCGTCACATGATATGTGTTTTACTTGGAGAGTCATTTTTCTTTTGTTGAGATTTACTTGCTGTTATTTAGAATAATGTTTTGTATCTTTTATTTCAATAAAAGTAACAAGTATAGCCTTTACCATGCTTATTTTGCAAGCCTATATGTTGCTGTTCGAAAACAGAAAGTTTTCTATAATTGTTTAAATTCTTCATAAAAGTCAGAATGTGATAAAATCTTGAAATTCTTACACAGTAAGCTATGATAAATTTCCTACAGTGTGGTAGTTTTTCAGAATTTTTGGTGTTAAAGAAGTATGGATCCTTCTTCATCCTTAACAGACTATTCTGTTTAGACAGATGGCTGTTATGCTTGTAGAGACATTTAGTATGTAATGTTAAATTATAATTTTAGTGATTTTCTACAGAGGAGAATGATAAGGTGTTGCATTTATTTATACTAACTTATCTCACGAGTTCTTGTTGAGTTTTTTGTGGATGAAGTTTTTGAGATTGAGGGAAACCGTGATATGAGAGGAATTAAGGAGACACAAGACATCAAGCTTGAGGATCCCAAGGCATCCCAAGATAATATTCCAAGAAGTCTCAAGCATCTATGCTTGGGGATGCCCCGGTAGGCATCCCACAATTCTTTATCAACAATTATCGGTTAGTATCGGTTGAGCCTAAGTTTTTGCTTCTTGTGCTATTCATGGAATGTCATTTTATTTTGTTTTGCTTGTTGTTTCAATAAAATCCTTAGATCTGAAATTTTGAAATGGGAGAGAGTCCTCACATAGCTACCTATTTACTTAACTACTCATTTGATCTTCACATATATCTTTTTGGAGTAGTTTGTCATTTACTCTTGTGCTTCACTTATATCCTATGGGTAAATTGTTGAATGAATTGAATATCATGAAGTTGAATTATATGTGCTTCATATACTTGTATAATGTCTAGTAGTAGTCTCACATTTGGTGTGGGAAGTAAAATGTATTGAAATTTGTCAATCACAATACTAGTCATACAAGCAATTCATGAAAGACAGTATATGCAAGAGAAATTTCACATACAAATATATTATCTTGGACATCTTTTGTGATTGTGAATACCCATTAATTATTTTCGAACTTGAGAAAATTAGTTGAAGTTGGACAAGACAATGTAATGAGTTATCGTTGGGTATATTTGCATCGAAGTTATATTGTTATGGATCCTCCAACATGTGGTGCTTGTTTAGAATCTTTTGCTTGCCAAAATTTCTGTACTAAGCGAGAATACTGCTTGTGCATCCAAAATCCTTGAGCAAAGTTTCTTCCATGTGTGTCAACCATACATACCTATATACGGTATTACTCTATCATTCCAAGCAAATTTGCATGTGCCAGCTATAATCATTCAAATAAGCATCTGTTTTGTGTGCCCGTGCCGCTCGTGAAGAGGCAGGGGTGGTCAGTATCTTCCATGCTAAGCGTGTTATTCCCGTGATGGGTGTTTATTCAATTGTCATTGCACAAGAGAGGCTGTTAATTGGAATGCCCAGCTCCGTGATCAAAATGAAAAATAATGAAACAAACTCCCCCAGTAAGTTGATTGTATGGATGGCACCCCAGGATTCGGCTAGCCATGGCTTGTGTTTGAATGGTTGAGGGGGAGTAAACTTTACCATTCCACTTGGGAACCGCTTATAATGTGTTTAGCATGAAAGATATTCAGAACTCTCGGTCATGACATTGGCAGGAAAGGCATGCCTCTCAAAATGTATTCATCTCTGTTTTAAGCATTGAGCTCTGGCACCTCTGCAAATCCATGCTTCCCTCTGCGAAGGGCCTATCTTTTATGTTATGCATTTACTTTTATGCAAGACTCAATAGTATTTCTTCTCATTTAAACCTCAATTATTCTCTAGTTGGCAAGTATCATGTGGTGGGTAAACATCCAGGCACATATGGCCATTCAAATATATTTGATCATGAATTATTATTGTTGACAATATCTCTATGATAAATAAGTTGGGAGGCGAAACATTAAGCCCCTATCTTTCTCTGTGTTTGATGGATGCTATTTGTTCTAAAAATATTCCTTGAGTACTAGCAATCATAGAAGACTATATGATAATTGAGTATGTGGAGCTCTTACTTAGACTTTGTTGAAGATAAGTTGAATTGCAATTGTTTGGTGACTAAGAACATATGTTGTTAAGTTTCAAGAGAATGCATTGTTTGAACCATAACATGTGAATTGATTGCTAATTTATCTTGATGAGTTCTAAGAGAAAAAGTTGTTGTCGTGATGCTAGGAAAAGTGATTGAAATTATCATTGATCAAACTTATACACTATGCTAGCATTCACATTTCATAAATTATTTCTTTTATCATTTACCTACTCAAGGACGAGCATGAATTAAGCTTGGGGATGTTGATATGTCTCCAACATATCTATAATTTATGAAGTATTCATGCCATGTTTACAACAATTTTATATGGTTTTGGTATCATTTGAATGGAACTAACCTGGACTAACGTTGTTTTCAGCATAACTACCGTGGTGTTGTTTTTTGTGCAGAAATAAAAGTTCTCGGAATGGGCTGAAACTTTTTGATGATTTTTTTTGGAACAAAAGAGACATTATAAGCTTCGGGAGGAGACCAGAAGGTCAAGGAGGTGGCCACGAGCCACCAGAGACCGCCAGGGGGTGGGCTTGCCCTAGTGCCTCGTGGGCCCATCTTAGCTCCTTTTCGCGTGATTCCAACTCTGAAAAATCCTATAAATAGAGAAACCCCCAGAAATAACCCTAGAACTTTGACTCCGCGCCGCAAGCCTCTATACCTCCACGATCTCATCTATAGAACTTTTTTGGCACCCAGCCGGAGGGGGAAATCATCACTGGAGGCCGTCTTCATCATCCCGGCGGTCTCCATGACGAGGAGGGAGTAGTTCACCCTCGAGGCTGACGGTATGTACCAGTAGCTATGTGTTTGATCTCTTTCTCTCTCTCTCTCTCTCTCTCTCTCTCTCTCGTGTTCTTGATTTGGCATGATCTTGATGTACTGCGAGCTTTGCTAATATAGGTGGATCATATGGTGTTTTTCCCTCTCTATCTTGTGGTGATGAATTGAATTTTTACCTTTGAGGTATCACTATTATCGGATTTAATACTTTTATAGATTTGAGAACACTTGATGTATGTCTTTCATGCGGACATCTGTGGTGACAATGGGGTGTTCTATTGATTCAACTCGCGGATTCCCAACATGACATTGGGGTAATCTATGCATAGGGGTTGATGCATGTTTTTGTCCTTCTTTCTCCGGTAGAAATCTTGGGGCACTTTTTGAAGTTCTTTGTGTTGGATTGAATATTATGAATCTGAAATTGTTTGATGCATATCGAATAATTAACTCACGGATACTTGCAGTGACATTGTAGTATCTAGGTGACATTAGAGTTGGTTGATGCGTATCATTTGGTATTATTTTAGTACGAACTCTAGGGCTGTTTGTGACACTTATAGGAATGTTCAATAGATTGATCGGAAAGGATAACTTTGAGGTGGTTTCGTACCCTACAAACAATTTCATCTTATGTTCTCCGCTACATAAGAACTTTGGAGTGATTCTTTGTCGCACGTTGAGGGATTGTTATATGATTCAATTATGTTAGTGCCGTTGAGAGATTGCACTAGTGAAAGTATGAACCCTAGGCATTGTTTTCAAGCATTGCAATACCATTTGTGCTCTGTTTTATCCCTGGCTACCTTGTTGTTTCTATATTTTTCATATTACAAAATCCTATATCTTCTATCCATACTACACTTGTATCACCATCTCTTCACGGAACTAGTGCATCTATACAATTTACCATTGTATTGGGTGTGTTGGGGACATAAGATATTTCTTGTATTTGATTGCAGGGTTGTTTGAGAGAGACCATCTTCATGCTACGCCTCCCACAGATTGATAAACCTTAGGTCATCCACTTGAGGGAAAATTGCTACTGTCCTACAAAATTTTGCGCTTGGAGTCCCAACATGAGTCTACAAGGATAAGTTATGTAGTAGACATCAACAGCTTCCGTGACGAAACTTGTTGAAGTGAAGCATCTTCTTCAACTTCAATTTCCTCATCCACTAGCTCTATGGTAGCAGCAGAGCGGTTGCCATTTTCTTTATCATCATCATCAGCAGCATGAGGAATTTCATATTCCTCACCATATGGAACAAGCTGGCGGTCATCATTTGAAGGAGCTGGGGCACTGATGAAGTGGGAAAAGCATCAATTAGAACAACAATTGAAGACAATGTTGTCATCTTCAATTTCTTCACAAATCCAGGAGCAGTGGGAGGAGCTGAAGCTTTTCTTTTCTTTGCTTCCTTCTCAGTAGCTTTGGTCTTCTTCGCTTCTGTTGCAGAAGGAAGGGTGATGATCTTCAAAGATGAAGTAGTTGGTGATGGTGCTGCTGAGGAACATGATGGTTCAGTTTCTTCAGGCATGACTAATGCAGTTGCCCTGGCATTTCTTCAGGTGCAACTTCTTCAGTTGCCCTGGTAGTCTCACATGGAGGAGATGGAGGCGCAATATCACTGGCCTGTGTAGTGGGTGGTGGAGCTGAAGAACTTGAAGGAGGCGCTTGACCAAACTTGGCAGCCTCATGCTTGTTGTGGTCATCAAGTACCTTGGTGGAGGCAGTGATGAATCTTTCCTTGATGGCACAGCAATGATTTTCTTGGCACTCATATTCTTCAGACAGCCGTTGAATCTCAGATTGAAGAGTGACTAGCCGCTGAAGTGATATGGTGAGCATGTTCTTCTTCAACTCCTTCTCCTTCTGGAGTTGATGTTTCTTCACCAGCTTAGCTTGTGCAATTTTGTGCTTCTCATTCAAGATGAATGAAGACAACACATGGCTTGGGCCAGGATGTAAATTGAGATCATCAAGCGGCGTATCTGGCTTACTGCACCAGATGTCAATGAAGTCCAGGAGCTTCTCGGGGTCCAGAAGCAAAGGAACAGAGGAATTCTATGCAATCGCAGCTTGCTCTTGTTTCCTTCTGAGGAATTCTGCGAGCTCATCTTCATCAGCCAGCCCATGTTCATCAACCTGAGGCACAACGGCCTTGCTCTTGGGACTTGGCCTTGTTTCACAGACATCAGTGACCTTTTGCTTCAGCTTGGGCAATGAAGAAGATGGTTGCCCACTAGCTGAGGCACTTGATGCAGTAATTGAGGTATTTAGAAATCCCTCGGTGCACTGGCAAGATGCGATCACGACCGGAGTTGAAGCTCTTGCTGTAGCCCTTGAGGAACTTCAAGCAGGAGGGGGCACTGAAGATTTTGCAGTCTTTGGTGCTGAGGCCTTTGAAGCTGCCGACTTGGCCACTAAGGGCTTTGGATTAGACGGCTTTGGGTTGTGAGTAGGCTTCTTTTGCATAGATTTCTTGGGAGCACTGCCGCTGCCACTAGCACCAGCTTCAGTTGAGGCCTTTGTGGCTCTATTGAATTCATCAACGGCTTTATTTGCTTGTTCTACCAACTTAGCCTGACACCTTTCCCATTCCTTGGGGAATTCTTCACCCCTTCTGACACTTGTGGGATGAGGAACTTGCCCTTCAGCAAGCGGTGTCCTATTGCATGGAGGCTTCACAGCAAAGTCCTTCATATACTTGGGAGTGACATATTTGTAATCTCTCCACTCGTATGACCAGTATCTCTTGATTTTCTAAGTGCGCGTTTTGCGATGCTTCTTAGTCTGAGGGCCATGTATATTTTTGTCAGGCGTACAGTACCCTGCATATAAGTCATCAGGAATCTCGAAAGCAGTCTGTTCCTCTTTCCTTTTGCCTCCTTTCTGAGGACTTTTTCCTTCAGCCATTTTCTTCAACTGAGGTTTTTGAACACGTGAGGACTCTGAAGATGTTTGAAGATTTTCCTCAAGCAATGCTGCAAATGAATTAATTTGATGAGAACCAAGTGATTTGTCTGTAGACATTGTACCTGTGAATAGAGTATGGTTGCGAGGAAATTTTGAAGAGTCACATGCGTTCTCAGATAGTTTTAAAATAAAGTCAGTTGAGGAAATTGACCCTTATCATCTTGACGCAAATCACTAAATGTTCTTGACCTAGGTTCCAGAGTTGTACACATTGAGACAATTGGATAATTGAGGAATCTAGTTGTTAAGCATAACTTAGTAGAAATACACAAGATTGGCCAAAAGGAAGTGCTGAAGAATTGAAAGAGTGGTAAAAACAGCACTTGAAGATTTTCGAGTAGAGTGAAGATCAAATGGGGCGGTAAAATTAGTATTTAATTACCCAAGTGATGAACTCGATGAACTGGACGACCAAACAATGGAAATCATCAGTTCAGATCTTCCGTGCCCTAACTTGGCGACGAAAGACGTCTACGGCGGCGGAGGAGGTGAAGAAATCCACGACCGACATGAGTATGACGACGAAGAAGTCAACACAGTGAAGCTCTTCTTCTCCGCCGATGATGAAATCTAGCAGCAGCGCTAGGGTTTGAGATTTCAGAGCGACGGGAGCTGAGAGGTGTCGGTGCAACAAACATTTGCATTGGTTGCCCGGACTTACACACAGGTACACTAGCATCATTTATTCAACATCAAGGCCAAGCCAGAGAAGCAGCTCTTGTTAAGATCAAAGAGCAGACCAAGAAGACCAAGAACATGCACAACAGAAGAATATCACCTTGGGGAGGACCTCCCTTGCCGGGCAGGAGAGCCTGGCTCGGTCGAGACTGCCCTAGGGGCAAGTCCAAGACTTCCCCAGCAAGCTTACCAGGTCCGCCAAGGGCAGAATCCCCGCCAAGATACCACCGCCCCACCGCATGGCGACTTAAGTCATTTATCAATGCGGTGTCGAGCCCCCGATCGATTAAGTGGCCTCTGCTGAGTACGTGGTGGCCCATTGGAAGACAAGATTTATCCAAATGACACCCGTCCAGAAGCGTGTCAAGATGATAAGCAAGAGATGGTTAAGCTGCTCGTGTCGGGGTACACAAACAAGGGTGTATGTTTCCCCTGACTTGTGCACGGACAATAGGCCTCCAACCCGGCAGCACCCAGCATCCAAGACAAAACCAAGCTAGAGAGATCGCCCTTTGAGGAATCAAGGGGCGCATCAAGAAGACCAAGACAAGCCAAGAGAACAAGATATCACTAAAGGAAAGCCTCCCTTACCAGGCAGGCGAGCATGGTCAGGTCGAAGCCACCCCGAAGACAAGTCCCAAGATTTCCCCAGCAGGCTTGCCGGGGCTGCTGGCGGCCTACATCCCCACCAAGACTCCACTGCTCCACGGCATCGCAACGCAAGTCATTCATTGGTGCGGTGTCGAGCCCCCAAATAGCTAAGTGGCTGTCATTTGGCACGTGGCAGCCATTTAGAAGGAGGTTCATCTCTATATGACACCCGTCCAGAGGCGTGCCAAGCAGACAGGTGGAAGGTGACTAAGCGGCGCAGGAGCCCTGCCGGGCTGTGTCCACAGCGTGACACCTAGCAGTGCATTTAATGCACTTTGTCCTAACTGCCAGAGTTAGGTATGATAACACTGTTAGCTATCTAATCACTGGATAATAACTGTTCTGCCATTATGGTAACCCCTTGACCTATAAAAGGAGGGTCGTGGCAACCTTAGAAAGGATTTGGACCCTCGTGTACTCATACGCACATAGCTGCTCTCCCCAAGGGGACCTTGCCGGGCTTGAGCACCGCGCGTCCCTCATGGTCCCTCCATCAATCCACCAAAGCAGGAGTAGGGTTTTACGCTTCTCAGCGGCCCGAACCTGGGTAAAAACTACCTGTGTCACCTCTACCGTGCTGTCCCATGGCCTCCGCTCTTTGTGTAATGTGATCACTGATACGTCTCCAACGTATCTATATTTTTTTATTGTTCCATGCTATTATATTATCCATCTTGGATGTTTTATATGCATTTATATGCTATTTTATATGATTTTTGGGACTAACCTATTAACCTAGAGCACAGTGACAGTTTCTGTTTTTTCCTTATTTTTGAGTTTTACAGAAAAGGAATATCAAACGGAGTCCAAACGAGCTGAAAATTTACGGTGATTTTTTATGGACCAGAAGAAGCCCCCGAAGCAAAAGAGTTGGGCCAGAAGAGTCCCGAGCCAACCACAAGGGTGGAGGGCGCACCCTACCCCCCAGGGTGGGTGCTCCGGTCTTGTCGTTGACTTGTGGACCCCCCTCCCTGACGTGAAACCGAGGCAAAAAATTCCTTCAAATACAGAAACCCCCGAAAAGAAACCTAGATCGGGAGTTCCGCCGCCGCAAGCCTCTGTAGCCACGAAAAACCAATCGGGAGCCCGTTCCGGCACCTTGCCAGAGGGGGAAACCATCATCGGTGGCCATCTTCATCATCCCAGTGATCTCCATGAAGAGGAGGGAGTAGTTCACCCTCGGGGCTGAGGGTATGTACCAGTAGCTATGTGTTTGACCTCTCTCTCTCGTGTTCTTGATTTGGCACGATCTTGATGTGCCGCGAGCTTTGTTTTTATAGTTGCATCATATGGTGTTTCTTCCCTCTCTATCTCTTGTTGTGATGAATTGAATCTTGCTCTTTGAGGTTTCGTTATGTTGGATTGAGTATTGGATTTGAGAACACTTAATGTATGTCTTGCGATGGGATATCTGTGGTGACAATGGGATGTTCTATTGATGCACTTGATGTATGTTTTGGCACTCAACTCGTGGATTCCTGAGGTGACATTGGGGTAATCTATGCATAGGTGTTGATGCACGTTTTCGTCCGACGTTCTCCGATAGAAACTTTGGAGTGATTCTTTGTTGCACGTTGAGGGATTGTTATGTGATCCAAATATGTTATCATTGTTGATAGAATTTGCACTAGTGAAAGTATGAACCCTAGGCCTTGTCTCCAAGCATTGCAATACCATTTTTGATCACTTTTGTTACTAGTTACCTTGCTGTTTTTATATTTTCAGATTACAAAAACCTATATCTACCATCCATATTATACTTGTATCACCATCTCTTCACCGAACTAGTGCACCTATACAATTTACCATTGTATTAGGTGTGTTGGGGACACAAGAGACTCTTTGTTATTCGGTTGCAGGGTTGTTTGAGAGAGACCATCTTCATCCTACGCATCCCATGGATTGATAAACCTTAGGTCATCAACTTGAGGGAAATTTGCTACTGTCCTACAAAACTCTGCACTTGGAGGCCCAACAACGTCTACAAGGAGAAAGGTTGCGTAGTAGACATCAAGCTCTTTTCTGGCGCCATTGCCGGGGAGGTTAGTGCTTGAAGGTATATCTTTAGATCTTGCAATTGAATCTTTTAGTTTCTTGTTTTATCTCTAGTTTAGTTTATAAAAGAAAACTACAAAAAAATGAAATTGAAGTTGCCTTATATGCTTCATCTTTTTAATGTCTTTCGTGAAAATAAGGGTTCCGATAATTGTGCTCAATTGCTAGAAGAAGTCTATAAAATGTTTGGCACTAAATTTTTGAATGATGAGCATGATTGCAATGTTGTTAGTATGAATTCCTTGAATATCTATGATGCTAATGATATGCAAAGCTACAAGCTTGGGGATTCTATGTTTGATGAAGATGATATTTTTAGTCCCCCAAGTTTTGATGAGAATATTTATTATGATGATAGCATGCCTCCTATTTATGATGATTATATCGATGAAAGTGGGTTTGGAAGAGTGTCAACTCTAGGTAGTATTGATCCCACTATTTTGGAGGGTGTTGAATCTTTTCACAATATTGATAAAAGTGGATTTGGAGAGGTCATGACTTTATTTAGTGATGAATCCACTATTTCGGAAGAGGTTCCAATTGATTATGAGAACAAAGGTTCTATCTATGATGATTATTGTGATGACATGTATGCTATAAAGAATATTGATAACCATGAAACTTGTCATCATGATTTTAATTTTCAATTGGATTATGCCTCACATGATAGCTATTTTGTTGAGTTTGCTCCCACTACTATTCATGAGAATAAATTTGCTTATGTGGAGAGTAATAAAATTTATATGCTTGTAGATCATGAAAAGAATGCTTTATGTGATATTTATATTGTTGAATTCATTCATGATGCTACTGAAAATTACTATGAGGGAGGAACATATGCTTTTACATATTGCAATAATATCAAGTTTCCTCTCTATGTGTTGAAAATCTTGAAGTTTTGCTTGTTTTGCCTTCCTATGCTAGTTGATTCTTGTTCCCATAAGTTGTTTGCTCAAAAAATCCCTATGCATAGGAAGTGGGTTAGGCTTAAATGTGCTAGTCATATTATTCATGATGCTCCCATTATATTTCAATTCTTATCCTTTATGTGAGCATCATGGAAATCATCATGCCTAGCTTAAAAGGCATTAAAAAAAATCGCTTGTTGGCAGACAACCCAATATTTATATCTACTGTTTTTGTGTGTCCACATGATTAGTCTACTGTGGTAATCATGTTTTATAGGTTTTGTTTCAATAAAGTGCCAAGTAAAGCCTTTGGGATAGTGTGGTTGATAGTTGACTTGATTCTGTGCAAAAACAGAAACTTTTGCGTCCAGTACAGAAATTCCTATATTTTACTGGAACGTGGAAAAATTATGAAATTTTTACAGTTGATTAGTATACAAATTTTCTAACGTGTCCTAATTTTTCAGAATTTTTGGAGTTACATAAGTATGATTTCAATTCAGATATTCACAGACTGTTCTGTTTTTGACAGATTCTGTTTTCGATGCATAGTTTGCTTGTTTTCTAGTTTCTATGGCTTATATTGCTTAATATAAATTGTAGAAATGATAGGGTAAAGTAGGAATCATGTGAGAAATTTTTTTAATCTTGTCTTGACAGTACCAAAGTGAATGATTTGTTTTATTATACTAACGGAGCTTACGAGTTTTCTGTTGAGTTTTGTGTTGTGAAGTTTTCAAGTTTTGGGTAAAGATTAGATGGACTATGGAATAAGGAGTGGCAAGAGCCTAATATTGGGGATGCCCAAGGCACCCCAAGGTAATATTGAAGGACAACCAAGCATCTAAGCTTGGGGATGCCCCGGATGGCATCCCCTCTTTCGTCTTCAATCCATCGGTAAATTTACTTGAGGCTATATTTGTATTCACCACATGATATGAGTTTTGCTTGGAGCGTCATTTTCTTTTATTAGTAGTTACTTGCTGTTACTTAGAGTAATGTTTTGCATCTTTTAGTTCAATAAAAAAGTCAAGTGTAGCCTTTACCATGCTTATTTTGCAAGTCTATATGTTGCTGTTTTGAAAACAGAAAGTTTTCTATAATTGTCTGAATTCTTCTGGAAAGTCAGAACGTGATAAAATCTTGAAATTTTTACACAATGAGTAACAACAAATGTTCTACAGTGTGGTAATTTTTCAGAAGTTTTGGAGTTAGGGAAGTATGTGTACAATTGCACCATTTACAGACTGTCCTGTTTAGATAGATTGCTGTTATGATTGCATTGTTTGCTTGTTTAATGATTCTATTTGAGGATAGGAATATTAAATATGCAGAGGCATTTAGTATGCAATGTTAAATAATAATTTTAGTGATTTGCTACAGTAGAGAATGATAAGGTTTTGCATTTGATTTATACTAACTTTTCTCACAAGTTCTTGTTGAGTTTTGTGTGCATGAAGTTTTTAAGATTTAGGGAAACCGTGATATAAAAGGAATTAAAGAGACACAAAAGCTCAAGATTGGGGATGCCCAAGGCATCCCTAGTTAATATTTCAAGAAGTCTCAAGCATCTAAGCTTGGGGATGCCCCGGTTGGCATCCCACCTTTCTTCATCAACAATTATCGGTTAGTATCGGTTGAGCCTAAGTTTTTGCTTCTTCACACGATGTGTGCTACTTTTAGAATGTCATTTTATTTTGTTTTGCTTGCTGTTTGAATAAAGTACTTAAGATCTGAAATTATTTTATGAGAGAGAGTCTTCGCACAGCTACATAATTATTCGACTACTCATTGATCTTCACTTATATCTCTTGGAGTAGTTTGTCGTTTGCTCTAGTGCTTCACTTATATCTTTTAGAGCACGGCGGTGGTTTTATTTTGAAGAAATTGATGAACTCTCATGCTTCACTTATATTATTTTGAGAGTCTCTAAACAGCATGATAATTTGCTTAGGTTATGAATTTAGTCCTAATATGATGGGCATCCAAGAGGGATATAATAAAAACTTTCATATAAAGTGCATTGAATACTATGAGAAGTTTGATTCCTTATGATTGTTTTGAGATATAAAGATGGTGATATTAGAGTCATGCTAGTGAGTAATTGTGGATTGTAGAAATACTTGTGTAAAGTTTGTGATTCCCGTAGCATGCACATATGGTGAACCGTTATGTGATGAAGTCAGAGCATGATTTATTTATTGATTGTCTTCCTTATGAGTGGCGGTCGGGGACGAGCGATGGTCTTTTCCTACCAATCTATCCCCCTAGGAGAATGCGTGTAGTACTTTGTTTTGATGACTAATAGATTTTTGCAATAAGTATGTGAGTTCTTTATGACTAATGTTGAGTCCATGGATTATACGCACTCTCACCCTTCCACCATCGCTAGCCTCTCTAGTACCGCGCAACTTTCGCCGATACCATACACCCATCATTTACCTTCCTCAAAACAGCCACCATACCTACCTATTATGGCATTTCCATAGCCATTCCGAGATATATTGCCATGCAACTTTCCACTGTTCCGTTTATTTTGACACGCTTCATCATTGTCATATTGCTTTGCATGATCATGTAGTTGACATAGTATTTCTGGCAAAGCCACCATTCATAATTTTTATACATGTCACTCTTGAGTCATTGCACATCCCGGTACACCGCCGGAGGCATTCACATAGAGTCATATCTTTTGTTCTAGTATCGAGTTGTATGTAAATAAAAGTGTGATGATCATCATTATTAGAGCATTGTCCCAGTGAGGAAAGGATGATGGAGACTATGATTCCCCCACAAGTCGGGATGAGACTCCGGACGAAAAATAAAATAAAAAATAAAAAAAGAGGCCAAAAAAAAGAGAGAGCCCAAAAAAACAAAAACAAATGAATGAGAGAAAAAGAGAGAAGGGGCAATGCTACTATCCTTTTACCACGCTTGTGCTTCAAAGTAGCACCATGATCTTCATGATAGAGAGTCTCCTATGTTGTCACTTTCATATACTAGTGGGAATTTTTCGTTATAGAACTTGGCTTGTATATTCCAACGATGGGCTTCCTCAAATGCCCTAGGTCTTCATGAGCAAGCAAGTTGGATGCACACCCACTTAGTTTCTTTTTTGAGCTTTCATAAACTTATAGCTCTAGTGCATCCGTTGCATGGCAATCCCTACTCACTCACATTGATATCTATTGATGGGCATCTCCATAGCCCGTTGATACGCCTAGTTGATGTGAGACTATCTCCTTCTTTTTGTCTTCTCCACAACCACCATATTCTATTCCACCTATAGTGCTATGTCCATGGCTCACGCTCATGTATTGCGTGAAAGTTGAAAAGGTTTGAGAACATCAAAAGTATGAAACAATTGCTTGGCTTGTCATCGGGGTTGTGCATGATTTGAATATTTTGTGTGATGAAGATGGAGCATAGCCAGACTATATGATTTTGTATGGATAACTTTCTTTGGCCATGTTATTTTGAGAAGACATGATTGCTTTATCAGTATGCTTGAAGTATTATCGTTTTTATGTCAATATTAAACTTTTGTTTTGAATCTTATGGATCTGAACATTCATGCCACAATAAAAAAAGTTACATGGATAAATATGTTAGGTAGCATTCCACATCAAAAATTCTATTTTTATCATTTACCTACTCGAGGACGAGCAGGAATTAAGCTTGGGGATGCTTGATACGTCTCCAACGTATCTATAATTTTTTATTGTTCCATGCTATTATATTATCCATCTTGGATGTTTTATATGCATTTATATGATATTTTATATGATTTTTGGGACTAACCTATTAACCTAGAGCACAGTGCCAGTTTCTGTTTTTTCCTTATTTTTGAGTTTTACAGAAAAGGAATATCAAACGGAGTCCAAACGAGCTGAAAATTTACGGTGATTTTTTATGGACCAGAAGAAGCCCCCGAAGCAAAAGAGTTGGGCCAGAAGAGTCCCGAGCCAACCACAAGGGTGGAGGGCGCGCCCTACCCCCCCCAGGGAGGGTGCTCCGGTCTTGTCGTTGACTCATGGACCCCCCTCCCCACCCCCCCGACGTGAAACCGAGGCCAAAAATTCCTATAAATACAGAAACCCCCGAAAAGAAACCTAGATCGGGAGTTCTGCCGCCGCAAGCCTCTGTAGCCACGAAAAACCAATCGGGAGCCCGTTCCGGCACCCTGCCGGAGGGGGAAACCATCACCGGTGGCCATCTTCATCATCCCGGCTATCTCCATGATGAGGAGGGAGTAGTTCACCCTCGGGGCTGAGGGTATGTACCAGTAGCTATGTGTTTGACCTCTCTCTCTCGTGTTCTTGATTTGGCACGATCTTGATGTACCACGAGCTTTGTTTTTATAGTTGGATCATATGGTGTTTCTTCCCTCTCTCTCTCTTGTTGTGATGAATTGTATCTTGCCCTTTGAGGTTTCATTATGTTGGATTGAGTATTGGATTTGAGAACACTTGATGTATGTCTTGCGATGGGATATCTGTGGTGACAATGGGATGTTCTATTGATGCACTTGATGTATGTTTTGGCACTCAACTCGTGGATTCCTGAGGTGACATTGGGGTAATCTATGCATAGGGGTTGATGCATGTTTTCGTCCTACATTCTCCGATAGAAACTTTGGAGTGATTCTTTGTCGCACGTTGAGGGATTGTTATGTGATCCAAATATGTTATCATTGTTGAGAGAATTTGCACTAGTGAAAGTATGAACCCTAGGCCTTGTTTCCAAGCATTGCAATACCGTTTTTGCTCACTTTTGTTACTAGTTACCTTGCTGTTTTTATATTTTCAGATTACAAAAACCTATATCTACCATCCATATTACACTTATATCACCATCTCTTCGCCGAACTAGTGCGCCTATACAATTTAGCATTGTATTGGGCGTGTTGGGGACACAAGAGACTCTTTGTTATTCGGTTGCAGGGTTGTTTGAGAGAGACCATCTTCATCCTATGCCTCCCACGGATTGATAAACCTTAGGTCATCCACTTGAGGGAAATTTGCTACTGTCCTACAAAACTCTGCACTTGGAGGCCCAACAACATCTACAAGGAGAAATGTTGCGTAGTAGACATCAATCACTCCCCCCGCCGAACCACAAAGGGGCCGATGGCCCCATAGGTGATCGTGTTCCACCGCGACATCTTTGGCGCGCCAGGTAGGGGAAGTGGCGTGCGTAAACCTGAGGTTGTGAATAGCGCGTCTAGCTACACCATCATTTGCGTCGACGCTCCCTTTGTCAATGGCTTAGGGAGAGAAAGGCGACACCATTCCCTCGTTCCACCCTGCCCAGATCCCGTCGCCTGTACCCACCACAACTGCGGTGGCAACGGGGGCGGAAAGTGGTGGCGATGCGACGGCACCGGGCAGCTCGGGTGACACGACCACCATGCTGCCCCTATCCAAGGAAAGGAACGAGGCGTGCGGCGATGTCGTCCTCATTGCGGTTTCCCGCCAAGCATACCTGGTGTCTAAGAGAATCACTAAGGCATGCGGAAAGTATGGTATATGGCCTCCTCCTCCTCCTCCACTTTCGCTCGACGACGATCGAGCCGCACAGGGGGTGGCATCTTCAATGTTGATAAGCCCACGTGGAACTCGGTCCAGCATTTACCCCGCCGAGGGAAAATCCTGAGTGAAGCGCTGGAGCAAATCCGATGATTAACGCCCTGGCAAGCACGCTCCGGCAGGGATGTCCTCGCCAGCAAGACCTTATACCCGCAGCCATGATATCATCAACGGTGAAAGGGAGAGCAGGGAGGAGCTGACCCTTCTTTTTTCACCATGCCTTGTCACCTACAGGCATTTGATTATCCCCTCCGGCCCTTGCCGGGGGCGGACATGCAACTAATAAACTGCCAAGTTTTCTTCTTGTGCATGTTTTCCGTTGTTGATTCTACAGACTCGAGGCAGATACGCGAACGCTGTCCTCTCAAGGTATGCGAACATGATGAACGACTGCGACTAAGGAAGGAGGAAAGCGTGAACGAAAGCTAAGTCCATATGTTCACTGATTTCTTCTCCAAAGTTCGCATTTGCTTATCCCTCGGACAACCGGGGTGTTTCGTTTGGTGAAATCTTTCGTATGATGCCACCTTGCCAGATTTGTCTGCGCCCCCGCTTTGTTTCGAGCCTGCTCAACGAAGTGGGCGGCTGCGTCAAAGACTCCTAAGGAAAAACCTGCCGGGACATGTCCTCACCAGCTGAATGCTAAGGACCCGCTCCTCACAGCAATCGCGGTAGCATGCTACTGGCAGGCAACCAAAACGCACAAAAAGAAGCCAACCATACGAACATCCATCGGTGAAACACAAGAGGGATAGCATGCACTTAGGCTTAATTAAATACTAGTTCGACAAAAGCAAAAGAAAATATAGTACGGGGCCTAAAGACGAGACATGCATTATGTTTTGTTACAGGGCGCCACGGCAACAAGAATGGTTCACGGCTGTGCTCGGCGGTCTTCTGGGATCCTGGGGATAGAGAGAACCTTGTCGGCGAAGGGGCCAGCCTTCTCCTCGGCAGTAGAAACATCGGCACCTCCTGGCAGTCTCTTGAAGCCATCGGCAAGGTTGAGGTCCGGATGGCGGAAGGCGAGGTTGCTGAAGACCATGAGGAGGGCATCGCGGGCGAGCTTTCGGTACTCATGGGTGAAACATGCGTCCCTATCGTCCTCATACGTCTTCAACCCTTCAATCAACCCCTCGAAGAAGAGCGACAACTTGACACTGGGAACCTCATGTTGACCCACGGAGAAAGCCCAGCTCTTCATTTTCATTGTTGCGATCTGGGAAGAAAGGCACTCGGCGATATCCACCAAATTTTTGATCCAGACGTCGCGCTGCCCAACTTGGTTCGCCAGCTTGTCCTCTGCATCTTTTCAGTGGATTCTTGCATTGTCCAGGTCCTTCATCAGTTGCTTCTCATGGACGTTGGCAGACTCGATCCTGCTCTCCAGAGTGCCGAGTCGTGCCTTCATATCAGTAATGACGCCGTTGGCAGTGTTAAGGTCCTGGCTCTTGGATGAAAGCTGTGATTGCACCTCTTTTAGAAGAACCTCCGCCTTCTGCACTTCCTCCTTGAGAGCCGTAGTTCCCTTGGCGCTCCCATCAAGCTCCTCTGTCAGTTTGGCCACCTGTTGGTCGAGATCAGCCTTGGCAATGGATGCAGCGGCAAGGTCATCAGCAATCTTCTTCAGCTGGGCGATAGAATCAAGGGTGAACGTGTCACGGGCCTCCTTGTGCTTGTCCTCCAGATCCTTGGTACACTACTGGACAAGGGCCTCCAGTTCTTCGTCCTTGCTGCGGAGAGCGGCCTCGAGGTTCTCTTCTCGGGAAGACATGTCCTTCTCTTTGGCGTTCAGAAGCGCTGCGCGCTCTGCCAAACGAGCTTCCCAGGCGGTGACGTCCTCCTTGGCCATGGTGATCACCTCCTGTTGCCGCAGAAGGATTTGGAACTGCTTACCGTGCCACTCGCGCAATTCATTGCCCTTGTCCCTCAGTTTCTGATCCATTAGGTTCGCGGAATTGTGTTGCTCCTTGAGTGCCTGCCACTTCTGGCTGTACCTGTTTTGCATCTCCTTGATGCCTGTTGCCACGGACTCCAGGAAAGACATGTCCAAGACTGCACTGCTGAATCATTAGCCTCTTCAGCTCGCTGGGACAGTGGTGCCACGATGCGGTGGATCTCTTCATCAAAGTCTGCGCTTACTGCCGCCGGTGAACTGGGGGCTCCAAGTCCAGGTTGGGCGAGAACCAATGCCAGATTGCTCGAAGATGACTGCGGAGCCGCAACCGAGGTGCCAAACTGGGGAGGAGGGCTCATAGTTTGAAGGGGGGCCTTCTCTTCAACCACCACCTCCAATCCTGGCACGCTACCAGGGGTCTTCTCTGCCTCCTTTGGGACCTCTTGGATATCCCCGACAGTGTGTCCCTAGCCCTCCGCGGCAGCAATCCGGGCAGCCTCTTCAGCAGCATCTTTTCCAATGCTGGCCACCTCTTCCAACAGCTCTGGCTCCTCGACCAATGGGACTGCAAGCGAGATCAGCAAGCAATGGCAAGGAAATAATATGCGTCAGAAAGCCAGAGACTTGAACCAAAATAAAACAAGCAACAGAAGACAAAGAGTGAGCAAATTACCCAGAGATGTTTGACGTGGGAGGGCATCGGCTTCCCCGGCGACATCCGTTGCCGGGGCATGACCCCCGCCCGCTTCCTCGGTAGCCACAACATCAGGATGGGCCGATCCTTCGTGGAGGCCCTTGTCGGGGATTTCTCGGCTTGGACATCGGGCAAGGTGAGCCCCTCCTTGGGAGCCTCGCTCTGGGCGAGCTCTCCCTCTCCCTTGGCAGAAGATGGGGCTCGCTCTCCCATTCCTTCGCCAACGAGGAGGGCCTGTCCCATACCTTCATGCTGGGGGCTGGGCCGGGGGCTTGGCGCTGAATCAATCATGCTGCCTCTCGCCAAGCCCGTGCCCTCCGAAGGCCCCGACGACTCCACTTTCTTGGATCGCTTGGCCCGATGGACAAGGGTTTCCTCCTCATCTCTATCAAGGACAGCAAACAAGATTGGGTCAGCAAACCAGCAAGTGCATGATGCTTCGACAAGAAGAGATGATATTTTCCTTACTCTGAATCAGTGAGCATGGAGCCTAGCGCCTACTCCATAGGCGGTGGGGTCGCTCTGCCCCTCTTTAGGGTTGGAGGAGTGGTGCTTCCCGGCAGCTTCGAGCCCTTTGAGGAAGCCGGGGGCTCCAGTGAGGACGAACTACGCGAGGAGCTCAAGCTTGATTCGGAGCTGGGGTCGACCCCTATGATTGCTCGCCGCTTGGTGGGAGGGGTCTTGGCCCCAGAAAGGCAAGAAGAATGGTGGTGCACCACGTCCGGCCCATCGCCCTTAGAGGTGGTCTTCTTCTCCCTCTTGGCGACGGGCGCAGGAATAGGGGCCGCATTTCCTCAGCTGGCCCGCCTGCGAGGGCGCTATTCCAAGTCTGGTTCCGGGGCTTGAGGGCCCGCTGCGAGCCATTCCTCTTCAGGCTACTCCACTTCCTCGACCTCGTCCCCCTCTTGGGCCTCTGCTGCCACGGCATAGAGGGCTTCGACCCCGGCGGGCTCGTCCCCGGCAGCCTCCTCCGCGGCATGCCCCTCGCTCTTGCCGTGGGAAGAGCCTTCGTCTTCGGCTTCCCCCTCCTCTTCTTCCTCCCCTCTTCCAGGCCTTGCCTTCCCGGCAGCTCGGAGCGCCTTGTCCTCCTTGATCCGCCTCTTGATAAACTCTGCTTCTATCGTGGAGGTGCACTTGAACATGTTGCCCTCCACCCTAGAAGCCCTTTCTTCCAAATTGGAAACCCACTCGATCTCCGTATCGAGCTCAGGTAGTTGCCAATCAGCTGCAACTCCATAAGCATTGCAGTCAGGCATCCACTTCAAAATCTGGTCCAGGGCGGAGTTGATGTTCAGTGGGACGACCCATGCCGGCAATTTCAATGGCCCGAGGCTGCCAAATAGTTGTTCACATGGCCAGGCGTGACCATAAACCAACAGATTGTTGGTGAGGCCAGGATATAGGCGCATCCTGTCCCCTGCATCTCCATACCACCAGGCGAACCTGTCCCTTTTCTGCAGCGATGTGATGCAGTGTCAGAGGAAGTCAGTCCCCACCATTTCGATGGTTAGTCTGGCAGCTTTGAGGCGGGCGATCCTATTTAGCGCCGGGCGTAGCCTGTCGTCAGTGAGGCCTGGCTCCCCCCCCAATCGCTGCCGCGCACGACGCAAGCCGTTCGCGCCTGGCAGTACTCCGGAGCTGCCGCATCCTGGATCCAACATCAATCCGCCCTCCATTCTTCCCATCTGCCCGGGGAGGTAATCCCATAAATCCCTCTTTCCCCGGGGGATCCAACTTCTGTTCCCCGAGTGGTGGGCCTTGTTTTCAACCCGTGGGACGAAGAAATGCCGGAACAGATCCACGTTGGGGGCAACTCCGACGAAGTTCTCGCATAGATGGGCGAAAATCGCCATGCACGCCATTGCATTTGGTGTGAAATCGAAAAGGTGGAATCCATACACCACCATCATCGCCTCAAAGAAATCCGAAAAAGGTGGGCTGAGGCCACAAAGGAAATACGCACAGAAAAAGCGGTATGAATTGGTGGGTCCTCTCTCCCCTCCGCCAAAACCACGGGTGCGCTATGCCCCTTCGGGACTTCCCTCCCCCGCATATACGCATACCTCATGACTAGGGTGTTACTATCCAAGCTCGATGGAAAGAACACTACATCTTCCCACCTCTTCTTGTCCAGCTCCACCGCCTTCTTCTTCTTCCCCTCCGCCGCGGCTTCCTTTGCGGTGGTCGGCCACTTCCCTCTTCCAGCGGCCTTCTTCCCCATCCTTCGGGGCCGTGTGGAGGGTGGAAGACTGGGTGGGAGATCGGAGGCGAATGTGGGCGCGGGAGCGGTCACTTGGCTTGAGGAGGAAGATGATGGAGGGTGAAACTAATGCGAATGAGCAGTGCCCTTTCGCGTTTTCTCTTTTATGGGGAACAAACGTGTGGGGGTGGCTCTTCGCTTCTTTCTCTCAGGAAGTTACCATTTTACATTAACTGCTACAGTCCCACAACCCCACGACCTATGGTAATTACGCGGAGTGGACGTTGATTCGACTGGTCATCATAACCGCTGCGTGCACAGCACTTCCTCGACACGTGTCCGTGCACTATTTAGGGCCTAACCCAACGTGCTCGGCGACACGTATGGCTCAGGCCCGGGGGTTTCTGTCGGGGTACACAAACAGGGGTGTATGTTTCCCCTGACTTGTGCATGGATAGTAGGCCTCCAACCCGGCAGCACCCAGCATCCAAGACAAAACCAAGCTAGAGAGATTGCCCTTTGAGGAATCAAGGGGCGGATCAAGAAGACCAAGCCAAGCCAAGAGAACAAGATATCACTAAGGGAAAGCCTCCCTTACTAGGCAGGCGAGCCTGGTCAGGTCGAGGCCACCCCGAAGACAAGTCCCAAGATTTCCCCGGCAGGCTTGCCGAGGCCTCTGGCGGCCTACATCCCCGCCAAGACTCCACCGCTCCACCGCATCGCAACGCAAGTCATCCATCGGTGTGATGTCGATCCCCCAAATAGCTAAGTGGCTGTCATTTGGCACGTGGCAGCCATTTAGAAGGAAGTTCATCTCTATATGACACCCGTCCAGAGGCGTGTCAAGCAGACAGGTGGAAGGTGACTAAGCGGCGCGACAAGCCTGTCGGGCTGTGTCCACAGCGTGACACCTAGCAGTGCATTTAATGCACTTTGTCCTAACTGCCAGAGTTAGGTATGATAGCACTGTTAGCTATCTAATCACTGGATAATGACTGTTCTGCCATTGTGGCAACCCCTTAACCTATAAAAGGAGGGCCATGGCAACCTTAGAAAGGATTCAGACCCTCGTGTACTCATACGCGCGTAGCTGCTCTCCCCAAGGTGACCTTGCCGAGCTTGAGCGCCGCGCGTCCCTCACGGTCCCTCCATCAATCCACCAAAGTAGGAGTAGAGTTTTACGCTTCTCAACGGCCTGAACCTGGGTAAAAACCACCAGCGTCACCTCTGTCGTGCTGTCCCATGGCCTCCGCTCTTTGTGCAACGTGATCACTCCCCCCGCCGAACCACAAACGGGCCAATGGCCCCATAGGTGATTGTGTTCCACCGTGACAGCTCGGCATGCCTGCCAGGCTTCGTCCTCTGCTTGACAACTAGCAGTGCATTTAATGCACTTTGTCCTAACTGCCAGAGTTAGGTATGATAGCACTGTTGGCTATCTAACCAGTAGATAAAGACTGTTTTGCCATTGTGGTTACCCCTTAAGCTATAAAAGGAGGTCCAAGGTGACCTAGCAAAGGATTCGGACCCTCGCACACTTGTACATGCGTAGTTGCTCTCCCCGAGGCCTCCTTGCCGGGCTTGAGCGCTGCGTGCTCATTGTGTTCTTCCGCTCAATCCACCAAAAAGCAGGAGTAGGGTTTTACGCTATCCAGCGGCTCGAACCTGGGTGAAAACCACCAGTGTCACCGTCGTCGTGTTGTTTCATGGCTTTTGCTCTTTGTGCAACATGATCTCCCTTGCCAAACCACAAAGGGGCTCTTGGCCCCATAGGTGATCGTGATCCACCACGACATCTTTGGCGCGCCAGGTAGGGGAGCATCGCTTGTGTGAACCTGAAGTTGTAAACAACGCATCGAGCTCCATCATCGATCATCATCCTTGCGCATGGCGCCCAAGAAGAAGTATGGCACGACCGCACACCCTTCCACTTCGAAAGCCCTCTCTCACACGGCCGCGGACACCGCTGGTCTTGCGGCAGCGTTAGAAGATGCGGGTACCACGGGAGACGCGACCGGCGCAGGCGGCACTGTCGTTGTGTCCCCCATGGACGAAGCTTGAGCGGGAGGCACTGGAGGAGGGCGACATCAACGAAGTTCAGACGGACATGACCCACAAGCCGCGGGTGGGAGAGGCATCCAGTCTCCACCACCCCGCCACACCAACGGGCACAGCCACGGCGACGATGCCCGCTCTGGTGCGAGTCGCGACCCTCTGGCCATGCCTGTTACAGGCGCGACCACTGGGTGCTCACCTCGCCCGGAACAAGGTGAGCAAGACGAAGCATCGAACGGGGTCGCCGATCCTCGAGCGTAGCCCACTCATCAACAAACCACCCTGGCAACCGATCCACGGCGGCGTGATCGCGGCGATGCCCCTGCAGGTACCACCAGGAGTCGAGCAATGTCACGATCTGCCTCGTCAGCTATGCCGAGCACAGCTATGGAAGCCATGGCACGGGCCCAACTTCTACTAAGATTTCCGTGAGCAGCTGATCAGATGGATGAGTGGAGGGCCACTATCCAGAGCTTGATCGGCTTTGCTGAGGCTAGAGTATCGCGGCGGGCGGAGCCATCACGGCGCCCGCAGGCGGCGACAGCAGTTTGAGCTGCTGGCCATGTCGAGGGGGCCGCACTAACGGTGCAATCCCCTCCGCGACAGCAAACCCAGAGGCAGCAACCAGGGCAGCACGACCCCGAGCCCGACGAAGCTTCGATGCCTCGTCTAATCCATGAGCCCGTCGAGATCAGCGGCAAGTTCTGGAAGATCGGCGAAGGGAAGATGCCCGCGTCACTATAGAGCGGCGCTGGGAGACCCGCCGCCAATCCGACAGGTGCAATGGCCCAGACGTCGATGACCTCACGCCCAGTGAGGCGGGTACTTGCCTTTTGAGGTTGGGTGCCCTGCCTTTACTCGCGATTTGCGGCAAGTCCGTTGGCTATCTGCCCGCGTTTTCAAACCAGAACTACCAGAGAAGTATGATGGATGTCACAACCCTAGTTCAGTAATGCACTTGGGTTAGATCTGCATGTTGCATCATGTTTAAATTTTATTTAAACTTGAAATGGGGATTTAACAAACCCTAGCACCCCTTTGAATTATTAGGTTCAACCAAAAATTGGTTTCAATGAATCCAAAATGCCCTTCACAAAATGTTCATCATTTCTGGATTGGGCCAAAACCTCTTCCAAAAATGGTGCACATTTTTCTAGGACACTCTGGATTATTGAATTAATCCATAAAGTATTTGCATTTGGACATTTAAATACTATAAATATTCTTACATGTCCAAATAAATCTTGAAAGCATTTGAGGGCTGTTGGAAATAATTTCAGAAGTGCCCACAATTATTTTCATGATTTTATAAAGTGGTTTAGTATTTTTACTAAACCAGAAACAAACAACAGAAAAAGAGAAAGAAAACTAAAATAGAAAACAAGAAAGAGAGAGAGAGAGAGAGAGAGAGAGAGAAACCCAGCCACCTATCTGGCGGCCCACTAGCCGGCCCAGCCCACCAGCGACGTCGTTGTCCTGGCACCAGTCGGCCAGGCGTGTGGCCAGCGCGCGTGCACGGCTGTGCCGCCACACCACCTGCCTGCCTGCCTCCCCAGGCCATGTCGACACCGCTTCGACCTCCCGCACTACTGTCTGGATCGAGCCGATGTCCTCATTTCCACCTGCTCTCTCCCTCGCCCCTCCCCGCCATGGTCGATCCGTCCACGAGCTCGCCGTCGTCGCCCGCGTAGCCACCGCCTCCCCCTCGCCACCCCGCAGTATCTACGAGCGTTGCCGTCGCCTGCTTTGTCGAGCTAGACGAGCCCCGAGCGCTCGCACGCCTCGACGCGCCTTCCCCGAGCTCGTCCCCAACCGCCATCGCCGGAGATCCCCCTCGCCGCCCAGACTGCCTCAGCCCCTCCCTAAGCTTGCCGTTCGCCTCGTTGCAACCGCCGTGAGCTCATGCTCCTTCTCCCCCTCTCTGTTCTCGCTACCGCACTCTGTAGCCACCACACTGCTTGTGCCCGCATGCGCCGTCGCCTGCGCTCGCCGCCAACACGACTCCGGCGACCATTTGGTCTGCTCGTCGTGTCCATCGCACTCGCCATGTCACGCATGCCCTCCCTAGTGCGCCAGCACGTCCACCTGCGCCCCGTAGCGCCGCCCGCGCTCACGCCCGAGCTCCGGCCGCCGTGACCGAGCTCCCCACCGTCGCCTCTGGCCGCCCTAGCTGTTGCCGCCTGCTGCACTGGATGCGGGCGAGCTCCACCTCCCTGTAGCCGCTCTCCGCCGTCCTTTTGGTCGCCGGAGGAGCGAGCCCGAGCCCCTCCGCCGCGTCTGCCGCCGCCGGCGGCTAAACGCCGGCGGGTTAGCCCTGGTTGACCAGGGGTTTGACCTCCCCTGGATCTATGACATGCGGGCCCCGCCCGGCTAATTAACCTAGTTTAGGTGTAAACTTAATTAGTTTAACCCTTTGTCACTGACCAGTGGGACCCACTGGTCAGGTTTGACCTGGACCTGGTCAGTTGACCTGCTGACCTTAGCCTGACATAATGCTGATGCAGTAAATGTTTTCTGGAGTTTTAAATAAATCAGAAATGATTTATTTATTGCAGGAAATGCCTAAAACTTCAAAAATTCATATAAAATCAACCGTAACTCCAAATGAAATAATTTATATATGAAAAATTATCAAAAAATCCAAAGAATCTGTTTATGCCATTTTCATGCATGTTGGAACAACTTATAGTTGCTGCATAGGGAAAATCAAATGTTTGGCATTTAAATAATCACATATGGAGGTTTAATTTGAACCTTTGGTTCAAACCAACCTCATTTAAACTGCTGCTAGCTACATTAGCTCAAATCAAAGCATATTGCCATGTCATGTTCATGCATCATATCATAGCATTGCATTGATTGTGTTCCTTCTGTGTTTGCCGGTGTTGTTCCCTCTCAGTGGACATTGTTCCGACGTTGTGATCATTGACACCGATGAGGAGCTATACTATCTTCGAAAGTGCCAGGCAAGCAAACCCCCTTTGAGCATTCCGATACAATCCCACTCTCTCGCTCCTGCATTAGGACATCAACAATTCAACTGTTACATGCTGCGGTAGTTGAACCCCTTTCCTCTGCATGACCTGTCTTTGCCACAGTAAATAGTTGAAACCCACTAGCATGAGTAGGAGTTGTTTGAGCCATGAAGTGCCTACTCATTCATGCTTGCTTGTTATGCATGCTATGCTTAGAGTTGTATCAGGTCTGATTCATCTGGGATGGATTGGAATGGTGTGAACATGTCCTACTGTTGAGAGCTAAGTGTGTGAACACGATTTGGTAAAGGTAGCGATGAGAGGCCATGTAGGAGTACATGGTGGGTTGTCTCTTTGAAACCGTCCTCAGGAACTGAGTTCTGTGTTTGTGATCCAAGAACAGCTACTACCACACGTTGGGCCCTGAAATATGACCCCGCTTGGCTTATTAACCCCCTGTCCTCTGTCCAGGAGTTGCAAGTAGTTTATGGTGTTTGTAGTGTGCTGGAGGCCGTGCGTAGCGCTGACCGGAGGGGTGGGCTATGATGCGGTAGGCAAGTGGCCCGGTGTACTGAGTCACCCGTTTGGTGCCTCGGGAACCCTGCACACATCGTTCAGGGCCGTAGTGGGAACCTCGGCCGGACTCCCTGCGGATGGAACCTGAATACCCGATTAACCTGGACTACAGACTTGTGTGGTTAGTCAGGTCGTGGTCTACACCCACGTCGGCTTTCGCTTGAAGTATGTCGAGCACATGTCGTGTGCAGACGCTAAGTGGTGGAAGCATGTGTGAAGAAGTACACCCCTGCAGGGTTATATATGATCTATTCGAATAGCCGCGTCCGCGGTAACGGACTATTGGGTTGCTTATGCAGTTCATAGACAAGAGAAAGTGGATACTCTAAAATGCGCAAGATAAGCGTGAGTGATATGGATGGCCTTCTCGTAGGGAGACGGGAGCGGATCCTTAGTGGTGTATTGATATGGTGAATATGTGGACTCGTGTGCGCCACCTCAAAAGAGTTACCAGTAGTCGTAGTACAGGATAGCCACTGAGTCAAAGCTGGCTTGCTGCAGTTAAACTCCACCACCCCTTTGTTGATACTGACGCATATGTAGCTAGTTCTAATGTAAGTCTTGCTGGGTACATTTGTACTCACGTTTGCTTAATTTATGTTTTTGCAGAGAGACTTCAGTCTCGCTAGTAGTTCCGCGTGGACTTTGATGTTTAGCTTGTTACCTCAGCTACGATCTTGTACCCTTGGGAGGGTCTTGTAGATAGTCAGGCTTCTGAGCCTTTTTCATTTGTAGTTGTCTGTACTCAGACATGTTATGCTTCCGTTGTTGTATGCTCTGTATGTTGGGTCATGTGACCCATGATTGTAATTCTTACTATGTATGACTCTTCGGAGCCTTCTGAATAAATACTTTGAGTCATAGAGTCTTGTTGTGATGCCATTTTGTATTTGCACATATCGAGCATATTGTATGTATGATTTTGAAGTGCTTGGTATGTGTGGGATCCGACAATCTAGTTGTTTATTCTTGGTAGCCTCTCTTATGGGGAAATGTCTCCTAGTGCTTCCACTGAGCCATGGTAGCTTGCTACTGCTCCAGAACACATGGGATGATCGGCATGTATCCTTCTTTGCTCCTGTGTCTGTCCCTTCGGGGAAATGTTACGCGTTGTTCCTTTAAGTCCTTGTAGCTTGCTACGACTTGGGTTCATACGTTGATGACCGACACGTGCATTGCTGGGTCATGTATGCCTATCCCTGTAAGTTAGTGCCACCTTGAGTTTACGACTAGTCATGTCGGCCAGGGTTCTCTGCCATATGGATGCTAGCGACACTATCATATACGTGAGCCAAAAGGCGCAAACGGTCCCAGGCCAGGTAAGGTGGCACCCGTGGGGATACCGTGCGTGAGGCCGCAAAGTGATATGATGTGTTACATGCTAGATCGGTGTGACTTAGGATCGGGGTCCTGACAGCTTTGGTATCAGAGCCTGACTGCCTGTAGGATTACCAAGCCAAACTGGTCAAAGTCGAGTCTAGAAATTCTTTAGTTATATAGGGGAATTGATTGTGGAAGGGAACGTAAGGATCTTTTTACTCCTTTAACTTATGCCCTTCTGATCTGAGTCAACCTCTTCTTTTCTATGGGGATTAGGACATCTTTCTATCAGGATCACGTGTTACTAATCCGTAGACTTATAGGATTGATGGTTTCAAGCCTCAGTTCAGTTCCTACTACCTTCGTGTGATAACAGTTGGTCTCGGAACCTTCATATTGTGATGTTGAGTGGTTATGCCACCATTTTACAGGATGTCTCAAATCTTTTTAAGCATTTACAGCCGTTATGCTGTCCAAGTTATCCATGGTCTCTAAAAAATTTGATGCATTTGCAAAATCCTTTCCCTCTGTTTTCGATGTCCTTTTGGGCCAGATTAACCACACCAATTGCTCAGATTAACCACACCAATTGCTCAGTTGAGGTACTCCATTGCCTCGACATACGTGTTGAAGCTATGATTATGACACTAGGGTATCCTAGAGAACCACCCAATAATCTAGCAATGCTTTATATTCCCAGTGTGATGATTCTGGCCATCATTCTCAAAAGCATCCCGTGATGCTATTTAGTATGTAGGTATTCTATTTCTGGGTTCTTGAGGCCAAGATTTGCCCTACTTACCTCATGTTGATAGTGTTTGCTCGTTCCTTTAGGATATTAGTAACCTTTGTAATAGTCCTCGAGGTCCGTGGTATATCCTTCTTCCAAATACCATGAACTGCTTATGGCAGAAGTTCTAGAACCAAAAGTTCACAACAAGAGTGCTCTCGATGAGCTCCACATTCTATATTGTGAATCTGCCAGTCCTACCTCTCTGCATGGGTTATCCGGAAGAAACCTGTTGAACTTATTCGGCATGCTAATCTATGCATCCACAACTCAGAAAACCATATGTTCCTTTGAGTTATCCCTCTTTAGTTGTATTCTGACCTCCGTCTATCAATTGATAGTCAGGAGTAGTTGTGCATTCGTGTTCATCGATGCCTATTATTTTTATGGTCTGTCAGTCCGTTCTATTCTAGAATGACTAGGAGAAACAAACTCCAGTACCTTATCCATTTCTTGGATTGGGCCAACATAGTTGTGCTCCGCAGATCAAAATGCCAATCCAGCTTCTGTTCTGTTCTACCCTGGAGTATTACCCCCTTTATGTCAGGATCGTCATGAGAATTGCACCATTTCTTATGAATTCTTGATGCAGTGATACTTCTCGCCATCATTGTTCATTCCTCGGTCCCCGTGTTGTTGCAACCGGAATACCGACAAGTGAACCATGATGTGTGAAATCAATACTCCTAGCAACTCCGTTGCTTGGTAGTTAAGGGACGATAATTCCATTCTTAGTGTGTTGGTTGTTAATTTATCATTCTAAGATTGATCGTGCTATCTAGTCCATATTTTTGGTGCATTCTTCGATCAATGAGTTAGGATTGTGTCAATCTCTCGCTCTTTTGATCATATCGTCTTGCCCTGAGAAAGCAAGATTGTTCTCGAGCTTAGTAATATATCGGTGGTTCGTGATTCTTCGGATATCTTCCCGAAAGTATCACCAGGTTGTCCCTTGACTGTTATGTTGTGCTCGTGATCAAGTTGGTTTCTTGTAAACCACCCCTTCTCCAAGAATCTGCGTTGGATACCCCTGAGCTAGTTGGTTAAGCTAAACAACAACTTGGAGAGTTGGAAGATAAAAGCTTGCCTAACTTAGTTCATTCCGAAGGGATATCTTTGCGTTTGTGTGTGTGTCGAAGAAAGATGATATCTTCATCGATTTATTTTCGTGATCAGTTGTTGGATCTATTGTCTTATGTAATCTTGATTTGAGGATGGTCTATCATCAAATCAAATCAGAACCAACGATGTTCGTAATGTTGTCTTACTTGTGGTTGATCCCTCGAGCATACACCATTACATCTTTTGGTCCGACCAATGCTATCACCTTGTTCACATAATGGTGGAATTCCAGTGATATGGAAATTCCGATGAGTTGCTGTTGAGCCCATCAGCAGCATTTTATCTCCTCCATGATTCATGTTGAACATCAAGCTAGTGTTGGAAACTTTTGTAAGCATTATCTTCGTGTTCCGTTCATGAAGCCTATATTTGGATGAAAGAAGTGACTTCCTCTAATTGACGTGCATTTGGTGCAAGTTGCCGCCATGAATTCGAGAAAGTTAGTTTTGCTTCCTCTGGAATCATCCCAAGTCAATCATGCATGTGCGAAGTATTCCATGGTTTGATAGGCTCGCTACCTCCACTCCATGTGTAATTCCTAACACCACAAGCCACTGATTGATTTGTTCAAGGAGAAGAAGTTCCTTCTCAAGAGCTAATCATGACTTAAGTAAGGACTTTGCTATCCTCGATGATGGTTCCCAACCTGAACTCGGTAGTGTTTTATTATAAGACTACTATGTGGTCATGCTTGTCTGGGACAGCGTGTTCACATGTGTGTAGCAGAACCCGCTCATGTTTTGGAGCTTACTACCATAGTCCATTTCCCGAGAATCTTGCAATGTCATCTCGTCGATTTGTGTTGCAACCTTTCCTTTTCAGACATGTTGTCTGAACTATTCTGTTACCAACTAGATCTGAATCTCAAGAAGATATGATGGTTTGAACATTCCCCAAGAACTATAATATTGGTCTTTCCAAACTGGTAAGTGGATATCATGGCTAACACACACTTATCCGGGTGACTGACTATTGTAGTATCTTGAGTCAGTATTTGGGCCACTCTCCATGTGGAATCTGTAAGACTTACTTTGGAAGTTATTCCTTATGGATCTTGTGTTTCCGAAGTCCAAACTATACTTGGTGTCCATGTTAATGCTTTTAAGCATGATCGTGGTATCTAATACATCAAGGAGAACATGAGAAGCGGAGTGATAAATGTCTCTCGGTCGATCATCCAGATTTTGTTTCCTTGTCATTGTCAAGGTAGGATCTGAGAAAGTGTTGTCTTCCTTTGCATCTGCATTCTCCACCATTATTCATCATGGTAGTATGAAGAGTTACCAAGATCTTGGCACATATGTTGGCAAAAACCCGATGAATATGGAAATGCTCAAGTTCTTGAAAGCACGCCTAGACACTAGGTTATATCCTCAACATCAATTAGAAAGTGCCTTCTGTTTACCGAGTTGTCTTATAACTCTGGTTTCTTCTCCAAGCTGAGTATGCCATCTCTTTGAACCCCTTCAAACGATCGTTTGCAAATTGCCTTGGGCTGGTATAAAGAGTCTCAATGATCTCTATATCAAAAGTAATTCTTTTTGCCACTTAAGGGAATAGTTCTATGAGTCACCTTCCGTAAGGTGCTCCGCTGTGGTATTAAAGACAATATATCTCCCTGCCACCTTGAAAGCATACACGATCTTTGTAAGCATAGAATTGTGGCCTACCAAATTGAACCTTCGTCATCTATTTCTTTCCATCCCTTTCGATGTGTGTTTTGCGTCTCAGCTCAAGAGATGCTCAACATCTCATTCCGTGAGTTGATCATGAGTTGCTAGCTCTTCATGATGATCTATTCTCGTAGAGTTGCTTTCTTTGTCATCAACATGTTGAATGAAGTTTTCAAGGCAAAGACATCAAGATCAATATGATGTAATGGATCAACATCTTCAAGAAGGGAAATTGTATCGAGAAGATTGTGATAGTTTTGTGACCCCCCTTTCCTCTTACCTCATGTCTTGAATCTCGGGACGAGATTCTTGTTTAGTGGGGGTGAGCTGCCACAACCCTAGTTCAGTGGGGACGAGATTGTTGCATCATGTTTAAATTTTATTTAAACTTGAAATGGGGATTTAACAAACCCTAGCACCCCTTTGAATTATTAGGTTCAACCAAAAATTGGTTTCAATGAATCCAAAATGCCCTTCACAAAATGTTCATCATTTTTGGATTGGGCCAAAACCTCTTCCAAAAATGGTGCACATTTTTCTAGGACACTCTGGATTATTGAATTAATCCATAAAGTATTTGCATTTGGACATTTAAATACTATAAATATTTTTACATGTCCAAATAAATATTGAAAGCATTTGAGGGCTGTTGGAAATAACTTCAGAAGTGCCCACAATTATTTTCATGATTTTATAAAGTGGTTTAGTATTTTTACTAAACCAGAAACAAACAACAGAAAAAGAAAAAGAAAACTAAAATAGAAAACAGGAGAGAGAGAGAAGCCCAGCCACTTACCTGGTGGCCCACCGGTCGGCCCAGCCCACCAGCGTCGTCGTCCTCCTGGCGCCAGTCGGCCAGGCGTGTGGCCAGCGCGCGCGCACGGCCGTGCCGCCACGCCACCTGCCGGCCTGCCTTCCCAGGCCATGTCGACACCGCTTTGACCTCCCCCGCTGCCGTATGGATCGAGCCGACGTCCTCACTTCCCCCCTGCTCTCTCCCTCGCCCCTCCCCGCCATGGCCGATCCATCCGCGAGCTCGTCGTCGTCACCCGTGTAGCCACCGCCTCCCCCTCGCCTCCCCGCAGTATCTACGAGCGTCGCCGTCGCCCACTTTGTCGAGCTAGACGAGCCCCGAGCGCTCGCACGCCTCGACGTGCCTTCCCCGAGCTCGTCCCCAACCACCGTCGCCGGAGATCCCCCTCGCCGCCCTGACTGCCTCAGCCCCTCCATGAGCTCGATGTTCGCCTCGTCGCAACCGCCGTCAGGTCCTGCTCCTTCTCCCCCTCTCTGTTCTCGCTACCACACGCCGTAGCCACCGCGCCCGCACATGCCGCCGCCTGCGCTAGCCGCCGACACGACTCTGGTGACCATTTGGTCTGCTCGTCGTGTCCATCGCACTCGCCATGTCACGCATGCCCTCCCCAGCGCGCCAGCACGTCCACCTGCGCCCCATAGCGCCGCCCGCGCTCACGCCCGAGCTCCGGCCGCCGTGACCGAGCTCCCCGCCGTCACCTTCGGCCGCCCTAGCTGTTGCCGCCTGCTGCGCTGGATGCGGGCGAGCTCCAGCTCCCCGTAGCCGCTCTCCGCCGTCCTTTTGGTCGCCGGAGGAGCGAGCCCGAGCCCCTCCGCCGCGTCTGCTGCCGCCGGCGGCTAAATGCCGGCGGGTTAGCCCCGGTTGACCAGGGGTTTGACCTCCCCTGGATCTAGGACATGCGGGCCCTGCCTGGCTAATTAACCTAGTTTAGGTTTAAACTCAATTAGTTTAACCCTTTGTCACTAACAAGTGGGACCCACTGGTCAGGTTTGACCTGGACCTGTCAGTTGACCTTCTGACCTTAGCCTGACATAATGCTGATGCAGTAAATGTTTTCTAGAGTTTTAAATAAATCAGAAATGATTTATTTATTTCAGGAAATGCCTAAAACTTCAAAAATTCATATAAAATCAACCGTAACTCCAAATGAAATAATTGATATATGAAAAATTATCAAAAAAATCCAAAGAATCTGTTTGTGCCATTTTCATGCATGTTGGAACAACTTATAGTTGCTGAATAGGGAAAATCAAATGTTTGGCATTTAAATAATCACATATGGAGGTTTAATTTGAACCTTTGGATCAAACCAACTTCATTTAAACTATTGCTAGCTACATTAGCTCAAATCATAGCATATTGCCATGTCATGATCATGCATCATATTGTTGCATTGCATTGATTGTGTTCCTTCTCTGTTTGCCGATGTTGTTCCCTCTCAGTGGACGTTGTTCCGACGTTGTGATCGTTGACATCGATGAAGAGCTATACTATCTTCGAAAGTGCCAGGCAAGCAAACCCCCTTTGAGCATTCCGATACAATCCCACTCTCTCGCTCCTGCTCTATTTTACTGCATTAGGACAACAACGATTCAACTATTACATGCTGTGGTAGTTGAACCCCTTTCCTCTGCATGACCTATCTTTGCCACAGTAAATAGTTGAAACACACTAGCATGAGTAGGAGTTGTTTGAGCCATGATGTGCCTACTCATTCATGCTTGCTTGTTATGCCTGCTATGCTTAGAGTTGTGTCAGGTCTGATTCATCTGGGATGTATTGGAATGGTGTGAACATGTCCTACTGTTGAGAGCTAAGTGTGTGAATACAATTTGGTAAAGGTAGAGATGAGAGGCCATGTAGGAGTACATGGTGGGTTGTCTCATTGAAACCGTCCTCAGGAACTAAGTTCTATGTTTGTGATCCAAGAACAGCTACTACCGCACGTTGGGCCCTGAAATATGACCCCGCTCGACTTATTAACCCCCCTGTCCTCTGTCCAGGAGTTGCAAGTAGTTTATGGTGTTTGTAGTGTGCTGGAGGCCGTGCGTAGCGCTGATAGGAGGGGTGGGCTATGATGCGGTAGGCAAGTGGCCCGATGTATCGAGTCACCCGTTTGGTGCCTCGGGAATCCTGCACACATTGTTCAGCCATAGTGGAAACCTCGGCCGGACTCCTTGTGGATGGAACCTGAATAGGCGATAAACCTGGACTAGAGACTTGTGTGGTTAGTCAGGTCGTTGTCTACACCCACGTCGGCTTTCGCTTGAAGTCTGCTCAGCACATGTCGTGTGCAGACGCTAAGTGGTGGAAACATGTGTGAAGAAGTACACCCTTGCAGGGTTATATATGATCTATTCGAATAGCCACGTCCGCGGTAATGGACTACTGGGTTGCTTATGCAGTTCATAGACAAGAGAAAGTGGATACTCTAAAATGCGCAAGATAAGCGTGAGTGCTATGGATGGCCTTCTCGTAGGGAGACGGGAGCGGATCCATAGTGGTGTATTGATATGGTGAATATGTGGACTCGTGTGCACCACCTCAATAGAGTTACCAGTAGTCGTAGTACAGGATAGCCACTGAGTCAAAGCTGGCTTGCTATAGTTAAACTCCACCACTCCTTTGTTGATACTGATGCATATGTAGCTAGTTCCGATGTAAGTCTTGTTGGGTACATTTGTACTCATGTTTGCTTAATTTATGTTTTTGCAGAGAGACTTCAGTCTCACTAGTAGTTCCGCATGGACTTCGACGTGTAGCGTGTTACCTCAGCTACGATCTTGTACCCTTGGAAGGGTCTTGTAGATAGTCAGGCTTCTCAGCCTTTTTCATTTGTAGTTGTCTGTACTCAGACATGTTATGCTTCCGCTGTTGTATTCTCTGTATGTTGGTTCATGTGACCCATGATTGTAATTCTTACTATGTATGACTCTTTGGAGCCTTCTGAATAAATAATTTGAGTCGTAGAGTATTGTTGTGATGCCATGTTGTATTTGCACATATCGAGCATATTGTGTGCATGATTTTGAAATGCTTGGTATGTGTGGGATCCGACAATCTAGTTGTTTATTCTTGGTAGCCTCTCTTATGGGGAAATGTCTCCTAGTGCTTCCACTGAGCCATGGTAGCTTGCTACTACTCCGGAACACATGGGATGATCGGCATGTGTCCTTCTTTGCTCCTGTGTCTGTCCCTTCGGGGAAATGTCACGCATTGTTCCTTTAAGTCCTTGTAGCTTGCTATGACTTGGGTTCATATGTTGATGACCGACACATGCATTGCTGGGTCATGTATGCCTGTCCCTGTAAGTTAGTGCCACCTTGGGTTTACGACTAGTCATGTCGGCCCAGGTTCTCTGTCATATGGATGCTAGCGACACTATCATATACGTGAGCCAAAAGGCGCAAACGGTCCCGCGACAGATAAGGTGGCACCCGTGGGGATACCGTGCGTGAGGCCGCAAAGTGATATGATGTGTTACATGCTAGATCTGTGTGACTTAGGATCAGGGTCCTAACAATGGAAAGCTGAACCTGGCAGAGTTCTTGAGCAGCTACACGATTGCCGTTCAAGCCGCCGGGGGCAAGGATGAGAAAGTGGTTGCTAACTACTTCACTTTGGCGCTTAAGTCAAATGTGAGGTCATGGCTGATGCACCTGCTAGAGAACTCCATATCATCATGGGCTGACCTGTGCAATGAGTTTGTTGGCGCCTTCACAGGCGACCATCAAGAGCCAGCATGCCCCAGTGATCTGCAAGTCCTTCCACAGATGGAAGGGGAGAGCTTCTGAAAGTATATGCAGAGATTCAGTCAAGTGCACCGCAACATTCCAGAGATACACCCAGTAGCGGTGATTGCCGCGTTCCATTCAAACGTGCACAACAGAAGGATATGTTCTAAGATGAACGTCTGGCTGCCCAAAACCATCAATGAGTTGTACACCTTGGCGGAAAAGTGCGCTCGTGCTGAAGTGGGGAGGCAACTTCCTGGAGAGGAGGAAGGAGCAGAGGTTGATTCGGACGACGATGATCAGGCCACTGGCTCAAAGAAGAAGGGGCGTAAGCGCAACAAGAAGCGCTTGGAAAAGACAGTACTGGCCATCGAGGGTTCTGGCAACCCTAGTACCGGCAAGAAAGCCAAAACTGAAGCCCCGGCAAGGAAGCTACCGTGTGCGCTGACTGTCGGGAGGCTGCGGCAGCGGAGAAAGCTAGGAAATCTGACGGGCCTTACTGCAAAATCCACCGCACCAATGGTCCTGATCTCCAAGAGTGTCATCAAGTTGAGCAGCTTGTTAAAAAGCAGAAAGCTGAATATGAGAAGCGTGACAAGGAGAGAGACCAAGAAGGTGCTGGCGGGAAGGGCCGTGGCGGCAGAGGAGGCCGCCGCGGCAATACCCTTCAGCAAAAAGAGAAACCTGCTAGAGGCCGAGAAAAGAAGGAAAATAATGACGAAAGTGATGAAGGGGATGAAGAGGAAACCAGTGAGCAAGAATTCCAGAAAGCAATTGAGGCCCTGTGCGTTGACGGAGGTGCGTCCTTGCACTCCTCTCACCGCCAACTCAAGTAGTGGGCGCGAGAAGTCAATGTCATGGAGCCAGCTGCGGATTCCCAGAAGCCACTCAAATGGTCACGCACGCCTATCATCTTTGATGAAGAGGACCACCCCAACCATACCACTGTGGTAGGGTGCTTGCCGTTGTTGGTCTCACCAACAATTTGCAACCTCAAAGTCACAAAGATGTTAGTTGACGGTGGGGCTGGGCTGAATCTAATCTCTCCTAAGGTGGTTAGCAAGTTACAAATATCAGACGAAGAGCTCAAGATCACTGGCACGTTCCAAGGAATCAACCCCGGCAGGAGTCGTCCTAAAGGGAAGATTACACTACCAGTGACGTTTGGCTGAGAACTGAATTACCGGACTGAGAAGGTTGTGTTTGACGTTGTTGATCTTCCTCTCCCCTACAATGGGATTCTTTGGCGCCCAGCTTTGGCAAAATTCATGGCAGCATCCCACTATGCTTACAATACCTTGAAGATGCCTGGGCCAATGGGCGTCATCTCTATCCCGTCAGACAAAAAAGACACAATCATATGCGTGGATAAGATGTACCGAGACGTGGTAGCTGCTGAAGCCACCAAGGCTGCAGCTCCCGCCAAGGAAGCAAAAAAGGAAAAGAAGGCTAGCAGAGACGCCGGCAAAGAATCCGGGAAGCGCACCTCTCCTGAGTGTGCTGCACCTGTTGATGACTTGCCGTAAAGTTCCACTAGTAAGAGACCCAATATTGCTACACCTGCTGTGAAGAGGGTCCCGGCAAGGCAGGATGGCGCTGACGGTACATTTACCATTAATGACACCCTTAATGACAAATAGGAAAGCACGCTCGTTGCCTTCCTGTGAGCGAATGTCGATGTGTTTGCTTGGCAACCATCTGACATCCCCGGTGTTCCCAGGGAGGTAATTAAGCACCACCTAGCTGTCTGTCCTCATGCTCTGCCCGTCAAGCAGAAGGTCGGAAAGCAAGATTTGGAGCGGCAATAGTTTATTGCCGAGGGGATCAAGAAGCTTGAGGTAGCTGGTTTAGTCAGGGGAGTTTTGCATCCAACATGGTTAGCCAACCCAGTGGTAGTGCGCAAGGTGAATGGGAAATGGAGGCTTTGCATAGACTTCACAGATCTAAACAACGCATGCCCAAAGGACCCATTCCCCTTGCCGTGCATCGATTAGATTGTGGACTCCACTTCTGGGTGTGATTTTCTTTCCTTTTTGGACGCATACTCCGGATACCATCAGATATTCATGTCCAAGGAAGACGAGGAGAAGACCGCGTTCATAACCCCTTGTGGCACGTACTGCTTCGTACAGATGCCCTTCGGGTTAAAGAGGGCTGGATCCACTTTTGCAAGGGCAGTACAAATTGGGTTTGAGCCTCAGTTGCACAAGAATATAGAAGCTTACATGGATGATATAGTGGTCAAGACCAAGGATAGATCAACGCTCATTCAGAATTTGGAAGAAACCTTTGCAAACCTGCGCAAGGTCAACTTGAAGTTGAACCCTAAGAAATGTGTGTTTGGCGTTCCCTCCGGCAATCTACTTGGCTTCTATGTGTCTCACCGAGGGATAGAGGCTAACCCTAACAAGATCCAAGCAATCGAGCAGATACAAACACCCAAGACCGTCAAGGATGTGAGGCGTTTAACTGGATGTGTTGCCGCATTGAGTAGGTTCATTTCCATGTCTTCCGAGCGTGCCCTGCCATTCTTCAAGATCTTGAAGAAGGCGGGGCCAATGAAGTGGACCCCGGAGGCCGAAGCAGCACTGCGGGACTTGAAAGCATATCTTTCCTCTGCCACCACTTTGGTTACTCCTAAACCACAAGAGCTGTTGCTGCTATACCTAGCGGCGACTAATCAATTGGTTAGTGTAGCACTAGTGGCGCAGCGGGAAGTAGACGGAGAAGTAGCCACAACTACAGTCCTCCCGGGAAAAGAAGCTAAACCGGTCACGGCAAGGTCGGATGCAGACCAAGTTGAGGAAGAACAGGTTGGCAAAGTCAGTTCTAGAGTCGCGGCAAGGAAGAAAGTGGTGCAGCGGCCAGTGTACTTTGTCAGCTCCCTATTGCAGGGGGCTAGGTCGAGGTACTCTCAAGTGCAAAAGCTAATCTTCGGCCTTATCATGGCCGCAAGGAAGCTGTGTCACTACTTCCAAGCCCACGAGATCACAGTTGTCACTCGTTTTCACCTCTAGCGCATACTGAGAGACCCCGAAGCTACCGGCAGAATAGTTAAACGGGCACTAGAGTTATTAAGTTTTGGTCTGAAGTATGAGAGTACCTCAACCATTCAGAGCAGGGCATTGGTGGACTTCATTGCAGAATGGACGCCCACTCCAGATGAAGAGACACCAGAAACAGTTATCCCCGGCAGGGAGGCGCCTCAGGAGTGGATCATGTATTTTGACGGTGCTTCTCATTACAAGGCGCAGGGGCTAGCGTGCTTCTTGTTATGCCCACTAGAGAACACCTCAAGTATGTGGTCCAAATGCACTTCCCCCATGAGGAAGCTACCAACAACACTGCAGAATATGAGGGGCTCCTTGCCGTGCTCAGAATTGCAATAGAATTGGGAATCAAGAAGTTGATCATCCGCGGAGACTCGCAGCTCATAGTAAGACAAGTAAACAAAGATTACCAAAGCTCGTTGATGGAAGCGTATGTTGAGGAAGTGAGGAACCTGGAGGATCATTTTGATGGATTGCAAACAGAACACGTACCACGTGCGGAAAACAGCATTGCTGATCATCTTTCAAAGTGTGCCGCACAAAAGCTTCCTATGGAACCAGGGACTTTTGTTCTCCACCTAACTCAACCCTCAGTATCCCCAACGACGATGGCCAGGAAAAGGAGGAAGTTGGACTCCGGCATGCATTTCCCGGCAGTACTCCCAGAGGCCCCCGGTAAAGAAGCTGCTGGGAATGACTCCGCTTTGCTTGGTGAGCAGCACCCTCCCGCCGAACTGCAAGTTCTTGCGGTCAAGATATGTGCTCCCATAAACGAGGAGGTGCCATTTGCCCTTCTTGCCGAGCCTCAGGCTCCAACTTGGGCATGGCGCATAGTCCAATACCTCCAAACAGGAGAACTTCTCGAAGAGTAAGAAGAAGCCGAAAGAGTAGCCCGGAGGGCCAGTATGTATCAGTTTGTCGATGACACATTATACAGGAGAAGGCCCAACGGTGTGAAGTTGACGTGCATTTGCCAGGAAGAGGGGCAGGAACTGTTGGCAGAAATACACAAAGGCGTGTGTGGCTCCCATATTGGATCAAGGGCCTTGGTCGGGAAAGCTTTCCGGCAAGGTTTCTACTGGCCCATGGCCCTCCAAGATGCGATTGAGCTAGACACCAGATATGAAGCCTGCCAGTTCCACTCCAAGAACATCCATCAACCAGCTCAAGCTCTCCAGACAATTCCCTTATCATGGCCATTTTCGGTCTGGGGGCTCGACATCTTGGGCCCCTTCCCCCGTGCTACCGGGGGCTTTGAATTCTTGTACGTTCCAATCGACAAGTTTACAAAGTGGCCGGAGGTGGAGCCTCTGAGGAAGGTGACCGCACAGTCAGCTATCAAGTTCTTGAAAGGGTTGGTGTACCATTTTGGAGTGCCCGCCAGAGTGATAATTGACAACGGCACCCAATTCACAAGCCGCGCCTTCATGCAATATGTTCAGACCCTCAGAAGCAAGGTTTCATTTGCCTCTGTTGCTCATCCCAGGAGCAATAGACGAGCTAAGAGGATGAATGCTGAAGTGTTGCATGGGCTCAAGACAAGGACTTTTGGTAAATTGCAAAAGTGCGGCAGACGCTGGATCGACGAGCTGCCGGTGGTTCTTTGGTCCCACCATACGACACCAAATCGAGCTACCGGCCAGATTCCCTTCTCCATAGTATATGGGGCAGAAGCAGTGCTCCCCACGGAACTCATATATGGGTCACCTCGAGTACTTGCCTATGACGAAGTAGAGCAAAACCAGCACCGGCATGACGATGTCGTGCTCCTTGAGGAAGATCGTCTCCGGGCTGCTGTGCATGCTGCACGCTACCAGCAAGCCCTGCACCGCTATCATAGCCACAGGGCCCATGCACAGAGCCTTGAGGAAGGTGACCTTGTCCTTAGGCGTGTTCAATCCGCCAAGGGTTCCAACAAGTTGACGCCGAAGTAGGAAGGCCCTTATCGGGTTATACGAGTCACCAGACCTGGCGCAGTCCATCTAGAGACCGAAGATGGCATCAAGGTGCAAAACTCATGGAATATTGAGCATCTTCACAAGTTCTACCCGTAAGGCATGGTTACCGGGCTCAGCCCCGGCAGCCACCTTTTGTACAAGCCTTGTCGATGTGCATGTAACCCTTTGTACAAAGCCAGGCGCAGACCCTGTGCAAAGATGATAAAACGAAGCGCTGGCGCCCTAAAAACTTGCATGCATGTCTAGTTTAAGCATATACTTTAGTTGGGATTATGACAATGCTTAAACATGAGCTGATTAATCCTTTGCAAAGATATTATACACTGTCGGTTTCTCCCTTATGCTTCTTTGATTCACAGTTCCCACCATGGACAAATTTCCCGAAAGGGAAGGTAAAGGAAGAACCAGCATGTCGACCCCTGACAAACTATCACTGCTGGGGATAATAAGAAGACTTGAGCGAAAGGAAACCTAGCCGCTCCTATCCTCTATGCTCCCATCCCTCTTGATCTGGAGTTTCTTCGATCGAGGGTTGGTTGTAGTGGCAGTTGAGAAGAGCTGGCAAGGGGCCTGCTCCTATCCTCACTCCTACCCTAACATTGAGGCGTAGTAGTAGCAAGGGAGGGATCCGGCAAGATGTGCTGCCGGGGAACGTTGTTTACTTGGGAGTATCGAGGGTTCATTCCTCAGCATAGGAATAGCACATGCACAAAAGTACCTGGCAAGCTCTCTTTTTCATTAATATGCTCATAAACGAGTACAAATCATACAGAGTACAAGCATGGATAAAGGACTACATATTTTAGATTTAAAGATTGGCAAATGCCTAAATATTTTAGATTAAAAAAAGGTAAGTGCCCCGTAATCCCTTTCTTGTCCCTCTCCTCTCATGGGCTGCCGTGGGAGACAAAGAGGGCAAAAGGAGTGCCTGGGCAGAAGCCCAGCCTGACCCCGTTAAGGCCCGTGGGACACAGCCTGACAAGATTGAGAGGGGCAGGGGCGAAGACGACGGACAAAGAGAGCGGCTAGGCGATGCCCTGGTCACCGCCACCAGGGCCAGCAAGACGCAGCAGGAGGGGCACCGGCAGGGCGGATGAAGCCGGAGACCATGAGGAGGCCTCTCGAGGACCCAGCTAGAAGACTACTGGAGGAGGCGGAGGCATCCACACCCAGCACCCCCGGAAAATCACTCTGCCGGGGGAAGAAGTCCCAGGTGCAGATGATTGTGCTGCTGCTCTCCTGATGGTGACAGTGCGGCTCGCGCTTAGCTAGACCTCGAGCCGCTGTCCTCCTGCTCGGAGCCGTCACCTTCGCCGACACTGTCCTCCTCCTCGCTGTCGCTCGAGGAGGAGCTTTCGTCGTCGGTCGAGCTTTCCGCGCAGCACCCTAAGCAAGCACCCGAACGCCCGAAGACCTTGATGGAGAGCAAATTAGCCTCCATTAGCTTAAAATGGAGAATGTGCCCCTCCGCCAAGCTGTGGGCACGAGCAAAGGTTTTCCAGCGACACCGGAGAAGCATGACGTGAGGGGCGGGGAACTCCATGTTCGCCCGTATACTGCCGTTGTAGCAGCCCCTCATGTGCAGCCTCAGTCCGGGTGGCTGTTCCACCTCCATCGCCCTCGCGAAGGGAGTTGGGAGCCGAAGACTACTGCGCGGTGGCCCACCCAGCTGAACGATGAACTCCAATGGCTGGTCCCCAACGTGGCCTTCATCTGGGGCAGGGACGGCTGCAGGAGGGGCTATCAGAGCCCCACCACGGCCTCCTCGACCCCGTGCGCCACGGCGGCCGCGTCCACGACCAATGACGCCACCTTGCGCGCTGGACTCTGCTCTTACGTCCCTAGCAGAAGGAGGTAGGCGCTATCGAGAAGAAACTCTCATCGCCACCATTGGAGGTCGGCCACGTCCTCTTCCCCGCACCATGGTGGAAGAAGGGTATCAGGCGAGCAGGGAGTTGAAGTGTGTGGGTAAGCCCCTCGTCCACGTCCCTTTTTATAGGGGAGCATGGCCGGGGGCTGGCTCCTCACCACCTGGGAGGGGGCCGCTCCGTTCCACCAATCTTGCCTCCCTGCGCTGCTGACGATGCCCAGAATCAACGACCATCCACCTGCGCCTATCCACGGTGCCTGGCTTTCTGCCATGGCACTCATTCCCGCACCCTCCGCGTCCGCCACCAACCCTGCACAATGCATGCAGCGTACGTAGCGGAAACGGCAGGGGTAGTGGGTGAGTAAAATGGCAGTTACCCCTCCCCGTGAACGTGGGTAGCTTGTGAGCCACTACATGGGTACTCCCACGTGGTTCTGCATGACTCGCGAGGAAAGCGGTAACTGACTCAATCAAAGGTTAATGAAGAAGCAAGGAAAACGTCTGATGAGACTTAAAACCCGTAGAGGCATGTACCAAATGCTTGTCTGTGTGATTGTTGGGGCCTACCCCAACGATGCTCAGCAGCACATATGGGCCAGGCCTGGGGGCTCCTGTCGATGCAACAAACATTTGCATTATTGCCCGGACTTACACACAGGTACACTAGCATCATTTATTCAACATCAAGGCCAAGCCAGAGAAGCAGCTCTTGTTAAGATCAAAGAGCAGACCAAGAAGATGAAGAACAAGCACAACAGAAGAATATCACCTTGGGGAGGACCTCCCTTGCCGGGCAGGAGAGCCTGGCTCGGTCGAGACCGCCCCAGGGGCAAGTCCAAGACTTCCCCGACAAGCTTGCCGGGTCCGCCAAGGGCAGAATCCCCGCCAAGATACCACCGCACGGCGACGCAAGTCATTTATCAATGCGGTGTCGAGCCCTCGATCGATTGAGTGGCCTCTGCTGAGTACATGGCAGCCCATTGGAAGACAAGATTTATGCAAGTGACACCCATCCAGAAGCATGTCAAGATGATAAGCAAGAGATGGTTAAGCGGCTTGGCAGGCCTGCCGGGCTTCGTCCTCTGCTTGACACCTAGTAGTGCATTTAATAATGCACTTTGTCCTAACTGCCAGAGTTAGGTATGATAGCACTGTTGGCTATCTAATCAGTAGATAAAGACTGTTTTGCCATTCTGGTTACCCCTTAAGCTATAAAAGGATGTCCAAGGCGATCTAGCAAAGGATTCAGACCCTCGCACACTTGTACGTGTGTAGTTGCTCTCCCCGAGGCCTCCTTGCCGGGCTTGAGCGCTGCGTGCTCGTTGTGTTCTTCCACTCAATCCACCAAAAAGCAGGAGTAGGGTTTTACGCTATCAAGTGGCCCGAACCTGGGGAAAAACCACCAGTGTCACCGTCGTCGTGTTGTTTCATGGCTTCTGCTCTTTGTGCAACGTGATCTCCCTTGCCGAACCACAAAGGGGCTCTTGGCCCCATAGGTGATTGTGATCCACCATGACAAGAGGCGAAGTGAAATAGTACTGACCGGGTCAAGGCTATTTATAGCCGCAGTGAAAACTGAGGGGTCCGAAGAGTTTGGACAGATAAGCCCTTGACTGTTCGTATCTCAGTGACATGCATCACACATGCTTATCCACGCATGTGAAGTGCGGGATCAAGTTACTGTGGCAACCGCCAATTTTTTTTGAGTATTTACAATGTGTTCACAATTTCTTCAGCTATCAAGGACATGGTGAAGACTTTGAATAGTGTCAACTAGAACGCATATGAAGAATTTGTGAACGGAGTTGTTTGAGTTTAGCATAGAGGGGAGCGGGTCCGATCACATCCACATAGATGAAGAAATCAAACTGAAGAATTATTAATATGTGGATGCTGTTGAGGACATGAAAAGCTCAAATGTACTTAAAATAATTAGCTCAAGCAATGAAGAATAACCTCAAATGACGAATTTGCAAAGTTTGACGAAATTGCAAATGACGAAAAGCTCAAATTTGAAGAATGTCATAAAGAGGTGGTGGCGTTACCCACCGTATAAGAACTATGATGACTACAGACACCGCGTACAATTATGGTAGGGTTCTGAGAGTCAAGTTCTTCATTAATTTCTTCACACTTGGAGGGTATATCTTCATTGGTTGAAGAGATGCGTTACTTCATGTGTTGTGCATCAAAGTCATCAAAAATGCATAAGTGTTAGGATGTGTGTCCAGTTTAGAGGACATTTGAAGATTCTAAGATGTTTAGCTCACACCGCAACTTGCAGAACCTTTTCTCATCCAAGGGCTTAGTGAAGATATCGGCAAGCTGGTCTTCAGTCTTCACGTGGTCGATGACAATGTCTCCCTTCAGCACATGATCACGAAGAAAGTGGTGACGAATCTGAATATGCTTCGTCTTGGAATGTTGCACTGGGTTGTGGGCGATCTTGATAGCATTCTAATTTTTGCAGTAGAGAGGGACTTTCTTCACATTGACGCCATAGTCCTTGAGGGTTTGCTTCATCCATAGCAACTGTGAGCAGCAAGCACCAGCGGCAATGTATTCAGCCTCACCTCTGGAAAGGGCAACATTGTTCTGCTTCTTTGAGGACCAACAGACAAGATATTGTCCAAAGAAATGGCATGTGCCTGATGTAGACTTACGATCCACATGATCTCTAGTGTAATCAGAATCAAAAAATCCAGCTAGATCAAAACATGAGCCCTTGGTATACCATAATCCAAGCATTGGTGTGTGAGCTAAATATCGAAGAATTCATTTCACAGCCTGTTGGTGTGATTCCTTCGGTGTCACTTGAAATCGGGCACACATGCAAATGCTAAGCATAATATCTAGCCTAGATGCACATAGGTAAAAGCAATGAGCTAATCATGGAGCAGTATACCTTCTGATCAAAATCTTTACCATTTTCGTCAGTGCAGAGTTGACCATTAGTAGGCATTGGTATTTTGAGGCCTCTGCAGTCTTGCATGCCGAATTTCTTCAGGCAATCTTTGAGGTATTTCTCGCCATTGGGTTGTTGACGAATTTGAAGACCGAGGAAGAATTTCAATTCTCCCATCATCGACATCTGATATTCTTCATGTAGCATGTATGCAAATTCGTCATTGAAATGCTTGTTAGTGCAACCAAAGATAATATCATCAACATATATTTGGCATATGAACAGTTCACCATCTTAAGATTTTGTGAAAAGAGTAGGGTCAAGTGAACCGGATTTGAATCCCTTTTTCTTCAGAAATTCCTTCAGTGTATCATACCAAGCCCGTGGGGCTTTCTTGAGGCCATAGAGAGTCGTGTTGAGTCTGAAGACTTTGCCAGGATGCTTTGGATCCTCAAAACCTGATGGTTGAGCAACATATACTTCTTCCTCAAGCTTACCATTAAGGAATGCACTTTTCACATCCATTTGATATAAGAGAATATTGTGATGGTTAGCATATGCAAGCAATATACAAATAGCTTCAACCCTAGCAACATGTGCAAAAGTTTCACCAAAATCAATACCCTCAACAAGTGTGTAGCCTTGTGCTACAAGACGGGCCTTATTCCTTACCACTTGGCCATTTTCATCTTGCTTGTTGTGGTAGATCCACTTAGTATCGATGATATTGTGCTTGCGTGGATCAGGATGATTCACAAGCTCCCACGCATTGTTGAGCTCGAATTATTGCAATTGTTCTTGCTTGGCTTGAATCCATTCAGGCTCCAGAAATGCTTCATCAACTTTGGTGGGCTCTGTGATAGAGACAAATGAAAAATGCACACAAAAGTTAGCTAAATGTGAAGCTCTTGAGCAAGTGAGGGGACCAGGTGCATTCATGCTATCGAGGATCTTCTCAATCTGCACTTCATTCGCCACTCATGGATGAGCTGGACGATGAACTTGATTTTTTTGAGCATTTTCCTCAGAGTCATTTTCTCCAGGATCAGCAGTTTCTTCATAACGGGGAATGATCACTTCTTCTTCAGCTATTTCTTCACTAGGCACAATTTCACCGGTGCCCATTAGCTTGATAGATTCCTCAGGAGGCATTTCATCTAGCACAGGTGGCAGGTGCTCTCTTCGGGAGCTGTTAGTTTCATCAAACCGCACATCTGTAGTTTCAACAACCTTGTTGTGGTAGCTGTTGAAGACTCTATAGGCGTGTGAGTCATTTCCGTAACCAAGCATAAAACCCTCATATGCTTTCGGTGCAAATTTAGAATTGTGATGTGCATTAAGCACGGAAGACATTGAAATAACTTACATTGTGCTTTCTTGTTGTGAGGAGCTCATATGAAGTCTTCTTGAGGAATTTGTGAAGATACACCCGATTGATGATGTGACATGCAGTATTAATTGCTTCAGGCCACCATCGACAAGAAGTCTTGTATTCATCAAGCATAGTATGAGCCATCTCAATGAGTGTCTTGCTCTTATGTTCTACAACTCCATTCTGCTGAGGAGTATATGGAGCAGATAGCTCATGAGTGATACCAAGTTCGTCAAGATAGTCATCAAGACGGTGTTCTTGAAATTGGTGCCATTGTCACTTATGATGTACTTGATCTTGATGCCATAATTCATCATGGCCCGATTCGCAAACCGTCTGAAGACACCCTGCACTTCAGTCTTCCAGGTAATGATATGCACCCAGGTGTAACTAGAATAATCATCAACTATGATGAATCCATAGAGTGATGCTGCATTGGTTAGTGTGGCATAATGAGTAGGACCAAACAGATCCATATGAATTAATTCAAAGGGACGAGTAGTGGTCATGATTGTCTTCACGGAGTGCTTGTATCTGGTCATCTTTCCAGACTCGCAAGCACTACCAAGGTGATCTTTGACAAATTTGATGCCCTCGACGCTAATGATATGCTTCTTTTTGACGAGTGTGCTAAAATTCCTCATGCTACCGTGTCCAAGTCGTCGATGCCAGAGCCAGCACTCTAAAGCTTTTGCCAGTAGACATGTGGTAGGTTGAGGACCTAGAGAGAAATCTACAATATACAAATCACCTCTCCTAAAGCCTTCGAAGACTTTGGACTTGTCAGATTCCATTGGCACAATGCATCTATATTTGCCAAAGATGACAATCATATCAAGATCACAAAGCATTCGGACAGACATGAGGTTGTATCCTAGGGACTCGACAAGCATCGATTTTTCCAAGTGTCGATCCTTTGAGATAGCAACCTTACCTAGACCCAATACCTTGCTTTTTTCCTTTGTCAATGTAGGTGATATGCTTTAGATGAGACGGAGTAAGGGGAGCATTGGTGAGGAGATTCCTGTCGCCAGTCATGTGATTGGTGCAGCCACTGTCTAGACATTACAAAAAAAACACTTCTGTGATGATATGTGTTTGTCACAGTAGGCCACATTCTCTGTCATGCATGTACATCCATGACGATTTTATGATAGAATCAAGATAGTCATACCTGTGCTGTCGTATAAGTGCTCCATGACAATACTGAAATTATCATCACGGAAGTGTCCACTTCCATGACGATAAATGTCGTGTCATGGAAGTGTTTTCGTCAAGGGTAACCGACACGTGGCTTCCACCGTAATGGGTCGCTGTTAAGCTATCAGGTTCCGGTTTGCATCCGATAACCCATTAACAGCCTAGACCAATGGGGATTTTCCATGTGTAAAATTCTCATTGGCCACAAGAATCACGTGTCATCTCACCATTGGGACAGATAGGCGCCTATGATATATCGACATGTGGCACGGCCCAATAGTGGCCCATTTAGCTTACAAAGGCCGTCCCATTTGACTTGGTCAAAAGCTAGCAGGCCGGCCCATGAAAAGCGTGTTAACGGTATGTTCGCATATAGCCCATTTTACACCTTGGTAACTCACGGCCTGTTATGGCCTTTCCAAATTCGGCCCAACAACGTCATGTGGGCCGTCCAACATAATACCAGCCCGTTTCACTTTCGGCCCATGACGGCTTTTGGCCCATATGAGGCCTTTCATACCTTTGGGCCCTCTAGTGGCCCGTGGTTACTCTGGCCCACAAGAAATAGTAAATTTCTTTAAACCCATTAATGGCACATGATTCACATGGGCCGTTTCCAGCCCGTGTTAGCTTTCAGCCTACTGAGGGCCCATAAATTCTTGGGCTCCTTTCCGGTCCTCGATTACTTCCGGTCCGTTACTGGCCTGTTCTACTAATGGTTCAAATTCAGCCCGTGGTTAGAATCGGCCCGTTTGTGGCATGTTAACCCATTGTGTCATTTCCAAACTGTCATGTATTCGGGCCCATTAATGACCCGTTAATCCTGTGACAGAATTAAGCCTTTGTTGTCTTCTGTCCTGTTAATGGCCCATTACCGTGCTGGCCCGATACAAATTACGCCCGTTTAAGGCCCATGTCATGGTCCGGTTTTGGCACCCGAATTGTTTGGACCCATGTGTGGCCAATGGATCCTATGGCCCGCTGGAGGCCCATTTATCCGATGGTCCGTAGGACGCCCATTGATCCTACGGCCCGTAGCAGGCTCAAGGCTACCACGGTCCGTATCTGGCCCATGGTTGTTGCGGCCACTAGCAAACCAAGGAAAAAGAAGACTAAGGAAATAAATAAGCCAGAAACTAACGCTAGGCTATTAAGGCAATTGCATAGATTACATCCACTGGGCATCAAAGTTTGCCACCAGTGCAAATATAGGGAACACCCTACACTATACAAAAATGGCTTGCTATTTTCTTCAGTCGGTCGCTGCCCGTTAAGAACAATTTTGTATCGCAACAAAACAAACTACAGCCATATAACAAAAGGAAGGTTGGCATAAAAGTTAACAGTCCGGCAGATAAATGCACCATCAGAAGCTCAGTTCATTTGACCTGACTGTTACGTTTTCATGTTGTACTGTCCGATGGAGTACCATAACCTTCGCCTTCATTTCTCCTAGGCTCCTGAACAACATAGCAAATGTTTGATAGTCTGGTTTCAAAACCATGCATATCCTGATGACATCGAACAATGGATGTCCTTGTTTCACAAAGGGTCTTTGTTAGGGATTGGACTTGTGTCAGGAGCATAGATATAACATTGTTTTGAGCTTGCATATCTTGACCATGAGGCATTTTGCATATCTTGGTCATCTTGCTGCAACCGCTCTTGCTCAAGCTCATCATAAGCGAGCACTCAAGGTGACCCGTACATGAGTTCTGTGGGGAGCACTGCTTCTGCCCCCATAGACTAGGGACAAAGGTGTAGCTCCATTTGGTGTCGTTTTGATTGACCAAAGAACTACCGGCAACTCATCAACCCAGCGTCTTCCACACTTGTGTAGCTTATCAAAAGTTCTCATTTTGAGACCTCGCAGTACTTCAACATTTCCCCTTTCAGCCTGGCCATTGCTTCTTGGATGGGCAACTGATGCAAAACAGATCTTGCTGCCAAGGCCATCTTGTACTGCATGAAGGCGTGACTGGTGAACTGTGTATCATTGTCAGTTATTACCCTGTTGGGCATCCAAACTGGCAAACTAGTCCTTTGAAGAACTTGACGATTGACTATGTTGTCACCTTCCTCATCGGCTCCACTTCTGGCCACTTTGTGAACTTGTCGATTGCAATGTACAAGTATTGAAAGCCCCCGACAACATAGGGAAAGGGGCCCAAGATGTCGAGCCCCCAGACCAAGAAGGGCCAGGAGAGAGGGATCATTTGAAGAGCTTGAGCTGGCTGATGAGATTGTTTTGAATGGAACTGGCATGCTTCACATTTGGTTACTAGCTCAGTTGCGTCCTAGAGGGCAGTGGCCAAAAGAAACCTGGCTGGAAAGCCTTGTCGTCAAGTGCTCTTGATCTTATGTGTGAGCCACATATCCCCCTGTGTATCTCCGCCAACAGCTTCTGTCCATTTTCCCGATAAATGCACTTCAATTTCACCCCATTTGGTCTTTTTCTGTACAGGTCATTGTCGACAAACTGGTACATTCTTGATTGACAGGCTAATCTTTCAGCTTCTTCTTGACCTCCGACAAGTTCTCCTGTTTGAAGGAAATTGACAATCTGTTGCACCCATGCTGGAGCCTGTGGCTTAACAACAAGGACTAAAGGCATATATTCAGCTTTCGGAGTGCTTGTCTCGACTAAAAGAACTTGGTTCTCTGCCGGAGCCTGCTGCTCACCGGCAAGCTTGCTGCTATCTTCGGCAACATCCTTGCTGATAGCTTCTGGGAGGTCGGCAGGAAAATACTTGCTGGAGTTCAGCTTTCTTCTCTTGTTCTGCCCGACTGATGGTGTTACGGATGGTTGAGTCAAATGGAGCACAAAAGTCCCTGGTTCCACAGGTAGCTTGAGTATGGCACGCTTTGACAGATCATCTGCAATGTTGTTCTCTACATGAGGAACATGCTCCATTTGCAATCCGTCAAAGTGTTCTTCCAATTTCCTCACTTCATCAACATATGCTCCCATTAGTGGACTCTGGTAGTCTTTGTTAACTTGCTTCACAACCAACTGTGAATCACCTCGAATGATAAAGCTTCCTGATTCCAAGATCTGCCGTGATCCTGAGTCCGGCAAGTAATCCTTCATACTCAGCAGTGTGTTGGTAGACTTCTCCCATGGGAAATGCATCTGAATCACATACTTGAGGTGTTCTCCGGTGGGTGCAACAAGCAACACTCCAGCACCGGCGCCTTGCAGTGAGAAAGCACAGTCGAAATACATAATCCATTCCTTAGTTGTTTCCTTGCCGGGGAGAGTGGTCTCTGGAATTTCTTCGTCTAGTGTTGGCATCCATTCTGCAATGAATTCCGCCAAAGCTCTGCTCTGTATTGTTGATGTACTTTCATACTTGAGGTCAAAGCTTGACAATTCCAATGCCCACTCAACAATCCTGCATGTCACATCTGGATTTCTCAAGATCCTTTGCATTGGAAATCGAGTGACGATGGTGACTTGATGTTCTTGAAAGTAGTGACACGGCTTCCTTGAGGCCATCAGGAGACCAAAAATTAATTTTGGTATTCTAGGATATCTTGACCTAGCTCCTTGGAGAAGGGAGTTAACAAAATATATCGGGCGCTACACCAACTTCTTCTTTTGCACAACTTGCTGCTCGAATTCACTTGCTTGTTCTGCGCTTGACATGCCGGCACCAGGACTTGTCAGAGAAGATTCCATGCCACTTGTTGGGCTTGCATCTTCTACCTCTTCGCCCTCAACTTCCCTCTCCGCCACCAGTGCAGCACTGACCACTTGATTTGTTGCTGCCAAGTATAACAGCAATGGCTCTTGCGGCCTTGGCGTGACCAGTGCTGGTGCAGAAGGGATGTACTTCTTCAAGTCTTGTAGCGCTACCTCCGCTTCCCGAGTCCATTTCATTGGACTTGCCTTTTTCAAGATTTTGAAAAATGGCAGAGCGCACTCAGCAGACCTGGAGATGAACCTACTAAGTGCAAGAACACAGCTGGCAAGACGACGCACATCCTTGATGCGCTTCGGTGCTTCAATCTGCTCAATTGCTTTGATATTGTTGGTATTGGCTTCAATTCCATGTTGAGAAACAAAGAAACCAAGAAGCTTGCCGGATGGAACAACAAACACACACTTCTCAGGATTGAGCTTCAGATTGATCTTGCGCAGATTAGCAAATGTTTCTTCTAAATCTTGTATCAATGTTGATTTGTCCTTAGTTTTGACCAATATATCGTCCATATAGGCTTCCAGATTCCTTTGCAGCTAAGGTTCAAAACCAATCTGGACTGCTCTTGAAAATGTTGAACCATCACTCTTCAATCCGAAAGGCATACGTATGAAATAGTATGTGCCACATGGAGTGATGAATGCGATCTTCTCCTCATATTCTTTTCACATGAATATCTGATGATATCGAGAGTAGGCATCAAGGAATGACAGCAGGTCACATCTAGCAGTGGAGTCAACAATCTGGTCGATGCATGGCAAAGGAAATGGATCTGTCGAGCAAGCTTTATTGATATCTGCATAATCAATGCAAAACCGCGATTTGTCATTCTCCTTGCGCACAACAACTGGATTGGCCAACCATGTGGGATGGATTACACCTCTGACCAAACCTGCTACTTCCAGATTCTTGATCTCTTCAGCAATGAATTGCTGCTGCTCCAAGGCTTGCTTCCTCACCTTTTTCTTGACCTGCCGCACATGAGGACAGACGGCAAGGTGGGCTCAATTACCTCTGTAGGAACACTGGGGATGTCAGATGGTTGCCATGCAAACACATCAACATTCGCCCACAGGAAGGCAATGAGCGTGCTTTCCTATTTGTCGTCTAGTGTGGAACTTATGGTGAAAGCTCCCCCCTTGCCATCCTCCTTGGCGGACACCTTCTTAGTTTTAAGTGGAACAACCTTGTTCTTCTTGCTCTTGCCGGCAGAGCTCTCTGGCACGTCCTCAACGGGAGCGTAGCACTTCGAAGGGGCATACCCACCGGAGTTAGTGGTCTTGTCGGTCTTCTTCCTCTTCTTGCCCCCGGGAGCTTTGTCGGTAGGAGCAAGTGCCTGGACGGTAGATGCTGCAACTGCTTCCTGGTATAGCTGATCAGCACAGATCAACGCATATTTCTTGTCAGAGTTGATGGTGATGACACCTATCGACCCAGGCATCTTCAGTGTGTTGTAGGCGTAATGGGATGCAACAATAAACTTTGCAAGTGTTGTGCGTCAAAGACAATCTTCTCTGTTCTGTAATTGAGCTCACTGCCAAATGTCACCCACAAGGTGATTTTTCCTTTCGGCTGGCTTCTTCCTGGATTGATTCCCTGGAATGTGGCAGTCTTCTTCAAATCCTCTTCTGGAATCTGCAGCCTCTTGATCACATCAGGTGAGATCAAGATGAGACTGGCCCCACCATCAACTAACATCTTTGTCACTTCGAGGTTGCGTATTGTTGGAGAAACCAACAATGGCAAGCACCCGACCGCAGTTCTGCGATCAGGGTGGTCACTAGTGCAAAATCAGCCTTTAGTCTCGGTTCGTCAGGGCCTTTAGTCCCGGTTCACGAACCGGGACTAAAGGGTGGGGACTAAAGCCCCCCCCTTTAGTACCGGTTCATCACGGCCCGGGACCAAAGGCCCACCACGTGGCACGAGCCCGCGCTGGGGGTTGGGGGACCTTTAGTCCTGGTTAGTGACACCAACCGGGACTAGAGGTTTAGGGGTTTAGGGTTTTAGGATTTCTGAATTATGGTTTATTTTCCCTTTTCGTTTTGTGTTTTCCATTTAATTGTTTTTCATTTCAAACATATTTTACGCTACTGCAGTCATCAAGTGCCACTGCTACTACATACTGTACACGTCATATATCATAGAATTTCTCGTACGACCAATCATATATCATAGAATTTCTCGTACGACCATGCATACCCATATATATATACAATTTGGTATATACAATTTCTCCTACAATTTGCAGATCATTACATGCAGGCATTAGGTGTAATGGTATTCTCCTTCGGGATCTATGACCTAGTCAAGCAAAAATCCCGCAATTTCCTCTTGAAGTGCTCGTATGCGGTCTGTTGGTAGAAGCTTATCCCACATCTCCGCCATCTTTTTTAAAGAAGGAGATCAATATGAATATATTAGTTGTGTGTATATATATTAGATCATGATAAAAAGAACTTTGAATTGTGTTTGCGTACCCAAAGTTGTCTTGCAGATGTGCTCCTTTCGGACGTCATAATGCGAATGTTCTCGCAAATGTAGTATGCACATAAATTATTCCCCGGCGCCTGCCTCAAGCACTTTACGAGAATAGAATTCAATCAGGTAATAATTAATCAAGCATGATAATGGTATTGAAACTAGAATTAAAGAGATGCGTGGACGTAGCTAGTACTACTTAATTACGTACCTTGGGTCGCACCCATGTCAGCTCTTGTTTCCATGGGACTTTAACCTGTTTGATGAACTTTTGCCAAACCCTGCCCGGCAAAGAAAATGAATAAAGGAGTTATTAATTAGTTGATATCAGGAAATGAACTAAAGAGGCTCACATAGTGTGATAATGATTGAAATTACCTGTCGACCATCCCCTTCATGATTAAGTAATCTTTAGTTTCTTTAAGTTGTGAGTCCAGTACTTTAACTTTTCCCTCGTCAACCTCAATGATTAGCAGGATCCAGTGGAAACTGCATGCGCACACATTTGTAAAATTAAGCGGGCATGTGCATAACTCATCAACTACACTTATTAACATCTAGTAAGCAAAATAGAATTTGTAGTACAAGACAGTAACACTCACCCGAAGTTGTAAGGAAGTACTATTTCTGGTTGGGTATTTAGTTGCTTAAAAAACTCTATCAAGCTCTTCTCTGTCTCTTTTTTGTGACGTGACCACACCTCTTCATTAATGGTATTTGGGTCAATGAACCCAATGCCATAGCGTCCAGCTCTTTTCATTTCATAAATCTTCATTCTGCATAATACCGCAGAAAAGAATATAGTGAGGATAATTACAGGCAATGAACGAGCACAGCTAGAGACTTAAATTACATAAAGAAATCACTTAGAGACAATAGCAACTGATGAGAGATTTGTCGAGTGCGTCTTGATTGAATAACTGAAACATTTATTGAAACTCAATCCACAAATCTTTTCCATGGAAGTAATGCTCTTCCTTGACTTTCACCATGAGGGCCTCTCGCCCGTTCTTGATTTCTCTCAGGTACCAGTCATGCAATCTGCGCATTCTCGTTGATAGATTCTGGACCTCCTCAGGCCTGACCAGAGGTTGGCCAGGGACATATTTCCATGCTACTTCGTCATCTTGAATCCCGGGGATAGGCTCGATCTCTAGGAGTGGATAAACAGTGACACCGGCCTCTTTAGCCATCTGTCTATGAGCGTCGGTTATTTTCGGCAGATTGGCGGTACTCACATGTGATTGTACAATGAGCGGGGGGATCGATTGCACTGCCTATTCTCCCAGATGGGGAACAGTTTTCCCGCATTTACTACTACCTGCTTGGCTCGAGCTTGACTCCTTATCTTTTTGTGCATGATATGACTTCTTAATAGAGCGCTCATAGTCTGAGTCCGTCCTCTTCACAGCCGGTTGAGCATTATCAATAAATTGTTGTATGACTTCATCAAGTATTTTCTCCTTTGGCGGCGGGGGCGGTTTCGGTGCAAAATAGGCCTTCACTTGGGCAGCCACTTCGGCGTTGTTTTCCTCGATAGTCATCTCGTAAGCCAACTTCTTTTTTACCGGAGGAGAGTCTTTCTTGCTTGGTGCTCTCTTCTGCCTTGGAGAAGGCTGACGTTCCCGAGATCGATATGGCGGACTTTTGCTGATGGGCTCCGTCTCGGGGTGGACCGGTGGTGGAGTTGGCTGACGCGGTGGCGGACTAGCGCCGCGCTCCGTCTCGGGGTGGGGCGGTGGAGTCGGCTGACACGGTGGTGGACTAATGCCGCGCTCCGTCTCCGTGTGGGGCGGTGGAGTCGGTTGACGCGGCGGACTTGTTGGAGCAAGAGTCGGTGGCCTTGGAAAGACGATGCAATCCTTTCTCCATAGAATGATACGACGTATCGCGTCTCCCAGTGTGCGCTCGTCGTCACCTCCAGGAATGTCAAGCTCTAGCTCGTTATATCCTGACGTCACTTCATCCACCCTGACACGAGCATAGCCAGCTAGAATCGGATTGCCATGGAAGGTTGCTTCAGGGGGATTTGTTAAAGCATAGCCGTCCGCCACCTTCATGGATATGTTCTTCACTTTCATGTGTAGCTCACAAGGTGTCGTACCTTTGATATCATCCACGGGGTATCTAGCCAGCAGTGCATCATCGGTCGGGGTGGAACCCACGCTGCTTTTTGGCATAGATGGGATGGTGCTATCCAATGCTGGATCTGCTTGCTGTTGCTGCTGCTGAGACGCCCTTTCCTGGCTAAGTGAGTCGATCTGCTCCTGCTGCCGCATGAAAGCGCGTTCCAACTCCGCGTGCTTTGATTCTACCAGTTGAATCCGGACTGCTTCCTCCTTCCTCTGCTCCTCCTCCAGCTTCCTCTTCTCCTCCTCCTGCTGCCTCTTTCTCGCACGGCTTCTGTAAGTGGCGTTCCAATCCGCAAACCCCTCAAACCACGGAACAACGCCTTTGCCTCGTGTTCGTCCCGGGTGCTCAGGATTCTTCAGGGCGCGCGTAAGCTCGTCGTTCTCTCTCTCTCGGGCTTGAACTTACCCATTCGAGCCTCTTGTATTGCAACAAATAAAGCATCATAGGCTTCTTTAAGACTTGCCCGCTCCATAACCAGCCCTGTCTTTGGGTCCAACTTCCCCCCATGCACATAAAACCAAGTCCTGCACCTGTCGGGCCAACTCAATGTAACTGGAGTGACCCCTACAGCAATCATCTGTTCCTCAGCGAGATCCCACTTAGGCTGGCCGGCCTCGTAGCCACCTGGCCCCAGAGTATGGTGCCACTTTTTTTTGCAGCATTAATCTTGTTTATTCTCGACCGTTCCTAAGCTGCTTCCGATTCCTTGAACTGCACAAAAGAGTCCCAGTGATCTCTTGCCTTCAGCAGTGATCCCTTGAATTCTGGAGTCTGCTTTCCTGCTTCGACATACTCGGCCCATATTCTTTTCTTGTGGTTGCAGAATGCTATCGCCATCTTCTTAAGAGCACTGTTCTTGACTTTCTCCTGTTCTCCATCTGTCAAATGATCTGGTAGGGTGAAATGTGACATGAGCGATCCCCAAAGCAGACTTTTTGCATTTTCGTTGACAAAACTAACTCCTTGATCTCCCTTTGCTGGCTTATTCCATTCTTAAATGGAGATCGGGATTTGGTCCCTAACAATAACTCCGCATTGACGAGTAAATTTTTCCGCATTCTTTTTAGGAGCAAGCGGTTCGCCATTTGTTTTAATCTCATCGATGTTGTACTTTATGCCAGCCTGCAACCTTTTGGCCGGGCCTCGTACTGCCCTGCTTGTAGAAGATTTGCTCGATCCGGAGGGCTAAAAGAACAAAGATCGATTCATTAATATATATATATATATATATATATATATATATACAAATCAATGAATACATGTAATGATCACCAAAGGCCTTATATATATATACCTCGCCGGTCTTTGTTAATTGAAGAACATTTCCTTCGTCATCATTGTTGTGGCCTTCGTCTCTTCATTCGTCTTCATCAAATACTACCTCACCGGAATTGTTCAGATATTGCGAGCCGTCATCTTCAGGTTCATTCTCTGGGCTCGGGGAGCATATGATGTCGAACATGGTCTCTTCTCCGTCTCTGCCGGTATCGTCCATAGCTTAAGTAATCCAGGAGAAAGATAAAACAATTTAGTATTCAAATTAGAATGGAATCAATAAGGAAAAACTAAATCATAGTAGATAATATCACGCTAATACATCTTGAATAATCCAGATAATATGCATCATCGAATATAATGTCGAATACATCATCTCGAATATTATTGAATATATTCTCGAATACATCTCGAGTATTATCACTAATACATCTCGAATATTATCATATAACATCACTAGCTAATACAGATCGAATATTATCGAAGAATCTAGTTCACTCGCGGTTCCTGAGGCGTGGGCGGTGGACACCCAAAGAGAAGGAACCATCACAGGTTCATAGCTCGGGTGAGATCCCTGAAGAACCTGCCAGGTATTGGAGAACCTGACATCCAACGCAACCATGTAGCGATGGACGTGCTCGTCCTCCTCCCTGACACGGCGACATACTACCTCCGCGGGGGCCGGCTGCCTCCACACCGAAAGTGGCCCACGCGAACGCCACCAAAGAAGCTCTGGGCCGACGACGGGAGCCCGGTTCCTCACCAAGCTGCGCGCCCCTGAAGGTAGCACCTCCCAGTGCCAGTCCGGCAGAGCCCAGTCCCGGACATGGCGCCTCTCAAGCAGGTTGTCGCCACCGAGTCAACAACGAGGATGCGGGCCAGGCATCGTAGACGTCGAGATCAAATTCTATGCAAATTTTATATTTTTTAAATGCTTGATTAAGATTTTTGTAATTATTTTTCACTTGATTTTGCAAATACATGACAAACTTTTGCAAATACAACATTAAGATATATATTAACATTAAAAAATTTAATACATGGTCAACTTTTTTCTATGCTACTTTTTCCTATGCAACTTTTTTCTATGCAAATTTTTCTATACTATGATACAACATTAAAAGTATAAAAAACTAAAAAACAGAAAATATATGCAAATTCCACCGTTCATCTACATATACATATATGCATACATTGTATAAAAAAATCTAGTGAAAGAAACTAAAACATACATACATATAGTGAAAAAATAATCATCTAAAACATCAAAACATACATACATATATACATATATACATACATTGTATACTAATTAATAATAATCTAAAACAACTAGTGAAAAAATCGCCGGAGGGGGCGGCGAGCTCACAGCGGGCGAGGTCGAGGCCGGGGACGGTCGAGGCCGGCGACGGTGAGGTCGAGGCCGGCGAGGAGGGCGCGGGGAGGAGGGCTCGGGCGGCGTCAACAGGGCAGCCAGCGCGGGCGGCGTCGGATAGGAGAGGCGCGGGCGGCGTCGGGGAAGACGCGCGGGCGGCGTCGGGCAGGAGGCGCGGGCGGCCGGCGTCCGGGCAGGCAGCGGCGCAGCAGCCTGGCGGCGTCTCTGTGGTATGGCGTCGAGAAAATGGAGAGGGTGGGGGGAATTCGTAAGTGTAGCTTATATACGAGACCCCTTTAGTCCCGGTTGGTGGCATCAACCGGGACTAAAGAGGTTGTGCTGGCAGGTGAGGTGCGTCGATGTTTAGTCCCACCTCGCCAAGCGAAGGGGGCTCAGACCAGTTTATAAGCCCCGTCGCTGCATCCGTTTCAAGCTCCTCTCTAAAGCAGGCATGTGTGGGCCTAACGAACGTGTCACTGCCCTATGGGGCCTATTTGCCCTGCGGGCCTGCATCCTGGCCCAACGAGTAGTTGGGTTTCTAGTCGTATGCAGGCCGTGGCGGCCCAGTAGGCCGGCATTTTTTTTAATTTATTTATTTTCCATTTTCTTTTTGTTTTTTTCTTTATTTATTTTCTTTTGTTTCTACTTATAGCCAAATATTTACAGTTTTTGAGTAAATCTTTTTGCTTTAGGTCACACAAATTATAAACTTTTTGTTAGTGCGAGTAGTTTTCAAATTTGAATAGTTTAAATTTGAATTCTTTGAAATTTGTGTGAATAACTTTACTTTAAAAATAGATTTTTGAGTGATTCTTGTTCCTGCTGTTTAATATTGGTGTTTCTTATCATTATATTCAATTTGGTAATTTTTAGGTTATTTTAAATGGATGTTTTAATAAAAAAAACAGAGTCTGTTTAGCTCTTTTCATTTTATAGCTAAAAAATTCATTAAATGCATGAAAATAGCGAATGAAGTCAGAAAGGGTTGAAAATTGATGATGTGGCTTTGAATGGTGCATGTTGAACACACAGAAAGTCTGGAGTTGAAATAAGTTTAAAAAATGAAATGCCTTTGTAACATCAGCTTTCGTCTGAAACCCTGATACTTCAAAAGAGATGGTCCAGTTTGTACACGAAGTGCATCCAGTTTTTGCCGTAACCCTCTCAACTGTTTAGCACATGCTATGTGGGTGAAATGATGATACCATACCAACTTTCAACCATTTCAGAGTTCATTTGTAGTGCTTTTCAATTTCAGGGTCATTTAGCTCAAAAAATTGATTAAATGCATGAAAAATAGCGAATGAAGTCAGAAAGGGTTGAAAATTGATGATGTGTCTTTGAATGGTGCATGTTGAACGCACAAAAAGTCTTGAGTTGAAATAAGTTTAAAAAAATGAAATGCCTTTGTAACAAATGAGTTTTCGTCCGAAACCCTGATACTTCGAAAGAGATTTTCCAGTTTGTACACGAAGTGCATCCAGTTTTTGTCGTAACCCTCTCAACTTTTTAGCACCTTCTATGTGGGTGAAATGATGATACCATGCCAACTTTCAACCTTTTCAGAGTTCATTTGTAGTGCTTTTCAATTTCAAGGTCATTTAGCTCAAAAAATTCATTAAATGCATGAAAAATAGCGAATGAAGTCAGAAAGGGTTGAAAAATGATGATGTGGATTTGAATGGTGCATGTTGAACGCACAAAAAGTCTGGAGTTGAAATAATTTTAAAAAAATGAAATTCCTTTGTAACAGATGAGTTTTCGTCCGAAACCCTGATACTTCGAAAGTTATTGTCCAGTTTGTACACGAAGTGCATCCAGTTTTTGCCGTAACCCTCTCAACTTTTTAGCACTTGCTATGTGGGTGAAATGATGATACCATGCCAACTTTCAACCTTTTAAGATTTCATTTGTAGTGCTTTTCAATTTCAGGGTCATTTAGCTCAAAAAAATAGCAAATGAAGTCCTACATAATGCATGAAATATTTTGTTTGCACATAATATTTCTTCGCGTTTCAAATGCCAAAACACATAAGTACCCTAACTATTACAAAGATTCCCTCCGGTTTGTCCGAAGTGAGACTTTCCAGATATATAAGTCCGGAAACTCACTAGAGAAGAAAGTGATGACGGTGAAGCCGGTCACATCCCAGAGTGGGATCTTGGGGTATAAAACTGTTTCTTCGTGTGTGTCCCTTTGCGCCATAACCATGGACAATCTTCATCATTTAACTCTATGCTCGGGTCAATATTCACTGTGAAGGGAGCAATTTCATGAAACTTTTCATAATCTTCTAACATGTCTGTCTTGTCCTCCACTCCCATGATGTTTCTTTCCCTGAAAGAACTATGTGGCGCTTTGGCTCATCGTATGATGTATTCGCTTGCTTATCTTTTCTTTTTCTCGGCTTGGTACACATGTCCTTCACATAGAAAACCTGCGCCACATCATTGGCTAGGACGAATGGTTCGTCTGTGTACCCAAGATTGTTGAGATCCACTGTTATCATTCCATACCGTGGGTCTTCCTGTACCCCGCCTCCTATCAGATTGACCCATTTGCACCGAAACAAAGGGACCTTCAAACCATGTCCATAGTCAAGTTCCCATATCTCCTCTATGTAACCATAATATGTATCCTTTGGCCTATTGGGGTTTGCTGCATCAAAGCGGACACCACTGTTTTGGTTGGTGCTCTTTTTATCTTGGGCGATCATGTAAAATGTATTCCCATTTATCTCGTACCCTTTGAAAGTCAATATAGTCGAATATGGTAACTTGGACAGCAAGTACAGCTCATCTGCAATAGTGTCATCATGCATGACACATGTCTGCAACCAACCGGCGAAAGTCCCTGTTTGTTCACGTGTAATCAGGTCGTCAGACTGCTCCGGGTGTTTGGAGCATAGAATATTCTTGTGTTCCTCGATATACGGAGCCACCAAGGCAGAATTTTGTAGAACTGTGTAGTGTGCTTGTGCCCAAGAATGCCCGTCCATACATATTACTTGGTCCCTTCCTAGCTTTGGAGTTCTTCTACTTCTTCTTCGTTCAAGGGATAGGTTCTGGGTCGGGAGCCTGGGATTAGCAGGGTGGATGTCGTTCCTCTTTTTTGTTTGATTTCATCCGTAGTCGGATCCTGCTCTTCTATATGATGATTGCTATGTATTGATGTACTATTGTATTCATGTTGTAGCTTGTGGCGAGTGTAAGCCTTTATCTTGTATTCTCATCTATTCAGTACATGGTATGTTGTAATGATATCCACCTTTCTATGCGCTCGAAATGCGATTGTGCCCCAATCATGAATTCATCATGTGATTGGGATAGAATCGCATCTTGGGCGCTACACCTTTTCCATTCAGTCTCCCCTCATGCCGCAATTTAGGAACACCAATCGGCTTAAGGTCAGGAATAAAGTCAACACAAAACTCAATGACCTCCTCTGTTTCATGGCCCTTGGAGATTCTTCCTTCTGGCCTAGCACGGTTATGAACATATTTCTCTAAGACTCTCATGAACCTCTCAAAGGGGAACATATTGTGTAGAAATACAGGACCCGGAATGGCAATCTCGTCGACTAGGTGAACTAGGACGTGCGTCATGATATTGAAGAAGGATGGTGGGAACACCAACTCAAAACATACAAGACATTGCACCAAATCATTTTGTAACCTTGGTAGGATTTCTAGATCAATTACCTTCTGAGAGATTGCATTGAGGAATGCACATAGCTTCACAATGGCTAATCGAACGTTTTCCGGTAGAAGCCCCCTCAATGCAACCGGAAGCAGTTGCGTCATAATCACATGGCAGTCATGAGACTTTAGGTTCTGGAACTTTTTCTCTGCCATATTTATTATTCCCTTTATATTCAACGAGAAGCCAGACGGGACCTTCATACTGAGCAGGCATTCAAAGAAGATTTCCTTCTCTTCTTTGGTAAGAGCGTAGCTGGCATGACCCTGATACTGCTTTGGATGCATGCCGTCTTTTTCATGCATACGTTGCTGGTCCTCCTGTGCCTCCGGTGTATCTTTTGTCTTCCCATACATGCCCAAGAAGCCTAGCAGGTTCATGCAAAGATTCTTTGTCACGTGCATCACGTTGATTGCAGAGCGGAGCTCTAGGTCTTTCCAATAGGGTAGGTCCCAAAATATAGATCTTCTTCCACATGGGTGCGCGTCCGTCAGCGTCATTCGGAACAGATTGTCCGCCAGGACCCTTTCCAAAGATTACTTTTAAATCCTTGACCATATCAAGTATATCATGACCAGTATGGTGGCGAGGCTTCTTTCGGTGATCTGCCTCACCTTTGAAATGCTTGCCTTTCTTTCTAAAGAGATGCTTGATCAGAAGAAATCGACGATGTCGCAGGTACACATTCTTCTTACATTTATCCAAATATATATTGTCGGTATCATCTAAACAGTGCGTGCATGTGTGGTATCCCTTGTTTGTCTATCCTGAAAGGTTACTAAGAGCAGGCCAATCGTTGATGGTTACAAACAGCAACGCATGTAGGTTAAATTCCTGATGTTTGTGCTCATCCCACACACGTACACCTTTTCCATTCCACAGCTGTAAAAGTTCTTCAACTAATGGCTTTAGGTACACATCAATGTCGTTGCCAGGTTGCTTAGGGCCTTGGATGAGCACTGACATCATAATGAACTTCCGCTTCATGCACAACCAAGGAGGAAGGTTATAGATACATAGAGTCACAGGCCAGGTGCTATGATTGCTGCTCTGCTCCCCAAAAGGATTAATCCCATCTGCTCTTAAACCAAACCATATGTTCCTTGTGTCATCTGCAAAGTCCTTCCACTTTCTCTCGATTTTTCTCCACTGCAACCCATCAGCGGGTACTCTCAACTTCCCCTCTTTCTTACGATCTTCTTTGTGCCATCCATAAACTTGGCATGCTCTTTGTTTTGGAACAAACATTTCAACCATGGTATTATAGGAGGATACCACATCACCTTGGCAGGAATCTTCTTCCTGGGGTGCTCGCCCTCAACATCACCAGGGTCATCGTGGCTGATCTTATAGCGCAATGCACCGCATACCGGGCATGCATTCAAATCCTCGTACTCACCACAGTAGAGGATGCAGTCATTAGGGCATGCATGTATCTTCTGCACCTCTAATCCTAGAGGGCAGACAGCCTTCTTTGCTTCGTACGTACTGTCGGGCAATTCGTTGTCCTTTGGAAGCATCTTCTTTAAGATTATTAGCAACTTTTCAAATCCCTTGTCAGATACACCATTCTCTGCCTTCCATTTCAGCAATTCCAGTGTGGTACCCAGCTTTTTCTTGTCATCTTCGCAATTAGGGTACAACAATTTCTTGTGATCCTCTAACATGCGCTGCAACTTTAGCTTCTTCTTTTCACTTGCGCAGTCTCTCTTTGCATCGGCAATGGCCCGACCAAGATCATCAGCGGGCTCATCTGATGCCTCTTCTTCAGCTTCTTCCCCCATTGCCGGCCCAGCTTCTTCCCCCATTGTTGTACCATTGTATTCAGGGAACCCATGGCCAGGATAGCTGTCATCATCCTCTTCTTCTTCATTCTCTTCCATTAGGACCCCTCTTTCTCCGTGCTTTGTCCAACAGTTATAGCCGGACATGAAATCAGACATAAATAGGTGGATGTGAATGGTTCTTGAGTTAGAGTAATTGTGATCATTCTTACATACAGCACATGGACAACACATTAAACCATCCGCCCGCTTGTTTGCCTTAGCCGCAGCCAGAAAAGTATGCACGCCATTAATGAACTGGGGAGAGCATCGATCATCGTACATCCATTGCCGGCTCATCTTCATTACACAACACCGAAAAGACCAAATTAATACAAGTTCACACACACTTATTCTCATAAAATAACATACAAACTCTCTAGCAAAAGCATTTAAATGCAACAACAAATGCGATCAAGATCGCAACTAAGGTAACAATTGATCCAACAGCATAGTGATACCAAGCCTCTTTATTAATGGCATATTTTCTAATCTTTCTAATCTTCAAGCGCATTGCATCCATCTTGATCTTGTGATCATCGACGACATCGGCAACAAACACTCTTTTCAATTTTTCTTTCAAATACTCGTTTTCTTTTTTCAACAAAATTTAACTTCTCGACAAGAGGGTCGGTTGCAATTTCCGGTTCACATACCTCCTAGATAAAAATATCTATGTCAACTTGATGGGCATAATTGTCATAAACACGAAATGCAACAAATAGTTATAAAAGAAAGTATATACCACATCCGAATCATAAACCGAACGAGGGCCGACGTGGACGGATATCAAAACCATGCCACTATGTATAAGAAACAACCATACAGGTAAGAAAATTATACAAGTAACTATTTAAATCACACAAACATGATATTTTTGTTTATAAAAAGGATAAGAACAAGAGGCTCGCCAAGGTGGTGCCGGCAACGGGATGGTGCGGGTGATCGACGGTGGTTAGGACGGGGACGGGAAGGCACTAAGTAAACCACACCTACACATGCAAACTAAGAAGTAAATTTGAGCTCAAATTGCATATAAATCAAATAAACTCCCACATATAATTACTCCCAAACTAAAACCCACAAATCACTATACTTATAGAGCATTGCAAGAGCTAATCTAGCAATGAGAGATGAAAGGACAAAGTTGCTAACCTTTGTGAACACTTGGATGGATGGGGTGCCTTCAAATCTTGACAAATTTTGGCAAAAATGGAGGATGAACTTGAGCAAGAGGGGAAGAACAAAGAGGAGAGGAAAGGGGAAAATGGGCTAGGGCTGGACGAAGGGTTTATATAGGAGCATCTTTAGTCCCGGTTGGTGACCCAAACCGGGACTAAAGGTGTGCCTCTAGTCCTGGTTTGTGTCACGAACCGGGACTAAAGGGGCTCGTGGGGCCCCAGCCTGACACCAGCCTACCACCACCCCTTTAGTCTCGGTTTGTGACACAAACCAGGACTATAGGTACAAAACGAACTGGGACTAATGATGCCCGTGCCCCTAGCCATTGGAACTGGGACTAATGGTCACATTAGTCCCGGGCCATAAACTAACCGGGACTAATGAGGTGAACGTAAGGTCGTTTTTCTACTAGTGGGTCCTCGGTGTCAAAGATGATAGGCGTATTGGACCATCTCAGCGGCTTCTGGGCTCCTACAACCGGCTCTGTAGCATTGACTTCACACACCCACTGTTTGAGTTGGCGGTGAGAAGAGTGCAAAGATGCACCACCATCAATGCACATTGCTTCCGTGGCCTTCTGGAACTCTGTCTCACTAGATTCATCGTCCTCTTCTTCATCATCGTCATCATGATCTTCCTTCTTAGCTCAGCCTCCTGTAGGCTTCTCCTTTTACTGCTTGGTCTTGCCACGGTGACCTCCTCGGCCACACACTTCTTGTCGGATCCGTCTCCACCGTCGGCCTTTTCTTTATCTCTCTTCTCATATTCAGCCTTCAGCTTCTCAGCAAGCTACTCCACTTGCCGGCAGTCTTGGAGATCATGGACTTTGGTGCGGTGGATCTTGCAGTACTGCTTGCCGAAGCCCCCGGTCTGATCAGCGGCCGCCAAGGCTTGGCACGAGGTGCACCCGGCAACCTCCTTGCCGGAGCCTGCAGCCTTAGACTTCTTGGCAGGGCCGCTGTTGCCGGATCCCTCCACGGCAAGAACAACTCTGCCCTTGCGCTTCCTGTTGCGCTTACAATTTTTCTTCTTTGACGTGGTGGCGGCATCATCATCCTCTGAATCAGATTCTGCACCAACCTTTTCTCCAGGAAGTCTCCTTCCCTCTTAAGCCCGTGCACACTTGTCAGCTAGAGCATATAGCTTGGAGACATCCCTCACCTTGGTCATGCCCATCTCGTCCCGCATCTTACGGTTCTTCATGTTCAGATGGAACACGGCAATGATTGTTGCAGGGTGGATATCGGGAATGTTATGCTACACGCGACTGAAACTCTCTATGTACTTGCGGAGCGATTCTTCCTCCTTCTGAGGAATCAACTGTAGGTCTATTTCCTGGCCCACAACCTTGTGGCCACCTGTGAAGGCGCCAACAAACTTGTGGCACAGATCAGACCAGTAGGAAATGGAACCCTCCAGCAAGTTCATCAACCACGACCTGATATTGGGCTTGAGCACCAATGGGAAGTAGTTGGCGAAGATCTTGCCATCGGGAGCTCAAGTAGCTTGCACCGCGATGGTGTAAATGCATAGGAACTCTGATGGTTGGGTGTTGCCGTTGTACTTCTCCACCTCCAGTTTGAAGTTTTGGGAATTGGGCCACTGTACTTGCCGCAGCTCACGGGTAAACGCCGGACAACCTACCTCGTAAGGTAGGCCACCATTGTTCCCTGGCGCAGTCTCATCAACAGCGGACCCTGCACGCCTCTCAGATTGACGGCGTGCTTGCCGTTGCCATTCGATGGTAGTACGGGCATCTTCCTTGTGTCGTTCTTGTAGAACTTGACGCTGATCTCAGTGAGCTCGCGGGCAGGATGATGCCATGGAAATGTCATCATGGGCGTCGATCCGCTGGCCTTGCCGATGATGTTGTTGTTGTCGTGGAGGGGGCTGCACTTTAGGTGATCCTCCTCCAGTCCTCTCTCCAGCAACATGTGCCGGGGTGGCAGGCTACTGCTACGAGGGCCCTGCCCGCTGCGGCTGGTCATTGTTGGTGAAGCCAACAAGACTCTGGATGGTGGCTCTTCAATCCTCCATCTTGTCCACTAGAGGAGGAAACTCTAAGAGTAGCAAGGCACGGGCCAGGGCTTCTTCAGGCGTGGAGGGCATGGAGAGGTGCGAGGAATGAGAGGTCTGCTTGCTTCCACCTGACTTGGAAGTAGCCCCATCTCGAATCTACGACCGTCGCCCGTTCTCGCCATCACACTGGCGTGCGCATTGGTCCTGGGGATCACGAGAATGATCCACAGGGGTCTTGCCATTTGGATGCCCGGGCGCGCCGACGTCGCGGAGCTGCTCGTTGCCGGTTGTGTGAGATAGCCGCGGCGCGTGCGCCGGCGTGGGTGTCCTAGAGTGCGCCCGGTTGTCCCTGGAGTTTGCCGCACCGCCCGTGGGTGGCGTGGCTCCATCCTTGGAGACAACAACTGGTGGGTTGGTGCAGACAACGCTGCTCATCTGGTTGTAATCGCCAGAATGTCACGGAAGCTGATCTTGGCCTTCACCTCTGCCACCCGTGCACCGCTTGTGCTGTCGCCTACGTGCGAGGGCACTCGTGGCTTGGATATTGACAGAGCGACTGCCATGTTGCACTTCTTCTTGGGCGCCATGACGGTGAAGTTGCTGATGAAGTTGACGCGCTAACTGTTGATCCTGGTTCGTGCAAGCGACCCCCCTACCTGGCGCGCCAAAGATGTCATAGTTCATACGACCATCTATGGGATCATGGTGATCCCTTTCGGTTCGGTTGAGGGAATCAACAGGCACAAAGAGCAGGGTCAACAGAGAGCACACGAAGTTTACCCAGGTTCGGGCCGCTGTGAAGCGAAACCCTACTCCTGCTTTGTGTATTGATTGTGTTTATGAGACCAGCTATGAGGAACGCATGTCCGGCAAGGTGCACGGGAGGTGCAGCTACGCGCGTAGAATGGACAAGGTTTCGACGTTTGATAAGGCCGGCATGGGCCTCCTTTTATAGACTAAGGGGTCACCACAGTGGCAAACTAGTAAATCTACACTGTAAATAGTGGCTACAGTGCTAAATACCTAACTCTAATGATTTAGGACAAAAGCATTAAATGCACAGTGAGGTGTCTTGTGGATGGAGCTCCACATCAAGGTTGGTCTCTCCTTCTGTGTCGTTCGTCCATCTACTTCCTATTCCTTCGACGCATCACTTGGACGGGTGTCATTAAATCTCTATCTTCAGATATAAAGCAGCCACGTGCCCGAACAAAGTTCACCTAACTTCCTGCCCGCTCCACACCTAATCGACAAGTGACAACCTGATCGATGAGGTGGAGCGATGGCTTAGTGGAACCTTGCCAGGCGTGGAGCTTGCCGGGCTTGGTCAGCCCCCTTCCGGCAAGGATCTTGTCAGGCTTGGTCAACCCTCTTCCGGCAAGGATCTTGTCGGGTCCCCAGACTGGTTTTTCGAATACTTGTGATCTCTGGTAGCATATCTAACCTTAGTCTTCTTCATGTGCTCATTGATCTCGCGAAGAGTGGTTTCTTCTTTGGAGTTGTGTCCTCAGCATTTCTGATATCCACCTTCTGAGATCTTCTTTGCTTCTTCATCGATCTAGACTTGTGTTCGTCTTTTGGTTATCCCCATCAAGCCTTGCCGTCGGGGAGGCTACTACTACTTCTGCATAAGTCTGGGGTATTAAGGACCCCATTCTTAATACACCGACAAGACCCCATTCAGTAGCCTTTGCAGAATCATCCTGTAGAAGCATTAGTCTCACTTACAAATTCATATACTTTAGTTTGAAGAATATGATGATCAATTTTGTTAGTGAATTTCATCAATAAGAATATAAGCAGCAGCATAACGATGTGTGAAATGAAGAATTCATCGCATCCTGATTAGCTTGCATCCCAACAAGCATCATGTCAGGTCTTCAGCAAATTCATCAGACATTCATTGTGTCCGAAGACCTGACCCTGCAGAAGAGATTAGTTCTTCTTCTTAACGATCCACATCTGAATGGGTGGCTCAGAAGCAATGTAAAGCAAAGCATTGAGAGAGAACTTAGGCATTAAAGAATGTGCATTTCTCTTCATAGGAGTATAGTACTCATATGGATATGCAAAGAAATTCTTAGCAGTTTTGTGCACATAGTGATATAAAGAATAATGCACATATTCATCAGAACGATGTTTGTTTCCCTGCGAAGAAGTGTTAGTATGAGCATGAGTTGTCCTGTGTCCATTTGACGACTTTGGTCCAAGTGAAGAATTTGCCCTGGTGTTTCTCTTCTTCTTCAGTGGTGTCATGATGACATTCACCTGAAGATTTTGAAGAAGACTTTTGGGCACCCAGATTTTCTTCACTGGGGGACCGTTCTTGCAGTTAGTACCAACAAATCTAGTAAATACTTCACCATTCTGATTTTTGAATAGCTTATAGTTGGAGTCAAATGACTCATCAGAAGAATGTGGAGTATCACAATTCTATCCAGATAGAGTGGATGGATCGACTGGAGATCCTTTCGCAGCAATCCATGTGGTTTTGGGATACTGCTCAGGTTTCCAATAAGATCCATCAATATTTATCTTTCTCTCAAAAGCAATACCCTCTTTCCTAGGGTTCCTGTTCAAAATCTGCTTCTTGAGCACATCACAAAGAGTTTGGTGCCCTTTGAGGCTTTTGTACATGCCTGTGACGTACAATTCCTTCAGACCTGCATTTTTGTGAGTAACACTTGTGGTCTCGTCAGATGAGGGGATTGAAACCACAGAGACATTTGAAGATATAGCAACAGTTGAAGCATTTGAACATTCAGCTGAAGAATTTACATTATCACGTTCAAGGCATTTTAAGCATGGAGCAACAAATTCTTCCTGAGCGGTGCTGATCTGTTGAGCAAGTAATGAATCGTTGTCTTTCTGAAGACCATCGTGAGACGCTCTGAGCTTTTCGAGTTCTTGCTTCCTTTGAAGGAATTCATAGGACAGCTTCTTGTGTGCGGTTGAGAGGGCCAAATGACGACTTTCAAGTTCGTCATATTGTGACTTTAGGCGTCTGAGGTCTTCAGAAAAACCTTGACTACGATCCATTTCCTCATCTAACAGATCATCACTTTTTTCTAGCAATTTTTGCATCTTTTCCATGGCATTTTGTTATTCAGTTGCAATTTTAACCAGTTTCTTATAGCTAGGTTTTGCTTCACATTCAGAGTCATCATCACTTGAAGTACTAAAGTAGGCTTCTCATGTGGTTACCTTGGCACCTCTCGCCATGAAGCAATAGGTGGGAGTGTAGTCATCGCCACAGTCTTCAGTGTTGGTGGGGTCACCATTTTCTTCATGATCGAAGATGGACTTGCTGACGAACTCCACAGTGAGGGCCAAGCTTGCTACCCCAGAGTCGGACTCCTCCTCAGATTCCTCAGCTTCCTCAGATTCTTCCTCAGAATCCATTTCCTTCCCCTAAAGTGTGAGCTCTGCCGGAGGTGCTTTTCTTCTTGGATGATGACTTTTATGAAGACTTTGAAGACTTCTTCTTTTTGTCATCAGAATCGTCATCCTTGCTGTCGGTGTACTAGAATAGGGGTACCCTAGTACCCCGTACTTGTGCACGGGCGGTAGTAGCATCCCGCGGCCAGGCTTGCGGGAGGACAGCCAGAGAGAAGCTCAAGATTATGAAGCCATTCAAGAACAAAGTATACAAAGCAAGAGTTAAGGCCCCGGCAAGAGGAGCTTGCCGGGAGGGACAGCTGAGGCCCAGCCTGAGGTTTGCTGTAGCAGAGTACTTGCCGCGGCAAGTCATTGGCTGCGGCTAGGTATTGGCTGCGGCAAGATAGCAGTTGCGGCAAGGTACTTGCCCCGGCAAGTTACCTTGCGCGGCAAACTATGGGTTGCGGCAAGCTGTCAGGTGCGGCAAGGTCTTGCCGCGGCAAGCGTTACTGTACCACTGTGCTACTGTGCTGCTCCGGTGCCTCTGCCAGCGTGGCGCTCTGGGTCCTTCCAAGCGTGTGTGGCAGGGCACTGTATAGACGGCGGTACACTGTAGCTAGCGGTGCAGGAGCAGGTGGGATAGGCTTTTCCCACGTCCAAGACGTCCGGGTACATGTATGTGGACAGCAAAGGCATGGGCATTTAATGCCCTTGTCCCCTGCCGTCAGTGGTAGGTAGGACATGTCATCCTGGTAATAATGGCCTTACTGTAGCAACTTTCCACCTCTACCTTTACTGTTTGCCACCTGTTGGTGACCCCTTTGTGCGTATAAAAGGAGGCCCATAGGCAATGTGGAGGGGGGAGGAGGAACGGGGAGATGGAGAACTCCAGTATTGTACGCAGCTGCTCGGTATTGTAGCGCTCCTGGAGCTAGAACAATCATACAGATAATAAACCAAAAAGCAGGAGTAGGGTTTTACGCATCCGTGCGGCCCGAACCTGGGTAAATCTCTCTCGTGCACTGTCGTGTTCTTCGCTAGATTTGCTCTTCGTGCGACCGTCTCTCCCTGCCGAACGTAAAGGGGTCCTTCCCTGGGTCCCATAGGTGATCGCGGATTCGTCCCCGACATCTTTGGCGCGCCAGGTAGGGGAGAGGAGGTTGTGTGAACCTAATCTAGCGATTTGCGCGTTAGTTTTTGGGCCATCCTCCGCCTTATGGCTCCAAAAAAGAAGACTTCGGCCATCGGTGCGTCTACGTCCAACCCGCCTGCTCCCATGCAGGAGGGTGCCGACGTGATTGCGGCTGCTGGGGGGACTGGAGAGCGAGAGCTCCTATTACCTCCACCTGTCCAAAACCGGGCCAGCAACGCCAATCTTGGCGCTGCTGGGTCTGGGAACGCAGCGCTGCTCGCTGCTGCTGGCCCTGCAAGCTCCAGAAACGGTGCTGCGCGTTCTGGAACGCCTGCGCCGGTTCAGACGCCGCGGCCTTCGCAAGAAGCCCGTGACAGGCAGCGTCCTGACGCCCCAGGTGCCAGGCGCTCCCTGGATAATGAACTTGTGCATCGATCTCGAGATGCGCGGGGTCACCATACGCAACAACACGTTGGCGGGGTCGAGGTGCGGTCGCCTGGGCGTGGAGATGCTCCTTCTAACACTGTTAGGAGTAAGAGCATCCCACAGTCCTCACGCCACTCGATACCTCCCTCACCAGCAGAAGCGTTGGCGCGTGCGCAGCTGCTCCTGAACTTCCCTCCACCAGCAGATAAGCTTGACGAGTGGAGGGAAACCATTCAGAGCCTTCTCAGCTTCGCTGATGCTGACCCGGTGCGCGCGGCCGACAAGAGAACTGGTGACAATGCTGTCACCAACAAGAACGGCGAGGGGGCAACAACCGTACACTCCCCGCCCAGACGGCCTCGGTCGCCGACATGTCGAAACAACGCCCGTGGCGATGATTCCACGGCGTCGTCTGACCCGCGAGCTCGTTGTGACCAGCGCCTCGTTCTTCAGGAATGCAGAGGAGAAGACGCTCGTACCACTATCGAGTGAAGGAGAGAAGCGCATCGTCAGTCCGACAGACGCGCAGGGCCCGCTGTTGACATGCATGCGCCAGGGGATCCTGGCGACTTGCCGTATGCGGTAAGTTGTCCAGCGTTCACCCGTGAGCTGCGGCAGGTCCAGTGGCCCAATCGCAAGGCTTTCAAGCCTGACGTGCCGGAGAAGTATGATGGCAAGACACACCCGTCGGAGTTCCTCAGCATTTACACCATTGCGGTGCAAGCTGCCGGGGGACGAGACGACAAGATCCTTGCTAACTACTTCCCGCTCGTGTTAAAGCGCAACGTCGTCTCATGGCTCATGCACTTGCCGGAGAACTCCATTTCTTCATGGGCGGACCTGTGCCATCAGTTTGTTGGTGCCTTTACTGGCGGTCATCAACCACATGGCCAGGAGAGTGATCTTCATCTCATCCCCCAGAAGGAAGGAGAGCCCCTGCGCAAATACATTCAAAGGTTCAGCCGCGTACAGTACAACATCCCAGATGTTCACCCCGCTGCGGTTATTAGCGCGTTCCATCAGAACGTGCGTAACCGCAGGATGCGGGAGGAAATGGCGATGACCAAGGTCAGAGACATTGGCCAGCTATATGCTCTCGCCGACAAGTGTGCGCGCGCTGAAGAGGGAAGGAAACTTCCCGGTGAAGGTGTTGGCGCAGGGGGGAGCTCTGACAGCGAAGGTACCGCCCCGGCAAAGAAGGGCCGGCGGCGGAACAACAGGAAGAAAAAGGGCAAAGCTGTGCTTGCCGTCGAGCAGTCCAGCGGCAACGGCAGCGCCGACAAGGCCAAAGTCGAGGGCTCCGGCAAGGAGATTGCCGCCTGCGCCAACTGTCAGGCCTTGGCAGCTGCCGACAAGCAGGACGGCTCCGACAAGCAATATTGCAAGATCCACCGCACCAAGGGACACGATCTCCAGAACTGTCGACGAGTCGAGCAGCTTGTCGAACAGCAGAAAGCTGAGTATGAGAGGCGCGACAAGGAGAAGGCCCCAGAAGGTGCTGGCGGGTCCGGCAAGAAGCGCACTGCCCGAGGAGGGCGTCGCGGCAAGGCCAAGCAGCAGCAGAGAGACAGGCCTCCTCGTGGCCGCGACAAAGATGATGATGATGATGATCTAGATGATGAAGAATCCAGTGAGCACGAATTTCAGAAAGCCGCAGAAGTCTTGTGTGTTGACGGTGGTGCTTCGTTGCATTCTTCTCACCGCCAACTTAAATAGTGGGCGCGAGAGATCAATGCGGCGGAACCATCTGTTGACGCCAGAAAGCTTCTGAAGTGGTCCGACACGCCTATCGTCTTTGACATTGAGGACCACCCTGACCGCACAACGGCGGTCGGGTGCCTGCCGATGTTGGTTTCACCAACGATCCGCAACCTCAAGGTCACGAAGATGTTAATTGACGGTGGGGCCGGCTTGAATCTGATTTCGCCCGCAGTGCTCCGGAAACTTCAAATCCCTGACGGCGAGCTTGAGGAAACTGGTACTTTCCAAGGAGTCAATCCAGGAAGGAGCAAGCCGAAAGGGAAGATCACGCTGCCAGTGACATTTGGCGGCGAGCTGAACTACCGGACCGAGAAGGTCACCTTTGACGTTGCCGATATTCCATTGCCTTATAATGGGATACTTGGCCGTCCAGCGCTCGCCAAGTTTATGGCAGCCTCTCATTTTGCCTACAACGTGTTGAAGATGCCAGGCCCAGTAAGTGTTATCACAGTTCCCTGCGACAAGAAGGATGCGCTTATTTGCGCCGACAAGATCTACCGGGAAGCAGCTGCCGCAACTGCCGCCAAGGCACTAGCCGCTGAAGCTCTCGGGGGGGAGAACAAGAGGAAGTCCGACAAGAGCTCCTGTGCCCACTCCGGCAAGCGCACCTCTTCGGAGTGCTGCGCTGCCGTCGAGGACGCACCAAAGAGCTCCACCGGCAAGTGCAAAAAGAATAAAGCCGCTCCGCCGGCGACAAAGAAGGTGCCCGCCAAGGAGGACGGCACTGGTGGTTCCTTTACCATCAGTGCCACACTTGACAACAAATAGGAAAGCGCGCTCGTTGCTTTCCTGCGGGCGAATGTCGACGTGTTTGCATGGCAACCGTCCGACATCCCCGGTGTTCCCAAGAAAGTAATTGAGCACCACCTTGCCGTTTGTCCCCACGCGAGGCCCGTCAAACAGAAAGCCAGAAAGCAAGCTATGGAGCGGCAAGAGTTTATTGCGGAAGAAATCAAGAAGTTGGAAGCAGCAGGCCTCGTCAGAGGAGTGCTCCATCCTACGTGGTTGGCCAATCCTGTTGTCGTGCGCAAAGCGAATGGAAAATGAAGGCTTTGTATTGATTTCACTGATGTTAATAAAGCTTGTCCCAAAGACCCATTTCCTTTGCCCCGCATAGACCAGATTGTTGACTCCACGGCAGGATGTGATTTGCTTTCATTTCTTGACGCATATTCAGGGTATCATCAAATCTTCATGGCTGAGGAAGATGAGGAAAAGACCGCATTTATCACACCCTGTGGCACATACTGTTTCATACGTATGCCATTTGGTTTGAAAAATGCTGGTTCAACATTTGCAAGAGCCGTCCAGATTGCTTTTGAGCCTCAGCTGCACAGAAATGTGGAAGCCTATATGGACGATATAGTGGTCAAAAGCAAGGACAGGGCTACTTTGGTTCAAGATCTAGAAGAAACTTTTGTAAATCTGCGCAAGATCAACCTGAAGCTCAACCCCGAGAAGTGCGTGTTTGGAGTTCCCTCCGGCAAGCTTCTCGGGTTCTTTGTGTCTCAACGCGGAATTGAAGCCAATCCTGACAAGATCAAATCCATTGAGCAAATTGAAGCACCGAAGCGCGTCAAGGATGTACGACGACTTGCCGGCTGTGTTGCTGCTCTCAGTAGGTTTATCTCCAAGTCAGCTGAGCGCGCCCTGCCATTTTTCAAAATCTTAAAAAAGGCAGGTCCATTGAAATGGACTCCGGAGGCGGAGGCAGCGCTGCAAGACTTGAAGAGATACCTCTCCTCTCCTCCAATACTTGTCGCACCTAAACCACAAGAGAAGTTGTTGCTGTATCTAGCGGCAACCAATCAAGTGGTTAGTGCTGCGCTGGTAGCGGAGAGAGAGGTGGATGAGGAGGCAGTAACTGCGGCAAGCACGTCCAGCGACAAGCTGGGGGCTCCCCCGACAAGTTTTGCTGCCGACAAGGATTCGTCTGCGCAGTCAGGCGAAGTGATACAAAAGAAGAAAATGGTGCAGCGCCCGGTCTACTTTGTGAGCTCTCTTCTGCAGGGAGCTAGGTCAAGGTATTCTGGTGTGCAGAAGCTGCTTTTCGGCCTTCTCATGGCCTTGAGAAAGCTGCGCCATTACTTTCAAGCACATGAAGTTACCGTCGTCACTCGCTTCCCGCTGAAAAGGATTTTGCAAAATCCAGAAGCGACAGGCAGGATTGTCGAGTGGGCGTTGGAGTTGTCGAGCTTTGGTCTCAAGTTTGAGAGTACATCAACCATACAGAGCCGAGTTTTGGCAGAGTTTGTCGCAGAATGGACACCAACGCCAGACAAAGAAATCCCAGAGACGACTCTCCCCGGCAAGGAGACAAGCAAAGAGTGGCTTATGTACTTTGATGGTGCCTTTTCGCTGCAAGGCGCCGGTGCTGGCGTACTGCTTGTCGCACCCACCGGAGAGCACCTCAAGTACGTGGTCCAAATGCACTTTCCCAAGGAACAGGCGACGAACAATACTGCAGAATATGAGGGGTTGCTTGCCGGTCTCAGGATCGCGGCAGACCTTGGGATTAAGAAGCTTATTGTCAGGGGAGATTCGCAGCTTGTCGTCAGGCAAGTGAACAAGAACTACCAATGCCCATTGATGGAAGCTTATGTAGATGAGGTGAGGAAGTTGGAGGAATGCTTTGACGGCCTACAAATGGAGCACGTCCCACGTGCTGAGAATGACATTGCCGATGGTTTGTCAAAGCGCGCCGCACTCAAATTGCCTGTGGAACCAGGCACTTTTGTGCTCCAACTAACTCAGCCATCCGTGACGCCATCAGTAGGGCAAGGCAGGAAGAGGAAGTTGGCTTCTGGCGACTACTTCCCGGCAGAGCTCCCCGAAGCCGCCGGCAAGAAGGCTGCCAAAGCCAGCGCCAAAGATGCAGAGGGGCAACTTGCTCCGACAAGGCCTCACGCTCTTGTCGTTGAAGCGGGTGCTCCTAGGCAAGATGCAGAGGGGCAACTTGCTCCGACAAGGCCTCACGCTCTTGTCGTTGAAGCGGGTGCTCCTAGGCAAGAGGCAAAGGGGCAACTTGCTCCGACAAGACTTCGGGTCCTTGTCGTTGAAGCAGGCGCTCCTGATCGAAGCGCTGAGGAGCAAGATGCTCCGACGAGGCCTTGGGCCTCCGTCGTTGAAGCAACTGCTCCCGACGAGCTTGTTGAAGGACAGCACGCTCCAGCAGGGCCCCAGGCTCTTGTCGTTGAAGCGGCTGTTCCCGCCAAGCTCGTCGGGGAACGGCCGGCTCTGGTAGAGCGACAAGCTCTTGCCGTAGGTCCTGATGTTCCCGCAGCAGAAGAAATGCCTTTAGTCCTTGTTGTCGAGCCACAGGCTCCAGCGTGGGCGCAGCAGATCGTCCGTTTCCTTCAGACAGGAGAACTTCCCGAAGAGCAGGAAGAAGGGGAGAAAGTAGCCCGACGGTCCAATATGTATCAATTTGTCGATGACATGCTGTGCAGAAAAAGACCAAACGGTGTGAAATTGAAGTGTATTCCCCGGGAAGAAGGACAGGAGCTGTTGGCGGAGATTCATGGAGGCATATGTGGTCACCACATAGGGTCAAGAGCCCTTGCTGGAAAGGCTTTCCGGCAAGGTTTCTTTTGGCCCACCGCCCTCCAGGATGCAACTGCACTAGTAACCAAGTGTGAAGCGTGCCAGTTTCATTCCAAGCAGATTCATCAGCCAGCTCAAGCTCTCCAGACAATCCCTCTCTCCTGGCCATTTTCGGTCTGGGGGCTCGACATCCTCGGCCCTTTTCCCCGTGCCACCGGGGGCTTCGAGTACTTGTATGTGGCCATCGACAAGTTTACGAAGTGGCCGGAAGTGGAAGCAGTGAGGAAGGTGACAGCACAATCAGCCATCAAGTTCTTCAAGGGAATTGTTTGTTGCTTTGGTGTTCCTAAGAGGATCATCACCGACAACGGTACCCAGTTCACGAGCCACGCCTTCATGCAGTATGTCGAAGACCTTGGCGCCAAGGTCTGTTTCGCTTCTGTTGCTCACCCCCGAAGCAACGGTCAAGCTGAAAGGGCAAATGCTGAAGTGCTGCGTGGGCTCAAGACGAGAACTTTCGACAGGCTGCGCAAGTGCGGCAAGAACTGGATCGAGGAGCTGCCAGTGGTTCTTTGGTTGATCAGGACGACGCCAAATCGAGCTACTGGCCAGACGCCTTTTGCTCTAGTTTATGGAGCAGAGGCAGTTCTCCCCACGGAACTCGTATACGGGTCACCTCGAGTGCTCGCTTACGATGAGCTTGAGCAAGAGCAACTGCGGCAAGATGACGCTGTGCTCCTCGAGGAGGATCGTCTTCAGGCTGCTGTGAGAGCTGCTCGCTACCAGCAAGCTTTGCGTCGCTACCATAGCCGCAAAGTTAATGCCAGAAGTCTCGAGGAAGGCGACCTTGTTCTTCGGCGCGTTCAGTCGGCCAAGAATTCAAACAAGTTGACGCCGAAGTGGGAAGGCCCTTATCGGGTGAAACGAGTCACCAGGCCCGGCGCTGTCCACCTGGAGACCGAGGATGGCATTCCAGTGATCAATTCCTGGAACATTGAGCATCTTCGTAAGTTTTTGCCATAAGGCGCGGTTGCCGGGCCCTTCCCCGGCAACCACCTTTTGTACAAGTATTGCCGCTGTTGCATGTAATCCTTTGTACAAAGCCAGGCGCAGACCCTGTGCATAAATAAAGCTTTTGTATTTCGCAGTTTTTGACGATTTCATGTTTACTTTTATTTTGCATGATTATCTGACATACTGTGCAGTACAGCCTCCCCGGTAAGCATTAACGAGCCGCCAAGCTCCTATATCTTTATTTTCTCTTCTTTCTTTTTCTCAAAGAGACAGAAGCTTCCCTCGCGCACAAGTTTGCCGGGGGGATGGGATAATGATATGGACCAGGCGTGGACCAGGCGTCGTTCAAAGAAACTTTGCCTTGCCGGGAAGAAGGCAGCGGCAAGCAGACCAGGCGTCGTTCAAAGAAACTTTGCCTTGCCGGGAAGAAGGCAGCGGCAAGCAGTGACAAGACCTTGCCGCGGAGAGATCAGCGACAAAGCTAAGTGCCAAAGTTTGAACAATCAAATTTGCCAAAGTTTGAACAATCAAATTCTTTTTTATTTTCAAGGTTATTTTCCTTGAACGATACTACTCTTTGTATGGAAAACCTGTGCGCGACGGAACCTAAGCGTAATCGGTCGCGCCCTTACCTTGTTTCGAGTCCGCTCAACAACCTAAGTGGCTGCACTGAGCGCGACAAGGTTGCTTGCCGGCAGCGGCACCGCCAGCAGGCTGCTGAAGTCCCGCACCCAGCGCTCGCGGCGATGGTGCGCGCACCGGCAAGTTCCCTATAAGCGTAGTGCAAGTACACACAAAGAAAGAAATTGCTCAAGGGAGATGACATGCATTAACTTCAAAATATTGCAAGTTATATTACAAGATAAGTTGCCGCGGCTTAAACAGATTGTTCTTTAACATGTCTAGCGGCGGCAAGGAGGGAGAAGAATGGGCTCTCTAATTGTGGTGCTCGCCTTCGACTCTCTGGATTTGGTCCACCCTCTCCACGATGGGCGCGACAAGGGCCTCTAGTGGCGCGGGGTCGTATCCCTTCGGCAAGCTTTTGAAGATGTTGCTGAAGTTGACGCCCGGGTTTCTGTATGCTATCTTCACCAACAACCTCCGGAGAACTCCCCGGCAAAGCCTGCGTGACTCGTCGGCCAGTTGAGCCTTGTGATTGACTTGGAGCTGTTGGAGTGCTTCTACTACTCCGTCGAAGAACTCGGCTAGCTTGACGCTAGTTTGCGTGTTCTTGTCGGTGGAGTACCCGAAGTCCGGCACCTTCAGGGCAGTCAGCTCCTTGTCGATGTCCTCGGCGGCGCTGGCAAGCCTGTCTGTAAAGATCCCCACGTTATCCCTGAACTTCTTGTGGGTTGCAATAGCATCTTGAAGCAGACCTTTTTCCTTCTGGAGCTCTGTCATTAGAAGCCCTTCGCGCTTTCTGGTGGTGTCGAGCGTCTCCTTCAGCGTGGTCAGCTTCAGCTTCAGGTCTGCTCTGGAGTCGTTGGCGGCGGCAAGCAGATTGTTCTTCTTGGCTATGGTAACTTGCATCTCCGCCAAAGTGTGGGTCACCTTTGCCCTTTCACTTTCAAGCGTTGAGAGCTTGTCACCGTTTGCCTTAAGGGCGGCCTCTAGTCTTGCCACTTTCTCCTCCGTTTCCTTCCTGTTCACTTCTGCAGCAGCGACAGCGTTGGTGGCCTCCACCAACTTGCTGGCGTACTCTTGGGCCAAGGCTTCGATTTCCTTCTGGTGTTTTTGTGCCTGCCCCCGGGTCCGCTCTGCGACAAGTCTTGCCACCTCCTCGTCTTTCTGTCGGAGGGTTTCGGCAAGTTTCCTCTTGCGCTCGGCAAGTTCTTCTTCGTGGGCATCAAGGTCCACTTTCCGCTGGTTCAGATCACCGGCCTGAGCAGACAACTCCTTGGCGGTCTCCTCCTATTTTTGTTCAATGTCTTGCTTCATCAGGAGGAGGGCCTGCCGTTCTTCGGCCAGCTGTGCCCGCTTGACCTCTAACGCATTAAGAGATCGCGCGCGGACGTCCGCCAAGATCTCCGCGCGCCTCAACATGTCAGCTTCGGCCTTCTCGATGAGCGCCTCCCTGGAAGCTAGCTTCTCCCGTCGGGCGCGATGAAGATTCAGCAGCTTTTGAAGCAGTTGCTCCTCTTCAGACGTGCTGCTGCTGCTGGCGCCTGGTGCATCCACAAGCTGGAGCCGGCAGCGGCAAGGATCTCCTCGTTCACAACATCCTCCTCGGTTGGCGCTCTGGAGCCCATCGTCCAGGGGAGGCTGACGTAGACGTTCTCGCCGACCCGGATGTATTTGCTTGGCGGAGGCGAGTTGGGCGCTGCCGCCTCGTCAGTGGTTGAGGGACCCGTGGTCGGAGTAGCGCCTGGCGCTCCTGTGGCCTCAGGGCCGTCAGTACGACCACCGGCTCCCTCGCCGGCCTCCTCAGCAGCCTTCTGGGCGGCCTCAGCTTCAGCAGCCTTGGCGGCTTCATCGGTGGGCGCCTTGGCGGTATTATCCTCGGTGGCCTTGCCGGCCTCTTCGGCAGCCCTGGCAGTTTCTTCGTCGGCAAGCTTGTCGGCTGCCAGCTTGTCGGCCTTGGCAGCGGCGGCCTTGGCGGCCTCGTCGTCGACGGCCCCTGTGGTGTTCTCCTCGGCAGAAGAGTCAATGTTCATTGGCTCCACCGAGGAAGGCTCTGCCAACCCGAGAAGTAAGGCAAAAAGAGCTTCAGGAAGAAATTCAAGAAGACAAAAGAAAGAAAGCAGAAAGAGTTTTGCGGCAAGTGGGTTTACCCGTGTTGAGCTCAGGAGCTGGGGGCTCCCCTCCCCCGTCAACGTTTGTCATTGGGGTGGGGTCGCCAGCGCTGGTGCTTGGCACTTCGGCGCTTGCCGGCTCCTCTTCGTGGCTCGGCTCGCTAGTGGGAGCCCTTACCGGAGATCTCCTCCTTGGCGGTGTGGTCGAGGGGGGTGGTACTTCTGGAGCACCTTCAGATGGCTCCACTTGCTGCTCCTCTCCTACACGCCCAAAGATGTCAGTGACAAAATGCTTGTTCCTCAGCGACCGCCAGCGAAAGGTAGTTGAAATACTTACGCTGGGGGCTGCGCTGGGGGCTGCGACGAGGGCTGGGCTCCGAGCTGGTCGGGATGGTCTCAGACGCTCTCCCGGTGGTTGCCGTGGGCTCATCTTCGACGACCACCATGGTCTTGCTCGTCGAGACCTTAGCTCTCTTCCTTGTCCTCTCCGCCAAGGTTTCCTCCCTGCGGAAGCAAGGCCGGAGCGCGACAAGTGAGGACAGAAACAAAACCTTACAAAGATTGAGGGTCGCGGCAAGGGAACTTACTCTTCCTCGTCGTCCTCTTCGCTGAGAGCGGAAAAATCAAAGTCCGCCTCCGTGTGAGGAGGGGGAGGAGGGGGAGCTGGGCTCCTTGGCCGCTTGGCGGGGGTAGTAGCAGCGGTCTTTGATGACCCTGCTCCAGTTGCCGGGGCCGCGTGAGACGCTCCCGCAGCACCAGCCCTTGCCGCGGTCGAGCGCGTCGAACGGCGCTCCGGCGGTTGTTGAACCTCTTGCCGCTCAGCCACTTTGCCAAGCCTGCGAAGGCGTTTTCTCCTCAGAGGGGCTGGGGACTCTGACTGCGGTGGGCTTTCGGTGCCCTCCTCGGAAGAGGAGCCCTCATCCTCCGAGCTGCCTGACTCGTCGGCAGGCTGGCTTGGCCCGACATCCTTGCCGGGTGCGGCGAGCTCGCCCTTCCCGGCAAGCATCCCCTGCTCGGCAAGGATCTCCTTTTGTGCCTCGTCGAGCTCCGCCAAAGTATAACCAAAATTGCCAGCTTCCCTGGCGAGCCTGTCCTCTTCCACTCTTCGAGCAATGAATTCTATTTCTTGCTCAGTGGTGTTGCGGACGAGCCACTCCTCCTCCCGGACCTGCTTTTCGACCGTGGAGTCAAAGAATCGCCGCACGTCTTCTTCGAGCGGCACGTCCCAAGTTGCTTCAACGCTGTGCGCATTGCAGAGCGGCATCATAGCGATGATTGCACTCAATGCGGAGTTGTTGCAAAGGGGCACGATGTGCTTCGGCAGCGTGAACGCCTTGTCGCGCTTCTCTGGATCTGTCTCTTGCTTGAACAGTTCTCGCATGAAAAAGTCGTGCTGCAGAACTGTGAAGTTGTTGATCAGTCCAGGGCGCAGTCGCATGATATCGGCTGGGTTCTTCCAATCAGAGGTCGGCCTTCCTCTCTGCTGCAGAGGAGCAATGCGGCGGCGGAGGAAGTCTGCGCCAACCATCCCTATGGTGAGCCCGGCCTCCCTGAGCCGTATGATCCTGGTAGCGGCAATCTCCAGCTTTTTGTCCTGGGGATCCAGATCGCTCCAGTCTGTGCCACGCGCTGCTGGGGTCTTGCGAAGCGCACAGTATGGTGGCGGCTCGTCGTCAATGATCCAACACCATTCAGACCGGATTTCTCCCCATCTTGGGCGGAGATCCCCCTTCAGATAATGCTCCTTGGCGCCCAATCTTGAAACGAACGAGACGCCAACAGTGAGAGGCTCCCCCTTTTCAGCACGGGGAGTGAAGTAATGCCTGAACAGCGCAGTGTTGGGTGCAACGCCGACGAAGTTCTCGCACAGATGCGCAAATATTGCCATGGTGGATACGGCATTCGGTGTGAGATCCAGCAGACGGAGATTGAAGGTGTACATGACGTCGCTAAAGAAATCCGAGTACGGTGGGCAGAGCCCGCACCAAAAGTAGCAAGCGAAGAAGGGGTACTTGCTCACTTCGCTCTCGTCGGTGGCTGGGCGAACGCGGGTGGCCGGATGCGCCTTGGTCCTCGCGGCCCACATGCCTTGGAACTTGGCCTTCAGATCCGCCCCCGTGAGCGTCGGAGCGAAGAGCGCGTACTTCTGCCTCTTCAACTGCGCCTGGGTCTCCGTCCTTGAGGACTTCCCCGTCTTCCCCTTTTCTCCTTTGGGAGGCATGGCGAAGGCGGAGCTGAGGACCGAGGGAGATGCGGTCGCGCGTGGTGGCGGAGGATTGGGAAACCGCTTTGTTTTAGAGCGGAGGAAGAAGAAGGCGGAGATTTGGAGATCGAGAATGGTGAGAGGGGTGTGTGAGTGCTTCTGCAGGTCCCTCCTTTTATGGGGAAGGATGCGGAACCATCCGCCCCTTCGTCATTCGAGATAGCTGCGCACGCTTCCCACGCTCCGCATTCAACGCGCGACGCGTGGGAGAGCGTGCAATTAAACAGCATAGGGACGTTTCGGCTTATCCCAGCCACGCGTGCCCGTGCACTGTTTGGGCCTGGCCCAACAACGCCCGGCACCGTGTGTGGCCCAGGCCCGGGGGCTCCTGTCGGTGTACTAGAATAGGGGTACCCTAGTACCCCGTACTTGTGCACGGGCAGTAGTAGCATCCCGTGGCCAGGCTTGCGGGAGGACAGCCAGAGAGAAGCTCAAGATTATGAAGTCATTCAAGAACAAAGTATACAAAGCAAGAGTTAAGGCCCCGGCAAGAGGAGCTTGCCGGGAGGGACAGCTGAGGCCCAGCCTGAGGTTTGCTGTAGCAGAGTACTTGCCGCGGCAAGGTACTTGCCCCGGCAAGTCATTGGCTGCGGCTAGGTATTGGCTGCGGCAAGATAGCAGCTGCGGCAAGGTACTTGCCCCGGCAAGTTACCTTGCGCGGCAAACTATGGGTTACGGCAAGCTGTCAGGTGCGGCAAGGTCTTGCCGCGGCAAGCGTTACTGTACCACTGTGCTACTGTGCTGCTCCGGTGCCTCTGCCAGCGTGGCGCTCTGGGTCCTTCCAAGCGTGTGTGGCAGGGCACTGTATAGACGGCGGTACACTGTAGCTAGCGGTGCAGGAGCAGGTGGGATAGGCTTTTCCCACGTCCAAGACGTCCGGGTACATGTATGTGGACAGCAAAGGCATGGGCATTTAATGCCCTTGTCCCCTGCCGTCAGTGGTAGGTAGGACATGTCATCCTGGTAATAATGGCCTTACTGTAGCAACTTTCCACCTCTACCTTTACTGTTTGCCACCTGTTGGTGACCCCTTTGTGCGTATAAAAGGAGGCCCATAGGCAATGTGGAGGGGGGAGGAGGAACGGGGAGATGGAGAACTCCAGTATTGTACGCAGCTGCTCGGTACTGTAGCGCTCCTGGAGCTAGAACAATCATACAGATAATAAACCAAAAAGCAGGAGTAGGGTTTTACGCATCCGTGCGGCCCGAACCTGGGTAAATCTCTCTCGTGCACTGTCGTGTTCTTCGCTAGATTTGCTCTTCGTGCGACCGTCTCTCCCTGCCGAACGTAAAGGGGTCCTTTCCTGGGTCCCATAGGTGATCGCGGATTCGTCCCCGACACTTGCTAGACTTCTTCTTCCTTGAGCCCTTTTTCTAGAGGGGGCAGTCAGCGATGTAATGGCCCGGCTTTTTTTCATTTGTGACAAGTTCTCTTATCGTAGTCTCGAGCAGAAGCTTCTCTAGTGTTCTTCGAGTCATACTTTAAAGATTTTCCAAAGCGATTTCTCTTGGAAAACTTCTGGAATTTCCTCACAAGCATAGCTAGTTCTCTGCCAATTTCCGCAGCGCTATCAGTACTACATTCAGACTCTTCTTCTTCAGATGAAGAAATTGCCTTGGCTTTAGCTTTTGCCTTCAGAGCGCGAGGTCATCCACAGCTGGGACCATACATATCTCTCTTCTCAGCTTGCCGAAATTCATGAGTATTGAGCCTCTCAAGAATATCAACGGGATCAAGTGACTTGTAATCAGGACGCCCTTGAATCACCAGGGCCAAGGTTCCAAAGGAGCTGTCAAGATACCTCAGCAATTTCTTCACCACCTCGTGGTCAGTGATATCAGCGGTGCCAAGACCTTGTAGCTCAGTGGAGATGTCAGTGAGGCGATCGAAAGTTTGCTGAACATTTTCATTGTCGAGTCTCTTGAAGCGGTTGAAGAGATTGCAAAGCACATCAACTCGAGAGCCAGGCTATGTGGAAACGCCTTCATTGACCTTGGAAAGCCTATCCCAGATAAGCTTTGATGTTTCCAGAGCACTCACACGCCCATACTGTCCTTTGGTGAGATGTCCACAAATGATGTTCTTCGCTTGAGAGTCGAGTTGTTTGAATCTCTTCACATCTGCAACATCGATGCTGGGAGCAACAGTGGGAACGCCATTCTCAACGATGAACCAGCGGTCGTTCTCAATTGCCTTAAGATGCATGCGCATCTTGTTCTTCCAGTAAGGATAGTCTGAGCCATCGAAGATGGGGCATGCAGCAGAAAACCTTGATCATACCTGCGGTCGACATAACTAAAACTTCAGGTGGTTAAAACAAAATCACCCCAAACAAGGGAGTACCTTGCTCCGATACCAATTGAAAGCACAGGTTTACTCCCAAAGGGTGGGTGAATGGGAGATTTTTTCAAATCGTCAAACTCTGAGGAATTTGACGAAGATCAGAGTGAAGAAATAGAAACATGAGGGAACTAAATCATCGCAGAATCAGACTACATGCATACATGATACATAAGGATAAAGAACATGCAATCATACAGACATACAAGCATGAAGAATATGAACTGAAGAAAAGAAAGACAGCATGATGAAATTCTTCAGTTCAAATTCATCAAAAGATGGATCACAAATTAGTCAGCAGTGTAGCATCCAAGATGCGATTCTATCCCAATCACATGATGAATTCATGATTGGGGCACAACCGCATTTCGAGCGCATAGCAAGGAGGATATCATTACAACATACCACGTACTAAATAGATGAGAATACCAGATAAAGGCTTACACTCGCCACAAGCTACAACATAAATACAAGGATACATCAATTCATAGCAATCATCATACATAAGAGCAGGATCCGACTACGGATGAAATCAAACGAAAAAGAAGAACGACATCCACCCTGCTAATCCCAGGCTCCCGACCCGAAACCTGTCCCTTGATCGAAGAAGAAGAAGAAGAAGAAGAAGAACTCCAAAAGAAGCAAGCATCACCCTCACGTCAGATCATCACATAACATGTACCTGCAACTGTTGTTGTAGTAATCTGTGAGCCACGAGGACTCAGCAATCCCATTACCATGGGTATCAAGACTAGCAAAGCTTAATGGGTACGGAATGGATAAGTGGTTGAGGTTGCAGCAAGCACTAAGCATTATATGGTGGCTAACTTACGAGTACAAGAATAAGAAGAGAAACTACGCATAACGATCGCAAACTAGTAATGATCAAGAAGTGATCCTGAACTACTTACGAGTCAAACATAACCCCACTGTGTTCTCTTCCCGAACTCACTCGAAAAGAGACGATCACTGTTACGCACACGGTTGATGTATTTTATTTGGATTTAGTGTCAAGTTCTCTACAACCGGATATTATAAATTTCCAATCTACCACATAACCGTGGGCACGGCTCTCAAAAAGATTAAACCCTGCAGGGGTGTCCCAACTTAGTCCACTATAAACTCTCACAATCCGCGGAGGCAAATCTCCATTTCGGGACAACCCGATCAAACTCGGAATCCCGGTGCACAAGACATTTCGACAATGGTAAAACAAAACCAGCAAGACCGCCCGATGTACCGACAAATCCTGATAGGAGTCGCACGTATCTCGTTCTCAGGGCACACCGGATGGGCAAGACGTCGGGTTGGCTGAGACCCTGTGTCGGTGCAACAAACATTTCCGTTTGTTTGCCCGGACTTATACGCAGGCGTGCTGGCATTGCATGTCCTACACCAAGATACAGAAACAAGACCAAGCCATAAGAACCGCTCTTCGTGAGATCAAGCAGCGGATCAAGAAGACCAAGACAAGCAAGACAGCAAGGCATCACCTTGGGAAAGCTTTCCTCGCCGGGCAGGAGAGCCTGGCGGGGTCGAGGCCGCCCCAGGGACAAGTCCAAGATTTCCCCGACAGGCTTGCCAGGTCCACCACGGGCAAATCTCCCCGCCAAGGTGCCACCACTCCACGGCACCGCAATGCAAATCACCTATCAATGCAGTGTCTAGCCTCCAAGTGATTAAGTGGCTTCTACTAAGCACGTGGCAGCCCAAGGAAGACATGTTATCCTCATATGACACCCGCCCAGAGGCGTGTCAAGCAGATAAGCAGAAGAGGGTTAAGCGGCACGGCAGGCTTGCCGGGTTTCGCCCTCAGCATGACACCTAGTAGTGCATTTAATGCACTTTGTCCTAACTACCAGAGTTAGGTATGATAGCACTATTAGCTATCTAATCACCAGATACCCTTGCATACTTGTACATGCATAGCTGCTCTCCCCGAGGTCACCTTGCCGGGCTTGAGCACTGCGCGCCCATCGTGTTCCTCCATCCAATCCACCAAAGCAGCAGTAGGATTTTACGCTTCCCAGCGGCCCAAACCTGGGTAAAAACCACCAACGTCACAACCGTCGTGTTGTTTCATGGCCTCTGCTCTTTCTGCAACGTGACATTCCCCTTGCCGAACCACAAAGGGGTCGATGGCTCCATAGGTGATCGTGTTCCACCACGACATCTTTGGCGCGCCAGGTAGGGGGAAGGCGTTTGTGCGAACCTGAGGTTGTGAGCAGCGCGTGCATCATCATCATCATCTTCGTTCATAGCGCCCAAGAAGAAACCCGGCGCTACCGCGCACCCTTCCACTTCTAAGGCCCCTTCGCACGTGGCCGCGGACGCCGTAGGTGCCACAGTGGCGCTGGGCGAGGTGGGTGTCGTGGGAGACGCGACCGGGGCAGGCGGCGCCGTCTTTGTGTCCCCCGTGGATGAGGCAGGAGTGGGAGGCGCTGAGGGAGGGCAACATCAGCAACACCCCGACGGGCGTAACCCTCAAGCTACAAATGGAGTGGATATTCAACCTCCTCCACCCCGCCGAACTGGCGGGTGCAGCCGCAGCGATGACGCCCGCTCTGGTGCGAGTCGCGACCCTCTAGCCGTGCCTACCACAGGCGCGGCCATTGGGCGCACACCTGGCCCAGAGCAGGGCGGACAAGGCGGAGTGCCGAACGAGGGTGTCGACCCCCGAGCGTGGCCCGCTCAATACTAGATTGCCTTGGCGAAGGTTCGCGACGGCATGAACGCGGCGACGCTCCTACTGGTACCACCAGGAGTCGAGCGACATCGCAATCGGCCTCGTCAGCTGCACCAAGCACAACTACGGAAGCCATGGCACAAGCCCAACTCTTACTGAGATTCCCGCCGGCGGCTGATCAAATGGATGAGTGGAGGGCCACCATCCAGAGCTTGATCGGTTTCGCTGAAGCTGTGAAGTCGTAGCAGGCAGAGCCATCGCGGCACCCACGAACAGCGGCACCAGCCCGGGCTGATGGCCGCGTAGAGGAGGCCACGCCAATGGTGCAATCTCCTCCGCGACAGTAGACCCAGAGGCGGCGGCAGCAAGAACATCGTGTCTGCGAGCCTGACGAAGCATTGATGGCATCCTCTGATCCATGAGCCCATCGGGACCAACGGCAGGTCCTGGAGGATCGGTGGAGGGAAGATGCCTGCGTCACCATAGAGCGACGCCAGGAGACACGCCGTCAATCTGACAGGTGAAATGATCCAGACGTTGACGAACCCGCGCCCAGTGATGGAGGGTACTTACCTTACGAGGTTGGTTGCCCCGCCTTCACTCGTGAGCTGCGGCAAGTCCGCTGGCCGTCTGCCCGCATCTTCATGCCTGAATTACCAGAAAAGTACGATGGAAAGCTGAGAGTTCTTGAGCATTTACACTATTGTCGTTCAAGCTGCCGGAGGCAGTGATGAAAAGGTGTTTACCAACTACTTCCCTTTGGCGCTCAAGCTGAACGTGAGGCCGTGGCTGATGCACCTGCCAGAGAATTCCATTTCATCATGGGCTGACCTATGCAACGAATTTGTTGGCGCCTTCACGGGTGGCCACGAAGAGCCAGGCCGGCCCAGCGATCTACAAGTCCTTCCGCAGAAGGAAGGGGAAAGCTTGCGGAAGTACATGCAAAGGTTCAGTCGAGTGCATCGCAACAACCCAGAGATACATCCAGCAGCTGTGATTGCCGCGTTCCATTTGAACGTGCGCAACAGAAGGATACGATCCAAGATGAACGTCCGGCTGCCCAAGACTGTCAATGAGTTGTACACGTTGGCGGACAAGTGTGCTCGAGCTGAAGAGGGAAGGCGACTCCCCGGAGAAGAGGATGGCGTCGAGGTCGATTCAGAGGAAGATGACGAGGTCGTCGACCCAAAGAGGAGGAGCCGGAAGTGCAAGGATAAATCAGTATTGGCCGTCGAGAGCCCTGGCAACCTCAGCACTGGCAAGAAGGCCAAAACCGAGACCCCCGACAAGGAAGCTGCCGCGTGCGCTGATTGCTGGGAGGTTGTGGCGGCAGAGAAAGCTGGGAAGTTCGATGGGCCATACTGCAAGATCCACCGCACCAAGGATCACGACCTTCAGGAGTGCCACTAAGTCGAGCAACTTGTCAGGAAGCAGAAGGCAGAATATGAGAAAAGGGACAGGGAAAAGGACCAAGAGGGTGCTGGAGGAAAGGGTCATGGCGGTAGAGGAGGTCGCCACGGCAAGGCCCCACAGCAAAAGGAGAAACCTGCTAGAGGCCGTGAGAAGAAAGAAGAAGATGGTGAAAGTGATGAAGGGGATGAGGAAGAAACCAGCGAGCAGGAATTCCAGAAAGCAACTGAAGCCATGTGTATTGACGGAGGTGCATCTCTACACTCCTCTCACCGCCAGCTCAAGCAGTGGGCGCGAGAGGTCAATGTCGTGGAGCCAGCTGTAGATTCTTGGAAACCACTCAAGTGGTCCCGCATGCCTATCATCTTTGATGAAGAGGACCACCCCGACCACACCACCGCAGTAGGGTGCTTGCCGTTGTTGGTCTCCCCAACAATCCGCAACCTCAAAGTCACAAAGATGCTAGTTGACGGCTGGGCCGGGTTGAATTTGATCTCCCCCAAAGTGGTCAGCAAGCTGCAGATTCCTGACGAAGAGCTCAAGATTACCGGTAAATTCCAAGGAATCAACCCCGGCAGGAGCCGTCCTAAGGGAAAGATTATGCTGCCGGTAACGTTTGGCGGGGAGCTGAACTACCGGACCGTGAGAGTTGTGTTCGACCTTGTTGAACTTCCCTTGCCATACAATGGGATCCTTGGTCGTCCAGCTCTAGCAAAATTCATGGCAGCATCACACTATGCTTACAACACCTTGAAGATGCCGGGGCCATTGGGCGCCATTTCCATTCCATCGGATAAGAAAGATGCAGATCAGATGTATCGAGACGCGGTAGCAGCTGAGGCTGCTAAAGCCACGACTCCCGCCAAGGAGGCGAAGAAGGGTAAGAAAGCTAGCAGTGACACCGGCAAAGACTCTGGGAAGCGCGCCTCTTCGGAGTGCGCTGCACCCGTTGAGGACCTGCCGAAGAGTTCCACTAGCAAAAGGCCCAAGGCTACTCCACCTGCTGTGAAAAAGGGTGCCGGCGAGGCAGGATGGCGCTGACGGTACGTTTGCCATCAGCGCCACCCTTGATGACAAATAGGAAAGCGAGCTCATTGCCTTCCTGCGGGCGAATGTTGATGTGTTTGCTTGGCACACATTTGACATCCCCGGTGTTCCTAGGGAGGTAATCGAGCACCACCTTGCTGTCTGCCCTCACGCCCGGCCCGTCAAGCAAAAGGTTAGGAAGCAGGCTTTGGAGCGGCAGCAGTTCATTGCCGAGGAAATCAAGAAACTTGAAGCAGCTGGTTTGGTCAGGGGAGTGCTGATGCAACATGGTTAGCAAACCCAGTGGTAGTGCGCAAGGCGAATGGGAAATGGACGCTCTGCATTGACTTCACAGACCTGAACAAGGCATACCCGAAGGACCCCTTCCCCCTGCTACGCATCGATCAGATCATAGACTCCACTTCCGGGTGTGATCTGCTTTCCTTTTTGGATGCATACTCCGAATACCATCAGATATTCATGTCCAAGGAAGAAGAAGAGAAGACCGCGTTCATAACTACATGTGGCACGTACTGCTTTGTACGCATGCCTTTCGGGTTAAAGAGTGCCGGATCCACTTTTGCAAGAGCAGTGCAGATTGGTTTCGAACCACAATTGCACAGAAAGATGGAAGCCTATACGGACGATATAGTGGTCAAGACCAAGGACAAATCAACACTCATTCAAGATTTGGAAGAGACCTTTGCTAACTTGTGCAAGATCAATTTGAAGTTAAACCCTGAGAAGTGCGTGTTTGGTGTTCCCTCCGGCAAGCTACTTGGTTTCTTTGTATCTCTCCGAGGGATAGAGGCCAACCCCGACAAGATCAGGGCGATCAAGCAGATACAAGCACCCAAGACTATCAAGGATGTGAGGCGTTTAACCGGATGCGTTGCCGCAATAAGCAGGTTCATTTCCAAATCTGCCGAGGGTGCCCTGCCTTTCTTCAAAATCCTGAAGAAGGCAGGACCAATGAAGTGGACTCCGGAGGTAGAAGCAGCACTTCAGGACCTAAAGGCCTACCTTTCCTCTGCCCCCACCTTAGTCGCTCCTAAACCACAAGAGCCGTTGCTGCTGTACTTAGCGCCAACAAACCAAGTGGTTAGTGCAGTGCTGGTGGCACAGTGGGAGGTGGATGAGGAAGCAGTTGCCGCAACTATCCCTTCCGGGGATGAAGCTGAACCAGTCACGACAGAATTGGCGCAAAGGGGGCAAAGCAACTTGGCGAAGACGATTCCAAGACCGCGGCAAAGAAGAAAGTGGTGCAACGCCCAGTGTACTTTGTCAGCTCCCTGTTACAGGGGGCTAGGTCATGGTACTCTGGGGTGCAAAAGCTAATCTTCGGCCTCATCATGGCCTCGAGGAAACTACGCCACTACTTCCAAGCCCATGAGATCACAGTTGTCACCCATTTCCCACTACAGCGCATACTGAGGAACCCTGAGGCTACCGGCAGGATAGTTGAATGGGCATTAGAGTTGTCAAGCTTTGGCTTGAAGTACAAAAGTACTTCAACCATTCAGAGCAGGGCGCTGGTGGAGTTCATTGCGGAATGGACACCCACTCCAGATGAAGAAGTACCAGAAACAGTTATCCCCGGCAAGGAGGCACCTCAGGAGTGGACCATGTACCTTGATGGTGCTTTCTCGTTGTAGGGTGCTGGAGCTGGCGTGCTTCTTGTTGCACCCACCGGAGAGCACCTCAAGTACGTGGTCCAAATGCACTTTCCCCGGGAGAAGGCCACCAACAACACTGCTGAGTATGAGGGGCTCCTTGCCGGGCTCATAATTGCGGTGGAGTTGGGAATCAAGAAGTTGATCATCCGTGGAGACTCATAGCTTGTAGTGAGGCAAGTTAGCAAGGATTAACAGAGGCCGTTGATGGAGGCATATGTAGAAGAAGTGAGAAAGCTGGAGGAGCACTTTGATGGATTACAAACAGAGCACGTGCCACGTGCAGAAAACAGCATTGCTGATCATTTATCAAAGTGCGCGGCCCAAAAGCTTCCTATGGAACCAGGAACTTTTATCCTCCACCTAACTCAACCGTTAGTGTCCCCTTCAACGATGGCCAGAAAAAGGAGTAAGTTGGACTCCGGCAAGTATCTCCCGGCAGGGCTTCCTGAAGCCTCCGGTAGAGAGGCTGCCGGGAACAACTCCACTTCGGTTGGTGAGCTGCATCCTCCCGCGGAACCACAGGTCCTTGCGGTCGAGGTGAGCACTCCCACGAACGAGGAGGTGCCTCTAGTCCTTGTACTTGAGCCTCAGGCTCCAACTTAGGCGCGGCACATCGTCCACTACCTCCAAATAGGAGAACTTCCCAAAGAGCAAGAAGAAGCTGAAAGAGTAGCCCGAAGGTCTAATATGTACCAGTTTATCGACGATACGCTATACAGAAAAAGGCCGAATGGGGTGAAATTGAAGTGCATTTGCCGAGAAGAGGGCAGGAACTGCTGACGGAGATACAGAAGGGCGTGTGTGGCTCCCATATTGGATCAAGGGCCTTGGTTGGAAAAGCTTTCCAACAAGGTTTCTACTGGCCCACGGCCCTCCAAGATGCGACTGAGCTAGTCACCAGATGTGAAGCCTGCCAGTTCCACTCCAAGAACATTCATCAACCAGCTCAAGCTCTCTAGACGATCCCTTTATCTTGGCTCTTTTCGGTCTGGGGGCTCGACATCCTAGGCCCTTCCCCCGTGCTACCGGGGGCTTTGAATTCTTGTACGTTGCAATCGACAAGTTTACAAAGTGGCCGGAAGTGGAGCCAGTGAGGAAGGTAACCGCACAGTCAGCTATCAAGTTCTTGAAGGGGTTGGTGTGCCATTTCGGAGTACCCGCCAGAGTGATCACTGATAACGGCACCCAATTCACAAGTCGCGCCTTCATGCAATACGTCCAAAACCTTGGGAGCAAGGTCTCTTTTGCTTCTGTTGCTCATCCCCGGAGCAACGGACAAGCCGAGAGGATGAATGCTGAAGTGTTGCACGGACTCAAGACGAGAACTATTGATAAGTCAAAGAAATGCGGCAGACACTGGATCGACGAGCTGCCGGTGGTTCTTTGGTCCCTCTGTACGACACCGAATCGAGCCACCGGGCAGACTCCCTTCTCCCTAGTCTATGGGGCAGAAGCAGTGCTCCCCACGAAACTCATATACGGGTCACCTCGAATACTTGCCTACGATGAAGTAGAGCAAGAGCAGCACCGGCATGACGATGCCGTGCTCCTCGAGAAAGATCGTCTCTGGGCCGCTGTGCGTGCTGCACGCTACCAGCAAGCCTTGCGCCGCTATCATAGCCGCAGGATTCATGCCCGGATCCTTGAGGAAGGCGACCTTGTCCTTAGGCATGTTCAATCCGCCAAGGGTTCCAACAAGTTGACGCCAAAGTGGCAAGGCCCTTACCGGGTAGTATGAGTCACCAGACCTGGCGCAGTTCGTCTGGAGACCGAAGATGGCATTAAGGTGCAAAACTCATGGAATATTGAGCATCTTCGCAAGTTCTACCCGTAAGGCGCGGCTGCCGGGCTCAACCCCGGCAGCCACCTTTTGTACAAGCCTTGCTGATGTGCATGTAACCATTTATACAAAGCCAGGCACAGACCCTGTGCAAAGATAATAAAAATAAAGCGTCAGTGCCTAAAACTTGCATGCATGTTTATTTTAGCATGATCTTGCCATGGTCATTTAGAGAGGGTCATATGCTACTGTTTTTCTTTCCCTATGCTAACCACAAGGCCCCTGCCGTGGACAAAATCCTAGAGAAGAGAAGAAAGACCAAGTTTGCATATCGGCCACCGACGACCCAAAGCAGATAGTTTCCTTTAAGGTATTCATATTGTACATATGTGAGGAAAACTTGCACGTAGAAAAACCTTGTCACCCTCGAACATTTGTACTCCCATCTTTTGATTTGAGGGTTACTTCAGTCAAATTGGTTGCAGTGGCATTTGTGAAAAGGGCTGGCAAGGGGCCGGATCTCTTCCGTGTTCCCAGGCTCGCCAAGCCGAGCCTTGCAGCAACAAGGAGAGGGACTGGCAAGATACCTTGACGGAAACTTTGTTTACTCGAAAGTATGGAGGAGCCACTCCTCTGCATGAGTATGATACATGCACGAGCGCCCAACAAGCATGTCTTTTTTCATTAATGCGCGGATAGACAAGTACAAGCCTTACAGAGTACAAATATAGCTGAAAAGATTACATTTTTTAAGATAAAGTTTAGCAAGCGCCTACATATTTTACATTGAAAAAAGATAAGTGCCCCATAATGCCTTTCTTGTCCCTCTCCTCCTAGGGGCTACAGTGGGAGGCGAAGGGGGTAAAAGAAGTGTCCAGGCAGAAGTCCAGCCTGACCCCGTCAGGGCCCGCGGGACGCAGTCTGACAAGATCGAGAGGGGCAGGGCGAAGACGACGGACGGAGAGAGCGGCTAGGTGATGCCCTGGTCACCACCGCCAAGACCAGCATAACGCGGCAGGAAGGCCCTCGGGAGGGAAGATGAAGCCGGAGTCCACGGAGAAGCCTGCCAGGGTCCAACTGGAGAAGGCAGAGACGTCCACACCCAACACCCCGGCAAATTGCTCTGCCGGGGGAAGAAGACCCAGGTGCAAATGATGGTGCCGCCGGCGCCTTGCTGACGATGACGGTGCGTCCAGCGTTCAGCTGGATTCCGAGCCATCGTCCTCCTGATCGCTGTCATTGTCATAGCCGTCACTGTCCTCTTCGTCGTTGTCACTCGAGGAGGATCTTTCGTCGTCGGTCGAGCTCTCCGCGCAGCACCCTAAGCGAGCACCCGAACGCCCGAAGACTTTGATGGAGAGCAGATTGGCCTCCATTAGCTTAAAATGGAGAACGTGCCCCGCTGCCAAGCTATGGGCACGAGCGAAGGTTTTCCAGCCACGCCGGAGAAGCATGACATGAGGTGCGGGGAACTCTACGTTCGCCCGCATGCTGCCGTTACAGCAGCCCCTCATGTGCAGCCTCAATCTGGGCGGTTGTTCTTTCTCCACCACCCTTGCAAACGGGGTGGGAAGCCAAAGACGGTTGCGCGGCGGCTCGCGCAGCTTGACAATGAACTCCAATGGCTGGTCCCCGGCGTGGCCTTCCATTGGGGCCGCGGCGACCGGGGGAGGAGCGACCAGGACACTTCCGCGTCCTCCTCGGCCCCGAGCGCCACGACGACCGCTCCCACGTCCAGCGGTGCCACCTTGCGCGCTGGACTCTGCTCCTGCATCCCCAGCAGGGGAGGGAGGCGCTGCCGAGAAGAAACCCTCGTCGCCACTGTTGAAGGTCGACCACATCCTCTTCCCCTCACCATGGTGGAAGAAGGATATCAATGAGGGAGGAGGAGATGTGTGTGGGTGAGCCCCTCGCCCACATTCCCTTTTATAGGGAAACATGGCCGGGGGCTGGCTCCTCACCACCTAGGAGGGAACCGCCCTGCTTCGCCAATCCTGCCTCCCTGCATCGCTAACAGCGTCCAGAATCAATGACCGCCCTCTTGCGCCTATCCACGGCGCCTGGCTTTCTGCCATGGCACCCATTCCCGCGCCCTACGCGTCCGCCACCAACCCTGCGTAATGCATGCAGCGTACGTGGCGGAAACAGTAGGCGTAGTTGGTGAGTAAAATGGCAGTTACCTCCCCGTGAACATGGGCAGCCCGTGAGCCACTATGTGGGTAACCCCACGTCGTTCCGCACGACTCGCGGGAAAACCGGAAACGGGTTCAATTACAGGTTAATGAAGAAGCAACGAAGATATCAAGAAGGATATAAGTCCCGTTGCGGTTCGGCCAAAGTGTGCGCCTGTGTATTTGTTGGGGCCTACCCCAACGATGCCAGGCGGCACGTATGGACCAGGCCCGGGGGCTCCTGCCAGTGCAACAAACATTTGCGTTTGTTTGCCCGGACTTATACACAGGCGTGCTGGCATTGCATGTCCTACACCAAGATACAGAAACAAGATCAAGCCATAAGAACCGCTCTTCGTGAGATCAAGGGGCGGATCAAGAAAACCAAGACAAGCAAGACAGCAAGGCATCACCTTGGGAAAGCTTCCCTCGCCGGGGAGGAGAGCCTGGCAGGATCGAGGCCGCCCCAAGGACAAGTCCAAGATTTCCCCGGCAGGCTTGCCGGGTCCGCCAAGGGCAAATTTCCCCGCCAAGGCTCCACCGCTCCACCGCAACGCAACGCAAATCACCTATCAATGCGGTGTCGAGCCTCCAAGTGATTAAGCGGCTTCTACTAAGTACGTGCAGCCCAAGGAAGACAGATTATCCTCATATGACACCCGTCCAGAGGCGTGTCAAGCAAATAAGCAGAAGAGGGTTAACGGCACGACATGCTTGCCGGGTTTCGCCCTCAGCATGACACCTAGCAGTGCATTTAATGCACTTTGTCCTAACTGCCAGAGTTAGGTATGCTAGCAATGTTAGCTATCTAATCACCAGATAAGGACTACTTTGCCACTGTGGTCACCACTTAAGCTATAAAAGGAGGTCCAAGGCTAACTAGCAAAGGATTCGGACCCTTGCACACTTGTACGCGCGTAGCTGCTCTCCCCGAGGTCACCTTGCCGGGCTTGAGCACTGCGCGCCCATCGTGTTCCTCCATCCAATCCACCAAAACAGGAGTAGGGTTTTACGCTTCCCAGCGGCCTAAACCTGGGTAAAAACCACCAGCGCCACCACCGCGGTGTTGTTTCATGGCCTCTACTCTTTGTGCAACGTGACCTTCCCCTGCCGAACCACAAAGGGGCCGATGGCTCCATAGGTGATCGTGTTCCACCATGACACCCTGGTTGCCCAGGGGGCGCCGTACATCGCCCAGTTTGGACCAACACTCATGAGGAGCACTGGCCCAGATTGTTGATTAAGAATCCACGGGTTAATTACTCCCTATGCAAATTTTAGTTGTTATTAGGCAAATGGTAAAACCAAAGTTGGGTCTTGCTGGAAGAGTTTTATTCAAAGCGAATTGTCAAGGGGGCCCATAAACCCCGACCGTGTTAGGAGCGCAAAATCAAGGAACATAACACCGGTATGACGGAAACTAAGGCGGCAAGAGTGGAACAAAACAGCAAGCAAAAGGCCAAGCCTTCCACCCTTTAGGCAAATGGTAAAACCAAAGTTGGGCCTTGTTGGAAGAGTTTTATTCAAAGCGAACTATCAAGGGGGCCCATAAACCCCGACCGTGTTAGGAGCGCAAAATCAAGGAACATAACACCGGTATGATGGAAACTAAAGCGGCAAGAGTGAAACAAAACACCAAGCAAAAGGTCAAGTCTTCCACCCTTTACCAAGTATATAGATGCATTAATTAAATAAGAGATATTGTGATATCTCATGATATCCATGTCCCAACATGAAACAACCTGCAACTAGCAACGCTATAAGAAGGGCTGAGCAAGTGGTAACATAGCCAAACAACGATCTGCTGGGATGATGGAAAGTTTAGAGGCTTATCATGGCAATTTGAGAGGCTTGATAAACAAGTGGTAGGTAGCGCGACATAGCGATAGCATTGAGACAACTAGCAAGCAAAGATAGTAGTGGTATCCAAAGTAATGGTCTTCTTGCCTGAAATCCCGCTAGGAAGAAGATCGGATCCATGAAGTAGACGAACCAACGTAGTCGAACGAATCCTCACAATCGCAACATAACCGGAACTATCGAGAAGAAGCACAACCGGAAAGAAGCAAACAACATGATAAACACACTAGCATAAACATGGCATGATGCACAAGCAATTATGATGCATGTCCGGTTTAATGAGTCATGGCATGGCAAAATGCAACAAACAATACTACAAATTAAGTGGAGCTCAATATGCAACGAGTTGCATATCGACGAGACCCCACATTCCAATTATTTAGTTCACTCTCGTTTATGCTACTCATCAACTTTAAATGTTGGTTAACATGGCAAGAGGTGAAGCATAATTAAACTACACATCTAGGCAAGTTTAAATGAGGCCGAAAACAACAAACAACAATTCCGAAAAATCCTCATATGCATATTTCGAATTTGGTACTGTTCTTCCCTATACACAATTTTAGAGCTATTAATCATGCAAAATAAGTGCATCATGTTAATCTATGCATTTTTTCACCCCATTTACATATAAAGTTTATTTAAATCGGAGCTACGGTTATTTAGTTATGAAATAAATTATTTTAATAAGTCATTTGTACAAATTAATGCAAACAGCAAGTTAAACATGTTTATCATGGATGAAAGCTGGAAATTATGAAACTAGATGAAATTCTAAGCATTTTACATATATATTTCATTTTAATCCGATGCATGGTTGCGGAGTTATTAGATGCATGATCAACAGGGGTTTTTCTGTAAAACTGCAAATCCTGGGATAATTGCTAAAATCGAGCACTGGGAAAAAAACACTGGCCCGAAACTGGTCGAACTGGGCTACACAGTGCACTGGGCGCATGACTGAGGACGGCTCACCATGGGCCATTGGGCCGGCTCGGAGCTGGGCTTGGTCACGGTCTCGGCTGGGGCTCACGCACACGTTGGCGAGGCAGGCAGCGGTCAACGCATACAGCGCTCGTGGTATCCTCGCGCAGCAGACCGATGCAGAGGAAGCAGAGGCGACGGCGCTGCTTGCAGATCCGGCGACGACGGGGCCGCGGGACCTGGGTGGCAACGAGTCCGGGCGGCAAGAGCTCCATGGCCACTGCCTTTCCGGACGGGGACGGGAGGTGGAGCTTCAGTCAACGGCTAAGGCGGGTTCCTAGTACAGAGAAAAGTGAGAGGAAATGAGAAAGGAGGGAGAGCACGGGAAGGAGGAGGAAGGACAGGGAGGAGGCCGCCGGCGTGACCTGCTGCTGCTGTTGTCGCCGACGACGTGGAGGTCGACGGGCGCGGGGGCGCACGGGAGGAGGCGGCACTGTAGTCTGGTGGTGCAGGGGCGATGGTGGGACTCTTGGCGCGAGGAGGTGGGGCAGCGGCGGCTGGAGGTGAGGTGTGGCTGCCGGATCCGGGCGCGTGGAGGAGGCTCGAGACGCGCGGAGGAGAAGAAGGGCGGAGCTTGATGCGGGACGACGGAGGTCGGGGCCATCCATGGCGTGGCCGCGGGAGCTCCTGTTTAAAAGAACGAGGGAGAGAGATCAGGGGAAGCGGAAGGGGAGAGCAAGGGAAGAACAGAGCAAAGAAGGGAGGCACTCATCTGCAGGCTCCGGCGAGCTGCTGGTTGTTGCCGGCGACGACGACTCCAGCAGGTTCGGGTGGCTCGGCAGGGTCCTGGTCGCCGGCGGGGTCACACGGCCGAGGCAGCGGAGATCGGGCGAGGTGTGTGGGTTGGTCGGGCACGCAATATGAGGGAGATGGTCGGAGAGGATTTGTATCATGGGTGCGGGCTCTGGTTGGTGGGGATCGATGGATTTGGAAGTTTCGGTGGTGGCTGGTTGGTGCGAAGGGGATCCCGAGGGATAGTGGCGGCGGCGGAGGGATTAGGAGGATGGGACAGCTCTTCTAGAAACTAGGGTTATACTAGTAATCATGCTCGTGCGTTCTAACGGGAGAGAATTTTTTTTATTTCAAGTCTCTGGCTTATGGACATAAGAGAAAAAAATGCTTCATTTTACGGCTTCATATTCTTTGTCTAGTTGTATACTATATATCGTAAGAAACATCGACAAATAACACTACATAATCAGTTATGATTAATAATGTGGTGCCGTATGAGATTCATTAAATTTGGTCATGCAACTCAAAGACAATACTAGTCCAAAATAATCCATATGTCAACAGGAGCTAAATTCCAATGTATGTGGTTAGCCTTTGTCATAACAAAAGTAGTGGGGCAAATGCATGAGTCTTTAGCATATAATTTTTCGCATGAATTAGATCTTTGAATTTTATTTTTTTTGTTATCCAAGATTCCCATTGTAGTCTCGGTCACGTCAGCATGATCCTCTTCTGCTGGTGCCTCTTCGCCGGCCTTGGCGCACTTGAAGACGCCATAAAAGAGATCCGCCCGTGGCGGGAATGGAGGAGCGATGGCAGGCTTGGTCTGCAACGCTTGGAGCGTCGTGGAGGCGTTGGTCGTGGAACGATCGAATTGGGGTGACGTGTTTTTCTGTTTCAACTGTTATGTGGGCACGTGGGCTCGAGAGTTTTTTGTTGGTTGTCAGGACTTTCTCATCCGCTCGTTTGCGTGGGCGGGTCAATTTCCCCGATTTTCATTTCTACTGTTTCTCCATGTGGGGTCTTAGATGAAACTTCGGACAAAAAAAACAGAAAACCAGATAACCATGTGCATGCAAGGCGAGGGCTGTGATGGACGGATAGTTAAAAGATCCTACTATATAACACAAAAATCTCAGCCGCCAATCTCATCCGTCAATCTTAGGCTTGCGCAATACTCAGAAAAGCGAAATGAAAGACAATATTGTGCAAGTATACACGATGAATCCCTCATGATGAATCACGACCTTGAGCACAAATTCAAATGCTGATTTGTACAATCCATTATTTAAAATCTTTAGATCAGATCATCACCACATAACTTTGGTGCATTATGAATTTTTGATTGTGCCACAAACATTCACAACAACCACGTGGATGATCTATTTTGCAGGAGCTAATTCTTCAGATTGTAGTGTTCTGCACACACTCATCTAGAGAACCTGGTTGTGTGCAGGCAGACATTCAGTGTTCTTCTGCACAAATTAATACAACTTCAGATACATCAAGATCATGTTTTTTAGAACTGTGTATGTGAGCTCTGTGCAAAATATATTAGACGGAAAATGTATTACATGCGGAGTTCGGCACGAGAAATTAACTAATTTAACACACGCAGATGGCACAGCTATGTTGCATGGTTCCCTTCAAGAATTGATTGCAAGTGAAGGGAAGGAGTGGCAATAATCAGCGCCTCCTTCGAAAGTAAAAGTTTGCCCACGAACACACAGTGAATGGTTTGGCAACATATTGGCTTGGAACCTCTCAATTCAGAAGAAAAGAAATGATGTTCCAGAAAGGTAAATTTTGAAACATCCAATGAGCCTCTTTGCGAGATGGTTAAATACATGCGTACATGCCTATTACAGATAGAATATAATAAGAAACATCCAGTGAGCCTCTTTGGCAGATGGTGAAAAACATGCGAACATTTCAATTACACATAGAATAGAATACAGTGGTTATTTATTTAAAGTAGTATCTGACAACATTATACCCACGCCGAAGGGCATAAATCACTGCCCACTTACAATTCTCAGTTCCTATTTCAACTTGAAACATGTATGCAGAATTCAAATAAGAGATAATGTCTCCATCATCCGAATTCATGAGTAACAAATGTCCCATGAACATGATAGGTTATTGTTAGGTTGGGAAAGCAGAACAATACAAAGCTACATTGTTTCAGTTTAGTAAAACCCAATAATGCTAATTCATTTTGGTGCAATCTTGTTGTGAGAAGTGATCTGCTGTATGGGATATACTTTGTCATGAATATAGGTGTTGTATTAATCCTTCCATGCAAGTGAATTACATACAAAAGCCAGGATAATTTCAATTTAGAATACTCTAATTATCCAAGCATAACAAGAAAATCATGTAATAGTTAGTTAAAAACAAAACAAATGCTGGACTGAATTAATCAAGCACATGTTAAGTTTGGTGTTTCGACAGCAAGCCATACGCAAAGAGTAAGAAGCGCAGGATCATAGTAGGCATGCTTGAACACTTAACAAAGTAGCAATAACATGATTTATTAACCATAAATAGAGCCTGTTCGGCAATCCACCAGCCCCGTGAAATATGGGAGCGCACGGAGCGACACTTTGGCGACTCCAAGAAAATGGCATGCAGGCCGCTCCGCTCCGGGATGAAGAAAGCGCGGAGCTGACTTATTCGGTGCTGCTCCGGCCGCTCCAGGAGTGGAGCTGCAGAGCGGAGAGCTGCCGAACAGGGTCATAGGAAGTTTCACCAAGACACCAGCTATATAGTTTCTCCAACATATAGCAAAGCTTTCACAACTATGAGACCAGGGGCCACACTCTAAAACCTGACCAAGTACTGTGTTACCAGAAAAACAAAATCCCTACCCCTGTCACACTTTTAAACTTGTAAGACTGCTAACCTTTCGTGTTATTCCTCCGGTTGGATGCTAGTCAAAGCTTCGAATGAACTTTTCCACTAAGCTGAAAAACAACAGAAATAATTTTATATAATAAAATGTAGAGTCCTACAATATCTGAATGAACCTAGTGTGTGCTTAGCACAGATTCTAGGATGAACATTTATAAAATAAGGATGCAACAACAATGCAGACAGTCAAACTACAATCAATTTATCTCCAGATGAATTAATTAGTAAGCTCTGATTCATACAAAACACTAATTGGCTATGTTCTGTAAACTGTTTTCTGCCAAGAAAAAATGTGAGATTTTCACCATTATTTTAGAACTTGTAATTCATCAGCAGCAAGTTCACGGTGAAATTAGGATGCAGAGGCGACGCTGATTAGTACCTGTCCGTACTAATTGTACCTGGCTACAGTACGTTGGTTGGACACCCACAATACTAACCATGGGTGACATTGGATTCTGACTAATTGCTGGAGTTTGCCTCGAAGTACAATGGATTACTTTACCCAACTGATACAATATTTGGTTAAGCCTATCAGTATGAAAATTAATAGTGCGTAGCAAGCATCAGTTCTGAATTCACCAGTCAAGAATGAAGATAGTGCCATATTACTGATATATATCAGTCAAACTTTTGGCTATTGTATAGTAGCATGGTTCAGTTTAGCTCTTGCCTATAGACCTAAATCAAATTTGGAACAAACACGATAACAGATGTAAACTCAATCCATGGGTCTATGGAATTTTCAGAGATGTGTTTTGTTCAAACAACAAACAAGCGATCTGCAATGATTTTGCTAATCAAGAAAATAAGAAAGCTTGAGTTCACAGGAAAACTAATTGACTCTCGTAGGACAATCGATTGACACGACCAAAACAGCTGTTAAATTAGCAGCATGAATATAAATTAGTACTGCTCGAGCACCCGGAACGACGTATCTTGGCTGAAGCATGGGCAGACTTGATTCCGACGAGGTCGGCAGAACAGCGAGATCGACAGAACGATGATATTCCGGCGAGGTCGGCAGAACACGGCAAGACATCAATTTGAAGCATGGACGGAACGGCGAGGTTGAAGCAATGTCCAGCATGGGAAGCAATTGAGTTGGGGCTTCAGTCGAGGGAGTCAAGAAGCCCCAGCCTCCGTCGTCCGTGGTGTTGAACGCCAGCAGCACCATCCCTGTGCCAAACAACATCAGCTGTGGAGATGGATTAGGAGCGGGAGAGGCGGAGTCTGTGTCGTACCTCGTACCTGAAAACCGGGGTGAGCGCCATGTACGCAGAGGACCCTCTCTCGCCATGGGGCGCCCCTCTGGAGCAGCCTCGTCATGGCCGCCGTCAGCTGCGGGAGCGCAGATCCGGGGGCCTCCCTTGGTCGCAGCCGGCTGGAAGCCGCGCTTCAGCCAGGGGTGTCGCGTCGCTGATCTGGGAGCGCCGCCGACGTGGGCTTCGATCTGGAAGCAAGAACCGTGGAGTGAGGGGGGAGGGGCAACTCCATATCCTTACCATCCGTCTTCGCCGGCTTCCTGTGTCGCCGCCGGTTGCCAGCGTCGCCGCGGGGCAGGAGGGAGACGGCGGATGGGTAGGGGCATCAGTGGGGAGACGAAAGGGGATTTGACCGCGGGTTGAATATACTAAAATACGGGGGCTTTTCTGCAAAAATGAAACGGTATCTCATATTACCCACTTAAAAAAGAACCGCGGGTTGAATTCCGAAAACTACAGGGACTGGTTTGCAAAAAGGACGCGACGGTGAACCCGACAAACTTAACAGGCGCTTTATTAATAGATAAACACTAGTAAAATGCCCGTGTGTTGCGACGGAAGAAAAAATACACACGTCATTGACCCAATAAACATTGTTCAAGACTTCCATAGGTCCAGATCTTCTATTTTAACACGGTGGCACACCTTTATGCAATATGTTATACGATAGTGTGATTGTTTGATCCAGCACCTTATAGACATTTTCAAATGAGGAAATAGTGTGAAAAATTGAATTGCCCATGCCTTTTAAAATACTTGTAATTCCCAATCTTGAGCATATTGGACCTAAAACGATTTTCCATGATATATTCTTAGCATTTTCTTTTTATTTAATTCTACCATGTAAATACTTACCCATTGATGTAGTTATACTGTTCTAGGGAGTAAAATGCAGTATGGTCCTGCAAGTTGGTGGCAATGTCCACAACCGTCCCGGAACTGGCGAATGGCGTCAATACGGTCCTGGAAATTGAAGATACAGTGGCAATACAATCCTCGGACTTGGGCAACAGGTCCTGGTATAAATCTCCGCATACAACGCAGCGTACCGAAGCTGTCATGTCGGCAGATGGCCCACAGTAAGACGAATTGGTCGTTCCAATTCCTTGTCAAAATCATTGCAGACCCACGACGCAATCCCTAGCTCCACCATACTCCCACATCGAGCTCCATGGGCGGCGCCAGCTTGACGGACAACCATGTCTCTGGCGACTGCGGCATTCCTGTCGCCTCTCCACCTCGTCGCCGGTGACTCGAGCCGCAGCGTCCTTGGGCGAAGGTTTCCGCAGGAGGCAGCGGCGGGGAGAGCCCTGTCTCCGCCCGGTGACAGGCCATGTCCTCGCACGGGCGCCTTCCATGGAGGCGCTGGAAACATGCTACAGAGAGCACGTGCTGATGGCGTCGGCGTTCAGAGATAGCAACAACGCAATGACACGGGCAGTACTTCTGACCGCCATCGAGAAGCGTGCGGCGTCCTCCCCTCCGAGGTTGGCATCGAGGTCTTGTGCCCCTGCACGACCTGTGGCTGTCATTCTCGACGCCTGAGCAGTGCACCCGTGTTCTAGAGGCGTCCATGAAGTTCAAGTGTTGACTCTGGCTAGTTTGGTGCTGTGTAGTGAATTTGTGAGCCGTGTCTTGTTTCTTGAGTGAACTTGGACGTGAGCTGCTGAATGTGTAGTGAGCTTCATTGCTGAGTGAGCTTGTGGGTGTTGAAATTATGTGTAATTTGAAATTTTCTATCTAAGTTGATGTGTAGTGAACTTCAATACAATTGAAGTGCAATGTGCTATCAAAGTTGTTGTGGAATCACAATGTGAAAGGTGGTTGAATGAACAATATTTTGTCAACAGATTGAATTCTTAGAGGGAACATATAAACTGCTCTTCTAACTAAATTTGGGCACACATCTGACAAAATTTGGGCATATATTGACAACATTTTGACAAAATTTGGGCATAGATTGACAACATTTTGATAGAGAGGAACATATAGCTGCAACTCGGGCACACATCTGACTAAATATGGGCACATTTTGATAGCACTTCTCTGAATTCTCAGAACTGAGACAACATATAACTGAAAATGCTTGAAAGATAGCATTGTTTAACGGAAGATAACAGAAAACACATCTAACTGAATTTTGTTTGACTGAACAACATATATGTATGACTGGATCTGCATGAAACACAACACATATCAACTGAAAATTCATGAAACACATCATATATCAACAGAAGTACATATTGTACGTTGGTGCAGCCACTTCATCCGGCCGTCGTATCGGGGCACCCATCCGCGCCACAAACCGCCTCCCGCGGTTGCATCTAGAGCCGATTCCTTCCTTCGCCATCCCCGGGGCACCCAGCAACCTGGCCTGCCGGCGATGATCACACCACCGCCTCCATAGCGCAGCGGCTCTGCTCCAAGCACGCACACAAACAGAACTCCACGAACAGAGGGGCGGAGGGCACATGAGACAGCTCTTGACAAACGCCAGGGAGGCGAACGAAAAAAGACAATCCAGTCGCACGATCCGCACCAGTTGCCCTCCAATCTTTTGTTTTTTCCACTGCTGGCGTGGCGGTCCTGGTGTATGCAATTTGTACACGGAGACGTATCCCAGGACCTATTGCCCAAGTTTGAGGATCGTATTGCCGTTCTATTTCCAACTTCCAGGACTGTATTGACGCCATTCGCGAGTTCTAGGATGGTTGTGGACATTGCCACCAACTTGCAGGACCATAAGTGATTGTGTTTTAACGCACACATAAAATATTACGATGATTCCATTGGTTGGGTTTCCAGAGAAATAACATTGCACTAATTAAATTCTGGTACAACAGTATGTGGTTATGCTTGGCAATTCTATGGGTAACATTTTGGAATGACCATATTGATCAATTCAAGAAACCAGTCTATAAACACTAAAGCCGAAGTCATTCAGATGTAAATCAAGCTATAAGCTTCAAATTTGTGTGTGAATCAACACAAAGAGAAGCATGACCATTCTACAATGTTTATATATTATTATCATCCTTCAAAAAGTCTAATGGAAAAATGAGATAAAAATAGAGAAAGAGGTCAGCACTAAGTAATCAAATGAAGGACAAATCTGTCCAATTGACAACCTCTCCCTCATGTAGTCAGTGGCCTTGAAGGGGATCTGCATATCATAGGATCAACTGGGATTTGTTAAATCAGAGTTATGTGTATCCAAATAAAGAGAATGCTGGAATAAGTAGGTTACATTTTGGTTTAACCTAATAGGCTTGCATAAACACTGCATATAATTTCAAATGAATAAAATATTTTTTATAGGTTCAAGGAGAACATAGTTGGTTAATCTTCAGAGTAAGTTTCAGCTACAGTAATTTGAAGGACCTTTAAAAACTAATTGTTGTGGTAATTAAAGAGTTGCAACTGTAGTTAAATTCATCAGATAATAATGGCATTCACGATAGCATAATTTTCAACTGTAATTAAATTCAGCTCGTGCCTCGCGCCGTCATAGTTGGTAATTAAATTCTACCTGCTTACCACGCCCACAGCTCGTGCCTCGCGCCGTCTTCATCTTTTTCGCTGCACTACTCCTCTACAATTGGGTTCTCCCAGCCGGCCAAATGTCAGTCTGCTGTTGTAGCTCGTACAGTCGCGCAGCTGCCCCTCCGCCTCCGGCGCCATCTGTAAGACCGGCGTCATTGCCACACCAGCCATTAACGCATACCATATGGAGACGTCCGCTCAACGATGGAGAACACGGAGGCTTATGTAGAGATTCATACAGTCGGAGATTTAAATGGTAGATAACTAATACTTGGTGACCTTTCCAAAACCTACTAACTAAAGTTGTGTCATCACAAGAAAATGTTGTGTTAGAAAATCAATATTAGTCACCCGTGATAATTTGATTGCAGGGGAAACAGAGCATCATTTTTGTAGACGGAAGGAGGAAATACCAAATCCAGTCTTTACTAAAATTGGGCATGCACTTTCAGTATTAAAAAACTAAAGTAGAATATGAAAGCTAGCGAATCTCAGTTCCTAACACAAACATCCATCGGTAAAATATGCAAAAAAAAAACACACAGAAGTAATACGACATAACCAACAGTGCGCAAAGAGATATACTACAGATATGATGTTCGTCAGTCAAGTAGGAATAGTACTTGCCTGAATATAAGAGGATTCTCATTGTGGTTGTTTCCTCCTGCGAGCAACTGATGGGCTATCTCATCTGTATCATCCCAAACAAAAGGAACTGAGCAAGAAACTTCTTGTCGGCGCCTGTTAGGCAGGTGTCCCATACCTAAACGCACGACAGAAATGATCTAGCACGTGAGTCAACTAAGATTGCCTGAACAAGCATACAAAGGTCGAGCACAAAGAGGGCATGAAAGCATATACACACACACACACACACCTCGTAGAACACACCTCAGGAGGTTCCCCTGGGAGAAACCGGCCTTGGAACGGGCATGACGTCGGCCAGCAGGCCTAAGGGCCGGCCGTGGCTGCGGGGCAAAGATCCAACAAACAGGGAGAGGTGGCCCCATGGGATCACGATCTGCTCCTCGCCAGGGACGGCTCTCCTGAAGCGCTTATCCCACTGGAGGTGGATGTGGGAATTGTAGCGAGTAGCTGGGAGCTAGTCGGCAAATTAATGTACTGAAAAACGACCCTCAACTAAACAGACAAATGTGACTATTTGCATACATTAAAACAAAAGTTTTTGCTCGTTGCTATCATGTTATGCTCAGGGTCAAAACTTCAAGCAAATACAGCTAACTGATGTTGTTCAATCCATCAAAAAAGAACCGATGTTGTTCAACCTTTACGGCTGTAACTTGTAAGTTCATATATGATCAAAACTAAAATGCAGCCCCAGCCCATGGGGCACGTGGAGTGCAGGGAAAGTGGCGGACGCGGGAGCTGCGATCTGTCAGGTGATTATAAGCGTTTTCCATGTCTTGTTGGTTTCCTGCTCCATCAGAAATACAGTTACAATTACTGCAAAAATGAGGAAAATGCAGAAGCATGTAGTCGATACACATGCAAGTGTAGCATGTGAAATACCACTACAGCTTACCTCACCGGACTGAACTATGATCTAGAGACCTTGATAGAAGTGCTCGGATTCTAATTAAGATCTCCAGCTATTGACTAATTCAATCGATTCAAGTTGTGTGTATTGTAAAAATTGTAGGTAAATATGTGAGCAAAGGTTGTCACCAATCCAAGTCCGTGTCCTTATGTTAACAGATCCTTGTAAATGTGTGAACAAACTGATGAGAGGTAAAAAGGAACGGTGTCTTAAAAAACTGGAAACCAAGTTCTTAGCCCCATTCCCCTTTATCTTGTTTTTACCTTGCTTCCGCTAATAAAAAGATTGTTTTCACATAAACAGTTCAAATGCACACTCTAATCTTTTCCTAAACCATCTCGTAATGGCAAAAGAATTGCATTCAGAGAAATCACATTTACCTCAGTACAGCACCCTGATCAAATAGTCATCTCCATCAATCTTGTAATGGCAAAAGAATTGCATTCAGAGAAATCACATTTACCTCAGTACAGCACCCTGATCAAATAGTCATCTCCATCAATCTCGTAATGGCAAAAGACTTGCATTCAGAGAAATCACATTTACCTCAGTACAGCACCCTGATCAAATAGTCATCTCCATCAATATAGACCAACCATCGTGCAAGGCACCTATAATTTACTCTGTTATCATCACAGCATGGAAAATCTGACGTGCAAAGAACATTATACTTGCATAACCTAATCACCATAAGTAGAACAATATTCTTCCGCGATCTCAGCATAAATTCAATTGCAACAGAATCAGAACCGACGCATTACATGATAGATCAAACAATTCCATGGTAAAGTTATTTGAAGCGAGTGTTTTTTCAGTGGAATACGTGTTTCATTTGGAGTGGAATTTTGAGATGCCTGCACATTGTACTATTTTCTGATGTATTATATCATATTCTTAGAAGCTAAATACAGTTTGGATATAAGACAAACACCATGAAGCTACCTATCATTGTGCTTTGCTTTCTCTACCTGCAGCTTTGTTTTCACCTCAGATCCGTAAGGAGGAGTGGAGACAGAGAATTGTACAGAGGGAAAAGATTTTCAGACACACTTGGCTTATCGCCAGACAACCCATTGAAGTATTAGCACAGAATGTGGAACTACAAATCACCATCTCCACTCCACCAGTAGTTCAAAATCTCTGGGGACTTTTAACCTGACACAACATATGCTAATATACCTATACATGTATCAGTTGTAATTTTAGCTAGCTAGGAGCAGAGGTAATGAGGAAGCAAGCTTGTTATTGCTGTACCTGGAACTAAGGCCAGATGAGAACCACCGCAGCAGCTGTTCCACATCCATTGTTCCCCACGCTGATGGTGGCCGTCTCGTCCACCGACGTCGCGCGTGAGACGTCGCTCCAATGTGTCCGGGAGGAGGGGCGGCTTGCCTGTCTCCGCGCACAGGTGTCAGCAGGTGCTCTCCACGAGAAACTATAGGCTGGACTGGGTCTCTGGGAGAGATGAGACCTCAGAGTGGGGCGAGCCGGAGAGTTCGGGACGGCGGCGAGATCTGGACTTCCATGGAGGTGGAGAGCACCGGGGAGCCTATGATCGGGACACCGTTTTGGGCCGGCGGCGGGGACCTACGATGGACGTAGCAAGGCGAAGGAGAAGAGGGCTGCGGATGGCCGGAGAGGAAGACCGGCCGCGCAGCCGCGTGTGGCGGCGGCGGCTCCGTCAGTGCGCATCGAGGAGAGCCCTCCTGTGCGTTTTCTGTCTGCCCAGATGCGTTTTTTCCTGTGCGTCAGGGTCAATAGCAAGTACAATAGGGGGCTCTCTGCAAAAACGAAACGTTTTCCTGTTTATCTTTCTCTAATAATAAAGCACGGATTGACTCCGTGGGTTCACCGTCACAATACGCTTCTTCCCCTGAGTTTACGCTTTCAGTTTTTTTCACCTATATCTTTCCCTAATAATAAAGCACGGATTGACTCCGTGGGTTCACCGTCACAATACGCTTCTTCCCCTGAGTTTACGCTTTCAGTTTTTTTCACCTATATTATTTTCTACATCCGATGTGGTACTATTCATGTGATCATGTACCTATAGTTTTTCGTCCGTCTACCCATCCATTGTTGTATGTCGTTTCTCACTCGTCCGTCGTGCAAAACCGGAAGTTGCTTACTTGGAAAACCAGCGATCGACTACACCGTGACTGAAAAGGTTATGACTCAGGATTCCGTAAATTTTCTATGCTCATATATAAATATACGGCCAGACACGCACGCGTCGCTTCTGGGTTTCACGCGAACCATTGGACGGAAGCAGTGGCGGCGTGACAAATAAAAAGAAGGAAGCGGCGGCGGCGTGACGCAGTTCGGATCTCACAGGACACGAGCCGGCCGGCTTGGTTACGAGGCTCAGGGCTTCTCGCCGCCACTGCCGCCCCCTGATGTACATGGCGTACGGGTGGTTGCAGTCTGCTACACTCCAGCGATTCCCGTGATTCCGACGGCGTGCTCCTCTGCATCCTCGGTCGCCTCCTCCTGAACATCTGCCCATCTCGCTTCACCAGGCCATGCCCGGAGCAAGCGGCACGCCAAGGCAGCCTTGATCCCTCTTTCTTGTGGCCAATGGGGGAATCCATGCCGGGGAGCAACATGCACCAATGGAGTTCCTGCAGAGCAGAGCACGGAGACCATGGTGGCCGTCACGATCGCCGTGACCGCTGGCGCCGGATTTCCTCCTCCGGCAGCAAAAAAAGGTTCGCGCGCGCCAACTCCTACAGATAGTGTGCGGGTTCTTTGGATCGAGTACAGATTTGCGAAATTTGTTGTGGATTTTGTGAGATTGATATACCTGAGGCGTAGCCATCTGTGTCTTTGATTATCCATGAAGCTGCTCAATATAGATGTGTTTTTTTTCGTCTGGATACATGCACCAGTTCCGCTCAGGACTGTACTGATTCATACTTTCGAGGTAATTTAGGTGAACCCGGGTGATTAAATTTTGTCGTACTTCCATGCATGATCCCCTCTCTCAGTTTCTCTAGCGATGTGTTGCTTCTGTGTTTTGTTGGTGGCACCAGACCAATTCATCTCTACCACATGACCTGATGCTCTGTATTTTTTGGGACTTATTTGTCTTCTGGAAGAAGCTAGCTTTGACGGATTTAGGTGTGATTTATCTAGAAAAGGAAAACTATACGAGGCAAGCCAACGGCAAGAAAGACAAACAGGATGACGCCGGACTGTTGGAAGCTGACATGCTGGATCCATGGCGGGCTGGTGCTTTGCAGATGAACCGACTAAGAGATTTGTGCGCTGGCCCAACAAGAAGGTGCAGCGCTATTCTACACTCTTCTCAAAGTAATAGCTTATTGGATGCATACATCATCTGTTTTTCTTCCATTGACTCAGAACTACCTATTTATAAAGTAGTAATGCTTTTCCATGTCAGGGACATGTCGCTGACCTCTACGAGCGAGCGACGGTGGTGAGAGTCTGCAATAGAGAACGGACTTGAAAACGGTGTCCACAAATTGCATTGTCAGAGGCGGTACCTTGTAGAGGCAAGGCCTATGGGGGCGGCATCTAGGCCTTGATGACGGCAACGGTAAGGTGTACATTAGGTACAAAGCTACACAACCTCACCTTCTATCTCGAGTTCTCAACAAAGACGGGTCAGGCACCAGCTTCATCATACACAGGTATGAGATTTATTATCTCGCCACTCCCGGACACAGGACACCATACTCATCCGCAACCCTCGCTGACCAACAGGTTGTTCTTCCGGTGCAAAAGCACCAAAGTCGAGTTATGTCACCACCATGATGATGAACGGCGACCCGTCTTTGAAAATCAAACGAGCGGAAGCAGAATGACTCTTTTTATACCATAAGTAACATTTTATCTCCAGGATTTTATCGACTTTCTCGGCTCCAATCGCCCTTAGAATGCTCTTTTTTTATATATTTCTATATTTCCTCCTCAATACCCGTCGGTATTGCATGTCGGATGTGCCATTGCTTATAGCGACAATCTTGAATTGGGGGACAGAGATAATGGGTGGAATAAGAAGAAGAAAAGTGAGTTAAACGTCAACAAAAGTTGGCAATGCTATCTGACATGTCCGAGGATCCTAAAGATACATATTTGACATGTTTGATAATATTGCACAATTAGAATATCTATGCCTTCGAGCCTGATTCTCAGGCCTTGCATTCTCCCGTTGCAATGCACGGGCTCTTTTGCTAGTAACACCTAAAAAAGTACTATGGGTTGAATACCCAAAACATCAGTGACTTTTATGCAAAAAGGCCGCGACGGTGAACCCGACAGAGTCAATCCGTGCTTTATTATTAGGGAAAGATATAGCAGAGAATCCAAATGCGGTGTAACTGAAGCCCTCCGATTCATATCGGACGACCTAGATAAAAAGGCTTAGCGGAGTCCAAATAAGAAACCGAAGATATTTGGGGATGTTAGAGCTTGATCCGGATCCATCGGTAATGACAGCCTGGTTCGGTTCGGGGAAGTTTTGGACGCGCACGCAAGGGGGTTGTGTGCACTGTGCAGAGAGGCTCAAACAGTCGGACAAAAAAAGAATGGTTGGTCTCGAAAGGGACAATGAAGGCAACGGGGAGAAGCGGGAACTATGAACTGATGCAAGTTTTGAAAAAATGACGGCAACGGAGTGCTGATGCAATGCGAATGATGAGATGATGAATGCAGCAAACAAATAAATCACACTGCGAAACTCGAAATACATGGAAGGCACTGGAGCGTCGGTCTTGGGCTGTTACAAGCAGTGGAATAACGTAAAGGTAAGGGTGAGGAATTTGAAACCAGGTTGGCTCGGTGAAGACAACAATTTGGTAGACCAGTTCCAGTTGTTGTATCAACTGTATGTCTGGTTGAGGTGGCTGAGTCGCAACTCAGAGAACACATAGTCCTCACTGTATTCCTCTTGAGCAAAGGTCACTTAGGCCTCACCCAATCACTCATGGTAAGTCTTCAAGGTTGACTTCCAAAACCTTCACAGACTTGTTCACCGGCACACCACAATGACTCTTGGTGTACTCAGAACTTGAGGCCTAACCGTCTGGAAGAATGACAGTCTTCAAAGGAAACAGGTGTCAGATCACATAGATCAATCTCTTCAGTGATGCTCAATCACTATGGCTCTGGGTCTTTTCCTCACTTAGGATTCTCTCAAAGTCGTCAGAGGACGGGTTGCTCTCAAATGAGAAGTGTCAAGTTCTCTCGGAGCATCCAACCAACAAGTGGTTGTGGGACAGCTATTTATATCCAGGGGCAACCCAACATGAATAGTCATAAATGCCCTTCTCTGATTCGGCTGTTGTTAGGATAAGGATCCACTCGACAGCTGGCCCACAACGCAGCAACGGTCAGAATTTGAACTCTCAAATTCGTCGGGGCGCTCAATTTCCTCACTTTTAGGCAGATCACACTAGCGAAATCCTAACTCTTTAGCGTGACCAAATTCGTGAGGGACCAGATGAAATTCATTAGTGTCACTAGCAAATTCGTCAGCTATAGTGGAGATTTCCAAAGGCTTCACTTGAAGCGGCTAGAGTGGTATAGGTTTGAGCATCACTTTGGAAATATTAAATATGTTTCACCTAGACCCCCTTTAACAGTACAGTTTTTCCTATGACTCAAATAAGAAGAAAGAAACTATGAAAACAAAAGTCTTCAAGCTTCTAGTCTTCACATCAAATTATTCAAAGGCCGTACCAATTTCATCACCAAATTCTTCACTTGAAGAAAACCATTTTTAGGGGTCGTCTTCCATGTGTTAAACCAAATCTTCATGGACTCTGTCTTGTGTGTATAATCACAAACACATTAGTTCCTCAACCTATTTGTCTTCAATACTCCAAAACCACTAAGGGGGCACTTGATGCACTTACACACACCATCGACTCTTTTAATGCTATGGGAAATTTAGTAGGATCACCACCTACTATTATTAATGAAACGACATTGACTTTGGAACATGTTATGCAGAGATTGGAAGCTATTGGAAATAAAATGCCTACCATAGAACACATTGAAAATCTAGATAAAAAGATTCATAATCAAGTAACTCAATTTGGATCAAAGGTAGGAACTACATGGAAGATGCTAAAAGATAAGGAACCTATAATTAATGAGAGAATAGAACAAAGTCCTTCTAGAATTGATTAGTTGGAAGAAGTTATTAATAATTTGGGTTTCGCTTTTTCTTCCATTAAAACTATTAAAAGAACTCCTACTAGTAAGAATCCTAAGTATATGTAGGTTCCTAAGAATAGAGGTGCCACACCTAGGAATGATGAAGATCTTAAAATGATTAGTGTGCACCCCAACTTCATTGATTTGATAAAGGAACCCATTGTTGAAAACAAATTTCTTAACTTTGTCCTAGGAGTGTGATTATTAAAAATATGTATGCTAAACCTCCTAGGTAGCAGGGATCTATAATTGAGGAGTTGGATGCTAAGGATGACAATATTTGAAACTATGCATCACGCCTAGCTAGAGCTAGGCGTAAAACAGTAGCGCTTGTTGGGAGGCAACCCAATAGTTATCTTACTTTTCTTGTTTACTTTTCTATGTTTGAGTGTTAACACAATTATGCTACTTTTATGATTGTGTTTTTATGTTTTAGTTAGTGTTTGTTCCAAGTAAAGCCTTTGGGATGATTTGGTTGATAGTTGGCTTGATTTTGTGAAAAAACAGAAACTTTTGCGCCCAGTTCTGGAATTTTCATAATTCACTGGACGTAATAAAATTCTCAATTTTTTACACATGATTGATATACAAATTTCCCATGTTCTCCTAAGTTTTCGGAAGTTTTTGATGAGGCTCAGGGCTTCTCGCCGCCACTGCCGCCCCCTGATGTACATGGCGTACGAGTGGTTGCAGTCTGCTACACTCCAGCGATTCCAGTGATTCTGACGGCGTGCTCCTCTGCATCCTCGGTCGCCTCCTCCTGAACATCTGCCCATCTCGCTTCACCAGGCCATGCCCGAAGCAAGCGGCACGCCAAGGCAGCCTTGATCCCTCTTTCTTGTGGCCAATGGGGGAATCCATGCCGGGGAGCAACATGCACCAATGGAGTTCCTGCAGAGCAGAGCACGGAGACCATGGTGGCCGTCACGGTCGCCGTGACCGCTGGCGCCGGATTTCCTCCTCCGGCAGCAAAAAAAGGTTCGCGTGCGCCAACTCCTACAGATAGTGTGCGGGTTCTTTGGATCGAGTACAGATTTGGGAAATTTGTTGTGGATTTTGTGAGATTGATATACCTGAGGCGTAGCCATCTGTGTCTTTGATTATCCATGAAGCTGCTCAATATAGATGTGTTTTTTTTCGTCTGGATACATGGCCCAGTTCCGCTCAGGACTGTACTGATTCATATTTTCGAGGTAATTTAGGTGAACCCGGGTGATTAAATTTTTTCGTACTTCCATGCATGATCCCCTCTCTCAGTTTCACTAGCGATGTGTTGCTTCTGTGTTTCGTTGGTGGCACCAGACCAATCATCTCTACCACATGACCTGATGCTCTGTATTTTTTGGGACTTATTTGTCTTCTGGAAGAAGCTAGCTTTGACGGATTTAGGTGTGATTTATCTAGAAAAGGAAAACTGTACGAGGCAAGCCAACGGCAAGAAAGACAAACAGGATGACGCCAGACTGTTGGAAGCTGACATGCTGGATCCATGGCGGGCTGGTGCTTTGCAGATGAACCGACTAAGAGATTTGTGCGCTGGCCCAACAAGAAGGTGCAGCGCTATTCTACACTCTTCTCAAAGTAATAGCTTATTGGATGCATACATCATCTGTTTTTCTTCCATTGACTCAGAACTACCTATTTATAAAGTAGTAATGCTTTTCCATGTCAGGGACATGTCGCTGACCTCTACGAGCGAGCGATGGTGGTGAGAGTCTGCAATAGAGAACGGACTTGAAAACGGTGTCCACGAATTGCATTGTCAGAGGCGGTATCTTGTAGAGGCAAGGCCTATGGGGGCGGCATCTAGGCCTTGATGACGGCAACGGTAAGGTGTACATTAGGTACAAAGCTACACAACCTCACCTTCTATCTCGAGTTCTCAACAAAGACGGGTCAGGCACCAGCTTCATCATACGCAGGTATGAGATTTATTATCTCCCCACTCCCGGACACAGGACACCATACTCATCCGCAACCCTCGCTGACCAACAGGTTGTTCTTCCGGTGCAAAAGCACCAAAGTCGAGTTATGTCACCACCATGATGATGAACGGCGACCCGTCTTTGAAAATCAAACGAGCAGAAGCAGAATGACTCTTTTTATACCATAAGTAACATTTTATCTCCAGGATTTTATCGACTTTCTCGACTCCAATCGCCCTTAGAATGCTCTTTTTTATATATATTTCTATATTTCCTCCTCAATACCCGTCGGTATTGCATGTCGGATGTGCCATTGCTTATAGCGACAATCTTGAATTGGGGAACAGAGATAATGGGTGGAATAAGAAGAAGAAAAGTGAGTTAAACGTCAACAAAAGTCGGCAATGCTATCTGACATGTACTAGGATCCTAAAGATACATATTTGACATGTTTGATAATATTGCACAATTAGAATATCTATGCCTTCGAGCCTGATTCTCAGGCCTTGCATTCTCCCGTTGCGACGCACGGGCTCTTTTGCTAGTAACACCTAAAAAAGTACTGCGGGTTGAATACCCAAAACATCAGTGACTTTTATGCAAAAAGGCCGCGACGGTGAACCCGACAGAGTCAATCCGTGCTTTATTATTAGGGAAAGATATAGCAGAGAATCCAAATGCGATGTAACTGAAGCCCTCCGATTCATATCGGACGACCTAGATAAAAAGGCTTAGCGGAGTCCAAATAAGAAACCGAAGATATTTGGGGATGTTAGAGCTTGATCCGGATCCATCGGTAATGACAGCCCGGTTCGGTTCGGGGAAGTTTCGGACGCACACGCAAGGGGGTTGTGTGCACTGTGCAGAGAGGCTCAAACAGTCGGACAAAAAAAGAATGGTTAGTCTCGAAAGGGACAATGAAGGCAACAGGGAGAAGCGGGAACTATGAACTGATGCAAGTTTTGAAAAAATGACGGCAACGGAGTGCCGATGCAATGCGAATGATGAGATGATGAATGCAGCAAACAAATAAATCACACTGTGAAACTCGAAATACATGGAAGGCACTGGAGCGTCGGTCTCGGGCTATTACAAGCAGTGGAATAACGTAAAGGTAAGGGTGAGGAATTTGAAACCAGGTTGGCTCGGTGAAGACAACAATTTGGTAGACCAGTTCCAGTTGTTGTATCAACTGTATGTCTGGTTGAGGTGGCTGAGTCGCAACTCAGAGAACACATAGTCCTCACTGTATTCCTCTTGAGCAAAGGTCACTTAGGCCTCACCCAATCACTCATGGTAAGTCTTCAAGGTTGACTTCCAAAACCTTCACAGACTTGTTCGCCGGCACACCACAATGACTCTTGGTCTACTCAGAACTTGAGGCCTAACCATCTGGAAGAATGACAGTCTTCAAAGGAAACAGGTGTCAGATCACATAGATCAATCTCTTCAGTGATGCTCAATCACTATGGCTCTGGGTCTTTTCCTCACTTAGGATTCTCTCAAAGTCGTCAGAGGACGGGTTGCTCTCAAATGAGAAGTGTCAAGTTCTCTCGGAGCATCCAACCAACAAGTGGTTGTGGGACAGCTATTTATATCCAGGGGCAACCCAACATGAATAGTCATAAATGCCCTTCTCTGATTCGGCTGTTGTTAGGATAAGGATCCACTCGACAGCTGGCCCACAACGCAGCAACGGTCAGAATTTGAACTCTCAAATTCGTCGGGGCGCTCAATTTCCTCACTTTTAGGCAGATCACACTGGCGAAATCCTAACTCTTTAGCGTGACCAAATTCGTGAGGGACCAGATGAAATTCATTAGTGTCACTAGCAAATTCATCAGCTATAGTGGAGATTTCCAAAGGCTTCACTTGAAGCGGCTAGAGTGGTATAGGTTTGAGCATCACTTTGGAAATATTAAATATGTTTCACCTAGACCCCCTTTAACAGTACAGTTTTTCCTATGACTCAAATAAGAAGAAAGAAACTATGAAAACAAAAGTCTTCAAGCTTCTAGTCTTCACATCAAATTATTCAAAGGCCGTACCAATTTCATCACCAAATTCTTCACTTGAAGAAAACCATTTTTAGGGGTCGTCTTCCATGTGTTAAACCAAATCTTCATGGACTCTGTCTTGTGTGTATAATCACAAACACATTAGTTCCTCAACCTATTTGTCTTCAATACTCCAAAACCACTAAGGGGGCACTTGATGCACTTACACACACCATCGACTCTTTTAATGCTATGGGAAATTTAGTAGGATCACCACCTACTATTATTAATGAAACGACATTGACTTTGGAACATGTTATGCAGAGATTGGAAGCTATTGGAAATAAAATGCCTACCATAGAACACATTGAAAATCTAGATAAAAAGATTCATAATCAGGTAACTCAATTTGGATCAAAGGTAGGAACTACATGGAAGATGCTAAAAGATAAGGAACCTATAATTAATGAGAGAATAGAACAAAGTCCTTCTAGAATTGATTAGTTGGAAGAAGTTATTAATAATTTGGGTTTCGCTTTTTCTTCCATTAAAACTATTAATAGAACTCCTACTAGTAAGAATCCTAAGTATATGTAGGTTCCTAAGAATAGAGGTGCCACACCTAGGAATGATGAAGATCTTAAAATGATTAGTGTGCACCCCAACTTCATTGATTTGATAAAGGAACCCATTGTTGAAAACAAATTTCTTAACTTTGTCCTAGGAGTGTGATTATTAAAAATATGTATGCTAAACCTCCTAGGTAGCAGGGATCTATAATTGAGGAGTTGGATGCTAAGGATGACAATATTTGAAACTATGCATCACGCCTAGCTAGAGCTAGGCGTAAAACAGTAGCGCTTGTTGGGAGGCAACCCAATAGTTATCTTACTTTTCTTGTTTACTTTTCTATGTTTGAGTGTTAACACAATTATGCTACTTTTATGATTGTGTTTTTATGTTTTAGTTAGTGTTTGTTCCAAGTAAAGCCTTTGGGATGATTTGGTTGATAGTTGGCTTGATTTTGTGAAAAAACAGAAACTTTTGCGCCCAGTTCTGGAATTTTCATAATTCACTGGACGTAATAAAATTCTCAATTTTTTACACATGATTGATATACAAATTTCCCATGTTCTCCTAAGTTTTTGGAAGTTTTTGAAGTTACGAAAGTATTGTGTTTGTTCAGATCATTACAAATTGTTCTATTTTTTACAGATCCAGTTTTCCTTGCATAGTTTGCTTGTTTTAATGATGCTATGGATTATATCGAGGGGTATAAGTCATGGATAAGTTAAAATATAGTAGGTATTATGCAATAATAAAATATGAATGGGTTCATCATAGTACTTAAAGTTATGATTTGCTTGTTATACTAAGGATCTCATGAGGTTTTCCGTTGAGTTTTGTGTGCTAAAGTTTTCATGTTTTGGGTGAGATCACGATGGATGAGGAATAAGGATCGGGAAGACCCTAAGCTTGGGGATGCCCAAGGCACCCCAAGGTAATATTCAAGGATAAAAAAGCATCTAAGCTTGGGGATACCTCGGATGGCATCCCCTCTTTCGTCTACAATCCATCGGTATACTACTTGGAGCTATATTTTTATTCATCACATGATATGAGTTTTGCTTGGAGTGTCTTGTATTATACTAGTCTTTGCTTTTTTCCACAATCATTGTTTGTTGCACACACCTTTTGAGAGGGACACACATTTATTCACGAATTGTTAGAATACTCTATGTGCTTCACTTATATATTTTGAGCTAGGCAGCTGCTCTAGTGCTTCACTTATATCTTTTAGGGCATGGCGGTGGTTATATTTTAAAGATGTAGTTGCACTCTAATGCTTCACTTATATCTTTTTGAGAGTCTAATAAATAGTAATGGCAATATGCATGTGCTATGAAATTGGTCCTGATATGATATGTATTCAAGAGGGATATAATAAAAACTTTCACGTAGATAATTGAATATGATAAGTTTGATTCCTTACCATAGTTTTGTGATATTGAGATGGTTATATGTGGGAGGTACTCGTAAATGATTGTGGTTTAGTAAGAATATTGGTGTTAAGGTTTGTGATTCCCGAAGCATGCACGTATAGTCTCTAGTTATGCTATGAGGTTGGAGCATGATTTATTATTGAGTGTGCTACTTCTTGAGCTTGCGTTGATTTTTCCCTTGAAGAGGAAAGGGTGATGCAGCAAAGTAGAGATAAGTATTTCCCTCAGTTAAGAACCAAGGTATCAATCCAGTAGGAGGCACAAGCAAGTCTCCAATCTATGCACCTGCACAAACTAACAAACACTTGCACACAACGCGAAAAAGGGGTTGTCAATCCCTTCACAGTCACGAACAAGAGTGAGATATAATAGAGATGGGTATAAAAGATAAATAAAAGAGCAAACTAAAGTAAATATAAATAAATTGTAGCAAGGTATTTTTGGGTTTTTTGGTTTATAGATCTAAAAATATACGATGGAAAATAGACCCGGGGGCCATACGTTTCACTAGAGGCTTCTCTCTTGAAAGAAAACATACGGTGGGTAAACAAATTACTGTTGAGCAATTGATAGAAAAGCGCAAAGTTATGATGATATCTAAGGCAATGATCATGAATATAGGCATCACGTCCGTGACAAGTAGACCGAAATGATTCTGCATCTACTACTATTACTCCACACATCGACCGACTCATGCCTGCATCTAGAGTATTAAGTTCATAAGAACAGAGCAACGCTTTAAGTAAGATGACATGATGTAGAGGGATAAACTCAAGCAATATGATATAAACCCCATCTTTTTATCCTTGATGGCAACAATACAATACAATACGTGCCTCGCTACCCCTTCTGTTATGGGTGAGGACACCGCAAGATTGAACCCAAAACTAAGCACCTCTCCCATTGCAAGAAAAACCAATCTAGTTGGCCAAACCAAACCGATAGTTCGAAGATAAATACAAAGATATCTTAATCATGCATAAAAGAGTTCAGAGAAGACTCAAATAATATTCACAGTTAATCTGATCATAAATCCACAATTCATCGGATCTCAACAAACACACCGCAAAATAAGATTACATCGGATAGAACTCCAAGAACATCAAGGAGAACATGGTATTGAAGATCAAAGAGAGAGATGAAGCCATCTAGCTACTAGCTATGGACCCATAGGTCTGTGGCAAGCTACTCATGCATCATCGAAAGGGCAACAAGGTTGATGTAGAGGCTCTCCGTGATCAAATCCCCCTCTGGCAGGGTCCCGAAAAAGGCCCCAAGATGGGATCTCACGGGAACAAAAGCTTGCGGCGGCAGAAAAGTATTTTGGTGGACACTTCTGATGTTTGGGGAATATTTCTGAATTTATAGAGGTGGAATTAGGGTTGGAGGACACCCGAGGGGCCCTCAAGCCCTCAGGGCGCGCCCTAGAGGCTTTTGGCCTCCTCGGGACTCTTCTGGCCCTCTCTCCAAGTCACGTAGGTGTCTTCTGGTCCAAGAAAAATCATCGTAAAGTTTTATTCCGTTTGGGCTCCATTTGATATTCCTTTTCTGTAAAAGTCAAAAACAAGGAAAAAACAGAAACTGGCACTGGGCTCTAGGTTAATAGGTTAGTCCCAAAAATATTATAAAATAGCATATTAATGCATATAAATCATCCAAAACAGATAATATAATTGCATGGAACTATAAAAAATTATAGATACGTTGGAGACGTATCAAGCATCCCCAGGCTTAATTCCTACTCGTCCTCGAGTAGGTAAATGATAAATACATAATTTTTGATGTGGAATGCTACCTAACATATTTATCAATGCAATCTTCTTTATTGTGGCAAGAATACTCAGATCCATAAGATTCAAAACAAAAGTTTAATATTGACATAAAAACAATAATACTTCAAGCATACTAATAAAGCAATCATGTCTTCTCAAAATAACATGGCCAAAGAAAGTTATCCCTATAAAATCATATAGTTTGGCTATGCTCCATCTTCATCACACAAAGTATTTCATCGTGCACAACCCTGATGACAAGCCAAGCAATTGTTTCATACTTTTGGTGTTCTCAAACTTTTTCAACTTTCATGCAATACATGAGCGTGAGCCATGGATATAGCACTATAGGTGGAATAGAATATGGTGGTTGTGGAGAAGACAAAAAGAAGGAGAAAGTCTCACATCAACTAGGAAAATTAATGGGCTATGGAGATGCCCATCAATTGATATCGATGCAAGTGAGTAGGGATTGCCATGCAACGGATGCACTAGAGCTATAAGTGTATGAAAGCTCAAAAAGAAACTAAGTGGGTGTGCATCCTACTTGCTTGCTCACGAAGACCTAGGGAAATTTGAGGAAGCCCACCATTGGAATATACAAGCCAAGTTCTATAATAAAAAATTCCCACTAGTATATAAAAGTGACAAAATAGGAGACTCTCTATCATGAAGATCATGGTGCTACTTTGAACCACAAGTGTGGAAAAAGGATAGTAACATTGTCCCTTCTCTCATTTCTCTCTTTTTTTTACTTTTCTCTTTTTTTTGGACTTCTTTGGCCTCTTTTATTTTTTTATAAAGTCCGAAGACTCATCCCAACTTGTGAGGGAATCATAGCTTCCATCATGCTTTCCTCACATGGGACAATGCTTTAATAATGATAATCATCACACTTTTATTTACTTACAGCTCAAGAATTACAACTCGATACTAGAACAAAATATGACTCTATATGAATGCCTCCGGCGATGTACCGGGATGTGCAATGATCAAGAGTGACATGTACAAAAAATATGAATGGTGGCCTTGCCACAAATACTATGCCAACTACATGATCATGCAAAGCAATATGACAATGATGGTGCGTGTCATAATAAAACAGAATGGTGGAAGTTGCATGGCAATATATCTCGAAATGGCTATGGGAATGCCATAATAGGTAGGTATGGTGGCTGTTTTTGAGGAACGATATATGGTGGGTTTAATGCACCGGTGAAAGTTGCACGGTACTAGAGAGGCTAGCAATGGTGGAAGGGTGAGAGTGCGTATAATCCATGGACTCAACATTAGTCATAAAGAACTCATATACTTATTGCAAAAATTTATTAGACATCAAAACAAAGTACTACACGCATGCTCCTAGGGGGATAGATTGGTAGGAAAAGACCATCGCTCATCCCCGACCGCCACTCATAAGGAAGACAATCAAAAAATAAATCATCCTCCGACTTCATCACATAACGGTTCACCATACGTGCATGCTATGGGAATCACAAATTTTAACACAAGTATTTCTACCAATACACGATTACTCACTAGCATGACTCTAATATCACCATCTTCATATCTCAAAACAAATGCAAGGAATCAAACTTCTCATCTTATTCAATGCTCTTTATATGAAAGTTTTTATTATATCCCTCTTGGATGCCCATCATATTAGGACTAAATTCATAACCTAAGCAAATTACCATGCTGTTTAAGACTCTCAAAATAATATAAGTGAAGCATGATATTTCATCAATTTCTATAAAATAAAGCCACCACCGTGCTCAAAATGATATAAGTGAAGCACTAGAGCAAAACTGCCTAGCTCAAAACATATAAGTGAAGCACATAGGTATTCTAATAAATTCATGATTAATGTGTGTCCCTCTCAAAAGGTGTGTTCAGCAAGGATGATTGTGTCAAAATAAAAAGCAAAGACTCATATCATACAAGACGCTCCAAGCAAAACACATATCATCTCGTGAATAAAAATATAGCCTCAAGTAAATTTACCAATGGATTGAAGACAAAAGAGGGGATGCCATCCGGGGCATCCCCAAGCTTAGATGCTTGGTTGTCCTTGAATATTACCTTGGGGTGCCTTGGTCATCCCCAAGATTAGGCTCTTGCCACTCCTTATTCGATAGTGCATCAAATCTTTACCCAAAACTTGAAAACTTCACAACACAAAACTCAACAGAAAACTCATAAGATCCGTTAGTATAATAAAATAAATCACCACTTTAGGTGCTGTTGTGAACTCATTCTAAATTTATATTGGTGTTATATCTACTGTATTCCAACTTCTGCATGGTTCATTCCCCCCGATACTACCCATAGAATCATCAAAATAAGCAAACAACACATAGAAAAGAGAATCTGTCAAAAACAGAACAGTCTGTAGTAACCAGAATATTAATCATACTTATGTAACTCCAAAAATTCTTAAAAATTAGTAAAAAATATTAAATTCATATATAAATCTTGTGTAAAAAACTCAGAATTTTTCCACGCGCCAGTGAATTTAAACAATTCTGTTACTGGACGCAAAAGTTTCTGTTTTTCAGCAAAACCAAATCAACGATATACCAAAGCATCCCAAAGGTCTCGCTTGGCTCAAACACTAATTAAAACACCAAAACACAATTACTACAGAGGTAATAATTTGTATTTATTAAAAAACAGAACCAAAAACAAAAAACATAAAAATAAAATTGGGTTGCCTCCCAACAAGCGCTATTGTTTAACGCCCCTAGCTAGGCATAAAACATAGATCTAGGTATTGTCATCTTTGGTATGCAAACCATAAGAAGCCCTCATAATAGATTCATATGGAAAATTAATTTTATTTCTTGGAAAGTGTTCCATGCCCTTCCTTAATGGAAATTGAAATCTATGTTTCCTTCTTTCATATCAATAATTGCACCAATCATCCTAAGGAAAGGTCTACCAAGAATAATAGGACATGTAGGATTGCAATATATATCAAGCACAATAAAATCTATGGGCACATAATTCCTATTTGCAACAATAAGAACATCATTAATCCTTCCCATAGGTTTCTTAATAGTGGAATCCGCTATATGCAAATTTAAAGAACAATCATCAAGTTTATGGAAACCTAGCACATCACATAAAGTTTTCGGAATCGTGGAAACGCTAGCACCCAAATCACACAAAGCATTGCACTCATAATCTTTAATTTTAATCTTAATAGTAGGTTATCACTCATCATAAAGCTTTCTAGGGATAGAAACTTCCAACTCAAGTTTTTCTTCAAAAGATTTCATCATAGCATCAACAATATGTTTAGTAAAAGGTTTATTTTGATTATAACATGAGGTGAATTTAACATGGATTGCAACAAGGAAATACAATCTATCAAATAACAATTATCATAATTAAAGTCCTTAAAATCCAAAAGAGTGGGTTCATCGCTACTTAAAGTTTTGACCTCTCCAATCCCACTTTTATCAAATTTTTCATTAAGATCTTTAAACTCCAAATTATTGGGACGCCTTCTAGCTAAAGTTGACTCATCTCCAGTCCCATCTTTATCAATATTTATATTGGAAAACAAAGATTCAATAGGAGTCACACCAATCACTTTAAGATCTTCGTCATTATTATCGCAAAAACTAGAAGAACACGCTTTTATAAACCAATCTCGCTTAGCACGCATCCTAGCGGTTCTTTCTTTGCATTCATCCATAGAAATTTTAATAGCTTTCAGATATTCATTAATATCATGCTTGGGTGGCATAAATCTAATCTTCAAAGAATCAATCTCAACAGAAATCTTATCAACGTTTCTAGCCAAATCATCAATCTTAAACAATTTTTCTTCTACCATAGCATTGAAATTCTTTTGAAAATTAATGAAATCTTTAATATTATTATCAAGATCAGAGGGTATTTTATTATAATTTCCATAATAATTGTTGTAGGAATTACCATAATTATTAGAGGAATTACTAGGAAATGGCCTAGGGTTGAAATTACCTCTATACACGTTATTACCAAAATTGTTCCTACCAACAAAATTCACATCCATAGATTCATTATTATTCTCAATCAAAGTGGACAAAGGCATATCATTACGATCAATAGGAGCACTCTTACTAGCAAACAATTTCATAAGTTCATCCATCTTTCCACTCAAAGTATTAATTTCTTCAATCGCATGCACTTTTTTACTAGTGGAAGATCTTTCGGTATGCCATTGAGAGTAATTTGCCATAATATTATCTAGGAGTTTAGTAGCTTCTCCTAATGTAATTTCCATAAAAGTACCTCCCGCAGCGGAACCTAAAAGATTTCTAGATGCAAAATTCAATCTGGCATAAAATTATTGTATGATCATCCATAAACTTAAACCATGAGTAGGGCAATTTCTTATCATCAATTTCATCCTCTCCCAAGATTGTGCAACATGTTCATGATCAAGTTGCTTAAAATTCATTATATCGTTCCTAAGGGAGATGATTTTAGCGGGAGGAAAATACTTGGAAATAAAAGCATCTTTACACTTATTCCATGAATCAATACTATTTTTAGGCAAAGATGAAAACCAAGTTTTAGCACGATCTCGTAGTGAGAACGGAAATAGCTTCAATTTAACAATATCATTATCGATATCTTTTTTCTTTTGCATATCACACAACTCAACGAAAGTATTTAGATGGAATGCGACATCTTCACTAGGAAGGCCAGAAAATTGTTCTTTCAAAACAAGATTCAACAAAGCGGCATTAATTTCATAAGATTCCGCACTAGTGGTGGGAGCAATCGGAGTACTAATAAAATCATTATTATTGGTGTTGTAAAAGTCACACAACTTGGTGTTTTCTTGAGACATCATGACAAACCAAGCAATCTAGCACACAAGCAAACGAAAAGCAAACAAAAAGACGAATGAAAGAAGGGCGAATAAAAAGGCAAATATTTTTGTGTTTTTCTGAAAACATTTTAGAAGTGGGGGAGAGGAAAACGAGAGGCAAATGGTAAATAATGTAAGTGCAAGAGATGAGAGTTTGTGATGGGTACTTGGTAGGCTTGATGTAGAACCTCCCCGGCAACGGCGCCAGAAATTCTTCCTCCTACTTCTTGAGCTTGTGTTGATTTTTTCCTTGAAGAGGAAAGGGTGATGCAACAAAGTAGAAATAAGTATTTCCCTTAGTTAAGAACCAAGGTATCAGTCCAGTAGGAGGCACAAGCAAGTCTCCAATCTATGCACCTACACAAACTAACAAACACTTGCACACAACGTGAAAAAGGGGTTGTCAATCCCTTCACGGTCACGAACAAGAGTGAGATCTAATAGAGATGGGTATAAAAGATAAATAAAAGAGCAAACTAAAGTAAATATAAATAAATTGCAACAAGGTATTTTGGGTTTTTTTGGTTTATAGATCTGAAACTATATGATGGAAAATAGACCCGGGGGCCATAGGTTTCACTAGAGGCTTCTCTCTTGAAAGAAAACATACGGTGGGTAAACAAATTACTGTTGAGTAATTGATAGAAAAGCACAAAGTTATGACTATATCTAAGGCAATGATCATGAATATAGGCATCATGTCCGTGACAAGTAGACCGAAACGATTCTGCATCTACTACTATTACTCCACACATCGACCGACTCCTGCCTACATCTAGAGTATTAAGTTCATAAGAATAGAGCAACGCTTTAAGTAAGATGACATGATGTAGAGGGATAAACTCAACCAATACAATATAAACCCCATCTTTTTATCCTCGATGGCAACAATACAATACATGCCTCGCTACCCCTTCTGTCACTAGGTGAGGACACCGCAAGATTGAACCCAAAACTAAGCACCTCTCTCATTGCAAGAAAAATCAATCTAGTTGGCCAAACCAAACCGATAGTTCGAAGAGAAATACAAATATATCTTAATCATGCATAAAAGAGTTCAGAGAAGACTCAAATAATATTCATAGTTAATCTGATCATAAATCCACAATTCATCGGATCTCAACAAACACACCGCAAAATAAGATTACATCGGATAGAACTCCAAGAACATCGAGGAGAAGATGGTATTGAAGATCAAAGAGAGAGAAGAAGCCATCTAGCTACTATCTATGGACCCGTAGGTGTGTGGTAAACTACTCACGCATCATCGGAAGGGCAGCAAGGTTGATGTAGAGGCTCTCCATGATCGAATCCCCCTCCAGCAGGGTGTCGGAAAAGGCCGCAAGATGGGATCTCACGGGAACAGAATCTTGCGGCGGTGGAAAAGTATTTTGGTGGACGCTTCTAATGTTTGGGGAATATTTCTGAATTTATAGAGGTGGAATTAGGGTTGGAGGACACCCGAGGGGCCCACAAGCCCTCAGGGCGCGCCCTAGACACTTGTGACCTCCTTGGGACTCTTCTGGCCCTCTCTCCAAGTCACGTAGGTGTCTTCTGGTCCAAGAAAAATTATCGTAAAGTTTTATTCCGTTTGGACTCCGTTTGATATTCCTATTTTGTAGAAGTAAAAAACAAGGAAAAAACAGAAATTGGCACTGGGCTCTAGGTTAATAGGTTAGTCCCAAAAATAATATAAAATAGCATATTAATGCATATAAAACATCCAAAACAGATAATATAATAGCATGGAACTATAAAAAATTATAGATACGTTGGAGATGTATCAGAGTGTCTTCCTTACGAGTGGCGGTCTCGGACGAGCAATGGTCTCTTCCTACCAATCTATCCCCTAGGGGTATGTGTAGTAGTACTTTGCTTCGAGGGCTAATAAACTTTCGCAATAAGTATGTGTGTTCTTTTTTACTAATGTGAGTCCATGGATTATATGCGCTCTTATCTTTTCGCCATTTCCTAGCCTCTTTCAGTACCGTGCATTACCCATTCTCACATCGAGGGTCGGTGCAAACTTCCCTAGTGCATCTAAACCCCGTGATATGAGACGCTCTATCACAGATAAGCCTCCATATATCTTCGTCAAAACAGCCACCATACCTTCCTATCATGGCATTTCCATAGCCATTCCGAGATATATTGCCATGCAACTTCCACCGTTCCATTATTATGACATACACCTTCATTGTCATATTGCTTTGCATGATCATATACCTGACATAGTATTTGTGGCTCAGCCACCATTCATCATTATTATACATGTTACTCTATGATCATTGCACATCCTGGTACACTGCCAGAGGCATTCATATAGAGTCATATTGTTCTAGTATCGAGTTGTAATATTGAGTTGTAAGTAATAAAAGTGTGATGATCATCATTATTAGAGCATTGTCCCAACAAGGAAAGGATGATGGGGACGATGATTCCCACACAAGTCGGGATGAGGAACCGGATGAAAAAAAGAGGTCAAAAAGATCCCAACAAAAATGAGAAAAAAGAGAGAAGGGGCAATGTTACTATGCTTTTCCACACTTGTGCTTAAAAATAACACCATGTTTTTCATATAGAGAGTCTCCTATGTTGTCACTTTCATATACTAGTAGGAATTTTGCAGTATAGAACTTGGCTTGTATATTCCGATGATGGGCTTCCCCAAATGCCTAAGGTCTTCATGAGCAAGCAAGTTGGATGCACACCCACTTAGTTTTCAGTTTGAGCTTTCATACACTTATAGCTCTTAGTGCATCCGTTGCATGTCAATCCCTACTCCTCGCATTATAATCGATTGATGGGCATCTGCATAGCCTGTTGATTAGCCACGTCAATGTGAAGCTATCTTCCTTTTTTGACTTCCCCTTATTGATCTTTGTCGGGGTACGACAACCTATGGGACCAGCCTGGCCCCTTTGTAGTTCGGCTTGAGAGTTCGACGAGCATGGAGAGCAAATCGAAGAGTTCACACACAAAGTTTTCTCAGGTTCGGGCCGCCGTGGAGGCGTAAAACCCTATTCGTGCTTGTTTGGTGGATTGGCTTCGGGCTCAAGTTACAAGCGCAGCTTGCTGGAAAAACATGAGCAAGGTGCAGCTACTGTGTAAGAGTGAGCAAAGTGTCAACCCGTGCCAAGGTAGCCACGGGCCTCCTTTTATAGACGAAAAGGGGCCACCACAGTGGCAACTTGGTCATTACATCTTATGAATAGTAGCCTCGATGCTATCCAACCTAATCCTGTCGGACTAGGACAAGGGCATTTAATGCATCATGAACTGATAGCAATCCCTTAGCAAAAGGCGTCTCTCCTTCTGTGCCGTCGACGTGGACAAACCTATCTCCTTGACATGTCCACTAGATGGGTCTCAACAAAGTTGATCTACATGCGACGTGCTAACACGCGTCCTGATGATCCTCCCCAAGTCGCTCGCCCGCTCGACACCTAATCTTAACAAGCCATCAGCTGGTCAACGAGGTTGAGCGGTCAAGAAGCAAGAAGGGGGAAGCTTCCCAACAGGGAGCTTGCCGGGTCTTGGCTTGCACGTGCGGAACTTGCCGACAACTAGAATCTTGACCTTCAGTACTAACTTAGTACTTCTCGATGACCTGCCGGGAGGTCTTCTTCATGGTCTTGGACGTTGAATCTTGAGTCTTGTATGCAGTAGTCCTCCAGCAAGCCTGGCCGGTGGGAAGGCTACAACTTCCTATGGACAAGTTAGGGTACTAAGGTACCCATATCTTAGTACACCGACAAGAGCCCCCAGGCCTGGGCCATGTGTGCATGTGAGGCGTCGTTGGGCTAGGCCCAAACAGTGCATATGCACGCGTGGAGAGGATAACTGTTGTAATCTTCTCTTTTACCACGCCCACACGACGCGCATTAAATGCAGAACATGGGAGAGGTGGATTGAAACTATCGCTAGGGGTAGTGCGCCTGAAAAGCCCAGCCACGTAGGACAGTAAAGAGCAAGCCCCCGCGCCTTCCCCATAAATAGGAAATCATGAGGAGCACTGCTCATTTACCCCCTTTCGCCTTCAATCTAGCACTCGCCTCCTTTGTCTTCTTCCTTGCGCAAGAACAGAGCACTCTGCTCCTTTAGCTGTCGCTCCGCCGTGCTATTCCTCTCCCACCAAATCCACTTCCATGGCATCCACCATGGCTACCAAAAGAGACCAGGGCAAATCTAAAAAGCCAGCCGACTCGGAAGAAGATGAGAGAAAGGAGGAAATGGCGGCGCTATGGAGGAAGAACATCGTCCTCGCGCCGGTGCTTAAGCGGGAGGATCTGGTTGAGCGGTATGTGATCATGTGGGGGAGGGAGAGACGGTGGCCCATCCCGTGCCACAAGTTTTCTCCAGCTCTGCCAAATCCAGCGGAGACAAGTACCCTTTCTTCACCGCATACTTCTATTGCGGGCTTGTCCCCCCCCATCTCTGATTTTTTTTCGCTGAGATCATGTACACATATGGGTTCCATCTCCTCGACTTCACACCAAATGCCATGACCTAAATATCTGTCTTTGCCTATATGTGCGAGAACTTCATCGGAGTCGTGCCCAATGTTGCTCTCTTCCGCCATTACTTTGTTTCCCACATCGAAGCAGACGTCCCTTCTGGCGGCATCACCTGGATACCCAGGGCCAGTGCCAAGCAGTCATACCTTGGCAAGAACCACGGTGTCGAGGGATCTTGGCAAGAACCACACGAAGACGCAGTGAGGGGATGGTTTGACACCCTGTTGGAGAAAGCCATCAGGGAGGAGACGGACCTTATCCGCAATACCATCGAGGAATAGCTCGCATACATTGCTAGTAGAGCGACGGAAGCAGGAACGACCAGAGGCACCGGCAGGTCTGGATCCGCGGCATCCAATGTTGACGAGGCAGCTAAGGACGAACTAGCAGATGATCCACCGGAAGGGCCCGTCGGAAGACGGGAAGAGCTTGCCGGGGAACAGGGCGACGAAACCGCTAAGGAGCAGGCACACAAGGAGCTCGTTGTTCCTCCTGTTCCGGCAAATAAAAATCACACCCTCCGGAAAGCCACCTCCGGAGAGTTAGTTCATCCTCTGTCTTTGGGCGATGAAGTGGTCAACAAGGGAGCAACCTCCAAGGCCATCGGGCGGCAAGGATCTCCATGCCAGGCTCCTGAACAACAGCGAACATGGCGCGCCTCTTCGAGGAAACCAAACGCATCGGCTGTCGGAGTAGCCGGGTCCTCTCAACCTGCCGCACCCATGGCAACCAAATGGGCCAGGACTCCCACTTCGCCTCCTGCCTCTAGCACTGGGCCTGAGGGCGAATACAACCTCTCTGTCCTTAGCGAAGATGAGGAGGAAGAGTATGTGCCAAATGCTTCTATCAATTCTTGGTACATTATTGTATTTGATTTGATTTGCCCCGTCTTGCTCTGATTGTCAGTGATGAGCAAACCCTTGCACAAAGTATGGCGAAGAGGGTGAGGACCATAGTGGGGGATGATCCAACGGCAAGCTTGCCGCCCGACGTGGGCGTGGTGATCATCAGCCCCTAGCGCAGCCCCCAGCACGAGGCCACTACCTCCTTTCCTTGGGCAAGCATTGGCGTTGAGGCTGTCATTGCTGCATCACAATGGAAGCAGGAGAAGAGCACCACGAAGAAGAGGAACACTCGGAGGCGAATCTTGACGTGCCGCCTCCATCGACCACTGTGGTGGAACCCAACTCTCCGGCAAGGACCTCCACCGACGAGCCTGTCCGCACTGATGATGTGCCAGCAAGTGGGTCTGCCGGCAACCAGGCGACGACAATAGAAGTTGTTGGAGGGAAGCTTTTCTCCTCAACAGACTCAGTTCGATAAATCATTTTTGTCAAGCGGCCCCATTCCTTAATGATTTTTTTTTCTTGAACTTGACCTGAATTTTACTCCCTACCTGCTCCTTCCTCTCAAATCCACCCTCAACCGATGACATGGACATAGACACCACCATTAAGGGGATCACAAAAGATGCTGCTAGTGAGGCTATCAAAATCGCCACCGACGAGGCCGCCAAAGCTGCTGGCGAGGGGGGCGCCAAGGACACTACTGAGGAGGGCAGCAACAAGAGTGCCGAGGCCACTGGCGACATTTCTGCCCAGGAGCACCAAGCGCTGACTCGGCAATGAGGGCGGTCACTACCGGCAAGGCAGTTGTTGACGACCACCCTTCGACATCTGAAGTGCCTCTGTCAAGTTGGTACTTGAAGGTTGGCGACAACTTGTACGTCAGCATTCCTGGGACGTCAAGCATCGATGCGCCCACTGAAGAAGAAGCTTTGGACAACGAGGTCATCGATGCAGCGGGCTTGAAGTTGTTGATGAACCGCGCACCAGCAGCAGTGGATCCAAAGAACAACAGCTCCTCCAGGCCATGAGCGACAACTTCAAGAAACTCCAAGCACACTACCATACCCGAACGGAGAGCTTGGACTCCGGGGCGGCCGTCATCAGCAAGGTAGAAGAGGAGTTCCAGAAGTGGGTGGAGGAGATGCAGATTTGGTATTCGGAGTGCCTTCAAGATGTGGCAGGCCACCAAAGGAAACTCGTCATTGAGTGGGATAAGCTTATCTTCGAGAAGGCCGACGCCGACAAGCCACAAGAAGAGGCCATGCAGTGGATAGCGGCGGCCGACGCCCAGTTAAATGAGTGCAAGGTAGGCCTTGACACTTATGAAGAAGAACTTGCCACTCATGAAGAGGCACTTGCCTCCAAGCTTCGCGGCAATGATGAAGAGGTCCAAGCCCTTCTTGTGCAGCTGTCCCTGGAACTCGAGGGCAGCACACAGAGGCAATCAAGGCTCAAGCTGCATACCATGGTGGCAAGATTCAAGAGACCATCAATGCTACCGAAGCCGCAGAGATTGCCAAGCATGAACTGGAGGACAAGGTGAAGAAGCTTGAGGAAGAGCTCGCCGCCAGCAACAAGGAAGTCTTGGCGCTCAAAGCAGATAGAGAAGAGGTGGCTCACGCCTTGGTGGAGCTGCAAACCTCGATGTCTGCCAAGAACCAAGAGCTCACCAAGGCCAAGGCATCATTGATGATCACAAGCTAAGGGTGGATAACTTGGAAAAGTCTCTTGAGGATGCCAAAGAGCGGGAGAGGACCTTGTCAAAGGACCTCTACAATAATAGGGCGTGACTCAAGAGCGCCCCCAACTCCTTCAATGAGCTCAAGGGCTCCTACAATCTTTGGAATGATCGTCTTATGGCGGTTGCGGAGAAGCTCACTGCACAATTGTCCGCCATGGGCTTGCCGGAATACCATTTCTCCAACAACGAAAGGAACACCACCATCGTCAGGCTCACTTTATTCTCCGAGAGCCTTGTGAAGGTGCTGGAGAAGCAGCACGAGACTCGAGCCGCATATCTTGCCAGTGAATCCCGCAGGCTTTACCGGGACGTCCTCTTCAAGGTGCTCGTCAAAGTGGTGTATCGGAACCCCATCATCGACATCTCCAACGCCTTCAAGAACTTGCCGAAAAGCATGGACACCAGGGCTGCCAAAGAGCTTGTTGCGCCGTTTGCTGACAAGGTCAATAGGAACCACAGGACCGAGGGCCAGCACAGAAACTAGCCGCTTCTCGCTATCTTGCTGCTCATGCGGTCTATGTAAAAGACAAGCCTATCTTAAGTTAAAACTGCAATTGATTTTGATGTAATATAAATAGTTTTCTGATGAATGGACATGTGCTATCTTCCTTGTCTTATTCTGTCTCTGCATGATTTTTGTACCCTACACTTGTCAGAAACTTGTCGGTGTGCACACTCTTGCCGCGAGCGCTTGAGGAACGGGTCCTCAGCAGCCTGCCGGAAGTGCCACTGCCGGCAAGGTCACACTTAATGGTCACAACGCAGCCACTTAAGTTGTCGAGTAGACTCGAAACAAAGTAAGAGCACAGCTGGTCACAACAAGGTTCCTTAGCGTTCAGGTTTCTCATACTAAGGCCAAAATTGTTCAAGGAAGAACTGCAATGTCGGTGCAACAAACCGTGGTGTATGTTGTCCGGACTGTACACAGGCTCAACGACAAGGTTACAGCGACAAGACAAGGCCAAGCAGGAGAGATAGCCCTTTGAGAAATCAAAGGGCGGATCAAGAAGACCAAGACAAGCCTAAAGAACAAGATATCACTAAGGGAAAAACCTCCCTTGCTGGGCAGGCGAGCCTGGTCAGGTCGAGATCACCCCAAGGGCAAGTCCCAAGGCCTCCCCAGCAAGGGTTGACGGGGCACTGACGGCCTGCTTTCCGGCCAAGGCTCCACCGCTCCACCTCACAGCGACGCAAGTCACTTATCGGTGCGATGTCGAGCCCCCAAGTGATTAAGTGGCTGTCATTTGGCACGTGGCATCCATTTCTGAGGAAGATCACCCCTAAATGACACCCGTCCAGGGGCATGTCACGCAGGCAGGCGAGAAGGTGGTTGAACGGCGCAACAAGGCTTGCCGGGCTACATCCATGACGTGACACTAAGTGGTGCATTTAATGCACCCTGTCCTGCCTGCAGAGTTAGGTATGATAGCATTGTTGGCTATCTAATCACTGGATAATGACTATTTTGCCATTGTAGTAACCCCTTGACCTATAAAAGGAGGGCCGAGGCAACCTTAGAAAGGATTCAGACCCTTGTACACTCATACGCACGTAGCTGCTCTTCCCAAGGCGACCTTACCATGCTTGAGTACTGCGCGTTCATCACGATCCTCCATCCAATCCACCAAAGAAGGAGTAGGGTTTTACGCCTCGCGGCAGCCCAAACCTGGGTAAAAACCACCCGCGTCACCATTGTCGTGTTGCTCTATGCTACTTCTTGAGCTTGCGTTGGTTTTTCCCTTGAAGAGGAAAGGGTGATGCAACATACTAGAGGTAAGTATTTCCCTTAGTTAAGAACCAAGGTATCAATCCAGTAGGAGAAGAATGCACAAATCACCAACACCTGCACAAACAATCATACACTTGCACCCAACGCGATAAAGGGGTTGTCAATCCCTTCCCGGTCAATTGCAAAAGTGAGATCTGATAGAGATAGATGAACAAAAGATAAAATATTTTTTTGGGTTTTTTGGTATATAGATTTGAAAATAAAAGATTGCAAAATAGTAGATCAGAAAGTAATATGATGGAAAATAGTAAATCAGAAAGTAATATGATGGAAAATAGACCCGGGGGCCATAGGTTTCACTAGAGGCTTATCTCATGAAGGCAAATAATATGGTGGGTGAACAAATTGATGTCGAGCAATTGATAGAAAAGCGCAAAGTTATGACGATATCCAAGGCAATGATTACACATATAGGCATCACATCCGTGTCAAGTAGACCGACTCCTGCCTGCATCTAATACTATTACTCCACACATCGACCGCTATCCAGCATGCATCTAGAGTATTAAGTTCATAAAGAACGGAGTAACGCCTTAAGTAAGATGACATGATGTAGAGGAATTAAGTCAAGCAATATGATGAAAAACCCATCTTTTTATCCTTGATGGCAACAATACAATACGTGCCTCGCTACCCCTACTGTCACTAGGTGAGGACATCGCAAGATTGAACCCAAAGCTAAGCACCTCTCCATTGCAAGAAAAACCAATCTAGTTGGCCAAACCAAATCAATAATTCGAAGAGAAATACAAAGATATTAAATCATGCATAAAAGAATTCAGAGAAGATTCAAACAATATTCATAGATAAGCTGATCATAAATCCACAATTCATCGGATCTCGACAAACACACCACAAAAGAAGATTACATCAGATAGATCTCCAAGAACATCGAGGAGAACGTTGTATTGAGAATCAAAGAGAGAGAAGAAGCCATCTAGCTACTAGCTATGGACCCGTAGGTCTGAGGTAAACTACTCACGCATCATCGGAAGGGCAATGGAGTTGATGTAGAAGCCCTCCGTGATCGATTCCCCCTCCGGTGGGATGCCGGAAAAGGCCCCAAGATGGGATCTCACTGGAACAAAAGGTTGCGGCGGTGGAAAAGTGTTTTTGTGGATTTTTCTGGTGGTTCTGGAATATATGTGAATATATAGGAGGAAGGGCTAGGTCAGAGGAGTCCCGAGGGGCCCACAAGGCAGGGGGCGCGCCCCCCTAGGGCGCGCCCTCCACCCTTGTCGCCGCCTCGCGGCTCTTCTGACTTGGACTCCAAGTCCCCTGGGTGTCTTCTGGTCTAAGAAAAATCATTGTGAAGTTTTATTCCGTTTGGGCTCCGTTTGGTATTCCTTTTCTGCGAGGGTCAAAAACAAGGAAAAAACAGAAACTGGCATTGGGCTCTAGGTTAATAGGTTAGTCCCAAAAATAATATAAAATAGCATATTAATGCATATAAAACATCCAAAACAGATAATATAATAGCATGGAACAATAAAAAATTATAGATACGTTGGAGACGTATCACTGTACGGCCTCCACTCTTTGTGCAACATGCCCTTCCTCCTGCCGAACCACAAGGGGCCAATGGCCCCATAGGTGATCGTGTTGAACCACGACATCTTTGGTGCGCCAGGTACGGGGAAGGGCTTGTGCGAACCCGAGGACGTAACCAGCGCGTCAATCTTCATCATCATCTTCTTCATCGATGGCTTCATCATCCATGGCGCCCACGAAAAAGTCCGGCGCAGCGGCCCAGCCTTCCACCTCGAAGGCCCCCTCGCATGTAGCCACTGATCCCATGGGAGCTGCAGTGGCATCGAGGGATGCGGACGCCGCAGGGAACATGACCGGCGCGGGCGGCGCTATCACCGTTCCCCCTGCGGCCGAGGTGGGAGCAGGAGGCGCCGGAGGAGGACAACATCAGCAGCACCCTAGCGGCCACACTCCACAAGGTGCGGGTGGGGAGGATATTCAATATTCGCCTCTCCACCTCACTGGAGGACGCAGCCGCAGCGATGGCGCCCGCTCCAGCGCGAATCGCAACCCCCTAGCTGCCCCTGCTGCGGGCGCGGCTACGGGGCACACGCCTTCCCCAGGGCAAGACAATCAAGACGAAGCACCGGATGGGGTCATCAACCCCCAACCATGTCCTTCTCGTCGTCACACCGCGCTTGTGACTAGCTCACGACGACAAGAACATGACGCCGCCACTACCGGTACCGTCAGAAGTCGGGTGACATCGTGATCTGCGTCGTCGTCCATGCCAAGCGCTGCTTCGGAAGCCATGGCGTGAGCCCAGCTCCTGTTGAGATTCCCACCTGCGGCCGATCAAATGGATGAATGGAGGGCCCACCATTCGAAGTTTGATTGGTTTCGCTGAGGCGGGGGGATCACAACGAGCGGGCTCGCCACATCATCCGCAGGCAGCGACAATGGCCCGAGCCGCTGGCCGTGCCGAAGGGGCCAATCCTACGGTGCAGTCCCCCCATGGCAGCCAGCGCAGGAGCTGCAGCCAGAGCCATGCGACCAAGAACCTGATGAGGTGTCAATGGCTTCTTCTGATCCTTGAGCCCATCAAGATCAGCGGCAGGTCCTGGAAGATAGGCGAAGGGAAGACGCGCTCGTCACCATATAACGGCGCCGTGAAACCCACCGCCAGTCTGACAGGCGCAATGGCACTGACGTCGACGAGCCTGTGCCCACTGGAGACAGATACCTGCCTTTGGAGGTTGGGTGTCCTGCCTTCACTCACGAGCTGCGGCAAGTCCGTTGGCCATCTACCCGTACGTTCAAGCCAGAGATACCAGAAAAATATGATGGAAGACTGAACCTGGCAGAGTTCTTGAGCATCTACACCGTCGCCGTTCAAGCTGCCAGAGGAAGAGATGAAAAGGTATTCGCCAACTACTTCCCTATGGCGCTCAAGCCAAATGTGAGGTCGTGGCTGATGCACTTGCCGGAGAACTCCATTTCAACTTGGGCTGACCTGTGCCACAAGTTTGTTGGTGCCTTCACGGGCGGCCATGAAGAGCCAGGGCGGCCCAGCGATTTACAGCTCCTTCCATAAAAGGAAGGGGAGAGTTTGCGGAAGTACATGCAGAGGTTCAGCCGGGTGCACAGGAACATTCCAGATATCCACCCGGCAGCTGTGATTACCGCATTCCAGTCCAACGTACGGAACCGCAGGATACGTTCCAAGATGAACGTCCGGTTGCCCAAGACTGTGAATGAGCTTTACACCTTGGCAGATAAGTGTGCCCATACGGAGGAGGGGAGGCGACTCCCCGGAGAAGAGGATGGCATCGACGTTGACTCATAAGATGACGACGATGCTGCCAACTAGAAGAAGAACAAGAAACACAATAAGAAGCACAAGGAGAAAGCAGTGCTGGCTGTCAAGGGAACAGGTACTCCTAGTACCGGCAAGAAGGCCAAGGCCAAAGTCCCGGGTAAGGAAGTTGCCGCATGCATTGACTGCCGGGAAGCTGCGGCGGCCAGGAAGGCTGGGAAGGCTGAGCAACTCGTCAAGAAGCAGAAAGCTGAGTACGAGAAGCATGACAAGAAGAGAGACCAAGATGGTGTTGGCGGGAAGGGCCGAGGCGGCCGAGGAGGCCGCCCCGGCAAGGTCCCTCAACATCAAGGGAAACCTGCTAAAGGCCATGAGAAGAAGGAATGCGGCGACAAAAGCGATGAAGGGGGTGAAGAGGAAACCAACGAGCAAGAGTTGACGGGGGCGCATCTTTGTACTCCTCTCACTGCCAGCTGAAACAATGGGCGCGCGAGGTCAATGCTGTGGAGCCAGCAGCAGATTCCCAGAAACCACTCAAATGGTCTTGCACACCCATCATCTTTGACGAAGAGGATCACCCTGACCGCACCACCGCGGTAGGGTGCTTGCCATTTTTGGTATCCCCAACGATCCGCAACCTCAAGGTAACAAGAATGTTGGTCGACGTCGGGGCTGGGTTGAATCTGATTTCCCCCAAGGTAATCAGCAGGCTGCAGGTAACAGATGGAGAGCTCAAGGTTACTGGCACGTTCCAAGGGATCAACCTCGGCAGGAGTTGTCCAAAGGGGAAGATCACGCTGCCGATGATATTTGGAGGAGAATTGAACTATAGGACTGGGAAGATTGTGTTCGATGTGGTCGAGCTTCCGTTGCCATACAATGGGATACTTGGATGACCTGCCCTGGCAAAATTCATGGCGGCATTCCACTATGCCTACAACACCCTAAAGATGCCAGGACCGATGGGCGTTATTTCTATCCCATCAGACAAGAAGGACGCAATTATATGCGTGGACAAGATGTACCGGGATGCGGTCACTGCCGAGGCCGCGAAAGGTGCAATCCCCGTAAAGGAAAACAAACAAGGAAGAAAAGCTAGCAAGGATACCGGCAAGGAATCCGGGAAGCGCGCCTCTCTGGAGTACACTGCACCTGTCGATGACTTGCCGGAGAGTTCCACTGGCAAGTGATCCATGGTTGTTGCACCCATTGTGAAGAAGGTCCCGGCAGGGCTGGTTGGCGCTGATGGTACATTTACTATCAGCTCCACCCTTGACGATAAATAGGAAAGTGCGCTCATTGCCTTCCTGCGGGCCAATGTCGATGTGTTTGCTTGGCAACCATCTGACATCCCCGGTGTTCCCAGGGAGGTAATCAAGCACCACCTTGTTGTTTGCCCTCATGCCTGGCCCGTCAAGCAGAAGGTCCGGAAGCAAGCCTTGGAGCGGCAGCAGTTCATTGCCGAAGAGATCAAGAAACATGAGGCAGCTGGTTTGGTCAGAGGAGTATTGCAACCAACATGGTTGGCAAATCCAGTGGTAGTGCGCAAGGCGAATGGGAAATGGAGGCTTTGCATAGATTTCACAGATCTGAATAAAGCATGCCCGAAGGACCCATTCCCCTTGCCGCGCATCGACCAGATCATGGATTCCACCTCCGGGTGTGACCTGCTTTCCTTCTTGGATGCCTACTCCGGGTACCACCAGATATTCATGCCCAAGGAAGATGAGGTGAAGACAGCGTTCATAACCCCATGTGGCACGTACTGCTTCATACGGATGCCCTTTGGGTTAAAGAGCGCCGGAACCACTTTTGCAAGAGCAGTGCAAATGGGGTTTGAGTCTCAGCTACACAGGAATATTGAAGCTTACATGGATGACATAGTGGTCAAGACCAAGGACAGATCAACGCTCATTCGGGACTTGGAAGAGACCTTTGCAAACCTGCGCAAGATTAACTTAAAGCTGAACCTAGAGAAGTGTGTGTTTGGCATTCCCTCCGGCAAGCTACTTGGCTTCTTTGTGTCTCACCAGGGGATAGAGGCCAACCCCGAGAAGATCAGAGCGATCGAGCAGATTCAAGCACCCAAGACAGTCAAGGATGTGAGGCATTTAACTAGATGTGTTGCCGCGCTAAGTAGGTTCATTTCCATGTCCGCTGAGCGCGCCCTACCGTTCTTCAAAATTTTGAAGAAGGCAGGGCCCATGAAGTGGACCCCGGAGGAAGAAGCAGCGCTGCAGGACTTAAAAACCTACCTTTCCTCTGTTCCCACCCTGGTCGCTCCTAAACCGCAAGAGCCATTGCTGCTGTATCTGGCAGCAACCAATCAAGTGGTTAGTGCAGCACTGGTGGCACAACGGGAAGTGGAGGAAGGAGCAGCTGCAGCTACTGTCCTCTCTGGAGAAGGAAGTGAACCAGTCACGGCAAGGCTGAGTGCAGATCAAGAGAAGGAAGAGCAGAGAAGTGAAGGCAGTCCCAAGACTGCGGCAAGGAAGAAGGCGGTGCAGCGGCCAGTTTACTTTGTTAGCTCCCTGTTGCAGGGGGCTAGGTCAAGGTACTCTGGCATGCAAAAGTTGATCTTTGGCCTCGTCATGGCCTCAAGGAAGCTGCGCCACTACTTCCAAGCCCACGAGATCACAGTCGTCACCCGATTCCCTTTGTAACACATACTAAGGAACCCGGAGGCCACTAGCAGAATAGTGGAATGGGCTTTGGAGTTATCAAGCTTTGGTTTGAAGTTTGAGAGCACATTAACCATTTAGAGCAGAGCACTGGCAGAGTTTATTGCGGAGTGGACGCCTACCCCACACGAAGAGGCACTGGAAACAGTTATCCCCGACAAGGAGGCCCCCCCAAGAATGGATCATGTACTTTGATGGTGCCTTCTCACTACAAAGTGCAGGAGCTGGCGTGCTCCTCATCTCACCCACTGGAGAGCACCTCAAGTATGTGGTCTAGATGCATTTCCCCCGGGAGAAGGCTACCAACAACACTGCAGAATATGAAGTACTCCTTGCCGGGCTCAGAATCGCGACGGAGTTGGGGATTAAGAAGTTGATCATTCGAGGAGACTCACAGCTCGTGGTGAGGCAAGTGAACAAGGATTATCAGAGTCCATTAATGGAGGCATATGTGGAGGAAGTGAGAAAGCTGGAGGAGCGCTTTGACAGATTGCAAACAGAGCACGTGCCGCGTTCGGAAAACAACATTGCTGATCATCTGTCAAAGTGTGTTGCACAAAAGCTTCCTGTGGAACCAAGGACTTTTGTTCTTCGCCTGAATCAACCCTCCGTAGCCCTAGCAACAATGGCCAGAAAGAGGCAGAAACTGGACTCTGGCAAGCTTTTCCCGGCAGAGCTTCCCGAAGCCCCTGGCAGAGAGGTTGGCGGGAACAACTCCACTTCGCTTGGCGAGCAGCACCCTCCCGCCGAACTACCAGTCCTTGCGGTTGAGGCATGTGCTCCCACGAACGAGGAGGTGCCACTGATCCTTGTTGTTGAGACTTGTCGTGGTTTAACACGATCACCTATGGGGCCATTTGGCCCCTTGTGGTTTGGCAAGGGGGAAGGGCACGTTGCACAAAGAGCGGAGGTCGTAGAGCAGCACGACAATGGTGATGCGGGTGGTTTTTACCCAGGTCCGGGCTGCCGTGAGGCGTAAAACCCTACTCCTGCTTTGGTGGATTGGATGGAGGACCATGAAGAACGTGCAGTGCTCAAGCCCGGCAAGGTCGCCTCGGGGAGAGAAGCTATGCGCGTATGAGTGTACAAGGGTCCGAATCCTTTCTAAGGTTGCCTCAGCCCTCCTTTTATAGGTCAAGGGGTTACCACAATGGCAAAACGGTCATTATCTAGTGATTAGATAGCCACAACGCTATCATACCTAACTCTGCAGACAGGACAAGGTGCATTAAATGCACCACTTAGTGTCACATCATGGATGTAGCTTGGCAAGCCTTGCCGCGCCATTCAACCACCTTCTTGTCTGCCTGTGTGACACGCCCCTGGATGGGTGTCATTTAGGGGTGATCTTCCTCAAAAATGGCTGCCACATGCCAAATGACAGCCACTTAACCACTTGGGGGCTCGACACCGCACCGATAAGTGACTTGCGTCACTATGAGGTGGAGCGGTGGAGCCTTGGCGGGGAAGCAGGCCGTCAGCGCCCCAGCAACCCTTGCCGGGGAGGTCTTGGGGCTTGCCCTTGGGGTGGCCTCGACCTGACCAGGCTCGCCTGCCCGGTAAGGGAGGTTTTTCCCTTAGTAATATCTTGTTCCTTCGGCTTGTCTTGGTCTTCTTGATCCGCCCTTTGATTTCTCAAAGAGCTATCTCTCCTGCTTGGCCTTGTCTTGTTGCTGTATCCTTGCCCTTGAGCCTGTGTACAGTCTGGGTAACATACACCAGGGTTTGTTGCACCGACAGGAGCCCCCATGCCTGGCCCGAATGCGCTACCGAGCGTCGTTGGGGTAGGCCCTATCTAGTACACAGGCGAAGGGTTTGTGGTAGCTCATTCCTTGAGATTTTCTTTTCTTCTTCATTAACCCGTGCTTGAGTCAGTTTCCGGTTTTTTCGCGCGTCGTGCAAGACGTTATGGGGGAGTTTTAAGCCACGATCCGTGGGCTACCCATGTCCCACCTTCACGGAGCGATAACTGCCATCCCACTAGCTTCTCTGCTCCTCGCGCTTCCACCACGTATGCTGCATGCATTGTGCAGGGTTGATGGCGGACGTGGAGGACGCGGAATGTGTGCCATGGCAGAAAGCCAGGCGCCATGGTTTGGCGCAGGGGGTCATCCCTGATTCCAATAGCCGTTGGTGGCGCGGAGGAGTCGGATTGGCCGAGCGGGGTGGTTGCCCCCTGGGTGAGGAGCCAGCCCCTGGCCCCATTTGCCTATAAAAGGGGACGTGGGCGAGGTGCTGGCTCACACCTATCTCTTCCTCCTTCCTTCTAGCACTGTTCTTCCGTCATGGCGAGGGGGAGAGGGTGTAGTGGCACCCCAGTAGCGGTGACGAGGGCTTCTGCTCGACAGCGCCTCCCTCCTCCTATTTGGGACATGGGAGCGGAGCCCGTCGTGAGGGGAGGCAGGAGAGGACGGGGACGTGGTCGCCGCGGTGCTTGGGGTCGAGGAGGACGAGGCGGTGCTCTGATCGCACTTCCCCCGGCAGTTCAGGACCCGAACGAAGGCCACATCAGGGACCAGCCGCTGGAGTTCATCATCAAGCTGCGAGGGCCCCTGCGCAGTCGTCTTCAGCTTCCTACTCTATTTGCAAGGGTGATGGAGGTCGAGCAGCCGCCGGGGCTGAGGCTGCACATGAGGGGCTGCTGTTATGGCAGCATGGGGGCGGACATGGAGTTCCCCGCTCCCCATGTCATGCTTCTCCGGCATGGTTGGAAGACTTTTGCCCGTGCCCATAGCTTGACGGCCGGGCACATCCTCCATTTCAAGCTAATGGACGCCACCCTACTCTCTGTCAAAGTCTTCGGACGCTCGGGTGCTCACTTAGGGTGTTGCGCGGAGAGCTCGACTAACGATGAAAGCTCCTCCTCGAGCGATAGTGACGAGGAGGACAGTGACGGCAATGACGGCAGAGCAGATGGGGAGGACGACGGCTCCGACTCTGGCTGAACACCAGCCACACCATCACTGTTAGCCCGCGGCACCACCATCTGCACCTGCATCTCCTCCCTGGCAAGGCGATTTGCCGGGGTGTTAGGTGCGGGTGGTGCCTTCGCCTCCTCCTGCAGTCTTCTAGCTAGACCCCGGTAGGCTTCCTCGTGGGCTCCGGCTTCGTTCGCCTTGCCGCGTCCTGCTGGCCCTGGTGGCGGTGACTAGGGCGTCGCCTAGTCGCTCTCCCCATCCATCACCTTCACCCGCGCCCTCTCGATCTTGTCAGGCTGCTCCCTGTGGGCCTTGACGGGGTCAAGCTGGGCTTCTGCCCAGGCATTCCTTTTGCCCTCTTCACCTCCCACTGTAGTTCATAGGAGGAGAAGGACAAGAAAGGGATTACGGGCACTTATCTTTTTTCAGTCTAAAATAAGCAGGCACTTGCCAAACTTTAGTCTTAAATATGTAATCTTCTTTATCCATGTTTGTGCTCTGTAAGATCTGTACTTGTTTATTCGCATATCAATGAAAAATACAAGCCTTGCAGGGTACTTGTGCATGTATTACGTCCATGCAAAGGTGGAATGCCTCTATACATTTAAGTAAACAAGTTTTCTCAGGCAAGCTATCCTGTAGGTGCCTTTCGTTTGTTGCCGCGGAGCTTGGCCTGCCGGGCTCGAAACTATGAAAAGGACCAGCCCCCATTGAACCTTCTCTGTCAAAGGCCACTACAACCACCTTGACCGAAGCAACATTTGGGTCAAAGGATGGGAGCACCCATGCTTCGAAGGTGACAAGGTTTCTATATGCACAAGTTTCTTCTTATAGAACACGTATGGATAAGAAAGAACTTATCTGTTTGGCTTGTCGGGGACTGGTATGTAGGCTTGTTTCCGTTTCTTCTTCTCGGGACTGAGTCCGCGGCAAGAGCCCTACAGTTTAGTGTAGAGGAAAACAAAGCTACATATGATCTTATCTGCATGATCATGCCATGCTCATGTTATGCTATGCATGCATGCAAGTTTTTGGGGCCCCCAGCGCTTCGTTTATTTATCTGTTTGCTCAGGGATTGCGCCTGGCTTTGTACAAAGGGTTACATGCAGCATCGGCAAGGCTTGTACAAAAGGGTGGCTACTGGGCAGGGCCCGACAGCCGTGCCTTACGGGTAGAACTTACGAAGATGCTCAATGTTCCATGAGTTTCACAATTGAATGCCATCTTCGGTCTCCAGACGTACTGCGCCGGATCTGGAGACTCGTACTACCCGGTAAGGGCCTTCCCACTTCGGAGTCAACTTGTTTGCACCCTTGTCGGACTGAGCACGCCTAAGGACAAGGTCGCCTTCCTCAAGGCTCCGGGCATGAACCCTGCGGCTGTGATAGCGACGTAGGGCTTGCTGATAGCATGCAGCACGTGTAGCAGCCCGGAGATGACTCTCCTCAAGAAGCACGTCATCGTCATGCCGGTGCTGTTCTTGCTCTACTTCATCATAGGCACATACTCGAGGTGACCCGTATATGAGTTCCGTGGGGATCACTGCTTCTACCCCATAGAGTAGGGAGAAGGGATTCTGGCCGGTAGCTCGATTTGGTGTCGTACGGAGGGACCAAAGAACCACCGGCAGCTCATCAATCCAGTGCCTTCCGCACTTCTGCAGCCTATCAAATGTTCTTGTCTTGAGTCCTCGCAGCACTTCAGTGTTCGCCCTCTCAGCTTGTCCATTGCTTCTAGGATGGGCAACAGAGGCAAATGAGACCTTGCTTCCGAGGGCTTGAACGTATTGCATGAAGGCGCGGCTTGTGAATTGGGTGCCGTTGTCAATGATGACTCTGGCGGGTACCCCGAAGCGGCACACTAATCCTTTTAAGAACTTGATAGCTGACTGTGCAGTTACCTTCCTCACGGGCTCCACTTCAGGCCACTTTGTAAACTTGTCGATGGCAACGTACAAGAATTCAAAGCCCCCGGTAGCACGGGGGAAGGGGCCCAAGATGTCGAGTCCCCAGACCAAAAATGGCCATGACAAAGGAATCGTCTGGAGAGCTTGAGCAGGTTGATGGATATTCTTGGAGTGGAACTGGCAGGCTTCACATCTGGTGACTAGCTCAATCGCATCTTGGAGGGCCGTGGGCCAGTAGAAACCTTGCCAGAAAGCTTTTCCAACTAGGGCTCTTGATCCAATATGGGAGCCGCACATGCCTTTGTGTATCTCTGCCAACAGTTCCTTCCCATCTTCCCGGCAAATGCACTTCAATTTCACATTGTTGGGTCTCCTTCTGTATAGCCTGGCAAACCCTGGTGTATGTTGCCCGGAATGTACACGGACTCAAGGGCAAGGTTACAGCGACAAGACAAGGCCAAGCAGGAGAGATAGCCCTTTGAGAAATCAAAGGGTGGATCAAGAAGACCAAGACAAGCCTAAAGAACAAGATATCACTAAGGGAAAATCTCCCTTGCCGGGTAGGTGAGCCTGGTCAGGTCGAGATCACCCCAAGGGAAAGTCCCAAGGCCTCCCCAGCAAGGGTTGTCGGGGCACTGACGGCCTCCTTTTCTGCCAAGGCTCCACCGCTCCACCTCACAGCGACGCAAGTCACTTATCGGTGCGGTGTCGAGCCCCCAAGTGATTAAGTGGCTGTCATTTGGCACGTGGTATCCATTTCTGAGGAAGATCACCCCTAAATGACACCCGTCCAGGGGCGTGTCATGCAGGCAGCGAGAAGGTGGTTGAACGGCGCAACAAGGCTTGCCGGGCTACGTCCACGATGTGACACTAAGTGGTGCATTTAATGCACCCTATCCTGCCTACAGAGTTAGGTATGATAGCACTGTTGGCTATCTAATCACTGGATAATGACTGTTTTACCATTGTGGTAACCCCTTGACCTATAAAAGGAGGGCCGAGGCAACCTTAGAAAGGATTCGGACCCTTGTACACTCATACGTGCATAGTTGCTCTCCCCAAGGCGACATTGCCGGGCTTGAGTACTGTGCGTTCATCATGGTCCTCCATCCAAGCCACCAAAGCAGGAGTAGGGTTTTATGCCTCGCGGCGGCCTAAACCTGGGTAAAAACCACCCGCGTCTCCATTGCCATGCTGCTCTACGGCCTCCGCTCTTTGTGCAACGTGCCCTTCCCCCCTACCGAACCACAAGGGGCCGATGGCCCCATAGGTGTCCGTGTTGAACCACGACATGCAACTACAACAAAGAATTTGTTTCAAATTTTTCCAACTTAGCTTTTTCTTTGATGTACTTCTTGTCGCAGAATGATAACTTGAATGTCACTTGTGGTATCCATCAGGGCCGGTCCTGAGAATTCGGGGGCCCGGGACGAAACTAAAAAAGCGGGGGCCCTTAAGATGAACAGTGAAATAATGCCGTACGGAGGAAGTAGACAAAGGTGTGCGTGGCTATCACAAGGTATTCTTAAAAATGCAAAGCCATGTTTCATGTTAGCCTTGTACTATAACTATGGTCATTTGATGAGACCAATTAAGAAGCTTCTGCAGCTTTGTGGGTTTGTTCTGCTGAAAATATATCGTCGTCAAATCAAAATAGTGTTACTCGTAGTCTAGCTAATATAGAAAGAACTGGAGATTGCACCGCTTATTGGTTACATAGTGTTCCAGACAGTGTCATAGAGCTTGTATTAGTTGACTGTAACGCTATTTCTGAGGAATAAATACCCACTTTTCCAGCAAAAAAAGACATGTGACTGCATGAATTGTCCTAAAAAAATTGCATCCAAAATGCAGAGTTGGACTACACATTATTCAGTTCTCGGGATATGTTACTCCGAATAGAAATTAAGATAGATGAACAAATTCATATGAGCGATGATAAAAATATTTCCTTCATATCTTCAAAAATTAAATCAATGGTACGATGATACTGCAAATTTACTCTTACCTAGAGTGCAAATATGTAATTTAGGACTTAATTATCCGATTTGTGTAGTCATTGCACAGTCATCTCAAAGTTACCTGCCATGATCATCATCCAGTGCCTTGCTCTTCGTCTTGATCTCTGGCATCTACACCACGGCAACATCTCTATTAAACTACAGGAACTGAAGGTTAATACTAATACAAACAGCATAAGGTGTTGACCGCCTGGAAACACTCACCTCCATAGACGAGCACAGCATGCACAGGTCCGCTGCCGAGCTCTGCCGCACAGCCGCATCCCTTGCGATCTGGGCCTCAAGATTATCTGCGGCGGTTTGGTTGCAAGGCGAAAAGGCGGCATGATACATGCGTGATTCCTCGCTTATGTTCCTTCCTTTTTTACGATCTCGCCCCAAGTTACGCGATCCCAGCCTGGTCAATGCATGTGTTACGGCATGTATCTCTCCAGCTACTACTACTTGGGCCATACAATAACCTTTTACCGTGCTATACACTAGAGCCTCATGGAATTCGGGGGCCTCTCCACTTTGGGGGCCCGGGGCGGTCGCCCCCCTGCCCCCCATCAGGGCCGGCCCTGGTATCCATACCGTCACTCCCCCCGGGAAACTTGCATGCGAGGAACCCTTCTGTTCCTTGAGAAAAAGAAAGAATAGAAAATAGGAGGCTGGAAACCTTGACGGTTCATTAGACATCTCGTACAAGGCAAAATGTAACACAACCCTGCATACAACATGCACAAACATATATGTATTTGACATAGGGTTCTGAAACACTTATCTTTATTTCACTATGCATAGGGTATGTGCCTGCCTTTGTACAAAGGATTACATGTCTTGCCAACAAACTTGTACAAAAGGGTTGCCGAAATGCCCGGTACCCGCGCCTCACGGGTAGAACTTGCGAAGATGCTCAATATTGCATGTGTTACGCACCGGAGTGCCATCTTCGGTCTCCAGACGGACTGTTACAGGTCTGGTGACTTGTGCTACTTGGTAAGGGCCTTCCCACTTTGGTGTCAACTTGTTTGATCCCTTCACAGATTGGATCCGACGAAGAACATGGCCACCTTCCTCAAGGCTCTGGCGTGCACTTTGCTGCTATGGTAGCGGCGGAAAGCTTGCTGGTAGCGTGCAGCATGCACAACAGCCCGGAGACAATCTTTCTCGAGGAGCACGACATCATCTTGCCACATTTTCTCTTGCTCAGCTTCGTCAAAAGCTTGCACTCGAGGTGACCCATATGTGAGTTCTGTGGGGAGCACCGCTTCTGCACCATAGACTAGGGAGAAGCGTGTCTCGCCGGTTGCTCAATTTGGTGTCGTCCTGAGTGACCAAAGAACCGCTGATAGCTCATCGATCCAATGCCTTCTACACTTGTGGAGCTGGTCAAATATTCTTGTCTTTGGTCCTCGCAACACTTCAACATTTGCCCTCTCAACCTCGCCGTTGCTTCTCGGGTGAGCAATTGATGCAAAGCAAACTTTGCTACCAAGGTCTCGACAGCATTACATGAAGCACGGCTCGTGAACTGCGTGTCGTTGTCGGTGATCACCCGGCTGGGCACACCAACTCGGCAAACTAATCCCTTGAAGAACTTCGCGGCTAAGTGTGTTGTTACCTGATACGTCTCCGTCGTATCTACTTTTCCTAACGCTTTTACTCTTGTTTTGGACTCTAATTTGCATGATTTGAATGAAATTAACCCAGACTGACGCTGTTTTCAGCAGAACTACCATGGTGTTGTTTTTGTGCAGAAATAAAAGTTCTCGGAATGGAACTAAAATTTTTGGAGATTTTTTTATGGAATAAAAGAAAAATACTGGAGCCAAGAGCCACCTGAGGGCCCCCCTGGGTGAGCACAACCCACCAGGGTGCGCCCCCCCTCCTGGCGCGCCCAGGTGGGTTGTCCCTGCCTGGTGGCCCCACAGACCCTATCTCCGACGCTATAAAATCACATTTTCGAAGAAAAAAATTAGGGAGAAAGAATTATCGTGTTTCACGAGACGGAGCCGCCGCCACCTCTTGTTCTTCATCGGGAGGTCAGATATGGCGCCCGATTGGGGCTCTGGAGAGGGGAATCTTTGATCTTCGTCATCACCAACCCTTCTCCATCACCAATTCCATGGTGCTCCCCACCCGGAGTGAGTAATTCCTTCATAGGCTCGCTGGTCGGTGAGGGATTTGGATGATATTCATCATGTAATCGAGTTAGTTTTGTTAGGGCTTGATCCCTAGTATCCATTATGTTCTGAGATTGATGTTGCTATGACTTTGCCATCCTTAATTCTTGTCACTTTGGGCCCGGGTTCCATGATTTCAGATTTGAACCGTTTATGTTATCACCATTACATCTATGTTCTAGATCCGATCTTGCATGTTATAGTCACCTATTACGTGTTATGATCAGTAAACCCCGGAGTGACAATAGTCGTGATACTTTCTGGTGATGACCATAGTTTGAGGAGTTAATGTATTCACTATGTGCTAATGCTTGGTTCCGGTTCTCTATTAAAAGGAGGCCTTAATATCCCTTAGTTTCCTTATGGACCCCGCTGCCACGGGAGGGTAGGACAAAAGATGTCATGCAAGTTCTTTCCATAAGCACGTATGAATATTTACGGAATACATGCCTACATTATATTTATGAACTGGAGCTAGTTTTGTATCGCCCTAGGTTATGACTGTTATATGATGAATATCATCCAACGAATACACCGATCCAATGCCTATGAATTTTTTCATATATTGTTCTTGCTAAGTTACTACTGCTATTGTTACTGTTACACTCGCTACAAAATTATTGCTATCACTGTTACCGTTACCGTTACTGTTACTACCATTATCAAAACTATCATATTACTTTGCTACTGATCATATTGCTCCAGATAATTGACCTCCACGTGTGGTTGAATTGACAACTCAGCTGCTAATACTTGCAAATATTCTTTGGCTCCCCTTGTGTCGAATCTATAAATTTGGGTTGAATACTGTACCCTCGAAAACTGTTGCGATCCCCTATACTTGTGGGTTATCAAGACCTTTTTCTGGCCCCATTTTCGGGGAGCATAGCTATATTTGTTGAGTCACTTGGGATTATTATCAATTTATCACTATGAAGAATTTGAAGGATACAAAAACCAAGATCGTTCCCTCTGGGACGAGGGGAGGTAAGGAACTGCCATCACACTCTGCACTTGATTCACCTTCTATTTTGAGTAGACTTGCAACACCACCACATGCTATTAATCCTGATATGTCGCAAGTTATTGATGATGGTACTTCTATGAATGTTACTCATGATGATGCTAGTACCTTGCTTGATGATGGTGTACCACTAGGTGATTTTCTTGATGAACAAATTGCTAGAGCTAAAGATATTGAGAATGCTGAAACTGATGAAATTGTTGAAACTAATGAAATGCTTGAAACTGAAAATCTTGAAACACCTATTAGACCTAGCTCTCCTAGATATGAATTGCCTAAGATACCTGAAGGTTATGTTATGGATGAGGAGATAGCTAGAGATTTTCTTGCTTGCAATGATAGAGATGATCTTAAGAAATTATTATGCAAACTGAAAGAGAAATCTTTGAATGCTAGAATGAAATGTGATCCTAAGTTTGCTACTTCACCTATCTTTGTTGATGATAAGGATTATGAATTCTCCATCGACGCAGAGTTGATTACTTTGGTTGAATCTGATCCTTTCCATGGTTATGAAACTGAAACTGTTGTGGCACACCTTACTAAATTAAATGATATAGCCACCCTATTTGCTCATGATGAGAAGATTCGCTACTACTATATTCTCAAATTATTTCCGTTCTCATTAAAGGGTGATGCTACGATATGGTACAATACTCTTGCTCCTGGTTGTGTGCGTAGTCCCCAGGATATGATTTATTACTTCTCTGGAAAAAAAATCCGGCTCATAAGAAACAAGCTGCCTTACAGGAGATATTTAACTTTGTGCAAATTGAAGAAGAGAGTCTCCCACAAGCTTGGGGGAGGCTTCTCCAATTGCTTAATGCTTTTCCTGATCATCCACTTAAGAAAAATGAAATACTTGATATCTTCTATAATGGACTAACCGATGCTTCTAGGGACTTCCTAGATAGTTGTGCTGGTTGTGTTTTCAGGGAACGAACTCTTGACCAAGCTGAGGAATTATTGAATAATATATTGAAAAATTATGATGATTGGACTCTTCCTGAACCACCGCATAAACCCACTCCAAAGAAGAGGGGTATCTATATCCCAGTTCGGAAGATATGCAAGAGGCAAAGAAATCTATGAAGGAAAAAGGTATTAAGGCAGCGGATGTTAAAAATTTACCTTCTATTGAAGAAATACATGGACTTGACACACCACCACCAAAGGTGGTAGAGGTAAATTCTTTAATGAAATTTGATGAAAGGGATAATCCTTAGAATATGCATCCTAGTCAATGCCTTTATGAGTTTGATAATTACATTAGAAAGCAAGATCACTTCAATGAAAATGTTATGAAACAGTTGAAATATAATTCTAATATGATTGCTCACTTGAGTGACTTGCTATTTAGAATCTCCATTGATGTTAGAGGTGTAGGAAAACATGCCTCCATGGTTCAAACTCAACTAGAACAAGTTGCTAAGTCTCAAAGAGAGTTGCTAGATGAAATGAATAATAATATAAATGACTTTGCTGTTAGAGTAGCAACTAGAGGAGGTAAAATGACTCAGGAACCACTTTATCCTGAGGGACATCCTAAAAGAATTGAACAGGACTCTCAAAGAATTAACACTAATGCACCTAGTCCTTCTAGAGAAAAGAAGAAGAAAAAATGATAGGACTTTGCATGCTTCTAGTGAACATGAGATAGAAAAACCTCCTGATAATGATAATGATGTTTCTATTTTTGATGCTGAAACTCAATCTGGTAATGAACATTCATCTAATGATAATGAAAAAGATAATGATGATGTTCATGAAGAAACTCAACCAGATAATGATAAACAACCAGATAATGATGTTGAAATAGAACGAGCTGTTGATCTTGATAACCCACAACCTAAAAATAAAAGATATGATAAAAGAGACTTTGTTGCTAGAAAACATGGAAAAGAAACAGAACCATGGGTTCAAAAACCCATGCCCTTTTCACCTAAGTCAACTAAGAAGAAAGATGATGAAGAATTTGAACGCTTTGCGGAAATGCTTTGACCAGTCTTTTTGCGCACTCGCTTGACTGATATATTAAAGATGGCCCCTTATGCAAAATATATGAAAGACATCATCACCAATAAAAGAAAAATACCTGAAGTTGAAATCTCTACTATGCTTGCTAATTATTCTTTTAAAGATGGAGTACCTAAAAAACTTGGAGATCCGGGAATACCAACTATACCTTGCTCCATCAAAAGAAATTATGTCAAAACTGCTTTGTGTGATTTAGGAGCTGGTGTTAGTGTTATGCCTTTATCTTTATATAAAAGACTTGATTTGAATAAACTCACACCTACTGAAATATCTTTGCAAATGGCTAACAAATCAACTGCCATACCTATCGTTATTTGTGAGGATGTGCCCGTTGTTGTTACAAATGTTACTATCTTAACTGACTTTGTTATACTTGAGATGCCCGAGGACGACAACATGTCGATTATCCTTGGTAGACCCTTCTTGAATACTGCAGGGGCTATTATTGATTGCAATAAAAGCAAGGTCACTTTTCATATCAATGGTAATGAGCATACGGTGCACTTTCCGAAGAAACAATTCCAAGTGAATGGTATTAATGTTATTGAAAAATCTCTGACACTCACGATTGGAAGTTTTCAACTACCTCTACCTACTACTAAAAAGAAATATGAAATGCTTATTGTTGGGGACATGCATATCCCCGTTGAGGTAACTTAGTGTTTTACGAAAGTTCTTTTGTTTCATGTTAATCGAAAGTGGTTGTAATAAGACTTGATCAACCTTATTAATGGATCATTTTTTAGAGGTATGAAGTTGATGAACTTAGTAAGCACAACCTTCTGCTCCCAACTTTTACTTTTTGTTTCTCTTAGTTAAATAAAATAAAATGCCATGTTTTTTCTGTTTTCTGAATTTCCCGTGCAATAAAAAAATGACCCAAAAATAAAAGTTCTCAGAATGCCCTGAAAATTTAATACAATATTTTTCTAAATATTTAAGAATTTTTTATGTAAATAACATCAGAGGGGGGTGCACCAGGTGGGCACAGCCCACCTGGGTGCGCCAGCAGCCCCAGGCGCGCCCTGGTGGGTTGTGGTCCCCACGTGGGCCCCCTCACTTATCTCTTTAGCCCATGTCATCACCTACCTCCAGAAAAAAATCACCATTGCTCTCTCTCTCTCTCTCGTGTTCTTGCTCTCAAACTCGCGGATTTCGATCTCTTTGCTCGAAGCTCCATTTCCGAAACTGTTTTGGGGGATTGTTACTTGGTATGTGACTCCTCCATTGCTCCAATTTGTTTTAGATTTAGTGGATTATATTTTGAATAATTAGCTACTCTTGGTGCTGCTGTAGATGAGTTTGCATGTTGAATTCTTAGAGTTCTAAGTAGTTTGAATGCTCAATATAGTCTCTATGCATCCCTAGGAGTAGTTGCTATCAATCCTGTGAAGTTTCGTTGACAAACATTTTGTGGACTAAAAATTTCAGAATTTATTTTATAGGAATAAGATGAGTTTCTTTAGGAAGTTTGCTTCCAAGAAGAACTCTAAGGGAGTCATTAGGGAGTCATCACACAATGATATCCGCACCCAGAGAATGGCGGAGGTGCGGCCGTGCGAATGGCCGCACAACCCCTTCATAGATGGAGCCAGGATCCGTCAAGAGTTTGCACAATTTGCTGCTAATGCCGGTCCCACCGACTTCATCGTAGCTGAGTGTGAACAATACCATCTCCTTACAAATTCCTTTGTGCAAAGTTTTCACTTTCTGAGTAGGAATAACCCTCCTGAGGTGCAGTTTAATCTATATGCTGAAACCGGTCAGATACCACTTACTGAATTTTGTGACATATGCTTGATCCCTTCTGACGGGGAAATGGGAGAGCCTAGGCCTTCAGAGTTCGAGGGCTTTTATCGTACTCTGTCAGTGGGGGATGAGAGAGGCGTGTCGAGTGTCACCGCTACTAGTTTGCAGTTTCTTGCTGTGCACTATTTTGCTCTATTTATTGCTAGGTGCTTAATTGCTAGGCAGAAGGTAGGTGCACTCTGTGCTCCGGACTTTGCCATCTTACGTTGTGCACTTTACGGCGATAACAGCTATAGCCTTGGGGCTATCATTGCACGTTGCCTGCACCTTAACAGATCCAAGGGTAAAATTCATGGCGGTATTTATGTGACTCATTTAGCGAGCCACTTTAACATTCAGATTCGTCAGCATGATTATCGTTTACCTAAGGTTTATTTAGATCGCCAGGTGATGGTAGCTTATCAGTTTATTGATGGCGAGGACACTATTAATAATGTTCCTTACAACCTGGTTTTCAGTATGGACACCTGCGATATTATTTCGTTGCCTGCACCTGCTTTGTTTGACTCTATTGCCAGGGGCAGATACGGGATCATGCCAGATGACATCATTGCCTACCGGAATGCTCAGGCAGCGGTTGAGGAGGAGCCTCAGGAGTGGGACGCTCAGGTGACCGCTCCACAGCACTTCAACATGGGACCTGAGGGTTACTACGAGTGGTAATTACCAAGCTAGGCCAAAAGTCTAAGCTTGGGGAAGTACGTATTTCCACCGGCATTATATTCATGTTCACACATTTCATTCTAGTTGTCGGTGTCCACACTTTTTCATTGTACTATCCATGCTAGATTTCTTTTCTCGCTTTCTTCTTGTGTGTTTGAAAAACTTTGAGAAGACCCAAAAATATTTCTCGTTTCTTTTCGGTTTTTCTTTCTAGTTTAAATTAGTTGTAAAGTTAAAAGAAAACCCAAAAAGATTTCCTTGTTCTTCTTTTGCTTGTTGGGAGCTCTCCCGTGTAAATAGTTTTTCTCATTTTTATTTTTCTTTCTTTAATTTGATTCCTTCAAGAAAAACTAAAAATTCCAAAAATATTTCGGTGTGTTTCTCTGAAATTCTTTTCTTTTTATTGAGTCATACTAAGGAGAAGACCATGATGAAATTGTTGAGTGGCTCTCATATGCATTGATATTGATCTAATAAAGAGCCCATATTACCTTGTCTTCTCCTTTTTGAATAAAATGTTTGTAGATTCCAGCTTAGTCCATGGCATTCTTGCACTATTATTATTTTCATTTCATTCGGTCATGCAAGTGAAAGGCAATAATGACAATATTTTATGAACTGGCTGTGGCAGAGAGAAACAGGTATGAACTCAACTTGTTCTGTTTTTGTAAATATGTTTAATCTAGTATCCATGATTCAGCCTATTATGATCAAACATGTTTGCAATGACAATTAGAGATTATAGTTTCTCATGCCATGCTTAAGTAGCTAGGAGTGGATAATGATTTATATTGGATGTCAACATGCATTAAAATGATTGTGATGTGGTATGATGACATAGTATCCTCCTCTGAATGTTTCAAGTGGCTTGACTTGGCACATGTTCATGCATGTAGTTGAATCAAAACCAACATAGCCTCTATGATATTTATGTTCATGGTGTTCATATCCCACTCATGCTAGTATCCAATATTACTTATGCATAATGCAAGTTCATGACCGTTTTCGCTCTCTAGCTGGCCGCTTCTCAACCTATTTGCTAGCCTTCGCCTGTACTAAGCGGGAATACTGCTTGTGCATCAAAATCCTAAAACCCAAGTTATTCCAGATGAGTCCACCATATATCTACCTATATGCGGTATTACCCTGCCGTTCTAAGTAAATTTGCATGTGCCACCTCTAAAAACTTCAAATAAACATCCATTTTTGTGTGCCTGGATTGTTCATGGAGTGACAAGAGGTAGTCAATATCTTCCATGCTAAGAGGGTTATTCTCATGATGAGTGTTTATTCACTCATCCTTGCATGAGAGGGGCGGTAATAGGGATTCCCAGTCCCGAAATCAAATTGCAAATAATTAAACAAAACTCCCCCAGGACTGATGTTGGTATGGACGGTACCCATGGATTCGGCTAGCCGTGGAGTGTGTTTGTTGGCGGAGGGGGAGTAAACCTTTACTTTTATCGCTTGGGAACCACCACTAATGTGCTTAGCATGGAAGATAACGATAACTAATGGTCACAAAGTAAACAGGAAGGGTGCATTTCTCAAAATTTCATTTATCTCTGTTTTAAAAATCTGAGCTCTAGCACCGCTACAAATCACTACTTCCCTCTGCGAAGGGACTATCTATTTAATTTTATGTTGTGTCATCACCTTCTCAAATAAGCGCCAGATCTGAGAGCACTATTGTCATCCTCATGCATTGTGTGTAGCTAATGTTGGATGCATCATGACTGGATCTTTTCTACCATGAATTACAATGTTTAGTCGTTGCTTGAACTTTGGAGGTGCTCTGCATTTATGTTTTGCGGTCTCAGAAAGGGCTAGCGAGATACCACTCTTGTCATATTATATCATGGTCATTTTGACAAAGTGTTGTCATTTGAGATATCTTATTATTGCTCGCTAGTTGTTATGCCATTGATATGAGTTAATATAATTTTTAAGAGTTATTGTCGACATGGTTAGTCATAATCTTTGCTGAAAACTTGGGTGCTACTTAAGCTTATTTATATAAACAAGAGCAAAAGAGTTCATAAAAGTTTTTCTTTTTCACTTTCAGTTTGTCAACGGAATTGCTTGAGGACAAGCAAAGGTTTAAGCTTGGGGGAGTTGATACGTCTCCGTCGTATCTACTTTTCCTAACGCTTTTACTCTTGTTTTGGACTCTAATTTGCATGATTTGAATGAAACTAACCCGGACTGACGCTGTTTTCAGCAGAACTACCATGGTGTTGTTTTTGTGCAGAAATAAAAGTTCTCATAATGGAATGAAACTTTTTGCAGATTTTTTATGGAATAAAAGAAAAATACATGAGCCAAGAACCACCAGAGGGGGCCCATGGGTGATCACAACCCACCAGGGCGCGCCCCCCCTCCTGGCGCGCCCAGGTGGGTTGTCCCCCCTGGTGGCCCCACAGACCCTATCTCCGACGCTATGAAATCACATTTTCGGAGAAAAAAATTAGGGAGAAAGAATTATCGCATTTCACGAGACGGAGCCACCGCCAACTCCTGTTCTTCATCGGGAGGTCAGATCTGGAGCCCGTTTGGGGCTCCGGAGAGGGGAATCTTTGATCTTCGTCATCACCAACCCTTCTCCATCGCCAATTCCATGATGCTCCCCACCGGGAGTGAGTAATTCCTTCGTAGGCTCGCTGGTCGGTGAGGGAATTGGATGAGATTCATCATGTAATCGAGTTAGTTTTGTTAGGGCTTGATCCCTAGTATCCATTATGTTCTGAGATTGATGTTGCTATGACTTTGCCATGCTTAATGCTTGTCACTTTGGGCCTGGGTGCCATGATTTCAGATCTGAACCGTTTATGTTATCACCATTATATCTATGTTCTAGATCCAATCTTGCAAGTTATAGTCACCTATTACGTGTTATGATCCGTAAACCCCGGAGTGACAATAGTCGGGATACTTTCCGGTGATGACCGTAGTTTGAGGAGTTCCTGTATTCACTATGTGCTAATGCTTTGTTCCGGTTCTCTATTAAAAGGAGGCCTTAATATCCCTTAGTTTCCTTATGGACCCCGCTGCCACGGGAGGGTAGGACAAAAGATGTCATGCAAGTTCTTTACATAAGCACGTATGACTATTTATAGAACACATGCCTACATTATATTTATGAACTGGAGCTAGTATTGTATCACCCTAGGTTATGACTGTTATATGATGAATATCATCCAACGAATTCACTGATCCAATGCCCACAAATTTTTCCATATATTGTTCTTGCTAAGTTACTACTGCTACTCTTACTGTTACGCTCGCTACAAAATTATTGCTATCACTGTTACCGTTACCGTTACTATTACTACCATTATCAAAACTATCATATTACATTGCTACTGATCATATTGCTGCATATAATTAATCTCCAGGTGTGGTTGAATTGACAACTCAACTGCTAATACTTGCAAATATTCTTTGGCTCCCATGGTGTCGAATCTATAAATTTGGGTTGAATACTCTACCCTCAAAAACTGTTGCGATCCCCTATACTTGTGGGTTATCATTACCTTTCTCACTGGCTCCACCTCAAGCCACTTTGTGAACTTTTTGATTGCTACGTATAAGAACTCAAAACCCCTGATGACATGAGGGAAGGGGCCGAGGATGTCGAGTCCCCAAACCTAGAAGGCAAGGAGAGAGGAATCATCTAGAGAGCTTGAGCTAACTGACGAATGTTTTTGGCATGGAACCGGCATGCTTTGCACCTTGTTAGCACAACCACTACATCTTGAAGGGCTGACAGCCAATAAAAACCTTGACAGAAAACCATGCCGACAAGCGTGCGGGACCCTAGATCGGAGCCACAAACCCCTTCATGTACCTCCGCCACCAGCTTCTGTCCATCTTCCTGGCAGATGCACTTCAATTTCACCCCATTCAGCCTCTTTCGGTATAGAATGCTATCGACAATCTGATACATACTTGATTGGTGGGCTACGTTCTCAGCTTCTTCTCGTTCATCGGGAATCTATCTGTAGGTAATGGACTATGTGTTGTGCCCATGCCGAAGCCTATGGCTCGTCGACAAGGACTAAAGGCATCTCTTCCGCTGCAGGAGCGCTTGTCTCCATGGCAAGGACCTCAAGTCCTGCCGGAGCCTGCTGCTCATCGACAAGCATCGAGATGTTTTTGGCAACCTCCTTTCCGGCGGCTGAGGGAAGCTCTGCTGGAAAGTAGTCACCAGAATCCAACTTTCTTCTCTTGTTTGGGATCGTCCTTGGTGTAACTGAAGGTTGATCCAGAAGGAGTACAAAGGTACCTGGTTCCACAGGTAATTTCTTGGTGGCACGCTTCGACAGGTCATCAACAATGCTGTTCTCAGCACGAGGAACATGCTTCACCTGCAGACCATGAAAGTTCTCTTCCAATTTCCTTACTTCATCGACATATGCCTCCATCAACGGGCTCTGGTCATCCTTGTTCACTTGCCTCACCACTAACTGCGAGTCATCTTTGATGATCAACTTTCTGATACCAAGGTTGATTCCGATGCCGAGTCCGGCAAGCAACCCTTCATACTTAGTCGTGTTGTTGGTGGCCTGCTCCCTGGGAAACTTCATCTGAACCACATACTTGAGATGCTCTCCGGTGGGTGCGACAAGAAGCACTCCAGCACCGGCGCCCTAGAGCAAAAAAGCACCATCAAAGTACATGATCCAATCTTGGGGGGGGGGGGGGGGGGCTTCCTTGCCAAGGAGCGAGGTCTTTGGTACTTCTTCATCTGGAGTTGGTGACCATTCTGCAATGAACTCTTCCAAGGATCTACTTTGGATTGTTGATGTATTTCAAACTTCAAATCAAAGCTCGACAACTCCAACGCCCACTGCACTATCCTGCCAGTGGCTTCTGGATTTCTCAAGATGCACTGCAGTGGAAAGCAAGTGACGAGGGTGATATGATTTGCTTGGAAGTAATGGTGCAACTTCCTTGAGGCCATGAGGAGGCCAAAGAGCAACTTCTGCACACCATAGTACCTTGACCTAGCCCCTTGGAGAAGGGAACTGGCAAAGTAAACTGGGTGCTGCACCATCTTCTTCTTCTTCTTCTTCTTCTTCTTCACAGCTTGCTGTTCTGTCTTATTTGCCTGCGCTAAACTTGGGTTGTCAGCATCTGACCTTGCCGGAAAAGATTCTGGCTTGTCAGCTTGAGGCTCTGCGGTTGCTATCTGTTTGTCTTCTGCATCCCTCTTGGCAACCAGTGCATTGCTAACCACTTGATTGGTCATTGCTAAGTATAGCAACAATGGCTCTTGTGGTATTGGTGCAAATAGTACTGGATGAGAGGAGAGGTACTCCTTCGAGTCTTGGAGCGCAGCCCCCGCTTCAGGGGTCCATTGCATTGGACCTACCTTTTTCACGATTTTGAAAATGGGCAAGGCACGCTCAGCTGACTTGGAGATGAACCTGCTTAGAGCTGCTATGCAACCAGCAAGACACCACACGTCCTTGATGCACTTTGGTGCTTCCAACTGCTCCATTGCTTTGATCTTGTCGGGGTTGGCTTGAACTCCACATTGAGATACAATGAACCCGAGAAGCTTGCCAGGCGGGACACCAAACACACACTTCAAAGGGTTGAGCTTCAAGTTGATCTTGCGCAAGTTTGCAAATGTCTCTTCTATGTCTTGGATCAGTGAATCATGATACGTCCATTTTGCATCATGCTTTTATGTTAATATTTATTGCATTGTGGGCTGTTATTTAACATTATGGTACAATACTTATGCACTTTCTCTCTTATTTTACAAGATTTACATGAAGAGTGAGAATGCCGGCAGCTGGAATTCTGGATCGGAAAGAAGCAAATCTGAGATACCTATTCTGCACAACTCCAAATGTCCTGAAACTTTACGGAGAATTATTTTGGAATATATAAAAAATATTGGGCGAAGAAACAGCCAAAGGAGACCTACCAGGAGGCCACAAGCCTGGGGGGTGCACCCTACCCCCTAGGGCGCGCCCCCAGGGCTTGTGGGCCCCCTGGCCATCGTCTGGTGCCCATCTTCTGCTATATGGAGGGTTTTGACCTAAAAAAAAAATAAGAAGGAAGCTTTTGGGACGAAGCGCCACCATCTCGAGGAGGAAGCTGGGCAGAAGCAATCTAGGACTCCGGCGGAGCTATTCTGCCGGGGAAACTTCCCTTCGGGAGGGGGAAATCGAAGCCATCGTCATCACCAATGATCCTATCATTGTGGGAGAGTCAATCTTCATCAACATCTTCACCAGCACCATCTCCTCTCAAACCCTAGTTCATCTCTTGTATTCAATCTTTGTCCCAAAACCTCAGATTGGTACCTCTGAGTTGCTAGTAGTGTTGATTACTCTTCATAGTTGATGCTAGTTGGTTTATTTGGTGGAAGATCATATGTTCAAATCCTTAATGATATTTATTACCCCTCTGATCTTGAACATGAGCATGCTTTGTGAGTAGTGATGTTTGTTCTTGAGGACATGGGAGAAGTCTTGTTATAAGTAATCATGTGAATTTGGTATTCGTTCGATATTTTGATGAGATGTATGTTGTCTTTCCTCTAGTGGTGTTATGTGAACGTCTACTACATGACACTTCACCATGATTTGGCCCTATGGGAAGGCATTGGCAATTAATAAGTAGATGATGGGTTGCTAGAGTGACAGAAGCTTAAACCCTAGTTTATGCGTTGCTTCGTAAGGGGCTGATTTGGATCCACATGTTTCATGCTATGGTCAGATTTATCTTAATTCTTCTATCATTGTTGCGATGCTTGTGAGAGGGGTTAATCATAAGTGGGAGGCTTGTCCAAGTAAGGACAACACCCAAGCACTGGTCCACCCACATATCAAATTATCAAAAACGAACGCGAATCATATGAGCATGATGAAAACTAACTTGACAATAATTCGCATGTGTCCTCGGGAGCGCTTTGCTTTATATAAGAGTTCATCCAGGCTTATCCTTTGCAACAAAAAGGATTGGTCCAACTTGCTGCACTTTTGCTACACTTGTTACTTGTTACCCGTTAAATATTATCTTATCACCAAACTATCTGTTACCGATAATTTCACTACTTGCAGAAAACACCTTGCTGAAAACCGCTTGTCATTTCCTTCTGCTCATCATTGGGTTCGACACTCTTACTTATTGAAAGGACTATGATTGATACCCTATAATTGTGTGTCATCAAGACTCTTTTCTTTCTCCTTTGCCGGGGAGTGAAGCGCCTTTGGTGAGTGAAATTTGGTAAGGAAACATTTATATTACATGCTGAAATTTATTGTCACTTGTCACTATGGAAAATAATCCTTTGAGTGGCTTGTTCGGGGTATCTTCACCCCGACTGGAAGAACAAAGAGTTTCTCCTCAACCTACTGCACCTACTGAAAATATTTATTATGAAATTCCTTCGGGTATGATAGAGAAACTACTAGCTAATCCTTATGCAGTAGATGGAACACTACATCCGGATTTGCATCTAATCTATGTGGATGAAGTTTGTGGATTATTTATGCTTGCAGGTTTACCCGAAGATGAATTCAAGAAGAAGGTCTTCCCTTTATCTTTGAAGGGAAGGGCATTGACATGGTATAGGCTATGTGATGATATTGGAGCTTGGAATTACAACCGGTTGAAATTGGTATTTCATCAGAAGTTTTATCCTATGCATCTAGTTCATCGTGATCGGAATTATATATATAATTTTTGGCCTCGTGAATGAGAATGTATCGCTCAAGCTTGGGGGAGGCTTAAGTCAATGTTATATTGATGCCCCAATCATGAGCCCTCAAGAGAAATTATTATACAAAAAATTTATGCTCGACTTTCTCGTAATGATCAATCCATGCTCGATACTTCTTGTATTGGTTCTTTTATAAAGAAGACTATTGAATTCAAATGGGATCTCTTGGAAAGAATTAAATGCAACTTTGAAGACTAGGAGCTCGACAAATTTAAGGACTCAGGTATAAACCTTGAGTTTGATTGTGTAAAATCTTTTAGGGATACACATGTTTTTCGCGAATTTAGCACTAAATATGGACTTGACTTTGAGATCTTTTTGTGAATCATTTGCTACTCATGTTGATCTCCCTAAGGAGAAGTGGTTTAAATATCATCCTCCCATTGAAGTAAAAATAGTAGAACCCATTACAGCTGAAGAAGAAACCATTACTTATAATGTTGATCCAGTTATTCCTACTGCTTATGTTGAGAAACCACCTTTTCCTGTTAGGATAAAAGAGCATGCTAAAGCTTCAGCTGTAGTCCATAAGAGTTCTACAAGAACACCTACACCCTCTAAACAAATTAAAGTTGAACCTAATGTTGCTATGGTTAAGGATCTCTTGGGTGAAAATATTGATGGCCATGTTATTTATTTCTGTGATGAAGCTACTAGAATTGCTAAACCCAATGAAAAAGATAAACATAGACCTGTTGTTGGCATGCCTTTTGTCTCTGTTAAAATAGGAGATCATTGTTATCATGGCTTATGTGATTTGGGTGCTAGTGTGAGTGCAATCCCTTTTACTTTATATCAAGAAATTACGAATGATGTTGCACGTGCTGAAATAGAAGATATTGATGTTACTATCAAGCTTGCTAATAGAGACACTGTCACACCACTTGGGATTGTTAGAGATTTTGAAGTCTTGTGTGGGAAAATAAAATACCCTATTGATTTTCTAGTTCTGGGTTCCCCACAAGATGATTTTTGTCCCATTATATTTGGTAGACCTTTCTTGAACACTGTTAATGCTAAGATAGATTGTGAGAAAGAAACTGTTAGTGTAAGCTTTGGTGATGTGTCTCATGAATTTAATTTCTCCAAATTCCATAGACAATCTCGTGATAAAGAATTCCCTAGTAAAGTTGAAATTATTGGTCTTGCTTCTATTGCCATACCTCCTACTGATCATTTAGAACAATATTTGCTAGACCATGAAAATGACATGTTTATGAATGAATGAAATGAAATAGATGAGATATTCTTTAAACAATGCCTGTTTTGAAACACAATTTGCCTGTTGAGACTTTTGGAGATCCTCTTCCACCCAAGAGTGATCTTGTGTTCGATCTTAAACAATTACCTCATACTCTGAAATATGCTTATCTTGATGAAAAGAAGATATATCCTGTTATTATTAGTGCTAACCTTTTAGAGCATGAAGAAAAGAGATTATTGAAAACTCTGAGGAAGCACCGTGCCAATATTGGATACACTCTTGATGATCTTAAGGGCATTAGTCCTACTCTATGTCAGCATAAAATTAATATGGAACCTGATGCTAAACCAGTTGTTGAACACCAACGACGGTTGAATCCTAAGATGAAAGAAGTGGTAAGAAATGAAATACTAAAGCTTATGGAAGCAGGTATAATCTATCCTATTGCTGATAGTAGATGGGTAAGTACTGTTCACTATGTCCCTAAGAAGGGAGGTATTACTGTTGTTCCTAACGATTAAAATTAACTTATCCCACAGAGAATGATCACATGTTATAGAATGGTAATTGATTTTAGAAAATTAAACAAAGCTACTAGGAAAGATCATTATCCTCTACCTTTCATTGATCAAATGCTAGAAAGACTATCGAAACATACACATTTTTGCTTTCTAGATGGATACTCTGGTTTTTCCCAAATACCTGTGTCACAAGAGGATCAAGAAAAAACTACTTTTACATGCCCTTTTGGTATCTTTGCTTATAGACGTATGCCTTTTGGTTTATGCAATGCACCTGCCACCTTTCAAAGATGTATGACTGCTATATTCTCTGACTTTTGTGAAAAGATTGTTGAGGTTTTCATGGATGATTTTTCCGTATACGGAACTTCTTTTGATGATTGCTTAAGCAACCTTGACCGAGTTTTGTATAGATGTGAAGAAACTAATGTTGTCTTGAATTGGGAGAAGTGCCACTTTATGGTTAATGAAGGTATCATCTTGGGGCATAAAATCTCCGAACGAGGTATTGAAGTTGATAAAGCTAAAGTTGATGCTATTGAAAAAATGTCATGTCCTAAAGATATCGAAGGTATAAGAAGCTTCCTTGGTCATGCTAGTTTCTATAGGAGATTTATTAAAGACTTCTCTAAAATTTCTAGGCCTCTCACTAATCTTTTGCAAAAAAGATGTTCCATTTGTTTTTGATGATGATTGTGTGGAAGCATTTGAAATACTTAAGAAAGCCTTAATTTCTGCAGCTATTGTTCAACCACCTGACTGGAACCTACCCTTTGAAATTATGTGTGATGCTAGTGATTATGTTGTTGGTGCTGTTCTAGGACAATGAGTTGATAAGAAATTAAATGTTATCCATTATCCTAGTAAAACTCTAGAGAGTGCTCAAAGAAATTATGCTAGTACTGAAAACGAATTTTTAGTAGTTGTGTTTGCTTGTGATAAATTCAGATCTTATATTGTTGATTCCAAAGTAACTATTCACGCTGATCATGCTGCTATTAAATACCTTATGGAAAATAAAGATGCTAAACCTAGTCATTAGGTGGGTTCTCTTGTTACAAGAAATTGATTTACATATTACTGATAGAAAGGGAGCTGAGAACCGCGTAGCAAACAACTTGTCTAGGTTAGAAAATATTCTTGATGACCCACTACCAATTGATGATAGCTTTCCTGATGAACAATTAGCTGTTATAAATGCTTCTCGTAGTACTCCATGGTATGCAGACTATGCTACTTATATTGTTGCTAAATTTATACCACCTAGTTTCACATACCAACAAAAGAAAAGAAAAATCTATGATTTAAGACATTACTTTTGGGATGACCCACACCTTTATAAAGAAGGAGCAGATGGTGTTATTAGATGTTGTGTACCTGAGTATGAACAGGAACAAATCCTACGCAAGTGTCACTCCAAGGCTTACGGAGGACACCATGCTGGAGACAGAACTGCACACAAGGTGTTACAATCTGGTTTTTATTGGCCTACTCTTTTCAAGGATGCTCGTAAGTTTGCCTTGTCTTGTGATGAACGTCAAAGAATTGGTAACATTAGTAGATGTTAGGAAATGCCTATGAATTATTCACTTGTTATTGAACCATTTGATGTTTGGGGATTTGATTATATGGGATCTTTTCCTTCCTCCAATGGGTATACACATATTTTGGTTGATGTTGATTATGTTACTAAGTGGGTAGAAGCTATTCCAACTAGTAGTGCTGATCATGACACCTCCATTAAAATGCTTAAAGAAGTTATTTTCCCAAGGTTTGGAGTCCCTATATATTTAATGACTGATGGTGGTTCACACTTTATTCATGGTGCTTTCCGTAAATTGCTTGCTATGTATGATGTTAACCATAGAATTGCATCTCCATATCATCCTCAGTCTAGTGGTCAAGTAGAATTAAGTAATAGAGAAATAAAATTGATCTTGCAAAAGACTGCTAATAGATCTAGGAAGAATTGTCTAAGAAACTTGATGATGCATTATGGGCTTATAGAACTGCTTATAAAAATCCTATGGGCATGTCTCCATATAAAATGCTATATGGAAAAGCATGTCACTTAACTCTTGAACTAGAACATAAAGCTTATTGGGCAATTAAAGAACTCAACTATGATTTCAAACTTGCCGGTGAGAAGAGGTTATTTGACATTAGCTCACTTGATGAATGGAGAACCCAAGCCTATGAAAATGCCAAGTTGTTTAAAGAAAAGGTTAAAAGATGGCATGACAAACGGATACAAAAGCGTGAATTTAATACAGGTGACCATGTCTTGCTATACAATTCTCGTTTAAGATTTTTTGAAGGAAAACTTCTCTCCAAATGGGAAGGTCCTTACATAATCAAAGAAGTTTATCATTCCAGTGCCATCAAGATCAACAATGTCGAGGGCAATAACCCGAGTGGTGAATGGGCAAAGAATCAAACATTATATCTCAGGTATGCCCATAAATGTTGAAACTAATATTATTCATACCATAAAACCGGAGGAGTACATAAGGGAAACTTTCCAGAACGCTCCAGAACCCTGAAAAGGAATAGGTACGTGATACGATGAATAAACTGACTCCAAAATTTTTCCAAAAGCAATTTTAATCCATTTTGGAATATTAAAAAAATAGGAAAATAAGTAGTCCAAATAGCGCACGAGGAGGCAACAAGCCGTGGGGGCGCGCCCTACCCCCTGGGCGTGCCTCCCAAGCTTTTGGCCACCTTGGGTGCCCTCCGGACTCCGTTTTCTCCTAGAATACTTGTTTTGCACGGTAAAAATTCATTATATAATCTCCCAAAGGTTTTGACCAGCGCATCAAGGCAATATCCCCTGTTTTCGTTTTGAGCTGTCTTCTAGCAGAGTTTTCAAGGCCAGGCATCATGTCTTCCTCCTCCTCCAACAATGTGGACACCGATGCTTGGTTGATGCAGATGGAACTTAGGAGGGAGGATGCCGAGGAAGTCACGATGGAGGAAGATGAAGGGGATTCACTTGAGGTCCGCCGTCCGGCTTCAGAGAGAGGCACTCTGGCTGGCATCTCCACTATTCCAAATCCTTATCAAGCAATGGGGACTACAAGCAACCACGAAGGCTAAGAGATACAAGAAGGACTCCCCCCTAGGAGTCCCTTACACAGGTTACATTGGAACAACTTTCACAATTTGATTCATAATTATGGAGTGGAGAATACCCCTCGTACACATATACCCTCTAATTGCGATATATCCCATCCAAGTGAAAGTAATGCAGGGAAAGGTTCTTGGTGGCCTGGAAATAAACATCTTTTGGAGGAAATTCAGAAGAATGCAAATACACTCCAACGTGTGCTCCAAGAACTATAGGGCCTGAAGGGTATCTTATTGAAACTGACAGACACATCATCAACAACATCACCACCACCTCCGAGGAATGAGACTTGAGTACATGGGTATGGGCACTCCCCTTGGCTTATGCTAAGCTTGTGGGAGGTGCTCCGGTATCGTATCACCATCTCATCTTTATCATTATCATTTATCTTAGTTCGATCCTTTTGGTTTTATCATCATCTAGTAGAATAAAAGTTTTAGTATGATCTAGTCTTTGAGTTTTGCTTTGTGTTCCATCTATGTAATCGAGTGCGGGAGTTATATAATAAAGATTAGTTTTGAGTTGAGGGCTTTGCTTTCTTGCCTTGATGTTTGGAAAAGAAAAAGAATAAAAGAAATAAAATATTACATAATAATCTTATGGAGAGTGATGACTTCACATATAAGAAGTAGGATGCAAGAAATTTGTTGAGAGTTGACATAGTATTGGTCATTGTTGCAATTAATAGGAAGTAATAAAGAAAGAGAGGTTTCACATATAAATACACTATCTTGGACATCTTTTGTGATTGTGAGCACTCATTAAAATATTATATGCTAATAAGTTGATGTTGGACAAGGAAGACAACATAATGAGTTATGCTTTCTTATGTCCGAATAGAAGTTATATTGTCATGGATCCTCCAACATGTTGAGCTTGCTTCTCATCCTATGCTAGCCAAATCTTCTGCACCAAGTAGAGATACTACTTGTGCATCCAAAATCCATCAATCCAGTTTTACCATGAGAGTCCATTATACCTACCTATGGATTGAGTAAGATCCTTCAAGTAAGTTGTCATCGGTGCAAGCAATAAAAATTGCTCTTTAAATATGTATGATCGTTTAGTGTGAGGAAAATAAGCTTCATACGAACTTGTGATATGGAAGAAATAAAAGCGACGGACTGCATAATGAAGTTCTTTATCACATGCGGTAATATAAAGTGACGTTCTTTTGCATTAAGATTTTGTGCATCCAACCATAAAAGCGCATGACAACCTCTGCTTCCCTCTGCGAAGGGCCTATCTTTTACTTTTACCTTCTACCTTTATACAAGAGTCATGGTGATCTTCACCCTTTCTTTTTATATTTCTCTTTTTGGCAAGCACTATGTGTTGGGGATGATCTAGACATATATATCCACTCAGATGTAGGTGTTCATAAATTATTATTGTTGACATTACCCTTGAGGTAAATGGTTGCGAAGCAAAACTATAAGCCCCTATCTTCCTATGTGTTTGATTGAAGCTTGGATTTATCACATGCGGTAATATAAAGTGACGTTCTTTTGCATTAAGATTTTGTGCATCCAACCATAAAAGCGCATGACAACCTCTGCTTCCCTCTGCGAAGGGCCTATCTTTTACTTTTACCTTCTACCTTTATACAAGAGTCATGGTGATCTTCACCCTTTCTTTTTATATTTCTCTTTTTGGCAAGCACTATGTGTTGGGGATATCCGACATATATATCCACTCAGATGTAGGTGTTTCATAAATTATTATTGTTGACATTACCCTTGAGGTAAATGGTTGGGAAGCAAAACTATAAGCCCCTATCTTCCTATGTTGTTTTGATTGAAGCTTGGATTTATCACATGCGGTAATATAAAGTGACGTTCTTTTGCATTAAGATTTTGTGCATCCAACCATAAAAGCGCATGACAACCTCTGCTTCCCTCTGCGAAGGGCTTATCTTTTACTTTTACCTTCTACCTTTATACAAGAGTCATGGTGATCTTCACCCTTTCTTTTTATATTTCTCTTTTTGGCAAGCACTATGTGTTGGGGATGATCCAGACATATATATCCACTCAGATGTAGGTGTTCATAAATTATTATTGTTGACATTACCCTTGAGGTAAATGGTTGGGAAGCAAAACTATAAGCCCCTATCTTCCTATGTGTTTGATTGAAGCTTGGATCTCATAAGTATCACGTGAGTGTTAGCAATTATGAAAGATTAAATGATGGTTGAGTATGTGAACTTGCTAAATAAAAGCTCTTACATTGACTCTTTCTGATCTTATGATAAATTGCAATTGCCTCAATGACCGAGATTATAGTTTGTTAGTTTCCAATAAAGTTTTTGATTCATACTTTACCTTGTGAACGAATTATCACTCTAGCATAAGAAGTTATATGACAATATATTGCTGTTTTAAAAAGATGATGATGCCCTCATGTCCGTATTTTATTTTATCGACACCTCTATCTCTAAACATGTGGACATGATTATCGATTTCAGCTTTCGCTTGAGGACAAGCGAGGTCTAAGCTTGGGGGAGTTGATACGTCCATTTTGCATCATGCTTTTATGTAAATATTTATTGCATTATGGGCTGTTATTTAACATTATGGTACAATACTTATGCCTTTTCTCTCTTATTTTACAAGATTTCCATGAAGAGGGAGAATGCTGGCAGCTGGAATTCTGGACTGGAAAGGAGCAAATCTGAGATACCTATTCTGCACAACTCCAAATGTCCTGAAACTTTATGGAGAAATATTTTGGAATATATAAAAAATATTTGGTGAAGAAACAACCGAAGGGGACCCACCAGGACCTACCCCCAGGGCACGCCCCCAGGGCTTGTGGGCCCCCTGGCCATCGTCCGGTACCCATCCTCTGCTATATGGAGGGTTTTTGACCTAGAAAAAAATAAGAAGGAAGCTTTCGGGACGAAGCACCGCCGTCTCGAGGCAAAACCTGGGTAGAAGTAATCTAGGGCTCTGGTGGAGCTATTCTGCCAGGGAAACTTCCCTCCGAGAGGGGGAAATCAAAGCCATCGTCATCACCAACGATCCTCTCATCATTTGAGGGTCAATCTTCATGAACATCTTCACTAGCACCATCTCCTCTCAAACCCTAGTTCATCTCCTGTATTCAATCTTTGTCCAAAAACCTGAGATTGGTACCTGTGGGTTGCTAGTAGTGTTGATTACTCTTCGTAGTTGATGCTAGTTGGTTTATTTGGTGGAAGATCATATCTTCAGATCCTTAATGATATTTATTAGCCCTCTGATCTTGAACATGAGCATGCTTTGTGAGTAGTTACATTTGTTCCTGAGGACATGGGAGAAGTCTTGTTATAAGTAATCATGTGAATTTGGTATTCGTTCGATATTTTGATGAGATGTATGTTGTCTTTCCTCTAGTGGTGTTATGTGAACGTTGACTACTTGACACTTCACCATCATTTGGGCGTAGGGGAAGGCATTGGGAAGTAATAAGTAGATGATGGGTTGCTAGATTGACAGAAGCTTTAATCCTATTTTATGCGTTGCTTCGTAAGGGGCTGATTTGGAACCACATGTTTCATGCTATGGTTAGATTTATCTTAATTCTTCTTTCCTAGTTGTGGATGCTTGCAAGAGGGGTTAATCATAAGTGGGAGGTTTGTCCAAGTAAGGACAAAACCCTAGCACCGGTCCACCCACATATCAAATTATCAAAGTAACGAACGTGAATTATATGAGCATGGTGAAAACTAACTTGACAATAATTTCCATGTGTCCTCGGGAGCGCTTTGCTTTATATCAGAGTTTGTCTAGGCTTATCCTTTGCTACAAAAAGGATTGGGCCACCTTGCTGCACTTTTGCTACACTTGTTACTTGATACCCGTCACAAATTGTCTTATCACCAAACTATCTGTCACCAAATTATCTTGTCACTTGCTACACTTGTTTTGACCACTATATCGTCCATATAGGCTTCCACATTTCTGTGTAGCTAAGAACCAAAAGCAATTTGCACGGCGCTTGCTAATGTTGCTCTGGCACTCTTTAATGTGAAAGGCATGCGTACAAAGCAGTACATACCACATGGAGTAATGAATGTCTTCTTCTCCTTATCCTTCTTGGCCATGAAGATCTGATGATAACCAGAATAGGCATCAAGAAGGAGAGCAGGTCGCAGCCGGCGGTGGAGGCCACAATCTAATCAATCCGCGGTAAAGGGAAGGGGTCTTTCGGTCATGCTTTGTTTATGTCGGTGAACTTAATACAAAGCCTCCACTTCCCATCCGGCTTGCGAACAACCACATGATTTGCCAACCAAGTTGGGTGTAGCACTCCTCTGACCAAGCCTGTTGCATCTAGTTTTTGGATTTCTTGGGCAATGAACTCTTGCCATTCCAAAGCCTGCTTCTTGACCTTCTTCCTGACGGGTCTCGCATTAGGGCAGACGACAAGGTGCTACTCAATTACCTCCCTGGGAACGCCAGGGATATCAGATGGTTGCCATGCGAACACAACGATATTCCCCCCCAGGAAGGCGATGAGCGCGCTTTCCTATTTACTATCTGGGGTAGCACTCACGGTAAGGTACCGCCAGTGCTGTGCTCCCTTGCGAAGACTTGCTTGGTAGCACGTGGTGAGGCCTTGGTCTTCTTGCTCTTGCCGGTAGAGCTCTTCAACATGTCCTCAATAGGTGCGCAACGCTCTGAAGAAGTGTGCTTCCCGGAGTCCCTGTTAGAGGTATTCCGGACTTCTTCTTCTTTCCTCCCTCAGGAGCTTTGCCGGTAGGAGTAGGTGCCTTGACGGCAGATGCTGCTACTGCCTCCCGGTAGAGCTTCTCGGCGCAGATAATTGCGTCCTTCTTATCTGAGTGGACGGTAATGATGATCATCGGGCCTAGCATCTTCAAAGTATTATATGTGTAATGTGATGCTGCCATAAACTTTGCCAGGGCCGGACGACCAAGAATCCCATTGTAGGGCAATGCTATCTTGATGATGTCGAAAATGACCTTCTCGGTCTGGTAGTTCAGCTTGGTTCCAAAAGTGACCGGCAAGGTGATATTGCCGGTGGGCTAGTTCCTCCCTGGATTGACCCCTTGTGTCGTGGTTCAACACGGGCACCTATGGGGCCATTGGCCCCTTGTGGTTCGGCAAGGGGGAAGGGCACACTACACAAAGAGCGGACGCCATAGGACGACGCGACGGTGATGACACGGGCAGTTTTTACCCAGGTTCGAGCTGCCGCGAGGCGTAAAACCCTACTCCTGCTTTGGTGGATTGATGAATGGACCGGGGTGGAGACGCAGCGCTCTAGCCCGGCAAGGTCGCCTTGGGACGAGAGCAGCTACGCACGTATGAGCGTACATGGGTCCGAATCCTTTCTAAGGTTGCCCCAGCCCTCCTTTTATAGGTCAAGGGGTCACCACAATGGCAAATCAGTCATTACGTACTGATTGGATAGCAAACAGTGCTATCATACCTAACTCTGCAGATAGGATAAGGCGCATTAAATGCACTGCTTAGTGTCACATCGTGGGTGTAGCCCGACAAGCCTTGCCGTGCCATTCAACCACCTCTTCGCCTGCCTGCGTGACATGTCTCCTGGGCGGGTGTCATTTAGGGGTGTTCTTCCACAGAAATGGCCTGCCATGTACCAAATACGGCCACTTAATCACTTGGGGGCTCGACACCGCACCGATAGGTGACTTGTGTTGCTGTGAGGTGGAGCGGTGGAGCCTTGGTGGGGTAATCCGCCCTCGGCGTCCCCGGCAAGCCTGCCGGGGGAGTCTTGAGACTTGTCTCTGGGATAACCTCGACCTAACCAGGCTCGCCTGCCGGGCAAGGGAGCTTTCCCCTTGGTGAGATCTTGCTTTATTGGTTTGTCTTGGTCTTCTTGATCCGCCCTTTGACTTCTCAAAGAGCTATATCTTCAGCTTGGCCTTGTCTTGGATGCTTGGTGCTGTTGTGGTGGAGGCCTGCTGCCCGTGCACAAGTCATGGGAAACATACACCCCTATTTGTGTACCCCGATAGAAGCCCCCGGGCATGAGCCATACGTGTCGCTGGGCACGTTGGGTTAGGCCCCAAACAGTGCACGGACACGTGTCGAGGGAATGCTGCGCGTGCAGCGGTTCATCATGATGGCCAACTGACCAACGTCCACTCCGCGTAATTACCACAGGTCGTGGGGTCGTGGCAGTTAATTGTAAAATGGTAACTTTCTGAGGGAAAGTTGCGAAGAGTCGTCCTCCCACGCTCGTTCCCCATAAAGAGGAAAAACGTGAAGGGGCGCGGCTCATTCGCACCCATCCTCTCCATCCATCATCCTCTTCCTCAAGCCAAGCGACCGCTCTTGTGCCCACATTCGCCTCGAACACCCCACCAATACTTCCATCCCATCTAGAGCTCCTGAAGATGGGAAAGAAAACCGCCGCCGCCAGGGGGAAGCAGACGCCCACCGTGAAGGAGACAGCTGCGGAGGGGAATTAGAAGAGGGCGGCTGAGCTGGATAGAAAGCGACGGGGAGATGTGGTCTTCTTCCCATCCAGCTTGGACGGTGATGCCTTGGTTGCAAGGTATGGATATATGTGGGGAAGGGAGGTTCCCAAGGGGCATGGCGCACCCAAGGTCTTGCCAGAGGGAAAGAAGGATCCACCGAATGCATACCGATTTTTTTGCGCGTATTTCTTCTGTGGCCTCTGTCCCCCCTTCTCAGATTTCTTTGAGGCAATGATGATGGTGTATGGGTTCCACCTCTTGGATTTCACACCAAATGCAATGGCGTGCATGGCGATTTTTGCCCATTTGTGCGATAACTTTGTTGGGGTCGCCCCCAATGTGGATCTGTTCCGGCACTTCTTTGTTCCGCGGGTGGAGAACAAAGCCCACCATTCCGAAAACATAAGCTGGATCCCTCGGGTGTCGAGGGAAACTTGGGATTATCTTCCTGGTCAGCAGCGTGGCAGATGGGAGGAGTGGAGGGCGGACTGGTGCTGGATCCAGGATGGGGAAGCCCTAGAGTATTGCCAGGCGCGAACGGAGTGCATCATGCGCGGCAATGACTGGAGGGAATTTGGCCTCACTGACGATAGGCTCCGCCCAACGCTAAACAGGATTGCCCCCCTGAAGGCTGCCGGGCTAACCATTGAGCAAATGGGAGCTGATTTTCTCCGACGCCGTATTGCACCGCTGCAGAAGAGGGACATGTTTGCCTGGCAGTACGGAGAGGCGGGGGACAGGATGCGCCTATACCCAGGCCTAACCAACAACTTATCAGTCTATGGCCATGCTTGGTTATGCGAACAACTGTTCGAAAGCCTCAGGCCATTTAAGCTACCGGCAAAGGTCATCCTGCTGAATATTAACTCCGCCCTGGACCAAATCTTGAAGTGGATGCCCGATTGCAATGCTCATGGGGTTGCGGGTGATTGGCAACTACCCGAGCTCGATGACGAACTCGCATGGGCTTCCAATTTGGTGGAAAGGGCTACCAGGGTGGAGACCAATATGTTCAAGCACACCTCCAAGGTAGAGGAAGCATTCATCAAGAAGCGGATCGAGGAGGACAAGGCGATCTGGGCCGCCGGCAAAGCAAGACCCAAAGGAAGAGAGGAGGAAGAGAAGGAGGGAGCTGAAGGCGAGGGGTCTTCCCACGGTAGGAGCGAGGGGTGAGCCACAGAAGAGGCCATTGAGAGTGATCCTGCCGGGGATGAGCTTGCCGGGATTGAGGCCCTATACGCAGTGGGGGTGGGAGCCCAGCAAGAGGACGATGCCGAGGAGGTGGAACAGCCCCGGGACGAGTGGCTTGCCGCAGGTCCCCAGACCCTAGAACCGGACCTGGAACCCCACCCTCGCAGGCGGCCCAGCCGGGGAGTAGTAGCTCCAGCCCCCGAACCCGTCAAGAAGGTGAAGAAGACCACCTCCAAGGGCGATGGGGTGGGCGTGGCGTGTCGCCATTCTTCCCGCCTCTCCGGGGCCAAGGCCCCCTCCGCCAAACCATGGGTTGACACGGAAGGCAGCTCCAGCTCCCAGCAAGACTTGAGCTCTTCGAGTAGCTCGTCCGCGTTGGAGTACCCCACGCCCCAGCAAAGTCTGCAGTTGCCAGGAAGCGCCGCCGCCCCGACCCTGAAGAGGAGCAGAGTACCTCCGACGCCCATGGGGTTCGCACTGAGCTCCATGCTCATGGATTCAGAGTAAGGCAGACGCTTTTCCTCCCTTAGTTGTGTCTTGCGTATTTGTTGAATTGCTGATTTCATCTTGTCCGCCGCCTTCGGAAGGGAAGAAGAGGAGGAGGAGACCCTTATCCATCGGTCCAAACGGCTCAAGCAGGTGGAGCCATCGGGGCCTTCGGAGGGTACGGGCTTGGCGGGGAGTAGCGCGAACAACCCAATGCCAAGCCCCCAGCTTAGCCCCCGGCATGGGAGCACGGAGCAGGTCTCCCCCGCCAAGGGTGGCATGGAGGACCACATCCCATCTCCCGCCAAGGAAGGAGGGGAGGTCTCCTTAGGCGGGGTCCTTCAAGTGGGGCCTACCCTCCCTGAAACCCAAGCCGAGGGGTCCCCGGTAAGGGCCTCTACGGAGGGGTTGGCCCATGCTGACGCCACGGTTACCAGGGAAGAGGGCGGTGGCCGCGTCCCGGCAACTGATACTGCCGGGGAGACCGAAACCCTTCCACGGCAAACAACTCCCGGTAATTCGCTTGCCCTTCTGTCTTCCGTTGCTTTCGGCATTTTGCTTCAAACTTCTGAACCCCCAAGTTATTTGCACCCTTATCACTGCTCATTGTTCCCATCCGCAGTTCCATCGGCCGAAGAGCCTGACTTGCTGGAAGAAGCGGCCAAAATTGGAAAATAGGCTATTGAGGAGGCCGCCAGGATTTTTGCTACGGAAGAACATGCTGCCGGGGATATCCAGGAGCCCCCAGAGGAGGCAGAGAAAGCCCCCGGCAGTGCACTAAGATCGGGGGTGGTGATTGAAGAGAAAACTCCTCTTCGAACCATGAGCCCCCTCCCCTTGTTTGGTACTTCGGCTGGGACCCCGCAGTCATCTTCGAGCCAATTGGCATTGGTGCTTGCCCAGCCCGGCCTCGGAGCCCCTAGTTCCTTGGCAACGGCGAGCGCAGAGCTCGATGAGGAGATCCAGTGCATCATGGCGCCATTGTCTCAGCAGGTTGGAGGAGTCGACGACCCAGCTGACGTAGCCATGGACCTATCCTTCCTGGAGTCCATGGCAACAGGCATCAAGGAAATGCAGGACCGGTATGGCAAAAAATGGCAGGTACTCAAGGAGCAACGCAGTTCGGCCAACAGCGTGGGCTAGAAGCTGAGGGACAAGACTAATGAGCTGCGCGAGTGGCACAACAGGCAGTTCCAAGTCCTCTTGCGGCAACAGGAGACGATCTCCATGGCGAAAGAGGATGTCGCCGCCCGAGAATCTCGTCTGGCGGAACGCACACCGCTTCTGGACGCCAAGGAGCAGAGCATCTCTTCACGGGAGGAGAACCTTGAGGCCACCCTCCACACCGAAGACGATGAACTGGAAGCCCTCGTCCAGCAGCGTACCAAGGAGCAGGAGGACAAGCACAAGGCAGCCCTGGATGCTCTTACTGCTGACTCTGCTGCCCAACTGAAGAAGATTCCTGATGACCTTGCCACTGCATCTATTGCCAAGGCTGATCTTGACCAGTAGGTGGCCAAACTGAAAGAAGAGCTTGCCGGGAGTGCCAAGGAAGTCATGATCCTCAAGGAGGAGGCATAGAAAGCAGAGATCCTTCTGAAGGAGGTGCAGTCGCAGCTTTCCTCCAAGAGCCAAGACCTTGAGACCGCCAATGGCACTATTGAAGACATGAAGGCTAGTGTAGGTACCCTGGAGAGCTTGATCGAGTCTGGCGTGGTCCGCGAAAAGCAGCTGACGAAGGATCTGGACAACGCGAGACTCCTGCAGAAGGATGCAGAGGACAAGCTGGCGAACCAATCTGAGCAGGTTGACCTTGGGATCAAAAGCCTGGTCGACATCGCTGAGCGCCTCTCTGCCCAGGTTGCAACGATGGGCATGGAGGGGCCAGTCTTCTCGGTTGGCCGGCATGAGGTCCCGAACGTCAAGTTAGGGCTCTTCTTCAATGAGTTGATTGAAGGGTTGAAGACTCATGAAGAAGGAAGAGACGCTTTCTTCGCAAGCGAGTCCCAAAAGCTTGCCCGCAACGCCGTCTTCATGGTCTTGAGCAACCTCGCCTACCGCCACCCCGAACTCAATCTTGCCGATGGCTTCAGGAGGCTCCTTGCAGGTGCGGATGTGTCTGCGGCAGAGGTGAAGGCCGCCCCCTTCATCGACAAGGTCCTCGACGTCCCCAGGGCTCAATAAGATTGCCAAGCATGGCTCCAAACTATTCACGTTGGCATACCGCCCTATAACAAAACATCATGCTTGTCTCGTGTTTAGATCCAGTACCACTTTTGCTTGCGCTAAACTGGTGTATTAATCAATTTTGGATGCTTGCTATCCCTCTCGCATTTAATCCATGGATGCTCATATAGCCAGTTTCTTTGTATGTGCTTTGGCTGCCCGCCGGTAGTATACTGCCGCGATTGCTGTGAGGAGCGGGTCCTTAGCATTCAGCTGGCGAAGGTATGTCCCGGCAAGTTTTTCCTTCAGGAGCCCCTGATGCAGCCACCCGCTCCATGATCAGGCTCAGAACAGAGCGGGGGCGCAGGCAAATCCATTAAGGTGCCATCACACGAAAGGCTTGACCATACGAAAAAAAACCATTGATTGTCCGAGGGATAAGCAAATGCAAACTCTGGAGAGAAAGTCAAAGGACATGTTAACTTAGCTTTCGTTTACGCTCATCTCCTTCTCTGACCATGGTCGTTCATCACGCCCACGTGCCTTGGGAAAATGGCGCTTCATTTGTTACTTACGGGATCCCCGGCAAGGGCCAGAGCGGACCACAGATCTCTCGCGGGTGGCGAAGCAAGATGCAAGGTGAGGTCGGTTTCTCTCCTTTCCTCTTTACACCTTTTGACGATCTTACGGTGCTGGCGCAAAAGTCACGCTGACGTGGACGGCCTTGCCGGGGCATTGAGCAACGGACTCGCACCGGCGCTTCTCTCAGGATTTTCCCTTAGCAGGGTAAATGCTGAACCGAGTTTCGCATGGGCTCATCGATGTTGTTGACGCTAAAAACCCGGTGTGGCTCAATCGTCGCTAGGTAAAAGTGGCAGGGGGAGAAACCATGTACCTCATCACCTCGCTCCTTCTCCCATACCGGGCTTGCGTGGCGACCACGCCGCCCGGGTTGTTGGGAGCCGCTGTGCCGTTGTCATCCCTCACTTCCGCCGCAGCTGCAGCTGCGGGGGAGGTGGATAACAGAAGCCAGACAGGACGGGCGAAGGAGCGATGTCGCTTCCTTTCCGAACTGTTGTGTCGGACTTTCTCTTAGGCGCTGGCGCGCCAAAGGACGTCGTCAATGAAGAAGACTACGATGAAGATGGACGCGCCGCTTATGACCTCAGGTTCGCACAGGCGCTTCCCACTACCTGGCGCGCCAAAGATGTCGTGGTTCAACACGGCCACCTATGGGGCCATCGGCCCCTTGTGGTTCGGCAAGGGGAAAGGTCGCACTACACAAAGAGTGGAGGCCGTAGGATGGCGTAGCAATGATGACACGGGCAATTTTTACCCAGTTTCGGGCCGCCGCGAGGCATAAAACCATACTCCTGCTTTAGTGGATTGATGAATGGACCGGGGTGGAGACGCAGTGATCTAGCCCGGCAAGGTCGCCTTGGGACGAGAGCAGCTACGCGCGTATGAGTGTACAGGGGTCTGAATCCTTTCTAAGGTTGCCCCGGCCCTTCTTTTATAGGTCAAGGGGTCACCACAATGGCAAATCAGTCATTACGTACTGATTGGATAGCAAACAATGCTATCATACCTAACTCTGCAGACAGGACAAGGCGCATTAAATGCACCGCTTAGTGTCACATCGTGGGTGTAGCCCGGCAAGCCTTGCCGTGCCATTCAGCCACCTCTTCGCCTGCTTGTGTGACACGTCTCCTGGACGGGTGTCATTTAGGGGTGTTCTTCCTCAGAAATGGCCTGCCATGTACCAAATACGGCCACTTAATCACTTGGGGGGTCGACACCGCACCGATAGGTGACTTGCGTTGCTGTGAGGTGGAGCGGTGGAGCTTTGGCAGGGTAATCTGCCCTCGGCATCCCCGGCAAGCCTACCGGGGGAGTCTTGAGACTTGTCTTTGGGACGACCTCGACCTAACCAGGCTCGCCTGCCGGGCAAGGGAGGTTTCCCCTTGGTGAGATCTTGCTTCTTTGGTTTGACTTGGTCTTCTTGATTCGTTCTTTGACTTCTCAAAGAGCTATATCTTCAGCTTGTCCTTGTCTTGGATGCTTGGTGCTATTGTGGTGGAGGCCTGCCGTCTGTGCACAAGTCAGGGGAAACATACACCCCTGTTTGTGTACCCCGACACCTTGAAACGTTCCCATTTCTTGGAGATCTCCATCAGGGATTTGCAGCCTCCTGATCACATTGGGGGAGATCAGGTTCAAGCCGGCCCCACTGTTAACCAACAGTTTTGTCACCTTGAGGTTGCGAATTGTTGGAGAAACCAACAAAGGCAAACACCCGATCATAGTGGTGCGGTCTGGGTGGTCCTCGAAGTCGAATTTGATGGCCGTGTCAGACGACTTGAGCGGCTTCTGCGCCTTCTTCGTGATCCTGTGCTGAAGGGAGACATTGTCATCGACCATGTGAAGACTGAAGACCAGCTTGCCGATATCTTCATTGAGCCCTTGGATGAGAAAAGGTTTTGCAAGTTGCGGTGTGAGCTAAACATCCTAGAATCTTCGAATATCCTCTGAAGTGGACACCCATCCTAATGCTTATGCATTTTTTATGACTTTGATGCACAACACATGAAGTAACGTATTTCTTCAATCAATGAAGACTTACCCTCTAAGTGTGAAGAAATTAATGAAGAACTTGATTCTCAGAACCCTATGACAATTGTACGCGGTGTCGGAAGTCATCATAGTTCTTATACGGTGGGTAACACCACCACCTCCTTGTGACATTATTCAAATTTGAGTTTTTCGTCATTTGCAAATTCGTCAAAAAATTTCAAATTTGTCATTCGAGGTTATTCTTCATTGCTTGAGCTGATATATATATATATATATAATTGAGTTTTATGTCCTCAATAGCATCCACATATTGCTAATTCTTCAAGTTGTTTTCTTCGCCTATGTGGATGTGATCGGACCCGCTTCCCTCTATGCTAAACTCAACCTACTCTATTCACAAATTCTTCATATGCGTTCTACTTGACGCCGTTCAAAGTTTTCACTGTGTCCTTGACGGTTGAAGGAATTGCAAACACATTTTAAAATTCTCAAAAGATTATTTTGGCGCTTGCCACAGTAACTTCATCCCGTGCTTCACTCGCATGGACAAGTGTGTAAAAATGCATGTGTGACTGTCGGTGTACAAAACATGGGTATTTTATACCCTGACTTATGCATAGACAAGTTGCAACTTCCCTACTAGCCAAGACTTGCTGAAGATCAAGAAGACCAAGACTCAAGGCCCAGTTGTTGCTCACAACTGGAGAAAAGAACGAGTTGAAGCACTAATACGTCTCCAATGTATCTATAATTTTTGATTGTTCCATGCTATTATATTATCAACCTTGGATGTTCTATATGCATTATTATGCTATTTTATATCATTTTTTGGGACTAACCTATTAATCTAGTGCCCAGTGCCAGTTGCTATTTTTTCCTTGATTTTGTCTTTATAGAAAATCAATACCAAATGGAGTCCAAATGGAGCGAAACTTTTTGATGATTTTTCTTGGACCACAAGATACCCTGGAAGATTCGGGAGGAGGCTAGAAGAGCCACGAGACGATAAGGTTGGAGGGCGCGCCCTAGGGGGGATGCGTAATGATCGCATCTTTGATGAGAACCTTAAAAAAGAAGTTCCTCCTTTGCATGTGATCGAACAAGTTTTCAATGATATTAATCAACAATATTCTTGGATTGTAGCCGATAATCAAGGGGAATTTGCAGATGGGCAACTTGCCAATGCTAAAATCTCTATGGATGATGTGTTTCATGTTATATTAGAAAAACCTCCCGACAAAAATGCATCTATGGGAAAGAATACCAAAGATGACAATACCTAGATCTATGCAATATGCCTAGCTAGGGGCGTAAAACAATAGCACTTGTTGGGAGGCAACCCAATTTTATTTTATGGTTTTGCTTTTGCTTCTGCTTTTCAATAAATATGCAATTGTACTTCTGTTATGATTGTGTTTTAGTATTTTAATTAGTTTTGTGCCAAGTAAGACCTTTGGGATGATTTGGAAGATCGGTGATTTGATTACGAGAGAAAAATAGAAACTCTTGCGTCCAGTAGTAGAACTGTTAAATATTGCTAGAACGTGGAAAAATTCTGAATTTTTTACACAAGATTGATATAAAGATTGCTTATGTCATCCTAATTGTTCAGAATTTTTGGAGTTCAGAAGTATGAGATTAATTCGGCTTTCTATAGACTGTTCTGTTTTTGACAAATTTTGTTTTCATTGTGTTGTTCGCTTGTTTTGATGGATCTATGGGTAGTATCAAGGGGTATGAACCATGGTGAAGTTAGAATATAGTAGGTATAATGAAAATATAAAATTGGAATGAGTTTACAATAGTACGTAAAAGTGGATATTTGTTTTATTATACTAACAGATCTCATGAATTTTCTGTTGAGTTTTATGTTGTGAAGTTTTCAAGTTTTGGGTAAAGTTTCGACGGACTAAGGAATAAGGAGCGGCAAGAGCTTAAGCTTGGGGATTTCCTAGGCAACCCAAGGTAATATTTGAGGACAACCAATCATTTAATCTTGGGGATGCCCGAATGGCATCCCCTCTTTTGTCTACAATCTATCGGTAAATTACTTGAGGCTATATTTTTATTCACCACATGATATGAGTTTTGCTTGGAGCATCTTGTATTATATGAGTCTTTGCTTTATTTTATTTTTAGTTTGCCACAATCATCCTTGGTGGACACACCTTTTGAGAGGGACACACAATAATCATGAATTTATTAGAATACTCTATGTGCTTCACTTATATTTTTTGAGCTAGGTAGTTTCTCTAGTGCTTCACTTATATCTTTTAGAGCACGGTGGTGGTTATATTTTGAAGAAATTGATGAACTCTCATGCTTCACTTATATTATTTTGCGAGTCTTATAAACAGTATGGAAATTTGCTTAGGTTATGAATTTAGTCCTAATATGATGGGTATTCAAGAGGGATATAATAAAAACTTTCATGAAGATCATTGAATATATGAGAAGTTTGATTCCTTGCATTTGTTTTGAGATATAAATATGGTTATATTAGAGTCATGCTAGTGAGTAATTGTGGTTTACTAAGAATATTTGTGTTAAGGTTTGTGATTCCTGAAGCATGCACGTATGGTCTCTCGTTATGCGATGAAATTGGAGCATGATTTATTATTGATTGTCTTCCTTATGAGTGGCAGTCGGGGATGAGCAATGGTCTTTTCCTACCAATCTATCCCCCTAGGAGCATGCATAGTATTACTTTGCTTCGAGTGCTAATAAACTTTTGCAATAAGTATGTGAGTTCTTTATGATTAATGTTGAGTCCATGGATTATATGCACTCTCACCTTTCCGCATTTTGCTAGACTCTTCGGTACCATGCATTGCCCTTTCTCACCTTGAGTTGTGGTGCAAACTTCGTCGGCGCATCCAAACCCCGTGATATGATATGCTCTTTCACACATAAGCCTCCTTATATCTTCCTCAAAACTGCCACCATACATACCTATTATGGCATTTCCACAGCCATTCCGAGATATATTGCCATGCAACTTCCACCGTTCCATTTTATTATGACACACATCATCATTGTCATATTTCTTTGCATGATCATATAGTTGACATAGTATATGTGGCTTGGCCACCGTTCATATTTTTTTACATGTCACGCTAGATCATTTCACATCGCGGTACTCCGCCGGAAGCATTCATATAGAGTCATATTTTTGTTCTAGTATCGAGTTGTAATTCTTGAGTTGTAAGTAAATAAAAGTGTGATGATCATCATTATTAGAGCATTGTCCCATGTGAGGAAAGGATGATGGAGACTATGATTCCCCCACAAGTTGGGATGAGACTCCGGACGAAAATAAAAAAGAAAAGAAAAAGAGAGGCCAAAAAGAGCCCAAGAAAAAAAGAGGCCGAAGCACCCAACAAAAAAAGAGAAAATAAAAAATGAGAGAAAAAGAGAGAAGGGACAATGTTACTATCCTTTTCCACACTTTTGTTTCAAAGTAGCACCATGTTCTTCATGATAGAGAGTCTCCTATTTTGTCATTTTCATATATTACTAATGGGAAATTTTCATTATAGAACTTGGCTTGTATATTCCAATGATGGGCTTCCTCAAATGCCCTAGGTCTTCATGAGCAAGCAAGTTGGATGCACACCCACTTAGTTTTCTTTTGAGCTTTCATACACTTATAGCTCTAGTGCATCTATTGCGTGGCAATCCCTACTCCTTGCATTGACATCAATTGATGGGCATATCCATAGCCCATTGATTAGCCTCGTCAATGTGAGACTTTCTCCTTTTTTGTCTTCTCCACAGAACCTCCAACATCATATTCTATTCCACCCATAGTGCTATATCCATGGCTCACGCTCATGTATTGCATGAGAGTTGAAATAGCTGAAGGACGTTAAAAAGTATGAACCAATTGCTTGGCTTGTCATCGGGGTTGTGCACGATAAATACTTTGTGTTAAGAAGATAGAGCATGACAAGATTATATGATTTTGTAGGTATAACTTTCTTTAGCCATGATATTTTGAGAAGACATGATTGCTTTTTAGTATGCTTGAAGTATTATTGTTTTTATATCAGTATTAAACTTTTGTTTTGAATCTTATGGATCTGAATATTCATGCCACATTAAGAAAGATTACATGACAAACATGTTAGGTAGCATTCCACATCAAAAATTCTATTTTTATCATTTACCTACTCGAGGACGAGCAGGAATTAAGCTTGGCAATGCTTGATACGTCTCCAACGTATCTATAATTTTTGATTGTTCAATGCTATTATATTATCAACCTTGGATGTTTTATATGCATTATTATACTATTTTATATCATTTTTTGGGACTAACCTATTAACCTAGTACCCAGTGCCAGTTGCTATTTTTTCCTTATTTTTGTGTTTATAGAAAATCAACACCAATCGGAGTCCAAACGGAAAGAAATTTTTTGAAGATTTTTCTTGGACCACAAGACACCTCGGAAGCTTCGGGAGGAGGCCAGGAGAGCCACGAGGAGATGACAAGCTCGGAGGGCGTGCCCTACGGGGGGGGCGCCCCTAGGCTTCTGGGACCCAGTTGCTCCTCCAGCCCTAATTCTTCTTCTATAAATACTCAAATATTCCCCGTAGACCAGGGGCACACCAAAAATACTATTCCACCGCCAGAAGTTTCTGTCTTTGTGAGATCCCATTTGGGGACATTTTCCGGTACTCTGCCAAAGGGGGATTCGACCATGGAGAGCTTCTACATCAACCTTGTTGCCCTTCCGATGATGCATGAGTAGTTTACCATAGACCAAACGGTGTCCAAACGGAACGAAACTTTTTGACAATTTTTCTTGGACGACAAGACACCCTGGAAGCTTCGGGAGGAGGCCAGAAGAGCCACGAGGAGTCGACAAGCTCGGAGCACGCGCCCTAGGGGGGTGCCCCCCCAGGTTTGTGGGCCCCCTACTTCTCCTCTAGCCTAATTCTTCTTCTATAAATATTAAAATATTCCCTGTAGACCAGGGGCACACCAAAAATATTTTTTCGCCGCCTCAAGTTTCTGTCTTCGTGAAATCCCATCTGGGGACCTTTTTCGGTACTCTGCCGGAGGGGGATTCGACCACAAAGAGCTTCTACATCAACCTTGCTGCCCTTTCGATGATGTGTGAGTAGTTTACCACAGACCTATGGGTCCATAGCTAGTATCTAGATGGCTTCTTCTCTCTCTTTGATCTTCAATACAATGTTGTCCTCGATGTTCTTGGAGATCTATTCGATGTAATATTCTTTCGCGGTGCGTTTGTTGAGATCCGATGAATTGTGGATTTATGATCAGATTATCTATGAATATTATTTGAGTCTTCTCTGAACTCTTTTATGGATGGTTAAGATAGCTTTGTATTTCTCTCCGATCTATTGATTTGGTTTGGCCAACTAGATTGATTTTTTTGCAACGGGAGAGATGCTTTGTAGTGGGTTCAATCTTGCGGTGCTTATTCCCAATGACAGAAAGGGGCATGACACACATTTGTATTGTTGCCACTAAGGATAACAGGATGGGTTTTTTTTTCATATTGATTGGATCTATCCCTCTACATCATGTCATCTTACTTAAGGCGTTACTCCATTCTTGTTAACTTAATACACTAGATGCATGCTGGATAGCAGTCGATATGTGGAGTAATAGTAGTAGATGCAGGCAGGAGTCGGTCTACATGTCACGGACATGATGCCTATATACATGATCATTGCCTTAGATATCATCATAACTATGCTCTTTTCTATCAATTTATCAATAGTAATTTGTTTACCCACCGTATGCTTTCTTTGAAGAGAGAAGCCTCTATTGAAAACTATGGCTCCTGGGTCTACCTTTTATCATATTATTTACAGATCTATAAAAAAACACAAAAATACGTTGCTGCAATTTATTTACTTTTATTTTATTTAGCACTTTTACTTATCTTCTATATCTATCACTAACAGATCTCATCCTTGCAAGTAACGGTTAAGGGATTATCAACCCCTTTATCGCGTTGGGTGCAAGTACTTGTTTGTTTGTGTAGGTACAATCATTAGTGACTTGTGTGTTCCTCCTACTGCATTGATACCTTGGTTCTCAACTGAGGGAAATACTTATCTCTATTTTGCTGCATCACCCTTTCCTCTTCAAGGGAAAAACCAACGCAAGCTCAAGAAGTAGCAAGCACCAAGATTAGCACCAAAGCAACCCTTGCCGGCAAGGCCGAGCCGACAAGGTGAAGGCCCGGCATGCTCCGTGGCCGGCAAGATCTCGCTAGCCACTAGCGCTCCACCTCATCGAGCAGCTACTCACCAATCGATGAGGTGTCGAGCCCACGGATGGTTATGTATGGTTTGTCAGGCACGTGGCAGCATGCTGGAAGGAGATTTACCTTTAATGACACACCTCCAGAAGGCGTGTCAAGATAAATAGGAGGTAGCTGGGCAAGCGTTGCAGCAACCTTGTCGGGGCTCCTCCTCCATACAACACCTAACAGAGCATTTAATGCTTTTGTCATAGTCCGGCAAAGTTAGGTATGATAGCACTGTTTGCTATCTAATCAGCATATAATTTACTGTTTTGCCACTGTGGTAACCCCTTAAGCTATAAAAGGAGGGCCGGGGTAACTTTTACGGGCGATCAACCTTTTGCACAACTCACACGCGTAGCTGCTCACCCTCCACACCTTGCCAGGGGAGCGCTCCTTGTACTTGTGCTCTCACATACACCCAATATACAAAATAGGAGTAGGGTTTACTCCTCAAGGTGGCCTGAACCTGGGTAAAACCCCTGCGTTCTCTGTTGATTCTGCTCTTTGTGTTTTGTGCATCTCCCTAGCCGGACCACAAGGGGCTAGATGGCCCCATAGATGGTCGTCCACCACGACATCTTTGGCATGCCAGGTAGGGGGATCACTGCTGTGAACCTGAGTCAGCTGATTGCGCGTTGATTTCATCAAGTTTCATCACCATCTTCTTCATCAATGGTGCTCATGAAGAAGGGCACCACGACGATAAAGCCCTCTGCTTCCAGATTTCCATCACACGCGTCCGCGGGCGGCGCAGGCGATACCACCGCTGCGGGCAGCGTGAACGCCGTGGCTGGCACCATCGGTGCAGGCGGAGCGGTCGCCGTGCCAGCCATGGCAGGAACGGAAGGTGGTGGCACCGAGGCGGTCATCTTCCTCGACCCTCTGCAAGAACAACCATGACGGCACGGGCGGTACAGACGGACAAAAACCACCTCCTCGATGCACGAGCGAGCGTAGCCACCAGAGCAACACTACACGGCCAGGCACGAGCCAAGATCTTCCCACTGCAATGACACAGAGTGGCACTACTGAGCACAGACAGCAGCGGCCGCATGGCAAGACGCCTGTTGATCAAGTCCAAGATCCCCAAGCACCACTTCCGCCACGCCAACCCACTGTTGCGCCTGAGCCGCGGCAGCAAGATCGCAATGATGCTCCTACTTGTTCTGCCAGGATTCGAGCGACATCGCGTTCTTCACCCCAGGCCATGCCAGCAATGGCAGCGGAGGCGATGGCACGAGCCGAGATGCTGCTGAATTTCCCTCTAAAAGCGGACAAGAAGGATGAGTGGAGAGCCACCATATAGTGCTTGATTGGATTCACAGAGTCAAACAAGTCACAGCAGATGGAGCCCTCATGGCGTCCGCAAACAGCACAAGTAGCTCAAACTAGTGGCCATGTTGCAGGTGGTGCACCAAAAGTGCAGTCGCCTCCACGACAACTGCTTCAGCAGCAACAACAATATCAACAACTGCGGCAAACTGAACGAACTGTGGAGCCCGACGAAATGTCGATGACCTCCTCGGACCTGGAGATGCGACGAGATCAGTGGCAAGTGTTGTGAGATAGGTGGGTAGAGGATGCCCGCACCACCATTGAAAGACGCCTGGAAACGCGCCGTCAATCCGACGAGCGCAACAGCCCAGTTGTTGATGAGCCTGCGCTTGTTGTTGACGGGTATCTACCTTACGAGTTTGGATGTCCCACTTTCACACAAGAGCTGCAGCAAGTCCGCTCGCCATCTGTCCGAGCCTTCAAGCCAGAAGTACCATAAAAGTACGATGGCAAGCTGAACCCGACAGAGTTCTTAGGCATCTATACAATCGCCATGCAAGCTGCCAGGGGAAGAGATGAAAAGATCGTCGCCAACTAATTTTCATTGGTGCTCAAGCCCAATCTGAGGTCTTGGTTGATGAACTTGCCAGAGAACTCTATCTCCTCGTGGTCAGATCTGTGCAATGAGTTTGTTGGTGCCTTTACCGGGGGCCAAAAGGGACCTGGACGGCCAAGTGATCTGCAAGTGATCCCACAGAGGGAGGGCGAGAATTTGCGCAGGTATATATAGATATTCAGCCGTGTGCACTGCAACATTCTAGATGTACACCAGGTAGCCATGATTATCGCATTTCACACGAACGTGCGCAATCGAAAGTTGTGAGAAAAGATGATCGTCCGGTTGCCGAAGACTGTCAACGAGCTCTACACGTTGGCGGACAAGTGTGCACGTGCTGAAGAGGGGAGAAGGCTTCCTGGGGATGATGCGGGCACCGAAGTTGATTTTGAGGATGACGACGTCGCCACCCTGAAAAAGAAAGGCTGAAAGCACAACAGGAAGCGCAAGTGCAAGGCAGTTATGGCTCTGGAAGGATCCGGTAATTCTAGTCCCGTCTAGAAACCCAAAACGGAGGGCTCCGGCAAAGAGTATGCTACATGCACTGATTGCCAGGTAGCCGCGGTGGGCGAGATTACCGGCAAGTCTGACGGGCCATATTGCAAGATTCACCGCACCAAGGGCCACGACCTCCAGGAGTGCCAGCATGTTGAACAACTGGCCAAAAAGCAGAAACCTGAGTATGAGAAGTGCGACAAGGAGAAGGGTCAGGATGGTTCTTGTTAGTGTGGCACTGGCGATCTATGGGACAGGGCTGCCCCTTTGCTGGTTCGGCGAGGGGGTGCGCACAATGCGAAGACCAAGATGATGAGGGACACAATGGTTTTACCCAGGTTTGAGCCGCTGAGAAGCGTAAAACCCTACTCCTTCCTTGGTTTATTGATGGGTGTGTGCAAAGGTACACGGAGCGCTCTTCCCCGACAAGTCACGAAGGGAAGGTAGCTGCACGAGCACGTATGTGTGGAGTTGTGAAGGGTTCGAACCCCTGTAAAGGTTGCCCTGGTCCTCCTTTTATAGCTCAAGGGGTTGCCATAGTGGCAAAAGGGTCATTACAGGGTGATTGGATTGCTACAGAACTATCATACCTAACTCTGCCAGTTAGGACAAAATGCATTAAATGCATCGCTAGGTGTCATGAGGAGGAGGAGCCCCGGCAAGTTTGCCATACTGCTTGCTCATTGACCTCTTATTAGCTTGACACATCATTAGGACGGGTGTCAATAAAGGTGTTTTCCCTCCAGCGGGCTGCCACCTGCCTGACAAGCTTCACCTAACCGCGTGCGAGCTCGACACCTCACCGATGGGTGACTACCTGCTTGGTGCGGTGGAGCGCTGGTGGGTTGGTGATGACCTGCCGGAGCTTGGCACCTGCCGGGCCTTCCTCTTGTCAGGCTGACCTTGCCGGCAAGAGCTAGCTTCATCCTTGTGGTTTGTCTTTGTCTTCTTGATGTGCTCCTTGATCTCAGGAAGAGCTGCTCTCTTTGGCCTCTGTCAAGGCCCTTTGCCAGGGACGCTACCACCCTCTGTGCACAAGTCAGGAGTACTAGGGACCCCTTTCTTAGTACACCGACAGTGCTGGTGGATCCGGCAAGAAGGGCCATGGTGGCCGAGGAGGGCGCCGTGGCAAGGCTAAACAGCAAAAGGAGAAACCTGCTAGAGGCCGTGAGAAAGAAGAAGATGATGAGAGTGAAGAGGAGAATGACGATGAGTCCAGTGAGAATGAATTCCAGAAGGCAACAGAAGCCATGTGCATTGATGGGGGTGCATCTTGCATTCCTCTCACTGCCAACTAAAACAGTGGGCATGTGAAGTCAACGCAGCTTAACCGGCAATAGACTCCCAGAAACCACTCAAGTGGTCACACACGCCTATAATTTTTTATGCCGAGGACCACCCTAATCGCACGACTGCGGTCGGGTGCTTGCCGTTGTTGGTCTCACCAATGATTCGCAACCTCCAGGTCATGAAAGTGTGAGTTGATGGTGGGGATGGCTTGAACTTGATCTCTCCAGAAGTAATCTAGAGACCACAAATTTTTGTTGAAGAGCTGGAGAAAACTGGGACATTCGAAGGGATTAACCCAGGAAGGAGCCGACCCAAGGGGAAGATCACGTTGCCGGTGACGTTTGACGGGGAATTGAACTGCAAAACAGAAAAGATAGTGTTTGATGTTGCCAAGATCGCTTTGTCGTTTAATGGAATTCTTGGCCAGCCAGCTCTGGCTAAGTTTATGGCAGCATCCCATTATGCCTACAACACGTTGAAGATGCCAGGGCCAATGGGTGTTATCTCCATCAACTCAGATAAGAAGGATGCAGTCATATGTGTCAACAAGCTTTATAGGGACGTGGTTGCAATAGAGGCCGCCAAGGCAGCAACTCCCACCAAGAAAAAGAAGAGTAAAAAGCCCGGTAAGACATCTGACAAGGGTTCCAGGAAGCGCACCTCCTCGGAGTGTTGCGCACCCGTAGAAGACATGCCGGAGAGCTCCACCGGCAAGAGGTCCAAGGCCACTGCACCAGACACGAAGAAGGTGCCGACGAAGGAGGATGGCTCTGGTGGTACTTTCACCGTCAGTGCCACCCTTGACGCAAATAAGAAAGCGCACTCATTGCCTTCCTGCGGGCGAATGTTGATGTGTTTACATGGCAACCATCTGACATCCCCGACGTTCCCAGGAAGGTAATTGAGCACCACCTTGCTGTCTGTCCCCATGCTCGGCCCGTCAAGCAGAAGGTCACAAAGCAAGCTTTGGAACGACAACAATTCATTGCTGAAGAAATCAAGAAGCTCGAAGCAATAGGTCTGGTTAGAGGGGCACTACATGCAACTTGGTTAGCCAGTCCAATTATAGTGAGCAAGGTAAATGGAAAGTGGAGACTTTGTATCGATTACACTGATCTTAACAAGGCATGCCCAAAGGATCCTTTCCCCTTACCACACATCGACCAAATTGAAGACTCTACTGCCGGCTGTGATTTACCCTCCTTCCTTGATGCATATTCTGGATGCCACCAAATATTCATGGCTAAGGAAGATGAGGAGAAACCCATTGTCATTACTCCATGTGGCACGTACTGCTTTGCGTGCATGCCTTTCGGATTAAAGAGTGCTGGTTCAACATTTGAAGGGCAGTCCAGATTGGTTTTGAGCCAAAGTTGCACAAAAATGTGGAAGCGTATATGGATGATATAGTGGTCAAGACCAAGGACAAATCAACCCTCATTCAAGACTTAGAAGAAACATTTGCAAACTTGCCAAAATCAATATGAAGCTTAACCCTGAGAAGTGTGTGTTTGGTCTCCCATCCGGCAAACTTCTCGGGTTGTTTGTATCTCAACGTTAAACTGAAGCCAATCCCGACAAGATCAAAGCAATTGAGCAAATTCAAGCACCTAAAACCATCAAGGATGTGCGGCATCTTGCAGGCTATGTTGCTGCTTTAAGTAGGTTCATTTCAAGGTCCGCTGAGCGTGCCCTGCTGTCTTCAAGATATTGAAAAAGGCAGGTCCAATAAAATGGATTCCGGAAGCGGAGGCTGCCCTACAGGATTTGAAGAGATACCTATCCTCCGCGCCAACACTAGTTGCGCCTAAACCACAGGAACCGTTGCTGCTATACCTAGCAGCAACAAACCAGGTGGTTAGTGCCAGACTAGTGGCGCATAGGGAAGCTGATGACAAGGGAGCAATGACGGCAAGCCCATCCCACGACAAGCCTAAATCCTCTCTGGCAAGATCCGATGCCAACATATGAGAAATAGCGCAAGCGAATGAAGTCAATCAACAGATGGTGTGGAAGAAGAAGATAGTGCAGCGACCAGTGTACTCTGTTAGCTCCCTTCTGCAAGAGGCTAGATCAAGATATTCTGGAGTGCAGAAGTTGCTTTTCGGACTTCTCATGACCTCGAGAAATCTGCACCGCTACTTTCAAGCACATGAGATCACCGTCGTCACTCGCTTTCCGTTGCAACGCATTTTGAGAAATCCAGAAGCAACTGGCAGGATAGTGGAGTGGGCATTGGAATTGTCAAGCTGTGCACTTAAGTTTGCAAGCACTTCAACTATTGAAAGCAGATCCGTGACAGAGTTCATTGCAGAGGGGATGCCAATGCAAGACGAGGAAACCCAAGAATCAACTCTCCTCGGCAAAGAAACAGTAAAAGAATGGATTATGTACTGTGACGGGGCCTTCTCGCTGCAAGGCGCCGGTGCCGAAGTGCTTCTTGTCGCACCCATCGGGGAGCACCTCAAGTGTGTGATCCAAATGCACTTTTCCAGGGAGAAAGCGACCAACAATACTGCAGAATATGAAGGGCTCCTTGCCGGTCCAAGGATCGCAGTGGAGTTAGGAATCAGAAAATTGATCATCCGTGGAGATTCACAACTCGTAGTGAGACAAGTAAATAAAGATCACCAGAGCCCGCTGATGGAAGCGTATGTGGAAGAAGTGAGGAAATTGGAGGAACACTTTGATGGATTGCAAATAGAACACGTCCCCCATGCGGAAAACAGCATCGCTGGCCATCTGTCAAAAGTGTGCCGCTCAAAAGCTTCTTGTGGAACTGGGAACTTTTGTGCTCCATTCGAATCAACCATCAGTGGCTCCATCAAGGCAGGCAATAAGAGAAGGAAGTTGAACACTGGCAAATATTTCCCGGCAGAGCTCCTAGAAGCCGCCGGTGAGAGTGTTGCTGGGGACAACGACGCCGCTGTTGGTGAGCAACAGCTTCGTGTGGAACCTCAGCTTCTTGCCGCTGAGGCGAGCGCTCCCACGGCCGAAGAGATGCCTTTCGTTCTTGTCATCGAGCCACAAGCTCCGGTATGGGCACAACACATAGTTCATTTCCTTCAAATAGGAGAACTTCCTGATGAGCAAGAAGAAGCTGAGAAAGTAGCCCGTCAATCGAGTATGTTCTAGTTTATGGATAACATTCTGCATAGAAGGAGGCCAAGCGGTGTGAAATTAAAATGCATTTGCTGGGAAGATGGACTGAGGTTGTTGGCAGGGATACATGGAGGCATATGTGGCTCTCACATAGGATCGAGAGCACTTATCGGCAAAGCTTTCCAGCAAGGCTTCTATTGGCCCACTGCTTTCCAGGATGCAACTAAGCTAGTAACCAAGTATGAAGCATGACAGTTCCATTCAAAGAATATACATGAGCCAGCTCAAGCTCTCTAAACAAATCCCTCTCTCCTGGCCTTTTTCAGTCTGGGGGCTCGATATCTTGGGCTACGGGGGCTTTGAGTTCTTGTACGTTGCTATCGACAAGTTCACAAAGTGGCCTGAAGTGGAGCCAGTGAGGAAGGTGACATCACAGTCAACTGTCAAGTTCATCAAAGGGCTACTTTGCCATTTTGGGGTTCCTAACAGAATCATCACAGACAACGACACCCAGTTCATGAGCCGCACCTTCATGCACTACATCCAAGATCTTGGAAGCAAGATTTGTTATGCCTCTGTTGCTCACCCGAGAAGCAAAAGATAGGAGGAATGGATGAATGTTGAAGTGTTGCATGGTCTCAAGACGAGAACCTTTGACAAGCTGCACAAGTGTGGAAGGCGCTGGACTGCTAAGTTGCTGGCGATTCTTTGCTCACTCAGAACGACACCAAATCGAGCTACTGGCGAAACACCCTTCTCCATAGTCTATGGTGCAGAAGTGGTGCTCCCCATGGAACTCACATATAGGTCACCTCGAGTGCTTGCCTACGATGAGGAAGAGCAATAGTGGTTGCAGCAAGATGATGCACCGCTCCTTGAGGAAGATCGTCTTCGGGTGGCCGTGCGAGCTACATGCTACCAGCAAGCTTTGCGCCGCTACCATAGCCGCAAAGTTCATGCCCGAAGCTTTGAGGAAGGCGACCTTGTTCTTTGGCGCATTCAATTCACCAAAGGATCAAACAAGTTGACACCAAAGGGGGAGGGCCCTTATCGGGTAGTAAAAGTCACCAGACCTGGCGCAGTCCGTTTGGAGACCGAATATTGAACATCTTCGCAAGTTCTACCCATAAGGCGCAGTTGCTGGGCCCTGTCCCCGACAACCCCTTTCGTACAAGCTTTGTCGGCAAGACTGGTAACCCTTTGTACAAAGCAAGGCGCAGACCCTGTGCATATGTGAATAAAGCTAAGTGTTTTGCAACTTTTCGTGCATATTGATTTATGTATCAATACTTATGATGTTGTGATTACACTTTAGCTCGTGCAAAATGATTGAAAAAACTGCCAAGGTTCCCATACCACCCCTTTCTCTTCTTTCCTTTTTTCCAAGGGACAGAAAGATTCCCCCGTACAAGTTCCCGGGGGGAAGTGGCAATAGGGGTACCATTTAATGATGTTCTAGTGATCATTTTATATGACAAAAAGTTCTTTGTTACATTCTGCAATTTCCCTTGAACGATTCTGTTTTTGTATGAGAAACCTGCACACGGAGGAAGCTTGTCGTGATCATTAGCACTCTGATTTTGCCTCGAATCCGCTGAGCAAGATTTCGTAGCTGCATTGAGACCGACAAGATATCTTGCCGATGGCGGCACTTCCAGCAGGCTGCTAAGGACCTGTTCCTCAAAGCGCTCGCGACAAGTGTGTGCATCGACAAGTTTCCAGAACTGCGTAGGGTGTGTGATCAAAATCATACAAAGACAAAAACAAAAAAGGGAGACAACACACATTCCCTTGAGCATGATGAACAATAGATGTTTATTAAGGAGTGCTCAATAACATTTTCTTAGCCCTTTTTCCCAGCGTTTAGATTAAGTGCAATGCAGGGGCAAAAGGAGCGACTAGGCAGGGCCCGGCTTGCTCCCGGTAGGCCAGATGATGGTGCTATCGGTGCTCAGCTAGAGTCGGAGCCGTCGTCCTTGGCCTTGACGCTTGGAAGGCCGTCGTCATTGTCCTCCTCATCGTTTTCACTGGAGGAAGCGGTGTCGCTGCTGCTCGAGCTTTCCGCACAGGACTCCAGGAGAGCTCCTAAAGCCCAAAAGAACTTGACAGCGAGCGTGTCGGATTCGACCAACTTGAAGTGGAGAACATGCCCCTGCCCCAAGCAGCGAGCACGAATGAAAGATTTCCACCCGCGCGTGAAGTACATGATGCCGTTGACGGAGAATTCAACGGTCACCATACAGGGCCATTGCAACAGCCGTCCACACATAGCCACAAGCCGCACGAATGACTATCTTCCATCACCCTAGCAAAAGGACGAGGGAGCCGCAGCCAGCTCCGTGGCCGATCACGCAGTTCCACGATGAACTCACGCGCTGTGTCCTCCGTATGGCCTTCTCCTGGGCGCGGATTGGCTGGAGGTGAAACGACGAGCGCCCGGTGTGGCTACCCCAGCCCCGGGCGCCGCATTTTCCATGACCCAGAGCCGCGGCCCCTCCTCGAGTGCTGGAACCAGCTTCTGCGGCCATGCTTGAGGCTGAAGCGTGATGCCAAGGAGAAGCTCTAGCTGCAACAACTGACGCACGAGCTCGACCTTTTCCCCTCTCAATGACGGTGGCAGATGCGGGGGGGGGGGGGGGGGGGGGAGGACGAAGAAGGAGATAGCGGATGCTGGGGGATTGGAATGAGGAGAGGTGGATGAGCATCACCCTCCGCAGCCCCCTCTTAATAGTGGGGAGGCGCGGGGGCTGGCTCTTCACCATTTTTTGGCAACCGCCCCGTTCCACCAATCCTGCGCCCTACATTCCTGGCCGGGTGTATTACTCCAGCAACCGCCCGGTCTCGCCAATCCGGTGCCCTGCCTCCCTTGCTCGGCGCACCACTCCCATGACCGCCTCTCTTCTCCAATCCCATGTTTCGCATACAACATGCGTCGTGGGGGCCGCAGTAAAAGGACAAGTGATGACAAATATGGCAGTTATTCCTTGCCACGCGTGGGCATGCACCTGTCTGGGCGGAGCCCAACGACGCCTCACATGCGTGCTCACCCTTCATTTTGCACGAATGGTAGACACCCGCCCGATGACAAGGTTTGCCGGAGGGTACCAATGATAGACATAAATTCAGATTAATGAAGAAGCAGAGAAGGATCTCAGAAGAAAAAGTCATCATTACAGCATCAGTTTTCCGTCGCATGTCTACGCATTGTTTCGGCCTAGCCCAACGACGCATCGACAACATGTATGGCCCATGCTCGGGGGCTCCTGTCAATGTATAAAACATGGGTATTTTATACCCTGAGTTATGCATAGACAAGTAGTAGCTTCCCTGCTGGCTAAGACTTGCCGAAGATCAAGAAGACCAAGATTCAAGACCCAGTTGTTGCTCACAACTGGAGAGAAAACGAGTTGAAGCACCAAGATTAGCACCAAAGCAACACTTGCCGACAAGGCCGAGCCGACAAGGTGAAGGCCCGGGAAGCTCCGTGGCTGGCAAGCTCTTGCAATGTAACACTCCTAGTGGTTAGCTACAGTAACCTCACCTTAATGATGCCATGTCACCGGACTTGCTAAGATAAAATTGCCACTTGATAGAAATCTAAGTCAAATTCAAATTTGAAATGCAAGTCAAATTATTACTTCTTCAAAAATGTAAACAAAAGTGTTCATAATATTGCAAAAATTCCCAAAGCTAATATAAAATAAAACCAACATTTTTGAAACTACAAAAATGCCCCTAGCTGTTTTTGAATGACCCAGCAGCACCCATCCGTCACATTTAATTTCAAAACAAAAATCAAATGTTTTCAAACGGGGTTCAAACTTTTTATGGTAGTGCTGAATACTGCATAATATATATTGAAGCAAGTTTCACACTTTACAAAAATCAAATGCTAGCAAAAGAAATGCAAAACAGTGCCCAAAATATAAAACAAAAAAATAATAAAAATAAGGAAAGAAAAAGATCAAAGGGGCACTATGCACGTGGCCCAGTCATCGCAACAGTGCGGCCCAACCCACCAGGGTTGGCCTTTCCCCTACCTTCCGCTGGCCCCTGGAAAGGCCGAGCGCCATGGCCACGATGGCCGACCCCCCTTGCCACTGCAGCCCCCCGGGATGGACAAGAGCAACCCCAGCAGCTCCCTCTCGCTGCCCGAAACCCTAACCCCCCTCCGTCTTCCCCCCACCTCGCATCGCTCTCTCTCCCACACCATCCCGAGCATCGCCGTCGTCATTGGTCACACTCCGTCACGGCGACCGTCGACCCCGTGTCGCACCGCCATGCCCAGGTGGACCTCCGCGACCTCTTCCTCCTCTCTGTCAACTCGCGCGAGCCGGTGCTTCTCCAAGCCATCGCCATCGTCCATTTTTCCCTCGGCTTCGTCCTTGGGTCACCGCCGTCGATCCGCTACCACCGCTGCCTCGCCACCGCCATCGAGCTCGTCGTCAGCATCTCTGTGAGCTCCCGATCACCCTACCCTCCTTGTACTCCTCCCCATGCCACATAGCCCCTTGTTAGCCGAGCTCCGCCCAAAGCCGTTGTCGGCTGTCGCCGCAGCCAGCGTCTCCGGCCCACCCCTCCTCTGCCGACAGCGCCCGCGGCGCTCTGCGCCATCGCTCGCTACGGTGCCCCGTCCGTGACCCGAGCGCAACCGCAGCCCCCAACGCTCGCTGCCCCTGCAGCCCAACTCCGGCCGCCGCCTCTTGCTGCAATTGCCGCTGTCATAGTCCTCCCCGGCTCCAACTAGACCACCATCGGGTGCGGCCTCGAACTGGCGGTCCAACGCAATACTCCACTGGCCTTTTGGTCACCGGAGATCAGATTCCGCGCTGCCCCACCACGTCGGGCTCGTCGCCGGCGTGCACCGGATTTCAAACCACTGCCACAGCCACTAACTACTGGGCCCCGTGCGCCAGGGTAATTAGTTTAGGTGCTAACCACTATTTAGTTGACTTAACAGCCGCTGACTGCTGGGCCCCACACTAAATAACAGTTCGTTTAATTAGTGTCACTGACTGTGGGACCTACTAGCTGATTAGGTTAATTAAAATAAATAAAACACTGTTAGCTGAGCTCTTCCACTGACAGTGGGGTCCCACTAGTCAGTTGACCAGTCAACTGGTCCACAGTTGACTGCTGACTAAGCAGTCAACTGGGCCCACTGTCAGCCACACATGGACCTCTCTAGGTACACTCTCTGTGTACCCATAGCAATTATATTTATATTATTTTCTTTTTAAAATAATTATAGATAATTCAGAAAGTGCCTAAAACTTTGAAAAATCATATAAAATAATCCGTAACTACGATGAAAATGTTTTATATATGAAAAACTTTCAAAAAAACGAGATGAATCTGTTGGTGCCCTCCTTGTAGTTGTCACACCCCTCTCACACTGCAAATATGGAACCGTCCCCTCTCTTTCGTTTGTCCGGAAAATGCCAAACACCGGGAAAACCCCTCCGGATGTTTTCCCTCTCCGTCTTCAACGTGTAGCATTGCGTCAGGTCACCCCTAGCACCGCGTATTATCATGTCATGCTGTGTGTACTTTTGTTTGCCCATTATTTATATGTTTCTCCCTCCTCTTTATTCTCCGATAGACCCTGTGAGTGCTGCCGATGCCCCTGTGATCGACTACGTCACCGACGACACTTCTTCCTTTTCAGCAGAGCTTCCAGGCAAGCAAAACCCCCCTTGATCATTCCTATATCGCCATTCCATTCTCTCTCATGCTTGCATTAGATTTTGCTACTGTACTTGATTGCTCCTATTTTGATGCATAGCCTGCTTTTGTAACCTGCTTTTGTACCTTACCTGTTTATCCTATCTGCATAGTTTAGGTTGGTCAGTGATCCACCAGTGACCCCTCACCTTGTCCCTGTTGCCCCCGCATTATGACCGATGACTCGATCAACGTGATCGACGTCCAGAGCCCGACACATTGATACGTCCATTTTGCATCATGCTTTTATGTTGATATTTATTGCATTATGATCTGTTATTACACATTATGGTACAATACTTATGACTTTTCTTTCTTATTTTACAAGGTTTACACAAAGAGGGAGAATGCCGGCAGCTGGAATTCTGGACCGGAAAGGAGCAAATCTGAGAGACCTATTCTGCACAACTCCAAAAGTCCTGAAAATTTACAGAGAATTATTTTGGAATATATGAAAAATATTGGGCGAAGAAATACCAGAGGGGGACCCACCAGGTGGCCACAAGCCCTAGGGGCGCGCCCAGGGGGTAGGGCATGCCCCGCAGGCTTGTGGCCCCCCTGGCAGGTCTCCGGTGCCCATCTTCTGCAATATGAAGGGTTTTTACCTGGAAAAAAATCATAAGGAAGCTTTTGGGACGAAGCGCCGCCGTCTCGAGGCGGAACCTGGGCAGAAGCAATCTAGGGCTCCAGTGGAGCTATTCTGTCGAGGAAACCTCCCTCCGGAAGTGGGAAATCGAAGCCATCGTCATCACCAACAATACTCTCATCATGGGAGTGTCAATCTTCATCAGCATCTTCACCAGCACCATCTCCTCTCAAACCCTAGTTCATCTCCTGTATTCAATCTTTGTCCCAAAACCTTAGATTGGTACAAGTGGGTTGCTAGTAGTGTTGATTACTCTTCGTAGTTGATGCTAGTTGGTTTATTTGGTGGAAGATCATATGTTTAGATCCTTAATGATATTTATTACCCCTCTGATTATGAACATGAATATGCTTTGTGAGTAGTTACGTTTGTTCCTGAGGACATGGGATAAGTCTTGTTATAAGTAATCATGTGAATTTGGTATTCGTTCGATATTTTGATGAGATGTATCTTGTCTTTCCTCTAGTGGTGTTGGGCTGCTAGAGTGACAGAAGCTTAAACCCTAGTTTATGCGTTGCTTCGTAAGGGGCTGATTTGGATCTACATGTTTCATGATATGGTTAGATTTATCTTAATTCTTCTTTCGTAGTTGCGGATGCTTGCGAGAGGGGTTAATCATAAGTGGGAGGCTTGTCCAAGTAAGGATAGCACCCAAGCACCGATCCACCCACATATCAAATTATCAAAGTAACAAATGCGAATCATATGAGCATGATGAAAACTAACTTGACAGTAATTCTCATGTGTCCTCGGGAGCGCTTTGCTTTATATAAGAGTTCATCCAGGCTTGTCCTTTGCTACAAAAAGGATTGGGCCACCTTGCTGCACCTTTGTTACACTTGTTACTTGTTACCCGTTACAAATTATTGTATCAGAAAACTATCTGTTACCGATAATTTCAGTGCTTGTAGAAAATACCTTGCTAAAAACCGGTTGTCATTTCCTTCTGCTCCTCGTTGGGTTCGGCACTCTTACTTATCGAAAGGACTACGATAGATCCCCTATACTTGTGGGTCATCAAGACTCTTTTCTGGCTCCATTATCATGGAGTGAATCGCCTTTGGTAAGTGGAATTTGGTAAGGAAACATTTATATTACGTACTGAAATTTACTTTCACTTGTCACTATGGAACATCATCCTTTGAGGGGTTTGTTCGGGGTATCTTCACCCCGACTGGAAGAGCAATGAGTTGCCCCTCAACCTACTGCACCTACTGAAAATATTTATTATGAAATTCCTTCGAGTATGACAGAGAAACTGCTAGCTAATCCTTATGCAGGTGATTGAACACTACATCCTGATTTGCATCTAATCTATGTGGATGAAGTTTGTGGATTATTTAAGCTAGCAGGTTTGCCCGAGGATGAAGTCAATAAGAAGGTCTTCCCTTTATCTCTGAAGGAGAAGGCATTGACATGGTATAGGCTATGCGATGATATTGGGACTTGGAATTACAACCGATTGAAATTGGAATTTCATCAGAAGTTTTATCCTCTGCATCTGGTTCATCATGATCTGAATTATATATATAATTTTTGGCCTCGTGAAGGAGAAAGTATCGCTCAAGCTTGGGGGAGTCTTAAGTCAATGTTATATTCATGCCCCAATCATGAGCTCTCAAGAGAAATTATTATTCAAAATTTTTATGCTTGGCTTTCTCGTAATGATAAATCCATGCTCGATACTTCTTGTACTGGTTCTTTTATGAAGAAGACAATTGAATTCAAATGGGACCTCTTGGAAAGAATTAAACGCAACTCTAAAGATTGGGAACTCGACGAAGGTAAGGAGTCATGTATAAACCTTAAGTTTGATTGTGTTAAATCTTTCATGGATACCGATGCTTTTCGTGAATTCAGCACTAAATATGGACTAGACTCTGAGATAGTAGCTTCTTTCTGTGAATCTTTTAATACTCATGTTGATCTCCCTAAGGAGAAGTGGTTTAAATATTATCCTCCCATTGAAGTAATAATAGTAGAACCTATTAAACCTGAAGAGGAAACTTACTAATAATGTTGATCCTGTTATTCCTACTGCTTATATTGAGAAACCGCCTTTCCCTGTTAGGATAAAAGAACATGCTAAAGCTTTAGCTATGGTTCGTAAGAGTTATACTAGAACACCTACACCCCCTGAACAAATTAAAGTTGAACCTAGTATTGCTATGGTTAAATATCTCTTGGTCGATTATATTGATGGGCATGTTATTTACTTTTGTGATGAAGCTGCTAGAATTGCTAGACCCGATAATAAAGATAACATAAACCTATTGTTGGCATGCGTGTTGTTTCTGTTAAAATAGGAGGTCATTGTTACCATGGCCTATGTGATTTGGGTGCTAGTGTGAGTGGAATTCCCTTTACTTTATATCAAGAAATTATGAATGATCTTGCACCTGCTGAAATAGAAGATATTGATGTCACTATTAAGCATGCCAATATAGATACTATGTCACCAATTGGGATTGTTAGAGATGTTGAAGTCTTGTGTGGGAAAATAAAATACCCTGCTGATTTTCTAGTTCTTGGTTCCCCACAAGATGTTTTTTGTCCCATTATATTTGGTAGACCTTTCTTGAACACTGTTAATGCTAAAATAGATTGTGAGAAACAAACTGTTAGTGTGACTTTTGGGGATGCGTCTCATGAGTTTAATTTCTCCAAATTTCGTAGAAAACCCCATTATAAAGAATTACCTAGTAAAGATGAAATTATTGGTCTTGCTTCTATTGCCATGCCTCCTACTGATCCTTTAGAACATTATTTGCTAGACCATGAGAATGATATGTTCATGAATGAAAGAAAGGAATTGGATGAGATTTTCTTTAAAGAAATGCCTGTTTTGAAACACAATTTGCCTGTTGAAACTCTTGGAGATCCTCTACCACCCAAGAGTGATCCAGTGTTCGATCTTAAACAATTACCTGATACTTTGAAATATGCTTATCTCGATGAGAAAAAGATATATCCTGTTATTATTAGTGCTAACCTTTCTGAGCATGAACAAAAGAAATTATTGAAAAGTCTGAAGAAGCACCGTGCAACTATTGGATATACTCTGGATGATCTTAAGGGCATTAGTCCCACTCTATGTCAGCACAAAATTAATATGGAACCTGATGCTATACCAGTCGTTGATCACTAGCGATGGTTGAACCCAAAGATGAAAGAAGTGGTAAGAAATGAAATACTAAAGCTTCTGGAAGCAGGCATAATTTATCCTATTGCTGATAGTAGATGGGAAAGTCATGTTCGTTGTGTCCCTAAGAAGGGAGGTATTACCGTTGTTCCCAATGATAAGAATTAATTGATCCCGCAAAGAATTGTCACAGGTTATAGAATGGTTATTGATTTTAGAAAGTTAAACAAAGCTACTAGGAAAGATCATTACCCTCTACCTTTTATTGATCAAATGCTAGAAAGACTATCAAAACATACACATTTCTGCTTTCTAGATGGTTATTCTGGTTTTCCCAAATATTTGTGTCACAAGAGGATCAAGAAAAAACTAATTTTACTAGCCCATTTGGTACCTTTGCTTATAGACGTATGCCTTTTGGTTTATGTAATGCACCTGCTACCTTTCAAAGATGTATGACTGCTATATTCTCTGACTTTTGTGAAAAGATTGTTGAGGTTTTCATGGATGATTTCTCCATTTACGGAACTTCTTTTGATGATTGCTTAGGCAACCTTGATCGAGTTTTGCAGAGATGTGAAGAAACTAATCTTGTCTTGAATTGGGAGAAGTGCCACTTTATGGTTAATGAAGGTATTGTCTTTGGGCATAAAATTTCCGAAAGAGGTATTGAAGTTGATAAAGCTAAAGTTGATGCTATTGAAAAAATGTCGTGTCCTAAAGATATCAAATGTATAAGAAGTTTCCTTGGCCATGCTGGTTTCTATAGGAGGTTTATTAAAGACTTCTCTAAAATTTCTAGACCTCTTACTAATCTTTTGCAAATGGATGTTCCATTTATTTTTTATGATGATTGTGTAGAAGCATTTGAAATACTTAAGAAAGCCTTAATTACTGCACCTATTGTTCAACCACCTGATTTGAACCTACCCTTTGAAATTATGTGTGATACTAGTGATTATGCCGTTAGTGCTGTTCTAGGACAAAGAGTTGATAAGAAATTAAATGTTATCCATTATGCTAGTAAAACTCTAGACAGTGCTCAAAGACATTATGCTAATACTGAAAAAGAATTTTTAGCTGTTGTATTTGCTTGTGACAAGTTCAGATCTTATATCGTTGATTCCAAAGTAACTGTTCACACTGATCATGCTGCTATTAAATACCTTATGGAAAAGAAAGATGCTACACCTAGACTTATTAGATGGGTTCTCTTATTGCAAGAATTTGATTTACATATTATTGATAGAAAGGGAGCTGAGAACCCCGTAGCAGACAACTTGTCTAGCGTAGAAAATATTCTTGATGACCCACTACCTATTGATGATAGCTTCCCTGATGAAGAATTAGCTGTCATAAATGCTTCTCGTAGTACTCCATGGTATGCTGACTATGCAAATTATATTGTTGCTAAATTTATACCACCCAGTTTCACATACCAACAAAAGAAAAAGTTTTCCTATGATTTAAGACATTGCTTCTGGGATGACCCCCACCTTTATAAATAAGGAGTAGATGGTGTTATTAGACGTTGTGTACCTGAGCATGAACAGGAATAGATCCTACGCAAGTGTCACTCCGAGGCCTACGGAGGACACCATGCTGGTGATAGAACTGCACACAAGGTAATACAATCTGGTTTTTATTGGCCTACTCTTTTTAAGGATGCTCGTAAGCTTGTCTTGTCTTGTGATGAATGTCAAAGAATTGGTAATATTAGTAGACGTCAGGAAATGCCTATGAATTAATCACTTGTTATTGAACTGTTTGATGATTGGGGATTTGATTATATGGGACCTTTTCCTTCCTCTAATGGGTACACACATATTTTGGTTGCTGTTGATTATGTTACTAAGTGGGTAGAAGATATTCCAACCAGCAGTGCTGATCATAACACCTCCATAAAATGCTTAAAGAAGTTATTTTCCCGAGGTTTGGAGTCCCTAGATATTTAATGACCAATGGTGGTTCACACTTCATTCATGGTGCTTTCCGTAAATTGCTTGCTAAATATGATGTTAACCATATAATTGCATCTCCATATCACCCGCAGTCTAGTGCTCAAGTAGAATTAAGTAACCGAGAAACAAAGTTGATTTTGCAAAAGACTGTTAATAGTTCAAGAAAGAATTGGTCTAAGAAACTTGATGATGCACTATGGGCTTACAGAACTGCTTATAAAAACCCTATGGGTATGTCTCCATATAAAATGGTTTATGGAAAAGCATGTCACTTACCTATTGAATTAGAACATAAAGCTTATTGGGCAATTAAAGAGCTCAACTATAATTTCAAACTTGCCGGTGAGAAGAGGTTATTTGACATTAGCTCACTTGATCAATGGAGAACCCAATTGTCGGTGTCAAAACCGGCAGACCTCGGGATAGGGGGTCCCGAGCTGTGGATCTAGGATCGATGGGTGACAAGGGACGACGAACACAGTGTTTACCCAGGTTCAGGCCCTCTCGAAGAGGTAATACCCTATGTCCTGCTTGATTGTATTGATTGTATAATGTGGTTTACAGAGTAGATCTACCTCGAGATCAGTATGAGCTGAACCCTAGGCTACGGAGGGATGAAGATAGCTCCGCCCCTAATGACTACAACCCTCGGTTTATATAGACAACGATAGGGCTAGGGTTACCGAAGATAGATTACAACAAGAGGGAAAGAGATCTCGTCCACCCTTGACTTGGAGGGCACACCACGGCTTCACAGGTCTCCGGTCACCACACGGCTCCACCAGTCCGGCCCATATACAATGGGCCGTCGCCCCGAGGACCCCTTAGTCCATGACTCCCTCAGTAGTCCTCGAACTTGCCTCCAACACTGAGGATCATCTTCCGGAATCTTCACATCACTGGCTTGCGAGACGAGTTCCTCCATTCCATTTGAAGCCGTGCAAATTTCGTCGAATATGATCCAGAACCTGATCTAATATACTCAGGCCCGGATAGTCTCATGATTCTAAGATCTGAATACATCTCAAAACTGAGGTGGGACTACCGAAGTTCAATACCGTTCCTCGGGGTAAGGACCATACACGCTTTTCAGAGAGCGCATGGCCCAATGCCGCCATTCCACGCACCCGTCCTTTTGGCTTCACAATAAGATGCCTATTTATATATCCAAAGGTGTTGAGAACAGTTATCCTCCCCCTTTCTCCAAGAACATCATCGAAGCAATCTTCCGATGCCATGGCCGACATCCCAGGTTCATCCTCGCGCCCTCACAGCCCGCTCCCAGGCGATTGGTCAAGTTGTTCAGTCTCGCGCATCCAACAAAGTCACTTGCAGACACAACGCTTCCTCCCTTTTGCCGATATTGTCCCAGTCCACGCCAGTCACATCTCCATCGATGGCCGCGCCCTTGCCGATAACTCCCCTGCCCCAAGCAAGGAGGAGAGAGTATATCTCGTACCCTTCCTTCTCTGAGGTTTGGGTTTCCCTATCCATCCCTTTCTACGGGGTCTACTAGAGTTCTATGGGATCCAGGTCCACAACATCACTCCAGGGTCCATATTGCACATTTCTAGCTTTGTGGCCTTGTGCGAGATATTTCTATGTTGCGAGCCCCACTTTGACTTGTGGCGGAAGTACTTTTGTCTTGTCCCTTGCCTCCGGGAGGGATCTATATTTGAGGTAGGAGGTGCTGAGGTATGGCGAATAGCTGGGACGGGGTACCCAATCGGGACCCCACAGAAAGATCCCGAAGGATGGACTTCAGAGTGGTTTTACATTGAAGACGTTCCCCTTACCGATCCAATTCGGCAAGGGCTACCAGAATATTCGAATGACCCGCCTATAAAGTGGTACAACTGGCGGCCCAAGGGTCCTTCCCAAAAGGACAGCGAAGAAGTGCGGGCCCTGTCATCCAAGATTAGGCTGCTGACCAGCAGCAAGTTGACCATGGTCGAAGTTATGGCCATCGCCATTACCCGATGTGTGCAACCCCTCCAACAGCCGGGTCACCCCTTATGGTGCTATAATGGGACCAACGATGTGACACGTCACTAGAGGCAAGGGCCAGACAACAAGGCGGCCTTGGCTAAAATACTGACCGACCTCTGCAAGGGGGACGAAGCAGAGTTCGCTCTCATGAGTATTCGGGAAGGCTACTCCGGATACAATCCGGCGGACTGGGTAAGCCACAATCCATTATTTTGAGCCCACATATCATCGAATTCTCACTGATCGCTACTTGAACAGGGATGGAGGCGTCAAGTTGCGTCCATCAGTTGCCCTCCTCCTCAACCAGAGAATCATTCTTGCGAAGGCGATCCGGGGTATCATGACGACCCAGAGACGTCGATCGAATTTGAAGACGGGGTGTTCTATCAGGAGGGCCTTGATGGCGTCAGGGTGGCCGTGACAGCCGATCACCCCGGGGTTCTTCCTTCTTCCACAGTAAGTGAAAAGAAGACCCCCTCTCGAACAGGGTGCTCGTCTCGCGCTACCCCGCCCCGTGCTGACTTCTGCTCCCAAGGGTCGCCGTACTACACGTAAAAATGCCCCGAGAGGAGCGCGGACAGCGCCAGCTTCAACCCTTGATGGGAGATCAAAATGGAAAGCTTTCGGTGAGGCGGACGCACCTGCCCCTTCTGCCCAGAGGTAACGCATTTTAGAATTGCAGCGAGGATCGCCTTTGTCATTTGTTTATTAAAGCCCGCTCAACTTTGCAGAAGGCATGTGTCTCTACATCAATCCGAAGATTTCCCGGATGCGCCGAACCGCAATTCCGGTCCCCAGTCTTCGGCACGGGCCGGAGCCCCCTCCAAATACGCGGTGGCTGGCGTGCCTCCGGTAGACTCCGACGATGTTTCGGTCACTAATTCCGAAGTCGAGAGCGTAATGAACCATCACCGTCGGAGGGAGACTTTGCACCAGACCGCCTTTACGAACAGGAGTTTAATGCTTTTAATTCTGTAGACGCGTACCTTGGAGCAGCCCGGACAGGTCTTGATGGGATTGCCGGTCTATTTGCCACCAAGGTGCATGTATATAGCTTGAGAGCAAGTTCCCTAACTAACTAGCCCCCAAGCCTTAATTCGGGCGAGACGACCGAGTTAAGGATTTCTAATGATGTAATTTTGTAGGCCGCAAGAGAGCATAGCAAAAAACTGGCCGAAGAGCTTGAGGCTAGCAGGAAATAGTTGGTCGACACCAAGGCCGAACTGGATGTAGCTCGAGAAGCCAGCAGTGATTAGGCCGGTAAGTGAGAAGAACCACTTCCCAACTCGGGGAAGGGTATATGGTGTATTTTATGTGTTCACACTATTTACGTCATGCAGCCACGGAGGCCGCGAACGAGTTGTGCAAAGAGCTTGAGGCTGGTAAACGTGTGTTGTCGCGGAGTTATGAGGAGAAAAATGAGTTCAAGGTGGAGAATAAATGGCAAGCCGAGGAAATTGAGAGTTTAAAGACTCAGCTGGCACAAGCTTTGGGGGAAAACCAAAATCTAAAAGGTGGCATATACGGTAAGCGTTGAACGCACCGCGCTGTTGGTCCGTGTCATTGATGTGTTAATGATGATGTGCAACACCTATTTGTTAGGTCTCCTGACTGGGTGACCTGAGGAAGAAGTAGGCACTAATGACGGGAACCTATTAAAGGAACTGTCGAAGACCTACAAGAAGGCCCGGAAAGCCCTGAAGAGCATGGCGAAGGCGTTATGGCCGTCAGATGCGCCTCCAGAGAGTATGTCCGATCTAGCCAGTCTCTTTAAAGGGGCTCAGCAAAGGTTTGAATTCTGGAAGATCTCGGCCTGTCGAGAAGGAGCGCGCGAGGCGTAGGCTATGGTAAAGACCCGCTTGACCAAGCTGGACCCGATGCATATGGCCCTGGTTGGACCCGTGGGTCTGGACGGTCAGGAGATACCGCTGAGCTTGGTGTACAACGACGTGATGCAAGCCGCTCACTATTCTCAGAAGGACTGTGCTTTAGAGCAATTGATAGGCAATGTCGAGAAGGAGTAATTTTGTCAATTCTATGTATCCATGTACTTTATGTTGACCGTGCTCAATCCGCATTCTTATTTATTTTTGAAAGAATGTTGTCTTAGCCGGCCATCGGCTTCCACCTCCCCAATCATAGATCGGGAAGTGTTCCATACTTTGTGCCATGAAAACGAAACAATACTTCGGGAACAAGGCAATCCGGCCATCTGGCTTAAACAGACAAAACATGTGCGGAGAGCTATGTTATATTACTATTTGACGTAAGAAACATCTTCTGATGAAAATAGTTCCTCCAAGGGTTCCTTTCTTCAGGTAAAATAATAATCCGGACACGTAAGATCAATGGACACCAATGGCTTTAAAAAAGAACCTTGGTGGTAAGCTCAAGGCTATATTCACTTCCCTTAGGCCGACTTATTGTATTCTGTAAGAACGCTAGCTTTCGGCTTCTCCCGTCTGAGGTACGGTCCCGGGTGACCTGGTCGTAACAATCACAGAGGTGCTCCCTTTACTCCCTAGCCGAACAATCAGGAATATAGGGGTAATCACAGGAGCCAGGCAACCCGGCTTGGCAAATATCTTAAGTCAAACAAGTGCATATGTTGGCTTAACATGTATGAGAAGGATGCAATCATAACGAATGTGGTGTATGCATTTATGCGGCTCGTGTAAGGGAGCCCCCAAGCGAAGCTGGGTATTACATTTAATGGTATATAGTAGGGGCCTAGTGAGGTTCGATTTAACCGAACTAGCACCACGATGAAAGAGAGAAAAAGGTAAAAAAATAAAAACAAGGCAAAAATTGACGTCGGACTCAGGCGTAAAAACAACGCAGCCTTGCTACGTTCCACGGGTTCGGCTCGAGGCCATTGTCAGACGGGTGGCGAAGATGATATGCTCCTCCTACAAGTACTTCATCGATGATGTACGGTCCCTCCCATTTAGGTGATAGTTTATTGTTCTGTTTTTCGGTGAGTCGGAGGACAAGGTCTCCCACGTTGTATGTCTTTGCCCACACTTCGCGGTTGTGGTAACGTCTTGCTTGCTATTGATAGAACGCAGACCGAGCCTGAGTTATGTCTCGCTCTTCTTCCACTGCATCTAGATCGTCCTGCCGATCGAGCTCAGCTTCCTTTTCTTCATACATGCGCACTCTAGGCGCATGATGGATGAGGTCGCATGGGAGAACTGCTTTTGCACCTATACCATAAGAAATGGTGTGTATCCGGTTGATCGATTAGGGGTGGTGCGCAGCCCCCATAGTATGGAATCAAGTTCCTCGACCCAATGGCAGTCAGATTGTTCAAGGGATCAAACTAGGCGAGGCTTAATGCCGCTCATAATGTGTCCATTGCCCCGTTCGACCTTCCCGTTGGTCCGTGGGTGGTACACCGAGGCGTAATCGAGCTTGATGCCCATTTTTCCGCACCAGTCTTTGACCCCCTGGGCGGTGAAGTTGGTACCATCATCGGTAATTATGCTGTGGGGGACACCGTAACGGTGTACAATATCGGATAAGAAGTCGATGACTGGTCTGGATTCTGCCGAAGTGACGGGTCTTGCCTCAACCCACTTGGTGAATTTGTCGACCATGACCAATAGGTACTTCTTTTTGTTTGTCCCCCCTTTGAGTGGCCCGACCATGTCGAGACCCTAGACCATGAAAGGCCAAGTTATCGATATCGTCCGAACGGCTGTGGGGGGGCATATGGCTTTGATTTGCGAACATCTGACATCCGACGCTGTGCTGGACTAATGTCCAAGCATCTTCGCGGGCGGTAGGCCAAAAAAACCTGCTCGGAAAGCTTTGCTGACCAAAGCCCGAGCCGCCGCGTGGTGTCCGCCCATGCCTGCATGTATCTCTGCCAAGAGCTGCTGCCCCTCCTCCTCGGAGATGCATCTTTGTAAAACTCATGTGGTACTCTTTTTATAGTGTTCGCCTTCATGGATCTTGTATGCTTTAGAGCGCCGAACTATATGCCGCGCTTTGATTTGGTCCTCCGAAAGCTGCTTTTGTGTGAGATAGGCTAGCAGGGGTTCTGTCCAAGTTGGGGTTACGACCATGACTTCATGGGCGGAGGGTGTTTCCTCGAGTGCGGAGCCGCCGTTGATATGGTCGTCTGGCGCGTTGTCCGATGAGGCATTGTTAGCGGGCTCATGTGTTGGTGCGCTGGTGACGTCGTCCTACCACACCACGGAGGGCTTAAAGAGCTGCTCGAGGAAGGTGTTTTTGGGAATAGGGTCGCACTTGGCGCCCAAGCGGGCGACGACGTCAGCTGCTTGATTGCTGTCTCTAGCGACATGGTGAAATTCTAGGCCCTCGAATCGGGCCGATATCCAGAGGACTGCGTTTCTGTAAGCCACCATCTTGGGGTCCTTGGCGTCGAATTCGCCGTTGACTTGAGAGATCACTAGGTTTGAATCTCCCCTTACCTCGAGGCGCTGCACTCCCATTGTTGTGGCCATACGAAGGCCATGTAGTAGCGCTTCGTATTCGGCTGCGTTGTTGGAGTCCTTGTACATTATCTGTAAGACGTACCAAATAGTGTCGCTTGTGGGGGAGGTTAAGATGACCCCAGCTCCTAGTTCAGCTAACATCTTTGAGCCATCGAAATACATTGTCTAGTGTGAATATGTACTGTATTCTCGGGGTAGTTCGGCTTCGGTCCATTCGGCAATAAAATCGGCTAGCACCTGAGATTTAATGGCTCGGCGTGGTTTGTATGTTATCTCAAAGGGGAGGAGCTCGATGGCCCACTTGGCGATACAGCCCGTGACGTCTCTGTTATTGATTATATCATTCAAGGGGACCTTTGATGCCACTGTGACTGAACATTCTTGAAAGTAGTGTCGAAGCTTTTGGGACGCCATGAAGACTGTGTAAGCTATCTTTTGATAGTGCGGGTACCATGTTTTACATGGTGTTAGCACTTCAGACACATAATAAACCAGCTTCTGCACTTGAAATTTATGGCCCTCGGATTCCTTTCCACCGCAAGCACTGCACTAACCACCTGATTGGTGGTTGAGACATATAGCAACATGGGCTCGCCAACACTAGGTGCGGTTAAGATAGGGTTGCTGGCTAGGAGTGTTTTAATCTCCTCGAGCGCCGCAGTTGCTTTGTCCGTCCATTGGAAATTCTTGGTCTTTTTGAGAAGCTTGTAGAGTGGTAATGCTTTTTCTCCGAGGCAGGATATGAAGCGGCTCAAGGCTGCCACGCATCCTGCCAGCTTCTGAACATGTTTGAGCTCTGTTGGTATTGTGAGCTGAGATAGCGCTCTAATTTTGGCCGGGTTGGCCTTGATTCCTCTATGGGAAATGATGAATCCGAGCAGCTTTCTGGTGGGGACCCCGAAGATACATTTTTCTGCGTTGAGCCGTATGTCATAAGCTCACAAGTTGTCGAAGGTTTGGCGTAGGTCGTCTACCAGTTGGTCTATGTGTTTGGTTTTGACAACCACATCATCCACGTATGCCTTGACCATTTTGCCAATTTGATTTCCGAGGCATGCTTGAATCATGCGTTGGTATGTGGCTCCTGCGTTTTTCAATCCGAACGACATGGTGTTGAAGTAGAAGGGCCCGTAAGGGGTAATGAATGCGGTTGCCGCCTGGTCGGACTCTTTCATATTGATCTGGTGGTATCCGGAGTATGCGTCAAGAAAACATAGTGAGTCGTGTTCGGTGGTGGCGTCGATGATCTGGTCTATCCTCGGCAGGGGGAAAGGATCCTTAGGGCAGGCCTTGTTAAGGTCTTTGAAATCGACACAGAGCCGCCAGGACTTATCCTTCTTTGGTACCATTACTAGGTTTGCTAATCAATCAGGGTGCTTGATCTCACGGATGAATCCGGCCTCCAACAGTTTTGCTAGTTCTTCGTCCATGGCTTGTCGTTTGGGTTTGGAAAATCGGCGCAGGGTTTGTTTCACTGGCTTAAAGCCTTTTAGAATGTTGAGGCTGTGCTCTGCTTTCCTGCGTGGGATTCCTGGCATGTCCGAGGGGTGCCAGGCGAATATGTCCCAATTTTCACGCAAGAATGTCGTTTTGTTGGGATCTGTTGGGTGCACTTGAAATTTTACTATTTCATCTGCTGGCTTGAATGACGTGGATTTTTGTCTTTTACTGAGAACCACGTCGTCCCTGTCGACGGTAGTGCGTAAAGCTGTTAATTCTTCGGCCACGACGGCTTCGGATAGTGCCTCTAGGGCGAGAGATGCCATTTTGTTTTCGGCTCTCAAGACTCTGCTTGGGTCGCTTTTAAGTGAAATTACCCCATTGGGCCCTGGCATTTTGAGTTTCATATACCCGTAATGTGGTATGGCCTGAAATCTCAAGAATGCCTCTCGCCCTAGAAGGGCGTGGTATCCGCTGCGGAAGGGCACAATGTGGAATAGCAAGGGTTCGGATCTGTATTTATCGGGTGTGCCGAACACAACATCGAGGGTTATGCGTCCCGAGTAGTGTGCCTCCCTACCGTGTATTATACCATGGAATGTAGTGCTACTGCGTTCGATGCGAGACCTGTTGACCTGCATCTTCTCGAGCGTATCCTCATAAATGAGATTGTGGCCGCTGCCTCCGTCCATTAGTACTTTAGTCAGCCAGAAGCCATCGATGATGGGGTCGAGGACCAGTGCGGCCGGTGCGTGGCTGATGCGGGGGCTTGGCTCGTCCTTCTCATCGAAGGTGATAGGAGTATTCGCCCATGGCTATGCGGCCGCCACTTGATATATCTGGCTGAGCTCCCGAAGAGCCTTTTTCCTTTTGCTGTTTGAGGTGAATGTCTCATATACCGTAAGGACATTGTGGTCCTGTGGTGAGGCTGAAGACTGTTTATCTGGGGGTGTAAGGCCCAAGATTGGTTTGCCATATTTGGCCACTTGTCTTATCAACCAGCAGGCTTAAAGTCTGTGGGTTGGGTTTGCATCTAGCAAGACCGAATGTATTGGGCATGGTTTATCCAGCAACTCATCTAACACCAATCTGGGCCTGGCTTTCTTGTCATTGGGCTTGCGCTCCAGTGACCAATTTGTGTAGGCTCGTTTAAGGCGAGGCTTTCCGTGTTGTGCGGTGGGCTGTGGCCCCATGCTCAGCTATTGCGCCCTCCATGTGTCCTCCATGCCACAATATTTGCGCACCATGTCTGATAGTACGGTGAAGCTTTGAATTCGGCGGCGCGCGAGGACGTTTAAGAGGCCCTCATCCCTGCAGTTGAACTGGAAGGCTTTAATTATTTCTTTGTCACAGCAAGGTGCCATCTGTGGCCCCCCGGCTCAGAGAACCGGTTTACCAGTGTTTCCAACCCAGAGATCATGTCTTCTGGAAACACTCAACAACTTGGAACAAAACATAGCTGAACTTTTATTGATAACAGTGGAGTACAAGCTCATATATTACATGATCATCGAGGCCAAAAGCACATCTAGTGCTACGACAATATCTACATTATTTATCCAACACACCAGGGCCTCGGCATTAGTACGGAATACTACAGCGGAAGACTACAGCGTAGCGGAACATGATAGAAACTCCATCCACAGGGACACTGCTGTGGACACATCCTAGGCATCGCAACATGGACCTCGTGCACTCCGTCTTAGTCTTCTCCTGCATCTGGCATGATACGCCAGGTGAGTACTTTGAATGTACTCGCAAGCACACGACAACCAAATATGCAGCAAGTAATAGCATGGCAATAAACAGGTTAAACTCCAAGTGATTCACCTACTGTTACCAACTTACTCATCTCCGGGTTGCCTCACAACCCTCTGAATACTCGATACCAATGAGTACTTCCGTTCAAAAGACAAATTCTTCCATCATTACTATAGTTATTACGGTTGATCACCTAGAGAGGTCTGGTCGGGCTGTCCAATACCGTGGACACGGCTATTCGAATAGATTTTACACTCTGCAGAGGTTGCGCACTTTACCCACACTATGGAGCACTAACCTCGTGATCCCATCTGGGTGGACCAGCGTTGCTCCAATGAAACCTGTCTGACTCGTAACTCTTCCATCATACCACCGGCAATCACACTCCCTCTTGGAGTCAAGCCCTGGGTGGCCCTGTGTCCTCTCGACACCTGCCACCGTCGTGGCCAAACTACTGTCCCAAACGGGGATGCCGGCAAAACAACTCAACTGGGCTCACAGGGTTATCGCCGTCTACCTGATCAGGGCAGCACGCACGCATAACCCTCCCTCTTTGGAGGTACCGGTGAAAGAGCACGCAGCCAGACCAAGTCAAGGCCGTCCCATACCGGCGAATGTGGCTGCACGGGTAAGCCCGGACAGGTGACTCATGATCAACCAACTAAGTTTAGCTTTAGCCATCAAGGTTATTTCAGCAAGTTAACTTAGTTGGTCACATTAGCCATTTTAATAATTTACTTGGAATTATTGATATGCAAGAGTTGCATATGAACAATGCAATGCTATGAAATGCCACAAAACATGGATGCCCTGGCTTGCCTTGATCAGTTGGGTGGTTCAGAAACTCTTGATCTTCAAATCCACAATTTTCTCCTTCTGAAAATATTTAAAAACAGCAAAAGAAAATGTCACATAACACTGTTTAATTCACCAGCAATTCTGTGAGTGAGAGAAAAATGTGAAACTTGGTGGAAAAATAAAGGATTATATTAGAAACACAATGCAAAAAGAATCAGGTCATTTGGACCTTTCTGTTAAAAGTTATTAACATTCAAAGTTCCTGTTTAACTCTGTTAATAAATCAATTTTGAAAAAAAAAGAAAAACGGCCATGTCGAAGGCGTAATTTAGCCCGGGCGCCACCACTTACCGCTTCGCCATAGTGGCTGACGGTGGCCCCGGCTCGGTTTAAAACAGAGAGAGGGAAGGGAGCAGGGGAGGGGGCGGCTCACCGGCGATGGTGGCCGGCGATCCCGTCGGCGGAGGGGCTCGGAGAGGGCGGGGATGGATAGAGCTCGGAGCGGCGGTTTGCCCTGTACCCGTAGCTTGGTCGGAGGTGGACGGACGGCGTCGTTCCCTTCGTCTCCGGCGGGCGGCAGCTGCGGTGATGGGCGTATCCGAACACTTCGGCAGCGGTTGGCCTGGCTGAGGGCTCGGGAAGCACCGCTGAGCTCCACTGATCGCTCTGAAAGGCTTGGTTGCGTCGGAGGAGAGGTGGAGAGGGCGGGTGACAGAGAGGGAATGGCGGCGGAACTCCGGTGGAGCTCGAGGCCAGAGGCCTCTCTGCCTCGGTTCTACACTGCTTGCGGACGATTTGAGGAAGGAGGAGTGGAGTGAGTAGCTAGACAGCGTGGGGCATGGCTATTTATAGCCTGGAGGGGGCGGGCGGCGAGCTCTCCCGAAGCTCATGGATGCGGCCCTGGCACCGGCGCTCGTACGCCGCGCTGGCTGGCTCGACGCGGGCGAGGTGATGGATGAGGGCAGAGGCATTGAATGCTGGAGGAGATGGCTCGGGGAAGAAGACGACGGCGCTGCAACACTATGGCCGCACGGGCAGAACAGTCCGGCGATGACGCGGTGGCCGACGAGGGCATCTCCGGCGCAGGCGAAGGGTCTAGAGGGGCTACGCGTCACCAGGGAATGTAGTCGGCACGAGCGGACGAGCGACAGAGGCAAGGGGCAGTGGGACGCGATGGCACAGGCACAGGCGCGGTGCAGAGCGCGGCGACAGCCATGCCAGTACCATGCTCACCACGGTGCCTCATGTTCTCGAGCCACGTTGGCCTAGAAAATTTTGTCTGGCGTGTCGTCCGCCGATGGTTCACCTCACCTGAGCACTTGTTTTGGCAAGATACGAGCAGAACTGAGAGATGCAATCATCTACTGGTTCTGACAGAAATGTTGGGGAGGTTCTGGAGTTTGGATGATGTGGAGATGGAGTCAAGAGAGATGTCTGGTGTGATATACGATAAAAGAACTGCAAACTGGTCAAGTTTGAGCTGGTTTGGAGGAGAAATGAGGGTAGTTCATGTACAAACCACATTTCTGGACCAGAATCAAAATGTTGAAGCGCTGCTCACTAGAATGATCTCCTGAGGTTGAAACTTGGTGTAGGAACGTTGTTTGGGGGTGTTCTCATGCTATAAAAATTTGAAAGCAATTGGACACTCCTAGCATACACTTCCTTCACAAAGGTCCACACTGACCAGGAGCTAAAAGGAATTATTTTGCAAAGCATATGAAATATTTTATGGAATATTTTTGGATATTGGGGTAAGATATGATCCAAAGGATTTTTAAGAATTATTTGAGAATTTTCTAAGCATCCAAACTATAGGTTGCTTCATAACCCATAGTAATGCCCTAAATTCCCAAATAAAAGAAAAGAGTTATTGGAAATGATTTAAATTGGGATTTGGGTTCTTGAAGTACTTGGCAGAGTTTTGGCAAGGTGATGAGACTTTGGATCACTTGGGAAGAATTCAAACATGTCCAAGTCCAAATGAAAAGGGGTTCAAAATCATTCAAATTCGAATAAAACCAAGAAGAGTTTGAAAAGAAAAGGTTGCCAAAATCAGGGTGTCACAAACCTACCCCCCTTAGGATGAATCTCGTCCTCGAGATTCGGTTGCTCAGGGAACAAATATGGGTAAGCAGATCTCAGAAAATCTTCTCTTTCCCAAGTAGCCTCTTCTTCGGTATGGTGCTCCCATAGCACCTTGTAAAATCTTATTACTTTACTCCTTGTTGTTCTTTCCATCTCATCCAAGATCCTGACAGGCTTTTCCTCATAAGTCAAATCCTTACTCAGTTCTAGTTCATTCATATCTGCTGATTTGGCTGGGGGTGCGATGCATTTCCTTAATTGTGAAATGTGAAAAACATCATGAACGTCTGACAGTGCTGGCGGCAATTCCAACTGATATGCAACTCTACCCTTCCAGGCAACCACTGGAAAGGGACCGATATATCTTGGGGTTCCTCTTGTGCCAAACCTTTTTACTCCCTTCATAGGAGTTACTCGCAGATAGGCATAGTCTCCAGGTTCGAAGGTTACTTCCCGATGCTTCGGGTCGTAATAGCTCTTCTGACGGGACTTGGCTGCTCGAAGTCGTTCTTGGATATCCTTAACTTGTCTTTCAGCCTCGAGCATCAAGTCCGTACCAAAGATGCGACTATCTCCTGTTTGGGACCAGTTCAACGGTGTACGGCATTTCCATCCATATAATGCCTCAAAAGGCGACATTTTGAGACTTGCCTGATAGCTGTTGTTGTAGGAGAATTCCGCGTACGGCAAACTATCCTCCCATTTGGGTCCATGGGAGAGAGCACATGACCGAAGCATATCCTCTAATATTTGGTTTACACGTTCGGTCTGTCCATCTGTCTACGGATGGTATGCTGTGCTATGTTTCAGCATGGTTCCCAAGGCTTGATGTAGCCATAGCCAGAATGCTGAGGTAAACAGGGAACCTCTGTCTGAGGTGATAGATTTGGGTACCCCATGCAGACTGACAATCCGAGACATGTAAAGTTGTGCCAGCTGGTTGGCGTTGTAAGTGGTCTTCACTGGGATGAAATGTGCCACTTTTGTAAGTGTGTCTACAACGACCCAGATGGCATCATTACCCCTCGTGGACTTGGGTAGTCCCACAATAAAATCCATACATATGTCGTCCCACTTCCACTGGGGTACTGGTAAAGGTTGCAGTAGCCCAGCGGGTTTTTGATGCTCTGCTTTGACCTTGTTGCATATGTCACAGCAGGCGGCATAGTATGCTATATCAGTCTTCATTCCTGACCACCAAAAAGTTTCTCTCAAGTCTTGATACATCTTAGTACCTCTCGGGTGGATTGAATATGCGGACTCATGTGCTTCCTTGAGTATTTGTTGCCTCAAGTTATTCTGCCTTGGCACACAAATTCGTTTCTCGAACCACACGGTACTCTGTTCATCTGTACGGAAGGACTTGGCCTTCCCTTGCTGAATTAACTCCTTGATCTTCCGAATTTCTTCATCTGACTTCTGGGCTTCCTTGATTTCCTCCATGAGGGTTGGAGTGATCTCCAACGTGTTCGGGGTCATTGGGCCGCATAGCACCATATTAAGCCTGGCAAACTCTTCTTGTAGGCTCGGATGCATACCCGCAATTAGTGCGTTCACAGTAGCTTGTTTCCTTCTCAGGGCATCGGCGACCACATTTGCTTTCCCTGGATGATAGTTTATTCCAACATCATAGTCCTTGACTAGCTCAAGCCATCTTCGCTGTCTGAGGTTCAGGTCAGGTTGAGTGAAAATATATTTGAGACTCTTATGGTCTGTGTATATTTCACATCGTTGCCCAATAAGATAATGCCTCCAAATCTTCAGGGCATGAACCACAGCAGCTAGCTCCAAATCATGTGTGGGATAGTTCTCCTCATGAGGTCGTAGCTGTCGTGATGCATAAGCCACAACCTTCCCTTCTTGCATTAGTACGCATCCGATTCCACGCCTCGATGCGTCGCAATATATGTCGAAACTCTTGTGAATATCTGGTAGGACTAAGACAGGGGCTGTGGTTAGCCTCGTCTTTAATTCCATGAAACTGCTGTCGCACTCGGCTGTCCAGATAAACCTTTGGTTCTTTTTCAACAATTTTGTCAGTGGCTTGGCTATCTTAGAAAAGCCTTCAATGAAGCGACGGTAGTAGCCTGCCAAACCCAGGAAACTACGGACTTCGGTCACCGTGGCTGGTGTCTTCCAGTTCAAGACCGCAGTAACCTTACTTGGATCAACAGCTATTCCCTTCTCTGACAGAATATGTCCAAGGAATCCCACCTCTTTTAGCCAGAATTCGCACTTACTGAACTTGGCATATAAGCGATGGGTTCTCAACCTTTCCAAGACAGCTCTGAGATGTTGCTTATGTTCCTCTTCATCCTTGGAATATATCAGGATGTCATCAATGAACACCACTACAAATTTGTCTAGGAAGTCCATGAAGACTTTGTTCATCATGCTCATGAAGTATGCTGGAGCATTTGTCAATCCAAACGCCATGACTGTAAATTCATACAGCCCATACCGGGTAGTGAACGCTGTCTTGGGAATATCCTCCTTTCGGATTTTCAATTGATGATATCCCGTTCTGAGGTCGATCTTGGAGAATACCCGTGCTCCATTCAACTGGTCGAATAAGTCATCAATTCGAGGAAGCGGGTACTTGTTCTTGATAGTGACCTCATTAAGTTGGCGATAGTCTACACACATTCGTAGACTTCCATCCTTCTTCTTGACAAATAATACTGGTGATCCCCATGGCGAGATGCTTGGACGAATGTATCCTTTTTGTAGCAACTCGTCCAATTGCTTCTTTAGTTCTGCTAATTCCGGGCCTGGCATACGGTAGTATTTCTTGTATATTGGGGCGGTACCAGGAATCACTTCAATGGCAAACTCCAACTCTCAGTCGGGCGGCATTCCGGGTAATTCCTCTGGAAACACATCCAGAAATTCTCCCACTACCGGAATCAGGTTCATATCAGTAATAGTGGTCTGATATGCCGTGCCCTTTCTTGTTATCATTCTGCTGGCCAGGAATTGAACGGTCTGTCCGTCAGGGTTCACCATTGTCACCGTTCTGGTGGCGCAATTGATACACACTTGGTGCGGTGCCAACCAGTCCATTCCCAGTATTATATCTAGTCCCGGGGAGTCAATAGCAACAAGAGTAGCTGGAAACTTGACTCCATGGATTGAGATTTCCAAATCCTTGTCTACTATATTTGTTCTGAGCATTGATCCAGGGGATTGTACCACCATGATTTTGTTCAAAAGTGCAAGGGAAAATTTATGCAAGGTGGCAAAACTCCGCGAAATAAATGAATGAGAAGCCCCAGAATCAAATAAAATTACTGCAAGTATGTTATGAACGGAAAACATACTAAGGACAACATCTGGAGCTTCGCAGATTTCTTCGGCAGAGATGTGATGGACGCATCCGTGGTTGAAGTTGCGGTTGGGGCGGCGTCCAAGATGATTGACTTGTGGCTTGTGGTCAGCTGATTGCTTTCCGTTGTTAGTAGGACACTGCTTAGCATAGTGTCCACTCTGGCCACAGTTGAAACAAGTGTTGTTGCGACGACAGTCTTCTATGACTGGTTGTTTGCCAAAGGTCTTGCTTTGGTTGACTGGCTTGTTATTGTAGTTGCCACCATTGTTCCACACCGGTTTATTCTCAGATGACCCTGACTGCCAACTGCGCAGCTTTTGTGCATATGGTTCCTTGTTGTCCTTCTTGGGCTCGAACTTCCTCTTACGATCATCATTTCTAGACTTGTGCTCTCGTTAGGCAATGAAGGCCTTATCAACCAGGGTCTGGAAATCGGGAAAATCCAACATGCATAGCTGACATCGGAGGGCGAGATTAAGTCCTCCGAGGAACCAATCTATTTTTCGTTCTTCGGTGGCCACATCATAAGGAGAGTACCGGGCCAAGTTGCTGAATTTATTTAAGTATTCTCCCACAGTCATATTGCCTTGTGTGAGAGCCAGGAATTCTCGCTGCTTTACTTTCATGATGCCCGTGGGAATATGATACTGTCGGGGACGAATCCGCGATCACCTATGGGACCCAGGGAAGGACCCCTTTACGTTCGGCAGGGAGAGACGGTCGCACGAAGAGCAAATCTAGCGAAGAACACGACAGTGCACGAGAGAGATTTACCCAGGTTCGGGCCGCACGGATGCGTAAAACCCTACTCCTGCTTTTTGGTTTATTATCTGTATGATTGTTCTAGCTCCAGGAGCGCTACAGTACCGAGTAGCTGCGTACAATACTGGAGTTCTCCATCTCCCCGTTCCCCCCCTTTTTCACGTTGCCTATGGGCCTCCTTTTATATGCACAAAGGGGTCACCAACAGGTGGCAAACAGTAAAGGTAGAGGTGGAAAGTTGCTACAGTAAGGCCATTATTACCAGGATGACATGTCCTACCTACCACTGACGGCAGGGGACAAGGGCATTAAATGCCCATGCCTTTGCTATCCAGATACATGTACCCGGATGTCTTGGACGTGGGAAAAGCCTATCCCACCTGCTCCTGCACCGCTAACTACAGTGTACCGCCGTCTACACAGTGCCCTGCCACACACGCTTGGAAGGACCCAGAGCGCCACGCTGGCAGAGGCACCGGAGCAACACAGTAGCATAGTGGTACAGTAACGCTTGCCGCGGCAAGACCTTGCCGCACCTGACAGCTTGCCGCAACCCATAGCTTGCCGCGCAAGGTAACTTGCCGGGGCAAGTACCTTGCCGCAGCTGCTATCTTGCCGCAGCCAATACCTTGCCGCAGCCAATGACTTGCCGGGGCAAGTACCTTGTCGCGGCAAGTACTCTGCTACAGCAAACCTCAGGCTGGGCCTCAGCTGTCCCTCCCGGCAAGCTCCTCTTGCCGGGGCCTTAACTCTTGCTTTGTATACTTTGTTCTTGAATGGCTTAATAATCTTGAGCTTCTCTCTGGCTGTCCTCCCGCAAGCCTGGCCGCGGGATGCTACTACTGCCCGTGCACAAGTACGGGGTACTAGGGTACCCCTATTCTAGTACACCGACAGGAGCCCCCGGGCCTGGGCCACACACGGTGCCGGGCGTTGTTGGGCCAGGCCCAAACAGTGCATGGGCACGCGTGGCTGGGATAAGCCGAAACGTCTCTATGCTGTTTAATTGCACGCTCTCCCATGCGTCGCGCGTTGAATGCGGAGCGTGGGAAGCGTGCGCAGTTATCTCGAATGACAAAGGGGCGGATGGTTCCGCATCTTTCCCCATAAAAGGAGGGACCAGCAGAAGCACTCACACACCCCTCTCACCATTCTTGATCTCCAAATCTCCGCCTTCTTCTTCCTCCGCTCCAAAACAAAGCGATTTCCCAATCCTCCGCCACCGCGAGCGTCCGCATCTCCCTCGGTCCTCAGCTCCGCCTTCGCCATGCCTCCCAAAGGAGAAAAGGGGAAGACGGGGAAGACCTCAAGGACGGAGACCCAGGCGCAGTTGAAGAGGCAGAAGTACGCGCTCTTCGCTCCGATGCTCACGGGGGCGGATCTGAAGGCCAAGTTCCAAGGCATGTGGGCCGTGAGGACCAAGGCGCATCCGGCCACCCGCGTTCGCCCAGCCACCGACGAGAGCGAAGTGAGCAAGTACCCCTTCTTCGCTTGCTACTTTTGGTGCGGGCTCTGCCCACCGTACTCGGATTTCTTCAGCGACGTCATGTACACCTTCAATCTCCGTCTGCTGGATCTCACACCGAACGCCGTATCCACCATGGCAATATTTGCGCATCTGTGCGAGAACTTCGTCGGCGTCGTACCCAACACCGCGCTGTTCAGGCATTACTTCACTCCCCGTGCTGAAAAGGGGGAGCCTCTCACTGTTGGCGTCTCGTTCGTTTCAAGATTGGGCGCCAAGGAGCATTATCTGAAGGGGGATCTCCGCCCAAGATGGGGAGAAATCCGGTCTGAATGGTGTTGGATCATTGATGACGAGCCGCCACCATACTGTGAGCTTCGCAAGACCCCAGCAGCGCGTGGCACGGACTGGAGCGATCTGGATCCCCAGGACAAAAAGCTGGAGATTGCCGCTACCAGGATCATACGGCTCAGGGAGGCCGGGCTCACCATAGGGATGGTTGGCGCAGACTTCGTCCGCCGCCGCATTGCTCCTCTGCAGCAGAGAGGAAGGCCAGCCTCTGATTGGAAGAACCCAGCCGATATCATGCGGCTGCGCCCTGGACTGATCAACAACTTCACAGTTCTGCAGCACGACTTCTTCATGCGAGAACTGTTCAAGCAAGAGACAGATCCAGAGAAGCGTGACAAGGCGTTCACGCTGCCGAAGCACATCGTGCCCCTTTGCAACAACTCCGCATTGAGTGCAATCATCGCTATGATGCCGCTCTGCAATGCGCACAGCGTTGAAGCAACTTGGGACGTGCCGCTCGAAGAAGACGTGCGGCGATTCTTTGACTCCACGGTCGAAAAGCAGGTCCGGGTGGAGGAGTGGCTCGTCCGCAACACCACTGAGCAAGAAATAGAATTCATTGCTCGAAGAGTGGAGGAGGACAGGCTCGCCAGGGAAGCTGGCGATTTTGGTTATACTTTGGCGGAGCTCGACGAGGCACAAAAGGAGAGCCTTGCCGAGCAGGGGATGCTTACCGGGAAGGGCGAGCTCGCCGCACCCGGCAAGGATGTCGGGCCAAGCCAGCCTGCCGACGAGTTAGGCAGCTCGGAGGATGAGGGCTCCTCTTCCGAGGAGGGCACCGAAAGCCCACCGCAGTCAGAGTCCCCAGCCCCTCTGAGGAGGAAACGCCTTCGCAGGCTTGGCAAAGTGGCTGAGCGGCAAGAAGTTCAACAACCGCCGGAGCGCCGTTCGACGCGCTCGACCGCGGCAAGGGCTGGTGCTGCGGGAGCGTCTCACGCGGCCCCGGCAACTAGAGCAGGGTCATCAAAGACCGCTGCTACTACCCCCGCCAAGCGGCCAAGGAGGCCAGCTCCCCCTCCTCCCCCTCCTCACACGGAGGCGGACTTTGATTTTTCCGCTCTCAGCGAAGAGGACGACGAGGAAGAGTAAGTTCCCTTGCCGCGACCCTCAATCTTTGTAAGGTTTTGTTTCTGTCCTCACTTGTCGCGCTCCGGCCTTGCTTCCGCAGGGAGGAAACCTTGGCGGAGAGGACAAGGAAGAGAGCTAAGGTCTCGACGAGCAAGACCGTGGTGGTCGTCGAAGATGAGCCCACGGCAACCACCGGGGAAGCGTCTGAGACCATCCCGACCAGCTCGGAGCCCAGCCCTCGTCGCAGCCCCCAGCGCAGCCCCCAGCGTAAGTATTTCAACTACCTTTCACTGGCGGTCGCTGAGGAACAAGCATTTGTCACTGACATCTTTGGGCGTGTAGGAGAGGAGCAGCAAGTGGAGCCATCTGAAGGTGCTCCAGAAATACCACCCCCCCTCGACCACACCGCCGAGGAGAAGATCTCCGGTAAGGGCTCCCACTAGCTAGCCGAGCCACGAAGAGGAGCTGGCAAGCGCCGAAGCGCCAAGCACCAGCGCTGGCGACCCCACCCCAATGACAAACGTTGACGGGGGAGGGGAGCCCACCGCTCCTGAGCTCAACACGGGTAAACCCACTTGCCGCAAAACTCTTTCTGCTTTCTTTCTTTTGTCTTCTTGAATTTCTTCCTGAAGCTCTTTTTGCTTTACTTCTCGGGTTGGTAGAGCCCTCCTCGGTGGAGCCAATGAACATTGACTCTTCTGCCGAAGAGAACACCGCAGGGGCCGTCGAGGACGAGGCCGCCAAGGCCGCCGCTGCCAAGGCCGACAAGCTGGCAGCCGACAAGCTTGCCGACGAAGAAGCTGCCAGGGCTGCCGAAGAGGCCGACAAGGCCGCCGAGGATAATACCGCCAAGGCGCCCACCGATGAAGCCGCCAAGGCTGCTGAAGCTGAGGCCGCCCAGAAGGCTGCTGAGGAGGCCGGCGAGGGAGCCGGTGGTCGTACTGACGGCCCTGAGGCTACAGGAGCGCCAGGCGCTACTCCGACCACGGGTCCCTCAACCACTGACGAGGCGGCAGCGCCCAACTCGCCTCCGCCAAGCAAATACATCCGGGTCGGCGAGAACGTCTACGTCAGCCTCCCCTGGACGGTGGGCTCCAGAGCGCCAACCGAGGAGGATGTTGTGGACGAGGAGATCCTTGCCGCTGCCGGGCTCCAGTTTGTGGATGCGCCAGGCGCCAGCAGCAGCAGCACGTCTGAAGAGGAGCAACTGCTTCAAAAGCTGCTGAATCTTCATCGCGCCCGACGGGAGAAGCTAGCTTCCAGGGAGGCGCTCATCGAGAAGGCCGAAGCTGACATGTTGAGGCGCGCGGAGATCTTGGCGGACGTCCGCGCGCGATCTCTTAATGCGTTAGAGGTCAAGCGGGCACAGCTGGCCGAAGAACAGCAGGCCCTCCTCCTGATGAAGCAAGACATTGAACAAAAACAGGAGGAGACCGCCAAGGAGTTGTCTGCTCAGGTCGGTGATCTGAACCAGCGGAAAGTGGACCTTGATGCCCACGAAGAGGAACTTGCCGAGCGCAAGAAGAAACTTGCCGAAACCCTCCAGCAGAAAGACGAGGAGGTGGCAAGACTTGTCGCAGAGCGGACCCAGGGGCAGGCACAAAAACACCAGAAGGAAATCGAAGCCTTGGCCCAAGAGTACGCCAGCAAGTTGGTGGAGGCCACCAACGCTGTCGCTGCTGCAGAAGTGAACAGGAAGGAAACGGAGGAGAAAGTGGCAAGACTAGAGGCCGCCCTCAAGGCAAACGGTGACAAGCTCTCAACGCTTGAAAGTGAGAGGGCAAAGGTGACCCACACTTTGGCGGAGATGCAAGTTACCATAGCCAAGAAGAACAATCTGCTTGCCGCCGCCAACGACTCCAGAGCAGACCTGAAGCTGAAGCTGACCACGCTGAAGGAGACGCTCGACACCACCAGAAAGCGCGAAGGGCTTCTAATGACAGAGCTCCAGAAGGAAAAGGGTCTGCTTCAAGACGCTATTGCAACCCACAAGAAGTTCAGGGATAACGTGGGGATCTTCACAGACAGGCTTGCCAGCGCCGCTGAGGACATCGACAAGGAGCTGACTGCCCTGAAGGTGCCGGACTTCGGGTACTCCACCGACAAGAACACGCAAACTAGCGTCAAGCTAGCCGAGTTCTTCGACGGAGTAGTAGAAGCACTCCAACAGCTCCAAGTTAATCACAAGGCCCAACTGGCCGACGAGTCACGCAGGCTTTGCCGGGGAGTTCTCCGAAGGTTGTTGGTGAAGATAGCATACAGAAACCCGGGCGTCGACTTCAGCAACATCTTCAAAAGCTTGCCGAAGGGATACGACCCCGCGCCACTAGAGGCCCTTGTCGCGCCCATCGTGGAGAGGGTGGACCAAATCCAGAGAGTCGAAGGCGAGCACCGCAATTAGAGAGCCCATTCTTCTCCCTCCTTGCCGCCGCTAGACATGTTAAAGAACAATCTGTTTAAGCCGCGGCAACTTATCTTGTAATATAACTTGCAATATTTTGAAGTTAATGCATGTCATCTCCCTTGAGCAATTTCTTTCTTTGTGTGTACTTGCCCTACGCTTATAGGGAACTTGCCGGTGCGCGCACCATTGCCGCGAGCGCTGGGTGCGGGACTTCAGCAGCCTGCTGGCGGTGTCGCTGCCGGCAAGCAACTTTGTCGCGCTCAGTGCAGCCACTTAGGTTGTTGAGCGGACTCGAAACAAGGTAAGGGCGCGACCGATTACGCTTAGGTTCCGTCGCGCACAGGTTTTCCATACAAAGAGTAGTATCGTTCAAGGAAAATAACCTTGAAAATAAAAAAGAATTTGATTGTTCAAACTTTGGCACTTAGCTTTGTCGCTGATCTCTCCGCGGCAAGGTCTTGTCACTGCTTGCCGCTGCCTTTTCCCGGCAAGGCAAAGTTTCTTTGAACGACGCCTGGTCCACGCCTGGTCCATATCATTATCCCATCCCCCCCGGCAAACTTGTGCGCGAGGGAAGCTTCTGTCTCTTTGAGAAAAAGAAAGAAGAGAAAATAAAGATATAGGAGCTTGGCGGCTCGTTAATGCTTACCGGGGAGGCTGTACTGCACAGTATGTCAGATAATCATGCAAAATAAAAGTAAACATGAAATCGTCAAAAACTGTGAAATACAAAAGCTTTATTTATGCATAGGGTCTACGCCTGGCTTTGTACAAAGGATTACATGCAACAGCGGCAAGACTTGTATAAAAGGTGGTTGCCGGGGAAGGGCCCGGCAACCACGCCTTATGGAAAAAACTTACGAAGATGCTCAATGTTCCAGGAATTGATCACTGGAATGCCATCCTCGGTCTCCAGGCGGACAGCGCCGGGCCTGGTGACTCGTTTCACCCGATAAGGGCCTTCCCACTTCGGCGTCAACTTGTTTGAATTCTTGGCCGACTGAACGCGCCGAAGAACAAGGTCGCCTTCCTCGAGACTTCTGGCATTAACTTTGCGGCTATGGTAGCGACGCAAAGCTTGCTGGTAGCGAGCAGCTCTCACAGCAGCCTGAAGACGATCCTCCTCGAGGAGCACAGCATCATCTTGCCGCAGTTGCTCTTGCTCAAGCTCATCGTAGGCGAGCACTCGAGGTGACCCGTATACGAGTTCCATGGGGAGAACTGCCTCTGCTCCATAAACTAGAGCAAAAGGCGTCTGGCCAGTAGCTCGATTTGGCGTCGTCCTGATCGACCAAAGAACCACTGGCAGCTCCTCGATCCAGTTCTTGCCGCACTTGCGCAGCCTGTCGAAAGTTCTCGTCTTGAGCCCACGCAGCACTTCAGCATTTGCCCTTTCAGCTTGACCGTTGCTTCGCGGGTGAGCAACAGAAGCGAAACAGACCTTGGCGCCAAGGTCTTCGACATACTGCATGAAGGCGTGGCTCGTGAACTGGGTACCGTTGTCGGTGATGATCCTGTTAGGAACACCAAAGCGACAAACAATTCCCTTGAAGAGCTTGATGGCTGATTGTGCTGTCACCTTCCTCACTGCTTCCACTTCCGGCCACTTCGTAAACTTGTCGATGGCCACATACAAGTACTCGAAGCCCCCGGTGGCACGGGGAAAGGGGCCGAGGATGTCGAGCCCCCAGACCGAAAATGGCCAGGAGAGAGGGATTGTCTGGAGAGCTTGAGCTGGCTGATGAATCTGCTTGGAATGAAACTGGCACGCTTCACACTTAGTTACTAGTGCAGTTGCATCCTGGAGGGCGGTGGGCCAAAAGAAACCTTGCCGGAAAGCCTTTCCAGCAAGGGCTCTTGACCCTATGTGGTGACCACATATGCCTCCATGAATCTCCGCCAACAGCTCCTGTCCTTCTTCCCGGGGAATACACTTCAATTTCACACCGTTTGGTCTTTTTCTACACAGCATGTCATCGACAAATTGATACATATTGGACCGTCGGGCTACTTTCTCCGCTTCTTCCTGCTCTTCGGGAAGTTCTCCTGTCTGAAGGAAACGGACGATCTGCTGCGCCCATGCTGGAGCCTGTGGCTCGACAACGAGGACTAAAGGCATTTCTTCTGCTGCGGGAACATCAGGCCCTACGGCAAGAGCTTGTCGCTCTACCAGAGCCGGCCGTTCCCCGACGAGCTTGGCGGGAACAGCCGCTTCAACGACAAGAGCCTGGGGCCCTGCTGGAGCGTGCTGTCCTTCAACAAGCTCGTCGGGAGCAGTTGCTTCAACGACGGAAGCCCAAGGCCTCGTCGGAGCATCTTGCTCCTTAGCGCTTCGATCAGGAGCGCCTGCTTCAACGACAAGGACCCGAAGTCTTGTCAGAGCAAGTTGCCCCTTTGCCTCTTGCCTAGGAGCACCCGCTTCAACGATAAGAGCGTGAGGCTTTGTCGGAGCAAGTTGCCCCTCTGCATCTTTGGTGCTGGCTTTGGCAGCCTTCTTGCCGGCGGCTTCAGGGAGCTCTGCCGGGAAGTAGTCGCCAGAAGCCAACTTCCTCTTCCTGCCTTGCCCTACTGATGGCGTCACGGATGGCTGAGTTAGTTGGAGCACAAAAGTGCCTGGTTCCACAGGCAATGTGAGTGCGGCGCGCTTTGACAAACCATCGGCAATGTCATTCTCAGCACGTGGGACGTGCTCCATTTGTAGGCCGTCAAAGCGTTCCTCCAACTTCCTCACCTCATCTACATAAGCTTCCATCAATGGGCATTGGTAGTTCTTGTTCACTTGCCTGACGACAAGCTGCGAATCTCGCCTGACAATAAGCTTCTTAATCCCAAGGTCTGCCGCGATCCTGAGACCGGCAAGCAACCCCTCATATTCTGCAGTATTGTTCGTCGCCTGTTCCTTGGGAAAGTGCATTTGGACCACGTACTTGAGGTGCTCTCCGGTGGGTGCGACAAGCAGTACACCAGCACCGGCGCCTTGCAGCGAAAAGGCACCATCAAAGTACATGAGCCACTCTTTGCTTGTCTCCTTGCCGGGGAGAGTCGTCTCTGGGATTTCTTCGTCTAGCGTTGGTGTCCATTCTACGACAAACTCTACCAAAACTCGGCTCTGTATGGTTGATGTACTCTCAAACTTGAGACCAAAGCTCGACAACTCCAACGCCCACTCGACAATCCTGCCTGTCGCTTCTGGATTTTGCAAAATCCTTTTCAGCGGGAAGCGAGTGACGATGGTAACTTCATGTGCTTGAAAGTAATGGCGCAGCTTTCTCGAGGCCATGAGAAGGCCGAAAAGCAGCTTCTGCACACCAGAATACCTTGACCTAGCTCCCTGCAGAAGAGAACTCACAAAGTAGACCGGGCGCTGCACCATTTTCTTCTTTTGTATCACTTCGCCTGACTGTGCAGACAAATCCTTGTCTGCAGCAAAACTTGTCGGGGGAGCCCCCAGCTTGTCGCTGGACATGCTTGCCGCAGTTACTGCCTCCTCATCCACCTCTCTCTCCGCTACCAGCGCAGCACTAACCACTTGATTGGTTGCCGCTAGATACAGCAACAACTTCTCTTGTGGTTTAGGTGTGACAAGTATTGGAGGAGAGGAGAGGTATCTCTTCAAGTCTTGCAGCGCTGCCTCCGCCTCCAGAGTCCATTTCAATGGACCTGCCTTTTTTAAGATTTTGAAAAATGGCAGGGCGCGCTCAGCTGACTTGGAGATAAACCTACTAAGAGCAGCAACACAGCCGGCAAGTCGTCGTACATCCTTGACGCGCTTCGGTGCTTCAATTTGCTCAATGGCTTTGATCTTGTCAGGATTGGCTTCAATTCCATGTTGAGATACAAAGAACCCGAGAAGCTTGCCGGAGGGAACTCCAAACACGCACTTCTCGGGGTTGAGCTTCAGGTTGATCTTGCGCAGATTTACAAAAGTTTCTTCTAGATCTTGAACCAAAGTAGCCCTGTCTTTGCTTTTGACCACTATATCATCCATATAGGCTTCCACATTTCTGTGCAACTGAGGCTCAAAAGCAATCTGGACGGCTCTTGCAAATGTCAAACCAGCATTTTTCAAACCAAATGGCATACGTACGAAACAGTATGTGCCACAGGGTGTCATAAATGCGGTCTTTTCCTCATCTTCCTCAGCCATGAAGATTTGATGATACCCTGAATATGCATCAAGAAATGAAAGCAAATCACATCCTGCCGTGGAGTCAACAATCTGGTCTATGCGGGGTAAAGGAAATGGGTCTTTGGGACAAGCTTTATTGACTTCAGTGAAATCAATACAAAGCCTCCATTTTCCATTCGCTTTGCGCACGACAACAGGATTGGCCAACCACGTAGGATGGAGCACTCCTCTGACGAGGCCTGCCACTTCCAACTTCTTGATTTCTTCCGCAATAAACTCTTGCCGCTCCACAGCTTGCTTTCTGGCTTTCTGCTTGACGGGCCTCGCGTGGGGACAAACGGCAAGGTGGTGCTCAATTACTTTCCTGGGAACACCGGGGATGTCGGATGGTTGCCATGCAAACACGTCGACATTCGCCCGCAGGAAAGCAACGAGCGCGCTTTCCTATTTGTTGTCAAGTGTGGCACTGATGGTGAAGGAACCACCAGTGCCGTCCTCCTTGGCGGGCACCTTCTTTGTCGCCGGCGGAGCGGCTTTGTTCTTCTTGCACTTGCCGGGGGAGCTCTCTGGTGCGTCCTCGACGGCAGCGCAGCACTCCGAAGAGGTGCGCTTGCCGGAGTGGGCACAGGAGCTCTTGCCAGACTTCCTCTTGTTCTCCCCCCCGAGAGCTTCAGCGGCAAGTGCCTTGGCGGCAGTTGTGGCAGCTGCTTCCCGGTAGATCTTGTCGGCGCAAATAAGCACATCCTTCTTGTCGCAGGGAACTGTGATAACACTTACTGGGCCTGGCATCTTCAACACGTTGTAGGCATAATGAGAGGCTGCCATGAACTTGGCGAGCGCTGGACGGCCAAGTATCCCATTATAAGGCAATGGAATATCGGCAACATCAAAGGTGACCTTCTCGGTCCGGTAGTTCAGCTCGCCGCCAAATGTCACTGGCAGCGTGATCTTCCCTTTCGGCTTGCTCCTTCCTGGATTGACTCCTTGGAAAGTACCAGTTTCCTCAAGCTCGCCGTCAGAGATTTGAAGTTTCCGGAGCACAGCGGGCGAAATCAAATTCAAGCCGGCCGCACCGTCAACTAACATCTTCGTGACCTTGAGGTTGCGGATCGTTGGTGAAACCAACATCGGCAAGCACCCGACCGCCGTTGTGCGGTCAGGATGGTCCTCAATGTCAAAGACGATAGGCGTGTCGGACCACTTCAGAAGCTTTCTGGAGTCAACAGATGGTTCCGCCGCATTGATCTCTCGCGCCCACTGTTTAAGTTGGCGGTGAGAAGAATGCAACGAAGCACCACCGTCAACACACAAGACTTCTGCGGCTTTCTGAAATTCGTGCTCACTGGATTCTTCATCATATAGATCATCATCATCATCATCTTTGTCGCGGCCACGAGGAGGCCTGTCTCTCTGCTGCTGCTTGGCCTTGCCGCGACGCCCTCCTCGGGCAGTGCGCTTCTTGCCGGACCCGCCAGCACCTTCTGGGGCCTTCTCCTTGTCGCGCCTCTCATACTCAGCTTTCTGCTGTTCGACAAGCTGCTCGACTCGTCGGCAGTTCTGGAGATCGTGTCCCTTGGTGCGGTGGATCTTGCAATATTGCTTGTCGGAGCCGTCCTGCTTGTCGGCAGCCGCCAAGGCCTGACAGTTGGCGCACGCGGCAATCTCCTTGCCGGAGCCCTCGACTTTGGCCTTGTCGGCGCTGCCGTTGCCGCTGGACTGCTTGACGACAAGCACAGCTTTGCCCTTTTTCTTCCTGTTGTTCCGCCGCCGGCCCTTCTTTGCCGGGGCGGTACCTTCGCTGTCAGAGCTCCCCCCTGCGCCAACACCTTCACCGGGAAGTTTCCTTCCCTCTTCAGCACGCGCACACTTGTCAGCGAGAGCATATAGCTGGCCAATGTCTCTGACCTTGGTCATTGCCATTTCCTCTCGCATCTTGCGGTTACGCACGTTCTGATGGAACGCGCTAATAACCGCAGCGGGGTGAACATCTGGGATGTTGTACTGTACGCGGCTGAACCTTTGAATGTATTTGCGCAGGGGCTCTCCTTCCTTCTGGGGGATGAGATGAAGATCACTCTCCTGGCCATGAGGTTGATGACCGCCAGTAAAGGCACCAACAAACTGATGGCACAGGTCCGCCCATGAAGAAATGGAGTTCTCCGGCAAGTGCATGAGCCATGAGACGACGTTGCATTTTAACACGAGCGGGAAGTAGTTAGCAAGAATCTTGTCGTCTCGTCCCCCGGCAGCTTGCACCGCAATGGTGTAAATGCTGAGGAACTCCGACGGGTGTGTCTTGCCATCATACTTCTCTGGCACATCAGGCTTGAAAGCCTTGCGATTGGGCCACTGGACCTACCGCAGCTCACGGGTGAACGCTGGACAACTTACCGCGTACGGCAAGTCGCCAGGATCCCCTGGCGCATGCATGTCAACAGCGGGCCCTGCGCGTCTGTCGGACTGACGATGCGCTTCTCTCCTTCGCTCGATAGTGGTACGAGCGTCTTCTCCTCTGCGTTCCTGAAGAACGAGGCGCTGGTCACAACGGGCTCGCGGGTCAGACGACGCCGTGGAATCATCGCCACGGGCGTCGTTTCGACGTGTCGACGACCGAGGCCGTCTGGGTGGGGAGTGTACGGTTGTTGCCCCCTCGCCGTTCTTGTTGGTGACAGCATTGTCACCAGTTCTCTTGTCGGCCGCGCGCACCGGGTCGGCATCAGCGAAGCTGAGAAGGATCTGAATGGTTGCCCTCCACTCGTCAAGCTTATCTGCTGGTGGAGGGAAGTTCAGGAGCAGCTGCGCACGCGCCAACGCTTCTGCTGGTGAGGGAGGTATCGAGTGGCGTGAGGACTGTGGGATGCTCTTACTCCTAACAGTGTTAGAAGGAGCATCTCCACGCCCAGGCGACCGTACCTCGACCCCGCCAACGTGTTGTTGCGTATGGTGACACCGCGCATCTCGAGATCGATGCGCAAGTTCATTATCCATGGAGCACCTTGCACCTGGGGCGTCAGGACGCTGCCTGTCACGGGCTTCTTGCGAAGGCCGCGGCGTCTGAACCGGCGCAGGCGTTCCAGAACGCGCAGCACCGTTTCTGGAGCTTGCAGGGCCAGCAGCAGCGAGCAGCGCTGCGTTCCCAGACCCAGCAGCGCCAAGATTGGCGTTGCTGGCCCGGTTTTGGACAGGTGGAGGTAATAGGAGCTCTCGCTCTCCAGTCCCCCCAGCAGCCGCAATCACGTCGGCACCCTCCTGCATGGGAGCAGGCGGGTTGGACGTAGACGCACCGATGGCCGAAGTCTTCTTTTTTGGAGCCATAAGGCAGAGGATGGCCCAAAAACTAATGCGCAAATCGCTAGATTAGGTTCACACAACCTCCCTTCCCCTACCTGGCGCGCCAAAGATGTCGGGGACGAATCCGCGATCACCTATGGGACCCAGGGAAGGACCCCTTTATGTTTGGCAGGGAGAGACGGTCGCACGAAGAGCAAATCTAGCGAAGAACACGACAGTGCACGAGAGAGATTTACCCAGGTTCGGGCCGCACGGATGCGTAAAACCCTACTCCTGCTTTTTGGTTTATTATCTGTATGATTGTTCTAGCTCCAGGAGCGCTACAGTACCGAGTAGCTGCGTACAATACTAGAGTTCTCCATCTCCCCGTTCCCCCCTTTTTCACGTTGCCTATGGGCCTCCTTTTATATGCACAAAGGGGTCACCAACAGGTGGCAAACAGTAAAGGTAGAGGTGGAAAGTTGCTACAGTAAGGCCATTATTACCAGGATGACATGTCCTACCTACCACTGACGGCAGGGGACAAGGGCATTAAATGCCCATGCCTTTGCTGTCCAGATACATGTACCCGGACGTCTTGGACGTGGGAAAAGCCTATCCCACCTGCTCCTGCACCGCTAACTACAGTGTACCGCCGTCTACACAGTGCCCTGCCACACACGCTTGGAAGGACCCAGAGCGCCACGCTGGCAGAGGCACCGGAGCAGCACAGTAGCACAGTGGTACAGTAACGCTTGCCGCGGCAAGACCTTGCCGCACCTGACAGCTTGCCGCAACCCATAGCTTGCCGCGCAAGGTAACTTGCCGGGGCAAGTACCTTGCCGCAACTGCTATCTTGCCGCAGCCAATACCTTGCCGCAGCCAATGACTTGCCGGGGCAAGTACCTTGTCGCGGCAAGTACTCTGCTACAGCAAACCTCAGGCTGGGCCTCAGCTATCCCTCCCGGCAAGCTCCTCTTGCCGGGGCCTTAACTCTTGCTTTGTATACTTTGTTCTTGAATGGCTTAATAATCTTGAGCTTCTCTCTGGCTGTCCTCCCGCAAGCCTGGCCGCGGGATGCTACTACTGCCCGTGCACAAGTACGGGGTACTAGGGTACCCCTATTCTAGTACACCGACAGATACTTGCGGAATAACTCCTTGAATTTCTCCCAGGAAATTTCTTCAGCAGGCCATATTATCTTGGTGTTATCCCACCATATGGCTGCTGGGCCTTCAAGATAATGAGTGGCAAATAGAACTTTATCTACTTCTTCACAACGGGCTATGTCCAATTTCTTCTCCATGGTTCTTAACAAGTCATCAGCCTCAATAGGATCCACAGCCTGACCAAAGTTGGGTGGTTTTGTACGCTGGAAGTCAGACAGTTTAGAATGCACCCCATTGCCATTATTCTGACCAACTATAGTCTGCATACTCTTGAGAAATTCCATGAGATCTTGGTTTCTCTTTTCCTCAAACATTCTCATTATCTGATCTGTGGTTGGTGCTTGAGGTGGTGGTGGTGGTAAGTCTTCGGGCGGTTGCCCTGCCTGTCTGGCTGAGCGACGGATAGGGGTTCCATTACTGCTTTGACTGTTACTTCCTCTTCTCATCAAAATTTGGTTCCCAAAGCAAATAACGAATCAATGAGCAACATCCATAAGGGAAAATACGGTTATGTGACACCAATGGAAAATATTATTAAAAGATCGATTAAAGGAAAACAACATAATTATACAAGACAACCCAACATCATACATGGCAAGCTAGTAGGGGAAATATCATGGCCAGACTGCTCATACGGCAGTCGACATATGCAAAGATGCATGCAATACTACGCAAACTCCAGTCTAGTGCGTCGGTGACACAGACACTGTCCATCCGAAGAGTCCTCGTTGTCAGATCCTGATTCGGAATCAGAACTGATGATGTGAGTTACCGGGTCAAAGGAGACGCGACGTCGCTGCTGAGATGGCTCTCCTTCTGCGGAAGAAGAAGCACGCTGCCTCAGCATCAGCGAAGCAGGAGTGTCTAGAAGTGAGGCCCACTCAGCTGGGGTCTCAAATCGACTACCGGACGATAAGTTTGATGGTCCAGAAAAACTAGTAGGGGTATTAAGCACACGCGGAGGTGGAACTGGTGGTGGATACATAGGTGGGACCACAGGAGGAGGTGCGGGAGTCGCTGCGGCAAGTGCTCCCTGAACACGACCCAGCTCCTCAGCCAAGGAGATGATCATACAGTAACTGGCGTTCAGGTAGCGGGACAGAACACCAGCCGCATGATCACACGTCGGATCAATAGGTGGGAAAAGGACTCGCCCTGTCATGGGTGACAAAGTGGGATAGTGAAAGAAACCTGGATGGATCCGCATCTCGGCCTCGTGGAAGCGCAAGTCAGTAATAGCCTCCATAGCAGCAAACTGGATCGCCAGCTCCGGAGTAGAAGCCACTCCGCCCTTGCAAGAGCGAGAAGAGCTTCCAATGTCCGAAATCGCGGTCATGTAGGCCACTGCATGGTACTCATATACTGACTCGCCCAACTGCTCCCGGAACACCTGGTACACCGGGTCTTCACCGTTGGGATACAGTTGAAGCCAGACGCTATGAAGCAGAGCTGGAAAAGTGTGGGGTTCTAGCTCATGATGGAAGTGGTATGGGACTGGTGCCATCTACACTCACAATGCCAAAGGTTAGTAACATAATGAATTACGAGGCATGGCATGCAACAATCAGATGCAACAAGCAAAATGCATACTCAAAGCCTATGCTAATCACAGTCCTAACGCGGTTACCTAGGGTGTCCTACAGTCAGCCTGGCTCTGATACCAAGCGTTGTGGCACCCTGGCTCAGAGAATCGGTTTACCAGTGTTTCCAACCCAGAGATCATGTCTTCTGGAAACACTCAACAACTTGGAACAGAACATAGCTGAACTTTTATTGATAACAGTCGAGTACAAGCTCATATATTACATGATCATCGAGGCCAAAAGCACATCTAGTGCTATGACAATATCTATATTATTTATCCAACACACCAGGGCCTCGGCATTACTACGGAATACTACAGCGGAAGACTACAGCGTAGCTGAACATGATAGAAACTCCATCCACAGGGACACTGCTGTGGACACATCCTAGGCATCACAACATGGACCTCGTGCACTCCGTCTTAGTCTTCTCCTGCATCTGGATACGCTAGGTGAGTACTTTGAATGTACTCGCAAGCACACGACAACCAAATATGCAGCAAGTAATAGCAGGGCAATAAACAGGTTAAACTCCAAGTGATTCACCTACTGTTACCAACTTACTCATCTCTGGGTTGCCTCACAACCCTCTGAATACTCGATACCAACGAGTACTTCCGTTCAAAAGACAAATTCTTCCATCATTACTACAGTTATTACGGTTGATCAATTAGAGAGGTCTGGTCGGGCTGTCCAATACCGTGGACACGGCTATTCGAATAGATTTTACACTCTGCAGAGGTTGCGCACTTTACCCACACTATGGAGCACTGACCTCGTGATACCATTTGGGTGGACCAGCGTTGCTCCAACGAAACCTGTCTGACTCATAACTCTTCCATCGTACCACCGGCAATCACACTCCCTCTTGGAGTCAAGCCCTGGGTGGCCCTGTGTCCTCTCGACACCTGCCACCGTCGTGGCCAAACTACTGTCCCAAACGGGGACACCGGCAAAACAACTCAACTGGGCTCACAGGGTTATCGCCGTCTACCTGATCAGGGCAACACGCACGCATAACCCTCCCTCTTTGGAGGTACCGGTGAAAGAGCACGCAGCCAGACCAAGTCAAGGCCGTCCCATACCGGCGAATGTGGCTGCATGGGTAAGCCCGGATAGGTGATTCATGATCAACCAACTAAGTTTAGCTTTAGGCATCAAGGTTATTTCAGCAAGTTAACTTAGTTGGTCACATTAGCCATTTTAGTAATTTACTTGGAATTATTCATATGCAAGAGTTGCATATGAACAATGCAATGCTATGAAATGCCACAAAACATGGATGCCCTGGCTTGCCTTGATCAGTTGGGTGGTTCAGAAACTCTTGATCTTCAAATCCACAATTTTCTCCTTCTGAAAATATTTAAAAACAGCAAAAGAAAATGTCACATAACACTATTTAATTCACCAGCAATTCTGTGAGTGAGAGAAAAATGTGAAACTTGGTGGAAAAAAATAAAGGATTATATTAGAAACACAATGCAAAAAGAATCAGGTTATTTGGACCTTTCTGTTAAAAGTTATTAACATTCAAAGTTCCTATTTAACTCTGTTAATAAATCAATTTTGAAAAAAAAGAAAAACGGCCACGTCGAAGGTGTAATTTAGCCCGGGCGCCACCACTTACCGCTTCGCCATAGTGGCTGACGGTGGCCCCGTCTCGGTTTAAAACAGAGAGAGGGAAGGGAGCAGGGGAGGGGCCGGCTCACCGGCGATGGTGGCCGGCGATCCCGTCGGCGGAGGGGCTCGGAGAGGGCGGGGATGGATAGAGCTCGGAGCGGCGGTTTGCCCTGTACCCGTAGCTTGGTCGGAGGTGGACGGACGGTGTCGTCCCCTTCGTCTCCGGCGGGCGGCAGCTGCGGTGATCGGCGTATCCGAACACTTCTGCAGCGGTTGGCCTGGCTGAGGGCTCGGGAAGCACCGCTGAGCTCCACTGATCGCTCTGAAAGGCTTGGTTGCATCGGAGGAGAGGTGGAGAGGGCAGGTGACAAAGAGGGAATGGCGGCAGAACTTCGGTGGAGCTCGAGGCCAGAGGCCTCTCTGCCTCGGTTCTACACTGCTAGCGGACGATTTGAGGAAGGATGAGTGGACTGAGTAGCTAGGCAGCGCGGGGCATGGCTATTTATAGCTGGGAGGAGGCGGGCGGCGAGCTCTCCCGAAGCTCGTGGATGCGGCCCTGGCGCCGGCGCTCGTACGCCGCGCAGGCTGGCTCGACACGGGCGAGGTGATGGTTGAGGGCAGAGGCATTGAATGCTGGAGGAGACGGCTCGGGGAAGAAGACGATGGTGCCGCAACACTGTGGCCGCACAGGCAGAATAGTCCGGTGATGACGCGGCGGCCGGCGAGGGCGTCTCCGGCGCAGGCGAAGGGTCTGGAGGGGCTACGCGTCACCAGGGAATGTAGTCGGCACGAGCGAACGAGCGACAGAGGCAAGGGGCAGTGGGACGTGATGGCACAGGCACGGGCGCGGCGCAGAGCGCGGCGACAGCCATGCCAGTACCGTGCTCACCACGGTGCCACATATCATCGAGCCACGTTGGCCTGGAAAATTTTGTCTGGCGTGTCGTCCGCTGATGGTTCACCTCACCTGAGCACTTGTTTTGGCAAGATACGAGCAGAACTGAGAGATGCAATCATCTACAGGTTCTGACAGAAATGTTGGGGAGGTTCTGGAGTTTGGATGATGTGGAGATGGAGTCAAGAGAGATGTCTGGTGTGATCTACGATAAAAGAACTGCAAACTGGTCAAGTTTGAGCTGGTTTGGAGGAGAAATGAGGGTAGTTCATGTACAAAATGTTGAAGTGCTGCTCACTAGAATGATCTCCTGAGGTTGAAACTTGGTGTAGGAACGTTGTTTGGGGGTGTTCTCATGCTATAAAAATTTGAAAGCAATTGGACACTCCTAGCATACACTTCCTTCACAAAGGTCCACACTGACCAGGAGCTAAAAGGAATTATTTTGCAAAGCATATGAAATATTTTATGGAATATTTTTGAATATTGGGGTAAGATATGATCCAAAGGATTTTTAAGAATTATTTGAGAATTTTCTGAGCATCCAAACTATAGGTTCCTTCATAACCCATAGTAATGCCCTAAATTCCAAATAAAAGAAAAGCGTTATTGGAAATGATTTAAATTGGGATTTGGGTTCTTGAAGTACTTGGCAGAGTTTTGGCAAGGTGATGAGACTTTGGATCACTTGGGAAGAATTCAAACATGTCCAAGTCCAAATGAAAAGGGGTTCAAAATCATTCAAATTCGAATAAAACCAAGAAGAGTTTGAAAAGAAAAGGTTGCCAAAATCAGGGTGTCACACCATCCTATTTTTTACCAGGAGAAATCTAGCCCAATATTGGTGGACTGTCTCGTTTGGCAGCTGTTTGACGTACATGAGGTCCCATATGTCTGGGCTTCCCGAATCCAGAGAGTATTCCATGTGGTGGGTGGGTGGGAAAATTTCGAGAATTCCCCCTGCCGTGGATCCGGACTATCCATGATGGGAGGTTGAGGCATGTACAGTCCTGACCGCACAGGACACGGATCCGAACTGGTGAGTGGCCGGATAGGCTCAAGGCCGGGACTTGTGTCAGGTGTTATGTCCAGACATACATCCGGGCTGGTGTCTGACTCCGAGTTGGAGATTCAAATGTACACCATCTTTAGCTTACTTGGCTGTGGCCCCTCCTGTGCCTCTTCGACTGTGGTGACGAGGTGCGTGACCGAAGGGGTGTTTATTTCTCGGTCATCAGGTTTAAGCCCGATCCGGTCGTAGGCTGTAGGCATGATAATAGAAATTCCTATTGCGTGGAACAGATCTGCCAACTGATCTGCCGGCTGGGCACATAGGGGTGCCGAACGCTCCGGTGACTCGACGGGAGGCCCTGCGGGCGGTCCGTCGGAGTTGGGCTTCGGGGCCGGACCTTGAAAGATACCGGACTTTCATGAGTTTGCTAGTCCTGGGGTCGATGCCCCTGGACTGATGGATCCTTCAATGGGGGTGAGGCCTTCGATCTGGTCGAGGCAACCGGTGGGGTTGGCGTGCACTAATATGCCGCCGAAGACGAGGAGGTGACCAGGGGCGGTAAAGCCCTCGGTATGAGTGCGGTCTCCATCGACCGGTTGAGCCATCGACCCTCTCAGCGGTCGCACAGCGGAACTCTCAATGAAAGCACCAATGTCGGTGTCAAAGCCGGTAGACCTCGGGGTAGGGGGTCCCGAGCTGTGGATCTAGGATCGATGGGTGACAAGGGACGACAAACACAGTGTTTACCCAGGTTCGGGCCCTCTCGAAGAGGTAATACCCTACGTCCTTCTTGATTGCATTGATTGTATAACATGGTTTACGGAGTAGATCTACCTCGAGATCAGTATGAGCTACACCCTAGGCTGTGGGGGGATGAAGATAGCTTCGCCCCTAATGACTACAACCCTCAGTTTATATAGACACCGACAGGGTTAGGGTTACCAAAGATAGATTACAACAAGAGGGAAAGAGATCTTGTCCACCCTTGACTTGGAGGGCACACCACGACTTCACAGGTCTCCGGTCACCACACGGCTCCACTAGTCCGGCCCATATACAATGGGCCGTCACCCCGAGGACCCCTTAGTCCATGAATCCCTCACCAAGCCTATGAGAATGCCGTGAATTTAAGATTTTTTCTAGGAAAACTCCTCTCTAAATGGGAATGACCTTACATAATCGAGGAAGGTTATCGTTCCGGTGCCATCAAGATCAACAACGTCGAAGGCAATAACCCGAAGGTGGTAAACGGGCAAAGAATCAAACATTATATCTCAGGTACTCCCATAACACCGGAGGAGTACATAAGGGATATCTACCAGAATGTTCCAGACTCCGAAAAGGAATAGGTATGTGGTACGGTAAGTAAACCGACTCCAAAACTTTTCCAAAAGCAATTTTAATCTGTTTTGGAATATTTAAAAAATTAGGAAAATAAAAAGTAGTCCGAAAAGTGCACGAGGAGGCCACAAGCCCTGGGGGCGCGCCCTACCCCCCTGGGCGCGCCTCCCAGGCTTGTGGCCACCTCGTGTGCCCTCCGGACTCCATTTTCTTGTAGTACACTCCTTTTGGTCTGTAAAAATTCATTATATAATCTCCCAAAGGTTTTAACCACTGTATCATGGCAAAACCCTCTGTTTTTGTTTCGTGCTGTTTTCTTGGACTATCTGAAAATATGTTGTCTCAAGATTCTGAGGGAGAGAGCTATGTCACTGATTACATCGCAAACCCAAAGGTCTATGGGGAGGTGGAGCATTATGGCTGGACAACGGAGGAGGAGGAAGACTCCGATATGGAGAGAGAACAAGGAACGATAGCTCCGACAAAGATGAAGATCCACTACCTCAGCCTGGCAATATGCACGTGGAATTCAAGAAGTCAAGCCTTCCTAAGGTCCAATCTATCCCACCACATTTTCTGTAGGATAGCAAGGCGGCATTATGCAAAAAGATATTGAGGCTCGAGCTCGAGAATGATGATCTAAGGGAGGAAAATTTTAGCCTCAGACGCAAGCTGGAGAAGAAAAATGCATCAACTCCATCATCACCACCTCCGAAGAAAGAGATCTAAGTACATGGGTATGGGAAATCCCCTTGGAAACTGCCAAGCTTGGGGGAGGTGCCCCGGTATCGTATCACCATCACATCTGTACCTTTATCTTTTTCTTAGTTCGATCCTTTTGGTTATATCTTGGTTTAGTAGAATAAAGTTTTAGTATGATCTAGCTTTGAGTTTTGCTTTGTGTTCCCTCTATGTAATCGAGTCCGAGTGTTATATAATAAAGATTAGTTTTGAGTTGAGGGCTTTGCTTTCTTGCTATGATCTTGAGTAAAAGAAATAAAAAGATCATATAATGATCTTATGGGAAGTGATGACTTCACATATAAGAAGTATGTCACATGAAATTTGGTGGGAGTTGACAAACACAATTTTGGTCATTGTCGCAATTAATAGGAAGTAATAAAGAAAGAGAGGTTTCAGATATAAATACACTATCTTGGACATCTTTTGTGATTGTGAGCACTCATTAAAATATTATATGCTAAAAGGTAGAACCAATTTGATGCATCCAACGGGCAGCAGTATTGAGGCGACGTGGCCTACCTGAGTGTAGTCACCACAATTTGAGAGTCCATCATAATTTTTTCCCTCACCTTATTCTGCTGAGCTCTATTCTCCTCCGCAATTCTCTTCTCGTTCGCATGAGCAAAATTCAGAGAACTAGTTATTTTCCTCTTGTGCCCATACAATTGGTTTCGCTTTGCTCCACATCATCTGGAATCTCGCGCGATTGCAAATCGGCAGACCTTACTTTCTGAAAAAGAAAGAAGTACTAAAACAGCTCCTATTTCAGATCTCTAATTTTATTCAAACTTAGGCCATTTTGAATTGACATAGCTTGACCTGTGAACTCTCAGCGCGTACGACAGTTGCTTCGACAAACATTCGGTAGACTAGCTTTCGAAGTGCCACGATCCTATCGAGTAAAACCGTCCCCCGGGGATAATGTGAAAATGCAAGGCTGCATAGAATCTGAGCTGGGTGGAATTGAAGTTCGGTTTCGATCAAGACACCCCTGCCTACTTACCTTAAAAACATGACTAATGATCAATCGATCACAGAGAATGTTGGACAAGGAAGACAACATAATGGGTTATGTTTCTTTATATGAGAATAGAAGTTATATTGTCATGGATCCTCCAACATGTTGAGCTTGCTTCCCATCCTATCCTTGCCAAATCTTTTGCACCAAGTAGAGATACTACTTGTGCATCCAAAATCTTTTAACCCAGTTTTGCCATGAGAGTCCACCATACCTACCTATGGATTGAGTAAGATCCTTCAAGTAAGTTGTCATCGGTGCAAGCAATAAAAATTGCCCTCTAAATATGTATGATCTTTTAGTGTGAGGAAAATAAGCTTTATATGAACTTGTGATATGGAAGAAATAAAAGTGACGGACTGCATAATAAAGTTCTTTATCACAAGCGGCATTATAAAGTGACGTTCTTTCACATTAAGATTTTGTGCATCCAACCATAAAAGTGCATGACAACCTCTGCTTCCCACTGCGAAGGGCCTATCTTTTATTTACCTTCTACCCTTATACAAGAGTCATGGTGGTCATCACCTCTTCTTTTTATACTTTTTATTTTTGGCAAGCACTATATGTTGGGGGGAGATCCAGATATATATATATATCCACTCGGATGTAGATATTCATAAACTATTATTGTTGACATTACCCTTGAGGTAAAAGGTTGGGAGGCGAAGTTATAAGCCCCTATCTTTCTCTGTGTCCGATTGAAACTTTGATCTCATAGGTACCGCGTGTGTGTTAGCAATTGTGAAAGACCAAATGATAGTTGAGTATGTGAAACTTGCTATATGAAAGCTCTTACATTGACTCTTTCCGAAGTTATAATAAATTGCAATTGCATCAATGACCAAGATCATAGTTTGTTGGTTTTCAATAAAGTTTTTTGATTCATACTTTACCTTGTGAATGAATTGTTACTTAAGCGTAAGAAATTATATGACAATATATGTTGTTGTTCTAAAGATGATCATGATGCCTTCATGTCCGTATTTTATTTTTATCGACACCTCTATCTCTAAACATGTGGACATGATTATCGATTTCGGTTTCTGCTTGAGCACAAGTGAGGTCTAAGCTTGGGGGAGTTGATACGTCCATTTGGCATCATGCTTTTATGTTGATATTTATTGCATTATGGGCTTTTATTACACATTATGGTACAATACTTATGACTTTTCTCTCTTATTTTACAAGGTTAACACAAAGAGGGAGAACGCCGGCAGCTGGAATTCTGGACCGAAAAGGAGCAAATTTGAGAGACCTATTCTGCACACTTCCAAAAGTCCTGAAAATTTACGGAGAATTATTTGGGAATATATGAAAAATATTGGGCGAAGAGAGACCAGAGGGGGACCCACCAGGTGGCCACAAGCCTGGGGGGCGCGCCCTACCCCCTGGGCGCGCCCCTAGGGCTTGTGGGCCCCCTGGCAGGTCTCCGTTGCCCATCTTCTGCTATATGAAGGGTTTTTACCTGGAAAAAATCTTGAGGAAGCTTTCGGGATGAAGCGCCGCCGTCTCTAGGCGAAACCTGGGCAGAAGCAATCTAGGGCTCCGGCGGAGCTGTTCTGCCAGGGAAACTTCACTCCAGGAGGGAGAAATCGAAGCCATCCTCATCACCAACAATCCTCTCATCGAGAGGGGGTCAATCTCCATCAACATCTTGACCAGCACAATCTTCTCTCAAACCCTAGTTCATCTCTTGTATTCAATCTTTGCCTCAAAACCTCAGATTGGTACCTGTGGGTTGCTAGTAGTTTTGATTACTCCTTGTAGTTGAAGCTAGTTGGTTTATTCGGTGGAAGATCATATGTTCATATCCTTAATGATATTTATTACCCCTCTGATTATGAACATGAATATGCTTTGTGACTAGTTACGTTTGGTCCTGAGGACATGGGAGAAGTCTTGTTATAAGTAATCATGTGAATTTGGTATTCGTTCGATATTTTGATGAGATGTATGTTGTCTTTCTTGTAGTGGTGTTATGTGAACTTCAACTACATGACACTTCACCATGATTTGGGCCTAGGGTAAGGCATTGGGAAGTAATAAGTAGATGATGGGTTACTAGAGTGACAGAAGCTTAAACCCTAGTTTATGCTTTGCTTCGTAAGGGGCTGATTTGGATCCACATGTTTCATGCTATGGATAGATTTATCTTAATTCTTCTTTCATAGTTGCGGATGCTTGCGCGAGGGGTTAATCATAAGTGGGAGGCTTTTCCAAGTAAGGATAGCACCCAAGCACCGGTCCACCCACATATCAAATTATCAAAGTAACGAACGCGAATCATATGAGCATGATGAAAACTAACTTGACAGTAATTCCCATGTGTCCTCAGGAGCGCTTTGCTTTATATAAGAGTTCGTCCAGGCTTGTCCTTTGCTAAAAAAGGATTGGGCCACCTTTCTGCACCTTTGTTACACTTGTTACTTGTTACCCGTTATGAATTATCTTATAACAAAACTATCTATTACCGATAATTTCAGTGCTTGCAGAAAATACATTGCTGAAAACCACTTGTCATTTCCTTCTGCTCCTCGTTGGGTTCGACACTCTTACTTATTGAAAGGACTACGATAGATCCCCTATACTTGTGGGTCATCAAGACTCTTTTCTGGCACCGTTGACGGGGATGAAGCACCTTTGGTAAGTGGAATTGGTAAGGAAACATTTATATTATGTGCTGAAATTTACTGTCACTTGTCACTATGGAACATCATCCTTTGATGGGTTTGTTTGGGGTATCTTCACCCCGACCGGAAGAGCAAAGAGTTGCCCCTCAACCTACTACTAGCTAATCCTGATGCAGGAGATGGAACACTACATCCTGATTTGCATCTAATCTATGTGGATGAAGTTTGTGGATTATTTAAGCTTGCAGGTTTGCCCGAGGATGAAGTCAAGAAGAAGGTCTTCCCTTTATCTTTGAAGGAGAAGGCATTGACATGGTATAGGCTATGCGATGATATTTGGACTTGGAATTACTACCGATTGAAATTGGAATTTCATCCGAAGTTTTATCCTATGCATCTGGTTCATCGTGATCGGAATTATATATATATAATTTTTGTCGTCGTGAAGGAGAAAGTAGCGCTCAAGCTTGGGGGAGGCTTAAGTCAATGTTATATTCATGCCCCAATCATGAGCTCTGAAGAGAAATTATTATTCAGAATTTTTATGCTCGGCTTTCTCGTAATGATCAATCCATGCTCGATACTTCTTGTACTGGTTCTTTTATGAAGAAGACTATTTAATTCAAATGGGATCTCTTGGAAAGAATTAAATGCAACTCTGAAGATTGGGAACTCGACAAAGGTAAGGAGTCAGGTATAAACCTTAAGTTTGATTGTGTTAAATCTTTTATGGATACCGATGCTTTTCATGAATTTAGCACTAAATATGGACTAGACTCTGAGATAGTGGCTTCTTTCTGTGAATCTTTTTCTACTCATGTTGATCTCCCTAAGGTGAAGTGGTTTAAATATCATCCTCCCATTGAAGTAAAAATAGTAGAACCTATTAAAGCCGAAGAGGAAACTATTACTTATAATGTTGATCCTGTTATTCCTATTGCTTATATTGAGAAACCGCCTTTCCCTGTTAGGATAAAAGAACATGCTAAAGCTTCAGCTGTGGTTCGTAAGAGTTATACTAGAACACCTACACCCCCTGAACAAGTTAAAGTTGAACCCAGAATTGCTATGGTTACAGATCTCTTGGTCGATAATATTGATGGGCATGTTATTTACTTCTGTGATGAAGCTGCTAGAATTGCTAGACCCGATAATAAAGATAAACATTGACCTGTTGTTGGCATGCCTGTTGTTTCTGTTAAAATAGGAGATCATTGTTACCATGGCCTATGTGATTTGGGTGCTAGTGTGAGTGCAATTCCCTTTACTTTATATCAAGAAATTATGAATGATATTGCACCTGCTGAAATAGAAGATATTGATGTCACTATTAAGCTTGCCAATAGAGATACTATATCACCAATTGGGATTGTTAGAGATGTTGAAGTCTTGTGTGGGAAAATAAAATAATGATTTTCTAGTTCTTGGTTCCCCACAAGATGATTTTTGTCCCATTATATTTGGTAGACCTTTCTTGAACACTGTTAATGATAAAATAGATTGTGAGAAAGAAACTATTAGTATGAGTTTTGGGGATGCGTCTCATGAGTTTAATTTCTCCAAATTTCGTAGAAAACCCCATGATAAAGAATTACCTAGTAAAGATGAAATTATTGGTCTTGCTTCTTTTGTCATGCCTCCTACTGATCCTTTAGAACATTATTTGCTAGACCATGAGAATGATATGTTCATGAAAGAAAGAAAGGAATTGGATGCGATTTTCTTTAAATAAATGCCTGTTTTGAAACACAATTTACCTATTGAAACTCTTGGAGATCCTCTACCACCCAAGAGTGATCCGGTGTTCGATCTTAAGCAATTACCTGATACTTTGAAATATGCTTATCTCGATGAGAAAAAGATATATCCTGTTATTATTAGGGCTAACCTTTCAGAGCATGAAGAAAAGAAATTATTGAAAACTCTGAAGAAGCACCGTGCCGCTATTAGATATACTCTGGATGATCTTAAGGTCATTAGTCCCACTCTATGTCAACACAAAATTAATATGGAACCTGATGCTAAATCAGTCATTGATCACCAGCGACGGTTGAATCCAAAGATGAAACAAGTGGTAAGAAATGAAATACTAAAGCTCCCTCTCCCTTGCCGTAAGTCCACGAGACAGGGCGACGGGGTCACATGATCGTGAGTGCATGCTCGTTACCGCGCGCTCCCAAGACACTAACGGTTTGGATATGTGATCCAAGTAGGCCTCTAGCCTTTTCGCACTAACGACCACGCGGGAATAAGTATGGGCACTCTGCATCGTATGTATCAGCCGAAGCTCTCCAGACATCAGCGACTGAGCGGCGTGCGCTAGGTTGGACTGGAACGCCTGCGCTTGTATAAGTGGGCTAGGTCTACTCACCGGCCGTGTATGCAACATGCGGGAGTGCAAAGGGCGATGGGCCCAAGACCGCTGCGCGCTTAGGATGTAGACTGGCGTGCTGGCCTCTATTGAGCCTAGGTAGGACTATGGTGGGTTGATCGGCCGAGGCCGGTCATGACCTGATGGTGTTTCCGGCCTGAGTTGATCGAGCGTGTTGGGTAAGTTTGTGCACCCCTGTAGGGAAGTATTATCTATTTGAATAGCCGTGTCCATGGTAACGGACGCTCGGAGTTGTATCCCGATCGATACAACTAGAACTGGATGCAGAGGCATGAGAAATGGATATGATGGCTCCGGGATTGCTTTCTCGTAGGGAGTCAAGAAAGTGATCTCTGGGCGTTGTTACAACATACTTACTACTATTATAATATGTTACCCTTATCTCTTCTGATGCTGCAAGATTCTTGAAGATGCTAGTCTTGGATAGGCTAGGCTTTTCCCCTTCTCTTCAGGCATTCTATAGTTCAGTCCACAGATATAGCCCATTCCTTTGATACAGATGCATAATTAGTTTAGATCTGATCTAAGTCTTGCGAGTACTTTGGATGAGTACTCACGGTTGCTTTGCTACCTTTTCCCCCATACCCGATTATTGCGATCAGATGATGGATCCCAGGAACCAGATGCTGCCACCGATGACTACTACTACCCAGAGGGTGCCTACTACTACGTGGGGGACGCCGACGACCAGGAGTAGTTAGGAGACTCCCAGGCAGGAGGCCTTGCCTTTTCGATCGTTGATACTTTTGTGCTAGCCTTCTTAAGGCAAACATGTTTAACTTATGTCTGTACTCAGATGTTGTTGCTTCCACTGACTCATTTGTATTCGAGCCCTCAAGGCCCCTAGCTTGTAATATGAAGGTTGTATTATTTTATTTATGTCTAGAGTTGTGTTGTGATATCTTCCCGTGAGTCCCTGATCTTGATCGTACACGTTTGCGTGTATGATTAGTGTACGATTGAATCGGGGGCATCACAACCTGGTATCAGAGCCGATTGGATGTAGGAATCCCCCTTTCCAACTCCTTGGCCGAAGTTGAGTCTAGTCATTGCAAAACTTTTACTAACATGGCAGTGTGGCTTACGGGCCAACGTCGCCATTGGGTGGTACTAGGATCTTTTATTCCTCGACCCATACTCAGGGACTCTGACCTCTCTTCTATTCGGGTTTAAATGAATTTACTAACTCTGACTCTAGGTTCTCGTAACTACTTCCTCCTGGAGAGTCCCTCACTCCAGATGATTTCTTGGTGCACCAGAAGATTCCGAAGATACTCTTCGATGTTCTCTCGAGACCTTGTCCCCGTCGCTTTTGCAATCCCCTACCACCGATATATCCTTATGGACAACGACTTACATTTTCCATTCATACCTTCATCCCCATTTTCTCTTATTATTCACAAGATACATTGAAATACTATCCAATCTTCCAGTAATCCTCTGCCAATTGTTGCTCTGCAAATACTTATCTACTTGCATTATGGTTAATTCCATATGTATAGCCATATTCATTGAAATCATTCATGTTTGTAATTCTGATCCTACCGATTCAACATGTTTGCAATTACTTGCAATCTTCTATTGACCCTTAGAATTTTACTTTCGGCTCAGACATTTTTTTAACATGAGCTGGTTCTCGGCCAATCAAATTGACATCGATTGTACCCCTAAGTCTATTCAACTTACTCATTCTTAATCAGAACATCTGATTCTGATACACCGATTTGGAAATCGTAAATCCTTTGTATTTAAGCTTTGAATTATTCAGATATTACTATAATCCGATGCCTTTTGTTGTGGTGGATCACGATCACCTATGGGGCCAAGAGCCCCTTTGTGGTTCGGCAAGGGAGATCACGTTGCACAAAGAGCAGAAGCCATGAAACAAGACGACGATGGTGACACTGGTGGCTTTTACCCAGGTTCGGGCCGCTGGATAGCGTAAAACCCTACTCCTGCTTTTTGGTGGATTGAGCGAAAGAACACAACAAGCACGCAGCACTCAAACCCGGCAAGGAGGCCTCGGGGAGTGCAACTACGCGCGTACAAGTGTGCGAGGGTCCAAATCCTTCGCTAGGTCGCCTTGGACCTCCTTTTATAGCTTAAGGGGTAACCACAATGGCAAAACAGTCTTTATCTACTAATTAGATAGCCAACAATGCTATCATACCTAACTCTGGCAGTTAGGACAAAGTGCATTAAATGCACTGCTAGGTGTCAAGCAGAGGAAGAAGCACGGCAGGCCTGCCGAGCCGCTTAACCATCTCTTGCTTATCATCTTGACACGCCTCTGGACGGGTGTCACTTCGATAAATCTTGTCTTCCAATGGGCCACCACGTACTCAGCAGAGGCCACTTAATCGATCGGGGGCTCGACACCGCATTGATAAATGACTTGCGTCGCCGTGTGGTGGTGCGGTGGTATCTTGGCGGGTTTTTCCGCCCTTGGTGGACCCGGCAAGCTTGCCGGGGAAGTCTTGGACTTGCCCCTGTGGCGGTCTCGACCGAGCCAGGCTCTCCTGCCCGGCAAGGGAGGTTCTCCCCAAGGTGATATTTTTCTGTCTTGGTTGCCTTGGTCTCCTTGATCCACTCTTTGGTCTTAACAAGAGCTGCTTCTCTACTTGGCCTTGATGTTGAATAAATGATGCTAGCATACCTGTGTGTAAGTCCGGGCAACAAATGCAAATGTTTGTTGCACCGATAGGAGCCCCTGGGCCTGGCCCATACGTGCTGCTGAGCATTGTTGGGGTAGGCCCCAACGATCACACAGGCAAGCATTTGGGACATGCCTCTACGTATTTTAAGTATCATCAAATGTTTTCCTTGCTTCTTCATTAACCTTTGATTGAGTTAGTTACTGCTTTCCCCGCGAGTCATGCAGAACGATGTGGGAGTACCCATGTAGTGGCTCACGAGCTGCCCACATTCACGGGGAGGGTAACTGCCATTTTACTCACCCACTACGACTGCCGTTTCCACCATGTACGCTGCATGCATTGTGCAGGGTTGGTGGCAGACGCGGAGGGTGCGGGAATGAGTGCCATGGCAGAAAGCCTGGTGCCGTGGATAGCCGCAGGTGGACGGTCGTTGATTATAGGAATCATCAGTAGCGCAGGGAGGCAAGATTGGTGGAACGGGGCAGCCCCCTCCCAGGTGGTGAGGAGCCAGCCCCCAGCCATGCTCCCCTATAAAAAGGGACGTGGACGAGGGGCTTACCCACACACTTCTCCTTCCTGCTCGCCTGATACCCTTCTTCCACCATGGTGCGGGGAAGAGGACGTGGCCGACCTCCAACGATGGCGACGAGGGTTTCTTCTCGACAACGCCTCCCTCCTCTTGCTGGGGACGCAAGAGCAGAGGCTAGCGCGCAAGGTGGTGTCGTTGGTCGTGGACGTGGCCGCCGTGGCGCACGGGGTCGAGGAGGCCGCGGTGGGGCTCTGATAGCCCCTCTGTCGGTGTCAAAACCGGCAGACCTCGGGGTAGGGGGTCCTGAGCTGTGGATCTAGGCTCGATGGGTAACAAGTGACGACGAACATAGTGTTTCCCCAGGTTCGGGCCCTCTCGAAGAGGTAATACCCTATGTCCTGCTTGATTGTATTGATTGTATAACATGGTTTACAGAATAGATCTACCTCGAGATCAGTATGAGCTAAACCCTAGACTACGGGGGGATGAAGATAGCTCTCCCCCTAATGACTACAACCCTCGGTTTATATAGACACCGATAGGGTTAGGGTTACCGAAGATAGATTACAAGAAGAGGGAAAGAGATCTCGTCCACCCTTGACTTGGAGGGCACACCACTGCTTCACAGGTCTCCGGTCACCACACGGATTCACCAGTCCGGCCCGTGCACAATGGGTCATCGCCCCGAGGACCCCTTAGTCCATGACTCCCTCAGTAGCCCCCGAACTTGCCTCCAACGCTGAGACTTGTATCCGGTATCCATTCCGACCAGTATTCGATTTGCGGGGCGAGTTCCTCGGCAAGTCTTCCCTCTGTTCGGTATCAAGTGATGTTCGGAGTCTGAAACGGCTGTTTTACTTAACACCGAAGGTAGTAATAAAAATATCGCTCAAGCGCAAATAGTGCCTTTATCTGACAACTTTTTCTCCTTCAACGAAGAGTTGCTTCCGGCCATAATGCCAAGCAGTTACTATTTCTCAAAGCGCGGCTCGAGGCTGACGCCACGCTTGACACATCCCTTCAAGGTGGAGATCGTGTCCCGCTTTTCGGGTGATATGGTTAATGATCTCGATTCCCCTCCCCGCTCATAACGTTGTGGAGATATCGGGAAGTGGAGAGGCCAACGGCGTGAAAAAAAGGGATCTCTGGCCTGCCCACAGTCTATAAAGGGGGGCGCTACAGTATGCATCCCATGCCTTCTCCTACCTTCCGCACTTGCGATCCTTCAGAGCTCCGGCGCCCTTTCTCCCTGCTTCCATAGCCAATCCCACTTTACCTCCTTCGACCATGGCCAGATCCGGCACCAATGGGAAGTGGGAGGCCTCCTCCGTCACCAACAAGGATATACTGAAGCTGAAGGAGGCCGGTTACTTACCGGCCAATGTCGCCATCGAGCCCCTGAAGAGGGCCAGATCATCCCTACGCCCGAGGCGGGTGAAAGGGTAGTTTTTCTCCCCCATTTCCTTAAGGGGCTTGGATTTCGACTGCACCCCTTTGTGCGGGGGCTAATGTTTTACTATGGGCTGGATTTCCCCGATCTAGCCCCCAACTCCCTCCCCCACATTTCAACCTTCATCGTCGTCTGTGAAGCGCTCCTCCGGGTCCAGCCGCACTTCGGCTTATGGCTGAAGGTGTTCAACGTGAAGCCCAAGGTGGTCAGCGGCGAGCACACGGACTGCGTAGTAGCCATGATCAGCAAGCTGACACGGGTCCAGTGGCCGGACGGCCACTTCGTCGACACCGTCCGGATGTGGCAGAAGGAGTGGTTTTATATCACCGAGCTAAGGAAGGCCGCATGGGGAGCTGGCCCCGCCTTCCGGTCCGGACCGCCCACCAGATTGGCCTCCTAGACAACCAAGAGTCCGGACTGGGGATGTGTTGCCAACGCCAAAGCGCTGCAGAAGTGCGTCGACAACGTAATAGAGACCGGCCCGAAGCAGGTCGACGTGTTCCAGATCATGCTCCACCGCGGGATCCTCCCTTGCCAAGAGATGGCCAAGCCCATGTGGGAGCATGAGCCCGAGGATCCGGCCACTGTGCGGCACCTCTTCGGCATGACTCTTGACAAGATATGGGGCCAACTATTCCAGCCCTAGAAGGAGTGGTCGGCCGAGGGGAAGGACATCGATCTTGATGCCGCAAATCCCCCAAGGGAGGTGAGTGGCATGTCTCTTCGAAGAGTATTCGGATATTCACATTACGTGAGATTCGATCTAACCTGGTTATGTGGATTCTGCAGGGCTAGCTCGCCAAGGCCAAGGAGATCAGCAGCCCGGCGCCGCTGCCGGAGGGCCCTCGATCAAAGCAGCTGGAGAAGATGCTGGTCATGGTGCCCTACAAGGTGCCCGCTAAGAAGGGCAAGAAGCAAGAGGCACCGGAGGCCAGGGAGGGCCTCCGCCGCAGGATCCGTCCGGGCAACCATTCCGGAGACGCCGAGGAGGTCCAACCTTCCCCGGTCCCAAAGAGACGACACCGGCCTAAGCTGGTTATACCTGATAGCTCGGATGACGAGAAGTCCGAGGCGTCCAAGGAGCTCCCGAAGAAGGGGTCCAGGGTCAAGCCCCCTGCCAGCAGGTAAGGTGTCTGTATTTTCAGCTATTATGCTGTCAGTAGTTTGTTTTAGTTGAAGGTTAACCCCTCTGAATTTCAGTCCCCCGCATGAGCGCCCCACCGAGCAAATCTCGGAAGGGACGTCTCTGCCCGCCGAGCTGGCGGACAGTGGGTCTATGGCGCACTCCACGTCTGCTTCGGTCCCCGAAGAGGCTGAGGAGGTGCGGTCCCAAAGAACTCCTCCAGGTCCTCCGAACACGGAGGGGGAGGTAGATGCCGTAATGGCCGAGGTGAACACCTCGGTCACTGAAGACCAGGTGGGCGCGTCCCTCCTGGCCGACGAGGGAAAAGAGTCCGGGCCATCCGGACCCCCTCCGTCGACCGCTCCCGAGCCTCCGAGGCCCTCGACGGCACAGATTCCTCCCAGCAGGGAGGGGGCCGGGGAGCCAACGCCAACGCCGAACACCTCCACACGGGCGGTGGTGGGCTGGCCGGACACGCTGGAGGAGTTGGTGAGCAACTCCGTCATCGTTGAAGGGCACCGCACCCTTATGGGTGCGGTTATGTAGAGTGTTCGGTCCGTCCAATCCAAACTAAATGACGCTGTCCAAGGCCTTCTAACAGGCTTTGAGGTAAGTCAAGTAATGATCCTTCCTCATAATGCGGTTATAGTTCTTAGTTTAAGTTGGCCACATACATAGCAGCCCCCGAGACTCTGCCAGGATCTTCGAAGAGACCTGCAGAGGATCAAATTCGGTAGGTCGGTTAAAATTGTTGACATTTTTGATGCTAACGCAGGCATCTTCCATGGCCGCGGCTGCTAATGTCGCGGCGTTAGAGGAGATGGATCGGAAGCTCAAGCTTTCCGATCAAGAGCTGGACCTTGTCAATAAACGGCTTGACGAGGGGCAAGGTAAGCTATGTAAAAAGATGTGTATTTACCAGATAGGGACTGGCCGGACCATTAAATGATCCTTTATCTTGATGATCTTGCAACTGCTGCCGCCGAGGTCGAGGGCTTAAAGGAGGCCCTTAAGAAAGCTGAGGCCGAGGCGGCTGAGAAGAGGACAGCCACTGAGAGGGTAGTGTCCGAGCTTGAGCAGGCCAAGCGTGCTGCTAAGCAGCATGAATCTCGGGTAATCGAGGTCCAAGGGGAGCTCTAGGATGCCGCTTAGAAGCTTGAGGCCCTTGAGAAGGGGCGGGAGGAGCAATCCTCCCGTCTGTCCAAGGTAGAGAAAGAGCTCCAGGAGGCGAGGAGTGATGCCCGAGGTGTCCGGGAGGAGCTTCGGCAAGCCGCACAAATTGCCAATGGTAAGAAATATTTATTGCAGAGTGTGTTCGGAGGCAACAAATTCGCCCTGCTGACGAGGGTCTGGCGCTCCGCAGGCATCTTCACTGAACTCCCAAAGAATGCAGTGGCCGCGGCGAGGCACTATGCCACTCGCGAGGAGGATTCCACGCAGCGGCTCTTTTGGTGACAGTTTCCGGACTTCGAGCGTCCTCCCCTCCTCGGGGATCAAATGAAGCAGCTGATGGAGATGCATCGGATGTCCGAGCTGGCCTTGAAGGACCTCTGTGTCAGCCTGTGGCCGGCTGAGCCCACTCCGGACACGTACTTCGACCTTGTGCAAAGGCTGCGGGAGGCGCCGCTCCGGATTGACGCCGTGAAGCGGTCGACGTGCGTTGAGGGGGCGAGGCTCTTGTTTGCGAAGACCATGGTTCATTGGCCAAGGATTAATCCAATGGAGATGGCCACTGGTCCTCCGCCCCAGGGGAAGGAGCATCACCGCCCCGAGCAGTACTTCGCGCAGGTGATGACCGGAGCGCGGACGATTGAGGGCCAGTGTTCTAAAAATGTAATGCTTGAGTAGATGTACCAAGCTTGAACCAAGTGGGATTTATGCTTTATTATGTGCCTGGCGAACTTAGTGATTAAATTTTGCCTCCTGTGTGGCCGTATGTTTAGTTCTAAAAGCTACCAGCGGCTTCAGCCGCCAAGTGAATATCACGAAGGGTGTTTTGTTTCTGCACTGTTACCCTTAGCCAATGTCTTGGTGCCCGGAGGCGGTAGTGCGGGAACGAAACCAGGCGATCAGACTATTCGGTTTTACTGCTTTCACTTAGCCTTAGGAGCTTGACGGTGGGGACTAGCCCCCGGTGTATTTGTGATGTACTTGGGGGTCGAAGCCTGCCCTTTCCGATCACATGGTTTGTGTTAAGACGAACCCTTCGTGTGACACGGCGAAATCGCCAACGATTTTTAGAGTCCAACCTCGTCATCGGATCGCAGACCCGTTTGCACTTACTATGATGATCAGTTTTTAGCTTTTTCCTCCTCAGGTACTTGACCGGGCGAACCATTAGTACGATCGCAAGGGTTCTCCCTTTGCCCTCTTAGCCGAACAAGCGGAACATAAGGGGCAAACACAGGAGCCGGGCAACCCAACTATTGACCCAAGACATAGTTTGGAACAGATGCATATAGTGCAATATCCGAGACGCCGGACACCTAGCGGGAAGCAGTGCTAGACTTAAAGATATTGAGCTGATGTATAAATCAAACTCGTAACTGATTAATATATTTTCATGCCGGGCTGTTCGAAGAGCGGGGAGAGAATCGGAAAGGGACAGAAAAATTGCAAGATGCAGATATCCGAACACCATAAAGGGTATTTTTATTATTTCTCATGAGCTCAGGACCTCTAACCATACAATTCAAACTGCGAAGGCAGTACTTGCAAGAGAGAAAGAAAAAGAAAATTTACAGAGTAAAGGTTGATGCAGGGCTTGATGCATGAGTGGAAGCCTTCACTGTGCCCTGCTGCACGTCTGTGCCTTTGCTTCTGATAGGTGTGGGTTGGGACCTTCGATGAGACCTTGATGGGCGAGGACCCTGCCGATGAAGCTTTAAACTTGGGGGTATCCAGAATTGGTCCCCGGGTCATCCGAAGACAAGGTAATTCTGAAGTTTGGTTTAATCGAACATGTACTTTGGATTAATGTATGCCTCACGGCTGCCCATGGTATTTTGAGTGCGAAGTTGTGCTGACGAGGCACGTGGAGCGTGAAGAATGTGGGCGTGCCGTGGGGTGCTGATACGTCTCCAACGTATCTATAATTTATGAAGTATTCATGCCATGTTTACAACAATTTTACATGGTTTTGGTATGATTTGCATGGAACTAACCCGGACTGACGCTGTTTTCAGCAGAACTACCATGGTGTTGTTTTTTGTGTAGAAATGAAAGTTCTCCAAATGAGCTAAAACTTTTTGACGATTTTTTTTTGAACAAAAGAGACCCCTGAAGCTTCGTGGAAGGACCAGAAGGTGAAGGAGTAGGGCACAAGACACCGGGGTGCGCCAGGAGGCCCAAGCGTGCCCCGGTGGGTTGTGCTCACCTCGAGGCCCATCTTAGCGTGAAACCAATGCCAAAAATTCCTATAAAAAGAGAAACCATCAGGGGTAACCCTAGATCAGAAGTTCCGCTGCCGCAAGCCTCTGTAGCCACGAAAAACCAATCTAGACCCCGTTTCGGCACCCTGCCGGAGGGGGAAATCGTCACCGGTGGCCATCTTCATCATCCCGGCGGCCAACATGATGAGGAGGGAGTAGTCCACCCTCGGGGCTGAGGGTTTGTACCAGTAGCTATGTGTTTAATCTCTCTCTCTCTCTCTCTCGTGTTCTTGAGATGTCACAATCTTGATGTATCGCGGGCTTTGTTAATATAGTCGGATGATATGGTGTTTTCCCATCTCTATCTTGTTGTGAATTGAGTTTTCCGTTTGAGATTTCATTTTATCGGATTGAATACTTTTATGGATTTTAGAACACTTGATGTATGTCTTGCTATGAATACCCGTTGTGACAATGGGGTATCATATTGATTCACTTGATATGTGTTTTGGCACTCAACTCGCGTATTCCCGAGGTGACATTGGGGTAATCTATGCATAGGGGTTGATGCATGTTCTCGTCTTTGTTTCTCCGGTAGAAATCTTGGGTCACTCTTTGAGGTTCTTTGTGTTGGATTGAGTATTATGAATCTGAATTTGCTTTGGTGTTATTCTAGTACGAACTCTTGATAGATCGATCGGAAAGAATAACTTGGTGTTATTTTAGTACGAACTCTTGATAGATCGATCGGAAAGAATAACTTGGTGTTATTTTAGTACGAACTCTTGGATAGATCGATCAGAAATAATAGCTACAAACAATTTCTTCTTATGTTCTCCGCTAGATAAGAACTTTGGAGTGATTCTTCATCGCACATTGAGGGATTGTTATGTGATCCAATTAGATTAGCATTGCTGAGAGATTGCACTAGTGAAAGTACAGACCCTAGGCCTCATTTTCATGCATTGCAATACCATTTGTGCTCCGTTTTATCAATTGCTACCTTGCTGTTTTTTATTGTTACTATTACAAAAATCAATATCTACTATCGTTACTACACTCTTATTACTATCTCTTCGCCGAACTAGTGCATCTATACAATTTGCTATTGTATTTCGTGTGTTGGGGACATAGAAGACTCTTTGTTATTTGGTTGCAGGGTTGTTTGAGAGAGACCATCTTTATCCTATGCCTCCCACGGATTGATATACCATAGGTCATCCACTTGAGGGAAATTTGCTACTGTCCTACAAAACTCTGCGCTTGGAGGCCCAACACGAGTCTACAAGAACAAGTTGTGTAGTAGACATCAAGGTCTTTTCTGGCGCCGTTGCCGGGGAGGTGAGTGCTTGAAGGTATATCTTTAGATCTTGCAATTGAATATTTTAGTTTCTTATTTTATCACTAGTTTGGTTTATAAAAGAAAACTAAAAAAATGGAATTGAGGTGGTCTCATATTATTCATCTTTATAATGTCTTTTGTGAAAATGATGGAAAGGAAAATTGTGCTCAATTGATAGAAGAAGAATTCTATAAAATGTTTGACAAAAAATCTTTGAATGATGAGCATGATTGCAATGTTGTTGGTATGAATTCTTTGAATATCCATGATTCTAATGATATGCAAAGCAACAAGCTTGGGGATGCTATGTTTGATGAAGATGATATTTTTAGTCCCCCAAGTTTTGATGCGCAAATATGTTATAATGGTAGCATGCCTCCTATTTATGATGACTATATTGATGAAAGTGGGTTTGGAAGAGTGTCAACTCTAGGTACTAATGATCCCACTATTTTGGAGGGTGTTGAATCTTATTGTGATAATTATGAAAGTGGATTTGGAGAGGTCATGACTTTATTTAGTGATGAATCCACTATTTTGGAAGAGGTTTCAATTGATTATGACAACAAAGTTGCTATCTATGATGATTATGGTGATGACATATGTGCTATAAAGAATAATGATAACCATGAAACTTGTCATCATAATTTTAATGTTCAATTTGACTATGCCAATCAAGAATCCCATGATAGTTATTTTGTTGAGTTTGCTCCTACTACTATTCATGAGAATAAATTTGCATATGTGTAGAGTAATAAATTTTCTATGCTTGTGGATCATGAAAAGAATGATTTATGTGATAGTTATATTGTTGAATTCATTCATGATGCTACTGAAAATTATTATGAGAGAGGAACATATGCTTCTACATATTTCAATAATATCAAGTTTCCTCTCTATGTGTTGAAAATATTGAAGTTTTGCTTGTTTTGCCTGCCTATGCTAGTTGATTCTTGTTCCCATAAGTTGTTTGCTCACAAAATCCCTATGCATAGGAAGTGGGTTAGGCTTAAATGTGCTAGTCATATGCTTCATGATGCTCTCTTTGTGTTTCAATTCTTATCTTTTACGTGAGCATCATTTAAATCATGATGCCTAGCTAAAAAGGCATTAAAGAAAAATGCTTGTTGGGAGACAACCCAACACTTTTACCTACTGTTTTTGTGTGTTCACATGGTTAGGCTACTGTAGTGATCTTCTTTAATGCTTTTGTTTCAATAAAGTGCCAAGTAAAGCCTTTGGGATAGTGTGGATGATAGTTGACTTGATTCTGTGCAAAAACAGAAACTTTTACATCCAGTGCAGAAATTCCTGTCTTTTACTGGAACGTAGAAAAATTCTGAATTTTTTATAGTTGATGGGTATACAAATTTTCTACGTTTTCCTAATTTTTGAGAATTTCTGGAATGACATAAGTATGACCTTAATTCAGATTCTATGTACTATTCTGTTTTTGACAGATTCTGTTTTCAATGCATAATTTGCTTGTTTTCTAGTTTCTATGGCTTATATTGCTTAATACAAATTGTGAAAATTGTAGAGTACAGTAGGCATTGTGTGAGAACAATTATGAATCTTGTCTTTGACAGTACCAAAGTGAATGATTTGTCTTTATCATTCTAACCCATCTCACGAAGTTCCGTTAAGTTTTGTGTGATTGAAGTTTTCAAGTTTTGGGTGAGATATCGATATGAGGAGAATAAGGAGTGGCAAGACCGTAAGATTTGGGATTCCCAAGGAACACCCAAGGCAATATTCAAGGAATATCCAAGCAACTAAGCTTGGGGATGCCCCGGAAGGCATCCCCTCTTTCATCTTCAACATTATCAGTAACCTCACTTGGAGCTATATTTTCATTCATCACATGATATGAGTTTTGCTTGGAGAGTCATTTTATTTTATTAGGATTTGCTTGATTTTATTTAGAATAATTTTTTGAATCTTTTATTTCAATAAAAGTGGCAAGGATAGCCATCACCATGCTTATTTTGCAAATATATGAGTTGCTGTTTCAAAACAGAAAGTTTATTGCTGTTGCAATAATTATCCAGAAAAGTAAGAATGTGATAAAATATTGAAACTTTTTGCACAATAAGCTATGATAAATTTTCTACAGTGTGGAAATTTTCAGAATTTTTGGAGTTAGGTAAGTATGGGTACAATTGCACTCTTTACAGACTGTCCTGTTTAGACAGATTGCTGTTATGTTCGCCTTGTTTGCATATGTTTGCTTGTTTAATAATTCTATTTGAGGATAGGAGTATTAAATATGCAGAGGCATTTAGTATGCAATGTTTAATAATAATTTTAGCGATTTGCTACAGTAGAGAATGATAAGGTTTTGCATTGATTTATAGTAACTTATCTCACGAGTTCTTGTTGAGTTTTGTGTGGATGAAGTTTTTAAGAATTAGGGAAACCGTGATTTGAGAGGAATGAAGAAGACACAAGAGCTCAAGCTTTGGGATGCCCAAGGCGTGGCAATTTAATATTCCAAGAAGTCTCAAGCATCTAAGTTTGGGGATGCCCCGGTAGGCATCCCACCTTTCTTCATCAACAATTATCGGTTAGCCTCGGTTGAGCCTAAGTTTTTGCTTCTTCACATGATGTGTGCTATTCTTAGAATTTCATTTCATTTTATTTTTTGCTTGCTGTTTTAAGAAAATACTTAGATCTGAAACTTTTAAATAAGAGAGAGTCCTCACATAGCTACCTATTTACCTAACTACTCATTTGATCTTCACTTATATCGTTTTGGAGTAGTTTGTCATTTACTCTCATGCTTCACTTAGATTATTTTGAGAGTTGAAAATTTTGAAGAAATACTTATGCTCTCGTGCTTCACTTAAATTTATTTGAGAGCTTGTTAGTAGCAATGGTAATACATAAATTTAGTCCCAAAGTAATGGATATTCAAGAAGGATATAATAAAAACTTTCATGTAGATCACTGGATATGATAAGTTTGATTTCTTGCAATAGTTTTGCGATATGGAGATAATAATATGTGAGTTATGTTTTGAGTAATTATGCTTTAGTAAGAATATTGGTGTTAAGGTTTGTGATTCCCTATGCAAGCACAAAAGTTAATAATTATGCAATGAAATTACATCCTACTTGTGGCGCATTATTCGGTGTTAGTTATGCTCAATGCTCGTTTATGTGAATTTTTGTTTCTTGGTTGGTTGCTTCTCAATCTTTTTGCTAGCCTCCATTTGTACTAAGTGGGAATACTACTTGTGCATCCAAATTCTTAAACCCAAAGTTGTGCCAAATGAGTCCACCATACCTACATATGCGGTATTTCCATGACGTTCTAAGCAAATTTGTATGTGCCATCTCTAAATTTTCAAAATAATTTCCTTTTTGTGTGCTCGTACCGCTCATGAAGCGGCAGGGGGTGGCCAATATTTTCCATGCTAGATGTGTTATTCTCAAGATGAGTATTTATTCACTTGTCATTGCACGAGAGTACGACAAAGGTATTAGGGATGCCCAGTCCCGAAATGAAAAATGAATTTACTTTATGTTGTCAAATAATCAATTCCTTGGAAAGTGTTGGTATGGAGGGCACCCATGGATACGGCTAGCCATGGATCATGAAAGAATGGTGGAAAAAGGAATAAACTTTATTTTCTGTTTGGGAACCGCCTATGATATATCTAGCATGGAAAGTGTTGGGAATTACTCGGTCGTTTTCATTGACGGGAAAAGTATGCCTCTCAAAAAATTTATCTCTCAATTTAAGCTTTGAGCTCTGGCACCTCGACAAATCCCTACTTCCCCCTGCGAAGGGCCTATCTATTTACTTTATGCAATTTTTTTTATTTGAGTCTTCATCTTCTCTTATAAAGCACCAACTAAGGGGCACTATGATCGTACTTGAGCATTGGATGTAGCCAATATGCGAGTGTGTTTTGCGAATGGATCAATGATTGAGCATGATGGGCTAGGGATAACTTTCTTTTAGTGTTGATATTTTGAAAGACATGGTTGCTTGTTGATATGCTTGAGTATTGATGTCTTCATGTCAAGTTATAGACTGTTGCTTTGAATCATTCAAGTCCAAATGTCCATGCTACAAAAGAAAGAGTAGATGATGAATATGATAGGTAGCTTTCCACAACAAAAAATCCTTTTTCAATTGCTACTTTATCATAATAAGTTTTATGAGAAAGAGTTGCTGTTATGATGCTAGGAAAAGTGATTGAAATTATCATTGATCAAACTTATGCACTTTGCTAGCATTCACACTTCATAAATTATTTCTTTTATCATTTAGCTACTCGAGGACGAGTAGGAATTAAGCTTGGGGATGCTGATACGTCTCCAACGTATCTATAATTTATGAAGTATTCATGCCATGTGTACAACAATTTTACATGGTTTTGGTATGATTTGCATGGAACTAACCCGGACTGGCGCTGTTTTCAGCAAAACTACCGTGGTGTTGTTTTTTGTGCAGAAATGAAAGTTCTCCAAATGAGCTGAAACTTTTTGATGATTTTTTTGAACAAAAGAGACCCCTGAAGCTTCGTGGAAGGACCAGAAGGTGAAGGAGTAGGGCACAAGACACCGGGGCGCGGCAGGAGGCCCAGGCGTGCCCCGGTGGGTTGTGCTCACCTTGAGGCCCATCTTAGCGTGAAACCAACGCCAAAAATTCCTATAAAAAGAGAAACCATCAGAGGTAACCCTAGATCAGAAGTTCCGCCGCCACAAGCCTCTGTAGCCATGAAAAACCAATCTAGACCCCGTTCCGGCACCCTGCCGGAGGGGGAAATCATCACCGGTGGCCATCTTCATCATCCCGACGGCCACCATGATGAGGAGGGAGTAGTCCACCCTCAGGGCTGAGGGTTTGTACCAGTAACTATGTGTTTAATCTCTCTCTCTCTTGTGTTCTTGAGATGTCACAATCTTGATGTATCGCGGGCTTTGTTAATATAGTCAGATCATATGGTGTTTTCCCCTCTCTATCTTGTTGTGAATTGAGTTTTCCCTTTGAGATTTCATTTTATCGAATTGAATACTTTTATGGATATGAGAACACTTGATGTATGTCTTGCTATGAATACCCGTGGTGACAATGGGGTATCATATTGATTCACTTGATATGTGTTTTGGCACTCAACTCGCGGATTCCTGAGGTGACATTGGGGTAATCTATGCATAGGGGTTGATGCACGTTCTCGTCTTTGTTTCTCCGGTAGAAATCTTGGGGCACTCTTTGAGGTTCTTTGTGTTGGATTGAGTATTATGAATCTGAATTTGCTTTGGTGTTATTCTAGTACGAACTCTTGATAGATCGATCAGAAAGAATAACTTGGTGTTATTTTAGTACGAACTCTTGATAGATCGATCAGAAAGAATAACTTGATGTTATTTTAGTACGAACTCTTGGATAGATCGATCAGAATAATAGCTACAAATAATTTCTTCTTATGTTCTCTACTAGATAAGAACTTTGGAGTGATTCTTCATCGCACGTTGAGGGATTGTTATGTGATCCAATTAGATTAGCATTGTTGAGAGATTGCACTAGCGAAAGTACAGACCCTAGGCCTCATTTTCAAGCATTGCAATACCATTTGTGCTGTGTTTTATCAATTGCTACCTTGCTATTTTTTATTGTTACTATTACAAAAATCAATATCTACTATCGTTACTACACTCTTATCACCATCTCTTCACCGAACTAGTGCATCTATACAATTTTCTATTGTATTTGGTGTGTTGGGTACATAAAAGACTCTTTGTTATTTGGTTGCAGGGTTGTTTGAGAGAGACCATCTTCATCCTATGCCTCCCACGGATTGATAAACCTTAGGTCATCCACTTGAGGGATATTTGCTACTATCCTACAAAACTCGGCGCTTGGAGGCCCAACACGAGTCTACAAGAACAAGTTGTGTAGTAGACATCAGGCGCGTATCCCTATTTGCGGCGAATGCATGCGGGTTCCCATGATGGGGAACGGGTTTGAACCCGTTTACTGTTGTCACTGGCCCTTACAGTGGGTCGGCATCCGAGCCTATATGGGCTGCTGTTGTCTTCAGCCGCTAGGGCCACAGTGTACTCTTCGATTAGAAGTGAGCTTTCTATGTTGCCGTTGATAGTTATGACGCCCGAGACCAGGCATTTTCAACTTGAGGTACGCGTAGTGTGGAACGACATTGAATTTAGCGAACGCTGTTCGGCCGAGGAGTGCATGATAGCCACTGCGAAAAGGTGCAATATCGAAGATCAAGTCCTCGCTTCAGAAATTATCCGGAGATCTGAACACCACTTCGAGTGTCACGGTGCCCGTGCAGTGGGCCTCCACTCCCAGAATGACTCCCTTGAAGCTGGTGTTACTAGGTTTAATCCTTGATGGATCGATCCCCATTTTCTTCACTGTATCCTCGTATATCAAATTGAGGATGCTTCCTCCATCCATTAGGACTCTAGTGAGGTGGAATCCATCGATTATGTGGTCCAGCACTAGGGCTGCGAACCCTCCATGGCGTATACTGGTGGGATGATCCCTGCGATCGAACATGATCGGGCAGGCTAACCATGGATTGAACTTCGGCGCTACTAGCTCGATGGAGTATATGTCCCATAGCACTCGCTTCCTCTCCTTCTTCGGTATGTGGGTTGCGTAGATCATGATTACCGTCTTGACCTCAGAAGGGAAGGGTTTCTGGCCTCCACTATTTGGCCTGCGAGGCTCGTCATCATCCTCGCTTCTTGGGCTTTTGCCCGAGTCTTCGGCTGTGAGTTTGCCGGTCTGTTTGATCACCCAACAATTTCGGTTGGAGTGGTTGGCGGGCTTCTCATATGTGCCATGGATCTGGCAAAGCCTGTCCAGAATTGTGTCCAGCCTAGACGGTCCATCACTGTTGCCTTTAGGGGCTTTCTTACGGGTTTCGGAATCCGGCATTTACTGTCGTATCCTCACCCTCGTCGTCATTGTGGCGACGTTTATTCTTGCTGCGTCAGGGCTTTCCATTTCCGTCCCGAACCTCGGAGGTACCGGGTGTGTCTGGGTTGGTGTTCTTGCGAACAAGACAACTGTCTTCGCCCGCGCAAAAGCGGGTCATGAGGGAAGTAAGGGTTGCCATAGTTCTTGGTTTGTCCTGGCCGAGCTGCCGTACAAGCCATTCATCCTTGATACTATGCTTAAAGGCAGCCAAGGCTTTGGCATCCGGACAGTCAATGATCTGATTTTTCTTAGTCAGGAATAGATTCCAAAATTGTCGTGCAGATTCTCCGGGTTGTTGCGTGATGCGATTTAAGTCGTCAGCATCCAGAGGCCGAACATAGGTGCCCTGGAAGTTTGCTCGAAAAGCATCCTCAAGCTCTTCCCAGCAACCTATAGAGTCTTCAGGAAGGCTGTTCAGCCAGTGTCAAGCTGGGCCTTCAAGCTTGAGCGGTAAATATTTAATGGCGTGGAGGTCATCTCCTCACGCCATGTGGATGTGGAGGAAGAAATCCTCTATCCATACGACTGGATCTGTGGTTCCGTCGTATGATTCGATGTTCACAGGCTTGAAACCTTCTGGGAATTGGTGCTGCATTACCCTCTCTATGAAGCGCAGGGGGTGTGCGGTGCCCCGAATTCGGGCTACGTCGCGACGGAGGTCTTCGGCCCTCCTACTCTACTGCTGCTCCCGGACTCTATCGTTTCGGTTTAACCGATCGTAGTATCCTTCCCGGTATGCGGGCAGATCCTCTCTGGGTCCGTAGATGGACCTGGTACGGCCTCCACAAACATCTAGGTCATGGCGGAGGTCGTACTCATAAGTGGGCCGCACTTGATCCTTGCCGTGACGACGAGGTGGGGCAGCTGGATGTTCGGCCTCGTCAGCTTCCCTGTCCCGCCCTTTAGGGGGTCGGTCTGGCTGTTCGGCATTTGTATACATTGGGCGTGTTGGCTCTATAGCCTCATCGTCGAACTGGGGCAATAGCCTTCGTTTAGGATAACTCCTAGTTGGCTGATCGCGGTCGTACCCCTCTTCGGCAGCTAGGACTTTAGTCCATCGGTCGTTGAGGGTGTCCTGTTCAGCCTTGATTTTGCGTTTTTGCTTCTTTAGGCTGCGGGCGGTGACTAAAAGCCTCCGCTTGAACCGTTCTTGCTCCAGAGGGTCTTCAGGGACGATAAAATCATCCTCCCCGAGACTGGCCTCCTCTTCAGAGAGTGGGAGGTAGTTGCTATCCTCGAAGTCTTCGTGGCTTTCTGGATTGAGCGGGTCCTCCTGCCCCGTGGGGTCATCCTGATGATGCTCATTGGCTGCGTCACCGGCGAGGTCATCCGTATTATTTACGGTGCCGTTCTCCGCCGAGTCTACGTTGCTTGCATGGCTTCGACGTGGTTTTGATCGACGACGCTGTTTTCGGCATTTGGGAGGCTCATCTCTGGGCTTGCCTCGGTCCTGCTCAGGAGTGCCGTTGCTGTCCTTTGGGGTGTCCACCATGTAAATGTCGTAGGTGGATGTGGCCGACCAGCAGCCCGTGATGGGGGGACCGACCTCAGCATTAGCCGCAGTTACGTCCTCCTTGTCCATGTATTCGGCATTCTCCGAATTATAGTCTAACATATCAGTTAAATCATCGATAGTTGCTACCAAATGGGTGGTGGGTGGGGCGCAAAATTCCCTGTCGAACGCCTCGAAGGGTCGGTGATTGAAGGCGGAGGGCAGGTTCTCCTGGATAGTCATTTTCTGAATTCGGTCTAGCGCCTTGTTCAAAATATCGAGGGTTGCCGGACTTGAGTGCTCTAGGCCGGACTTTGTGGTGACGAAGCAGAGGTCGGTCTGTGACTCAACTGATCCTTGGTCCCGGGCGGACCTATCTTCAGGATTCGGGACCGAAACCTCGAGGGGCACCGGATTGTCCTCGAAAACTGAGGGTGTGCTTTGACCCTCCTGTGCACCTTCCATGCCAATGTTTGAGGTCGGGTCATTTTGGGCCGGGGGTGACCCCTGGCCGCTCTTCGCCGACTCAGGGTGTGGGCTCGAGGCCAGCAAGGTGTTGTGGGGGAGGAGCTCAGCCGAGATCGAATCTTGGCTTCTGGCCTCTGGTTCTGCCTCAAGGGCCGGGGATAAATCCTCCACCGATGTGAGTTCGGTTGACGGTGGGGTAAGGTCCCCTCTCCCAGGGAGTTCTTCCTGGCTCAAAGCCGTTTGGTGGACTGGGGCCGATTCACAGATCGGATCGGAGGTGTACGTCGGAGCAGGCGCGACAAGGCCTGCGGGGGTGGTGAATCCGGTGAAAACCAAATCCCCCCGCGCATCAGTAACGTACTCCAGGTTGCCGAATCGAATCCGGTGTTCGGGAGCGAAGTTGTCGACCTGGTCAAGATGGCCGGTCGAATCAGCGTGCAGTATGATGCTACCAAAAGCGAAGAGTTGTCTAGGGACGAAGAGATCCATGGAACTGATGTCCTCTCCAAGGACTAAGCGAGCCATCGATCCTTCCGGTGATCCAACAGCGGAACTCTCAATGAAAGCACCAATGTCGATGTCAAAACCGGCAGACCTCAGGGTAGGGGGTCCCGAGCTGTGGATCTAGGATTGATGGGTAACAAGGGACGACGAACACAGTGTTTACCCAGGTTCGGGCCCTCTCGAAGAGGTAATACCCTATGTCCTGCTTGATTGTATTGATTGTATAACGTGGTTTACAGAGTAGATCTACCTCGAGACTAGTATGAGCTAAACCCTAGGCTACAGGGGGGGTGAAGATAGCTCTCCCCCTAATGACTACAACCCTCGGTTTATATAGACACCGATAGGGTTAGGGTTACCGAAGATAGATTACAACAAGAGGGAAAGAGATCTCGTCCACCCTTGACTTGGAGGGCACACCACGGCTTCACCGGTCTCCGGTCACCACACGGCTCCACCTGTCTGGCCCATGCACAATGGGCCGTCGCCCCGAGGACCCCTTAGTCCATGACTCCCTCACCCTCCTCCAGCCGTCCCTGCCCCGGATGAAGGCCACATTGGGGACTATCCGTTGGAGTTCATCGTTCAGCTGCGTGGGCCTCCACGCAGTCGTCTTCGGCTCCCAACTCCCTTCTCGAGGGTGATGGAGGAGGAACAGCCTCCCGGACTGCGGCTGCACATGAGGGGCTGCTGCAACGGCAGTATACGGGCGAACGTGGAGTTCCCCGCCCCTCACATCATGCTTCTCCGGCATGGCTGGAAAACCATTGCTCGTGCCCATAGCTTGGCGGAGGGGCACGTTCTCCATTTTAAGATAATGGTGGCTAATTTGCTCTCCATCAAGGTCTTCGAGCGTTCGGGTGCTTGCTTAGGGTGCTGCGTGGAAAGCTCGACCGACGACGAAAGCTCCTCCTCGAGCGACAGTGATGAGGGATAGTGTCGGCGAAGTCGACGGCTCTGAGCAGGAGGACGGCGGCTAGAGCTCTAGCTAAGTGCGAGCCACACCGTCACCACCAGGAGGGCGGCGGCGGCACCATCATCTGCACCTGGGTCTTCTTCCCCGGCAGAGTGATTTGCTGGGGGTGCTGGGTGTGGATGCCTCCGCCTCCTCCAGTAGTCTTCCAGCTGGGTCCTCGGCAGGCCTCCTCGTGGGCTCCGGCTTCGTCCGCCCTACCAGTGCCCCTCCTGCCGCGTCCTGCTGGCCCTGGTGGCGGTGACCAGGGCATCGCCTAGCCGGTCTCTCCGTCCGTCATCTTCGCCCCCGCCCCTCTCGATCTTTTCAGGCTGCGTCCCGCGGGCCCTGACGGGGTCAGGCTGGGCTTTTGCCCAGGCACTCCTTTTGCCCTCTTTGTCTCCCACTGTAGCCCCTAAGAGGAGAGGGACAAGAAAGGGATTACGGCGCACTTATCTTTTTTTAATCTAAAATATGTAGGCATTTGCCAATCTTTAAATCTAAAATATGTAGCCCTTTATCCATGCTTGTACTCTGTATGATCTGTACTCATTTATGAGCATATTAATGAAAAAGAGAGCTTGCCGGGTACTTTTGTGCATGTGCTATGCCTATGCTGAGGAATGAACCCTCGATACTCCAAAGTAAACAGCGTTCCCCGGTAGCACATCTTGTCAGATCCCTCCCTTGCTACTACTACGGCTCAATGTTAGGGTAGGAGCGAGCATAGGAGCAGGCCCCTTGCCAGCTCTTCTCAACTGCCACTACAACCAACCCTCGATAAAAGGAACTCCGGATCAAGAGGGATAGGAGCGGCTAAGTTTCCTTACGCTCAAGTCTTCATACAGAAGTACATGCTGGATAGTGGAGTGGACTTAGCTGTGCTTTTGGTTCTTCTTATTATCCCCGGTAGTGATAGTTTGTTAGGAGTCGACGCGCTGGTTCTTCCTTTACTTTTCCTTTCAGAAAATTCGTCCGTGGTAGAAACTGCGAATCAAAGAAGCATAAGGGAGAAACCTGTAGTGTATAAGATCATTGCAAAGGATTAATCAGCTCATGTTTTGTCATAATCCCAACAAAAGTATATGCTTAAACTAGACATGCATGCAAGTTTTTAGGGTGCCAGCGCTTCTTTTTATTATCTTTGCACAGGGTCTACGCCTGGCTTTGTACCAAGGGTTACATGCACATCGGCAAGGCTTGTACAAAAGGTGGCTGCCGGGGCTGAGTCCGACAACCGCGCCTTACGGGTAGAACTTGCGAAGATTCTCGATATTCCATGAGTTTTGCACCTTGATGCCATCTTCGATCTCCAAACGGACTGTGCCAGGTCTAGTGACTCGTACTACCCGGTAAGGGCCTTCCCACTTTGGCATCAGCTTGTTGGAACCCTTGGCGGATTGAACACGCCTAAGGACAAGGTCACTTTCCTCAAGGCTCCGGGCATGGACCCTGCGGCTATGATAGCGGCGCAGGGCTTGCTGGTAGTGTGCAACACGCATAGCAGCCCAGAGACGATCTTCCTCAAGGAGCACGGCATCGTCATGCTGGTGCTGCTTTTGCTCTACTTCGTCGTAGGCAAGTACTCGAGGTGACCCGTAGATGAGTTCCATGGGGAGCATTGCTTCTACCCCATATACTAGGGAGAAGGGACTCTGGCCGGTAGCTCGATTTGGTATCGTACGGAGGGACCAAAGAACCACCGGCAGCTCATCGATCCAGCGTCTGCCGCACTTTTGCAATTTATCAAAAGTCCTTGTCTTGAGCCCACGCAGCACTTCAGCATTCATCCTCTCAGCTTGTCCATTGCTCCTGGGATGAGCAACAGAGGCAAATGAAATCTTGCTTCTGAGGGTCTGAACATATTGCATGAAGGCGCGACTTGTGAATTGGGTGCCGTTGTTAGTGATCACTCTGGCAGGCACTCCAAAACGGCACACCAATCCTTTCAAGAATTTGATAGCTGACTGTGCGGTCACCTTCCTCACAGGCTCCACCTCCAGCCACTTTGTAAACTTGTCGATTGCAACGTACAAGAATTCAAAGCCCCCAGTAGCACGGGGGAAGGGGCCCAAGATGTCAAGCCCTAGGACCAAAAATGGCCATGATAAGGGAATTGTTTGGAGAGCTTGAGCTGGTTGATGGATGTTCTTGGAGTGGAACTGGCAGGCTTCACATCTGTTGACTAGCTCGATCGCATCTTGGAGGGACGTGGGCCAGTAGAAACCTTGCCGGAAAGCTTTCCCGATCAAGGCCCTTGATCAAATATGGGAGCCGCACACGCCTTTGTGTATTTCGGCCAACAATTCCTGCCCCTCTTCCCGGCAAATGCACTTCAATTTCACACCGGTGGGCCTTCTTCTGTATAATGTGTCATCGACAAACTGATACATACTGGCCCTCCGGGCTACTCTTTTGGTTTCTTCTTGCTCTTCGGGAAGCTCTCCTGTTTGGAGATATTGGACTATCTGCCGTGCCCAAGTTGGAGCCCGAGGCTCGGAAACAAGGGCAAACGGCACCTCCTCGTTAGTGGGAGTGCATATCTCGACCGCAAGAACTTGCGGTTCGGCGGGAGGGTGCTGCTCACCAAGCGAGGTGGAGTTACTCCTGGCAGCTTCTCTACCGGGGACCTGTGGGAGCCCTGCCGGGAAATGCATGCCGGAGACCAACTTCCTCCTTTTCCTGGCTATTGTCATCGGGGATACTGAGGGTTGAGTTAGGTGGAGAACAAAAGTCCATGGTTCCACAGGAAGCTTTTGTGCGGCACACTTTGAAAGATGATCAGCAATGCTATTTTCCGATCGTGGTACGTGTTCTGTTTGCAATCCATCAAAATGCTCCTCTAGCTTCCTCACTTCCTCAACATACGCTTCCATCAACGGGCTTTGGTAATCTTTGTTTACTTGTCTTACTATGAGCTGCGAGTCTCCGCGGATGATCAACTTCTTGATTCCCAATTCTATTGCAATTCTGAGCCCGACAAGGAGCCCCTTATATTCTGCAGTGTTATTGGTAGCTTCCTCCCGGGGGAAGTGCATTTGGACCACATACTTGAGGTGTTCTCCAGTGGGCGCAACAAGAAGCACGCCAGCTCCTGCGCCTTGTAATGAGAAGGCCCCGTCAAAATACATGATCCATTCCTGAGGCACCTCCCTACTGGGGATAACTGCTTCTGGTGTCTCTTCATCTGGAGTAGGCATCCATTCTGCAATTAACTCTGCCAATGCCCTGCTCTGAATGATTGAGGAACTCTCATACCCCAGACCAAAACTTGATAACTCTAGTGCCCATTCAACTATCCTGTCTGTAGCTTCGGGTTTCTCAGTATGTGCTGGAGTGGAAAACGAGTGACAACTGTGATCTCGTGGGCTTGGAAGTAGTGATGCAGCTCCCTTGAGGCCATGATAAGGCCAAAGATTAGCTTCTGCACTCTAGAGTACCTCGACCTAGCCCCCTGCAATAGGGAGTTGACAGAGTACACTAGTCGCTGCACCACTTTCTTCTTTGTCGTGACTTCAGAACTGACCTTGCTAACCTGCTCTTCCTCAACTTGGTCTGTGTCCAACCTTGCCGCGACCGGTTCAGATTCCTTTCCCAGGAGGACCGTAGCTGTGGCTGCTTCTTCGTCTACTTCCCACTGCGCCACTAGTGCTGCACTAACCACTTGATCAGTCGCCGCTAGGTATAGCAGCAACGGCTCTTGTGGTTTAGGAGCAACCAGAGTGGGGGCAGAGGAAAGATAGGCTTTCAAGTCTCGCAGCGCTGCTTCAGCCTCCGGGGTCCACTTCATTGGCCCTGCATTCTTCAAGATCTTGAAGAACGGCAGGACACGCTCGGCAGACTTGGAAATGAACCTACTCAGCGCGGCAACACATCCAGTTAAACGCCTCACGTCCTTGACGGTCTTGGGTGCTTGTATCTGCTCGATTGCTTGGATCTTGTCGGGGTTGGCCTTTATCCCTCGGTGAGACACATAGAAGCCAAGTAGCTTGGCGGAGGGAACGCCAAACACACATTTCTCAGGGTTTAACTTGAAATTGATCTTGCGCAGGTTTGCAAAGGTTTCTTCCAAATCCTGAATGAGCGTTGATCTGTCCTTGGTCTTGACCACTATATCATCCACGTAAGCTTCTATATTCCTGTGCAGCTGAGGCTCAAACCCAATTTACACTGCCCTTGCAAAAGTGGATCCAGTGCTCTTTAACCCGAAGGGCATCTGTACAAAGCAGTACGTGCCACATGGGTGTCGTGGTGGAACACGATCACCTATTGGGCTATGAGCCACTTTGTGGTTCGGCAGGGGGGAGTTCACATTACACAAAGAGCGAAGGCCATGGAACAGCACGACAGAGGTGACACAAGTGGTTTTTACCCAGGTTCGGGCCGCCGTGAGGCGTAAAACCCTACTCCTGCTTGGGTGGATTGATGGAAGGACAATGGTGAACGCGCAGCTCTCGAGCCTAGCAAGGTCGCCTCGGGAGCAGCAGTTATGTGCGTAAGAGTACACGAGGGTCTGAATCCTTTCTAAGAATGCCATGGCCCTCCTTTTATAGGCTAAGGGGTTACCACAATGGCAAAACAGTCATTATCCAGTGATTAGATAGCAAATAGTGCTATCATACCTAATTCTGGCAGTTAGGACAAAGTGCATTAAATGCACTGCTAGGTGTCAGGCTGTGGATGCAGCCCGGCAGGCCTGCCGCGCCGCTTAGTCATCTTCCACCTATCTGCTTGACACGCCTCTGGACGGGTGTCATACGGAGGTGATCTTCCTTCCAAATGGCTGCCACGTGGCAAATGACAGCCACTTAATCATCAGGAGGCTCGACACTGCACCGATAGGAGACTTGCATTGCGATGCGGTGGTGCAGTGGAGTCTTGGCGGGGATGTAGGCCGCCAGTGGCCCCGGAAAGCCTGCCGGGGAAATCTTGGGACTTGTCTTCGGGGCGGCCTCGACCTGACCAGGCTTGCCTGCCCGGTAAGGGAGGCTTTTCCTTGGTGATATTTTGTTCTCTTGGCTTGTCTTGGTCTTCTTCATCTGCCCTTCGATTCCTCAAAGAGCTATCTCTCTGGCTTGGTTTTGTCTTGAATGCTTGGTGCTGTTTGCTTCCTTGCTTTCGTTCATGTGTACAGTTCGGGCAACACACATGAAAGTTTTTTGCACCGACAGGAGCCCCCGGGCCTGGTCCAAACATGCTGCCGAGCATCATTGGGGTAGGCCCTATCAGGTATACAGGCAGGACACTTGTGACGATATTCTCTTCTTTCTTAATATTTCCCTTGCTTCTTCATTAACCTGTGGTTGGGCCAGTTTCCAGTTTTCCCACGCGTCATGTAAGACATCGTGGGGTGAGATTTATGCCACGATCTGTGGGCCACCCACGTCCCACGTTCACGGGGTGGTAAGTGCCATACCACTAGTTTCCCTGCCCCTGCCGTTTCCGCGACATATGCCGCATGCATTGCGTAGGGTTGGTGGCGGACGCAGAGGGCACGAGGATGAGCGCCATGGCAAAAAGCCAGGCGCCACGGATAGGCGTAGGAGGTCGGTCTTGATTCTGGGTGCCATTGATGATGCAGAGGAGTTGGATTGGTGGAGCGGGGTGGTTGCCTCCTGAGTGAGGAGCCAGCCCCCAGCTCCGCTCGCCCATAAAAGGGGATGTGGGCGAGGTGTTTACTCACACACTTCCCTTCCTTCTTCCTTCTGGCATCTTCTCTTCATCATGGCAAGGGGGAGAGGCCGTGGTGGTGTTCCGGCAGTGGCGACAAGGGCTTCTGCTCGACAATGCCTCCCTCCTCCTGTTGGGGACACGGGGGCGGAGCCCACCACGAGAGGAGGCGGGAGAGGACGCGGACGCGGTCATTGTGGCGCTCAGGGTCGAGGAGGACAGGGTGGTGCCTTAATTGCCCCTCCTCCGGCCGTTCAAGACCCGAACGAGGGCCACGTCAGGGACCAACCGCTGGAATTCATCGTCAAACTACGCGGGCCCCCGCGCAGCTGTCTTCGGCTTCCAACCCCATTTGCAAGGATGATGGAGGTCGAGCAACCGCCGGGGTTGAGGCTGCACATGAGGGGCTGCTATAATGGCAGCACGCGGGCGGACATAGAGTTCCCTCCACCCCATGTCATGCTTCTCCGGCGAGGCTGGAAACCTTCGCTCATGCCCATAGCTTTACGGCATAGCACGTCCTCCATTTCAAGTTAATGGACGCCACCTTGCTCTCCGTCAAGGTCTTCGGGCGTTCGGGTGCTTGCTTAGGGTGCTGCGTGAAGAGCTCGACCGATGACGAAAGCTCCTCCTCGAGAGGCAGCGACGGGGAGGACAGTGATGATGATGACGGCGGTAACGATGGGCAGGATGACGGCTCCGACTCTGGCTGAACACCAGCCACACCGTCACTGTCTGTGGGAGGCCGGTGGCACCACCATCTACACCTGCATCTTCCCCCCGGCAAGGCGATTTGCCGGGGTGTTGGGTGTGGATGGCGTCTCCGCCTCCTCCAGCTGTCTTCCAGCTGGACCCCGGCAGGCTTCCTCGTGGACTCCGGCTTCGTCTTTCCTGCCGGTGTCCACGCTGCCGCACCCTGCTGGCCCTGGTGGCGGTGACCAGGGCATCGCCTAGCTGCTCTCCCCACCTATCACCTTCGTCCGCACCCTCTCGATCTTGTCAGGCTGCGTCCTACGAGCCTTGACGGGGTCAGGCAGGGCTTCTGCCCAGGCACTCCTTTTGTCCTCTTCACCTCCCACCATTGTTCCTAGGAGGAGAGGGACAAGAAAGGGATTACGGGGCACTTATCTTTTTTCAATCTAAAATATGTAGGCATTTGCCAAATTTTAGTCTCAAATATGTAATTTCTTTTATCCATGTTTGTGCCCTGCAAGAGTTGTACTTGTTTATCTGTATATTAATGAAAAATACAAGCTTTGCCGGGTACTTGTGCATGTGTTTTATCCATGCAAAGGGGGTACGCCTCTATACTTTTAGGTAAACAAGTTTTTCCCGGCAAACTATCTTGCCGGTGCCCTCCATTGTTGCCTCCTGCCGTGGCTCGAAACCACGGAAGGGAACCGGCTCCTTGTCGATCCTTCTCTGCCAAATGCCACTACAACCATCTTGACTGAAGCAACGTTCGGGTCAAAGGATGGGAGCACAAAGGCTTTGAAGGTGACAAGGTTTCTCTATGCACAAGCTTTCTTTTTACAGAGACACGTATGGATAAAAGGAACCTTATCTGTTTAGCTTGTCAAGGATCGATACGTAGGCTCGTTTCCATTTCTTCTTTTCGGGATCGAGTTTGTGACAAGAACCCTGCAGTTAGTGCAGAGGAAAACATAGCTACGTATGATCTCACCTAAATGATCATGGCAAGTTTATGTTAAGCTATGCATGCATGCAAGTTGTTTTTAGGGCGCCAGCGCTTCGTTTTATTGTCTGTGCTTAGGGTCTGCGCCTGGCTTTGTACAAAGGGTTACATGCGCATCGGCAAGGCTTGTACAAAAGGGTGGCTGCCGGGCAGGGCCCGACAGCCATGCCTTATGGGTAGAACTTACGAAGATGCTCAATGTTCCATGAGTTTTGCAATTGAATGCCATCTTCGGTCTCCAGACAGACTGCGCCAGTCCTGGTGACTCGTACTACCCGGTAAGGGCCCTCCCACTTTGGTGTCAACTTGTTTGTACCCTTGGCGGACTGAACACACCTAAGGACAAGGTCGCCTTTCTCAAGGCTCCGGGCATGAACCCTGCGGCTGTGATAGCGTCGTAGGGCTTGCGGATAGCGTGCAGCACGTGTAGCAGCCCGGAGACAGTTCTCCTCAAGGAGCACGGCATCATCATGCCGGTGCTGCTCTTGCGCTACTTCATCATAGGCAAATACTCGAGGTGACCCGTATATGAGTTCCGTGGGGATCGCTGCTTCTGCCCCATAGACAAGGGAGAAGGGAGTCTGGCCGATAGCTCGATTTGGTGTCGTACGGAGGGACCAAAGAACCACCGGCAGCTCATCGATCTAGCGTCTGCCGCACTTCTGCAGCTTGTCAAAAGTCCTTGTCTTGAGCCCATGTAGCACTTCAGCGTTCATCCTTTCAGCTTGTCCATTGCTCTTGGGATGAGCAACAGAGGCGAATGAAACCTTGCTTCGGAGGATTTGAACATATTGCATGAAGGCGCGGCTTGTGAACTGGGTGCCGTTGTCAGTGATGATTCTGGCGGGTACTCCGAAACGGCACACCAATCCCTTTAAGAACTTGATAGCTGATTGTGCAATCACCTTCCGCACAGGCTCCACCTCCGGCCACTTTGTAAACTTGTTGATTGCGACATACATGAATTCAAAGCCCCCGGTAGTGCGGGGGAAGGGCCCAAGATGTCGAGCCCCCAGACCGAAAATGGCCATGACAAAGGGATCGTCTAGAGAGCTTGAGCAGGTTGATGAATGTTCTTGGAGTGGAACTGGCAGGCTTCACACTGGGTGACTAGCTCGATCGCATCTTGGAGGGCCGTGGGCCAGTAGAAACCTTGCTGGAAAGCTTTTCCGACCAAGGCTCTTGATCCAATATGAGAGCTGCACGTGCCTTTGTGTATCTCTGCCAGCAGTTCCTTCCCCTCTTCTCGGCAAATGCACTTCAATTTCACACCGTTGGGCCTCTTTCTGTATAACGTGTCATCAACAAACTGATACATACTGGCCCTCTGGGTTATTCTTTCAGCTTCTTCTTGCTCTTCGGGAAGTTCTCCAGTTTGGAGGTAGTGAACTATGTGCCGTGCCCAAGTCAGAGCCTGAGGCTCGGCAACAAGGACAAACGGCACCTCCTCGTTCATGGGAGCACATATCTCAACCGCAAGAACTTGTAGTTCGGTGGGAGGGTGCTGCTCACCAGGCAAAGTGGAGTTGTTCCCGGAAACCTCTCTACTGGGGGCTTTAGGAAGCTCTGCCGGGAGATGCTTGCCAGAGTCCAATTTCCTCCTTTTTATGACCATCGCTGTCAGGGATACGGAGGGTTGAGTCAGGTGGAGAACAAAGGTCCCTGGTTCGATAGAGAGCTTCTGTGCGGCGCATTTTGACAGATGATCAGCGATGCTGTTTTCCGCACGTGGTATGTTCTCTTTTTGCAATCCATCAAAGCGCTCCTCCAGCTTCCTCACTTCCTCCACATATGCCTCCATTAATGGGCTCTAGTGTCGGGGTACACAAACAGGGGTGTATGTTTCCCCTGACTTGCGCACGGACGGCAGGCCTCCACCACAACAGCACCAAGCATCCAAGACAAGGCCAGGCTGAAGATATAGCTCTTTGAGAAGTCAAAGGGCGGATCAAGAAGACCAAGACAAACCAAAGAAGCAAGATCTCACCAAGGGGAAACCTCCCTTGCCCGACAGACGAGCCTGGTTAGGTCGAGGTCGTCCCAGAGACAAGTCTCAAGACTCCCCCGGCAGGCTTGCCGGGGACGCCGAGGGTGGATTACCCCACCAAGGCTCCACCGCTCCACCTCATAGCAACGCAAGTCACCTATCGGTGCGGTGTCAAGCCCCCAAGTGATTATGTGGCCGTATTTGGTACGTGGCAGGCCATTTATGAGGAAGAACACCCCTAAATGACACCCGTCCAGGAGATGTGTCATGCAGGCAGGCGAAGAGGTGGCTGAATGGCACGGCAAGGCTTGCCGGGCTACACCCATGATGTGACACTAAGCGGTGCATTTAATGTGCCTTGTCCTGTCTACAGAGTTAGGTATGATAGCACTGTTTGCTATCCAATCAGTACGTAATGACTGATTTGCCATTGTGGTGACCCCTTGACCTATAAAAGGAGGGCCGAGGCAACCTTAGAAAGGATTCGGACCCCTGTATGCTCATACGCGCGTAGCTGCTCTCGTCCCAAGGCAACCTTGCCGGGCTAGAGCACTGCTTCTCCACCTCGGTCCATTCATCAATCCACCAAAGCAGGATTAGGGTTTTATGCCTCGCGGCGGCCCGAACCTGGGTAAAAACTGCCCGTGTCATCACCGCCGCGCCACCCTATGGCCTCCGCTCTTTGTGCAGTGCACCCTTCCCCCTTTCCGAACCACAAGGGGCCAATGACCCCACAGGTGGCCGTGTTGAACCACGACATCTTTGGCGTGCCAGGTAGGGGGAGAAGCGCTTGTGCGAACCTGAGGTCATAAGCGGCGCGTTCATTTTCATCGTTGTCTTGTTCATTGACGACGTCCTTTGGCGCGCCAGCGCCTTAGAGAAAGTCCGACACAACAGTTCAGAAAGGAAGCGACATCACTCCTTCGCTCGTCCTGTCCAGCTTCCGTTATCCACCTCCCCCGCAGCTGCAGCAGCAGCGGAAGCGAGGGATGACGATGGCGCGGCGGCTCCCAACAGCCCGGCCGCTGTGGTCGCCACGCGAGCCCGGTATGGGAGAAGGAGCGAGGTGATGAGGTACATGGTTTCTCCCCCTGCCACTTTTACCTGGCGACGATTGAGCCACACAGGATTTTTAGCGTCCACAACGTCGATGAGCCCACGCGAAACTCGGTTCAGCATTTACCCTGCTAAAGGAAAATCCTGAGTGGAGCGCCGGTGCGAATCTGTTGCTTGACGCCCCGACAAGCATGCTCTGGCAAGGCCGTCCGCGTTAGCGTGACTTTTGCACCAGCGCCGTAAGATCGTCAAAAGGTGTAAAGAGGAAAGGAGAGAAACCGGCCTCATCTTGCGTCTTGCTTCGCTACCCGCGAGAGATCTGTGGTCCCCTCCGGCCCTTGCCAGGGATCCGTAAGTAACAAATGATGCGCCATTTTCCCAAGGCACGTGGGCATGACAAACGACCACGGTCAGAGAAGGAGATGAGCATAAACAAAAGCTAAGTTAACACGTCCTTTGACTTTCTCTCCGGAGTTTGCATTTGCTTATCCCTCGGACAATCAATGTTTTTTTTCGTATGGTCAATCCTTTTGTGTGATGGCACCTTAACGGATTTGCCTGCACCTCGGCTTTGTTCCGAGCCTGCTCATGAAGCGGGTGGCTGCATCAGGGGCTCCTGAAGGAAAAACCTGCCGGGACATACCTTCGCCAGCTGAATGCTAAGGACCCGCTCCTCACAGCAATCGCGGCAGTATAATACCGGCAGGCAGCCAAAGCACATACAAAGAAGCTGGCTATACGAACATCCATGGATTAAACGCGAGAGGGATAGCAAGCATCCAGAATTGATTAATACACCTGTTTAGCGCAAGCAAAAGTAGTACTAGATCTAAACACGAGACATGCATGATGTTTTGTTACAGGGCGATACGCCAATGTGAATAGTTCGGAGCCACGCTTGGCGATCTTATTAAGCCCTAGGACATCGAGGACCTTCTTGGCGAAGGGAGCGGCCTTCATCTCGGCCACAGACACATCAGCGCCTGCCGGGAGCCTCCTGAAGCCATCGGCAAGATTGAGTTCGGGGTGGCGGTAGGCGAGGTTGCTCAAGACCATGAAGAGGGCGTTGCGGGCAAGCTTTCGGGACTCGCTTGCGAAGAAAGCGTCTCTTCCTTCTGCATGAGTCTTCAACCCGTCAATCAACTCGCTGAAGAAGAGCCCTAACTTGACGCTTGGGACCTCATGCCGGCCAACCAAGAAGACTGGCCCCTCCATGCCCATCATTGCAACCTGGGCAGAGAGGCGCTTAGCGATGTCGACCAGGCTTTTGATCCAAAGGTCAACCTGCTCGGATTGGTTCGCCAGCTTGTCCTCTGCATCCTTCTGCAGGAGTCTCGTGTTGTCCAGATCCTTCATCAGCTGCTTTTCACGGACCACGCCAGACTCGATCGAGCTCTCCAGGGTACCTACCCTAGCCTTCATGTCTTCAATAGTGCCGTTGGCAGTCTCAAGGTCTTGGCTCTTGGAGGAAAGCTACGATTGCACCTCCTTCAGAAGGATCTCTGCTTTCTGCACCTCCTCCTTGAGGGTCACGACTTCCTTGGTGCTCTCGGCAAGCTCTTCTTTTAGTTTGGCCACCTGCTGGTCAAGATCAGCGTTAGCAATAGATGCAGCGACAAGGTCATCGGCAATCTTCTTCAGTTGGGCGGCATAGTCAGCAGTAAGAGCATCCAGGGCTGCCTTGTGCTTGTCCTCCTACTCCTTGGTATGTTGCTAGATGAGGGCTTCCAGTTCATCATCTTTGACGTGGAGGGTGGCCTCAAGGTTCTCCTCCCGAGAAGAGATGCTCTGCTCCTTGGCGTCAAGAAGAGTTGTGCGTTCCGCCAGGCGAGCTTGTCGGGCGGCGACATCCTCTTTCGCCATGGAGATCGTCTCCTGTTGCCGCAAGAGGACTTGGAACTGCCTGCTGTGCCACTCGCACAGCTCATTACTCTTGTCCCTCAGCTTCTGGCCCACGTTGTTGGCGGAACTGCGTTGCTCCTTGAGTACCTACCATTTTTGGCCATACCGGTTCTGCATTTCCTGGATGCCCGTTGCCATGGACTCCAGGAAGGATAGGTCCATGGCTGCGTCAGCTGGGTCGTCGGCTCCTCCAACCTGCCGAGACAATGGCTCCACGATGCGTTAGATCTCCTCATCGAGCTCTGCGCTCTCCATTGCCAAGGAACCAGGGGCTCCAAAGCCGGGCTGGGCAAGCACCAACACCAATTGGCTCAAAGATGACTGCGGGGTCCCAGCCGAAGTACCAAACGAGGGGAGGGGGCTCATGGTTCAAAGAGGAGTTTTCTCTTCAATCACCACCCCAGATCTTAGTGCACTGCCGGGGGCTTTCTCTGCCTCCTCTGGGGGCTCCTGGATATCCCCGGTAGCGTGTTCTTCCGCAGCAGAAATCCTGGCGGCCTCCTCAGCAACCACTTTTCCAATACCTGCCGCTTATTCCAGCAAGTCAGGCTCTTCGGCCGATGGAACTGTGGACAGGGACAATGAGCAGTGATAAGGGTGCAAAGAACTTGGGGGTTCAGAAGTTTGAAGCAAAATGCCGAAAGCAACAGAAGACAGAAGGGTAAGCGAATTACCGGGAGTTGTTTGCCGTGAAAGGGTTTCGGTCTTCCTGGTAGTATCAGTTGAGGGGTACACAAATAGGGGTGTATGTTTCCCCTGACTTGTGCAAGGATGGCAGGCCTCCACCACAACAGCACCAAGCATCCAAGACAAGGCCAGGCTGAAGATATAGCTCTTTGAGAAGTCAAAGGGCGGATCAAGAAGACCAAGACAAACCAAAGAAGCAAGATCTCACCAAGGGGAAACCTCCCTTGCCCGGCAGGCAAGCCTGGTTAGGTCGAGGTCGTCCCAGAGACAAGTCTCAAGACTCCCCTAGCAGGCTTGCCGGGGATGGATTACCCCGCCAAGACTCCACCGCTCCACCTCACAGCAACACAAGTCACCTATCGGTGCGGTGTCGAGCCCCCAAGTTGTTATGTGGCCATATTTGGTACATGGCACTCCATTTCTGAGGAAGAACACCCCTAAATGACACTCGTCCAGGAGACGTGTCACGCAGGCAGGCGAAGAGGTGGCTGAATGGCACGACAAGGCTTGCCAGGCTACACCCATGATGTGACACTAAGCGGTGCATTTAATGCGCCTTGTCCTTTCTGCAGAGTTTGGTATGATAGCACTATTTGCTATCCAATCAGTATGTAATGACTGATTTGCCATTGTGGTGCCCCCTTGACCTATAAAAGGAAGGCCAGGGCAAACTTAGAAAGGATTCGGACCCCTGTACGCTCATACGCGCGTAGCTGCTCTCGTACCAAGGTGACCTTGCCGGGCTAGAGTGCTGCATCTCCACCCCGGTCCATTCATCAATCCACCAAAGCAGGAGGAGGGTTTTATGCCTCGCGGCGGCCGGAACCTGGGTAAAAACTGCCCGTGTCATCACCGCCGCGCCGCCCTATGGCGTCCACTCTTTGTGCAGTGCGCCCTTCCCCCTTGCCGAACCACAAGGGCCGATGGCCCCATAGGTGGCCGTGTTGAACCACGACTTCTGGTAATCCTTGTTGACTTGTCTCACTACAAGCTGCGAGTCTCCTCGAATGATCAACTTCTTGATTCCCAATTCGGTTGTGATTTTTTGCCCGGCAAGGAGCCCTTCATACTCTGTAGTGTTGTAGGTGGCCTTATCCCGGGGGAAATGCATTTGGATCACATATTTGAGATGTTCTCCAGTGGGCGCCATGAGGCGCACGCCAGCCCCCACGCCTTGTAGTGAGAAGGCACCATCAAAATACATTATCCATTCTTGGGGCGCCTCCTTGCCGAGGATAATTGTTTCTGGTGTCTCTTCATCTGGAGTGGGCGTCCATTCTGTAATGAACTCCGCCAGTGCTCTGCTATGAATGGTTGAGGTACTCTCATACTTCAGACCAAAGCTTGACAACTCAATGCCCATTCAACTATTCAGCTGGTAGCCTCAGGGTTCCTCAGTATGCGTTGCAAAGGAAAACGGGTGACAACCATGATCTCATGGCTTGGAAGTAGTGGCGCAGTTTCCTTGAGGCCATGATGAGATCAAATATCAACTTTTGCACTCCAGAGTACCTTGATCTAGCCCCCTGGAACAGGGAGCTGACAAAGTAGACCGGCCGCTACACCACCTTCTTCTTTGCCGTGGTCTTGGGATTGTCTCTGTTATCCTGCTCTTTTTTTCCTGATCTCCACCAGACCGTGCCGGGATAGGTTCACTTCCTTCTCCGGAGAGGACATTAGCTGCGGCTGCTCCTTCATCTACTTCCCGCTGCGCCACCAGCGCTGCACTAACCATTTGATTGGTTGCCACTAAGTATAGCAGCAACGGCTCTTGTGGTTTAGGAGCGACCAAGGTGGGAGCAGAGGAAAGATAGGATTTTAAGTCTAGCAGCGCTGCTTCTGCTTTCAGGGTCCACTTCATTGGCCCTGCCTTCTTCAAAATTTTGAAAAATGGCAAGGCGTACTCGGCAGACTTGGAAATGAACCTACTTAGCGCGGCAACACATCCAGTTAAACGCCTCATGTCCTTGACTGTTCTGGGTGCTTGAATCTGCTCTATCGCCTTGATCTTGTTGGGGCTGGCCTCTATCCCCCGGTGAGACACAAACAAGCCGAGTAGCTTGCCGGAGGGAACGCCAAACACACAGTTCTCAGGGTTCAACTTCAAGTTGATCTTGAGCAGATTTGCAAAGGTCTCTTCCAAGTCCTGAATGAGTGTGGTTTTATCCTTGGTTTTGACCACTATATCATCCATGTAAGCTTCAATATTCCTATGCAGCTATGGCTCAAACCCAATTTGCACTGCTCCTGCAAAGGTGGATCCAGCACTCTTTAACCCAAAGGGCATCCGCACGAAGCAGTACGTGCCACACGGGGTTATGAACGCGGTCTTCTCCTCATCTTCCTTGGACATTAATATCTAATGGTACCTAGAGTATGCATCCAAGAAGGAAAGCAGATCACACCCGGAAGTGGAATCTACGATCTGGTCGATGCACGGCAAGGGGAATGGGTCCTTTGGGCATGCTTTATTCAGGTCTGTGAAGTCTATGCAAAGCCTCGATTTCCCATTCGGCTTGCGCACCACCACTAGGTTCGCCAACCATGTTGGGTGCAACACTCCTTTGACCAAACCAGCTGCTTCAAGTTTCTTGATCTCCTCGGCAATGAACTGTTGCCACTCTAAAGCTTGCTTTCTGACCTTCTGCTTGACGAGCCGGGCATGAGGGCAGACATCTAGGTGGTCCTCGATTACCTCCCTGGGAACGTCGGGGATGTCAAATGGTTGCTAGGCAAATACATCTACATTCGCCCATAGGAAGGCAACGAGCGCGCTTTCCTATTTGTCATCAAGGGTGGAGCTGATGGTGAACGTACCATCAGTGCCATCCAGCCATGTCGGGACCTTCTTCACAGTAGGTGAGGCAACCTTGGGCTTCTTGCTAGTGGAGCACTCCGGCAAATCATCGTCGGGTGCAGCACACTACGGACAGGTGCGCTTCCCGGATTCCTTGCCGGCATCTCTGCTAGCTTTCTTCCCTTTCTTGTTTTCCTTGGTGGGAGCTGCAGCTTCTGTGGTCTTGGCAGCAACCGCATCCCGGTACATCTTATCTACGCAGATGATTGCATCTTTCTTATCCGATGGGATTGAAATGACGCCCATTGGCCCTAGCATTTTCAGTGTATTGTAGGCATAGTGAGATGCCGCCATGAATTTTGCCGGGGCTGGACGACCAAGGATCCCATTGTACGGCAACGGGAGCTCGACCATGTCGAACACCACTTTCTCAGTCCGGTAGTTCAGTTCTCCTCCAAACGTCACCGGCAGCGTAATCTTCCCCTTGGGACGACTCCTTCCGGGGTTGATTCCTTGAAACGTGCTAGTAACCTTGAGCTCTTCATTTGATATTTGTAATTTGCTGAGTACCTTGGGGGAAATCAGATTCAACCCTGCCCCACCGTCAACCAACATCTTCGTGACCTTGAGGTTGCGGATCATTGGTGAAACAAACAACGGCAAGCACCCTACCGCGGTGGTGCGGTCGGGGTGATCCTCTTCGTCAAAGATGATGGGCGTGCGGGACCATTTGAGTGGTTTTCGGGAATCTGCCGCAGGCTTCACGACATTGACCTCACGTACCCATTGTATGAACTGGCGGTGAGAGGAGTGCAAAGTTGCGCCTCCGTCAACACACAGGGCCTCAGTTGCCTTCAGGAACTCTTGCTCACTGGTTTCCTCATCATCCCCTTCATCAGTTTCATCGTCATCTTCTTTCTTCTCACGGCCTTTGGCAGGCCTCTCTTGTTGCTGGGGCGCCTTGCAGCGGCGACCTCCTTGGTTGCCTCGGCCCTTCCCGCCAGCACCTTCTTGATCTCTCTCCTTGTCACGCTTCTCACACTTGGCTTTCTACTTTTTGACAAGTTGTTCAACTTGGTGACACTCTTGGAGATCATGGCCCTTCGTCTGGTGGATCTTGCAATACGGTCCATCGGCCTTCCCAGCCTTTTCGGCCGCCGCGGCCTCCCGGCAGTCAGTGCACGCGGCAACTTCCTTCCCGGGGGCTTCGGTCTTGGCCTTCTTGCCGATACTAGGGGTTCCAGAACCCTCAACAGCCGATACTACTTTCTCCTTGCACTTCTTGTTGCACTTTTTATTCTTCCTCTTCAAGTTGGTGGCATTGTTGTCGTCATCTGAGTCAACTTCGATGCCGTCCTCTTCTTCGGGGAGTCTCCTCCCTTCCTCTGTACAGGCACACTTGTCCGCCAAGGTTTATAGCTCGTTCACAGTCTTGGGCAGCCGGACGTTCATCTTTGAATGTATCCTCCTGTTGCGTACATTTGACTGGAACGCGGCAATCATAGCTGCCGGGTGGATATCCGAAATGTTCCTGTGTACCCGGCTAAATCTCTGCATGTACTTCCGCAAACTTTCTCCTTCTTTCTATGGAAGAAGTTGCAAGTCGCTGGGCCGTCCTGGTTCTTGGTGGCCGCCCATGAAGTCACCAACAAACTCTTGGCACAGGTCAGCCCAGGATGTAATGGAATTCTCCGGCAGGTGCATCAGCCATGACCTCACGTTTGGCTTGAGTGCCAAAGGGAAGTAGTTGGCGAACACCTTTTCATCTCTTCCTCTGGCAACTTGAACGGCGATGGTGTAGATGCTCAAGAACTCTGCCGGGTTCAGTCTTACATCATACTTCTCTGGTATCTCTGGCTTGAAAACGCGGGCAGATGGCCAACGGAATTGCCGCAGCTCACAAGTGAAGGTAGGGCACCCAACCTCGAAAGGCAAGTATCCGCCTTCACTGGGCGCGGGTTCGTCGATGTCTGGGCCATTGTGCCTATCAGATTGGCGGCGGGTTTCGCGGTGTCACTCTATGGTGACGCGCGCATCCTGCCTCTGCTGATCTTCCAGGACCTGCCATTGATCTTGACGGGACCGAGGGTCTGATGAAGCCATCGATACCTCGTCGGGCTCCTGGTCATGTGGTTCTAGTTGCAGCCTCTGCGCTGGCTGTCGCGGAGGGGATTGCACTGTTGGAGTGGCTCCCTCAACACGGTCAGCAGCTCAGGCCATAGTCGTTGCCGGCGGGCACTGTGGTGGGCCTGCCCGCTGTGATCCTTCCGCTTCAGCAAAACCGATCAAGCTCTGAATGGTGGCTCTCCACTTATCCATTTGATCGGCCACTAGCGGGAACCTCAGCAGGAGTTAGGCTCGCGCCATAGCTTCCGATGCAGTGCTTGGCATAGATGACGGCACAGACCGTGATGTCACGCGACTCCTGGTATTACCAGAAGTGGCGGCGCCACGTTCTCGTCGCTGCGAACCTATCGCCACAATAGCGTGGTGATGAGAGGGGTGTGCCTGGGGGAGGGCAACTCCGTTCGGCACTCCGCCTTGGTTACCCTGCCCTTGGCAAGGCGCGTGACCAGTTGCTGTGCCTGTAACCGGGGTAGCTAGGTGGTCGCGGTTCGCACCAGAGCGGCCATTGTCACCATGGCTGTGCCCACTAGCACGGTGGGGTGGCGGAGATGGCATATCCTCCCCACCTGTGCCCTGTGGAGCACGGCCGCCGGGATGTTGTTGATGCTGCCCTCCCCTCACGCCTTCCGCTCCTGCTTCAGCCGCAGGGGAATGACAACAGAGCCGCCCGCGCCAGTCATGTCCCCCATGGCGTCCGTGTCTCCCAACGCCTCCGCCGTACCCGCGGCACCTGCGGCTACGTGCGAAGGAGCCTTCGAAATGGAAGGATGAGTTGTTGCGCTGGGCTTCTTCTTGGGCGCCATGGGTGATGAAGAAGACGATGATGAAGATTGACGCGCTGATCACAACCTCAGGTTCGTGCATGCGCTGCCCCTACGCTGGCACGCCAAAGATGTCGTGGTGGAACACGATTATCTATGGGGCTATGAGCCCCTTTGTGGTTCGGTAGGGGGGAGTTCACATCGCACAAAGAGCAGAAGCCATGGAACAGCACGGCAGAGGTGACGTAAGTGGTTTTTACCCAGGTTCGGGCCACTGTGAGGCGTAAAACCCTACTCCTGCTTGGGTGGATTGATGGAAGGACAGTGGCAAACGCGCAGCTCTCGAGCCTGACAAGGTTGCCTCGGGAGGAGCAGCTACGCGCGTATGAGTACACGAGGGTCCGAATCCTTTCTATGATTGCCATGGCCCTCCTTTTATAGGCTAAGGGGTTACCACAATGTCAAAATAGTCATTATCCAGTGATTAGATAGCAAACAGTGCTATCATACCTAACTCTGGCAGTTAGGATAAAGTGCATTAAATGCACTGCTAGGTGTCAAGCTGTGGATGCAGCCCGGCAGGCCTGCCGTGCCGCTTAGTCATCTTCCACTTGTTTGCTTGACACACCTCTGGACGGGTGTCATATGGAGGTGATCTTCCTTCCAAATGGCTGCCACATGCCAAATGACAGCCACTCAATCATCTGGAGGCTCGACACCGCACCGATAGGTGACTTGCGTTGCAATGCGGTGGAATGGTGGAGTCTTGGCGGGGATGTAGGCTGCCAGTGGCCCCGGCAAGCCTGCCGGGGAAATCTTGGGACTTGTCTTCGGGGCGGCCTCGACCTGACCAGGCTCGCCTGCCCGGTAAGGGAGGCTTTTCCTTGGTGATATCTTGTTCTCTTGGCTTGTCTTGGTCTTCTTGATCCGCCCTTTGATTCCTCAAAGAGCTATCTCTCTGGCATGGTTTTGTCTTGAATGCTTGGTGCTGTTTCCTTCCTTGCTGCCGTGCCTGTGTACAGTTCGGGCAACACACGCGAAGGTTTGTTGCACCGACAATGGGGTTATGAACGCAGTCTTCTCCTCATCTTCCTTGGACATGAATATCTGATGGTATCCGGAGTATGCATCCAAAAAGGAAAGCAAGTCACACCCAGAAGTGGAGTCCACAATCTGATTGATGCGCGGCAAGGGGAATGGGTCCTTTGGGCATGCCTTGTTTAGATCTGTAAAGCCTATGCAAAGCCTCCATTTCTGATTCACCTTGCGCACTACCACTGGGTTGGCTAACCCTGTTGGGTGCAAAACTCCCCTAACTAAACCAGCTGCTTCAAGCTTCTTGATCTCCTCCGCAATAAACTGTTGCCGCTCCACTGCTTGCTTTCTGACCTTCTGCTTAACGGCCTGAGCATGAGGGCAGACAGCTAGGTGGTGCTCGATTACCTCCCTGGGAACGCCGGGGATGTCAGATGGTTGCCAAGCAAACACATCGACATTCGCCCGCAGGAAGGCAACGAGCGCGCTTTCCTATTTGTCATTAAGGGCGGCGCTGATGGTAAACGTACTGTCAGTGCCATCCTGCCTTGCCGAGACCTTCTTCACAGCAGGCGTAGCAATCTTGGGTCTCTTACTAGTGGAACTTTCCAGTATGTCATCAACAGGTGCAGCACACTTCGGAGAGGTGCACTTCTCGGATTCCTTGCTGGCGTCTGTGCTAGCCTTCTTTTCTTTCTTTGTTTCCTTGGCGGGAGCTGCAGCCTCAGCGGCTTCAGCAGCTACCGCGTCTCGGTACATTTTATCCAAGCATATGATTGCGTCTTTCTTGTCTGACAGGATAGAGATGACGCCCATCGGCCCTGGCATCTTCAAGGTATTGTAAGCATAATGAGATGCTGCCATGAATTTTGCCAAAGCTGGGCGCCCAAGGATCCCATTGTAGGGGAGAGGAAGATCAACAACGTCAAACGCAACTTTCTCAGTCCGGTAATTCAGTTCTCCACCAAACGTCACTGGCAGTGTAATCTTTCCCTTAGGACGACTCCTGCCGGGGTTGATTCCTTGGAACATGCCAGTGACCTTGAGCTCTTCATCTGATATTTGTAGCTTGCTGATCACCTTGGGAGAGATTAGATTCAGCCCAGCCCCACCATCAACAAACATCTTTGCGACTTTGGGGTTGCGGATTGTTGGTGAGACCAACAACGGCAAGCACCCTACCGCAATGGTACGGTCGGGGTGGTCCTCTTCATCAAAGATGATAGGCGTGCAGGACCATTTGAGTGGCTTCCGGGAATCTGCAGCTGGCTCCACGACATTGACTTCTCGCACCCACTGCTTGAGTTGGCAGTGAGAGGAGTGCAGGGACGCAACCCCGTCAACTCACATGGCCTCAGTTGCTTTCTGGAATTCTTGCTCACTGGTTTCCTCTTCACCCCCTTCATCACTTTCGTCATCACCTTCCTTCTTTTCTCGGCCTCTAGCAGGTTTCTCTTTTTGCTGAGGGGTCTTGCCACGGCGGCCTCCTCTGCCACCACGGCCCTTCCCGCCAGCACCTTCTTGGTCTCTCTCCTTGTCACGCTTCTCATATTCAGCTTTCTGCTTTTTAACAAGCTGCTCAACTTGGTGACACTCTTGGAGATCATGACCTTTGGTGCGGTGGATTTTGCAGTATGGCCCATCAAATTTCCCAGCTTTCTCTGCTGCCGCAGCCTCCCGGCAATCAGCGCACACGGCAGCTTCCTTGCCGGGGGCTTTGGTTTTGGCTTTCTTGCCGGTACTAGGGTTGCTAGAACCCTCAACGGCCAGTACTGTCTTTTCCTTGCGCTTTCTGTTGCGCTTCCGCCCCTTCTTCTTGGAGCCAGTGGCCTCGTCATCGTTGTCCGAATCAACCTCTGCTCCTTCCTCCTCCCAAGGAAGTCGCCTCCCCTCTTCAGCACGAGCGCACTTGTCTGCCAAGGTGTACAACTCATTGACAGTCTTGGGCAGCCAGACGTTCATCTTAGAACGTATCCTTCTATTGCGCACGTTCGAATGGAATGCGGCAATCACCGCTGTCGGGTGTATCTCTGGAATATTGCGGTGCACTCGACTGAATCTCTGCATATACCTCCGCAAGCTCTCCCCTTCCTCTGTGGAAGGACTGGCAAATCACTGGGGCATCCTGGCTCTTGATGGCCGCCCGTGAAGGCGCCAACAAACTCATTGCATAGGTCAGCCCATGATGAGATGGAGTTCTCCGGCAGGTGCATCAGCCATGACCTCACATTTGACTTGAGCGCCAAAGGGAAGTAATTAGCAAACACTTTCTCATCCTTGCCCCCGGCAGCCTGAATGACGATTGTGTAGATACTCAAGAATTCTCCCGGGTTCAGCTTTCCATCATACTTCTCTGGTAGCTCTGGCTTGAAAACACGGGCAGGTGGCCAACGGACTTGCCACAGCTCGCGAGTGAAGGCAGGGCACCCAACCTGGAAAGGCAAGTACCCGCCCTCACTGGGCGCTGGTTCGTCGACGTCTGGGCCATTGCGCCTGGCGGATTGGCGATGGGTCTCCCGGCGCCGCTCTATAGTGACGCACGCGTCTTCCCTCCGCCGATCTTCCAGGACCTGCCATTGATCTCGACGGGCTCGTGGATCAGAGGAGGCCATCGAAGCTTCGTCAGGCTCGGGGTCGTGCTGCCCTGGTTGCTGCCTCTGGGCTTGCTATCACGGAGGGGACTGCACTGTTAGTGCGGCCCCCTCGACGCGGCCAGCAGCTCGAACTGTTGTCGTCACCTGCGGGCGCTGTGATGGCTCCGCCCGCCGCGATCCTCCAGCCTCAGCAAAGCCGATCAAGCTTTGGATAGTGGCCCTCCACTCATCCATCTGATCAGCTACTGGCGGAAATCTTAGTAGAAGTTGGGCCCGTGCCATAGCTTCCGTAGCTGTGCTCGGCATAGCTGACGAGGTAGATCGTGACGTTGCTCGACTCCTGGTGGTACCAGCAAGGGCATCGCCGCGATCACGCCGCCGTGGATCAGTTACCAGGGTGGTTTGTTGATGAGTGGGCTGCGCTCGGGGATCGGCGACCCTGTTCGGTGCTTCGGCTTGCTCGCCTTGTTCCGGGCGAGGTGAGCACCAAGTGGTCACGCCTGTAACAGGCGCAGCCAGAGGGTCACGACTCGCACCAGAGCTGGCGTCGTCGCCGCGGCTGTGCCCGTTGGTGCGGCGGAGTGGTGGAGACTGGATGTCTCCCCCACCCGCGGCTTGTGGGTCATGTCCGTCTGAACTTCGCTGATGCCGCCCTCCTTCGGCGCTTCATACTCCAGCTTTGTCCACAGGGGACACAACGACAGCGCCGCCTGCGCCGGTCGCGTCTCCCATGGAACCCGCATCTTCTAACGCCGCCGCAGGGCCAGCGGCGTCCACGGCCGCGTGAGAGGGGGCTTTCGAAGTGGAAGGGTGTGCGGTCGCGCCAGACTTCTTCTTGGGCGCCATGCACAAGGGTGATGATGATGATGATCGACGATGGAGCTCGACGCGTTGTTTACAACTTCAGGTTCACACAAACGACATCCCCCTACCTGGCGCACGAAAGATGTCATGGTGGATCACGATCACCTATGGGGCTCGATGCGTTGTTTACAACTTCAGGTCCGCACAAGCGACCCCCCTACTTGGCGCGCCAAAGATGTCGTGGTGGATCATGATCACCTATGGGGCCAAGAGCCCCTTTGTGGTTTGGCAAGGGAGATCACGTTGCACAAAGAGCAGAAGCCATGAAACAACACGACGACGGTGACACTGGTGGTTTTTACCCAGGTTCGGGCCGCTGGATAGCGTAAAACCCTACTCCTGCTTTTTGGTGGATTGAGCGGAAGAACACAATGAGCACGCAGCGCTCAAGCCCAGCAAGGAGGCCTCGGGGTGTGCAACTACACGCGTACAAGTGTGCGAGGGTCCAAATCCTTTGCTAGGTCGCCTTGGACCTCCTTTTATAGCTGAAGGGGTAACCACAATGGCAAAATAGTCTTTATCTACTGATAGATAGCCAACAGTGCTATCATACCTAACTCTCGCAGTTACGATAAAGTGCATTAAATGCACTGCTAGTTGTCAAGCAGAGGACGAAGCCCGGCAGGCCTGCCGAGCCGCTTAACCATCTCTTGCTTATCATCTTGACACGCTTCTGGACGGATGTCACTTGGATAAATCTTGTCTTCCAATGGGCCGCCATGTACTCAGCAGAGGCCACTTAATCGATCGGGGGCTTGACACCACATTGGTAAATGACTTGCGTCGCCGTGCGGTGGAGTGGTGGTATCTTGGCGGGGATTCCGCCCTTGGCGGACCCGGCAAGCTTGCCGGGGAAGTCTTGGACTTGCCCCTAGGGCGGTCTCGACCGACCCAGGCTCTCCTGCCCGGCAAGGGAGGTCCTCCCCAAGGTGATATTCTTCTGTCTTGGTTGCCTTGGTCTTCTTCGTCCGCTCTTTGATCTTAACAAGAGCAGCTTCTCTGGCTTGGCCTTGATGTTGAATAAATGATGCTAGTGTACCTGTGTGTAAGTCTGGGCAACAAATGCAAATGTTTGTTGCACCGACACCTTTGCATCCTTTCTTCCTCTGATTGAGTACCGATACTCACATCAGCACCGTTGTGGACCACAAGATCCTTGGTTGGATTTTATCCGACAGCGTCCTTCATATTCAATAACTTTGTGAGCCTTTCCTCGGATACACAATGCCTTTGGTAAATTGTATCCTATGCTTTTGTCAACCATACTATGCTTTCGAGCTTGTGCCAATTACTCGTGAAGATTGTGGTATATCTTCCTAAGATGCCACTGTGGGTTGAACCTATGCCTTCCATAATCCGTGTGAACCATAGAGTTTTCACGAGTCATACTCTGCTAGTGTTTTGCCCGATAAAATTTCAACAGTACAACTTCATCGAAAGCGAGAAGTGATTGGATGCTTATGCATTGAAGAAGTGGGAGTCGACCTTGAACTTTTTGTTCATGCCCATGGACACGATGTAGATCTTATCATGGAAGCTTCTCGTAATAATGATTATTCCCTTGGTATAAGCTCAACTTGTATCCGTGGTTTGATCCTTTGCAATTGTGGTTCCGACCATGTTGATATTCTTTGATCTCATTTCTCGGACAAGTTAAAGCACTTGCCTTTTGCAACTGAATACACAAGTCCAACCTCTACTTTGATCTACCGTCGAGTATTACCCACTGGTATCTCGAGAATATCTATGAACTATGTTGCTTCTTATGAGTTCTCATCAAGTATTGCTTCTCACTGATTTCAGTTTTCCTCGGGTTCTGGGTTGTTAAGTCACTCAAGGACACCGATAAGTGAATCAATTTCGCACTATGATTCGATAACTCTTAGTAATATTCATTGCTTATGAGTTCGTACTCGATCATGTCACTTCCAGCCGATTGGCTACATCATCATCGTCATGCTAAGTCTTGACTAGGCTACCTATGTCCTTCATCCCCAGAACACAGTCACGACAGGCACTAAGTTACATCGAGCTCTCAACATCATGTTGGTTGTCTTGAAAGGAAATTTTGATTCCGAGCTTTCAATCTTATCTGTGCTTCTGATAACCTTTCACTTCACCATTCCTTTTGCTTGGTGTCATCGCTGTTCGATGGCATCCTCATGAAACCTCTCGATGAATTGGGTCATGATCATCATCAACATTTTGACTTCTTCCAATAGGTCAATTGAATTCATGATGAGAAATACCATCCTTGCCCCTCGATGATTTGTGTTATCATCGACAACCTCCTTACCTTCCTTCCGACATAGACTGGGTCATGTTTTGTTTATACCTGGCATTTCTCGCTAATCCTGGAATTGCTTCTTGTGCTTCTTGTGATCTTCATATCGAATCCTTACTTTAACACCATATCATTGCTAGCCCGAAGCAAGATTTTGGTACTCCGAATGTCAACAAGAACAATGGAAGCGCGAAGCTAATTCTTTCTTCATTAATAATCCAAACACCATGGTATGGGTAAACATCATGAATTTCTTTGCCCCTTTGTCTAAATGGTGGTGTACTTGATGTTCTATCATGTATATCATGCTCTGCTTGTCCATGGGAAAGTTAGACTCCTAATACTTGTGTATAATCACATTTTCCATTCCAGTGGTTTGTTTAAACTGATAATCACATTTTCCTTTCCGTTGGTTTGTTTAACCTTTCTTGTGATCAATATAATCTAAGTAGTAATAGTCCCCTGCTTATGTAAACACCTCGGTGTACAACTCTGTCAGTAAGACCATGTTACTATTGTTGTTGGCATTCTGGTAACCACTGATGGACGAGAACTTTTCCTATTGGTCTGCCTCGTCTTAACGAGCAGGAAAATGGTTCTCTTCGTCCCTCGCCCTTCGTACCAACGTTGTTGCCAACGTAACTGACAGGCTATCCTTTGACATACCTTGCTATCATAACCGTGCAAGATGTCACCGCTCTTTCTACTTTTAACCCACATGATGGCCATAACCCACAGTTCCACAAGATCAAAATTTGACTCTCCTATACACCCTTATTTCTAAAGTTATTCCTCATGCTTGGCTTCGTATGTAATTCATGAGCCACCTTCCGAGAGATCATCGATTCTGGTATCAGACACAATACTTATTCCCATTGCTCTGAACCCCCTTTCACACTCCGTTTCAGGCAACAAACGATTGCCTACCCGTTCGAAACTTCTTATTGTGCCTTCTTACTTTTCTCTCGATGTGTTTCATTTGTTCAGCTTGAGAGATACTCATGTGTTCATTCATGGGATAACACCAGATGATTACCCCTTATAGCATCCTATCATTATCAAGCTGCCCCTTAACTATTCGTAAGTACGATGGAATTCCCGAAGAAAGGATGACGACTTCATCATGATGACCTGAAGCAGAAAAATGAAGACATCAACAAAAATGATTGACCTATTCGAGAAGAGCAACCAAGACCGAGAAGATCCGTTAGAATTTTGTAACCAGAACTTTCCCCCTTACTCCACCTCTTAAAATCTCGGGACGAGATTTCTTGTAGTGGAGGAGTTTTGTAACACCCCCAGTGGTTAGCTACAGTAACCTCACCCAAATGATGCCATGTCACTAGGCTTGCTAAGCTAAAATTACCACTTGATAGAAATCTAAGTCCAAGTCAAATTTGAAATGCAAGTCAAATTATTACTTCTTCAAAAATGCAAACAAAAGTGTTCATAATATTGTAAAAATTCATAAAGCTAATATAAAAATAAAACCAACATTTTTGAAACTCCAAAAATGCCCAAAGTTGTTTTTGAATGACCCAGCAGCACCCATCCGTTACATTTAGTTTCAAAACAAAAATCAAATGTATTAAAATGGGGTTCAAACTTTTTATGGTAGTGCTGAATACTGCATAATATTTATTGAAGCAAGTTTCACACTTTACAAAAATCAAATGCTAGCAAAAGAAAAGCAAAACACTGCCTAAAATATAAAACCAAAAAATAATAAAAAAAGGAAAGAAAAAGAACAAAGGGGCACTGTGCACGTGGCCCAGCCATCGCAACAGTGCGGCCCAGCCCACCAGGGCTGGCCATTCCCCTACCTCCCGTTGCCCCCTGGAAAGGCCGAGCGCCATGGCCGCGACGCCCGACCCCCCCCCCCCCCCCCCCCCCGCCACTATAGCCCCCCCGGATGGATAAGAGCAACCCCAGCCGCTCCCTCTCCCTCCCCGAAACCCTAACCCCCCTTTGTCTCCCCCCAACTCGCATCGCCCTCTCTCCCACACCATCCCGAGGACCGCCGCTGTCGTTTATCGCACTCCATCATGGCGACCGTCGACCCCGCGTCGCACCGCCATGCCCTGGTGGACCGCCGCGACCTCTCCCTCCTCTCCGTCAACTCGCGCGAGTTGGTGCTTCTCCAAGCCGTCGCCATCGTCCATTTTCCCCTCGGCTTCATCGTCGGGTCACCGTCGTCGATCTGCTTCCACCCCACCTTTGTCGAGCTCGTCGTCAGCATCTCTGTGAGCTCCCGATCGCCCTGCCCTCCTTGTACTCCTCCCTGTGCCACATAGCCCCTAGTTGGCCGAGCTCCGCCCAATGCCGTCGTCGGCCGTCGCCGCATCCAGCGTTTCCGACCCACCCCGCCTCTGCCGACCGTCGCTTGCTAAGGCACCCCGTCCGCGACCCGAGAGCAATCGCAGCCCCCAGCGCTCGCTGCCCTTGCAGCCCAACTCTGGCCGCCACCTCTTGCTGCCATTGCCGCCGTCAAGGGCCTCCTCGGCTCCAACCAGGCCACCATCGGGTGCGGCCTTGAACGGGCAGTCCAACACAATGCTCCGCCGGCCTTTTGGTCGCTGGAGACCAGATTCCACGCTGCCCCGCCGCGTCGGTCTCGTCGCTGGCGCGCGCCGGAGTTCAAACCACCGCCACAGCCACTGACTACTAGGCCACGTGCGCCAGGGTAATTAGTTTTGGTGCTAACCACTATTTAGTTGACTTAACAGCCGCTGATGGCCGGGCCCCATGCTAAATAATGGCTCATTTAATTAGTGTCACTTACAGTGGGACCTACTAGTTGATTAGGTTAACTAAAATAAATAAAACACTATTAACTGAGTTCTTGCACTGACAGTGGTGTCCCACTGGTCAGTTGACCAGTCAACTGGTCCACAGTTGACTGCTAACTAAGCAGTCAACTGGGCCCACTGTCAGCCACACATGCACCTCTCTCGGTACACTCTCTGTGTACCCATAGCAATTCTATTTATATTATTTTTGATTTAAAATAATTCTAGATAATTCAGAAAATGCCTAAAACTTTGAAAAATCATATAAAATAATCCGTAACTCTGATGAAAATGTTTTATATATGAAAATGTTCAGAAAAATGAAACGAATCTGTTGGCGCCCTCCTTGTAGCTTTCACACCCCTCTAACACTAAAAATATGGAACCGTCGCCTCTCTTTCGTCTGTCCAGAAAATGCCAAACACCGGGAAAACCCCTCCGGATGTTTTCCCTCTCCGTCTGCAACATGTCGCATTGCGTTAGGTCACTCCTAGAACCACGTATTGCTGTGTCATGCTTTGTGTACTTTTGCTTGTCCATTATTTATTTGTTTCTCCCTCCTCTTTCTTCTCCGATAGAACCTGCGACTGTTGCCGATGCCCCTGTTGTCGGTGTACTAAGTATTGGGACTTTAGTACCCCATACTTGTGCACGGGCAGTCGTAGCCAAGCCCGCGGCAAGGCTTGCCGGGGGAATAAATGGAGATTAGTGCAAGATTGTCAATGGGACACTTAGACCAAGAATCAAAGGATCAGGAGTTAATAAGAGCTAAAGACCGTAGACCAGGCCCCCGGCAATATCTTGCCGGGGTGGCTCACGAAACCCGGCAAGATTTGGGCTCGGCAAGATTCGAGCCCGGCAAGATTTGCGCCCCGGCAAGATTCTATCACTATGCCACCGTTTCAGCACAGCAACCAGCCTGGCATCCTGGGCCCATTCCTAGATGCGTGGCATGGTACCAGTGGAGGAGAGCTTAAGCGATGCTGATGGGATGGCCCCTTTTTCCATCCCCAAGGAATGAGGACACCTAAACGGACACCTCACGGTGCATTAATGGCATTTGTCCTAAACAGTCAGTGGTTAGGTATGATTACCCTGTAGCTACTTTACACCTCAATGTATGTACATTTTGCCACTGTGGTGACCCCTTTGGACGTATAAAAGGAGGCCCAAGGCAACTGCTACAGGGGGGAGGATCTTCTGGCCCATTCTGCATGCGTAGCTGCTCTTTGAACGCACTGTTCATCGCTAGTGCTCCTGGAGTTTGAGCTCAAGAACACCCTTAATAAAACAAAGCAGGAGTAGGGTTTTACGCTGATTAGCGGCCCGAACCTGGGTAAAACCACCTCGCGTCGATCGTTGGTTCTGCTCTTTGTGCATACCTCTCTCCCTGCCGAATCGTAGAAGGGATCCCCGTGGTCCCATAGGTGTCGTACGCCGACACCTGTGATCGGCTGCGTCATCGACGACACTTCTTCCTTTTCAGCAGAGCTTTCAGGCAAGCAAAACCCCCTTGATCATTCCTATATTGCCATTCCATTCTCTCTCATGCTTGCATTAGATTTTGCTGTTGTACTTGACTGCTCCTATTCTGATGCATAGCCTGCTTTTGTAACCTGCTTTTGTACCTTCCTGTTTATCCTATCTACTTAGTTTAGGTTGTTCAGTGATCCACCAGTGACCCCTCACCTTGTCCCTATTGCCCCCACATTATGACAGATGACTCGATCAACGTGATCGCGTCTAGAGCCCGACACATCACTTCACCCTCCCCCCTAGTTCTACGACTTTGCAGAGCTGCTATCAAGTGCCGAGGGTGATACCTCGTATCACATTCCTGATGACAACTCTGTAGTGTAGCTAATCGGACTGGCCTACGGAGGGTGATTCCTCCTTCACCACTTCCGATAATGACTATGTCGTGCAACACCTCAAGTGTGAACCCTCGAGGGTGATTCCTCTTAGTTCACCTTGACGGTTACATCGAGTGGGATCCATCATGGGTGATTCCTCGGATTCCCCCTTAGTGTTTTGGACACATGGTTACTTTGACTTTACCCTAGAACCATGTTAAAGACGTGTCGGGCCCGAGGGGTACCCGCGAGAGTTACTGTTACTACATGACTGGAGGAATAGGTAGTACCACCCCGGTAGAGGTGGACCTGAGTTCCCGTCAGTCTCTTGCGAGTCAGGTTGACCTGGAGGGTTCCCGCGAGTTGATGTGTAGTCGGGTTGACCTGGAGGGTACCCGCGAGATCTCTACATGGCACGGCTGGGCATTCCGGGCCCTTGCCGTAAGTCCACGAGACGGGGCGACGGGGTCACATGATCGTGAGTCTCTGCTCATTACCATGCGCTCCCAAGACACTAACGGTTTGGATATGTGAGCCGAGTAGGCCTCTGGCCTTTTTGCACTAACCACCACACGGGAATAAGTATGGGCACTCTGTGTCGTATGTATCAACCGAAGCTCTCTAGACGTCAGCGACTAAGCGGCATGCACCGGGTTAGACTGGAATGCCTGCGCTTGTATAAGGGGGCTAGGTCTGCTCACCGGTCGCGTACGCAACGTGTAGGAGTGCAAAGGGTGATGGGCCCAAGACCCCTGCGCTTAGGATGTAGACCGGCGTGTTGGCCTCTCTGTTGAGCCTAGGTAGGACTGCGGTGTGTTGATCGGCCGAGGCCGGTCATGACTTGATGGTGTGTCCAGTCGGAGTTGATTGAGCGTGTTGGGTAAGTTTGTGCACCCCTGCAGGGAAGTATTATCTATTTGAATAGTCGTGTCCACGGTAATGGACGCTCGGAGTTGTATCCCGATCGATACAATTGGAACTGGATGCTGAGGCATGAGAAATGGATATGATGGCTCTGAGATTGCTTTCTCGTAGGGAGTCGAGAAAGTGATCTCTGGGCATTGTTACAACATAATTACTACTATTATAATATGTTACCCTTATCTCTTCGGATGCTGCAAGATGCTTGAAGATGCTAGTCTTCGATAGGATAGGCTTTTCCCCTTCTCTTCTGGCATTCTGCAGTTCAGTCCACAGATACAACCCATTCCTTTGATACAGATGCATAATTAGTTTAGATCTGATGTAAGTCTAGCGAGTACTTTGGATGAGTACTCACGGTTGCTTTGCTACCCCTTTTTCCCCCATACCCGATTGTTGCGATCAGATGACGGATCCCAGGAGACAGATGCCGCCACCGATGACTACTACTACCCAGAGGGTGCCTACTACTACATGGAGGCCGCCGACGACCAGGAGTAGTTAGGAGGCTCCCAGGCAAGAGGCCTTGCCTTTTCGATCGTTGATACATTTGTGCTAGCCTTCTTAAGGCAAACTTATTTAACTTATGTCTGTACTCAGATGTTGTTGCTTCCGCTGACTCATTTGTATTCGAGCTTCTGTATTCGAGCCCTCGAGGCCCCTGACTTGTAATATGAAGCTTGTATTATTTTATTTGTGCCTAGAGTTGTTTTGTGATATCTTCACGTGAGTCCCTGATCTTGATTGTACACTTTTGTGTGTATGATTAGTGTACGATTGAATCGGGGGCGTCACACGGTAGCCACTAGCGCTCCACCTCATCAAGCAGCTACTTGCTAATCGATGAGGTGTCGAGCCCGCAGATGGTTAGGTAGGGTTTGTCGGGCACGTGGCAGCGTGCTGGAAGGTGATTTACCTTTAATGACACCCATCCAGAAGGGATGTTAAGATAATAGGAGGTAGCTGGGCAAGCGGTGCAGCAACCTTGCTGGGGCTCCTCCTCCATACGATACCTAACAGAGCATTTAATGCTCTTGTCCTAGTCTAGCAGAGTTTGGTATGATAGCACTGTTTGCTATCTAATCAGCATTTAATTACTGTTTTGCCACTGTGGTAACCCCTTAAGCTATAAAAGGAGGGCCAGGGCAACTTTTATGGGGGATCGACCTTTTGCACAACTCACACGCGTAGCAGCTCATCCTTCCCACCTTGTCGGGGGAGCGCTCCTTGTACTTGTGCTCTCACATGCACCCAATATACAAAGCAGGAGTACGGTTTTACACCTCAAGGTGGCCCGAACCTGTGTAAAACCCATGTGTTCTCTGTTGATTCTGCTCTTTGCATTTTATGCATGTCCCTAGCCAAACCACAAGGGGCTAGATGGCCCCATAGATAGTCGTCCACCACTACAGTGACGCGTGTCAAAGAGATGCGAATGGTCAGGGCCTTATCCGTCCAAAATCTTCGAACCACTCGTTTTCACCACGGCTATAAATAGCCTTGACTCCGTCAACCTAGTTTCACTTCGCTCCTTTGCTCATGTTGCTCTCACTCCCAAACCCTAGCTCTGCCGCTGGAATTCATCGCCGCCGGAGAAGAAGAGCTTCACTGCCTCAACTTCTTCATCGACGTACTCACGCCGGCCGCGGATTTCTTCACCTCCGCCGCCACCATAGCTGTCTTTCATCGGCAAGTTAGGGCACTGTCATGGTTTTGTCATGGCAGATGTCCTCATGAAAGGACTTAGTCGTAAGGCCATTGCCGTGAGGTAGTAGCTTGAACAGGGTTGATCGAAATCGAAAGACAAGGGTTTACCCAGGTTCGGCCCCTCACGGTGGAGGTAAAAGCCTACTCCTGCTTGATTGATATTGATGATGATGATCTCGATTACAAGGGTGCGACTTGGCTATCCTAGTACTCAAAAGCTTGTAACTTAGTATTTTTGCCTCAGGGGCTCCCCTTTATATACTGGTCGAGGACCTCGGCTGACAACAAAGTCTGGCTTGTACTACAAACTATTCCCTAACCTGTTTCCTACTTGTCTTACTTCCCAAGTAAAAGAAACATGGTGTCCTTCGGTAAGCCGCCGCCTCAGTTGTTGGCCCATAATCCGGCTTACTCTCGAGTCACCCCATGGGCCTTGAGGTCTTGGTCACCACATCCCATGTCAAGTCTTACTTAGAAGGCCGCCACTAGATAACCTGGCCCTGAACGGGCGGGTCATACCATGGAGTTATATCCCCAACAGGCACGAAAGATCTGAACTGATGATTTCCTTCGTTCTGTCATCCAGTTCATCGAATTCATCCTTGGGGTAATTAAATGCTAATTTTTACTACCCAGTTTGATATCTTCTCTAGCTGGAAATCTTCAAGTGATGTTTTTCTCACTTTCAATTCTTCAGTGCTTCCTTTTGGCCAGTCTTGAGTATTCCATCTAAGTTATGCTTAACTACTAGATTCCTCAATTGTGCAAATTGTTTCAATATGTACAACTCTGGAACCTAAGTTAAGAACACTTGGTGAATTTCATCAAGACGATAAGGGCTACCTTTCTGGTGATGGATTTCCTGTATGTGCCACGAACTATCTATAGAATTCTGGCCAAGACTCTCAGTCCCATCAAAGGACACAACTCTGCAACTGAAGAAGTTGTGGGAGTCATGAAGAATCTACTCTTTCATTTTATATGGCACTCCCATCAACATATACGATTTCTTCATGAGGACTTTGGTCACAGTGGCCTAGTCACCCATTGATTTGAAGTTGTATGCTCCAGGGATCATGAGATTCATCAGATCCAGGTCTTCAATCAACTACAGGACTAATGTATAGAATCATCTCAGTTCCTACCAGAGGTAGAAGTTCTTCAAAGCACAATCTTCTCAGTTCCGGGCAAAGGCAAGGCAGTCATTGCTGAATGAAGCCATCCCCTTGATGGACAATTTTGTCAACTTGCCTCCCACTCAACTGGTGATGAAACTACAAGAAAGGATACAGCTGCAAAGGCGTCAAGACCAACTCCTCAACCAGAAGCACCATGGGTCATGACTAACCGTGAACTCCTCATCAGCCTGCACCAAAAGATTGATAGAAATCATGACTGGACCAAGCGTCAACTTGTGGCAATTCATACAAACATGATAGTGATGCATAATGCTGTTCACAAGACCCACTACGACGCCCATGAAATATTTCACAAGACTTGAGCGATTCTTTCACATCTGAAGACGGATGAAGAACTTGTAGCAATGGAATTCCAACAAAACTTTGATTGGGCCAATCCGCCCAAGAAGAAGTTCAAGAAAGTTCAAGTTCTTCCTCTCGTCCCAAGCTCGGTCTCTCCTTCACGCTCCACTGATGAAAATCAGGATGCTAAAGACACTGCAGTAGGCCCTTCATGCGACCCCGACAACAATACTGGTGCTCCTCCAACCTCTTCGTGATGATATTCTTCAGGGGCGTTAGTCCTCAGTTTCATCTCCTTTTGGTCATTCGATGACAAAGGGGGAGAAATCCGAGTTATTCTTCAAGTGCGTCTATATATGAGCTGTTTTTGCTAAGTTATAACTCTTGGACCTTATTTGATTCCCTCTTTGATGAGTTGTAACTTAAATAACTGTCGGTGATCTGACTCTTTTGCTACACTTCATATGCATGCTCTGATCCTTAATATTATATGCTCATGCATGCACAATTTTGTCAGACACCAATTTTCATCATGCATTCATATTCTTCAAATATCTTATGATCATGCATGATTGGATTTCAAGATATAGGGGGAGATCTCCACAATTCCAACATGCCATGTGCATTTGCCATCGAAAGCAAATTCTTCATATGCACATCTTCAGGGGGAGTTCCTCAATATCTTGTAACCAATTTCTTCATACTAAGTACTTACACTTCCATTATTTACTCCCATTGAAAACCTAACCAATTTTTCATCAATCACCAAAAAGGGGAGATTGTAAGTGCATCAAGTGCCCCCTTAGTGGTTTTGGAGTATTGAAGACAAATGGGTTGAGGGACTAATGTGTTTGTGAGTGTACACAGGAGTTATAGTCCCTGAAGATTTGGTTTAACCCATGGAAGACGACCCCTAAAATGGATTTCTTCAAGTGAAGAACTAGGTGATGAAATTGGTACGACCTTTGAAGAAATTGATTTGAAGACTTTGAAGCTTGAAGACTTTGTTTTCGTAGTTTCTTTCTTCTTATTTTGAGTCATAGGAAAAACTATACCGTTAAAGGTGGTCTAGGTGAATCATAGTTCACATTTCCAAAGTGAAGCTCAAACCTATACATACACAAGCCTCTTCGCGTGAAGCCATCAGAAATCTCCGAAACAACTGATGAATTTGCTAGCGATAGTGACGAATTTCATCTGGTCGCTGGCGAATTTGGTGAGGCTCAGGAGTTAGGATTTCGCTAGTGCCTCGACGAAATTGAGAGTTCAATTTTCCGACCATTGCTGTGCCTCGTGCCAGCTGCCGAGTGGATCTTTATACTGAAAACGGTCATGTCTAAGAAGGGCATTTATGACAATTCATGTCGGGTTGCCCCTGGCTATTTATAGCCACCCCCACAACCACTTGTTGGTTGGCTGCTCTAGAGAAAACTTGACACTTGACATTTGAGAGCAACCCATCGTTTCACGACTTTGAGAGAATCCTAAGTGAGGAAAAACACAACAAGAGCCAAAGTGATTGAGCATCACTGAAGAGATTGATCTGTGTGATCCGACGCCTGTTACCTTTGAAGACTGTCATTCTTCCAGACGGTTAGGCGTCATGTTCCGAGCACCCAACAGTCATTGTGCTGTGCCAGTGAACAAGTCTGTGAAGGTTTTGGAAGTCTACCTTGAAGACTTACCATGAGTAATTTGGCGAGGTCTAAGTGACCTTGGCTCAAGAGGAATATGGCGAGGACTAAGTGTCCTCTGAGTTCGTCTCAGCCGCCTCAACCAGACGTATAGTTGATACAACAATTGGAATTGGTCTACCAATTTGTTGTGTCTTCACCAAGCCTACCTAGTTTCAAAATCCTCATCCCTACCTTTACTTTATTTCACTGCTGAACAATTTGTGATCTACCTTCTGAAGAAATTGAACTGAAGACTTTCATCATGTTGTCTTTCATTTCTTCAGTTCATCTTTCTCGTGCTTGTATGTCTATATGATTGCATGTTCTTGACCTATATGTATATTGTATGGATGATTTCCATTGCTGTGATGAATTAGTTGCCTCACGTTTCTATTTCTTTACTCTGATCTTTGTCAAATTCATCAGAGTTTGACGAATTTATAAAAATCTCCCATACACCCCCCTCCGGGAGTTAACCTGTGCTTTCAGAGGCTATGAAATCTGAGATAGGATCCATGTATGAAAACGAAATATGGACTTTGGAGGACTTGCCCGATGACCGGCAGGCCATTGAGAACAAATGGATCTTTAGGAAGAAGATAGACGCTGATGGTAATGCCGCCATATATAAAGCTTGACTTGTCGCAAAGGGTTTCTGACAGGTTCAAGGGGTTGAGTACGATGAGACTTTCTCACCCGTAGCGATGCTGATGTCTGTTAGAGGTATGTTAGGAATTGGCGCATATTATGACTATGAAATCTAGCAGATGGACATCAAAACAACGTTCCTTATTGGTTTCCTTAAGGAAGACTTGTATATGATGCAATAGGAGTGTTTTGTCGATCCTAAGGGCGCTAACAAGGTATGCAAGCTCCACTGATCCATCTATGGACTGGTGCAAGCATCTCAGAGTTAGAATATATGCTTTGATGAGGTGATCGGTTTTATACAAACTTACAGAGAATCTTGTATTTACAAGAAACTGAGTGGGAGCTCTGTAGCATTTCTAATATTATATGTGGATGACATTGTCGGAATCGAGGCTCCGGGACCCAAGTGGTTCAAACCCTGGAGTGCGCTCGCTCCTACCGCCCTACTCCTTCCTGCTGCTAACAATGGCGAAGCTACGGCGAGGGCGAGCTAGCGGAAACAGGCCGGTGACACAGAGGTTACCCAGGTTCGGGACACCTTGTGGTGTAAAACCCTACTCCTGCTTGGTTTTTTATTGCTCTCGCGAAGGAGGATGAGAGTACCAGATGCTCTCCCTCTCTACAGCGGCACCCTACCCTCTTTCATACTTGCCTTGGTCCTCTTCCCTCGAAATCATTGGCTGGAAGGGTTGCCACACAACGGCAATTTTGAAGGTGGACAGGGGCGCAGTCTATCCTGATGAAAGGTGGTCTTCGCCTGCAATGCCACCGTCCATGACATGTCGGTGGGCTCGGTGATGACCTCCGCCCTGCGCGCCCGTCGTCTTGGTCCTCTTGCACCGCTAGGGCAACCTTTGTGGTTGCTTTGGGAACCGGCGTGCTGGCCTTGCTCCCTAAGCATGAAAGAGGAAAGCCCCCTTATCCGCGGCTGCTGGCATGGCCTCTGGCATCTTTCGTTGCCGCACATGTCACCCATCTGAAGGCTCAGGACCGCACGACCAAACTGAGCAGCTCCTGACTCGTTCGCCTCCGAGAGGGGCCTCGGGAGGCCGCCTCGCGAGGCTCCTGACGGCACCTTCCAGTCTTCTTGGGACGGCTACTTATGGGGGCTCATGATGGGAGGGTCTCGTGAGGAGTCTTGCTTGCGAAGCTTGTTGGTGGGCCATCCGTTGGCCCTTGACACGCGCCGCGTCCTGGGCCGAAGGAAGACCGGCTTGGGTACACCCGGTCCCATGGGCCCAACCATAGCCCCTAGGCCCGCGGCGCCCACGTCTCCGCCCGTTAGGGGGCGAAACGGCACGGGCCCCAACCGCCTATGGGCCTGGCTCAACGCGTGGCGCACGATGAACATGGGGCACCCCCACTTCTCCCATAGCGCCTCGACAACCTCCTTGGCTGACATAAAGCCTGCCCGCGCATGGTGCGAGGCCGTCATTGCCTTCCTTGTTCCGCATCCGCCTTCATGCACCTCCCTTCTCGCACACGAATCCTCGTGGTCCAACCTCAGATGCGGCATCTCTCCCCATCCTTCGCTTGCAACCCTGCGATGCGTGAATGGCACCCGACGGCAATAAAGCTAAGCTGACGGCTCCTGTCGCAAGCCCGCCCGCCGTTGGGGAGGCACTCCTGTGTTCCTTCATTGCCGACGCGGAGGACTTGGACGCGATGCTCCCGCTGGTGGCCGGCTATCGGAACGAAGGGCAGGGGACCAGGATCTGGCCGGGCTCGCGAGCACGGGGTGGCCTGGGGGCATTCGCCTACCCCGTCTTCCCCGACAGCATTTATGTCGGGTTGGTCCCGCCATTCTCGGAGTTTTTCTACGCCATACTTTCTCACTATCGAATCCACACCCTCCATCTTCAACCCAATTCCATCCTCCTCCTGGTCATATTTGCCTTCTACTGCAAGGCCTTTGTGGGCGTGAGGCCCTCGGTGGTGCTCTTTTGTCACTTTTTTGGCATGCGGTTCATTGCGGGGGATCAAAGCTTCGCGTGCGTCTCCTTCCATGTCGTCAAGGCGATGGAGGACGACATCATTCACTTGAAGGCCGGGAAGAAGGCGGAAGGCTACCGACAACGCTGGGTCTTCATGGACATGTGCTGGACCAGCCCGCTCTTGATGATTCTGGCAGACTGGGCCAAGCAGAACCTCTGGTGGGGGTACGAGAAGCTCACCGACCCGAGGATGGTGCCTGTCCTCGAGCGGATGGCCACGGACCAGGCCGTGAAGCTATCGGGGTCGATGGTCGTTAGGGAGTACCTGCGGTGGCGCATCCCGCCGCTCCTGGAGCACACACAGCCCATGTGGGAGTACGTCGGCACGAGGGACCCAATGAGGTTGTGCATCAGCGGCCTGACACCTGAGGAGCTGGACGGCGTCCTGGCGACCCTGCTCGGCAGTGCCCCCGAGGACCCTCCCGAGGATGCTCTCCCACTGTGTACTGCTACCAGGAGAGGCCGGAGCTGGTCGGATGCCCATCCTCGACTAGTGGGGGATCATGCCGGACGGCCATGACGGGCCTCGCGGGAATCCCCTTATGGTAGTTCTAGACCTCAGTGGTAGCTTCAGTGATGAAGATTCGGAGGAAACTACAGCGAACGACGCCGACCGGCCGCCGCCGTGCTCCCGCTGCTAGCTCATTTGCGACCTCAACGATGACGACACCGTCAGCGCACAGCCCCAGACGGCGTCCCCTCGGCCTATTGGCATGGCTGGCGGGGTAGGGTCTGGCACCGCGGCCGCTGAGCCGCCCGCGGCGGGGGCCAACCTAGGCGAGAGGGTGACCGAACCCCCACCAGCCAAGACCCTCGAGGGGCTTCCCAGGCCCTCAAGGGGAGCGGCAACGCGGCCGGGCTTGCCGGGTACTGCCTCAAGGGCCCGAAAGGCACCACCGGAGCATCACTAGAAGACGGCGGCGACGCGTCAATCGCCGCGGAAAAGAAGAGGAAATGGACCACAAGAGACAAGTAAGCCTCCGCGCTCACCCCTGCATCCCTTCTTTGCGTTCCTTGAGGAAGTCCGGACTAACCTCCATTTCCACAGGTAGGCCGTTGATGACCAGAAGAAGATGAGGAAGAAAGTGGGGGCGAATGCGGCCCTTAGCCCTGGGGGGCGCCAATGCTCGCAGGGATTATCGAGATGTGCGAGGAAGATGCCCACCGCCCCGACACCAGGTGGAGTGCTTGGGAGTCGGGGAGGGGCTGGCAGCCCCTTCGGAGCTACGCACAGGTGTGACCGCCGAGGCTGAGGCGAGCCAGCCTCAGGCACCCCCGAGGTGGCTGATGCGGAGAAAGAGGCCGTGTCAGGGAAGGGCAAGGCGCCAAATCTCCCGCTGCCGCCCCCCTCCCCCCCCCCCCCCCCCCCCCCCCCTCGGGTTGCGACGACAAATGACTCGGGGCACGCCGCGGAGGGTCCCCAGGTCGCGCCTGCCTCGAAGGCTCTTGAGGCCGGCATAGTGAGCCCTCATGGCGTGTCGCGGCCGCCAAGCGTGGAGGACGCCCTGGTGCGTCCCCTGCCCAAGACAAGTGCTGTTGGGGCATCCTCGGTCATGGCGACTACGAGCTACGAGGGGTCGGGCTCGAACCGTGCCCTTGCGCTGCCATGCCCTGCTCAGGTGCAGGGCCTTGAGCGATGCCAAGGTAGGGCTCAATCGACTCGGGGCGGAATTCCAGGATGCTGAGGCACGCCTCGCCGAGGAGCGCCACAGGCTCGCCGATGGGTGGCACCAGCTTGATGTAGCCGCGAAGACGGGCCAGTGTCAAAATGAGGCGGCCCGCGCAGAGAGCGAGAAGGAAGCCACTGAGGCGAGGGTGCCAGATTTAGGGCTCTGCAGACCCAAGAAGATTCGAACTCTGGGGCGTGTGCGAAGATCTCAACCTCTCAAGTCTCAAGCTCGCCACCCTACAGCCTAGCCTCGTCGGATTCGTGTGAGCAGGGAAGAAGATGAACACGACAGTTTACCCAGGTTTGGGCCACCTTGCGGTGTAAAACTCTACTCTTGCTTTGTGGTGGATTGGCCTCATGAGGGGCCGAGGAAGAACAAGTACAGTGGATGAACAGCCTCGTGAGGGCTACGGTGGAGAGGGTGGAAAGGATCTGATCCCCCTCTATGGTGGTGGCTAACCTATATTTATAGTGGCCTCGGTCCTCTTCCCCCAGAAGTCAGGCGGGAAGGGATCCCACAACGGCCAATTTGAAAGGGGACTAGAAGTACATCTAATCCTGACAAATTGTCGTTTTCTCCTACAAAGCTTCTAGTCGTGACGCAGCGGTGAGCTTGGTGATGACATCCGTCCTGCCGAGCCCGTGGTCTTGGTCTTGTTGCATCGGAATGGAAAGCTTTGGGGGATTCCTCGGGAACCTGCGTCTGTCCTTACTCCCTTAGCACCGAAAGGGAAACTGCCCCCTCTGTGTACGCTAGCGCCCGCCTGGCCTTGGTCGTCATGGCTCACGTCATCACAGCCTCGGGAGGCCGGGCACCTGCATAGAAATATCCGCTCCTCAGGAGGCAACCTGGGAAGGCCGCTCCCTTTGAGGTCTTGGTGTCGTCCGCCTCACGAGGCCGGGGCCCTCACGAGGGTCTTGTCTTGAAGGCCTTGCCGCTGAGCCATACCAGGCCGTCGAGGGAGCCAGGCCGTGGTCCGCAGGTAGGCAGATCTGGGTACCCTGGTTCCCAGAACGTCGACAGTAGCCCCCGAGCCCAAGGCGCGCTCGGGCTGGCTTCGAGGCAAAGCCAAGGGGCAAGGGTGAAGCATGGTGGGGCCCCAACCGCCTGCGGGCCAGGCTTGACACGTGGCGCTCGACGGGGGTTGGACGCCTTCGCTTCCCCACGTTGCCTCGGCAACCGCTTCGAATTGACAGTGGCCTGGTGCATGCAACGGTGCCATCATCTCTCAGAACATGGAAGGGCGCCGGTTAGCCTTGTTTCGCCTATAAAAGGGCGAGGGGGCGGAGCCCCCTAGCCCATCTTCATCTTCTTGCTTCTCTTCCCGCACTCTTGCAGCAGCATCCATGACGCCGGTGAGGAGGTTCTCCACCGCCGAGAAAGGGAAGGCTTCACGGGAGGAACCGGAGGCGCCGCTGCCTAAGAGACGGTGTGGCCGCCCTCGCCGGGCCCCGCAACGCCCATGGCTGCCCCTCCTGGATACGAGCACGCATCGCCTGGAGCCCATGCTGGCCCAATCATTTGCGCACAGGGTCCATCCCACGGGGGTGGCCGCGGGCACTGTGGAGGACGAGGCCGTGGAGGGGAGCAGGCGACGGCCGTCCGACCACCTCACCCACGGGCCCATGCTGACGGCACAGCCCGCGAGTTTGTGGTATGGGTGACGATGCCACCGCACACCTGGATCCGACTCCCGCCCGCCTTGGCTGAGGAGTTGCCAGCACGAGGACCCGTCGAGCTGTGGCTAGAGCACGACGGCTTCTGCGGCCAAGCCTCATTGGCGGAGGTTGAGGCCACCTTCTCCGGCGATGTCTTCATGGCCCATGAATGGGGAACGGTCGCCCGCGCCTGCGGCTTGGAGGGGAGGCACACCCTTCATTTTAGGTACGGCGGGGCGTCGATGCTCTTCTTCAAGGTCATCGGGGAAGACGGCGAATGCCTGGAGTGTTGCCCAAGGGGCGGCAACAGCGGCGGTGAGGCCTCCTGCGGTGAACTTGCCCTTGGCCGCCACACCTCTAGCAGTTGTGGCGCCTCCTCCGAATCAAGCTCAAGCGACGACGACTACGACGAGCCGCCGCGCCCGGGTCTAGGAGGGGGATGACACCGACTAGGCGCCATGATGTCATAGCTGGCGCCTCTTCAGTTGTGGTCCTCGGGAGACCTTTTCTTTTGTTTCATTTCCTACGTAAAAACCGTGAGGGGCCCCGCGGGGGTGTGTAAGAACCATGACTCTTGCGCCTTCATGTTAATATTTCCATCTTATGTCATATTTGCGTTTCTCTCTTGGGCACGGGCCCCCTTTTCGCTCTTGCGGTAGCTTAGTGCTATACGCTGACAGGACCCAGTCCCCAGGCAAGCTTTGGCCGTCACTGGTATGCCAGGTCGCGATGCCGTGGTCAAGGCCAAGAGGTGCGCGGCCTGAGATCTGGTAAGAGCCCCCGAGGCGCGATGCTCAGGAGGTCCCCTTTGGTGTGCAAGCGGCTCCCAAAAGATTAAGAGGGGGGATTCCTTGCCCGAGTGAGGTCGCGAGAAAGCAAAGCGTAAGTGGCAAGGCTCATGCTGGCGCGTGTGAGGTAACTTAGATTAGCAAGCTCATGGCCTGCGGCAGTTCTCTCGTCATGAGGGCGAGCTTCTTCGGGCTTCTGACCTTGGGCGTGCTCCCTGTTCTGTAATGAATTAAGGTAAACCTCGCAAGAGGTGCGTGAGGAGACTGATGCCCATCGTATTTCGAAAAAATGCCACCATCGTTGGGCCACACCCTTCCCCCTGTAGTCCTCCGTGAGGCTTGCGACCCCCTTTCCCCACTCATCATGGTGCTCTACGTTCTCAGGACACGGCCCTCGAGAAGGGCTCAGCCTCCACTGGTATGCCAGGTCGCGATGCCGTGGTCAAGGCCAGGGGGTGAGGGCTGGAGAGCCAGTAGGAGCCCCTGAGGCACGATGCTCAAGGGCTCCCCTTTTATCATGCAAGTGATTTGCGCGAGAGAGAAGTGGCTCGCCCTGCAGGGGTGCGTAGGAGGGACTATACCCAGCGGCACGCGGTGCATGAAGCGATTTCACTTAGCCTTTTGCGAGCTAAAACAGCGAAGTGTCCTTCTGGGGTGGTGAGGTGTTGGCAGGGCCGCTCGAGGTCCTGTCTCCGGAGGTTCCTGCGTATTTGTTAGTTGTGAAATGCAAAGGTGCGGCTGCGCTTGCTGATCTGCCCGTAATCATTCCGTATGAAGACGAAGGCACTAAGGACTTGGTGAGGTGATGTACACGGGACCGGCCCGTGAGCTAGAGCTCAGTCTCTTAGATTTATTAGCGTTGCAGGGACGGACCTGAGCACAGGCGCCATGCCATTAGCCCCCTCTTGTGGGACATTCAAGGGGAGAGCTAGCAACGCACGAAGCCCGCGGAGGCAACTCCAGAGGGAATACACAGTCAGGCGCAAGGTTAACAGCCACAGCGGCTTGAGCAAGCATAATCGGTCGAAATTACGCGAATCGAAATAGTGCAACTGTGGGGGCGGTCCGTGACAGCCTGAGGATAATGCAGCCCGGGGGCGCCCTCAACTGAACAACCGAAAGGTCACCTGGCACCAGTGTTGTACAAGCGTCGGGGTAGCTGAGGACGCATGCCGCAGGGGTCGCTCCTCACGAGCTGGGCAGCTCCGGAGGTCGGGGGAGCTCATGAGGCCCTAGGGGCTCGCGAGGGTCCGTGACTTCCCTTGATATGATCGCCAAGCGCCTGGCCTCGTGAGACGCCACAGCACGCTGCGTGAGGCGCTAGTACGTGGCGCCCATGTTCAGCAGGCCAAACGGCATGCGAACATAGCTGCAGGGGTAGCCCCCACTCCGACCGACGCGCGACGACCAGAAGAGGTCTTGTGACGCGGCCCTGTTGAGACTTGGTATGTTGACGCAGACGCGCAGCTCGTCACCCACACCAGGGGAGCGGCTGCACTGTGGCACCTGGCGCCTCGCGCTGTGCGCCTTGCTCGCGGGGACGCGCATCGAAGCACGCCTCCAAGTGGTGCCCCAGCACCTCCTTCATCATGCTGGTCAGGTCATAGGCTCTCTAGGCGGAAGCCCCTGAGCCCGAAATGAGGGAGGCGCTAGGCTCGCCTTCCTATGCGGGAGGAAGGGGCGCCCCAGCAGTGGGCGCGGAGCCCGAGGCACCGCCAGCGGGTGCCTTGGTCTCCTGACGGCTCTTGGGAAGGACCTGTTTCTTCTTCTTGGGGATGGCCTCGGGAGGCAGGACACCACCCTCATCGTCGAGGTTGTCAACCGCCGCGGCTTGGTAGCGTGCTCAAGAGAGCATATGTGTCTTTCTCATCACAGGCGACCATGATGATGCCGCCACTCCCTGGCATCTTGAGGACATTGTAGCCATGGTGGGTTGCCGCCATGAACTTGGCGAGGGCCGGGTACCCAAGGATGGCGTTGTACGGGAGGCTGATGTGGGTGACGTCGAAGTCAATGAGCTCGGTGTGGTAGTTGTCGCGCTTGCCGAAGGTGACTGGGAGGCGTATCTGCCCCAGGGGGACGGTGGAGCCGTCTGTCACCCCTGAGAAAGGCTTGGTTGGCAGGAGCTGGTCATAAGGAACTTGGAGCGTCTCGAACGTCTCGACAGAGAGAACATTGAGCCCTGCGCCTCCGTCGATGAGGGTCTTGGTGACGAGGACGTTGCTGATGGTGGGTGTGTAGATCATGGGAAGCGCGCCTCCGGTGGCCGAGCATTTGAGGTGGTCCTTGGAGTCGAAGGTGATAGCGCACCGCAACCACCTAAGGGGATGATCGGCCTCGAGCTTTGGGAGGGCCGCGTTCATCTCACGGGAAAACTGCTTGAAGATGCAATATAAGGCCGGGGCCTGGGCACCACCCAGGATGCAGGCGACTGCACGAGGCTCCTGGAAGCCCCCAGCCCCGTCATCCTGCTGGTTGTCGTCATTTCTCCTGGGCGGCGGCAGCGGAGGGCGGCCTGCATTGCCCTGAGGACGGGCCTCATGAGGCTGGTCGCACCAGGGTCCATCGCGAGGCTCATCACACCAACGGTCCTCGCGAGACTGGTCACGCCAGTCCTGGCAAGGGTGGCGGTTGTCCCAGCGGCCTCCACTGCGGCCTCCGCCACGGCCGTAGCCACGGTCACCATGCTCGGGGCGGCGACCGAGGCGTCCATCGTGAAGTGCCCTGAGCTCCTGGTAGTCGTTGGTGTTGTGTCTGTGCATGTTGTGGAAGATGCAAAACGAGCGGCTGCCCCTTGGAGGCGCATCGTGGTCATGGCCACGCTTCATCTCAGGCTTGGCTGCGAGCACAGCGGGGCCCTTGCGCTTTGCTTCCTCAGCCTTGGCCTACTTGTCTTCAGGGTCAGCCTCCGGGAGCTCAATGAGGGAGAGGCGGCCTTCTTTGGCCCTTGCACATTTGTTCGCCAAGTTGAACATCTCCAGGGCCAAGCATAAGTCCTCATGGATGGAGAGCTCCTCTTTCATCTTGACGCCCCGGACGCCATCGGTGAGCGCTTAGATGATGGCCTTGTCCGATGCCGTCGGGATCTTGAGCCGAACGTTCGTGAAGATACTTGTGCAAGGTCTTGCCCGGCTGCTGCTTCACGCACCGCAGGTCGCCCACCATAGGGGCGCAATCATGGGTGCCCTGGAAGTTGGCGATGAAATGCTCATGAAGTTCGTCCCAAGAGGAGATTGAACCCTCCGGGAGGTGCAGGAGCCAGGAGCACGCGCCATCTTTGAGAGCCATGGGGAATTAGTTTGCCATGACCTTCTCATCACCGTTGGCCGCCTCGATGCTCAGCGAGTAGAGCTAGAGGAACTCCGCAGGATCGGGGGTGCCGTCGTAGTGTGGAGGCAGATCTGGCTTGAACTGGCCGGGCCAGACAACGCGGTGCAGCTCCGGGGTGAAGGCGTGGCAGCCCGCCGCACTCACGGGAGCAGCCCGCGCGGGCGGAGCTCGGTCTTGACGCCCACGCGTCGCAACCTCAGGTGGCACATGGTCTTGATGCTGGTGTGGTGGCGCTGGGAGCGTGCGTGCGCCACCTTACGGTCGTTGCACCACCTGGCAGCTTGCTTCATTGCACGCCAGGGCTCCACACGGCGGGTCGCGTGGTTGTGCATCTTGCCTGGGCTCGTGGTCGGCACCGCGCAGAGGAGGAGGAGGAGGCACGCCATGCGCCATGTCGCCCGCCTAGGACGGCGGGGGACGGAATGAGCGGGACGGTGAAGGGACTTCGCCGGCGGCATTGACGAGCTCGGCGATGTGCCCAAGCCAGTCGTCGTAGCGGTCGTTGGCGGGACGATAGCACAGCAGTTCGCGCGCCATGAGCAACGCAGCCTGCGCGTTCGCTGGCCCACGGCGGGCGTGGGAGGATGATGCTGTGGCAGGAGTGGGCGACGGAGTGGCGGTGCGGCCATCGCGCCACACGGAGGGTGGCAGTGATGAGTCCTGCTGCTCGCGAGCAGCAGGGCCAGTGGTTGCGTTAGCCACGGGGGAGGCAGAGCAGCACAGAGCGCCGTTGCCCACTGGCGCTGTCTGGGCAACGCGAGCAGCCCGGCACTAAGCGCGGATCTGGCGTGCGTCGGCCATGGGAGCGAAGAAGCGGAGACGAAGCGGAGGTGGAAGAAGGACTTCGACACGCTGCTACCTGGCATGCCAAATGTCGGATTTAGGGCTCAGCAGACCCAAGAAGGTTCGAACTCTGGGGCGTGTGCGAAGATCTCAACCTCTCAGGTCTCAAGCTCGCCACCGTACAACCTAGCCTCGTCGGATTCGTGTGAGCAGGGAAGAATATGAACACGACAGTTTACCCAGGTTCGGGCCACCTTGCGGTGTAAAACCCTACTCCTGCTTTGTGGTGGATTGGCCTCATGAGGGGCTGAGGAAGAACAAGTACATTGGATGAATAGCCTCGTGAGGGCTATGGTGGAGAGGTTGGAAAGGATTCGATCCCCCTCTATCGTGGTGGCTAACCTATATTTATAGTGGCCTCGGTACTCTTCCCCCAAAACTCAGGCGGGAAGGGATCCCACAACGGCCAATTTGAAAGGGGACAAGAAGTACATCTAATCCTGATGAAAGGTGGTCTTCTCCTGCAAAGCTTCTGGTCGTGATGCAGCGGTGGGCTCGGTGATGACATCCGTCCTGCCGAGCCCGTGGTCTTGGTCTTGTTGCACCGGAATGGAAAGCTTTGGGGGATTCCTCGGGAACCTGCGTCTGTCCTTGCTCCCTTAGCACCGAAAGGGAAACTGCCCCCTCTGCGCCCGCTGTGTCGGAATAAATGACCACGGGTAGCCCCGTCAGCTCCCTTGGGTATTTCAAGACATCGGGGCAGGCTGCGCCCCTCAAACATCAAGGACAAAGGGCCGCCTTCTTGAGGCCGGCTGGTCCAAGCAGCCGGTTGCCAGGAGGCGGCGGAGTCCACAAGACGGCCATGAAGTGGGCCGACTCCTAGCAGGCGGCCTCCTGGGAAGCTGAGTCCAAGCAGGCGGCCACTCGCGCCCTCAAAGTCAGCGCCAACATAAACATGATGAGACAGGGCATGGCTATAGTACAAGCCTGCCACCCACGAATCCAGGGCAGGACGTGGCCACAGTACAGCGTACCAAGCAGGCATCCTGCGCCCAACGCAGGACTGTTGCCATGCCGCTCATGACATCACCCATGGCAGAGGAAGCCATGCTCCCGCGACGGGCGGCCAGTACAGCCCGCAGGCGGCGGGCCCTACCTGTCCGTGACAAGCCAGAAGGCGGCGAGCCCAGACTAGTCGGCTTAGTGGGAGGTCGGCTCCTAGCAGGCGGCCCTCCTCCTCCCTTGAAGTCTGTGCGCCATTAACCAGATACGATGGGGTATGGCTACAGTGAGCCCCCGCCAGGCGGTGGGACTGTATCCATGCTCCCCCTGAAAGGGCCTTCGTCATCAGGGGCAATGCTACAGCATAAAGCAGTCAACGCGGCCCGTAGACGGTGGGACCCACCTATTGGCTGAGATCGCGGTTGTCGGTGGACCCACCAGGTGGCGGGCCCCGGTGGTCGGCGGAGAAGCCGCCGACCAGTGACGCTGACTGCCGGGCCCTGCATCTGGCCAGATTACCGTTGTACCCCTGGGGGGTAGGCTTATATAAACCCCCCAGGTCACCCCATGCAAGGGGTTGGCACTTTGGCAGATGCCTCGTCGAGCACCCACAGCACCACACACACACGCAGAGAGAGTGCAGTAGAGCTAGCCTTGCCCTTCTTCCTCCTCTAGCCAGACAGCTCAAGGAGCAAGCTTGTAGCCACCTGTTGAAGTAGTGATCATGCGGAGACCCCGCAGAGCAGGACTAGGGGTGTTATCTCCTAGGAGAGCCCTGAACCTGGGTAAGATTCGCAAGCGTACGCGGTCTCGCTCACTCCCGCTTCTAGAGCCCGGCGACGTACTTTTGTCCCCATCCATTATAAGCCATCCCCTGGCATATGTCGCACGATATCCCCGACATTTGGCGCCCACCATGGGGCTAGGTGCACCGTCGTCCGGAAACACGTTCTGGATGGGAACCCTCTTCCTCCCTGGCGAGCGCAGCCAGCCCGGCACGCTCGACGGCGTTTGTGCCGACACGCTGCACGGCGTGGAAGTTGTTTGCACCGCAAGCAGCCTCGCTGATCTCATCGGCGGGATCCGCCTCTTCGACGAGCCCGCACTCGACGTGGGCGCAGCTAGCTCTAAGAGCTGCCTCGTCGATCTCCTCGGCAAGCTTCACATCGCCGACGAGCCGGTCTCCGACCGGAAGTCCGTTGGCTCCACCGACCTGCTCGTCGACATGGTCATCGACGCCGACGTCGCGCTTCCTGATGCCTTCCCCGGTGACGTGGTGATCTTCGACGACCCACTTCCCGCTGCAGACAGCAGTGCCAGCACCAGCACCGTCACTGAGGTGCTGGTCATCAGCCACGACGGAACCTCCGACCAGGCCGGCCGGGACCCATTGCAGGCGGCAATGCGGGACCTGTCCGCTCCCGTAGCGCCTGGTGCGAGCGGTGAAACGCTGGAAGCATGCTGTATCGCACTTCTCGACAGCGCCAACTGTGGCACCCCGGCTCAGAGTAAACCGGAATGCCCCGTATTCCAGCCCAGGGACAAGTCCTCTGGAATACGGCACTGTTGGCATAGAACAAATCAGCTCTTTATTACTATGGATATGGTTACAAAGGGTACAAGGATTACATCGACACGGCGACACTATGCCTGCCAGGGGTAGCTCTATGCTAACAGCGGAGTAACTCTCTCAGCGACGGCGGTGATGGACTCCACTCCGCAGGGACTCTGGCTAGAACGCGTCTCCTAGGTCGCAAACTCAGGATCCTCGACAAGCAAGCAATCACGGCATGACCTGCAGACTGGCATGACACGCCAGGTGAGTACTTTGAATGTACTCGCAAGCTCACAGCAAACATCAGCATTAAAGCAAGACAACATCATAGCAGTCAAGATTAACAAGCAGGGTTATCCAGCAAGATAACTTCTGAAGTAAATGCAGTAAGGTAAAGCATATTAAGTGCTTTAATCCATACTCCGAATAATCTCAGAATCCAATCCGAACCTGTACCAAGTCCATTCATGTGGTCATCCGACCACTCAACTCATAGCCATCCCATGGCTATCATATCATGCACCTGATACCAATTATACCCCAAGACTGACAAACTTACTCTTGTTCGGGCTGTCTCACAACCCTCAGAATACTCATGAACCACTGAGTACTTCTGATCATACGAGTTCTCCATTATCATCACTACTATGGTTGACCACCTAGTGAGGTCTGGGCGGACTGTCCAATACCATGGACACGGCTATTCGAATAGATTTTACACTCTGCAGAGGTTGCGCACTTTACCCACACTATGGGGCACTGACCTCGTGATCCCATTCGGGTGGACCAGTGTTGCTCCAACGAAACCTGCCTCACCCGTGACTCTCCCATCATACCACCGGCAATCACACTCCCCCGGAGTCCTACCCTGGGTGGCCCCTGTGTCACCTCGTGACACCTGCCACCGTCGTGGCCAAACTAAACTGTCCCAAACGGGGACGTGGATCCAAATAACTCAACTGGGCTCACAAGGTTATCGCCGCCTACCGGGCCAGGGTAGCGCGCACGCATAACCTTCCCTGTCGGGCGGTACCGGTGAAAGAGCACGCGATCAGACCAAGTCAAGGCCGTCCCATACCAGCAAATGTGGTTGCACGGATAAGTCCGGACAGGTGACTCAAGGTCAACCGACTAAATACTATATCTCCGAATAATGTTTCCGTCATAGCTGACCTTCCGATAACCAGTATGCTTAAGCCACTGCTATTACTTTCTCCACGAACTACCGGATGAAATCCAGAATAATCATAGACAGTGATCTCAACAGTGTGGCGTCAACAAGTGGGTAAACTACTAGTTATTAATAATCCAGTACTTAACATGATAGTCACCTATCCGAGAATCAACTCAAGCATTGCATACTCCAATTAATTTCTCAGATAACTCATATTTGCTATTAAAATTAATAGTTAAACTATGATATTGCAATGCGATGATGCAGATGAGAGTTGTGGCTTGCCTGGGGGTGAAGAAATCATCGGGAAGGAGTGCGGAAAGGTCGCGGAAGGAGTTGCCGGAAACAGTTCTCTCCCGGAGGGGCTGTTTATGGCAAGGGCAAAATGGCCATTTTCACTATGTCAACACATTATGAAAATGACTCCATCGGAACGGGCTCGGCGAGACGAAGAAGTGGGCTTTGGAATCACCACGATCGGAGTTGTGAGTGAAAAGATACAATAGTTCTTCTGCCAGGGACCTATCTGCAAATAAAGTATTCACCAACGGGTCCTCAGCTGAAAAACAGATCGCGCACTCCAGAGAATACGCCTTCAGTGCAGTGGAAACGCATTCGGTGGAATACGCTTCCACTTATCCAGCTGGACAGGTGCGGGGCCGGGGCTTGGGTCGTTGACGTGTGGGTCCCGCGGGGCTTCTCTCTCTCCTCCCTGCCCTTGTCTTCTTCCTCCCGCGCCCGACCGAGACCAGAGAGGAGACGCCAGCGCCGGCACTCGCCTGGACAGCTCCGGCCATCTCCGGCAGTGGGGTGGCCATCGGCGGGACCGCGATGGAGTGCCGCACCCGTCCCGGCTGGACTCGAACGCCGAGGAGGACCAAGGCGGCGACGAGCAGAGGCGACAGAGAAGGGACCAGCCGAGCGTGTGCCAGCGCTCGCTGGTGATAGAGGCCACCTCCGGCCAAAGCGAGAGCAACGGCGGCTTTGGGGAGGAGCGCCGCGCCCATACAGATGCAGAGTGAGAGCCGGGGAGGGCTAGGGCGACGAGGCAAGGACGCCGGCGAGCATGGTGTTCGGCCGGACTTGGGGACGAGGCCAGAGTCGCTCCGGGGACGAGGCGAAGACATGGGGAGGCTCTGCATGCTCCAGGTGATCTTCTAGTGGTGGTCGGAGGGAGAGGGGGGGCTCGGCTCGCTCAAATTTTGGAGGAGGCCGACGGTGCTCGTGGTGGAGAGGGTGGCCGAGGAGGAGCACTGGGGCTCGGGTGAGTGGACAGGAAAGACTGGGAGGGCAAGGTGGAGCTGCTGGTGTGGATGAGAGGGCTCGGGGGGGCTTATATAGCCGCGGCGAAGCGAGTAGATGAGGATGGCCGCGGTGGCGATCTTAGCCGCGCACTAGCGCTCCGGGGCGACGTGGCTGGCGGTATACGGCGTCGGGGAGCTTCGCGGAGGAGCGGAGAGGACTCTGGTTCGATCGACAGAGCTCGGGGGTGGTCGTATACGGCGGCGCACGCGCGGTACAGTGGCAGAGTAATGACGACTGTTGTGGCGCGGCGAGGAAGAAAACGAAGGGGGAAATGACTAGAGAGGGGTGCGTGGACGGCGGGGAAGGTGGCCGGCATGCGGGGACAAGCCACGACGGCCTGAATCAGCCTGCCGACGCGACCGAACACGGCCGGCGCACAGAGCGCGCAGATGGCCTGCTCTCAGCGTAGTCACCACGTGCATATGATGCCACAGCCACGTCTTTGGCACAAAAACTTGTCCAGTGTCTAGTCCCTCCAGGCTACAGTATCCGGGAAGTGATGGCTCGATGAAATGCTCTGTAGTTAGATGGGAGTGGTCATCTGAAGTTTGCTGCAGCAAACTTGGCTACGCACTTGTGATCAACAGGGAGTTGATTGGGGTCAATGGAGTTGTCTGGAGTGATTAGATGAGGAAGGACTATAATCCTGGGGGTTTTGGAAGGAATTGAACCAATATACATCATAGCTGCTTTGCAACAGCACAATTGGTCCAGAATCAAGATCATGATGGTGCACTCAAATGAAGAAACCACTTGAGCTGAAATTTTTCAAGACAGGGTTATTTGGACATATGAAGATGCTTTAAGAATTTCATACCAGATGGACATGCCAAAATGGTACTTCCTTCACAGCTATCCTCTCTGTCCAGAAACTTGGAATAATTCTAGAGAATTATTGGGAAGATGAATTGAGCCCAAATTTGGTGGATAGGTGTTATATAGGTAGGATAATGCTCTGGTAAATTTTCAGCAATTATGGAGCAATACAAAATATAGTTGCTTCACAATGTGAAAATCTGACCAGAAACCAAGATTTGATGCTGTGATCATATAGATGATGAGATGATGCTCAAATCTTGTGGACAGTGTTAATTTGAGCATATGAAGGTGCCTGCAAAATTTCAACTCATTTGGATACTCCTAGCTAGCGCTTGCTTCACAAAGATTCCAGTTACCCAGAAACTTTGGAAATTAGCCAAGAGAGATTTAATATCCAAATAAAGTTGAATTTTGGCATGTGGCAATGATATGGACAAGAAAGAGTTCACAAAAAGTTTGAGAGCAAGCAAGCAAATATAAAGGGTACTTGCTTCTCAATCTGACAGATAGGGCAGAATCGGAAAAGGAATATTTGTGAAATATTTTTGGGTATGGCAAGGAATATTTTGACATATCTGTATAAGATATGTCCCAAAGGATTTATGGGAATTATTTGAGAATTTTGGGAATGATAGAGATATGAGTTGCTTCACAACTCAGGGCAAACAGGGTTATTCGTTTAATAGAAAAAGGAATATTCCCAAGAAAAGAATATTGGGATTGGTCCAAAATGGAAATGACAAGGTCTTGGGATGGTTTTGAAGTTGGCAAGCCACTCGAGGAGAAAAATGAAGGGTGATCCATCCAGGTTTCAAGACCACTAAGTCACAGAAAAGCAAATCCGGACCAAAATTAAAAGCAAAAGAAAATGGGCAAAATCCAGGGTGTTACAAACCTACCCCCCTTAAAGAAATCTCGTCCTCGAGATTTGGTTGCTCAGGGATCAGACATGCATATTTCCACTTGAGGAAACCGTTTCCAACTTGGGTTTCCTTTCTCTTTTGTATAATGTTCCCACTGAATTTTATATGACTGACTGCCTTGCTTCGGGGTGGTTTGCTTTACTGGAACTTTTTTCTGGCAAATCTTTCCTCATATATTACTCTTACTTCACTCCTTTTTTTTTCTGCTATCATGTCTGGGGCAATAAATTATTCTGACCGAACTATGTGTCCTGTTCATAAGTCTGAGGGTGGTTCCTCATGGACGTGTCGTGACGAGGTCCAATACGAACGACCGTTCAATGACTTGTGAGCAAATTCCCTTGGTGGGTACGAAATCTTTTACTCATTGCATTGGGTGACTTCAAATGGCAGTGTGTCCTCCAGGCTCAAAACAGTACTGTGAATCGTACCATTCTCCTGGCGGAATCTGACTTCTCGCACGGATTGCTGAGTCATCTCGGGTATCTCCATTGTCTCGGGTATAAAGCTCCTGCCAAATGTTTGATTGTCACCTGTCGTGACCAGCATAAAGGTGTACAGTCTTATAGTGATATTATCCATAGACTTGACTGACAGTGGTCCTGGCAGCAAAATCTTGTTCACGGCAGGTTAGTCTTTAACTGGTTCCCATCCATGAGGACACATACTTCGAGACTGTTGTTCATCCTTCTGACCACACAGTCTGTCGGTATTTCTATGTGGATGGTAGGCCGTGTAATGCTTTAACATGGTTGCTGAATTTGAACTGCTGAGTTATTCTTTTGGCTGACCTGACCAGCTTGGTTGCCCTCTTCTGACAATTCTGAGCATATCTGGTTGACTGGGCGGGTTGTCTCGATATGGGGTCCTTGCAAACGGAATAAACCCCGTGGGTGTGTACCCATGGTGGTCGGTATCGAACCCGACTGCTCTGAGTATCTGTACCATGTTGATCTTGCAACCATTATCATACCTTTATGGCCAAATCTTTGCTCCTTCATTATGGTTCTCTTTGCCTGGATCCTTTATCAAAGGAGCTTGCCTTATGTGTTCTTTGATTCTCCGTGTGACCATGGGTGTTGTCAGGTGCAATATTCCGGCAGGCATATTACTTTACAAGTTGTAGCTGTAGGTAACGATCGTCTGAACTCTTGGATAAAACGGCAAATAAACTAGTAGCCACCAGAACGGTCTTTACAACTCAGATCTGGGACTTTTACTGGAATAACACAACCCCGACTCAAGACGGCTAAAAAGCAGCTCAGAGCATGAGACGGTGTCGATAAGAAGAAAGTAGCAACTCCCTAAGACGACCGAAAAACAGCTCAGAGCATAGGGTCATTGCTACGGAAAGAAATTCAACAGCTGCCCGAGATGGCCGAAAAGCAGCTCAGAACACGGACAGTTGTTGACAAGAGAAATAAAAAAAATCGGCATCCACCCCGGACGGCCGGAAACAGCTCAGAACACAGGCGTGGTGCCGTTACCAAAAAAAAAGATGGGCAAGGGTTCATCCGTGTCCCATACAGCTTACTATTATGCATATGATAATAATTTGAACATGTCGGAATAACACAGAGCAATGCTATAAGTCATATATCAGATGGTCAGCTTGCTCCATAGGTTGTTGGTCATCACGCTGAAGTGTATAACTGGCGTTCTCTTCTTCTTACATAGCTCATGCAGTAGTCGGATCCTCACCGAGCTGGCATCATTGTATGAGTAACCCATATGACCTTGGCAGCATGTCCACCATATCTATGGAAACATGTGTAGCTGGCCACTTAATTCCCGAGGCAAGATTGTGTCCTGACTGATTTTTGCCTTCGGACCAATTGTTGTGGATCTGACCCTGCATCGGAAGATTTCCATGTGTCGTATCGAGGAAGACACAGGAATCCTTGCGTCGCACGCTTCTCAGGTAGCTTGTAGGGAAAGACTGGGTTGCTTACACCTGAAACTTCTCTTTTTATTACATGCGGACTGAGTGCAGAGATATATATATATATACCTTGAGATTACTGCTGTCGGTTGCTTGTTGTATGCAACAGGGTATTCGGCTATACTTCTTGCTGAATACCATATTCATAACTCATTCTGGCTTGCTCCCAAGACATAACAGGGTTCAAATTGTACTCATAGCAGACTCACACCTTGTATATATGAATCATACCTTTGGCACAGAATGCACTGTGGATCATGTACACCTTTTGCCTTCTTGCTGATTTGATCATTGCTGCTGTGAAGATTGCACTGATGTATACTTGATGCTGATAACCAATCCGATCAGGATATCATTTGTATTCAGGCCCAATATTCCCGATATAACACAGTCTGGTGAAAATTCCATATTGCTGAGCTGAGCTTCCAATTGACTGTCTCTTCACTGACTCTTTGGGTTCAGTGTCGGTGAGCAACTTCCATAAGGGGAAAATAAGGTAACACCAAGGGCCCAAAAAGAACAAAAGAAACGACTAAAACAAAGCACACAAAACAGCAAGACCACACACACACAAGCAATAATATGCATTCCTACTTAAGCACACAATTCTCGCAAGAACTCCGGTATTACGGTCTAACATGCTGTGGCGATGTGCACGAAAGTGAGTCAATGTGTGGAAGAAACTTGGTGTAAACAAGGCTACACCAAATACGAGCTTAACACGGATGGAACCGGTGGAGAGGACAAACTTGGTGATCGGGGGTCGGAATACATAAGTTGCGACCACATCATCATCAAGCATGCGGAAGAAAACCGTACACGTCCAAAGAATGGGTGGCGGAATGAGATAGTGGTGGAGAGAAAGGCTTGCAGGCATGGCCCTTTTCTGATAACAAGGATCAGTAAGGGTTGCCGAAGCGGCTAGTGGAATGGCACGATCCGGGATAGAACTTGTCTATCACCGAAATGATAGGGGGGGTGACTGAAGAGAATATGTTGGTGTGGTACCGGTGCAGCAATCCGACAAGGGATCGACACCACCAAGCACCTTGGCATCACTCCGCTGGGACGAAGATGACACCACACCAAGGAACAAATATGCAAACCGGAGAGCGCAGGTAGGGAATTGAAACCGATGCCACCTACACTCCCCAGATCCATCGTTAGTGATAAAATATCTAGTCTATATGCATGCTATGCACAAACAAATGCAACAAACAAGTGCAGCAAATCGACTAGACTCTATACTACTGGTTACTAACGCTCTCGCGGGCTAGGGCGTCCTACAGCCAGACCTGCTCTGATACCAACTTCTGTGGCACCCCGGCTCAGAGTAAACTGGAACGCCCCGTATTCCAGCCCAGGGACAAGTCCTCTGGAATACGGCACTGTTGGCATAGAACAAATCAGCTCTTTATTACTATGAATATGGTTACAAAGGGTACACGGATTACATCGACACGGCGACACTATGCCTGCCAGGGGTAGCTCTATGCTAACAGCGGAGTAACTCTCTCAGCAACGGAACAGCGACGGCGGTGATGGACTCCACTCCGCAGGGACTCTGGCTAGAACGCGTCTCCTAGGTCGCAAACTCAGGATCCTCGAGAAGCAAGCAATCACGGCATGACCTGCAGACTGGCATGACACGCCAGGTGAGTACTTTGAATGTACTCGCAAGCTCACAGCAAACATCAGCATTAAAGCAAGACAACATCATAGCAGTCAAGATTAACAAGCAGGGTTATCCAGCAAGATAACTTCTGAAGTAAATGCAGTAAGGTAAAGCATATTAAGTGGTTTAATCCATACTCCTAATAATCTCAGAATCCAATCCGAACCTGTACCAAGTCCATTCATGTGGTCATCCGACCACTCAACTCATAGCCATCCCATGGCTATCATATCATGCACCTGATACCAATTGTACCCCAAGACTGACAAACTTACTCTCGTTCGGGCTGTCTCACAACCCTCAGAATACTCATGAACCACTGAGTACTTCTGATCATACGAGTTCTCCATTATCATCACTACTATGGTTGACCACCTAGTGAGGTCTGGGCGGACTGTCCAATACCGTGGACACGGCTATTCGAATAGATTTTACACTCTGCAGAGGTTGCGCACTTTACCCACACTATGGAGCACTGCCCTCGTGATCCCATTCGGGTGGACCAGTGTTGCTCCAACGAAACCTGCCTGACCTGTGACTCTCCCATCATACCACCGGCAATCACACTCCCCCGGAGTCCTGCCCTGGGTGGCCCCTGTGTCACCTCGTGACACCTGCCACCGTCGTGGCCAAACTAAACTGTCCCAAACGGGGACCTGGATCCAAATAACTCAACTGGGCTCACAAGGTTATCGCCGCCTACCAGGCCAGGGTAGCGCGCACGCATAACCTTCCCTGTCGGGCGGTACCGGTGAAAGAGCACGCGATTAGACCAAGTCAAGGCCGTCCCATACCGGCAAATGTGGTTGCACGGATAAGTCCGGACAGGTGACTCAAGGTCAACCGACTAAATACTATATCTCCGAATAATGTTTCCGTCATAGCTGACCTTCCGATAACCAGTATGCTTAAGCCACTGCTATTACTTTCTCCACGAACTACCGGATGAAATCCAGAATAATCATAGACAGTGATCTCAACATTGTGGCGTCAACAAGTGGGTAAACTACTAGTTATTAATAATCCAGTACTTAACATGATAGTCACCTATCGGAGAATCAACTCAAGCATTGCATACTCCAATTCATTTCTCAGATAACTCATATTTGCTATTAAAATAAATAGTTAAACTATGATATTGCAATGCGATGATGCAGATGAGAGTTGTGGCTTGCCTGGGGGTGAAGAAATCATCGGGAAGGAGTGCGGAAAGGTCACGGAAGGAGTTGCCGGAAACAGTTCTCTCCCGGAGGGGCTGTTTATGGCAAGGGCAAAATGGTCATTTTCACTGTGTCAACACATTATGAAAATGACTCCATCGGAACGGGCTCGGCGAGACGAAGAAGTGGGCTTTGGAATCACCACGATCGGAGTTGTGAGTGAAAAGATACAATAGTTCTTCTGCCAGGGACCTATCTGCAAATAAAGTATTCACCAATGGGTCCTCAGCTGAAAAACAGATCGCGCACTCCAGAGAATACGCCTTCAGTGCAGTGGAAACGCATTCGGTGGAATACGCTTCCACTTATCCAGCTGGACTGGTGCGGGGCCGGGGCTTGGGTCGTTGACGTGTGGGTCCCGCGGGGCTTCTCTCTCTCCTCCCTGCCCTTGTCTTCTTCCTCCCGCGCCCGACCGAGACCAGAGAGGAGACGCCGGCGCCGGCACTTGCCTGGACGGCTCCGGCCATCTCCGGCAGTGGGGTGGCCACCGGCGGGACCGCGATGGAGTGCCGCACCCGTCCCGGCTGGACTCGAACGCCGAGGAGGACCAAGGCGGCGACGAGCAGAGGCGACAGAGAAGGGACCAGCCGAGCGTATGCCGGCGCTCGCCGGTGATAGAGGCCACCTCCGGCCAAAGCGAGAGCAACAGCGGCTTTGGGGAGGAGCGCCGCGCCCATACAGATGCAGAGTGAGAGCCGGGGAGGGCTAGGGCGACGAGGCAAGGACGCTGGCGAGCATGGTGTTCGGCCGGACTTGGGGACGAGGCCAGAGTCGCTCCGGGGACAAGGCGAAGACATGGGGAGGCTCTGCATGCTCCAGGTGATCTTCTAGTGGTGGTCGGAGGGAGAGGGGGGGCTCGGCTCGCTCAAATTTTGGAGGAGGCCGACAGTGGCCGTGGTGGAGATGGTGGCCGAGGAGGAGCACTGGGGCTCGGGTGAGTGGACAGGAAGGACTGGGAGGGCGAGGTGGAGCTGCTGGTGTGGATGAGAGGGCTCGGCGGGGGGGGGGGGGCTATATAGCCGGGCGAAAGCGAGTAGATGAGGATGGCCGCGGTGGCGATCTTAGCCGCGCACTGGCGCTCCGGGGCGACGTGGCTGGCGGTATACGGCGTCGGGGAGCTTCGCGGAGGAGCGGAGAGGACTCTGGTTCGATCGAGAGAGCTCGGGGGTGGCCGTATACGGCGGCGCACGTGCGGTACAGTGGCGGAGTAATGACGACTGTCGTGGCGCGGCGAGGAAGAAAACGAAGGGGGAAATGACCAGAGAAGGGTGTGTGGACGGCGGGGAAGGTGGCCGGCATGCGGGGACAAGCCACGACGGCCTGAATCAGCCTGCCGACGCGACCGAACACGGCCGGCGCACAGAGCGCATAGATGGCCTGCTCTCAGCGTAGTCACCACGTGCATATGATGCCACGGCCACGTCTTTGGCACGAAAACTTGTCCAGTGTCTAGTCCCTCTAGGCTCGGTATCCAGGAAGTGATGGCTCGATGAAATGCTCTGTAGTTAGATGGGAGTGGTCATCTGAAGTTTGCTGCAGCAAACTTGGCTGCGCACTGGTGATCAACAGGGAGTTGATTGGGGTCAATGGAGTTGTCTGGAGTGATTAGATGAGGAAGGACTATAATCCTGGGGGTTTTTGGAAGGAATTGAACCAATATACATCATAGCTGCTTTGCAACAGCACAATTGGTCCAGAATCAAGATCATGATGGTGCACTCAAATGAAGAAACCACTTGAGCTAAAAAATTTCAAGACACGGTTATTTGGACATATGAAGATGCTTTAAGAATTTCATATCAGATGGACATGCCAAAATGGTACTTCCTTCACAGCTATCCTCTGTCCAGAAACTTGGAATAATTCTAGAGAATTATTGGGAAGATGAATTGAGCCCAAATTTGGTGGATAGGTGTTATATAGGTAGGATAATGCTCCGGTAAATTTTCAGCAATTATGGAGCAATACAAAATATAGTTGCTTCACGATGTGAAAATCTGACCAGAAACCAAGATTTGATGCTGTGATCATATAGATGATGAGATGATGCTCAAATCTTGTGGACAGTGTTAATTTGAGCATATGAAGGTGCTTGCAAAATTTCAACTCATTTGGATACTCCTAGCTAGCGCTTGCTTCACAAAGATTCCAGTTACCCAGAAACTTTGGAAATTAGCCAAGAGAGATTTAATATCCAAATAAAGTTGAATTTTGGCATGTGGCAATGATATGGACAAGAAAGAGTTCACAAAAAGTTTGAGAGCAAGCAAGCAAATATAAAGGGTATTTGCTTCTCAATCTGACAGATAGGGCAGAATCGGAAAAGGAATATTTGTGAAATATTTTTGGGTATGGCAAGGAATATTTTGACATATCTGTATAAGATATGTCCCAAAGGATTTATGGGAATTATTTGAGAATTTTGGGAATGATAGAGATATGAGTTGCTTCACAACTCAGGGCAAACAGGGTTATTCCTTTAATAGAAAAAGGAATATTCCCAAGAAAAGTATATTGGGATTGGTCCAAAATGGAAATGACAAGGTCTTGGAATGGTTTTGAAGTTGGCAAGGCACTCGGGGAGAAAAATGAAGGGTGATCCATCCAGGTTTCAAGACCACTAAGTCACAGAAAAGCAAATCCGGACCAAAATTAAAAGCAAAAGAAAATGGGCAAAATCCAGGGTGTTACACCAACAAGTTGGCGGCCATGAGACGCCTCACCGAGGCTTACCACCGCGAGATCGATCGCGCCGTCTACGGCACACCGGCTGCTGGCGAACCCAGCCGCGTGGGCACGGTCCGGCAGCACGGCGCCGCCATCGCCAGCATGTTGGGGGCCGACCGCCCGGTCTACACCATGCCCATGGAGAACTTGCACGCCGCCCAGGCAGCGGCAGGCGAGCTGGACTGCCTGGAGGGCGACGAGCGTCACTGCATGACGGAGCGCGTCCAGCAGCTCATCGATGCGGCCGCCGCGCAGCAAGAAGCTGGCCACCGCATGGTGGAATCCGGCCTACAGGCTGGGAAACCCCCCCCCCCCCGCCGAGAGCACAGCGCGACCTCCCGGACGCCAACAGCCGGCGCCCGCGACCGAGGAGACCCAGAGCCGGTTGCTAGTCGTAGCCGCACCCGCATCTCCATCGAGCGCGACCAAGACGGCCGCCCACGAGCAGTAGAACGGCGGGACGGTCGTCAGGCCCCTTCCCCCGCGCAGGGAGAGGCGCGCCTTGTTTCGGCCCCCGCATTCGCAACGAGCCCTTCCCCAAAGGGTTCTCGCTCCCTCGGGACACTCCTGAGTACAACGGCTCTGTGAAGCCGAAAGATTGGCTGGTCGACTACTCCACTGCCGTCAACATAGCGAACGGCAACAAGCGTGTCGCCGTGAAGTATGTTCCGCTCATGCTCCAGGGCACGGCCCGGACATGGCCGAACAGCCTCAAGCCCTACAGCGTCAACAGCTGGCTAGACTTCACCGAAGTTTCATCCGCAACTTCACCAGCACCTACAAGCGGCCGCCCAAGCCTCGCCAGCTCTCCCTGTGCATCCAAGGCCCGATCGAGTCCACCCGCGAATACTTAACGCGGTGGGCCGAGCTGCGCAACTCCTGCGAAGGGGTTCATGAGGTGCAAGCCATTGAATACTTCACTACCGGGTGCCGAGAGGGCACCCTACTCAAGCACCGGCTCCTCTGCAATGAGCCGGCCACGCTCGACGAGCTGCTGATCATAGCGGACAAGTACGCCACTGCCGACTCCTCCATGAAGTCGGAACTCCGAGTGGATGCGTCAGGAAAGATGCTCCCTCCGGCCCCTCAGACACCGGCTGGTGATTCCAGTTGGCGCCAGCAGTCAAATGACAATAAGCGCAAGGCCCCGCAGCCGGCTACTACCAGCCGGCAGGTGGCGACAGTCGAAGACCAGTAGCCAGAGGAGCAGCCCGGCCCCAAACACCAGAAGGGCGGCAAGCCTGCCTGGTTGCCCGCCTTCTCGTTTGAGCAAACCCTCGACGCTCCCTGGAAGTTCCACAGCGGCGCGAAGCCATCCAACCACACCACCCGGATGTGCCACTGGCTCACTCGCATCGCCAGAGGCGAAGGACTGCCTCTGCCGCCTGCTGGCCCGCCACCTCCCCAGCAGCCGGCGGTCCGACCAGTCGGCGCGATCCAAGATGAGTTTCCTGAAGAGCATGGAGCTTACATCGTCTTCACCAGCGTGACTGACGACAGGCACAGCCGGCGTCAACAGCACTGAGAAGTGAATACTGTCGCCTCTGAAGCCCCAGAGTTCATGCACTGGTCGGCGAAGCCGATCAGTTGGAGCCAAGCTGACCACCCGGAGGTGATGCCTTCTCCGGGTTCCTATGCCCTGGTGTTGGATGCCACCTTTGCAACAGAGAGGCGAGCTGCTCGTTTCTCCTGAATTCTGATAGACGGCGGTAGCAGCATCAACATCCTCTACCGCGACACCATGGAGAAGTTGTGCATCAAAGAGAAACAGCTCCAGCCCAGCCGGACTGTCTTCCATGGCATTGTGCTTGGCCTATCCTTCTCACCAATCGGCAAGATCAAGATAGATGTCCTCTTCGGAGACAAGAATCACTTCCGCCGAGAGCCAATCTGGTTCGAGGTGGTTGACCTTGAGAGCCCCTACCACGCGTTGCTTGGCCGGCCTACTCTGGCCAAGTTCATGGCGGTCCCCCACTACGCCTACCTCAAGATGAAGATGCCGGGCACCAAGGGCATTATCACCATAGCCGGCGACTACCAGAAGTCTGCCGCCTGTGCCACTGCCAGCAGTCGGCTGGCCGAGTCCCTTGTGATTGCTACCGAGAAACGGCTCCTTGACCGGGTTGTGGCCATGGCTGGCGAGCAGCCGGACCTGTTGCCAGATCCCAAAGGGTCAGAAGCTCAGGGCTCTTTCCAACTGGCCAAAGAAACCAAGAAGATACCCTTGGACCCGGAGCACCCGAAGAGGTTCGCTGTCATAGGAGCTCGCCTCGACAGCAAATAGGAAAGCGAGCTCGTCGATTTCCTCCGTGAGAATCGGGGCATCTTTGCGTGGTCTCCAAAGGACATGCCGGATGTTCCGACGGATTGCGCCGAGCACAAGCTGCATGTCAGAGCAGATGCAAAACCGGTCAGGCAACCCCTCCGCCGCCTGTCGGAGGAGAAGAGAGGAATTGTTGGTGAAGAGATAGCCCGGCTTCTAGCAGCCGGCTTCATTATGGAAGTATTCTTCCCAGAGTGGCTTGCCAACCCAGTCCTTGTACTAAAGAAGAACAACAAATGGCGCATGTGTATTGACTACACCAGCCTCAACAAAGCTTGCCCGAAAGATCCATTCGCCTTGCCTTGGATTGACCAAGTGATAGACTCCACAACCGGATGCGAGCTGTTGAGTATTTTGGATGCCTACTCGGGGTACCACCAGATCAAGTTAAGCCCGGCCGACCGCCTGAAGATCGCCTTCATCACACCATTCGGAGCCTTCTGCTACCTGACCATGACGTTCGGCTTGAGAAACGCCGGTGCCATGTTTCAGCGTTGCATGCAGAAGTGCCTCCTCAAGCAACTCGGCAGAAATGGCCATGTTTATGTGGACGATATTGTGGTGAAGACGGAGAAGCACGGTACCCTCCTGGAAGATCTCAAGGAAACCTTTGATAACCTGCGCCGTTTTCAAATCAAGCTCAACCCAGAAAAGTGTGCCTTTGGAGTACCAACCGGCCAGCTCCTCGGCTTCCTTGTCTCAGAGCGCGGCATAGAGTGCAACCCTATCAAGATCAAGGCCATCGAGAGGATGGAGAGGCCTACCCGACTGCGAGACATTCAGAAGTTCACCGGCTGCTTGGCATCCATCAGCCGCTTCATCAGTCGGCTAGGCGAGAAGGCTCTTCCATTGTACCATTTGATGAAGAAAACCACTCATTTCGAGTGGAACGACAAGGCGGACGAGGCTTTCCTCCAACTCAAGAAGATGTTGACAACGCCGCCCGTCCTGGCCGCTCTGGCTGCCAAGGAGCCCATGCTTCTCTACATCGCCGCCACCAGTCGGGTGGTCAGTACAGTTATGGTGGCAGAGCGCCGAGAGGACGGCAAGGCACAGCCGGTCCAGAGGCCCGTCTACTACTTGAGTGAGGTGCTGTCAGCTTCCAAGTAGAACTACCCCCACTACCAAAAGTTGTGCTATGGCGTGCATTTTGCCGCCAACAAGCTCAAGCCATACTTTCAAGAGCATCCCATCACGGTCGTCTGCACCGCCCCGCTTGCGGAGATCATAGGCAGCAGAGACGCATCGGGCCGAGTGGCCAAGTGGGCCATCGAGCTGGCCCCCTACACCATCTTCTACCAGCCTCGCGCCACCATCAAGTCCCAAGCACTGGCCGACTTCCTCGCCGACTGGGCCAAGACCCAGTACCTGCCGCCAGCTCCAGACTCCACTCATTGGCGGATGCACTTTGATGGCTCGAAGATGCGCACCGGTTTGGGAGCCGGCGTCATCCTCGCCTCTCCCAAAGGCGACAAGCTCAGATACACGCTGCAAATCCACTTTGCCACCTCCAACAACGTGGCCGAGTACGAGGCGCTAGTACACGGACTCCGGCTGGCCAAGGAGATTGGCATCCGCCGGATTCTGTGCTACGGCAATTCGGACTTGGTGGTCCAACAGTCGTCTGGCGACTCGGACGCCAAGGATGCAAATATGGCGAGGTACCGCTTCCTCGTCCAGCAGATCAGTGGATATTTTGATGGGTGCGAGTTCTTTCATGTGCCACAGGCTGACAACGAGCAAGCAAACGCCCTGGCACGGATCGGCTCCACCAGGCAAACCATACCAGCCGGCGTGTCCCTTCAGTGCCTCCGCAAGCCGTCTATCAAGCCTTCCCCGGAATCAGAATCCATCTTCGTGCCGGCTGCTCCCGAAGTAGTCGGATCCGACTCGGGGCTGCAGCAGCCGGCCCGGGGACTTCAGCAAGCGGCACAGGGACTGCAGCAATCGCACCCAGCCCGAGGACTTCGCAACCCGGCCCGGGGGCTGCAGCAGCCGGCCCGGGGAGTTCGGCAGGCGGCACGGGGACTGCAGTAGTCGCACCCGGCCCGGGGACTTCAGCAAGCGGCACGGGGACTGCAGCAGTCGCACCCGGCCCGGGGACTTCGCAACCCGGCCCGGGGGCTGCAGCAGCCGGCCCGGGGAGTTCGGCAGGCGGCACGGGGACTGCAGCAGTCGCACCCGGCCCGGGGACTTCGCAACCCGGCCCTGGGGCTGCGGCAGCCGGCCCGAGGACTTCACCAAGCGTCTCGGGGACTGCGGCAGTCGCACCCGGCCCAGGGACTCTACAACCTGGCCCGGGGGCTGCAGCGGCCGTCCCGGGGACTTCAACAACGCAGCAAGATGCGGCCGACTCCACCCCACCACCTCCCAACCCAACCGCCCTAGTTTCAGTGGCCGTAATGACAGTGGATGAAGTCGAAGCACCATCATGGGCGCAGCCCATCCTCAATTTTCTGGTAAGCAGAGAGCTGCCAGTTGATGAGATCTCGGCCCGGCAGGTGCAACGCCGGGCAGGAGATTACACGATAGTAAACAGAGAGCTTGTCAGGCGCAGCATGACCGACGTTTTCCAATGCTGCGTCGAACCAGAGAAAGGCAAGGCAATCCTCAGAGACATACACCAAGGCGAGTGCGGCCACCACGCGGCCTCCAGATCCCTTGTCACCAAAGCTTTCCGCCATGGTTTCTTCTGGCTGACTGCTTTGGAGGACACCAAGGATCTGGTCAAGAAATGCAAGGGGTGCCAAACATTCAGCTCCAAGCAACATCTGCCGGCCTCTGCACTCAAGACCATCCCCCTTACCTGGCCCTTTGCCGTCTGGGGGTTGGACATAGTGGGCCCATTCAAGACAGCACGCGGTGGCATGACCCATCTGCTTGTCGCCGTGGACAAATTCACCAAGTAGATTGAAGCAAAACCAATCAACAAACTAAATGGTCCGACTGCTATGACCTTCATTGCAGATATCACCGTCCGGTACGGTGTACCACACAGCATCATCACCGACAATGGCACTTACTTTGCCAAAGGCGCCTTGGTCCGTTTCTGCGCGACGCAGGGCATCCGACTAGACTTAGCGTCCGTTGCCCATCCGCAGTCAAACGGCCAAGTAGAACGAGCAAACGGCCTCATCTTATCCGGCATCAAACCCTGACTGGTCGAGCCACTGGTGCGCTCGGCCGGCTGCTGGATCGACGAGTTGCCGGCCGTCCTCTGGAGCCTCCGCACCACTCCGAACAGATCAACCGGTTTCACTCCCTTCTTCCTCGTGTACGGGGCCGAGGCCATCATCCCAACTGACATCGAGTTCGACTCGCCTCGCGTCACCATGTACACGGAGGCGGAGGCGAAGGAATCACGAGAAGACGGCATCGATCTGCTGGAAGAAGGTCGGCTGTTAGCACTCAGCCGGTCCGCCATCTACCAGCAGAGCCTGCGCCGCTATACAGTCGGAAGGTCAGGCCACAATCCTTCCAAGAGGGAGACCTTGTGCAACGGCTGATCCAGCGAACAGCCGGCCAGCACAAGCTCTCGGCCCCGTGGGAAGGCCCCTTCATCATCAGCAAAGCCTTGGGCAATGACTCCTATTACCTCATCGACGCGCAGAAGCCCAGGGCGCACAAAAGGGACGATTCCGGCAAGGAAACAGAGCGCCGATGGAACACAAGTCTCCTCCGAAGATTTTACAGTTAAATACAGTATGTACCACGCTACCTTTTGTACTAAGGGCAAAGGCACCGGGTCCCTCGAGGAGCACTCGGGGGCTACCTTTCTTATCTATATGATAAGTTTCATGCCTGTGAGTATGTTATTTCATTCCTCCGCCAGGCACCGGGTCCGACCAGTCGGCCCGGGGGCTTGCCGCCTTGTACTATGTTGGCTCTACCTGCAGTCGGACAAGTAGTGTGCCGGCATCTAAGCCCACCCTTGCCATAAGCCGCAGCTCGCAGAGCGACTGTCTGGCAGGCAAGAGTCAAAGGCAGGAAATGGTGCTCACATGAAAAATGGCTAAGGACGAAAGCACCCACAGAGGCCAAGTCGGCTCCTCGCCTAGCCGTCCGGTTGCTGAGCAGCCGGCCGGCCGACTTCTCACTTAAGTTGCTACGTTCTAAGCGGCCAAAGTACTTGTCTTCCCAAAATGGCCAAGTACTTGACCCGGCCAGCAGACCGAAGAATGGCTGCCTGGCCGGCAAGGCGGCAGCCAAGGGAAAGCGGCAAAGGAAAAAGCCAAAAGAACAGAAAGCAAGACAAGTAAGAGCTCAGCGAAGCACATCTTGTGCGAGAATTAAATCACATAGCAAGATGCCCTCGGCCAGCATTCAACAAAGTTTGAATACACCCCCAGCGGGTGGAACTGCGCGCATTTAACAAAGTTTGTTCTAAAGAATACCAAAGCAGGAAAAGATAAGATAAGTTGGCAGCCTAGGCCAAAGGAGCAATAGGCGAGTCTGGCAGGTTGGTGGAGTCGGCGGCGGCAGCTGGTGGAGTGGCCATCTGGCGAGTCTCGGCTTGGTCGCCTTCAGCAGCAGTCGGTGCACTCGCACACGGCTCGTTGCTCGAGGCCCGATCAAGCTGAGGTTGGGCGTCCGCTCCGCCCTCCGGTGCGTCGCCTTCACCATCCTCATCTTCCTCATCCTCGCCTTCGTCATTTGAGGTGATTTCTTCCGCCGAGTCCTCGCCGTCATCCGAGTTCAGCCCGAACCAGTCCATCGGCACCCTCCTCGTCCAGCTCGGGGAAGAAGATGCTGGTGTCGGTGTATTCGGCGATCGCCACCGCACGATGGGTGAGCGCAGGCCCCGCTGCCACCAACTCTTCCATGGCCTCCTGCCAGAACGTGGCCAACTGGGCTAGGTTTAGCTCAGGATACCATGCCTGGACGAACTCCAAGGCTCTTCGGGCGCCTGCCTGAGCGGAGGAGCCCCTCCAAGCCTCGAAGCAACCGATTGCCGCCTCCAACCAGTCGGCGGTCCGATTGGGGGTGCGTGGAGCTTGGCCGCCTGGCCAGAGGGTAGAAACCAGCTGAGACCCGGCACGCTGAAGGCGGCGGAGCAGAGGATGAATCGGCTGCAAACACGTCCTGACGGCCAGGAGCTGCTCGTTCATGTTCCGAGGCGCGTCGGGCGGGATCTCCACTACTTCCGTCCTACGCTGGTCGTGCCGCGCCTCGATGGCCTGGCTGACGACGACGGCATGGCCAGGAAAGAAGTCTACGCAAAAGAAAAACAAAGATCAGAAGCCGACTCCCGATGTAGTCGGCAGCTATTCCAAAGAAAGAAGTTTACCGTCGATCATGTCCTCAATCTCGCCGTAGCCAGCAGCGAAGATTGCCTCCTTCCCGGCCCACTTTGAGCGTTCGATCTCAAACTCGGCCTGAAGGGCGCCTTCCGCCTCCTTGAGATTCTGGAGCTCCGCCTTGTGCTAGTCCGCCAACTTCTTGGCCAGACGATCGCGCTCCAGGGCCGCCTTACGGCGCTCCTCCTCCTTGACGCGCAGCTCGGTCTGGACTTCGCCTAGATGCTGCTGTAGTGTGGCGTTGGCTCCTGCAAAAATGAGAAAGATAGGACAATCAACAAAGATGACCAAAAAAGAAAAGTGGTTGCCAGAAGATCCGGCCCGACTGCTCAGCAGACGGCCCGAATCTCGGGGGCTACACCCAGCGGGTGCGCTGACGTGCCCCCGCGAGGAAGTAGACAGAATGCTTACGCCGGCTTTCAGTGAGGTCGGCGGTCCGCTTAGCCAACTCCTGGACCTGGGAGTTGAAGGTAGCTACGCGGATGTTGTGGTAGTCCTGCAACGAAGACAAAAGAAGAGAAAACAAGTTAGCACTCGGAACCTACCTTAAAGTTCCGAGCCGCCTGCTCAGCAGCCGGCCCGGAACTCGGGGGCTACACCCAGTGGGTGCGCTGGCGCACCCCCACGGAAGACTGCAAGAATCAAAAAACAAAGCAAAGAAGCGTACCCAAACGGCCGTCCGCGTCGCCAAGAACGCCTTCGTACACTGCTGGAGGGCGGCTCCTTGGGCCTGGAGCTGGGCCTGAACGTCCTGCGCGGCCTTGTTCAGCACGCTCGTCCCGCCCCCAGGCGTCCATTCTGGTGGGGCGGCACTGGTGGCCTCTGCGTCTGGGGCCGACAAGCTCGCGGCCCCGATCTCCTGCGCCCGCGGCGCCGAGGCCGCCTTCGCCACACGCCGGCGCACCGAAGGGCAGACCACGGGAGTCGCCCCCACCACCAACTCACCACCAACTTGCCACTGACCGGTGGCGCTGGTGGCACGTCAGGCCGATTGCCTCGGGCCCTGGCAGTCGGCGCTTGCGAGGGCACCTCTGCCTCGGAGATGATGGCGTCGCCTCCTCTCCTCTCCATGACCGGCTGGTCATCGCCGGCTCCTCCAGTCGGCACCGGGATCTCTGGCGCTGGCGGCGCCGCGTGCAACGGAATGACAAGTTGCGGGGTCCGGCCGGGCCCGATTTCTTCCGCTTGCGCCCTAGCGTCCGTGTCCGCCTGAGCCTTGGCGGCGGCGTCCACCTGGACCTTGGCCGCAGCGTCCGCTTGAGCCTTGGCCGCCGCGTCCACGTCCGCCCGCGCTACCTTGGTCGCCTCCACCTCCTACCTTTCCGCCTCCTCCCGCTCCTCGTGCGCCTCCCGCGCGTTCCTCTCTGTCGCCGCCCGGAGGTCGACGAGCGGGTCCACGCGGTGGGTATTGGCGGAGCCTTCTGCCTCCCCGATCACGGAAGCAGCGGCAGACCGCTCAAGAGTGAGTGGGGCCCTGATTCAAGCAAGACAAGAGAAAACTCAGAAAAAGTTTGCAAGGAAGAAGAAAGGAAAACACAACCAAGCACTTACGCGGACACCATCGGGGGCTGTTTTGGGGCCCGCTAGAACTGGCCGCTCTTGCGGCGGCCTCTTGCTGCCTGGTCACGGCGGCCGCATTCTTGGACTTCTTCGCCCGGCTGCCGAACAGCAATGAGCCGGCTCGGCGCTTTTGTGAGCCGCCTGGTGCGGTAGGCGCGGCTGAGGAGCTCGTGCCCGCCCTGTCGGTGCCGTGCGGGCGGCAGGGCTCGTTCTCCTCCTCATCGTCATCCGGCCAGTCCTCAAGGCCGCCTCCTCCCCCGGAGCCGCCTGCTCCACCACCGCCACTTGTGGCGTTGTCCTCCTCCATGGCGGCCGCCCCCAAGTCGGGGTCTTCCACGTCGCTCCTCGTTCGGTCCGGCATATACTGCTGACCTGGATCCAGAGCGCCAGCAGCCGACTGGGCCGGGAGGACCTGCACCATGGCCGACTGGTCAGGCGGCAAAACAAGAACTCGGACCAGCAAAGAGAAAAGAATTACAAGACTCACCGCAGGCGGCGGATGTGCGCGGTTGTACGGCCGCATGCCGAACCACCAGTCCGCCTCCGACAGCTGGCAGTTGGAGATATAGTTGACCAGCCGGACCACCTCCACATCCGACAGGTCCCGTGTGCACATCCGGCACGGGTCCCGGTGCCTGCTCATGCAGCTGATGATGTGAGGCCGAGCTTGGAGGGGGAACACTTGGCGCGTCACGAAGGCAGCCAGCAAGTCTGAGCCCTTCAGGCCCTCCGACTCCGTCATCGCCTGAAGTCGGGCAAGGGCGGCGGAGGAGGCGGCCGATAGGGAACTCGGCTTGTACTGCCAGTTGGCGCGTGACTCGGCTTGCGGGCCGGCTGCGTAGGCCGGCAAGTTGACGTAGTCACTTGTCGGGTGGATGTTCTTGACGTAGAAATAGGATTTCTGCCACAGCTTGGCCGACTGCAGCAGGGAGATGGGCGGGAAGCGGTTCCCAGTGCCCGGGCGCCGCACCGCCACGCAGGCTCCGCATTGAGCCGCCTGGCCCTTGGCGGCGGTGCCAAGTTTGAGGTAGAAGCACTCCCCCCAGAGTTCGAGGGTGGGGAGAGTGCTGAGGTACCCTTCGCACATGGTGACGAAGGCAGCCAGCAGCACCACCGTGTTTGGTGTGAGGTGGTGCGGCTGGACTCGGTAGAAGTCGAGGAAGGAGCGGAGGAAGCCACTCGCCGGAAGGCCGAAGCCGCGAAGGAAATGGGACCGGAAGACGACGCGTTCATCGTCATCCGACGTCGACAAGATTTCTGCTTCGGGGGGAACGCGCACCTGCACGTTCGCCTCCCGGGGCAGCCGCCGTGTTTGACGGAGGAAGGAGAGGTGATCATCATGGACGTTGGAGCCGTCCCAGTCACCGGCTCATGAGCACGCCATGGACGAAGGAGCTCGTCGCAGGCGCGGCGCGGTGGCAAGCGGGCGAGGCTGCGGCGGAGCAAGGAAGCCGCAGCGAGAGGATGCTCGACGACGGTGGGCTGCGGCAGCACTTCGACGGGAGGAAAGGGCGCGGTAGCAGTGGAGAAGATGAAGAACGGTGAAGGGAGAGGAGGGCGCGCGTGCATCTGCCGGCCCCCTCCTCCCCCTACTTATAGCCCCAGGCGGCGAAGCTGAGGGGGCGGGGTCATGGGGAATCGTGGGATTAACTACGCCCACTCCCCCACGTTCCCACGATTTGCGGCGCCAGTAAAGGCGCGTATTAACTACCACAGAAGCCCAACCGTTCACCTCGGCCGCAGCGGATCCGCGGGCGTGCCGAGGCACTGTTGTGGCGGGCCCCAGCCTGTGGCGCCGTCCTATCACGCGCGTGGGCTGGTAGGCCGGCTTGACCTGATGATGCCACGTGGCCGACATGCACGGGCGGCAAGCCTGACGTCTGGCTAGCATGCCACCTGGTCCCCACCACGACATTTCGAAATCGCCAGGCGGCCTGCCTGGTCATGGCTGACACCTACCACTCGGCACCTCGAAATACGGACGAAGCAGAATACCAGGCGACCCGGAATATGAAGCTGCTGAGGCTTCTCGCCCCTTCAGCCGCAGCGCCTCATCAGCTTCGGGGACTACTGTCGGAGTAAATGACCACGGGTAGCCCCATCAGCTCCCTTTGGTATTTCAAGACATCGGGGCAGGCTGCGCCCCTCAAACATCAAGGACAAAGGGCCGCCTTCTTGAGGCCGGCTGGTCCAAGCAGCCGGTTGCCAGGAGGCGGCGGAGTCCACAAGACGGCCATAAAGTGGGCCGACTCCTAGCAGGCGACCTCCTGGGAAGCCGAGTCCTAGCAGGCGGGCCCTCGCGCCCTCAAAGTTAGCGCCAACATAAACATGATGAGACAGGGCATGGCTACAGTACAGGCCTGCCACCACCGAATCCAGGGCAGGACGTGGCCACAGTACAGCGTACCAAGCAGGCATCCTGCGCCCAACGTAGGACTGTTGCCATGCCGCTCATGACATCACCCATGGCAGAGGAAGCCATGCTCCCGCGACGGGCGGCCAGTACGGCCCGCAGGCGGCGGGCCCTACCTGTCCGTGACAAGCCAGAAGGCGGCGAGCCCAGACCAGTCGGCTCAGTGGGAGGTTGGCTCCTAGCAGGCGGCCCTCCTCCTCCCTTGAAGTCTGTGCGCCATTAACCAGATACGACGGGGTATGGCTACAGTGAGCCCCGCCAGGCGGCGGGACTGTATCCACGCTCCCCCTGACAAGGCCTTCGTCATCAGGGGCAATGCTATAGCATAAAGCAGTCAACGCGGCCCATAGACGGCAGGACCCACCTGTCGGCTGAGATCGCGGCAGTCGGCGTACCCACCAGGCGGCGGGCCCCGGTGGTTGGCGGAGAAGCCGGCGACCAGTGACGCTGACTGCCGGGCCCCACATCTGGCCAGATTACCATTGTACCCCTGGGGGTAGGCTTATATAAACCCCTAGGTCACCCCATGCAAGGGGTTGGCTCTTTGGCAGATGCCTCGTCGAGCACCCACAGCACCACACACACACGCAGAGAGAGTGGAGTAGAGCTAGCCTTGCCCTTCTTCCTCCTCTAGCCAGACAGCTCAAGGAGCAAGCTTGTAGCCACCTGTTGAGGTAGTGATCATGCGGAGACCCCGCAGAGCAGGACTAGGGGTGTTATCTCCTAGGAGAGCCCCGAACCTGGGTAAGATTCGCAAGCGTACGCGGTCTCGCTCACTCCCGCTTCTAGAGCCCGGCGACGTACTTTTGTCCAAATCCACGATAAGCCACCCCCTGGCATATGTCACATGATATCCCCGACATGCTAGCACCCGCCTGGCCTTGGTCGTCATGGCTCACGTCATCGCAACCTCGGGAGGCCAGGCACCTGCATAGAAATCTTCGCTCTCGGGAGGCAACCTGGGGAAGCCGCTCGCTTGGAGGTCTTGGTGTCGTCTGCCTCACGAGGCCGAGGCCCTCGCGTGGGTCTTGTCTTGAAGGCCTTGCCTCTAGGCCGTACCACGCCGTCGAGGGAGCCACGCCATGGGCCGCAGGCAGGCAGATCTGGGTACCCTGGTTCCCAGAACGCTGACAGAGGGCGGCCTGCAAGACTACGCTTGTGGAGGCTGAGACAGCCGCCAAGCACCATGAGAAAGCGGAGGCCAACTTGAAGGTGTTCTAGGAGGCGCGGGCTGCCCAGTCGCAGGTGCTAAAATCACGGGAAGACGACCTCAAAGCCCGTGAGGCATAGCTTGCGGACCATGAGTCTGATCCGGCAAGGGCGTCGACCGAGCAGGACGCTGAGCGCGAGCGCCTAGAGACGCTTGGGCGCCAAGTGGCTGATAATAAAGAGGCCCACGCAAAGCACGTCTCTGAAGCCAGTGCCTAGTTGGAGGCTAAGGAGAAGAAGGTGCAAGCGGATGCTAATGCGAAGGCAGCTGCCGTCCGCTCGAGGCTTACCGAAGAGCATGACAAGAACTGAAGCTATAGAAGGACGCCTTCGGGGTGGAGTGCGAGAAACTTCAGCAGGAAATTACCTGCCTCGGAGAGACACTCGATGAGTCGGAGTCCCGCGGGCCGGCCGCCCAGCAAGCCCAAGCTGACGCCGAGGCCAAACTCGCCCCTGTCGGCTATAGACGAGGGACACAGCCAGCACCACCGAGTAGTCCGTGGGCGAGCTAGACCGACAACTCGAACGCCTGAGGGCGCTACCCTCTCTTGAGCTCCGCGGCCGCTGCACTCTGGGTTCCATCTGCAGGGAGAAGCTCAAAGTCCCCCTCGTGCCTCACGACACCGACTATAAGGAATTATCCACAAAGTTCATGGAGTAGCTCAAAGATGGGGCCCAAAAGGTGGGCGGCATCCTAGAGGAGGATTGTCGCGACCTCTTCTCTCAGACGGTGACCCGCGTCTTCAGCCACCTTCTTCACAGGGACCCCGACTTCGACTTCGGCAAGGTGACATCCCCTGTTGTTGAGGAACTCTGTGATGGCCTCGCATCCACCGTAGCGGGCCATGTGGACACGCTGCTCTAGAAGTTCTCCTAGGACAGCGGCGAGAGCTCTGACTAAGCCGAGGAAGGCGATGGCAATGGCGTCAACAATAGTGATGGCAGCGGCGACGCTTCCTTTTAGGACTTTGCTTCATTATCTGAAACAGACTGGTGTGGCTTCGCAGAGGCGTGAAAACAATGACTTTTTATTCAGTATTTTACGCTGTAATGAATGCCTGTGCCCTCGTGGGGCTTCTTCTTAATGCTTGTTTTCCCTTTTTCTTACCTTTGCGCTTTATGTCGTCAGGGCCCAGCCCCTAGGTGAGCCTCGGCCGTCGTTGGTATGCCAGGTCGCGGAGCCTGGACAAGGCCAGGAGGTGAGGAGCACTGGAAGCTAGTGAAGGCTCCTGAGGTGCGATCCTTAGGGAGCCCCCATTTGACACAAAAGCGGCCCGTGCGAGGGAAAATGCTGGCATTCGCGAGACCGTCCCCGGAGGTGTTCAGACTTAGCTTTTGTAGCACCTCGTGTCTTGCCGCTTGCAGGGCGCGCCTCGCGGGATCATCGAGAGGTCCATTCCTGAGGCATCCTGCATACAAAAGGCTCCACCTTGGGGGCGGCACACACTTGCCAGCTCACTCGTTGGCGTTATGCGAGGAGACTAGACACCAAGGACCTTGTTGTGGTGACGTGCACGGGAGCAAGCCCGCCAGCCCGAGCCTGTTCGCTTTGGTTTTCTAGTGCTGCTGGGACTAACCCAAGCGCGGGCACCGTGTCCAGCCCCCACTCGCGTGAGGCCCAGGGGGAGGTGGCGAGCGCGTACCTAGGGAGAAAGAGCCGCAGTGTCCGGCATGGATCAGCCTAAGGTAGGTGTGGCCCATGGGGCGACCTCATTTGATATACTACAAGCGCGGAGCATGGGGCTTCCACTGGGGACTGGGCATGATCGCGGTTCGATTGTTTCGCTAGAGTGGGCATGGGGCTTCCACTAGGGCGTGGGCGGGAGCTCTGTCGAGAGTCTTCGGGGTGTGTATAGCCCCATTTCGTTCATACGCGTGACAATCACGGGTAGAACTTGCGGAGGTGTCGGATATTCCAGGCACTGGGGTCGGGAACTCCTTCCTTAGTCTCCAGGCGCTCTGTGCCAGGCTCTTGATGTAGCTGCATGCTAACGAAATCTGCGATGTGGGCAGCGACGCGGGCTCGACGACTGTCCCAAGGCCATTTCATGAAGGGGTAGGACACCAAGGACCTCAATGAGGTGAGGTGCACGGGTCTGTCCTGCCAGCCAGAGCTCGATCGCTTGGATTTAGCGATGTTGTAGGGACGGACCCGAGCACAGACGCCGTGTCGAACCCTTTTTATGGAATGGTCAGGAGAGGAGCCGCGAGCGCGCGGCACCCGAGGTGGCAAAGCACAGAACTCGTAGTTATGTAGGCAATAAAAGTTTTGGAACACGAGGGGCAACGCGCACTTGCCAGCATGCTCATGTCTGTTCCATGAGGAGACAAGGCACCAAAGATCTAGGTGAGGTGGCCTGCAAGGGGACAGGCCCGTGAGCCAGAGCTCGATCACTTGGATTTATCAGCACTGCAGGGACAGACCCGAGCACAGACGCCGTGCCCAGTCCACTCATGGGATGGTCAGGAGATGAGTTACGAGGGTGCGGCGCTCTCAACGGTGGCACGGCAACGAACACAAGATTAAGCAAGCAACACAAACTCATTAGGGCATAACCAGATTCATTACACAACCAAAAAGGTGAGAAAGCTGCCATGTCAGGCAAGGGTCAGCCTGAGGTTGATGCAGCCCATAGGGCGCCCTCAATTTGAACAAACCAAAAGGTCACCTGATAATATGGCGCTGCGGGAGCGTTGAGCTACTCGGCGGGGAGCATTGCAGGAGCTCATCCTTCAGGGATCGACGGCCTCTCGACAGCCAGGGGCCTCGCGAGGGCTAGAGAGCTCACGCGGTCCCATCGCGAGCTAAGCCAACCTTTGGAAGGTGGAGCTGGCATTCATCTGGTCGAAGGGCATGCAGGTGTAGTTGGGGGCGAGGCCCCTGCCCAGGCCAATGGGTGATGGCCAAAAGGGGTCCTGGGAGAAGCCCCTGTTGAGGCCCGTGAGGTCGATGCACATGCGCACCTTGCCATCCCTCTCGGGGACGGCAACTAGGTTGGTGGGCCGCGCGGGGCGGTGCTCGCCATGCATGGCCCGAGCTTCCTGCAGCTTGCTGGTCTCCTAAGCGATGAACTCATGCCTCTCCGGCGCTTGGCACCGTGCTCCTTGCTTGATGGGGCATCCGCCAAGGCACACCTCCAAGTGGTTCCCGAACACCTTCCTCGACACACCGGTCAGGTCAGACGCTTTCCAGGCGAAAGTCCTTGAGCCTGCCCGAAGGGAGGCGCCAAGCATGCCTTCCTTTGCGGGAGGAGGGGCAGGCGCCGGTGGTGAGGGCAGGACCTGGGCCGCCGCGTCAGCTAGCCCATTCTTCGTCTCGGGGTAGTCCTGGGAGAGCAGTTGTTTCTTCTTTGCGGGGGCGTCCTCAGGAGGCTTGGCGGCGTCCTCGCCATCATAATGCGCGCCTATTGCTGCCCGGCAGGCATGGTCGAGGGAGCAGACCGTGTCCTTCTCGTTGCAGGCGATGGTGATGATGCCGCTGTAGCTAGGCATTTTGAGGATGTTGTAGCTGTGGTTGGTTGCCACCATGAACTTGGCGAGTGGCGGGTACCCAAGGATGGCATTGTATGGGAGGCCGATGTGCGCCATGTTGAAGTCGATGAGCTCAGTGGTATTTGTTGCGGGTGCCAAAGGTGACAGGGTGGTGCACTTGCCCTAGGGGGATGGTAGACCCATTCGTCACCCCAGGGAAGGTCCTGGTCGGCATCACCTGGTCGTAGGTCACTTGCAGCATCTCGAAGGTCTTGATGGAGATCACGTTGAGGCCGGCGCCCTCGTCGATGAGGGTCTTGGTGACCGCGACATTGCTGACGGTGGGGGTGCACAGCATGGGGAGCGCGCCTGCCGCGGCCGTGGACTTGAGGTGGTCCTTGGAGTCAAAGGTGACGGCGTACTGCGACCACTTGAGGGGCCGCACCGCTTCACGCCTCGGGAGGGCGGCATTCACCTCGCGAGAGAATTGCTTGAAGAGGCGATTGGACACTGTAGCATGGGCTCCCCCGAGGATGCAGGCTATCGTGCGAGGCACCTGATAGCCCCCAGCCCCCTCGTCATGCTGGTTGGTGTCGTTCCTTCTAGGCGGCGGTAGCAGCGGTGGAAGGGCGTCGTTAGCCTGAGGATGTGCCTCGCAAGGTTGATCGCGCTAGACACCCTCATATGGCTGTTCGCGCCAGTCCTGGCGGGAATTGCCATTACGGTTGTCCCATCGGCCACCGCCACGGCCTCCTCTGCAGCCAGTGCCATGGTCATTGCAGTCTCCTCGGTGACCCAAGCGCTCGTCACGGAGCGACTTGAGCTCCTGACAATCTTCGGTGTTGTGGGTGCGCAAGTTGTGGTACACACAGAACGGGCGATCGTCCTTCTCAGGCTGGTCGCGATCACGGCCGCACTTCTGCTCGGGCTCCGCCGCAAGCACGATAGGGCCCTTGCGCTTGACATCCTTGCCCTTGGCCTTGCTGTCGTCGGGCGCGGCATTGGGGTCGTTGTGGACGAAGAGGCGGCCCTCTTAAGCCTTGGCGCACTTGTCGGCGAGGTCGAACAACTCAAGTACCGAGTCCAGCTCATCCTTGATGGTGAGCTTCTCCCGCATCCTGACATCTATGACGCCAAGACAAAACGTAGAGGCGATGGCCACGTCAGAGGTGCGCAGGACCTTGAGGCGCACCTGGCTGAAGCGCTGGATGTATTTGCGGAGGGGCTTGTTGGGGCACTGCCGCACGTGACGTAGGTCATTGATGGTGAGGGGCGGTCATGTGTGCCCTTGAAGTTAGCGACAAACTAGTCGTAGAGCTTGCTCCACGAGGAGATCGATGCCTCAGGCAGGTTCATAAGCCAGGAGCATGCGCCATCCTTGAGGGCCATGGGGAATCAGTTCGCCATGACCTTGTCGTCGCCATTCGCCACCTCGATGGTCAGTGCATAGAGCTGAAGGAACTTCGTGGGGTTGGGGATCCCATTGTAGCGTGGGGGCAGCTCCGGCTTGAACTTGGTGGGCCAGACCACCCGACGCAGCTCGAGGGTGAAGGCTCGGCAGCCCACGCTGCTCGAAGAGACTCCACCAGTGAGGGCTGCGAGGTTTTGGTGCCCGGCCACCGCGACCTCCTGGACTATGCGGTCTTGGCACTGGTGTTGCTGCTCAAGGAGTACGCGCGCATCGGGTGGCGCACGGTGAATGATCTGGCAGCTGGCCTCATCCCGGGCCAGCAGGGGCGCTCTGCGGGATGGTTCACGCACCCGTGCGTCACGCCGGGGCTCGCCGAGTTTGCTGCGCAAGGGAGGTGAAGGAGGCGTGTCGTGCACCATGTACCTGGCGTGGGACGGTGGAGGGCTGGGTTAGTGGGATGGTGCTGGGGCGTCTTCGGCGGTGTTGATGAGCTCGGTGATGCGGCCGAGCCAAGTGTCGTAGCTGGCATCAGCTGGGCGGTAGCAGAGCAGCTCGCGCGCCATGAGCAACACGACCTGTGCGTTCGGCGGCCCACGGCAGGTGAGGGAGGAAGAGGCCGTAGCGGTGCGGCCATTGGGCTGCACAAAGGGGTGCATGGAGGAGTCCTTCTGCTCATGGGCAGCAGGGTCGGTGGCGGCGGCAGCCGTGGCTCCAGTCGGGCGACGGCGATTGCCGCGGCCCACAGGCTCCGCCTGGGCGACACGACCCGCCCAGCGCTCAGCACGCTCATGACAAGCATCAGCCATGGAGCTTAGCAAAGTGGAAGGCGGAGCGAAGCGGAAGAGCGGCGGTGCACCCCTACCTAGCGCGCTAAATGTCAGAATCAGGGCTCCGAGGACCAGAGAGGTTCGAACTCTGGGGTGCGCTCGCTCCTACCGCCCTACTCCTTCCTGCTGCTAATCACGGCGAAGCTATGGCGAGGGCGAGCTAATGGAAACGACCGATGACACAGAGGTTACCTAGGTTCGGGCCACCTTGCAGTGTAAAACCCTACTCTTGCATGGTTTTTTATTGCACTCGTGAAGGAGGATGAGAGTTCTAGAAGCTCTCCCTCTCTATGGCGGCATCCTGCCCTCTTTTATACTTGGCTTGGTCCTCTTCCCCCAAAAACATTGGCTGGAAGGGTTGCCACACGACGACAATTTTGAAGGGGGACAGGGGCGTAGTCTATCCACACGACAGGTTGTCTTTGCCTACAAAGCCACCATCCATGACGCGCCGGTGGGCTCGGTGATGACCTCCGCCCTGCACGCCCATCGTCTTGGTCCTCTTGCACCACTGGGGCAACCTTCAGGGCTGCTTTGGGAACTGGCATGCTGGCCTTGCTCCCTTAGCACGAAAGAGGAAAGCATCCTTATCCGCGCCTCCTGGCACGTCCTCCGTCATCGTTCATCGACCCACGCATCACCCATCTGAAGACTTAGGACCGCGCGACCCGACTGAGCAGCTCCTGACTCGTTCGCCTTCTAGAGGGGCCTCGGGAGGCTGCCCTGCCATCCACTGGGCCCTTGGCACACGCTGCGTCCTGTGCCGAAGGCAGATGGGCCTAGGTACCCCCGGTGCCACGGGCCCGACAGACATATTACTGATTGGAAATGATATAGAATTTCCAGAAATTAAAGGATTATTTAAACAAGAGTTTTTCAATGGACGTCCAAGGTGAAGCTGCGTACATATTGGGCATTAAGATCTATAGAGATAGATCGAGACGTTTGATAGGACTTTCACAAAGCATATACCTTGACAGGATTTTGAAGAAGTTCAAAATGGACCAATCGAAGAAAGGGTTCTTGCCTGTGTTGCAAGGTATGAAGTTGAGTCAGACTCAATGCCCGACCACGACAGAAGAAAGAAAAAGGATGAAGGCCACCCCCTATGCCTCAACCTTAGGCTCTATAATGTATGCCATGTTGTGTACCAGACCTAATGTGTGCCTTGCCATAAGTCTGACAACGGTCAAAAATATCCTTAAGTACCTAAGGAGGAATACAGACATGTTTCTCGTTTATGGAGGTGACGAAGAGCTCATCGTAAAGGGTTACATTGATGCTAGCTTTGACACCGATCCAGATGACTCAAAGTAAAAAACCGGATACGTATTTATTTTGAATGGTGGAGCAGTCAGTTGGTGCAGTTCCAAGGAGAGTGTCGTAGGGGGATCTACATGTGAAACGGAGTATATAGCTGCTTCAGAAGTAGCGCAAGAAGGAGTCTAGATGAAGGAGTTCATATCTGACCTAGGGGTGATACCTAGTGGATCGGATCCAATGACTATCTTTTGTGACAACACTGGTGCCATTGCCAAGGAGGCTAGGTTTCACAAGAAGACCAAGCACATCAAACGTCGCTTCAACTCCATTCGTAATTACATTATGGATGGATACATAGAAGTTTGCAAAGTACATATAGATCTGAATGTGGAAGACCCGTTGACTAAACTTGTAACATCCCAAAGTTCTAAATTTTGGAATGTTATATTAAATAAATAATTATGAGTGTTTGTCTAATTAAGGTGTGATTGATTGAGTGAAATTGAGTGAAAATTTGAAACTTTTGAAAGTTGAATGAGAGGGAATAAAAGACTTTCCCAAAACTTTCAACTTGCATTTTGATCTCCATGAATTCAAATTGATTTCATCAGAAAACCCTAGAGTGAAGATAATATGACTTCTTCTATTTAAAGAAATGAAAAGAGGGATCTGGAAAGATTTGAATTCCATTTGGAATTATTTCAAATTCAGAAACTTTATGTAACTCAATGAGTTTCAGGAGAGAAGATAAAATGACTTCTTCAAATTTTAAGAAAGAGAGTTGGAGGCTTCGAAGAATCAATTTTTGGAATTCAATTTGATGTTATTTGAAACTCACTTTCAATGTGAAGTTATTTGAATTTCCAAATTTCGAATTCTCTGAATGTTATTCAAAATGAGAGAAATAATATGACACTTCAGAATTCAGAGGCATTTGAAATATATTTGGCCAAGGAAAAATAGAAAAGAGTTGAAAGTGGTTTGAAATTCAAATTCAAACCCAATTTTGAGTTATTTGGTTTTATTCAAATTATTTTTCTCCTAAAAATAAATATATGGAAATAAGGGTAAAATGATTCCCTTCAATGAAAAATTGGGAGAAAATAAATTTGAAATCATTTTGATATTTTAAAAATAATTTTTGTTGTGTTTTATTGCAACAGTAGTACTGTTTGAATTTTATGAATTTTGTAAACTTTATTTAACATTGAAAAATAGTTCATATTTTAGAAATTTTTCTCCTAATAATTTTGATATATAGTATGCCTATAGTATATTTTTATTTAGTTTCTTTTCTTTTATTTTCTCTCTGTGTAATTCAAAGAAATAGAAAAGTTAAAAAAGGAAACACCAGCATCATGGCCCACCTAGCCGAATCGGCCCGCAGCTCACTCCCGCGCGCGAACGGCCTTCGTTTTGGTCGCCCGCACCTTCTCCCCCTCTCGCTCGCCACTTTCTCAGTCGCTGATAGGCAGGTCCCATTCCATCTTCGTCTTCCCCTCACCCCTTTCCTTCCCAGAGCACACCGGAGCACCGCCGTATCCCGGATCGCGTCCCCAGCTTTTCCCCTCGCCCATGTTCATGCCTCTATAGATGTCGAACCCCTTCTTGTTCGTTTGCCCCAAAATCCCACACTGAGGCCACCTCTTTTGCATGCGCTCGCCGTTCACATCTTGCTAGAGCCGAACTCTTCCGTCGTCGATTACCTCGCCGGTGAGCAATCCTGTCCCTCCAAACTCCGCCATTCCGCTTCTCTAATCCTTGCGAACCTCTCTGACACCTTTTGTGCGCCCATAGATCACCAGAGGAGTTGCCCCGAGCTCGCATGCAAATTGCCGGAGCCATGGTTCACCCGACCCTCATCGTCGACGCCATGCTCGATCTTCTCATCCCCGACCACTACCGACGCCACCCCGAAGCCCTCTCACTCCGCTGCAGCCGCCAAACACTACCACCGCCTCCCTCGACCATCGGAGCACCATCGGCGACCACACCCGACTCCATGGCCGGCGACCACCCCACTGTAAGCGTCCACCTCCCCATGTCCATTAGTCATCACTAGACGACATAGATTAGATTGCTTTAATAGATTCAATCGGTACGGTTTTTTTGGTTTAGATCGAATCAACCGGCATTTTTTCTTTTATTTAGCCATCGATCGCCGTTTTTTAACTTTTGGTCGTCCACTCATAAGCAACCACAACGCACACTTCCGGCCAACCCGAAGCTGCCACATAGCCCCTGCCCGGCCCGTAGCTTGATTTCCTTTTTCTGTTTTGATTTAATTTTCAGAAATAGTTCTGTTTTTAGAATATTTACATCATTTATGTTTGAAGTCCAAAATTAGTGATTATTTTTGAATTAGTTTTATAATTTCTTGTATTTTTGTAGGATCCAATAGTTTCCAAATTTGGAGTATTTAAATTTGAATTTGCTAAAATTTAATTCAAACCCTAGATTGCTTATAACTTGAGTTTAAAAATAGCTTTTGAAGTAATTATTTTTGCACTTTGTCACTAGAATAGTTGTTTATCCAGTAGCACTTCAAAATTTATTTTTGGTTTATTTTAAAATTTAATTATTGCAAAAATAGTACTATTTTGAGTTTGCTTTTCTTTTTTCTTTAATCATTTATTTTTACTTAATTTTAATTATTTTGTTTTGTCACTTTTTACAAGTTTTGCTTTGTTTCGGTTAGTCAATAGTAGCCACTTTTATTTTTCATTTAAAATAAATTTTAATATTTTGTTTCTTTAGTTTTGTAGGAAAACCGGTATAGGTCATAAATAGGGTTTTATAAAACCTTTTATTTGTTTCTTTTTGCTAATAAAATTTTATGAAAAATACTTTTTTTAACTTAGTTGTTTTCTTTTCTGTTAATTTATTAATTTTATTGTTTTCTTTTCTATTAAATTTTATTAGGAAAAAAACTTTATTATCTAGTGTGTTAATCTTCATAGTTTCTTTAGTAGTTTTCTTTTGAAGTTTTTCCTTGGATTTTTATTTGGTTCTCTTATTGATTCCTTGATTTTATTTACGCAAATGTTAACGCCCACATGTGTGCCACGAAGCAACATGGCCCAAACGCCTCCAGTACCATTCATTTTACCACATCAAAACAGATGACGTCAGCGGGAATCTTTTTGGTTTTCGGCTTAAAAATGTTTTATCTCCAAATTAAAAAATCCATTTTCGCCATTAAATCCGTCTCGACGAGATCTTCAAAACTAGATCCCATGTTGATATGTTTCGATGAAATTTTTTTTGGCCAAAAGTTCCCATGATGTTTACGCTGTAGTTGCCATAGTGTTACACTAGAGTTGCCATGTGGCAATTTTAGTTTATAGAGCATGTCAATTTTAGTATTTTGACCATGGCAATTCCAGTACTTTGACCATGAAAATTATTTTTTGTATGAACCATGGAAATTTTAAGTGCATGTATCATGGCAATTTTAGTTTATGGTTCAGGGCAAGTCTAGTTTCTTAATTCCCCATTTTATAATATGTCAAAATTTACTTTTAAATGTAGAAAAAATAGCTGAAACATATCATGGCAACTTCAGTGTAAACACCATGGCAATTCATGTGCAATAGACATGGCAACTTTTAACAGTCGTTGAAACATATTGATATGAGATCTAGTTTCGAAGATCTCATCGCGATGGATTTAATGGTGAAAACGGATCTTCAATCGGATTTTTCATTAAAGAGATAAAACAGTTTAAAAACTAGAAATCCAAAAAGATTCCCACATGCATGCATGCGGTGAAGTGGCGTAGTCTGTGTGTTATAGGGCGTGTGGGCGGGTGTCGCTCCCACCACATGTGTGGGCATTATCAGTGTCCTTTATTTATTGGTTGTTATTTGATTGCTAGAATGGATTGCTAGAGTGAATGCTTATGTGAATGTCGTGTTTGTTTAATATAGATTTCATCGGAGAGTGACGAATAGTATCAAGTTTTTTCTGAGAGCGTTATAATCTTCATCAACTTATCAGGCAAGTTCATCTTGACCATACTTTCATACCTATGTTTTATTGCATTTTAGTGTCACTTTTTCAACATTTCCTCCAGTAGTTGCATTGAATCTTGTAGTTGGGTAGAAGCATGAGGTAGGAACCCACACCATTGTTACTGAGCCCGGGGAATGTTATCTCTTTCAATGCTACGCTATTGTAGACGGGGATTGGTAAGGGTGTTCATGGGTGGTGTGAGAAGGAGGACTCTATGTCAATGAAGACAACTTCATGATGGCAATTTCAAGACCTGCATTCTTCAAGGCTTGCATCTTCAAGACCTCAAGACTTCGAGACTCAAGACAAGAATTCAATACACACTACCGGGTGGAAATTGGTTGTGAGGCACCCTGGAGTACCTAGTAGATTGGCCTAGTGAACTGGAGTAGGCCAGTACTCATGAGGAAAGTTCCACCTAGACTCAAAGAGACAGAAGAATACTTCATGCTCAGAAGCTTACTTGTGCAGCCACAAGTCATTATGGGCTTTGGCTTGGTTGATCATCGTAGTGACTTTGACTAGTCCAGTGCTACGTTTAAGTGCATCAAGTGCCCCTCAGTGGTTTTGGAGTATTGAAGACAAATAGGTTGATGAACTAATGTGTTTGTGAGCATACACAGGAGATATAGTCTCTGAAGATTTGGTTTAACACATGGAAGACGACCCCTAAAAATGGATTTATTCAGGTGAAGAATTTGGTGATGAAATTGGTAAGGCCTTTGAAGAAATTATTGTGAAGACTGGATGCTTGAAGACTTTGGTTTTTGTAGTTTCTTTCTTCTTATTTGAGTCATAGGAAAAACCGTACTGTTGAAGGGGGTCTAGGTGAATCATAGTTCACTTTTCCAAAGTGATGGTCAAACCTATAAATACACAAGCCGCTTCGAGTGAAGCCTTTGGAAATCTCCAGAACAGGTGACGCATTTGTGAGCAGCAGTGACGAAGTTCATCTGGTTGCTGACGAATTTTGTCAGGCTGAGGAGTTAGGATTTCGCCTGTGCAAACTACCTAAAAGTGAGGAAATTGAGTGACCTTATGAACTTGAGAGTTTAAATTCCGACCGTTGCTGTGCCGCGGGCCAGCTGTCGAGTGGATCCTTATCCTGACAACGGTTGAAGGGCATTTATGACAATTCATGCCAGGTTGCCCCTGGCTATAAATAGCCGCCCCCACAACCACTTGTTGTTTGGATGCTCTGAGAGAACTTGACACTTGTCATTTGAGTGCAACCCATCCTCTGACGACTTTGAGAGAATCCTAAGTGAGAAAAAATCCAGAGCCAAAGTGACTGAGCATCAGTGAAGAGATTGATCTGTGTGATCCCACGCTTGTTACCTTTGAAGACTGTCATTCTTCCAGACGGTTAGGTGTCAAGTTCTAAGTACACCAAGATTCATTATGGTGTGCGAGTGACCAAGTCTTTGAAGGTTTTGGAAGTCTACATTGAAGACTTACAATGAGTGATTGGGCGAGGACTAAGTGACCTTAGCTCAAGAGGAATACAGTGATGACTATGTGTCCTCTGAGTTCATCTCAGCCACCTCAACCAGACGTACAACTGATACAGCAACTAGAACTGGTCTACCAAATCGATGTTTCTTCATCGAGCAAACTTGGTTTCAAATTCCTCACCCCCTTACATTATTCCACTGCTGAAGAATTTGTGATCTATCTTCTAATGAATTTGAACTGAAGAATTTCATCATGCTGTCTTTCATTTCTTCAGTTCATGTTCTTCATGCTTATATGCTTGTATGATTGCATGTTCTTCACCCTTATGTATCTTGTATGCCTGTACTCTAATTCTGTGATGATTTAGTTGCCTCGTGTTTCTATTTCTTCACTTTGATCTTTATCAAATTCTTCAAAGTTTGACAAATTTCTAAAATCCTCCGATTCACCCCCCTCTGGGAGTAAACCTACACTTTCAATTGGTATCAGAGCAAGGTACTCCCTTATTCTTGGTGATTTTGGTTTAACCACCTAGAGTTTTAGTTATGTCGATCGCACGCATGATCAAGGTTTCTGCTGCATGTCCCATCTTTGATGGCACGGACTATCCCAAGTGGAAGGCTATGATGTGGAAGCGTCTCCTATCCATGAACAGTGAGCTATGGACCATCAATGAGGTAGGATTGACTTACCTCTGCAAGATGGCCAATGCTGATGACATTCACAAGTACACTCAGCTCGATAAACGGGCAAGGGCTGTCATCTACTCCAATATGTCTAGAGATGAGTTTAGGTGCATCTTGCATCATTGCAATGCGAAGCTCATCTGGGACGGGATCTCTGATGTCTATGAAGGGCACCGCACCTATCAGGATCCCTGGTTCTTGAGTTCAAGTAGTCACTCAAAATGTTGACTTTTGTTCATGATTTGTCTTCCTCAGCAATGTGCCTCATGGCCAAGGGCACCAAGGTACTCAACGGTTCTTCATCTTTTTCAAATGAAGATGAATTTGCTGAAAACATGACTCCTAGCTATTTCAAACTTGCTAATATTGCCTCAAGGCAACAAACTGCTATTGAAAGGATTAAAAACCTACTAGATAAAAGTGATGATCTGTTGAACGATGAAATCGAACGCACTAGAACTCTGACTGATGACCTTAAGCGTCTTCAGTCAAAGAATGACAAACTTGAAAGTCGTCAGGTGGCCCTCTCAGCCAGACACGAGTAGTTGTCCTATGAATTTCTTCAAAGGAGCAAGAACTCAAGAAGCTGAGAGCATCTCATGATGATCTTTAGAAAGGCAACGATTCATTACTCGCTCAATAGATCAGCACCGCTTAGGAACAATTTGTTGCTCCATGCTTAAAATTCCTTGAACATGATAATACAAATTCTTCAGCTGAATGTTCAAATGCCTCAACTGCTGCTATATCTTCAAATGTCTCTGTGGTTTCAATCCCCCCATCTGAGGAGACCAGAAATGTTACTGACGAAATTGCAGGTCTGAAGGAATTGTACGTCACGGGCATGTATAAAAGCCTCAAAGGGCACCAGACTCTTTGTGATGTGCTCAAGAAGTAGATTTTAAATAGAAACCCTAGAAAAGAGGGTATTGCTTTTGAGAGAAAGCTAAATGCATGAATCTTATTGGAAACCTGAGCAGTATCCCAAATCCACATGGGTTACTGCAAAAGGACCTCCAGTTTATCCATCCACTCTACCTGGCTACAATTGTTATACTCCACATTCTTTTGATGAGTCATTTGACTCCAACTATAAGCTATTCAAAAATCAGAATGGTGAAGTATTTGCTAGATTTGTTGGTACTAACTGCAGGAATGGTCCCACAGTGAAGAAAATCTGGGTGCCCAAAAGTCTTCTTCAAAATCTTCAGGTGAATGTCATCATGACACCACCAAAGAAGAAGAAAAATCCCAGGGAAAATTCTTCACCTGGACCAAAGCCGTCAAATGGACGTAGGGCAACTCGTGCTCGTACTAACACTTCTTCGCAGGGAAATAGACAGTGTTCTGATGAATATGTGCATTATTATTCCAATCACTATGTGCACAAAACTGCTAAGAATTTCTCTTTTATTCGATAAAGGGATTATATTAATATCGTGAAGATACCAATTACACCCGACGTCTGCAACAACACAATACCCTAATGGCATTACGGATGCACACAGCAAAAAAAGAAGAAGAAGCTAAAAAAATAAAAGCCCCGCTACAGAGTTCCAGTCCATGCAGCAACAGTACAACCACAACCAAAACAACACCTGAAGTCCAAGTTCTTCAAAAATGATGCCTCAAAGAAGGAAACAGTGCACAAGATCCATCGTCACCCGATCATAGATCTTGGGTTTTCACCCCGAAGATAGTCCCCGCACTCAAAACAATGCCTTCAACAAGACCATTACCAGGCACAACCCATTAAGGTCAGACCTTGGATTTTCACCCTGAGAGATAAGACTTTGAATTGAACCTGTGCTGCTGCCCCCACTTACATACCGCTACTACAAAATCTGAAACTCCAAGCAAGTTCCTCATCGCCACAAAGGCTCCAATCACCAATACTAGTCCTCCGATCTCGGCTTCCATGACATTCTCCACCTATGACTTCACCATGGAAGTAAACATATCCCATGATGGCAACAGATAGCAGAGCTTCTCACCGCTCCCTCCTTAATGGAGAACCAGTGGGCACAACCGAGTCCCACCCGATCCAGCAATCTCTAGGCATAACGCGCCCATGGGAGTTCGACGGCGGAGCCTTCCAGAACCCGACACTACGACCAGATCAAGAAGGACAGGCGTCAGGCAGATCTTCGTCCTATCACTTGAGGAACCCTAGGACCACCACATTAAATCATGCCGAGTCTGCAGCCCCCACACCGCGGCGACACCCCGGATCAGATCGAGGATCGGTGTGTGGATCTGGTGCCACATAGGGAGCAGCAGGGGCGCCGGGAAAGGGTGCCTTGCTGGTAGCCAACAGCGTGCTGCCGCGCATGGAGGAGCAGGCCACACAAATGCCATGGCCGGCCGCCGCCTCGGCCTTGAATCTGAGGGGAAAATGCCGCACCGAGAGAGAGAGAGAGCTCGCCCCGCCGCCGCCATCCGCGGCACGAGCTTAGCCCGGTCGCCTCCTCCGGCAACAGTGAGGGGGGGATGGATGGGTGTAGCTTGCGGTGGCTGGCGGCTGGGTCTCCCCCCGTGTCACACGTGAGGGCGATGCGGGGGTCGGGCTGGGCTAGGCAGGTACCCCCATGAGTGTCTGCCGAAGTATTGTTCTGCTAAGAATTTCTCTGCATACTCTTATGAGTACTATACTCCTCCTGTGAAGAGAAACCATATTCTTCAATACCTAAGTTCTCTATCAATGCCTTGTGTTACATTGCTTCTCAGCTACCCATTCAAATGTGGGTGGTTAAGAAGAAGAACTAATCTCTTCTGCACGGTCAGGTCTTTAGACACAATAAATGTCTGATGAATTTGCCGAAGACCTGACATATTGCTTGTTGGGATGCAAGCTAATCATGGTGAAATGAACCCCTCATTTCACACATCCCCATGCTGCTAGTTATATTCTTATTGATGAAATTCACTGATGAAATTGATCATCATATTCTTGAAACTCAAGTATATGAATTTGTAAGTAAGACTAATGCTTCTACAGGATGATACTCCAAAAGCTACTAAATGGGTTCTAGACAGTGGTTGTACCAATCACATGACTGGTGACAGGAATCTCCTCACTAATGCTCCCCTTACTCCGTCTCATCTGAAGAATATATCACCTACGTTGACAAAGGAAAAAAAGCAAGGCATTGGGTCTAGGAAAGGTTGCTATCTCAAAGGATCGACACATGGAAAAAGTGATGCTTGTCGAATCCCTACGATACAACCTCATGTCTGTCTCAATGCTTTGTGATCTTGATATGATTGTCATCTTTGGCAAATATACATGCATTGTGCTAATGGAATTTGACAAGTCCAAAGTCTTCTAAGGCTTTAGGAGAGGTGATTTGTACATTGTAGATTTCTCTCTAGGTCCTCAACCAGCCACGTGTCTACTGGCAAAAGCTTCAGAGTCCTGGCTACGGCAGCGACGACTTGGACATGCTCGCATCAGGAATTTGAGCACACTCATCAAGAAGAAGCATATCATTGGCGTCGAGGGCGTTAAATTTGTCAAAGATCACCTTTGCGGTGCTTGTGAGTCTGGAAAGATGACTAGATCCAAGCACTCCGCGAAGACAATCATGACCACTACTCATCCCTTTAAATTACTTCACATGGATCTCTTTGGTTCCACTCATTATGCCACACTAACGAATGCTGCATCACTCTATGGTTTCATCATTGTTGGTCACTATTCTTGTTACACATGGGTGCATATCATTACCTTCAAGACTGAATAGGGTGTCTTCAAATGGTTTGTGAATCGGGCCATGATGAATTATGGCATCAAGATCAAGCACATCAGAAGCGACAATGGCACTGAGTTCAAGAACACTGGTCTTGGTGACTATCTTTAGGAACTTGGTATTACTCATGAGCTATCTGCTCCATATACTCCTCAGCAGAATGGAGTTGCAGAACGCAAGAATAGGACATTCTTTGAGATGGCTTGCACTATGCTTGATGAATACAAGACTTCTCGTCGATGGTGGCTTGAAGCAATTGACACTCCATGTCACATCATCAATCGGGTATATCTTCACAAATTCCTAAAGAAGACTTCATATGAGCTCCACATTGACAAGAAGCCCAATGTAAGTTATTTCAAAGTCTTCGGTGCTAAATGTTGGATTAGGGATCCACATCACAATTCTAAATTTGCACCAAAACACATGAGGATTTTATGCTTGGTTACAGAAAGGACTCGCACACCTACAGAGTCTTCAACACCTACCACAACAAGGTTGTTGAAACTATAGATGTGCGGTTCAATGAAACTAATGGCTCACAAAGAGAGAACCTGCCTCCTGTGCCCGATGAAATGCCTCCTGAGGAATCTATCAAGCTGATGGGCACAGGTGAAATTGTGACCAGTGAAGAAATAGCTGAAGAAGAAGTGATCATTCCCCATCATGAAGAAACTGCTAATCCTGAATAAAATGACACTGAGGAAAATGCTCAACAACAACAAGTTCTTCGTCCTGCTCATCCACGAGTGGCGAATGAAATGCAGATTGAGAAGATCCTTGACAACATCAATGCATCTGGTCCCCTCACTCACTCAAGAGCTTCACATTTAGCTAAATTTTGTGGGCATTTGCATTTGTCTATATCACAGAGCCCACTAATGTTGATGAAACATTTCTAGAGCCTGAATGGATTCAAGCCATGCGAGAAGAATTGCAACAATTCGAGCTCAACAATGTGTGGGAGCTTGTGAATCATCCTGATCCATGCAAGCACAATATCATCGGCACTAAGTGGATCTACCACAACAAGAAAGACAAAAATGGCCAAGTGGTGAGGAATAAGTCCCATCTAGTAGCACAACGCTACACACAGTTTGAGAGTATTGATTTCGGTGAAACTTTTGCACCTGTTGCTAGGCTTGAAGCTATTCGTATATTGCTTGCATATGCTAACCATCACAATATTCTCTTATATCAAATGGATGTGAAAAGTGCTTTCCTCAATGGTAAGCTTGAGGAAGAAGTATGTGTTGCTCAAGCACCAGGTTTTGAGGATCCAAAGCATCCTGACAAAGTCCTCAGACTAAAGACGGCTCTCTATGGCCTCAAACAAGCCCCACAGGCTTGGTATGACACTCTGAAGGAATTCCTAAAGAAAAAAGGATTCAAACCAGGTTCACTTGACCCTACTCTTTTCACAAAGTATTATGATGGTGAACTGTTCATATGCCAAATATATGTTGATGATATTATCTTTGGTCGCACTAACAAGCATTTCAGTGATGAATTTGCATACATGATGCGTGAAGAATATCAGATGTCTATGATGGGAGAATTGAAATTCTTCCTTGGTCTTCAAATTCGTCAACAACACAATGGCATCTTCATTTCTCAAGAGAAATACCTCAAAGATTGCCTGAACAAATTTGGCATGCAAGACTGCAGAGGCCTCAAAATACCAATGCCTACTAATGGTCAACTCTGCACTAAGTAAAATGGTAAAGATTTCGATCAGAAGGTATATTGCTCCATCATTGGTTTGCTTCTTTAGCTATGTGCATCTAGGATAGATACTATGCTTAGCGTTTGCATGTGAGCTCGATTTCAAGTGACACCGAAGCAGTCACACCACCAGGTTGTGAAACAAATTATTCGATATTTAGCTCACACACTAATGCTTGCATTATGGTATCCCAAGGGCTCATCTTTTGATCTAGCTGGATTTTCTAATTCTGATTATGCTAGAGATCATGTGGATCACGAGTCTACATCAGGCACATGCCATTTCCTCGGACGATCTCTTGTTTGTTGGTCCTCAAAGAGGCAGAACAGTATCGCTCTTTCCACAGCGGAGGCTGAATACATTGCCGTTGGTGCCTGCTGCTCACAGTTGCTATGGATGAAGCAAACCCTTAAGGACTATGGCTCCAATGTGAAGAAAGTCCCTCTCTACTGTGACAATGAGAGTGCTATTAAGATCTCCCACAACCCAGATTCGTCACCACTTTCTTCATGATCATGTGCTGAAGGGAGACATTATCATCGACCACATGAAGACTAAAGACCAGCTTGCCGATATCTTCACTAAGCCCTTGGATGAGAAGAGGTTCTGCAAGTTGCGGTGTGAGCTAAACATCCTAGAATCTTCGAATGTCCTTTGAAATGGACACACATCCTAACACTTATGCATTTTTTATGTCTTTGATGCACAACACACGAAGTAACGTATTTCTTCAATCAATGAAGACTTACCCTCTAAGTGTGAAGAAATTAATGAAGAACTTGACTCTTGGCACTTTATGATAATTGTACGCGGTGTCTGTAATCATCACAGTTCTTATACGGTGTGTAACTCCACTACCTCTTTATGACATTCTTCAAATTTGAGTTTTTAATCATCTGCAATTTCGTCAAACTTTTCAAATTTGTCATTTGATGTTATTCTTCATTGCTTGAGCTGATTATATATATTTGAGCTTTTTCATGTCCTCCACGGCATCCACATATTGCTAATTCTTCAGTTTGATTTACTCATCTATGTAGATGTGATCGGACCCACTCCCCCCTATCCTAAGCTCAACCCACTCTATGCACAAATTCTTCATATGCGTTCTACTTGACACTTTTCAAAGTCTTCACTGTGTCCTTGACAGCTAAAGAAAGTTTGAACACATTTTAATATTCCAAAAGGTTTTTGGCAGTTACCACAGTAACTTCATCTCGCGCTTCACACACGTCGATAAGCTTGAGTGACGCGTGTCACTAAGATGCAAATGGTCAGGGGCTTATCTGTCCAAAATTTTCGGACCACTCGGTTTACACTGCGGCTATAAATAGCCTTGACCCCGTCAACCTAGTTTCACTTCTCTCCTCTCTCTCATCGCTCTCAAATCTCAAACCCTATCGCCGCCGCTGGATTTCATCACCGTCAGAGAAGAAAAGCTTCACTGCCTCGACTTCTTCGTTGTCGTACTCACGCCGGAAGTGGATTTCTTCACCTTCGCCGCCGCCGTAGCTATCTTTCATCACTAAGTTAGGGCGCGAAAGATTTAAACTAACGATTTCTATCGTTTTGCCGTCTAGTTCGTCGAGTTATTCACTGGGGTAATTAAATGCTATTTTTTACCACCCGTTTGATCTTCACTCTACTCGAAAATCTTCAAGTGCTGTTTTTACCACTCTTTCAATTCTTCAACACTTCCTTTTGGCCAGTCTTGAGTTCTTCAACTAAGTTACACTTTACAACTAGATTCCTCAATTGTGCAATTGTTTCAATCTGTACAACTTTGGAACAAAAGTCAAGAACACTTAGTGAATTGCGTCTAGACGATAAGGGTTAATTTCCTCAACTGGTTTATTTTGAAAATATCTGAGAACGCATGTGACTCTTCCCAATTTCCTTGCAACTATACTCTGTTCATAGGTACAATGTCCGTCGACGAATCACTTGGTTCTCATCAAATTAATTCATTTGTAGCATTGCTTGTGGAAAATCTTCAGACTTATTCAGAGTCCTCATGTGTTCAAAAACCTCAGTTGAAGAAAATGGCTGAAGGAAAAATGCCTCAGAAAGGAGGCAAGAGGAAAGATTAAAAGACTGCTTTCGAGATTCCTGATGACTTATATGCAGGGTATTGTATGCCTGATGAAAACATGCATGGCCTTGAAACTAAGAAGTGGCGCAAAACACACACTCAGAAAATCAAGAGATACTAGACATATGAGTGGAGAGATTACATATACGTCACTCCTAATATATGAAGGACTTTGCTGTGAAGCTCCCGTGCAATAGGCCACCACTTGCTCCTGGTCAACGGGATGATCCTACAAGTATCAGAAAGGGTGAAGAATTCCCCAAGGAATGGGAAAGACGTCAAGCTAAATTAGCTAAATAGGCAAAGAAGGTCGTTGATGAATTCAACAAAGCCACAAAGGCCTCAACTAAAGTTGGTGCTAGTGGCAGTGGTAGTGCAAGTGCTCCCAAGAAGTCTATGCAAAAAAGCCTGCACACAAGCCCAAGCCATCTTATCCAAAGCCCTCAGTAGCCAAGTCGGCAGCTTCAAAGGCCTCAGCACCAAAGATGGCAAAATCTTCAGTGCCTCCTCCTACTACAAGTTCCTCAATGGCAACAGCAAGAGCTTCAACACCGGTCATGCTCACATCTTGCCAGCGCACTGAGGGCTTTCCAATAGCCTCATTTGCTACATCAAGTGCCTCTGCTAGTGGGCAACCATCTTCTTCACTGCCCAAGCTGAAGCAAAAGGTCATTGCTGGCCATGGAACAAGGTCATAGAGCCATAGGTTAATGAACATGGGCTGGTTGATGAAGATGAGCTCGCAAAATTCGTCAGAAGGAAGCAAGAGCAAGATGCGATTGCTAAGAATTTCTCAATTCCATTACTGTTGGACCCCAAGAAGCTCATGGACTTCATTGATATCTGGTGCACTAGGCCAGATACACCGTTTGACGGCCTCAACTTGCCTCCGAGCCCAAGCCATGTGCTCTCTGCATTCATCTTGGATGAGAAGCACAAGATTTCACAAGCCAAGATGGTAAAGAAACAACAACTACAGAAGGAGAAGGAGTTGCGGAAGAACATCCTTTCAATATCTTCTCAGCAGTTGGTTACTCTTCAATCTAAAATTCAACAGCTATCTGAAGAATTTGAACGCCAGCCAAAGCATTGCTATGGTGTCAAGGACAGATTCATCACTACCACCACCATTGTAGTTGATGACCACAACCAGCGTGAGGCAGCCAAGTTTGGCATGGAACCACCATCAAGTTCTTCAGCTCATCCACCTACTACACAAGCCAGTGAGACTGTGCCTCCATCTCCTCCACAAGAGAATGCCAGGGCAACTGAAGAAGTTGCGCCTGAAGAATCTACCAGGGAAACTGCATCAGTCGTGCCTAAAGAAACTGAACCATCAAGTTCCTCAGCTACAGTTCCAAAAACGACTTCATCCTTGAAGATCATCACCCTTCCTTCTGCATCAGAAGAGAAGAAGACCAAGGGTGCTGAAAAGGAAGCCAAAAAGAGAAAAGCTTCAGCTCCTCCCACTGCTCTTGAATCTATGAAGTAATTGAAGATGGCAACATTGTCTTCAATTATTATTCCAATTGATGCCATTCCTATTTCATCAGCGCCCCTGGCTTGTTCTAATGATGATCATTAGCGCCCCTGGGTGGAATATGAAATTCCTTGGGCTGCTGATGATGAAGAAGAAAATGATGAACACTCTGCTTCTACCACAGAGCAAGTGGATGAGGAAATTAAAGTTGAAGCAGATGCTTCACTTCATCAAGTATCATCGTGGAAGCCCTCATAAGCTCCGTTGATTGAAGAAAATGCTACTGCTTCATCTGGAAGTAGTGAAGCAACTGAAGAGGACGTGGATATTGACGGTGCTACAATGCCCGTCCTACAGGATGAATTTTTGGAAGCAGCTCACCCAAATTCATCGTCACCACTCCCCTCACTCAAGTGCCTTAGTCGTCTGCGCGCACTGAAGAAATTCACACTAGCTATCAGGAAAGGCATCCTTCTCTTCAGACCATCCATGAAGAAACTCCAGCTGCACTAGCTGAGGAAATTGCTCAAGATGACCCGATGGTCGATGTCGTCAATACATCTCCACACGTCAATTCTGTTTCTTCAGCAGACACAGATACAGTTCGGACTACCACTGTTGAGGAAGTTGCAAAACCTATTACTATGACTTATCCTAATGATTCCACTGGGTCTCCAAGACCAATGTTTGATGTTCGTCCCAAGAAGCACAATCTTCAACCTATTGCTGTCATGCCCAAGATTGGCAGACTCCTCAGGCGACCTCAATTCGACAATGCCAAATTCTTTGAAGAGAAGAACTTCTTCGTTGGTGAGTCCCCATATGTCTCAGCCAAGATTCGGCGCCTGTGTTTTTTGACGAAGACACAGATGAATTATTATGGCTCTCTGCTGTTTGACAAGGACAAATTCTTCCCGCATCGCCATATTCCTCATGTGGATATGGAGTCTATTCCCTGCTTCCGGCCTATATTGGCTATTCTTCATGGTGCTAAATTACTCAACTTCTGCTCTGACGTCTGCGATTGGAATGAAGAGCTTATTATTCAATTCTATTCTATAGTGCATTTCTCAGGAAAGGCTGACGACATTGCAACATGGGCTCTGGATTGGATGAGTGAACACACTCATTACAAAGCACCAGTTGATGAACTTCTACGTGCTCTACCAGTTGATCCACCCCATGATGAAGCCAAGAAAATTTATGAAGAACCTGAGCTGCCACATCACCTGATGCAAGTGCTTATGAAGCCATTGGCTGAAGGAGAAGTTCCAAGGACAACCTTTCTTGTGAAGGATTTGCTCTATGTGCCAAGAACATTTTGGCCAAAACACTCAGCCCCATCAAAGGTCACAACTCCAATATTGAAGAAGTTGTGGGAGTTATGAAGAATCTGTTGTTCCACAACATTCATGGTACTCCCATCAACATTCACGATTTCTTCATGAGCACTTTGTTCACAGTGGCATAGTCACCTTTTGATCTAAAGCCATATGCTCCGTGGATCATGAGATTCATCAAATCATGATCTTCATTTCACTACAAGGCTGATCGTCAGATTCATTTAAGCTATCTGCCTCAAGTTGAAGTTCTTCAGAGCACTCTCTCTATAGTTCCTGGCAAAGGCAAGACTGTTATTGATGAAGGAATTTGTCCCCTTGATGGACAATTTTGTCAGCCTATCTCAAACTCCACTGTTGATGAAACTGCCGGCTAGGACACTACCGCAAAAGCTTCAAGACTGTCTTCTTCACCCAAAGCACCATGTGTCATGATGGACCATGTGTTACTCATAAGCTTGCACTAGAAAGTTAAAAAGAATTATCGATGGGTTAAGCATCAGTTTGCTGCTCTTCAAGCCAACACGACAGTGACACATAATGCTGTCCGCAAGAACCGCTACTATGCCCATGAAATATTTGACCACGCACGGGCCATACTCTCGCACCTCATGACCTATGAAGAACTTGCTGCTATGGATTTTCAAATGAACTTTGATTGGGCCGATCCGCGAAAGAAGAAGTTCAAGAAAACTCAAGTTCCTCCTCTCATGCTAAGCTCAGAGTCTTCATTGCACACCACTCATGAAAATGAAGCTGTTGAAGACACTGCTGCTGGTCCCTTTGCATCGCGCGACCCCGACAACGTTGGCGCTCCCTCGTCTTCACCTTGATGATTTTCTTCAGGGGTGTCCTCAGCTTTATCTCCTTTTAGTCATCTGATGACAAAGGAGGAGAAGTCTAAGTTAGTCTTCAAGCAGGTCTATATATGGGCTGTTTTTGCTAAGTTTGAACTCTTGGATTTTATTTGATTCGCTCTTTGATGAGTTGTAACTTAATAACTGTTGGTCATCTGACTCTTTTGCTACACTTGATATGCATGCTCTAACCTTAAACATATCTGCTCATGCATGCACAATTTCGTCAGACACCAATTTTCATCATGCATTCATATTCTTCAAATATCTTATGGTCATGCATGATTGGATTCCAAGATATAGGGGGAGATCTAAAAAAATTCAACCTGCGATGTGCATTTGCAATCCAAAGCAAATTCTTCATATGCACATCTTCAGGGGGAGTTCCTAAATATCTTATAACCAATTTCTTCATACTTTGTACTTACACCTCAATTATTTACTCCCATTGAAAGCCTAACCATGTCGGCATGGAGTCGGCGTTCTATGGGACAGGGCTACCACTTTGCTGGTTCGGCGAGGGGGTGCGCGCGGCGCAAAGAGCAAGACGGCAAGAGACACGGTGGTTGTACCTAGCTTCGGGCCGCTGAGAAGTGTACAACCCTACTCCTGCCTTTGGTTTACTGTAGGTGCAAGCACGCGGAGCGCTCTCCCCCGGCAAGTCACAAGGAGGGGGCAGCTGCACGAGTGCCTACGGGTGAAGTTGCATATGGTTCGAACCCTTGTAAAGGTTGCCCTGGCCCTCCTTTTATAGGTCAAGGGGTTACCACAATGGCAAAAGGGTCTTTATAGAGTGATTAGATGGAAACATATGTATCATACCTAACTGTGCTAGTCAGGACAAAATGCATTAAATACATCGCTAGGTGTCATGAGGAGGAGGGGCCCTCGAAAGGTTGCCGCACCACTTGCTCATCTGCCTTCTATTATCATGACACGCCATTTGGACAGGTGTCGATAAAGTTAAACTTCTCTCCAGCGGGCCGCCACGTACCCAAAAAGCTTTACCTAACCACCTACGAGCTCGGCACCTCACCGATGGGTGACAACCTGCTCGGTGAGGTGGAGCGCTGGTGATCTATCATTGGCCTGTCGAGCCTTCATCTTGCCGGGCTCAGCTTGCCGGCAAGAGCTATCTTCAGTTTTGTCTTGTTCTTCCTAATGCGCTCCTTCATCTCACGAAGAGATGCTCTTTAGTTTGGGAAAACCTTATTTGAAAATCTATCCTTGCCGGGGAAGCTACTACTCATCTGTGCATAAGTCAGGGTATTATGTCCCTTTTCTAATACACCGACAGGAGCCCCCGGGACTCGACCGTACGTGCTGGCAGGCACCGTTGGGTGAGACCCAAACAATGCACAGACGACGCCAACCTTGTTGTGATGATATTGTCATTTTGAGATCTTCTTTGCTTCTGCATTAACCTGATCTTGCGCCAGCCTCCAGCCCTTGTCCGGCGTAGTTTTTTTCTTTCTCTTAAAAACTGCCTCCATTACTTGCGCTAGAAACCGGGGGTGCAGGCGTATGTGAGTTGTGGCCAGGCCCGACATGGGTAAGCCCATGTCCATGCATGGCTCGAAGTAACCACTGTCTGCCATTACCCCCTCCTTTACTGCGGCCTTTCCCTCTTTCCCATGGCGCGGATTAGGCGCGGGGCGTGGGATTGGCGCAGAAGGGCGGACATTGTGGTAGTGTCTTGATTAGGAGAGCCAGAGCGCCGGATTGGTGAGGCCGGGCGGTGGTGAAGTAATGCGTGCGCCATGGGTACAGGGTGTCGGATTGGTGGAGCGCAACGGTTGCCCCTGGGTAGTGGAGAGCCAGCCCCCACGCTCCCTGCTATAAAAGGAGGGGTGCGAGGGTAGCGATGATCATCCACCTTCCTCTCCTCCCTTTCCTTGCTTCTATCTCCACCATGGCGAGAGGAAGAGGCCGGGCTCATGCTTCGGCCATGGCGACGAGAGCTTCTCCTCGACACCACGCTTCGGCTTCAGCTGCGGCTATAGAGGCCGGTTCCAACGCACGAGGCGGGGCCGTGGGGCGAGGTCGGGGTCGATGTAGCGCTCGCGGTCGAGGCGGATGGAGTGGCGCGCTTGTTGTTTCTCCTCCAACCGCTCTGTCCCCGGCAACGGGCCATACGGGGGACACGGCGCTCGAGTTCATTATCGAACTACGCGATCCTCCCCGTAGTCGCCTACGGCTCCCTCTCCCCTTCGCTAGGGTGATGGAGGTCAATCAGCCGCTTGGGTTGTGGCTGCTCACGAGCGGTTGCTGTAACGGTGCCATGTTGGTGAATGTCGAGTTCCCCGCGCCTCACGTCATGCTCCTTAGGCGCGGGTGGAAAACCTTCCCTCGCGCCCACTACCTTGCGGAAGGGCATGTCCTCCACTTCAAGTTGGTGGAGTCTGATACGCTCTCCATCAAGATCTTCGAGCCTTCAAGCGCTCGTCTTGGGTGCTGTGTAGAAAGCTTGAGCGACGACGAAAGCTCCTCCTCAAGCAACAGCGAGGAGGAAGACACCGATGGCGAAGATGGCAGCGGCGGGCATCTGGTCGCCAAGTCTGAAGACGGTGACTCGGACTCCAGCTAATCACTGGCAACACCTTCATCACCAGCTGGGCACTGGCAGCACCATCATCTGCAGCCGGACCCTGGCAGTGTGATTTGCCGGGGTGCTTGGCCTGGACGCCACCTCCATCTCCAGCTAGACCCCGGCAGGCCTACTCGTGGACTCCGGCTTCGTCTTCCATGCCAGGGGGGCTCCGCCTAGCCGCTCTGTCCGTCCCTGGCTTCATCCTCCCTGCCGAGGAGGCGCTTTCTTGATTTTGTCGGGCTGCATCCCTCTGGTCCTGGCGGGGGTGACCAGGGCATCACCTAGGCGCTCCTTTTTCCTTCTTTGCACTCGAGATAAACCCTAGGAGGAGAGGGACAAGAAAGGCATTATGGAGCACTTTTCATTTTTTTCTTCAAAAAATTGTACGATACCCGATGTGCTCAGATAAATAAAAAGAAATCATCTTTCTTGTTTCATCTCAATCTTCGTACGTTTAACTTTGATCAAAGTACCCTGCGCTGTTTTGGAAAACCCGCCGGGGAGTGACCACCAGCAAGGCCACTTGTCGGCCTTGAATGCAGCTTGCACAGATCTCATCGAGTGGACTCGAGCTAGAACTGGAGCGCAAAAACGAGACGCAGAAGATTCCTTAGCGTGCAGGTTTTTCGTACAAGTTCAGAGATGTACAAGAAAAAAAATTCTAACTTATCTTACTTTGCTGTACTTCTCGTCATATGAAATGGAATGAACTGCTAATCCATGTTCCACATTCGTTCCTCCTCGGGAAACCTGCACTCGAGAAAAATGGGAAGGAGATGCATAGTAATGTGTATACCCTTGGCGGTATGTTAGTGCTTCCATTCAATCAAAGCGTTGTCATGCTATACATGCATCAATACATAAGTAAACATGCATGATGGTTCGTGGAGCGCTTGGCATTATTCAGATACGCACAGGGTCTGCACCTGGCTTTGTACTAAGGGTTATAAGTCACTGGGACTATGCTTGTACAAAAGAGGTTGCCGGGGCAAGGCCCGGCAACTGCGCCTTATGGGTAGAATTTGCGAAGATGCTCAATGTTCCATGAGTTCTGCACGTGAATGCCATCTTCGGTCTCCAGACAGACTACGCAAGGTCTGGTGACTCGTACTACCCGGTAAGGGCCCTCCCACTTCGGTGTCAACTTGTTTGTTCCCTTGGCTGATTACGCCTAAGGACAAGGTCGCCTTGCTCAAGGCTCCGGGCGTGAACCTTGAGGCTATGATAGCAGCGCAAGGCTTGCTGGTAGCATGCAGCACACACAGCAGCCCGAAGACAATATTCCTCGAGGAGCACAACATCGTCATGCCGGAGCTGCTGTTGCACTCCTTCATCGTTGGCAAGTACTCGAGGTGACCCGTATATGAGTTCCGTGGGGAGCACCGCTTCTATACCATAGACTAGGGAGAAGGGTGTCTAGCCAGTGGCTCAATTTGGTGTCATTCTGAGTGACCAAAGAACCACTGGCAACGCATCAATCCATCACCTCCCGCACTTGTGTCGCCTGTCGAAAGTTCTTGTCTTGAGCCCGCGCAGCACTTTAGCATTTGTCCTCTCTGCTTGCCGATTGCTCCTTGGATGAGTGACGAAAGTGAAGCATACCTTGCTTCCAAGGCTCTGGATGTATTGCCTGAAGGTGCGGCTCATGAATTGCATACCATTGTCAGTGATGACTCTGTTTGGAACTCAAAACTGGCAAACCAATCCTTTGAAGAACTTGACGGCTGACTGTGCAGTCACCTTCCTCACTGGTTCAACCTCTGGCCACTTTGTGAACTTGTCGATGGCGACGTAGAAGAACTCAAAGCCCCCGATAGCATGGGGGAAGGGGCCCAAGATATCGAGCCCCCAAACCGAGAAAGGCCAAGAGAGAGGGATTGTCTGGAGGGCTTGAGCCGATTGATGTATGCTCTTTGAATGGAACTGGCATGCTTCACATCGTGTTACTAACTCAGCTGCATCCTGGAGGGCAGTGGGCCAATAGAAACTTTGCCAGAAAGCATTCCCGACAAGGGCTCTTGCTCCTATATGGGAACCACATATCCCCCCATGTATCTCTGCCAACAACTTCGGTCCATCTTCCCGGCAAATGCACCTCAATTTCACTCTGTTTGGTCTTTTTCTGCACAGGATGTCATCCACAAACTGATACATACTTGACTGCCGGGCTACTTTTTTGGCTTGCTCCTGTTCTTCGGGAAGCTCCCCTGTGTGGAGAAAATGAACTATCTGTTGGGCCCATGCTGGAGCCTGAGGCTCGAGAACAAGGACTAAATGTGTTTCTTTGACGGCGGGAGCGCTAACCCCAATGGCGAGAATCTGAGACTCTGGTTAAGGCCGCTGCTCATTGGCAAGCACAGCATCTTTCCTGGTAACATCTTTACCGGCGGCTTCTGGGAGCTCTACCGAAAGATATTCGCTGGTACTTAGCTTTCTCCTCTTCTTGGCTCTCGTTGATGGTGTAACTTTTGGCTGATTTAAATGGAGCACAAAAGCTCCTGGTTCCACAGGAAGCTTTTGGGCGGCACACTTTGACAGTTGATCAGCGATGTTGTTTTCCGCATGAGGGATGTGCTCTGTTTGCAACCCGTCAAAATGTTCTTCCAATTTCCTCACCTCATCCATGTATGCCTCCATCAACGGACTCTGGTAATCCTTGTTTACTTGCTTCACTACAAGTTGCGAATCCCCTCGAACAATCAACTTATTGATTCCCAACTCTACTGCAATTCTGAGGCCGGCAATCAGTCCCTCATATTCAGCAGTATTGTTGGTAGCTTCCTCCCGAGGAAAAGTGCATCTGAACCACGTACTTGAGATGCTCTCCGGTGGGTGCGACAAGCAGCACTCCGGTACCGGTGCTTTGCAGCGAGAAAGCACCATCAAAGTATATGATCCAATTCTTCTAAGTTTCCTTGCCAAGGAGAGTCGATTCGGGGATCTCGTCATCTTGCGTTGGCATCCATTCCACAATGAACTCTACAAGTGCTCTACTCTAAATGGTTAATGTGCTCTCAAACTTGACCGCACAACATGACAGCTCTAGTGTCCACTCCACTATCCTGCCGGTTGCCTATGGATTCCTTAGAATATGTTGCAATGGGAAGCAGGAGACCACCATGATCTCATGATCCTGGAAGTAGTGGTGCAGCTTTCTTGCGGCCATGAGCAGGCCAAAGAGGAACTTCTGCATGCCCGAGTACCATGATCTAGCCCCCTGCAGGAGGGGGCTTACAAAGTAAACTGGCTGCTGTGCTACTTTCTTCATGGGTATGATTTGCCGATTGATTGCTTCTTCTTGTGCCACTTCTACTTTGCCGACGTCTAAATTTGTCGGGGAGGATTATGCTTTGCCACGGGATGGTTTTGTTGTCGTGGTTTCACCGCTGGCCTCTCTCTGCGCAACTAGTACAACACTGACCACTTGATTCGTTGCCGCTAAGTATAGCAGCAATGGTTCTTGTTGCCTGGGTGCAACTAGGTTTGGTGTAGAGGACAGGTATCTTTTCTTGTCTTGCAGTGCAGCCTCCGCTTCCGGAGTCCATTTAACTGGACATGCCTTTTTCAATATCTTCAAAAACGGTAGGGCGCGCTTAGCAAACCTAGAAATGAACCTGCTTAGGGCTGCGATGCAACCGGCAAGGCGTCGCACATCCTTTACGGTCTTGGGCGCTTGAATTTGCTCGATGGCCTTGATGTTGTCGGGGTTCGCTTCGATCCCACACTGAGATACAAAGAACCCGAGAAGTTTGCCGGATGAGACACCGAACACACACTTCTCGGTGTTAAGCCTCATGTTAATCTTGCGCAAGTTTGCGAACGTTTCTACTAGATCTTAAATGAGGGTTGATTTGTTCTTGGTTTTGACCACTATGTCGTCCATGTAGGCTTCCAGGTTTCTGTGCAGCTGTGGTTCAAAACCAATCTGAACTGCTCTTGCAAACATTGAACCGGCACTCTTTAGTCCGAAAGGCATGCGTACAAAGCAGTATGTGCCACGTGGAGTAATGAATGCGGTCTTCTCCTCATCTTCTTTTGACATAAATATCTGGTGATATCCAGAATACGCATCAAGACACGATGCGCGGCAAGGGGAAGGGATCCTTGGGACATGATTTGTTGAGATCAGTGTAATCAATGCAAAGCCTCCATTTCCCATTTACCTTGCGCACAACGTCTGGGTTCGCCAACCAAGTTGGATGTAATACTCCCCCAAGCAGGCCTGCTGCCTCAAGTTTCTTGATCTCCTCTGGTATGAATTGTTGCTGCCCCAAAGCCTGCATCCTGACCTTCTGCTTGACAGGCCGAGCATGAGGGCAGACAGCTAAATGGTGCTCAATTACCTCCCTGGGAACAACGGGGATATCATACGGTTGCCATGCAAACAAATCTACATTCGCCCGCGGGAAGGCAACGAGTGCGCTTTCCTATTTGCTATCTAGAGCGGCACCAACGATGAAGGAACCGCCAGTGTTGTCCTCCTTTGCTGGAACCTTCTTTGTCATTGGTGGAGAGGGCTTGGTCTTCTTGCTGGTAGAGCTTTCTGGCAAATCCTCGACAGGTGCGCAGCACTCCGAAGAGGTGCGCTTCCCGGAGGTTTTGCTAGATGTCTTGCCGGGTTCCTGGCTTTTCTTCTGCTTGGCGGGAATTGTGGTCTTAACGGATTCAGCTACCACTGCCTCTCTATAGAGCTCATGCACACATATTACCGCATCTTACTTGTCGGAGTCGATGGTGATGAGACCCATGGGCCCCGGCATCTTTAGGATATTGTAGGCACAGTGGGACGCTGCCATGAATTTGTCCAAGGTAGGGCGACCAAGAATTCCATTGAACGACAAGGGGATCATAACCACTTCATACACGATCTTCTCGGTTCGGTAGTTTAGGTCTCCACCAAACGTCACCGGCAGCATGATCTTTCCTTTTGGCTGGCTCCTTCCTAGGTTGATTCCCTGGAATGTCCCGGTTTCTTGAGCTCCTCCTCAGGTATTTGTAGCCTCTCGATCACCTCGGGGGAGATCAAGTTCAAGCCGGCTCCACCGTCAACTAACATTTTCGTGACATTGAGGTTGTGTATCGTTGGTGAGACCAACAATGGAAAACACCCAACTGATGTGATGCGAATAGGGTGGTCCTCGGCATTGAAAATGATGGGCGTGTGGGACGACTTGAGGGGATTTTGTGCATCTGCTGCTGGTTCCGCTGCATTAACTTTGCGTGCCCACTACTTGAGCTGGCGATGGGAGGAGTGCAAAGATGCACCCCCATCAATGCACATGGCTTCCATCGCCTTCTGGAATTGTTGTTCGCTAGACTCATCATCCTCATCCTCACTTTCTTCGCCTTCTTCTTTCTTCTCTCTGCCCCTGGCGGGCTTTTATTTCTTCTGAACGGCATTGCCGCGGCGTCCACCTCGACTGCCGTGTCCCTTCTTGCCTACTCCACCTGTACCATCTTGGCCCTTCTCCTTATCCCTCTTCTCGTACTCAGCCTTCTATTTCTTGACCAGCTGCTCAACTTGGTGGCACTCCTGGAGGTCATGACCCTTGGTACGCCGGATCTTGCAATACGTCCTGTCAGATTTGCCGGTCTTTTCTCCTGCCGCAGCAACCTGGCAATCAGCGCATGCGGCCACTTCCTTGCCAGTGCCTTCCGCCTTGGTTTTCTTGGCGGGGCTGGAGTCGCCGGAACCTTCCACAGCCATAACTGATTTGCCCTTGCGCTTCCTGTTATGCCTTCGGCCTTTCTTTCCTGGGGTGGCGGCATCATCATTATCTGAGTCAACTTCGATGCCAGCATCTTCCCTGGGAAGCCTCCTCCCTTCTTCAGCCCGTGCACACTTGTACGCCAATGTGTAAAACTCGTTGATGGAGTTTGGCAGCCGCATGTGCATTTTCTCCTGCATCTTATGATTACGCACATTCTTGTGGAACGTGGCAATCACAGCTACAGGGTGCACATTCGGGATGCTGCGGTGTACACGGCTGAGCCTCTGAATGTATCTACGCAGATCTTCCTCCTCCTTATGTGGGATCACTTGCAGGTCACTGGGCAAACCGGGACCCTTCTGGCCCCCGGTGAAAGCACCAACAAATTTGTTGCAGAGATCCGACCATGAGGAGATGGAGTTCCCCAGCAAGTTCATCAGCCAGGATCGCAGATTGGGTTTGAGCACCAATGGGAAGTAGTTTGCCAAAATCTTTTCATCCCTTCCCCCGGCAGCCTGGACAGCGATGGCATAAATACCCAGGGAACTCCACCGGCTTCAGCTTGTCGTTGTACTTTTCTGGCACTTTCAGGCGTGAATGCGCGGACAGACGGCCAACGGACTTTTCGCAGCTCACGTGTGAAGGGAGGGCACCCGACCTCGTAAGGTAGGTACCCGCCAACAATGGGCGTCGGCTCATCGACGGTTGGGCCGTTGCGCTCGTCTGATTGACGGTGCGCCTCCCGGCATCATTGAATGGTGGTGCGAGCATCTTCTTCCCGCCTCTCTAGTAGCACTTGCCGCTGATCTTGCTGCGTCCGCGAGTCTGAGGAAGCCATCGAGACATCGTCAGGTTCTGCCTCCCATTGAGTCCGCCGCGATTGCTCACGCTGCTGCTGGGGTTGCTGCCGCAGAGGTGATTGCACTGTTGGTGCACCGCCTGCCACACGGCCATTAGTTGGAGCTACGGGCGTCGTTGGCGGGCGCCGGGAGGGGGTGAGAATGAGTCGACCTCTTCTATGGTGGTGGCTAACCTATATTTATAGTGGCCTCGGCCCTCTTCCCTCGAAACTTAGGCAGGAAGGGATACCACAATGGCCAATTTGAAAGGGGAAAAGTAGTACATCCTATCCTGACAAAAGGTGGTCTTCTCCTGCAAGGCTTCTGGTTGTGACGCAGCGGTGGGCTCGGTGATGACCTCCACCTTGCCGAGCCTGTGGTCTTGGTCTTGTAGCACCAGAATGGAAACCTTTGGGGGATTCCTCGGGAACCCATGCCTATCCTTGCCTCCTTAGCACCAAAGAGGAAACTGCCTCCTCTGCGCCCGCTGGCGCCCGCCTGGCCTTGGTCATCATGGCTCATGTCATCGCAGCCTCATGAGGCTGGGGTACCTGCATAGAAATCTCCGCTCCTCGGGAGGCCGCCTGGGGAGGCCACTCCCTTGGGAGGTCTTGGTGTCGTCCTCCTTGCGAGGCCTGGCCCCTCCCGAGGGTCATGTCTTGGTGGTCTTGGAGATGGGCCGTACCAGGCCATTGAGGGAGCCACGACGTGGGCCACAGGTAGGCAAGTCTGGGTACCCTGGTTCCCAGAACACCGACAGTAGCCCCTAGACCCGAGGCACGCTCGGGCTGGATTCGAGGCGAAGCCAAGGGGCAAGGGTGAAGCGCCGCGGGACCCAATCGCCTGCGGGCCAGGCTGACATGTGGCGCTTGACGGGACGCGGATGCCTCCGCTCCCCCACGTCGCCTCGGCAACTGTCTGGACTAACAATAGGCTGGCTCACACTACCAGGCCGTCATTACTCCTCCTTGCCTTGCCTCAGATCCCCTTTCCTCCGCTAAAGACCTCTCCAGATCCAATCGAGCTTAGCTTCCCCTTTCCTTCTCCAACTCCGGTGTCGGTGACTTCGCAGATGGTTCCCAAGAAGTCGAAGCCCACGGCGCAAGCCGTAAGCTCTTCCCCCTCTCCTGCGCCGGCACTCAACGCGTCCTCCATCATCGAGGAGGGGCACCTCGCCCTCGTGCTCCCGTACACTGTGAGCGACAAGAACGAGTGGAAGGAGATCACAATCTGGGCTGACTTCACCGAGCAGCGGACTCTGGCACGGACGGTTTACCCCTTCTTCCTCAACAGCATCTTCGCGGGGCTCGTCCCCCCTCTTTCTGAGTTCTTCACCGCCATCCTCGACCACTACCAGGTCCAGGCCCTGCATCTTCAACCCAACCCCATCCTCCTCCTGTCCATCTTTGCCTTCTACTATGAGACCTTCGTGGGTGTGAGGCCCTCTGTGCCACTCCTCTGACACTTCTTTTCTCTGCGGATGCATGATCTGACCCAGCGCTCCGGCTGCGTGTCCTTCATCACGGTCCACAAGAACAACATGCTCATGAGGGCCGGGAAGAAGGTGGAAAGCTTCCGGCGTTGCTGGGTCATCATCGACACCAAGGGCCTCAACGAGCGGCTGGAGCTGCCGACTGCGCTGCCCGAACGGCATGAGAGGTGGAGCCACGAGAAGTTCTTCGACCCCCGTGCGGCGCCTGTCCTGAGGAAGATGACCTCAGACCTGGATGCTAAGGCTTTGATGGGGGCATGCTCGTGAGAGAGTTCCTGATGCAGCGCCTGGCCCCGCTCTAGTCGCACACGTGCCCCAGGCGGGAGTTCCGAGGCGCGGCGGACGACATTAGGCTACGCTCGGAGAGCTTGACGGGTGAGGAGCTGGACAAGGCCATGAACACCCTGCTCGAGGGTGAGACGGGGGACCTTACGGAGGCCTATGCTCCGCTGTACCACCGTGCCGACAGGGAGGCGTGGATCGCCGCCATGCCCATCTTCGACGAGCTGGGGCTCGCGTCGCCTGAGCACCCCAGCTCCCCGGTGGCGGTGTCCTCCGGCGATAGTGCCGGCGAGGAGGGCGAGGAGGACTCAGAGGCGACCGAGGACGATGTGGCGGAGATCTCCCCCCCCCCCCATCACAGAGCGAGCTCGTCCGCGGCTTCGCAGATGATGACGCCAATGAGCCCCCGGCCATGGAATCCCCATGCTCCACCGGGGTCCTCATGAGGTCCGGGGCCACTCCCCGGGCCTTGCGAAGGTCAGGCCAGGTGACCCCGAAGAAGAGCGGGGCGGCACCTCCTCCGAGGGGCACCCCTCCGGCCACCGGAACGGGCGCAGTCCTGCAGGTTGTGTCCCCTCAGGGCGACGCCTCCGCCTTGCCAGGCTGCAGCGCTGCGTCGGGGCCGGCCGAAGAGCACCCCGTCAACTCTCCAAGCCCGACCAAGGTTGCGCCAAGGAAAAGCAGGGGCGTCCCAGCCCTGGCCAAGAAGGAGAAGAAGAGGATGTGGATCGCTCCCGATGAGTAAGTACCTTACCTTGCTTCTGTTTAGCATAGATTCGCACCGTGCCCACAGTGCTCCCCTCCTGATGACCAAGATGGGCGTCGTGGTGAAGAATAGGAAGGAGGGAGCTGGGACTCAGGCGGCGCCACATCCCGCCGTTGCCGTAATGACTCCGGCACAGGCGGAGGAGGCCATTCCTCGTCCCTTCGCGATGGAGTGGGCCCCCCAGGATGTGGTGATGCGGTCTCAGGAGGAGCTGGCTCTCGTGGGCCAGCAAGCCGCAGAGCTGTCCGCCCTTGTCATGGCTGAGGGGGGCTCGGAGCCTCCAGTGCCCCAAGCTGTCCTCGCCACCGTTTCCCTGGTGATGACACCAGCCGACGCGCCGGTGCCGCCTCCTCCCCAGGCCCTTGCGCTGGCGGACTGCGGCCCCCTCATCAGGCCGGGTGCCCTGGACGAAGCCTACGTTGTGCTCGGTCAGCTTCGAACCGACCTCCAAGATGCCGATAGGTGCCTCGTGAGGGAGCGCCTTGGGCTTATCTCAGGGTGGCTCCAGGCCGACACGTCCGCCAAGACTGCCTGGGGTCGGGCCGAGGCCGCCACCGTGGAAGGCAGGAAGGAGGCCGCCAAAGCCAAGGAGGATCGGGACGCAGCATTGGCCAATGTTGTGTCCGCCGAGGAGCGTCGCGCTGAGGCGGAGGCCAAGCTGAAGGGCCTCCAGGAAGAGCAAGCCGCGCACGCCCAATGGCTTCAGCAACGGGAAGAGGACCTGAAGGCCCGTGAAGCAAAGTCCACCGATCGCGACGGCAAGCTGGCACAGGCGGTCCTCGACCAGGCCGCAGAGCGCGGCTACCTAGCCACGCTGAAGAAGGAGGAGGCTGATGCCCAGGCGTCCCATGCCCAGCACATCTTCGAGTCAGCAGCCCAACCGGAGGCTAGGGAGAAGGCCCTTGCCGCTGCTGAGAAGAAGGCAGCCGCGAAACGCGGCACCTTCCCCTCCCTCGAGCTCAAGGCTCGCGATGCGCTATGCTCCATCTGCAGGGGAGGGTATGAGGAGCCGCTGTCGACCCCCGAGGATGGCCTCCCAGGGCTCTCCTCCAAGCTCGCGGAGGAGCTCAAGGGTGCTACCGCCAAGGTGGACTCCATTCTGGAGGAGGAGTGCAGCTCGCTCTTCTCCGCGGCCGCGACGCGCGTCTTCGGCCATCTCTACCTTCAGAACCCCGGCTTCGACTTCAGCACGATGATCCGCTCGATCGCTCCTGAGTCCCGTGCTGCTGCCGAGGGGGCCATGAAGGATCACGTGGACGCGCTGCTGGATAAGTTCCTCTGCGTCCCCGATCCCGAGGCTCCGGCGGCGGCGGCGATGATGGCGGTAGTGACGTCGACGATGGGCTTCCGGTGACCGTGGCGAGCGGCGGCGATGGCCAAGGCAGTGGTGGTGCTTCTTCCTAGTTTTATTCCTGTAACATTTACCGTGCCTCGTGGAGGCGTAAAAACTTCTGTTCGAATCTGTGGAACACTTTTGTGCTTGTAATAACTTGCTAGAACCCCATGATTTTCTTTCCGTGCTTGATTTCCTTCTTGTTTGCCTTTGTGTTCTGCGTCGACAGGGCCCAGCCCCGCGCATACCTTGGCTGCCGTTGGGGCGTCCGGATCGCCAAGACGAGACCAAGGGGCGAGGGACTACGTGACTAGTGAGGCCCCTGAGGGGCGATGCTCAGGGGTCCCCCTTGATGTACGAACAGCCCTCATGAAGGAAATGTGAGCGACGTCTAAGCCAATCCAGAGTCCTCCATACCTCTCCTCACCAGCTTTTGCCTAGGAGGGACGCGAGAAGACCAGGTACCGGGGACCTGATGAGGCGGGATGCGTTGGGCCTAGCCTGAGCACACCCCCCGTGTCCAGCCCCTTCGCGTGTGCCTCCCGTGGGGGAAGCTGCGCGATAGGACCATACGAAGAGCTGATAGGCTATCTTCAGGTTAGTGCAGCCGCTAGGGCACCCTCAGTTGTTTATTCACTAGCGCGGAGCATGGTGCTTCCACTTTGGTGTGGGCATAGCCGCTCCTCGGTCGTGTCGTCCGCCAGCATGGAGCATGGGGCTTCCACTGGTGCGTGGGTGGGAGTTCCCTCGGGGGGAGACTCCGGGGCATGTACATCCCTGTTCGTACGCGTGGCTAGCACGACAGAACTGGAGGAGGTGTATCTGGGCACTCATGAGCCAGCGCGGGACTCACGAGGCCCTACCTCAAGGCGGGTTGCGGCTGATTTTTGCAGCGCGGGGCATGCTTATGACACCTGTGGGGCGATGGGGTGGTCCTGCACCGAATGCCCCTCCGGAGGTTATCGCATGAGAAAGCCGGACACCAATGACCCCAGGAGGTGACGTGAATGGGGCCGGCCTACCAGATAGAGCTCAGCCATTGGTTTTATCGACGTTGCAGGGACGGACCCGAGCACAGACGCCGTGCCAAGTCTTCTCATGCAACGATCCCACGGAAAAACACCCGGCGCACAGCTCCCGCTACGGCGAAGCGCCGAACTACGGTTGTACGAACCGGACCGCGCGCCCTTACTCGCCCACACGCGATTAGCTCATGCGAGAACAAGGCACCAAGGACCCCGGGAGGTGACGCGCACGGGAGCTGGCCCATGGGACAGAGCTTGGTCGCTTGGATTTGACAACGCTGCAGGGACGGACCCGAGCACAGACGCCGTGCCAGTCCTTAAGCATGAGGTGGTCGCGGGCGGGTTTGCAAGGGCGCAGCGACATCATGGTGACAAAGCACCAGACATGCAGTTGAAATACTTGGGAAATTCATAAAGGCAAGGCCAGTTCTGATACATGCGCAAAATGATACAGCTGCGAGGCCGGGCCCTAGCAGCCTGAGGATGATGCAGCCCGAGGGGCGCCTTCAATCTGAACAAACCAAAAAGTCACCTGGCACCATCGTCGTGGGAGCATCGGGGTAGCTGAAGAAACGTGCCGCAGAAGCTGCTCCTCATGAGCTGGGCAGCTCTGGAGGCCCATCGGGCTCGTGAGGGTCCAGAACCTCCTCCGACAGGATCGCCTAGCCTCGTGAGCCGCCATGGCACTCTGCGCGAAGCGCTGGTACAAGGCAGCCATGTTCAGAAGGCCAAACGGCATGCAGACGTAGCTGCAGGGGTAGCCCCCGCTCCGGCCGACATGGGACGGCCAGAAGAGGTCCTGCGAAGCGGCCTTGTTGAGGCCTGGGATGTTGACGCAGACGCGCAGCTCACTGGCCATGTCAGGGGCCGCAGCTGCACTGGGAGGTCATGCGGGGCGGCGCTCGCCGCGCATGGCCCTTGCCTCCTGAAGCTCCTCGATCGCCTTGACGATGAACTCTCGCGCACCTGGCGCCTCGCGCCGTGCGCCTTGCTCATGGGGCGCGGATCGAAGCATGCCTCTAAATGGTGCCCGAGCACCTCCCTCATCCCACTGGTCAGGTCAGAGGCTCTGCAGATAGGAGCCCCCAAGCCCATCCTGAGGGAGGCACCGGGGGAAGAGGTGCCCCAGCAACGGGTGCGGGGCCTGAAGTACCATCGGCAGGTGCGCCAGCCCCCTGATAACTCTTGAGGAGGAGCTTCTTCTTTTTCTTCTTGGGTGTGGTCTCAGGAGGCAGGACGACGCCCTCATCGTCTCGGTTGTCAGCCACCGTGGCTTGGTAGGCGCGCTCAAGGGAGCACACCGCATCCTTTTCATCGCAGGCGACCGTGATGATGACGCCATTCCTTGGCATCTTGAGGACATTGTAGCCGTGGTGAGTTGCCACCATGAACTTGGCGAGGGACGGATACGCGAGGCTGGCGTTGTACGGGAGGCCGATGTGAGCGACGTCGAAGTCGATGAGCTCGGTGTGGTAGTTGTTGCGGTTGCCGAAGGTGATCGGGAGGCATATCTGTCCCAGGGGGTGGTGGAGCCGTCGGTCACCCCTGACAAAAGGCTTGGTTGGAAGAAGCTGGTCGTAGGGCACTTGGAGTGTGTCGAACATCTCAACAGAGAGAACATTGAGGCCCGCGGCACCGTCGATGAGGGTCTTGGTGACGAGGACATTGCTGATGGTGGGCGTGCAGAGCATGGGAAGCGCGCCTCCAGCGGCCGAGCACTTGAGGTGATCCTTGGAGTCAAAGGTGATAGCGTACTGCGACCACTTGAGGGGACGCGTGGCCTCGAGCCTGGGGAGGGCCGCGTTCACTTCACGAGCGAACTGCTTGAAGATGCGTTGTGAGGCTGGGACATGCGCACCACCCAAGATGCAGGCGATGGCACATGGTTCTTGGAAGCCCCCGCCCCATCGTCCTACCAGTTGTCATCGTTCCTCCTTGGTGACGGCGGAAGCGGAGGGAGGCCAACATTGCCCTGAGGATGGGCCTCAGAAGGCTGATCACGCCAGAACCCGTCGCGAGGCTCGTCGCGCCAGCGGTCCTCAAGAGGCTGATCGCGCCAGTCCTGACGGGGGTCGCGGTTGTCCTAGCGGCCTCCGCCGCGTCCTCCTCCGCAGTTGTAGCCCCGGTCGCCATGCTTGGGGCGGCGACCACGGTGCCCATCGCGGAGGGCCTTGAGCTCTTGGCAGTCATTGGTGTTGTGGCTTGTATGCTGTGGAAGATGCAGAACGGGCGGTTGCCCCTGGGGGGTTCATCGTGGTCACGACCACGCTTCATCTCAGGTTCAGCCACAAGTACGGCGGGTCCCTTGCACTTTGCCTCCTTAGCCTTGGCCTTCTTGTCCTCGGGGTCTACCTCAGGAAGCTCCAGGAGGGAGAGACGGCCCTCCTCGGCCCTTGCGCATTTGTTCGCCAGGTTGAACATCTCCAGGGCCGAGCACAGGTCTTCGTTGATGGTGAGCTCCTCCTTCATCTTGACATCCCGGACGCCTTCAGAGAACACCGAGATGATGGCCTCATCAGATGCCTTCAGGATCCTGAGACGGACATTCATGAAGCGCTGTATGTACTTGTGCAAGGTCTCGCCCGACTGTTGCTTCACACGCCGCAGGTCGCCCACTGTAGGAGCGTGGTCGCGAGTACCCTGAAAGTTAGCGATGAAATGCTCGCGAAGCTCATCCTAGGAGGAGATTGACCCCACCAAGAGGTTTAGGAGCCAGGAGCGTGCGCCGTCCTTGAGGGCCATGGGGAACCAGATCGCCATGACATTGTCGTCGCTATTTGCCGCTCCGATGCTCAGCGCGTAGAGCTGGAGAAATTCCGCGGGGTCAGGGGAGCCGTCGTAACGTGGAGGCAGATCCGGCTTGAACTTGCCGAGCCGGATGACGCAGCGCAGCTCTGGGTGAGGGAGTCCTGGATTAGGGGGTCCTCGGGTGTCCGATCTATTCGATATGGGCCGGACTGATGGGCCATGAAGATACAACAGAAGACTGTCCCCATGTCCGGGTGGGACTCCTGTATGCGTGGATGGCAAGTTTGGTGTCCAGATGTACTCTTTCCTTCCTTTCTAAACCGACTTTGTACAACCCTAGACCCCTCCGTTGTGTATATAAACCGGAGGGTTTAGTCCGTATTGGCCATCAGAATAATCATAGGCTAGACAGCTAGGGTTTAGCCATTACGATCTCGAGGTAGATCAACTATTGTAACCCCTATACTCATTGAATACAATCAAGCAGGACGTAGGGTTTTACCTCTATTAAGAGGGCCCGAACCTGGGTAAACATCGTGTCCCCATTGTCCATTGTTACCATCGATCCTTAGACACACAGCTTGGGGCCCCCTACCCGAGATCTTCCGGTTTTGACACCGACATTGGTGCTTTCATTGAGAGCTCCGCTGTGAAGTCGCGAGAAGCGATCTATGGCTCGCCTTGTCATCAACGATGATATCACCTCTGGAAGGAGCCTAACTTCAAGACAGGTCCTCCAGCTCAGCAGTTTCTCCATGGGTACCAGCATGGCCATCAAGCCAACAGCGCCCCCCGTGATCGCCAAACATCACCCCCGCATCGGTCTCGAACACTCCAAAAAGATGGATCCGGCGGACGTCTCATCTTTAAACGAGCTGCTAGATCGCATCGCCGCCCTGGGACTTTCAATGGATTATGATCGGATCAGGCTCAAACCTGACTAGAGGGAAATTAATTCCCCGCCGATCATCCACCTGGTAGCGGTCGTCGAGGAACGAGCCGAAAACACTTCTTCCCCTAAACTAAAGACCACCTATGTTCGGGTCTCTGAACCTCTTGGGTCGGACACCCTCCCTTTGGATGAAACTCCACATCCCCTGAACTCAGGGTCGGACATTGGGTCCGGGGAGCACTGGGATCTCCCTGGACCCGAACTGGTGACTTCGGAGATTTTACAGGCTCCGGACGCAATCTTGGGTTGGGATTTGAGTTTTTGCCCACCCACCCACCACAATCAATACTCTCCAAGTAATTCAGGCCCTCCAAACATATGTGACCTAATGTATGTATGGCAGCAACCTCGAGAAATGGTCCATCACTTCTGGGCCAGATTCCTACTTGTCAAAAACAAGATTAAAGATTGATGCGACGATGAAGCAGTCTCGGTCTTTCATCGCAATTGTACCGACGAGGGAATTTGGAATGCCCTCAACCGACGTTGCATACAGAGTTTCATGGAGCTATCGCACGTAGTACGGAAGTATTGCGTGATGGAAAGCACTTGGAAGGCACAGAAAACCCAATTGGAACCTGCTGCCTTTAAGCAGTGCACTCCCCGGGCAAAACGGATACACCCTTCCGAGGCATCCGACCATAAGCCCGTCGGCAAGAAAAAACCCTCTACGGGATACAGGTCTGTTCTTGATGAACTCCTCGCCAAGCCCTGTCCGGTACATACAACGCCGAGCACTGACTCAACCCACAGCCTTCGAGCATGTTGGGTACTCCGGCAGGTAGCTAAAAGTGGCGAGGCCATCCTCACCACCGCCACTCCAGAGAAGCATTCTCCGGAGGATGATGATTTTAATGTCTTTATGGTCTTCGAGACTTTCTCCTTACATAATCAGCGTAAGAGGGCACTCTGCAACCTCGCCGAAGTCCACCAAGTAACCGCAGTAAGCCCATGGAACGACACGACAATAACCTTCACCGCTGACGATGAACCAAGGGCCCGATCAGTCCGAGCACCCGCCGCTTTAGTCCTAAACCCAATTGTGGACGGCTTTCGACTTACCAAAGTGCTCATGGATGGCGGCAGCGGGCTTAACCTCATCTACGAGGACACGCTCGACAAAATACAGATCGATAGAACATGCATCGAGCAAAGCAGTACCACCTTTCGAGGTATCATCCCCAGTCGAGGAGCACGATGCTCAGGGAGAATTAAACTTGACGTAGTATTCGGCACGCCTAAAAATTACAGGTCGGAGGAGCTGCTCTTTCACATCGCTCCCTTCAATAGCGGCTACCACGCCCTTCTAGGGTGGGGCGCTTTTTTACGCTTCCAAGCCGTACCCCATTATGGGTACATGAAGCTTAAAATGCCGGGGCCCAATGGAATAATCACAGTTACAAGTGATCCGGATACAGCACTCCGCGTCAAAAACAAAACTGCATCCTTGGCCCTTGAGGCACTCTTCGAAGCCCTTGCGGCCGAAGAATTAACCACCCTACGATCCACGGTGGACAGGGATGATGTGATTCTCGATAAGAGACCTAAATCCACCTCTTGCAAGCCAACAGATGAAATAGTTAAATTTCAAGTACACCCGACGGATCCTAACAAAACAGCGTCCATCGGAGCACAGCTGGATTCGGCGGTAGATGCCGCCTTACGTGTGTTCCTACATGAAAATTGGGATATCTTTGCTTGGCACCCTTCGGACATGCTCGGTATCCCACGTAGACTGGCCGAACACAGCCTCAACATAATTAAGGGGTTCAAACCAGTCAAGCAAACGCTACGGCGATTTTCCGAACCCAAACGACAAGCTATGGGGGAGGAGCTAGCCAAACTACTCGAGGCCGGGTTCATCAGAGAAATCAAACACCCGGATTGGCTAGCCAACTTGGTCATGGTGCCAAAGAAGGACAAATCTTGGCGCCTTTGTGTCGATTTCAAAGACCTCAATAAGGCTTGCCCTAAAGACCATTTCCCATTGCCCCGCATTGACCAGATTATTGATGCGTTCGCGGGACACGACTCATTGTGTTTCCTCGATGCTTACTCTGGATACCATCAGATTAAAATGAAGGAGTCCGACCAGGCCGCAACGGCATTCATCACCCCGTATGGGCCTTTCTGTTTCAACACTATGCCTTTCGGGCTTAAAAATGTTGGTGCCACTTACCAACGCATGATTCAAACATGCTTGGAAAAACAAATCGGCAAGACAGTAGAAGCATATGTGGACGACGTGGTCATGAAGACCAAACACATAGAGTCATTGGTGGATGATCTTCGCCTCACATTTGACAACCTACGAACATACGACATACGACTCAATCCAGCAAAATGCATCTTCAGCATTCCAGCCAGAAAGTTATTAGGGTTCATTGTCTCCCATAGAGGAATTGAAGCAAACCCAGCTAAAATCCGAGCCTTGTCGCAATTGGCTACGCCAACAGACCTAAAACAGGTCCAAAAGCTAGCAGGGTGCGTAGCGGCCTTGAGCCGCTTTATCTCCAGATTAGGAGAAAAAGCATTACCACTTTATAGACTGCTCAGACACACCGATGACTTTGAATGGACGGAAGCGGCCACAGCCGGATTGGAAGAATAAAAATCATATTAGCAGGCAATCCAATCCTAGCCGCCCCAAGTGTTGGCGAGCCTATGCTGCTTTATATCTCCGCAACTCACCAGGTAGTAAGCGCCGTACTCGTCGTCGAGCGAGGGGAAGAGGGACATAAATTCCCCATCCAAAAGCTAGTGTATTACGTATCGGAGGTCCTTACACCCTGCATATCCCGATACCCTCACTACCAAAAGATAGCTTATGCGGTCTTTATGGCACCCGAAAACTCCGACACTATTTTCAAGAGTGTTCGATCACGGTGGCATCCGAAGTACCACTTAACGACACTATAAATAACAGGGACGCCACTAGCCGCATAGCTAAATGGGCCATTGAGCTCTTACCATTTGAAATAACATACAAGCCACGCGGAGCTATTAAATCTCAGGTGCTGGCCGACTTCATCACAGAGTGGACGGAAGCCGAGCTCCCCAAAGAGTACAGTTCCTACTCCAACTGGATCATGTACTTCGACGGCTCTAAAATGCTAGCCGGACTGGGGGCTGGCATCATCTTGACATCCCCTATGGGGGACACAGTCCGCTACGTGCTGCAAATCATGTATACGGACTCCAATAATGCAGCCGAATACGAGGCACTTCTACATGGTCTCCGCATGGCTGTCTCCATGGGCATACAACGCCTAGAGGTGCACGGCGATTCGAATCTCGCAATATCTCAGGTAAATGGAGAGTTCGATGCAAAAGATCCAAAAATGGCGGCATATCGAAACGCCGTATCAAAAATATCAGCTCGGTTCGAGGGGCTCGAATTTCATCACGTCGCTAGAGACAGTAACCAGGCAGTGGATATACTCGCTCACATGGGCGCCAAGCGCGACCCAGTCCCACCTAATACCTTCGTGGAAAGGCTCTTCAAGCCATCCGTGGTATGGCAGGACGAGAGCGGAGACGCAAGTACGGACCTGATCACACCCCCATCAGCCGAACATGATACAGGTATCATCGGGGGTTCGGATACCGAAATAACACCCTCTGCTAATGAGATCATGGCCGTTATTGTTGCATGGACTGAACCCTTCCTAGCCTGCCTTAATAGGTAGGAGCTTCCTGATGATCAAAATGAGGCCCGTCACATAGTTCAGCATTCTAAAGCCTACAAAGTTCACGAAGGTGAACTGTACAAGAAAAGCACTACCGGAGTTCTCCAAAGGTGTATCTCTGAAGAGGAGGGATGGCAACTCTTGGATGAAATACATGCTGGTCTAGGCGGCCATCACACCGCAGCTCGGGCCCTCGTAAGCAAAGCTTTCCGGACAGGTTTTTTCTGGCCAACGGCCCGAGCAGACGCACAAGCCCTTGTCCAGCATTGTGTGGGATGTCAGCTTTTCGCCAATCAAAGTCATATGCCTCCCACCGCCTTAAGAACAATCCCCATTACTTGGCCCTTCGCGGTCTGGGGGCTCGATATGGTCGGACCCCTTAAAGGGGGAAGCCATAAAAATAAATATTTACTGGTTATGGTGGATAAATTCACTAAGTGGATAGAGGTCAAACCAGTAAAAACGGCTGAAGCAGGACCAGTGATTGACTTTATATCCGGCGTGGTACACCGCTATGGTGTCCCGCACAGTATCATCACTGACAATGGCTCCAATTTCACAGCTGATGAGGTGAAAAACTGGTGTGCTAAATTGGGCATTAAACTCGACTATGCATTTGTCTACCACCCTCAAACAAACGATCAGGTTGAATGGGCCAATGGCCTGATAATGAGCGGCATCAAACCCCAACTGGTGCGCTCCCTACGGGAGTCAGATAAACACTGGGTTGAGGAACTCGATTCCGTGCTCTGGGTGCTGCGGACTACACCTAACCGGAAAACCGGATATACACCTTTCTTCATGGTGTACGGCACGGAAGCTGTCCTGCCCTGCGACATTATTCATGACTCACCTCGAGTGCGCATGTACGAAGAGCGAGAAGCCGAGCTTGATTGGCAGGATGACCTAGACGGTCTCGAAGAGGAGCGTGATATTGCACAAGCCCGTTCCGCACTTTATCAACAACAGGCCAGGTGATACCAAAGCAAAGAAGTGCGGGCCAAGACTTATAACGTTGGCGAACTCGTCTTGCGTCTCCCAGAGAAGAAGAAGGATAAGCTCAAACCAAGATGGGAGGGCCCCTTCATCATAGATGAAGTTCTCACAGAAGGAGCCTATCGCCTTCGTAACGCATCGGATAATCGCCTTGAGCCAAATCCATGGAACGTTGCTCGGCTCCGACGATTCTACGGATAGTTCGGTCGCATCCTTTTTTTTTATTCGGTTCCCTTTTTCTCCTCTTCTTTTTTATTTTTTCCTTCTTTTCTCCCAGGGTATGTTCGGATCTACCGAACTGTTAGGGGTACACATCTTTAAATGTATACACCCCACTATAACTGGGGGCTTCTTTGACGAAGCTAATTACTGAAAGCTTGTGGCTTACATTGTTTACGTCGTTTGTTCTATACATCTTTTGCCATTATATGCACCACTATGACTTAAGTTTTTGCCAAGCCGGGTTGCCTCGCTCCTGTGTTTATACCCTACGTTCCTGATTGTTCGGCTAGGGTGTAAAGTGAGCACCTCTGTGATTGTTACAACCGGGTACTCCAGATCTGTCCCTCAGACGGGTGAAGCCGAAAGCTAGCATTCTTAAGGGAATAATTGCTCGGCAAGCAACGATAGATTACTTACATTTGTGTAATTCTTCTAACAAATACGGGATACACTGCCCGTAACTCGGATCAAAGCCTAGACATGCATACTTAAGCATGCCGACCCATGGAAAGGAACCCTTAACGGAACTATTTTCCCTGGAAGATGTTTCTTACGTTAAAAAGTAATATAACATAACTCCCCGAACAAATTTTGTCTGTTCGAGCAACATGACCGGATTGCCTAGTTTTCGGACATAATGAATGTTTATTACATTCTAAACATGGTATCTGAAAACACACCAACTTCTTGGTTTGGAGGTTGAAGCCAAAGGCCTGCGATTTCAAATTTTGACAAGTTCGGTTGGAGATAAGTTCGATGATAAAGTACATTGATACATTGAATCGAACGCCTACTCTTTATCTATGTCATCTATAAGACTGCTTAAGCTACAGTCTTCTTGTCAATATTTCGTAGCTATCATCACTTGGTCAGATACCAAGTTCACGGGAATCTCTTTTCCGTCCGGTCCCTGCGGTCCAACTCGGGCCATACGATTCGGATAAAGTCCGGTGTAGCGCGTCTTCACCATTGCCCATGCCTCTCGTGCACCTTCTCGGCATGCTGACGTCTTCCATAGCTCAAAATAGCACTGGGCACCTTTGAACAGGTTTGCCAACCCCTCCATACTTTCTGGAGGGGCATCGAATGGCCATAAGGCCTTGGCCATACTTCTCATGGCTTTCCGGGCTCGCTCATGCACTATGGACAGCTCTTTTAAAACGTCGCCTCGGAATCCGAATACTTCTTCTTCATGACGCCTGGTTAACAGACCTACAAGAGCAGCATTATAACACTCCAAATTATGGGATAATATGAGTAACTTGGATGGTTCAAAGGTCATACTGAATATGCCGCCTTTTAACTTTTTATTATCTTTTTGAGTGTCCAATAATTGAGCCTTTAAGCTCTTTATCTCTTCGGCTTGCTTATCATTTTCCTCCTCCAGTTTATTTTTTTGATCAAGGGTCATCGTGACCTTCTTCAGTTCTTCTAGCTCTGTGTTGGCGGCGTTTAGCTTTGTCCGGCTCGTTCCAAGCTCCTGGGACAGTGCGTTGTTCTTCTCTTTGAGGACCTGCGGTCATAACGATACATAAATCGGTTGGCCTAAACCGCTTCAAGTCTCGGGGGCTACTGGCATATATCTATTAAATTTACACAAACCATTACCTGCATATCTTTTGAAAACAGGTGGGCAACTCCAGCAAGTCCATCCCAGGCGGCTCGGATATATGCATCCACGGTGCTGAGGGCATTAAATTCTTGCTCCGTAAAAATTGGAGTGTGCATGATCTCTTTTAGTCGTCGATGATTCATCACGCTCTCTACTTCGGAATTTGTGACGGATACGTCAACCGAATCTTCATGAGGCGGATGAGTTGGTGCTGCATCCGTATTAGCTCTTGTCCTGGTTGATGAGCCCGATGCCAGATTAGCTGATGATCGACTAACAAGGATTTTGGACACGGTTCGCCGTGTGCTCCTCCTGGAATAAGATGGGAGGAGAAATATGACAATCTGGTTTTATGCCTAGGCATATATTAAAGGTTATACCTCTTTGATGAAGGAGGGGGTTCGACGGCGCTCCTGGTTTCCTTTCATTTTGAAGGCTCACCATGCACAGATGCTACCTTCCTAGGGGCCGCCCTCGATGGAGTACGGCTCGCCGAGCGCCGATCCTATAAAGCACGATTCAGTGTGATGGGTGAGGTGCAAGTGGGGACTCCTCTTTCTAAGGATGATTTCCGAATCCTTACCTTAGAGAAAGGGAGAAGGCCAGGGTAGTCGGCCGTAATGGCCACTTCCGAACTGTCAAGGCTTGCTTGATAAAAGACTCCATCATCAAACTCTATAAATATATCTGGATCCTCATAGAGGCCGGGATCTTTGTGGCGAGCATAGTCCTCTGGTTGTGGGGAGGGGCAGTGCACATTTTCGATGACCTTCCTCCATGTCTATTTTAAAGACGACCAGAACAATTCGATTAGTATGCCTCAATAATGAGGTAGGACAATGCTGATAATCAAAAAACTCATCCATTCAATGGGGTTATACATGCAGAAACCTTTCCGACAATTTAAACGAAGGAATTCTTCTTTCTCCACCTTATAAAGATCTGCCAGAATGGCGGCCAGAGCAGCAGGGGTATCCGGGCCCTCGTGCCTATAGCAAGATGTGTCGTCCTCTCCATTGTAATACCATAAAGGGGTCACTCTGGACTGAAGGGGCTGGATGCATCGCTTTATTGCGATAGCCACGACTTCGATTATCGAGAGTTTGGAATGGGCAAGTAACCTGACCTTGCTGACCAACCTCTTTACTTTCGCACTGTTTTCTCCTTTGGGGCTCTGGGGGCGCCAGTTGAGGCGTTTCTTTAAAGGAGCACTGGAGAATTCAAGAAGTCCACGTCGAACTGGGTCCGGAAGGGGAACATCCTCGATATAAAACCATTCCGAAGCCCATTCTTCGGATGCCTTCTTGGGAGTTCCAACGAGGTAACCTGATCCGGCTTTGCGCCATACTTCGGCGCCGCCCACTTTAAATATAGAACCCCCTTGATGACGAGGGACGAGGCAAAAGAACTTTCTCCATAGTTCGAAATGAGCCTCACAGCCTAAGAATAGTTCGCAGAGAGCGACAAAACTAGAAATGAGCAGAATAGAACCTGGTGTGAGGTTGTGCAGCTGGATCCCATAGAATTCCAGTAGACCTCTAAGGAAGGGGTGGATTGGGAATCCTAAGCCCCACAGAAGAAACAAGACGAAGCACACCCTCTCCTCCTTGTTGGGATTGGGGAAGTTCTTTGCTAGCACATCATTGCCAATCGAGGCCAATCCCGCCCGCACGGAGACTAGATCTGCGGGAGGGAGATATCCCTGTGTCTGAAGTCGATTCAGCTGAAGGTGAGACACTGAGTAGCTTCGCGAATCACCCGTTTGAGGGCCATGAGGGCACGAGGAAGAGCCAGGAGCGCTCGCCATGTTTTGATTTTTCGTGGTTTGCTTTGATGCTCTTTGCGCGATATGGGATGGCATTAGGAGATCTAACCTCCTTATATAGATACCGCCCTTGCATGATAAGGGGCTTATTTGTAAAAAATTATGGATTGTTCACATTCGCCCGACGCGTGGAAATCGAGGCGATGACAGGGAGGAATCATAAAGGCAGAACATGGAGGTCAAAACTGGACTGTTGTCAATCCAGAGTATGATGAAGAACCCGCCTTGCAAAGCCGAAGACATAAGCCGGATACTATATCATCATTGAAGGCAAGTTCGGGGGCTACTAAGGGAGTCCTGGATTAGGGGGTCCTCGGGTGTCCGATCTATTCGATATGGGCTGGACTGATGGGCCATGAAGATATAGCAGAAGACTGTCCCCCGTGTCCGGGTGGGACTCCTGTATGCGTGGATGGCAAGTTTGGTGTCCGGATGTACTCTTTCCTTCCTTTGTAAACCGACTTTGTACAACCCTAGGCCCCTCCGGTGTGTATATAAACTGGAGGGTTTAGTCCGTAGAGGCCATCAGAATAATCATAGGCTAGACAGCTAGGGTTTTGCCATTACGATCTCGAGGTAGATCAACTCTTGTAACCCCTATACTCATCGAATACAATCAAGCAGGACGTAGGGTTTTACCTCCATTAAGAGGGCCCGAACTTGGGTAAACATCGTATCCCCATTGTCCATTGTTACCATCGATCCTTAGACGCACAGCTTGGGCCCCCCTACCCGAGATCTGCCGGTTTTGACACCAACACCGGGGTGAAAGCACGGCAGCCCGCCGCACTCACAGGTGCGGGCCGCATGGGTGGAGCTCGGTCTTGATGCCCACGTGTCGCGACCTCCGGCGGTGTGCGGTTCTGGTGCTGGCACTGTGGCACCAGGAGCGGGTGCGCATCGGCTTGCGGGCGCTGGATCACTTGGCAGCTTACTTCATCGCGCGCCGGCGCCCCACGCGGCGGGTCACGCTGCGGCGCGTCATGCCTGAGCTCGGGGTTGGTGCCACACAGAGGAGGAGGAGGCGCACCATGAGCCACGTCGCCCGCCTGGGATGGCGGGGGAAGGAGCAAGCGGGACGGTGCAGGGGCTTCGCCGGCGGTGCTGACGAGCTTGGCGATGCGGCCAAGCCAGTCATCATAGAGGTCATTGGCGGGGCGATAACGCAGGAGCTCGCGCGCCATGAGCAGCACAGCCTGCGCGTTTGCCGGCCCGCGGCGAGCGTGGGAGGACGACGCCATGTCCGGAGTAGGCGACGGAGTTGTGGTGTGGCCATCACGCCTCACGGAAGGTGTCATCGATGAATCCTGCTACTCACGAGTAGCAGGGTTAGTGGCAGCGTTAGCCACGGGGGAGGGGGAGCAGCGAGGAGCGCCGTTGCCGATGGGTGCCGTCTGGGCGACATGAGCAGCCCGACGCTCGGCACGAACGCGGCGAGCGCCGGCCATGGGAGCGACGAAACGGAGGCGAAGCGAACTGTGGAATAAGGACTTTGACACGCCCCTACCTGGCGCACCAAATGTCGGATTCACGGCTCCGCAGACCCAAGAAGGTTTGAACTCTAGGGCATGTGCGAAGATCTCAACCTCTCAAGCTTAGAGCCCGTCGCCCCACAGCCTAGCCTAGCCGGATTCGCGTGAGCAAGGAAGGAGATGAACACGGCAGTTTACCCAGGTTCGGGCCACTTTGCGGTGTAAATCCCTACTCCTGCTTTGTGGTGGATTGGCCTCACGAGGAGGTTGAGGATGAACTAGTACATCGGATGAGCTGCCTCGCGAGGGCTCGGGTGTGAGAATGAGTCGGCCTCTTCTATGGTGGTGGCTAACCTATATTTATAGTGGCCTTAGCCCTCTTCCCTCGAAACTTAGGCGGGAAGGGATACCACAATGGCCAATTTGAAAGGGGACAAGTGGTACATCCTATCCTAACAAAAGGTAGTCTTCTCCTGCAAAGCTTCTGGTTGTGACGCAGCGGTGGGCTCGGTGATGACCTCCGCCTTGCTGAGCATGTGGTCTTGGTCTTGTAGCACCAAAATGGAAACCTTTGGGGGATTCCTCGGGAACCCACGCATGTCCTTGCCTCCTTAGCACCAAAGAGGAAACTACCTCCTCAGTGCCCGCTGGCGCCCGCCTGGCCTTGGTCATCATGGCTCACGTCATCGCAGGCTCGTGAGGCTGGGGTACCTGCATAGAAATCTCCGCTCCTCGGGAGGCCGCCTGGGGAGGCCGCTCTCTCGCGAGGTCTTGGTGTCATCCTCCTCGCGAGGCCTGGCCCCTCGCGAGGGTCTTGTCTTGGAGATGGGCCGTACCAGGCCGTCGAGGGAGCCACGCCGTGGGCCATAGGCAGGCAAGTCTCGGTACCCTGATTCCCAGAACGCCGACAAATTTGAGCCTCTAGAATTGGATCTATCTCAGAACTCTCAACACCAGACTGATAATTAATTGTTGGCAACTAATAATTATGGGCTATGAGACATCGGTTGGTGAAACCATGTCATATTAGATAACTCTGTAGTGAAGACTCCTGACATTCCTTTGTTGTAGGGAAAATAAAACCAGCTTTTATGCAAAAACCCAGACTTAGAGTGACAAAGCCATATTGCATATAGTATAGACATTTTCATCAGCTTTCTATTGTGATCTTGCCAGTACATTCAATGTACTGACCTACACGGCTGCAATATCTGATGTTGCAGATATTTCTAAGACGAGAAAGAGTTACGATTTAGGGTTACGGTGTACACTCAACTTGTTGTTGGCGTTGATGGGACTCCACAGCCTTATTGATTTATTTCTGCTATGATAAATAAGGTATACTAAGGATCTATGGTATTTATTTTACATGTGATGTTATGATATTTCATCAAAATAACGTATGTGCCAACATACTGATCCAGGGATGTCACAGAAAGCACATAGACTTGACCATATTGGGTCGGGTCGCTACAAAACCTCTTCCACGAGCAAAACATGATCAACACCAAGACTCCATGGGTGTTTGATTCATTACAGTGTAATCTAGATTATTGACTCTAGTGCAAGTGGGAGACTGTTGGAAATATGCCCTAGAGGCAATAATAAATTGGTTATTATCATATTTCCTGTTCATGATAAATGTTTGTGATTCATGCTAGAATTGTATTGACAAGAAACTTAAATACATGTGTGAATACATAAACTACAACGTGTCCCTAGTAAGCCTCTTCAAGACTAGCTCATTGATCAAAGATGGTTAAGGTTTCCTAACCATACACATGAGCTGTCAGTTGATAATGGGATCACATCATTGGGAGAATGATGTGATGGATAGACCCAACCGTAAGCTTAGCATCCAATCATTTAGTTGTTTGCTACAACTTTCTTTATGTCAATTATCAGTTCCTTAGACCATGAGATCATGCCACTCCCGGACACTGGAGGAATACTTTGTGTGCTATCAAATGTCTCTTCATAACTGGGTGATCATAAAGGTGCTCTACAGGTATCTCCGAAAGTGTCTGTTGGGTTGCATGGATCGAGACTTGGATTTGTTAGTCCGTGTGACAGAGAGATATCTCTGGGCCCTCTCGGTAATACAACATCATCGGAAGCTGCAGGTGACTAATGAGTTTAGTCACGGGCTCTTGTATTACAGAACGAGTAAAGAGACTTGCCGGTAACGAGATTGAACTAGGTATGGAGATACCGACAATCGAATCTCGGGCAAGTAACATATCACCGAACAAAGGGAATTTTATACGAGATTAACTGAATCCCTGACATTCTGGTTCAAACGATAAAGATCTTCATGGAATATTTGCGAACCAATATGGGCATCTAGTTCCCGCTATTTTTTATTGACCGGACAGGAGTGTCGGCCATGTCTACATGATTCTCGCACCCGTAGGGTCGCACGCTTAATGTTCGGTAGCGCTAGGGTAGTATTGAGATATTAATAGTGGAAAGTACGAAGGTTGTTCAGAGTCCCGTATGGGATCTGAGACAGCACGAGGAGCTCCAGAATGGCCCGGAGGTACAGATTTATATATGGAAAGTTGTTGTTGGGGTTCCGGGAAAAAGTCTGGTTTTTTTGGTATTGTACCGGGAAGTCACCAGAAGGTTTCAGAGGGATCCGAAAGTCTTCGGAGGGTTTCACCATGTTCCAAACAGTAGCATGGGCTGTAGGGCGCGCCCTGGCTTTATTGGGCCAGGCGACCAGCACCTACTTGGCCCATGCGCCTAGGGGAAGGGAAACCCTAAGGGGGAGGGCCCTCCACTTGACTTAGAGGGCACTCCTCCCCCCTTGGCTGCCGCCCCCTGCCTTGGGAGGGGGGTTAGTGCTGGCACGCCCCTCCGTCGCCTCTATATATAGTGGGGAAGCATAGGGGCAGCCAACCCTTCCATGCTTGCCTCGTCTCCCTCCCATTACTCCTCCTCCATGTTTCGTCAGAGCTTGGCGAAGCCCTGCTGGAATTCCGCTGCCACCACCACCACCATGCCATCGTGTTTGTTCAGATCTCATCTACCTCCTCTCCCTCGCTTGCTGGATCAACAAGGATAGGACGTCGCTGAGCCGTACGTGTGCTAAACTCGGAGGTGTTGTTCGTTTGGCACTAGATCGGATTGCATCTCGATTGGATCGCGAAGAGTACGACTACATCAACTGCGTTACATATGCTAACGCTTTTAGTCGAGGGTACGTAGACACACCCCCCTCTCGTTGCTATGCATCTCATGTATTAGATCTTGGGTGTTTCATAAGAATTTTTTGATTTTCATGCAACGTTCTCCATCTCCTTCAATAATCTTGCATGAATTGCATCCATGACCAATATTATGCTTGTTAATTTCCAATAAATTTTATCAACTCTACTTGATAAGATTTATTACTCCCCATGAGTAATAACATGGGGAGTAATAATTTCTTGGGTGTACTCAAGTTTCTTTCTTTAGTGATGGTGGTGATGAAGTAGTAGGCTTGTCCTACGTATTCCAAGGCATAGGCTCTCCATCATAAAAGGATGAACGTGTTTTCGGAGACCTGAAATTTGCAAGCAAACTCATACCTTTAAACCTGGCTTCATACTCAAAATTTTGGTTTTGCTAGTCATAAATTTGGGAATGAAGATGATCAATCCGGTCATTGAGCTTGAATATGATGTCCCCAATATCCTTATTGTCCACTTTGTGCTCGCGGATGAAATTCGTGATCATGGAGTGGTTGACGCTAAGTCCACGCTCCACCATCCCTTGGCACTTGAAGAACTCCTCCACTGCTTCAAGCATGGTCTTCTCGCTTTCCTCCTTTTTTGGTCCTTGAACGTCCCAGATGTGAAGCGCCCCCTCATGCATCTCAATGGCCTGAGGGTGTTTCATCACCTCTGGAAGATAGGGGTTGATGACCTTCTCGAAGAACTTGTCCTTGGATGAACTCGGCGGTGCCATAGCGGTCTATATCTATCAGATAAACATCCTGAAACAAGAATGGGGGAAAAACTTGTGATATGGCGATAAAAAAATATGGGAGTATATATAATGAATTTTTATCTTGCAAAACAAGTATTCAACAAGAAAACGGAATCAGGAAGGCACACAAGAGGCCCACAAGGCAACCCGGCGTGCCCAGGGGGGGTCGGGTGCACCCTGATGCCTTGTGACCTCCTCGTGGGTCCCTTCGGATGTTTCTTATTTTTGTACTTTTTTCTAATATTCCAAAATGGACAAAACTAATTTTATGGAATGTTTGCAGTCGGTTTACTTACCGTATCTAATACCTACTCCTTTTCAGGGTTTTGGAGTGTTTCGGAAGGTCTCTCTTATGTGTTCCTCCGGTGTCATAGTTTCAATAATATTAGTTTCAACATTAATGGGTGTACCTGAGATATAATTTTTAATTCTTTGCCCATTAACCACTCTCGGATTAGTGACCTCGGCATTGTTGATCTCGATAGCTCCAGAGCGATAAACTTCTTCGACGATGTACGGTCCTTCCATTTAGAAAGAAGTTTTCCTGCAAATATTCTGAAACAAGAGTTGTACAATAGAACTTGATCACCTACTTTAAATTCCCATTTTTGGATTCTTTTTTCATGCCATCTTTTAACTTTTTCTTTAAACAACTTGGCATTTTCATAGGCTTGGGTTCTCCATTCATCTAGAGAGCTAATATCAAATAACCTCTTTTCACCACAGTTTGAAATCATAGTTGAGTTCTTTTATTGCCCAATAAGCTTTATGTTCTAATTCAAGAGGCAAATGGCATGCCTTTCTATAAACCATTTTGTATGGAGACATACCCATAGGATTTTTATAAGCAGTTCTATAAGCCCATAATGCATCATCAAGTTTTTTAAACCAATTTTTCTAGATCTATCGACGGTCTTTTGCAAAATTAATTTTATTTCTCTATCGCTCAATTCAACTTGACCACTAGACTGAGGGTGATCTGGTGATGCAATTCTATGGTTGACATCATATTTAGCTAGAAGTTTATGAAATGCACCATGAATAAAATGTGAACCACCATGAGTCATTAAATATCTAGGGACTCCAAACCTTGGGAAGATAACTTCTTTAAGCATTTTAATATAGGTGTTATGATCAACACTACTAGTTGGAATAGCTTGTACCCACTTAGTAATGTAATCAACAACAACTAAAATATGAGTGTACCCATTAGAGGAAGGAAATGGTCCCATATAAACAAATCCCAAAACATTAAAAGGTTCGATAACAAGTGAGTAATTCATAGGCATTTCCGAACATCTACCAATATTACCAATTCTTTGGCATTCATCACAAGAAAGGACAAACTTACGTGCATCTTTGAATAGAGTAGGCCAATAAAAGCCAGACCGTAATACCTTGTGTGCAGTTCTGTCTCCAGCATGGTGCCCTCTGTATGCCTTGGAATGACACTTTCGTAGGATTTGTTCCTGTTCATGCTCAGGTACACAACGTCATCCCAAAAGTAATGTCTTAAACCAAAGAAGAACTTTTTCTTTTGTTAGTAGGTGTAACTAGGTGGTATATATTTAGCAACAATGTAATTAGCATAGTCTGCATACCAAGGACTATTACAAGAAGCATTTACAACATCTAATTGCTCATCAGGACAACTATCATCAATAGGCAATGGGTCATCAAGAACATTTTCCATCCTAGACAAATTATCTACTACAGGGTTTTCAGCTCCTTTTCTATGAACAATATGCAAATCAAACTCTTGTAATAAAAGAACCCACCTAATCATTCTAGGTTTAGCATCTTTCTTTTCCATAAGATATTAAATAGCAGCATGATGGTGTGAATAGTAACTTTAGAATCAACAATATAAGGTCTGAATTTATCACATGCAAACACAACTGCTAGAAATTATTTCTCAGTAGTAGCATACTTATTTGTGCACTATCTAGAGTCTAACTACCATAATGAATAACAGTCAATTTCTTATCACCTCTTTGACCTACAATAACACCAATAGCATAGTCACTAGCATCATACATAATTTCAAAGGGTAAGTTCTAATCAGGTGGTTGAACAATGGGTGGAGAAATTAAGGCTTTCTTAAGTATTTCAAAGGCCTCTACACAATCATCATCAAAAACAAATGGAACATCTTTTTGTAGGAGATTAGTAAGGGGCTAGAAATCTTAGAGAAATCTTTAATGAACCTTGTATAGAAAGTAGCATGACAAAGAAAACTTCCTAGACCTTTAATATCTTTAGGACATGGCATTTTCTCAATTGTGGCAACTTTAGCTTTGTCTACCTCAATACCTATTTCAGAAATTGTATGCCCAAGGACTATACCTTCATTCACCATAAAGTGGCACTTCTCCCAGTTCAAGACCAGATTAGTTTCTTCGCATCTCTGCAAAACTCAGTTAAGATTGCTTAAGCAATCATCAAAAGAAGTTCCGTAAACGAAGAAATCATCCATGAATACCTCAACAATCTTTTACAAAAAACAGAGAATATAGCAGCCATACATCTTTGAAAAGTAGCGGGTGCATAACATAAACCAAAAGGCACATGTCTATAAGCATAGGTTCCAAAAGAACAAGTAAAGGTAGTTTTCTCTTGATCTTCTTGTGATACAGGTATTTGAGAAAAAACAAAATATCCATCTAGGAAGCCGAAGTGTGTATGCTTAGACAATGTTTCTAACATTTGATGAATAAAAGGCAAAGGATAATGATCTTTTCTAGTAGCTTTATTTAATTTCCTGAAATCAATGACCCTCCTATAGCGAGTTACAATTCTTTGTGGGATAAGTTCATTTTTATCATTAGGAACAACAGTAATGCCTCCTTCCTTAGTGACACAATGAAAAGAACTTACCCATCTACTACCAGCTATAGGATAAATAATACCTGGCTCCGGAAGCTTCAGTATTTTAGTTCTTACCACATCCTTCATTTTAGGATTCAAATGATGTTGGTGATCAAAGACTGGTTTAGCGTCTGGCTCCATATTAATCTTGTGCTGACATAAAGTGGGACTAATGCCCTTAAGATCATCAAGAGTATATCCAATAGCATCATGGTGCTTCCTTAGAGTTTTAACTAATCTCTTTTCTTCATGCTTTGAAAGGTTAGCATTGATAATAACAAGATATATTTTCCATTCATCAAGATAATCACATTTCAGTGTATCAGGTAGTTTCTTTAATTCAAACACAACACTCTTAGATGGAAGAGGATCTCCCAAAGTTTCAACAGGCAAATTGTGTTTAAGGATAGGTGGTTGTTGATATCTCCTTCTTATTGACCCGGTATTGGAACAGAAAAGAGTATCCCGCACCTATTTCCCCAGGGGTGACCCTGGGTCATCGAACCCATGAGAGGAAGATTCGCATGAAGTAATGGTATCTAGCTAGCTTTCATCAAAGTGTCAAATCCATCTTTCGACTTGATTAGCAAGGAAATAGTAATTCAAACACTTATAATAAAAAGAGGTACAAGTATGAGGTCTTATTCTAATAACCTCGTATTTGCGATGGGATCAAATATGATATTAGTTTCTTCGCTCAAAGTCACCCATCGAGATGTGCTTGTTAGGGATCAAAGTGGGGGATGTGTTCAAATAACATCGTGACCAGCACGAGTCCTACATCAAGAATCAATTGTCCTACCGCAGGCCTTATCCGTCATGCGGGGTTACCTTGATAATTAAGATAATGAAATCTGACAAGAGCTTCGGGCGTTTAATGACTACACCTCATTTCTCCCCAAGGATAGGATACATGTTGCCCTACTAAACCTTGTTGTCACCAGTGTTTGGTATAACACTTCACGGTCTCCTTGCTCCTAACCTCACTGGTGCTCAATCTCCATGATCCTTGGTACCTGTAGGGAAGAAGATCAGAGACAAGACAAGAGACATCTTCGCATAACAATTTTATTTCACACATACAGGACGTTATATCAAAGTCTTCCATTGATCCCCTAAACAAATACCTCGGGTTGCAAAGGTTATGCCTCAACCCATACCTTATCAAACTACTCACACGTGGAGATGAAATCGCAGGAAGAAAACATTAAAGAACACATCTTGACATTGATAGATTGCAATATGTTTTACAATGGATGCCTTGTGTGATGCACGATTACAAGTATGAATGGGATGGATGTGCACTATGTTGGTGGTGGAGATGGCTATGGAGATGGATACGGCTAGGGTTTGCGGATGAGGATGATGATGAAGAGGTTCTGCCTTCTGTGCTCCTTGCTAGTCTCTCTGTTCACATTTCGACGGGTTCCCTTTAACAAAAGTTCTTGGGTCAGACGATCTTCCTCGGAATCCACACCATGCGCTCGTATGGAACACCGTCTTTTGTGCTATTTCTGTGCAGACGTCTCCTGAAGATTCCTTCCTCCTCCATTCTTCTTCCATTCCATTTCCACACATGATTTCTTCCCTTTTTAGCCCATTTCCCGTGGAAACACATCAAAGAGAGGATTTGTGGAATCCTTTGCATTCATTAGTCATCTCTACACTTATGAAAAAATAGAGTTGGTAATGATGGTTTGCCTGCCATACTGCAATATAGGTCGTCTGATCTATATCTGAAGAATAGGAAGGAAACTATGGTAATTTTACAAAAAGGTACCCGCACCCCTCTCCACATTTGCAGATAAGGCCTTCACTCATTCATCCTTATCTCCCACAAGATAAACTATTCATATAAATGCATCTTGATATTCTGTGCAACGCACGGGCATCTTGCTAGTTAGTACCAATATTGGAGTGAATATTTATTTTTAATTGAAATATCTCGGTTTAAACAAAGGTGAAATGAGTGTAAAATATCACTCATCAACTCCCCCAAGCTTAAAATTGATCGTCCTCGAGCAACATAAAGAAAAATCCGAATCATAAGGAACTCAGTTGTTTAAACCGAAACAACAAGAAGGTTTTGGTTCACTTATGATTGGTACGCCTAGTTAGCCCTCCGCTTCTTGACCCGAAAACTTAGAATAGTTGTAGCGGTGGCATGGTTATAGTGCAAGTGTTAGTGAAGCAAAGATAATCAACACAAAGTTCTTGATCTACTAGATAAAACAACTTTGCAACACTCTATTTTGTTTATTCTAGACAACACTTGCTTGCTGGGAATGCATGGAGAGTTTTTCTTTAGATAGAGCCAATAAAACATAGGTTAGGGAGTGAAAGCATGTAGTAAAATATGATGCCCTTATGCTCTTAAGCACACCCAACATCATTTCCTCCTTAAGGCTCTTAAGCACTTCATTTCAATCATTGTGTGTTGGAACTTTGATTTTCATGTGAAGGGATTATGCCAACTAAGTGATCATGCATAGGTTTTCGGCGTGGCTTAATGTTTAGGAACTATGGACCTCTAATAAATGTCTCTTCCGAGCTCTTTTGATCAGTTCCTTTTATTTACCACATACACACCATTTCAAGAGAAAGCCGAATAATATGCATTTGTAGTGTTACCACTATGTATGGTAACAAACTCATAGCCAAAATTTGAGCTTTCTCTCTTGGTGGATCATTCATTGGCCAGCGGAGTCCTCAGCATAACATCAAGAAAGGTGACGAAGCCACAGTTACACACGTACACGTGCATATAGTAGCAGGGCCATGGCACCAGCAAGGAGCTGAAGCACATTGTAAGAGATGCAACACAGATTTTGGGCATAATCTCGTCCACCCTTCAACTAAGTTCCTCTAGACAATTTAATCCACAAGTGCTATCAAGTCTACTAAAATTAACAACATGGGGTTGAGCAATTCAAACATCACTTCCACTACAATTTTCTCAACTACCAAGCCTCGAAAGACATTATATTGTGCATAGTTATCCTTAGTTAATATAATTTCATTCAAAAACAGTCCCACGGCAAGTCCTGGTTGTCTAAACTAAACAGAACAAAGGTTACAAAATTATTTCAGCTACTTGAACAAAACCTTTGTTTTAACTATCAAGACTTACTCTCATCTGCACATATCACACATATACTACTACTACATCTAATTCAAGCATTTCAAGTGCGAAAGACGGGGGTCGTAGGACATACCTTCACATATGTGAATTTACACACTTCTCTTCCTTACTCTTGCATTCCTCATTGTGCGGCGCTGATCAACTCCTCTGAAAACAAAATGCTAACGAACTCCAAAGGGAAGATAAAGAACAAGAGCAAAGTGAAGCTTATTCTATCCTTTTTTGGGGGTTTTGAAAACTAACTTCCAAACGAAAAATCGCAAAGGCAAAAGAAAAATAAAAAGCAAAAGAAAATAAAAGCAAAGTGATGCAACAAACCAACATGAGTGTTTTGAAGCTCCTCGAGCTTAAGTACAACCTCATTACAACTTATTCAAATACCGCCACATGTTGATGTAGAAGTGGTGATAACCTCTCCCAAGGTTAAGCTTTTGCAAGACCATACCAGCAAGATGATTGTGGCAGATGGTCAGGATCCCACTCCTGGCTCCAGTTGGAGAAGTTCATGTTCATGTAGGCGGACGTGCCTCGAAGGGATGCGACGAGGTTGCTCATATCATCAATGGAGCCCTAGAGGCTGCCGAGGTCCTCGTAGGTGGTGTAGTCTTGTTGGGTTTGTTCTTGGGCTGCTCCTCGTCTTCATTGGTGGCAAGTTTTACTTCATCTACTTGTTCTTGTTTGTGGCCTTCTTGTTCAAAAGTTGCATCTCCTTATTGTACAACATAATGCAATTATCCATGCTCGAAACGGTTAGGCATAGGAGTAGGCAACAAGTGTGACACTCCAGGAATTCTAATGCAATGACGGCCATTACAAACCACTACCATCCCTGCAGTAGTAAGAACACGAATATTAACAAGGGTGTTACCGACAATGGGCGAAGGTGACTATATATAGTTGAGACCAAGGGCATTGGCCAACACGGTGATCACTCCTCCACACACGATATCTCCTTGTGCATGATTTGCTTGATGCGTGAGGTGTAGCAGAAGTATTGCCCCTATATATCTTGGAATGGCTATGGAAATTCCATAATAGGTAGGTATGGTGGCAGTTTTGAGGAAGGGTATATGGTGGGTGTAGTGCACCGGCGAAAGTTGCGTGGTACTAGAGAGGCTAGCAATGGTGGAAGGGTGAGAGTGCGTATAATCCATGGACTCAACATTAGTCATAAAGAACTCACATACTTATTGCAAAAGTCTATTAGCTATCGAAACTAAGTACTACATGCATGCTCCTAGGGGGATAGATTGGTAGGAAAAGACCATCGCTCGTCCCCGACCGCCACTCATAAGGAAGACAATCAATAAATAAATCATGCTCGACTTCATCACATAACGGTTCACCATACGTGCATGCTATGGGAATCACAAACTTTAACACAAGTATTTATACCAATACACAATTAATCACTAGCATGACTCTAATATCACCATCTTTATATCTCAAAACAATCATAAGGAATCAAACTTCTCGTAGTATTCAATGCTCTTTATATGAAAGTTTTTATTATATCCCTCTTGGATGCCCATCATATTAGGACTAAATTCATAACCTATGCAAATTACCATGCTGTTTAGAGAGACTCTCAAAATAATATAAGTGAAGCAATAGAGTTCAACAATTTCTATAAAATAAAGCCACCGCCGTGCTCTAAAAAGATATAAGTGAAGCACTAGAGCAAAATTGCCTAGCTCAAAAGATATAAGTGAAGCACATAGAGTATTCTACTAAATTCATGATTCATGCGTGTCCTTCTCAAAAGGTGTGTACAGAAAGGATGATTACGGCAAACTAAAAAGCAAAGACTCAAATTATACACGACGCTCCAAGCAAAACACATATCATGTGGTGAATAAAAATATAGCCTCAAGTAAATTTACCGATAGACGAAGACGAAAGAGGGGATGCCATCCGGGGCATCCCCAAGCTTAGATGCTTGGTTGTCCTTGAATATTACCTTGGGGTGCCTTGGGCATCCCCAAGCTTAGGATCTTGCCAATCCTTATTCCATAGTCCATCAAATCTTTACCCAAAACTTGAAAACTTCACAACACAAAACTCAACAGAAAACTCATGAGATTCGTTAGTATAAGAAAATAAATCACCACTTTTTGGTACTGTTGTGAACTCATTATTTATTTATATTGGTGTAATATCTACTGTATTCCAACTTCTCCATGGTTCATACCCCACGATACTACCCATAGATTCATTAAAATAAGCAAACAACACATAGAAAACAGAATCTGTCAAAAACAGAACAATATGCGAAGATCTGAATTGTTCTAATACTTATGTAACTCTAACAATTCTAAAAAATTAGGAAAACATAGGAAATTTGTATATCAATCTTGTGTAAAAAATTCAGGGTTTTTACTCGCCCAAGTGAATTTAAATAATTCTGTTACTGGACGTAAAATTTTCTGTTTTTCAGCAAGATCAAATCAACTATCACCGTAAACCATCACAAAGGTCTTACTTGGCTCAAACATTAATTAAAACACCAAAACACAATTAATACATAGGTAATAATATGTATTTATTGAAAAACATAACCAAAAACATAAAAATAAAATTGGGTTGCCTCCCAACAAGCGCTATTGTTTAACGCCCCTAGCTAGGCACAAAACATAGATCTAGGTATTATCATCTTTGGTATGCAATCCTTTCTTAATCAAATCTTCCAAAACCTTTCTTAGCAAATCTATCCTTTCCTTTATTTCCCTTCTAGTAGGTGAACTTAATTCATGAAAAGGACTTTGATTAGTGATTTTGACATTCATAAACCCATAATCTGGATCATCACCATATATATCATCATATAAAATACGTATCTCATTTTTAACGGGTTCCCTAGTCATCTTTTCCAACCAATCATCATTAAATCCTATGTAAATTCCCCTTGTTATCCAATCAAATTTATCATAAGTTTCAAGGTACAAGGTTTGAGTAATTTCCGGGTAGGGAACTCTCCTCCTAAGATTGTCGCTATAAGATTGATAATCTCTAGATTCCAAACTACGAAAAGTTTCTTTATCATGGAGAAATTCTTCAATCAAAGGATGTTCAACATCTTTATTATAGAAAGCAAAAAATTTCCTAGCCTCTTGTATTATGAAATCAAATTCCTGCATAAGGATGATAGTGGCAATCTTTTTAGCTTTAGGATGATTAATATTGGGGAGTTCATAAAACACCTTTTGCAGAGCGGGATGGATATGTACAAATTTCCTTTCTAATTTTTCAATAAGCATGACAATGGAATCCGCATAACAATTTGTATCGAGAAGAATATATCTTTTACTAATAGGCATAGTTCCCGTACAATCAAAGAATTCTTGAATAACACTTTTCCCAATAATATTACCGTCTCCCACATGAAAAGTTTTTTGCTTTATAATTAGGAGGAGTTTTAGTTTCATGATATAAAGAGCAAGATCCAAGTTTTTCCTCAAGATTTACACTAGCAAGACCCACAAAATCTTCAACGATAACCTCCATAGATTCATACATGGTGGCAACAAACCGATCTAGCAAACGAGCAAACGAAAAGACGAACGGAAGAAGGGCGACTAAAAAGACAAATCTTTTTGTATTTTTCTGAAAATCATTTTAGAAGTGGGGGAGAGGAAAACGAGAGGCAAATGGCAAATAATGTAATGCAAGAGATGAGAGTTTATGGTGGGTACTTGGTAGGCTTGATGTAGATCTCCCCGGCAACGACGCCAGAAATTCTTCCTGCTACTTCTTGAGCTTGCATTGGTTTTTCCCTTGAAGAGGAAAGGGTGATGCAGCAAAGTAGAGATAAGTATTTCCCTCAGTTAAGAACCAAGGTATCAAATCCAGTAGGAGATACAAGCAAGTCCCCAATCTATGCAACTGCACAAACAATCAAACACTTGCACCCAACGCGATAAAGGGGTTGTCAATCCCTTCATGGTCACTTGCAAGGATGAGATCTGATAGAGATAGATATAAAAGATTACTGAAACGTAAAACAAAATAAAAGTAAATAAATTGCAGCAAGGTATTTTTGGGTTTTTTGGTTTATAGATCTGAAAATATATGATGGAAAATAGACCCAGGGGCCATAGGTTTCACTAGAGGCTTCTCTCTTGAAGGCAAATAATATGGTGGGTGAACAAATTACTGTCGAGCAATTGATAGAAAAGCGCAAAGTTATGACGATATCCAAGGCAATGATTATGCATATAGGCATCATGTCCGTGTCAAGTAGACCGAAACGATTCTGCATCTACTACTATTACTCCACACATCGACCGCTATCCAGCATGCATCTAGAGTATTGAGTTCATAAAGAACGGAGTAACGCCTTAAGTAAGATGACATGATGTAGAGGGATAAACTCAAGCAATATGATGAAAATCCCATCTTTTTACCCTTGATGGCAACAATACAAATACGTGCCTCGCTACCCCTACTTTGTCACTGGGTGAGGATACCGCAAGATTGAACCCAAAACTAAGCACCTCTTCCATTGCAAGAAGAACCAATCTAGTTGGCCAAACCAAACCGATAATTCGAAGAGAAATACAAAGATATCAAATCATGCATATAAGAATTCAGAGAAGATTCAAATAATATTCATAGATAAACTGATCATAAATCCACAATTCATCAGATCTCGACAAACACACCGCAAAAGAATATTACATCGGATAGATCTCCAAGAACATCAAGGAGAACATGGTATTGAGAATCAAAGAGAGAGAAGAAGCCATCTATCTACTAGCTATGGACCAGTAGGTCTGTGGTAAACTACTCACGATTCATCGGAAGGGCAATAGAGTTGATGTAGAAGCCCTCCATGATCAAATCCCCCTCCGGCAGGATGCCGGAAAAGGCCCCAAGATGGGATCTCACGGGTACAGAAGGTTACAGCGGCGGAAAAGTATTTTTGTGGACGCTTCTAGTCGTTTGGGAATATTTTTGAATTTATAGGCCAAAGATTAGGGTTGGAGGACTCCCGTGGGGCCCACAAGCCAGGCAGGCGCCCCCCCTAGGGCGCCCCCTGAGGGCTTGTGGAGCCCTCGGGACTCTTCTGACTTCCTCTCCAAGTCCTACGTGTGTCTTCTGGTCCAAGAAAAACCATCGTAAAGTTTCATTCCGTTTGATATTCCTTTTCTGTAAAACTCAAAAACAAGGAAAACACAGAAACTGGCACTGGGCTCTAGGTTAATAAGTTAGTCCCAAAAATAATATAAAATAGCACATTAATGCATATAAAACATCCAAAACAGATAATATAATAGCATGGAACAATCAAAAATTATAGATACGTTGGAGACGTATCAAACTCAAAGCACCGCGTACGCAAGAAGACCTCCTTGTAAAAATATATAAAACCAATTTTGAGTCCAACACATATAAGCAATATTGATCCTATGGCAATCATAATGTCATACTCCTCTAAAAACATCAAAGAATACAAGCCAAACTCAAATTTGAATCAAAAATATGCATCTCCTAGTCATGGAAATGCTAGGCATGTAGAACATGGATTCGCGAAAAATAACTTGGGGATCAGAAGAGAAACATACCGTAGATCGATCACACGAAAGGATTCGAACTGAAATTGAACATGTAGAGTGATCAGGCAAAGTTTTGCTATGGCTTGGAGAGGTTTGGAGGAAGAAGAAGAAGAAAAGGGAGAGACGGGGCAAAATACCTCCTTCCTCGGGCTTATTGGGGTCGCCAGGATACCAAACGACTGCTTAGGCATCAGCATGGAACGTCATCGTTCTTCCTGCAAACATACCTGCATCTGTGCTCATCTCATACGACCTCTTATATGGGCAGCGGTGTCCGTTTAAAATGTCATCTTTTGATCTGTTGTTTTGTTCTTCAGGTCGATGGTGTAAAATAACCGCTCGGACGGGCGCACACACCTGTTTGGAATGTCGTCGTTTGCTCTGGAATTTTCTATGTTTTTTACAAAAGAGTTAAACGACCGCTCGAACGGGTGCTTGTGCGCATTTAAACGTCATCTTTGCTTCTGATGTCTCTAGCTGTTTTGCATTGGAACCTCTAGTAGTTCATGCAACCGCTCATACGACCACTTGCGGTTGTTTAAAACTGTTGTGGGAGGACACGATCACCTATGGGGCCATGAGCCCCTTGTGGTTCGGCATGGGGGAGATCACGTTGCACAAAGAGCGGAAGCCATGAGGCAGCACGACAACGAGGACTCTGGTCGTTTTTACCCAGGTTCGGGCCGCTGAGAAGTGTAAAACCCTACTCCTGCTTTGGTGGATTGGATGAAGGAACACAATGAACATGTAGCGCTCGAACCCGGCAAGGTGGCCTCGGGGAGAGCTGCTACATGCGTACAAGTGTGCAAGTGTCCGTATCCCTTTCTAGGTTGCCTTGGGCCTCATTTTATAGCTCAAGGGGTAACCATAGTGGCCAAACAATCATTATCCTAATATTAGATAGCTAACAGTGCTATCATACCTAACTCTGGCAGTTAGGACAAAGCGCATTAAATGCACTGCTAGGTGTCGTGCTGAGGGTGAAGCCCGGCAAGCCTGCCATGCCACTTAATTATCTTCTGCTTATCATCTTGACACGCCTCTGGACGGGTGTCAAATGGGTGTGATCTGTCTTCCAACGAGCTGCCACGTTCTTAGTGGAAGCCACTTAACCACTTACGGGCTCGACACCGCACCGATAAGTGACTTGCGTCGCTGTGCGGTGGAGCGTTGGTACCTTGGCGGGATTCTTGGTCCTGGCGACCCCAGCAGGCCTGCCGGGGTTATTCTGGATTTGCTTCCGGGGTAGCCTCGACCTAGCTGAGCTCTCCTTCTCGGCAAGGGAGGCCTCTCCAAGGTGGTGTCTTGCTGTCATGTTCTTCTTAATACGCTCCTTGATCTCACGAAGAGCAGCTTCTCTGGTCTGGGTTTGCGTTACCCACTAGATGCTGGATATGTGACCATTAGCACGCTTGTGCATGGGTCTGGTCAACAACTGCGAATGTTTGTTGCACCGACAGGAGCCCCCAGGCCTGGCTCATACGTGCTGCCGAGCATCGTTGGTGTAGGCCCTAACAAATGTACAGGCGAACACCTTCGCTGTACCACCATGGGATCCATGTCTTCCTTGATATCTTCCTTGCTTCTTCATTAACCTGTGACTGGATCAATTTCTGGTTTCCCCGTGAGTCGCTCTGAACGACGTGGGGCTACCCACGTAATGGTCTGTGGGCCGCCCACATTCACGGGGAGGTAACTGCCATTTTACTCACCCCACTACTGTTGTTGTTTCAGCCACGTACGCCGCATGCATTGCGCAGGGTTGGTGGCTGAAGCGTAGGGCACAGGAATGAGTGCCATGGCAGAAAGCTCAGCGCCGCGGATAGGCAGAGGAGGGTGGACTGAGATTCCAGACATTGCCAGTGACGCTGATGGACCGGATTGGTCGATCATGGCTGTTGCCACGGGTTAGTGGGGAACCAGCCCCCTGCCATGCCCTGCTATAAAAAGGGAGCGCTGAGGTGGGCGAAAGGACTCACCCACGCACCTCCTTCTTCTTCTTCTTGTGCCCTCTTGTATCATGGTGAGAGGGAGAGGACACGGTCGTGCTCCTGCAGTGGCGACGAGGACCTCTTCTCGGCAGCGCATCTCTGCCCCAGCCGGAGATGCGGGGGTAGAATCTAGCGCACAAGGAGGTGCTGCTGGACGTGGATGCGATCGGCGAGGCCCTCGGGGCCGGGGAGGACGTGGTGGTGCGCTGACCACTCCTCCTATAGCCCCTTGGCTCCGATGGAGGGCCATATCGGGGACACGCCATTGGAGTTCATCGTTACACTGCGCGGGCCCCCGCACAGCTGCCTTCGGCTCCCTACCCCTTTCGCAATGGTAATGGAGTTGGAACAGCCGCACGGGTTGAAATTGCACATGAGGGGCTACTGCAATGGCAGCATGCGAGCGGGCGTTGATTTCCCCGCACCTCACGTGATGCTTCTCCGTCGCGGCTGGAAAACTTCCGCATGTGCCCACAGCTTGGCGGAGGGGCACGTACTCCATTATAATTTAATGGATGCAAATCTGCTCTCCATCAAGGTCTTCGGACGTTTGGGTGCTCGCTTAGGGTGCTGCGCGGAGAGCTCGACCGACGATGAAAGCTCCTCTTCGAGCGACAGCGACGAAGAGGACACTGACGGTGAAGACGACGGCGCTGAACTGGAGGACGGCGGTTCAGACTCTAGCTGAGCGCCGGTCGCATCATCACCGTCAGCTAGGTGCCGGCAGCACCATCATCTGCACCTCACCTTCTCCCCGGCAAAGCGATTTGCCTGGGTGTTGGGTGTGGATGCCTTCGCCTTCTCTAGCTGGACCCTGGCAGGCTTCCTCGTGGACTCCGACTTTGTCTTCCCTGCCGGTGTCCCTCCTACCGCGTTTCGCTGGTCCTGGCGGTGGTGACCAGGGCATCGCCTAGCCGCTCCTTCCGTCCGTCGTCTTCGTCCTCGCCTTCCCGATCTTGTTAGGCTGCGTCCCACGGGCCCTGACGAGGTCATGCTGGGCTTCTGCCTAGGCACCCCTTTTGCCCTCCTCGCCTCCCTCTGTAGCTCCTAAGAGGAGAGGGACAAGAAAGGCATTACGGGGCACTTACCTTTTTTCAATCTAAAAACTATAGGCACTTGCCAAACTTTAGCTTAAATTATGTACCCTTTCATCCATATTTGTGCCCTGTATGGTTTGTACTTGTTTATCCGCGTATTAATGAAAAAAGGTATGCTTGCTGGGCACTCGTGCATGTATCATGTCCACGCTGAGGAATGATTCCTCTATACCCCCAAGTAAACAAGATTTTAAGGCAAGACACCTTGCGGGTCCCTTCTGTTGTTGCCGCAGGACTCAGCCTGGCAGGTTAGGAGCATGGAAGAGAACCGGCCCCTCGTCAACCCTTTCTTCAAATGCTACTACGACCAACCTGAATGAAGTAATCTTCGAATCAAGGGAAGGGAGCACAAATGTTTTTAGGGCGATAAGGTTTTTCTACGAACAAGTTTTTCACACAGGGTCATGTGGTGGATAGTCAGGGGAACTTATCTGCGTTACGCTGTTGGGGGATCGATATGCCATCATGTCCTCACTTCCCCCCTTCGGGGAGTTTATCCGCGATAGGAGCCCTGTTTGTTAGTACAGGGGAAAACAGCAGCATACGATCTCATCTATATGATTTAAGGACTATAGCAAAGTCAGACTTAAAGAAACATGCATGCAAGTTTTAGGCGCCAGCGCTTCATTTTATTATCTTTGCACTGGGTCTACGCCTAGCTTTGTACAAAGGGTTTCATGCGCATCAGCAAGGCTTGTACAAAAGGTGGTTGCCGGGAGCTTAGCCCGGCAACCGTGCCTTACGGGTAGAACTTACGAAGATGCTCAATATTCCATCAGTTTTGCAATTCAATGCCATCTTCGGTCTCCAGGCGGACTGCGCCAGGTCTGGTGACTTGTACTAGCCGGTAAGGGCCTTCCCACTTTGGCGTCAACTTGTTGGAACCCTTGGTGGACTGAATACGCCTAAGGACAAGGTCCCCTTCCTCAATGCTCCGGGCATGGATCCTGCGGCTATGATAGCGGCACAAGGCTTGCTGGTAGCGTGCAGCACGCACAGCGGCCCGGAGACAAACTTCCTCAAGGAGCACAGCATCGTCATGCCGGAGCTGCTTTTGCTCTACTTCATCGTAAGCAAGTACTCGAGGTGACCCGTATATGCGTTCCATGGGGAGCACTGCTTCTACCCCATACACTAGGGAGAAGGGAGTCTCGCCGGTGGCTCGATTTGGTGTCATCCAGAGGGACCAAAGAACCACTGGCAGCTCGTCAATCAATTGCCTGTCGCATTTCTGCAGCTTGTCAAAAGTTCTCGTCTTGAGTCCATGCAACACTTCAGCATTCATCCTCTCAGCTTGCCCGTTGCTTCGGGGATGAGCAACAGAGGCAAAGGATACCTTGCTCCCGAGGCTTTGGACGTACTGCATGAAGGTGCGGCTTGTGAACTGCGTGCCGTTATCGGTGATTACTCTGTTGGGTACTCCAAAATGGCACACCAATCCTTTCAAGAACTTGACAGCTGATTGTGCAGTCACCTTCCTCACCGGTTCTACCTCAGGCCACTTTGTAAACTTGTAGATTGCAATGTACAAGAATTCAAAGCCCCCGGTGGCACGGGGGAAGGGGCCCAAGATATCGAGCCCCCAGACCGAGAATGGCCAGGATAAAGGGATCATCTAGAGAGCTTGAGCTGGTTGATGAATGTTTTTGGAATGGGACTGATAGGCTTCACACTTGGTGACGAGCTCAGTTGCATCCTGGAGGGCTCTGGGCCAGTAGAAACCCTGCCGGAAAGCTTTTCCAACCAGGGCTCTTGATCCAATGTGAGAGCCACATATACCCCCATGTATCTCTGCCAACAGCTTCTGCCCATCTTCCCGGCAAATGCAATTCAATTTCACCCTGTTTGGTCTCTTTCTGTATAGAGTGTCATCGACAAACTGGTACATACTGGACCGTCGGGCTACTTTTTCAGCTTCTTCTTGCTCTTCAGGAAGTTCTCCTGTTTGAAAGAAATGGACTATGTGCTGTGCCCAAGTTGGAGCCTGTGGCTCGACAACAAGGACTAAAGGCACCTCCTCGTTCGTGGGAGCGCTCACCTCGACCGCAAGAACCTATGGTTTCGTGGGAGGGTGCTGCTCACCAACCGAAGTAGGGTTTTTCCTGGCAGCCTCTCTAGCAGTGGCTTCGGGAAGCCCTGCCGGGAGATACTTGCCGGAGTCCAACTTTCTTCTTTTTGGGTCATCATTGAAGGGGACACTGATGGTTGAGTTAGGTGGAGGACAAAAGTTCCTGGTTCCATAGGGAGCTTTTGTGCAGCGCACTTTGACAAGTGATCAGCAATGTTGTTCTCCGCACGTGGCATGTGCTCTACTTGTAACCCATCAAAGTGTTCTTCCATCTTTCTCACCTCCTCTACATATGCCTCCATCAATGGACTCTGGTAATCCTTACTGACTTGCCTCACCACTAGCTGAGAATCTTCGCGGATAATTAGTTTCTTGATTCCCAACTCCACCATAATTCTGAGTCCGGCAAGGAACCCCTCATATTCAGCAGTGTTGTTGGTGGCCTTCTCCCGGGGAAAGTGCATTTGGATTGTGTATTTGAGATGCTCTATGGTGGGTGCAACAAGAAGCACGCCGGCGACGGCGCCCTATAGTGAGAAAGCACCATCAAAATACATGATCCACTCTTGGGGTGCCTCTTTGCCGGGGAGAATTGTTTCTGGCGCTTCTTCGTCTGGATTGGGCGTCCATTCTGCAATGAACTCTGCCAATGCCCTATTCTGAATAGTTGAAGTGCTTTCATATCTCAGGCCAAAGCTTGACAGCTCTAACACCCATTCAACTATCCTGCCGGTGGCTTCTGGGTTCCTCAGTATGCGCTGCAGTGGGAAGCGGGTGACAACTGTGATCTCATGGGCTTGGATGTAGCAGCGCAGTTTCCTCAAGGCCATGATGAGGCCGAAGATCAGCTTTTGTACTCCAGAGTACCTTGACCTAGCCCCCTATAACAGGGAGCTGACAAAGTAGACTGGCCATTGCAGCACTTTCTTCCTTGCCGCGGTTTTAAGATCGCCTTCGCTGGGTTGCACCGCTTCTTCCTGATTTGCTTCTGCCGTGATGGGTCCAGTTCCATCTTCGGAGGGTGCAGTTGCTGCAGCTGCTTCCTCATCCACTTCTCGCTGTGCCACCAGCGCTGCGCTAACCACTTGATTCGTCGCTGCTAAATATGGCAACAACAGCTCTTGCGATTTAGGCGCGACTAAGGTGGGAGCAGAGGAAAGGTAGGCTTTCAGGTCTTGCAGCGCTGCTTTTGCTTCCGGGGTCCACTTCATCAGGCCAGCCTTCTTCAAGATTTTGAAGAAAGGCAAGGCACGCTCGGTAGACTTGGAGATGAACCTACTTAGTGCATCAACGCATCCAGTCAAACGCCTCATATCTTTAACAGTCTTGGGTGCTTCTATTTGCTCGATCGCTCTGATCTTGTCGGGGTTGGCCTCTATCCCCTGTTGGGACACAAAGAAACCAAGGAGCTTGCCGGATGGAACGCCAAACACACATTTCTCAGGGTTTAGTTTCAAATTGATCTTCTGCAGGTTTGCGAAGGTCTCTTCTAAGTCATGAATGAGTGTTGATCTATCTTTGGTCTTGACCACTATATCATCCATATAAGCTTCTACATTCCTATGCAGCTGGGGCTCAAAACCAACTTGTACTGGCCTTGCAAAAGTGGATTTGGCGCTCTTTAACCTGAAAGGCATTCATACAAAGCCATACGTGCCACATGGAGTTATGAACGCGGTCTTCTCTTCATCTTCTTTCACCATAAATATCTGATGGTACCCAGAGTACGCATCCAAGAAAGATAGCAAATCACATCCGGAAGTGGAATCAACAATTTGATCAATGCGTGGCAAGGAGAAAGGGTCTTCTGGACATGCTTTGTTCAGCTCCGTGAAATCAATGCATAGCCTCCATTTCCCGTTTGCTTTGCGCACCACCACTAGATTCGCCAACCAAGTTGGATGCAGTACCCCTCTGACCAAACCGGCTGCTTCAAGTTTCTTGATCTCCTCAGCAGTAAACTGCTGCCACTTTAAAGCTTGCTTTCTGACCTTCTGCTTGATGGGTCGAGCATGAGGATAGACAGCGAGGTGGTGCTCGATTACCTCCCTGGGAACACCGGGGATGTCAGATGGTTGCCAAGCAAACACATCGACATTCACCCGCAGGAAGGTAACGAGCACACTTTCCTATTTGTCATCAAGGGTGGAACTGATGGTGAATGTACCATCAGCGCCATCCTGCCTTGCCGGAACCATCTTCACAGCAGGTGAAGCAACCTTGGGTTTCTTGCTAGTGGAACTCTCCGGCAGGTCATCAACAGGCGCGACGCACTCCGAAGAGGCGCGCTTCTTGGAGTCCTTGCCGGCGTCTCTGCTAGCCTTCTTTCCTTTCTTTGTATCCTTGGCGCGAGCTGGGATGTCAACTGCCTCAGCTGCTACTGCGTCCCAATATATCTTGTCCACACATATGATTGCATCTTTCCCATCTGACGGGATAGAAATGATACCCATCGGCCCTGGCATCTTCAAGGTGTTGTAGGCATAGTGGGATGCTGCCATGAACTTTGCCAGAGTTGGATGACCAAGAATCCCATTGTAATGCAGAGGAAGCTCAACAACATCGAACACGACCCTCTCGGTCCGGTAGTTCAGCTCCTCGCCAAATGTTGCAGGCAATGTGATCTTCCCTTTGGGCCGGCTCCTGCCGGGGTTGATTCCTTGGAATGTACCCGTGGCCTTGAGTTCTTCATCAGGGATCTGCAGTTTGCCTACCACTTTAGGGGAGACCAGATTCAATCCAGCCCCACCGTCAACTAGCATCTTCGTTACTTTGAGGTTGCGGATTGTTGGGAAGACCAACAACGGCAAACACCCTACGGCGGTAGTGCGGTCGGGTTGATCCCCTATGTCAAAGATGATAGGCATGCAGGACCACTTAAGTGGCCTTCGGGAATCCGCAGTTGGCTCTACAGCATTGACTTCACGCACCCATTGCTTGAGCTGCCGGTGAGAGGAGTGCGAGGATGCACCCCCATCAATGCACATGGCCTCAGTTGCCTTCTAGAATTCTTGCTCACTAGTTTCTTCTTCATCCTCTTCATCACTCCCGTCATCTCCTTCTTTCTTTTCGCGGCCTCTAGCGGGCTTTTCTTTCTGCTGTGGGATCTTGCGGCGGCGGCCTCCTCTGCTGCCACGGCCTTTCCCGCCAGCACCTTCTTGGCCTCTCTCCCAATCGCGCTTCTCATATTCGGCTTTTTGCTTCTTGAAAGCTGCTCAACTTGATGACATTCTTGGAGATCATGGCCCTTGGTGCGGTGGATTTTGCAATATGGGCCGTCGGATTGCCCGGCCTTTTCCGCTGTCGCGGCCTCCCGGCAATCGGCGCATGTAGCAGCTCCCTTGCCAGGGGCCTCGGTCTTAGTCTTCTTGCTGGCACTAGGATCACTTGAGCTCTCGATGGCCAACATTGTCTTAGCTTTGTGCTTTCTATTCCGCCTCCGGTTCCTCCCCTTCGAGTTTGCGGCACCATCATCGACATCTGAGTCAATTTCGACGCTAGCCTCCTCTCCAGGGAGTCGCCTCCCTTCCTCAGTCCGAGCACACTTATCTGCCAAGGTGTATAACTCGTTGACGGTTTTGGGCAGCCGGACATTCATCTTGGCCCACATCCTTCTGTTGCGCATGTTCGAATGGAACGCGGCAATCATGGCTGCAGGGTGTATCCCTGGAATGTTACGATGCACTCAACTGAACCTCTATATATACTTACGCAAATCCTCCCCTTCCTTTTGCGGAAGGACCTGCAGATCATTGGGCTGTCCAGGCTCTTGGTGGCCATCTGTGAAGGCGCCAATGAATACGTTGCATTAGTTTGCCCACGATGAAATGGAATTTTCTGGCAGGTGCATCAGCCATGATCTCACATTTGGCTTAAGTGCCAAAGGGAAATAGTTGGCGAACACCTTCTCATCTCTGCCCCCGGTAGCGTGAACAACAATCGTATATATGCTCAAAAATTCTTCCGGGTTTAACTTTCCGTCATATTTTTCTGGCAGCTCAGGCTTGAAGACAAGGGCAGATGGCCAGCGGACCTACCGCAGCTCATGAGTGAAGGCAGGGCACCCAACCTCGAAAGGCAAGTACCCGCCAGCACTGGGCGCGGGCCCGTCATCGGCTAGGCCATTGCGCGTGTTAGATTGACGGCGTGCCTCTCGACGTCGCTCTATGGTGATGCGCGCATCTTCCTTCCACCATTCTTCCAGAACTTGCCGCTGATCATGATGGGTTTGTGGGTCAGAGGAGGCCATCAATGTCTCATCGGGCTCGTCGGTCCGTTGAGCTTGCCGAGGTTGCTACTGGGCCTGCTGTCGCGGAGGGGATTGCGCCTTGGCGCAGCCTGCTCAACACGGCCAACGCCTTGGGGTGCCGTCGCCATTCGCCAGCATCGTGACTGCTCTGTGTGTTGTGATTTACCAGCCTCAGCAAAGCCAATTAAACTCTGGATAGTGGACCTCCACTCGTCCATCTTGTCAGCCATTGGCGGAAAGTTCAATACGAGCTAGGCTCGCGTCATTGCTTCCGCAGCTGTGCTCGGCATGGCCAACGAAGCGGACCGCGACGTCGCTCGACTCCTGGTAGAACCAGCAGGAGCGTCGCCGTGTTCTTGCCGTCGTGGACCAATCGCCAAGGTGGTCTGGTGTTGAGTGGGGCGTGTCTGGGGATCGATGGCCCCGTTCGGTGCCCCGCCCTGCCCGTCTTGCTCCGGGCAAGGCATGCGCTTCGAAGCCGCGCCTGTAACAGGCGGGACTGGAGAATCATGGTTTGCGCCCGAGTGGGTGTCGCTATTGTGACTGCGTCCACCAGCACGGCGGGGAGGTGGAGACCGGGTCTCCCCTCCACCCACAGCTTCCGGGCCAAGTTCGATAGGACGTTGTTGGTGCTGCCCATCCCCGACGTTTCCCGCTCTAGCTTCGGCCGTGGGGGACACAACATTGGTGCCGGCTACACTGGTTGTCTCACCAGTGGCATCTGCCCCACCCAACACTGACGCGGTGCCGACGGTGGCTGCGGCTGCGTGCGAGGGGGCCTTCGAAGTGTAGGGATGCGCGGTCGTGCCGGGTTTCTTCTTGGGCGCCATGGATGGAGAAGATGATGATGAAGAAGACGATGATGAAGATCGACACGATGTTCACAACTTCGGGTTCACGCAAGCGATTTCCCCTACCTGGCGCGCCAAAGATGTCATGGGAGGACACAATCACCTATGGGGCCATGAGCCCCTTGTGGTTCGGCATGGGGGAGATCATGTTGCACAAAGAGCGGAAGCCATGAGGCAGCACGACGACGAGGACTCTGGTCGTTTTTACCCAGGTTCGGGCTGCTGAGAAGTGTAAAACACTACTCCTACTTTGGTGGATTGGATGAAGGAACACAATGAATGCGCAGCGCTCGAACCCGGCAAGGTGGCCTCGGGGAGAGCTGCTACGCGCGTACAAGTGTGCAAGGGTCCGAATCCCTTTCTAGGTTGCCTTGGGCCTCCTTTTATAGCTCAAGGGGTAACCACAGTGGCAAAATAGTCATTATCATGAGATTAGAGAGCTAACAGTGCTATCATACCTAACTCTGGCAGTTAGGACAAAGTGCATTAAATGCACTGCTAGGTGTCGTGCTGAGGGTGAAGCCCGGCAAGCCTGCCGTGCCGCTTAATTATCTTCTGCTTATCATCTTGACACGCCTCTGGACGGGTGTCAAATGGGTGTGATCTGTCTTCCAACGAGCTGCGCGTGCTTAGTGGAAGCCACTTAACCACTTGCAGGCTCGACACCGCACCGATAAGTGACTTGCGTCGCTGTGCGGTGGAGCGGTTGTACCTTGGCGGGGTTCTTGGTCCTGGCGACCCCAGCAGGCCTGCCGGGGTTATTCTGGATTTGTTTTCGGGGCAGCCTTGACCTGGTTGAGCTCTCCTGCTCGGCAAGGGAGGCCTCTCCAAGGTGGTATCTTGCTGTCCTGTTCTTAATACGCTCCTTGATCTCACGAAGAGCGGATTCTCTGGTCTGGGTTTGTGTTACCCACTGGATGCTGGATATGTGACCGTCAGCATGCCTGTGCATGGGTCTGTTCAACAACTGCGAATGTTTGTTGCACCGACAAAAATGTTGTCTTTTCATTAGTTTCTTGTGAAACTTTTTCTTTTCCATACCTCTCCTGTGAGGTTAGTTCCAAAACAATACATAGACATTTTTCCAGGCATCCAAACATCAACTGAACACATAACTCAACTTGCACATCGCAAAGCCTTCGTTAGAACTACTCTTCCAAACTTAGTTCTTCACTTAGAACTTCAATCACTCTTTTTATTGAATCAGGAATAAAAACTTACTTATCTACTTTATTCGTGTGGGTTCCCTCCCATGAAGCGCTTGTTTTCGGTCGGTTAGCTCAACCATAGTGATGATCAAGGTGGTACAAACACACCGAGACCATAGCTTCTGGCATTCACAATGATGCCTTCTCCTAAGTAGGTCTTCTTTTTCTTTTTCCTGGGGAAATGTCTCACAAAAGGATCTTTAGCGGGTAAGTCAAATCTAACATTTCCCTCAAACATATTTATCATGGCTTTAATAGTCCAAAGAAAAGATCTACCGAGAATTATAGGGGAAATTGGATCTTCAGGCATATCTACTATAACAAGATCAATCATGACATGGCAATCATTAATTTGAACTATATATAACACCATGCTTAACGCCTACTACCTAAGTAAAAGTTGAATTAGCCATATTCAGAAGGACCTCGGTATTAGCATAAGGTCCGAGATTAAGACTATCATAAACTGACTTGGGGACTATGCAAACACTTGCCCTAAGATCACATAAAGCACTGAATTTATTCAATCCTATCTCAATTTCTGTGGTAGGTTCAAAAGCATCCTCTTGCTTGGCTAGTAACTTACTGTAGAGCTTCTTTCTTTCATCATCAAATTCATGTACCTTGGCTGAAACTTGTTCAATAAAAATATTATATGCTTCATTGTTAGTTACCTCCGATAGTGGATACTTCATGGATATCATCTTAACAAAATCTGCAATGGTATAATTGTTCTCTAGCACATGGCTTGTGTCAAGTACTTCAACTTTCTCTTTGTCGCTTCTCACCATTTTAACTTCTTCAATTGGATTAGGCTCTAGTTTACCTGCAAACTTAGCCAAAATTAGTGTTTTACTCTATGCTATCTTAGCCACTTGTGCTTCCATATTCTTGGATCTTCCTTCAAGTATTTGCACATCATTCGTTAGTCCAACAACCTTACTGGTCAATTCACCAAGTAAGTTATCATGGTTCTTCAAGATACTCTTGAAGTTTTCATTTAGCTCAGTTTGACAAGCAATAAAACTTTTAAGAGTTTCTTCTAGAGTATTTATGTTGCTAGCACTAGCTCCATTAAAATTATTGGACGCACCTACAATACTAGGATAAGGAAGTCTAGGAGCATATCCATTATTTTTCCAATTAGGATTGTAGCTATTATGAGCGATAAAATTCACATCACTAGTTTCTTCACTAGTGATAGCATTCACGTTTACCTCTTCTTTACCTTTTATCACGGAGATAAGTTCATCTAGCTTGGATGTTAACTCCATGATACTTTCCTCTATGGCATTTACCCTTTTAGTGGTGGTTCTCTCAACATACCATTGGGCATGATTTTCTTGCATATCATCCAATAATCTCTTGACATCTTCTATGGGCTTTTGCATGATCTTTCCTCCTACAGCTGTATCAAGCATAGTTTATGACATATGATTCAAACCATTATAAAACATATGGAGAATTAACCATTCCTCCATTCCATGATTGGGACGGTTTCTAATAGCTTCATTCTATCCCACGCAAGCGCTAGTGGCTCACATTCATTGCTTGAAACCTGTAATCTGATAACCTAATTGCATAATCTTTGCAGGTGGACAATACTTAGATACAAATTTACTACAACAATCAGCCCAAGAAGTAATATTGCCCTTAGGTAGTGCGAGAAGCCATTCCTTAGATTTTCCTCTTAAGGAAGAAGGAAATAGACGCAATTTCAGTGCGTCAGGATCATAATCCTTTATGTGTGTCATGTTGCATAATTTAGTGAAATTGTGTAGGTGCATACTAGCATCCTCAGAAGCAGAGCCTCCAAATTGGTCTTGTTGAACCATGGAAACTAAGTTCAGTTTAATCTCATACTCAGCGGCTGCTACCTCAGGTTGTGCTATAGGTTAACGCATGAAATTGTTGCTGGGAGTAGCAAAACTCCCAACACTATGAGCCATAGTAATCTTTTGGTTTTTCAACTAACAAGACTTGCAACTAAAAATAAAAACAGAAAAGTAAAGACAAAACTAAGAATTAACTTTAACAAAAACTCTAAACACAAAGACTAGGAATACTAAACTCCTCCCCGGCAACGGCGCCAGAAAAAGGGTTTGATATCTCCTTTTTATTGATCCGGTATTTGAACAAGAAAGAGTATCCCGCACCTATTTCCCCAGAGGTGACCCTGGGTTATCGAACCCACAAGAGGAAGATTCCCTTGAAGCGATGGTCTCTAGCAAGCTTTCGTCAAAGTGCCAAATCTAGCTTTTCACCGGATCAGCAAACAAATAGTGATTCAAACACTTATAATAAAAGGAGGTACGGGTATGAGGCCTTATGCTTACAACCTTGTATTTGTGATGGGATCAAATATGATATTTTTTTTGCTCTGGAAGTCACCCATTGAGATGTTCTTGTTACGGATCAAAGTGGGGGACGTGTCCAAATAACATCTTGACCGGCATGAGTCCTACATCAAGAATCAGTTGTTACCGTAGGCCCTATCTATCACACAGGGTTACCTCAATAATTAACATAATGAAATCAGACAAGAGCTTTGGGCGTTTAATGAATACACCTCATTTCTTCGCAAGGATAGGATCTATGTTACCCTACTAAACCTTATTGTCACCGGTGTTCGGTATAACACTTCACGGTCTCCTTGCTCCAAGCCTCACCGGTGCTCGATCTTCATGACCCTGTGTAACTGCAGGGATGACGATCACGGACAAGACAAGAGACATCTTCACGTAACAATTTTATTTCACACATACGGGACGTTATATCAAAGTCTTCCATTGATCCCCTCAACAAATACCCCGGGTTGCAAGGCTTATGCCTCAACCCATACCTTACCGAACTACTCACACTAATCACGGGAAGAAAACATTAAAGAACACATCTTGAGATTGATAGATTGCAATATGTTTTACAATGGATGCCTTGTGCGATGCACGATTACAAGTATGAATGGGATGGATGAGCACTATGGTGGTGGTGGAGATGGCTACGGAGATGGTGGCGGCTAGGGTTTGCGGATTAGGATGATGATGAAGGGGTTCTACCTTCTATGCCCCATGCTTGTCTCTTTGTTCAGATTGCGACGAGGTTCCTTTAATGAAAGTTGTTGGGTTGGACGATCTGCCTCAGAATCCATGACATACGGGTGCTCATGCAGGTGCTTGAGCTCATATGGAACACCGTCTTTTGTGCTATTTCTGCATAGACATCTCCTTATGATTCCTTCCTACTCCATTCTTCCTCCATTCCATTTCCACATGTGATTTCTTCCCTTTTTAGCCCATTTCCTGTGGAAACACATCAAAGATAGGATTTGTGGAATCATTTTTTTCATTAGTCATTAGTACCAATATCGGAGCGAATATCTATTTTTAATTGAAATATCTCGGTTTAAACAAAGGTGAAATGAGTGTAAAAATATCACTCACCACTTGTCTAAAGAATATTTCATCTATTTCATTTCTTTCATTCATATGCATATCATTTTCATGGTCTAGCAAATACTGTTCCAATGGATTAGTAGGAGGTACGACAATAGAAGCAAGACCAATAATTTCATCTTTACTAGAAAATTCTTTATCATGAGGTTGTCTACGAAACTTAGAAAAATTAAATTCATCAGATATATATCACCAAAATTAACACTGACTATTTCCCTAGTACGATCAATCTTAGTGTTAACTGTATTTAGAAAAGGTCTACCAAATATAATGAGACCAAAATCATCTTCTGGAGATCCAAGAACTAGAAAATTAGTAGGGTATTTGATCTTACCACACAAGACTTCAACATCTCTAACAATCCCAAGTGGTGAAATAGTATCTCTGTTTGCAAGCTTAATAGTAACATCAATATCTTCTATCTCAACGGGTGCAATATCATTCATGACTTCTTGATATAAACTAAAAGGAATAGTACTTACACTAGAACCCATATCACATAAACCATGATAACAATGATCTCCTATTTTAATAGAAACATCAGGCATGGCAATAACAGGTTTGTTTTTATCTATAGTATTGGGTTTAGCAATCCTAGTTGCTTCATCACCGAAATATATGACATGTCCGCCAATATTATCAACCAAAAGATCTTTAATCATTTCAGCATTAGATTCAACACTAATTTGATCAGAGAGTCTAGGTGTTTTAATATTACTTTTATTAAGCATAGTTGAATCTTTAGCATGTTCCTTAATCCTAACAGGGAAAGGAGGTTTCTCAATATAAGCAGTAGGCACAACTGGATCGACATTATAAATAATTGTTTCATCTTTAGCTATAAAAGGTTCCTCACAATTTTCTTCAATAGGTGGATGAAATTAAAGCAATTCTCCTTAGGGAGATCAACATGAGTAGCAAATGATTCACAAAAGGTAGCTACTATCTCAGAGTCAAGTTCATATTTAGTACTAAACTTATGAAAAGCATCGGTTTCCATAAAAGATTCAACACAAACGAACTCATGGTTTATACCTAACTCTTTACCTTTGTCGATTTTCCTTATCTTTGGAGTTGCATTTAATTCTTTCCAGAAGACCCCATTTGAATTCAATAGTCTTCTTCATAAAGGAACCGGTAGAAGAAGTATCGAGCATGGATTGATCATTATGAGAAAGCCGAGCATACAAGTTTTGTATAATAATTTCTCTTGAGAGCTCATGATTGGGGCATGTGTGAATCATATATTTAAGACTCCCCCAAGATTGAGCCATACTTTCTCCTTCATGAGGCCAAAAATTTATATATATATATATATATATATATATATATATATAATTCCAGTCATGATGAACCAAATGCATAGGATAAAATTTCTAGTGAAATTCTAGTTTCAGCCAGTTCCAATCCCATGTTCCAGTATCATCCAATAGCCTATACCATGTCAATGCCTTTCCCCCCAAAGATAAAGGGGATACCTTCTTCTTAACTCCATCCTAGGATAAACCTTCAATCTTAAACAATCCACAAATTTCATCCACATAGAGTAAGTGCATATCAGGATGCATCATTCCATCTCCTGCATAAGGATTAGCTAGCAGTTTCTCTAACATACCCGAAGGAATATAATAATAAATATTTTCAGTAGGTTCAGTAGGTTGAGGGGAAACTCTTATTGCTTCCGGTCGAGGTGAAGATACCCTCAACAAACCCCTCAAAGGAGTATTTTCCATAGTGACAAGTGATAGTAAATTTCAGCACGTAATAAAAATGTTTCCTTACCAAATTCCACTTACCAAAGCGCTTCACTCCCCGACAATGGCGCCAGAAAAGAGTGTTGATGACCCAAAAGTATAGGGTATCAATCGTAGTCCTTTCGGTAAGTAAGAGTGTCAAACCCAGCGAGGAGCAGAAGGAAATGATAAGCGGTTTTCAGTAAGGTATTCTCTGCAAGTACTAAAAGTAGCGGTAACAGATAGTTTGGTAGCAAGGTAATTAGTAACAAGTAACAAGTAGAAATAGTAACAAAGGTGTAGCAAGGTGGACCAATCCTTTATATAGAAAAGGACACGCCGGAAAGTTCTCTTATATAAAGCAAAGTGCTCTCGACACATGGCAATTGTCGACTAGTCACGTTCATCATGTTTAGTTGATTCGCGTTCGCTACTTTGATAATTTGATATGTGGGTGGACCAATGCTTTGGTGTTGTTCTTACTTGAATAAGAAACCCACTTATGATTACCCCCTCTCGCAAGCATCCACAACTACGAAAGAAGAACTAAGATAAATCTAACCATAGCATGAAACATATGGATCCAAATCAGCCACTTACGGAATAACGCATAAACTAGTGTTTAAGCTTCTGTCACTCTAGCAACCCATCATCTACTTATTACTCCACAATGCCTTCCCTTAGGCCCAAATATGGTGAAGTGTCATGTAGTCGACGTTCACATGACACCACTAAAGGAAGAACAACATATATATCATCAAAATATCGAATGAATACCAACTTCACATGATTACTTATAACAAGACTTCGCCCATGTCCTCACGAACAAAAGTAACTACTCTCAAATCATATTCATGTTAAAGATCAGAGGTGTATTGAATAAGCTTGAGGATCTGAATATTTAATCTTCCACCAAATAAACCAACTAGCATCAACTACAAGATGTAATCAACACTACTAGCAACCCAAAGGTACCAATATGAGGTTTTGGGACAAAGATTGAATTCAAGATATGAACTAGGGTTTGAGATGCGATGGTGTTAGTGAAGATGTTGATGAAGATTGGTCCTCCCATGATGAGAGGATCGTTGGTGATGTCGCTGGCTTTGATTTCCCCCTCCCGCATGGAAGTATCACCGACGGAATTGCTCCATCGAAGAGCAAAAGTGCTCCTACCTAGGTTCCGCCTCGAGCCGGTGGCGCTTCATCCCGAAAGTCTTATCTCTATTTTTTTATAGGGAAAACCCCTTCATATAGAAGAGGATGAGCACCGGAGGCTAGCTATGGGCCCCACAAGCCATCAAGGTGCGCCAAGGGGGGACCACGCCCTGTTGCCTTGTGGGCAAGTGGTGGCCCCCTTGGTATTCCTTTGCTCCACTATTTTTTATATATTCAATAAAAAATCCTCGTAAAGTTTTAGGTCATTTGTATCTCTGTAGAGTAGCTATCTCTTTTGTAGTTATTTTAGGTCCAGAATTCAAGCTACCGGTAATTTCCCTCTCCATGTAAATCTTGCAAATTAAGAGAGAAAAGACATTAAAATTTCATCATAAAGTGGAATAATGTCCAAAAACAATATATATAATAGTAGGAAAACATGATGCAAGACTGACTTGGTCATACCTTTCCTTGTTGTAGAATCTTGCACTTCACATGCTGTTGAGTTACCACATGAGCTCTGCAGAGTGGTCATGTCACCAGTGTCTACTGATACTCTATAAAGCTTCTCAATTATTCCTTCTGTAATGTACCGCCTCCAGTGACTGCTTCTTTCTGCAAAGTTGAAGGATCAACTAGGCCCAATAATGCAACAGTTTGCCATAAACACATTGGCTACTTTTGTGTAGTTCAACTGAAATCAAGGTCAAAATAGCAACGAGCAGAAGTTTTGATATCCCTGTTTGCACAAAGAGGTATAAAGGAAACAATTACTGACCAATAACGGTTGACGACTTATACGCCCACAAGAAAACATCTACCTTATCTTAATGGGAAATGAAGCAGCACAGTAGCAATTCACAAACAGTGTCATTGATTCATATTAATAGAGACATTATCTTAACAATACCTTGGTTAAACATGTAGAAAGAACGACAAAGCAGGACAACACCATTTCTAAAACAGTGCAACTGATTCATATTAACAAAGAAATTAACTTACCAATACATTGGTTAAACATGTACTTGCGCCAATCCATAGTAAGTGTTGCAGTTTTGAACTAAGGTTCAGTAATTACTTCTAAGACTGGCATTGATTAATTTTACCAATGGCATTAGATTACCAAAAAGCTTAAAAAATTGCATGGGAGAGTGGACGCAACATCAACATGTGCTTCCATCGACATATAAAGGGGTGATGCAGAGTTTGTTGCAACAACAAAACAAGCAAGATATCTAGGTTGGTCCCATTTTTGTTCACTTAATGGGAAAATACAGCAATACAATAGTTTCAATTAAACATTTATTCAAAATAGTACCACAATATAAGTAGTACAGCATCACAAAGCTCGGTCGTGTAGATGAAGGCCGATACTGACCTCATTTGTTACAGCTGCGTCCATGATTGACTTGGTCATGGTCATACCTTTCCTTGTGGTAGAATCTTGAACTTCACATGCTATTGAGATCCAACATGAGCTCTATGGACTATTCACCACCAACGTCTACTAATATTCTGTAAAGCTTCTCGATTATTCCATCTGTAATGTACCGCATAATGCGACTGCTTCTTCTTGTTAGGAGGCTTATTGCAGACTTGCAGCATGCATTTAGATGAAGTACTTGACTAGAAGCCATCTAGTTAGTATCTTCTTGTGCAGTTCCACTAAAATTTATGTTATTTGCAAACATGATCCCTGTTTGCAGAAGTAGAAATAAGGTGAAATATTAGAAATACGATTGCATATTACATTAAGAGTGGTATCAAATCACAGAATCAAAATAGTAGCAAAACATTGGACATTGGCTCATTCCATGATCCACTATAAATTAAAACGCAAAAGAATATCATTACTTGTGTGATCACAATTCCAATGCTTCATTACAGCACCATGATTTGATTCCTATTCTTCTTTTCTGTAGTTCTATGAAAATCAAGCAACATTGCCGATGTGACATTTTAGTTGAACTGTACAAAACACTCTTAAAATAAAAGTGTTTTGCGTAGTGCACCAAAAGGTCGTAATAGCAATGAGGTGAAATAGATATCCCTGTTTGCACAGCGGTAAAAAAATAAACAATTGCTGGCTAATAACGAAGGATGACACATACGGCCACAAAAAGAAGCATCTACCTTATCTTAATGGGAAACAAAGTAGGACGGTAGCATTTCTAAAACAGTGGCATTGATTCATATTAATAGACTTTTTCTTAAAAATAACAACATCTAAACAATTAAACAGTTGTATGGGACAGGGGACACACCAGCACCATGTGCCTCCACACGTATATATGGGTGATGCTGAGTCTGCTGCAACAAAGAACCAAACAACATATCTGTGTTGGCCCATATTTGTTCTCTTTCAGCCTTTTTCCTATGAGAGGACAGCAAATATAGTCCTGCACAAACTCTACTACCTTGTCCCCCACCCCCCACAGTTACAGATGTGCGTACTGCGTTTTTCCTTTTTTCCCTTTTTAGCCAACAGATCGGCTGGATAGCTAGTCTGTACTACTTTCCCCCTTCCTTTCCTCTTTGAACCACGTCCTAGATTCATGCTATACAACTTCCCCCCCCCCCCACCCCTTCTTTCATTTTTGAACCAAGACCTAGATTCGACCGCGAAAGTGAAAAAGATCCACATGCAGCTAGAGCAATGTCGGTTTCAAAGTAAGTTATATCTTAGGGTGGTCGGGATGTGGCTAGGTGGGTGGCGGGAGGCCGGATCTGCCCATACTACATACGACAGCGAGGAAGAAGGGTTGGAGGCCCTACCACGCAGGCGCTGGGCGAAAGAGAAGAGTGCCACTGGTAGTGGATTCCCTCCCTCGCCCACGATAACAGAGTCAACGCTGCACGTCCTCCCCTTCCCCGGCCTACGGGATCCAGATGGCTCTTTGACCAGCGGTGAGGGAGAGAGAGAGAGAGAGAGAGAGAGAGAGAGAGGCGAACGCAGTCTTGTTTAGATCTAGAGAGAATGAGAGACTGTGAACAGAGCAAACCCTAGCAAACAGATGTTGAGCCTCCAGCGAACAAGAGCAAACCCTAAACAGAGCAAACTTTGTGTGTGTGAAGAGAGCAAACCCTGGACAACAAGAGCTGAGGCTCTAGCTTATATAGTACTCGTGTATACTAATATAGTGGAGTCGTTTTCTTTTTCTCTTCATAACAATCGTTTTAAATTGTGTAAGGAAACTCTTTATTTAATGTGCCAGTGAAGAAAACTACGATCAACTAACGCTCCATACGTCTTGCTCGCACTTTCTGTCGTTCACGTGCGGTACACTACCCTTCGTTAAGTGAACAACCATGCATGTGTCAAATTATCAGAAAGGTGGGCTGCACCAACCTTCAATTTTAATATTGTTTTGAGAAATTCAATTTCAATTATTTTGTATGTACAGTTTGCCCTCTCCCACTAATTATGGGTTGTTGTGTTCGGCGTAAATTAGTGTGCCACCGTATCTCGTACTACCTCATGTCCGGGTTTTTACTCCAGATCATATATTTTTATCAAAGTTTCACCACATATTTAACTAGCAAACGACTAATACATGCCAACAAAAAAAAAATATTACAGGCTTTATATTTTTTTATGTAATTATATGAGTAATATTTTTTATCAAAGTTTGGCAACGTAATTAACTAGTCGCAAAAATTCAAAACCAACTCATAATTAAAATGTTTATACAACTCAATGATTGAAAGATCATAGCCAACATTTAGTTAATAGCTGGACAAAAAATTACAGCGGAGCTAAAGAAAAAGTTGTGAGAAGCCTTAGAAATCAATATAAAACTTTTTCTCTTAGTACCAACATCGATGCTTCTCCGACGAAACATTTGGTTCATAGGAAAAGACAAATTTGCACCAAGATGAAAGACCGCCGCGTCTCCAACGCAACCAATGTGCACTAATGAATGATATCTTTGTCTTCGTGGCTAACCAGCAAAGAGCATTGATGGAAGACAGCTCCTATTTCATTGAACATCGATCATCTTCATCAGCCGATGCAACCATGAGCATCTATTGGTCATCGTGGCGACGCATCATCGATTTGGCATCAAGTTTGGGTGAGGCACCAGTGAAGGTTGATAAATCCTCATTGTGGTTTGTTTCTTCTCGGTAGTCAAACTCGAGAAAGGTAGAACCACATGGCAGACGACAATGAGGCGGAGCAACAGTGGCCATCCAATTTTGTGCAATTCCACTAAAATTGAGGAAGACATGCCTAGGTATGGAGATACGCATCGTTGTTTGCAAAAATATAAAAAGGGATATTTAAGTAGTGTGGTTACTTTATTTTGGTAGTGGTACAAGATTAAAAATGTAATCTCAATTGTCAATAAGAATTAATGAAATGTACACCCACAAATAGAACAATTTATCAGACACCTCTAGATTGACAGCAAAATCTATTATGTACTAAAAGTAATTAACGGGCTAATCAGAAGAAAAAAGAATTAAGCTAGAAAATTCCACAAAAATTAGAAACATCTATCCCTTAATTTATTATATTGGAAAATCACAGCCGTTAGATCTTACAAATAATTTAGTAACACAGGGATGAAGGACAATGCTATACTGTATATAACAAGCAACGTCCATAGACCACAGACTAATCAGTGTCAATCAATAGATACTTAATGTTTCATCAAATCAAAAGTCTACACAGAGAACCAAAAAGACACACTATTGTCAGTGTCGTCTATACTAAGACTAGTATAACGCCCGTGCGTTGCCACGGGCGACAAACATATAAAAACCGATCAATGATCAAAGGGTATTTGGTTTAGCTGAGTAGAAAATGGATATAATATCGGCATCTTAATCTCTACTATTAAAGCACAGTTGATATGTCGGTTGGCATCTTAATCTCTACTATCCAACCAAACCCATCTCACAAGGAAAGATAAAAAAAGTCCTAATAAACCGACCACCCATCATGTCCTTCCTTTTCCCAGGTGCGACCCCCTTGCCCCACACACACATGATTGCTCCTTCGTCAAAGCTTTCGACCGTGCCTCCAATCTGATGTTGCCTCGCCTCGTTTTCCGTACTCGTCATGCAAAAGGAAAACATGTCGTCTTCTTAATGCAATCATGCCCCAAGGATCGACACAAAATCGAGCACGAACAGTTGGCAGACCTAAAAAGTAGTGCACCAGCTGCTGTTGGCCACGTCGTCTTGCTGCTGCTGTTGCATGATCCCTCCCCAATGTAGTGCAGCTCCCCAACGTCCAGATCCCCTCAGGTGCCACAGGCCACCATGCGCGATCACTGTAGTGGCTCAAAAAGGTGAACTAAAACAACATTCATCGGACACATACATGCATACCTTCTCTATATTGTCAGCACACTATCTATACCTATACTAATTAGGCACTTCCTAAAAATTCCCACGTTAATTAGAATTTACGAGCCGTTAATCTGGTGGAGCCGAATTATTACGGTGTAGATTGACTCATGAAATCCTCCATAAAAAAACTTGATTTGAGACAAGTTTCATCTCTCACGTCTCTATAAGCATTCTCTCCCGTAGAAAAAAAGCAATCTCTCAGGTATATCTTTTTTTACTAGCTCAATCTCTCACGCATCTTTCTTTCCATCTCATGAACCTCTCTCTCTCTCTCTCTCTCTCTCTCTCATGTGTTCCTTTCAAACTCTCATGTATGTCTCTCTTCCATCTGTCTATTCATTAATCACAGACAAACAAAAAAAAATTATTTTGTAGGTCCAAATTATAATGGTTCAGATCTACCAAATTATTATTTATTATAAGGTTTTAACATTATCATGTTGATTAAAAAAAGTATAATTCATCGATTTTGTAGGTCCAAATTATAACAGTTAAGATATATCTGAATTATATCATTATGAGGTTTAACTGTAACCTAGACAAGACCCATTGTCTCCTGATTTATTTTTCTTCCTCACGTCTAATATTCGATGTCCCCTCTAATTCTCCTAACCATCCAATTCCCATTGATGAGATTGGCAAGCGTTCTGTGACCGGAATGTGATTAATGTGTACGAGGTTGATCTGGAGAAGAAAGGGAAGGTGTTTCCCGTCCATGGGCCGATGGCCTGGCCGGTCAAGCAATGTTCGCGGGAGATCCCAGTGCCATGCTGCTGCCTAATGCGAGGTGCTGGCCTTCGGTTGTACCCAATGTTGATGCAGGTTCGGACTGCGGATGTTCAGTAAGTATCTTTTCACTGATAATTTTGGCCACAGCGGACTCACGAGGAGATGCACAAGCGCAAGTACTTCAAGCTGGCATGTGGATGGATTTTCAGGTGGCCGGCACATGCACGTAGTGAACTGTGAGCCACATGTGATCAAATTGATCTACGACAGATATCTTGAAAGTATTATTTTAATTATTCCAAATATTCTTTATTTCAGAGACTCAAACTGTTGTAAGCTGCTATATTCAAACAGTCATCAGGTCAGGTCAAGCTTGTGGCCCTTGGTGTTTTAAGCAATGAAGCATGAATAACTGGGGAGATGATTGCGTACGAGTTTGATATTATTGTATTCTAACCAATTTTACTTCTTTTGATGTAATTAATGCAAGCTCCTGCATACAATCAGTAATCAGCAAAACCTGACGGCATTTATAATTAGCGGTCTGTGAAAGAATGCAAGACGGAAAATTGGGACATCAAGTACAAGCTTGCCCTTTGATTCTTTTTTTTTTGCGGGGTTGCCATTTGATTCATTGTATTGCTTTTCATCACAAACATCTTTGTCAGATAATCAAGTTGATGCTCTACTTATTAATTATATGATTTATGCTGTATTTTTGGTTGATTGTAGCATCGGCATGGATTTTTATATTAAAGTTACATGCATGTGTATACATCAGTTGAGTGACGGCCTACTAAAAAAATTGCAGAACTTTTGTCTCCGGACTGATGTTACACAAATAATTTGTATTTGGCAGCGATTACTTTTATATCTTGCACGCACTCATTTCTCAAATAAGTAATATGCATTATTAGAAAATCTTATATATCTAAGTTATTTTGCTTTTCAATTTTCAAAAATCAGGAGAGATGATTTTTTCTAACTAGATATAAGATTTGCTCTTTTTCTGTGATAACTTGATCAAGTTTGGAACAATTTCGTAACACATGAAATAATCTTAAAGCAATTATAGAGCAAAAATAGATAATTCACAACATTGTTGAGATTTTTGGTCTACTAATTATATTCCAGTGTGTGTGGGGATTAGCTGCTTCATGAATATAGTAGGGCATCTTTTGACATATTTTAAATTATTGGTCCATGGTTCTTGCGCATAAATTTTAGGAAATTAGCTGGAATTTTTATTTTGTAAGTATGTGCTAATTAGGAGTTACTCTGGCACAGACCAAACTTGCTTTCAGCTTTTGATTATGATTGAATGCTACTCAATACAAGATCGTTTTTCAAGAAGCAGGTGATAGGGATTAAGATTAAATTTTTTGTGTTTCTTTATAACACCATAGGCCAAGGCCACTATCCTCTATTCCGTTTCACTTGCATTTAATGTTGACCTACACATTCTCTTTTAATTTATGTTGCTCTTGAGTGTACCAATTTTTGGTAGATCCTATGGTGGTAATAATGTAAGCTAATTTGAACGGTATGTAGAGATGTTTTTTCATGCCCTTTCTTCTATTTATTCTTTGTACTAATCTAGCCCCTTGGGGCTCCATATACATTAAATCATGAAGGATCTCTATGTGACTTGGTTATGGAGCTATTTGTTCTATGTAATTTATCTTCTATCTTATAATGTTGATCTTTGATTTTTTTGGTTGACATTGCTGTATCTAAGTTGTTATAGATGTTCCATGTACATTTGAAGTGTGGGACTTATGTTGCAAAGATTATCACTTATTGCTCTATATAATTTTTTGGAACAAAAGACTTTTTCTTTCTCACGATTCTTTAACCAAATAATAAAATGTGGTTGTACTTTTGACCAACATGTCAAGATTATAGTTCGTATATATGGTGATTTATGTTTGTGGTTCCCTTGAATTTCTATTTCACAAAAAAAATCTTGAATGTTACCACTATACTGAATATAATCGCGCCCGTGCGAATGCATGAGTTGGCGACTAGTACTTTTTAATTCCAGTACTCGTGCAAGTCTTTCCGGTGTTTGTTTGCCCATACACGAATATATTTGTTGTGAACAAGAAAAACTTCATGTGCAAATGTTAGTTGGTCCACATCAATTAATCCAAAGACAATTAGCGATGCAATAGAGTTGCTTAGTGTGTATATACAGTTGATTCCACTGACAACTAATACAACAACTTCTTTAGTTCCTTCCTCGGAACAGTTAGGGTCAAACACCCTGTGTGAAAAGGACAAGAAAGAAGTACAGTTTGAGAAAGTTAACATAAAATGAAATCCATACAACTTCTTGCTCGCTGTCCCAAACATCGGCATACATTCTTCGCGAAACTGAGCATGCTGCTTCTGCTTACCGGCCACCACGCGCTCGTTGTCGCAGCCCCTATTCTTCTAGCTTGACTCGCTCGCCACCTTGTTCTTCTCACTTTGCAAGAATTCTCAGTCCGCAGCCTCTCCAAAAACAAGACTGAAATCACCCAATCTGACAAAAAAACGCTGGCCCGAGTGGCCTTGCCTGGCAACAAATGATAATTAAATTGGTATAATCACCTATGTAAAATCTGTGTACTAAATCCACTTCCCGTCCGATACACAAAACCTTGATAGGTACTCCCTCCGTTCCTAAATATTAGTCCTTTTAGAGATTTCGATATGAACTACATACATATGTATATAGACATAGTTTAGAGTGTAGATTCACTCATTTTGTTTCATATATAGTTCATATTAGAATATCTAAAAAGACTTACATTTAGGAACGAAGGGAGTACTTGTATTCCCACCGGTCTTGGCGTTTAAGATTTTTCTCATCAAGTAAGCAATTACCTCACCCGCAGTGTCAAATATGCCACGGACAGAAGTAGGATGTTGAGCCAACCTTGAACGCATCTACACAAACTCTCAACCTGCTCCTGTAAAAAAATCAAAATAAAATCATCCTGAAAAGATTGAATGGGAGGGATCATGCCGTCCTCGAGCAGAGGATGGGGCAGTGTGTGATACACCACTAGAGTGGCCCGACCTTTCGATGAGATAGATACCTTCGATTTGTGGAGGTGACCCTCACGATCCAGGCTACTGTCCAAGAGGACCGAATAGCCAAGCAACCGCTGAACCAACCCCTGAGATGTTATCAGCTTTGCCAAAACCAAGCTGACCTGACCACTAAGGTCTGTTCCTGCAAGAAATGGAAGAATCCAGCAAGAACAAGGTAACAAGCAATCTCAAAATTGCATATATATATAGATGTAGGATTGTTTGGGGTTACAAGTAGAGATCAATCTGTTGGTCTAGCCGGCACAAGAGAAGATCAAGGCAGTAGTTTCACAAGGAACACTAAACTGAACTAAAAATAACCCAAGTTTTACATATGGAGGTACCCCTCCTTTTATAGCCAAAATGGCTGCTACTAGGTCGGTTTGCTACAGTGCCGCGCTGCTACAGTTCAGCTGGCAACAACTAGATAACATTACTATTGAAATGGAGGCTGTTCCATGAATGTGGACAGTCAACAAAAGTGGCTTGACCTAGTTACTTAAAGTGCAAGGAACTAGAAATATCAAGCTACAAGATATTTGTAGGAAAGTAGTTATGGAGTTGTGGTCGTATCCGTAGAAGTGATGTCCTCATCATCCTCCCCTTCTTACATTTGAGTTGTCCTCAACTCATGCGCATCTCTCTTTGGAATGGATGCTCCATGTTCGACCTCCCCTTTGTTTCTGATTACAATCACATTGCGTACTCGTCTGGTGTAAACTTTCTCAAAGGTTGGCCTGGCTTCAGGTGGAGGTGCTGCCATAGGTAGTGTGGTCTTGTTGGTAGAAACATTGTCATCATCATCTTCGCCTTCGTCTCCCATGTATGGCTTCAAATCTGAAACGTTAAAGGTGGGACTAGCCCCAAAATCTGTAGGCACATCCAGCTTATATGCATTGTCATTTATTTTCTCTAATATATGGAAAGGACCATCAGCTCTAGGCATTAACTTTGATTTCCTCAATTTAGGAAACCTATCCTTGCGTAAGTGTAGCCAAACAAGATCTCCAGGTTCAAACGACATTTTCTTTCTACCCTTACTTCCGGCAATTTTATACTTATCAGTCATGCTTTCTATGTTTTCTTTCGTAATTTCATGCATTTTTAATATCAGCTCAGCACGTTCTTTTGCATCAAGGTTTACTTTATGTAAAGATGGTAGAGGTAATAAATCAATTGGTGCATGAGGAATCAAACCATAAATGACTTGAAAAGGACACATCTTTATGGTAGAATGTAGCGAACGGTTATAAGCAAATTCTACATGAGGCAAGCATTCCTCCCACATTTTCAAGTTCTTTTTCAAAGTAGCTCTAAGCATGGTTGACAATGTCCGATTAACAACTTCAGTTTGTCCATCTGTTTGGGGATGGCATGTAGTAGAAAATAGTAACTTAGTCCCCAATTTAGCCCAAAGAGTCCTCCAAAAGTGACTAAGGAACTTTGTATCACGATCGGACACTATAGTGTTGGGCACCCCATGTAAGCGAATGATCTCTCTAAAGAATAAATCAACAACTACAGTAGCATCATCGCTTTTGTGACAAGGTATAAAATGTGCCATTTTAGAGAACCTATCCACGACAACAAAAATACTATCTCTCCCCCTCTTTGACCGTGGTAGTCCTAAAACAAAGTCCATTGAGATATCTTCCCAAGGAGCATTAGGAACAAGTAGAGGCATGTATAAACCGTGTGGGTTAAGTCGTGACTTAGCTTTTTGACAAGTGGTGCAGCGTGATACATAGCGCTCAACATCACGCCTCAATTTTGGCCAATAGAAGTGGTCGGTTAATACGTCCTTCGTCTTTTTGGCACCAAAATGTCCCATTAGACCACCTCCATGAGCCTCCTGTAATAACAAAAGACGGACGGAGCTAGCTGGGATGCATAGCTTGTTAGCACGAAACAATAGTCCATCATTCATCATATACTTATTCCAGCCCCTTCCTTCCTTACAGTTCAACATTATTTCTTTAAAATCATTGTCATGCTCATATAGCTCCTTAAGAGTTTCTAACCCAAAAATTCTACAATCGAGTTGAGATAACATGGTATAGCGTCTAGATAAAGCATCGGCAATGACATTTTCCTTTCCTTTCTTGTGTTTTATGATATAGGGAAAAGATTCAATAAACTCCACCCATTTTGCATGTCTACGGTTCAATTTGTTTTGACTTCTAATATGCTTAAGAGACTCATGATCAGAATGAATTACAAATTCTTTCGGCCATAAATAATGTTGCCATGTCTCTAGGGTCCGGAATAAAGCATACAATTCCTTATCATAAGTGGAGTAATTCAGACTTGGTCCACTTAGTTTCTCACTAAAATAGGCAATAGGTTTACTATCCTGAATTAGAACACCACCTATGCCTATACCGCTAGCATCACACTCAAGTTCAAAAGGTTTACCGAAATCTGGAAGTTGGAGTAGTGGAGCATTTGTGAGCTTCTTTTTTAGGTGGTTGAAGGCATTCTCTTGTGCCACCTCCCAATGAAAGGGTGCTCCTTTCTTCGTCAATTCATGTAGTGGTGCGGCAATGATGCTGAATTCTTTGATAAAGCGTCGATAAAATCCAGCCAGCCCAAGAAAACTTCGTACTTGTGTGACCGTGTTAGGAGTCGGCCAACTCTTGATGGCTTCGATTTTGGCCTCGTCAACTTCGATTCCCTGTGGAGTCACAACATAGCCAAGAAAAGATACTCGTTCGGTGCAAAATGTGCACTTTTCGAGGTTACCAAACAATTGTGCATCTCTCAAAGCTTTAAAAACAGTACGTAAATGCTCATGATGTTCAAGAAGTGACTTGCTATAAATCAAGATATCGTCAAAGTAGACCACCACAAATTTTCCAATGAAAGCGCGTAGAACTTCATTCATTAATCTCATAAATGTACTAGGTGCATTGGTTAAGCCAAAAGGCATGACTAACCACTCATATAGGCCAAACTTAGTTTTAAAGGCTGTCTTCCACTCATCTCCTAATTTCATTCGTATTTGGTGATAGCCACTACGTAAGTCAACTTTGGAGAACATTGTAGAGCCGCTTAATTCATCAAGCATGTCGTCTAACCTCGGAATAGGATGACGATATCTAATGGTGATATTATTAATAGCCCTACAATCGATACACATACGCCATGATCCATCCTTTTTTAGAACCAAAATAACTGGAACAGCACAAGGACTAAGGCTCTCACGTATGTACCCTTTGTCAAGTAGATCTTGCACTTGACGTTCTATCTCCTTAGTCTCCTCGGGATTGATCCTATATGGTGCACGGTTGGGCAGGGAGGCACCAGGAATTAGATCGATCTGATGTTCAATTCCTCTGATTGGTGGCAGCCCTGATGGTATTTCATTTGGGAACACATCTTTGTACTCTTGCAAAAGGTTAGCAATAGCAGGAGGTAAAGAAACATGCACATCTTGAAAAGAAAATAGAGTTTCTTTGCATATAAGAGCATAGCAAACTGAGTTGTTTGCTCCTAGTTCAGTAATATCAGATTTTGTAGCAAGTAAAACAGAACCTTTCAGCCTAATTTCATCTTGCTTAGTATTAGATTCTTTCTTGTTATGTGATGCAAGCTCCTTAGCTACAATCTGATTTTCACTATTGCTAGTGTCCTTATTTTCTCTATTGGCTCTTTCTATTTCATCTTTCAAAATAGCCTCAGGTGACATAGGAAGCAAAGTAATTTTCTTTCCTTTAGATATGAGAGTATATTTATTAGTTATACCATGGTGCATCGTGTCTCTATCATATTGCCATGGCCTACCTAATAATAGTGAGCATGCTTGCATAGGTACGACATCACAATCAGCATAATCATGATATGAACCAATTGAAAAATGTATCCTCACAATGCGAGTTACCTTCAACTTACCACAGCTATTGAACCATTGAATATAGTAAGGTCGAGGGTGTTGTTTTGTGGTCAAGCCAAGCTTCTCGACCATGTCCATGCTAGCCAAGTTATTGCAACTTCCTCCATCAATAATGACCGGGCATGAACGATTATTGATGACGAATTTAATTTGGAACATATTGTGGCGTTGACTTTGTTCAGCTTGTTCCATTTGCACACTAAGCACACGCTTCACAATGATACTCAAATACTTATCTGTTGCTTCAGCACCATATTCCTCTTTCCCATTTTCATGATCGTTACCTACAGGGTCAGTTGCAAGCATAGAATATTCTTCTTCTTCAATATCACTAGCTGAAGTGTACTCACCATTGTCCTTCATTAGAAGAGTTCGCTTGCTAGGACATTTGCTCATTATGTGCCCAAACCCCTTGCAGCGATGGCATTGAATATCTCGTGATCGTTCAGTTGAATTAACTGAAGATGCACTTTGTTTGGGAGTTGGTGCTAGGCTCTTGCTTGCTGCAGGTGCACGTGTAGGTGTAGTAGAGTGAATAGGCCGTGCACGGTTGTTGGAGGAAGTCGGTGCAGCGGTGTGGCTGTTGTAGGGTAGGTTTGTCCTTGTTTGCCCTTGATTCGACCAACCTGCAGAATAGCTGCAAGAAGTGCTCCTTGTCCTTTGCCTATCCTGCACCTCTCTCTCAGCTTTACAAGCAAGATGGAATAAACGGGTAATAGAATTGTATTCTTTATAATCAAGTATTGTTTGAATATCCTTGTTAAGCCCCCCAAAAAATCTAGCCATCTTAGCTTCTTGTGTTTCTTCTAGCCCACACCGTAGCATACCAATTTGCAATTCCTGAAAATAATCTTCTACTGTGTTTTTACCTTGGCTTAAACGTTGCAATTTATTTAATAGATCACGAGAGTAATATGATGGTACATAACGGGCTCTCATAACTCTCTTCATACCCTCCCAAGTAGTAGGCACATCTCTACTAGTACGACAATGTTCTTGCCACCAAATACATGCAAAATCAGTAAACTCACTAGTGGCAGCTCTAATTCTTTTATCATCGGGAATATCATAACAATCAAATTTTTGTCCTATGGCCATTTCCAAGTGAGATATGCATCAGCATCATATTTACCAGCAAAGGATGATATTGAAAATTTTATTTTTAGTAATGGATCATCATGGTCGCGTACCTGTCGTGGCTGTCTCATACCTTGTCGGTTGTGGCGTGGACGTTGATGTTCGTGGTTGCTGTTGGTATTGACCACATCATCTTGTTCGGTATCCGCAGCATAGTCATTGTCGATCTGCTCTTTCTCGTCTTCCTCTAAACCAGGGGCAGCTGGTGTATGGCGCCGGTGTCTGTTGTTGGCGGCAGTAGAGGCATCAGCTGCAGCAGGACTAGTGCGAAATGGCGTTGCAGCAAATGATTGTGCTTGTTCAAGCTCGAGTATGCGAGCATCAAGGGCTGTGATAGTGGTGGTGTTGTTGTTCAAGGCTTCCCTGGTCTCATTCACCACTGCTGTGATATCCTTAGTGTGCTCATTCAGCAAACGTGCAAAGTAGTCCCTGGTTGCCCGCGTTCTTGGTGTGAGAGGGGCGTCTTCCTCACCTTCCTCGTCGTGTGAACCTGCCATTGTTAGCAGAAGACAAGGAAAAACAAAATAAAATTATGTGTCCCTATCAACTACTAGGATGTGGGAAAAACTCAAAAGGCACTTGCACTCAAGCCCTTACCAAGTTCTTACAAGTTCTTACCAAACCAGCAGGCGGTGCAACCGGCAGTGGGCTCAGCGTCCAACGATCTCAAGGGTTGAACTCAGCGAGTGCTAGTGCACGGTACCTGAATGGCTAGTAGAGAGTGGAGCTATGACAGGCTTAAGTATGTAGCAAGGATTAGCAACAATTCAAATCAGTAGATGCAAGGTTCAAAATCTGCTCAAAGTTCTAGTCAAGCTTGCTGGCCTTTGTAGACTAACTAAACACTAGCTAAGCAAAATAGAAGACAAAGGTGGGAAAGCTGCTGCAAGAAGACTACAAGGCTTATGCTACTCGTGAGCTGTTCTATATTCCCCCCCCCCCTTTTTCTTCTCTCTCTCTTTTTTTTCAGATTCTTTGAAGTGCAGCTCCCCTTTGTCACTGAAAAACACAAGCTGTCTCTCTTTTCTCTTAAAACTGCTGCAGTGCTTTTCTTTACTGCAGCCTGGCACTAAAAGAGGTCAAAAGTTGCAGCTGGGCAGCTATGCCCAATTTTGCTGCTGCTATTCTTTTTTTTCTTCAGTTTTCACACCTTGAGGTTGCTGAAAACAGATTTGCTTCCTCTTCTTTCTTTCTTTCTTGACAAGACAAACCCTACTAGAAGGTTGAAGTTGGAAAAACTATGACCAGCAAACTCAACATGACAATGCAAACCAGAGATTCAACAAAACATAAACTGAAAAGAAAATTGCAAGGCTCAGAGTGGCTAGGATAGGGGATGGCTAACACTACTCTTTTTTTTTTGGCTTTTTGTGTGCTCTAGGTAGAAAAATTCACTCAACTAATAAGAACTAACTCTCATCGATCAACCTTTGCTCTGAATACCACATGATACACCACTAGAGTGGCCCGACCTTTCGATGAGATAGATACCTTCGATTTGTGGAGGTGACCCTCACGATCCAGGCTACTGTCCAAGAGGACCGAATAGCCAAGCAACCGCTGAACCAACCCCTGAGATGTTATCAGCTTTGCCAAAACCAAGCTGACCTGACCACTAGGGTCTGTTCCTGCAAGAAATGGAAGAATCCAGCAAGAACAAGGTAACAAGCAATCTCAAAATTGCATATATATAGATGTAGGATTGTTTGGGGTTACAAGTAGAGATCAATTTGTTGGTCTAGCCGACACAAGAGAAGATCAAGGCAGTAGTTTCACAAGGAACACTAAACTGAACTAAAAATAACCCAAGTTTTACATATGGAGGTACCCCTCCTTTTATAGCCAAAATGGCTGCTACTAGGTCGGTTTGCTACAGTGCCGCGCTGCTACAGTTCAGCTGGCAACAACTAGATAACATTACTATTGAAATGGAGGTTGTTCCATGAATGTGGACAGTCAACAAAAGTGGCTTGACCTAGTTACTTAAAGTGCAAGGAACTAGAAATATCAAGCTACAAGATATTTGTAGGAAAGTAGTTATGGAGTTGTGGTCGTATCCGTAGAAGTGATGTCCTCATCAGTGCGACCACCTGCCGGCATCGAGGAATATCTTAGAAGCGACATAGCTATGGAAGGATGGGGGCTAAAGATGGGGGACAGTCAGCTAGGCGGCGGATGGTTGGTTGCCGGCGGCGAGGGCGGACAAGATTGGCTGGGCGGAAGCAGTGGGCTGCGCTGATCGATGGAAGGAGAGAAGAGGGAACTGGTAGTGCGGGAGGGTGGTGCCTAGGGTGCGCGGCGGACATCCTAGGTGGACATAGGGCGATGGGCGCAGGAGAACGAGCTCGCCAGTGCTATAGCTCTTAGAAAAGTTTGATTAAAATCCGTTATTTGTTTCCTCAAAATCTGTTATTTTGTTTCCTAAAACAAATTGCAATAATGAGAGGGATCGGTTGATTTGGATAAGTTTGGAAAGTTAGATCCGTAATCTTTTGTACGTTAGGAAAGTGCTGGTTTGCAACAAAAGAGTTGAGAAAAATAAATTAATGGATACAAAAAACCAGCGTGGAGGTGGTGGTGGGAGGTGGAAGAAAATAAAACCGGACGAAAATAAAACCGGAATACCAGGCTACCAACTACTCCATTAGGAGTAGAGATACATGCTCTAACAAGTTAACAACTTGTCATGCATATTTCTTACTCACGATTCATGATCTGTGGCTCAACTAGAGCAAGGGAACATGAGTCAGCAACTTGGTGCAAGTGGCCTGCCTTGGTCATTCCTGCTCGGATAGCAAACCAATGTGTCTCCTACATGAGACTGCATGCTCCGACTAGACAACGAGTACCAGTAACAGGTGCGCCCCTCGGTCCTCGGCCCTCGCCATGGATTGTGATATTCATTCTTAACCATCAGATATGCCATTGCATGCATCAAGTGATTAAATTTATTAGTTAACTGGTCCTACTGGAAGTGGGATGAAGCTAAGTTTGGCACCTGTAAGCTGCTGCCGTTCGCTCCTGGCAGCAGGTCAATTAATCCAGCAGCATCAACACTCTGCAAAATATTAGTATCAAACGATGAGACCACTTAACTGCATACTAGCTGCTGCTTCATACTGATTTCTTGACACTACATAACCTACCTTTTCATAGTTAGCACATTAACACAACTAGAAATTTGATTATTGGTTGGAATTTAACAAATTAGTCTATAGAGTATCACATTGTTCAATCTACCCAATTTCAAAGGGAACCATCATATCTTTATTTTACAAATCGACGTAAGCTAACGATCACTCAAAAAAGTTACCACGTCTTGAGGAGTCTCAAGAGGCCATCACAAGGATATAATTACTCAGCCAAGCATTTCCATGCAGTACACTGGGCATACTATGGTCTCTTTTATATTTCCCCTTTTAACTTTGTTCATATGCCATGCTGAGAACCATCTATTGCATGAGAATAATACATGTTTCAGCATCTGAATAATTGTGTTATGATTGAGTCCAGGTGTGTGCAGTTGCTTGGGTAATAAATTTATTTGTTTAGTTAAGTGTTCTATAGGAAGTAAGATGCAGCTGAGTTCAACACCGGTAAGCTCCTCCTCCTGGGCATTAAGATAATTAATCCCAGGAGCACCAACAGCCCGTGGAAGATTAGTATCAAATGGTGAGAACACTGACCTTTCCTTCTAGCAGCTGTTTCATACGATTCTTCTTGACACTACATAACCTAGGCTTTCGCGATTAACACAATAGCACAAGAAGGAATTTGATTATCAGTTAGAGTTCAACAAATTAGTCTATATAAAGTCCAATATCTGCCTAAGCAAGTGTTCGCACATGGACAACTGTACATAGCATTCTCAAGAGTCACAAAAAGGAATGGACTAGGAGGAGTAATGGTAAAGGATGAAGATAGCAGTTAGAACATATGATGTGATCAAGGACATTGTCTATAAAGAAATATTGACTAGATGAGGATACCAAATTTTTACATAAGAAAAGGTTCATTTATGGAAATTTAGCACACTGCAAACTATCTTCAAAATAAAAACTGACTTATCTATGCTAAGATGATATGGCATGACGGTGTTGTCTACTACTCTGTCCGAGAATTGGAAACATGCATCAACATTTGATGGAAATAGCTCAATAATATCAAACATTAACAGTCCATATTATGTGATATCTGATATTTGAATCTTATTATATAGTGCAAACCAATAGTGAACATCCGTACATCATTATATTTTTATATGTATATTGCAATCAGATCAATTTTCCTATTTAGTTATTAAATCTCAGTTTCTCTTTGGGAAATATTAATACTATACTAAATCACAAATACACTAATTATTTCTTAAGTATGTTGAATATTATGGGGGTAGGCAGCCTAACACGTTTGTGCCAAATGTCGGTCCCTAGCCTGGAAAAATGGGGAGGGGGCATAACAAATTAACATTATTCCCTAAGTTGTGTTTGACATTCATAACTTACAATAATCATATAATTGATAGATCAGGATTCAATCGGATGAAAATCAACATCATGTAGTATGCAGTATAGCACACAAAAATTAAACTGTAAATATTATATTGGTGCAATCGTACGAATTCAGAAAAGGGAGAGGAAGAAGGAGGAGACCTGCAGGTAGAAGAATACAATGCGAAAGCCGGGCTGCAGCTGCCATGAAAGAAAACATCGTGATGGGTTCTCTCGCTTTGGGACAGCGACGACGCGTCCGATTCGGCGCTTATGGACGACAACGCCACCATGAACCTCACACTCGCGTTGGATCCAAGCTAGGTGCGGGGGACGAGCGCAACGCCCTCAACGATTTGATGGAGGCCCTTGGCAACCGCACTATCGACTTCAATGAGCTCGCCTCCTCCATTACGCAGCTGCTACTGGGGACCTGCAACCCCTCCATGGCTCCATCACCACTGACTAGCCAGAGAGATCCATGAGGCACACGAGGAACCAACCCACGCGTTGTATACAGCCACCCGGGGGTCGTACAGGCAGATTGGTCCTCACAGGCGGTGGATCGAACCTGGCTCGGCTTCTCCCATGGCTGGAGCTTCCGAGAAGAAGATACGAAGACACTAGAGAAAGGGGAAACTGAGTGTTCAGCTTCGTGGGACCTCTGATGCCAGCGTGTTGTGTAAAGAAATAGTGGTTGGGGTGCGCCTCTTAAGCGGAAGCTCTACGGTGCCATGTAGGTGACACCTATTTTAATTTTTTTTTTTGTTTGGCATATGACTGGCCTCCAACAAAATGGATGAAGTTAGCCATAGTAAGTAGTAACTAATAATAGTTTCCAATGTCCCCGTTGCTGTTATCCCAAAGGCCTGACACCAAAGTTCATTAAAATACAGGGAAGAATTTACAGGATCAGTTCTAGGAAAATAGCAATTTACATAGTCAATTCTCAAAAGAACAAAGATGCAACTCTAGAGGATCAGTTCTAAGAAAATCGAAATTTACAGGATCAATTTACAGGATCAGTTCTAAGGAAACAGAAATTTACAGAGTTAATTTTCAAGAAATAGAGCTGCAACTCTATACATGTCCTCAGAGAGCATGATGATTACACTACCAACATAATACACTCTCAGCAAGGATGAAACAACACAAACATGATTTGAAACAAGACAAGCAGCTTGCAGCTCTCCAGATACCTCATCAATGATAACCTCAAACTCCCTTTTGGCAAAATTTTATTCTGTGAGTGTTCTTTCCAAAAAATTCAGTGTCTTAATATCAGCATAATATCAATCTGTTGTTATCAGGGTACTTATAGATGAGCTGCCTAAAGTGTAAATAAAACTGATTAGTAGAAAGCACCTGCAACTATTCTGCTCTCTATTCCTCTAAGTACAGGCAAATGCAGCTAATTTTAATTCTTTTTCTAAGCATGCGGCCAGTTGCATTGAAGGACGCATCACACATTATTTACCAAAATTTATTCTCTTTCAGAGATCTTTACATAAACCCAAATCATGAATACTCTAACGAAAAACCAACAGGTGCTTCCAAATAATAGGAGAAAGCTATTCCATGCTATGACATAAATGATATCTTCTTTGGCATGTACCACCCACTATAGTAGTGTAAGTGGTAGAGAATGAGCAGATGGTTGTATGAAAGCACAAACAATGCAATTGCATTTGGACTATCTACCACACTACGAGTAGTAGTAGGTCATATAGTAATATAGATACACCGAGGAAGCTAACGTTTACATTTCTAACTACCGAAAAAGGCGTTCGCCCCGCTTTATATATAAAGCAACGATCAACAGCATCTGGTACAAACACACACATCACGACAAACAGACACACACATCCAAGGTAGGATACATGGGTGCTGAGCGCAGCAACACCATCCCTAGCACTACAAGAGCAGCCGGGGGCTCAACCGAGAACATGCCACAACGAAGAAATGAAGCCGCATATGATGGACCGTGGGCTCCAAGGTGGCGCCTTCAGGAAGAATACGACACTGGAGTGCCGCCACTGCACGATCCGAGGATCGGAGTTTCCCCTAGAGCACACGACAGGCAGTGAGAGCAGCGACGATGTCTTAAAGAAGGGAACGAGCTTCCCCGCCACTGGTCCGTCCAAAGATAGAGCAGGTTTTCACCCCGGCCAACACTCACCGCCAACGAACGCCACACCCCGGCTACCACGCTACCCACACGACCGTGGTAACCGGGCAACACCGAGGCACGGGCTCTGCCCATGAGCATCGTGCCACCACCACCAGCGTCGCCGCCCCGGTATCCAAGACCTCGACGCCACATCACCCGAGACCCGCCGCTACCCCAACTGAAGAGACGAGCATAAAGGGCCCACCTTTCGCACCCCTGGTCGTCCCCCAGCACCAAGACCCAATAGACCGGCCACAACTGGCCTCCATCAAGTCGTCACTACTAGGAAAAAGCTTACCAGTAGCGCTGGCTTTTTTGCTACCAGTAGCGCTGGCAGACACACTACTGTTACGGCGCTACAACTATTTTTTAGGAGTAGCGTTTGTTTGTCCGAGCTCTGCTGGTAATTGAAGATAGCAGTAGCTTTTTTCTGTAGAGTGCTACTGGTAATTATCTGCATCGTGTGTTGACAATAAGCGCTACTGTTAATTGAGCGTTGCTGGTAAACTTTGCCCCCGCGCCACTGCTAAAGTTTTAGTTTTTTTTCTGCGTTTTGGCGCTGTACATATTTAAACAGATACATCTTTTATACAATAACAACATGCATATTCGTTGAAAAACAAGTGAGGCATCGATGAGCAAAAGTTATTAGAAGTCTGGACTACAGTATCTGATCATCATCGATCATAGTCGAACACATGTCTCGAAATAGCGTTACAAGTTATTAGAAGTTCCGAATACATGCAACTACATGGTCACATACTCATGTTTCATCATCTATGTAGCCTATGATATGACCGCATAGATGAGAAGAGCGATCACGATGAGCAAAAGCGGGATTATGTATTAGTTTTGCGGCACTGGTTCTGAATCCTTTGTTGCACTATGAATCTCAAGTAACTAGCTTTGGCTTCCATTCTGCTATCAAACCCTTTCTGGCTTCCGTCCGGAAAGCGGTACACTTGGGCCTGACACTCTGGCCACTCATCGTACACACCCGGAACATGCCCTACATACACATCATACCACTTCCTCGCCATCGTTGATCTATATACCTGTCAGAGATGCACATATATCATCAAGCGAATTCAACGATAATATGCAGCATAAGATACGTCGGCCTGTGGAGAGAAACAATTATGAAATAGAAGCAACGTATAGTAAACATACTTAACGAAATTCATCGTACCGAAACAAATTAACTAGAGCGCAGCACCATTTACATCTAATAGTTTCGTCGTACTGAGACATTCAAAGTTTCGTCGTACAGAAAGTAACAACTAACTAAACAGACACATTGTCTTCAAGCAGTGCACTCTTCCCATCTGTCGATATCCGGGAGGATGCACCCAAGCTTAGTGAAAGGAGTCATGTCCTGGCACTGTAGGGCTATGCGGGTTCGGACGTCAGCTCGTGATATTGGGCCGCCGTAGAACATCCCATTCTCTTCGAGGATGTCTTTCATGATGATGGACGCAATTTGCTGCTGGATCCGGTAGAAATCATTTCGAAGTCGATTATCCGGCACAGTTCCAAAGGCTTCGACCCATCTCTGGATATGGGTATCGGATGAAGATGTCATGCAAAGTGATTGCACATCCCTTCTGTACTCCATCATTAGATGGATGACGTAGAATCTTTATCACTTCTTGCCGGTTGGTTGGAGGCAACAGAAGTCAGTATTATGGCCAAAACACAGCCCAGCCTTTTTTTGCCTTGGATGTAGCCACCCCGCATGCTGAAGCCCAGGAGAGCTTTGTCCAAAACATACTTTATGTGTGTGTAATCTTTCTTCTCTATGTTCTTCGACGGGTCCAAATATAGAGCGTGGGAGAAACACGGGTAAAGAACGATGAGAACGGCATGGCACCCCCCGCTGGGCAAAATACACGATCAAGTTAGCCTCCATGCGTGCAAAGTAATTATTGAAATGCACGAAAGGATGTATGTGTTATGGTGGCTATATGCGGATAACTTACCCAGGATGATAAAGTAGGCGAATCGTTTCTTTGTCCTTATTGATGACCAAGGATTCTTCGATGTACTCCCTCGCATATTGGCGCTTGGCTTCGTTGATTGACAAGAAGCCCTCATGCATGTAGTATGGGTCCGTGACCGCAAGACCAATGATTTGCTCTCTCCTGACGATGTAGTTCATGTGCAGCACATACAGGCGGACGAACGAAAAATCGAGTGTCCTCATTTGAAACATCTGGAAGATGTAATCAAATCGCATGAAGAAGAGGTCCGCGGGGCATGTGTGGACGTACATCTTGCCACTGCTCGGCACATGAACCGTATAAAATGGGTATCCTGGATCATCCGAGGCGAGGAGGCTTCCCTCTGTCGACAACACATGGTCATGGAGTCTCCTGAGATCCCCTGTTATGGTAGCTAGCGCCACCGCCGGTACCATTAGCTTTCCCGCGACATGGATTAATGGCGCATGTTTCATCGGTCCGCTTTCAACCCTGGTCTACGGAGGCGGCTGGCTGCTAGAAGCAACATTGGCAGCTTTATTGCATTTTCTCGTCGGTCTCTTCCTCTGCATCTTCTTGGTGGGCTCAGGTGCTGGTGGGTCTGTCAGACCCTCCCTGAGCACCGCCCCTAGTGTTGTCGGGCTCAGCATTGAACGCCTCTGGCTAATTAGTTGAGCTTGGGTGGAACCGACATTTGGAGGCGTGTCCTGCGAGGATTGCATGAACAAAGACTTATTGCACTCCCGAGGATGTTCCGGCTCTGGTACACCATGCATCTCATATTCATATGGTTGACTCATCATTACTTCGTTGTCAAAGCCGGTATTGAGGTATTGGAGAGGGTCATCCTCCTCCATGTCATGATCCATATCCTCTTCCATGGGGCCGGTGTCATCATCCACCGAAACGGTTGGCCCTCCTTCCTCGTGTCTCGATCTCACCCAGCAGCACAAACGATGGTTGTAGTTGTGTAGGTGGGGTTGTGGTCATACCTTCTTGAGGTCCCGTTGGTGTGCTCCCGGCCACCTCAACACGAAGAAGATTCTTCGGCCACAGGATCGGTCAATTTTTGCATTGGCCAAGCTGCGTGGGGGTCTCATCATCCTCTCCACCGGTTTGTATGGGACGAGGAAAACCCTCGTAGCCCGCTTTCACACTCACCACGGAGACCCTTAAGGCGTTATCAGGCATCTGCCGGCGGTGGAACAATCGATCCTTGGGCTTCACTATAGTACCCTTCCCCACTTCCACCAACCCGCCCTTCGTGTGGTAAAGGAGGGTGCACGGAGTGGAGTCGGCCTGCGAAGACATGTATGTGTGAGGCGTCAGAGATCCAAAAAGAATGGCAACTGAAGATTAATTAACTAGTTGTGTTGATGAGGGTGCGACGCGTATTAACCGTGAGGGCATCCAGCTCAGCCAATGTCGACGGCCCGACATTCAAGCCAGAGACGGAGCTAGGGCTACTGTGAGAGCTGGGTGCAGGAGCAGGTGCTGGAGTAGGTGCGGGTGCGCTTTCCATAGTAGGTACGGGTGTGGGTGCGGTGTCAATTGAGTTGCTCCCGGTGAAGCTAGGCATGGGAAAATCAGTTGGTGCCGCGTTTGGATTTTGTTGCACCCATCTGACCACAGTTGGAATCAAGCTTGTAAAGGCAGCTACCATATCATTTCTGCAAGCATCTACCACTTCCCGGATTGCCTCGGCTTTGGTATCAGCTCTTGTTTTCTCGATCACCCGCGCCACCTTCTCGTCGATAGTGACTTGACTGAACTTCTTTCTCTGTCTTTTGGCCTCATGGTCCTCGTTATAATAGTACTTCCACGTGGCATCGTCTCCGGCACCGTGCACACGTCCATATTGCGGGCGCTGGCCCAGCGGGTGTCCCATCACTATGTTCATGGCCCGGTTGAAAGGAGTGTCCCACTTGTACTTCGTCGACGACTGAGTCGACGAGTCGCATTCGGCCGCAATCTTGTGTTGCTCTCTCTGCAAAATGGAGTGTGAATCCTTTACGAATGTGACTAGAATGTAGTAGACTTCATTGATCAGAAGCTAATATATAAGGTGGTAAAAGGATAATTACCCGTAATCTCATGAATTTCCTTATCGTCCCGTTGGTGAAAAAAATCTTTTTTGGGGGGTCCCACGAGAATCGGGCCCTGATGAAGTCGTGCTCCTGCTGGTCGGCGAACTCAGCCAAGGGGTCTGGGATCCCCAGACGTTCATGTTCCGCGTCCTCCTTAGCCCACACGTGCCTCTTTCCCGTGTAACCATGACTTCCGAGGCGGTCGTTCCCCATGTTCTTTGCCTGCAGCTGGTTGCCTCTCTCCGACCTGGCCTTGGCAGCTTCTTCATTGCAAGTCACCTTGAACTTTTCAAAGTCCTCTAGCGTAATTTTTGGATTGTCTGCAACAATCTCGGTGTAGGTTTCATGGTCTACTTCAATCGCCTTTTTCACCCTAGTTTTCCAAGCGCTCAATGTGTTGCCAAACTTCCCTAGGGCTTTGTTGTTGATTTTTTTCATGGCATCATCTTTCCATGGGTCGACATCGTCATTCCGACCGGGGAACAGGAATCTTGCTGCCACCTAGTTAGGAGCAGCTGCTTCAAATGTTCATTCTTCCGTATTTTTGTGGTGTTGATGTTAGCGGTATCCCGTAGGATGCATGCTAGTTGGTTGCCATAACACGCTGCCACCGTCATCATCCGTCATGACAAGGGGGTCCTGACACCCTTGTTTCTCCTGATCCGCCAGAAAGTCGAGGTAGGCGTGTACTCGTCCTTCTTGGGTGTAAGAACCTCTGGCCTCATCATTGTCAGTCATGTTTCCTAGGGTTCAATGTCGTAGTCGTTTAATTATCGAGCTTTATATAATAAAGTGAATAATGACAAAAAAAAGTGACCTTTGTTTTTCCTGGATGTTGTTTCATTCCCGTCGCGGCAAATCTCGAGAACTCGATATGTCCAACTTTCTAGGACAAGTCATGCCAAAATTCATGGAAAATTTCGGCATGACCTATGCTAGGAAGTGCACATATAGAGCGCCTGAAATTTGCCGAAATGAAAATGAATCAACATTTCCGACAAACATAGGTCACTTGGAATCGGTTTCCCTGCAAATGACAATAAGCACTATGTGTTCAAGTAGCATTTCACTAACAATCACGGAGATGCAGCCCTCACAAGAAAATTTGATAAGTCCAGTGTAAACAAGTGTGAGGATGAGCATACTCATCTGCATGTCAAGTGATGTGTGTAATCACATGCATGCTATTGCTCATCATTCTCTGTTTAGAAACAAGCACAGACATAGTGGTAGTAACAAATGGAGAGCAATCAATCTAAACTAAACTACCATTAAATGGAGAGCAACAAAAGCTAATTTTCATTTTCATTTACATCCTCATTTTCATTTACAATTTAATTTACATTTAAAAATCCTCATTTTCAAAATAGACAGCAACATAAGCTAATTTTCATTTTCATTTTCATTTACAATTTCATTTACATTTAAAAATCCTCATTTTCAAAATGGACAACAACATAAGATAATTTTTATTTTCATTTAAAAATTCTCATTTTCAAAACGGACATCTACTACAAATTAAAAATCCTCAATTTCATTTTCATTTACTTTTTGTTTTGCCTCATTTTCATTTGGACACCCTACATTGAAAAAATGGTCTGCAACATAAGCTCATTTTCAAAATGCTACTGCTCATGAACTCAATTTGGACACCGTACATAGAAAAAATTGGCCCTAATTTAAGAACAGGAGGGAGGGAAGGGGGTGTGGCTCACCGCGCATCGAGGTCGGGGTCGCCGGGGGTGAGGGGGTCGGCGTCGGGGTTGAGGACGTCGGCGTCGTGGTCGGGGTCGCCGGGGCTGAGGGGGTTGAGGGCGTCCTTCCCCTACTTGCAGAGCACCTTGCTGTCGGAGAAGCCGAGCCTTGTCGATCTGCAAAGACCAAATTTGGTCAGAGAAAGAGACCGGCCGACGGAGAGAAGATGGCGCCAATGGTGGGGACTGCTCCGGGGAGGGGCGCCACAGGGGGAGGGGCCGGGCCGGGGGCGCCACAGGGGGAGGAGGTGACGGGGCGGCCGGTGGCCGGCGTCGGGGTCGGGTTGAGGTCGAATGCAACGTCGGCGGCGGCGTGGGTGGTGCGGCGTCAGCGGCGGCATGGCGTGGGAGAGAGAGGGGGATCGACAGAGAGTGAGGAAGAGCTAGAGGGTGCGTGTGGCTCAACAGGGCCGGCCGGGGCTGTAGGCAACTTAGCTATAGTGCGGCTGGACAAACCGCGCTATAGTTAAGTTAGCTATAGCGCGGCCGCGTAGAAAACGCGCTACTGCTACAATTTTTTTTAATTATGTGGCCAGTTAGCTATAGTGCTTGTTCTCCCAAAAAGCGCTACTGAAATTTTTTTATTTCTATTTCTTATCATTCATTTTCATTTTTCTTTTCTTATCTTTCATTTTTCTTTTTCTTATCTTTCATTTGCATTTTTCTTTTTTCTTTTTCTTCATCTTCCATTTGCATTTTTCTTTTTCTTATCTTTCATTTTCATTACCTTGTTGTATAAGTTGTAGCAGTGGTATAGCTAGGGTTTGGTCTGTTGGACCAATAACACCGTACCCTCTGGATAATAATTAATGTATAATATATATTACATCATTTGTCCTCTAACGATGTTAAGTACAGTATACAAAATAGATACACACAAATTATGATAGTTTGTCAGCTTGGGTGATGATGCTTCAGACTGATCTTCTTCTTTCCTCTTTTGTTCGTTGTCGAATAATTGAGCCCATGGTCGTGACTTTTCCTTTTCCATGGATTACGATCTTTCATAGGTAATGTAGTCTTCATTCTTCTTTTGATGTATGTTTCATCGTCATCAGCATCATCTTCCCTCATCGGGTCACCATACTGGTCGTAGTCTTCCTCGTTGGCGGCTCCATCCATTCCAACAATGCTCCTTTTGCCTCTCCTCACGAAAACATGGCTGGGATTGCTCGGGTCGATTATGAAGAAACATTGTGTCACATGTTTAGCGTGTACCCATGGCTCATTTTTGGTGGTGGCGTTGACGGTACCGCTATCGGAGTCGGGTATACACATGGTAGTGAAATGTCGGTTTTCTCTTTGTACGTTCTTAGCCCATCTGACATGGAACATCGTCGTGCTATGCAATCCAGAGTAGTCAAGCTCCTAGATCTCTTCGACCCTTCCTTAATATCTTTCAATTACATTCCCGGTCATGGCTTACATAGTCACCCCTGAGTTCTGATTATCACTGTTTATATCTTTGGCCTCCGTGTAGAACGTGTATCCGTTGATATCGTATGCTTGATAAGTCGTGAGGTTGACCGACGGGCCATGTGCTAAGGCGTATATGAGTGTTCCGTCCGGACAACCCTCTTGCGGGGTATTAGCCAGAACTCGCTCTTTGAACCAATGCAAGAAAGTGGAATTGTGCTCTCTAATAACTTCAGCGTCCGTCCTATGCACCCCACGGTCACGCTAGTTCTTTGCGATGGTCCCTTTGTGAAGTGTCACAAAATCTTCTAACACATCTACGTGTTGTAGCACTACTAAGTTTGCCCTGTCAAAGTCGTTTTGTCAGCCCTAGCGGACCACATTCACATCCCTCTGACCATTGGTGTGACCTTCGCCTTCGAGCCTTCCACAGTGCTTGTTGACGGGCAAACCAACAACAGGGTCTCCGGTGCCTAGATAACTCTCGCAGAAAGAGATGCACTCTTTGGTCAGATATCCCTGGGCTATGCTTCCATCCAGACGGGCCATGTTACAAACAAATCCTTTGATTACCCCTTTCATCCTCTCGAATGGCATCATGCTGTGCAGGAATGTCGGCCCTAGGTCGATGATGTCGTCCATGATGTGGACACATAGATGCACCATGACATCAAAGAACACGGGCGAGAAGTACATCTCTAGCTCATTTAGTATGACAACGATCTCTTCCTGTAGCCTATGGAGTTGCTTCACACTGATCGACTTTCGAGAGATAGCATCAAAAAAGTGGCATAGGTCAGTAAGCGTCTCACGAACGTGTGTGTCCATAATATCTCTAAGTTCAACCGGGAGTAACTGCATCATCATCACGTGACAGTCATGAGACTTCATCCTGCTGAACCTTTTTTTCTTAGTGTCCAGATATCTGCTTATCTTCCCACAGTATCCGGAACTAACTTTGATTCCGGCAAGGCACTAGAACAATTGATCGACCTTCTTCGGATCTAAGGTGAAGCAAGAGGGGGGGGGGGCAATATTGTTCTTCCTTCTTATTTAGTTTTTTGCCCCTATCTTCTGTCTCCGTCTCCGTCTCTGTCTCCTTCGACGACTTTTTACTGGGCATTTGGAGATCTTCCTTGATCTTCAAAAATTCCAAGTCTTTTCTTGCCTTCGGCCCATCCTTGGTCTTCTCCGGCATGTTCATCAATGTTCCAAGCAAGCTCTCGAGGATATTCTTCATGATATGCATTTGATCAAGGCTATGAGGCATGTCGAGTTTGGGTCAGTACTCCAAGTCCCAGATTACATACCTCGTCTTCCATACCTTCGGCAGCGGCTCCGACGCCTTTTTCTTCGTCTTTCCCGGCGAGGGGCACTCTTCCCAGTTCTTCAATAACTCATATATTTCGGCACCACTACGCTTACGTGGAGGACCTCAATGCTCAGCCTTACCATTGAATAGATCTCCATGCTTTCTCCAAGGGTCATCCTTCTCGAGCCATCTTTTCGATGCCCCATGTACATGATTTTTGAAGACCCACCATCTTTCGATAGCTGCTGAGAAGTTGTATCATCCATGCACCTGATGCATCCGCAATATCCGTGGCACACCTGGCCAGAGAGATAGCCGTAACCGAGATAGTCCTGCACCATCGTGATCAGCGCGGCTCTCATGTAGAAATACTCTCTTTTTCTTGTGTCCCATGTCTTGGCCGACGTTGTCCATAAGGTTTATAGCTCCTCTTTCAGTAACCCAAGATACAGATTTATATCATTTCCCGGTTGTCTCGGCCCTTGAATAAGCATAGTCATGTGTATGTATTTTTCCTTCATGCACTTCCAGGGGGAGGTTGTACATCCATACAAACATGGGCCATGTGTTATGATTGGTGTTCTGGTTGCCAAATGGATTCATGCCATCACTACTAGCGCCAAGCATGATGTTCCTTGCATCATCTGTGAAAAATTTAAATTCAGCGTTTAATGCTCTCCACTGGCCAGCATCTGTGAGTTGTCTCAGTTTGGGATCATCTCCGTCATCTGGCTTCACCCTGTTTGCGTGCCAGCGCATAAGCTTTGCTTCCTTAGGATCTACGAAATACCGTTGCAGACGCAGAGTGATCAGAAAGTACCATATAACTTTCTGTGGAGCTTTTTTTCGGCCTTCTTATATGGTGAAGCATTGCACTTTGGACAGATGGTTTTTTTCGTGTACTCGTTCCGATATATGATGCAATCATTGATGCATGCGTGATATCTAATGTGTGGCAGATCAAGAGGGCACACGATTTTCTTTGCCTCCTCGACACTAGTAGGACACATGCTTCCCGCTGGAAGAACCTTCTTTAGATACTTCAGAAGCTCATCCAGGCTTGCATCCGTCCATTTGTTTTTTGCCTTCGTCTTTAGAAGTTCTAGCGCGAAACTCAAGCGTGTCACCTCAGGATCGCAACCATCATACAAAAGGAGTCATGGAGTCTACCTCAAGTTGCTCCAGTTTGGTCTCCTCTCTAGAAGCAGCTCTGTCGCTAGTCGTCTTCTTGCGAAGCAGGTCTCGAACATGCGGGTCCCGCATGGCTGAACTTAGTAGCGACGATGGCTGCGGCGTGTCCGCGTCTTCTCCGCCTTGTACTGCCTCTTCGCCATCACCATTTCCGAGGCTTTCTTTTTCTTCGGGCCCATAATCGGTCATCTCTTCATGTGGCCCCATGTCGTTATTTCCTACCCCGTCGACGTCCTCATCATCGTCATCTTCACTTATCCACCGAGTATGGCCATCCATGAAACCATGCATGAGCAGGTGCGCCTTGAGTTTACCACCCTTAAAGGGGTCAAGCCTGACTCCTCCTTTGCATTTTTGACACGGACATAAAACATCCTTCAGTCTTTTTTCATACATGTCGTCTACCGCGGATTGCCAGTATCTTTCCACCATCCTTCCATTGACCTTCATGATCACCTGCGCGGAGCAAAAGAATTATAACCATGTACGCATGCATGGATCAAATTCATAAAAAAATTCGACATGACCTTCCCTAAACATAGGACATATTGAGTTTGCCCGAAATTCGCCGAAACGGAATTGAATCGACATTTCGGCAAAACATAGGCAACTCATGTCACCCACATTTCAACAAATACACAATATAGGCAACTCACATGCCACACACAATTTGGTATATTCATATCACGCATAGTTTCGGTCCTATCGCACACACACATATTTCCATTGTTGCACAACTTTTTTTTGCTCACCTATGTGTCGAGAGGGATATCGAGTACCTTTTTAATTAGCTAGTAGCTCTAGATAGTGAGGTACCTACATATAGCTCTAACTAGGGGAAGAGAGAGAGAGAGCTAGTGGAGATGGTTGGATGGGCAAAGAAAGAGAGATGGAGGAGGGAGGCCCTTAATTAATGGAGGTGGTGGAGGGGCAAAGAAAGAAAGAGGGAGGAGGGAGGGCATTAATGGAGGGGGTGGAGGGGTAAAGAAGAGAGGGGGAGGAGGAGGAGCATTGAAAGAAAAAACCAACAAGCAAGTGCAAGAGGAGGGGGAGAAAGGAAGGGGGAGGAAGAAGAGGGGGGGCAAAGGTGGTAGATATTTTGGCTCGCGACCATAGCAGTAGCGCTGGCCAACAACGCGTGCTACTAGTAGGTGCACTAGCTATAGCACCGGGTGGAAAAATACGCTACTGCAAAATGGGCCAACAAGTTTACACGCGGAAGAAATAGCAGTAGCGCGTTGTCTAGACCAGGCGCTACAGATCTGGCTTTAACTGTAGCGCTGGGTAGACGACCGACGCTGCTAATATCTCTTGACCTAGGGGTGTGGTGTGGCACACTTACCAGTAGCGTGGCCAAGGAAAACCAACGCTGCTGCTAAGTAATACCAGTAGCGCATTTTGTACCAAGCACTACTGGTGCTTACTAGTAGCGTGGGGGCCCAAACAGACGCTACTGGTAAAGTTCTACATATAAGCATTTTCCTAGTAGTGCGTGATGTGGCACCGGGCGCGAGATGAGCGCAGTCCTGTTGTCGGGCATGAGACGGGATAGTCCTGCAGCCGGGCACGAGACGTGCTCGGTCCTGCAGCACCGGGCGCGAGACCGCCGATGGACAGCAGCTGGGAGAAGGCCAGTCCTTCGATGAGAGCAATGACCGGACGTCGAGGAGAGGGGACGAAGGCCGACACAGGCCCCCTACAGACGAGCAGACGCCAGAACAATTCTGTCGCCGCCACAGCCAACCTGCCACCACCACAACACCTACGCCTCCACGCCCTGGCCAGATCCACCCGGAGACCTATCACCCCACACTGGAGCAGTGTGAACCCCAACCGCATCAGCACCTCCTCCACATGGTCGCCGGCCACCCTGCCGTCGCAGGCCATGCCGACCATGGCCCGCATCAAGGTCCAGATCGGAGCCATCCGTAGCCGTTGACCCAGACCCCAGCACGCCACCGCCACGATGGCCGTCATGCCACCGACGCTAAAGCCGCCGCCACGCTGCCGTGCCCGCCGCCAGCTGCTGCCTCGACCCATGCTGAAGGCCCCCACCAAGAAGACGAGACAGCCCCGCCGGCGCCTACCATGCTTCACCGGGCGCGCCCTCTGGCGGCGGCGAGAGATAGGAGAAGGGAGTAGGGGGCTTGCCAACAGCGGCGCTAGGGTTTCTCCCGGACGCGCGCGTGGGGCGCATCGCGGGAGCGAAGGGGATCCATTTCTAACTAAGTAATTGATCTAATTCGTAAATTGCATAGCTCGATGTAGCATCACTGTAATCTTTGAGAAATTCCCAAATCTATTTTGATCATAATCCCATATAGCAACACCATAATACTAAATCTGCTATAAGAACCAAATGCATCATGCGTTATGGAGAATATTTCTCAGTAATGAAAATTTGAATTAGTACCAAATCGTCGAGACCCAAGGAATGGCTCTGGATCATCACTCACGCCAGCTTGCTTCTGATCCTAACATTGGAAGCAAGCAAAGCTTAGTGATAGCTACTAGACACGACAAATAAATTTAGAAGGAATTGATGAACTGTTGGCATCATCAAGTGAAAATTGTAAAAAACAATTGCTTAGATAATATCATTGAAACCGTATCAAGCACACATGAGAAACTGAAGCAAGACATTAGCATAGATACAATCTTCTTCAAAACACAAGCATGTGACAATGGAATCAGACACGACAAAGTTTGGATTTTAATAATCCTCTTGGCACAAAGTTTCAAGCGTCCAGAATAGAGGATGGATGCCTAGGAGTATCATAGTGCCCACCACAGAAACCAAGATCTTCAACAAAAACAATTAATTTCCTCCTATAATTGCCTACATATAAGGATAATTCCATAAATACAATTCATGCTAACCTTATAGTTAGAACAAATCATTAACAAAAGGAGAAGAGTCAACACTATTTTTATATTTGACTCTTCAGATTTCAGAGAAAGAGCATAACTACTATGGAAACAGAGTAGTACAAACGCTGGAGTTTCTCCTGGGTCCTTCAAATATGAATATCAATATGTGACAATGCAGAAAAGTGCACCCCTGGTGCGCCGCCTGAAAGGAAGCTGGGGCGGTGCTAGGTGGGGTGCGCCCCTTTCACTTTCTTGTCTATACTAAGTACTATTAATGGACCAGATTAAGCAAAGGAATGCTCACTTTCTTATCTGAACTATAAGTACATTTGTCTAAGACTAAGCAGGGGAATATGGAAGTAGTTGTAAAGTTGCTGAGTGAAACAATAAGACTTAAATGGACTGGGTAGTACCAGGTAGGGGAACGACACCTTCATTTCCTTTTTGGATCTGGATAGCACATACATGCAATTCTTGATAAACTTATTTTATTGATGCATCAAATGGGGAAGAAACTAAAATGCCATCATAGGCGTACATTCGGGTGAGTCATTGCAGACGGCAACGATCCTCCAGGACAAGTCATTGATGCAGGCGGCAGATATGTTGAGCTTGGTCCGGAGGACCATGATGGCAGCCCTGGTCCTCTCGATGGTGAACGGCTCCGCACCGTTAGCATCCTGGGTCCTCAGCTGCACACACTAGGTTCTTCTTGTACGACAACAGCCGGACATGCTCCTCTGCCTGCAAATGCATTCTAGTTCATAACTTGGCTTGAATTAAGTGCGCACATTACCCAACAGATAACCATTTGATAAGCAAATCCATTTGAAAAAATATAAACTGAGACGATAAAGCTCTAATATCAAGTCAATAATTATTAACTAAAATAAATACTATGGTTCCTTTAGGTGTATTTGACAACAAATAATAAGAAATATTAAGTAGAACTACTAATCCTAGAACTGTCATTGCCATATAGAAAGGATCGGATGTATTTCCAATAAGAATTCACTTTTATTTCATTTGTCAGGAAGTCGGACTGAAGAGGAGAATGCCTCTTATATTACATATTTCTTCACCAAAGCATTTTAACATGCAATGCAAGAAAGAGGTAGTTGATCTCCTTACACCAAAAGTTCAAAAAATAAATTTGCAAACAAAAAAGCTGAGATAAATTTCCAAATAACATGGTATAGCCTTTCCTTAATTAACGCAATAATATAAAAAAAGAGATATCCTCATGAACAAAAACAGAAGAAGGGAAAGCCTAAAATGTTTTCTCCAAACTAATGGCCCAAAGTACTGAACTAGCCTCTAAAATTCTTGTTGGACAACTGAACTGTCATATGTTTCAACCACAAAAAGAAAAATGAAAGTACATACTATATCTTGACTACAGTATGCTACCAAAAATGCCTAGGACCATACATAATTACCAATATTAAAATCTTGGAGTGGTCACTCTGATGATATTTGTTGCACAATACAAAACCAACTTTAATCTCATTGGGCGAGGAAACAAATTGATGGTATATATGAAATATCAAAACTACATGGCTGATTTATCAGGACATCAATATGTACAGAAGTTGTCATATATAAAAGATTCGGAATAAAAATAATAGCTATTCATCTCAAAACTTAATCGACAAACACAAAACAAGGTAATGCTAGCTAGTAGTCTAGTACCTTTGAAATGCAAAGAGGGGTATTCAAGATGGGATGGGATTCATCATCAAATGGATCTATAAATGCATCATGGATGACCAACCTTGTTTTTCTTGTTTAATGAAATGAAAGTTCGCATTCTGAAACTGCATAGGCACTTGTTAAGTTCAGTGCAAGACAAAAGTTACAATCCATTCAACAAAAGCCCTAATGTTTCTATTCCCAAACCTGGTTAAAAGGATAAATCATTTGTGGCAGGGAGGGTAGATGTCACTCTGATAAATCATACTAGGCTTGTGGCCCTCCTGAAAGATAGTAGAACATGATTTCTGTGAGGGCATATGTACACTTTTTAACACTTTAGCATAGCTCTACAAATGGGGTACAGAGAACAGAAATGTCATTTGATTCCATCCCAAATTAGGACCATGTTTGTAGATAGTAGGCCATATATGTTCTATAATACCCTGTCTGCTTTTACAAAGGGCCTCTCCTAAACAAGTGTGGCAATAAAACAAAATCATTAGGGAAGTCAAATATTTATTTTAAGAAATAGATTATCAATGAAAAACATGCATCACCAAATATTATACTCCCTCTGATCCGTATTAATTGATGGTGGTTTAGTACAAAGTTGCACTAACTTTGTACTAAACCAGCGTCAATTGATCGTAGGGAGTACTTAATTTTTAATAATTGCTCATCGCCCTTGGTTCAGGAAACGTATTTTAGCACACAAAAGAGAAATAACTATTAGAAATATGATACTTTGTAGATATGTCTACCCTTCTCTCAGCAGCTCTGTACCTATTAAGTATTTATCTGTAAGAAAATGACACAAATGAAAAAATTGGAGTAATCAGATGAACTTGTAAGTACCGCATCTGAAGTCCATAACATGTAACATCCATTCTCATGGATCTAGTACTATCGGTGCAACAAACCCCCAGGTGTGTTGCCCGGATTGTACACAGGCTCAAGAGCAAGGTTACGACATTCAAGACAAGGCCAAGCAGAATAGATGGCTCTTTGAGAAATCAAAGGGCGGATCAAGAAGACCAAGACCAACCAAACAAGCAAGATATCACTAAGGAAAAACCTCCCTTGTCAGGCAGGCGAGCCTGGCGGGGTCGAGGTTACCCCAGGACAAGCCTCAAGACTCCCCCGGCAGGCTCGCCAGGGACGCCAAGGGCGAATTACCCCGCCAAAGCTCCACCGCTCCACCTCATAGCAACGCAAGTCACCCATCGGTGCGGTGTCGAGCCCCCAAGTGACTAAGTGGCTATTATTTCGTACGTGGCAGACCATTTCTGAGGAAGATCATCCCTAAATGACACCCGTCCAGGTGATGTGTCACGCGGACAAGTGAAAAGGTGGCTGAACGGCACGGCAAGGCTTGCCGGGCTACGCCACGATGTGACACTAAGCGTTGCATTTAATGCGCCCTGACCTGTCCGCAGAGTTAGGTATGATAGCACTATGGCTATCTAATCGTTGGATAAATGATTGTTTTGCCATTATGGTAACCGCTTGACCTATAAAAGGAGGGCCGTGGCTACCTTAGAAAAGATTCGGACCCTTGTACGCTCGTATGCGCGTAGCTGCTCCTGCCCCGAGGAGACCTTGCCGGGCTAGAGCGTTGTGTCTCCACCATGGTCCTTCCACCAATCCTCCAAAGCAGGAGTAGGATTTTACACCTCGCGGTGACCCGAACTTGGGTAAAACTGCCCGTGTCATCGTCGTCGTGCTGCTCTGTGCTTTCCGCTCTTTGTGAAATGTGCTCTTCCCACTTGCCGAACCACAAGGGGCCGATGGCCCCATAGGTGGCCGTGTGATACCATGACAGCTTTGGCGCGCCAGGTAGGGGGAAGCATTTGCGTGAACCCGAGAGTATAAGTAGCGCGTCATCTTCGTCACCATCGATTTCGTCGGCAGCCTCGTTGTTCGTGGCCCCCGACGCACCAGCTCGAGGAGGAAGCGACATTGCTCCTTCGTCACCTTGCTAGTTTCCATCATATATCCCCGCTGCGGCCATGAGCTGTGGCGGAAACGAGGGACGGCGATGGCATGGTGACCCTGAACGGCTCGAGCAGCGGGGCCACTATGCGTGCCCCGTTCAGGGAAAAGAGCGAGGTGGTAAGGTACATGGTTTCTCCCCCCACCACTTTCACTTGTCAACCATCGAGCCACCTTGGGTTTTAGTGTCATTAATGTCGATGAGCCCGCGCGAAACTCGGTTCAGCATTCGCCCTGCTAAGGGAGAATCCTGAGTATAGTGCCGGTGCAAATCCGTTGATTGATGCCCTAGCAAGCACGCTCTGGCAGGGCCGTCCGCGTCAGCGTGACCTTTGTGCCAACCGCCGTAAGATTGTAAAAAGTGTAAGTGGAAGGAGGGCGAAACCAGCCCAACCTTGCGCCAAGTTCTACCACCCGCAAGAGATTTGCAGCCCCCTCCGGCTCTTGCTGAGGGACCGATAGTGGCATGCGAAGGGTTATCCGCCCAAGATATGCGAACGCGGTAAGCGACCGCAACCAAGAAGGACGCAGTCATATGTGTGGATAAGATGTACCGGGAAGCAGTCGCTGCAGAGGCCGCGGAAGCTACTGCTCCCGCCAAGGAAAGTAAGAAAGGGAAGAAAGCTAGCAAGGACGCCAGCAAAGAATCCGGGAAGCGCGCCTCTTCGGATTGCGCTGCACCTCTTGAGGATTTGCCGGAGAGTTCCAATAGCAAGAGATCAAAGGTTGCTGCGCCTGCTGTGAAGAAGATCCCGGCAGGGTTGGTTGGCACTGATGGTACATTTACTATCAGCTCCACCCTTGATGACAAATAGGAAAGCACGCTCGTTGCCTTCCTGCGGGCGAATGTCGATGTGTTTGCTTGGCAACCATCTGACATCCCCAGTGTTCCCAGGGAGGTAATCGAGCACCACCTTGCTGTCTGCCCACATGCCCGACCCGTCAAACAGAAGGCCCGAAAGCATGCTTTGGAGTGGCAGTAGTTTATTGCCGAGGAGATCAAGAAACTCGAAGCTGCTGGTTTGGTCAGAGGGGTATTGCATCCAACTTGGTTGGGAAATCCAGTGGTGGTGCGCAAGGCGAATGGGAAATGGAGGCTTTGCATAGATTTCACAGATCTGAATAAAGCATGCCCGAAGGACCCATTCCCCTTGCCGCGCATCGACCAGATTATGGATTCCACCTCTGGATGTGACCTACTTTCCTTCTTGGATGCCTACTCTGGGTACCACCAGATTTTCATGTCCGAGGAACACGAAGAGAAGATCGAGTTTATAAACCCATGCTGCACGTACTGCTTTGTACGTATGCCCTTTGGGTTAAAAAGCGCTGGATCCATTTCGTGAGAGCAGTACAGATTGGCTTTGAGTCCCAGTTGCTTAGGAATATTGAAGCCTACATGGATGATATAGTCATCAAAACCAAGGACAAATCAACTCTCATTCAAGACTTGGAAGAGACCTTTGCAAATCTACGCAAGATCAACTTGAAGCTGAACCCAGAGAAGTGTGTGTTTGGCATTCCTTCCCGCAAGCTACTTGGCTTCTTTGTGTCCCACCGGGGGATAGAGGCCAACCGCGACAAGATCAAGGCAATTGAACAGATTCAAGCACCCAAGACAGTTAAAGACGTGAGGCATTTGACTGGATGTGTTGCCGCGCTAAGCAGGTTCATTTCCAAGTCCGCCGAACGCACCCTACCGTTCTTCAAAATCTTGAAGAAGGCCGGGTGTCGGCGTTCTGGGAACCAGGGTACCAAGACTTGCCTGCCTGCGGCCCATGGTGTGGCTCCATCAACGGCCTGGTACGGCCCAGCTTCAGTAACAACAACTCAAGACCCTCGCGAGGGGCCAAGCCTCGCGAGGCGGATGACACCAAGACCCCCACGAGGAGCGGCCTCCTCAGGCTGGCTCCTGAGGAGCGGAGAGTTCTATGCAAGCCTCACCTCATGAGGTCCGGATGACGTGAGCCATGACGACCAAGGCCAGGCGGGCACCAGCGGGCGCAGTGTACCAGTTTCCTCTTTGGTGCTAAAGAGGCAAGCGCAGGCGCGGAGTCCCGAGGAATCAGCCAAAGGTTTCCATTCCCGTGCAACAAGACCAAGACCGCCAGGACGGCAGGACGGAGGTCATCACCGAGCCCACCACGGCGTCACAACTAGAGGCTTTCGCAGGCGAAGACTACTTTTGTCAGGATAGCATGTACTAGTTGTCTCCCTTCGAATTTGGCCGTTGTGGGATCCCTTCCCACCTTTCATTTGGGAAGAGGACCAAGGCCACTATAAATAGGACTTAGCCACCACCGTAGAGGGGGATCGGATCGGACCCCTGGACGGATCATTCAGATCACCCTCACCCCACCAGCTCGCTCGAGCTCAAGAACACCTCTCCTCCTGAGGCTGTTCGCCAATGTACTAGCTCATCCTCAGCCCCACGAGGCCAATCCACCACAAAGCAGGAGTAGGGTTTTACACCGCAAGGTGGCCCGAACCTGGGTAAACTGTTGTGTCTCTTTTCCTTACAGTTCGTCGAGCTAGGCTGTGAGATTAGCGAGTAGGCAGACTGGGGAGGACGAGTTCTTCGCACGCACCCCAGAGTTCGAACCTCTCAAGGGTTTGTGGAACCCGAAATCCGATATTTGGCGTGCCAGGTAGGGGTGCATCGGAGACTCTCTTCTGCCAGCAGATTCCCCACCACCCAGCCGTTCTCATGGCTGACGCCCCGAGGGCTCATGTTGAGCACTGGGTTGTTCGGCCTGCCCGAGCAGTGCCGTCAGCCCAAGAGGATCTCCACTCCGCGCTCCTTGCAGCCCGCTCGCTGCCCGGTGCTATCGGTCGCGGGTGGCGGGGGCCGCCATCGCCTTCCCTCGCGCCACGCTGCAACCACGCCACCACGCGATCTTCGAGCTATGCCACGCCACCACACTCTCGCCGGGAGCAGGCGAACTTGCGAGCCACGCTCATCGTGGCACGGGAGCAGCTACGGTGCCGGTTGGCGGAAGGCGGCCGCGATGCCCTGCTGGAGCGGGTCGCTGAGCTGCTTGACGCTGCCTGTAGGGGCGCGGCACCTTTCTGCACGCTGCCTACGTCGCAGGCTTTGACAGGGGCACGCGAGGGCCCCCGCCACGCCCGCGCGCCCCTCCCTGAGCACCTGAGGGACCTAGCGGCGCCAACCTGGCTCGCAGCGCTGATCGTCCTTTCCCGACCACGCTACCCTTGGGTGAGGCGAGCTCGGGCGGTCCCTCCTGGGGCCGTGCTGGGGCGCCACCCCATGGCCATCAGAGCCTGGCACCAAGCCTGGTGGCCAGCAACGCGGGGCACCCAGACGATGACCCTGGCGCGGCAGTCCCAGACGCCTACGTACCCCCATGATGGATCTACGGTGCGCGTCAAGAGAATGCCCCGGCAGGTTCTCCTCATCAGGCTGGGCGTCCGGGGCACATGAAGCCGAGGCTCTCCGCGAGCCGCCTCGGAACTTCACCGACACCTTCAACGACAACAGCCACTGGGTACAGCCGATATCTCAGGAGCACGATTACGCTAACCATGGACCGCAGGTGAACCAAGCCACAGCAGCGGCTAGGGACCCCAGGGCGATGGCCCTGTTGTCGGCAGGCGAAGTACGCTGGGGGCTGCGTGGGGGAGCCCGGGGCCAGGGCCTCCCCCGCACAACATGGAGCAAGGCGCTGCATGGAGGTAGGTCCTCTGCCGGGGAAGGCACCAGCGAGCCCTTCCCCCCAGCGGAGGACCTGCGGTCGCCGAGGGCACCGCTAGCGTCCCCCTTGCCCCTTGGTCTCGTCCTGGTTTTCGGACGCCCCAACGGTGGTCGGGGGAGGTGCAGGGCGGGGCCCTCGTCTGGTGACGTGAAGCAAGGCCCCGCACCTGTGAAGGTCTCCGCTCGTGACACTCTCACATAATAATGAGTGGGGCTGTACACACCCCAGAGTCTCCTGAGTGCCGCCCTCGGGCCTCACGGGGGCTCCCACCCACGCCCAGTGGAAGCACTTAGCTCCACGCTAGTGAGAAGACAAGAAGACTAGCTAGGTGCCGGACACGGCCATTTGATTCCGCCTTTCTTTCTGTAACTCATCTTGCCGCCTTTTGGAATGAGATTTGGAATTTCGTGTGTTTATTAAAAGAAAAACAGTGGGAATTTTTCTTGTCTCGTGGCGATTTCTTGCTTTCTGGCTTCGGGTTTTAAGAGTGAGGCTCGTGCCTGCTACCCCTCCCCGCGAGCGCCCTGCGAGCGGGGGCGGGGCATGGTATGCGCACGTCAAGGCACGCCTAGGCCGGCTCCAGAGATGCCAAGGCCCCCCCAGGGGGCTGAAGTGCAACCACTGTAGGATCGTCGCGCGCACACCTTGCCGTGATCCGACAAGCGGCTCCTCACGAGGCCCTCTTGGGCGGGCCAGCAGGCTCCCCGGGAGACTTAAAACCTCGCGAGCCCCGGCGGGCTCGCCTCAGGAGGAAGGCGCATCTGCGACCTCAGGACTCGCTCAAGACCTATGGAGCCAAGATAAGTTGCCACAACTACCCCGCTCGGGAGCCAGCGGGCTCGCGACGGCATATTCCAAATCCTATTTTTTAAAAGGCATATCATCATTTCATACATCATAAGGGGCCCCCCTTCAAAAAATGCTTTTACGCCTCACAGGGCTGTGCCTGAAGGTTTTTTGCATGCAGATTAAGGCAGAAAGGCAGGCCTAGCCAGAGGCGCTGCCTTCGGCGCCGTCCTCGCCACCTTCATCCGCGCCACCCGTGCTATCACTGGCGTCGTCTTCATCATCGTCGTCCGCATCACCTTCTTCGGCCGCGATCATAGCCGCGTCATCCTCAGGAGCAAACTCTGCGACCAGGTCGTCGACATGGTCATTCACCAATTCCGCCAGATTGCCCTGGATGACCTGGGGCACGGGGGCTATTGCGGCGTCGAAATCAAAATGGGGATTAAGGTTCTGGAGGTGGCTAAAGACGTGTGAGAACGCACACCCTAGGATGCCCCGGCTTCTCTCTGCAACGAGCTCGCGAGCCCTTGCCGCCCGGTCCTCCAGGCGGGTCACGATCAGGGTGAAGAAGCGGAGGTGGCTGGCTTCGTCGTCCTCGTGCGGGTGTGTGATGCTCTCCTCGCAGAACATGCCCAAAGCCTGGTTGGCCCTCACCCTGAGGTCCTGGAGCATTGAGGAGCACTCACGCTACATTGTCCGGCGGCGGTTTTCTTCATCCGCGGTCTTCTCCGCGAGGGATGTGACGGCCTCGACTTGTTGCTGGAGTGAGGACAGCTCGGCGCGAGTGGAGGCCAAGTCAGCTTGAGCAGAGGCCTGAGCTTCCTTAGCGGCCCTCTCGCGCTGCTCCACCTCGTCCAACTTTGTCCTGAGGGCAGCGGTCCTGCCCTCGACCTCGGCCTCCAGGAGCTCCAACTTCAGGCGGTACTCGCCAGCGAGAGCCGCGCGGGCCTTTTCCACCCTCTGGTCAACCTCCTCCTGGATCTGGGCCTACCGTGCTGTGACGGCGTCCTCAGCCGTGGCTACCTGGCGCTCCCTCACCTCCAATCGCTCAAGCTCCAGGCTGCGCTCCATGACCTCCAGCGCTACTGTCTCCTCGCGTTCCTGGACCTCTTTCTCATCGAAAGGGGCCTCACTTGGTGATGCTGCCAGGGCCGCCCTGCGTGCTTCGATCTGCTGCTCAAGGGCGGCGTTCGAAGCTTGGAGCTCCCGCTCCCGCTACTCGGCTACCTCACGACGGCGGTCGGTGGCTCTGGCCTCCTCCAGGGCACGGCCGCAAGCCTTGCGAGAAGTTGATGGCAACCTTCAACTGGTGCCACTTGTGCGCCAAGCGAAGGTCCTCCGTCTCGAGGCGGGCGTCGACGTCGGCAAGCTCTTCTCGAAGCCGGCTCAGCGCGCCCATCGCCTCCCGGAAAAGCTCATGACGGACGACGCCGCGCCCGCGCGCAAGCTCCAGCACGCGGCCAAGCCCATCCTTCACGCCGGGGGCTGTCAGAGGGGCTTGGAGCGGCTCGCCTGCCTCTGGCGGGGGGCTGGAGGCCGGTGTGTTCCCGGCCGCTCTCCCGGCCTCGGCGAAGGTGCTGGGTGGAGCGGTCTCGCTGCTCGAAGACGAAGCCGACGCCGAGATCGCCTAGCCGCCGGTGATGACCAATGGAGGAGCCCTCGTCACGCCTCTTGCGCCCCAGGCAAGACCGCGAAGGAAGGTTGCTGGAAGCACAGGCTCACGGCCCCTCAGCGGCGCATCAGCCTCTCGGACCGGCCCCGTACCTCGCGTGGGGGTCTGGTGCGGGGGGTTCGGAGTCGAGAGCGGGCCAAGAACTTCTGGAGGTCGCTTCCCAAGAGATTTCGTCGCCTTAGCCGAAGGGATCCTGAGGAGCCATTGTCAGGAAAGAACGCGATTCGCGGGGAAATCACGAAGATAAGGTACTTACTCGTCTATGGCTATGTACTTCCTCTGCTTCAGTGGCCGGTAGGCATCACCACTGCAGCTCGGAGGCCCTTTCCTCTTGCGGAGCGCTTCAAGGTTCAGGCGAAGCTGGCCGAGACTCGGGGCGCAACTCTCAACAGCCGAGGGCCCGGTGGGGCTTCTGGGGCGGTGGCCTCAGGGGCACCAGGCCGCACCTGCCCACCAGCCGCTACCTCAGGACTGCTCGCCCAAGCTGCGGGGGTAGCTTCCTCAGGAGCGTCGGGTCGCACTAGCTCTCCAGTGACCTCCTCAGGAGCGCTCGCCAGAACCTCGGGAGCACCTGGCGACACCCGCTCCCCAGCAGTCGCCCCAGCGGTACCCGGTGGCGCTCGCCCTCCTGCATCCACTTCCGGGATGCGCGCCGCAGGTTCGACGAGCAAGGGAGCCACCTAGATGGGATTCTCACGGGGCCCTTCAAGGCCCTTCGGGCGCAGCCGCCACTCGTCAAAGGGGGGCATCTGCCTCAAGAAGTCCTCCTTGTTCAAGCATTGGTACAAGAGGCAGCCCTCCTCAGGAAGCGCGGCCGGTGCCGGGTCGCCCGTCAGGAGCTCAAGCATCGTGCGCAGCGTCTTGGAAGGAAGCGAAGGCACTTGGAGCCTCATGCGGTCCTTGCTGCCGGTGAAGGCCCACATTGGGTGAGAATGGCGCTGGAGCGGGGCAATGCGCCACCGAACGAACTCCCTCACCACCATCGGTGCCGTCACCCTGACCTTCTTCAACCTGGTCAGCCTGGACCAAACATGGGCGAGCCGACAGTCGATGAGCCTCACGTGCCCCCAGCCGGAGCTGAGCTCCACCAGCGCTCGCGGGAGCAGAAGCAAGGAGTTGAGCACGCCGACATCCACGAACACCCACTGCTTCCGAAATCCCCTCATGTCCGGGCGGAGTGTGAAGTCGATGCCCGACCCAGTAGTCGCCTCCACGACCTGGAAGGCCATGCACCCCGAGCACTGGCGGTCATCGACCATCTGGAGCGAGAAGAAATGGCGGAACAATGCGACAGATGGGGCAATGCCCACCATGGCTTCGCATGGGAAGGTGAAGACATCAAGGAGGATGATGGACCGAGGGTCCAGATGCAACGCTTGGATCTGGTAATGCGAGAGTATGGCATTGAAGAAATTGGAGAAGGGGGGACCAAGCCGACCGAGAGAGCGTGAAGATGGATGGGGATCTCGGTGGCCTCCATGTCAATCAAAGCTCGAGAAGCAGGCCAGACCGTCGTCGCCTTCCACTCATTGAAATCGGTGGCAAGGGCTGGCCGGACCTTATCCAACCCCACCTGATTGACCAATATCGACCGATCGAGAGCAGGCTCCAGGCCCGGTCGGGATTCAGCAGGAGCGCATGCCTTGCTCTTCTTCTTCGACCTCGGGGCCATGGCGTCAAGGGAGGATTGGCGCGGCGCTGGATCCAGGAAAAGAGCCACGAGTTCAAAGAAAGGTGGGGGAGTCAAGGGTGAGCACGGCGGGCATCAATGGCAAAACTGCGCGTGCAACAGGCAGCCGTCAAGTCTGGCAGTTATCGAGGCCATGCGGGGAAGTGGAGGCGCCCACGTCCCATGAAGCGCCACGCGTCGACCGGGCCCACAGGCGGTGGGGGCCCGCGGCGGTCCGCACTTGCCCCTTGGCTTCGCCTCGAAGCCAAGTGCGAGTGCGCCTTGGGCCCGGGGGCTACTATCGGTGTTCTGTGAACCAGGGTACCCAGACTTGCCTGCCTGCGGCCCACGACGAGGCTCCATCGACGGCCTCGTATGGCCCAGCTTCAGCAACAACAACTCAAGACCCTCGCGAGGGGCCAAGCCTCGTGAGGCGGACGACACCAAGAGCCCCACGAGGAGCGGCCTCCTTAGGCTGGCTCCTGAGGAGCAGAGAGTTCTATGCAAGCCTCACCTCATTAGGTCCGGATGACGTGAGCCATGACGACCAAGGCCAGGCGGGTGCCAGCGGGCGCAGTGTACTAGTTTCTTCTTTGATGCTAAAGAGGCAAGCGCAGGCGCGGAGTCCCGAGGAATCGGCCAAAGGTTTCCATTCCCGTGCAACAAGACCAAGACCGCCAGGACGGTAGGACGGAGGTCATCGCCGAGCCCACCACGGCGTCACAGCCAGAGACTTTCGCAGGCAAAGACTACTTTTGTCAGGATAGAATGTACTAGTTGTCTCCCTTCGAATTTGGCCATTGTGGGATCCCTTCCCACCTTTCATTTGGGAAGAGGACCAAGGCCACTATAAATAGGACTTAGCCACGACCGTAGAGGGGGATCGGATCGGACCCCCGGACGGATCATTCAGATCACCCTCACCCCACCAGCTCGCTCGAGCTCAAGAACACCTCTCCTCCTGAGGCTGTTCACCACTGTACTAGTTCATCCTCAGCCCCACAAGGCAAATCCACCACAAAGCAGGAGTAGGGTTTTACACCGCAAGGTGGCCCGAACCTGGGTAAACTGTTGTGTCTCTTTTCCTTACAGTTCGTCGAGCTAGGCTGTGAGATTAGCGAGTAGGCAGACTGGGGAGGACGAGTTCTTCCCACGCACCCCAGAGTTCGAACCTTTCAAGGGTTTGCGAAACCCGAAATCCGACACTGGGCCCATGGAGTGGAACTCGGAGGCAGACGCTGCACTGTAGGATCTGAAGACCTATCTTTCCTCTGTCCCCACCTTAGTCGCTCCAAAACCATAAGAATCGTTGCTGCTATACTTAGCGGCAACCAATCAAGTGGTTAGTGCAGCACTGGTGGTGCAGCAGGAAGTAGATGAAGAAGCAGCTACAACTACCATCCCCTCTGGAGAAGGAACTAAACTCGCCCCGGCAAGGTTAGAGGCAGATCAAAACAAGGAGGAGCGGGGAAATGGAGAGAGCTCCAAGGTCGCGGCAAGGAAGAAAGTGGTGCAGCAGCCAGTGTACTTCGTTAGCTCCCTATTGCAAGGGGCTAGGTCGAGGTACTCTGGCATGCAAAAGTTGATTTTTGGCCTCAAGGAAACTGCGCCAGTACTTCGAAGCACACGAGATCACGGTTGTCACATGCTTCCCCTTGCAACGCATACTGAGGAACCTTGAGGCCACTGGCAGGATAGTGGAATGGGCTTTGGAGTTATCCAGCTTTGGTTTGAAGTTCGAGAGCACGTCAACCATTCAGAGCAGAGCACTGGCGGAGTTTATCGCGGAATGGATGCCTACCCCTGACAAAGACGTGTTGGAGACAGTTATCCCCGGCAAGGAAGCGCCCCAAGAATGGATCATGTACTTTGATGGTGCCTTCTACCTACAAGGTTTAGGAGCTGGCGTGCTTCTTGTTGCTCCCTCTGGGGAGCACCTCAAGTATGTGGTTCAAATGCATTTCTCCCGGGAGAAGGCTACCAACAATACATCAGAATATGAAGGACTCCTTGCCGGGCTCAGGATCGCAACAGAACTGGGAATCAAGAAGTTTATCATTCGTGGAGATTCACAACTTGTGGTGAGGCAAGTGAACAAGGATTATCAAAGCCCCTTGATGGAGGCATACATCGATGAAGTGAGGAAGTTGGAGGAGCGCTTTGATGGATTGCAAACATAGCACATACCGCGTGCGGAAAACAACATTGCTGATCATTTGTCAAAGTGCGCTGCGCAAAAACTCCCTGTGGAAGCAGGGACTTTTGTTCAACATCTGAATCAACCCTCCGTATCCCCGGCAACAATGGCCAGAAAGAGGAGGAAACTGGACTCCGACAGGCCTCTCGCGGCAGAGCCCTCTGGGGCCCCCGGCAGATAGCTTGGCGGGAACAACTCCCCTTCGATCGGTGAGCTACACCCTCCCGCCAAACTACCAATCTCTGCGGTCGAGGAGTGCACTCCCATGAATGAGGAGGTGCCGCTGGTCCTCGTTGCCGAGCCTCAGGCTCCAACTTGGGCGGGGCACATAGTCCATTTCCTCCAAATAGGAGAACTTCCTGAAGAGCAAGAAGAAGCTGAAAGTGTAGCCCGGAGGGCCAGTATGTATCAGTTTGTTGACGACACGCTATACAGAAGAAGGCCCAACGGAGTGAAATTGAAGTGCATTTGCCGGGAAGAAGGAAAGGAACTGTTGGCAGAGATACACAAGGGCATATGCGGCTCCCACATTGGATCAAGGGCCCTGGTTGGAAAAGCCTTCCTGCAAGGTTTTTACTGGCCCATGGCCCTCCAAGATGCAATTGAGCTAGTCACCAAATGTGAAGCCTGCCAGTTCCACTCCAAGAATATCCATCAGCCTGCTCAAGCTCTCCAAACGATCCCTTTGTCATGGCCCTTCTCGGTCTGGGGGCTCGACATCTTGGGCCCCTTCACCCATGCTACCAGGGGCTTTGAGTTCTTGTTCGTCGCTATCGACAAGTTCACAAAGTGGCCAGAGGTGGAGCCCGTGAGGAAGGTGACTGCACAGTCAGCTATCAAGTTCTAGAAAGGATTGGTGTGCCATTTCGGAGTACCCGCCAGGATCATCACTGACAATGGCACCCAATTCACAAGCCGCGCCTTCATGCAATACGTTCATGCCCTCGGAAGCAAAGTCTCATTTGCCTCTGTTGCCCATCCCAGAAGCAACGGACAAGCTGAGAGGGCGAACACTGAAGTGCTGTGAGGACTCAAGACAAGAACATTTGATTGGCTGCAGAAGTGCGGCAAGCGATGGATCGATGAGCTGCCTGTGGTTCTTTGGTCCCTCCGTACGACACCAAATCGAGCTACCGGGCAGACTCCCTTCTCCCTAGTCTATGGGGCAGAAGCAGTTATCCCCATGGAACTCATATACGGATCACCTTGAGTGCTTGCCTACGATGAAGTAGCGCAGGAATAGCACTGGCGTGACGACACTGTGCTACTTGAGGAGAACCGTCTCCGGGCTGCTACGCGTGCTGCACGCTACCAGCAAGCCCTGCGTCACTATCACAGCCGCAGGGTTCATGCCCGGAGCCTTGAGGAAGGTGACCTTGTCCTTAGGCGTGTTCAGTCCGCCAAGGGTGCAAACAAGTTGACGCCAAAGTGGGAAGGCCCTTACCGGGTAGTATGAGTCAACAGACCCGGCGCAGTCCGTCTGGAGACCGGAGATGGCATTCAGTTGCAAAACTCATGGAACATTGAGCATCTCCGTAAGTTCTACTTGTAAGGCGCGGCTGTCGGGCCCTGCCCGGCAGCCACCCTTTTGTACAAGCCTTGCCGATGTTGCATGTAACCCTTTGTACAAAGCCAGGCGCAGACCCTAAGCAACAGATGAATAAACAAAGCGCTGGGGGCCCCCCGACAAGATTGCATGCATGCATAAGCATATCATGAGCATAGCATGATCATGTAGATGAGGTCGCATGTAACATTGTTTTCATTTGCACTAAGTTGCAGGGTTCTTGCCATGGACTTGATCCCGAAGAGAAGAAATGAAGACAAGCCTACACAGCGATCCCTAGCAAGCCAAACAGATAAGTTTCTTCTTATCCATACCTGTTCTATAAGGTAAAAACTTGTGCATATGAAAACCTCGTTACCTTCAAAACATAGGTGCTCCCATCCTTTGTCCCGAACGTTGCTTCGGGCAAGGTGGTCGCAGTTGCTTTTGGTGAAGAGGGTTCGATGAGGGGCTGGTCCCTTTTTATAGTTTTATGCTCGGCAGGCCTTGCCCCACGGCAGCAAACTAAGGGTACCGGCAGGATAGTTTGCCGGGGGAAACTTGTTTACTTGAACGTATAGAGGCACCTCACCTCTACATGGACATGATACATGCACAAGTACCTGGCAAGGCTTGTCTTTTTCATTAATATGCTGATAAAAAAGTACAGATCATACAGAGCACAAACATGGATAAGGAAGTTTACATAATTTAGACTAAAGTTTGGCAAGTGCCTACATGTTTTAGACTGAAAAAAGATAAGTGCCCTATAATCCCTTTCTTGTCCCTCTCCTCCTGGGCACTATGGTGGGAGGTGAAGAAGGCAGAAGGAGTGCCTGGGCAGAAGCCCAGCCTGACCCCGTCAGGCCTCGTGGCGAGGAGCCTGACAAGATCAAGACGGCGCGGGCGAAGGTGATGGTGAAGAGAGCGGCGGAAGGGTCCCCCTGGCCACCACCACCAGGGCCAGCAGGATGCGGCAGGGCGAACGAAGCTGCAGCCCGAGAGGAAGCCTACCGGGGTCTAGCTGGAAGGCTGCTAGAGGAGCCGAGGGCACCACCCCTACCTCTGCATCCAACTCCCCGGCAAATCGCCTTAGCGGGAAGGAGATGCAGGTGCAGATGATGGTGCCACCGCCTGACGATGATGGTGCGGCTGGTGTTTAGCCGAAGTCGAAGCCGTCGTCCTCCCCATCGGCGCTGTTGTCATCGCCGTCCCTGTCCTCCTCGTCGCTATCACTCGAGGAGGAACTTTTGTCGTTGGTCGAGCTCTCCACGCAGCACCCTAAGCGAGCACCCGAAGACCTTGACGGAGAGCAGATCGGCCTCCATTAGTTTGAAATGGAGGACGTGCCCCTCCGACAAGCTGTGGGCGCGAGCAAAGGTTTTCCAGCCGTGTCAGAAGAGCATAACATGAGGAGCGGGGAAGTCCACATCCACCTGCATGCTGCTATTGCAGCAACCCCTCATGTGCAGCTTCAACGAGCGCGGCTGTTCAAGCTCCATCACCCTCGCAAACGGAGTAGGGAGGCGGAGGCAGCCGCGCGGGAGCTTGTATAGCCTGATGATGAATTCCAGCGGTTGGTCTCTGACGTGGCCCTCCATTGGGGGTTGAGCAGCCGGCGGAGGGGTGGCCCGAGCGCCCCCTCGCCCTCCTTGACCCTGAGCACAATGACGGCCGCGACCTCACCCCCTCCTACCTCCTCTCGTAGCGGGCTCCGCCCCTACATCTTCGGCAGGAGGAGGGAGGCGCTGTCAAGCAGAAGCCCTCGTCGCCACTACTGGGGTGCCACTGCGTCCTCTTCCCCTCACCATGATGAAGAAATGACACCAGAAGAAAGAAGAAGGGAATGGATATGAGCCTACACCCCCGCCCGCGTCCCCTTTTATAAGGAAAACGAGGCTGGGGGCTGGCTCCCTACTCAGGGGGAACGACTGCCCTGCTTTGCCAATTCGGCTCCCTCCCGCGCCACCAACGGCTCATGGAATCGAGGCCAACCCCGTGCGCCAATCCATGGCGTCTGGATTTCTGCCATGGCACGTGTTTCCGTGCTCTTCGCGTCCACCACCAACCCAGCACAATGCATGCTGCACATGTGGCGGAAACGGCAGAAGCGGGGAAGATAGCAGAATGGCAGTTACCGCCCCATGAACGTGGGGACGTGGGTAGCCCATGGATCGTGGCTTACTAACCTCCCCCCTACATCATGCGATGCGCGGGAAAACCGGACACTGACTCAGACATAGGTTAATGAAGAAGCAAAGAAGATCTCAAAGGACGAGCTACCGCAACCCGCTCACCTGTGTACTAGACAGGGCCAACCCCGACGACGCTTGGCAGCGCATTCAGGCCAGGCCCGGGGGCTCCTGTCGGTGCAACAAACCCCCAGGTGTGTTGCCCGGACTGTACACAGGCTCAAGAGCAAGGTTACGACATTCAAGACAAGGCCAAGCAGAAGAGATGGCTCTTTGAGAAATCAAAGGGCTGATCAAGAAGACCAAGACCAACCAAACAAGCAAGATATCACTAAGGAAAAACCTCCCTTTCCTAGTAGGCGCGCCTGGCGGGGTCGAGGTTACCCCAAGACAAGCCTCAAGACTCCCCCGGCAGGCTCGCCGGGGACGCGAAGGGCGGATTACCCCGCCAAAGCTCCACCGCTCCACCTCACAGCAACGCAAGTCACCCATCGGTGCGATGCCGAGCCCCCAAGTGACTAAGTGGCTGTTATTTGGTACGTGGCAGGCCATTTCCGAGGAAGATCATCCCTAAATGACACCCATCCTGGCGACGTGTCGCGTGGACAGGCGAAAAGGTGGCTGAAGGGCACGACAAGGCTTGCCAGGCTACGCCATGATGTGACACTAAGTGGTGCATTTAATGCGCCCTGACCTGTCCACAGAGTTAGGTATGATAGCACTGTGGCTATCTAATCATTGGATAAATGACTATTTTGCCATTGTGGTAACCCCTTGACCTATAAAAGGAGGGCCGTGGCTACCTTAGAAAGGATTCGGACCCTTGTACGCTCGTACGCGCATAGCTGCTCCCGCCCCGAGGCAACCTTGCCGGGCTAGAGCACTGCGTCTCCACCACGGTCCTTCCATCAATCCACCAAAGCAGGAGTAGGGTTTTACGCCTCGCGGCGGCCCGAACCTGGGTAAAACTGCCCATGTCATCGTCGCCGTGCTGCTCTATGCTTTCTGCTCTTTGTGCAATGCGCTCTTCCCCTTGCAAAACCACAAGGGGCCAATGGCCCCATAGGTGGCCGTGTGATACCACGACAAGTACTGACCATATATGTTGCTATAATACCAGGCAATAACAAGGTCATGGTAAAACCCATTACTAAAAATGATAATCCACTCCACTAATCCCCTTCTGTGTCTCTGCCTTCAGCATAATTGCTAGCTCTGAATCTGTAAACCATGACAGAGAAGTGTGAAGCACAGTCATAATAGAATTAGCTTACCCTTCATACTGTTGTAGAGAAAAGTAATTATTCCAAAGGCAAGTGAACCATCAGCATGTGCTTCTGCAAAAATTATCATTGAAGCAATCATATCAGAAATTCATGAAACTGATATGTAGTGTGGAGAGCAAGAATAAGGTAAAAAGGCTTATCCGTGTTGAACAAACCCTCCTGTATGAGAAATATAGGACTATTATTATATTAAATAACAGTAGAGACTACAATGAGAGAACAATCCAAGCAGTATAATAAGAACTATTGCATCTTGAGGTAAAGATTAGGACAAGAGAAATGTCACACCCTGATTTTAATGCCACAACACTTAAGCTAATAAATCATGATAAAGTGTGGTTTGACAAAAACTTTTGAGTGTTTTGATCTTTGCTTTGATTGGATCTTGTCTGCTGTTTGCAAGTGCTAAAAAAAATCAAATAAATCCTCCAACTCTTATACTCCTTCTCTTTGATCCAAGACTTTGCCCAATGATCATGCCATGTGTATAGAACAGAATAGTATTTTCTTACAAAAATAATTTGGCCAAAAGGTATTTTCTAAATTAGGTTTTCCAAAACCCCATGAATTGAGACTTGAACTACAAGTACTTAATTAAGGGTGTGAAAAATCTTTCAATTTTTTTATTTGGCTCCTATTAGATATAGGACTTCCAAAAATCACAACAATATTATTTTCAAAGTTATTTCTCTATTTTATTTAAAGGCTTTTTCTTTAGGCCAGAAATGGTCTTTAATAGGTTAAAATTATTTTAATGTTTCAAAAATCTTTGAGAAAATTTTGGGAAGCTCAGTGGACATATATTTTCCATATATAAGAGTTTCAACACATGGTCATGTTCAAAATATTGGTCAAATCCATAAAAATACTTTCTGGATATTTCAAGCTTTTGAAATATTTACAAAGGAAATATTCTCCATTAATTCCAAGAAAATTCTAGCATGTCACAAGTGCCCTATTTGGTGATCTTGCCAAGTCTCATGTCTTGGAGAACAAGATAACATCACCAAAACCCCTCAAAACTATTTCTGTCCATTTTGGGGTTTGAGCAACTTTACATTGCCAAACATGTCCAAATGCTCTCAAACTTGGTGCGCATGCTCAAATGGTGTAATTATGCATCTAGACCAAATTTCACAAGTTGGAGAGTAGGATAATTTGATCAAAGTGCCCCAAAACCCTCTCTGTCCAGAATCAAATTTGAACAACTCTACATTGCCAACTATCTCTTCTTGATCTCAAATTTTGTGGACATGCTCAAATACTCAAATAATGACACTACACCAAGTGGTGCATCAAGGAGAGGAGATTTGCATGACTAAATGTTGGAAAAACCCCATTTTGGTTGATTTCTAGGGTTTGCCAAAGTTACATTGGAAACTTTCTTCAACTGAGCTCAAACTTAGTGACCAACCTCATTTCTATATGCCATTTGTTCCTGTTAAATCACAAGTCAAGTGCAATCCATTTACTTGCCCAAACTTGCATCAAACACCTTCTGCCATATTTTTGTGATCACTGTTTGGAGCCCCAAATGAATTCCCCTTTAGCTCAACTTTTTACCAGGGCTTCTCGTGACCCTCACCTATCTCCAATACCTCCCACTCCTCCACAACTCAATGATTGAGGGGTAAAAACCCCCATTTACCTCTATGGACAAGCTCAACCTCTCTCTCCCTCACCACCCTTCTCTCACCAGGGCCACTCCAGGGCATCCAATGCCCCTCCCCACTTATTTACTTCCCCCTAGAGCTGCTGGACACTAGAGGCCAAGCCCAGAGCGCTAAAAAATGGCCATGCCAGCCAAGACCGCGCTCTGGAGGGCGCTATAGTGCGCTTCCGCACTGTAGCCACCCCCTGCCCAACGCCTCCGACCACCTCGGCTCTCCCCCGCGCGCCAGCAGGACCACCTCGATGTCCGCAGCACGCCACGCCCCTGTCCCCCTCCTCTTTCCTCCTCCTGCTGCCTCCCTTCGCACACGCACCGGCCGCCCAAGAGCTCCAATGGACGAGCTCACATGCGCGATGCCTCTGGCCCTTCCCGCTGTCTCTCTTCCATCCCCTGGTCGTAAACCTCCTCCACGAACGCCCCAGACTCACCCCCGTGTGCTCCCATGGCCTCCAGCGATGCCTACGAGCTCGCCATTGCACGGATCCACGGTGAGCTGTCGCCCGCCTATTTAAAGGCCCCCCCGAGCCCTCCTCTCCTCACCACTCGCCATCTGCAGCACCAAATCGACCCCCAGCACCACCCACTCCTCTCCAGAAGAGCCCGAGCTCAAGATCGAGCCCGAGCTCCGCCGCCTCGGGTCGCCGTCGATCCCGTGGTACAGGCCTCCCCCGGCCCTCTTTCTTATTCCTCTGGATAGCCCGAAGTGCGCTGTCTCTTTCCCCCATCTTCCCGCCGTGTTTTGAAGTCGGAGTCGACGCCGGCAACCTCCTCCCGAAGCTCCTCCGCCGTAGGACCCTGTCGCCGGCGAACCACTGCCTTCCTCCGATCAGCTCCGGCACCACCCGAATGGTGAGCTCAGTGGTGCCATCTGCTAGCCTCGCCGTGCCCTGCATCGTCACCGGTGAGCTCGCCGACCTCTCTGGTCGCGAGGTTGGAGATGACAGGTGGGACCCACCTATCATCCTCACCTCTCTCTCCCCTTCTCTCTCTCCCGCTGGCAGCCGGGCCCCACCTGTCAAATTTAAACGCGCGCGCGCGACGGCTCGCCCGGGCCATTTCCCTTCTAGGCCTGCTGCGCTGCGGCTGTTCTGGGTCAGTAAGCACAGTAGCCCCCAGCCTTTTTCCTTTTCCTTTTTACAGTGTGTTTCCAAAAATTCCACAGCCCACATTATTTACCCAAATTAAATAATTCCAACTCCAAAAATCTTGTAATAATCCCACCTATTTAATGGTGTAACTTTCATGCAAATCCATCACACTTTTCTGTACTGTTCAAATTTAAATTCAAATTTGAGCAAATAAATCCATATTTGAAAATCCATTTCTCTATTTCTATAGCTCCAATTCCAAAACTAAGAACTTTTGCATTCTTAGTTTTCATCCAAATATTTAACAAAAATAAGTTGACATTTTTATGAGCACTTTTATTTTTCTGTTTGTGCTATTGCCTTATTGTGTGCCCGATACTTTGCGACGTTAGATTGCAAAGATGACGAAGGAGTTGGACCAGAAGGATTTGAAGACCTCGAAGACTTGTTTGAGCCAGGCAAGCAACCCTTTGACCATGTCTATGAAACCCTTTTATGCATTTCATATAGCACCTTATTATTGTTGCATCGGAATCATGATGAGATGGTATCTACTTTAGTGGGTTGCCTCCGTTAGTTCCTCCATGATACTTGCATTGTGCATGACCCTACCTTCCTATGAGGGTTATACGGGTGGGAGTAGATAGGATGCCAAAGCAGTTGCTACGCAAATGAGTTGGGTATATGCATGGTGATGGAGACAAGTATGTTTTCAAAGACTTTTCGAAAACCCCACCGGGTGCCACTAATGCCCGAGGGAGATGATGCGCTAGGTAACCACTTGATAAAGAAGTGGTGTACTGGAGCAAATTGTGTGAGTGTGATTTTTGAAAACGGATTGGTTTAAGTTGCGACCGTTATTCCAATCTTACATGTACAACCACAATACCCCTTATGGGACGGGGCTTTGTTGATTACTTTGGTTAATACTAGCAGGGAGCCTGCATTACTAGTGGCGGGAGAGTATGAGTTACTCTCTTGATACGGAGTTGTGCCAGGTAGGGCGACTATGGCTGTTTTTACAGACACCGGGCACACCGTTATGTCCCCTCTCGGATGGTACGATCTCGAGTGAGTCTCGTATGATGTACATCGTGAGGACAAGGGCCAACGAGTGGACTCTTTGTTAGTGTTGTCAAGGGAAAGATAATGTTCGTGTGCTTACCTCGGGTATGTAATATACCGCGAGTCGTGGCTTGACACGGAAGTTCCCCGAGTCTTGTGGGTAAAGTATGCAACCTTTGCAGAGTGTCAAACTATTCGAATAGCCGTGTCCACGGTCAAGGACAGTTGGGTAACCGCTCTTGGGCTACATCCAAATGTTTACAAAACATGGTGTGTGTGTATGGAAGAGTACTTGGGTCAAGTCAAAAGACTTGACATGTTGATTAAGCTGGAGTTGATCCAAACTCTGTCTATGTTGGTATCTGTAACCTGTCCTCATGGTTACTTAAATTCTTATTATGCATGCTTTACAAATTGTTGAACATGACATAGCACTCAAAACTAGCATTCTGCAAAAATTTACCTATATGATGCATTGTTGTACCTTATTCCAAAACATGGGTTGCTTGCGAGTACATTCAAAGTACTCGTTGGCTTGCCACTGGTTATTTTATTGGCCAGGCATGAAAGAACATGATATAATGAAGAGTACCTTGGTGACAAACATGCAATCTAGGACGCTTCCCAGTCAGAATGCCTGTAGGGTTAAGGCAGATGGCATGGGTTCATGCTATCGTTGAAGATTTCTGCAGCGAGTTTATGAAGACTTGACCATAATGGTCATAATTTGTGTAAGATGGTATGTATGGATGTAAGACTCCTGTTATTCAGCTTCTGTGTGTTTAGTGAGCATTGATCTCTGCGATCACTTTACACGTGCATTCGGTGATCACGACTTATGAGTCGGGGTCCCCACAGAGCTGGTATCAGAGCCATCCTAACTGTAGGAAGCCTTAGTTAGCATGGTTGTTAGTTAGTGTAAAACTAATTTCAAAACTATCACTAATTTTCAGAAACTATCTATACTTCCCTTCCCTTCTAAGTTTTTCGAAAACTAAGATATATTTTCCTTATTGATCTCTTCCCCTTCAATTTTTTTGTAAATGGTCGCTAGAACCCTTATGCCCCTGACCACGGGATTCCTTGTAATCCTCGTGGATAATCTAGAAGGAAGACACCTTACCAAACATTCACCCACATCTTCTAAACACAAGTTTGGTGACACCACGACAAGACAGAAGACACCTTCTCAAGGATTGAGGAAACCAAGACTCAGAAGATGGTGACACCCTTGACGTTGCCCCAGGATAATGCAACCTTGTCCTACGACAATCAGGGTGTAAGATATGCAAGATCATGATATACATCGCTAATAGAGCAACCATGTCCTTACCGTTGATGTATCGACAACCACTGGTGGATGAGAACCTCGCCATTTTGTCTGCCTCACTATAGTGAGCAAGAAAACGGTTCTCTTCATCCCTCGCTCTTGGTGTCGATGTTGTCATCGACGTAACCGACATGTTGGACCTCTACTGTGCCTTGTTAATGTCATTGCATAAATGATTGCCTACATGGTACCCTCGACGCCTTAGAAGGCAACAGGGATCGTCATGATTAAGAAGACAACAGAAGACCGAGTCAATGCTAGCTATGAGGAACCACCTTCACCCCGTCAGCTCATCAGGCGAGTGTTGAAGATTCTTCAGGCCCAACCCGGATCGTTTTATCGAACAACTAAAAGAGACATAGTGACACCTGAGGAAAACCCAGAAGACTGCACGAGACACGAAGCAAGCACGACTACTGAGTCCGAGAACCCCTAGGGTAGGATGAGTCGTGTACCCCCTATGCGCAGTCGAGTCCGTGTGATGGTTCGAATGGAACCATGTTCTATGTTGCTTGTTTTTATTTGTTTATGTTTTGATGTAAGTCGCCCTTTCGCCCTAGGCAATAAGTACGCGACTATATCACCTGCCTTATCTTGTTGTTTGTGTTTGGCCCTTTCGGCACTTGTTTGTTTACACTTGCACTAAAGAACCCCCTCTAGGCACCTCCTCTATGCTACTTTTCCCTCTCATCTCTCTCATCAACTAAAGACCAGCAAGACATGATGCACCAAGGATTCCACCTCGGCAACCAACTAGCACTGAAGACTTTTGCTACAACCTCCTCGACCAAGTGCAACACGTAGAGTTATGTTTACCCCTCAAGACTTGAAACCCATCCCTAGACCCATCAAGACTTCACTCAAATCCTTAACCATGAGCTTAACCTACAGAATTGCAAGAGAACCAGTTAAGCTTCAGTAACCTTTGCTCATCACTGAGTTCATTGTGGAACTAGTGAGCATAGTGAACGAGCACATTATCATCCTACGATAGCACCAGAACTGATGATGCCATAGGGAGAGACAATTTGAGGACAAATGACTTGATGAGGCTATACTAGTAACCTTGACGAAATATCTGAGACTCTTTGGTGGAATATGAGGCTTTCATGTTGGTAAATGACTTGGTGGGATCATGATAATAGGGTAGCATGACTTTCGTTACCCTGAGTAAATTGGATTTAGTAGGACAATTATGGTCGCAAGCTGAAATTCTTGGAGGTATAAGGATTTGACTTAGCCAGGGGATATTGATAGAAGATAGTTGACATTACGATAATGACTTGGGGGAACATGTAGGAATTCTCGTTGGACATGAGATTCAAATTAAACAGGTGATCCTAGTGGAGTATAGGCATTAAATAAGTCTACATGGTTCAGAGTAAATTGGATTTAGACTGATGATCTCGATCATGATACCATGTTTCTCGGTGGACGATAAACTAGGAGATTGGATTAATTGTCGGAGTTGATTTAGGGATCCATATAAGCTTGACATAGGAGTTTATCAGATCACAATAATGGAAATTGGTGGAATGACTATAGTAGAGCCCTTTCAAGTATTTGGGGATTATAGGACATTAGAAGGTCATGTGGAACTCCATAGACATTGGATTTGTAGAATTAATGAATTACATAGTGACTACTGGAAGTTAATGGGCTTTTGGAGCTGATACATAGGAAGGAAACATGATCTTGGATTGGAATACGACGTGTTTCCTTAGGATAGAGATGCACTATCATGGACCTTGGATGAATAGGTTGAGCACTTGGATTGTCATGTTTAATTCAAGCTTAGCAGCTTGTATGTTCTACCCATGGATTTTTGCATAGATATGAGTTTCGAGATAGTTGACATGTGTGGTTTTGTTAGACCTCCTCTCGGGAGCCATGAAGATATGAATAACATGAGTGATGATTGAAGTTGACCTATACGAAATGATGCTCTCGGTGGTATAAGATGATTTGTTTAGAGGACTAGATAGAACAATTGGCATCTCAGAAACTGTGCTCAAGGATAAGATGATAAACGTTCACCCGCACCCTAGAATCCTTGAAGATCCCTACCAAGCCACGACATGGTCAGGATCATGACCTTGGGCCTTGACTCTAGATCGAGAAGGCCTTGGCCAACACTCAACCGTGACCACCACCAATTCCCCATCTTACTTTATGTACCTCATGAACAATGTCTTCATAGAGTACTTGGACAAGTTGGGTGTCATCATTACTTGGTGACCTACTCGTCTACCCGAAGACGGAAGAAGAGTCATTTAGCTGGTTAGGGAGCATTTGAAGACCGCCATTTCAAGGAGGAAGAACTATGCCAACCACCGTCGTCAAGAAGTGAACTTCCGCGTCGAAGACCATGTATAACTACGGGTCACTCCTCTCAAAGGAACCAAGCATTTCCAAGGGAAGCTCACACCAAGATTATCGACCCCCTTCGAGATCACTACAAGACAAAGAGTAGATGGCCACCAGCTAGAGTTGCCACCTGAGTTACCCGATGTGCACAACGTTTTCCATGCATCACAACCCTGGACGTGTTTCCAACTTCCTGATAAGCCCGATCTCTACAAGGACATCGGTCACCGAACCATGTTGCGCTGGCCTAGGTCGGCCTCCACGCGCCGGGCACCATGGTGAGCGCGGCTCTGGCATGCCAGTTCGCGTGCTTTGTATCCCGCCGGCGTCTGTCAAGGTCATTCTCGAGCCCTCGCGTTGCCAGGCAGTGTCCTGGAGTGCCGACATCACCGATGCCGTCCACCTAACCCTCTCCCGTAGCTTCCCCTCACCGGAAACCTCCCCGATGGCCGCCACGCACTTGGGCACTATGTCGCCCGTGGCGGCGCTGCAACCCTATGCTCGTTGTCTTCTCCGCTAGCCGCCACCGACCGCCATTACTACCTCTGCCCTCCTCCATCACCTCACCCCGCAAGCGGCCAGCCAGCACGGTGTCCTTGCGTCGACGACGTGGCCCGAGTCTCGCCGCTTCGGGAGAGCTCACCTGCGCTCGCCCCTACCTATATAAAGCCATGGCCGGCTTCTCAAAGCTCCTCAACCCACTCCACCATTCCCCAATTACCTCCCCGAGCAGCGAGCCACGGCCGAGAGGCCCTCTGGCCTCGAGCCTCGCCGGAGATCTGCAGCCACCAGAGCTCAGCCGACCCACCGCTCCACTCCTACCCGACCTCTTGTGACTCTACTACTGAGCTCAGCTCATCCTCCTGACCACGCTCGACCACTTGCCCGAGCAAATAGCTGCTGGAACCGATGTCTCCGACGACCCCCGAGCGCCACCGCCACCGGAGAAGAAGGGGGCGACGCCGTCCGGCCATCCCTAGCTGATCTGCGGGTACGTATGTGTTCGCCGTCGTGCGCTCGTTCTATCCCTGCGGTCACCTGACCTCGCCACCACCAACATCGCCGGCGACGACAGCCGGAGCCCCGCTTCCCTCTGTTTCCCTCTCCCCCTCCTGTTCAAACCAGTTGCGGGGCCCGCCCATCAGCGGCTCGGGCGGGCGCACGCGAAACGGTAAGTGGAGGCGCCCCTCCACTTTACGCCTTCGACGTGGCCCCTGTCAGGTTTCTGGTTTTTATTTTAAATTTCAGTTTTGACCAGTAACTTTGACCAATTATAACTTTTTATCTACAAGTCCAAATCACTTGATTCTTTTTGCATTTGGTTTGTCTTGAACCCCACTAATTTCTGGTAAAATTTGGTATATTTCTCACACTCACAGAATTTCTGGTGACTAAAACAGTGTTATGTGGCATTTCCAATTGTTGTTTGAAAATATTTTCAGAGCGAAACTTTGGTGATTTTGAAGACCAGGATTTCTTGGGCAACCCAACAGAGCAAGGCAAGCCATGACATCCATTTCATGAGCATTTCAATAGCATTACATATTTAAAGTAATTATTTTCATTTACTTGCTATATAACAATTCATGGTGAAATAATTTAAAATGCTTAGTGGATGCCAACTCAAGTTATTGTGATGAACCACAATGCCTGCTAAATGAACTTAGTCGGTTGATCTTGAGTCACCTGTTCGGGCTTATTCGTGCGACCACATTTGTCGGTATGGGACAGCCTTGACTTGGTCTGGCTCCGTGCTCTTTCACCGGTACCTCCATCTAGGGAGGGTTATGCGTGCGTGCTGCCCTAATCAGGTAGATGGCAATAACCCTGTGAGCCCAGTTGAGTATTGTGCCGGCATCCCCGTTTGGGACAGTTTAGTTTGGCCATGACGGTGGTAGGTGTCACAAGGTAACACAGGGGCCACCCAGGGCTTGACTCCGGGGGAGGATGATTGCCGGTGGTACGATGGGAGGGTCATGGGTCAGGCGGGTTTCGTTGGAGCAACGCTGGTCCACCCGAATGGGATCATGAGGTCAGGTGCTCCATGGTGTGGGTAAAGTGTACAACCTCTGCAGAGTGTCAAATCTATTCGAATAGCTGTGTCCACGATATTGGACAGCCCGTCCAGACCTCACTAGGTGGTCAACCGTAACAGTGGTAATAATGATGGAAGAACTCATCTTACGACCGGAAGTACTTGGTGACATATGAGTATTCCAAGGGTTGTGGGACAACCCGAAAGAGAGTAAGTTGATAACCGGAGACAGTAAGTGAATCACCTAAGAACTTAACATGTTACTTGCCATGCTATTGTTTGCTGCATTATTTGGTTGTCGTGAGCTTGCGAGTACATTAAAAGTACTCACCTGGCGTATCATGCCAGATGCAGGAGAAGCCGAGGACGGAGGTCCCGATGGCTCAGGCTACGCTAACTAGGCTGTGTCCACGGCAGTGTCCCCGTGGTTGGAGTTCCGCTATGTTCCGCTACGCCATAGAAGTATCCAGTAGTACCGAGGCGCTGTTATGTTTCAGAAATAATGTAGATACTGTCATAGCACCGAGTGTGCCTTCAGCCTCGCTTTCGATGTAAAATATGAGCTTGTACCCCAAGATTATCAAGAAAGTTCAGTTCTGTTCTGTTCCAAGTTGTTGAGTGTTTCCAGAAGACATGATCTCTGGGTTGGAAACACTGGTAAACCAGTTCTTTGAGCCGGGGTGCCACACCCCATCGGGTGCCACTAAAGCCCGAGGGAGATGATGAGCTAGGTAACCACTTGATAAAGAAGTGGTGTACCGGAGCAAGTTGTGTGAGTGTGATTTTCGAAAACGGATTGGTTTAAGTTGCGACCGTTATTCCAACCTTACATGTACAACCACAATACCCCTTATGGGACGGGGCTTTGTTGATTACCTTGGTCAATACTAGCAGGGAGCCCGCATTACTAGTGGCGGGAGAGTATGAGTTACTCTCTCGATACGGAGTCGTGCCAGGTAGGGTGACTATGTCTGTTTTTATAGACACCGGGCACACCGTTATGTCCCCTCTCGGATGGTACGATCTCGAGTGAGTCTCGTATGATGTACATCGTGAGGACAAGGGCCAACGAGTGGACTCTTTGTTAGTGTTGTCAAGGGAAAGATAATGTTCGGGTGCTTACCTCTGGTATGTAATATACCGCGAGTCATGGCTTGCCAAGGAAGTTCCCCGAGTCTTGTGGGTAAAGTGTGCAACCTCTGCAGAGTGTCAAACTATTCGAATAGCCGTGTCCATGGTCAAGGACAGTTGGGTAACCGCTCTTGGGCTACGTGCAAATGTTTACGAAACCTGGTGTGTGTGTATGGAAGAGTACTTGGGTCAAGTCAAAAGACTTGACATGTTGATTAAGCTGGAGTTGATCCAAACTCTGTTTATGTTGGTATCTGTAACCTGTCCTCATGGTTACTTAAATTCTTATTATGCATGCTTTACAAATTGTTGAACATGACATAGCACTCAAAACTAGCATTCTGCAAAAATTTACCTATATGATGCATTGTTGTACCTTATTCCAAAACATGGGTTGCTTGCGAGTACATTCAAAGTACTCATTGGCTTGCCACTGGTTATTTTATTGGCCAGGCATGAAAGAACAGGATATAATGAAGAGTACCTTGGTGACGAACATGCGAGCTAGGACGCTTCCCAGTCAGAATGCCTGTAGGGTTAAGGCAGATGGCATGGGTTCACGCTATAATTGAAGATTTGCGCTGCGAGTTTATGAAGACTTGACCATAATGGTCATAATTTGTGTAAGACGGTATGTATGGATGTAAGACTCCTGTTATTCAGCTTCTGTGTGTTCAGTGGGCATTGATCTCTGGGATCACTGTACACGTGCATTCGGTGATCACGACTTATGAGTCGGGGTCCCCACAAGATAAAAAGCAATGCTCACCATTGAGAAATCCTCGGAGATTGAAACAAGGGTGCGGAATCTTAAGCTTCACAATTATGTGCCTCCAATGGTTGAGGCCTTCATTGACCAATCTATAGCAGCACATGTAGAATGTTAATGGAAAAACATTCAGCCTTCAGTTCTCCATTTCAAAAAATTCTTCAATAACATGAATGGCCACATGAATCTTCTAGTAAAATGCTTAGTGGATACCAACTCAAGTTATTGTGATGAACCACTATGCCTGCTAAATGAACTTAGTCGGTTGATCTTGAGTCACCTGTCCGGGCTTATTCGTGCAACCACATTTGCCGGTATGGGACGGCCTTGACTTGGTCTGGCTCCGTGCTCTTTCACCGGTACCTCCATCTAGGGAGGGTTATGCGTGCGTGCTGCCCTGATCAGGTAGACGACGATAACCCCGTGAGCCCAATTGAGTATTATGCCGGCGTCCCCGTTTGGGACAGTTTAGTTTGGCCACGACGGTGGCAGGTGTCATGAGGTGACACAGGGGCCACCCAGGGCTTGACTCTGGGGGAGGATGATTGCCGGTGGTTTGATGGGAGGGCCATGGGTCAGGCGGGTTTCATTGGAGCAACGCTTGTCCACCCGAATGGGATCACTAGGTCAGGTGCTCCATGGTGTGGGTAAAGTGTACAACCTCTGTAGAGTGTCAAATCTATTCGAATAACCACGTCCACGGTATTGGACAGCCCGTCCAGACCTCACTAGGTGGTCAACTATAACAATGGTAATAATGATGGAAGAACTCATCTTACGACCGGAAGTACTTGGTGACATATGAGTATTCCGAGGGTTGTGGGACAAACCGAAAGAGAGTAAGTTGATAACCGGAGATAGTAAGTGAATCACCTAAGAACTTAACATGTTACTTGCCATGCTATTGTTTGCTGCATTATTTGGTTGTCGTGAGCTTGCGAGTACATTCAAAGTACTCACCTGGCGTATCATGCCAGATGCAGGAGAAGCCAAGGACGGAGGTCCCGATGGCTCAGGCTACTCTAACTAGGCTGTGTCCACGGCAGTGTCCCCGTGGTTGGAGTTCCGCTATGTTCCGCCATGCCATAGAAGTATCTAGTAGTACCGAAGCCCTGTTATGTTTCATAAATAATGTAGATACTGTCATAGCACCGAGTGTGCCTTCGGCCTCGCTTTCGATGTAAAATATGAGCTTGTACCCCAAGATTATCAATAAAGTTCAGTTCTGTTCTGTTCCAAGTTGTTGAGTGTTTCCAGAAGACATGATCTTTGGGTTGGAAACACTGGTAAACCGGTTCTTTGAGCCAGGGTGCCACAATGCTTGGTATCAGAGCCGTGCTGACTGTAGGACACCCTAGTTAGCCTGCGCTAGAAACCGCGATCAGTGTAGGGTTTGAGTGTGGATCTTGCTTGCTGCATTTGCTTGTTGGATGGCATGCGTCATGCATCATTGTTTTACTAACCGTTGGCATTGTGAGTGTAGATGGCACCAGTTCTGTACCACTACCATCATGAGCCAGCACCATTCACCTTTCCTGTACTGCTCCGTAGCGTCTGGCTTCGGCTGTATCCCAATGGCGAAGATCCAGTGTACCAGGTGTTTCAAGAGCAGCTTGCCGAGTCAGTGTATGAGTATCACGCGGAGGCCTTTTTGACCGCGAGCTCGGACATTGGTATCTATTCTCGCTCTTCCAAGGGCGGAACGGCTTCAACTCCGGAGCTGGCGATCCAGTTTGCCACGATGGAGGCTCTCACTGACTTGCGCTTCCACGAGGTCGAGATGCAGACTCATCCAGGTTTCTTTCACTACCCCACCCTGTCGCCTGCGACATGGCGAGTCATTTTCGCACCTGTTGATCCGGAGGGTGATCGTGCCACTGGTGTTCTATCTCGTTATCGGAATGCCAGCTACCATATGATCATTTCCTTAGCTGAGGAGCTGTCTCGTGTCCAAGGGGCACTTGCAGCTGTGACTACTACATCATCTCTGCCTCATCCTACATTTCCACCTGTGCATCCACCGCCCGTTCCACCTCCACGTACGTTTGACACTCCCTCTAGCTCCACCATCCTACCAGGCCTTTCGTCTGGTAGCCGACGTGAGACCCCGGCAGAGTGGGCCTCACTCCTAGCCACTCCAGCTGCTCCGATGCTGAGGCGTCATGCCCCTACTTCCCCGGAAGGGGAACTGTCTCAGCAGTGTCGTAGTGTTTCCTTTGTTCCGGAGGATGCGATCCGCATCAGCAGTTCTGATTCTGACACAGGATCAGATGATGAGGAGTCTTCCGTTTGGCAGTGCTCGTGCCACCCGCGCCACTAGAGTGGAGGCTTAGTGCATGCATCTTTGCATATGTTAACTGCCGTATGAGCAGTCTAGCCATGATATTCCCCCTACTAGCTTGCCATGTATGATGTTGGGTTATCTTTGTATAATTATGTTGTTTGCTTAATTCGCTTCTTTTTCGTGAATTCTCTTTTGGTGTCATATTACTGTGTTTCCCTTATGGATGTTGCTCATCGAATCGGTATTTTGCAATGGGAACAAATTTAGGATGAAGAGAGGTAGTAGCCAAGGCGGTGATGGAACCCCCGTTCGTCGATCCGCCAGACAAGCAGGACAACCACCAGAAGATTTACCAGCACCACCGCCTCAGGCACCGACCCTTGAATAGATCATGAGGATGTTTGAAGAGAAAAGAAATCAGAATCTCATGGAATTCCTGAAGAGTATGCAGACTATGGTGGGCTAGAATAACAACAATGGGACACACTCTAAGTTGTCTGACTTTCAACGCACTAAGCCACCCAGTTTTGGTCAAGCTGTGGACCCGATGGAGGCTGATGATTGGCTGAGAACCATGGAAAAGAAGTTGGATATAGCCCACTATGAAGAGGCAGACAAGGTTCCTTTTGTCACCCATTACCTAGAAGGGCCAGCAGCTATATGGTGGGACAACACAAAGATAACATGACCTTCCGGAGAAGATATTTCCTGGGAGAAGTTCAAAGAGGCATTCCGCAAGTATCATATCCCTACTGGCATAATGAAGGTGAAGCAAAAGGAATTTCTTGCTCTCACACAGGGAAATATGTCCGTGGGAGAGTATCTGAACAAGTTTAACAATCTGGCATGATACTCTGCCCATGATGTATCCACTGAAGAGAGGAAGATAGACCGATTCCTAGGAGGACTGAATCATTCCCTCCATTGTCAGCTTTGTATGCTAGACTTCCCGGACTTCCAGACTTTGGTGAACAAGGCTTTCATAGCAGAGAGAGAACACAAGTCTGGGTATGATGACCGCAAGCAGGAGTTTGAGCCCAAGAAAGACAACCGTGAGTAGTTTGTGCAGAAGCCACGTATTTGGCAGTCAGGTCCATCTGAATACAAGCCCGCATGGAACAATGGCAACAACAACAATAAGACGGTCAGCCAGGACAAGACCTTGGGCAAACAGCCTATGATGGAGGACTGTCGCTGCAATAACACTTGCTTTACTTGCGGCCAAAGCGGACACTACTCCAAGCAGTGCCCTGCCAGAAATGGGAAGCCACCATCCGACTTCAAGCCACAGGTTAACACTATTGGATGCCGCCCCAACCACAATTTCAGCCACGGACGCGTCCATCATATCTCTGCCGAAGAAGCCTGCGAAGCACTAGACGTAGTCCTCGGTATGTTTTCTGTTAATGACATACCTGCAGTAATTTTATTTGATTCTGGAGCTTCCCATTTGTTTATTTCGTGGAGTTTTGCCACCTTGCACAAATTTTCCCATTCGCTCTTGGATAAAATTATGGTGGTACTATCCCCTGGCTCCCTGCTCAGAACAAATCTAATATATAAGGGTCTGGAAATCTCGATACATGGAGTTAAATTTCCAGCTACACTCGTTGCCATTGAATCCCCTGGATTGGATATAATACTGGGGATGGACTGGTTGACACCACATCAGGTGTGCATCAACTACGCTACCAGGACAGTGACACTGGTTAACCCGGCAGGACAGACGGTTAAATTTCTTGCCAGCAAAATGATATCAAGGAAGGGAATGGCATACCAAGCTACCGGTACGGATATGAACTTGATTCCGGTAGTCTGCGAATTCTCGAATGTATTTCCTGAGGAACTACCAGGGATGCCTCCTGACCGGGAATTAGAATTTGCAATTGAGGTAATTCCTGGAACTGCTCTGATTTACAAGAAATACTATCGTATGCCGAGTCCGGAGCTGGTAGAATTAAAGAAGCAGTTGGATGAATTACAACAGAAAGGGTACATTCGTCCAAGTGTCTCGCCATGGGGATCACCCGTATTGTTTGTCAAGAAGAAGGATGGAAGTCTACGAATGTGTGTAGACTATCGCCAGCTGAATGAGGACACTATCAAGAATAAGTACCCGCTCCCTCGCATTGACGATTTATTTGACCAGCTGAACGGAGCACGGGTATTCTCCAAGATTGACCTCCGAACGGGATATCATCAGCTAAAAATTAGAAAGGAGGATATCCCCAAGACAACTTTCACCACCCAATATGGGTTGTATGAATTTACGGTCATGGCGTTTGGACTGACGAACGCCCCAGCCTATTTCATGAGCATGGTGAACAAGGTCTTCATGGATTTTCTGGACAAATTTGTGGTGGTGTTCATCGATGACATCCTGATATACTCCAAGGATGAAGAAGAGCACAAACAACACCTCCGTGCTATCTTGGAAAGATTAAGGACCCATCGTCTGTATGCCAAATTCAGCAAATGTGAATTCTGGCTCAAAGAGGTGGGATTTCTGGGACACGTTATGTCATAACAAGGAGTAGCCGTCGACCCTAGCAAAGTAACTGCGGTTTTGAACTGGAAGACACCAGCCTCAATTACTGAAGTCCGCAGTTTCCTGGGTCTGGCAGGCTACTACCATCGCTTCATAGAAGGCTTCTCTAAGATAGCCAAGCCACTGACAGAATTGCTGAAGAAAAATCAACGGTTTGTCTAGACAGCAGAATGCGAGAGCAGCTTCTTGGAGCTAAAGACAAGGCTAACCACAGCCCCTGTCTTAGTTCTTCCAGACATCCACAAAAGCTTTGACATTTATTGCGATGCTTCCAGGCATGGAATCGGCTGCATGCTAATGCAAGAAGGAATGGTTGTAGCATATGCATCCAGACAACTACGACCTCATGAAGAAAACTATCCCACGCATGATTTGGAACTAGCATCAGTGGTTCATGCCTTAAAGATCTGGAGGCATTATCTCATTGGGCACTGCTGTGAAATATACACGGACCATAAGAGTCTCAAGTATATTTTCACTCAGCCTGACCTGAATCTTAGACAGCGACGATGGCTGGAACTGGTCAAGGATTATGATCTTGGAGTAAATTATCATCCGGGAAAGGCCAATGTGGTTGCTGATGCTCTCAGTAGAAAACCAGGCACCGTGAACACACTGACCGCAAGTATCCACCCCAGGTTGCAAGAAGAGTCTGCCAAACTCAATATGGTGCTATGCGGCCCAGTTAACTCGGATACCTTAGAAATTACCCCAACTCTTATGGAAGAGATTAAAAAGGCTCAAGGACTAGATGAGGGGATACAAGAGATCAAGGAGTTGATGCAGCAAGGGAAGGCCAAGTCTTTTCGTGTGGATGACCAAGGCACCTTATGGTTTGAGAAGCGGATATGTGTGCTCGATCAGGACAACCTAAGACAGCAAATACTCAGGGAAGCTCATGAGTCCGCTTACTCCATTCACCCAGGAGGCCCAAAGATGTATCAAGACCTAAGAGAAACCTTTTGGTGGCTAGGAATGCGAAGGGATATAGCATACTATGTCGCCTGCTGCGATGTTTGCAACAAAGTCAAGGCAGAACACCAGAAACCCGCTGGGCTACTGCAACCTTTACCAGTTCCCCAGTGGAAATGGGATGACATATGTATGGACTTTATTGTTGGACTACCCAAGTCAACAAGAGGCCATGATGCTATCTGGGTCATCGTGGATATAATTACGAAAGTGGCTCACTTTATTTCGGTAAAGACCACTTTTAATGCAAACCAGCTTGCACAACTCTACATGTCCCGGATAGTCAGCCTTCATGGAGTACCCAAGTCTATCACCTCGGATAGAGGCTCCTTATTTACTTCAGCATTCTGGTTACGGCTGCACCAAGCCTTGGGAACTGTGCTGAAGCATAGCACAGCGTATCATCCGCAGACAGATGGACAGACCGAATGAGTAAATCAGATACTAGAGGATATGCTTCGGTCATGTGCCCTTACTCATGGACCCAAATGGGAAGATAGTCTACCCTATGCAGAATTTTCCTATAACAATAGCTATCAGTCAAGTCTTAAGATGTCACCATTTGAAGCACTGTATGGGTGGAAATGCCGCACCCCATTAAACTGGTCTCAGACAGGAGATATCCATATCTTTGGCACGGACTTGATGCTCGAGGCCGAGAGACAAGTTAAAGATATTCAGGAGCATCTTCGGGCAGCCAAGTCCCGTCAAAAGAGTTACTATGACCCAAAGCATCGAGAAGTGACCTTTGAGCCTAGAGAATATGCTTACCTTCGAGTAACCCCCATGAAGGGAGTGAAGACGTTTCATACTCGGGGAAAACTTGCACCAAGATACATCGGTCCTTTTCCAGTAATTGCGAGGAAAGGCAGGGTGGCATATCAGCTGGAGCTACCACCGGAGTTGTCTGACATTCACGATGTCTTTCACATATCACAGTTAAGAAAGTGCAATGTGTTCGCACATGAACACATCACCGTGTACCTCCAACGCCGACGGTGATCCACCGCAGCTCACATCGAAGGAGACCCGTCCGGAAGCGCGGTACGCAAGCAATCCGGCGGGCGCTTTTGAGCACCCAAAATCCCACGCGCCTGGGAGGGACCCCGTCTGGACACGCGACAGCAATGGGCTGCCCTAGGTCGGTTCGCCCGCACCTAGAGCCTCGAGGATCTTTGCCCTTCAACACGAAGAACGAACGAAGAACGACAGAAAGAACAAGGGAGGGGGTGTAAAACTAGGGTAAAAAGTAGATGGGTTTTGCGATTGTGTGTTGTTCAATTGGCCATCACCCTTTAGGTATATAAGAGGTGGCTGGACTTCCCGTGCAAGAAAAAGGCTTGGATTCATGTCCAAAACCCTAGTGAAATTCGGATTGGTTTTGTCCGAACTTTCCAAAAATGTTCGGTTTAAAACTAGCTGCACCTTGCAGGTCTTTTTTGAGGTGGTAAACAACCTCGGATGGAAACGAGCGCAAAAGCAATCTTGACCATTTCGACGAGACGAACAACTTTCACGTTGAACGTTTTTTGATCAGAGGTCCTCTTGAGGGTCAAATCGCTCACGCAAAACAGGCTATTATTCGCGCTACCCATCAGACAAGGTGTCTGGTGGGGCACGCCATATTTTGCCTCCTGACAGGGCTGCATTCCGATGGCTCTAACTTTTGCATACGAACTCGGATTGGGATGATTTTTATATAAAAATCAATCGTTTCGACGAGACGCACAACTTTCATGTTTAAACTTTTTCCATTTGAGGCCATATTAATTTGGTTTAAAGACCTTGTTTAATGTGGTGTCAACATGAGCATCTCCGAACTTGTCATAACTTTTGCATCCGAGCTCCGTTTTAGATCACCTTCATATCCATCTTGATCTTCTCGAAGAAATCCATCCCATGGTGACATGAACTCATAAGTTTAACATCATCTCATTATAGCCTCAAGTCACTCTTTATGATCATGCCATTTTCGAGCGCCAACACATGCCCCCCTGTTTTTCGGTAAAGCTAGCGTGCCGAAAAATATCTTGCAATATGTTGGTCTAAGGATGATGTCAACACTCCATCGGCCATTTATATGCGCTTAGGGCAATAATTTCTATATCGGCCATGTTTATGCTTAGGGCGATAATTTTATATCGGCCATTGATTATGCTTAGAGCGATAATTTTATATCGGCCGTTGATTTTAACTTCTTGTTCACATCATACCTTGTAACCGATTACCACCAATCGGCTTTAAAGAGATGGGAATGAGCCTATTCCTTGTAGCACTAAGGAAATCAAACTCCAAGAGGTCACACCCTGTTAAGTAAGTAACATCGGGATGATTCCAATCCACCGATGCATCGGCCAAAGCAACACAAGCCGAATTATCCGTGTGATTGACTTCTACCTCATCATCGACCCATTGTATTAAAAATTGATGCATGGTAGATGGCACACATTGGTTAGCATGAACCCAATCGCGGCCTAATATAACATTATAGTTACCTTGCACCTCGGCGATGAAGAATGTGGTGGCCAAAGTTTTACTTCCCACGGTGAGTTCCATGCACATCACACCTTTGACCTCTGTCTTTTCTTTACCCTCAAATCAATTAAGTATCATATTGGTCTTCATCAATGCATCATCATCTAACCCCAATTTCTTGAAGACCGATTAGGGCATAAGATTTACCACAACACCACCATCAATGAGCATCCTAGCAACTGGCGATCCGTTAATATGACCTTTGAGGTACAATGGCTTCAAGTGTTTCACCGAATCTTTTAGCTTCTCGAAGATAGCATTCTTAGGACCAAAATCCAGCTGGGTACCTCCCCTTCTTCACCTATAGCATGAAACTCGGCAGGTAAGTAATATACCATATTAATATCCATACCTTCCCGAACTGGCGTAGATTCATAATCCACCATCTCATCTTCATCTCCCAATGTGTATATTGGGCTTAAAGATTCCTCAATTGAAGGGGATGTTTCAGGTGGTGTGGACGATGTAATAGGGGTCGCATCATCCTCTTTTGGTGGCGAAGGTGTTGCTGCAGCTAATGTAGAAGCATTTGTGTTTTGTTTTTGTTTAGGCCTCCACACTTGTTTTGTGAGTGCCATGGGCCGAATTTCACTGAAAAATTCGTCCCTTTGCCTCTCCTCTTTGTGTTCTACCTTCTCGTGGTTCCTCATGCGTTGTAATCTCCTTTTCATGGTCTTAGTTAAATCGAGAGGACACCACTTAGGTTGAGTATATTTAGGATCCCTTGGTTTGGCCTTGCTTGTGCTCGCCTCATGATCATTAACCATGGAAACCTGCTGAACAATAACAATATCACCATTAGAAGTAGCTAGATTACAAACAACCAGCTTTTCGATCTCCTTTTGCTTGTCGCATTCTGAAATTTCCGCATTAGGTGACTTAACATGCCACACTTTTTTATTGGCCTTTGTTGGCCGATTAGCACCATAGCTCAAACGGCCTTGTGTGGGATAATAAAGGCTCTCGCGAGCAGGCCTTCTAGGTGCTACCCACCCCATATGAAAAGCATAAGGAGCCATTGGGGGCTGCCCCCATCCTCCACTGAAGTCTCTCATGTAATATGGCGCATACGGGGTTTGTGACATCCATGGTGTCGGTGTCCATGACCCATATGGCCTTGCATAGCGTCGAAGCTCTTGCTTCGGATGCAATCTTGAACACTTTGAATGTGATGGCTGATTAGAGCTAGAACCGGCCACTTGACTTGCATATTTGGATAGCAACATATCAAAAGTTGGCTTGATTCCCTTGCGCTTAGCTTCACTCTTTTCCCACTTGCCAACTTTTGAATTCTTGGGCTTGATAAATTTAACATGAGTATCTTCTTGTACTTGTGGTTGCCGAGTGCAGGATTTTTTATGGTGATCTTCAATACTTCCTTGCCATCGGGTTGCTTATCAAGCACAACCTCTCGTCCAAAGACTTTGTCGCCCTCCTTGCCTTTCCTGGGTTCACCAATAACAACATTATCTTTATTAGCAGATTCGGCTATGCTAGGCCGAATTAATATTTTCTTTCCCTCCAAATCCATGGTGTTTATCGGGAAGGGCTGTTTATCAACTTGCATCTCAGCAAAATTAAATCGTCCGTCATTAATGTCCAATTGTATCTGTCGTCGAAAAACATTGCAATCGTTAGTAGCATGAAAAAATGAATTATGCTACTTGCAATAAGCACACCGTTTCAGCTCATCAAATGGCGGTATGGTGTGTGATATTCTAATCATCTTATCTTGCAAGAGAGCATCAAATATTTTATCACACTTAGATATATCAAAAGTAAACTTCATCTCCTCATCACGATTCTTGCGAATCGGCTTAAGAGCATTGCATGTATAGGGTTTGGCCTTTGAGGACCAAACAAACTTAGTAGTATAGACATCAACCTCATCGTCCGAATTATCATCATTGTACTCAACCATATGCATTCTAGGATGATCGGTGGTAGACCTATGAACCTCTTTACTTTGACTCTCTTGAGCCAAAGCTTTTTGTAAGACTTGGTTAATATTAAAAAACTCATAACTTTCTAGCCTCTCTTTAATGTGAGTTTTTAAACCATTAAGAACAAGATCCGCCAAGTCTCTCTCAGTTATCACTAAGCTATAACATCGGTTCTTTATATCTCTAAATCTCTTGACATAATCGGTGACCGATTCATCATGTTTCTGTCTAACCGATGTAAGATGTGACAACTTAAGCTCATTATCGCTGCTATAAAAGTGATCATGAAACTTTTGCTCTAATTGCGACCATAAGAGAATTGAACCATGTGGTAAAGCAGCAAACCATGAAAATGCAGTACCAGTTAAAGATAATGGAAATAAACGCACTTTCAGTTCTTCTATGGAACCTGCTTCACCCAACTGCACTAGATACTAACTAACATGCTCCCATGTTGTTTTCGTGCCCTCTCCACTAAATTTGACAAAATCAGGAACCTTATAACCTTGAGGGTACAAAACTGCATCAAAGTGTTCAGGATAAGGCTTTTGGTACACACGACTCTTTACTTTCGGATTGTTTCCGAAAGTTTCTAGAAACATCTTATGCAAATCCTCCCTTAATTTAGCTAAAATTGGATCCGAGGTAGATGAACATGTCTGTGGAAATGACATAGGAGCAACCTAAGTACTAGCTAGGGGTGCAACTTGTGGGATGGTTGCCGAACCATAATTCGGCGGAAGACCAAACATGCTTGCGCCTAGGGGTGGTGTGACAAAGTGATTCGGCCTTGACGCCGAATTGGGCACACTCATAATAGGATTAGGATATGCAGGTGCAGCCACAAGATGATTTGTTTGACTAGGGTAAAAATTCAACGGCATACTATATTGTTGTTGCATAGGAGGTGCCGATGAAATAGGTAAAGTTGGACTTGGGTTTTCAGATACACAAACAGTACCCCTAGATGACGGAGGCATATTTTTCTTAGCATTAGTATTTGCCACAAAAGAATTGTACGTCATCACATTACCCTTACTAACAAGACTTTCAATCACAGCCACTTGCTCTGGAGAAAAAACTTTACTCACAGTGATTAAATCTTGTTCGTCAATGAGAGGAGAAAAATTGACGTTTCCAACCGGAGTGATGTTGCCTTGACGGTCCTTCTTGAAACTTGCAAGAAACGCTTCCAAATCCTCCTCCTCGTGCTTCTTCTTGAGCGCTTCAAAAGCCTCTTCACGCTGCTTCTTGCGCGTTTCATAGGCTTGGCGATGTTCCTCCGATAGTTCATCAAGACTGGGCTTAATGATGTTATCGGCGTCAACTTCTGAGGGCTTGGGGAGATTAGACATGGTTGATGATGATTCTTGATCTTTCTTCCCCAGTGGAGTCGCCAAAACGTGTGTTCACACACGAACACGTCACCGTGTACCTCCAACGCCGAGGGTGATGCACCGCAGCTCACGTCGAAGTAGACCCGTCCGGAAGTGCGGTACGCAAGCAATCCGGCGGGCGCTTTTGAGCACCTGAAACCCCACGCGCCCGGGAGGGACCCCATCTGGACGCGCAGCGGCAATGGGCTGCCCTAGGTCGGTTCGCCCGCCCCTAGAGCCTCGAGGATCGCTGCCCTTCAACACGAAGAACGAACGAAGAACGAGAGAAAGAACAAGGGAGGGGTGTAAAACTAGGGTAAAAAGTAGATGGGTTTTGCGATTTTGTGTTGTTCAATCGGCCGTCACCCCTTAGGTATATAAGAGGCAGCTGGACTTCCCGTGCAATAAAAAGGCTTGGATTCACGTCCAAAACCCTAGTCAAATTCGGATTGGTTTTGTCCGAACTTTCCAAAACTGTTCGGTTTAAAACTAGCTGCACCTTGCAGGTCTTTTTTGAGGTGGTAAACGACCTCGGATGGAAACGAGCCCAAAAGCAATCTTGACCGTTTCGACGAGACGAACAACTTTCACGTTGAACGTTTTTTGATCAGAGGTCATCTTGAGGGTCAAATCTCTCGTGCAAAACAGGTTATTATTCACGCTACCCATCAGACAAGGTGTCTGGTGGGGCGCGCCATATTTTGTCTCCTGATAGGGCTGCATTCCGATGGCTCTAACTTTTGCATACGAATTCGGATTGGGACAATTTTTATATAAAAATCAACTATTTCGACGAGACGCACAACTTTCATGTTGAAACTTTTTCCATTTGAGGCCATCTTAATTGGGTTTCAAGCCATTCTTTAATCTTGTGTCAACATGAGCATCTCCGAACTTGTCATAACTTTTACATCCGAGCTCCGTTTTAGACCACCTTCATATCCACCTTGATCTTCTCGAAGAAAGCCATCCCATGGTGACATGAACTCATAATTTTAACATCATCTCATTATAGCCTCAAGTCACTCTTTATGATCATGCCATTTTCGAGCGCCAACACATTGCACCACCAATCAAGCAAGCGGATATGAGTGAGATAGAGCTGGCTAAAGATCTAACCTACGAAGAGAAACCTGTCAGAATCCTGGATGAAATGGAAAGAACTAATCGAAGTAAGGTGATCAGGTTTTATAAGGTAATGTGGGAACACCATACTGAGGAAGAGGCTACCTGGGAAAGAGAGGACTTCCTACGATCCACATACCCATACTTGTTCCCTGAGCAACCGAATCTCGAGGATGAGATTCATCCTAAGGGGGGTAGGTTTGTGACACCCTGGTTTTGACAACTTTTATTCTTTTCAAAATATTTTTGGCTTTATTTGAATTTTGGATGGTTTTTGAATCCTTTCAAGTGACTTTGGACTTATAAATCCTTGAACCTCTTGATCCAAAACCATCACCACCTTGCCAAAACCCTATCACATCCCTCTTGGACCAAATTTCAATATTTAATCTTTTCCAAGTAATTATTTTCTTCCTTGGGAAAGCTTTGACATCACTATGGTTGTGAAGCAACCTATAGTTTTGATGATCAGAAAGGTCCCAAACTCATGCCACACTTTCTCATCATCATATAGCCTCATAATCTTCAAAAATATTCCACTGCCCAATATTAAATAATGGCCAGAATAATTATTTTCTCTCTGGCCAAAATTGTCCATTTGTGAAGCAGCCCTTATTTTCCTAACTCAGAAACTCCCCAAATAAATTCTCTGAGGTACTAGAGAACCTATCTAGCCACAATACCCAAAAATATCATCTTGGCCAATACAACTTTTTAGCAGGAAAATTCTGCCAAGTTTCTGCTCATTTTGAACCTCTGTGAAGGAAGTACCATCTAGAGGTTTCCCCTTGAGCTGAAATTTTTTTGGCATCTCCTACTCACCAAATGACTCCCACACACCAAAATTCAGCTTCATCAGAACAACCATGTGAGTGAACCAAGCTAATCAAGTTCCTGGACCAGTATGGCAGTTTACACATGAACTATATTAAAAAATGATCCAAACTCCCTCAAATTTGGTCAGTTTGTAGTCCCTCCATCCTAGATCACCCTAGACATCTCCATTGGCTCCATGCCCAACTCATTATTTCTCCAGATCCCTCTCAATATCTCTGTCAGAAACTTCAGTTGATGGTACCCTTCGAGTCAGCTTGTATCTAGCCAAACCAAGGGTGTAGGTGGACTAAATGACCAAAGGAGAAGCCCCCAGACATGCTGTGCTGGCCTGGGTCGGCCTCCATGCCTCGGGCACCATGGTGAGCGCGGCACTGGCATGCCAGTTTGCATGCTCTGTATCCTGCCGGCGTCTGTCAAGGTCATTCTCGAGCCCTCGCGTTGCCAGGCGGTGTCCTGGAGTGCTGACATCATCGATGCCGTCCACCTAACCCTCTCCCATAGCTTCCCCTCATCGGAAACCTCCCCGACGGCCGCCACGCACTCGGGCACTGTGTCGCCCGTGGCGGCGCCGCAACCCTGTGCTTGTCGTCTTCTCCGCTAACTGCCACCGATCGCCATTACTGCCTCTGCCCTTCTCCATCACCTCACCCCGCAAGCGGCCAGTCAGCGCGGCGTCCTTGCGCTGGCGATGTGGCCCGAGTCTCGCCGCTTCGGGAGAGCTCGCCCGCGCTCACCCCTGCCTATATAAAGCCATGGCCGGCCTCTCCAAGCTCCTCAACCCACTCCACTATTCCCCAATTACCTCCCCGAGCAGCAAGCCACGGCCGAGAGGCCCTCTGGCCTCGAGCCTCGCCGGAGATCCGCCGCCACCAGAGCTCAGCCGACCCACCGCTCCACTCCTCCTCGACCTCTTCTGACTCCACTACTGAGCTCAGCACATCCTCCTAACCACGCCCGACCACTTGCTCCTTCTATCCCCGCGGTCGCCCGACCTCGCCGCCGCCCACATCGCAGGCGATGACAGCTGGAGCCCCGCCTCCCTCTGTTTCCCTCTCCCCCTCCTGTTCAAACCAGCTGCGGGGCCCGCCCGTCAGCGGCTCAGGCGCGCGCGCGCGAAGCGGTAAGTGAGGCGCCCCTCCACTTTACGCCTTCAACGTGGCCCCTGTCAGGTTTCTAGTTTTTATTTTAAATTTCAGTTTTGACCAGTAACTTTGACCAGTTATAACTTTTTATCTACAAGTCCAAATCACTTGATTCTTTTTGCATTTGGTTTTTCTTGAACCCCTCTTATTTCTTGTAAAATTTGGTATTTTTCTCACACTCACATAATTTCTGGTGACTAAAATAGTGTTATGTGACATTTCTAATTGTTGTTTGAAAATATTTTCAGAGGGAAACTTTGGTGATTTTGAAGACCAGGAGTTCTTGGGCAACCCAACAGAGCAAGGCAAGCCATGACATCCATTTCATGAGCATTTCAATAGCATTGCATATTTAAAGTAATTATTTTCATTTACTTGCTATATAACAATTCATGGTGAAATAATTTAAAATGCTTAGTGGATACCAACTCAAGTTATTGTGATGAACCACTATGCCTGCTAAATGAACTTAGTCGGTTGATCTTGAGTCACCTGTCCGGGCTTATTCGTGCAACCACATTTGCCGGTATGGGACGGCCTTGACTTGGTCTGGCTCCGTGCTCTTTCACCGGTACCTCCATCTAGGGAGGGTTATTCATGCGTGCTGCCCTAATCAGGTAGACGGCGATAACCCTGTGAGCCCAGTTGAGTATTGTGCCGGCATCCCCGTTTGGGACAATTTAGTTTGGCCACGACGGTTGCAGGTGTGACGAGGTAACACAGGGGCCACCCAGGGCTTGACTCCATGGGAGGATGATTGCCAGTGGTACGATGGGAGGGTCATGGGTCAGGCGGGTTTTGTTGGAGCAACGCTGGTCCACCTGAATGGGATCACGAGGTCAGGTGCTCCATGGTGTGGGTAAAGTGTACAACCTCTGCAGAGTGTCAAATCTATTCGAATAGCCGTTTCCATGGTATTGGACAGCCCGTCCAGACCTCACTAGGTGGTCAACCGTAACAGTGGTAATAATGATGGAAGAACTCATCTTACGACCGGAAGTACTTGGTGACATATGAGTATTCCAAGGGTTGTGGGACAACCCGAAAGAGAGTAAGTTGATAACCGGAGATAGTAAGTGAATCACCTAAGAACTTAACATGTTACTTGCCATGCTATTGTTTGCTGCATTATTTGGTTGTCGTGAGCTTGCGAGTAAATTAAAAGTACTCACCTGGCGTATCATGCCAGATGCAGGAGAAGCTGAGGACGGAGGTCCCGATGGCTCAGGCTACGCTAACTAGGCTGTGTCCATAGCAGTGTCCTCGTGGTTGGAGTTTCACTATGTTCCGCTACGCCATTGAAGTATCCAGTAGTACCGAGGCGCTGTTATGTTTCATAAATAATATACATACTGTCATAGCACCGAGTGTGCCTTTGGCCTCGCTTTCGATGTAAAATATGAGCTTGTACCCCAAGATTATCAATAAAGTTCAGTTCTGTTCTGTTCCAAGTTGTTGAGTGTTTCCAGAAAACATGATCTCTGGGTTGGAAACACTGGTAAACCGGTTCTTTGAGCCGGGGTGCCAAACCCCATCGGGTGCCACTAAAGCCCGAGGGAGATGATGAGCTAGGTAACCACTTGATAAAGAAGTGGTGTACCGGAGCAAGTTGAGTGAGTGTGATTTTCGAAAACAGATTGGTTTAAGTTGCGACCGTTATTCCAACCTTACATGTACAACCACAATACCCCTTATGGGACGGGGCTTTGTTGATTACCTTGGTCAATACTAGCAGGGAGCCCGCATTACTAGTGGCGAGAGAGTATGAGTTACTCTCTCGATACGGAGTCATGCCAGGTAGGGCGACTATGGCTGTTTTTATAGACACCGGGCACACCGTTATGTCCCCTCTCGGATGGTACGATCTCGAGTGAGTCTCGTATGATGTACATCGTGAGGACAAGGGCCAACGAGTGGACTCTTTGTTAGTGTTGTCAAGGGAAAGATAATGTTCAGGTGCTTACCTCTGGTATGTAATATATCGCGAGTCGTGGCTTGACAAGGAAGTTCCCCGAGTCTTGTGGGTAAAGTGTGCAACCTCTGCAGAGTGTCAAACTATTCGAATAGCCGTGTCCACGGTCAAGGACAGTTGGGTAACCGCTCTTGGGCTACGTGCAAATGTTTACGAAACCTGGTGTGTGTGTATGGAAGAGTACTTGGGTCAAGTCAAAAGACTTGACATGTTGATTAAGCTGGAGTTGATCCAAACCCTGTTTATGTTGGTATCTGTAATCTGTCCTCATGGTTACTTAAATTCTTATTATGCATGCTTTACAAATTGTTGAACATGACATAGCACTCAGAACTAGCATTCTGCAAAAATTTACCTATATGATGCATTGTTGTACCTTATTCCAAAACATGGGTTGCTTGCGAGTACATTCAAAGTACTCATTGGCTTGCCACTGGTTATTTTATTGGCCAGGCATGAAAGAACATGATATAATGAAGAGTACCTTGGTGATGAACATGCGAGCTAGGACGCTTCCCAGTCAGAATGCCTGTAGGGTTAAGGCAGATGGCATGGGTTCACGCTATCGTTGAAGATTTCCGCTGCGAGTTTATGAAGAATTGACCATAATGGTCATAATTTGTGTAAGATGGTATGTATGGATGTAAGACTCCTGTTATTCAGCTTCTGTGTGTTCAATGAGCATTGATCTCTGGGATCACTGTACACGTGCATTCGGTGATCACAACTTATGAGTCGGGGTCCACACAAGAAACAAAAGCAATGCTCACCATTGAGAAATCCTCGGAGATTGAAACAAGGGTGGGGAATCTTAAGCTTCACAATTTTGTGCCTCCAATGGTTGAGGCCTTCATTGACCAATCTATAGCAGCACATGTAGAATGTTAATGGAAAAACATTCAGCCTTCAGTTCTCCGTTTCAAAAAATTCTTCAATAACATGAATGGCCACATGAATCTTCTAGTACAATCAGAACATGTTCAGTATTTTTTGTAAAAAAGTATCACAGACCATAATTGTCTGCCTTTCACAATCATAATCTAAAACATGCCTGCAGTATTCATGACCTCGGTATGGGACAGTGGCTTCCGCACCTGCAACTGCAACTGTGGTGGGCATTGTTGTCGAGAGGATTAGAGCGCTCTTGGTTGGGGATGGATGTGATGGTACCGCTGCGTCAGCAGAGGAGTTGGAGGCCTATGGTGGGAGCTCCGCCAAGATGCGGCCCGGTGGCGTGGTCGGGCGTGGACAGTGGGCGTGCTCCTAGCAAACCCAGACAGGGGAGGGGGAGTGGGGTCACACCTTCACGATCTGCATTGCGTCCTGAGAAGAAGCTCCTCCTCGAGCACCTCCGTCGCCATTTTGCGACAGCGTCCTTGTCAATGCCATCACCTCGCGTCCAACTCGCATAGCCAGTTCTCCAGATCATGCCTAGCCGACACGCAGCCTTCGCTCTACTCTGCCCATGATAGCCGCCGTGTCCGCTCTCGTGATGCACCGATCTCGTCCGCCGCTGCTCATCCACTTCCTGTTGAGTGCCAACAAGGAGGAAGGGACGGAGTGCATGCAGGGGGTGGAGGAGGTGGAGCCCGGGGCAGGAGAAGGAGAGGGCACGAGCGCGCGACAGGGCGTTGGCGATGGCAGTAACCGAGGAAAATACAGAGGAGGAGACGTGGGTTGCGAGGGAAGAAGCACTCATTTTCTTTTTATGCCTTTGTTCGGTATAGTAAACTTGGGCACGGTAAATGTGGGCCGGTGGATCGCGCCAACGAGCGCCCTTAGCGCGACGCTTATTGTGTTTGATAGTTGTATGCATGCTAAATGGAATGGAAGACCCAATGTTTTCTTTTCTTGCGAATCAAAACTTGGTCCCTTCTTGAACTGTCTTAACTTAACTCAGTTAATTCTCCATGAAATAAAGAAATAAGAACCATGGACATTTTAATAAATATATATGACATAAATGCACTATTAATTTGTATGGAAATTTAAGATGTTTCCAGTCAACTAAAAGGCACGGAAAAACATAATTGGCAAATATTACAATTGAACACCTGTAACAGCAAAAAGGTTAATACATCAATCTCACACATTACTAGCCTACATGAAACCAGTAAAAACCACTTACTCTCTGTTTAAACAAAAAAAGTAACAAGCTAAAAATGCCAGAAAATGCTAGAAATATAAATTGTGCAACAAGATTAATCATCAAAGTAAATATGTGACAGTAGGGCCTTCCTTACTATTTTTTCTCTCAAGAAGATTGTTCATAAAATAATATGGTTACTACATTACTATTAATAAGTATGTCATTATTAATCTCATAAATACATTTTTGACAATAGTATCTTTTAAAGGATAACAGTATTATCAAGGACAAAATTGAAACATATCTAAGACAAAACTATTTCGTTAAAGGGAAATATTCATAAATATGTTACCAGATTTGGATCCAAACTTACGCAGATGAGACAATATATAATCTCATGATAAAAAGTTAAGATACTGCCTATGCAACTTATCATTGATTAAGACGTCTATTGTCTAGAAATTAAGCTATATATATTCAGATGTTGCACGCGAAAATTGGTTCATCAAAAAATATATACATTTTATATGGCGTGCACAATAAGTAGTTAAATGCTAAATGGATAATATATGTATTTCATGTCAATGAGAAAACCAAACATACCAACAAAATTAGGACGTCCAAAGTCGTTGCATTTGGTCATAATATTTCATTAAACAAATGAAAAAAATGTTCTCATTATTGAACTTTCTAAAATTCTAGCTTGCGCATCGAGCGGGCCACTTTACTAGTTACTTAAAAGGGACATCACTTTAACATGGGCATTGCTTCATTTACGAGTGATCTTAGATTAGCAGCAGCAATAGGAGCATAGGGACACTGAGCGCACAACCACCATGTACCTCGACCAATGCATAAACCAGGACAGCTTTTGGAGTGGCCTTTCCTCTAATAGTAAAAATTTAGGTGATGTTGGACCAGCCGACGAAGCCTATCTACTGTACATGGGGAGCTGAGGAGTAGTATAGAAGAAAAGCCGCATGCAACGACGTGGGGAGCTGGACCAGTAGAATGAAGCATGAAATCCAAAAGAAGTTATACCTCAGGTGGGCGAGATGTGGCTTAGGCAGGCGGTGGGATCTGCCCACACGACGACAGAGAACAAGGGCATGGAGGACCTTCGTCCGCGCCGGCGCTAGCTCAGAGAGGATGATGCGCCTCGACTTCCTCCTCACCGACGGCGACCATGTAAATGCTGCACCTCCTCCACTACCGCCGTGGATGGTATCCAGCCGGATCTGTGACTGTCGGGGGATTGATTTGTGCTACAGGAAATCCAACAGAACCCTTGTTTGAACTCTGGGGCCCTGGTTCGCGACCTAGCAACTAGACGGTGAGCTTGGCGAGGCTACGACGAGCTAGAACGACGGAGACACAGTGAGCTACCTAGGTTTGGGCCATCGTGCGGTGTAAAACCCTACCCCTGCTTAGTGGGATTGCTTGTGGAGATAGTGCTCTCGAGCTACAAGATGGAGCTCGCAGGGGTCAAATGTGTGATTCCTCTCTAAGGTGGCAGCACTGCCCCTTTGATAGGTGCCCTAGTCCTCTTCCCCCGTAAATGTTGGTGGGAAGGGCTACCACAGGGCGGCAATTTGAAAGGGGATATGTGCCCAGGCTTATCCTGACAAAAGGTGGTCTCCGACTACTAAAAGTAGTTATCCATGACGCAATCCAGGATCCACAATGACCTCCATCCTGGTGCATTGCACCATTTTGGTCTTCTTTCACCAAAGAGGAAGGCTTTGAGAGTTGCTTTGGGTGGGAGACAAACATCATTGCTCCCTTAGCACCAAAAAGGAGACTATCCTGGCCACGCCTGCTGGCACGGCCCCACTGTCGTCACCTGCCGAGGCGACGTCATGCACATGATGGGCACATGGACGCTCGGGTCGCACCTCATGGGCCCCTGGAGTAGGAGGGCACCTTGCGAGGGAGGGGCCTCGCGAGGCCCCTTGCCGCCTGATGTTGCCATCTGCAGAGTCCCGCCTCCTGGCGAGGGTCCTTGTGATGCAAGGCCCTCGCGAGGTGACTTGCGTCGCAGCGCCCATGCCTGGGCCGCCTCTTGCGTTTTGGCCAAGGGTCACTTCTTGGGCTGCAGGCAGATGGCCCGTGGTACCTTGGTTCCCACTAGGCCGATAGTAGCCCCCCGGCGCGCCGCGCACGCATTCCGCCCGTTAGGAACGAAATGACACGGGGCCTAAGACTACCGGGCCCAGGCAGGGACGCATGACAGCACGATGGGACACGGACGCCCCCACTTCCCCATGATGTCTCGGTAACCATAGGCCCTGCCATAAAATAGACCCGCACGTGGCGCATGCAGATGATTGCTCCCCGTCACATGCTTGGCCTCCCTTGCGCACTGCTCCTTTGCTCCCTCTTTCTCCTGCTTCCAATCTGATTCCGCCGCCATGGCTCCCAAGGTAGTCAAGAAGACCGTCGCTGCTGCCACGCCAGAGCCGGCCTTGCTGAGGTCCACCATCTGCAACGAGGAGGGGCTGGACAAGGTGGACCCCATGGTGGCCTACGACCACAACGAGTGGAAGGCCACTAGCATCTGACAGGGCTCATGCTCGCCGCGCGACCTGGTGGCCATGACGATCCCCGTCTTCTTCCACTCCATCTTCACCGGCCTGGTGTTGCCCTTCTCCGTCTTCCTCCGCGCCATCCTCGACCACTATCAGATCCACCTGCTGCTTCTGCAAACCAACTCCATCCTCCTCCGCTCCATCTTCACCTATCTCTACGAGGGCTTCCTGGGCGTGATGCCCTCGGTGGCGCCCCTCAGGGACTTCTACATCCTGTGTCTATCCGCAGTGAACCAGCGTGTGTGATGCACCTCATTTCGCTTTATCGACGGGATGGCCAAGCGCATCATCAACATGAAGATCTTGAAGAGGGTGGAAGGCTTCAGATCGCGCTGGGTCTATGCGGACGCCAGGCAGTTCAGCCCCCTTCTCATGATCCCGACTGCACCTGCCGTGAAGAGCTCCATATGGGAGCTCGACAAGCTCCGTGACAAGAGGTTAGCGCTGCTCATGGAGAGGACGCTGGAGCTGAGGGCCACCAAGGTGACAACGGGGATGGTCGCCAAGGACTTCTTGCGCCGGCGCATTGCGCCCCTCCAGAAGCGCATGAGCCCGGTGTGGACGATCACCGGCGTCAAGGACCCGATGCCGCTGAGCAAGGAAAACCTCCACCTGGAGGTGTTGGACGAGATCGTGAGGATCGTCTTCCTGGAGGAGGCGGAGAACCTGCCCAAGGAGGGGCTCCCGGTGTACCGCTACCAAAACAGGGATGATCTTATGCAGAACATGCCGCTGTTCGACCAGTGGGGCTTGGTCCCGCCAGGCCACATGGGGCCTCACAAGAACCCACTCATGGTGCTGCCCGGCTTGGGAGGCCGCGATGAGCCTAAGGCCTCGCCACCTTGGCAGCCCAGGACGAAGAGAGCGACGAACGATCACCCCCACCAACTCGCTGCAAGTTGCTGATGGACGCCAGCGACGACGACAACAACGACGAACAGTTCCTGGCCATGCCCAGCCAACCCGCGAGCACGAGGGGCAGAGGAGACGTCGGTGCGGAGGCTAGCGAGCCTCATGAGGAGGATACCCACACCGCATCGGAGGCTGTCGATGCCGACCGTCCCTGCACTGAGACCTCCCGAGGAAGCTCGAGCGAGCATCGCAAGGGCAGCGACGGCGGCGGCTTTCGGAGGCTCAAGAAGAGACGCTGGGCTCCTAATGACGAGTAAGCCTTCGCGCTAGTTCTTGTTTTTCTAATTTTTGCTTCTTGCTTCCTGAGGCCCGAGCTAAGCTAGCGCCCCACACAGGGAGTCCGAGAACAAGAACAAGAAGAAGAAAAAGAAGGGTGAGGCCCCTGCCCTGAAGAGGGCCACGGCGCCCCCGCAACCGTCATAGGGCGAGGACGTGGGGAGGTCGAACGCCGCCCCAAAGAGGAAATGTGGCACAAGACGACGGAGGGCAATCAGGCGACACCTCCCGAGGCACCTGTGAACTTGCCTCCCCCGGCCAGGGGGAGCGAGTCTCGCGAGAGGGTCTCCACCGACGAGGTGGTGCCTCCCGAGGCACCCGACGTGAGAGACGAGGCGATGAAGGAGGGGGCCGACGAGGCAACCTCTCCACTGTGCTCTGCATCTGCTGAGGAGGCCGACACAAACATGGGGGCTGCGACAAGCCCCCAGCGCTCGCCGTGCGCCAAGCCCCTGACGCGATCACGACGAGCCCGGAGCTCACGCCGACACCACCGGTCATGGAGGAGGAGGCTGCAAAGAGCCCCTTGCGCTTCACGGAGGAGGCGGCCCCCGCCAGGGACAAAGGCACGGAGCGTGCGCAAGGGCTCAACCTTGGGTCCTCGCGCGCCATGAAGGTGGAGGGCTGTGAGGAGGCGCAGCCCAGCTGGGCCATGGCGTTGGTGAGCATCAGCGCTGTGCTCAAGCGCGGGGCCAACAACAGCACCAGGGCAGCCCTCGATGCGCTCGAGGAAGACCTCTGGGCGGAGGAGGCACGCATCATGGAGGAGCGCCAGCGCCTCGCGGACGGATGACTCCAGCATAACATGGCCATGAAGCTGGGCCCCCGGTAGGACGAGGCCGCGCGGCAGAAGCGCGACAAAATCATGAAGGACGCCAAGGAGCTCTTCGAGAGGGCCCTCGAGGATGCTGCAGAGGCAGAACAGTGACATGACGACGCCGAGACCCGCGAGAAGGTGCTTCAGGAGCTGGTGAAGCTCAGAGAGTAGGGGCTCCGGATGCTGGAGAAGGCCACGGAGGCCCGCGAAGGTCAGCTCACTTCCCGCAAGGAGGAGCTCACCAAGCGTGAGGAGGCCCTTGTGGCTCATGAGGGGGACCTCGAGATCCGGGAGCGGGAGCTCACGAGGACCACCTCGGAGCAGGAGGTCGAGCGCGAGCGGTTGGCAACGTTGGATCGCCAGGTGGCAGCTGCCCAAAACTCCTACGACTCCCACATGGCCAAGGCCAACGCCTAGCTCGAGGAGTGGGAGAAGTACAAGGAGGATGCCAATGCCAAGTCCAAGATGGAGCTCGAGGCGCTCGTCAAAGACCACCATGAGAAGTTAAAGTTCCAGCAGGATCGCTTCATGCAGAAGCAGAGCGAGCTCCAGGGTGAGAACTCTCACCTTGCGAAGGAGCTAGAGGACTCGGAGGCCACGCGGCAGCTGGCGCTGTCGACAAAGGCGGACTTGGAGGGGAAGCTAGCCTCCCTCCGGATGCAGGTGAGCGGCGTCTCCGAGGTTGTCGAGAGGGCCAGGAACGACCGCCTGTGGGAGCTGGGGCAGCAGCATGTGCGCAAAAAAATGTTCTGCACCCTCATGCAGCGCGCACACGACTGTTGTGCGCTTCACCGACGAGAATACCTTGGGGCCCCTCGATGACAACGACGCCAGCTGCCTTGACTTCTTCACCAAGCTCGCGGAGAAGATGGAGGAGGAGGCTACGAAGGCGAACGAGACCCTCCAAAAGGAGAGTCGCGACCTCCTGTGCCAGGCGATGATGCAGGTCTTTAGCAACCTCTTTTGCAGCGACACCGGCTTCGACTTCGAGAGGGTTCTGGCCCCCATCCCGCCGGAGTTGCCTGACGGGCTTGAGAAGGAGGTGCAGGACCACGTGGCGGCCTACGTCCAGTGATTCACGTGTGTCGATGACGGCTCTGAGTAGGATGCCAGTGCTGATAGCAATGACAGCACCTCATCCGCCTATGCCCTCCCTCCTTTATCCCATTTATCACGTAGACATGACCCCATGGGGGTTTGAGGACAATGTTTTGTCGTTTTGTAATGACACTGCAAGTTTGTGTTTCTTGCCATTTTTGTTCCCTTGTGAGGCATGTTTTTTCCTTTACATGCCTTCATGCTATACGTCGCTAGGACCCAGCCCCCGAGCATGCTACGACCGTTGCTGGTATGTTAAAGCGCACGCTTAACAAGGCCAGAGGGTGTAGGGCTCCGCGGGGTGGTAAGGGCTCCCGAGGCGTGATGCTCAAGGAGCCCCCTTTGGCATGCAAGCGGCTAGTGTCCAGGAAAGACTGAAGGCACTCAGCGAGATTGCGAGGAAAAAGTGTTAGAGAGGTGCTAAGAAAGGCTCAGGAAGTGATTATGACTTAGCTTTCTCGAAGTGTATGCCTTGGCATGTTGCCGCCTGCAGGATGCACCTCACGAAGGGTGTTCGCTCGTGAAGCCCCTCGTGGGTACTTGTTGGAGGCGGTGCGATAGGCTACCTCGCGAGGAGGAGTGCTCGTGAAGCCTTCCTATGCCCTGCATCAGTGACAACAATTGCCAAAATTTTTGCAAGCTATGCAGCTGAGCGCGGTCGTGAGGTTGCTTGTGGGTGTCATGCAAGGAGACAAAAGTACCAAGGACCTTGGTGAGGTGACGTGCATGGGAGCAGGCTGCGAGCTAGAGCTCAGTCACTTGCATTTAGCGGTGCTGCCGGGACTGACCCAAGCGCAGGCACCGTGTCCAGCCCCCGCTCGCGTGATACACACGAGAGAGATCGCGAGCGTGCGTGCCTCATGAAGTGAATTCCTGACCAAGTACACAATACTTAGGAAATAAGTTTTTACTGATGCCTGAAGAGGTCTCATTACATAATCAAAAAGATACATGCTCCGTGATGCACACGGGTCAGCTTGAGGATGCGATAGCCAGGCGGCCCCTTGGGTAATCCGTCCGCCTTGTCTGAGCATGGGGCCCCACTGGGTTGTGGGCGGGAGCCCTCGCGGCCAGCGACAACACTGGAAGAGAGGCTCTGGAGCTTGTACAACTCCACTTCATTCGTACCCGTGAGGTCATGGGTAGAACTTGCGGAGGTGTTGGATGTTCCATGTGTTTGGTATCGGAACACCATCCTCCGATTCCAGCCATGTCATGCCAGGCTGAGAAATGTGCACCACCCTGAAAGGGCCTTCCCACATGCGCGAGAGCTTGTGGAGTCCTTCCCTGGAGAGGATCCATCGCAGAACAAGATCGCCAGCCTCAAGGGTACGGGGTCGTATGTTGCGGTTGCGATAGCGATGCAGCGCCTGCTGATACCTAGCTGGGCGGACAGTAGCCTGGCGGCGTGCTTCCTCGAGGAGGAGCAGATCACCCTCTCGCGGGCCATCCTGGCGGGTCTTGTCAAAGGCCAGGACCCACCGGGACCCGTGCTTGAGCTTGGTGGGGAGGACCGCTTCTGCCCCGTAGACGAGGAAGAAGGGTGTTTCGCCGGTAGGTTTGGTGGCTGTCGTGCGGACCGACCATAGCACAGACTAGAGCTTGTCGAGCCAGCCTTTGCCGTAGGCTGCAAGCTTTTTCTTGAAGCTCCTTGTCTTGAGGCCCTTGAGGACCTTAGCGTTGTAGTGCTTGTTGGAGAAGTTGATGAGGAGCTGCAAGTCTCCCTTGATGAGGAGGCGTTTGATGCCAACAGCATTGGCGGCCTTGAGGCCGGCGATGAGGCTCTCGTACTCTGCGATGTTGCTAGAGCCCTTGTCATCATGCTTGAAGTAGAGCTGCACAGTGTAGTACAGCTTGTCTCCTATCGGCGAGGTGAGCATGACGCTAGCCCAAGCGCCCTGCCATGAGAACGCGTCATCGAAGTGCATGGTCCAGCCGCCAGGGGTGTTTTTCCTCTGCAGAAGGGATTCTTGACTACTGCAGGATGCTGCTAACGTGACACTATGATCAGAGACCCTTTGATGAAACTGTGTGCGATGCATTAATCGCAAACGGTGATGTAAAAAAACCGTCAAAAAAGATGCAAAACGTTTATGATGGTGGAGACATCAAACACGGTTCAGATTTTAGTTGCGTGTGCGATGCAGGGCACATGGTTGATCCATACGAACTATTTGCAATGAGATAGAACAACAGAAAGGGGCATCCATATCAAGGTGTGTGCGATATACGGCATACCGTTCGCTGAGATGAACTGTTTGCTATTAGGGAGTGCAACAGAAACGGTTAGCCAGATCAAGGTGTGTGTGATATACGGCATACGGTTCACTCAGACGAACTGTTTTCGATTAGGGAACACAACAGAAACGGTTCAACTTAACAAGGTGTTTGTGATATGCGGCATACAGTTCACATAGATGAACTGTTTGCGATGAGCCAAAGAACACAAATGAGTCATGTAAACAAGATGTGTGTGATACGCAGCAAATAGCCCACTCGGATGAACTATTTGCGATGATAAATTACAACATAGACCGTTACTACAGTTAATTCGTGTGCGATTCTGTGTGTACCAAAAAAATTGAAAATTGCAAACTAGTTGCTTGCGGTGGCTAGGAGTATCGCACATGATGCGTTCGCGAGTACTCATGTGCGATGATTAGTAAGTTACACATACGCTTCCTTATGTTAACACATGTGTGAATTTGCAATCTGGAAAATTAATATGCAAATGCCTTCTGGACGTCGGTGCTGATCGCCACATCCAAAACATGGGCGTCCTCTACTCTACCGCTCTACCGGGCACACGCTTAAACTTAATGAACTGTGTACGATACTAATACTTTCCATGAAAATTTCAGAACTTGGCTAACAGCATTTGAGTAACATATATATAGTGGTTACACTATTCAACAAAAGGAGGATCTTCGTAACACGATTTTGACAACCATATGGTCCATATCTACATACTTAACATAGTAAGAACTATCACATTTTAAGAGGCTGAGGGCCAACAACCATATGGTCCATATCTACATGCTTAACATAGTAACAACTAGCACATTTTAAGAGGCTGAGGGCCAACAACCACAACTATCCGCTGGAAGCAGCTTGATCACGGTGACTCGGCATCTCATCAATGAAAAGGAAGAACCCTCCTGTGCCTTGGTAGAGCATGAGTAGAACAGTGTCTCCAATTTTCCAATGTGGATGCATTGCCACAACAAGCGAGAACTTGTTAATTTGAATGGTTCCATTTCTGCGGGAAATGCAGTACCTTGCAATCACTTTGGCGTTATTAGCAGGCAAAAGTGTAATTCGACCACGTTGGGAAATCGATCCAGGAACAGCTACAGCGGGCAATTTCTGTTGAAATGTAGAATAAAAACCAATTGTAACATATCGTTGAAGATATATATAGTTTATGAGCATCAACATAAAAATAAGACTTTGTACCAGCGTTTTGTGCACACAATTGGTCTTGTCCAATGTGTGCACCATAGGTGTAATTAATCACATCAAAAATCCAGCGTTCATACGCTGTGCTATCTCTGTCAGATTATCAAGAAAGTTTATGACATGCTTCAAGTCCTTCCAGTGAAATTTGGTACGCTTAGTAACATACAGATCATTAACTATGCATCCAACATATCATGCTTAAAAGGTGGAAAGGTATTATTTATTCAGAACATGGCAGAAGAATATATAGTGCGCATAAATTGGTAAATAGAATTTGTTACTGCCTAGGAACGGAGTCAAAAAATGAAATCACAATTGGTTGCTTAAATAGTGATCAATTAGTCAGAACAAATACCCCGATTTTGCTAAGTAATATGCCAGCATGGAGAAAGTTGAAAGGACACTTTGATCAAACTTTGATCGGCTGATGACGTTGGGGAAGTAAACATCCATGTTAATTAGACCAGGCTGTGGTGCACGCACTAGAATTTTATTGCCAGCTTTCAGTTCATAACACTTCGACATTTTTCTCCAAAGGTCCGCATCAAAATAGGAGTGACCATCTTTATCAAGTTTTATGCTAAATGTCATTGTAAATCAATGCTGCGTTGTCAATATGACATCCATGGAGTCATCAACAAAGTAAAGCCCAAGATTTCCTTCTACTCCTATTCTTGCAAAGCAAGGGATGTAGTGCTTGAAATGAAAATTAAGATCGTAAATTAGATATATTGAAATAACAGAGCAAGATGCAAATATGGGAGTAACTGATAGAACAGATCCATATATAGATGAAAGCAAAGTACAAAAATATATAATTAAAAATAGATAATGTAACAAAGATTTGATGAAAATTTGAGAGTAACTGAATGAACAATACATCATAAATTTGCCTAATATAGGGGGGAAAAATCGGCTTCGACATCTACGCTGCACGTGGCATCGTACCTTTTATCCAAATGTAGCAATAGATGGTATATGTTCACAAATTTAGGCCATGCCGACCATGGTAGGGTGAGATTGAACATACCGAGCGCTCCCTGAAGTCATCTTGAATGGTGAGATAGAACTTTGTTTCCGACTAGACGCGACCACACTTGCCTGATTTGTGCTCGCACTGTGGACACATGAATGAAAACCCTCGAATCAGCTAGAAGAAAAATGAATCCACGACGATTTCCACCAGTTGATTAACAGCGACGGACGGACTGCGATAGGAGATGAGTGAATATTTCGCTAAATTGATTACCTTCTCCATGAGAAAAATCCCTGGCCCAATCCCGCAGAAAACCCCAATCGACCAGAGTCTAGAATGTCAGTGCAAGTCTATGCAGATAGGCGGCGGCAAGCGGTAGGGGCAAAATGACGTTAAGTTTCCAGCGCGACCTTCGCCCGCCGCCGAGAGACGTCGAGGTTAGGGTGGCCGCCGTGATAGAAGTTGATGAGGTGCAGAGTTGCGAAGGAGTCCGCGGTGAGTGGGTGGGGACGAAGTGGGCGAGGGTTTTCTTTTTTCCTTTTGCATGTGTGGGTGAACACACACGATTCACAGAGGCGACGGAGATGAATCATGTGTGATAGTAAATCACCGAGATTGAAGGGGAATCCAAATTTCCTTTGTCCTTTGTCCATGAGTACTTTTCTATGATGAAGATAAACCCTGCAAATCACCGTGTTCAAATTTGGCACTTTTCCGGGTTCATTTACAATATTTAGGGGATTATGTGCATTTTCTAGGCATTAATGCACATAATTCAAATTCAAACAATCGGTGCATGAAAAGGTGCACGAGAACGGTCTGGAAAACCATGCTCGTGCTGTTTAGTAAATTCTCATGCCTTTTACAAGGAATGGGCAGTGATTTCACAGAAATGTGTGGCAATAGTCAACCACAAACACGTCGTTTATTGGGTTTTCAACTATAGAAAAATGAAATACATGCTTGAAAAACATGATGGCTGGCATGGTGCCATGGTATGGCCTCACCATGCCCTGGTAAAAATTTGCGATGGTTTGGCTTATATCGTCGTGCACGCCATTCATAAATCGAACTATCACCGAGGAATTTTCATGGTTTCGAGGGGGAAATCACCAAGATTGAAGGGGCCGGGAATCCAAATTTCCTTCCTAGTTTGTCATTCAGTTTTTTTATACAATCAACATACCCCTCCAATGCAACATGTTCAAATTTGGCATTTTTCCGAGCTCATTTACCATATTTGGGGGATTATGTGCATTTTCTAGGCATTAATCCACATAATTCAAATTCGAACAATCGGTGCATGAAAAGGTGCACAAGAACGGTCTGGACAACCATGCTCATGGTATTTAGTAAATTCTCGTGCCTTTTACAAGGAATGGGCGGAGATTTCAAGGGAATGCGTGGCAATAGTCAATCACAAACTCGTCATTTACTGGTTATCAACTATAGAAAAATGAAATACATGCTTGAAAAACATGACGCTTGGCATGGTGCCATGGTATGGCCTCACCGAGCCCTGGTAAAAAGATGAGAAGGTTTGGTTTATGTCGTCATGCAAGCCCTTCATAAATCGAACCATCACCGAGGAAGTTTCATGGTTTCGAGGGGGAAATCACCAAGATTGAAGGGGAATCCAAATTTTCATCCTAGTTTGTCATTAATTTTTTTCCAATGATCAACATACCCCGTCCAATGCAATGTGTTCAAATTTGGCAGTTTTCCGGGCTCATTTACCATATTTAGGGGATTATGTGCATTTTCTAGGCATTAATGCACATAATTCAAATTCAAACAATCGGTGCATGAAAAGGTGCACAAGAACGGTCTGGAAAACCATGCTCATGCTATTTAGTAAATTCTCATGCCTTTTACAAGGAATGGGAAAAGATTTCAAGGACATGTGTGGCAAATAGTCAACCACAAACGCGTCATTTACTGGGTTAACAACTATACAAAAATGAAATACATGCTTGGAAAACATGACGGCTGGCGTGGTGCCATGGTATGGCCTCACCGTGCCCTGGTAAAAAATTGAGAATGTTTGCCTTATGTCGTCATGCATGCCTTTCATAAATCGAACCATTATCGAGGAAGTTTCATGGTTTCGAGGGGGAAATCATCAAGATTGAAGGGGGATCCAAATTTCATTTGTCCTTTGTCCATGAGTTTTTTCTACGATGAACATACACCCTGCAAATCACCATGTTCAAATTTGGCACTTTTCCGGGTTCATTTACCATATTTAGGGGATTATGTGCATTTTCTAGGCATTAATGCACATAATTAAAGTTCAAACAACCGGTGCATGAAAGGTTGCACAAGAACGGCCTAGAAAACCATGCTCGTGCCAAATAGTAAATTATCATGCCTTTTACAAGGAATGGGCAGATATTTCGATGAAATGTGTGGCAATAGTCAACCACAAATGTTTGTTTATTGGGTTTTCAGCTATAGAAATATGAAATAAATGCTTGAAAAACATGACGCCTGGCATGGTGCCATGGTATGGCCTCACCATGCCCTGGTAAAAATTTGAGAAGGTTTGGCTTATGTCGTCATGCACGCCCTTCATAAATCGAACCATCACCGAGGAAGTTCCATGCTTTCGAGAGAGAAATCACAAAGATTGAAGGGGAATCCAAATTTTCTTCGTTCTTTGCCCTGGAGTTTTTTCTACGACGAACATACACCCTGCAAATCATCGTGTTCAAATTTGGCATTTTTTCGGGCTCATTTATCATATTTAGGGGATTATATGCATTTTCTAGGCATTTAGCGCATACAAATCCAATCCAGCTACAGCTGCACGGGTGTGATGTGAGGGACGTGGATTGCCATTTGATCGTGGCGCATCCTATGGTGCACACGTGCGATCCGCGTGGCTGGGGTTCCGGCCAATCATAATGCAACACACAATAGGCTCAGCGCACACTATTTCTGGAGGCGACGGAGATGAACTGTGTGCGATAAATGAACGAGCAAAATTGTAAGGGAATCCAAATTTCCTTCGTTGTTTATCGTTGAGCTCTTAAAAACCACCGCACTGTACGGCTGTCCGGCCACTCCGTCCTAGAGCTCTCTCCAAGCGTCGTTCATGGCACCGCGGCACACAGTAACTGGTAAGGAAGCAATGGCATCCCGCCGCGCCGCGTTCCTCGCCACCCGCGACCGCACACATGGTAAGGAAGCAATGTCATCTCGCCGCGGCGCGTTCATCGCCGCTGGCGGCCACACAATTACATGGGCAGACTTTGAGGCTACCATGGCCGATTGGGCGGTGGATCTAGAGGCGGCGAAAGCCGCCTAGAAGGAGCGGAAAAGGCAGAAAGCAGTCAAGAAAAGAGAGTCCCGCTGCCGCAAGAAAGAAGAGGCCGCATGACGTGCTGAGGAGAGCTCGGCGGAGATCGAATTACGGTGGGCTGCCGCCTACAAGGCCGGGAAGGAGAACGCCAGCGTCTGGCCAGCATGCCCCGATGGCAGCATGTGAGAAGTATTTAGTGCGTGTGTCGTCCGTAAATTTGTATAATTAATTAGAAGCATCTACCAGTAGTACATACATACTAGTTTTAGAGCAAATTACCAGTAGTACTTTTAAGTTGGTACTATCTATTATTAACGTTCAATGTCGGTAAGCGCATCCTTTGAGGGCTTTGAGCGTTGATTAGCATGTGTTCACTGGAGTTTTGTAGCCGCACACCGGCCCTAAATACTCCTGAAACGTCTGCCCGCAGGCACCGGAGGGGACTAGAGCTGGCCGTAGCTGGTTTTTAGTCCCACCTCGCCACGCGAGTTGGCCGCACACCGTCTTAAATTGCCGCGCCGGCGGATGGCAGCAAGCTTCTCTCTTGTTGCATAGGATCAAATCTGGCTATGCGAGCGAGGAAGGTTGACACTTGATTGCATTTCATAAACCGATGATTGCTCATCAGGTGTCACCTTGCCTCGTTCATGTACATTGAATAATCCTGATACAATGAAAGAGATTTTTGAAATTAGGTGCGGTTGGAGATGTTGATAGATATAAGAATTATTATAAGATCGCAAAACACACAGTTTCGATGGCGTACCCATGTGCGTTTTTTTGCATTAATGATCCATAAGTCAGTTACCTGTGTGATGTTTCCTAATAAACCAGGCGTACATTTGCGCGAAAAAATCAACTACATGTGTACATTTTTTGGAGACGGGATCTATCAATTTTCTCTTTTCTCGCACACGAGTATTTTACGCGCTTCGTCTGTGTTGTGTGTTTCCCCTGCCCAAGTTTCAAGTTTCATAGTGAAATTTTCATTAGGCGCGTGATTTCAGAATTTATTCCTCCCACCACATCCCCACCCATCAAATTTCCTCAGTATCTCCCCCCTCCACGCCCCCTCCGCCCTACCGGCAGCTCAAACCACCGCCGCCACAACCACAGCTTCAACCACATCGACGTTCTGCCCCAGCATCGTCGATCCAGTCAAGTAACCCACCGTTCTCTATCATGGCCCCGGCCTGATTGCTTAAATGGCGCCTGCAAAACATCCTCATGCCTCCAAATCCCCACCGCCCTACCTCCAGAGCATCGCCACGCAAACCGAACCACATATCACGTGGAGGTTGAGGAGCTGATGGCGGTCGATGGCACGATGGCCACTGTGCGTGTTGACCCGGACGAACACCTCGCCTCCGCCGCTGCCGACTTGGTGCAGGCTCTGGCCCAGATGAAGTGCCCCAGCGACTACCCCCAGGACTTACCAGGTATGATCTAACCAGCTCAATCTTACCAATACCACTTGCAATGGATATGTTTTGTACGATTGATGTATTAAGCATGTTCGTGCCTTGTTTATTTCAGTACTGCAAACTATGTGATGTTCAGGTATTAACTGTCCAGCTCAATTTCACCAATACCAGCAACAAACTTACAATACATGAATCATGATATCACTAGAGATTCTGCCCATTTGCTATTTTTGGTGGATGCTAACCCTGTTGTACTTAACATGCCTGTCCATGTACTTACGCAGGGTCATAACGGGCGATGCTGTTGTTTGCCATCGAGGTTAGCTGCATCCCATGTCTTACAGTATTTCACATCATTTGTGCAATTGCAGTTTAACTTCTAACATTTACTGGTTGCCTGTAGGTACGCATGTTAGTGGCACTGATCCACGCTTTGACCCGGAGGAACAGCTCGCCTCCGCCGCCGCTGACTTTGGGCGGGCTCTGGCCAAGATGAAGTGCCCCAGCAACTACCTCTCAGGACTTACCAAGTATGAACTCACCAGTTCAATCTTACCAATACTAATTGCAATTAATGGCTATGTTTTGTATAGTCGATGTATTAAGCATGTTGTAGTAAACATGCCTAACATGTTTTAGCTATTTTCACTACCTTTTTATAGACAACTGGGCCATTCTCTGCTCTGGCAGCACCTGCCTTGCGATGTTTAACTCTTGTAGTTGCATTTTTATCAGTACCGGTTTCAATGGCTATCAAGACAGTTGCAATTAACAGTTGTATCCATTTTTAAATAGTTGTATTTCAGTGGCTACAAACTTACAAAACATGACTTAGGATGTTGTTAAGCCTGCTGCAATTAACAGTTTTATCCATTTTTTAATCTGTCCCTTTGCTACCGTGCTACTCTCCACAATGAAGATATACTAGAGATGCTGCCCATTAGCTATTTTTAGTGGATGCTAACCCTGTTGTACTTAACATGCCTTTCCATGTACTTATGCAAGGCCATAACGGGCGATGGTGTTGTTTGCCGTCGAGGTTAGCTACATCCCATGTCTTACAGTATTTTACATCATTTGTGCAATTGCAGTTTGGCTTCTAACATTTACTTGCTTCTTGTAGGTACACATATCGGCGGCACTGATCCACTCTTCGACCCGGATGAACACCTCATCTCCGCTGCGGCCAACTTGGGGCGGGCTCTTGTCCATATGAAGTGCCCCAGCCACTACCCCTCTCAGGACTTACCAAGTATGAACTTACGAGTTGAATCTTACCAATACCAGTTGCAATGGCCATGTTTTGTATGGTTCATGTATTAAGCATGTTGTAGTAAACATGCCTAGCCCATCTTATCTATTTTCCCTACCATTTAATAGACAACAGGGCCATTCTCTGCTCTAGTAGCACCTGCCTTGCAATGTTTAACAATGACAATTTCATTTCTATTAGTACCAGTTTCAATGGCTATACTAGGTTGTCTGTTGCAGTAAACAATTCTATCCATTTTTTAATCCGTCCCTTTGCTACCATGCTACTCTTTCGCATTGAAGATATCACTACAGATGCTACCGTTTTATTACCATTTGCTATTTTTGGTGGATGTTAACCCTGTTGTAGTTAACATTGGCTTTCCATGTACTTACACATGGCTACAATGGGCGATGCTGTTGTTTGCCGTCGAGGTTAGCTGCATCCCATGTCTTATACACCATCTGTTCCTAAATATAAGTATTTTTAGAGATTCCAATATAGACTATATACAGAGCAAAATGAGTGAATCTAGATTCTAATCTAAACTATATCTATAATTCTATATACATTCGTATGTTGTTCATATTGAAATCTCTAAAAATACTTGTACATAGGAACGTAGGTAGTTGTATTTCACATCAATTGTGCAATCTCAGTTTAGCTTCTAACATTTACTGGTTGCTTGTAGGTACATATATGAGTGGTACTGATCCACGCTTCGATACCTTTTACGTATGGGGCAATGAGATATTCATGAACAAGCGTCAAGTGAGGAAACTAAGAAAGATTGTTAGGCGAAAGAAACGGGTGATGGGAATTAAGCTCTTTATTTACACTTTGTCCAAGACAACAGTGAACTTTAGGATGGTAAGTAATGTGTTGCCTTTTTCCCCTACCGACAACAAGTTACTCTATTAGACCTCAGTATCTGAAAATTTTCTCTTTTCAGTGGTTTCCGAAGCTATTTACTGATGATTACATTGCAAACTACATGATCGGAGTGGAGGCAACTAAGGTTAAAATATATAATTCATGCTACCATGATAATGCTCTAGAAGTCTTCCTGAAGGCGGTGAAGGATGGGCGGGCGATCGTCACAAGGGGTTGGACAAAAGTTGTTCGTGCCTATGGCATGCAGGAGGGCACATTATGGGCATTCCGCTTCTTCAACACCATCGGTAGCCAAAATGATTTACACTTCTCTCTTCACCTTTACCGCCTCTAAATATTGTGGTTCGTCATAGTTAATTGTTGTCTAATCCTGTAATTACTGAACATATTGTACTGACAATTTTATTTATGGATTCGTTGTTGAACTATTGTGCTGAGAATTTGAATTCCATGTTCATATTTCAAAATTTCCAATTCGAATAATAAATTACAGGGAAAAATAAAATTATACAGGAGCGAATAAAATAATGTGCACACAGTTAGAAAGAAAACAACGTGTGCGATGAAAAATAGAGAACAGACGGTTCTTTGACGTGAAATGTTTGCGATGCCCCACGGACGCACACACGGTTTCATCTCATATACGTGTGCGATTCATGGTAATACGGCAAATGTTTCAAACAAGTGTGCGTGTGTGATAGGAATACCTATCACACACAATTATGAAAATGGACACGTTGACGTTAGTAGAGGCACCGCACACATTTTACATTCTTGAACTGTGTGCGATAACGTACCTATCGCAAACATATTGGTAGATTAAATGTTGATGTCCACCTTTTTCACACGACTATAGCGGCGTAATCATTTGGGATGTCTCTCGGATCAGAAACGTAATGTCGAGATGTAACATGTGGGACTGGGGCGACTTCTCATACGTTTATTCTTTGGCGATCGTCAGTAGCCGCTCGCCTATCCACGATGGCTTCTGGGTCGTGTGGGAAGGACCCCCCTATCACAGTCACTCACTTGGTGATGGTTCAGAATGCCATCATGGAAAGGGGTTAAAAATCATTTGTATAACACCTTACGGTACCAGTGCTTCTTTGCAAGGCTCATCTCGGCACGGATTTGTCCATCCCGCCATGAAGTCTGCAAGCGTTGCGCCCTTGATCGTCCTTGTGGTGTGGAATTCCAGCTGGAAAGGGCTGCAACTCAATGTTCCACTCGGTGACACGACCTGTGGAGTTGGAGCTGCGCAGGATCTACTCCAGCGGGAAAGATGTGACCACCTTGATGGGGTGGCCCTGGAAGTAGTGGTGCAACTTCGTGGAGGTGATGAGGAGCGAGAGGAGAAGCTTCTACTACATGGGGTACCACTCATGAGCATCAGTACCGTGCTGACGAAGTAGACGGGGTGCTCGACGAGGCACATTGTTGCAGGAGCCGCAGTCTGCGCTTCGGAAGGCCCGTCAGGCAGCTCACCGAGGGCCACCACAGGTGGGGCCTCGGCCGGAATCGGTGTAGGCTTTGCAGGCTCGGAGGTGGCCTCGGCAGGAGTAGGTGCGGGAGGCTACTTCGTGGAGTGGACGCGCTCTTCCTGCTCCACCACGAGGGCTGCGTTGGCCGTCTGAGGGGTGGCTGCCAAGTACAGGAGCAAGGGCTCGTGAGGTTGTGGGGCGACCATCACAGGAGGGCTCATCAGGTACTTCTTGAGGTCCTCGAAGGTTGCATTAGCTTCAGGAGTCCACTTGAAGGGGCCTGATCTCTTCATGAGCTTGAAGAATGTCAGTGCTCGCTCGCCGAGCTTGGAGATGAAGCACCCAAGCGAGGCCATGCACCCCGCCAAGCGCTACATTTCCTTGAGGTTCCGTGGGGGATGCATCTCCTCAATGGCCTTGATCTTCTTGGGGTTCGCTTCGATGCCGCAGTGGGAGACCAGGAAGCCAAGCAGCTTGCCAGAAGGGACTCCGAAGACGCACTTGTTGGGGTTGAGCTTCAAGGTTGACCTTGCGCAGGTTGGCAAAGGTTTCTTCGAGATCCGCAATGAGGGAGCATGCCTCGTGAATCTTGATGATGATGTCGTCGACATAGGCCTCGGTGTTTCTTCCCATCTAGGGCCCCAGGGCGATGTGCATCAACCTCTAGAAGGTGGCTCCCGTGCTCTTCAAACCAAAGGGCATGCTTATGTAGCAGTATACTCTACAGGGGGTGATGAAGGATGTCTTCCTCTCATCTTCTCCTGCCATCTTGATCTGGTGGTAGCCTGAGAAGGAGTCCAGAAAGCATAGAAGGTCAGATCTAGCAGTGGAGTCCACGATATAGTCGATCCGTGGAAGTGGGTAAGGGTCCTTGGGGCAGGCTTTGTTGAGGCTGGTGAACTTGATGCACATCCGCCCGCCGCCGTTAGGCTGACGACGGGGTTGGTGACCTAGTCGGGGTGGAGCACCTCACGGATGATGCCAGCCTCCTGGAGTTTCTTGACCTCGCGAATGATGAACTCTTGCTTCTTGGGTGCCTGGCACCGTACCTTTTGCTTCACGGGCCGTGCGTTGGGACACACGGCTAAGGGGTGATCGATCACCTCCCTTGGTATACCTGACATGTCTGATGCTGTCCAGGCAAACATATCAGCATTTTCCCCTAGGAAGGTGATGATCCCGCCTTCCGATTTGGGGGAGAGGCCGCTGCCGATGGTGACGGTGGGCCCAGAGCCACTGTCGACCAGCGACACTTTCTTCATCTCGGCTCGCGCTTGAGAGAACTGTGGCTTCTTCTTCGCGGGTGCAGGCTCGACAGGCCCGACCTTGTCTTCATTAGCCGGGTATGCGGTGGTGGCAACCTTGTAGGCATGCTCAAGGGTGCGCATCGTGTCCTTCTCGTCGCAGCCGATGGTGATGGTCCCGCTGCAGCCCAGGATCTTGACATTGTTGTAGGCGTGGTGTGTCAATGCCATGAACTTCGCAAGCACAGGGTAGCCCAAGATGGCATTGTAGGGCAGGCAAATGCATGTGCGCCACAACGAGGTCGATGAGCTCAGTGTGGTAGTTCTTGCGGGAGCCGAAGGTGACGGGAAGGCACACTTGCCCTAGGGGCACCGTGGAGCCGTCGATCACTCTAGAGAAGGGCCTTGTTGGCATCAAGAGCTCGTAGGGCACCTAGAGTTGCTCGAAGGTCTCCACAGAGATCACGTGAAGGCCCGCGCCGCCATCTCTGAGCATCTTGCTGATAGCGACGTTGTTAATGGTGGGCGTGCCCAGCAAGGGGATGGTGCTCACTAACTTTGTAGACTTGGGGTGGTCAGCGTAGTCAAAGGCAATCGGGTACTGCAACAACTTGAGGGGCCTGGAGTTCGCGGGCTCTGGGAGGGCCGCGTTCACCTCGCGAGAGAACTCCTTGAAGTGACGATTGGATGAGGGAGCCCGAGCCCCACCAAGGATGCAGGCCACCGCGTGAGGCTCCTGATAGCCCCCAGCGTCTTCCTCATGCAGGCTGTCATTGTTCCTATTGGGGCGCAGCAGGGCAGCATTGGCCTGCTAACGGTTGGCGTGTCGAGGCTAGTTCTGCCAACCATGCCGGAAGTTGTTGTTTCCGCTATTGTTGTCGTCGCGATCCCTCCAGCGGCCGCCGTTGCGGTTGCCGCCATGGCCCGAGCCGCGCTCGTTGCGGTCGCCGCGCTTCTCCTGCCGACCTTCGCGAAGCAGCTTGAGCTCATGGCAGTGTTCGGTGCTGTGGGAGTGCATGTTGTGAAAGGCGTAGTGGGGCGCCCATCCTTCTTGGCCTCGTGGCGGTCACGGCCGCGCTTCTGCTCAGGCTCCGCCGCAAGCGGGGCGGGGCCTTTGCACTTGACGTCCCTGGCCCTAGGCTTGGGGGCGTCGGCCTCCGTGTCAAGGTCGTTATGGGAGAAGAGGCGACCTTACTCAGGCTTGGCACACTTGTGAGTGAGGTCGAACGGCTCAACCACGGTGTCGAGCTTGTCATTGATTGCGAGCTTTAAGCGCGTCCTGATGTCCATGACGCCTGACGAGAATGCAGCGATGATTGCGGCGTCGGAGGCGCGCGGGATCTTATTGTATACCTGGCTGAAGCACTGGATGTACTTGCATAGGGTCTCACCAGAGCGCTGGCAGATGGCATGCATGCAGCTGAGCATGAGGGGGCAGTCGTGCTTGCCCTTGAAGTTGGAGACGAACTGCCGGCACAGTTCGGCCCACGAGGAGATGGAGGCCTCGAGAAGGTTCATCAGCCACAAGCGTGCGGCGTCCTTGAGGGCCATGGTGAACCAGTTCGCCATCACCTTGTCGTCACCTTCTGTAGCTTGGATGCTCATGGTGTACAGCTGCAGGAACTCCAGGGGGTTGGCAGTGCCATCGTAGCGAGGAGGCAGCTCGGGCTTGAATTTCACGGGCCACACAATGCAGCACAGTTCAGGCGTGAAGGTGAGGCAGCCCCCGCTGTAGGAGACGCCGCCGCCGACATGGGCGGCACGGTTCAGGCGACCGGGCGCAGCAACATCCTAGATGGTGCGGTTCTAGCGGTTGCGCTGCTTCTCGATGAGGACGCGCGTGTCGGGCAGCGCGCTCGATGACCTGGAAGCTGGAGCCACCGTCATGCGATGGGGACGAGCCAAGGGATGGCTCCGGTGCATGTGCACCGCGGTGGCACCCTGCATCGCCATTAGCCGAAGGAGGTGGTGGAGGCACGTCACGCCCTGCCCATGCGCCATGCGATGACGGTGGCGGCAGGGGGCGGGAGGGCGCCGGGGCGTCTCTAGCGGCGTTGACGAGCTCGGTGATGCGTGCGAGCCAGACATCGTAGCCGGCCTCAGTGGGGCGGTAGCATAGCAGATCTTGTGCCATGAGCAGCGCGGCTTCAGGAGCCGGCAGGTTGCGGCGGGCGAGCGAAGACGCGGTGGTGGTGCGGGCTGGAGGATCCTGCTGTGGCTGCTCATGTGCCCTGTCTAGACCCGAGTGGTCCTTCGGATGGCATGCTCGCGCCGCACGTTGGCCATGTTGATGTCGAGGTTTAAGACGTGAAACGATTGATTTGTGCTATGGGAAATCCACCGAAACCCTTGTTCGAACTCTGGGGCCCTGGTTCGTGACCTAGCAACTAAAGGTGAGATTGGTGAGGCTACGGCGAGCTAGCACGATGGAGACACAATGAGCTTCCCAGGTTCGGGCCATCATGCTGTGTAAAACACTACTACTTCTTAGTGAGGTTGCTTGTGGAGACAGTGCTCTCGAGCAACAAGATGGAGTTCGGAGGGGTCAAATGTGTGATCCTCCCTAAGGTGGCAGCACTGCCCATTTTAGAGGCGCCCCGGTCCTCTTCCCCCAATAACATTGGCGGGAAGGGCTACCACATGGAGGCAATTTGAAAGGGGACACGCGCCTAGGCTTAACCTGACAAAAGGAGGTCTTCGCCTGCTAAAGTTGTTATATCCATGATGCACTGCGGGCTCCACGATGACCTCCGTCCTGGCGTGCCGCACCGTTCTTGTCTTCTTTCACCAAAGCGGAAGGCTTTGAGACTTGCTTTGGGGGGAGATAGATGTCGCTTCCCCCTTAGCACCGAAGAGGAAATTATCCTAGCCGCGCATGCTAGCACGACCCCACTATCGTCACCTATCGAGGTGACGTCATCCATGTGATCATTACTAGGGAAAAGCCTAGCAGTAGCGTGGGTCTAAGGGCTATCAGTAGCGCGGGGTCCCGCGCTGCTGATACGTCGCTACAGCTAATGTTTAGCAGTAGCGCGTTTTGACCCATGCTACTGCTATACCTACTTAGCAGTAGCGCTGTCCATACCAGCGCTACTGCTAAGTGGCTTAGCAGTAGCGTTTTCCTGTCCAGCGTTAAAGAGCGCTACTACTATATTGTCACATATCTTTTTTTGCTATGTATTTGTGATGTTTTTGTACAGGTTTTATACAGTATTCTAATCATATCATAAACATGAAATATGCTCATCATATCATACACATAATAGTCTCATCATATCATCCAACACAAATCATGTCGTCACATCATAATCACGATATAGCGATACAAGTTAACTGACATGTCTCATCATACATAATGTAGTACTTCTTGAGGCACCAGTTCGGATCCCTCTCTCGCACTAGCGTGAACCTAAACTAACTATTTTCCGCTTTGGCTCTGCTATCGAACCCTCTCTGGCTGTCGGTCGAAAACCGGTACACCTGCGACTGACACTCAGGCCACTTGTCATATACTCCTGGCGTAGCACTTCTTTGCCATCGATGATCTATGTACCTGCATCGTCACATGAGTCGATAATATGCAACATATATAGTTGAGCAACAGAAAGAGACAGAGGTGGCAAAAATAGAAGCAACATATCATAAGCATAAATAACAAAGTTCATCATACCCAAAATGCCCTATCTAGAGTGATCTTCGCTAGAGGAGGACGGTTTAATTACATCACAAAGTTTCGTCATGCATAACTCAAAGTTTCGTCATAGAGAAAGTATGGACTAAATGGACACATTGTCATATATCGTCAATCACTCCAACATGTCGTGCCATCCAACCAAATCAGGGAGATAGTCCCCGAGCTAAGTGAAAGGCTTCAGGTCGAGACGCTGAGTGGCTACGCGTGTTCAGACGTCTTCCTGCGACATTTGCCCTTCTTTGTAGAACAACCCTGTTTTTTCGAGGACCTCCTTCATGATGATTTGGGCAAGTTCACGCTTGATATGATAGAACTCAGCTCGGAGTCGATGATCTGGGACATCTCCTAGTTTCTTTGCCCATTGCAGAATATTGGCATCGCCAGATCTAGGTGACATGCAAAGGTTCTGGTGATCCCGTCTGTACTCCAGCATGTGGTGGAGGACATAGAATCCATCACTGAGAGTACCACTCGGTTGCTAGCTGTAGCAGAAGTCGGTCTTATGGCCGAAGGTGGGCACGCGGTTCCTTGTCTTCTTGAGCGTGATCTCTCCACCCCCTAGGCCGTAGCTTAAGATAGCACTGTCGAGAATAGACTTGATGTGGGTGTAATCCTTTTTCTTCATGTTCTTCGACGAGTCCAAGTAAAGAGCGTGGGAGAATCGAGGGTAAAGAATGATGAGGACGGTGCACCTGTCGTTGCGCAAAATAAGTACACCTCAAATTAGCCTCCATGCGTGCAAATGAATGATTGAAATCGAAGGAAGGATATCCGCGGATGACTTAAATGGGATGATAAGGCATGAGAATCGTCTCCTTGTCCTTATTGCCGACCATGAAATTGGTGATGTAGTTACTCGCGTATTCATGGTGCTTTGGGCAGACCGCCAAGAAGCCCTCATGCATGAAGTACGGGTCACTGACACATATATAAGGTATTTGCTCAATCCTGATGATGTAGTTCATGTACAGGGCAAAAAGGCGGACAAACATAAAATCCAGATTTTTCAATTGAAACATGTCGAAGATGTAATCGAATCGAAGGAAGAACTTTTCCACGGGGAATGTGCCGACGTACAACCTTTGTTGCGGCATGTTAACCACGTAGAGCGGGTATCCTGCATTTTTCGAGGCGATCAGGCTTTTCTCTCTCTACAACACATCATCATGAAGTCTCCTTAGATCTCCGTATATGGCCTCTACCGCTGCCTTAGGTAGGATCGGATCACCGGGGATATGGTATTTCACCGCACCTATGATAGGTTTACGGTCTTCAACCAGAGGCTGCGGAGGCGGCTGGCTCATAGAAGCAGCTTTGCCTTTCTTCGGTCTCTTCCTATGCTTCTTTGCTACTGGAAGTGAGCCTATCATACGTTCATCCTCTGGCAATTCAGGCACCAACTCATCACGCTCAAACCCTGAGTACTCATACTGCTGAGCCATCAATCCTCCATTGTCATAGGCACCGGTATTGAGATACTGTAGAGGGTCATCATCGTCCTCGTCAATGGCATCATGCATTGCTTCTTCGACGGTGGTGACTTCATCATTCACTAATGGAGGCTCTTCCTCATGCCGTCCGCTATCACCCGGCACGACAGGCGACACTAATTGGGTAGGTGGGGTGTTGGTGTTCATACCTTGTTGAGGCTGCGTGGTCGTGGGTGTGCTCCCGGCCGCCTCCAGATGAAGCAAACTCTTCGGCCACAACAGGACCCAACTCTTGCAATCGCCAAGCCACCACGGGGTCTCGTCGTCATCTCCCCCTAGTGCTACTGGAGGAGCAAAATTCTCGTGGCCCGGTTTGACACTGGCCACGGAAACCTTGAAGACGTCAGGGGGGATCGGCCAGCTATGGAACAATTCTTCCTTCGGCTTCACTATCGTTGCCTTTCCCATGTCCACCTTCTGGCCACTGATGGTGTACAATATGGTGCACGAGGTTATGTCGGCCTGCAAAGACATGTCTGCGATGTGAGACATCCGAAAGGCAATGGAAACAGGAGATTATACATGTATTGAAGAGGGCCGGTGTGATAGGTACCGTGAGGGTGTCGAGCTCAGCCAAAGACGATGCCCCGCCGAGCATGCCAGAGACAAAGGACGGGCTGCTATGAGCAGGTGCAGGAGCAGGTGCGGTTGCGTGAGCAGGTGCTGGTGCAACGCTAAACGAGCTGCTCCCGAAGAAGTTGGAAAGGGGAAAGTCCGCTGCCTCTTTATCTGGATTTTGCTTGCTCCAACTGACGATAGCCGGAATCAAGACACTATACGAAGCTGCCATTTCCTCTTTTGCGGCAGCTACCGCTGCTTTGACTGTCTCAGCTGATTTCTTATCAACCGCAATCTCAACCTTCTTGTCGATGTTTTCTTCATTTAACCTCCGTCTTTCCTTTCTCTCCTCGGCGTCCTCATGGTAGTACTTCTTCCACGTGGCGCCGCCTTCGACGCCATGCACGTGTCCATAGGACGGCCGAGTGTCCACCGGTAGTCCTTTCAATATGTTCAAGGCCCGGTTGAATGGGGTGTCCCACTTGGGCCTCGCCAACGCCTCAGATGGCGAGTCGCTTTCGGCCACAATCCTGTGGTGCTCTTTCTGCGAAAGGAACGTGGATCATTTACAAATGTGACTAAACGTGCAGTCGAATTGATCAGAAGATAAAATTAGGGGGTAAATTAATAATTACCAGCAGTCTCATGAACTCCTTCGTGACCGCATCTATATCGAAAAACTTCTTGACTCGGTCCCAACAGTACCGGGCCCTGATGACGTCACGCTCTTGCGGGACGGTGAACTCTGCCAAGGGGTCTGGGATCCCCAGACTTTCACGTTCCGTGTCCTCCTTGGCCCATATGGGCCTCTTCCCCGCGTAACCACGACTTCAGAGGTGGTGGCACCCCATGTTCCTCTCTTGAAACCCCTTCATGTACTCCAACTTTTCTTTGGCAGCTTCGGCAACACAAGCCTTCTTGAATATTTCAAACTGCTCTTCCGTAACTGTCGGATTATCCTTTACAATCTCGGAGTAGGGTTCCTCTTTGACAATGATCTGATGTTTCACCCTTACTTTCCAGGCAGACAACGCGCCGCTAAACTTGCCCATGGCGCGTCTGTTTATCTTCTTCAGTGTCAGGTCTTGCCGCGGTCGAGTATATTTGATTTCATCCCGACCCGGGAACAAGAATCCCTCGTGCAGCTTCCTTAGGAGGGAGTGCACCATATTTGGTATCTTCTTTAATTTCTCATCGTTGATGGTGGCAGTTGCCTGTAGGATGCAGCCTATTTGATTGTCGTAGCACATGTGCTCTTCCGCAGGCTTTTTTGGCTCAAAATTGCCGGAGTCCACCTCCAGTCTAGAAGTGTTGAGCTGGTTTGGGCGCCGTATCCTCTTCGGTTTCGGTTCTATACCGGCTTCGCCAGTCTCGGTGCCGGTCTCGGCGCCGTTGTCGGTGCCGGTGTTGGTCTCAGCGCCGGTCTCGGCGCCGGTCTCGATGTCGGTCTTAGTCTCGGATGTGACATGTGGACACTGCAACAACTGTTGCTCCTCGAGATAGTTCAAATAGGCGTCTGCCGCCTCGTAGACGTTGCAATCACTAGAACCCTGTCCTTCATCGTTGCTGGCCATGTTTCCTATGATTAAATCTAGTCAATTAATTCTAGACATAATAAAATGAATAATGACATAAAAAAGGCCTATGTTTTGCAGGAATGTTGATTCATTCCCGTTGCAGCAAATCCCAGGCACTCGATATGTCCTAGTTTATAGCACAAGTCATGCCAAAATTCACGGAAAATTTCAGCATGACCTTTGCTACAAAGTGGACAAATCGAGCGCCTGAAATTTGCCGGAACGGAAATGAATCAACATTCCGGCAAAACATAGGCCACTCGAAATCATTCCCTGCAAACAACAAAAGGCCACTTGGGCACAATCAAACCACTTCAATGTTGCATATAACATGACCACTTAAAAACCTGTACATGACCAACTAATAAAAAATATGTCCTAATAAAAATTATGAACCCTAGAACTCAATTTGTATACTAAATTTCAAATTATGAACCCTAGAACTCAATTCAAATTATGTCCTAAATTTTTTTCATAACAAAAATCAGTAAAAAATAAGAACCTACTAGAGTTGCAGCACTAATAGAAATTTATATTTTTATATTGATTTTTTTCTCTAAACTAAACCCTACTGCCCTAATTAACATCTAATTCAAAAACTAAGTGTAGAAGAAAATTCAGTTAAGTACTAATAGAAAAAATTCAGTTAACTTTAGTGCTCTATAATGATGAAATGAAAAAAATTCAGTTAACTACTAATTTCATTCATTTAGGCCATTCATTTAACTTCACCTAATTAACCTACTGTACCACTATTACTAGCAGCACTACTAACCTAATTAACCTAGTAAAACCCTACTGCCCTAACTAAAAAACATCTAATTAACATCTACTGGTACCATGACTGCCCTAACCTAATTAACATCTACTAGTACCACTATATACTACTAGCAGCGCTGCTGCAACATTTTCTTCATTTTGTTCTTTTAAAAAAACATCTATGAAAACAAAAACCATAATTAAACCCTACTGCCCTAGTTAAACCCTACCGCTCTAATTAACTAAAATTTTGCTCTAAACCCTACTGCCCTAATTAAACCTACTACCCTAACTAAATTTTTGCTCTCAACTAAATTTTTGCTCTAACCTAGCCAACCTAGTTAACCTAGCTAGTTAACCTAATGAACCTAATTAACCTAGCTAGTTAACCTATTTAGTTAACCTAGCTAGTTAACCTATTTAACCTAGATAATTAACCTAATTAAACTAGTTAACCTAGCTAGCTAATTCTCTGTCAAATCCCTAGTCCATTAGAGAGAGAGGAGGGGTGGGGGCTTACAGAGGATACTCGGGGAGGCGGCGAGGGCGTCTCCGGTGACGGCGAGGGAGGCACTGGTGGCGAGGGAGGCAGAGGTGTCGAGGGTGGCTCCGGTGGTGGCGAGGGCGGCTCCGGTGGCGTTGATGAGGCCGCGCGGCTTCGGTGGCGTCGGGGGCGGCTCCGGTGGCGTCGAGGGCACGCGGCTTTGGTGGCTCCGGGGGCGTCGACGTTGGCAGGAGACAGCGGCGAAGTGGGGCGACGGCGCGCGGTGTGACTGGCGAGGGATTTGGGGTTGCCATGGTGGCTGGGGGGAGAGAAACCACGAGGGGGTTAAGTCAAACATAGCGGTAGCGCTAGTAGGAAAAAAGCGCTATAGCTAAGTTAGCTATAGCGCTTGCTACCAAAACGCGCTACTGCTATAGGAAGTAGCTATTTATTTTTCTTTTTCTTTTTTCCTTTTCCTTTTCCTTTTCTATAGCGGGTGTGTACAAAACGCGCTACTGCTATATTATCTATAGCGCCTGTTCTGAACAGACGCTACTGCTATAAGAAGTTTCCTCATGAGGTGAAAGACGTAAACATGATTTAGGCCACCCACATCCCTAAAAAGGAGAGGAAACGAGCACTTTGGGAAATCTACGCGTTGGATCCTGTTGCCCCAAAGTTTAATCCGTGGTCGGCTTACCCGATCACATTTGATAAGCATGACCATCCGACCAGCTTTAGGCATGGCGGAACGGCCGCTCTAGTCCTAGACCCAATCGTTGAGGGATTCCAACTGACACCTGTCCTCATGGACGGAGGCAGCAGCCTAAATTTAATCTACGCCGATATGATCAGGAAGATGGGCATGAACGCATCTCGGATCAAGCCCAGCACCACTACCTTTAAAGGTATCATACTAGGTGTTGAAGCTCGTTGCACGGGAACAATAACACTGGAGGTAGTCTTTGGGTCACCCGAGAACTTCAGGAGCGAAGAGTTAGTCTTTGATATTGTCCACTTCCGGAGCGGATACCACACGCTGCTACCGCGTTTGCTCGCGTTAACATAGTCCCACATCACGCATACTTAAAGCAGAAAATTCTGGGACCAAATGGTGTTATTATAGTCAATGGCAACACCGAACGCTCCCTTCGAACGGAGGAGCTGACCGCGGCTTTTGAAGCAAAGGTAGAGTCATCCAAGGAGGCAGCTCAGGCAAGTAAGCACACGCCCAGCTCATCAAAGCATACGCGGGCCGCACAAGCTAACTTCGGTCAGGCATTCCCCCACCCAAAATAGGGGTACGGGCTCCTCGTGCACGTACCATGGGAAGGACACTGCGTCCCCAGGGTGCATAACTTTGCACTAAAAATTCCTTGGGAAGATGAGGAGCCAAAACAAATGAAACATCGTGGTCGGCTCGACTAAGCAACGACACACTTCGGACTTGCATACTGGTAGGGTTTTGTAAAAGACTCAGCCAAGAGTGGCATGTCCATATGGCTTCAACCATCCAAACAGCAGCTGTACACCTCTTTAAAGGACTCGACCGACGAAAGCATCAAGCGAGTGAACGGCCAAGTTGCAGACATCCCATATCAACTTTGCTATCAACAAAGACGAGTTGGTCCACAGCATGGAGACTGATGCGGCTTGAACTACGTTGGTATTTCCCCAAAGAGGAAGGGATGATGCAGCACAACTACGGTAGGTATTTCCCTCAGTGATGAGACCAAGCTTATCGAACCAGTAGGAGAACCACACAACACTATTTAAACGGTACCTGCACACAAAGAACAAATACTTGCAACCTTACGTGTAAGAGGGGTTGTCAATCCCTCCCAGGTAAAAAGATAGATAAAATTGTAGTAGATTGGATAAATAGATCTCACGGAAACGCGAAATAAAATAAATAACAAAAAAGTGCAGCAAGGTATTTTTGGGTTTTTGGATTAATAGATTTGAAAATAAAAACGAATAAAAGGAGATCTCAAAGGCAAATATGATAAAGAATAGACCCGGGGGCCGTAGATTTCACTAGTGGCTTCTCTCGAGAAAAATAGTAGACGGTGGGTAAACAAATTACTATTGGGTAATTGATAGAACTTCAAATAATTATGACGATATCCAGGCAATGATCATTATATAGGCATCACGTCCAAGATTAGTAGACCGACTCCTGCCTGCATCTACTATTATTACTCCACACGTCGACCGCTATCCAGCATGCATCTAGTGTATTAAGTTCATGGAGAAACGGAGTAATGCAACAAGAATGATGACATGATGTAGACAAGATCTATTCATGTAGGAATAGACCCCATCTTGTTATCCTTAATAGCAATGATACATACGTGTCATTTCCCCTTCTGTCACTGGGAGTGAGCACCGTAAGATAAAACCCATCACAAAGGACCTCTTCCCATGGCAAGAAAAATTGATCTATTCGGCCTAACTAAACCAAAGATTCGAAGAAGAAATACGAGGCTATAAGTAATCATGCATATAAGAGATCAAAAGAAACTCAAATAACTTTCATGGATAAAAATATAGATCTGATCATAAACTCAAAGTTCATCGGATCCCAACAAACACACCGCGAAAAGAGTTATATCAAATAGATCTCCAAGAGACCATTGTATTGAGAATCAAAAGAGAGAGAGGAAGCCATCTAGCTACTAACTACGGACCCGAAGGTCTATAATGAAGTACTCACGCATCATCAGAGAGGCACCAATGAGGATGATGAACCCCTCCGTGATGGTGTCTAGATTGAATCTGTGGTTTCTGGAACTTGCGGCGGCTGGAATTGTGTTTCGTCGACTTCCCTATGGTTTTTGGATTTTCGGTGTATTTATAGAGCAAAGAGGCGGTGCGAGAGGCGGCCGAGGTGGGCATAACCCACCAGGGCACGCCTGGGGCCCCAGGCGCGCCCTGGTGGGTTGTGCCCACCTCGGAGCCCCACTCTGGTACTTCCTTGGCCCAACTTGTGTCTTCTGGTCCAGAAAAATCACTAAAAAGTTTCGCTGCGTTTGTACTCCGTTTGGTATTGATTTTCTATGAAGTAAAAAACAAGCAAAAAATAGCAACTGGCACTGGGCACTATGTCAATAGGTTAGTCCCAAAAAATGATATAAAGTTGCTATAAAATGATTGTAAAACATCTAAGAATGATAATATAACAGCATGTGATAATAAAAAAATTATAGATACGTTGGAGACGTATCAGCATCCCCAAGCCTAATTACTGCTCGTCCTCGAGTAGGTAAATGATAAAAATAGAATTTTTGATGTGGAATGCTGCCTATCATGTTCATCACATATTCTTTTCTTTTGTAGCATGGACATTTGGACTTTTATATGATTCAAAGCAATAGTCTAGTTTTGACATGAAGATTTCAATACTCAAGCATATCAACAAGCAACCATGTCTTTCAAAATATCAACACTAAAGCAAGTTATCCCTAGCCCATTATGCTCAATCATTGATCCATTCATGAAACACACTCGCATATTAGCTACACCCAATGCTCAAGTATGATCATAGTGCCCCTTAGTTGGTGCTTTATAAGAGAAGATGGAGACTCAAATAAAAATTGCATAAAGTAAAAAAGAAAGGCCCTTCGCAAAGGGAAGTAGGGATTTGTAGAGGTGCCAGAGCTCAAAGCATTTTGGGTAGTTCCCAATAAAAGTTAAGAGATAAAACATTTTGGGTGGCATGCCTTTCCTGTCAACGAAAATGATCGAGTAGTTCCCAATAATTTCCATGCTAGATATATCATAGGCGGTTCCCAAACAAAAAGCAAAGTTTATTCCTTTTTCCACCATACTTTAACATTCCAAGACTAACCGAATCCACGGGTGTCGTCCATACCAACACTTTCCAAGGAATTTCTTATTTGACAACATAAAGTAAATTTATTTTTCATTTCGGGACTTGGCATCCCTAATACCTTTGCTGTACTCTCATGCAATGACAAGTGAATAAACACTCATCTTGAGAAAAACTCATCTAGCACGGAAAAATATCAGCCACCCCCTACCGTTTCATGAGTGGTACGAGCATACAAAAAGGAAATTTATTTTGAAGATTAGAGATGGCACATACAAATTTGCTTAGAACGGCAAAAGAATACCGCAAATAGGTAGGTATAGTGCACTTATGTGGCAAAATTGGGTTTAAGGATTTTGGATGCATAAGTAAGGATCATACTTAGTACAAGTGAAGGCTAGCAAAAGATTGAGAAGAATCCAACCAAGAAACGAAAAATCTCATAAGCGAGCATTAAGCATAACTAACACTGAATAATGCACCACAAGTAGGATGTAATTTCATTGCATAACTATTGACTTTCATGCTTGCATAGGGAATCACAAACCTTAACATCAATATTCTTACTAAACCATAATTACTCACCAACATGACTCACATATCACTATCATCATATCGCAAAACTATTGCAAAGAATCAAGTTTATTTTGTCCGATGATCTTCATGAAAGTTTTTATTATATCCCTCTTGAATATCTATCACTTTGGGACTAGTTTCATATGTTGCTTTTGATAGCTCAAACAAATCTAAGTGAAGAACATGAGCATAAAATTTTTCTTCTCTCAAAATAATATAAGTGAAGAATGAGAGACTTTCTAATTTTTTTTTACTAACTCTCAAATAAATCTAAGTGAAGCATGAGAGCATTTCTTCAAAAATAATAAAGCACACCATGCGCAAAAAGATATAAGTGAAGCACTAGAGCAATTCCATAGCTCAAAATATTTAAGTGAAGCATATAGAGCAATTCTAGCAAATCATAGCATAATTTTGGCTCTCTCAAATAGGTGTGTTCAGCAAGGATACTTGACACAAACTAAAAAGCAAAACAAGCAAAGACTCATATAACACAAGACGCTCCAAGCAAAACTCATGATATGTGACGAATAAAAATATAGTTCCAATTAAAATACCGATGGTCGTTAGAAGAAAGAGGGGATGCCACTCGGGGGCATCCCCAAGCTTACTTGCTTATTTCTCTTTGGATAATGGCTTGGGGTGCCATGGGGCATCCCCAAGCTTATGCTCTTCTTACTCCTTATTCCTTCATCCATCGTGATCTCACCCAAAACTTGAAAACTTCAATCACACAAAACTCAACAAAACCTTCATGAGATCAGTTAGTATAAGAAAACCAATCCTTACTTTAAGTACTGTAGAAAAACCATTCAAATTTTTTATTGCATTATATCTACTGTATTCTAACTTTGCCATGGCATATACCCCCCGATACAAACCATAGATTCATCAAAATAAGCACATAATGCAAAGAAAACAGAATCTGTCAAAAAATAGAACAGTCTATAAAGATGCGAATTGTTCGCATACTTCTGTAACTCCAAAACTTCTGAAACATTAGGAAATCAGAGGCAATTTGTATATCTATCTTGTGTAAAAAATCAGAATTTTGTGTCGCTTTTGTGATTTTAAACAACTATTTTACTGGACGCAAAAGTTTCTGTTTTCCAACAAGATCAAATCAAATATCACCAAAGCTATCCCAAAGGCTTTACTTGGCACAAACACTAATTAAAACACAAAAAACACCGTCATAACAGTAGCATAATTGTGCAAACACTCAAGAACAGAAAGAAAAAGACAAAAATAAATTTTATTCATTGGGTTGCCTCCCAACAAGCGCTATCGTTTTATGCCCCTAGCTAGGCATAATGCATAGATCTAAGTGTTGTCAGTCGTAGTTTTGGCAACTTTTGCAAGGGCTTTCTCAAACCCGGGAGGCTCTTTGCGCTTCCCTAAATTCTTCGGAAAAGAAACGATTTTGTGGTCTAGAATATCCAACCTCTTATTGCAAAGAGTAATCAAAGTATTCATGCAATTGAGGTTTCCACTAATATGTTTGAGAGGTTCATTATATTTTTGCAACTCGACCATATGTTTATGCAAATCGCTCAATTTGTCTAAAATTTGAACCCCTTCTTGCGTAAAGCTAATCCCCTTTTTGGTTGGTGGGATTCCCAAAATCCCCTCTAAGATCTCGTAAGCAGTATTAGCATCAAGTTCAATAAAATTTCCTTTAGCAGCAAAATCCAAAAGTTGTCTATGATGCAAGGCTAATCCTATATAAAAATTTCAAAGAAAAACACTTGCATCTCCTTTAAGATTGCTAATACGATAAGATTCCATTAAATTTCTCCAAAAGTTGTCTATACCAAGCATCTTTCAAAATTTCTCCTTGTCTCTGCTTGAAGTATAGAACTTCAAAATCTGGAGATAGAGGAGTAGTCGTGCTAGACATAGTGTCGAGGTAGACAAGCAAGAACACACTCATAAACAGATCCGACAAGAAAACGGCGAACGAAAAAGAGGGCGAATAAAACGGCAAATTTTTGTGAAGTGGGGGAGATGTAAATGAGAGGCAAATGGCAAATAATGTAAATTGCAAGGAGATGAGATTTGTGATTAGGAACCTGATAGGTGTTGATGACGTCTCCCCGGCAACGGCGCCAGAAATTCCTTTTGATGCGGCTTGAACTACGTCGGTATTTCCCTAAAGAGGAAGGGATGATGCAGCGCAGCTACGGTAGGTATTTCCCTTAGTGATGAGACCAAGGTTATCGAACCAGTAGAAGAACCACCCAACACTATGTAAACGGTACCTACACACAAAGAACAAATACTTGTAACCCGACGTGTAAGAGGGGTTGTCAATGCCTCCCGGGTAAAAAGATAGATAAAATTGTAGTAGATTGGATGAATAGATCTCGCGGAAACGTGAAATAAAATAAATAACAAAAAAATGCAGCAAGGTATTTTTGGGTTTTTGGATTAATAGATCTGAAAATAAAAGTGAATAAAAATAGATCTCAAAGGCAAATATGATAAAGAAATAGACCCGGGGCCCGTAGATTTCACTAGTGGCTTCTCTCGAGAAAAATAGCATACGGTGGGTAAACAAATTACTGTTGGGCAATTGATAGAACTTCAAATAATTATGATGATATCCAGGCAATGATCATTATATAGGCATCACGTCCAAGATTAGTAGACCGACTCCTGCCTGCATCTACTATTATTACTCCACACATCGACCGCTATCCAGCATGCATCTAGTGTATTAAGTTCATGGAGAAACGGAGTAATGCAATAAGAACGATGACATGATGTAGACAAGATCTACTCATGTAGGAATAGACCCCATCTTGTTATCCTTAATAGCAATGATACATACGTGTCATTTCCCCTTCTGTCACTGGGATTGAGCACCGTAAGATCGAACCCATCACAAAGCACCTCTTCCCATGGCAAGAAAAATTGATCTAGTCGGCCTAACTAAACCAAAGATTCGAAGAAGAAATACGAGGCTATAAGTAATCATGCATATAAGAGATCAAAAGAACATCAAATAACTTTCATGGATAAAAATATAGATCTGATCATAAACTCATAGTTCATCGGATCCTAACAAACACACCGCAAAAAGAGTTACATCAAATAGATCTCCAAGAGACCATTGTATTGAGAATCAAAAGACAGAGAGAACCATCTAGCTACTAACTACGGATCTAAAGGTCTACAATGAACTACTCACGCATCATCGCAGAGGCACCAATGAGGATGATGAACCCCTCCATGATGGTGTCTAGATTGGATCTGTGGTTTCTGGAACTTGCGGCGGCTGGAATTGTGTTTCGTGGACTCCCCTAGGGTTTTTGGATTTTCGGGGTATTTATAGAGCAAAGAGGCAGTGCGGGAGGCGGCCGAGGTGGGCACAACCCACCAGGGTGTGCCTGGGCCCCCAGGCGTGCCTAGGTGGGTTGTGCTCCCCTCGGAGCCCCCCTCTGGTACTTCCTTGGCCCAACTTGTGTCTTCTGGTCCAGAAAAAATCACCAAAAAGTTTTGCTGCATTTGAACTCCGTTTGGTATTGATTTTGTGTGAAGTAAAAACAAGCAAAAAATAGCAACTGGCACTAGGCACTATGTCAATAGTTAGTCCCAAAAAATGATGTAAAGTTGCTATAAAATGATTGTAAAACATCCAAGAATGATAATATAATAGCATGGAACAATAAAAAATTATAGATACGTTGGAGACGTATCAGAGACACAGACCTGCAGCAGGAAGGGGCTCTGGCTAATAAGCCCAATGATAAGTTCCTTTTGTCAAAGCTCGGCATACACGGCTTGACCATATGAAATAAAGAAATTGCGCCCCTTATGGTTTTTCGGCATTTCCTTATAACCACTGCCTTCGAGCCAAAAGAATACTTTTATGATACAATTGTTGTTTACAAAGGGCTTCGCTTTTAATCTCATGACCCAAATTACAAGTCCAAAGTAGCTATTCGGCGTCTTGGATGTTGTGTCATATGCACCAGTTTCGAACCTAGATTTTGGTCAATAGTTGGGTTGACACCTCGGCAAGGTACTGGAATTCGGCTAAGGGTGTAAAGGGAGAACCACTGGGATTGCGCATCCAGCTCAAATGGCAAAGCGCCTCATTGGAGAAAGCCAAAAACTGACTATCTAGGTAAGCGTAAACTGGTCGGCCATCCAATGATATCATCAAGCAATTTATCATTCAAGAAAACCTGTGTTAAACGAAGGGCTCTTTATCAAATCAGCCGAAGTGGTTAGTGGCTTAAACCCCAGCTACACAACCAACAACTTCAAATACAGGGGGCTCGTCATCAGCCCCCACAGTCAAGCACCTACAACTAAGTGAAAGCTCTAAAACTACAATAGTCTGATTGCCTTGTTTGTATGTGCATGGACTACCTCCAGGAACTGAGATGTCGGCTAAGGATCGTGATTGCCTATGAAACACGCTTTGGGTATTGCACAAAGGGGCTGAAGCCGACGATTGGTCACTTTCAGTTTAACATGGTCACACAGGAGTCAAAAAAATATGAACATATGTCAGAATATAAAGCCGAATTCATTTCAAACAATGGGAAGTGTTTTACATCCACTACACTTCAGCATTCCGAAGTACTATCTAAAAATACATAGTGTCCTTTGGACACTCAACCTCGGTGATCCGGGCTCCCTCCACCACCTCTGCAAGGTACTGCTCCACGATCTAATTCTTCTCCTCAGGAGGTCCCACAGCCACATCCCCCGCATTGATGCGTGGATAGTTGGTCCTTACCCCGGCGTACACCCGCTGGGCGCCCTCCAGGCACGCCGACCGCTTCGATCGCGCCACTGGAGGGACGGTCTCCCACAGCCGGGCTAGGAACCCGAAGAGGCTAGCCAGCAGCACCTCCGTAGGCTAAAGGTTGACGCAAAGGTCTTGGAATACCGGCTTCGCCATGCAGAGGAGCTCCATCAGTTGCTTCATTTGATGATTCAGCAACTTCGGATGCGAGGGCGCCTGGAATTACTTCTAGAACGCTCTCTCTCCATAGCATGGCCCTCCCGTGCGCCGAAGTAGATGCCGACATCCACCACGCTCCTCGGGAGATCCAAAAGGCCTCTACGGATCGCCACAACTCGGTGAGCTCATTGAACCCCTTGCTGCCAAAAACACATTGAAGTAAAAATGGCTTACTAGCAGCGATCTGCCTCACTTGCTGAAGCACTTTGCAGTCGGGCCGGGCCTGGGTCAGGACCTCGGCGTGCGCCAGGCGCGGGTTCTCGAGCTCATCAACCGCTGCATACTCCTTGTTTTGAAGGGCGTCGCGCTCCTCATACATGCCCTTGAAGGCCTCCTCCACCTCCAGGACCCGCGCTTGGTCCTTGCCTCTCTCCGCCTTCTCGATGGCCACCTCCTTGTTGGCCTTGGTAGCTGCAGTTTCCTGCTACATGGCCTCCCGCCGAGCTTTCGCCAGCTCGGACTTGAGAGCCTCAAGCTCCATTGTTGCAGTTGTCTTAAAAAACAGCTCAGTGTCAGCATTAAACATTTTTAAGCATACTTCAAAGTCAATTTGATAACCTCGCAAAGTCTGAAGTTTACCTTGAGACAGCTCGATCTGCTTCTGCATCAGATCGAGGTCCTCTTCGAACCTCTTGAGCTTTCGGTTCATCTCTGCTATCTCCTCGGAGGTGAAGCTCGGAGCCCAGGTCGATATCTGCAACATGTACCCAACACCTTAGTCCCTGCTTTCGAATTCAATCCCCAGGCCCGTCCTTTTCCAAAGACCAGCCAAGGTCTTGGGGGCTACTATTCCGTGTGGCATGATAATATACTTTGACCCCAAAGCTAGTTTCTTAAAACCAAGTTTAGGCTCGAGGGGTACTGGATAGCTATGCTATTATAAGCACTACACCACGATATAAGCATAAAAGTCCTCAGACAAAGAGCTCATTTTTACGAACAATTCTAAACAGAGAGGTTACTCTTAATACAAGAAAACATACCTCGAAGCTCTTGATGAGGCCTTTCAAGACATCATGCATTCCGGCCTCCGTGGAGCGGAAGCCCTTCAGTGCCGTGGCGATTAGGTCACGGTACTTTTCTGCAATGGAGAAGCCTGTTAAGGATACCTCCATCTGTTCTGCCCATCTCGCAGTGGCCCGCCCTAGGGTGGGACGTGGGGCGACACGACCTCTGTGCCCACCACCGAAGTGCTGGGAACAAGGGTCTCCAGCATTTGTGTTGGCGCTGGAGACAGTTTAGGCTAAGCTGCTGTCTGGTTAAGCCCTTCGGGGACCTCGAGGATTGCCTTCCCTTGGCCCTGTGTGGCCGCGGTGTCAACCTCAGCCATGGTAACTGGCACCTCGGCCCCGTTGTGTTGATAGGAGGGTCCAGGCCGGACGATGCTTCCCCCAGCCCCTCGAGAGCTGGAGGGATCTTGGCGTGCTTGGGCGACCCACTGTACGTCGGTGGAAGCTCGCCTGAGGTGTCGCCGCCAAGGTGTGCCCTTGTTGGGTTGCAAACTACCTTTGTAAGTTTCATTCAACAAACAACCTTCGGAGTCCGAATTAGTCTGTGACGACGTACCTCTGCGGCACCAGCTTCACTCTCCCCATCTCGAGGAGGTACCCATCTGACTCGTCAGATAAGTTATCCCTCTCCGGCGGGATCGGCTTGCTGACGGGGTCAGCGGAGGCCTTACACGGACTCTTCAGGCCTTTTGGCCGTGCTTCTTCCTCGACGCCCTAGGACGCTGCCCTCTTCCCCTTAAGGGAAGGATTCACCAAGGCACCACGATGGTCAAAAACACCAAGGCACCACCTCATTTTATCATGGATATGCTAAAGGAACTTTCCATGGTGCAAGAGTGGATTGTAGAGCTGAAGCGGTCGGCTTGCCATCAGGGGGCGTCACATGCTTTGTCGCGCGCAAAGGCGTACCTCTCAGAGCTAGATCCAGCTCAACTGGCTGAGGGATTCCTAGAATTCAATGTAGATGGGACTCCTTTTTCAAAGGAGGATTATCTACGCTGTGTTAGGGAAAACTGGGTGGCGGCGACCAAAATTGCAGAAGAAAATGACTTGACTAAGTTTCAAGCCGCCTACCCCGAAGCCGGCAAACGCCTGAGTCTGCCGACACCACAACCCATTGAACTAATCCCACCATGTAAGCAAAACTTCACTCTTGACATCAGTACTTCATCTGTGATGAAGGAAGATTCAGTTTCAGAAGCTTTGGAATCAATAAAGTGGTTCGCAAACGAAGCAGAAGCTCCCAAGGACCAAGGAAAACTGGCAAAGGATGACCTGGCCGCGACTAGCGTCTGACGGCCTTCACCCGTAAGCTCTTTGGTCGGCTTAGAGATCCTCGCCAGCTTATGCTTCGTAAAATACTTTGATGAAATTTGGCCCGTCTGTGGCATGTAATAGCTGGGTAGAAACTCCTTGGATAATTTCATGCCTTCGTGTACTGAGCATGCTGCTACTTTTGTGTTATCATAATTTTGATGAAGTTGATTGTCGCTCAACCCGGAACAAGTCTTTGACATCTTGTTGTTTTGAAAACTTGGGTTGTCTTCGGGAAAATGACCTGATGAATAGATGCATGAAGTAATCCATGTGTTGTGATATATCACAAAGCACAAAAGAGGTTACTGAGGGCCGGGTCAAACTTGTGACCCGGCATTATATATAAGCTGGTACATGATTAGAAATAAATATATATTGAAACAGATATAGATATAGAAAAATACAAAGCATATAACATAGAAAAGAGATAACCGGCTTTCGAGGCACGACATAAAGACTGGCTTTCGAGGCACGTGTCTAATTTGCCTTAAAAGAAGCAGGCCTGATAGCCTCATGGGTTATCCTTGCTCTCTGAAAGCCATCTCTCACGTGATTTAAGCCGGTGTTTTCACCTTGATAAGTTCAGGGTCAATACATGCCGTGATAGGCATCAGTATGAGTGGCTTATCAAGAGTACAGCTGGGTCACCTTTTCAAAGTAGCATCTTGCTAACAGGCATGTTTAACCAAATATCATAGTGGCATATGCCGGGTCAAGAGGGATGTTAGTAGCTAAACTCAATGAGTTGGAAGCCCCCAAGTGACTAGTGACCAAAGAATAAAGGCTCGATACACAATTTCTGAGTTGAAACGACAAAAACTCTATATTCCACAAGTGCCGGCTTTATTTCATTGATCACTAAATGTATATATACATGATGAGGTATGTACAAAAACTTGATGCAATGGTGTCGGTGTCAAAATTGGCGGATCTCGGGTAGGGGGTCCCGAGCTATGGATCTAGGATCAATGGGGAACAAGGGACGATGAACATAGTGTTTACCCAGGTTCGGGCCCTCTCGAAGAGGTAAAACCCTACATCATGCTTGATTGTATTTGATGTATGATGTGGTTAGAGAGTAGATCTACCTCGAGATCAAATAAGCTAAACCCTAAGTCGTTGTGGTGATGGATGTAGCTATGGCCCTGAAGCCCAATCCTTGCTTGGAGGGCACACCACGACTCCGAAGATTCTTTATACAGCCATGGATCCGTACTCTAGCTTGGCCCCATAGTAGCCCATCAATCAGGCCCAATCACAACAGGCCGGCAGCCTGAGGACCCCTCAATCCAGGCACTACAAAAAAACCACTTCCGTGATGATACATGTTTGTCACAGTAGGTCATGTTTTCTGTCATGCATGTACATTCATGATGATTTTATGACAGAATCAAGATAGTCATACATGTGCTGTCGTAGAAGTGTTCCATGACAATACCAAAATTATCATCATGGAAGTTTCCACTTCCATGATGATAAATGGCGCGCCATGGAAGTGCTTTCGTCAATGGTAACTGACACGTGGCATCCACCATAACAGGTCATTGTTAACCTATCGAGTTCCGGTTTGGATCCGATAACCCGCTAACAGCCCGGACCAATGGGTATTATCCACGTGTAAAATTCTCAATGGCCAGAGGAACCACGTGTCGGCTCAGCGTTGGGACAGATGGCATCCACTCATTAGACGGGAGGCGCCTATGATACGTCGACATATGGCACGGCCCAACAAAGGCCCATTTAGGTGAAAAGGCCGACCCATTTGACTTGGTCAAAAGGTAGCGGGCTGGCCCATGGAAAGCTTGTTAACGGCCTGTTCGCATATTGCCCATTTACAGTCCGCTAACTCAAGGCCCGTTATGGCCTATCCAGATTAGGCCCAGTAGCATCATCTGGCCCGTCCAATATGATTCCAGCCCGTTGTAACTTCCGGCCCATGTAAGGTCCATGACGTCTTTTAGCCCATACGAGGCCCTTTGTAACTCTAGGCCCATTAAAGTCCCGTGGTGAAACTGGCCCATAATGCACAGTGTATCGCTTTATACCCATTAACGACCCATTATTCCGTTGGGCCGTTTCCAGCCCGTGTTAACTTTCGGCCTTCTAAGGGCCCATTTATTTTTGAGCTCATGTCCAGCATTCGGTTACTTATGGTACGTTACTGGCTTGTTCCGCTTGTGGGCCAAATTCAGCCCGTGGTTACACTCGGCCAGTTTGTGGCCCGTTAACCCATTGGGCTGTTTTCATAGCATCATCAAATACGGCCCATTAACGACCCATGATGCCTGCCGATAGAATTAAGCCCATTATAAATTTTGGCCCATTAACGGCCCGTTATGGTCGGGCCATAAACAGACGATTTCCACTCTAGCCCATTTACGGCCCATTTTGCGGACCGTTATTGGCCCGTGAATAGTACGGCCCATGTTTGGCCAATCGATCATACGGCCCATAGAAGGCCCATTGACTATACAGCCCGTAGAAGGCCCATGGATCCTACTGCCCGTAGGAGGCCCATGGTCACTACAGCAGGTAGCAGGACCATGGTTACAATGGTCCATATGTTCCCCATGGTTATTGTGGCCTACTTATAAAAAATAGGTTATTGTGGCCACTAGAAAAACGCGGAAAAAGAACTGCAGTGACTACAAGAAAACAACTAAATAAGACAATAAGGGAATAAATAAGCAAGCAAGTAACACTAGGCTATTACGGCTATTACACATATTACATCCACTGGGCATCAAAGTTCGCCACCAGTGCAAATATAGGGAACAAAGCAACATATTACATACACTGGCCATCTAAATTGGCCACCAGTGCAAATAAACGCGGCAGCAAAACAAGTTCATAACTGAAACAACTTCAGAAGAGCTCAAGAAACATTATCCTAGGTATCCACCATGATGGCAATAAGCTTAGCAAGCTTATTAGCTTTCTCCTGTTTGGCGCTAAAATCCTCCAACGCTTGCTGTTGCACCAGAAAGTATGCATCTGAATTCTCAAGTGACTTCCGCAGTCCTTCGGCTTCTTGTCGTAGCATAGCTGATCGATGTCTTTTAGTTTGTAGTTGAGACTCAAGAAACCGAACTGATTCAAACAGTGAGTTCGAAGACTTATGCCAGCGGTAGTGGCCAGTAACTCGAACACTACACCAAGACAGGACTTTGGGGTTGTCTCACTGTCTTCAAGATAGTTTTCCTTAGCTGTTTTATCAACTTTGTTGGAGACCAACAAGGATGTCTCACTATCCTGAACCTTATCTGCATTACTTCCTTTACCATTGCTTAATAAGGTACTCTTCCCCAATATGCTGTCAGCATTCTAAAAGAAGAAACAAGGAGACACATAATAGGTTTAGCATGTAGTATATGAAACTCATTTCGGTGAACCAATTTAGTAGTAAGGTGGACAGGATTAAACTACCAAGTCTTCTATTGCTAAGTAGTACATAATAAAAGCATCAAACAAACATATATCTATGTCCTATGGTCACTGCATTGTCTTGCCAAATCAAAATAGAGACACGATTCAAATCATATCAGTTCAAGACAAAGCAACATTGAAAGAATACAAGTGTGGGAAACTACACAGCACAACAAGATTTCAGATGGGTGCCACGGGTATACATGTACAACAACACTATTTGCTCTGTTGTGATGCTAGTAATGTGCATGATATGATAAGTCAACTGTATACACAATTGAAATTGAAATCAACAGAGCAATTTAGAAGAGCAAACCTGTTAAAGAAACATGCTTAAACATACCTGTTGTACCATCGGAGTTTCGATTGGATCCTTCAATTTAAAAATAAGCTTGTATGAGTAAATACAATGATACAAGAGCAAATCAGTATGCACCATAGCAATGGAATCTTAAATGAGAACAATTGTTCTTCAGGTTTAAGCACTTGTTCTACACGAACAGAGTACAGTAAGACGCAGGCATATAGTACTTAAAAATAAAAAATGGGCTCATAGACCTTACCACATTCTTGGTTCAGGACCAGTACAGAACAAGGCGTTCCCAGTCATTATCCCGTAAATGTGTCTCAGGAGAATGTAAGGGAATTTGATGAGTTTCTTTGCCAGTGAAGTATGTTTTCTTTAGGTAATTCTGATACTGCCACCAAGCATTCTTGAAGATAGCAGAGGTATTGGCATAGGTTACCTCATCCTGAGTTTCCAAATCGGTCTTTCTCTATAGAGAAAAATGGGAACATTTGCTGTATTATAACCAGCATGGAGGTAGAATGTATGGGACAAAGCAAAGTAATTGCCACGAATAACATTACTTACACATAACTCCTGGACAAACACCTACAACTGGCATTTTCCTTCATCTTCAGTATAATATTTCCATGATGGGAAGATATGCACATAGGATTTAACAACATCAAATGCGATAGATGCTAAACTACGAATGGCTGGTTGTGCTTCGTCCATAGGAATAGGTGTACTAACTGGTGGAGTTGGGGTTAGCCGTGGTAGTACTGGCGCTTTAGGCATTGGAGCTACCTTACTAACTGCTCTTGTTTGGGAGCTCTATGGTGGAGATGGTGCTCTGTCAACTGGAACTGGGTTACTATCTGCTGGGATTGGGGTTAGATTGGCTGAAGCTGGTTCTCTGTCCATCGCACCAGGGGTACAATCTGCAAGAGTCTGGGTTATGTGTGGTAGGGCTGGTTATCATGCATGTACAACCGGAGTGCTATCTCCACCAAGAGGTAGAACTGTTTTATTTGAAGACTGTGTTTTTACTCCGCTAGATACTACCATCACCTGCTCCAATTCAAATGGCTGATAAACAAGAAACATAGTTGAATGTACATACCTTGTATGATAGACAGATGCAATAGATAGTGTGGAAAAAAGAGGGCATGAAATAGTTCACATGTATATTGTTTAACTAAAAAGGATAGCATGACATAATTTCACATATATGATGTCTATCTAAACTGGATAGCATAGCATGACATAATTCAAAGATATGATTACTAACTAACCAGGATGGCATGAGATAATTATATGATGTCTTTAGTAAACAGGTTCGCATGACATAATTCACATACATGTTATCTAAGTAATCAGGATCGCATGATATAATTCACATATGTGATTTATATACTGAGCAGAGGGCATTCACATATATGATGTCTGAACTAAGAACATGGTGTTGAATATTGTGTATATGATGTCTAAACTATGCAATGCAAGACACCATATGCATGATATGAGCAGTATAACCATGCCAAGTTAGAGCATACACCTCGGTGGGGGAATAGGACTGGTCATCTGTCTCTGAATCCATCTCTGAGAAGCTATCGGGGCCCAGCAAGAGATCTGCTTCGATAGGTAGCACATTCTGCTCTGAAGACCTTGTATTCACTCCAGATTTTTCCGTCACCCACTCAAATGGCTGATTCACAGGAAGAGTAGTTGAATGTACAAACATTGTCGACAAATGGAAATGTAATGAAGAAAAGGATTGGCAAGATATCATTCAAATATATGATGCCTAGTTAAACAGGATGGCATTGCATATTTCACATATATTATGGCTGGCTAAAAGAGATGAGATTGCATAATTCACATATATGATATAGAAACTAAACAGGTGGCATTACAGAACATGTCTAAACTAAGCAGATGACATATATGATGTCGAAAGTAGGCACCGCAAGGCAACATATGCATGATATGACCAACATCATCATGCCAAGTTAGAGCAAACACCTCGGGGGGTAAATAGGAGTGGTCAGCTCCATCTGAATCCGCCTCAGAACAGATATCTTCCTCTGAATTAAATCTGGAGTCAGGCGGGTGTCATATTCAGGGCTCCACAGACCTCAGAAAGGTTCAAACTCTGGGGCGTGTGCAAAGAACTCAACCTATCTAGCCAACTAGCTCGTCGCCCTACAGCCTAGCTTGAGGAACAAGGAAGAAGATGAACACGACGGTTTACCCAGGTTCGGGCCACCTTGTGGTGTAAGACCCTACTCCTTCTTTGTTGTGGATTTGCCTCACGAGGGGCTGAGGATGAACAAGTACAAGGGATGAACAACCTCATGAGGTCTGCTCTGGTGATTGTGGAAAGGATCCGATCCTGGGGGGTTCGTCCTCTTCTATGGTGGTGGCTAACCTATATTTATAGTAGCCTCGGTCCTCTTCCCCCAAATCATAGGCGGGAAGGGATCCCACAGTGGCCAATTTGAAAGGGGACAAGTAGTACCTCTTATCCTGATGAAAGGTGGTCTTCGCCTGCAAAGCCTCTAGTTGTGACGCAACAGTGGGCTCGACAAAGACATCCGTCCTACCGTCCTGGCGGTCTTGGTCTTGTAGCAGTGGAACGGAAACCTTTGCCTGAGTCCTCGGGAACCCACGCCTGTGCTTGCCTCCTTAGCACCAAAGAGGAAACTGTCTTCTCTGCGCCCGCTGGCGCCCGCCTGGCCTTGGTCGTCATGGCTTGCGTCATCGCAACCTCATGAGATTTGGGCACCTGCATAGGAATCTCCGCTCCACAGGAGGCAGCCTGGGGAGGCTGCTCCCTCGGGAGGTCTTGGCGTCGTCTGCCTCGCGAGGCTTGGCCCCTGGCGAGGGTCTTGTCTTGGTGGTCTTGGAGGTGGGCCGTACCAGGCCATCGAAGGTGCCATGGCGTGGGCTGCAAGCAGGCAAGTCTGGGTACCCTGGTTCCCAGAATGCCGATAGTAGCCCCCGGGCCCAAGGCGCACTCGGACTTGGCTTCGAGGCGAAGCCAAAGGGCAAGGGCGAAGCGCCACGGGCCCCAATCGCCTACGGTCCAAGCTGACACGTGGCGCTTGACGGGGCGTTGACGCTCTTCTTCAAGGTCTTCGGAGAGGACGGCCAACGTCTGGAGTGCTGCCCCAGGGGAGGTGATCGAGACAGCGACCTCCTCACAGGCCGGCAAATCGGCGAGGCCCCTCGCGGTGAACTTGCCCTTGGCCTTGTCTGCGATTCCTCCAGCAGCAGCGACGCCTCCTCCGAACCAAGCTTAAGTGATGACGACAGCTACGAGCCACCGCACCGCCGCGCTCGGGCTTGAGGGAGGAATGGCGCCAGCCAGGCGTCATGGGCGACACCGCCTGGGTCGCGATCCTCAGGAGGTCCTTTCCTTTCGTTTCATTCCTGCGCAAAAGTCATGAAGGGCCCCGCGAGGGTGTGTAAAGATCGTGACACTTTTGCCTTAATGTTAGCGTCCCCAACTTATGTTGTGTTTGCGTCTCTCGCTTGGGCACGGTTCCCCCTTTTTATTCTCGCGGTAGCTTAGTGCTCTACGCCGACAGGACCCAGTCCCCAGGCAAGCTTCATCCGTCGCTGGTATACCAGGTCGCGATGCCGTGGTTAAGGCCAGGAGGTGAGCGGCCCGAGGTCCGGTAAGAGCCCCCGAGGCGCGATGCTCAGGAGGTCCCCTTTGGCGTGCAAGCGGCTCCCGAAGGACTGAAAGGGGAGTTCCCTTGCCCGAGCGAAATCATGAGAGATGAAACACCGATTATGGGGTTCACGCGTGGGTGTGCGAAGCAACTTATCTTGGCGAGCCTGCGGTGGTTTCCTTGTCATGAGGGCGAGCTTCTTGTGCGACGTTAGGCTGCACCCTTCTCCTGATGTCGCCCCCCCACAGGGCTCCTACCGACTCCATCTCTCCCGCTCGTCAGGGTGCTCTACGTCCTCGGGACCCGGCTCTCGAGCGAGGCTCGGTCGCCGCTGGTATGCCAGGTCGTGATGCCGGTGTCAAGGCCAGGGGGTGATGGCTCGAGGGCCGGTAGGAGCCCGTGAGGCGCGGTGCTCAAGGGCCCCCCCTTTAACGTGCAAGCGACTTGTGCAAGATAAGAGTGGCTGGCTCCGAGGGGGTACCTAGGAGGGGTTGCGGCCCATGGCACATAGCGCGGTATCCCTCCGCGGTGGCGAGGTGTTGGCGAAGCTGCTCATGATCCTGCCTCCGGAGGTTCCCATCTCTGAAGCTCCAGCAGCAGAAGTTGAAAGCGGTGAGGACTGTGGCAGCATTGTCGACGAGGGGCTTCCAATGAGCAGGGCAAGTGGCGGCAGTGGCGTTCCTTGTTAGTTTTACCCTGCAACATGTACTGTGCCTCGTGGAGGCGTAAGACTTCTTTTTAAGCTTGTGGAACAATCTGTGCTTGTAATAATTATTAGGACCCCGTGGTTTCCTTATTGCGCCAAGTTTACTTCGTGCTTGCTTTTCTGCTCTGTGTCGGTAGGGCCCAGCCCTGCACATACCTCGACCGCCGTTGGGGCGTCCGGATATCCAGGACGACACCAAGGGGTGAGGGGCTACATGACTAGTAAGGCCCCTGAGTCGCGATGCTCAGGTGGTCCCCCTTGACGTGCGAGCAGCCCTCATGAAGGAAACTTGGACGCCGGGGTGTAGGACTTCGCGCTCTGCGTTGGCAGGGCCCAGCCCCGCGCATACCTCGACCGCTGTTGGGGTGTCCGAATCACCAGGACGACACCAAGGGGCGAGGGGCTACGTGACTAGTGAGGCCCCTGAGTCGCGATGCTCAGGAGGTCCCCCTTGACATGCAAGCAGCCCTCATACCTTTGACCACCAGCTTTCACCTGGGGGGGAACGCGAGAAGACCAGGTACCCGTACCTAGAAGGGTAGCGTGTGCCAGGCGGGGCCTGAGCACAAACCCCGTGTCCAGCCCCCTCGTGTGATCCTCTTGAGGGGGAAGCTGTGGGGTGTTACCGATCGTAGAGCTGAGAGGCTATCCTGAGGTTGGTGCGGCCGTGAGGGTGCCCTCAGTTGTTTATTCACCAGTGCGGAGCATGGGGCTTCCACTTTATCGTGGGTATAGTCGCTCCTCGACCGTGTCGTCCGCCAGCGCGGAGCATGGGGCTTCCACTGGTACGTGGGTGGGAGTTCCAACTGGGGGAGACTCCGGGGCGTGTACAGCCCCGTTCGTACGTGTGGCTAGCATGGCTGAACTGGAGGAGGTGTATCTGGGCACTCGTGAGCTAGCGCGGGACTCACGAGGCCCAACCTCAAGGCAGGTTGCGCCTGATTTTTGCAGCGTGGGGCGCGCGTAAGAAACCTGCGGGGCGATGGGGGGTCCTGCACCGAATGCCCCTCTGGAGGTTATCGCATGAGAAGGCCGGACACCAATGACCCCAGGAGGTGACGTGAACGGGGCCGGCCCGCCAGACAGAGCTCAGCCATTGGTTTTATTGATGCTGCAGGGACAGACCCGAGCACAGAAGCCGTGCCAAGTCTTCTCATGCAACGATTCCACGAAAAAACAGTCGGCGCACGGTTCCCGCTGCGGTGAAGTGTCGAACTGCGGTTGTACGAACTAGGCCGTGCGCCCACACTTGCCCACACGTGATTAGCTCATGCGAGAACAAGGCACCAAGGACCATGGGAGGTGACGCGCACGGGAGCTGGCCCGCGGGACAGAGCTCGGTCGCTTGGGTTTGTCGACGCTGCAGGGACGAACCCGAGCACAGACGCCGTGCTAGTCCTTAATCATGAGGTGGTCGCTGGCGGATTCACGAGGGCGCAGCGACATCATAGTGACGAAGCACCGGACAGGCAGTTGAGATACATAGGAAACTCATGAAGGCAAAGCCAGTTCTGCCTGAGGATGATGCAGCCCGAGGGGCGCGCTTAGTTGAACAAAAACAAGTCACCTGGCACCATCGTTGTAGAAGCGTTGAAGTAGCCGAAGACGCGTACTGTAGAGACCGCTCCTCACGAGCCGACCGGCTCCTAAGCCCTGGGAGGCTCCGGAGGTCCGGGGGGCTCGCGAGGGTCCGTCACCTCCTCGGTCAGGACCGCCTGGCGCCTGGCCTCGTGAGCTGCCAAAGCTCCCTGCATGAGGCGCTGGTATGAGGCAGCCACGTTCAGCAGGCCGAATGGCATGCGGACGTAGCTGCAAGGGTAGCCCCCGCTCCGGCCGATGCGGGACGGCCAGAAGAGGTCCTGTGAAGCAGCCCTGTTGAGGCCTGGGATGTTGACGCAGACACGCAGTTGGCCACCCATGTCATGGGCGGCAGCTGCACTGGATGGCACCGGACGACGCTTGTGACGCATGGCTCGCGCCTCCCGAAGCTCCTCGATTGCCTTGGTGACGAACTCCTGAGCGCCGCGCCTTGCTCACGGAGGCGCGCGTCGAAGCACGCCCCCACGTGGTGCCCGAACGCCTCCCTCGTGATGCTGGTCAGGTCAGAGGCCCTCCAGATGAGAGCCCCCGAGCCCGTCCCGATAGGGGCTCCGGGCGCGCCTTCCTATGCGAGTGGGAAAGACGCCCCAGCAGAGGGCTCGGGGCCTGAGGCACGACCGTCGGGCGCCCCAGCCTCCTGACGGCCCTTTGGGAGGAGCTGCTTCTTCTTCTTGGGGATGGCCTCAGGAAGCAGGATGGCACCTGTCGGCGTCAAAACCGGCAGACCTCGGGGTAGGGGGTCCCGAGCTGTGGATCTAGGATCGATGGTAACAGGAACGAATGAGACTGTGTTTTACCCAGGTTCGGGCCCTCTCTATGGAGGTAAAACCCTACGTCCTGCTCTTGTTTATATTGATGAAGTATCAAGGTACAGAGTCGATCTACCTCGAGATCATATGTTGTGGTCTAAACCCTAGAGGTATGATGAGTAATGTCATAATCTATCTATCAACGAGCCTGGCCTCGGCTTATATAATGTACCGGAGGCCTAGGATAACAGGAGTCCTAGTCGGCTATGTTGGTGGAGAGGAATCCATGTCTTGATCACCAAGTCTTGTGGAATCTTCCTCGTATATGTCTTCGGCTGTCCGAACTGGCCCATTAGTGAACCGCCACGAGGGTCGTCGGCCCAACCCACTGGTCGGGAGATGACATGGTGAGTACCCCCTAGTCCAGGACATCGTCAGTAGCCCCCTGAACCGGTCTTCAAGCTGGGGACGCTCCTTGATTCTTCCGAACTGTTCTTCATCTTCGGTCGTCGGTCTTGAAAACTAGTTCAACAAATCTTCCCATCTCTGATCTTGAGGATCGCCGAGATATATCCAAAGAGTTCATACGTTGGATATCCGAGGAGTCTTTTAAGTTATCGGCCTCTATCCGTGCCTTGTAAGTATTTTTACGCCACACCTGGGGTTTGAAGTGCTACCTGTGCGACGGCACCCTCTTGCGTCCGAGCTCTAATGCCAAACTAAATCCGAGGCGTCTTTTCACAGCCGAGCTCCAACACTATTCGGCATTCAAGGTATCCTCTTGCGTCCGAGCTCCAATGCCGAACTGAATCCGAGGCGTCTTAGATTATCTTGGCCTCTGAAAATTTGAATGAGTTCATCCGAGCTTAAATGCCAGAGTAGTCTTCTATGGAACGAGCCATTCGAATCCAAGCTTTATGCCGGACTGCTTCCGAGCTCCAACGCCGGACTGCATCCGAGTTCTAACGATGGTCAGCATCCGAGGTGTCATAACTACCTCGGTCTTCAAAAGATTGAACGAATTCAGCCGAGCTTAATGCCAGAAATGCCCTCTATGGAGCCAGCCACTGGAGCCCGAGCTTTACGCCGGACTGCTTTCGAGGTGGTGCACCACCCTGACTGCGGGCTGATTTTTTGTGAATATTTTCAATTGGTGCAATTTATTCTCTGCCGAGATATATAGCCAGTAGCCCTCAAGGTGTGTGTCGGTCTAAAACCCGAGATGCACTTGAAGAATGGCCTAAAACCGGTGATCTCAGTAGCCCCTGAGACTCAGGTCGATTCACAAAAGCGGTCTGAGGATCAACTCCTAGCTCTGTAGCATACTTAGGAATAGAAATGTGGTGTGCATATTCCTCGAGACTCAGGTCGGGTGCGGCCGACCAACTTGAGGATCATAATCTCCTCGGGAAATATTTTGCACTTTGTAAACTGTCTGCATTGAATCGTCGATGCAGTAGCCCCCGAGCCAATGGTCGGGTTGCAATACCAGATCAGGGGATCGATGTGCCCCTTTAATATTTGTAAATGAGAAGCGCGAAGCCCAGTAGCCCCCGAGCCTTAATGTGGGCACAGGTGGCTGAATTAAGGATCAATGTCCGGAGTATATCACAATTTATGTGTAATGATTCTATGTACCCAAGTACTTTACATCACTAATGCTCGGATCCGCATTGTACAAAACTTTGTTGATCGACCATCGGCTTCAACCTCTTCGACCAGCAGCCGAAGAGTGCTCGTCCTACTTTATAAAGCCTTTATAAGGGCTAAGATTTACGACAAACAAGGCAATCCGGCCATACGGTTTTATAAACAAAGGTACGCAGAGAGATATGTTATAAAACATCTTTTGGGAAAAATAGTTCCGTTACAGGTTCCTTTTCCCAGGCTGTCATGTTGATCATGATCATGAGACCTCAACTCCGATCAATGTGGGGGGAAAATATTAAGGATTTAGTTGGGAGAAAATTCCCGAACTCTGTGGTCCATGATGAACCATAATTTTCACTTCCATCGTTGCCGACCAATTATATTCTTTAAGATGGCTAGCTTTTGGCTTCACCCAGTCTGAGGTTCTAACCCGGACGACCCGGTAGTAACAATCACAGAGGTGCTCCCTTTACTGCCTAGCCGAACAATCAGGAACATAGGGGTAAGCACAGGAGCCAGGCAACCCAGCTTGGCCAAAATCTTAAGTCAAATTGATGCATATTTTTATGGCTTTATTACGATAATTATGGAAGGCAGCGCTTGTACACTGAATACAAGCACTGATGATATATGTTTATTTTGACACCGTTGCGATCGTTTATCAGTTGAAAGTGGCCCATCGTCGGCTTCTACCCCTTTGTAGATACTACGCAGGGTGTTTCCGCAGTAACCAGACAACCCTTAGCCGACGTCTCGGTGCCCGGAGGCGGTTGTGTTAGCGGAAACAAGGCAATCAGATATGCAGGCTTTATAACTTTCACTTAGTCATAGGAGCTTTAAACTGGGGAAGCTAGCTATGAGCCCCCGGTTTGTGTTCGGCACCGACTGAAGTCTAACCATTAACACTTCGGCCAATATTATGAAAGGCCCATCGTTTAACACGGGGTAATCGGTATCAATCTATAGTGTGACACCGTCATCGGATCGCTGACCAGTTTACGCCCATTGTGACAGTCAATTTTCGGCTTTCTCCACTGAGGTGCTTAACCATTCGAGCTGGAAGCACAATCACAGTGGTTCTTCCTTTGCACACCTAGCCGAGTAAAGCGGAACATAGGAGGCAAGCACAGGAGCCGGGCAACCCAACTATTGACCGAAGACACAATTCGATACTGATGCATATATAGCAATATCCGAGAATGTTTTTGCCGAATCTCTAAAGGTGTCCGGCGTTGCACTGCGAGACTTATGCTGGAAACATACAAATAGTTTAAAGTGCAATAGGCTTGGAAAACCGAAAAACTTCAGTAAAAACTTTACGTCCGAACTAAATCATGTTTTTGGTGCCAATTCGAACATTGGTCTTAAAATTAGTTTGTGCTTCTGTCGTGTTTTAACTTGACACATCCGATCTCAAGACTTCAAGCGGGTCAGCCTTCGGCTTCAACCTCCTATCCCGAAGGCGGAGTGCTTCTCAGGCCAGGTTAGCGAACTAAACTCGAGCGGCTTTTAGAGAGAACCTAGGCTATCCGGCTATTAACCACACACTCGAGTCGAGAAAGGAGTAGTAGAAAAAGACTTTGCAATGACTGAGAAGAAAACACATTTATTATAAAACGGCTCATATTAATTTAAGAGCCCCCAAGTGACTTGGGTAAAAGAATTTTATGTATAATGATTGTATGTACCGAAGTACTTATATAATATCTGCGGTCGCCCGAACTTTGAACGCGTCTTAACCGACCGTCGGCTTCTCCCTCTTCGGCCAAGGGCCGAAAAGTGTTATCTACTCCGCCTACCGAGAATATCGGCGGTGTTTCGGATAACCAGGCAATCAGGCCATGAGGCTGTAACAGACAAATCACGCCCAGGGAACTTATGCTATATTACTTATGTAACGTAAGAAGCATCTTCAAAGAAAATAGTGCCCCCAACGGTGCCTTTTCTTTGGTCGCTCAGGATTACTATGAGACTTGTGCAATAGATTTGTGTACGCGTGAGTTCCATCGTGTGCCGACCATAGTTGAAAACAGTAAGAGCGCTAGCTTTCGGCTTCACCCAGTCTGAGGTACGAGTTCGGATGACCCGACCGTACAATCGCAGAGGTGGTCCCTTTACTCCCTAGCCGAACAATTGGGAACGTAGGGGTAAGCACAGGAGCCAGGCAACCCAGTCTTGCGGAACACTTAAGTCAACATGATGCATATTTTGGCATAATACACGAACAAGGAATGGTGCGATACATTAATAATCATATGCAAGAAGAATGGCTTCATAAAGGAAGCCCCCAAGTAAACGGGGTATTTGAATTTGTTTGTAACAAACAAGGTTTTGACAACGAAAGTTTTCAGCAAATGACTTTTTGTCAAAAATGTATAATGCTTGGTCGAACCGAACAAAATTTAAAACTGAAAGTTTTTGAGCATGAAAGCGACTTAGCTGGTTAATGTGCTCGGTGTGACGTGGGCCGAGCATGTAGCGGCTCAAGGTCCCAACCCCCAAACCGGTCTTGACATACCCGAGCGAAGAGCTCGGCTTGATGAAGTGGCGACGACGTACGGTCGATGCGGTGAGGCGAAGCCCCCAAGCCCAACAGAGGTGACAAAAACCCTCATGACCGAGGTGACGAAGAGCTCGGCAGAAAAAAGAAGTGTTTAACAATCAATGTTTGAACGAACAACTTTTTTGTTTAACACGAATATAATGTTTGGTTGAACCAAAGAAGAAATAAAATAAAATAATTTAAAAAAAAACTGAGCATGGAGGCGACTTAGCTGGTTAATGTGCTCGGTATTGTTGACGAGGTCCGAGCTCGTGGAGGGACAAAGAAGTAGTCCGCAGCCTAGCCAAGGTCCCAGCCCCCAAGCCCGAGGTAACTGAGCGAGGAGTTTGGCTTGATGAGGTGGTGATGCCGCGCGGTCGATGTGGCGAGGCGAAGCCCCCGGTCCAGCTAACGTGACGAAGCTGGTCGGCTCATGACGCCGAAGTCACCAGAGTAGGCTGATGAAGAGATGGCGAAGCCCCCGGTCTAGCAGAGGTGCTAGGGCAGGTCGGTAGTATGACGTTTGCATCCCCATGCCGGCCGAGGTGTTGAAGCAGGTCGGCGTGGTGGACATCGGCTTGGTCAGCCGAATTAGTATTTGGGATTTCTTTGGAATCGTCCTCCGGTACTATGGTGCGAGGAGCGAGTCCGGCCAGGGTTGACTCCTGATGTTCGGACGCCGAAGTAATGTCCAGGATTGAAGCTGGATATGGGATAAGAGAGGCGAGTCCGGCCGGAATTGAATCCCGATCTTTGGACACAGAGGTCACATCCAGGCTTGAAGAAGCAATAGTGCGGCGATGCCGTCGCGGGCCGGATCTTGTGACGTGGTCGATGCCCGCTTGATGAAGTGACCATGCAGCGTTGCCGGTGTGCCCGCTCCGTATAATTCGTGGGGCGACAATGTTGGTGATGATTTACCCTTCACGATGCCGAACTATTGTTCGGCTTGCCGAGATAATGATCCGAAGAGGTTGAGTTCGGCTCGATGAAGCGACGACCCGTCCGGCGCAGGTCGGCAGCCGTGCAGCAACGTTGTCAGGCTGGTTTGACACCGGTGCAACGGTGAATGCTACCTCTGAAAAGGAGCAAAATTTATGAGCATGTGTTCGGAAACAAAACACAATACCCTAGAAAGGGATTCCTCCAAAAAGGTTGTCCAATATCCCGTTCATGAAGAAAGATGAACTCGGGTCGGATTCGTATTCGCGCAGAAAACAGATCAGAAAATCGATGCGCTCATCGGAGGTTTCTCGGAGTTTGAATGGTCCGATCGAGCTGAAATTTGAGGGGTGGTAGATACAGGAATTCCGCAGCCGATCAACGGTTGGACCTTCCAAAGGATGTCCGAGCTAGACGCTGGACTCTACGCCCTAAACTCGTCCAGATTCCCGTCCGGACTTGACAGGGGTCCGGTATATTGTAGATCGCCGGAGATTCCTTCATCATAATACGACAAAATTTTGCAGGGTTGTTATATACACAATTCCACACTATGCCATCGAAGCAATCGTCAAAGCGACACTCGAGGAAGCGGCAACAGCGAATACGAATCCGCTGTATAGAAAAACAGCACGGTCGCCCGAGGACAATGTTGAAGTTGAGCCCCCAAGCTATACGGATGATTCCTCCACGATCTTGATAGAGATCGGATTTGATGTTGATGAAGGCCCTCGTCCGATCATGACGATCTGAGGCGGAGAGCAGTCCTCGGTCGAGCCAAGGGGACCAGTCGAGCCGACAACGAATATGCCGACGTCGCAGTTGGTCTGCAAGCGAGCCATTGATCCATTGCCGATCACATAGCGGAACTCTCAATGAAAGCACCATTGTCAGCGTCAAAACTGGCAAACCCCGGGGTAGGGGGTCCCGAGCTATGGATCTAGGATCGATGGTAACAGGAACAAAGGAGACGGTGTTTTACCCAGGTTCGGGCCCTCTCTATGGAGGTAAAACCGTACGTCCTGCTCTTGTTTATATTGATGAAGTATCAAGGTATAGAGTCGATCTGCCTCGAGATCATATGTTGTGGTCTAAACCCTAGAGGTATGATGAGTAATGTCATAATCTATCTATCAACGAGCCTGGCCTCAGCTTATATAATGTACCGGAGGCCTAGGATAACAAGAGTCCTAGTCAGCTATGTTGGTGGAGAGGAGTCCATGTCTTGATCACCAAGTCTTGTGGAATCTTCCTCGTATATGTCTTCGGCTGTCCGAACTGGCCCATTAGTGAATCGCCACGGGGGTCCTCGGTCCAACCCACTGGTCGGGAGACGACATGGTGAGTACCCCCTAGTCCAGGACACAGTCAGCAACCTCGCCATCTGAGTTCTCGACCGCCGCCGAGTGCCCTGGAAGTTGGCGATGAAGCGCTCGCGTAGCTCGTCCCAGGAGAAGATCGACCCCACTGGGAGATTCAGGAGCCAAGAACGAGCGCCATCCTTGAGGGCCATGGAGAACCAGTTCGCCATGACCTTATCATTGTCGTTCGCCGCCTCGATGCTTAGCTCATAGAGCTGGAGGAACTCAGTGGAGTCGGGGGTGTCGTCGTAGCGTGGAGGGAGATCCGGCTTGAACTTGCCGGGCCAAACGACGCGGCGCAGCTCCGGGGTGAAAGCATGACAGCCTGCCACACTCACAGGTATAGGTCGCATGGGGGGAGCTTGATCTTGTCGCCCACGCGCCACCCCCTCCAATGTCATGCGGGCGTGATGTGGCAGCGCTGGAAGCGCACGCGCTTCTCCTTGGGGCTGCTGCACCACCTGGCAGCTTTCTTCATCGCGCGCTGGCGCTGTGCGCGGCGGGTCGCGTTGGGGTGCCTCTCGCCTGGGCTCGGGGTCCGCGCCGTGCAAAGGAGGAGGAGGAGGTGCGCCGTGAGCCACATCTCCCGCCATGGACGGTAGGGGACGGGGCTAACGGGATGGTGCAGGGGCCTCATCGGCGGCGTTGACGAGCTCAGCGATGCGGCCGAGCCTGTCGTCGTAGAGGTCATTGGCCGGGCGGTAGCGCAGAAGCTCTCGTGCCATGAGTAGCGCAGCCTGCACATTCGCCAGCCCGCGACAAACATGAGAAGACGATGCCATGGCGGGAGTTGGTGATGGGGTCGCGGTGCGGCCGTCACGCCGCACGGATGGTGGCAGCGATGAGTCCAGCTGTTCATGAGCAGCAGGGTCGGTGGCGGTGTTAGCCATCGGGGAGGCAGAGCGGTGAGGAGCGTCGTTGCCCGCGGGAGCCGTCTGGGCGACACGAGCGACCCGACGCTCGGCACGGACACGGCGAGCGTCGGCCATAGGAACGACAGAATGGCAGCAGAGCAAACGATGGAAGAGAGGCTTCGACACGCCCCTACCTCGCGCGCCAAATGTCAGATTCAGGGCTCCGCAGACCAAAGAAAGGTTCGAACTCTGGGGCGTGTGCGAAGAACTCAACCAATCTAGCCAACCAGCTCGTCACCCTATGGCCTAGCTCGAGGAACAATGAATAAGATGAACACGGTGGTTTACCCAGGTTCGGGCCACCTTGCAGTGTAAGACCCTACTCTTGCTTTGTGGTGGATTTGCGTCATGAGGGGCTGAGGATGAACAAGTACAAGGGATGAACAACCTCGCGAGGTCTGCTCTGGTGAGGGTGGAAAGGATCCGATCCCGGGGGGTTCGTCCTGTTCTATGGTGGTGGCTAACCTATATTTATAGTGGCCTCGGTCCTCTTCCCCAAAATCGTAGGCGGGAAGGGATCCCACAGTGGCCAATTTGAAAGGGGACAAGTAGTACATCTTATCCTGACGAAAGGTGGTCTACGCCTGGAAAGCCTCTGGTTGTGACATAGTAGTGGGCTCGACGATGACATCTGTCGTGCTGTCCTGACGGTCTTGGTCTTGTAGCACTGGAATGGAAACCTTTGCTTGAGTCCTCCGGAACCCACGCCTGCGCTTGCCTCCTTAGCACCAAAGAGGAAACTATCTTCTCTGCGCCCGCTAGCGCCCGCCTGGCCTTGGTCGTCATGGCTTGCATCACCCCAACCTCATGAGGTTTGGGCACCTGCATAGGAATCTCCGCTCCTCAGGAGGCACCCTTGGGAGGCCGCTCCCTCGGGAGGTCTTGGCGTCGTCTGCCTCGCGAGGCTTGGCCCCTCGTGAGGGTCTTGTCTTGGTGGTCTTGGAGGTGGTCCGTACCAGGCCGTCGAAGGTGCCATGCCATGGGCTGCAGGCAGGCAAGTCTGGGTACCCTGGTTCCCAGAACGCCGACAGAGGGTTTGCCATTGCACCCACCATGGAGCGATGTCTGCATGACATTGTATTGCCGCGCAAAACTTTTCTCTTTTTCTCTACATGTTCAGCATGACTGTGTACAATGTCTGACATGCATACAAAAAAATATAGTGAGATTATGTAAGGAGAGCTTGCAGAAATCTAGAGTGATGGTAACAACCACTGGATAGATCCAAAAATAATGATAGCAGACTGATGATAGCAATAATTTAATACAAAGACAAATGATGATTGCTTTACTATTTGTTTCCCTCCCAAGATGAACAACATAGGCATACCCTAGGTGAACTAGATAATAGACAAAGATACTATTCATTGCTGCCTTGATATGTGCCCCACAAGCATTTTAAAACTCATGTTTGAACATTAATTTGGACCTGACTTGGAGTCTAAGAGGTGAACAGGACGACAAAGTAGCAGGTCATATTAAGCAATGCATAACATAAGCAGAAACAAAAGAGTGCGGCCTCTCTTGTGGACCCATGTACTCCTCAGGTTCATCTGCTGAGTCGATGATGGTGATGCAGTTGCGGTGGGTGCCGGCAGCAGGGAAGGAGATCGGAGGCGGCGAAAGACGGTCAGGAGTCATGATGTTTGGTATGGTGGATGCTTCTGTCGATGGAGCAGCTCAGGTGAGGTGGACGGCGTCGCGGCAGGAGCAGGACAAACCACAAAAAGTTTTCTTCGACACCCATTTGTAACTGAAGTGATTCTGTAAGGGCTCCTTTGTCTTGCAGGATTCTAAAAACGCAGGGATAGAAAAACACTGGAATAGAATAGAAATGCCCATAGGAAACAGAGCATTTGTAAACACAGGATTTCTGTGAACTTGGGTGTTTGGTTCACAGGAATTGGAAAAGCAGAGGAATGCAAAGAAACATGGCCAAATTAAAGTGAAACCATATGAAAGTGTGTACAGTTAGAATGTTATTCTGCCACTAATGCACTTATTCTTGTTTTCATGCATAGGATTTTGAAAAGTAGGTCCAGGTGGATGTTTTGCTCCATTCCTTTCAACGAAATGCATGAATAATTGAATAGTAGAGTACCATAGGAAAATTTCCTATTGCTATGTTTTTCCTTCACTTTTTCCTTTGAACCAAAATAGCCCTAATGGATCGACATGAATGTAGAGTAATAAGTGATGCGACAAGTGTACAACCTCTTTGGCGTAGTCGTGTCGACCTCAGCATCAATGGGTTGGTCGCTGAAGAAGTTGCGGCAGAGGTGGCTATCAGAGGAGTGGAGGAAGATCTGAGGTGTCTGTAGATGGATGGTTCCGTCGTTGGAGCAGCTCCGACGAGCGGTAAGACGTCGAGGCTGAAGCAGTACAAGGTAGACATCGTTAATCTCATGTGGGATTCTAATAGCATCTCAATAGATGATGTAAAATACATTACCAAAAAAGTGATAGATGTAAAATTTACATCACCAAAAAAACACCTGACTACAATAGATGAGGTAAAAACTGTTGACTCTGAACTTAACTGTCGAAACTGAAATTTATAGTGGAATCTGAATGTTACTGTCTAAACTGAACGCACTGGTAGCAGAGAGGCACTTCACATGTAGTTTAGGCCACTCGAGCACTAGTAGTAGAGAAACAGTGATCTAAATTAGCAGGCGATCGACAGGGAACAGAATAGCAGATAGCAGTGGGAGCTGTAGCGCCTGGAGGAGCAGCGCGAACTAGAGCCAGAGCAGCAACTCGTGTAGCTGCAGCAGCCCGTGTAGCAGCATCAGCAGCGCGAGCGAGAGCAAGAGCAGAGCAGCAACACAAGCGAGGGGAAGAGCAGAGTAGCAGCGCGATCGAGCGAGAGCCAGAGCAGTAGCAGTAGCAGCAGGGTGAGCGAGCGAGAGCTGGAGCAGCAGCGTGAGCGAGCGAGAGCCAGAGCAGCAGCAGCAGATCCGGCTGGTATGGATACCACCGCCGAGGGAGCCTCACACAGGGGGAGAACCACCATGCAGATGTCTCCGGTGGTGCCGGCTTCGAGGTAGCCGTGCCATGAGGGTGCGAGATCTAGCACCGTTGGCACCGGGAGGTCGAGTTAAGGAGAAGGTGCGATGAGATGAGTGTACAACCTCTTTGGTGGCGCCGAGTAGGCCTCGGCTTCGTCCGAGGAGTCGGTGAGGATGCTGTGGTCCGGCGGAGCAGGTTAAGGCGGTGTTGTGGGGATGGGGCAGCCGCGATAGATGAGGCAATCGTTAGAGCATCTCCTTGGAGGTGGAGGACGGGGCGGCTGAACCGGCGGGACAACGAGATCGATGATGGATCCTCATCCGGGGAGGTGGATGAGGGACGTCGAGCTCTTGTGGTGGACGACATCGTCGGGGAAGAGGCTCAGGCTGGTCAGAGGTGGGGTGGCGGACGGAGGTGGGTGGGGTTTCGCAGCTGTAGTAGAGAGGTTATGGCAGCCTCGGATTTTGAATGGCATAAAGGAGCTGATGGGAGGGGGGAACCATGACTTAGGGACGCGCTTGTGCAAAATATAGGGTGTGTTACAAAAGTAGCCCCACCGATTTGAACTAGCGGCCCTTTTGGCTCAGGGTTAGAAGGGGGATTTCGTGTGTCGGGATTTGGCAGCTGGAGGGAGTTTTCGCGCGTGTTGTAATATCGGGATAGCAAGGCGTGGGGTGTGAAGGTGCGAGTTTTGGGAGCACGATATCTGAATTTTCGGGATAACAAGGCACGGGTTGAAATTTAGGGACAAGACTAATGTGTAATATTGTACGTACCAAATCAATTCGCACTTCCCTCAACGAAAAAAACAAAAAAAATAAAACTATTCACACCACACAAAGAGAGAGTCTTGTCTCGTGTTACTGTACAAATGCTATTCAAAGCTATGAATCCATGTTATGTCCAATTAATTTTTTTCGCTGGCTGTATAATGCGTGTAACCTACTCATGCGAACATTTTAGTGCATTCCAAATGTCTATACCACCTCTGTAATTCGAACTAAATTTGAATTCGTTCCACTATTTGAATAAGAATCTACAATCATGATTGTTGCCAAGTTAAACAATCATTTGTATATTATCTTCATTTATTAGGTTATAGAGTCATGCAAAGCTTCATTTATTAGGTTATAGAGTCATTTTGTTTTGGTATGTGTGATGTTACTCATAGATTGAGTAACTAGATATAAGTTACTCAATTTACCTCTCTCCTCATTAACTAGTTGCCACATAGGCAAATTTGCTGAGTTGGACCCGATGTTACTCTTGAAGTTACTCCCACTGTGGTTAGTCTTAGGCCTTGTTCGGTTCAACCTCATCCCAAGAGATTTGGAGAGGAATGGAGGGGAATTTAGCTTGTACATGATTTAATCCCACACAATCCCTGTTAATCCCCGTTAAAACCCCTTAAGGTTAAAAATGACCGGGATTACAGAGGACAGGGTACAAACTTCAGTGATTTAAACATGAGGGTTTGTTTCTGATTAGCTCTAAAACCACAAGTTTTATAAATCGGACTTCACTCTCCCCTCATGCACACGCGCGGGTACACTCACGGTGGAGCGCATTTGCACACAAAAAAGCAGGTAACGTGATAATTTGACACATCTAGTTGTCCACTTAATGTGGGGTCTGGGACCAAATGTCAGCCATACCAAGTGCGACCTGAACGCGGTGGCGCGATTATTGATCGAGTTTCTTTTTACTAGTACGTTAAATGAGAAGATGGCTCCCCGCGTATTCAATTTAAAACGATCACTACGGAGAGAAAAACAATTACTACTCCACTTCGGGACTTGCTTCCTAGGGTTGCTCTCTTCTTCTCACTCTCTCACCCTCTCCAGATCTAAACAGGACGGCGGTGTCCACTCTCTTTGTCTCTCTCTCCCTCTTCTCACCGGTTGTCCCAGATCTGGCCAGATCCCTTCCGTCGGTGGTCGTCAGTGGCGAGGGAGGAAGCCATCGCACGCCGTCTTCTCTGTCTTGGCACCGGTGTGGGAGGTCCTCCGCACCCTTACTCCCCGCCATCGTGTTGGCAGATCCCGCGGACTGCCTCGCCACATCCGCCGACTGGAGGTATAACTTCTTTTAGAACTGGCCTTGTTCTAATGGCCCAGCTCCCCACGTTGTTGCATCCTTTTTTTTCTTCAAGTTAGGATTGCTCCCCACGTCGCTGCATCCTTGTAACACCCTGGATTTTACCCTTTTCTTTTTCCTTTGATTTTCTTGGATTTATTGATTTAATTGCTTTTTCTGTGGCTATGTGGTTCTAAAACTTGGGAATATCATGTCTTCCTAGGTTTTATAGTGGCTTGTCATCCTCATCATCATCCCAAGATCATGTCATTTTCATCCTTGACCCAATTCCAATATTCTTTTTCCTGGGAATATTCCTTTTCTATTAAAGGAATAACCCTATTTGATCTAGGTTGTGAAGCAACCTATCTTTCTGTCACTCCCAAAATTCCCAAATAATTCACATAAATTGTTTGGGTCATATCTTCCTCAAATATGTCAAAATCTTTCCTTGGCATCATCAAAGATAATTCAAAAATATTCCTTTTCTCATTCTGCCCTACGAGGTTGTTTGAGAAGGAAGTGTCATTTATCTTTGCTTGATTGATCCCAAACTTTTTGGACATCTTTTCCTGTCCATATAATTGCCCCATGCCAAAATTCAACTCAATTTGCCTAGTGAATATTCATGAGCAAATTTTCAAAGTTCCTGTCTGAGGGAAGCCTGTGTGAAGGAAGTACAAGCTAGGCATATCCAAATGAGTTGAAATTTTGCAAGGTCTTTCATTTGATCAAATCATGACTCTCCACAAAATTTGAGCTCATGTAACTCATCTATGCGAGCCCAGCTCCAAATCTTGGTTTCTGGTCAGATTTTCAGTTTGTGAAGCAACCATATTTTATATTGCTTCATTTAAGCTGAAACTTTACCAGGACATTCTCCTATCCATATCAACTATCTCCACCAAGTTTTGGCCCATTTAATTAATCCATTTGTCCTGTGCAATTTTCCCAAGTTTCTATCCAGAGAGATGCTATATGAAGCAAGTGCTAGTTTGGCTAATCCAAATGGCATGAAACTTTTTTTGCATCTTCATATCTTCAAATCATTGGGCCATGCCCATTTTCAGATCATTTCATGCACTTATGTGAATGCTACTTGATCATCTCTTAATCTGGCCCTTATGGTGGTTTCTACAGCTAGTACCCTCGAAACTCCTCCTCTTAAGCTGATTTTTGGTGATCAACATCATCTTAGCATGTGATCATCACCAGACAAACCCATTCCGTCGTGGCTAAGTCTAGGGCCCCTCTGCTCAGCACAAACACTTTGCTACTATTCTGGTTTGGCTCCTCCTGCCAATCCCTTCTTTGCCCCTGGACTGAATTATTTCTTCATTTGGACCGAGGGTAGCAAGGTCCATCCACTGGACATGGTCGGCCCGGCCAGAACGCGCTGCTTCCACCAGTGCACGCGGTGATCATGCTTGCGTCATGCCTATTGCGAGCTCTAGCTTGTTCCGGCCACTGTGCTCGTCCACTCCCTCGTCGTCTCGACTCCCAGCCATGTCTAGTAGCTCCCCCGTGCGCGACTGCATCATCCCGTGCCTGGGCCCCCTCCTGTTTCACCATTAATGCACCGCTTGAGCCGTGCCCGTGCCGCATCCAGCCCCTGTCCTCCATTAGTGCACTGCTTGAGCTCGCCCGTGAGCTCCAGAGACTTCCCCGCGCCTATATAATGGTGCCCCGAGGTGTTTCGCAGCTCACCCACTCCTCCCTTGCCTCATTTGATCATCGGAGTCGCCCAATCTCGCCGTTCTTCTCGGCCCACCGTGGCCATCGCCGGAGTTCATCTTGCTTCCGGCCGTCCAAGCCACTCCCTCGCCGTTCCACCACCACCAACGTCTTCCTCTCTCTCTGGTTCATCTCCCGACCCCACCCACTCAACGCTGGAGCCCCTCTGGCCACGGTCTCCACGTTTGGCCGTCGCCTCTGCCTCTCGGCCACCTCGTCGTCCCGGCCATCAATAGCTCCTCCCTCTCTTCCATCGCCACCACGAGCCTCCCCACACCTCCGTGAGCCGCCCCACCCCCTCTCCCCTCGCCGGAGTTGCCCGCATCGCTGACAACCGCCACCGCCCGAAGCTCCTCTGTTCTTCTCTGTCGCCTCTCGTCGCCACCCCTCCGCTCCTCCCCGGCGCTCCCTCTGCCTGGTGATGGAGGCGGCGCGGTCAGCGCCAGCACTGCCCCTGCCCTCCTCCTCTGCTCTCCGTTGTGACCAAGCACGGGAGGAAGAACAAGACAGAAGGAAGAGAGAGAAGGATAAGGTGGGACCCCCCTGTCAGCTGCACAAGCCGGGCCCCGCCACCGCCACGTCACGTAAGTGGAGACGGGTTTTTCAAAGTACGCTTTCATTTCTCCGAAAGCGTATTTCCTTCTTCTTTTGCCTAAAGTACGTTTTCACTTTCTGAAAGCGTATTCCTTTCTTCTGTGGCCTAAAATGCGCTTTCCTTCTCAGAAAACGTAATCTGCCCGAAGGCGCTTTCAGTTTTTCCTCCCAGGGACTTGTTTCTAGTATTTTTAATTACAAATTAGTCCCTGATCTTCATCACCTCATAACTCCGCAACCGTAACTCCGATCGAGGTGAAACCAATGCCCACTTCTTCATCTCGTCAAGATCTTTCTGTTGGTTACATTTTCACTAGGTGGTCCCATAGTGAAAATGACCATTTTGCCCTTGCTTCTAATCAGCCCCCTTCGAGAGAGAAGAACATCCGGCGTTTCATTCCGCGGCTTCACCGCACTTCTCCCTGGAGTCCCCGTCACCCCCAGGCAAGCCACAACAGCCACTTGCATGATAGCCATGCAGTAGCCATGGTTTCTACTTGAATATTTAATAAATGTTTGCCCACTTGTTTGCTACTACTGTCGTTGTTCCGGTTTTGCTCGTGGATTCATGTTCACCTTCATGCTATGTTCCGGTGCATCTTGTTATCTTGTGCTACTTGCTATTATTATTTTCTCATGTTGTGCTTGGTAGTAGTAGTAGTACGTGCTGGTTGTACACACTATGAGCCAACTATAATAATAACTTGATTAATAATAACCCCGGTTCGATGATGAGAAAGAGTTTGGTTGTGATCGAGAGAGGATCACGGAGGTATCGTGGATACCGAAGTTGGTTGATCTTTATGTGATCGCGAGATGATGACGGAGGTATCGTGGATACCGATGTTGGTAAGATGGTGCATGAGATGGTTACGAGTTAACTGCCGAATAAGAGTAAGTTGGTGCATGATATGGTTTACCTGTTGCATGTAGTATCATCATGTTCATATGCTCTTGCTAATGCTGTTCTGGCCGTATCATGTTCAGTTGGTGCATGCCATGTTCTTCTGTTAGTATCATGCTCATGATTGATCTAACCTGCTAATGCCATGCTATTGTTTGTCTTGACTGCTTTTGGTTAATGTGAGCTTGCAAGTACATTCAATGTACTGACCTGGCGTGTCATGCCAGTTCGCAGGTCATGCCTGGATTGCTTGCTTGTTTGGTGTGGTTCCTGTGTTCACGAGCTAGGATAAACGTTCCAGCCAGAGTCCCTCCGGATTGGAGTCCATCATCGTCGTTTGTTGTTCCACTGCCAGTAGAGGTTCCGCTGCCTCGTGTTGTTCTGCTGCTTGCATAGAGCAACCTTGGCAGGCGTAGCGTCGCCGTGTCGGTGTTATTCATTGTAATATTGGAGACCTTGTATTCGTATTCGTGTTAAAATAGAGAGCTGGTTTGTTCTATGCTCAGCAGTGCCGTATTCCAGAAGACTTCACCTCGATCTCTGGGCTGGAATACGGGGCGTTCCGGTTTCTTAGAGTCGGGGTGCCACAGTGCTTGGTATCAAAGCAGGTCTGGCTGTAGCGCGTCCTAGTCCGCTGGAACATTAGAAAACGATAGTATAGGGTCTGGTTGTTGCCCTTGCTTGCTGCATTTGGTTGTTGCATTTCTTTGCTGCATATAGTCTTATTCGGTTACCCCTAACCCCTACTTCGTGCGTAGATGGCGGTCAGCTTCCATGAGTTCAGTGCCCTCCCCAGAGCTTCCGGTGCTGTTCCTATTGCGTTCAGTCCCACTCCTGCACCTCTCAGCATTGCCACCCTCCTTGGCGATATGTGGCGTAGCATTTATCCGCTCGGAGATCCACCCCATTATCAAGTATTCCAGTTTTCTGCCGGAGGAAGAATCCTGGAGTATGTTGCTCATGTTCATCTGTCAGCCCCAATTCATGTTGGTAAACGCACCTACAGTTTCCATGGTGGTTACGGTGCTACTCCTGAGCATGCCGTTCAGGTTGCCGCAATGGCAGGAATCACCGGTCTTCGTCATCAAGAAAGCATGGTGCAAGAGAACCGTGCCTATCAGTACTATCCCACCCTCGCCGAGAATCCAAAGCAGATCCAGTTCCCGTCTATCGACCCTCAAGATGACCCGGCTATCCTCGCCATGTCCCGTTACATGATGGCCGAGTGTCTTCTTATTCCTGAGTTAGTCCGAGATGCCATTCGAGCCAGGAGATTGCTTGCTTCCCTACCTCAGTCTCCGCCAGCTTCTCCAACCCCTCCGCCTCGTCCCTCCGGAGTTTTGGAGTCAGTAGTTCCACTCGCTACTCCCTTCGCTTCTTCTTCAGTCCCCAAGCGTTTGCTCAAGCGTAGGGTGTAGTCCTTCGTGTAGTGCATGTGCATCTGCTGTAGTATCATTGCTTGTTTATATTTGTGTGGAGTAGTTTTATAGCTTGTTTGTTGTGTGCTTTGTTGCAACAAATCGTTTCTCGTGCTTCTTTGGTTTGCATCTTCGGTGTCACCCACTTATGGAAATTGCTAACCAACCGACATCAGATCAGAAGAAGCCATGAGAAGTAAAGATATACACTAAGGAATTCAGTTAAAAGCAATGAGATTTTCAGCTGACAACATTGTACTGCAGACATCCGGTCTGAACACAAATTATATTCTGCTCAGACTTTCAGTAACAGGTACCCGTCAGAGATACACCTTTATTGCAGTAATGATTAAACCAGCAAGAGAACCAAATTGGATCCAAGTCCAGCATGCATTTCAAGTCAAAGATATGGTCCGTACACAATGATTGATTCTGCCATGAGTCAGATTTGAAACATGCGACACCCAGAAGTCAGTCCGGATATGCAATGAATCCAGAAGAAGGATGGTCAGACAATCCTTGCCATACAAGTTATCAGCAGCCGGAATGACAAGAATATATATGTTATTCTGTTCACAAAGAAAAACAGTCCAGTCCTCCTCCACAATTTATTAGCGAAGCGTACCAGGCAAGGTTCCCCAGTCTGCATCAGTAAGGTATGAATGATTTCCCTTGCAAGATATTCAGTCTTCTTCAATAAGGTACTACAAAAGCTTCTGGCATAAGGTACCAAGTCTTCCCTAGTAAGTCAGGGGTACTGTTCCTCATAAGCTTCCCTAGTAAGTCAGGGGAAGCTTATGAGGAACAGTACCCAGCCTTCCTCGGCGAGCCATCCGCCGAAAGCTTCAAGCACAAGCCATCCAGACTTCATCAGCAAGATACTCCCGATGGCTTCCAACGCAAGCTACTCAAAATCTTCTTCAGTACGGCACTAGTACAAGATATTAAGAAATGATGTTGTCAGCATATGGCAGTGTTTTCCAAGTGTCAGATCTGCAACAGTTGGGTTAGAAGCAAGAATCAGTCAGAACAAAGGTATGCCTCGAGAATCAGATATTTCTTCATATGGTGAGTATACTGCCAAGTTCATGCAAGTCCTTCACACAAGGAAGAATTCACGGTACACATCCGACAACCTCACCGGTTATTCAAGAGACAGAAAACTAGTGGGTGATGCAAGAATCGACAAGTCTTGAAGAAAGACACCATCTTGGCAGTAATTATCGAGATCACTCCCCGCACATCCGATTAAGGTGATGTTATTAATCCTGTCACTGTCTAGTATAGCCAACACCAGTAATGAGATCTGTATAAGCACACGCGAACCGGATAAATATCCCGAGACTCAAGACATGAACAAGACCAAGGTATGATTGCAAGATATTGCACATGATAGTACTCAGGGCCATGAAAATAATCAAGCCCTGCTCTTTCAGTTAAGGAACCAGATGAAGAACATAATGATGAAAGAGCAAGACCGACAATACAGGTATGCCGGTTATTGTGTGAACAATGTGGTATGTATGCCCAAGACAGTCTTATTCCACATCAAACTCAAGTGAAGGTACGCCTAAGAGGTCTACCCCATTGTGGTAAGGACCTCATAACAAGGCAACCAGCTCAGTCAATAGTATATGATCAAAACTGTCAGCATTGCATACCCAAGTCTGTCAAGTCTGACCCAAGGACAACTCAACATATTGACCTCAGCAACCATGCTGAAGCATCGCACAGACTGTTATCCACATGGATATACCGGCAGAATGAGTAATCCTAGTATTAACAAACAAGCCTCAAAGCATGTGCTCTCGCATATGGGAATAGATTAAAGAATATCCTGCCGTGAACGGGATTCTTTGCCAAGATCACCGCCAGTTAAGTCTGCAAATGTTATCATCAGAAGATGGTGCATTTTTCTATCAGTCACGTCAAGCGACAGTCAAACCTTTGGTACAAATTGGGTACTCAAGACTGTGAAGCCCGTCAAGATAAGTCAGAAACTCCTGCAAGATGTCAGAATCCATTAGAAGAACAGGTATGATTCACATCACTGTTTTGAACCCAGAAGGCATGCATATATTCGCGGAACCCGATGCCTGGATAGAAGAGAGTCCTTGTTCCACGGGAAGATGTGTTCCCCACTCCATGGAATATTCTCGGTACTCGATACGAGAATAACATCTCCAGCAAGGATCAATATCGAGAAAGACAACATATGTCAGTAATGATAGTCTTTCGGACCTCAGCTAAGCCAGCAGATATGAAGAAAATTTGAGATAGTATGAACAGGAACATATGAGGTAAGTCCTGTCAGAATGTCAGGTACGATGAAGCAAACCACCCCAGATCAAGGCAATCAGTCAGATCCAATTCAGTGGGAACATAATATAAGAGTAAATAAGAGAAACCCGAGTTGGAAACAGTTTCTTCAAGTCAGAAGATTTACTTGTTCCCTAAGCAACCAAATCTCGAGGATGAGATTTCTTTAAAGGGGGAAGGTTTGTAACACCCTGGATTTTGCCCTTTTCTTTTTCCTTTGATTTTCTTGGATTTATTGATTTAATTGCTTTTTCTGTGGCTACATGGTTCTAAAACTTGGGAAGATCATGTCTTCCTAGGTTTTATAGTGGCTTGTCATCCTCATCATCATCCCAAGATCATGTCATTTTCATCCTTGACCCAATTCCAATATTCTTTTTCCTGGGAATATTCCTTTTCTGTTAAAGGCATAACCCTATTTGATCTAGGTTGTGAAGCAACTTATCTTTCTGTCACTCCCAAAATTCCCAAATAATTCTCATAAATTGTTTGGGTCATATCTTCCTCAAATATGTCAAAATCCTTCCTTGGCATCATCAAAGATAATTCACAAATATTCCTTTTCTCATTCCGCCCTAAGAGGTTGTTTGAGAAGGAAGTGTCATTTATCTTTGCTTGATTGATCCCAAACTTTTTGGACATCTTTTCCTGTCCATATAATTGCCCCATGCCAAAATTCAACTCAATTTTCCTAGTGAATATTCCTAAGCAATTTTTCAAAGTTCCTGTCTGAGGGAAGCCTGTGTGAAGGAAGTACAAGCTAGGCATATCCAAATGAGTTGAAATTTTGCAAGGTACTTCATTTGATTAAATAATGACTCTCCACAAAATTTGAGCTCATGTAACTCATCTATGTTAGCCCAGCTCCAAATCTTGTTTTCTGCTCAGATTTTCAGTTTGTGAAGCAACCATATTTTATATTTCTTCATTTAAGCTGAAAATTTACCAGGACTTTCACCTATCCATGTCAACTATCTCCACCAAGTTTTGGACCATTTAATTCACCCATTTGTCCTGTGCAATTTTCCCAAGTTTCTATCCAGAGAGATGCTATATGAAGCAAGTGCTAGTTTGGCTAATCCAAATGGCATGAAACTTTTTGAGCATCTTAATATCTTCAAATCATTGGGCTATGCCCATTTTCAGATCATTTCATGCAATTATGTGAGTGCTACTTCATCATATCTTAATCTGGCCCTAATGGTGGTTTCTACAGCAAGTACCCTCTAAACTCCTCCTCTTAAGCTGATTTTTGGTGATCAACATATATTAGCATGTGATCATCACCAGATAAACCCATTCCTTCGTGGCTAAGTCTGGCCCCCTCTGCTCAGCACAAACACTTTGCTACTATTCTGGTTTGGCTCCTCCTGCCAATCTCTTCTTTGCCCTGGACTGAATTATTTCTTTGTTTGGATCGAGGGTGTCAGGACCCCGATCCTAAGTCACACCGATCTAGCATGTAACACATCATATCACTTTGCGGCCACACGCACGGTATTCCCACGGGTGCCACCTTACCTGGCCCAGGACCGTTTGCGCCTTTTGGCTCACGTATATGATAGTGTCGCTAGCATCCATATGACAGAGAACCTGGGCCGACATGACTAGTCGTAAACCCTAGGTGGCACTAACTTACAGGGATAGGCATACATGACCCAGCAATGCACGTGTCGGTCATCAACATATGAATCCAAGTCGTAGCAAGCTACAAGGACTTAAAGGAACAACACGTGACATTTCCCCGAAGGGACATACACAGGAGCAAAGAAGGACACATGCCGATCATCCCATGTGTTCCGGAGCAGTAGCAAGCTACCATGGCTCAGTGGAAGCACTAGGAGACATTTCCCCATAAGAGAGGCTACCAAGAATAAACAACTAGGTTGTCGGATCCCACACATAGCAATACATGTTACACGTATGCACAACATAACTCAACAACTCATTTAGATAAAGGCCCAGAAGAGCCACATAGCATATATTACAAGCAAGGGTCACATGACCCAACATACAGAGCATACAAGCAACGGAAGCATAACAAGTCTGAGTACAGACAACTACAAATTGAAAAGACTGAGAAGCCTGACTATCTACAAGACCCTCCCAAGGGTACAAGATCGTAGCTGAGGTAACAAGCTAAACATCGAAGTCCACGTGGAACTACTAGTGAGACTGAAGTCTCTCTGCAAAACATAAATTAAGCAAACTTGAGCACAAATGTACCCAGCAAGACTTACATCAGAACTAGCTGCATATGCATCAGTATCAACAAAGGGGTGGTGGAGTTTAACTGCAGCAAGCCAGCTTTGACTCGGTGGCTATCCTATACTACGTCTGCAAGTAACTCTTTTGAGGTGGCGCACACGAGTCCACATATTCACCATATCAATACACCACTATGGATCCGCTCCCGTCTCCCTACGAGAAGGCCATCCATAGCACTCACACTTTTCTTGCGCATTTTAGAGTATCTACTTTCAATTGTCTATGAACTGCATAAACAACCCAGTAAACCATTACCGTGGACGCGGCTATTCGAATAGATCATTTATAACCCTGCAGGGGTGTACTTCTTCACACAAGTTTCCACCACTTAGCGTCTGCACACGACATGTGCTCGATAGACTTCAAGCGAAAGCCGACGTGGGTGTAGACCACGACCTGACTAACCACACAAGTCTCTAGTCCAGGTTTATCGCCTATTCAGGTTCCATCAGCAGGGACTCCGGCCAAGGTTTCCACTACGGCCCCGAACGATGTGTGCAGGGTTCCCGAGGCACCAAATGGGTGACCCGGTACACCGTGCCACTTGCCTACCGCATCATAGCCCACCCCTCCGGTCAGCGCTACGCACGGCCTCCAACACACTACAAACACCAGAAACTACTTGAAACTCCTAGACAGAGGACAGGGGGTTAATAAGTCGAGCGGGGTCATATTTCAGGGCCCAATGTTTGGTTGTTGCTATTCTTGGATCACAAACACAGAACTCAGTTCCTGAGGACGGTTTCAATGAGACAACCCACCATGTACTCCTACATGGCCTCTCACCGCTACCTTTACCAAATCGTGTTCACACACTTAGCTCTCATCAGTAGGACATGATGACCACATTCCAATTCATCCCCGATGAATCAGACCTGACACAACTTTAAGCAATAGCAGGCATGACAAGAAAGCAAAAATGAGTAGGCACATCATGGCTCAAACAACTCCTACTCATGCTAGTGGGTTTCAACTATTTACTGTGGCAAAGACAGGTCATGTAGAGGAAAGGGGTTCAACTACCGCATCATGTAACAGTTGAATCGTTGTTATCCAAATGCAGTAAAAGAGAGCAGGAGCGAGAGAGTGGGATTGTATCGGAATGCTCAAGGGGGGTTTGCTTGCCTGGCACTTCTGAAGATAGTATAGCTCTTCATCGGTGTCATTGAACTCATCGCTGGAACAACATCTACTGAGCGGGGACAATTACCGGCAACAGAGAGGAAACACAATCAATGCAATGCAACAATATGATGCATGAATGTGACATGGCAATATGTTGTGATTTGAGCTAATGCAGCTAGCAACAGGAGGGTTTGAGTTGATTTGAACCAAAGGTTCAAATTCAAACTCAAGTTATGAATTTATAATGTGCATTATCATGTTTTGTTCTATACAGCAAGGTTAAGTTGCTTTGTCATGCATGAAACCAGTACCAATGGATAGATTGGATTTTTCTTATCATTTTTCATATATAAATTATTCCATTTGGAGTTACGGTTGATTTTCTATGATTTTTAGAAGTTTAAAATATTTTCTGAAATAAATAAAACATTTAAGATTTATTTAAATTCCAGAAAAGAATTACTGTGTCAGCATGATGTCACTGTGACGTCAGCGGTCAAAAGGGCCGGTCCAGGTCAAACCTGACCAGTGGGGCCCGCGTGTCAGTCTAACAGGGCTAAAGTAAATAAGTTTAAACCTAAACTAGATTAATTAGCCGGGCGGGCCCACACGTCAGTGACCCAAGGCGGTCAAATCCTGGTTAGACGGGGTCAAACCCACCGGCGACTCGATGCCGGTGAGGCCAGACACGGCGGAGGATGTCGGAAACGCTCCTCCGGCGACCAAATCGACGGCTGAGAGCCTCTACATGATGATGGAGCTCGTCCGCGTCTTGTGGTGCATCCAGCAGCAGCTCAGGTGACCTAAATCGACGACAGCGGCAACATGCACGGCGGCCGAAGTTCGGGCGTGCTCGGAGGCAATGCTACAGGGCACGGTAGGGCGAACCCGCGAGTGCTACGGGTTCCTGGAGATGCTCTGAGCACGAAGACGCGCTCAGACGCAAGCTCCGGTGGCTGCAGCGGTGGCGGTGACATGGCCGGCGGTGATGAGCCCTCGGGCTCGGCGGTGGAGCTGGCTAGGCGCACAAATGGTAGAGGGAAGAGAGGGGGAGGACGCAGCAGCTCACAGGGAGGACGGAGAGAGGGTCAGTGGGCTCGGGGAAGTGCTGGCGGTGGCGAATCGACGGCGGCGATCGACGGGGCCGAAGGTTGAAGACGACGGCAGTGATGGTGAAGCAGGGCGTCCGGCGATGCTTGGCTTGTCGAGGGAGTAGAGGACATCGATGCGTAGCTTCTTGGCGCGTCAGCGAGGCGTGGGGTGGCCGATGGACGCGACAGCGAGGGGCGGCGCGCTCCTGGGCATCCAGGGGAAGAGGGGGGAGAGGGTGCCAGAGGAGGGGTAGAGCTCGAAGAAGAGAGAGGGAGAGCCGGACGGGTCTGGGGGGGTCGCGTGGCGTCGTCCAGACGCGTCGAGGAGGGTGCAGGAAGGCAGGGAGGAGCTGGCCTCCTCGACCGCGCGCGTGCGAGCACGCAGCTGCTCCTACTGGCAGGGGGTAGAAGACAGCGTTACCCCTGGTGGGCTGGGCTGCTTCTGCTAGGTAAGGCCCAGGTAAACTCTTTCTCTCTCTTTCCTTATTCTAGCTTCTGTTTTCTAATTTTCTATTGTCTGTTTCTGATTTAGTTAAAATAACAAATCACTTCCAAAACTCCTGAAAATATTTGTGGGCACCTTTTGAATTATTTCCAACAGCCCTCAAATCATTTCAGAATAATTTGAGCATTTAAAATATTTATAGCATTTAAATGCCCAAATTCAAATACTTTATGTTTTAATTCAAAAATCCAGAATGGTCCTAGAAATATGTGCACCATTTTTGGCAGAGGTTTTCAACCAATCCAAAAATGATGAACTTTTCTGAAGGGCATTTTGGGTTGATTGAGAATATTTTTTATTTGAACCTAGTTGATTTGATCTGGTGCTAGGGTTTGAACAATCCCCATTTGAACTTCAAATAAGATTTAAACATGATGCAACATACAAATCTTACCCAAGTGCATTACTGAACTAGGGTTGTGACAACCCACCCCTACTAAACAAAGAATCTCGTCCCGAGATACAAGACGTGAGGTAAGAAGACAAGGGGCATGGAACTGACATAGTCTTCATGATCCATCGCATTTCTCGAGGATGCTGATTCATTGCATCAAGTTGATCTTGATGTCTTTGCCTTCAAGATCTTTGTCCAACATGATGACGACAGGAATAACTCTACGGAAATTGATCTCCTCGAAGTTCGAGCACTCAAGATCAACTCATGGAGTGAGACGAAAGAACATCTCTTGAGCCGAGACACAAGACACACATCAGGGGTGAGAGGAAACAGATGGCGATGGCTCAATTTGGTAGGCAACAATTCCACGCTTAAGAAGATGTTGGACGGGGTCAAAGTAACGAGGAGTTAATTGCCATGATTCCATAACGGGGCACCTCAGGGAAGGTGACTCGTAGAATTACTCCCTTAAGTGGCAAAAAGAATTACTTTTGATACGGAGATCATTGAAACTCTTCATACCAGGCTAGGGCAATTTACAAACAATCATCTAAAGGAGTTTGAAAGAGTGGCATACACCAACTAGAATGGATGATGTGGACTACCTTGTTGAAGACAACGCAATGGATGATTTTTGCTTATCATCGGAAATTGGTGGGACCCATGGTAGGACCACTTTTGAAGACGATCTTGAACAACAATTACTGAGAAGGCCAGCCCATGGAAAAATTGGCACAATAGCGGTGCAAGCTGGGAACAAAATGCAAATGTTGGGAATGTTCCAACCATCATATCTGCCTGAGATTCTGATCCGATTGGTGATAGGATACTTCAGACTCAGCATGTCTAAAAAGAAAGTTTGCAACACAAACCGACGAGATGATGTTGCGAGATTCTCGGGAAATGAACTACGATAGCAAGCTCCAAAACATGAGCGGGTTCTGCTACACACATGTGAACACGCTGTCCCAGACAAGCATGACCACGTAGTAGTCTTATAATAAAACACTACCAAGTTCAGGTGGGGAACCATCATTAATGACATCGAAGTCTCCGCCCGAAAGTCTAAAGTATTCACTTTAGAACAGACTCCTTTATCTTGAACAATTCAATCAGTGGCTTGGTGTGCTAGGTATAGATATAGAGTGAAGGTTGCAAGTCTCCAAACCACAGAATACTTCACACATATGCATGACTGACTTGGGATGATTCCAGAGGAAGCAAAAACCAGCTTTCTCGAATTCACGGCGGCAACTTGCATCGAGTGCACGTGAACTTAGAGGAAGTCACTACTTTCATCCAACATATGCTTCATGAACGGGACATAAAGATAATGCTTATAAAAGTTTCCAACACTAACTTAGTGTTCAACAAAATCATGGAGAAGATAAGGATGTTGTCAATGGGCTCAACAAAAATTCCTCCAGGTTTCCATAAAAATGGAATTCCACAATTATGTGAACAAGGTGATAGCATTGGTCAGACCCAAAAGATATAATGGTGTATGCTCGAGGAAACAACCACGAGTAAGACAACATTACGAACATCGTTGGTTCTGATTTGATTTGACGATAGCCCATGCTCAAATCAAAGATTGGATAAGACAATAGCGCTGGCAACTGATCACAAGGATCAATCAATGAGGACATCATCTTTCTTCAACACACACACAAAAAGATATCCCTTAGTGATGAACTAAGTCGATTAAGCTTTTATCTCCCAACTCTCCAAGTTGTTGGTTAGCTTAACCATTTAGTTCAGAGGTATCCAACATAGATTCTTGGAGAAAAGGGTGGTTACAAGAAAACCAACTTGATCACGGACTCAACATAACAGTCAGGGAACAACCTGGTAATACTTCCGAGGAGATATCCAAAAAATCACAAACCACCGATATGTTATTAAGCTCGGGAGCAATCTTGCTTTCAAGGCAAGATGATGTGATCAAATAAGCAAGGAATTTGCACAATCCTAACTCATCGATCGAGGAGTGCACCAGCAAAAATGGACTAGGAAGAACAATCAATCGTAGTATGGTGATTCAATAACCAACATGCTGAGAATGAAATTTATCATCCATTAACTACCAAGCAACAGGGTTGCTAGGAGTATTGATTTTACATATCATGGTTCACATGTTGGTATTCCGGTTGTAACAACACGGGGATCGAGGAAGGAATAATGATGGCGAGAAGTATCACTGCGTCAAGAATTCATAAGAGGTGGTGCAATTCTCATGACAGTCCTAAAATAAAGGGGGTAATACTCCAGGATAGAGCAGAACAAAAGATGGAATGACATTTTGATCTGTGGAATACAACTGCTTTGACCCAATCCTAGAAATGGATAAGGTACTAGAGTTTGTTTCTCCTAGTCATTCCGGAATAGATTGGCTTGACGGACCTCAAGAGTAAAAGACAACAATGAACATGAATGCACACATACTCTTGACTATCAATTGATAGACAGAGATCAGAATACAACTAAAGAGGGACAACTCAAGGAACATATGATTTTTCTGAGTTGTGTATTCATGGATTAGCATGTCAAACAAGGCTCAACATGTTTCTTCCGGATAACCCATGCAGAAGGTAGGACTGACAGAGTCACAAATGTAATGGAGAACTCATCAAGAGCACCCTAGTTGTGATCTTTTGGTCCAAAAGAACTTCTGCCTTAATGGTTCATGGTATTGGAAGAACGATATACCACATACCTCGAAGACTATCACAAAGGTTACTAATATCCTAAAGGAACTAGCAAACACTATCAACACGAGGTAGGTAGGGAGAATCTTGGGTTCAAGAACCCAGGAAAAGAATACCTACTAACTAATAACATCATGGGATGCTTTCGAGTAGGATTGCCAGAATTATCACATTGGGAATACAAAACATAGCAAGATTACTAGGTGGTTCTCTAGGATACCCTAATGTCATAATAATAGCTTCAGCATATATGTCGAGGCAATGAAGTACCTGAACACACTAATTAGTGTGGTTAATCCGGCCCAAAGGAACATCGGGAATGGGAAGAAGGGATTTGCAAATGCACCAGTCTATTTAGAAACCTGGGATGACTCGGACAGCATAACGGCTGTAAATGCTCAAAATGATTTTGAGACATCCTGCAAAAATGGTGGCATAACCACTCAACATCACAATATCAAGGTTCCGAGATCAATTATCAACATACGGAAGTAGTAGGAACACGTGATCCTGATAGAAAGATGAGAAGCCTAGTTCTTAATCCCCGTAGAAAAGAAGAGGATGACTCAGATCAGAAGGACATGAGGTAAAGGAGTAAAAAGAGCCTTACGTTCCCTTCCACAATCAATTTCCTTATATAACTAAAGAATTACTAGACTCAACTTCGACCAGTTTGGCTTGGTAATCCTACAGGCAATCAGGCTCTGATACCAAAGCTGTCAGGACCCCGATCCTAAGTCACACCGATCTAGCATGTAACACATCATATCACTTTGCGGCCTCACGCATGGTATTCCCACGGGTGCCACCTTACCTGGCCCGGGACCGTTTGCGCCTTTTGGCTCACGTATATGATAGTGTCGCTAGCATCATATGACAGAGAACCCTGGCCGACATGACTAGTTATAAACCCAAGGTGGCACTAACTTACAGGGACAGGCATACATGACCCATCAATGCACGTGTCGGTCATCAACGTATGAACCCAAGTCGTAGTAAGCTACAAGGACTTAAAGGAACAACGCGTGACATTTCCCCGAAGGGACAGACACAGGAGCAAAGAAGGACACATGCCGATCATCCCATGTGTTCCGGAGCAGTAGCAAGCTACCATGGCTCAGTGGAAGCACTAGGAGACATTTCCCCATAGGAGAGGCTACCTAGAATAAACAACTAGGTTGTCGGATCCCACACATAGCAATACATGTTACACGTACGCATAACATGCATGTATGCAATGTACAACATGGCATCACAACATAACTCAACAACTCATATAGATAAAGGCCCAGAAGAGCCACATAGCATTTATTACAAGCAGGGGTCACATGACCCAACATACAGAGCATACAAGCAACGGAAGCATAACATGTCTGTGTACAGACAACTACAAATGGAAAAGACTGAGAAGCCTGACTATCTACAAGACCCTCCCAAGGGTACAACATCGTAGCTGAGGTAACAAGCTAAACGTCGAAGTCCACGCGGAACTACTAGTGAGACTGAAGTCTCTCTGCAAAACATAAATTAAGCAAACGTGAGTACAAATGTACCCAGCAAGACTTACATCAGAACTAGCTACATATGCATTAGTATCAACAAAGGGGTGGTGGAGTTTAACTGCAGCAAGCCAGCTTTAACTCGGTGGCTATCCTATACTACGCCTGCAAGTAACTCTTTTGAGGTGGCGCACACGAGTCCACATATTCACCATATCAATACACCACTATGGATCCGCTCCTGTCTCCCTACGAGAAGGCCATCCATAGCACTCACGCTTATCTTGCGCATTTTAGAGTATCCACTTTCACTTGTCTATGAACTGCACAAGCAACCCAGTAGTCCATTACTGCGGACACGGCTATTCGAATAGATCATTTATAACCATGCAGGGGTGTACTTCTTCACACATGTTTCCACCACTTAGCGTCTGCACACGACATTTGCTCGGCAGACTTCAAGCGAAAGCCGACGTGGGTGTAGACCATGACCTGACTAACCACACAAGTCTCTAGTCTAGGTTTATCGCCTATTTAGGTTCCATCCGCAGGGAGTCCGGCCGAGGTTTCGAATACAGCCCCGAATGATGTGTGCAGGGTTCCCGAGGCACCAAACGGGCGACCCGGTACACCGTGCCACTTTCCTACCGCATCATAGCCCACCCCTCCGGTCAGCGCTACGCACGGCCTCCAGCACACTACAAACACCAGAAACTACGTGCAACTCCTTGACAGAGGACATGGGGGTTAATAAGTCGAGCGGGGTAATATTTCAGGGCCCAATGTGTGGTAGTAGCTGTTCTTGGATCACAAACACAGAACTCAGTTCCTCAGGACGGTTTTAATGAGACAACCCACCATGTACTCCTACATGGCCTCTCACCGCTTCCTTTACCAAATCGTGTTCACACACTTAGCTCTCATTAGTAGGACATGATGACCACATTCCAATTCATCCCCGATGAATCAGACCTGACACAACTCTAAGAAATAGCAGGCATGACAAGCAAGCAAAAATGAGTAGGCACATCATGGCTCAAACAACTCCTACTCATGCTAGTGGGTTTCAACTATTTACTGTGGCAAAGACAGGTCATGCAGAGGAAAGGGGTTCAACTACCGCAACATGTAACAGTTGAATCGTTGTTGTCCAAATGCAGTAAAAGAGAGCAGGAGTGAGAGAGTGGGATTGTATCGGAATGCTCAAGGGGGGGTTTGCTTGCCTGGCACTTCTGAAGATAGTATAGCTCTTCATCGGTGTCATCGAACTCATCGCCGGAACAACGTCTACTGAGGGGGGACAATTACCGGCAACAGAGAGGAAACACAATCAATGCAATGCAATAATATGATGCATGAATTTGACATGGCAATATGCTGTGATTTGAGCTAATACAGCTAGCAACAGGAGGGTTTGAGTTGATTTGAACCAAAGGTTCAAATTCAAACTCAATTTATGAATTTATAATGTGCATTATCATGTTTTGTTCTATACAGCAAGGTTCAGTTGCTTTGTCATGCATGGAACCAGTACCGATGGACAGATTGGATTTTTCTGATCATTTTTCATATATAAATTATTCCATTTGGAGTTACGGTTGATTTTCTATGATTTTTAGAAGTTTAAAATATTTTCTAAAATAAATAAACCATATAAGATTTATTTAAATTCCAGAAAAGAATTACTATGTCAGCATGATGTCACTGTGACATCAGCGGTCAACAGGGCCGGTCCATGTCAAACCTGACTAGTGGGGCCCGCGTGTCAGTCTAACAGGGCTAAACTAATTAAGTTTAAACCTAAACTAGATTAATTAGCCGGGCGGGCCCACACGTCAGTGACCCAGGGCGGTCAAATCCTGGTCAGACGGGGTCAAACCCACCAGCGACTCGATGCCGACGAGGCCTGAGATGGCGGAGGGTGTCAGAAACGCTCCTCTGGCGACCAAATGGACGGCTGAGAGCCTCTACGTGATGCTGGAGCTCGTCCGCGTCCTGTGGTGCACGCAGCAGCAGCTCAGGTGACCTAAATCGACGGTGGCGGCAACATGCACGGTGGCCGGAGTTCGGGCGTGCTCGGAGGCAACGCTACAGGGCACGGCAGGGCGAACCCGCGAGTGCTACGGGTTCCTGGAGATGCTCTGAGCACGAAGACGCGCTCAGATGCAAGCTCCGGTGGCTATAGCGGCGGCGGTGACATGGCCGGCGGTGATGAGCCCTCGGGCTCGGCGGTCGAGCTGGCTAGGCGCACAAACGGTAGAGGGGAGAGAGGGGGAGGACGCAGCAGCTCACAGGGAGGACGGAGAGAGGGTTAGTGGGCTCGGGGAAGTGTTGGCGGTGGCGAATCGACGACGGCGATCAACGGGGCCGAAGGTTGAAGACGACGGCAGTGACGGTGAAGTAGGGCGTCCGGTGATGCCTGGCTTGTTGAGGGAGTAGAGGACGTCGATGCGGAGCTTCTTGACGCGTCTGTGAGGCGTGGGGTGGCCGATGGATGCGGCGGCGAGGGGCGGCACGCTCCTGGGCGTCTCGGGGAAGAGGGGGAGAGGGTGCTAGAGGAGGGGGAGAGCTTGAGGAAGAGAGAGGGAGAGCCAGACGGGTCTGGGGGGTCGTGTGGCGTCATGTAGACACGTCGGGGAGGGGGCAGGCAGGCAGGGAGGAGCTGGCCTCCTCGGCCGCACACGTGCGAGCATGCAGCTGCTCCTACTGGCAGGGGCTAGAAGACAGTGTTGCCCCTGGTGGGCTGGGCTGCTTATGCTAGGTAAGGCCTAGGTAAACTCTTTCTCTCTCTTTCCTTTTTCTAGTTTCTGTTTTCTAATTTTCTTTTGTCTGTTTTTGATTTAGGTATAATACCAAATCACTTCGAAAACTCCTGAAAATATTTGTGGGCACCTTTCGAATTATTTCCAATAGCCCTCAAATCATTTCAGAACAATTTGAGCATTTAAAATATTTATAGCATTTAAATGCCCAAATTCAAATACTTTATGATTTAATTCAAAAATCAAGAATGGTCCTAGAAATATGTGCACCATTTTTGGCAGAGGTTTTCAACCAATCCAAAAATGATGAACTTTTCTGAAGGGCATTTTGGGTTCATTGAGAATATTTTTTATTTGAACCTAGTTGATTTGATTTGGTGCTAGGGTTTGAACAATCCCCATTTCAACTTTAAATAAGATTTAAACATGACGCAACATACAAATCTAACCCAAGTGCATTACTGAACTAGGGTTGTGACAGAGGGTAGCAAGGTCCATCCACTGGACATGGTCGGCCCGGCCAGAACACGCCGCTTGCACCAGTGCACGCGGTGATCACGCTTGCGTCATGCTAATTGCGAGCTCTGGCTTGTTCCGGCAGCTGTGCTCGTCCGCTCCCTCGTCGTCTCGACTCCCAGCCATATCTAGGAGCTCCCCCGTGATCGACTGCATCATCCCGTGCCCGGGCCCCCTCCTGTTTTGCCATTAATGCGCCGCTAGAGCCATGCCCGTGCCGTGTCTAGCCCCTGTCCTCCATTAGTGCACTGCATGAGCTCGCCCGTGGGCTCCAGAGATTTCCCCCGCGCCTATATAAGGGTGCCCCGAGGTGTTCCGTAGCTCACCCACTCCTCCCTCACCTTATTTGATCATCGGAGCCGCCCAATCTCGCCGTTCTTCTCGGACCACCATGGCCATCGCCAGAGTTCGTCTTGCTTCCGGCCGTCCTAGCCACTCCCTCACCGTTCGACTCTGGTGCATCTCCCCACCCCACCCACTCAACGCCGGAGCCCCTCAGGCCGCGGTCTCCATGTTTGGCCGTCGCTTCTGCCTCTCGGCCACCTCGTCGTCCCTGCCATCTAGAGCTCCACCCTCTCTTCCGTCTCCACCACGAGCCTCCCCTCACCTCCGCGACCCACCCCACCCCCTCTCCCCTCGCCGGAGTGGCCCGCATCGCCGACAACCGCCACCACCCGAAGCTCCTCTGTTCTTCTTTGTCGCCTCTCGTCGCCACCCCTCCGCTCCTCCCCGGCGCTCCCTGTACCTGGTGATGGAGGCGGCGCGGTCCCCCTATCCCGCCGGTGCGCTCTTCCCGGCCAGAGATGTCCGGAGGCGGCGGGGCCAGCGCCGGCAGCGCCTCTGCCCTCCTCCTCTGCTCTCCGTCCTGACCAAGCATGGGAGGAAGAAGAAGACAGAAGGAAGAGAGAGAAGGATAAGGTGGGACCCCCCTGTCAGCTGCACAAGCCGGGCCCCGCCACCGCCACGTCATGTAAGTGGAGACGGGTTTCCAAAGTACGCTTTCATTTCTTCGAAAGCGTATTTCCTTCTTCTTTTGCCTAAATTATGTTTTCTCTTTGTGAAAGCATATTCCTTTCTTCTGCGGCCTAAAATGCGCTTTCCTTTTCAGAAAACGTAATCTGTCCGAAGGCGCTTTCAGTTTTTCCTCCTAGGGACTTGTTTGTAGTAGTTTTTATTACATATTAGTCCCTGATCTTCATCACCTCATAACTCCGCAACTGTAACTCTGATCAAGGTGAAACCAACACCCACTTCTTCGTCTCGTCGAGATCTTTCTGTTGGTACCATTTTCACTAGGTGGTCCCATAGTGAAAATGACCATTTTGCCCTTGCTTCTAATCAGCCCCCTTCGAGAGAGAAGAACATCTGGTGTTTCGTTCCGCGGCTTCAGCGCACTTCTCCCCGGAGTCCCCATCACCCCCAGGCAAGCCACAACAGCCACTTACATGATAGCCATGCAGTAGCCATGGTTTCTACTTGAATATTTAATAAATGTTTGCCCGCTTGTTTGCTACTACTGTCGTTGTTTCGGTTTTGCTTGTGGATTCATGTTCACCTTTATGCTATGTTCCGGTGCATCTTGTTATCTTGTGCTACTTGCTAGTATTATTTTCTCATGTTGTGCTTGGTAGTAGTAGTACATGCTCGTAGTAGTGATGTTTGTTCTGGTGCATGCTTATAGTCTGTTATCTAGTACCGTTGCGGTGCATGTTCCTTTGCACGTAGTTGTCACACGTTTACTTGGTAGTATCCTTGCTATGTTCTTGCATGGTATTTATTTATGATGCTAGTGGTCATGCTATGCTCATGTGTAGTGTTATAATTATGCAATGCTCATTTGGTTATATGCTTCATTGTGTTTATGCTCGATGGTCATGTTGCACTTCAATGTTTATGTTGATATCATGTTCATGCATGGTAGTTGCATCATGTTATTTTAATATGACTCAGCTTATTCCATTCAAGCTTAACCGGATAATAATGAACTTGAACAACTGTTGCTGAGTCTTGGTGCCACCAAATCGAGCTGACCAATGCAGCCACATTTGCCTTTATGGGAAGGCCCTAATGCGGTTTATTGTCATGCCTCTCGCGGGTGCCTCCAACGAGGAAAGGTTATGGGCGTGCGCTACCCTGATCAGGTAGGCGGACATAAGCCTTGTGACCCCGAGTTTGGTTATGTGCACATGTCCCCAGTTGGGACCATTTATTGTTTTGCCACGACGGTGGCCGTTTGGTGTCACGAGATTGACACGGGGTCACCCAGGATTTAGCCCAAAGGGGAGTTTGTCGGAGTGGCTGGAAGAGTGTGATGGCAATAGATCGGTTTTGTCGGAATGCCGTTGGTCCACCCGACTGGGAGGGCGAGGCCATGGATCCCGTGGTGTGGGTACAATGTACTAACCTCTGCAGAGTGTGTGTTAAATCTATCGATAGCCGTGCCCGCGGATATGGGCCCAGTTCGTATTCGGTCACACTATGAGCCAACTATAATAATAACTTGATTAATAATAACCCCGGTTCGATGATGAGATAGAGTTTGGTTGTGATCGAGAGAGGATCACGGAGGTATCATGGATACCGAAGTTGGTTGATCTTTATGTGATCGCGAGATAATCACGGAGGTATCATGGATACCGATGTTGGTAAGATGGTGCATGAGATGGTTACGAGTTAACCACCCAATAAGAGTAAGTTGGTGCATGATATGGTTTACCTGTTGCATGTAGTATCATCATGTTCATATGCTCATGCTAATGTTGTTCTGGCCGTATCATGTTCAGTTGGTGCATGCCATGTTGTTCTGTTAGTATCATGCTCATGATTGGTCTAACCTGCTAATGCCGTGCTGTTGTTTGTCTTGACTGCTTTTGGTTAATATGAGCTTGCAAGTACATTCAATGTACTGACCTGGCGTGTCATGTCAGTTTGCAGGGCGTGCCTGGATTGCTTGCTTGTTTGGTGTGGTTCTCATGTTCGCGAGCTAGGATAAACATTCCAGCCAGAGTCCTTGCGGATTGGAGTCCATCATCGTCATTCATTGTTCCACTGCCAGTAGAGGTTCCGCTGCCTCGTGTTGTTCTGCTGCTTGCATAGAGCAACCGTGGCAGGCGTTGTCGGCGTTCTGAGAACTCGGGTACCCAGACTTGCCTGCCTGCGGCCCACAGCATGGCTACATCAGCGGCCTGGTACGGCCCTTCTCCAGCATCAACAACACAAGACCCTCGCGAGGGGCCAACCCTCGCGAGGCGGACGACGCCAAGACCTCCGGAGGGAGCGGCTTCCCCAGGCCGGCTCCTTAGGAGCGGAGATTTCCATGCAAGCCCCACCTCGTGAGGTTCAGAAGACGCAAGCCATGACGACCAAGGCTAGGCGGGCGCCAGCAGGCGTAGTACAGCAGGTTTCCTCTTTGGTGCTAAGGAAGCGAGTGCAGACGCAGAGTCCCAAGGAATCAGCCAAAGGTTTCCATTCCCGTGCTACAAGACCAGGACGGCAGGACGGAGGTCATCACCAAGCCCACCACAATGTCATGACCAGAAGCTTTGCAGGTGAAAACCACCTTTCATCAGGATAAGATGTACTACTTGTCTCCCTTCAAACTTGGCCGTTGTGGGATCCCTTCCCGCCTTCATTTTGGGGGAAGAGGACCGAGGCCACTATAAATATAGCTAGGCCACCACCATAGAAGAGGGAGGAAAGGGAAGGAGATCATCCTCTCCAGCACACACCAGCACAAGAACACTCCTCCTGAGGTTGTTCTCCCTCTGTACTAGTTCATCCTCAGCCCACCTCGAGGCCAATCCACCACAAAGCAGGAGTAGGGTTTTACACCGCAAGGTGGCCCGAACCTGGGTAAACTGCTGAGTCGGTAGGCTGGGGAGATCAAGTTCTTCGCACGCACCCCAGAGTTCGAACCTTTCTTGGGTCTGCGGAGACCTTAATCCGACATTTGGCGCGCCAGGTAGGTGTGCGTGGAAGCATCTCTTCCGCCAACCGATTCGCCGCCGTTCCACCGTTCCCATGGCCGACGCTCATCGAGTTCGCGCTGAGCGCCAGGCTGCTCTCGCCACCCGTGTCGCCCAGACCGCACCTGCGGGCAACGGCGCCCCCCGCCGTTCCCCGTCGCCTGTGGCAAATGCTGTCACCGGCCCCGCGGCCCATGAGAAGCAGGCTTCGTCGCTGCATCCCTCTGTACGGCGCGACGGGCGCACCGCCACCCCTTCGCTGACTCCGGCGGCCACTTCATCCTCCCATGCCCGTCGCGGCCCGGAGAACGCGTAGGCCGTGTTGCTCATGGCGCGCGAGCTTCTGTGCTCTCGCCTGACCGACAACCTCTATGAAGACTGGCTGGACGGCATCGCCGAGCTCGTCAGTGCCGCCGGGGAGACCCCTGCTCCATCTCGCCCGTGGCCTCCCCAGCCACGTCTTGCGGGCGACATGGCCCACGGTGCGCCTCCTCCACCTCCCAGGCAAGAAGTCGCCCTCGACCCAAGGTGTGAGGCTCCTCAGCGCGAGCCGCCGCGCAGGTCGCCGGCACGTGACGAAGAAAGCTACCAAGTGGTGCAGCGCCCCCAAGGAGAGGCGCGCGCGCTCCCAGCGCCGCCACGTCAAGACCGCATGCTGCCTGAGGCGGCGGTGCGCAAGCGCCAAGTCCAGGCTCCCCCTCTACGGCGGGCTCCCGTGGGAGCGGCGGGCTGCCGTGCGTTCACCCCGGAGCTGCGTGGCGTCATTTGGCTAGGGAAGTTCAAGCCAGATCTGCCTCCATGCTACGACAACACCCCCGACCCTGTAGAGTTCCTCCAGCTCTACGAGCTGCGCATCGAGGCGGCCAACAGCGATGAGAAGGTCATGGCGAACTGGTTTCCCATGGCCCTCATGGATGGCGCGCGCTCATGGCTCCTGAACCTCCCCGCTGGATCGATCTCCTCATGGGATGAGATGCGGGAGCGCTTCATCGCCAACTTCCAGGGCACTCGAGACCGCGCTTCGGCTGTGGGCGACCTGCGGTGCGTCAAGCAACAACCTGGGGAGACCTTGCACAAGTACATCCAGCACTTCACCAATGTTCGCCTCAAGATTCCCAAGGTGACGAACGAGGCAATCATTTCCGCGTTCACTGATGGCGTCCGCGATGTCAAGATAAAGGAAGAGCTCGCCATACACGAGGACCTGTGCTCGGCTCTGGAAATGTTTAACATGGCAGCCAGATGCGCGAGGGCTGAGGAAGGTCGCCTCACCCTCCTCGAGCTCCCAGAAGCTGACCCAGAAGACAAGAAGGCCAAGGCCAAGGACGCGAAGCGCAAGGGGCCAGCTGCGCTCGCGGCTGAACCAAAGATGAAGCGCGGCTACGACTACCTAGAGTCCTCCAAGGGTAGCCGTCCATTCTGCGTCTTCCAGAACATACATAGCCACAACACCAACGACTGCCAAGAGCTCAGGGCCATCGGGGACGGGCGCGTTGGCCGCCGCCCTAAGCGCAACGACCACGGCTACGGCCGTGGAGGAGGCCGAGGTGGCGGACACTGGGACAACCGCGACCCCCGCCAGGACTGGCGCAACTAGCCCCATGAGGATCGCTAGCAGGGCCAGCCTTGCGAAGGCCCCTGGAGGGATCAGCCTCGTGAGGACCGCCCTCAGGGCAACGCTGGCCTTCCTCCGCTGCCGCCGCCGCCAAGGAGGAATGATGACCACCACCAAGATGATGGAGCTAGGGGCTTCCAAGAGCCTCGTGCCGTGGATTGCATCCTGGGCGGCGCTCAGGCTCCCGCTTCTCACCGCATCTTCAAGCAGTTCACTCGTGAGGTGAACGTGGCCCTCCCCAAGCTCGAGGCAATGTGTTCGTTCAGGTGGTCCAAGTACGCCATCACCTTCGACTCTACTGACCAGCTCAAGTGTGCGGCCGCTACTGGCGCGCTCCCAATGCTCTGCTCTTCTACCATCAGCAATGTCCTCGTCACCAAGACACTCATCGACGGCGGTGCGGGACTCGATGTCCTCTCCATCGAGACGTTCGACAGACTCCAGGTGCCGTACGACCAGCTTCAGCCTACCAAGCCCTTCTTAGGAGTGACCGACGGCTCCACCACCCCGATAGGGCAGATCCGTCTCCCTGTCATCTTCGGCAAGCGCGACAACTACCGCATTGAGCTCATCGACTTCGACATCGCCCACATCCGCCTCCCGTACAACGCCATCCTCGGGTATCCAGCCCTGGCCAAGTTCATGGCCACCACTCACCACGGCTACAATGTCCTCAAGATGCCAGGGAGTGGCGGCATCATCACGGTCGCCTACGACGATAAGGACACGGTGTGCTCCCTCGAGCGAGCCTACCAGGCAGCAGCAGTCGAGAACCCAGACGATGAGGGTGCCGCCTACCCTCCCAAGGCCGTTCCCAAGAAGAAGAAGCAGCTGCTCCGCCCGGGACCCCAGGAGGATGGGGCGCCCGACGACCGTGCCTCAGGGCTTGTGCCCACTGATGGGGTGCCTTCCCCTCTCGCATAGGAAGGTGCGCCCGGCGCCCCTCTCAGGCTGGGCTTGGGGGCTCTCCTTTGTAGGGCCTCAGACTTGCCCAGCGTCATGAGGGAGGCATTCGGGCACCATGTGGAGGCATGCTTCAACGCGCGCTTCCGCGAGAAGAGCGCAGGGTGCGAGGCGCCAGGCACTCGGGAGTTCATCACCAAGGCGATCGAGGATCTTTAGGAGGCGAGGGCCATGCGAGGCGAGCGTCGCCCCGCACCACCAGGCGCAGCTCCCTCCCCTGACAAGGGCAGCGGGCTGCGCGTCTACATCAACATCCCAGGGCTCAACCGGGCCGCGTCTCAGGAGCTCTACGGGTCGTCCCACGTGGGCCGGTGCGAGGGCCCCCCTCACAGCTACGTTCGCATGCCTTTCGGTTTGCTGAACCAGGCTGCCACGCATCAGCACCACATGCGGAGCGTCCTGTCGGCTCACGAGGCCAGGCACCAGGCGATCCTGTCGGAGGAGGCGCCGGACCCTCGCGAGCCCCACGGGCCCCCGGGGCCCCACGAGGCTCAGGACCTGGACGGCTCGTGAGGAATGACTTCTGCGTCTCGCGTCGTTAGCTACTCCAACACTTCTTCAGCAACGGTGCCAGGTGACATTTTTCAGTTTGTTCAGTTGGGGGCGCCCCTCGGGCTGCATTATCCCCAAGCCGTGTGGGTCCGTCCCTATCGCATGTATCATTCTGTGCATTTATCAGAGCTGGCCTTACCTCTTCATGAGTTGCTTTATGATTATCACCTGCCTGCCTGCTGTACGTCCGCCCCTTCGCGGCCTTCGCGCGTTGTGAACCGGCCTGTTGCTCATCCCGCCACGGGGGCTGCTGGCACGGCACCTGTGCTCGGGTCTGTCCCTGCAGCGCTGATAAAACTGAGAGATCGAGCTCTGGCTCGCGGACCGCCCCGCGCACGTCACCTCACCGGATCCTCAGTGCCTTCATCTTCTTGTGGAAAGACCAACGGCGTAAATCTAACGACCCAGTATTTTGATTTTTGCCATCTTGCTCGGGCAAGGCCGTTTTCCCTATCGGTCTTCAGGGGGCTACTTGCACGCTAAAGGGGACCTCCTGAGCATCGTGCCTCAGGGGCTCTTACCGGACCTCGGGCCGCCCACCTCCTAGCCTTGACCACGGCATCACTACCTGGCATACCAACGACGGCTAGAGCTGCCAGGGGACTGGGTCCTGTCAGCGTAGAGCGCTAAAGCTACCGCGAGAACGAAAGGGAGCACCATGCCAAAAGGAGATACGCGATCGCAGCATCGAACTAGGAACAATAACACTAAGGCAAAAAGCATTACAGTTTTTACATGCCCCCACGGGGCTCGTCACAGTTTTGTGCAGGAAAAACAATAGAAGGGACTTTGGAGAACCTCGGCCTCAGGACGTCACCGATGGCGCCGAGTCGACGCCGCTGCCGCGCTCCGCCCGCGGCGAGAGCTCGGCGGCTCGTAGCAGTCGTCGTCGCTAGACTCTGGAGAGTCGCTATTTTATGCAGAGCTGCTGTCACCAGAGGAGATGCTGGCAAGGCCAAGGGTAAGTTCAGCGCCCGTGGCCGCGCCGTGTGGATCGCCTCCTCCGGGGCAGTACTCCACTCGCCGGTCATCTTCACCGAAGACCTTGAAGAAAATCGTAGAGGCTCCGTCGTATTCAAAGTGGATGGCGAGGGCCCCCTTCAGGCAGTAGGCGCGGGAGACCTCGCCCCATCCCCAGGTCATGAAGACTTCGCCAGGACGGACGACCTCGACCTCCACTTCGGTAGCTTGGCTGCAGCACCCGGCGTGTTGCAACCACAGCTCAACGGATCCCCTTGGCAGTATCTCCTCCGCAAAGAACCGTGGGAGCCGGATCCATGTGCGTGGCGGCATTGCCGCCCACACCACGAACTCGCGTGACATGCCTTCGGCATGAGTTTGCAAGCCGGAAGGCCGGGCAGCCGTCGCCTGTCCTCCTCCACAACCCTGGCCGACACGGTGCTGGGCGCTGTCTTCAAGTGCAGGGCCCTGCGCGCGGGCGTACATAGGGGTCGGGAAGCCCGGTGGAGCCCGCTCGTGCCAAGGCCGCGTCACCTCAGTCCCTTCGCCGGCGTCGCGGGAGAGGCCCTCGCTCCTCCCGAGGGGTTTCCCCTTCTCCAACACGGAAAACCTCCTTATCGGTGCCATGGACGCTTCATCGAGACGACGAGGCAAGAAGGAAGAAGAAGCAAGCAGCGGGAAGACGGAGATGAGCAGGGGGCTCCGCCCCCCTCCCATTTATAGCCAAAGGGAGGCCAACCGCCGGCCTCCACGATCTCTGGTAATGATGATCTTTTTGCATGCAGCAGGTTATTGTCAAGTCAGACGGTTGCCGAGGCAGCGTGGGGAAGTGGAGATGCCCACGTCCCATCAAGTGCCACACATTGACCGGGTCCGTAGGGGTTAGGGCATGCGGTGCTTTGCCCTTTCCCTTTAACTTCGCCTCGAAGCCAAGTCCGAGCGCGCCTTGGGCCCGGGGGCTACTGTCCGTGTTCTGGGAATCGGGGTACCCAGACTTGCCTTCCTGCGGCCCACAGCGTGGCTTCATCAGCAGCCTGGTACGACCCTTCTCTAGCATCAACAACACAAGACCCTCGCGAGGGGTCAAGCCTCGCGAGACGAACGATGCCAAGACCTCCGGAGGGAGCGGCTTCCCCAGGCCGGCTCCTGAGGAGCGGAGATTTCCATGCAAGCCCCATGTCGTGAGGTTCAGATGATGCAAGCCATGACGACCAAGGCCAGGCGGGCGCCAGCAGGTGTAGTACAACAGGTTTCCTCTTCGGTGCTAAGGAAGCGAGCGCAGACGCAGGGTCCCAAGGAATCAGCCAAAGGTTTCCATTCCCGTGCTACAAGACCAAGACGGCAGGATGGAGGTCATCGCCGAGCCCACCACGACATGACGACCAGAAGCTTTGGAGGCGAAAACCACCTTTCATCAGGATAAGATGTACTACTTGTCTCCCTTCAAACTTGGCCGTTGTGGGATCCCTTCCCGCCTTCATTTTGGGGGAAGAGGACCGAGGCCACTATAAATATAGCTAGGCCACCACCATAGAATAGGGAGGAAAGGGAAGGAGATCATCCTCACCAGCAACACCAGCACAAGAACACTCCTCCTGAGGTTGTTCTCCCTCCGTACTAGTTCCTCCTCAGCCCACCTCGACGCCAATCCACCACAAAGCAGGAGTAGGGTTTTACACCGTAAGGTGGCCCGAACCTGGGTAAACTGCTGAGTCCCTTTCCTTTCTTGTTCATCGAGCTAGGCGGTGAGATCGATGAGTCGGTAGGCTGGGGAGATCGAGTTCTTCGCACGCACCCCAGAGTTCGAACCTTTCTTGGGTCTGCGAAGCCCTAAATCCGACAGGCGTAGCGTCGTCGTGCCGGTGTTATTCATTGTAATATCGGAGACCTTGTATTCGTATTCGTGTTATAATAGATAGCTGGTTTGTTCTATGCTAAGCAGTGCCGTATTCCAGAAGACTTCACCTCGATCTCTGGGCTGGAATACGGGGCATTTCGGTTTCTCTGAGCAGGGGTGCCACAATCCTGCATGTGGATATTCTTCTAGTATTACAAAGCTCCCCATGTAGCTAGCTCTGTCGGCTTGTCGAACACTCGAACACCACCTAATTTTTTACTATTAGAGGAAATACTGCGGATACTAGCTAACGAACCAATCTCTTGGTTGGAAAGGGAAATAAAGATGCTGGGCTGACCGGTCTCTTGGTCCAAAAAGGACAGAAAGTGGGGGGGGGGGGGGGTTGGGTCGAAAATGCAACCGAGAATGAGCACGTTTAGATTTCCTGTGGTCACATAGGAAAGGTCACCGACAAGAGCAAACAAGGCACAAATCCAGACATGCTTTGCATGTTTGCTGCACTCGACAACACCTCTGCCTCACCACTTTATACCTCGGTGGATGTAAAACGTGCTTGTGCCTCCCCTGTCCCTATGCCCTTACTGTTGCTGTAAATATAACATCACAGGTAAAATGAAACAATGCCACTGTTATGTGATGTCACTATTAAGTTATTTGCTATCAATCTATTGCCATTGATAAAATGAATCAATGCCACCACCATTTTATGAAATGCTTCTGTCTTGGTTTATTTCTCATAAAGAGTGTTTTCGGCCGTTACACTAAAATCTGACACCGGTAACATAGCCGCATCTCTGTGGAAATGCACAAAATTTAATTGCACAATGGTTGACATGATGATGTGTTTCTCCTTTCCGTCTCACCCTTTGTTAGAATGATCATTCCTGTTAACCGTGCACGTACGTACTGATCAAGTGCTACTGTCAATTTGTCATCATAGAGTAATAATGCTATTGTTATGCATGTTAATGTAAGCCCCCGTTAGTGTAGTGGCAGTGTTGATTTGATGTGATGACACTTCCTAGTTAATGGCACTTTTTCATACTGTCAGTGTGATGTGATTGATAACATATGAGATGCTGCTGTGAATCATATGCCACTGCAAAAAATGATACTGCTTAAGTAACTCTGTTACATATTTGTGAAAACAGGGTTGTCTATCTCCATATGGTTACATATTTGTGCAAACATAAGCACAAACCTCAATTTTAGTGTAACCTGCTGTCAGCTGACCTCACGGTGCTCGAGGTATTCCTACATTCGTAACTAGGTAGAATGACCAACGCAAGATGAAATAAGCTTATTCATACGTTGACTTGCTAATTGCAGTGTGGAACGAGCCTGTCATGTGTGGAGGAGCAAACAAGCATTGCAGCCGCGCCGTCAATGCAAGATAAAAGAGACCAAGTCATTGATGGCCTGGCCGGTGAGTAGGGGTCATGCAAACAGCGGTGCATTATTTTAGTGGAACTGCACAAAAAATAAACTGGGGTTAGTCGGACAAATTTTCTACAGCCACATGGAAGGAATTGCACTCATCGATTGCATAGAATTTCCTCCGTACCATCATAAGAGATCCCAAGGTGGAAATCAACTAACCACATATAAAATTATGCATAATCTTCCTCACGGAGGTCAGTATCCCCTTCATCCAGATGATCATGTTTTGTCATGCCGAGCTATTGATATGTGCTACTATTTTGCGACACCGTTTAAGTACAGCTATTGCATTCCTATCTTTTCACATTCAGGACAATGAAGATGATTTCAGTGGAACTGCACAAAATGGTCTGATGTTGAGTGATCTCTATTGCTTCCTCTATTTGCTGCAATGTGTCAGCGTAAATAGCAAGATGAGCCATCAAGCTAGCTGTGGAGTTGCCAACATGCTCAAAGTGCACGCAACATTGAGGAGAAAGAAGCATGTGCGTGTGTAGGGAGGCCCCTTGCTCAAGGAAGCATCGATCATTTTTTCTTTATTTCTACACCTTCTCACAACTTTGTCTTGGTTATAGTCTTGTGAATCATTTAGATGCGTAAACATGCTGCACTTAAGTGCTTGTGAATGTTAGCTAGTATGCATACCGTATGTTGTGAAACTTAGTTTAGTGTGAATGTTGACTAGCGTGTCAAACTTTACAATCTATATTGTGGGCCTGTTATTTGACCCCTCATTTTGCCGCGCAACGACCAGTGTGAGTGTCTGCATGCAGTATCGCATCCTCTAATTTGGTGGATGCCAAGCTGGCCCGAGAAGGAGCTATAACATTTTTCCAAGTTGAAAAATGTTACCGATGAGGAGCCATAAGCTGGAGGCGTCTCTTTTTTCTTTCAAATGGGCAAGAAGCTGGAGAGCTAGAAGTGTCTCTAATGGTCTGCCTCTAGTACAAGGCCGTCCAGTACAAAACACGGGCAGCCGACTAGGTCGATACAAAAGCCTATCCATCTTAAAGCCCATTTGTTTTTGTTTTTTGCGAGAAAAAGCCCATATTTCTTGAAGAGGGGCGATCCCAGAAAAACCTTCCTTCCTCCTCGCCTCCACACAGCAGCTCGCTGGACGCTCCCGCTTCCGTCTCCCCCCAATTCCCCCTGCTCCCCATCTTCCACACTCGTACCGAAAACCCTCGCTCACCTTCTTCCTCACTCGTACAGAAAACACCTGCTCCTCTTCTTCCTTGCTCCTATAGAAAACCCCAGCCCTCCTTCTTCCCCACTCACATTGCCACTAGGCTCATCTCTTGCTACTCTACTCTAACCTGTGAGCTCACCACGACGCCCGCAAGGAAAATGGAGTCGGCTGGCCCCAGCGCCAAGAAGATGAGGCTCCTGCCAGTGGCGACGTTGGTTGTAGATCCCGCACCCGGTAGTGCGGGGAGAAGCGACGAGCCCCACCCCCCCACCAGATATGAGAAACCCGTAGAATCTTGGGTATACCGCATCAGCGATCTCCCGGATGACATCCTTGGGGAGATCATCTCGCTTCTCCGCACCAAGGATTGCTGCTGCACCAAAGTCCTCTCAACTCGGTGGCGCCCTCTATGGCGCACCACACCCCTTAATCTCGACTATCATCAGCTATCTGTCGTTCATGATTTCGAACTCCTCGGAGCCATCATGTCCTCCCACCAGGGCTCCGTTCAATGCCTCCGCATCCCGACATGCTAGCTGCTGCCCATAACCTTCACGGTGGACGCCTGGCTAACATCCCCTGAATTTGAAAAACTTCAGCAGTTTGAGTGCTACCATTACCACAAAAATTACATACCACGAACCGAAGGCCAAGAATTTGTGCCCACACCACTGTTGTCCATCTCGTGGTTTTCCTCCTCTCTCCACGCCGCCACCTTTCCCCGGCGCCATCTACCAGATGATCTGGTACAAATGCCTCGACTCCCACTTCTATAAAAACTTTTGCTTGTGGTGGTTTATTTGTCGGAGGCCTCACTGCACAGCATCATCCACTCCAGTTGCCCTGCCTAGCGCCCTTGCTGATTGTTTTGGGACTAGAAATCCCTATCAGTTGTCTCCAAATAAAGTCGCCTCACCTTAAAAGCATTGGAATTTGTTTTGAAGCACAGCAACTCATGATGGAAGATGCCCCTTCACTTCAAAGGTTGCTCCTTGATTATTGTTATATACCTTCGCAAATAACTATCGTCTTTGCGCCTAAACTGGAGACCTTGGGTGTAATTCCTGATCCGTTTAATTATCAGAAGTTGGTGTTTGGCTCCACACCTATTCAGGTACCGTATATTATCATCTACACATTTGTAATCATAAGCTGCATTTTTCATTTGTGCGCATAAGTTTTATATCATCTTGGAGTACACTTTGGGTACTAATATGATGTTATATGCTCAATGAAGAGTTCGTCCATGGATAGCCTATCAATGGTGCTGGATTCTGTCAAGATCTTATATATCGGACTGTTTAGTTATGATCTAAACACAATTATTGGCTTGCTGTGATGCTTTCCATGTCTGGAGAATTTGTATATAAAGGTGATGATTTCATGCACCATCGAAAGCCCGTATATATTGTACTAGAATTAACCGTTCAGTTGTCGCTCATTTGACAAACTCTTTTTTTAGACCTTAACTGTTTTGAATCTTCATGTCTACTTAGGCACTAACACATGGAGAAAAACATATAACCAATCGGTGGCATAATAAGCACCGTGATTTTCTCAGTTCTCATGACATTCGTTTGAGGACAATAACGATGGAAGGATATGCATCCAACCAGGCAAACAGAAGCTGTGTCACATTCTTCCTGTTGAATGCGAGGTTACTATTGTCCATGAAGCTTAAGTTTTTCAACAAGAAATTTCTCACGGACGGATATGTTGAACAGCAAAAAAAGAAGTTTCAGGTGGACAAATGGGCTTCTGAACGTGCTCGGCTTCTAGTTACAACAACTTGTGGTCATGTTCCAGTAAATTTTTTCGTACAGGATGTTGATTTTATGGATCAGACCGATCCATTTGTTTGTGACTACAAAAATAGTGGTTGGGTTAGATGTTATTGCCATGTTCAATCTGGGGTTTTTCTAAATTTCATGAATAATTAATCCTTGGCCTTTCGTACTGTTTGTAAGCTTGAGTTGGATGTTGTTGCCGTTTTCAACTCGGCTGTGACTGTCATATTTTCTTTGAAACAAGGCAAATGGCTTGCCATTTCCTTTATTAAAGAGAGAAATATTGTAACAACCGAGACCCAGCTGCTCGCCCAGTTGTAGAGACAGAGCCCAGGCTTTTATTTAAGCACATGACGAGCCCAGTTGATATCTTTTTTCTTTCTGAAAATCGCTAGCCCAGTTCTATTTTATTTTGGACAATACCCAACCCAGAGCTACTTGCTTTTCTCAGCCCTGCTGGGCTGCAAATCTTTAAAGAAGAGGAGGGATGTATTCGGCTTCCCCAGAAAATAGGCTACAAGTAGTAAGAAATGGGCTGTAAATTTTAAAAACACAGAAAACCGGCAACTAGATACAAATTTTATTTTTTCAGGATTTCAAGATTTTAAATGTCATTGTTTTTTTGCGGGGAAATTTTTGTTGTATTTTAATTCGAAATAAAATTATTTTTATAATTATTTTTAATGTGACTCGAAATTTCGTGATTAAAAGAGTTTGGACCCCACCGATATGCAAAATTTTGGTGAATTTTTTAGAAGTGGCCAGAATATGGTCTGTAATTCTAACAAAAAGAATATGGGCTTCAAAATATCCTTAAGAATTAGCAAATGGGCTGTAAATTATTAAAAATAATGGCAAATGGGCAAGCTGATGGAGGCAGGGGTGACAACGGCGATTGTGGTGAGGGAGTTCGTTCGACAGCGCATCGCTCCGCTCCAACGCCATACTCACCCAATGTGGGGCTTCACTGGCCCTGACGACCCCAAGAGGCTCTAGGTGCCTTCGCTCCCCTCCAACACGTTGCGCGTGGTGCTCCAGCTCCTGATTGGTGAGGCACCCGCCATGATTCCTACTGAGGGACGTCCTTTGTACAACTGCTCGAACGGGAGGGCTTTCGCCGAGAAGATGCCCTGCTTCGATGAGTGGGGGCTGCTCCCCGAGGGCCACGAGGGGCCTCACGACAACCCCCTCTTGGTGACTCCCATGCACGGAGGCCCCGAGTTGCCCGCTACCGAGGTGGTTGTGGGGGAGCGGGCGCCGCCTGACACTCCCGAGGTGGCCGCTGAGGAGCGGGTGCCACCATGTGCTCCTGAGGTGGCCGGTGAAGAGCAGGCGCCCACAGATACCACCGCTGTCTCCACCGCAAAAGGCTACGCGCTGGCCCCCAGCGAGTCCCCTCTGGGTCTCGAGGCATCCCACAAGAGGAAGGGGCTCGGGAGCCACTGCGGCCCTGCCTCGAGGGTCCTAAAAAAGAGGAAGTGGATAGCCATGGACGAGTAAGTACCTTGCCCTCTTTGACCTTCGCATATCGCGTCTTCTGCTGACTTTTGCCCCTCAGAATCTCTCCTATTGCGGGGGTGAGCGCGTCCCGAGCGCAACCTCCGGAGGCCTCCAGTCTGGTCGTGACCCTAGGCCCCATGAGCCGGGCGGCCGCGCGCGAGGTGGCATCTATACATGAGCTGAGGCCACCCCTGTGGGGCCAAAGGCCTGCACTCCCGGCGTCCTTCTTTTGGAGCAACCTCTGGGGCATGGAGGCTATGCCGAGGGCTCCCCCACTGGCTTTCGCTGGTGGCTGGGCGACCCGTGCGATGGCTCCATCTTGAAGCAGTAGGGCAGGCCCGCACCATGCCCTGGTGCAAGCCGAGGGACCGGTCGAAGGAGCTCCAACTCCCAGTCCCCGCCTGAGTCGGGGGAGTCATCGCGCGCCTCTCCAGCCGACCGGGGCGTGGAGGAAGGGCCCGGCTGAGCATTGGAGCTTGCACGCGGGCGCAGTGCCGTCCGTCGTGACCTTCTCCGGGCAGCTAGGCCATCTTGGGACAGAGCTTGCCGATGTCGACACGCGTCTCGAGGCGGAGGGCCTTCGCCTGGCACGTGAATGGCGCCAACTGAAAGTCGCCATCAACCTTGGCCGCTTGCAGCATGAGCGCAACCGCGCGGAGGCAGAGGAGTCCCTTGCGGCGTGACGGGAGGCTTGTGACCACGCCCTGGAGGAGGCCTGAGCTGCGGATCATCATCGTGAGGTGGCCGAGGAGCGCGAGAGGGAGCTTCAGGCATCAAACGCCACCCTTGCGCTGCAGGTTCAGGCGTGCAGAGCCGCCCTCGCGGCGCCGTCAAGCGGTGCCCCCATGGACGAGATGGGACTCCGGGCGCGCGAGGACGCACTGGCGCTCGAGGTGTTGGAGCACATCCTGGAGCACGAACGACTGGAGGTGATGGAGTGCTAGGTGGCCGTCGTGGAGGATGCCCTCGCTGCCCGGAAGGCAACGGCCCAGAAGGAGGCCGACGAGAGGGTGGCCGGAGTCCGCAAGGTCCTCACCGACGAGTACTACCAGAAGCTGGAGCGCCAAGAGGCTCGCTTCCGCATGCGGCGCGATGAGCTGAGGGGCGAGGCTGATGGCTTCAAGGGGAAGCTAGCCCGGCAGAATGTCGCGAGCGAGCGGCGGTGGAAGCCCATGCCACGACTGCGGCTGAGCTATCCTTCCTTTACACGCCGGTGGAGGGCATTACTTCTCTTGTGGCGAAGGCCTCGGATGAAGTAGAGCGGGCCTGAGGACAGCAGCACACACGCTCCAAGATGTTTTAGGACCTCGAGCATAGGGCCAACCGGGTCCTGAGCAACCTTTGTGATGACAGCATTACCAGCCCCCTCGTCGCCGATGATGCCGGCTATCTTGGCTTCTTCACCAGGATTGTGGACCGCCTCGAAGGTGGAGCTGCGACAGCACGTCAACTCATCGAGGAGAAGAGCCGCAACCTTCTCACGCGTGCCGTCTCATGCATCTTCAGCCATTTCCTCCTATCCGATCCTGACTTCGACTTCGGGGTTGTGACAGCCCCGGTACCTGAGGTGATCGAAGGCACCCTGGCGAATGGGTGGACAACCATGTGGAGGACTTGATGGCGGAGCTCGCCCCTGCCAATGATGACGGCCCGCCTGTGTTCGAGGAGGGTGGGGCTGACGACGCCGACGGTGGTGGTGACCATGCTGACGACGCGTCTCCCTAGGCCATTCTTCCCCTTCTTCTCTGCTAAGATTTTGGTTATAACCCCGCGGGGGCATGAAAGCATTTTTTTGGAGAGGGTTCTCCTATGATGTATGAAACAATGATATGCCTTTTAAACTATTTTTGGAGATATGCCGCCGTGAGCTGGGAGGCTCTTGACTAGAGTAGTTGGTATGACTTAGCTTTTGGTGTTCGCAATCTTGGACAAGTTCTTGTATTGCAGAGACGCGCTTCTCCTGAGACGGGCCATCTGGAGCCCCCAGTCCGCGAAGCCCCAGTAGGGGCTTGCGAGAGCTTCGGGTCTCCCGATGTGCCCCTGCCGGGTGTCGAGCTTCACGGGAGCGTGAGAGGTGCCTGGCGCTGAGTGCTCCCAAGGCCAAGAGCTGAATACTCCTGAGGCCAAGAGCGGAGTGTCGGGCATGGTGCGTGCCTGCTGGCTCGCTTGGGAGCGCCGCGCGAGGAGCCAGGCGCCAAAGCTTTGGCGAGGTGTGTGCACGGGCGAACCCATGGCAATTGTATCCTCGGCTCCTAGGGGGCCCTGATGCCATTGGGGCTAGCTCTGATGCGCACGCCGTACCTAGCCCCCGCTCGCAGGGCGCTCGGGAGGGGACAACAGGCAGCAGCCGTGCCTCCTAAAACACAAATAGGAGAAAAAGGGAAACACCGCGAATCGAAAAAATTCCCCCCTTTTTTCTTTTTAGTAAATGCACAAAACTTCGAATTTCATTCAAAAACAGTGAACCGTATTAGAGAAGAGAGCGCAAAGAAAAGACCGCCGCGTCCGGCGTCTACACTAGTGTTCTCACCAACGCGGAGCTCAGTGCTTCCACTGGGCGTGGGCATAGTCATTGGAGGACAGTGTCATCTGCCAGCGCGGAGCAGGGAGCTTCCACTTGGGCATGGGCGTGAGCCCCCGTGAGGCTCAGGGGCAGCACTCGGGAGACTCTGGGGCATGTACAGCCCCTACTCATTATTACGTGAGAGTGTCACGAGCGGAGACTTGAGGGGCACTCCTTGCTCCCTGGGCGGGGACCCGGCCCCGCGCTTACCCCGGCCGCCGTTGGGGCATCCGAAAACCAGGATAGGACCAAGGCGCAAGGGGATACGCGGGCAGTAGTAGGGTGGCCATGGGTCCTTGGCCGGGGAAGGGCTCGCCGGCGCCTTCCCCGGGGAAGGCCCCACTTTCAGGTGGCACGCGCGACCTCGGGGATGGCGCCATGTGCCTCGTGGCGCGGGGGGAGCCCTGGCACCGGGCTCCCTTGCCGTGCGCGGGGCGCGTCCTCCCATGGCCCCCTGGCAGGCCCTGCCTGCCCGAGGCAGGGCCGGCACCCGGGGGCGCACCGTCGTGGCACGATTTACTTGCGATCCAAGGTTAGCACGACACGTTCCAAAGATATGGGTTGTAACCGGTGGCCGTTGCTGTCGAAGGTGCCTGCGAGGCATCGGGTTGGCTCGCAAGGGGTCCCGGTCCTGTGTGGCCTTGGCGATCCTGACGTCCAGGCCGACGAGGGGAACGTGCGCGGGCTTCTCCTTCACTCGTACAATGAGCCCATCGATGGTGGCATAGAGGCACCAGGGGCCATCGTCCTGAGGCCAGCCCCTAGTCCCTCCGCTCTGCTGCCCACCATCCTTGGTGCCTGGTCGTGCCGACCGAGGGGTGGTCCATCGATGCGGCTCTAGGAGGGGCCGCCTACCCCGGCCGCACTCCGGGGAAATGCATCTTGGGTCGGGTAGGCGGTGTTGTGTGCTAGACCACCGTCGCGAGACCCTCCGGACTCCGTCCGGAAGGGCGAGCAGACGCGGCCGGGGCAGGCGCAAATCCCTGGCGCCGTTCGTGACATAGGCAGGATGCAGAAAGGTGCCGCACCCTCGCAGGTAGCATCGAGCAGCTCGGCGACCCGACCGAGCAAGGCATCGTGGCTGCCTTCTGCTAATCTGTATCATAGCAACTCGCACCACGAGAAGCGTGGCTCGCGTGTTCACCTACTCCCGACGAGCACGCAGGGACGACGCCACGGTGTAACTGAAAGACCACGCGGTGGCACGATTGCGGTGCCGCACGGGAGAGGGCAGGAGCGGCCCGTGCCGCTGATGGTTGGTGACACCGGCAGCCGCACTGGCCGCTGGGAGCATGGGGTGACAAGCTCCGTGGCCGGAGGGCGCCGCCTGGGCGGCGCGAGTGGCCCAATGCTTAGCGCAAGCTCGGGGAGCCTCCGCGATGGGAGCGACGGAGCGGAAGCGGAATAAAGATGGAAGGAGGACTTCGACATGCCCTTCCTGGCACGCCAAATGTCGGAATCAGGTCTCCGCAGACCCAAGAAAGGTTCGAACTCTGTGGCGTGTGCGAAGAACTCAACCTATCTAGCCAACCAGCTCGTCGCCCTAAGATCTAGCTCAAGGAACAAGGAAGAAGATGAACACGGCAGTTTACCCAGGTTTGGGCCACCTTGCGGTGTAAGACCCTACTCCTGCTTTGTGGTGGATTTGCCTCACGAGGGGCTAAGGATGAACAAGTACAAGGGATGAACAACCTCGCGAGGTCTGCTCTGGTGAGGGTGGAAAGGATCCGATCCCGGGGGGTTCGTCCTGCTCTACGGTGGTGGCTAGCCTATATTTATATTGGCCTTGGTCCTCTTCCCCAAAACATTGGCGGGAAGGGATTCCACAACGGCCAATTTGAAAGGGGACAAGTAGTACATCTTATCCTGATGAAAGGTGGTCTTCGCCTGCAAAGCTTCTGGCGTGACGCTGCGGTGGGCTCGGTGATGACATCCATCCTGCCGTCCTGGTGGTCTTGGTCTCATTGCACAGGAATGGAAACCTTTGCCTGAGTCCTCGGGAACCCACACCTGCGCTTGCCTCCTTAGCACCGAAGAGGAAACTATCTTCTCTGCGCTCGCTGGCGCCCGCCTGGCCTCGATCGTCATGGCTTGCATCACTGCAACATCATGATGTTTGGGCACCTGCATGAGAATCTCCGCTCCTCAGGAGGCAGCGTGGAGAGGCCGCTCCCTCGGGATGTCTTGGCGTCGTCTGCCTCGCGAGGCTTGGCCCCTCGCGAGGGTCTTGTCTTGGTAGTCCTTTAGATGGGCCATACCAGACGTCAATGAAGCCACGCCATGGGTCGCAGGCAGGCAAGTCTGGGTACCCTGGTTCCTAGAATGCCGACAATTGCCCTAGGTTATGACTGTTATATGATGAATATCATCCAACGAGTTCACCGATCCAATGCCTACGAATTTCCCACATATTGTTCTTGCTAAGTTACTACTGCTGTTGCTACTGTTACACTTGCTACAAAATCATTGCTATCACTGTTATCTTTACTGCTACTATTATCACTGCTATCAAGACTATCATATTACGGTGCTACTGATCACTTTGCGGTAGATATTTAATCTCCAGGTGTGGTTGAATTGACAACTCAACTTCTAATACTTACAAATATTCTTTGGCTTCCTTGTGTTGAATCTGTAAATTTGGGTTGAATACTCTACCCTCAAAAACTGTTGTGATCCCCTATACTTGTGGGTTATCACACGATAGGCCTTTGAGGCTAAGTAACCCCGAGTCTTCGAATGTGGCATGAGTTTGGCTGGGTCTTGATTGAGAGACATCACTCCTTCGAGGACTGGTCCAGGATGGCTTTGAATAAGGGAAACAATCTTGGAATGACAAAGGGGAAGTCGTCTCTAAAGCCAAGGACTTCAGATCCGGAGTTGTAAACATCAAAGAGGCCGTCCTCGACATAGAAGACCAGTTCGGGGGCTACGGATGGTGTCCTGGACTAGGTGTTGCTAACCCAGTCGGCCCGTAGTCCTCGGGCTGGGCTGGTGGGCCCTCATTCTCATTAAGGTGGACTTCAGAAGCTACACGCTTGGAACATGATCAAGACTGCGCGTGCCGAAGACTAGACGTATAATACAAGACATATCCTGCCGCCTCCATATACACCCCTGGATACCGACTATGTAACCCTAGATCCCCTACCTAGCGTGTATATAAGCCAGAGGGTTTAGCCCGTAGAGGGGACCGAATCACAATTACATTCACCTAGTGTCATGGGAGGACAAGATCACCTATGTGGCCATGAGCCCCTTGTGGTTCGGCATGGGGAGATCACGTTGCACAAACAGCGGAAGCCATGAGGCAGCACGACGAGGTGGACTCTATTCGTTTTTACCCAGGTTCGGGCTGCTGAGAAGCATAAAACCCTACTCCTGCTTTGGTTGATTGGATGAAGGAATACCATGAACACGCAGCACTCAAACCCAGCAATGTGGCCTCGGGGAGAGCTGCTACGCGCGTACAAGTGTGCAAGGGTCCGAATCCCTTTCTAGGTTACCTTGGGCGTCCTTTTATAGCTCAAGGGGTAACCACAATGGCAAAAACAGTCATTATCCTATGATTAGATAGCTAACAGTGCTATCATACCTAACTCTGGCAGTTAGGACAAAGTGCATTAAATGCACTGCTAGGTGTCGTGCTGAGGGTGAAGCCCGGCAAGCCTATCATGCCGCTTAATTATCTTCTGCTTATCATCTTGACACGCCTTTGGACGGGTGTCAAATGGGTGTGATCTGTCTTCCAACGAGCTACCACGTGCTTAGTGGAATCCACTTAACCACTTGGGGTCTCGACACCGCACCGATAAGTGACTTGTGTCGTTGTGCGGTGGAGCGGTGGTGCCTTGGCGGGGTTCTTGGTCCTGGCGACCCCGGCAAGCCTGTCGGGGTTATTTTGGATTTGCTTCCGGGGCCGTCTCGACCTGGCCAAGCTCTCCTGTTCGGCAAGGGAGGCCTCCCCGAGGTGATGTCTTGCTGTCCTGTTCTTCTTAATACGTGTGGCACCCTGACTCAGAGAAGACCGGAACGCCCCGTACTCTAGCCCAGGGTACGACACTGTTGGCATAGAACAAATCAGCTCTTTATTACAATGGATATGGTTCAAAAGGGTACAAGGATTACATCGGCACGGCGACACTACGCTTGCCCGGGGTAGCTCTATGCTAACAGCGGGGTACCTCTCTCAGCAGCGGAACAGCGACGACGGTGATGGACTCCACTCCGCAGGGACTCTGGCTAGAATGCGTATCCTAGGTCGCAAACTCGGGATCCTCGACAAGCAAGGAATCATGGCATGACCTGCAAACTGGCATGACACGCTAGGTGAGTACTTTGAATGTACTCGCAAGCTCACAACAAACATCAGCATTAAGGCAAGACAACATCATAGCAAATAGCTACTCAAATAGATGCAGTAAGGTAAAGCCTATTAAGTAGTTTAATCCATACTCCAAATAACCTCAGGATCCAATCTGAATCTGTTCCAAATCCAATCCAAATCATGTGGTCATCCGACCACTCTTGTCATAGCCATCCCATGGCTAGCATATCATATTACTGATACCATCTACACCGCAAGTCTGACAAACTTATTCTCTTCTGGGTTGCCTCACAACCCTCAGAATACTCACAATCCACCGAGTACTTCCGATGATAAGACGAGTTCTTCCATCCTTATCACTACTATGGTTGACCACCTAAAGAGGTCTGGACGGACTGTCCAATACCGTGGACACGACTATTCAAATAGATTTTACACACTGCAGAGGTTGCGCACTTTACCCACACCATGGAGCACATGACCTCATGATCCCATTCGGGTGGACCAGCGTTGCTCCAACGAAACCCGCCTGACCTGTGACTCTCCCATCGTACCACCGGCAATCATCCTCCCCCAGAGTCCTGCCCTGGGTGGTCCCTGTGTCACTGCGTGACACCTGCCACCGTCGTGGCTAACAAACTATCCCAAACGGGGACCTGCTACCATATAACTCAACTGGGCTCACAAGGTTATCACCGCCTACCGGGCCAGGGTAGCGCGCACGCATAACCTTCCCTGTCGGGCGGTACCGGTGAAAGAGCACGTGATCAGACCAAGTCAAGGCCGTCCCATACCGGCAAATGTGGCTGCATGAATAAGTCCAGACAGGTGACTCTGGATCAACCATGAAGTATCTAATCTTCGAACAATCTCTTCATCATAACTGACACTACGATAGCATAACAATCCAAGTGAAAACATTAATCAACTAGTAGTCCAATAGCCACTATGTCCAAGCTACTGCTACTAATTCATCTCCACATACTGCCGTATGAAATCCAAAATAATCATAGATGGTAATCTCAACATCATGGCATCAACGAGTGGGTAAACTACTAGTCACTAACAATCCGGTACTCAACAAGGTAGTCACCTATCCAAGAATTTACTCAAGCATTGTACAATCCAATTCATTTAACGAATAATTCATACTTGCTATTAAAGTAATTAGTTTGACTATGATATTGCAATGCAATTCTGAAGATGAGAGTTGTGGCTTGCCTAGGGATGAAGAAACCATCGGGAAGGAGTGCGGAGAGGCCGCGGAGTTGATTGCCGTAAACAGTTCTCTCTCGGAGGGGGCTGTTTACGGGCAAGGGTAAAATGGTCATTTTCATAGTGGGATCACATAGTTAAAATGATACCAACAGATAGAGCTCGATGAGACGAAGAAGTGGGCTTTGGAATCACCTTGATCGGAGTCTCGGTTGAAAAGATGTGGTTGTTTGAAGTGGGAGGGACCTTTCTGTAAATAAACTATTTACTCTTGGGACCCTGGCTGTTTTTTTTCTGGAAAATGATAAAGGGGGGATGTGCCGCTAGGCCGCGCTGGGCTAAAACTAGCCGCAGCCGGAGCGCCAGCTGGCCCGCGAAGCTACTGCCACAGCTGGGCCAGCCCACTCGCTCCCCCCACCACTTATCCATCGTGGCGAGCCGGGACCGAGCGGCTGGCTCGCTGACGCGCCAGGCACACGCTGGCTCCCTCTCTCTCCTCCCGCTCCTCTCCTTCTTCCCATCACCCGCCCGCAGAGCAGAGGAGAGGCACCGGCGCCGGCGCTTGTCCAACCGGCTCCGGCCACCGTTTCCGGTGTTCCAGGTACCGGCGAGCTCAGGACAAGGCGGCGCATTCATCCACGCACAGCACAAACGCCGAGGAGCACCAAGACGAGTGGAGCGACGATCGCGGCGGACAACGGTTTTGGCCGAGTCTGGCACGGGGCTGCGGGCCTCCGGTGGCCGAGGTGAGGAGCTGGGGGGATCCGCTGGAGCTCAGGGAGGCTGGTTGTGGTAGAGGGAAGAAGGGAGGAGCTCGTGGTTGCCGGAATTATGCCGGAACCGAGCGGCGGCCATGGCGGCAGAGGGATTCGAGGATAGCTCCTGGAGCTTGGGTAAGGGGCTGGGGAGGGCAGTGGAGTGCGGTGCTGAGCTTGGTGAGGTCGAGGGACTCGGGGGAGGGCTTAGATAGCCGGACGGCGCGGGTGGGCGAGCACGGCCATGGCGATGCGTGCGCCACGCGCCGGAGCTTCGGGAAAAGGCTTGGAGGAGGGGAGAGGCATCTAGAGAGGTCAAGGAGGAGCAGAGGAAGCTCGGGCGTGCTCGGGAAGGTTCGGGAGCGACGCGGTCAAGCGAACACAGCGGCGGCAGAGACGTGCATGACACGGCACGACTGCCGCACCACGTAGGAGGGGACGTGAGAGGGGGAAGAGGGGTCCAGAGCGAGGGTGAGTCCAAGGGGAAGCTGCTGGACAAGGTGTGGTGTCGAGGGCGTGAGGAAACGGACGAGGCCGAAGGCCCCAATGCACAGAGCGCGTGCATTGTCATGCCGGCCGCGTGGTCACCGCGTGCACTGGCGCACACGGTGCACCCTGGCACCCAATTTGGTTTCTATTTGGTAGTCCTTCCAAGGCACAGTCTCACGAAGGTGATGGCTCGATGAAACTCACTGTGTTTAGATGGGAGTGGTCACCTGAAGTTTGCTGTAGCAAACTTGGCCACACCACTGTGATCCACTGGAAGATGATAAGAACCAAATAAGATGTCTGGGAGGTTTAGGGTAGGAAGGACTACAATCCTATGAAGTTTGGAGAGAAATAGACCAAGATTTAATATAGTTGCTTTGCAACTGACCAATCTGGTCCAGAAACTCAATCTTGATGTGCCACTCACATGGAGTAACAACTTGGTCTGAAATTTGGTATAGCATGATGCTTTGGTCATATGAGAGTGCCATAAAAATTTCATGCCATTTGGACAAGCTAAAATGGTACTTCCTTCGTAATGAACCTCTTTGACCAGAATCTTAGAGAAATTCTAGGGAATTATTAGGAAGATGCAATGAGCCCAAATTTTGTGGAGATAGGTTATATGGGTAGTAGAATGCTCTGATAATTTTTCAGCAATTATGGAGCAATATAAAATATAGTTGCTTCACAATGTGAAAATCTGACCAGAAACCAAGATTTGAGGTTGTGCTCACATAGATGATTGGATAGGGTTGAAACTTGGTGGAGAGTCATGATTTGAGCATATGAAGATGCTTGCAAAATTTCAACTCATTTGGATACTCCTAGCTAGCACTTGCTTCACAAAGCTTCTAGTTGAACAGAAACTTTGGAAATTAGCCAAGGGAGATTTAATATCCAAATGAAGTTGAATTTTGTCATGTGGAAATGATATGGATAGGAAAGAATGCCCAAAAAGTTTGAGACCAAGCAAGCAAATAAAAAGAGTACTTGCTTCTCAACATGGTAGCTGGGGCAGAATCAGAAAAGGAATATTTGTGAAATATTATTGAACATGACAAGGAAGTGTTTGACATATTTGTGGAATATCTGACCCAAACAATTTATGAGAATTATTTGGGAATTTTGGGAATGATGGAAATGTGGGTTGCTTCACAACTCAGGGCAAACAGGGTTATTCCTTTAATAAAAAAGGAATATTCCCAAGAAAAAGAATATTGGGATTGGTCCAAGATGGAAATGGCAAGGTCTTGGGATGGTTTTTAGGTTGGCAAGCCACTTGGGAAGAGGAATCAAGAGTGATCCCTTCAGGTTGCAAGACTACTAAGCCACAGAAAAGCGAATCCAGACCAAAATCAACAGAAAAAGAAAACGGGCAAAATCCAGGTTGTTACAAACCTACCCCCCTTAAAGAAATCTCGTCCTCGAGATTTGCTTGCTCAGGGATCAAACATGAATATTTCCACTTGAGAAAACCGTTTCCAACTCGGGTTTCCTTTTTACCTTTTTATAATGCTCCCACTGAATTTCATATGACTGACTGCCTTGCTTCGGGGTGGTTTGCTTTACTGGAACATTTTCTGGCAAATCTTACATCACATGTTACTCTGACTCCAATCATTTTATGTCTGCTATCCTGTCTGGGGCAATAAGTTATCCTGACCAAACTATGTGCCTTGCTCATAAGTCCGAGGGTGGTTCTTATGGATGTGTCGTGACGAGGTCCAATACGAACGACCGTTCACTGAGTTGTGAGCAGATTCTATTGGTAGACACGAAATCTTTTACTCATTGCATTGGGTGACTTCAAATGGTTGTGTGTCCTCCAGGTTCAAAACTGTACTGTGAATCGTACCGTTCTCCTGGCGAAATCTGACATCTCACACGGATTGCTGGGTCATCTTGGGTATCCTCACTGTCTTGGGTATAAGGCTCCTACCAAATATTTGACTATCACCTGTCGTGACCAGCATAAAGGTGTATGGTCTTACTGTGATATTATCCATAGACTTGACTGATAGCGGTCCTGGCAGCAGAATCTTGTTCACGGTAGGTTAGTCTTTACTGATTCCCATCTGTGAGGACACATGCTTTGAGACTGTTTATCATCTTTCTGATTACTCAGTCTGTCAGTACCTCTATATGGATGGTAGGCCATGTAATGCTTTAACATGGTTGCTGAATTTGAACTGCTGAGTTAATCTTTTGGCTGACTTGACCAGCTTGGTTGCCCTCTTCTGACAATTCTGAGCATATATGGTTGGCTGGGCAGGTTGTCTCGATATGGGGTCCTTGCAAATGGAATAGACCCTATGGGTGTGTACCCATGGTGGTCGGTATCAAACCAGACAGTCCGGAGTATTTGTACCATTACCATACCTGTATGGACAACCTTGCTTTTTTTATTATAGTTCTCTTTGCCTGGACCCTTTGCTGAAAGAACTTGGCCTAATATGCTCTCGATTCTTCGGGTGACCATGGGTGCTGCTAGGTACAATATTCCGGCAAGCATATTACTTTACAAGTCGTAGCTGTAGGATAACGACCGTCTGAACCCTTTGATAAAACCGGCAAATAAACCAGTAGCCACCAGAACGGTCTTTACAACTCAGATCTGGGACATTACTGGAGTAACTCAACCCCGATTCAAGACAGCTGAAAAGCAGCTCAGAGCATGAGACGGTGTCGATAAGAAGAAAGTAGCAGTTCCCTAAGACGGCCGAAGAACATCTCAGAGCATAGGGTCACTGCTACGGAGAGAAATTCAACAGCTGCCCGAGACAGCCGAAAAGTAGCTCAGAACACGGGCCAGTTGCTGACAAGAGAAATAAAAGTCGGCATCCTCCCTGGACGGCCGGAAACAGCTCAGAACATAGGCGTGGTACCGTCACCAAAGAAAGACGGGCAAGGGTTCATCCGCGTCCCAAACAGCTCACTATTATGCATACAGGGTATTCGGCTATCCTTCTTGCTGAACACCAAGTTCATAGCACATGCTGGCTTGCTTCCAAGACATAGCAGGGTTCAAATTGTACTCATAGCAGACTCAAACCATGTATATATGAATCATACCTTTGGCACAGAATGCACTGGGGATCATATACACAATTTGCCTTCTTGCTGATGCGATCATTACTGCTGTGAAAATTGCACTGATGTATACTTGATGCTGATAATCGATCCAGCCAGGATATCATTTATATCCAGGCCCGATACTCCCGATATAATGCGGTCTGCTGAGAATTCCATATTGCTGAGCTGAGTTTCCAAATGACTGTCTCTTCACTGATTCTTTGGATTCAGTGTCAGTGAGCAACTTCCATAAGGGGAAAATAAGGTAACACCAAGGGCCCAAATAAAAAAACAAAAGAAATGACTAAAACAAAAGCACACAAAGCAGCAAGATCACACACACAAGCAATATCACATTCTATAGCTATTCACATCAATAATATGCATTCCTACTTAAGCACACAAATCTCGCAAGAACTCCGGTATTACAGTCTAACATGCTGTGGCAATGTGCACGAAAGTGAATCAATGTGTGGTAGAAAATTGGTGTAAACAAGGCTACACCATTTATGGGCTTAACACTGGTTCCATCTGGATGAACACGGTGGCGAGGACGAACTTGGTGATCGGGGGTCGGAACACAGAAGTTACAACCACAACATCATCAAGCGTACGGAAGAAAACCGTACACGTCCAAAGAATAGGTGGCGGAATCAGTTAGTGGTGGAGAGAAAGGCTGGCAGGCATTGCCCTTTTCTGATAACAAGGATCAGTAAGGGTTGCCAAAGTGGCTAGTGGAATGGCATGATCCGGGATAGAACTTGTCTATCACCGAAACGATAGGGGTGGCTGATGAGAATAAATTGGTGTGGTACCGGTGCATCAATCCGACAAGGGATCGACACCACCAAGCACCTTGGCATCACTCCGCTGGGACGAAGATGACACCACACCAAGGAGCAAATATGCAACTGGAGAGCGCAGGTGGTAAATCAAAACCGATGCCACCTACACTCGCCAGATCCATCATTAGTGATAAGATATCTAGTCTATATGTATGCTATGCACAAACAAATGCAACAAACAATTGCAGCAAACCAACTGGATCCTATACTACCGGTTACTAATGCTCGCGCCTAGACAGCGCGTCCTATAGCCAAATGTGGCTCTGATACCAACACTTGTGGCACCCCGGCTTAGAGAAGACCAGAACGCCCCGTACTCTAGCCCAGGGACAAGTCCTCTGGAATAAGGCACTGTTGGCATAGAACAAATCAGCTCTTTATTACAATGGATATGGTTACAAAGGGTACAAGGATTACATTGGCACGGTGACACTACGCCTGCCCGGGGTAGCTCTATGCTAACAGTGGGGTAACTCTCTCGGCAGCGGAACAGCGATGGCGGTGATGGACTCCACTCCGCAGGGACTCTGGCTAGAATGCGTATCCTAGGTCGCAAACTCGGGATCCTCGACAAGCAAGCAATCATGGCATGACCTGCAAACTGGCATGACACGCCAGGTGAGTACGTTGAATGTAACCGCAAGCTCACAACAAACATTAGCATTAAGGCAAGACAACATCATAGCAAATAGCTACTCAAATAGATGCAGTAAGGTAAAGCCTATTAAGTAGTTTAATCCATACTCTGAATAACCTCAGGATCCAATCTGAATCTATTCCAAATCCAATCCAAATCATGTGGTCATCCGACCACTCATCTCATAGCCATCCCATGGCTAACATATCATATTACTGATACCATCTGCACCGCAAGTCTGACAAACTTATTCTCTTCCGGGTTGCCACACAACCCTCAGAATACTCACGATCCACCAAGTACTTCCGATCATAAGACGAGTTCTTCCATCCTTATCACTACTATGGTTGACCACCTAAAGAGATTTGGACGGACTGTCCAATACCATGGACATGACTATTCGAATAGATTTTACACTTGACAGAGGTTGCGCACTTTCCCACACCATGGAGCACCTGATCTCGTGATCCCATTCGGGTGGACCAGCGTTGCTCCAAAGAAACCAGCCTGACCCGTGACTCTCGCATCATACAACTGGCAATAATCCTCCACCGGAGTCCTGCCCTGGGTGGCCCCTATGTCACCGCGTGACACCTGCCACCGTCGTGTTTAACAAACTGTCCCAAACGGGGACCTGGTACCATATAACTCAACTGGGCTCACAAGGTTATTGCCGCCTACCGGGCCAGGGTAGCGCACACACATAACCTTCCTTGTCGAGCGGTACCGGTGGAAGAGCACGCGATCGGACTAAGTCAAGGCCGTCCCATACCGGCAAATGTGGCTACATCAATAAGTCTGGATAGGTGACTCTGGATCAACCATGAAGTATCTAATCTCCGAACAATCTCCTCATCATAACTGACACTCCGACAGCATAACAATCCAAGTGAAAACATTAATCAACTATTAGTCCAATAGCCACTATGTCCAAGCTACTGCTACTAATTCATGTCCACATACTACCGGATGAAATCCAAAATAATCATAGACGGTAATCTCAACATCATGGCATCAACGACTGGGTAAACTACTAGTCACTGACAATCCGGTACTCAACATGGTAGTCACCTATCCAAAAATTTACTCAAGCATTGTACAATCCAATTCATTTAACGAATACTTCATACTTGCTATTAAAGTAATTAGTTTGACTATGATATTGCCATGCAATTATGCAGACGAGAGTTGTGGCTTGCCTGGGGATGAAGAAACCATCGGGAAGGAGTGCGGAGAGGCCGCAGAGTTGATTGCCGAAAACAGTTCTCTCTTGGAGGGGGCTGTTTACGGGCAAGGGAAAAATGGTCAATTTCATAGTGGGACCACATAGTGAAAATGATACCAACAGATAGAGCTCAACGAGATGAAGAAGTGGGCTTTGGAATCACCTCGATCGCAGTCTCGGTTGAAAAGATGTGGTTGTTTGAAGGGGGAAGGACCTTTCTATAAATAAACTATTTACTCTTGGGTCCCTGGCTGTTTTTTTTCTAGAAAATGATAAAGGGGGGCTGTGCCGCTGGGCCGCGCTAGGCTGAAACTGGCCGCAGCCGGAGTGCCAGCTGGCCCGCGAAGCTAGTGCCGCAGCTGGGCCGGCCCACTCGCTCCCCCCCACCACTTATCCAGCGTGGCGAGGCGGGACCGAGCGGCTAGCTCGCTGACGCGCCGGGCCCGCGCTGGCTCCCTCTCTCTCCTCCCGCTCCTCTCCTTCTTCCCGTCACCCACCCGCAGAGCAGAGGAGAGGCGGCGGTGCTAGCGCTCGTCCAACCGGCTCCGGCCACCGTTTTCTGGTGTTCCGGGTACCGGCGAGCTCAGGACAAGGCGGCGCATCCATCCACGCACAGCATGAATGCCGAGGAGCACCAAGACGAGTGGGGCGATGACTGCACTGGATGGCGGTTTCGGCCGAGTCTGGCACGGGGCTGCGGGCCTCCGGCGGCCGAGGGGAGGAGCTGGAGGGGATCCGCCGGAGCTCAGGGAGGCTGGTTGTGGTAGAGGGAAGAAGGGACGAGCTCACCATTGCCGGAATTTTGCTGGAACCGAGCGGCGGCCATAGCGGCAGAGAGATACGAGGAGAGGTCCTGGAGCTTGGGTAAGGGGCTGGGCACAGCTAGTGGAGTGCGGTGGTGAGCTTGGTGAGGTCGAGGGACTCGGGGGCGGGCTTAAATAGTCGGACGGCATGGGTGGCCAAGCACGGCCATGGCGACGCGTGCGCCGTGCGCCGGAGCTTCGGGAACACGCTTGGAGGAGGGGAGAGGCATCCAGAGAGGTCAAGGAGGAGCAGAGGAAGCTCGAGCGTGCTCGGGAAGGTTCGGGAGCGACGTGGTCAAGCGAACACGGCGGCGGCAGAGAGGTGCACAAAACGGCATGACTGCCGCACCGCGTAGGAGGGGACGTGAGAGGGGGAAGAGGGGTCCAGAGCAAGGGTGAGTCCAAGGGGAAGCTGCTGGACACGGTGTGGTCTCGAGGGCGTGAGGAAACGGACGAGGCCGAGGGCCCCAATGCACAGAGCGCGTGCATTGTCCTGCCGGCCGCGTGGTCACCGCGTGCACTGGCGCACGCGGTGCACCCTGGCACCCAATTTGGTTTCTAGTTGGTAGTCCTTCCAAGGCACAGTCTCACGGAGGTGATGGCTCGATGAAACTCACTGTGTTTAGATGGGAGTGGTCACCTGAAGTTTGCTGTAGCAAACTTGGCCACACCACTGTGATCCACTGGAAGATGATAAGAACCAAATAAGATGTCTGGGAGGTTTAGGGTAGGAAGGACTACAATCCTGTGAAGTTTGGAGAGAAATGGACCAAGATTTAATATAGTTGCTTTGCAACTGACCAATCTGGTCCAGAAACTCAATCTTGATGTGCCACTCACATGGAGTAGCAACTTCAGCTGAAATTTGGTATAGTACGATGATTTGGTCATATGAGAGTGCCATAAAAATTTCATGCCATTTGGACAAGCCAAAATGGTACTTCCTTCATAATGAATCTCTCTTACCAGAATCTTAGAGAAATTCTAGGGAAGATGAAATGAGCCCAAATTTTGTTGAGATAGGTTATATGGGTAGTAGAATGCTCTGATAAATTTTCAGCAATTATGGAGCAATATAAAATATAGTTGCTTCACAATGTGAAAATCTGACCAGAAACCAAGATTTGAGGCTGTGCTCACATAGATGATTGGATAAGGTTGAAACTTGGTGGAGAGTCATGATTTGAGCATATGAAGATGCTTGCAAAATTTCAACTCATTTAGATACTCCTAGCTAGCACTTGCTTCACAAAGCTTCTAGTTGAACAGAAACTTTGGAAATTAGCCAAGGGAGATTTAATATCCAAATGAAGTTGAATTTTGTCATGTGGAAATGATATGGATAGGAAAGAATGCCCAAAAAGTTTGAGACCAAGCAAGCAAATAAAAAGAGTACTTGCTTCTCAACTTGGCAGCTGGGGCAGAATCAGAAAAGGAATATTTATGAAATATTATTGAACATGACAAGGAAGTGTTTGACATATTTGTGGAATATCTGACCCAAACAATTTATGAGAATTATTTGGGAATTTTGGGAATGATGGAAATGTGGGTTGCTTCACAACTCAGGGCAAACAGGGTTATTCCTTTAATAGAAAAAGGAATATTCCCAAGAAAAAGAATATTGGGATTGGTCCAAGATAGAAATGGCAAGGTCTTGGGATGGTTTTGAGGTTAGCAAGCCACTTGGGAAAAGGAATCAAGAGTGATCCCTTCAGGTTGCAAGACTACTAAGCCACAGAAAAGCGAATCCAGACCAAAATCAACAGAAAAAGAAAAAGGGCAAAATCCAGGGTGTTACAATATGCTCCTTGATCTCAGGAAGAGCAGCTTCTCTGGTCTGGGTTTGCGTTACCCATTGGATGCTGGATATGTGACAGTCAGCATGCCTATGCATGGGTCTGGTCAACAACTGCGAATGTTTGTCGCACCAACAGGAGCCCCCAGGCCTGGCTCATACGTGCTGCCGAGCATAGTTGGGGTAGGCCCTAACAAATGCATAGCCGAACTCCTTGGCTGTACGACCATGGGATCCATGTCTTCCTTGATATCTTCCTTGCTTCTTCATTAACCTGTGACTGGATTAGTTTCCGGTTTCCCCATGAGTCGTTCTAAACGACGTGGGCTACCCGTGTAATCATCCGTGGGCCGCCCACGTTCACGGGGAGGTAACTGCTATTTTACTCACCCCACTACTATTGTCGTTTCCACCACGTACGCCGCATGCATTGCGCAGGGTTGGTGGCGGAGGCTTAGGGCGCAGGAATGAGTGCCATGGCAGAAAGATCGGCATCGCGGATAGGCGCAGGAGGGCGGTCTGAGATTCCGAATGCTGCCAGTGACGCTGATGGACCGGATTGGTCGATCGTGGCGGTTGCCACAGGGTATTGGGGAGCTAGCCCCCTGCCACGCTCTGCTATAAAAGGGAGAGCAGAGCTGGGCTAAAGGCCTCACCCACGCACCTCCTTCTTCTTCTTGTGCCCTCTTCCACCATGGTGAGAGGGAGAGGACGCGGTCGTGCTCCAGTGGTGGCGACGAGGACCACTTCTGGGCAGCGCATCCCTGCCCCGCTCGAAGATGCGGGGGCAAAATCCAGTGCACAAGGAGGTGCTGCTGGACGTGGACATGGTCGGCGAGGCCCTCGGGGCTGGGGAGGACGTGGTGGTGCGCTTATCGCTCCTCCTCCAGCCCCCTGGCTCCGATGGAGGGCTATATCGGGGACACGCCGCTGGAGTTCATCATTAGGCTGCGTCAGCCCCCACGCAGCCGCCTTCGGCTCCCTACAAGGGTAATGGAGTTGGAACATCCGCACGGGTTGAAATTGCACATGAGGGGCTACTGCAATGGCAGCATGCGAGCGGACGTTCCTTTCCCCGCACCTCACGTGATGCTTCTCCGTCGCGGCTGGAAAACTTTCGCACATGCCCATAGCTTGGTGGAGGGGCACGTACTCCATTTTAAGTTAATGGATGCAAATCTGCTCTCCATCAAGGTCTTCGGATGTTCAGGTGCTCGCTTAGGTTGCTGCGTTGAGAGCTCGACCGAGGACGAAAGCTCCTCTTCGAGCGACAGCGACGAAGAGGACACTGACGACAAAGACGACGGCGCCGAACTAGACGACGATGGTTCAGACTCAAGCTGAGCGCTGGTCGCACCGTCACCGTCAGCTAGGCGCCGGCAGCACCATCATCTGCACTTGGCCTTCTCCCTGGCAAAGCGATTTGCCGGGGTGTTGGGTGTGGATGCCTCCGCCTTCTCCAGCTAGACCTCGGCAGGCTTCCTCGTGGACTCCTGCTTTGTCTTCCCTACCGATGTCCCTCCTGCCGCATTCCACTGGTCCTGGCGGGGGTGACCAGGGCATCGCCTTGCTGCTCCTTTCGTCCGTCGTCTTCGTCCTCGCCCTCCCGATCTTGCCAGACTGCGTCCCATGGGCCCTGATGGGGTCAGGCTGGGCTTCTGCCTAGGCACCCCTTTTGCCCTCTTCACCTCCCTCTGTAGCTCCTAAGAGGAGAGGGCCAAGAAAGGCATTATGGGGCACTTACCTTTTTTCAATCTAAAAACTGTAGGCACTTGCCAAACTTTAGCTGAAATTATGTACCCTTCATCCATATTTATCCCCTATATGGTTTGTACTTGTTTATCCGCGTATTAATGAAAAATGGTATGCCTGCCGGGCACTCATGCATGTATCATGTCCACGCCGAGGAATGATTCCTCTATACCTCCATGTAAACAAGATTTTCCGGCAAGACACGTTGCCGGTCCCCTCTGTTGCTGCCGCAGGACTCAGCCTGGCGGGTTAGGAGCGTGGAAGAGAACCGGACCCTCGTCAACGCTTTCTTCAAATGCTACTATGACCAGCCTGACTGAAGTAGTCTTCGAATCAAGGGATGGGAGCACAAATGTTTTTAGGGCGACAAGGCTTTTCTACGCACAAGTTTTTCACACAGAGTCATGTGGTGGATGGTCAGGGGAACTTATCTATGTTACGCTGTCGGGGATCGATACACCAGCTTGTCCTCACTTCCCCCCTTTGGCGAGTTTATCTGCGATAGGAGCCCTATTTCTTAGTATAGGGGAAAACAGTAGCATACGATCACATCTATATGATTTAAGGACTATAGCAAAGTCAGACTTCAATAAACATGCATGCAAGTTTTAGGCGCCAGTGCTTCGTTTTATTATCTTTGCACAGGGTATGCGTCTGGGTTTGTACCAAGGGTTACATGCGCATCGGCAAGGTTTGTACAAAAGGTAGTTGCCGGGAGCTGAGCCCGGCAACCGCGCCTTACGGTAGAACTTACGAAGATGCTCAATATTCCATGAGTTTTGCAATTTAATGCCATCTTCGGTCTCCAGATGGACTGTGCCAGGTCTGGTGACTTGTACAACATGGTAAGGGCCTTCCCACTTTGGCGTCAACTTGTTGGAACCCTTGGCGGACTGAACACGCCTAAGGACAAGGTCGCCTTCCTCAAGGCTCCGGGCATGTATCCTGCGGCTATGATAGCGGCGCAAGGGTTGTTGGTAGTGTGCAGCACGCACAGCGGCCCGAAGACGATCTTCCTCAAGGAGCATGGCATCGTCATGCCGGAGCTTCTTTTGCTCTACTTCATCGTAGGCAAGTACTCGAGGTGACCCGTATATGAGTTCTATGGGGAGCACTGCTTCTGCCCCATACACTAGGGAGAAGGGAGTCTTGCCAGTGGCTCGATTTGGTGTCGTCCGGAGGGACCAAAGAACCATCAGCAGCTCGTCAATCCATCGCCTGCCGCATTTCTGTAGCTTGTCGAAAGTTCTCGTCTCGAGTCTGTGCAACACTTTAGCATTCATCCTCTCAGCTTGCCCGTTGCTTCAGGGATGAGCAACAGAGCCAAAGGATACCTTGCTATCGATGCTTTGGACGTACTACATGAAGGTGTGGCTCGTGACCTGGGTGCCGTTATCGGTGATTACTTTGTTGGGTACTCCAAAATGGCACACCAATCCTTTCAATAACTTGACAGCTGATTCTGTGGTCACCTTCCTCACTGGTTCTACCTTAGGCCACTTTGTAAACTTGTCGATTGCAACGTACAAGAATTCAAAGCCCCCGGTGGCACGGGGGAAGGGGCCCAAGATATCAAGCCCCCAGACCAAGAATGGCCAGGATAAAGGGATCGTCTGGAGAGCTTGAGCTGGTTGATGAATGTTTTTGGAATGGAACTGACAGGCTTCACACTTTGTGACGAGCTCAGTTGCATCTTGGAGGGCTGTGGGCCAGTAGAAACCCTGCCGGAAAGCTTTTCCAAGCAGGGCTCTTGATCCAATGTGAGAGCCACATATACCCCCATGTATCTCTGCCAACAGCTTCTGCCCATCTTCCCGGCAAATGCAATTCAATTTCACCCCGTTTGGTCTCTTTCTGTACAGAGTGTCATCGACAAACTGGTACATACTGGACCGTCGGGCTACTTTTTCAGCTTCTTGCTCTTCGAGAAGTTCTCCCGTTTGAAGGAAATGGACTATGTGCTGCGCCCAAGTTGGAGCCTGTGGCTCGACAACAAGGACTAAAGGCACCTCCTCGTTCGTGAGAGCACTCATCTCGACCACAAGAACCTGTGTTTTCACGGTAGGGTGCTGCTCACCAACCGAAGTAGGGTTGTTCCCGGCAGCCTCTCTACCAGCGGCTTCGGGAAGCCCTGCCGGGAGATACTTGCCATAGTCCAACTTTCTTCTTTTTCGGGCCATCATTGAAGGGGACACTGATGGTTGAGTTAGGTGGAGGACAAAATTTCCTGGTTCCACAGGGAGCTTTTGTGCAGCGCACTTTGACAAGTGATCAACAATGTTGTTCTCCGCACGTGGCACGTGCTCTACTTGTAACCCATCAAAGATTTCTTCCAGCTTTCTCACCTCCTCTACATATGCCTCCATCAATGGACTCTAGTAATACTTATTGACTTGCCTCACCACTAGCTGAGAATCTCCGCGGATAATTAGTTTCTTGATTCCCAACTCCACCGCAATTCTGAGTCCGGCAAGGAGCCCCTCATATTCAGCAGTGTTGTTGGTGGCCTTCTCCCAGGGAAAGTGCATTTGGATTGCTTATTTGAGATGCTCTCCGGTGGGCGCAACAAGAAGCACGCCGGCTGAAAGGATCGAGAAGAGGTGTCTAGAGGGGGCTGATTAGACCCTCAACAAGCAAAATTGGCAATTTTTAAGTTCTTCAAGTTGAGGTTGAGTTTTAGCACAAGTTTAAGCATTCACAATACATTTCAAGCAAGCATGGCAAGAGTATGAGCAGCAGAAAGAGTAAAGCATGCTAATTGCAAGAAAGTAAAAGGATGGTATTGGAGTGTGCAAACGCAATGTAGACACGGAGATTTTGGGCATGGTTCCGATAGGTGGTGCTATCGTACATCCACGTTGATGGAGACTTCAACCCACGAAGGGTAACGGTTGTGCGAGTCCACAGAGGGCTCCACCCATGAAGGGTCCACGAAGAAGCATCCTTGTCTATCCCACCATGGCCATCGCCCACGAAGGACTTGCCTCACTCGGGTAGATCTTCACAAAGTAGGTGATCTCCTTGCCCTTACAAACTTCTTGGTTCAACTCCACAATCTTTTCGGAGGCTCCCAAGCGACACCTAACCAATCTAGGAGACACCACTCTCCAAAAGGTAATAAATGGTGTGTTGATGATGAACTCTTTGCTCTTGTGCTTCAAATGATAGTCTTCCCAACACTCAACTCTCTCTCATAGATTTGGCTATGGTGGAAAGATGATTTGAGTGGAAAGCAACTTGGGGAAGGCTAGAGATCAAGATTCTAGTGGTAGGATTGGAATATCTTGGTCTCAAAACATGAGTAGGTGGTTCTCTCTCAGAAAATGAGTAGTGAAAGTGTAGGCATGTTCTGATGGCTCTCTCACAAATGGAGAAGGGGGTGGAGGGGTATATATAGCCTCCACACAAAATCTAACCATTACACACATTTGACCCAACTCGGTCAACCCGAATAGAAGAACTCGGTGAGACCGATTCAGTTCAAAATGTGAACGTTAGGAATCTCGGTGGGACCAACTGGGACAACTTGGTGGTACCGATGTGCTAGGGCTAGGGCAAAACCTCATCTCGGTGCGACCAATTGCTTGAACTCGGTGAGACTGATTTCAGCAAAGAGCAAACAGAGAGTTGGTCAAGCAAACTCGGTGGAACCGATTGCACATTTCGGTGAGACCGAAATAATTGCAACAGGCAACAGAGAGTTTGCAAGGCCATCTTGGTGAGACTGAGATCCGTATCGGTGTGACCGAATTGTCTAGGGTTTTTGGCAGTGGCTATGTCAACTGAACTCGGTGGTGCCGGATAGATCAAATCGGTGGGGCCAAGTTTGACTTTGAGTTTTGGACATATTTGGAATGAGAGAGTGGCTGAGGGTTTTGGAGCAATATCACTAAGTACTTTGAGCAAGTAGACCATTAAGCAACACCTCATCCCCTTTTAATAGTATTGGCTTTCCTATGGACTCAATGTGATCTTGGATCACTAAAATAGAAATGAAGAGTCTTGAGCTTTTGCCAATCTTTGTCCTTAGCATTTTGAAGGGGTTCCACATCCTCTTGTCCTTACCATGCCATTGTTGAACTCATCTGAAATATACTAGATAAAAGTATTAGTCCAACAAGAGATATGTTGACATTAATTACCAAAATCACCCAGGGAACACTTGTGCTTTCAATCTCCCCCTTTTTGGTAATTGATGACACCATACATCAAAGCTTAGGATTAAAGATATACATGGTATTAAGCAAAGCTTTGGAAAGACATGTAACATGCATAGGCTCCCCCTACATGTATGCAATCATGTAAAGATAGAATATAAGAATATGTGAATGCATAAGCATGACAAGGCAAGCAATGAGTTACATGTATCTTGGCTATATGCATCCGAGCAAATGATGTGTATAGGAAGTGTACCTCCATGTTGATGAATCCTTTTTGCAAACAATATGTACATCAGCAAGAGATCATCATGCACATGAGTAAGATGCATATACTTACCTTGTGGTCTTGAGCTGACTTTAGAAGAAGTGGACTTGAGAAAACAAGGTTAGATAACACAAGAGCACTCTAGATAAAGCAATTTCAGAAAACCACAAGAGTACCAAGACTGGGATGACATGTAATGGGTGAGTACTAGGTACTCTACTTAGATACTGACATGTCCCCAAAGATTTTAAAGATATGCAATGAATTCCATAGATTTTCTTCCCTAGATATGGACTCTTTCTCCCCCTGAATCTGATATTGGATAATGGGAGAAGGTAGAGAGAAAATCAAAGCAATCAAAGCAAGAAATGGTACAATCAACCAAAATTCAGAGCAACAAGAATATTAGCAATAGCTAAGATCAAACGAGTTGACATGTCTTTCCCCTCTAAAAGACATGTGACTTCTCTCATCTTAGATTTACTGGCATCTGGAAGAGCTTAGATGTGCTCTCTCTCCCCCTTTGACATCAATTTTCAAGAAGGGCACTTCTGGAGCATGAGTCAAATAGGTGTGGTCCTTGAGACACACTACAAAGCAGCATGTAGTTTAAGATGCGGGTAGTGATGGGGAACGTAGTAATTTCAAAAAAATTCCTACGCACACACAGGATCATGGTGTTGCATAGCAACGAGAGGGGAGAGTGTGTCCACATACCCTCGTAGACCAAAAGCGGAAGCGTTAGCACAACGCGGTTGATGTAGTCATACGTCTTCACGATCCGACCGATCCAAGTACCGAACGCACGGCACCTCCGAGTTCAGCACACGTTCAACTCGATGACGTCCCGCGAGCTCCGATCCAGCAAAGCTTCACAGGAGAGTTTCGTCAGCACGACAGCGTGGTGACGGTGATGATGATGCTACCGACGCAGGGCTTCGCCTAAGCACCGCTACGATATGATCGAGGTGGATTATGGTGGAGGGGGGCACCGCACACGGCTAAGAGATCAATGATCAATTGTTGTGTCTATGGGATGCCCCCTGGCCACGTATATAAAGGATGGAGGGAGGAGGAGGCCGGCCCTCACAGGGCGCACCCAAGGTGTGGAGTCCTACTAGGACTCCCTAGTCCTAGTAGGATTCCACCTCCCACTTGAATAGGAAAAGGGGAAGGGAGAAGGAGAAGGAAGGAAGGGGGCGCCCCCTTTCCCTAGTCCAATTCGCACCAGTCCATGGGGAAGGGGCGCAGCCACCCTTGAGGCCTTTCTCTCCTTTCCCGTATGGCCCATTAAGGCCCAATACGAATTCCCGTAACTCTCCGGTACTCCGAAAAATACCAGAATCACTCGGAACCTTTCCGATGTCCGAATATAGCCTTCCAATATATCGATCTTTACCTCTCGACCATTTCGAGACTCCTCGTCATGTCCCCGATCTCATCCGGGATTACGAACAAACTTCGGTCATCAAATCACATAAACTCATAATACCGATCGTCACCGAACTTTAAGCGTGCGGACCCTACGGGTTCGAGAACTATGTAGACATGACCGAGACACGTCTCCGGTCAATAACCAATAGCGGAACCTGGATGCTCATATTGGCTCCCACATATTCTACGAAGATCTTTATCGGTCAAACCGCATAACAACATACGTTGTTCCCTTTGTCATCGGTATGTTACTTGCCCGAGAGTCGATCGTCGGTATCTCAATACCTAGTTCAATCTCGTTACCGGCAAGTCTCTTTACTCGTTCCGTAATACATCATCCCGCAACTAAGTCATTAGTTACAATGCTTGCAAGGCTTATAGTGATGTGCATTACCGAGTGGGCCCAGAGATACCTCTCCGACAATCGGAGTGACAAATCCTAATCTCGAAATACGTCAACTCAACAAGTACCTTCGGAGACACCTGTAGAGCACCTTTATAATCACCCAGTTATGTTGTGACGTTTGGTAGCACACAAAGTGTTCCTTCGGTAAACGGGAGTTGCATAATCTCATAGTCATAGGAACATGTATAAGTCATGAAGAAAGCAATAGCAACATACTAAACGATCAAGTGCTAAGCTAACGGAATGGGTCAAGTCAATCACATCATTCTCCTAATGATGTGATCCCATTAATGAAATGTCAACTCATGTCTATGGTTAGGAAACATAACCATCTTTGATTAACGAGCTAGTCAAGTAGAGGCATACTAGTGACACTCTATTTTGTCTATGTATTCACACATGTATCAAGTTTCCGGTTAATACAATTCTAGCATGAATAATAAACATTTATCATGATATAAGGAAATAAAATAATAACTTTATTATTGCTTCTAGGGCATATTTCCTTCAGGTAGAGGATATGAATCATTGAGTGGAGCTTAAGAAGATAGGCAGTAAAAATGGCAAAACATTTTCTCAGAGTTGAAATCGGCGACGCCGATTGGTTTTCGTCGGTGACGCCGAGTGAACAGAGTCACAGAAGATCATGATCGTTGCGACCGAGTTAGTCCATGTTGGTTGTACCGATGAACTATTCACAAGGATACCTTGTGCTTCGGTCAGACAGATATGTTTGGATCGGAGGGACTGAGTTCAACACAGAGTAAAAAAATTGTCAACTCAGCTCACTTAGCAAATTAAATCTCACAAGGATTTGCAAGGAGTTTACTGAAAGATTTGCAATGAATTAGATACAGAAGATACAGAGAAAAACATACATAAGAAAAGAGATCTAGATGAAGTTTTTTTTGATAAGGGGAACAAGATAGCAAGAAATATATGCAAGAACACAAAGTAAGTGACCAGAGAAACACTAGAGAACTTCATCTAGAAGGGGTCGGCGACAAAGTCACCTATGTTAGAGTATATTGACTTAGGAGTCAAGTGAGATCACTTGATCATAGGTCATACTCATCGTTTAAGCTCAAAATGGGGTTACCATTTTTCATTTAAGCATTTTGATGTATTCACATCTCATTGAGTTGCTTTGTCTCATGTCTTGGAGGAAAGCTTCTCTAAGATGGAATATCATACCTTGGGTTGTGGTGTTGATCTTTATCATGTAGTCGAACTTGTGTTCGATGCTCAAGGTTGATGTTCTTCATCAAGAGTTGGGAGCACCACTTGGCATTTGAGTTCATCTTCCTACATGGGTTAGTCTTGCAAGGAAAAGCACTTGTGTATCCCAAGTGACAATCATGAGGCTTGATACCAAATGAAATTTGATATATTGAAAATGTTAAAGGATATGTTGAGTGGGTTCAAGCTTCCTTGCATTTAACATCCATATCATAGGGACTTGGTGATGTTGATATTGTTTAAAATGTGAGTGACTTGCAACCTCATAGATTCGGGCTCATCCAAGTACCTACAAGGGTTAGATAACATGCAAGGGTACAAGTATAGATCCAAGACATATGATCATCATCATAAGAGAAGTATCAAGGATTAGTTATAAAAGGCTCATGCCTTGCATGTATCCAAATGGAGTTTCTACTCCAAGTTTGAGACATCAATGATGTTCAATTCACCTCTCAAACAGCAAAATACTTTCTCATCAAGCTGTTTGGTGAATATATGCGCCAATTGCTTATCGGTACGAACATGCTTAAGATTGATGTCTTCTTTAGCAACATGATCTCGAATGAAATGATGACGAACTTCAATATGCTTGGTTCGAGAATGTTGCACGGGATTGTGAGCAATCTTAATAGTACTCTCATTATCACAAAGCAATGGAACATGTTTCACATGTACCCCATAATCCTTAAGAGTTTGGGTCATCCAAAGTAATTGAGCACAACATGATCCGGCGGCAATGTATTCCGCTTCGGCGGTGGATAAGGATACCGAGTTTTGTTTCTTGGAGGACCAAGACACAAGAGATCTACCAAGAAATTGATAAGTACCCGAAGTGAACTTTCTATCAACCTTGTCAATGGCATAGTCCGAATCGGAGTAGCCAACAAGATCAAAAGAAGACCTCTTAGGATACCAAATGCCAAAGTTTGGTGTATGAATTAAGTATCTCACTATCCTTTTCACAGCCTTAAGATGACATTATTTAGGGGCCGGTTGATATCATGCACACATGCACACACTTAGCATAATATCGGGATGGGAGGCGCATAGATATAACAATGAACCAATCATAGAGCGGAAACCTTTTGGTCAACCCATTTGGCATCCTTAGTCAAGTCAAGATGTCCACTAGTAGGCATGGGTGTTTTCATACCTTTGCTTTCTTGCTTGTTGAACTTCTTGAAAAGGTCCTTGGTATACTTTGTTTGAGAAACAAAGGTACCTTCCTTAGTTTGCTTGATTTGCAAGCCAACGAAAAATTTGAGTTCACTCATCATAGACATCTCAAACTTCTCCGACATTAGCTTTCCAAACTTTTCACTAAAATGAGGGTTAGTCGAACCAAATATGATATCCACATAAATTTGGCACACAAATAATTCACCATAAACCCTTTTAGTAAAAAAGTGTAGAATCAATCTTCCCAATTTCAAAGCCTTTTTCAATAAGGAACTTGGTCAAGCATTTATACCATGCTCTAAGAGCTTGTTTAAGACCATAAAGAGCTTTGTGAAGTTTGTAGACATGATTAGGTTTCTTAGGATTAACAAAGCCGGGAGGTTGTTTAACATAAACTTTCTCCTCAATTTCACCATTTAGAAAAGCACTCTTAATGTCCATTTGGTATAAAGTAATATCATGATGATTGGCATAAGCAAGTAAGATGCGTATGGACTCAAGTCTAGCAACGGGAGCATATGTCTTACCATAGTCTATACCTTCAACTTGAGTGTAGCCTTGAGCGACGAGACGAGCCTTGTTGCGTACAACTTGTCCATCCTCATCTTGCTTATTCTGAAACACCCATTTGGTTCCAACGACATTGTGGTTGTCGTCCGGCTTTTCGACCAATGTCCACACTTGATTCCTCTCGAAATTGTGTAGCTCTTCATGCATAGCATTCACCCAATCCGGATACTCAAGAGCTTCTTCAACCTTCATAGGTTCAATACTAGAAATGAATGAGTAATGTTCACAAAAGTTAGCCAAACAACTTTTAGAGCGAGTAATTCTCCCGGTTTGAATATCATCAAAGATTTGTTCGACAGGATGATCTCTTGAGGCTCTTGCTCTAACTCGTGAGAGCTTTTGTTTGGGTCAGGGTGGAACATCCTCTTCATTGTCTTCTCCTTCTTCTTATTCTTGTCCTTCTTTATTGTCGTTGGCATTGTTGTTCTCTTGTGGAGGTGGAGAAGGAGGTCGATGCGGTTCATATTGTTGTACTTCCTCGTTTCCTTCGTCTTGACGTGTTCCACTTGTGGATGCCTCCAAGTCAACTTGTGGTTCACCTTGTTGTGAAGTTGAGGCTTCCACGTGAATGGATGAAGTATTCTCCTTCACCTCCGTTGGGCGAATCTTGCTCATGGACAAGTCTTGAATTGCTTCCGAAGGATCTTTGTCTCCTACATCAATTGGCAATTTCTCTACATGCGAGCCGTTAGATTCATCAAACTTCACATCTACCATCTCTTCAACCTTTCGGGTGAAATTGTTGTAGACACGGTAAGTGTGAGAGTTTGAGCCATAACCGAGTAGGAAACCTTCATGAGATTTAGGGAAAAATTTTGAACGACGATCCTTATCAAGAATGTAACACTTTGAGCCAAATACTCGAAAGTATCCAACTTGTGGTTTGTTACTGGTGAGAAGCTTGTTTGCCGTCTTGCCGAGAAGCTTGTGAAGATATAGTCGATTCATAGCATGACAAGCTGTCTCAATCGCTTCCGCCCAAAAGTGTCTTGGCGTCTTGTATTCATAAAGCATCGTTCTCGCCATCTCAATAAGTGTCCGGTTCCTCCTCTCAATAACTCCATTTTTTTGAGGTGTGTACGTAGCCGAGAACTCATGTGAAATCCCTTCTTCATCAAGAAAGGTATCCACACTGGCGTTCTTGAACTCTGTTCCGTTGTCTCTTCGAACCTTCTTGATCTTCACTTCAAATTGATTTTGGGCCTTCCTAGCGAAGTTCTTGAAGATCTTTTGGACCTGCGATTTATCGTCAAGAAAGAACACCCACATAAATCTTGAAAAGTCGTCAACAATGACCAAGCCGAACGAGTTACCACCGAGACTCTTCTAGGCATTTGGACCAAAAAGATCCATATGAAGTAGCTAAAGCGGTCTTCTCGTGGTCATGATGTTCTTCACGGGATGACTTCCTCCAACTTGTTTTCCTGCTTGACAAGCACTACAAAGTCTATCCTTGTCAAATATGACATCTTTAGCACCAAGGATATAATCACCTTTAATAAGCTTATCAAGATTTCGCATGCCCACATGACTTAACCTTCTATGCCACAACCAACCTTTAGAAGATTTAGCAATTAGGCAAGTTCAAGGTTGAGCACTCTTAGTGAAATCAACAATGTATAGATCACCTCTACGTGTACTAGTGAAGACCATATTATGATTATCTCTACGAAACACTTGGCAATCTACTTCAGTGAATAGAACATTGAAACCGAAATCGGCTAGTCTAGATACGGAAAGTAGATTGTAGCCTAGAGATTCAACGAGCATAACATTTTGGATAGAGCTATCATGTGAGATGGCCACCTTACCAAGGCTAACTACTTTACCCTCGGAGTTGTCACCAAAAGTGACCTACTTTCGGGGACCATCGTTTTCAGCGAGCTCACAAACATATCCTTGTCTCTGGTCATGTGATTAGTACATCCACTATCAAGAACCCATTCCTTTCCTCCGGCCATGTAACCATGAAGGTTAGCCGTTGTGGCACCCCGACTCAAAGAACCGGTTTACCAGTGTTTCCAACCCAGAGATCATGTCTTCTGGAAACACACAACAACTTGGAACAGAACATAGCTGAACTTTTATTGATGATAGTCGAGTACAAGCTCACATATGTTACATGATCATCGAGGCCAGAAGCACATCTAGTGCTACGACAAGATCTACATTATTTATCCAACATATTAGGGCCTCGGTATTACTACGAAATACTACAGCGGAAGACTACAGCGTAGCAGAACATGATAGAGACTCCATCCACAGGGACACTGCTGTGGACAGATCCTAGGCATCGCAACATGGACCTCGAGACCTCCGTCTTAGTCTTCTCCTGCATCTGGCATGATACGCCAGGTGAGTACTTTGAATGTACTCGCAAGCACATGACAACCAAATATGCAGCAAATAATAGCATGGCAAATCAACATGTTAAGTCTTAAGTGATTCACTTACTGCTACCAACTTACTCATTTCTGGGTTGCCTCACAACCCTCGGAATACTCGATACCAACGAGTACTTCCGCTCGAAAGACAAGTTCTTCCATCATTACCATAGTTATTAGGGTTGATCACTTAGAGAGGTCTGGTCGGGCTGTCCAATACCGTGGACGCGCCTATACGAATAGATTTTACACTCTGCAGAGGTTGCGCACTTTACCCACACTATGGAGCACTGACCTCATGATCCCATTCGGGTGGATCCGCATTGCTCTAACGAAACCTGCCTGACCCGTGACTCTTCCATCGTACCACCGGCAATCACACTCCCCCGGAGTCAAGCCTTGGGTGGCCCCGTGTCACCTCGTGACACCTGCCACCGTCGTGGCCTAACTAAACTGTCCCAAATAGGGATGCCGGCAAACAACTCAACTGGGCTCATAGGGTTACCGCCGTCTACCTGATTAGGGCAGCACGCATGCATAACCCTCCCTCTTTGGAGGTACCGGTGAAAGAGCACCGAGCCAGACCAAGTCAAGGCCGTCCCATACCGGCAAATGTGGCTGGACGGGTCAGCCCGGACAGGTGACTCTTGATCAACCAACTAAGTTTCACTTAGCAAGCAAGGTTAACCATCATATCATTTTGAGTTATCAACCTAAGGCATTTGAATAATTTACTTTGAATTATCGCTGATAATGCAAGAAGTGAATATGAAATATGCAATACTAGGAGATGCTTCATAATATGGATTTTCTGGCTTGCCTTGATCAGTTGGGTTGTTCAGAAACTCCTGGTCTTCAAATCCACAAGTTTCTCCTTCTGAAAATATTTTTAAATGACAAAAGAAAATGTCACATAATGCCTTTTTTATTCACCAACAATTCTGTGAGTATTGGAAAAATACCAAACTTGGTGGAAAAATAAAGGACTTTGATACAAACACAATGCAAAAAGAATCAGGTCAAATGGACCTTCCTGTAAAAAGTTATTAATAGTCAAAGTTCCTGGTCAATTCTGTTTTAATAAATAGAAATCAGAAAAACCAGAAAATAGACGAACGGGCCACGTCGAAGGCGTAACCGAAGAGTGCGTCTCCACTTACCCCTTCGTGCGCGCACCCACAGTGGCTGACGGGTGGGGCTGGGCCCGTTTAAAACAGAGGGAGGAGAGAGAGCAGGGGAAGGGGCGGCTCACCGGCGGTGATTGCCGGAGTTAGTGATGGCGGTTGGGCAGGAAGACGACGGGGATGGTTCGGTCGGTCGACGACGAGCACGCCTGTACCCATAGCTCCTCCGGAGAGGGCCAGACGGCATCGCGCCATTCTTCTCCGGTGGGTGGTGGCTACGGTGGTCGTCGGAGATGGCGATTCCGACAGCAATTCGACCGGGCAGCGGTTCAGGAATGATCAGTTGGACTTGCTGAGGGCCACGGTGGTCTCAGGTGAGGCGGAGGAGGAGGGGTGGTGGCTATTGGCAGAGCTGAGGTGGCGGAGGCGCTCCGGTGAAGCTCGAGGCTAGAGGGCCTCTCGGCCTTGGCTCCTGCTTGGGGAGGCAGTGGAGGATGGAGGGCGATGGGTGAGGAGCTAGGCAAGGCTGGACGGGGCTTTTTATAGTCGAGGAGAGGCACTCGGCGAGCTCTCTAGAAGCTGCGAGATGCGGGCCATGGCACCGGCGAGACGTACGCCGTGCTGGCTGGATGCTTGCGGTGACGGGACATGAGAGAGCAGTGGCATTCAATGCGGGAGAAGACAACACAAGGAGGAAGATGATAGCGAGGTTTCCACTGTGACCGCACGGGTTCCACAGTGCGGCGATGGCGTGGTGGCCGGCGAGGGCATCTCCGGAGAGGATGAAGGTTCTGGAGGGGCTAGGTGGCAACCAAGAACGATGTCGGCATGCCTAGACAAGCTGCTGCGGCACCATGGTCTCGCTCGGATGAGACCCGAGTCTGGCGCAGCGCAGAGCGTGGCGACAGGCATGCCAGCGCCGTGCTCACCATGGTGCTTGGCGCCAAGAGGCCACGTATGCCTGGCATTTCTTGTCTAACACGTCGACCTTCGATCACTCACTTCACCTGTAACCTTGGTTTGGCTTGGTTTGATCTGAGATGAATGGTAGGATCAACTGTAGTTTCTGACAGCAAACTTGGGGAGGTTCCAGAGGGGAGATGAGGTAGAGCCTGAGCCAAAGAGAGTGTCTGGAGTGATCCATGTTGGAAGGACTCCAAACTGGCCAAGTTTGAGGTGGTTTGGAAAAGAATTGAGGGTAGTTCATGTGCAGCTTGCAAAACTGGTCCAGAATAGAAACATTGATGTGCTGCTCACTTGGATGATCTTCTGGGGCTGAATCTTGGTGAAGGGGAGTTATTTGTAGGTGTCCTCATGCCATAAAACTTTGAGAGCAATTGGACAACTCTAGCAAGTACTTCCTTCACAAAGGTCCAAACTGACCAGAAGCAAAAAGGATTTATTTTGCTGAAATTTTGAACTAGGTCATAGAATATTTTTGGATATTGAAGCAAGATATAGTCCAAGGTATTTTAGGGAATTATTTGAGGATTTTCTGAGCATCCAATCCATAGGTTGCTTCACAACCCATAGTAATGCCCTAAATTCTCAAATAAAAGGAAAGGGTTTTGAAAAATAATTTAAATTGGAATTTGGACCCTTGGGGTACTTGGCAAGGTTTCGTCAAGGTGATGAGGCTTTGGTTCACTTGGAAGAAGATGCAAGAATGTCCAAGACCAAGTGAAAGATTCAAAATCCATTCAAAGTCCAAATAAAACAAGGAATTTTTTGAAAAGAAAACGTTGTCAAAAATCAGGGTGTCACAAACCTACCCCCCTTAGGATGAATCTCGTCCTCAAGATTCGGTTTCTCAGGAAACAAATATGGGTAAGCGGATCTTAGAAAATCTTCCCTTTCCCAAGTGGCCTCTTCTTCAGTGTGGTGCTCCCATAGCACGTTGTAAAATCTTATCACCTTACGCCTCGTGGTTCTTTCCATCTCATCCAAGATCCTGACAGGTTTTTCTTCATAGGTCAGATCCTTAGCCAGCTCTAGTTCACTCATATCCGTTTGCTTGGCTGGGGGTGCAATGCATTTCCTTAACTGTGAGATGTGAAAGACATCATTAACGTCTGACAATGCTGGTGGTAGTTCCAACTGATATGCGACTCTGCCTTTCCTAGCAATCACTGGAAAGGGACCGATGTATCTTGGGGCTAACTTTCCTCGAGTCCAAACATCTTTACTCCCTTCATAGGAGTTACCCGTAGATAAGCATAGTCTCCGGGCTCAAAAGTTACTTCCCGGTGCTTTGGGTCGTAATAGCTCTTCTGTCGGGACTTGGCTGCTCGAAGTCGTTCTTGGATATCCTTAACTTGCCTCTCAGCCTCGAGCATCAAGTCCGTGCCAAAAATGTGACTATCTCCTATTTGGGACCAGTTCAGCAGTGTGCGGCACTTCCGTCCGTATAATGCCTCAAAAGGCGACATTTTGAGACTTGTCTGATAGCTGTTGTTGTAGGAGAATTCAGCGTATGGCAAACCGTCCTCCCATTTGGGTCCATGGGAGAGAGCGCATGACCGAAGCATATCCTCTAATATTGTATTCACACGCTCGGTCTGTCCATCTGTTTGCGGATGGTATGCTGTGCTATGCTTCAGCATGGTGCCCAAGGCTTGATGTAGCCGTAGCCAGAATGCTGAGGTAAATAGGGAACCCCTATCTGAAGTGATAGACTTGGGTACTCCGTGTAGACTGACTATCCGGGACATGTAGAGTTGTGCCAGCTGATTTGCGTTGAAAGTGGTCTTTACTGGGATAAAGTGGGCCACTTTCGTGAGGATGTCTACAATGACCCAAATAGCGTCGTTGCCTCTTGTGGACTTGGGCAGTCCCACAATAAAATCCATGCATATGTCGTACCATTTCCACTGGGGCACTGGTAAAGGTTGCAGTAGCCCAGCAGATTTCTGATGCTCGGCTTTGACATTGTTGCAAATGTCACAGCAGGCGACATAGTATGCTATATCTTTCCGCATTCCTGACCACCAAAAGGTTTCCCTCAAGTCATGATACATCTTAGTACCTCCCGGGTGGATCGAATATGCGGGCTCATGTGCTTCCTTGAGTATTTGTTGCCTCAAGTTGTTCTGACTCGGCACACAAATTCGTTTCTCGAACCACACGGTACCCCGTTCATCCATGCGGAAGGACTTGGCCTTCCCTTGCTGAATTAACTCCTTGATCTTCCTAATTTCTTCATCTGTCTTTTGTGCTTCCTTGATTTCCTCCATGAGGTTGGAGTGATTTCCAATATATCCGGAGTCATTTGGCCGTATAGCACCACATTAAGCCTGACAATTTCTTCTTGTAAGCTTGGGTGCATACTCTCAACTAGTGCATTCACAGCAGCTTGTTTCCTGCTCAGGGCGTCAACGACCACATTCGCTTTCCCTGGATGATAGTTTATTCCAACATCATAATCCTTGACCAACTCAAGCCATCTTCGTTGCCTGAGGTTCAGGTCGGGTTGAGTGAAGATATACTTGAGACTCTTGTGGTCTGTGCATATTTCACATCGTTGCCCAATGAGGTAATGCCTCCAAATCTTCAGGGCATGAACCACAGCAGCAAGCTCCAAGTCATGCGTGGGATAATTCTCCTCATGAGGTCGTAGCTGTCGTGATGCATAAGCTACAACCCTTCCTTCTTGCATTAGCACACATCCGATTCCACGCCTGGATGCGTCGCAGTATATATCGAAGCTCTTGTGAATATCTAGAAGGACTAAGACAGGGGCTGTGGTTAGCCTTGTCTGTAATACTTGGAAACTGCTGTCGCACTCGTCTGTCCAGATAAACCTTTGATTCTTCTTCAATAGTTCTGTCAGTGGCTTGGCTATTTTAGAAAAGCCTTCAATGAAGCGACGGTAGTAGCCTGCCAATCCCAGGAAACTACGGACCTCGGTCATAGTGGCTGGTGTCTTCTAGTTCAAGACCGTAGTAACCTTACTGGGATCAACGGCTATTCCTTTCTTTGACAGAATATGTCCATGGAATCCTACCTCCTTTAGCCAAAATTCGCACTTACTGAACTTGGCATATAAGTGATGGGTTCTCAATCTTTCTAAGACAGCTCTGGGATGTTGCTTATGTTCTTCTTCACCCTTAGAGTATATCAGGATGTCATCAATGAACACCACTACAAACTTTTCTAGAAAGTCCATGAAAACTTTGTTCATCATACTCATGAAATAGGCTGGAGTGTTGGTCAATCCAGACGCCATAACAGTAAATTCATACAGTCCATATCGAGTGGTGAACGCTGTCTTGGGGATATCCTCCTTTCGGATTTTCAGTTGATGGTATCCCGTTCTGAGGTCGATCTTAGAGAATACCCGTGCTCCATTCAACTGGTCGAATAAGTCATCAATTCGAGGGATCGGGTACTTGTTCTTGATAGTGACCTCATTAAGCTGGCGATAGTCTACGCACATTCGTAGACTTCCATCCTTCTTCTTGACAAATAATACTGGTGACCCCCATGGTGAGATGCTTGGACGAATGTATCCTTTCTGTAGCAACTCGTCTAACTGCTTCTTTAGTTCGGCCAGCTCCGGGCCTGGCATACGGTAATATTTCTTGTATATTGGGGCTGTGCCAGGAACTACTTCAATGGTGAACTCCAATTCTCGGTGGGGCGGCATTCCTGGTAATTCCTCAGGAAACACATCCGGAAATTCGCCCACTACTGGAATCAGATTCTTATCTGTAACAGTAGTCTGGTATGCCGTGCCCTTCTTTGTTATCATTCTGCTGGCCAGGAATTGAACGGTCTGTCCGGCGGGGTTCACTAATATCACCGTTCTAGTGGCGCAATTAATACACACTTGGTGCGGTGCCAACCAGTCCATTCCCAGTATTATATCCAGTCCTGGGGACTCAATAGCAACCAAGGTAGCTGGGAATTTGACTCCATGAATCGACATTTCCAGCCCCTTGTATATTATATTTGTTCTGAGCATGGAGCCAGGGGATTGGACCACCATGATTTTGTCCAAAAGCGAAGGAGAAAGTTTGTGCAAGGTGGCAAAATTTCACGAAATAAACGAATGGGAAGCCCCAGAATCAAATAAAATTACTTTAGGTATGTTATTGACAGAAAACATACCAAGGACAATATCTGGGGCTTCACAGACTTCTTCGGCAGAGATGTGATGGACGCATCCGTGGTTGAAGTTGTGGTTGGGGCGGCATCCGAGATGATTGACTTGTGGCTTGTGGTCAGCTGATTGCTTCCCGTTATTAGTAGGGCACTGCTTGGCGTAGTGTCCACTGTGGCCACAATTGAAACAGGTGTTATTACGGCGACAGTCCTCTATGACTGGCTGCTTGCCGAAGGTCTTGCTCTGATTGCCTAATTTGCTATTGTTGCCACCATTGTTCCACACTGGTTTGTTCTCAGATGGCCCTAACTACCAACTGCGCAGCTTTTGCGCATATGGTTCCTTGTTCTCCTTCTTGGGCTCGAACTTCCTCTTACGATCATCGTTTCCAGACTTGTGCTCTCGTTCGGCGATGAAGGCCTTATCCACCAATGTCTGAAAATCGGGCAAATCCAACATGCATAGCTGACATCGGAGGGTGTGATTAAGTCCTCCGAGGAACTGGTCTATTTTCCTCTCTTCGGTGGCCACATCATAAGGAGAGTACCGGGCCAAGTTGTTGAATTTATTTAGGTATTCTCCCACAGTCATGTTGCCTTATGTGAGGGCCAGGAATTGCCTCTGCTTCACTTTCATGATACCTGTGGGAATATGATACTTGCGGAACAGCTCTTTGAATTTCTCCCAGGAAATCTCTTCAGCAGGCCACATTAACTTGGTATTGTCCCACCATATGGCAGCCGGACCTTCGAGATAATGGGTGACAAATGGGACCTTATATGCTTCTTCACAACGAGCGATGTCCAATTTCTTTTCCATGGTTCTCAACCAGTCGTCAGCCTCAATAGGATCCACAGCCTGACCGAAGCTGGGTGGTTTTGTGCGCTGGAAGTAAGGTAGTTTGGAATGCACCCCATTGCCATTATTCTGACCTACTATTGTCTGCATGCTCTTGAGAATTTCCATGAGGTCTCGGTTTCTCTTTTCCTCAAACATTCTCATTATTTGATCTGTGGTTGGTGCTTGAGGTGGTGGTGGTGGTAAGTCTTCGGGTGGTTGCCCTGCCTGCCTGGCGGATCGACGGACGGGGTTTCCATCGCCGCCTTGACTGCTATTTCCTCTCTTCATCCTAATTTTTGTTCCCATAGTAAACACCGAATCGATGAGAAACATCCATAAGGAGAAATACAGTAATATGACACCAAAGAAAATTCATGGAAGAAGCGAACAAAGCAACATAATTATACATGATAACCCAACATAATACATGGCAAGCTAGTAGGGGATATCATGGCTAGACTGCTCATACGGCAGTTGACATATGCAAAGATGCATGCATTACTACTCAAGCTCCAGTCTAGTGACGTCGGTGACACGAACACTGCCCATCTGAAGAGTCCTCGTCCTCAGATCCTGAGTCAGAATCAGAACTGATGATATGAGTCACCGGGTCAAAGGAGACACGATGTCGCTGCTGGGACGGCTCTCCTTCCGCGGGAGAAAGAGCACGTTGCCTCAGCATCGGCGGAGCAGGAGTGGCTAGAAGTGAGGCCCACTCAGCTGGGGTCTCAAGTCGACTACCGGACGATAAGCCTGATGGTCCAGAAGAACCAGAGGGGGTATCAAATGCATGTGGAGGTGGAACTGGTGGTGGATAACTAGGTGGAACTACGGGAAGAGGTGCTGGAGTCACTGCTGCAAGTGCCCCTTGAACACGACACAACTCCTCAGCCAAGGAAATGATCATACGGTAACTGGCGTTCAGGTAGCAAGACAAAACATCAGCCGCATGATCTCAGCCTCGTGGAAGCGCAAGTCAGTAATAGCGTCCATGGCAGCAAACTGGATCACCAGCTCCGGAGTAGAAGCTACTCCGCCCTTGGAAGAGCGAGAAGAGCTTCCAATATCCGAAGTCACAGTCAGGTAAGCCACTGCATGGTACTCATATACCGACTCGCTCAACTGCTCCCGAAACACCTGATACACTGCGTTATCACCGTAGAGATACAGTAGAAGCCAGACACTACGAAGCAGAACTGGAAAAGTGTGGGCTTCTGGGTCATGATGGTAGTGATAGGGAACTGGTGCCATCTACACTCACAATGTCAAGAGTTAGTAACATAATGAATTACGATGCATAAAGCATGGCATGCACAATCAAATGCAACAAGCATGATGCACACTCAAGGTCCTATGCTAATTGCGATCCTAGCGCGGGTTACCTAGGGTGTCCTACAGTAAGCACGGCTCTGATACCAAGCGTTGTGGCACCCCGGCTTAAAGAACCAGTTTACCAGTGTTTCCAACCCAGAGATCATGTCTTCTTGAAACACACAACAACTTGGAACAGAACATAGCTGAACTTTTATTGATGATAGTCAAGTACAAGCTCACATATATTACATGATCATCGAGGCCAGAAGCACATCTGGTGCTTTGACAATATCTACATTATTTATCCAACATATCAGGGCCTCGGTATTACTACAAAATACTACAGCGGAAGACTACAGCGTAGCAGAACATGATAGAGACTCCATCCACAGGGACACTGCTGTGGACACATCCTAGGCATCGCAACATGGACCTCGAGACCTCCATCTTAGTCTTCTCCTGCATCTGGCATGATACGCCAGGTGAGTACTTTGAATGTTCTCGCAAGCACATGACAACCAAATATGCAGCAAATAATAGCATGGCAAATCAACATGTTAAGTCATAAGTGATTCACTTACTGCTACCAACTTACTCATTTCTGGGTTGCCTCACAACCCTCGGAATACTCGATACCAACGAGTACTTCCGCTCGAAAGACAAGTTCTTCCATCATTACCATAGTTATTAGGGTCGATCACCTAGAGATGTCTGGTCGGGCTGTCCAATACCATGGATGCGGATATTTGAATAGATTTTACACTCTGCAGAGGTTGCGCACTTTACCCACACTATGGAGCACTGACCTCGTGATCCCATTCGGGTGGATCAGCATTGCGCCAACGAAACCTGCCTGACCCGTGACTCTTCCATCGTACCACCGGCAATCACACTCCCCCGGAGTCAAGCCTTGGGTGGCCCCGTGTCACCTCGTGACACCTGCCACCATCGTGGCCTAACTAAACTGTCCCAAACGGGGACACCGGCAAACAACTCAACTGGGCTCACAGGGTTACCGCCATCTACCTGATCAGGGCAGCATGCATGCATAGCCCTCCCTCTTTGGAGGTACCGGTGAAAGAGCACCGAGCCATACCAAGTCAAGGCCGTCCCATACCGGCAAATGTGGCTGCACGGGTAAGCCCGGACAGGTGACTCTTGATCAACCAACTAAGTTTCACTTAGCAAGCAAGGTTAACCATCATATCATTTTGAGTTATCAACCTAAGGCATTTGAATAATTTACTTTGAATTATCGGTGACAATGCAAGAAGTGAATATGAAATATGCAATGCTATGAGATGCTTCATAATATGGATGTCCTGGCTTGCCTTGATTAGTTGGGTTGTTCAGAAACTCCTGGTCTTCAAATCCACAAGTTTCTCCTTCTGAAAATATTTTTAAATGACAAAAGAAAATGTCACATAATGCCTTTTTTATTCACCAACAATTCTGTGAGTATTGTAAAAATACCAAACTTGGTGGAAAAATAAAGGACTTTGATACAAACACAATGCAAAAAGAATCAGGTCAAATGGACATTCTTGTAAAAAGTTATTAATAGTCAAAGTTCCTGGTCAATTCTATTTTAATAAATAGCAATCAGAAAAAACCAGAAATTAGACGAACGGGCCACGTCGAAGGCGTAACGGGAGAGTGCGTCTCCACTTACCCCTTCACGCGTGCGCCCACAGTGGCTGACGGGTGGGGCCGGGCCCGTTTAAAACAGAGGGAGGAGAGAGAGCAGAGGAAGGGGCGGCGCACCGGCAGTGATTACCAGAGTTAGTGACGACGGTTGGGCAGGGAGACGACGAGGATGGTTCGGCCGGTCGACGACGAGCACGCCCGTACCCATAGCTCCTCCGGAGAGGGCCAGACGGCGTCGCGCCCTTCTTCTCCGGCGGGTGGTGGCTACGGTGGTCGTCAGATATGGCGATTCCGACAGCAATTCGACCGGGCAGCGGTTCAGGAATGATCAGTGGGACTTGCTGAGGGCTACGGTGGTCTCAGGCGAGGCGTAGGAGGAGGGGGGGTGGCTATTGGCAGAGGTGAGGTGGCGGATGCGCTCCGGTGAAGCTCGAGGCCAGAGGGCCTCTCGACCTTGGCTCCTGCTTGGAGAGGCAGTGGAGGATGGAGGGCGATGGGTGAGGAGCTAGGCGAGGCTGGACGGGGCTTTTTATAGCCGAGGAGAGGCGTTCGGCAAGCTCTCTGGAAGCGGCGAGATGCAGGCCATGGCACTGGCGAGACGTACGCCGCGCTGGCTGGATGCTTGCGGTGAGGGTACGTGAGATAGCAGTGGCATTCAATGCGGGAGAAGTCAGCACAGGGAGGAAGACGACGGCGAGGTTTCCACTGTGACCGCACCACAGTGCAGCGATGGCGTGGCGGCCGGCGAGGGCATCTTCGGCGAGGAGGTGGGTTCTGGAGGGGCTAGGTGGCAACCAAGAATGATGTCGGCATGCCTAGACAAGCTGCTGCGGCGCCGTGGTCTCGCTCGGATGAGACTCGAGTCTGGCGCAACGCAGAGCACGGCGACAGGCATGCCATCGCCGTGCTCACCATGGTGCTTGGCGCCAGGAGGCCACGTATGCCTAGCATTTCTTGTCTAACACGTCGACCTTCGATCCCTCACTTCACCTATACCCTTGGTTTGGCTTGGTTTGATGTGAGATGAATGGTAGGATCAACTGTAGTTTCTGATAGCAAACTTGGGGAGGTTCCAGAGAAGAGATGAGGTAGAGCCTGAGCCAAAGAGAGTGTCTAGAGTGATCCATGTTGGAAGGACTCCAAACTGGCCAAGTTTGAGGTGGTTTGGATAAGAATTGAGGGTAGTTCATGTGCAACTTGCAAAACTGGTCCAGAATAGAAACATTGATGTGCTGCTCACTTGGATGATCTTCTGGGGCTGAATCTTGGTGAAGGGGAGTTATTTGTAGGTGTCCTCGTGCCATAAAACTTTGAGAGCAATTGGACAACTCTAGCAAGTACTTCCTTCACAAAGGTCCAAACTGACCAGAAGCAAAAAGGATTTATTTTGCTGAAATTTTGAACTAGGTCATAGAATATTTTTGGATATTGAAGCAAGATATAGTCCAAGGTATTTTAGGGAATTATTTGAGGATTTTCAGAGCATCCAATCCATAGGTTGCTTCACAAGCCATAGTAATTCCCTAAATTCTCAAATAAAAGGAAAGGGTTTTGAAAAATAATTTAAATTGGAATTTGGACCCTTGGGGTACTTGGCAAGGTTTTGTCAAGGTGATGAGGCTTTGGTTCACTTGGAAGAAGATGCAAGAATGTCCAAGACCAAGTGAAAGATTCAAAATCCATTCAAATTCCAAATAAAAGCAGGAAAATTTTGAAAAGAAAAGTTGTCAAAAATCAGGGTGTCACAGCCATAAGACCAAAGTGTCTCATTGACTCATCAAGATCAAAGTCACTATAATCATCCTCATCATAGTATCCATGTTCAACATCATCATGTGAATGATCATCACCTAGAGAAAGTCATTCATTAGATTTATGACCATGACAATGTGCATGTTTATGAATTCTAATAACATGCAAGATGATGCTACTAATGACTCCAACATATCCTTTGGCACGCAAAAGGTCACGGAGCTCAAATAGACAATCATCAAAGTTAGGATCACTAGGATTCATTTTATGAAAAGCAATGGACTTTTGAAGAATCTCATCTAGATTTTTCAAGGAATAGTTTGGAAAATGCTCCTCAAGATATCTCCATATATTATAAGCATATTCAAATGTAGGCAAGCATACAAGCAAATTTCTAGTCAATCCTCTCATGATAAGATCAATAGTTCTAAGATTGCGGAAAGATGATTTGAGGGGAAAGATGATTTGAGTGGAAAGATGATTTGAGTTCTAAGGTTGCTCTTGTGCTTCAAATGATAGTCTCCCCAACACTCAACTCTCTCTCACAGATTGGGCTATGGTGGAAAGATTATTTGAGTGGAAAGCAACTTGGGGAAGGCTAGAGATCAAGATTCTAGTGGTAGGATTGGAATATCTTGGTCTCAACACATGAGTAGGTGGTTCTCTCTCGGAAAATGAGTAGTGGAAGTGTAGGCACGTTCTGATGGCTCTCTCACAAATGGAGAAGGGGGTGGAGGGGTATATATAGCCTCCACACAAAATCCAACCGTTACACACATTTGACCCAACTCGGTCAGACCGAGTAGAAGAACTCGGTGAGACCGATTTAGTTCAAAATGTGAATGTTAGGAATCTCGGTGGGACCGACTGGAACAACTCAGTGGGACCATTGTGCTAGTGCTAGGGAAAATCCTCATCTTGGTGTGACCGATTGCTTGAACTCGGTGAGACTGATTTCAGCAAAGAGCAAACAAAGAGTTGGTCAAGCAAACTCGGTGGAACTGATTGCACATTTCGGTGAGACCGAAATAATTGCAACAGGCAACAAAGTGTTTGCAAGGCCATCTCGGTGAGACCGAGATCCGTATCGGTGTGACCGAATTATCTAGGGTTTTTGGCAGTGGCTATGTCAACTGAACTCGGTGGTGCCGGATAGATCAAATCGGTTGGGCCGAGTTTGACTTTGAGTTTTGGACATATTTGGAATGAGTGAGTGGCTGAGGGTTTTGGAGCAATATCACTAAGTACTTTGAGCAAGTAGACCATTAAGCAACACCTCATCCCCTTTTAATAGTATTGGCTTTCCTATGGACTCAATGTGGTCTTGGATCACTAAAATAGAAATGAAGAGTCTTGAGCTTTTGCCAATCTTTGTCCTTAGCATTTTGAAGGGGTTCCACATCCTCTTGTCCTTACCACGCCATTGTTGAACTCATCTGAAATATACTAGATAAAAGTATTAGTCCAACAAGTGATATGTTGACATTAATTGCCAAAATCACCCAGGGAGCACTTGTGCTCTCACCGGTGCCGGCGCCCTATAGTGAGAAAGCACCATCAAAATACATGATCCACTCTTGGGGTGCCTCTTTGCTGAGGAGAACTGTTTTTGGCGCTTCTTCGTCTGAAGTGGGCATCCAGTCTGCAATGAACTCTGCCAATGCCCTGCTCTGAATAGTTGAAGTGCTTTCATATCTCAGGCCAAAGCTTGATAGCTCTAGCGCCCATTCAACTATCCTGTCGGTGGCTTCTGGGTTCCTCGGTATGCGCTGCAGCGGGAAGCGGGTGACAACTATGATCTCATGGGCTTGGAAGTAGTGGCGCAGTTTCCTCGAGGCCATGATGAGGCCGAAGATCAGCTTTTGTACTCCAGAGTACCTTGACCTAGCCCCCTGTAACAGGGAGCTGACAAAGTAGACTGGCCATTGCACCACTTTCTGCCTTGCCGCGGTTTTAAGATCGCCTGCGCTGGCTTGCTCCGCCTCTTCCTGATTTGCTTCTGCCGCGACGGGTCCAGTTCCATCTCCGGAGGGTGCAGTTGCTGCAGCTGCTTCCTCATCCACTTCTCGCTGTGCCACTAGCGCTGCGCTAACCACTTGATTCATCGCTGCTAAATGTAGCAACAACGGCTCTTGCGGTTTAGGCACGACTAAGGTGGGAGCAGAGGAAAGGTAGGCTTTCAGGTCTTGCAGCGCTGCTTCTGCTTCCGGGGTCCACTTCATCGGGCCAGCCTTCTTCAAGATTTTGAAAAAAGGCAAGGCACGCTCGGCAGACTTGGAGATGAACCTACTTAGTGCAGCAACACATCCAGTCAAATGCCTCACATCTTTAACAGTCTTGGGTGCTTGTATTTGTTCGATCACTCTGATTTTGTCGGGGTTGGCCTCTATCCCCCGCTGGGACACAAAGAAACCAAGGAGCTTGCTGGATGGAACACCAAACACACATTTCTCAGGGTTTAATTTCAAATTGATCTTGCACAGGTTTGCAAAGGTCTCTTCCAAGTCCTAAATGAGTGTTGATCTATCCTTGGTCTTGACCACTATATCATCCATATAAGCTTCTACATTCCGGTGCAGCTGGGGCTCAAAACCGACTTGTACTACACTTGCAAAAGTGGATCTGGCGCTCTTTAACCCGAAAGGCATTCGTACAAAGCAATACATGCCACATGGAGTTATGAACGCGGTCTTCTCTTCATCTTCTTTGGACATAAATATCTGATGGTACCTAGAGTACGCATCCAAGAAAGACAGCAAATCACATCCAGAAGTGGAATCAACAATTTGATCAATGCATGGCAAGGGGAAAGGGTCTTTTGGACATGCTTTGTTCTGGTCCGTGAAATCAATGCATAGCCTCCATTTCCCATTTTCTTTGCGCACCACCACTAGATTCGCCAGCCAAGTTGGATGCAGTACCCCTCTGACCAAACTAGCTGCTTCAAGTTTCTTGATCTCCTCGGCAATAAACTACTGCCGCTCTAAAGCTTGATTTTTGACCTTCTGTTTGACGAGCCGAGCATGAGGATAGACAGCGAGGTGGTGCTCGATTACCTTCCTAGGAACACCGGGGATGTCAGATGGTTGCCAAGCAAACACATCGACATTCGCCCACACGAAGGTAACGAGCGCGCTTTCCTATTTGTCATCAAGGGTGGAACTGATGGTGAATGTACCATCAGCGCCATCCTGCCTTGCCGGAATCCTCTTCATAGCAGGTGAAGCAACCTTGGGTATCTTGCTAGTGGAACTCTCCGGCAGGTTATCAACAGGCGCGATGCACTCTGGAGAGGCTCACTTCCCTGAGTACTTGCCGGCATCTCTGCTAGCCTTCTTTACTTTCTTTGTATCCTTGGTGGGAGCTGGGACATCAGCTGCCTCAGCTGCTACCGCGTCCCGATACATCTGGTCCACACATACGATCGCATCTTTCTCATCTGAAGGGATAGAAATGATACCCATCGGCCCTGGCATCTTCAAGGTGTTGTAGGCATAGTGTGATGCTGCCATGAACTTTGCCAGAGCTGGACGACCAAGAATCCCATTGTAAGGCCAGGGTTGATTCCTTGGAATGTACCCGTGGCCTTGAGTTCTTCATCAGGGATCTGCAATTTCCCTACCACTTTAGGGGAGATCGGATTCAATCCAGCCCCGCCATCAACTAGCATCTTTGTTACTTTGAGGTTGCGGATTGTTGGGGAGACCAACAACGGCAAACACCCTACCGCGGTAGTGCGGTCGGGGTGATCCTCTTCGTCAAAGATGATAGGCGTGCGGGACCACTTAAGTGGCCTTCAGGAATCCGTAGTTGGCTCTAGGGCATTGACTTCACGCGCCCATTGCTTGAGCTACCGGTGAGAGGAGTGCTAGGATGCACCCACATCAATGCACATGGCCTCAGTTGCCTTCTGGAATTCTTGCTCACTAGTTTCTTCTTCATCCTCTTCATCACTCCCATTATCTCCTTCTTTCTTTTCGCAGCCTCTAGTGGGCCTTTCTTTCTGGTGCGGCGTCTTGCCGTGACGGCCTCCTCTGCTGCCATGGCCTTTCCCGCCAGCACCTTCTTGGCCTCTCTCACTATCGCGCTTTTCATATTCAGCTTTTTGCTTCTTGACAAGCTGCTCAACTTGATGACATTCTTGGAGATCATGGCCCTTGGTGCGGTGGATTTTGTAGTACGGCCCGTCGGATTGCCAGGCCTTTTCCGCTGCCACGGCCTCCCGGCAATCAGCGCATGTAGTAGCTCTCTTGCCGGGGGCCTCGGTCTTAGTCTTCTTGCTGGCACTAGGATCACCTGAGCTCTCAACGGCCAACACTGTCTTCTCTTTGCGCTTTCTATTGCATCTCCAGTTCCTCCCCTTCGAGTTGGCGGCACCGTCATTGACATCTGACTCAATTTTGATGCCAGCCTCCTCTCTGGGGAGTCGCCTCCCTTCCTCAGTCCGAGCACACATATCCGCCAAGGTGTACAGCTCGTTGACGGTTTTGGGCAGCCGGACATTCATCTTGGCCCGCATCCTTCTGTTGTGCATGTTTGAATGGAATGCGGCAATCATGGATGCAGGGTGTATCTCTGGAATGTTATGATGCACTCGACGGAACCTCTATATATACTTATGCAAATCCTCCCCTTCCTTTTGCGGAAGGAGCTGCAGATCAGTAGGCTATCCAGGCTCTTGGTGGCCACCTGTGAAGGTGCCAACGAACTCGTTGCATAAGTCTTCCCATGATGAAATGGAATTTTCTGGCAGGTGCATCAGCCATGGTCTCATGTTTGGCATAAGTGCCAAAGGGAAATAGTTGGCGAACACCTTCTCATCTCTGCCCCCTGGCGGCTTGAACAGCAATCGTATATATGCTCAGAAACTCTGTCGGGTTTAACTTTCCATCGTATTTTTCTGGCAGCTTAGGCTTGAAGACGTGGGCAGATGGCCAGCGGACCTGCCACAGCTCAAGAGTGAAGGCAGGGCACCCAACCTCGAAAGGAAAGTACCCGCCAGCACTAGGCGCGGGCTCGTCATTGTCTAGGCCATTGCGCCTATCAGATTGACACGCGCATCTTCCTTCCACTGTTCTTCGAGAACTTGCTGCTGATCACGACGGCTTTGCGGGTCAGACGAGGCCATCGACGTCTCATCGGGCTTGTCGGCCCGTTGAGCTCGCCAAGGTTGCTGCTGGGCCTGCTGTTGCGGAGGGGATTGTGCCGTTGGCGCAGCCTCCTCAATACGGCCAATGCCTTGGGGTGCCGTCGCCATTCGCCGGCATCATGACGGCTCTGCATGCTGTGATTTACCGGCCTCAGCAAAGCCAATTAAACTCTGGATGGTGGCCCTCCACTCGTCCATCTTGTCAGCCGTTGGCGGAAAGTTCAACAGGAGCTGGGCTCGCGTCATTGCTTCCATGGTTGTGCTCGGCATGGCCAACGAAGCGGACCGCGATGTCGCTCGACTCCTGGTAGAACCAGCAGGAGCGATGCCATGTTCTTGCCGTCGTGGACCGGTCGCTAAGGCGGTCTGGTGTTGAGTGGGGCGTGTCTGGTGATCGATGGCCCCGTGAGGTGGCCCGGCCTACCAGTCTTGCTCCGGGCAAGGCGTGCGCTTCGAAGCCGCGCCCGTAACGGGCGGGACTAGAGAATCGTGGCTTGCGCCTGAGCGGGTGTCGCTATTGCGACTGACTCCGCCAGCGCAGTGGGGAGATGGAGACCGGGTGTCAAATGGGTGTGATATGTCTTCCAACGAGCTATCACGTGCTTAGTGGAAGCCACTTAACCACTTGCGGGCTCGACACCGCACCGATAAGTGACTTGCGTCACTGTGCAGTGGAGCGGTGGTGCCTTGGCGGGGTTCTTGGTCCTGGCGACCCCGGCAGGCCTGCCGGGGTTATTCTGGATATGCTTCTGGGGCCGTCTCGACTTGGGCGAGCTCTCCTGTTCGGCAAGGGAGGCCTTCCCAAGGTGATGTCTTGCTGTCCTGTTCTTCTTAATACGCTCCCTGATCTCACAAAGAGCGGCTTCTCTGGTCTTTGTTTGCGTTACCCATTGGATGCTGGATATGTGACCACCAGCATGCCAGTGCATGGGTCTGGTCAACAGCTGTGAATGTTTATTGCACCGACACCTAGCCCTAGGGTTAGAACACAACTTACGATCTCGAGGTAGATCAAACTTGTACTCGATACATCGTCATCAATATAAATAAGAGCCTGACGTAGGGTTTTACCTCCATCAAGAGGGCCCGAACATGGGTAAATATCATCTCCCTTGTTCCTATTACTACCGATCTGAGATCCACAACTCGGGGCCCCCTATGCCGTGGTCTGCCGGTTTTGACACCGACAATTACCAATGCACACGCTATTCTGTGGTGCAACATTTAAGATGCGCCCCCCATCACAAATAGTTCATGATTGTAAAGTGTGTATGATAAGGAGACTATCACACACATTCACTTCTCCTAAACCGTATGCGATATATAATTAGGAAGATAAGTTAATCATCAGACAAGTGTCAGATAGGTTTACGAAATGTCCAACTGTTGTACCATTGTCGGATGGGATAACTATCTCACACGCTATTGTGTGGTGCAACGTTTATGATGCATACGACACCACAAACAGTTCACCATTGTAAAGCATGTATGATAAGGCGACTATCACAAACATATAGTTTGGTCGCACCGTTTGTGATATTGTATGATATTACATATGCTTTGGACATGGCAAATGTGTGCATGGTCGCACATGTTTTCTCTCTGTGAAGCGTGTAGGATTATGATGTATATCACACATGTTGTGCTTTACATACCGTATGCGCCGTAATGACTTGCATAGCATAATTTCTCCCTAATTTAATCGCTGTAGTTTAAAATTGTAAGGAATTTGAATTTGAAAGTAGGCAATAACTTTATTCATATCAATCAGGTTCAACAACCAATGCACTATTTGATTCTTGGGTACATATGTTCAAGAATTACATAAAAAAAAGAATTACATAAGCACCAAATAAATAATGATGAACCAGGGTTGTGTACTTGTATTAAAGATGGTAATGAAAGAGGCGAAAGACATTCTGGTTGCTGAACAAGGTGAAGCGGAATTCCCGTATTGTACCCTCCGCCATGCCGAATGCACGCATGACTCTATTCCAACACCTTGTGATGGCCGACTGCCCATCCCTCACCGTCTTCATGATGACTTCTAAATAGTCATTGTAGTCTGGTAGAAATACTTTAACCTTTCCATGTCCACCAATCATGTAGTTTGAGATGTAATCTTGAGTAAACTACCTTGGGGACCACTGCAATGGAAAAAATTCAGCCATTGTCATCTAACACTCATTATGGACGGTAAAAAGAAGGCTACAGAGTTCTTACTTACCATCCTGAAGTACACTATTGTCTAGGAGAAAGTGTAAACAAATAGTTTAATTGCCATCTTTTGACCCATTTTGCTAACAATATTTATCAGTTTCCTCACTTGATGTTGGTCCATGAATATCTCGCTGCCCCATACGCAAAAAAGGGTCGAAGCACGGATCTTTACCAATGGCATATGTACCTACAAGCACCAGGTTAATATTAGAAGCTAAACTGCAATTGCGCAATGATGTAGTACAACACTCCCTCCATCCCATTATATAAGATCATATTACAACCAACATACTCACATATTGGATGAATAGAGTTCTTATATTATGGGGCGGAGGGAGTATATATAAGCCATGGGATGAAACTAACCTCGATGGAAAACATTAGTCTAAGCACAACAGGCTAAACATCAACCAAATTTATCCATGGTAGACAACATAAACTCCAAATGATAGCTTCAGTGTGCAGGTTTAAGCACGCTAGTTAAGCAGAACAAGAAGTGTAAAGGTGTGTTAACTGCAACAGGCCTAACATTTAACAACAAGCAAATAGTCATTCAAACTGGTATTGTGCAGGTCTAAGTACACTAGTTATTGTGAAATAAAAATTGAAAATTGTGTTAACTATAACATGCTTAACGGCCAAATATAGTCATTCATAGTGGTATTATTGAAACTATTATTGATGATATTGAACTACACAGTTCATACTTGCAAATATAGAACATCACATTGTGAATAACTAAAATAAACAAGGCATACTATGAACAACCAAAGACAACAATTGAAACTGGACATATGTTAACTACAAACAACCGAACAACCTAAAACCATTAAAAGAGGCATATGCTCGCTACAACATGCTTAACAACAAGCAAATATAGTCATCCATAGTGGTATTGTTGAAACTGGTATTGATGAAATTAAACTACATAGTTCATACTTGCACATATAGAACATCACATTGTGAATAACTAGAACAAACAAGACATACTACAAACAACTAAATATAGCAATTGAAACTGGACATATGCTAACTAAAAACAACTGAGCAACCAAAAACCGTTAAAAGAGTCATATGCTCGCTACAACATGGTTAACAGAAAACAAATATAGTCATTCATAGTTGTATTGTTGAAACTGCTATTGATGAAATTCAACTGCATAGTTCATACTTGCACATATAGAACATCACATCGCGAATAACTAAAATAAACATGGCATACTACGAACAACCAAAGATAGCAATTAAAACTGGACATATGCTAACTACAAACAACTGAACAACGAAAGATAGCAATTCAAACTGGACATATGCTAGCTATGATAGGCTTAACAACAAGCAAATATAATCATTCATAGTGGTATTCTTGGAATTGCATAGAACGTAGCTTGTGCTTAAACATCAAATTGTATAAGTGAATACCATAATGTGAAAAAATCGAGGCATATTACCTACACTAGGCTTAACAGGAAACAAATATGGTCATTGAACAGGTATTGTTAATTTGTACTGGACAGCCAATAGTTGCACATATAGAGCATGACATTGTGAATAACTGAAATAAACAAGGCATACTGCAAACAACCAAATATAGCAATTAAAACTGGACATATTCTCACTACAAAAGGGGCTCGACAAAACAAATCATGGGTTTCCCTGTGAAGAGTCACGGCAAAACAAATCATGGGTTTCCTCACTTGGCACAGATGGGCTCCTTCCCATTGGAAGAGCACGGACTCTAGGCACGCTCCATGTTGTCGCAGATGGACTCCTTCCCCTTGGAAGAACACGGCTGTAGGGTGCCATCCCTGATCTCGTAGATGGGCTCTTTCCCCTTGGAAGAGCCTGAGAGGGTGTCCTCCTCGTGGTCGCTGGCTGTCGGTGCAACAAACTCCCAGGTGTGTTGCCCGGACTGTACACAGGCTCAAGAGCAAGGTTACGATGTTCAAGAAAAGGCCAAGCAGAAGAGATGGCTCTTTGAGAAATCAAAGGGCGGATCAAGAAGACCAAGACAAACCAAATAAGCAAGATATCACTAAGGAAAAACCTCCCTTGCCGGGCAGGTGAGCCTGGCGGGGTCGAGGTTACCCCAAGACACACCTCAAGACTCCCCCGGCCGGCTTGCCGGGGACGCCAAGGGCGGATTACCGCGCCAGAGCTCCACCGCTCCACTTCACAGCAATGCAAGTCATACATCGGTGCGGTGTCGAGCCACCAAGTGACTAAGTGGCTGTTACTTGGTACGTGGTGAGCCATTTCTGAGGAAGATCATCCCTAAATGACACCCGTCCAGGCGATGTGTCGCGCGGGCAGGCGAAAAGGTGGTTGAATGGCACGGCAAGGCTTGTCGGGCTACGCCATGATGTGACATTAAGCGATGCATTTAATGCGCCCTATCCTATCCGTAGAGTTAGGTATGATAGCACTGTGGCTATCTAATCAGTGCATAATGACTGTTTTGCCATTGTGGTGACTCCTTGACCTATAAAAGGAGGGCCGTGGCTACCTTAGAACGGATTCGGACCCTTGTACGCTCGTACGCGCGTAGCTGCTCTCGCCCCGAGGCGACCTTGCCGGGCTAGAGCGCTGCGTCTCCACCACGGTCCTTCCATCAATTCACTAAAGCAGGAGTAGGGTTTTACGCGTCGCGGCAGCCCAAACCTGGGTAAAACTGCTCGTGTCATCGTTGCCGTGCTCCTTTGTGCTTTTCGCTCTTTGTGCAATGCGCTCTTCCCCCTTGCCGAACCACAAGGGGCCAATGGCCCCATAGGTAGCCGTGTGATACCACGACATCTTTGGCGCGCCTGGTAGGTGGAAGCACTTGCGCAAACCCGATAGTGTAAGCAGCTTGCCGTCTTCATCATCGTTTTCTTCATCAATGGCTTCATCATCCATGGCGCCCAAGAAGAAATCTGGTGCTTCAGCTCACCCGTCTACCTCGAAGGCTCCCTCGCATGAGGCCACTAATGCCGTGGGGGCTGCGGGGAACATGGGAACGACGACGCCGCGGGGAACATGACTGGCGCAGGCGGCACCATCACCGTTCCCCCTGCGGCCAAAACAGGAGCAGGAGGCACCGGAGGAGGGTGACACCAACAACAAACCGACGGCCATGCCCCGCAAGGTGTGGGTGGGGAGAATGCTCCATCTCCACCTCCCCACCTCGCCGAGGGACACAGTCGCAGGGTGGCGCTCGCTCTGATGCGGATCGTAATCACTTAGCTGCCCCCACCGCGGGTGTGGCTACAGGGCCCGCACCACCCCTAGGGCAAGCTAGCCGAGACGATGTGCAAAATGGGGTCGTCAAGCCCCAAGCACATCCGCCTCATCGTCACGCTGCCCTAGCGACTGGCTCGCGGCGGCAAGAACATGGTGCCGCCACTACAGGCACCATCAGAAGTAGGGCGACGTCACGATCCGTGTCGTCGTCCATGCCAAGCACCGCTTCAGAGGCCATGGCGCTGGCCCAGCTCTTGTTGAGATTTCCGCCAGTGGCCAATCAAATGGATGAGTGGAGGGACACTATCTAGAGCTTGATTGGTTTCACTGAGGCGGGAGGATCATAGCAGGCAGGCCCGCCACGGCCTCCACCAATGGCGGCAACGGCCCAAGCTGCTGGCCGCACCGAGGGAGCCATTCTGACGGTGTCGTCCCCTCCACGACAGCTAGCACATGGGCCGCAACCAGGGCCACGCGACCAAGAACCCGACGATGTATCAATGGCTTTGTCTGATCCTAAGACACGTTGAGACCAGCGACAGGTCCTGGAAGACAAGCGGAGGGAAGACGCGCACGTCACCATCGAGCGACGCCGCGGCACTCGCCGCCAGTCTGATAGGCGCAATTGCCCCGATGACAATGAACCCAAGCCCGGTGGGGGTGGGTACCTGCCTTTCGAGGTTGGGTGCCTCGCCTTCACTCGTGAGCTGCGGCAAGTCCGTTGGCCATCTGCCCGTACGTTCAAACCAGAGATACCAGAAATGTATGATGGAAGATTGAGTCCGGCAGAGTTCTTGAGCATCTACGCCATCGCTATTCAAGCTGCCGGAGGAAGGGACGAGAGGGTGTTCGCCAACTACTTCCCTTTGGCACTCAAGGGAAACGTGAGGGCGTGGCTGATGCACTTGCCAGAGAACTCCATCTCGAACTAGGCTGATCTGTGCCATGAGTTTATTGGTGCCTTCGCAGGCAGCCATCAAGAACTAGGGCGGCCCAGCGACTTGCAACTCCTCCCACAGAAGGAAGGAGAGAGTTTGCGGAAGTGTATGCAGAGGTTCAGCCGGGTGCACAGGAACATTCCAAACATCCATCCAGCAGTTGTGATAGCTGCATTCCAGTCGAACATGCACAACCACAGGATACGTTCGAAAATGAATGTTCGGTTGCCCAAGACTATGAATGAGCTATACACTCTGGCGGACAAGTGTGCCCGAACAGAGGAGGGGAGGTGACTCCCCGATGAAGAAGATTGCATCTACGTTGACTCAGAGGATGATGACGACGCCACCAATCAGAAGAAGAAGAACAAGAAACGCAACAAGAAGTGCAAGGATAAAGCAGTGATGGCTGTTGAAGGAGTCAGCACTCCTAGTACCAGCAAGAAGGCCAAGACCGAGGCTCCCGGCAAGGAAGTTGCCGCGTGCGCTGACTACCGGGAAGCCACCGCTGCCGAGAAGGCTAGGAAGACTGACGGGCCGTACTGCAAGATCCATCGGACTAAGGGACATGACCTTCAAGAGTGTCACCAAGTTGAGCAGCTCGTTAAGAAGCAGAAAGTTGAGTATGAGAACCTTGACAAAAGAGAGATCAAGATGGTGCTGGCAGGAAGGGCCGAGGTAGCAGAGGAGGTCGCCCCGGCAAGGCCCCTCAGTATCAAGGGAAACTGGCCAGAGGCCGTGAGAAGAAGGGATGCGATGATGGGAGTGATGAAGGAGATGAAGAGGAAACCAGCGAGCAGGAATTCCAGAAGGCCACTAACGCCATGTGCATTGACGGAGGTGCGTCCTTGCACTCCTCTCACCGCCAGCTCAAACAGTGGGCACGTGAGATCAATGTCATGGAGCCGGCGGCAGATTCTCGGAAGCCGCTCAAGTGGTCCCGCACGCCCATCATCTTTCATGAAGAGAATCACCCTAACCGCACCACTGCGGTAGGATGTTTGCCATTGTTGGTTTCACCAACGATTCGCAATCTCAAGGTCACAAAGATGTTGGTTGACGGCGGGGCCGGGTTGAATCTGATATCTCCCAAGGTCATCAGCAAGCTCCAGATAGCAGATGAAGAGCTCAGGGTTACCGGTACTTTCCGAGGCATCAACCTCGGCAGGAGTCGTCCTAAGGGGAAGATCACACTGCCGTTAACATTCGGGGAGGGGGGGTGGGTGGAGCTAAAGTACCGGACCAAGAAGATCGTGTTTGATGTGGTCTACCTCCCCCTACCATACAATGGAATCCTTGGCCGCCCTGCCCTGGCAAAATTCATGGCGGCATCCCACTATGCCTACAGCACTCTAAAGATGCCAAGACCGATGGGCGTCATTTCCATTCCATCAGACAAGAAGGACGTAGTCATATGTGTGGATAAGATGTACCAGGAAGCAGTCGCTGCAGAGGCCGCGGAAGCTACTGCTCCCACCAAGGAAAGCAAGAAAGGGAAGAAAGCTAGCAGGGATGCCAGCAAAGAATCCGGGAAGTGCGCATCTTTGGATTGCACTACGTGTGTTGATGATTTGCCGGAGAGCTCCAATAGCAAGAGATCAAAGGTTGCTGCGCCTGCTGTAAAGAATGTCTCGGCAGGGTTGGTTGGCGCTGATGGTACACTTACTATCAGCTCCACCCTTGATGACAAATAGGAAAGCGCGCTTGTTGCCTTCCTGCGGACAAATATCGATGTGTTTGCTTGGCAACCATCTGACATCCCCGGTATTCCCAGGGAGGTAATCGAGCAACACCTTGTTGTCTACCCACATGCCCGACCCGTCAAATAGAAGGTCTGAAAGCAAGCTTTCGAGCGGCAGTAGTTTCTTGCCGAGGAGATCAAGAAACTCTTAGCTGCTGGTTTGGTCAGAGGAGTGTTGCATCCAACTTGGTTGGCGAATCCAGTGGTGGTGCGCAAGGCAAATGGGAAATGGAGGCTTTGCATAGATTTCACAGATCTAAATAAAGCATGACTGAAGGACCCATTCCCCTTGCTGCGCATCGATTAGATTGTGGATTCCACCTCTGGATGTGAGCTACTTTCCTTCTTGGATGCCTACTCCGGGTACCACCAGATTTTCATGTCCGAAGAAGATGAAGAGAAGACCGCGTTTATAACCCCATGCAGCACGTACTGCTTTGTACGTATGCCCTTTGGGTTAAAAAGCGCTGGATCCACTTTCGTGAGAGCAGTACAGATTGGCTTTGAGTCCCAGTTGCACAGGAATATTGAAGTGTACATGGATGATATAGTGGTCAAATCCAAGGACAAATCAACTCTCATTCAGGACTTGGAAGAGACCTTTGCAAATCTATGCAAGATCAACTTGAAGCTGAACCCAGAGAAGTGTGTGTTTGGCGTTCCTTTCGGCAAGCTGCTTGGCTTCTTTGTGTCCCACAGGGGGATAGAGGCCAACCCCGAATAGATCAAGGAAATTAGGCAGATTCAAGCACCCAAGACAGTTAAAGACGTGAGGCGTTTGACTGGATGTGTTGTTGCACTAAGCAGGTTCATTTCCAAGTCCGCCGAACACGCCCTGCTGTTCTTCAAAATTTTGAAGAAGGCTGGGACCATGGAGTGGACCCCGGAGGTAGACGCTGCGCTGCTGGCTCTGAAGACCTGTCTTTCCTCTGTCCCCACCTTAGTCGCTCCAAAACCACAAGAACCGTTCCTGCTATAGTTAGCGGCAACCAATCAAGTGGTTAGCGCAGCGCTGGTGGCGCAGCAAGAAGTAGATGAAGAAGCAGCTGCAACTGCCATCCCCTCTGGAGGAGGAAGTGAACTCGCCCCGGCAAGGTCGGATGCAGATCAGAACAAAGAGGAGCGAGGTAATGGAGATAGCTCCATGGTCACGGCAAGGAAGAAAGTGGTGCAGCAGCCAGTGTAGTTCATCAGCTCCCAATTGCAGGGGGCTAGGTTGAGGTACTCTGGTGTGCAAAAGTTTATTTTTGGCCTCATCATGGTCTCAAGGAAACTGCGCCACTACTTCCAAGCCCACGAAATCATGGTTGTCACCTGCTTCCCCCTGCAACGCATACTGAGGTACCCTGAGGCCACTGGCAGGATAGTGGAATGGGCTTTGGAGTTATCCAGCTTTGGTTTCAAGTTCGAGAGCACATCAACTATTCAGAGTAGAGCACTGGCAGAGTTTATTGTGGAATGGATGCCTACCCCTGACGAAGACATGTTGGAGATAGTTATCCCCGGCAAGGAAGTGCCCAAAGAATGGATCATGTACTTTGATGGTGCCTTCTCCCTACAAGGTGCAGGAGATGGCGTGCTTCTTGTTGCTCCCTCTAGGGAGCACCTCAAGTACGTGGTTCAAATGCATTTCCCCCGGGAGAAGGCTACCAACAATACAGCAGAATATGAAGGACTCCTTGCCGGGCTCAGGATCGCAATAGAAGTGGGAATCAAGAAGTTGATCATTCGTGGAGATTCACAACTTGTGGTGAGGAAAGTGAACAAGGATTATCAAAGCCCATTGATGGAGGCATACGTCGAGGAAGTGAGAAAGTTGGAGGAGTGCTTTGATGGATTGCAAACAGAGCACATACCGCATGCGGAAAACAGCATTGCTGATCATCTGTCGAAGTGCACTGCACAAAAACTCCATGTGGAACCAAGGACTTTTGTTCTCCATCTGACTCAACCCTCCGTATCCCCAGCAACAATGGCCAGGAAGAGGAGGAAACTGGACTCTAGCAGGCCTCTCCCGGCAGAGCCCTCTAGGGTCCCCGGCAGAGAGGTTGGCAGGAACAACTCCGTTTCGCCCGGTGAGCTGCACCCTTCCGCCAAAGTACCAATCTCTACGGCCGAGGAGTGCGCTCCCACGAATGAGGAGGTGCCATTAGTCCTCACTGCTGAGCCTCAAGCTCCAACTTGGGTGTGGCACATTGTCCATTTCCTCCAAATAGGAGAACTTCCCAAAGAGCAAGAAGAAGCTGAAACAGTAGCCCAGAGGGCCAGTATGTATCTGTTCGTTGATGACACGCTATACAGAAGAAGCCCAATGGAGTGAAATTGAAGTGCATTTGCCGGGAAGAAGGATAGGAACTATTGGCAGAGATACACAAGGGCATATGCGGCTCCCACATTGGATCGAGGGCCCTGGTTGGAAAAGCCTTCCGGCAAGGTTTTTACTGGCCCACGGCCCTCCAAGATGCAATTGAGCTAGTAACAAAATGTGAAGCCTACCAGATCCACTCCAAGAATATCAATCAGCCTGCTCAAGCTCTCTAGACGATCCCTTTGTCATGGCCCTTCTTGGTCTGGGGGCTCGGCATCTTGGGCCCCTTCCCCCGTGCTACCGGGGGCTTTGAGTTCTTGTTCGTCGCTATCGACAAGTTCACAAAGAGGCCAGAGGCGAAGCCCATGAGGAAGGTGACCGCACAGTCAGCTATCAAGTTCTTGAAAGGATTGGTATGCCGTTTTGGAGTGCCCACCAGGATCATCACTGGCAATGGCATCCAATTCACAAGCCGCGCCTTCATGCAATATGTTCATGCCCTCGGAAGCAAAGTCTCATTTGCCTTTGTTGCCCATCCAGAAGCAAGGGACAAGCTGAGAGGGCAAACGCTGAAGTGCTGCAAGGACTCAAGACAAGAACATTTGATAGGCTATAGAAGTGCAGCAGATGATGGATCGACGAGTTGCCGGTGGTTCTTTGGTCCCTCCGTATGACACCAAATCGAGCTATTGGGCAGACTCCCTTCTCCCTAGTGTATGGGGCAAAAGCAGTTATCCCCACAGAACTCATATACGGATGACCTCGAGTGCTTGCCTACAATGAAGTAGTGCAGGAACAGCACCGGCGTGATGATGCTGTGCTACTTGAGGAGAACTGTCTCTGGGCTGCTACGCGTGCTGCACGCAACCAGCAAGCCCTACGTCGCTATCACAGCAGCAGGGTTCATGCCCGGAGCTTTGAGGAAGGCGACATTGTCCTTAGGCATGTTCAGTTCACCAAGGGTGCAAACAAGTTGACGCCGAAGTGGGAAGGCCCTTACCGGGTAGTACGAGTCACTAGACCCGGCGCAGTCCGTCTGGAGACCGGATATGGGATTTAGTTGCAAAACTCATGGAACATTGAGCATCTCCATATGTTCTACCTGTAAGGCCCAGCTGTCAGGCCCTGCCTGGCAGCCACCCTTTTGTACAAGCCTTGCCGATGTTGCATGTAACCCTTTGTACAAAGCCAGGTGCAGACCCTGAGCAACAGATGAATAAACGAAGCACTGGGGGGCCCCCAACAAGATTGCATGCATGCATAAGCATATCATGAGCGTAGCATGATCATGTAGATGAGGTCGCATGTAGCACTATTTTCATCTACACTAGGTTACAGGGTTCTTGCCGTGGACTTGATCTCGAAGAGAAGAAATGAACACAAGCCTACACAGTGATCCCCGGCAAGCCAAACAGATAAGTTTCTTCTTATCCATACCTGTTCTGTAAGGTAAAAACTTGTGCATATGAAAACCTTGTTACCTTCGAAACATAGGTGCTCCCATCCTTTGTCCCGAACGTTGCTTCGGACAAGGTGGTCGTTGTCGCATTTGATGGAGAGGGTTCGACGAGGAACTGTTCCCTTTTTATAGTTTTATGCCCGGCAGGCCTTGCCCCACAGCAGCAAATTAAGGGTACCGGCAAGATAGTTTGCCGGGGGAAACTTGTTTACTTGAACGTATGGAGGCACCTCACCTCTGCATGAACATGATACATGCACAAGTACCCGGCAAGGCTTGTCTTTTTCATTAATATGCTGATAAGCAAGTACAGATCTTACAGAGCACAAACATGGATAAAGAAGTTTACATAATTTAGACTAAAGTTTGGCAAGTGCCTACATGTATTAGACTGAAAAAAGATAAGTGCCCCGTAATGCCTTTGCTCTGTCCTCCTCCTCCTCGGAGCCGCAGGGGGAGACGAAGAAGATGGAGGGAAGACCTGACTGGGATTCAACGCCTCCCCAGGATCAGGAGGACACTGCTTCTGGGCTGGGAGGAAGGAACCAGAGTGTAAGTGCAGATGGTGGTGCTGCCGGGGCCCAGCCGGTGATGATGGTGCTGCCGGCAGTCACGCCACGTCGGAGCGGTCATCCCCGCTCTTGACTCGTCATGGGTTGCCGCCACCCTCCTCGTCGCTGTCACTCAAAGAGGCATGCCCGCCATTGCTCAAACCACCAATACCACGACTAGGGCAGATGCCAAGCGCTCTGGAGGACCCCACAGAGAGCATGGTCATCTCCACCGACCTGAGGCTAGAAGAATACTGTCCCCTTGAGAAGCATGCACAAGCACAAGAATCCCGCCCGTGCGAGAAGCAAGCGATCCCCCGAGGGAGGAGATCTGCCGTAACCAATGACAAACCACCCCCGCAATCTCCTGCGCGCGGCGAGCGATCTTTTTCATGGTTTTCCTTCATCGGCATGGGCGAAGAAGGGATAGGCCACGGGCGACTACCACACTTCGTGCCCACTGCGGGCTCTGGCGTGGTGTCGCCTACAAGACCCCTTACCAAGGTTGAGACCGCGGGCGGCCCGGCGACGCGCACGACGGAGCCGCTACCCCCGACGCTGCCACCGCGCCTCCCACGCGCCCACCCAGAGCCTTTCTTACCCACACCGAGCATAGGACCGGCACTCCAGGCTGAAAGCTTTTTGTGGGAATGGGAAGGAGACCCTACCTCAACAGAGGCACCGCCGAACCCTTCTTGGGAAGAAGGGGGGAAAGGTGCGTGGAATTAGCCCCTCGCCTGCTTCCCTTTTTATAGGAGAACGTGGCTGGGGGCTAACTTCAGGCCGCACAACAGAAGATATGGCCGGGGGGAGGCTGATCCCTCAGTAGGTAACCGCCCCTCTCCACCAACCAAGGAAGGCCGAGCTCCTACCCTGGCTCTCTCTCCTGCACCACGCGCCTCCGTCAATGCATGCAGCATACGTGGCAGAGGATAAGGACGTGGTGGGAAGAGTGAATTGGCAGTTACTCCCCCGTGCGTTAAAGTCATTCACGGGCCATTACAAAAGGTGGCCCCACTGCAATTGGCATCACGCGATGCACGGGAAAACCAAAAACTGACTCAAGCACGGGTTAATGGAGAAGCAAAGAAGATCTCAAAGGACGAGCTACACAAGCCGCTCGCCTGTGTACTAGACAGGGCCTACCCCAACGACTCTCGGCAGCACGTTCAGGCCAGGCCCAGGGGCTCCTGTTGGTGCAACAAACCCCCAGGTGTGTTACCCAGACTGTACACAGGCTCAAGAGCAAGGTTACAACATTCAAGACAAGGCCAAGCAGAAGAGATGGCTCTTTGAGAAATCAAAGGGCGGATCAAGAAGACCAAGACCAACCAAATAAGCAAGATATCACTAAGGAAAAACCTCCCTTGCCGGGCAGGCAAGCCTGGCGGGGTTGAGGTTACCCCAAGACAAACCTCAAGACTTCCCCGGCAGGCTTGCCGCGGACGCCAAGGGCGGATTACCCCGCCAAAGCTCCACCGCTCCAATTCACAGCAACGCAAGTCACCCATCGGTGCGGTGTCGAGCCACCAAGTAACTAAGTGGCTGTTACTTGGTACGTGGTAGGCCATTTCTGAGGAAGATCATCCCTAAATGACACACATCCAGGCGACGTGTCGCGCGGGCAGGTGAAAAGGTGGCTGAATGGCACGGCAAGGCTTGCCGGGCTACGCCACGATGTGACATTAAGCGGTGCATTTAATGCGCCCTGTCCTATCCGCAGAGTTAGGTATGTTAGCACTGTGGCTATCTAATTAATGCATAATGACTGTTTTGCCATTGTGGTGACCCCTTGACCTATAAAAGGAGGGTCGTGGCTACTTTAGAAAGGATTCAGACCCTTGTACGCTCGTACGCGCGTAGCTGCTCTTGCCCTGAGGCGACCTTGCCGGGCTAGAGCGCTGCATCTCCACCTTGGTCCTTCCATCTATCCACCAAAGCAGGAGTAGGGTTTTACGCCTCGCAGCGGCTCGAGCCTGGGTAAAACTGCCCGTGTCATCGTTACCGTGCTGCTCTGTGCTTTCCGCTCTTTGTGCAATGCGCTCTTCCCCCTTGCCGAACCACAAGGGGCTGATGGCCCCATAGGTGGCCGTGTGATACCACGACACCGTCGATGAGGTATGACTTGGCAGTTGAGGATCCCAAGCCAGTGTCGTAGAACATGTCCTTCAGAAATGACAAAAGGGGCTCGATGGTGAGGAATGATGGAAAATTCTTAACAATGAGAAAGAGGAGATTAGCGGTGGGGCCATGGACGTGATCGACAACTGTTGAACCCGAGGGGTTGGGGGTGGTCCACTTAACCTGTGACATAGCCCGCGTCAGGTCGTCGCTGCCGACGACCTTGATGTCATAGCTGGCATCCGCGACATACTAGCATACTCTAGCCCACTGATTGAGAGCATGCGGCCAGTCAGCTTCCTCGGCAAGCAGCTCACAGTCGTCGGGCGAAGAGGCCACGGTAAACCTCTTTTAATCTATTCGCTCCTCGAGCTCCCCGGGAAGAGTAGCCGAGCTTAAGCTGCGACGCTCTAGAGTGGAGGAGGGGGATGGGGATCTATGGGAAAGGTGGCGTTTCATAGGTGTCATCTAAGAAACTCACGACAATGAGGGTATGGAGATCGGTGGGTAACCTGCACGGGCAGACTGACAAAGGTTGATGATGGAGGCGGCGAAGCGGCGGCAGCGGCGACCTAGCTAGGGTTTCGAGTGAGGGAGGGGTGGTGTATGTGTGAGCAAATGTTTAGGGGTGTGCGTGTGGTGAGGGGTGTGACACCCCGAGACTAACGTTCCAGATGCCCTCCATTTATTTTCATTGTGGTCGTGTGTTTATTTTATTCATTGTATTATCATAATTATTTTGCATATTTCATTCCTCTATGTTGATGCCATGATCAAGTTGAGTGCCTTGTCATATCTTTGCTTCTTGCACCATGCTCATCTCACTTGTTATGTTGCATTGTGCCCTTGTCATTTTGCATTTCATCATGCTCATCATGTGCATTGTGAGATTCATCTTGTTGTTTTACTTGCTCTATGTGTGTGTTGATATTCAACCCCTTGTTTCCTCTCTCAACCTATCAATGCACTATCACCTCCTCCTTCCTTCTTCTTTCTTTCATTTTTGCAAGTGACACTTTTCTTCCTCCATAAATGTCCAATCTTTTCCTATATATTTTAGACCATGTCCTCAGCCTCTCTACCAAATCTGATCCCATTTGGAGTTGTTTTGGGTTGGGTTTAAAAATGGCCCAAGTTTGAATTTAATTCAAACTTGGTATATTTTTCAATCTCTAAAGTGCCCAAAGCATTTTATTCAAATAGTGCATAAATCCAGGATCTCAGCTATATCTTTATCTCATCCTACTTCTTTGCCAAACTCCCTGTGCTTTTCTCTTTGTTTTTCTATCTGAAGAAAAAAGAAAGAGAAAAGGAATAGGAGAGAGAGAAGCCCAGCGCAGCCCACCTATCTTACCTGTTCACTGCAGCCCACAGCACACAGCCAACCCATTTCCACAGGAGCTTCGTCCTCCTCCTGTACGGCGCACATCCAGAGAGCCACGTCGGCCACCTCGATGATTTGACGGCCGGAGCTCCTCCCAGTGCCGTATAAAACTTGTCCAAACCCTACCCTAGCCTCTCCTCTATCCATTTCCCCTTTCCCTACCGCCGCCACCAGGTAGGTCGCCCACCATAGCCATCGCCATGGCCGAGGAGAGTTTAAGCTCATCCCCGGCCTGAACACCTCCATCGTCTATGTTGCTACCACGGGGACAGAACCCTGACCCTTGTCTTCGTCTTCCTCACCCTCGCACGTGATTGCAAGGACCGTAAAGGCTTCTTCCTCGTCGTATGCTTCTCTGCTTCCTCTTCTTCACGAAACAGGGGGCGTCGCCTCAATCAGCGCCTCCCCCATCCACCTCCATCGCCTCTCCGTTCGACGTGTCATCACCAACACCCCACGGTGAAGCTCTGCTCCTTCCCATCTCTCTCTCTGGTCTCGTTGTCCGCATATCCGTCAATCCGCGCAACTCCGAGTCCGTCCGCCATGGCTGACCAGGGGAACGAGTTCAAGCTCATGCCTTGCATCATTTGCACATGCACACACACCCAACACCCGAGCCCCACGCACCTCCGAGCATCGTCTCTGGCAACCATGGCCGTAGCCATGGCTATCTAGGCTCAACCCCGCGTAGACACTCCTATACATGTGCGCACTCTAGCCGGCCTCGCCACCTCTATTTCCTTGACGCCGGTGACGCCTCCATCGTCGCTTGGTGTTGTGTGAGATATGCGGGAGTTCGGGTCACTGTTGCGATTCGTTTGTGCACCTCTGTCATAGCTTTTGGTCGCCGTAGCTTTCCTCCGATGAGCTCACCCGCTGTCCTTCTCGCACGCGCCGAGAGGCTCCTCTGTTCGCTCTGCTTCTTGCTTGCGCACATGCCCGCTGGCTTCGTTACTCTTGCCGCCCTTGCTGCACCTTCATTGCCACACCTCCACGCACCTGCACACGCGCACGGCCGCGCTCGATTTCAAGCCCGTGGCCCTGCTTCGTCTTGCCGCCGCCATGACCGAGGCGACCTTGAGTCTTTCCGCGCACCCGAGCCATTGCATGCGCCCGCCTTGCTGTGCGTGCATCCACCTTCCAAATCCGCATGCCCGCCGCTGCTCTTCCTCGCAATCCGCCGCTGCATCCGGCCGTTAAGGTTCGTCGGAGACCTGCCGAAAAAGTATTTTTACCAGAGCCGGGAGCTACCGATGATGCATCCATCGTTGATTCGGGCATTCAGATGTGTGCATGCATTAAGCGTATAAAGTCAGAAAGATCCATTTATGCAATGCATTTATATATACAGTTGCCACCATCTGACAAATACCTGACCCCGTCCCCACTACTTTTAAATCTAGTACTGCATGCACATTCACAGTACTCTTCACCCATAGTGAAACTAGCAATTATTTTCTTGTGAGATATTAATTCACCAATATATTTTAAACAAAAATCTGGTTATTTCATATTTTTGTATATTTGAGTTCCTGACAATGAGATCTTTAAAACAAGACTAATCTTGAATATATTTCAAACGAGTTTTAAAAAACCGATTTTACTCCTTAAAAAAATGATTTCACTCATTTTAATGAACAATGTTTACTCATTCCAAACAAATTATTGCACTAATTTGAAAATACAGATTCACTCATTTACAGAATGATTTCACTCTTTTGAAATACTAAGTTTCAGTCTTTGTAAAATATGATAGTGAAAAATGTTTTTGAAAGGATTTAAATCTTCTTTTTGAAGTATTGATATCAGTTCTTCGATAGTTGAAATAACCAGTTCACTCATTGTGAAATATGAAATTGAAACTGGAATAACTAAAATGAGATTGCAAAAAAATATATATTTATGCCGCTCTTTTGAAATACTAAGTTTCAGTACTATTTTCTTAAATATGGTAGTGTATGTTTTTTATTGGATCGAAATCTTCTTTTCTGAAGAATTGAAATCAGTTCTTTGAGACTTCAAATAATTAGTTTCAATCATTGTGAACATATGAAATTGGAATTGGAATACTGAAATGACATTGCAAAAAAAATCACTCATTTTGAAACACATATTTAAGTCATTTCAGAGAAATGGTTTCGCTCATTTCGAAAAGGTGATTTCACTCATTTAAAAAAACTAAATCCACTCATTTTGAAACACTGATCTCACTTATTCCGAAACACAGATTTCACTCATTTAATAAAACAATTTCACTCATTCAAAAACAGATTACGCTCGACTCAAAAGACCAATTTAAACACCAATTTCACATATTTGAAAACACATATTTCATTCGTTTCAAAGAACTAGTTACACTAATTTCGTAAAACTGATTTCACTCATTTCAAAAAACTCATTTCATTATGTTAAAAAAATGATTTCACTTATATGAAATAACAAGTTCCACGTATTTTACACCCAAAAATGTCACATGTGTATGAAAAACATATTTCACCCATTTAAAAAAATTGGTTTCAAAATTTTCAGAAAGTCGATTTCACTTATTTCAAACGTTGAAATTTAAACATGTTTGAATATATTCAAGATTGATCTTGTTCTAAAGGTTTTGGCTCCAGGAATTCAAATATATAAAAAGTTTTGAAAATGGAATTTTTGTTTTGAAGATATGAACAATTTAAATAGTGAAAAGAGAATTAAAAGTGATGGATTTGGAGATGGAGAGGAGAGATAATGTCAGAGACATGCATGTCATAGTCTGTACCATGAACAGTAAAAACAGAGAAGCAGGACCATGCATGCGTCCTTTGCATGTGCATGGTGGGACTGAAGATAGACAAATATGAACTCCAAATAAACAGAATACTGAAAGAATTTTCAGATATTCTATGTGGTGGTGCATTGTGATTGGGTGTAGTACACCGGTACCTCCCGGCACCGATAAAAAGAGGTTTGCGGGAGACCTGCTGTCACCGTGCCTTCATGGCAGAGCAAGGCTATGCCTTTGCTTTCCTGTTTAAGAGGCTCTACTCCTCTCTGAACACAAATACACGAGCAACCCAGTGGTTAGTCACGCAGGCACACGACAGAGGTCCTGGGTTCGAGTCCCAGGCGCCCCAGTTTTGCCCCTTTTTCTTTTCTTTTGCACACACAACCACTTGGGCCTGATTCCTCCTCCGGGCCTCTGCAAAGTGTTGCAATCCGGCCTACACATGTTTTTTTCCTTTCCTTCTTCTCTTTGTTTTTCTGTATTTTCTAGTGCATGCATAATTACAGAAAAATGCCATCATTTTGAATTGTGAATAACTAAATATCCATGCATCCAAATAAAACATGTCATATATGTAAAATGCTTAGAATTTCATGCAGTTCATCCATGTTAAAATATTTAAAATCACTATTTGCATTAATTTGCATAAATGACATGCTAAAATGGTTTATTTCATATATATTTAACCGTAGCTCCGAATTAAATAAACTTTATATGTAAATGGGGTAGAAAAATGTGTAGCTTAACATGGTGCCCTTACTTTGCATGTTTAACAACATTAAAATTGTGTTATAGACAGAACAGTACCAATTTCGATAATGACATATGGGGAGTTTCTGAAAGTGCAATTTGTGTTTCCGGCCTCATTTAAACTTGCCTAGATAGGTAGTTTGCATATGCTTCATCTCTTGCCATGAGTAACAACATTTAACCTTGTCATGCATCATACTTGGTCGTGCATCATGCATTGTTTATGCTTGTGTGTTTACCGTGTTGTTTTCTTCTTTTTGGTTGTGCTTCTTCTCGATAGTTCCCGGTTTCGTTGCGATTGTGAGGATGCGTTCGACTACATTGGTTCGTCTACTTCATGGATTCGGTCTTCTTCCTAGTAGGATTTCAGGCAAGATGACCATTACCTTGGATATCACTACTATCTTTGTTTTGCTAGTTGTCTCGATGCGATCGCTATGTCGTGCTACCTACCACTTGTTTGTCAAGCCTCCCAAATTGCCATGATAAGCCTCTAACCTGTCCATCATCCCAGCAAACCATTGATTGGCTATGTTACTGCTTTGCTCAGCCCCTCTTATCGCATTGCTAGTTGCAGGTGCAGTTGCAGGTTGTTCCATGTTTGGGACATAGATATCATGGGATATCACAATATCTCTTATTTAATTAATGCATCTATATACTTGGTAAAGGGTGGAAGGCTCGGCCTTTTGCCTGGTGTTTTGTTCCACTCTTGCCACCCTAGTTTCCGTCATACCGGTGCTATGTTCCTTGATTTGCGTTCCTAACATGATCGGGGTTTATGGGCCCCCCTTGACATTTTGCTTTGAATAAAACTCTTCCAGCAAGGCCCAACTTTGGTTTTACCATTTGCCTAATAACAACTAAAACTTGCATAGGGACTTTTCGGATGCCGAGGATAATTAATCAACAACCCGGGCCAGTGCTCCACACGAGTGTTGGTCCAAAACAGAGCACCTTTCGGCGCCCCCTTGGTAACTTGGCTCTCAGTGACCGTAAGCTTAGCTCATCCGTCGTGGCCTGAGACGAGATACGCGCGGCTACTATCAGGGTGTCAGCACATCGAGAGGTCTTGCTAGTTTTGTTTTACTATTATCGAAATGTCTTGTGCACCGGGATTCCGAATTTGATCGGGTTGTCCCGATATGGAGATTTACCTTTGTGATGGACTAAGTTGGGACACCCCTGCAGGGTTTAATCTTTTCGAGAGCCATGCCCATGGTTATGTGGCAGGTGGGAAATTTATAATATCCGGTTCTAGAGAACTTTACACCAGATCCGAATTAAAATACACCAACCGTGTTCGTAATCATGACCGTCTCTTTTCGAGAAAGTTCGAGAAGAGAACACTGCGGGGTTATGTTTGACTCGTAAGTAGTTCAGGATCACTTCTTGATCATTACTAGTTTGCAACCATTATGTGTAGTTACTCTTCTTATTCTTGTACTCCTAAGTTAGCCACCATACAATGCTTAGTGCTTGCTGCAACCTCACCACTTAACCATTCCATACCCACTAAGCTTTGCTAGTCTTGATACCCATGGTAATGGGATTGCTGAGTCCTCGTGGCTCACAGCTTCCTGCAACAATAGTTGCAGGTATAGGTAATGCGATGATCTAACGTGAGAGTGATGCTTTCTTGTATTGGAGTTCTTGTTCTGCTTTTTCTTCGATCAAGGATAGGTTCCTGGTCGGCAGCCTGGGCTAGTAGGGTGGATGTCGTTTGTGTTTTTCATTTGATTTCATCCGTAGTCGGATGTTGCTCTTCTATATGATGTTTTCTATGCTTGATGTATTAATGGTGTTTGTATGCCTTTGTATGTATCCCCATTTGAGTTGAAAATGGTACAATGTAATGATATCCACCTTGCAAAAGCGTCTTCAATATGCGGCTCTATCCTTGGCGGGACCTTTGAGTTCCTCTCGGATAGGATCACATATTGGGCGTGACAAGGGGCAAGGTGGTGTTTGAGGAAATACCGCGGCTACTAAAAGTTTTACTAGGCGGGAGTAATGCCGGGGCTACTGAAAATTTGGATGAAGGGATTGAAGCAGAGGGGGAGCAACAAACATTGCACACGGTCCAAACATAATAATTGTGTGCTATCAAACAGAAAAATCCTCCAGGCAGGTAGATATTTTTGAGATTGAGAGGGAAGCCTCGTGGAGGCCAATCGGTTGAGCTGATGAGAGTAACAGGGGCACGGGTGTGGCACACGAGTAGTTTGAGGGAACCATATCTGTTGCATCTACAATCGCAGACAGTTGATTCATCCGACTAGTCTGCTATTTATAAATTTGGCAAAAAAATGTGGGAAAGGGTCAGAACACAAAAAAACTTGCATGTGGACCAAATATATGTATGAAAATAGTGGTTTGATGTTCAAATGCCCAATGCATAACTTTGATGTGGCACTTGTCTCACAAAGCGCATAGTATTGCTAGTCCGCCACCCCCCCCCCCCCCCACTTCGTGTCGGCGGGAGGGGAATCATAGTTATGAATGCATGCCCTCAAATAGCTAGGTCTGGCATATCACCCTACCGAAACACAAAACCTATAGTAGTCCAAAATGGTCCAACCCCCCTTTCGCTTCCGGTCAAAGGTGGACCATGTGCGGGCCCGCAAATGTGTGCTTGTGGCATGAGATGGGTGAGACCACGTACGAACCACCTGCGGGTGCCCCAACTATATGTATGAAAAGAGTGGTGTGATATTTAAATACCTAATTCACAACTTTGATGTGGCACATGTGCCTCACAAACCGGACATCCCCGACCCCACGGAGGTTCAGGAAGTGCGAAGTAGTTCCCCCCCCCCCCCCCACACACACGCACACACACTTTGATTCGGTGGGAGAGGGCATCTCACCGAGACGTATTGTAACATGGACCAAGAAGAATCCACCTTTGTCGTATAACCTCTCTTGTTGTTGGTCAAAGTGATGGACGTCCACACGGCCCCACAGATGGGCTAGCTTGTCGCCAACAACCAAGCGAGGGAGTGCCCAAAGACAACCACCACCTGCATGTGGCCCAAGCATATGTAAGGAAGTGTTGTGTGGTGTTTGAATAGCCAATGCACAACTTTTATGTGGCACTGTGGTTTGGAAAACTGGAAACTCCCCACACGGAGCGAGGGTTCACGACGCGTAGTATGTCTATCACCCCACTTTGAGCTAGTGAGAGGGATTCATGCATATGCATGCGCTAAAACTTAGGTCTAGAATCTCACAATGACCTACTATACCGTAACACGAACCAAAGAATAAGAATCCACCTTGGAGACCTCTCTCGTTGTCAGTCGAAGTGATGGATGTCCACGCAGGCCCACGAATAGGCTTGCCGCCGATAACCATGCGAGGGAGAGTGTCCGAAGACAACCACTTCATGCATGTGTCCCAAACATTTGTATGGAGGTGCGTGATGCATGCATGTTCGAATACCCAATGCACAACGTTGATGTGGATCCTGCCTCGGAAATCGTACAGTCCCCAGAAAGAGCGATGTTCATGACGCATCCTATGTTGGTCACCCCCCCCCCACTTCGATCCGGCGGGAGGGATTCATGCGTACACATACTCTCAAACTATACTATGTAATCTCAGCATGACCAATACCATAAGACAAACCAAAAATTAATCCCCTCCTTGGTCAAGTTAACATCTCCCGCTGTCGGTCAAAGTAATGGACCAAGCGGGCTCACAGATGGAAGCATCGCCAATAACCGCATGAGTGAGTGCGAGAGGGCAACCACCGCTTGCATGTGGGCCAAATATATGTATGGAGGTGTGGTTGTAATGTTTGAATACCCAATGTGCAACTTTGATGTGGCACCTACCTCGGAAACCGTAAAGTCCCCACACGGAGCAAGGTTTATGACGCGTAGTATATGCTGGATCCATCCCCGCTCTTCAACGCGTACTATATACTCTTACCATAACACAAACCAAAAAGAATCCTCCTTGTTGGTCAAATTAACCTCTCTTGTTGTAGGTCAAAGTGATGGACGATGACCTCGCGGGCCCACGGATTGAAGCGTCGCACGCGAGTGAGTGTCCTAGGACAACCACCATCTGCATGTGGCCCAAAGAGGTGTTGTTTGATGTTTGAATACATAATGCACAACTTTTATGTGGAACCTGCCTCGGAAACCATAAATTCCCCACACCGAGCGAGGTTCATGACGCGTAGTATATGCTGGTCCCTTCCCCCTCTTCAACGTGTACTATATACTCCTCGCGGGCCCACGGATGGAAGATCGCACACGAGTGAGTGTGCTCTGACAACCACTGCATGCATGTTGCCCAAAGAGGTGTTGTGTGATGTTTGATTACCCAATGCACAACTTTGATGTGGCAACTGCCTCGGAAAATGTAAAGTCCCCACACGGAGTGAGGTTCATGACCCGCAGTATATGCTGGTCCCCTCCCCCCTCTTTGACGCATATTATATACTCCTACCTTAACACAAACAAAAAAGAATCCACCTTGTTTGTAAAATTAACCTCTCTTGCTATAGGTCAAAGTGATGGACAATGACCTCGCAGGCCCACAGATGGAAGTGTCGCACGTGAGTGAGTGTACTGTAGGACAACCACCGACCGCATGTGGCCCAAAGAGGTGTTGTGCGATGTTTGAATACCCAATGCACTACTTTGATGTGGCACCTGCCTCGGAAACCATAAATTCCCTACACGGAGCGAGTTTCATGATGCATAGTATATGTTGGTCCCCTCCCCCCTCTTCGACGCGTACTGTATACTCCTACCATAAAACAAACCAAAAAAATCCTCCTTGTTGGTCAAATTAACCTCTCTCGATGTAGGTCAAAGTGATGGACGACGACCTCGCAGGCCCACGGATGGAAGCGTCACACGCGAGTGAGTGTCCTAGGACAACCACCGCCTGCATGTGGCCCAAAGAGGTGTTGTGTGATGTTTGAATAGCCAATGCACAACTTTGATGTGGCAAATGCTTCACAAACCGGAAATGCCCTACACGGAGATTCACGACGGGTAGTACCCCTCACTTTGAGCCGGTGGGAGGGATTCATGAGTACACTTTCCAACTTTGATATGGAATCTCACCATGATCTACACCGTAACTTAGGCTAATAAGAGTCCACCTTTGGTCAAATGCCTCTCAGTGTCGGTCAAAAGTGATAACCAACGCGGGCTAAAGAATGGGTGCATCGCTGCTAACCGCACAAGGGAGTATCCGACGACCACCAATGCATGAATGTGGCCCAAACATGTATGTATTGAAGGGTTGTGTATTGTTTTGAATAACTAATTCACGACTTTGATGTGGCACCTCCCTCACAAACCGATCAATCCCACATGGAGACTAACAATGTGTAGTGTACTACCGGACCCCCGCCCCACCCCCCCGGCCCACACACCACCACTTCGAGGCATGTCAAACTTTTTCTGTAGTGAACATGTGACCAAAGGAGTGTCGTGTTAAAATTTGAAAAAAATATTCAATGATCATTCATACATTTTTATACATTGATTGATTTCCTAGGGATTTAATGTGTAAAAATCAAATTTGAACAACATGCACATGTGATAGTGCACCAAAATGGATTGGAAAATCATATTTGTGTCCCTGGGTGCATGTTTAGTCCCCATGCATGAACTTTCAAACATTGAGAATATTGATTTTTAAAATCTAGTAAATCCAAACTTAGTTGAAATTCATGAAACTTATCATGGTGTCATGGACACCAATAGACTGTGATATTGTATTTTTTGTCACATTTGAGACAAGTTTTGATATAAGCTTCTTACAAATGGGAGATTATTAATAATTGGCAACCAATATCGCAAATAGTTTATTTATTCAAACCGTGTGAGTTAGACCAACAATGTACATGCCTATGCTTTGGTTAAGTAATAAAGCGGTAGAATTAATCCTCAAAAAAGAAAAAACAATATACGTGCCGCCACGCGTCTCGCGTGCCATGCGACCAAGTGTGAGTTGACGGGACGCATGTGAGTAGTCCGCCGCGTAGGCAGACCGGGTGTCATGCGAGCAGGTATGTGAACTGACGGGTGATGACCCACAAGTATGGAGGATCAATCGTAGTCCTTTCGCTAAGTAAGAGTGTCGAACCCAACGAGGAGCTGAAGGAAATGACAAGCGGTTTTCAGCAAGGTATTCTCTGCAAGTGTTGTAAGTGTGATAGATAGTTTTGTAGCAAGATATTTCGTAACAAATAACAAGTAACAATAGTAGCAAAAGTGCAGCAAGGTGGCCCAATCCTTTTTATAGCAAAGGACAAGCCAGAACGTTCCCTTATAATAAACAAAGCATCCTCGAGGACACAAGTGAATTTTCGTGTAGTCACTTTCATCATGTTTAGTTGATTCGCCTTCGTTACTTGGATAATTTGATATGTTGGTGGACTGGTGCTTGGGTCCTATTCTCACTTGAACAACCAACCCACTTATGATTACCCCCTCTCGCAAGCATCCGCAACTATGAAAGAAGAATTAAGATAAATCTAACCATAGCATGAAACATATGGATCCAAATCAGCCCCTTACGGAATAACGCATAAACTAGGGTTTAAGCTTCTGTCACTCTAGCAACCCATCATCTACTTATTACTCCGCAATGCCCTCCCTTACACCCAAGTATGGTGAAGTGTCATCTAGTCGACGTTCACATGACACAACTAAAGGAAGAACAACATACATATCATCAAAATATCGAACAAATGCCAACTTCACATGATTACTTATAACAAGACTTCTCCCATGTCCTCAAGAACAAAAGTAGCTACTCACAAATCATATTCATGTTCAAGATCAGAGGGGTATTGAATATGCTTAAGGATCCAAACATTTAATATTCCAACAAATAAACGAACTAGCATCAACTACCAGGTGTAATCAACACTACTAGTAAACCACATGTACCAATATGAGGTTTTGAGACAAAGATTGAATACAAGAGATAGACTAGGGTGTGAGATGAGATGGTGCTGGTGAAGATGTTGATGAAGATTGGTCCTCCCATGATGAGAGGTTCGTTGGTGATCTCGATCGTTTTGATCCCCCCCGGAGGGAAGTATCCCCGGTGGAATCGCTCCGCCGGAGAGCAAAAGTGCTCCTACCCAGGTTCCGCCTCGAGATGGCAGCGCTTCATCCCTTTTGTCTTTCTGTCATTTTTTTCTAGATCAAAACCCCTCATATAGCAAAAGATGCGCATCGGGGGCCAGTTGTGGGACCCACAAGGCATCAGGGCACGTTTGGGGGTGGCCTCGCCCTGTTGCCTTGTGAGCAGCTGGTGGCCCCCCTCTGGTATTTCATTGTTCTAGTATTTTTTATATATTCAATAAAAAATCTCCATGAAGTTTCAGGTCATTTGGAGTTCTGTAGAATAGGTATCTCTATTGTAGCTTTTTCAGGTCTAGAATTCCAGCTGTAGGTAATCTCCCTCTCCATGTAAATCTTGCAAATTAAGAGAGAAAAGCCATTAGAATTTCATCATAAGGTGGAATAATGACAAAAAACAATGTAATGGACAATATGAAATCATGATGAAAATGGACGTATCAACTCCCACAATATTAGACCTCGCTTGTCCTCAAGCGAAAGCCGAACTCGATAATCATGACCACATGTTTAAAGAGAGGTGTCAAAAAAAATACGGACATGATGGCCTCATGATCATTAACATAGAAGCAAGTATTTATCATATGGCTTCTCATAAACGAGTAACCATTCATCGACAACTTTTAAAGTATGAAGTATAAACTTTCTTGAAAACAAACAAACTACGTTCTCAGTCATACAAACAATCACAATTCATCATATTTCCAAGAAGTGTATATGTAAGAGCCTTTGTTTTAGCAAGTTCACATACTCAACCATCATTTAGTCTTCCATGATTGCTAACTCTCAATGCATATTTTTGGGAACAAACGTTTCCATCAGACACATAGAAAGATAGGGGCTTATTGTTTCCGCCTCCCATTTTGTTTATCTTGAGGATAATGTCAACAATAATAACTCAGGATCACCTACATCCAACTAGATATATGTATCTGGATCTTTCCCCACCACATGATGCTTGCCAACTAGGAAATAAGTAGAGCGGAATAGGGATAATCATTATTGACTCTTGCATAAAAGTAAATATAGAAAAGTAAAATATATGCCCTTCGCAGAGGGAAGCAGAGGTTGTCATGCACCTTATATTTTTGGATGTGCAAGCTCTTAATGTAAAGGAACGTCACTTTATATTGCCCCTTATGATAGAAACATTTATTATGCAGTCCATCGCTTTTATTTGTTTGCCATCACAAGATAGTACAAAGCTTATTTTCCCTTACAATGAAAGATCATACATATTTAGGAGCAATTTTTATTGCTTTATGCGCTGATGACAACTTACTTGAAGGATCTTATTCAATCCATAGGTAGATATGGTGGACTCTCATGAAAAGAAACTGGGTTCAGGTGTTCTGGATGCACAGGTAGTATCTCTACTTAGTGTGAATTTTGGCTAGCAAGAGGTCCTAGACAAGCACCACATGTTAGAGGATCCATGACAATATAGCTTCTATATATGTGAATGTAAACAAACATAACTCATTACGTTGTGTTTCTTGTCCAACATCAACTATTTGACCATGTAGAAAATATTTGATGGGGGCTTACAATCATAAAAAATGTCCAAGATAGTATATTTATATGTGAATCTCCTCTCCCTTTAATAATTTTGCATGAATTGCATCCATGACCAATACGATGTTTGTTAATTCCCAATAACTTTTACCAACCATACTCTTTCTATGTGAAGTTTTTACTCCCCATGGGATTAGCATATGATCTTTTATTTCTTTTTATTATTGAGATTGAAATAAGAAAGTAAAGAAACAAAACTCAAACTACTCTTTATTGTATAACTCTCACACTCGATTACATAGATAGGACACAAAGCAAGCACTCAAAGCAAAAACTTTACTAAACTTTTATTCTTCTAAATCACGAAATAACTAAGGATCAAACTAAGGTAGATAATGATGATAAAAAGTGATGATGACACGATACCGGGGCACCTCCCCCAAGCTTGGAACAAGCTAAGGGTGCTGCCCATACCCATGTGCCCACGTGTCTTTCCTCGGCGATGTTGGTGATGAAGTGGTGGTCTTGTCCTCTGTCTTCCACGGCATAGTCTCCCCATCATAACAAGATGAACGTGTCTCCGGGGTCCTGAAATTTGTAGCTAAACTCATACCTTTAAACCAGGCTTCATACTCAAAAATTTGGTTTTGTAAGTCATAAATTTGGGCCTGGAGATGATCAATTCGGTCATTGAGCTTGAAAAAGACATCCTCAATTCCCTTGTTGTCCATCTTGTGTTCACGAATGAAATCCGTGATCATGGAGTGGTTAGCACTAAGTGCGCGTGCTCCACCATCTCTTGGCACTTGAAGATCACCTGCTCCACTGCTTCATGTCTGGCCTTCTCTCTTCCCTCCTTATTTGGTCCTTGAACATCCCGGATGTCAAGCACCCCCTCATGCATCTCAATGGCTTGAGGGTGTTTCATCACCTTCGGAAGGTAAGGGTTGATGATCTTCTTGTAGAACTTGTCCTTGGAGGAGCTTAATGGTGACATGGTGATCTAGATCTGTCAGAAAAATCATAAACTTGCACTTCTCCCAATTCATGACAAGATTAGTTTCTTCACATCTCTGTAAAGCTCGATCAAGGTTGCTTAAGCAATCATCAAAAGAAGTCCCGTAAATAGAAAAATCATCCATGAATACCTCAACAATCTTTCCACAGAAGTCAGAGATATAGCAGTCATACATCTTTGAAAAGTTGCAGGTGCATTGCATAGACCAAAAGGCATACATCTATAAGCATAAGTTCCGAAAGTACAAGTACTTTTCTCTTGATCTTCTTTCAACACAGGTATTTGAGAGAAACCAGAATATCCATCAAGAAAACAAAAGTGTGTATGCTTAGATAATTGTTCTAACATTTGATCAATAAAAGGCAAGGGATAATGATCTTTTCTAGTATCTTTATTTAATTTCATGAAATCAATTACATCCTATAACCACTTACAATTCTTTGTGGGATAAGTTCATTTTTATCATTAGGAACAATGGTTATACCTCCTTTCATACGAACACAATGAACATGACTTACCCATCTACTATCAGCTATAGGATAAAATGTACCTGTCTCCAGAAGCTTTAATATTTCTGTCCTTACTACTTCCTTCATTTTAGGATTCATGTTTAGCATTAGCCTCCATATTAATCTTGTGCTAACATAAAGTGCGACAAATGCCCTTAAGATCATCAAGAGTATATCCAATAGCAGCATGGTGCTTCCTCAGAGTTTTAAGAAATCTCTTTTCTTCATGTCAGAAAAGGTTAGCACTGATAATAACAGGATATATCTCCTTTTCATCAAGATAAGCATATTTTAATGTATCAGGCAGTTTCTTAAATTCAAACACAGGATCACTCTTAGGTGGGAGAGGATCTTCTACAGTGTAAAAATGCAAATTGTGTTTAAGAATAGTCGCTTGTTTAAAGAATATCTCATCTATTTCATTTCTTTAATTCATATGCATATCATTCCCATGGTCTAGCAAATATTGTTCTAGCGGATCAGTAGGAGGTACGAATAGAAGCAAGACTTCAACATCTCGAATAATCCCAATAATTTCATCTTTACTAGATAATTCCTTCTCACATGGTTGTCTATGAAACTTAGAGAAATTAAACTCATGAGATACATCACCAAACTTAACTCTAATGTTTTCTTTGACACAATCAATTTCAGCATTAACGGTATTCAAGAAAGGCCTACCAAATATAATGGGACAAAAAATATCTTGTTATGAACCAAGTACTAAGAAATCAGTAGGGTATTTGATCTTACCACACAAGACTTCAACATCTCGAACAATACCAAGTGGTGAAATTGTATCTCTATTTGCAAATTTAATAGTATAATCAATGTCTTCAATCTCAGCAGGTGCCATATCATTCATAATCTCTTGATATAAAGTAAATGGAATAGCACTCACACTAGCACCCATATCACATAAACCATGATAGGATTGATCTCCAATTTTAATAGAAACAATAGGCATGCCAACTACTGGTTTATTCTTTTCTAACATATCTTGTTCATTTCTAGCAGGTTATGCAATTCTAGCGGCCTCATCAGAGAAGTAAATAACAGGCCCATCAATATTATCAACCAAAAAATCTTTAATCATAGCAATATTAGGTTCCACTCTTATTTGTTCAGAGGGTTTAGGTGTTCTAATATTACTTTTATTAACCACAATTGTAGCTTTAGCATGTTCCTTAATTCTAACAGGAAAAGGTGGTTTCTCAATATAAGCAGTTGTCAGTGCAACAAACCCAGGTGTATGTTGCCCTGACTGTACACAGGCTCAAGGGCAAGGTTCCAGCATCCAAGACAAGGCCAAGAGGGCGAGATAGCTCCTTGAAGAATCAAAAGGCGGATCAAGAAGACCAAGACAAGCCTAGACAGCGAGATGTCACCAAGGGTAAAAGCCTCCCTTGCCGGGCAGGCGAGCCCGGTCAGGTCGAGGCCACCCTAAGAGAAAGTCCCAAGACCTCCCCGGCAAGGGTTGCCCAGGCGCTGGCGGCCTGTTATCCCGCCAAGGCCCCACTGCTCCACCTCACAGTGACGCAAGTCGCTTATCGATGCGGTGTCGAGCCCTCAAGTGAATAAGTGGCCGTCATTCAGCACATGGCAGCCATTCCTGAGGAAGATCACCCCTAAATGACACCCGTCCATGGGCGTGTCACGCAGGCAGGCGAGAAGGTGGTCGAATGGCATGGCAAGGCTTGCCAGGCTGCATCCACGACGTTACACTAAGTGATGCATTTAATGCACCTTATCCTATCCGCAGAGTTAGGTATGATAGGACTGTGGCTATCTAAACACTAGATAATGACTATTTTGCCACTATGGTAACCCCTTTACCTATAAAAGGAGGGCCGAGGCAACCTTAGAAAGGATTCAGACCCTTGTACACTCATACACGTGTAGCTGCTCTCCCCAAGGCGACCTTGCCGCGCTTGAGCACTGCGCGTTCGCCACGGTCTTCCACTCAATCCACCAAAGCAGGAGTAGGGTTTTACACCTCGCGATGGCCCGAACCTGGGTAAAAACCACCCACGTCATCATTGCCGTGCTATTCTACGACCTCCGCTCTTTGTGCAATGTGCCCTTCCCCCTTGCCAAACCACAAAGGGGCCGATGGCCCCATAGGTGATCGTGCCGAACCATGAGATCTTTGGCGCGCCAGGTAGGGGGGAGCGCTTGTGCGAACCCGGGGACGTAAATTGCGCGTCGATCTTCATTACCATCTCCCTCGACGACGGCGTCATCACCCATTGCGCCCAAGAAAAAGTCTGGTGCAGCAGCCCGTCCTTCCACCTCGAAGGCCCCCTCTCACGCGGCCACCGATCCCATGGGGGCTGCGGTGGCATTGGGGGACGCAACCAGCACAGGCGGCGCCGTCGTTGTTCCTCCCACGGCAGAGGTGGGAGCGAGAGGCACCGGAGGAGGACAACGTCAACAACATCCTAGCGGCCACGCTCCACAAGATGTAGGAGGGGAGAAAATCCAATTCCCGCCTCTCCACCTCACTGGAGAACACAGCCGCAACGCTGGCGCCCACTCGGGCGCGAACCCCAACCTCCTAGCTGCCCCAGCTACGGGTGTAGCTATGAGACGCATGCCTTCCCCAGGGCAAGGCAATCAAGATGAAGCGTCGAACGGAGCCATCAACCCCAAGCACGTCCTTCTCGTCGTCACGCCGCCCTCGCGACTGGCTCGTGATGATGAGAGCGTGACGCTGCCACGGCCGGTACCGTTAGGAGTCGGCGACGTCACGATCTGCGTCGTCGTCCATGCCAAGCACTGCTTCGGAGGCCATGGCTCGAGCGTAGCTCCTGTTGAGATTCCCGCCAGCTGCCGACCAAATGGATGAATGGAGAGCCACCATTCAGAGTTTGATTTGTTTCACTAAGGCAGGGGGATCGCAACGGGCGGGCTCACCATAGCATCCGCAGGGCTGAAGGGGCCAACCTCACGGTGCAGTCCTCCCCGCGACAGCCAGCGCAGGGGCCGCGGTCAGAGTCACACAACCAGGAACATGACGAGGTGTCGATTGCTTTGTCTGATCCTCGAGCCCATCGAGATCAGTGGCAGGTCCTGGAGGATAGGCGAACAGAAGACGCGCGCGTCACCATAGAACGGCGCCGCGAAACCCACCGCCAGTCCGCCAGGCGCAATGGCCCCAACGTCGACGAGCCTGCGCCCGGTGGAGACGGATACCTACCCTTCGAGGTTGGGTGTCCTTCCTTCACTCGTGAGCTGCGGCAAGTCCGTTGGCCATCTGCCCGTACATTCAAGCCAGAGATACCGGAAAAATATGATGGAGGACTGAACCCAACAGAGTTCTTGAGCATCTACAACATTGCTGTTCAAGCCGCCGAGGGAAGAGATGAAAAGATATTCACCAACTACTTCCCTTTGGCGCTCAAGACAAATGTGAGGTCGTGGCTGATGCACTTGCCGGAGAACTACATCTCAACTTGGGCTGATCTGTGCCACGAGTTTGTTGGTGCCTTCACGGGCGGCCATCTTGACTTGCAGCTCCTTCCACAAAAGGAAGGGGAGAGTTTACGGAAGTACATACAGAGGTTCAGCCGGGTGCACAGGAACAATCCAGATATCCGCCCGGCAACTCTAATTGCCGCATTCCATTCCAATGTGCGCAACCACAGGATCCGTTCCAAAATGAACGTCCGGTTGCCCAAGACTGTGAACGAGCTTTACACCTTGGCGGATAAGTGTGCCCGTACGGAGGAGGGGAGGCGTCTCCCCGGAGAAGAGGATGGCGTCGACGTCGACTCAAAAGATGACGTCTTACCACATCATCTTGGTGGCATGACATTATGTCAAGCAAGGTTTCATGTGTTTCTGATCATTTTTTTAATTTTTTGGAATTTGAATGGCATGGCGCTCCATGCATGTGTGTCCAGGCCATGACAACAATATGTTTGAAAATTCCTTCCAATTTACTGCACATGGAATTAACTCGCACATAAGTACACAAAAATATGATTTTTCAAACCGTTATGGTTAGCTGTTGCATGTAGATATAGTTCAAATTTGAATTACGGTCATTAAATGGCTAGAAAATCACTTAAATGTTTTAAAAGGTCAAATGACCCCTGAATTTTTTTCCAAAATTTGACATGACAGTTGTATTAGTACTACAAATGACTCCTGGAATTTTCCAAATTTTCACATGACAGTTGTATTAGTGCACGTTAAATGTAGAAAAAATTTGAAGACCATAAGAGGAAGCTATCTCATGTTCATCATCAAACATGCATTGTTCCCTCTCGAAACCACAAGCCCTCTAGTGAGTTGCTCTGGTTTGTGAGGGGTGTGTGTGTCCAAACATTCGTCAAACAGCCCAATTTTTTTACCACATCATCTTGGTGGCATGACATTACATCAAGCAAGGTTTCATGTTTTTCTGATCATTTTTTCATTTTTTGGAATTTAAATGCCATGGCACTCCATGCATGTGTACATGCCGTGACAACAATATGTTTGAAAATTCCTTCTAATTTACATATGATTTTTCAAACCGTTATGGTTAGCTGTTGCATGTAGATGTAGTTCAAATTTGAATTACAGTCATTAAATGGCTAGAAAATCACTTAAATGCCTTTAAAAGGTCAAATGACCCCTAGAATTTTCCAAATTTTCACATCACAGTTGTATTAGTGCATGTTAAATGTAGAAAAAATTTGAAGGCCGTAAGAGGAAGCTATCTCCTATTCGTCATCAAACATGCATTGTTCCCTCTCGGATCCTCGAGCCTTCTAGTGAGTTGCTCCGGTTTGTGAGGGGTTTGTGTCCAAACTTTTGTCAAACATGCCAATTTTTTTTACCACATCAACTTGGTGGCATGACATTACATCAAGCAGGGTTTCATGTGTTCTGATATTTTTAAATTTTTTGGAATTTAAATGCCATGGCACTCCATGCATGTGTCCAGGGCATGAGACCAATATGTTTGAAAATTCCTTCCAATTCACTGCACATGGAATTAACTCGCACACAAGTACACAAATATGATTTTTCAAACCGTTATGGTTAGCCGTTGCATGTAGATGTAGTTCATATTTGGATTACGGTCATTAAATGGCTAGAAAATCACTTAAATGTCTTAAAAAGGTCAAATGACCCCTGAAATTTTCCAAATTTTGACACGACAGTTGTATTAGTGCGCGTTAACTGCAGAAAAATTTTGAAGCCCGTAAGAGGAAGCTATCGCCCGTTCGTCATAAAAAACATGCATTGTTCCCTCTCGAAACCACGAGCCTTCTAGTGAGTTGCTTCAGTTTGTGTGGGGTGTGTGTCCAAACTTTCATCAAACATGCCAAATCTTTTACCACATCATTTTGGTGGCATTGCATTACATCAAGCAAGGTTTCATGTGTCTCTGTTCTTTTTTTAATTTTTTGGAATTTAAATGCCATGGCACTCCATGCTTAATTGTGTCATAGCCGTGAGACCAATATGTTTGGAAATTCCTTCCAATTTACTGCACATGGAATTAACTCACACACAAGTACACAAATGTGACTTTTCAAACCGTTATGGTTAGCTGTTGCATGTACATGTAGTTCAAATTTGAATTACGGTCATTAAATGGCTAGAAATCACTTAAATGTCTTAAAAGGTCAAATGACCCCTGAAATTTTCCAAAATTTGTCATGACAGTTGTATTAGTACTACAAATTTTCTCGTACATTTAAAACACCATCCGTTGCCACTTTACTCCAAATTCGTCTTTCACAGCTAATAAAAAATATCAACAACATCACACACAGTTTTTTGTAGGAACTGTTTGCGATGAAACTTCGTGGGTCTATTAAAGTCTTCCTCCTTTAGCTTCACCAGCTCGTCTACTCCCGTGCCGGCAACCCCCGAATCCACGAATCCCAATCCCCATTCCCACAACCCCTTCTTGCAAAGATGATGCCCTGGAAATGCTTCGTGAAGGCCTGTACGGTGGCCGCGTCCTCCCCAAGCACCGCCGCCTGCGCCGAGAGCGCGGCCGCCTATGCTGAGAGTGCCGCGGCATCCGCCTTGAGCGCGGCCGCATACACTGAGAGGGTGTCTGCGACAGCCGACAGGGCAGCTGCAGCAGGCGAGACGGCTGCAACTGCTCCTGCAACGGAGGCTGCAAACCCTGAGAGCGCTCGAGCTGCCGTCCGTGCCGCCAATGTCGCCCTTGCCCGGGTCGAGGCCATCCACGCCAAGATCGAGGACACACACGCCAAGATATTCCAGGCCACCTCGGAATCCAGCATGCAACCTTTGTCCGAAAAGGCGGCGGTGGCCATGGAGCACCTGCTTCCTCATGAGATCGCTGAGTGGGAGCTGGAGATGCAGGAGGCGGCGGAGATCGAGGAGCGCCGGGAGGAGGAGTTGCGCGTGGCCGAGGTAGAGGTAGAGAAGAGTCTGTCCATTGAGGAATCGGTGGTGGAGTACCAACGCGAGCTCTGGCACAGCCACTACACGAGTACTACTACCTTGAGGGCGGCGCCGAGGATGAGGATGAGGACGCGGTCGACTTCAGCAGGGGGACGTGGTGTCCACCAACGGCGGCATGTCGCCAGGACAAGTCATCGATGTCTCATCTCACACCGGCGATGCATAGGCCGGCGCGGCGGTGGCTTTGTTAAAATTATGCATACTTAGGCTTTGTTTTTAATGCTGGTCATTTGTTTGAGCAATGTTTAGGTCAATTGGCTATGTTTAATTACTAAAATTGCTTGATTCAGTAAGTGTGGTCTGTGTGCCGTACGCTCTTTTGTGTGCCCAAATTAGCAAGCGATGTTAAATTATAAAATGACGTGGATGTGGACAGTACCCAGGGAAATTTCCACCAAAATTTGAATTATCAAACTGATCCCATGTGCATAAAGTAGAAGAAGCGTTTGTGATGCACACAATCGTTCAAAGTGAATGGTGTCCGGCGGCACCGCACGCAAAGTTTCCCTCCACATTTCAAATTTTTTGGCCTACCACCAAGATATCTGCCCCCGCCCCCCTTCCCCACCCCCTTTTCTCCCCGACCACAAGTCACATTTCCCTTGTTTCCTCCTTCCTTCCTTCCTAAGCTATAGCCGCTTCCTCGCTTGCTTCCTCGCTCTCGCCGTCTCGCATCCTACCGCCGGGGTGGCCATGGTTTTCTTCAATGACCTCTCCAGCGGTTCCTCCTCCGACGATGACTCCTTCACCACTCGGGTATGCCTCTCTTCTCTCTCTCTCGGGCTATGACTTGGAATGAAGGATTTTAACCCGGCGGTCGATTTGAGTCATTTCTTCCTCTTGTAGCTCGCTAGGACCATCAGTTGCAACGAATGGAGCAGGGTGGCTGAAGATCTATCTGCTCGTTGTCACCATTAATCTCCATGCGTGAAGCTAGTTGCATTTGAATCTGTGGATAGTGGGAGGAAGTTTTTGCCATGTGCAGAGAAGTTTAGCCCCACTTTCATTGTTACAAATCATTTGTTAGATGTGATTCAGACACTGTCACTGTGCTATGTTATTCTGGATGATAAGACAGTGTCACAGTTTGTACCTAGTATCTAAAAATGTTGCCATCTCATCAGCGGTGCCATTAGAAAATTATTTGGCACTGCTTCAGCAGTTTGTGCAGCCAACTTTGGTACACACATCCGAGCAGCCAAGCAGTAAAATACTAAATCTTTATGGCACGATGGAACTGGGCATCGGAGCAACTAGGTGCTCCGGAGTCCGGGTCCCCGATTTTTTTCGCTGCATCGGCTCGCTAGTGCAGGGCACCGATGCGAAATGTAGCAATAGTTGTCTTTACACCGGTTTTGGCATACATAGTGGACGACCTTAGTGCTATTAGTTCTATGTTACTAAATTTTGGCATGTACACACCTGTTAGTATCAATTTGCTGTCATCCAAACACTGTCGCTATGGTGTTGCAGTTATATTTATCTTCCTCATAAAATGTTCAATTTGTTATTTATAGTACATGAGTAAGAACTTGTAGCGTTGTTGTAGTTAATTATAGCTTCTGATGTTTCAGAATTTGGTTGTTGTCTCAGTAGCAATTAATTCATTTGCACATTGATCTTTTTGAGAAGATATGTCATAATTAACCTGTTTCTTCAGTTTTTCAAAATAAGTATTGGTGATTTTCTATGTTGCTATAAACCCATTTCGCCTACAATTGTTACTAATCTAGTTTTAAATGTTATAGGATGAACGGAAGTGTTCTTACCTGGAGTGGGTTGATCAAGAGTGGCCACAGTCTTTGAAGATGTGCCTAGAAAAGCTCTGGAGCATGTATGAGGAAGCGAACAGAGGTAGGCTTAGAGAAAGTATTGTCAACGCTGAAGAATATTTGAAGATGCGGGATAAAAAGAGGAAGGTGGAGAATGAGCTCAGATTTTTTAAATCAGACTTTGCTAAGATGGTGTTGGCGAAGGAGGAGGCACTTTCCCAGTTGGCCAGTGCAAAATAGGTTCTTACTGAACTGAAAGCAGAGGTGGATAAGACGAGCCTGGATGATCTCGATTAGGGAAATGAATATATTGTTCTAATATTGTTCTTATGAAGCTGAACTAGCTATATGGTGTAATATTCTATTTTTAGGTAGCTATCGTACTGTGATGTTAAAATATATTATGTGCCTGAAATGAAATTGGCAAACAGCTGTTCGATATGAAATGTGAATTTGCGTAATACTGGAATTATTAATAGCAAACTAATAAACCTGCTAAATGGGTCATGGAGCTTTGCAAATGGTTCTAGCAGTAAAAGCGCTTGTGATGGATAGCCCAATGCCATACAGTTTTCTTCATCAAATCATGTGTGATGTAATTCAATAAAAGCAAACGGTTAACCAAGGCAGAGCATGTGTGATAGTTACACCTATCACACACGAGCCTATACATAAAATTGTGTGGGATGTATATACGAACGGAAACGTTTTCCCTGGATTGACTGTGTGGGATGTACATACGAATGGAAAAGTTTTCCCTGGATTGACTGTGTGGGATGTACATAAGAACGGAAATTTATTCCTTGGATTGACTGTGTGGAATGTACATAACAAAAGGAAGCATTTGTTTGGGACTGACTGTGTGGGATGTACTTACGACCGGAACCGATTGGGCCTGTATAATCGTATTTGATCACTCGCCTATCGCACACGACCTCATTTTGCCGAGCGTGTGTGCCAGGAGGGCCTATCCCTGACGGTTTCTGGGTCGTGTGGGAAGGAACCCCCTATCGCAGTAACTCACTAGGCGACGGTTCAGAACGCCGTCGTGGAAAGGGGTTAAAAACCATTTGTATAGCACCTCGCTTTACCATTGCTAGCTAGATCTTGAAATGTACTACTATTTGAAATCAGCATAAAGTGGATTCAAAATTTTGAATTTGAGTTCATATAGTATACATAGTTCATATCTAACTTGACAATAATCATTTGGTGTGTTGTGATGGTTTAACTTGGCAAAAATCATTATTTTAGATTCTTATTCAAATAGAGAAACAAATTTGAATTTAGTTCATGTTGCAGCGGTAGTATATTCATTTTGAATGCACTAAAATGTCCATTTGAGTAGGTTACATGCATTATACACTTAGCGAAATATTATAATTGAACATAACATGTATTCAAAGTTTTGAATGGCATTTGTAGTAATTCATACAGTAAAACGAGAGAAGACTTTCTCTTGTGTGGTGCGAATTGATTTTTTTTCATTGAGCGAAGTGTGAATTGATTTGGTACGATACACGTTGGCTTTTCCCGGAATTTCAACCCACGCCTTGTTATCCCAAAATTTCAAGATCTCTCTTTGTCTCTTTGTGCTCTGAAAACTCCTTCCTTCTCTACCCACACCTTGCTATCCCGAAATTACAACACGCGCGAAAATTTCCTCCTACTGTGAAATGCCGAAACAGAAAATCCCCGTTCTAACCCTCAACCGAAAGAGGCGTTAGTTCAAATCGGTGGGGGTACTTTTGTAACACACCCTACATTTTGGACAAGTGCATCCCAAAGTCAAGGTGCCCCCTCCCATCACCTCCTTTTCACCATTCCAAAACCCAGGTCGCCAAAACCCCTCTCCTCCAGCCGCGAAACCCCACCCTCCTCCGTCCGCCACCCCATCGCTGCCCAGCCGGAGCCTCTTCTCCGACAATGTCGTCCACCACAACAGCTCGATGTCCCTCATCTACTGCCCCAGATGAGGGTCCATTGTTGATCTTGCCGTCTCGCAGGTTCAGCCGCCCCGTCCTCCACCTCCAAGGAGCTGCTCCGCTGATCGCCTCGTCTATCGCGTCTGCTCCATCCCCACAGTGCCGCCTTAACCTGCCCCACCAGAACCGTAGCATCCTCACCGATCTCTTAGATGAAGCCAAGGTCTACTCGGTGCCACCAAAGAGGTTGTACAGTCATCACATCACATCTTCTCCTTAATTCGACCTCACGGCACCATTGGTGCTCGATCACGCTCTGCCATGGCACGGCTCCCTCGACGCCACCGCTGCCGGTGACAACCTCCATAGTTGCTCTCCCCCTATTGCAAGGCTCCCTCGGCATCGGCGTTCATACCAGCTGGAGCTGCTGCTGCTCTGGCTCTCGCTCGCGCTACTGCTTGATACGTCTCCGACGTATCTATAATTTTTGATTGTTCCACGCTATTATAGTATCAATCTTGGATGTTTATTATACAATTATATAACATTTTTTGGGACTAACCTATTAACCTATTGCCAATGCAAGTTGCTCTTTTTTTGCTTGTTTTTGGCTTTTTAGGAAATCAATATCAAACAGAGTCCAAACGGAGAAAAAACTTTGGACTAGTTTTTTTTGGACTAGAAGGGACCCTAGAAGGTTCGAGAGAAGACCCGACGAACCACGATGGAGCGACAAGCTCGGGTGGCACACTCCCCAGACTAGTGGGCCCCTCATGGCACCTCATGACTTAATTCCACCCCTATAAATTCTCAAATATTCCCCATACATCAGAGAGCCACCCAAAAGACGTTTTCCGCCACTGCAAGTTTCTGTTATTGCGAGATCCCATCAGGAGGCCTTTTCCGGCACTCTGCCGGAGGAGGAATCGACCGCGGACGGGCTCTACATCAACCTTGCTTCCCTTCTAATGATGTGTGAGTAGTTTACCATAGACCTACGGGTCCATAGCTAGTAGCTAGATGGCTTCTTCTCTGTCTTTGATCTTCAATACAATGTTCTTGGAGATCTGTTTGAAGTAATCACTTTTTGCGGTGTGTTTGTTGGGATCAGATGAATTGTGAGTTTATGATCAGATTATCCATGAATATTATTTGAGTCTTCTCTGAACTCTTTTATGCATGATTATTATAGATTTGTATTTCTCTCTGACTATTGATTTGGTTTGGCCAACTAGATTGATTTGGTTTGGCCAACTATATTGATTGAGTTTACTCTGTCTACATCATGTCATCTTGCTTAAGGCGTTACTCCGTTCTTTTCGCGCGCGTTGTAATTTTGGGATAGCAAGGTGCGGGTTGAGATGGAGGGAATTTTAGGAGCACAATGAGACAAAGAGATATCTTAAAATTTCGGGATAACAAGGCGCGAGTTGAAATTTCTGGACAAGCCTAACGGGTATACTATATCAAATCAATTCGCACTTCCCTCGACGAAAAAACCAAAAAGAAATCAATTCGCACCACACAAGATATTCTAGTCCCGTGTACTGCACCAAATCATTTCGCACTGCAAATGCCATTCAAAACTTTGAATCCATGTTATGTTCAATTAAAATGTTTCGCTACGTGAATAATGCATGCAACTTGCTACTCAAATGAACATTTTAGTGCATTCCAAACGTATATACTACCGCTTCAATATGAACTAAATTTGAATTCATTTCTCTATTTGAATAAGATTTACAATCATGATTGTTGTGAAGTTAAACCATTTGAATTCGTTTCTCTATTTTAAAAAGATCTACAATCATCATTATTGTCAAGTTAAACCATCATTTGTATATTATCTTCACAGCACACCACATGATTACTGTCGAGTTAGATATGAACTATGTGTACTATATGAACTCAAACTCAATTTTTTGAATCCACTTTATGTTGATGTCAAATCACAGTACATTTCAAGATCTAGCTAGATCTTCATAATCTAAACCATGTCTCATATGTATAATGTGTTTATCACATAATGTATGGTGCCCCGCACCCTACGCCTACAAGTTAGCTGTGAGTTGCAAACACCACACATTATCACAAATTCATAAAATGTGAGATTGTTCGATATATAGTATCGTTTAGATTGTTTGATATTTAGTTGTGAGCTGCAAATGCCGCACATTATCACAAATTCAAATGAAATGTGAGATTGTTCGATATATAGTATGATTTAGATTCTTTGATATTTAGCTATGAGTTGCAAACGCCATGCATTATCACATTATAGTATAACATGTCCAAAACCACACCACGCATATCACCGCTGTATTCACGCATGCATAGGTTTAAAAACTATGATCTCTTATTCAAATATATGAATCCACATTCATATCGAATTATGATCTTTGTTAGTCTCTTACACCCACACAATCCTCTAACCTTTCTAGCTAGCACTAACTTCATCTCGTGCATGCACACGCCCTCCTCGCCACCCCCCCACCCTCAGCATTCTATCCATCGCGCACATTCATTTTTTTCTTTAGGTTGTTCTGCCACAGTCTCCACAACTCCTTCTTTCCAACACACACCGATCAATAAACCTCTCCATTGATGTCTGCCTACCACATACACACACACTTTCTATCTCCTCCTTTCTCTGTCCATGCCTCGTGTCTCTCATACAGTCCCACACACGTGTAAACTCTCGCCCCTCTTTTCATTGATCTCACAATTGCACACTCCTCCCCCTATCTAGCTAGTAGGCCTCTCGCACCACCTTAGCTCCATCACTCTATCTGTCTCTCTGGGCCTTATTTGCCTCTAACAAATGGATGTACACCTACCGATCTCCCACTATATATAAAGCTAGCTAGGTCGTTTATAACTCGTTTCCCCACGCGCCGATCGATCTACCTCATTAGTTATGTCTCTCCCTTCCTCCGACACACAACAATTGATCTACCGATCTAGTTAGGCCTACTTACCAAACACATGGTCCCCCTTCATCATCCATGCATGCCTCCCGACACATCTATCACGCACACGCACACACAGAAACACATCCCTAGTCTTCTTGATATTGCAGTTGTACCCTCAGTTTGTCTAGTAGGCCTCTCCCACCATCTCCGAGAAGCAACTCCACCACCCCTCCGGCACTCTACCCCTCTCTCTCTCTCTCTCTCTCCCTCTCTATCTCTCTCTCTCTCTGTCCCAACCTATTTCCCATCATTCACTTATGTATGGATGTCGAATGATCTCCCTCAAGACATACCTAGGTCTCTCCTTCTCAACACATATACAAGTCGATCTACCACTCTAGTTAGGTCTCTGCCTCCCCCCACACAGACCGATACATCGAGCGCTCTAGTCATGTCTCCCTGCCACACACAAACTTGCCCTCTTCCCTTTGACATTCCAGTAGGTCAGTCGCCCTATATCTTTGACATGCACACACACAATTTCGATGGCTCTCTTCATCGATCTTGCACCCACACACTTGATCCTCTGTTCGACTCTATCGATATCTATGACCCCTCCCTCTCTTATCGTGGATCGTCCCCTCTATATATGATATAGATAGGCCTCTATTTCAGACACATTGCATTGTGTCACATTTTTGTTTGAGATATCATCGACACACATCCTCTAACCTTTGTAGCTAGCACTAACTTTCTCTCGTGCATGCACACGCCCTCCTCGCCCCCCTCCCTCAGCATTCTATTCATCGTGCACATTCATTTTTTTCTTTAGGTCATTCTCCCATGGTCTCGACAACTCCTTTCCGACACACACTGATCGATAAACCTCTCCAGCGATGTCTTCCTACCACATACACACACACTTTCCATCTCCTCCTTTCTCTGTCCATGCCTCATGTCTCTCATACGGTCCCACACACGTGTAAACTCTCACCCCTCTTTTCATCGATCTCACAATCGCAAACTCCTCCCCCTATCTAGCTAGTAGGCCTCTCACACCACCTTAGCTCCATCCCTCTCTCTATCCGTCTCTCTGGGCCTTATTTTCCTCTAACAAATAGATGTACACCGACCGATCTCCCACTATACATAGAGCTAGCTAAGTCGTTTATAACTCGTTTTCCCCACGCGCTGATCGATCTACCTCATTAGTTATGTCTCTCCCTTCCACCGACACACAACAATTGTTCTACCGATCTAGTTAGGTCTGCTTACCAAACACATGGTCCCCCTTCATCATCCATGCATGCCTCCCGACACATCTATCACGCACACGCACACACAGAAACACATCCCTAGTCTTCTTGAAATTGCAGTTGTATCCTCAGTTTGTCTAGTAGGCCTCTCCCACCATCTCCGAGAAGCAACTCTACCACCCCTCCGGCACTCTACCTCTCTCTCCCTCTCTATCTCTCTCTCTGTCCCAACCTATTTCCCATCATTCACTTATGTATGGATGTCGAACGATCTCCCTCAAGACATAGCTAGGACTCTCCTTCTCAACACATATACGAGTCGATCTACCTCTCAAGTTAGGTCTCTACCTCCCCCCACACACACCGATACATCGAGCGCACTAGTCATGTCTCCCTGCCACACACAAACTTGCCCTTTGCCCGCTGACGTTCTGGTAGGTCAGTCGCCCTATATCTTTGACGGGCACACACACAATTTTGATGGCTCTCTTCATCGATCTCGCACCCACACACTTGATCCTCTCTTCGACTCTATCGATATCTATGACCCATCCCTCTCTTCTCGTGGATCGCCCCCTCTATATATGATATAGATAGGCCTCTATTTCACACACATTGCATTGTGTCACATTTTTCTTTGAGATATTATCGACACATATCCTCTATCCTTTGTAGCTAGCACTAACTTTCTCTCGTGCATCCACGCGCCCTCCTCACCCCCTCCCTCAGCATTCTATCCATCATGCACATTCATTTTTTTCTTTAGGTCGTTCTCCCATGGTCTCCACAACTCCTTCTTTCCGACACACACCGATCGATAAACCTCTCCAGCGATGTCTGCCTACCACATACACACACACACACACTTTCCATCTCCTCCTTTCTCTGTCCATGCCTCGTGTCTCTCGTACGTTCCCACACATGTGTAAACTCTCGTCCCTCTTTTCATCGATCTCACACTCGCACACTCCTCCCCCTATCTAGCTAGTAGGCCTCTCGCACCACCTTAGCTCCATCTCTCTCTCTATCCGTCTCTCTGGGCCTTATTTGCCTCTAACAAATGGATGTACACCGACCGATCTCCCACTATACATATAGCTAGCTAGGTCATTTATAACTCGTTTTCCCCATGCGCCGATCGATCTACCTCACTAGTTATGTCTCTCCCTTCCCCCGACACACAACAATTGATCTACCGATCTAGTTAGGTCTGCTTACCAAACACATGGTCCCCCTTCATCATCCATGCATGCCTCCCGACACATCTATCACGCACATGCACACATAGAAACACATCCCCAGTCTTCTTGATATTGCAGTTGTACCCTCAGTTTGTCTAGTAGGCCTCTCCCACCATCTCCGAGAAGCAACTCCACCACCCCTCCGGCACTCTACCTCTCTCCCTCTCTCTCCCTCTCTATCTCTCTCTCTCTCTCTCTCTCTCTCTGTCCCAACCTATTTCCCGTCACTCACTTATGTATGGATCTCGACTGATCTCCCTCAAGACATAGCAAGGTCTCTCCTTCTCAACACATATACGAGTCGATCTACCTCTCTAGTTTGGTCTCTGCCTCCCCCCCCACACACACCGATACATCGAACGCTTTAGTCATGTCTCCTTGCCAGACACAAACTTGCCCTCTACCCTCTGACGTTCCAATAGGTCAGTCGCCCTATATCTTTGACGTGCAGGCACAAAATTTTGATGGCTCTCTTCATCGATCTCCTACCCACATACTTGAATCTCTCTTCGACTCTATCGATATCTATGACCCCTCCCTCTCTTATCGTGGATCGCCCCCTCTATATATGATATAGATAGGCCTCTATTTCACACACATTGCATTGTGTCACATTTTTGTTTGAGATATCATCGACACATATCCTCTAACCTTTGTAGCTAGCACTAACTTTCTCTCGTGCACGCACACGCCCTCCTCGCACTCCCCCTCCCTCAGCATTCTATCCATCGCGCACATTCATTATTTTCTTTAGGTCGTTCTCTCATGGTCTCCACAACTCCTCCTTTTTGACACACACCGATCGATAAACCTCTCTAGCAATGTCTGCCAACCACATACACACACACTTTTCATCTCCTCCTTTCTCTGCCCATGCCACATGTCTCTCATACGGTCCCACACGCGTGTAAATTATCGCCCCTCTTTTGATCTATCTCACAATCACACACTCCTCCCCCCTAGCTAGTAGGCCTCTCGCACCACCTCCTAGCTCCATCCCTCTCTCTATATCCGTCTCTCTGGGCCTTATTTGCCTCTAACAAATAGATGTACACCGACTGATCTCCCACTATACATATAGCTAGCTAAGTCATTTATAACTCGTTTCCCCATGCTCCGATCAATCTACCTCATTAGTTATGTCTCTCCCTTCCTCCGACACACAACAATTGATCTACCGATCTATTTAGCTCTGCTTACCAAACACATATGGTCCCCTTCATCATCCATGCATGCCTCTCGACACATCTATCATGCACACGCACACACAGAAACACATCCCCCTCTCTTCTTGATATTGTAGTTGTACCCTCAGTTTGTCTAGTAGGCCTCTCCCACCATCTCCGAGAAGCAACTCCACCACCCCTCCGGCACTCACTCTCTCTCTCTCTCTCTCTCTCTCTCTCTCTCTCTCTGTGTGTGTGTGTGTGTCCCAACCAATTTCCCGTCCTTTACTTATGTATGGATGTCGACCAATCTCCCTCAAGACATAGCTAGGTCTCTCCTTCTCAACACATATACGAGTCGATCTACCTCTCTAGTTAGGTCTCTGCCTCACTCCGTCCCCCCCACACACATACCGATACATCGAGCGCTCTAGTCATGTCACCCTGCCACACACAAACTTGCCCTCTGCCCTCTGACATTCCGGTAGGTCAGCCGCCCTATATCTTTGACGTGCACACACACAATTTCGATGGCTCTCTTCATCGATCTCGCACCCACACACTTGATCCTCTCTTCGACTCTATCGATATCTATGACCCCTCCCTCTCTTCTCGTGGATCGCCCCCTCTATATATGATATAGATAGGCCTCTATTTCACACACATTGCATGTGTCAAAATTTTGTTTGAGATATCATCGACACATATCCCCATAAATAGATTCACGAAATCACTCCCCCCATAACAAAAAACACTCACGAACGCGCAAGCCATCTCTCTTGGTTTGTATCTCTCTCACACAAACCCACGTAGGTGCGGATGTGCATGAAGAGAAGAGGTGCACGCACGGCACACGTACTCCCGTCTCTTTCCCATCCGCACCCGCGCGGGTACCCGGTGGAGCTCATTTCTGTACGAAAAGGCAGCCACGTGGTAATTTGACACATGTACTAGTTGTCCACTTGATGGAGGATCATGTACCACGGGTGAACAAACAAATTACGAATTGACGCGTTATTTAAAAAAAGAGGCAAACCATGTGGGGCCTAGCTTAGAGGCAAGGCTCTATACACTTGAGATGCTCTGTATTACTGTTGATGTGTTCCGTCAACTCGCAAAACGAGGAGAAGCTTGCTTAGTACGCCCTCTCCCTCGCCCACGGGTGTGGTGGCTCACAGAGTCGCGGGGCGAGGAGAAGCTTTCTTACTACGCCTACGCCTGCTCCCTCGCCCACGCGCGCGGTGGCTCGCACGACGAGGAGAAAATTTTACTACTCCCTCCGTTTACTCGTCGTCCCTACTGGTTAGACAGATTATCATATTGTTTGAAATATACTCCCTCTGTCTCATAATATCAAAGCGTTTTTGACACTAGTGTAGTGTAGTTTCAACAAAAACACTCTTATATTATGGGACAGAGGGAGTATGTCTTTTAGCAGATTTTGATATGAACTACTAGTACATACTCCAAACACTGATGTATATAAATGTATTTTAGAGTGTAGATTCACTCATTTTGCTCTGTATGTAGTCCATAATGAAACAGACGTAGTAGTACGCACTCTCCCTCGCCCCTCGTCCCTTGACCCTCGCCCACGTGGTAGACGTGCAGCAATTCATTCGGTCTCAGATAGCCAGAACCATATACTGTAGTACCATCATTGCTCGACTTCCCAAAGAGGCAAAGAGCCAAGCGCAAGGTTAATATGTTTTAGATGCCAAGCGCAAGGTTTATAGGAGAATGAGTAGTAGTAGTACTAGTAGTAGTACGTACTGTATGAGGAAGAAGGCAACAAGAATGTTTGATTTGCGTGACAGTCTCTTCTTACAGGACGTGCTAGACCTAGTGGACCTCATTGTTGCAATGGGAGTACTATCATAGATGGCACAATTCAGAGTGGTGGGCAGCGGGAATAATTCGGAGCTGCTTAGTCTTAAACCCCATGAAGAAGTCCCATCAAAAAGAATAGCCATCCTCTACATGTGCTCCTATGTAAAATGAGTAAATGATACAAAACTAAAAAGAGACAAAGTAAAAAACAATCACCAGCCTTAGAGCCAGCCCTATTGTATCAGTGAATGATATTTCTACATCGTGATTGACATGGCTATATTATTAACCATGCTGCGGAGGTAGCAGCGGATTTTTATTTATTTGCGGAGGTAGCAGCGGATGGATATTCAACGAGGAGTGAAATGATGGCTGCTTCCTCGGTCAAACATAGAGAAAGGTGGGCCTCCTAATTTGACGGCTTATTATTCATTATTACTGCCTATACTCTTTGCCCATATAATAAATGCGTGGTAGAGTAGTGGGCTATACTTTTAATAACCATGCTCGAAGAGAAGAGGTGCACGCACCCACGCACGTATTACTAGTAGCACTCTTTGCGTCTTCCCCAACCACACATGTGACACGGTGGAGCTCATTTCTGTACGATGATGCTGCCCACGTGATAATTTGACGCGTCTAGTAGTAGTTACTCGCTTAATGGAGGGTCGGTAACCACGCATGAACGTACTCAATATAAATAGGTTCATATGGAGAGAAAAAAACCGCTCCACTATATACATAGCCAGGAGCCTACACGGTTGCTTGCTGGGGTTGCTCTCTTCACACTCTCTTGCACAAAACGACTGTGGCCACATCTCTAACATCTGGGCAGGTCACATCCGCTAGGGGAAGGTGTGGATGCTTTGTGTAGATGCGGTCACCGTCGTCGACGGTGAAAACCCACTGTCGGCGCGTCCCGATCGGGGGGTCCCCGCCGTTCTCTCTCACAAAGCCGGTGCGGTTGCCTTCGTCCCTTGCTCACTACCGCGACGTGGGCAGTTGCTGCCTCCCGCCGCCTTCCTCTAAGCTAGCTACATCGCGACATCCCTCAGGTACAACTTCCTTTATAGCCAACTTGCACCACTGCCCCAGCTGCCCACATCGCTCCATGTGGATATTTCTCTACTTCTTTGCCCCGCACGTACCTCTACTAGCTTCTACTGTATTTGTGATGAGTTTATGTCTCATCAACTAGTCCCACTAGTCTTATTCTAATCACGCTTCTTCAATTTCTTTGCCACGGGGGTGCTCAGCTCGATTTTAGTGAAACTGCACAAAATGATCCGATGGTCAAAGGGTTGCAAACTTCATTTCTTCGGAAGGTTTAACGTCGCCAGCAAATTAAAGCCCGGTTAGGGTTTAGGGTTCAAGGCCTAGGGACTGCCTGGATTGTTTTTTTCTTTAGTTGTCTCTGTTCCAAAATAAGTGTCAACTTTAGTAGTACAACTTCGCATAAAACTTGGCATAAAGTTGAGACACTTATTTTGTAACGGAGGGAGTACATATTGGCTATGATCTGTGAATCATTGAGATGCAATAGCATGCATGTTAGTCTCCTTTGTATTTGATGGAATGTTGCAACGGGGCAACCTTGGACGCAAGATACATGAAACAGAAGCTGGAAGCTTCATAGCATTGTACAAATTTATCTCGCTGAGAAATTACAGTACAAACTATGTACTACTAAAGAGTTAGGTGTCGCACGGTGTCCAGAAAATATGGTGATACTGTGAGGTGGGCCATGTAATCACTGAGCTGCCGTGTTTTCGCTGCTTTCGCACTCCTCCATTGTAAGAGTGGAGAAAATTGTAAAGAGGGGAGATGCTCTACCTCCTTTCTCCGAAACATGGGACATCCAGCATCCGGTGCACGTGTCATGCACCAAAGTAAAGTGTACAGTGCAACTGAGACTCAGCACGCTCGTACCACCTCAGTAATAATGACCAATGAGCCGTCAAATCACATAGACCCGGCAGTAAGTTGGACGGACGAAGCAACCATTACTCTTCATTGAATCCGCTTCTCCCTTCAATGCAGGCGCCAGTGAGAGGTCGCATCCGCTCTGCATGAATGCGGCACCGATTCTCTGGAGCGGCGCTGACCGTTTTAGGTGGGAAGCGCGAACGACCGATGGCGGGGGTTTGGGTGGGGCAGGGTGGTCAGGAGTGGGCGTGGCTGTTGTCCCGACTAGGCGCCTGAAAATGAGAGGATGCACCGACTCTCGAGGCTAAATCGTAGTACTACACACAATCTCTCTGTAGGTCGATGTGTTGCTCTCTCTAACACACACATGCTGTTAAAAATAAACACACACACGCACACACAGGTTCATGCGCCGGTGGTCAACCGCTATATCTACAGCCGCGAGATTTGACGCACGTGGCTGCCGGATTTGGAGCATTCCGGCTACCTGCGACTGCGCCTTGCCATGGATTGTCCGGGTACCGGGTCGCACAACAATGGCAATGCCTCCACGTGGCATCCAGTTTTAGTTGTTGTTCACTTCGGAGGGTCGTGTACCACATGTGAACGATAGTAAGCGCGACCGGGAGGTGAGGAGCGTTAATTGTGAATTGACTCCTTCGAGCGTTAAATTTTCTTCGCGTATTACCATTGCCCTCCATCACAGTTTATAGGGAGCGCTTCAATTCTCATGCATTTCCACCATCGGAGGCACTAATTAGGGCATCGTATCCGCAACCAAGCCCAAAATTTTCTCTCCATGCAGGTCTGTACGCGGGGTGGAATAAATGCATGGATGTGTGTACGTGGACTGAAAGCACTCCATGAATGTGTGTACACATTAATTTCTCTAGTAATTGGGTGCCATGGTATAACTCCCGATGCTATTTTCCAGTCCAATCGCTAATCACCTTGGTCCGAGAGATTGTTGATGCATGCCTTGTAAACTATGAGGGAGGGAGAAATTTAATAAAGAGTTCCGTTTCGTGCACAATTTAAAATGATTTTTATGGAGAGAAAAAGATAACCACTCCAACTATATAGGAATATATACTAGCAAGATGCCCGTGCATTGCACGGAATATCAAGATGCATTTGTATGAGTAGTTTATCTTGTGGGAGAAAAGGATAAACGAGGGAAGGCCTTGTTTGCAAATGTGGAGAGGGGTGTGGGTATCTTTTTGCAAAATTGCCATAGTTTCCTTCCAATCCCTCAGATATAAATCGGATGGCTTATATTGTAGGATGGCAAGCACACCATCATCACCAACTCTGTTTTTTATAGGAGTAGAGATATAGATATAGATTGTTTTCTAGGGTTTGCTCTCTTCACACTCTCTCCACTATATATATACTAGCAAGATGCTCGTGCGTTGCACAGAACATCAAGATGCATTTGTATGAGTAGTTTATCTTGTGAGAGAAAAGGATGAACGAGGGAAGTCCTTATCTGCAAGTGTGGAGAGAGGTGTGGGTATCTTTTTGTAAAATTGCCATAGTTTGCTTTCTATCCGTCAGATATAGATCGGACGGTCTATATTACATGATGGCTGGCACACCATCATCAGCAACTCAGTCTTTTATAAGAGTAGAGATACATGCTGGAGCCTCAGCGCTTGTAGTTGCTCTCTTCACAGTCTCACCCTCTCCAGATCTAAACAAGACTCCGTTGGCCTCTCTCCCCTCACTACTGGTCAAAGAGTCGGCAGCATCCCGTCCGCCGGGAAGGGAAGGAGGCTTCGCTATTGCTGTCGGCGAGGGAGGGAATCCACTACCGGCACAGCTGTTCTCTTTCACCCAACAGTGGTGCGGGAGGGCCTCCGACCCCTTCTTCCTCACCGCCATACATTGTGTGGGCAGATCGGCCTCCAGCCGCCCACTGAGCCACACACCAAGAACCTTAATGTATAATTTACTTAATCCACATGCATTACTCTAGCTGCATGTGGATTTTTTTCGCTTCTGCACTCAAATCTAGGTGTTTGATCAAACAGGAAAGTACTGGGGAAAGTTGTATAGCATGAATCTAGGACGTTGTGCAAAGAGGAAAGTAAGGGGGGAAAGTAGTACATACTAGCTATCCAACACCTATGTTGGTCGAAAAGGGAAAACAATGACAAACGCAGTACACACATCTGTAACGAGATGATCTTTCTGTGGGTGGGGGACAAGGCTGTAGAGTTTGAGCAGGACTAGATTCGCTTCCCTCACATAGGGAAAGGTGTCTAAAGATAACTAAACTAGGACCAACACAAATATTCTCCTTGGTTGTTTGTTCTTTGTTGCAACAGACTGTGCATCACCCCTTTATACATCGGTAGATGCACATGGTGCTGGTTCGTCCACTGTCTCGTACAACTCTTTAGCTGTTGTTAATCTAATAATGCCACTGGAAAATTGATGCAATTACATAGTTAAAAGCAAATTACATGTTTAACAAATTTTATTGTTAATATAATCTCTCTGTTTATATGAATCAATGCCACTATTTGACAAATGCTACTATCTTGCTTTCTTTCCCATTTAGATAAGTTAGATGCTTCTTTTTGTGGGCTTCTGTGTCATCCACTATTATTGACCAGTAATTGTTTCCTATGCACCTCTTTGTTAATAGGATTATCTACTCCACCACGTTGCTATTGCGACCTTTTGTTGCACTGCACAAAACACTTTTGTTTTAAGAGTGTTTGTGCAGTTCAACCAAAATGTCACACTGACAACGTTGCTTGATTGCTTGATCTTAGTGGAACTGCACAAGAGGAGATCTGGCTTCCTATTCGTGTTGGCAAATTTGTTTCAGATCTTCTTCTTGTGAGTTGTTTGAATTCCATGTCATGAGAGGTCAGTATTGGCCTTCTTCCACATGATTGTGCAGTGTGCTTTCATATGTTTGACTACTTATACGGCAATGTTGCTTGATTTTAGTGAACTACACAAAAGGAGACCAGACTTCCAATCTGTATGTGCACCATAATATCCCACTGAGGTAAGATGATGATATTTCGCAACTGTTGGCTTGTATATTGCTACTGTCATCAGAAAAGTAATGTTGTTGTTTAGTGCTATACTTGTGCTCCCTAATTGACATGCCAAATCTTACATTGAGGGCGAAGCTTGTCTGTTATTGAACCAAGTGATGAAGGAGAAGAACAAGCGGAAGTAGAACAAAAATCAACTCTCGGTGCTGTAATGAAGCACTGGAACTATGATGACACAAGTAATGATATAGTTTTGCATCTTAATTTATTGCCATGGCTGGAACGAGCAATTGTTTTGCCACTATGATTTGATGCCACTCTTAATGTAATATGTAATTATCTCTACTTGTGCAAACAGGGATCTTGTTTGAAGATAACATATATCTTAGTGGAACTACACAAGAAGATGTTGGAAACATTAAACTAATCGAGGAGTTTATAGTAAGCATGGCAACCATAGTAGATAACAACGGATGGTTCCGGAGAAGTGCTTCATCTGCATGCTCTACACAATAAGCCTCCTGACAAAGGTTGGTACCGGCCCACGGATTTCATCCATATGATCGAGTTTTGTCATCTCTATTTGTGTTGTGCTACTGTTTAGCTACTGTCATGAGAAAGTGGTATTGTTTCGCATGTTAATCTAAGGCTGCTAATAAATTGAGGCACCGGTTTGCCACCGTTATAGCCACTGATAAAATTAAGTAATAATACAGTTCAAGTTGAGCTGCTGTGTTTGGTATCATATCATTTCCTATGAGGATAATGAGGATGCATCTCTTTGTGACTATACATTTCATCAGTTACTCCCATTGTTAATGTAATGGTTGTTTTAAATATTTCCTTTCCCTCTTTTCGAGCAAACAGGGATGCTAGCATTTAGTTGTTCTCTTGTCTCTGCACAACAGGATCATCCTCCTCTGAACAAGAATATGGAGTACGTGAAGTGCCTAGTTCCGATTATGCCAGGATGAAGAAGCCAAGCCCTTCTGTTCTTATCAGAAGGAGCAGTTGAAGGATGGTTACATTACTGCCCACAAGAACAAACTAACTTCAGCTCAGAAGGACTCATAGATCTTCATCTTTGTTGCTATGATGGCCAATACAATGTTGTTTTAGGATTCTTTCTGGTGAGTTCTATTTTTTTAAATGTGTGCTCTGCATGGATCATGGAGGTTGCCTGTTTAAACTGTAAATTCATAATACAGTTTGCTTTGTACTAATCACTCTTTTGTATTTATGTAAACAGGGATGCTCAGCTTGATTTCAATGGGAACTGCACAAAATGTTCGGATGGTTTGTGCCCTCCATTATACTTCATCATGCATAATACATTGAATGTTCTCGAATCATTCATTTCCACCTCCAGCCACAAAATTAGCTACAAGAAAGGAGGTGCCGATATGTTCAAGGCCTTGCAACATATAAAGGCAAAATAATACAAGCTACGCGTGAAGTTGGTTGATTTTAGTGGAACTGCACAAAAAAGAACAACTGGTTTATTTAGCACGAGGTGACATGTCAATGTCCGAACTGATGGCAAACCCGGCCCATTCCACAATCGTAGGCATTTGATATTTTGGATGGGAAAGCCTTGTCAAAGTTTGCTCATTGATGTACGCAAAAAGCATTTGATATTTTGGAATGGGAAAACCTTGTCAAAGTTTGCTCATTGATGTACGCAAAAAGACAAGCATTTGATTTTTTGGAATGGACAACCTTCTCAAACTTTTCTCATTGATGTTAGCAAGAAGACATGCGTTTGATATTTTGGAATGGGACGCCCTTTGCCATCAGCATCATCGATCGATTTTTCTTTATTATTTAGTTGTGAAGTAAATATTGGCTCTGACGTGTGAATCATTGAGATGCATAATCATTGATTGTTTTGAATGTTTTCTATGAATCGCCAGGCCTGTAAGTTTGATTGCAATGTACAAGCACTCTAAAAAGCTGCTCAAACTTTTTGTACGTGTGAAAGTACTGCAAACGAGGTGATCACCGTGCGTCCTGAGAATAATGCCAGTACGTATTATTTTACATGTTCATCCAATGCTAGTGATACAAGAATTCGAACTAATCAAACTGAATTCGTTCATACACGGCCGGATTTCATATAAACATGCCGGATTTCATTACATTTCATACATTCTTCAACTAAAAAGGGGTGCGCTAGAGGTATAATTAATTAACCTAATCTATGATCTCCGGCGCCCATTTCCCGTGTCCGGCTGAGCCGAACAGAAGCTTCTTCTCCATCTCAGCTCTCCGTCTCCATGTCGCCGCCAAGAAGCTACTCGGCCATCAATGTTTAACCCTCCAAGGTTGGCTTCTACCGGAGGGTAGCAGTTGTGGCCTTACTTGGACCCGAGCAGCGGCGACCTACCGTGTTTTACTCTTCCTTGTTTTCTGTGTGGCACGGCCTTGTTGGCAGCGGGGCGGGGCCTCGACGGAGCCGGCGATGTCCGCTCTCTCGTTGTCGGTGGGGCGGTGCCTCAGCTGAGCGAGGAAAATCCTCCCCCTCATTGCCGGCAGGGCGGGGCCTCGGTGGAGCCGGCGATGTCCTCTGCTTTGTTGTTGGTGGGGTGGGGCCTCGACGGAGTAGGGCCTCACTGAAGCCGGCGAATTCCTCCCCCTCGGTGCCGGCGAGGTGGGGCCTCGGCAGAGCCGGCATTGTCCTCTGCCTTGTCGTCGATCTCGCCAAACAGCACCTCACCCACTTCATCGCCCTCTTTGTAGGCGGCCATAAACCCCGCCACTCGCATGCGGTACAACCAGCGGGTGAGGTGGCTCTCGCGGGCGGAGCGGTATGACTCGAGCAGCGCCTCCTACTCTGCCCGCGCCATGTTGATTTGCTCCTCCGCCTACAGGTGCTCCTGGAGGACATGGTGGTTGTAGGTGGCGTCGGCCTGCGCCTCCCGGAATTGCTCCTCATGCTTCTGCCTCACCATGTCCATGTATTGGGCACAGGCCTCATCGATGGTCATGGTGCAATGCACCACCGAGGATGGCGCGGAGGAGGGGGTTGGCGCTAGATCGTCGACTACCACGTTCTCCATTGGGACGTCATCGTCCTCCAGCTACCTGCCGGCCAGCCAGTCAGCAGCAATGGCTGCCATCTCCTTCTGGTCTGTCGTCCGCCCATCCCGAAGAGCGCTGGAGCGCGAGGAAGCCATGGTGGGAGTGGTGTGGACAGGAGAAAGGGAATGGAGGCGGATGACTGCGGCTATGGCCGGCATAGCAGTTTATATAGCAATGGTGGGCGGCAGAGGGATGGATGGGTGGCGTCGGAGTAGCCACCTCAGCAACCGCATATCATTAATGTGGGCGGCAGACAGACAGACGGACGGCACTTGTGTCATTTGAATGCGGAGCAATCGCCTGCACCGGGAAGCAGCGCGGGCAGTGCAGACCGTTTCGGGCAGAAAGCGCGCGTGAGCGAGGGAGGGGGTCTGGGTGGGACAGGGCGGTCAGACTCGTGCTTGGCAGCGGTCCGGTCCAGCAGCCGGACATGCTAGCTCGCCAGTGAGCTCACCGAGCTCAGCGACGACAATCAGACGATGGACCGACCAGGAGCCGGCGCCACCACCCAAGCCGGTTCATGCCATGTTCACCATAGAGCAGGTGCGGCCGCACTTCGATGCCCTAATGGCGGAAGAGCTACCAGCACAGGAGGACCTATGCTGCAACCTCCGTCTCCTCAACGAGCACCGGCTCGCGGAAGAACGAATCGCCGGCGAACAAGCGAGCGACAATGCCATCGCGGACATGTGGCCCTATGATCCTGGCTTCCTGAATGAGCAGTGGGCGTTGTATCAGATCATCCGTAGGGCCCGCGAGGCCCTCTCCATCATCCTTCGAGTTGTTGCGCTCGCCGTGGCACCGCCGTCTTGCATTGTCAACATGGTCAACGAACATTAAGAATCAGGAGATGACTAAACTTGGAGAGGATGACACTGCGGACCCACTAGGGCCATAGCCGCCCGTACGCAAGTGCCTCCTTATTATATACAACTATATATATTTTTGCTTCCTCCTGGTTCCTGACATCACGGTCCCACACCATTGTCAACCTATATAGTCAATAAATGAGAGAATTGCACAAGGAGCGGCCGACAGCTGGGACCCAGCAGCTCGAGCAGTATTTGTGTTTTTGAGGTATGAGCAGAGTTTTTCTTGAGCGATGTTTTTGTTGTTGTTCAGAGGAGCAGGGTATCAACTGGGCGGGCTGTGGCCTGTCTAGCCCAGGCTATTATTTTATGTCGACTAAATATCCAGCCCAGATAATATTTTTTTTCAAGGTGAAAATGCTTAGCCCAGCTATACTTTTTTTTGAGGAATACCCAGCCCAGGTCAACTTGTTATTCTCCGCCCCGCTGGGCTGCAAATCTTTGCTAGGAGGGATGCATTAGGCTTAACAAGAAAATGGGATTTAAGAAATAATAAATGGGATGTAATTATAAAAACTGGGTTGTAACTATAAAAAATGGACCAAACACGTAATTAGTTTAAAAATATTATTTTTAGATTTTAATTTTTTTAATTTCATTACTTGTTGCGTGCGCAATATTTCATTGCATTTTTACGTAATACAAATTTATTTTGAAATTATATTTAATCTGACTCAAAATTTTGGGATAAAAATATTTCGGATCCCATCAAAATGTGGGAATTTTTTTAATTCTGTTTTGAGTGGTTGGTTGAAATTATTAATTGTTGTCCTGGCTAGAAAATGGGCTGTAATTTTAAAAAACTGTAAATGGGTTGTAGTAAATTCTGTTAGAATTCAAAAATGGGCTGTACATTATTACAAATCGTAAATGGGCTATATGTTCTCTGCCACACACTTGTGGGCCTAGTAAGTTGACACGTACGCAAGGCTTTGTCAACTTAGTCAACACACGATTCTATCAGCAGTGGCTGTTGGATGTCCATCCAACGGATGTCGTGCTTCTTCAATCTCGGATATTCTTGCTTCAGCCGCCCAAACCACCGCCGATGGTACCGCCTCCCATGGTCGGCTGTGCTGCCGCACAGGACTCACCGGCCAACCCTACTTCCATTGCCGTCTAGGCCATTCCTCTACTCACCAACACCTCCTGTTATTCTTCGGCGACGACAGCTGTCGGTGCACCAAACATTCATGTATGTTGCCCAGACTGTACACAGGCGCAAATAGCGAAGATACAACAGCACCTAGCTTCTAAGACAAGGCCAAGCCAGAGAGATAGCTCTTTGAGGAATCAAAGGGCGGATCAAGAAGACCAAGACAAGCCAAGGGTACAAGATGCCACTAAGGAAAGACCTCCCTTACCAGGCAGGCGAGCCTGGTCAGGTCGAGGCCGCACCAAGGACAAGTCCCAAGATCCCCCCCCCCCGACAGGCTTACCAGGGGCGCCAAGGGTGGATCTCCCCTCCAAGACTCCACTGCTCCACCGCACAGCGACGCAAGTCGCTTATCAGTACGGTGTCGAGCCCCCAAGTGATTAAGTGGCTGTCATTTGGCACGTGGCAGCCATTTGGAAGGGAGATTCCCTCCATATGACACTCGTCCAGAGGTGTGTCATGCAGATAGGCGGAAGATGGTTAAGCGGCGCCGCATGCTTGCCGGGCTGCATTCATAGCGTGACACCTAGCAGTGCATTTAATGCACTTTGTCCTAATTGCCAGACTTAGGTATGATAGCACTGTTGGCTATCTAATCAGTACATAATGACTGTTTTGCCACTGTGGTAACCCCTTAGCCTATAAAAGGAGGGCCATGGCAACCTAAGAAAGGATTCGGACCCTTGTACACTCATACGTGCGTAGCTGCTCCCCCCGAGGCAACCTTGCCGGGCTCGAGCACTACGCGACCACCACGGCCCTCTCTTCAATCCACCAAAGCAGGAGTAGGGTTTTACGCTTCACAGCGGCCCGAACCTGGGTAAAAATCACCAGCGTCACCTCTGTCGTGTTGTCCCATGGCCTCCGCTCTTTGTGCAACATGATCTCCCCCCTGCCGAACCACAAGGGGCCGATGGCCTCATAGGTGATCGTGGTCCACCACGACATCTTTCGCGTGCCAGGTAGGGGGAAGCGCTTGTACGAACCCGAGGTTGTGAACAACGCGTCGATCTTCATCATTAGCCTCATCATCCATGGCGCCCAAGAAAAAGTCCAGCGCAACAGCTCACCCTTCCACCTCGAAGGCCCCCTCGCATGCAGCCACTGATACTATGGGTGCTGTGGCGGTGTTGGGGGGAGCGGACACCGTGGGGGACATGACTGGTGCAGGCGGCGCTGTCATCATCCCCCCCCCCCTTCATCAATCCCCCCCCCCCCCCCCCCCCCCCCCCCCCGCGCGGCCGAAGCGGGGCGGAAGACGCCGTGGGAGGCCGACACCAGTAGCATTCCAATGGCCGTGGTCCACAAGGTGCAGGTGGGGAGAATGTTCAGTCTCCACCTCCCCACCATGCTAGAGGGCGCAGCCGCAACGACAACGCCCACTCTGGTGCGAGTCGCGACCCCCTAGTTGTCCCTGCTACGGGCGCAACTACAGGGCGCACGCCATCCCCAGGGCAGGGTAACCAAGACGAAGTGCCAAATGGAGTCATCAACCCCCAAGCGCACCCGTCTCACCACCATGTCATCGCGGTGGCCGGCTCATGGCGACGAGAACATGACGCCGCCACTGCTGGTACTATCAGGAGTCAAGCGACATCACGGTCAGCATCATCGTCTATGCCAAGCACTACTTCGGAAGCCATGGCTCGAGCCCAACTCCTACTGAGATTCCCGCCAGCGGCCGATCAAATGGATGAGTGGAGAGCCACAATCCAGAGTTTGATCGGTTTTGCTAAAGCGGGAGAATCATAGCTGGCAGGCCTGCCACGGTGCTCGCAAGCAACGATCATGGTCCGAGCTGTTGGCTGTTTCGAGGGGGCCACTCCAACGGTGCCATCCCCTCCCCGGCAGCCAGTGTAGAGGCCGCGGCCTGAGCCACATGACCAGGAGCCCGACAAGGCATCAATGGCTTCATTTGATCCTCAGGCCCGTCGAGATCAACGGCAGGTCCTGGAAGATTGGCGAAGGGAAGACGCGTGCATCACTATAGAATGACGCCGCGAAACCCACCGCCAATCCGACAGGCGCAATGGCCCAGACATCGACGAACCCACACCAAGTGACGGCGGAAACTTTCCTTTTGAGGTTTGGTGCCCCGCCTTCACTCGCAAGCTGCAGCAAGTCCATTGGCCATCTGCCCGTGTTTTCAAACCAGAGATACGAGAAAAGTATGATGGAAGGCTGAACCCAGCAGAGTTCTTGAGCATCTACACCATCGCTGTTCAAGCCGCCGGAGGAAGAGATGAGAAGGTGTTCGCCAACTACTTCCCTTTGTCACTTAAGCCAAATGTAAGGTCATGGCTGATGCACCTACCAGAGAATTCTATCTCGACCTGGGCCGACCTATGCAATGAGTTTGTTGGCGCCTTCATGGGCGGCCATCAAGAACCAGGACGGCCTAGTGATTTGTAGCTCCTTCCACAAAAGGAAGGGGAGAGTTTGCGGAAGTACATGCAGAGGTTTAGCCGGGTGCGAAGGAACATTCCAGATATCCACCCGGCAGCTGTGATTGCCGGGTTCCAGTCCAATGTGCGCAACAGGAGGATATGTTCCAAGATGAATGTCCCGTTGCCCAAGACTGTGAATGAGCTGTACACCTTGGCAGATAAGTGTGCCCGTACAGAGGAAGGGAGGTGACTCCCCGGAGAAGAGGATGGCATCGAAGTTGACTTAGAAGATGACGACGATGCCACTAACCCAAAGAGGAAGAATAAAAAGTGCAAGGAAAAGGCAGTACTGGCTGTTGAGGGTTCTGGCGCCCCCAATACCAGCAAGAAGGCCAAGACAGAAGCCCCCGGCAAGGAAGTTGCCGCATGCACTAATTACCGGGCGGCTGCGGCGGCTGAAAAGGCTGACGGACCATACTGCAAGATCCACAGGACCAAGGGCCATGACCTCCAAGAATGTCACCAAGTTGAGCAACTTGTCAAGAAGCAGAAAGCTGAGTACGAGAAGCGTGACAAGGAAAGAGACCAGGAAGGTGTTGGCGGGAAGGGCCAAGGCGGCAGAGGAGGCCGCCGCAGTAAGGTTCCCCAGCATCAAGAGAAACCTGCTAGAGGCCGTGAGAAGAAGGAAGGTGATGACGAAAGTGATGAAGGGGATGAAGAGGAAACCCGTGAGCAAGAGTTCCAGAAAGCCACTGAGGCCCTGTGCGTTGACGGAGGCGCATCGTTGCACTCCTCTCACCGCCAGCTTAAACAGTGGGCAACGTGAGGTCAATGCCGTAGAGCCAGCAGTGGACTCCCGAAAACAAATCAAATGGTCCCGCACGCCCATCAACTTTGACGGAGAGGATCACCCCGACCGCAGCACCGCGGTAGGGTGCTTGCCGTTGTTGGTTTCACCAACAATCTGCAACCTCAAGGTCACAAAGATGTTGGTTGACGGCGGGGCAAGGTTGAATCTGATTTCCCCCAAGGTACTCAGCAAGCAGCAAATATCAGATGAAGAGCTCAAAGTTACTGGCACGTTTCATGGGATCAACCCCGGCAGGAGTCGTCCAAAGGGGAAGATCACACTGCTGATGATGTTTGGAGGAGAGTTGAACTACCGGACCAAAAAGATTGTGTTCGACATGGTCGAGCTTCCTTTGCCGTACAATGGTATTCTTGGCCGTCCATCTCTGGCAAAATTCATGGCGGCATCTCACTATGCCTACAATACCTTGAAGATGCCAGGGATGATGGGCGTCATCTCCATCCCGTCGGACAAGAAGGACACAGTCATATGCGTGGATAAGATGTATCGGGATGCAGTCGCTGCCGAGGCCACAGAAGCTACAGTCCCTGCCAAGGAAAACAAGAAAGGTAAGAAAGCTAGCAAGGATGCTGGCAAGGAATCCGGGAAGCGCGCCCCTCCGGAGTGTGCCATGACCGTCGATGATTTGCCAGAGAGTTCCACTAGTAAGAGATCCAAAGTTGACTCGCCTGCTGTGAAAAAGGTCCCGGCAGGGCTAGGTGGCGCTGATGGTACGTTCACCATCAGCTCCACCCTCGATGACAAATAGGAAAGCGCGCTCATTGCCTTCCTGTGGGAGAATGTGGATGTGTTTGCTTGGCAACCATCTGACATCCCGATTTTCCCAGGGAGTTAATCGAGCACCACCTTGTTGTCTGCCCTCGTGCTCGGCTTGTCAAGCAGAAGGTCAGAAAACAGGTTTTGGAGTGGCAGCAATTCATTGCTGAAGAGATCAAGAAACTTGAAGCAGCTTGTTTGGTTAGGTGAGTGTTGCACCCAACATGGTTGGCGAACCCGGTGGTGGTGCAGAAGGCGAATGGGAAATGGAGGCTTTGCATAGACTTCACAGATCTAAACAAGGCATGCCCGAAGGACCCATTCCCCTTGCCGCGCATCGACCAGATTGTGGATTCCACTTCCGGGTGCGATCTGCTTTCCTTCTTGGATGCATACTCCAGGTACCATCAGATATTCATGTCTAAGGAAGACGAGGAGAAGACCGCGTTCATTACCCCATGTGGCACGTACTGCTTTGTGCGGATGCCCTTTGGGTTAAAGAGCGCCGGGTCTACCTTTGCTTGGGCAGTGCAAATTGGGTTCGAACCTCAGTTGCACAGGAATATTGAGGCTTACATGGACTACATGGTGGTCAAAACCAAGGACAGATCAACGCTCATTCAGGACCTGGAAGAGACCTTTGCAAACCTGCGCAAAATCAACTTGAAGTTGAATCCTAAGAAGTATGTGTTTGGCATTCCCTCTGGCAAGCTACTTGGCTTCTTTGTGTCTCATTGAGGGATAGAGGCCAACCCCGACAAGATCAAGGCGATCGAGTAGGTTCATTTACAAGTCTGCCGAGCATGCCCTGCCGTTCTTCAGAATTCTGAAGGAGGCAGGGCCCATGAGGTGGACCCCGGAGGTAGAAGCAGCGCTGCAGGACTTAAAAGCCTATCTTTCCTCTGCTTGCACCTTGGTCGCTCCTAAACCACAAGAGTCATTGTTGCTATATTTAGCGGCAACCAATCAAATGGTTAGTGCAGTGCTGGTGGCGCAGCGGAAAGTGGATGAAGGAGCAGCTGCAGCTACTGTCCTCCATAGAGAAGGAAGTGAACCAGTCGCGTCAAGCTTGGGTACAGATCAAGAGAAAGAAGAGCAGGGTGGTGAAGGCAATCCCAGGACCCCGGCAAAGAAGAAGGTGGTGCAGCGACCAGTTTACTTTGTTAGCTCCCTATTGCAGGGGGCTACGTCAAGGTACTCTGGAGTGCAGAAATTAATCTTCGGCCTCATCATGGCCTCGTGGAAGCTGCGCCACTACTTCCAAGCCCACGAGATCACAATTGTCACCCATTTCCCTTTGCAACGCATACTGAGGAACCCTGAGGCCACCGGCAGGATAGTTGAATGGGCATTAGAATTGTCAAGTTTTGTTCTGAAGTATGAAAGTACCTCAACCATTCAAAGTAGAGCGCTGGCGGAGTTCATTGCAGAATGGACACCCACTCCAGACGAAGAGACGCCAAAAACAGTTATCCCCGGCAAAGAGGCTCCCCAAGAATGGGTCATGTACTTTGATGGTGCCTTCGCATTGCAAGGTGGAGGGGCTAGTGTGCTCCTCGTCACACCCACCAGAGAACACCTCAAGTATGTGGTCCAAATGCATTTTCCCCAGGAAAAAGCTATCAACAACACTGCAGAATATGAAGGACTCCTTGCCGGGCTTAGAATTGGAACGGAATTGGGGATTAAGAAGTTGATCATCCATGGAGATTCGCAACTTTTAGTAAGACAAGTGAACAAGGATTACCAGAGTCCATTGATGGAGGTGTACGTTGAAGAAGTGAGAAAGTTGGAGGAGCATTTTGATGGATTGCAAACAGAGCACATGCCACGTGCGGAAAACAGCATCGCTGATCATCTGTCAAAATGCGCTGCGCAAAAGCTTCCCGTGGAACCAGGGACTTTTGTTCTCCACCTGACTCAACCTTCCGTATCCCTGATAACGATGGCCAGAAAAAGGAGGAGGCTGGACTCCGGCAAGCCTTTACCGGCAGTACCTCCAGAGGTCCCCTGTAGGGAAGCTACCAGAAACAACTCCATTTCACTTGGTGAGCTGCAGTCTTCCGCAGAACCATAGGTCCTTGCGGTCGTGGTAGGCGCTCCCACGAGTGAGGAGGTGCCATTTGTCCTTCTTGTCGAGCCTCAAGCTCCAACTTGGGTATGGCACATAGTCCACTACCTCCAAACTGGAGTACTTCCCGAATAGCAAGAAGAAGCTGAAAGAGTAGCCTGGAGGGCCAGTATGTATCAGTTTGTCGATGACACATTATACAGAAGGAGGCCCAATGGTGTGAAATTGAAGTGCATTTGCCAGGAAGAGGGGAAGGAAATGTTGACAGAGATACACAAAGCCATATGCGGCTCTCATATTGGATCAAGAGCCTTGGTTGGAAAAGATTTCCGGCAAGGATTCTACTAGCCCACGGCCCTCCAAGATGCAATTGAGCTAGTCACCAGATGTGAAGCCTGCCAGTTCCACTCCAAGAATATCCATCAACCTGCTCAAGCTCTCTAGACGATCCCTTTGTCATTGCCATTTTTGGTCTGGGGGCTCGACATCTTGGGCCCCTTCCCCCTTGCTACCGGGGACTTTGAATTCTTGTACGTTGCAATCGACGAGTTTACAAAGTGGCCGGAAGTGGAACCTGTGAGGAAGGTGACCGCACAATCAGCTATCAAGTTCTTGAAAGGATTGGTGTGCTGTTTCGGAATACCCTCCAGAGTCATCACTAACAATGGCACCCAATTCACAAGCCGTGCCTTCATGCAATACGTTCAAACCCTCGGAAGCAAGGTTTCATTCACCTCTGTTGCTCATCCCAGGAGCAATGGACAAGCTGAGAGGTTGAGCGCTGAAGTGCTGCGTGGGCTCAAGACAAGGACTTTTGATAAGCTATGAAGTGCGGCAGATAATAAAATGAAGTGCTGGCACCCTAAAAACATGCATGCATGATTAGCTTAGCTTAAGACTTGCCATGATCATTTAGATGAGGTCATATGCTGCTGTGTTTTCCCCTACAACTAGTTACAGGGCTCTTACCGCGGACTTGATCCTGGGAAGAAGAGACGGAAAACAAGCTTACATATCAACCCCCGACAAGCCGAACAGATAAGTTTCCTTTTATCCATGCGTGTCTCTGTAAAAAGAAAACTTGTGCATAGAGAAACCTTGTCACCTTCAAAGCATTTGTGCACCCATCCTTTGACCTGAACGTTGCTTCGGTCAAGATGGTTGTAGTGGCATTTGATAGAGAAGGATCGACAAGGAGCCAGTTCCCTTCTGTAGTTCTAGGCCCGGCAGGCCACGCCTCGAGGCAGCAATAGAGGGCACCGGCAAGATAGCTTGCCGGGAAAACTTGTTTACTTAAAAGTATAGAGGTGTTCCTCCTCTGCATGGATAGGATACATGCACAAGTACCCGGCAAGGCTTGTCTTTTTCATTAATATGCAGATAAACAAGTACAGACCTTACATAACACAAACATGGATAAAAGAGATTACATATTTAAGATTAAAATTTGGCAAGCACATACATCCTTTGGAATATAAGGACAGATGCCCCATAATTCCTTTATTGCCCTCCTTTTCCTAGGGTTTGTCTCGAGTGCGGAAAAGGGCAAAAGGAGCGCCTAGGCGAGGTGCACGCGGTAGAAGGCACCGAGAGAGCTTCCTCCTGTAGCCGTCCGGAAGAGGCTAGTGATGATGGTGCTAGGGCAGGGAAGAATCAAAGAACGGAGCAACAGGCCGACAAATATGAGATGAAGGCGTCGGTGCCATTGTACTCCGACCTGACGGCCTGCCACCCGCCTTCCTCGTCTTCGCCGGTTTCCTCCTTGTCACTTTCGCTCCGGGAGGACGCCGGGCCCCTGGCCCGTCGCTTCCCCCGGAGAGGCTGCTGATGGTGGTGGCGGCGCCCAAGGCGCGTTGAGGACACCGCCCCCCACTTTGGCCGGCAGGAAGGCGCCATCATCTTCAACATCATCCCTGACCTCGTCAGAGATGGCAGCGTTGGGCTCACTAAAGATCCCGAGCGCGACACCATAGACGAGCACCGGAGGCCCTGAAGGCTCCACCAATGGGCCTTCGAACCCCAGCAGCTCGCGGCAGAGGCAACACCATGCCCCGAATGGGTAATTAGTATGAAGGGCGCGATCACTCTGCCATTACGGAACGGCACGGCGTCCTCCATACCGGAATGAATATGGCGGTCCTAGGTGCGCTCCCACTAGTTGCAACTGCCCCAACCACTGTCACCGCGTCTCTCACGGCCGCGGACCAGACTCACTCCCCGAGTGTCAACACAAGCCTCCGGGATCACCGCTCCTAAGCCGAGGCCGAAAGCCAGGCCCCGGCCTCTTTTCCTCGACATAAAGAAGAAAGCAAGCAAGGGGAAGGAGAAGGTGCGAGGACGAATGCCTCTATTCCCCCTCGAGCTCCCTTTTTATAGGCGAGCTGGGACCGGAGGCTGGTGCTCCACCTCTCCCCCTCCCCTGGGGGCTCCTTTGAATCCGGCCCATCTGTGCCACCAACAGTGGCTAGACCCATCGACCGCCCTCTTGCACCAATCTGGGATGATTGGATATCTGCCACGACACTCTTTCCTACGCCATGCGCATCCATTACCTACCTCACGCGATGCATGCAACATACGTGGCAGAAGGGATGAGCGTGGTGGGAAGAGTGAAATGGCAGTTACCACCCCGTGAACATAAGTCATTCACGGGCCATTGCAGAGGTAACCCCACCACGTTTGGCATCACACGACGCACGGGAAAATCGGAAACTGACTCAAGCACAAGTTAATGAAGAAGCAAGGAAAATATCAAGAAGTGAGCCACCACAAGTGCCCAGCCTGTTTACTTCACAGGGCCTACCCCAACGGTGCTCAGCAGCACATTCGGGCCAGGCCCGGGGGCTCCTGTTGGTGCAGCAAACCTTCATGTATGTTGCCTAGACTGTACATAGGCGCAAATAGCGAAGATACAATAGCACCAAGCTTCTAAGACAAGGCCAAGCCAGAGACATAGCTCTTTGAGGAATCAAAGGGCGGATCAAGAAGACCAAGACAAGCCAAGGGAACAAAATGCCACTAAGGAGAGACCTCTCTTATCGGGCAGACGAGCCTGGTCAGGTCGAGGCCGCACTAAGGACAAGTCCCAAGATCCCCCCGGGCAGGCTTACCGGGGGCGCCAAGGGCGGATCTCCCCACCAAGACTCCACCGCTCCACCGCACAGCGACGCAAGTCACTTATCAGTGTGGTGTCGAGCCCCCAAGTGATTAAGTGTCTGTCATTTGACACGTGGCAGCCGTTTGGAAGGGAGACCCTTGTACACTCATACGCGTGTAGCTGCTCCCCGCGAGGCGACCTTGCCGGGCTCGAGCACTACGTGACCACCACGGTCCTCTCTTCAATCCACCAAAGCAGGAGTAGGGTTTTACGCTTCACAGCGGCCCGAACCTGGGTAAAAATCACCAGCGTCACGTCTGTCGTGCTGTCCCATGGCCTCCGCTCTTTGTGCAATGTGATCCCCCCCTGCTGAACCACAACGGGCCGATGGCCCCATAGGTGATCGTGTTCCACCACGATAGCAGCCTCACACTGCAGCCGAACCAGTGAAACCTCGTACTCCCCTCCGCGTGGGCATCCACCTGCCTCGTCTTCCCTGGCTCCGCGTCGTTCCCTTCCTAGGCCTCACCGTCGTCCACCGCCTAGGTGCTGTCTGCGCGGCATGGTCAGCGTGGTCAATGAATGAAAGCCATCGGAAGAGGACTCTACGTGGTGAGGCTAACAGATGGACCCACCAGCTACATCTTCGCACGCAAGGAAGTGCGTCCATATTACAGGCAGAAAAAATGATTCATCCCCATGACATCTGGGACCCACCAGCTATATCTTCGCACGCAAGGAAGTGCGTCCTTATCCTCCCTAACAGCTGGGACCCACCCGGTCGAAGCGTGCATAACGTTGTCGCGGATGTGTACGTATATACTGGTCGATCAGTCTCTCTGCAACGATGAACCGTGGCCGAGCAAGCAGCGGCACATGTAGTAGTAGAGCCCCTAGCGTAGCAGTTCAGGCAGTCCCTTCTAAACCATGTACACGTATGTACAGCCACATGCCAAAAAATACGGCCATGTACGTACATACGGGAGGGATTTCGAACGCCTACTCACGCATACGTACGGCCAGGGCTTGTGTACATAGAGAGGCTACGGACGGCAGCAATGGCGTCCTGTTCATTGGAAGCCAACCGGCTGGTTCAGAATGGAGAAACAGCGTCCTGTTCATCGAGAGGCAACAGACTAGGTTGGAATGCGGCGTGTTCATCAGGAGCCAACCAGCTTGGACGGAACAGCCGAAACGGGGTCTAGCGTACCGCAGTATGGAGGAAATGGCCTTCTGTTCGAGCTCCTACGGTCCAAATGGGGTGCTGTTGATTAGGAGGGGTGTGGCGTACTGCAAAACGAAGGAAACGGACTTGTGTTGGAGCACCTATGATCGAAATGGGGTCCTGTTCGTCAGGAGGGGTGTGGCGTACCACAAAACGGGACTCCACGGGCTACTATTCAGCCACCGTCTACTGCCTCGCTCCAGCCTCCACGGGCTACTGTTCATCTACCGTCGACTTCCTCCAGCCTCCACCTACTACTGTTCATCCACCGTCGACTTCCTCCTGCCTCCACTAGCTACTATTCATCCACGGGGTCGCCTCCACCGGCTATTGTTTAACCAGCCCTCCATGCGGTCCTGTTCATCCACCCCAACCGGCTCGGGTGTGCCGGCCTCCTCTCGATCAGGGTCCTGTTCATCCAGCGGCAACGGCCTACTACTGCTACCACGTGGTCCTGTTCATCCAAACCCCACCAGGAACTGTTCATCCAACCCCCAACAATGGTCACGGTTCATCAAGAGGCAGCAGGTTCGATCGGCTTTAGTTAGCAGCAGTAGCGAAGGAATCGCTCGGGTTCAATTAATAGCCAGGGATCGATCGCTCGGGTTCAGTAATGTAGCTAGTGCAATTGCTCGGGTTCAGTAAGAGATCGCCTCGCTCGGGTTCAGTTAGAGCCCAACGCCTCGCACACACGCGCGTACGTGTACGAGAGAAACACGCAAACCTCCATGCATCAGTCGGCCCCGACCACTCACCGTAACCGGGAACTCCCCGATATTTTCCTCGCCCTCGCTTCTACCACAATTTTTTTCATCATGGACGGCCCAAAGAATGTCATGCAGGTGCGTCCCTGGACCGCCCAGGATGAAAAGCCCATTTTCTGTCATGATTTTTTGTCATAGAAGTAGGATCCCACCACATATATAATGGTACGTGCTTTTGTCACAATTATCGTCATAGAAGTGTCATAAGCATGACAGAAAAAAAATTCATTTTGCCCAAAATGTCACGGATGTGTCTTTTTTTTGTAGTGTTCCATCTTGACTTGGAGGACACACCAAAGCTCCGAAGGCTTCCTGTCCGGACATGGAGTCGCATTATAGCTCAGCCTTATGGTAGTCGCAAAGCAGCCCACCTATCTGGCCCATAAGAAATAAGCCAGCAGCCCGTGGACTCCATAGTCTAGGACTCCCTCACCTGGCCACCTCCTGCTAGCCACGTTCGCGACCTCCCCATCCCCATCCTCATGCCACGGAGACACCCGTCACCTCCTCTCACTTTCCCCTCCTCTCTCTGCCTCGCTCATTCCTCTGCTCTTCTCCCTGAGCGCACCAGACAGCCAGCCATGGCTGCCGCAGCTCGCATGCAGGGCCAATGACTCCGAGGAGCCGAGCGATCATGTCCAGCAACTAAACCACCTCACGCATGTCCACTCCACCAAACAAGCCGACCAGAGAAGGCCCAAAAAAAGTGTATTGCGCTTGTCTTCGCCATTGCTTCCCGGGCACCACCACCATTGATTTGCATCATCTAGTGCTTCCCCGGCCTCTCCCTCAACTCCATTCGACTCTCTGTTATCTACTGACCCGTTCCCCCTATTTTTTCCATCTAATTCGTGTCGTAGCTATTGTCCCCACGAGCTTCGAGCTCAGGCCGCCGCCATGGCGAAGAAGTGCTCGATGCCGAGATTACCTAGTGCTACTTGTGAGCTACATTGGGAATTCCTCGAAGAGGAGAGCATGATACCATACAATAGAGATAAGTATTTCCCTCTGTTAAGAACCAAGGTTTTCAATCTAGTAGGAGAACCACACAAGACCTCGTGAACAGCACCTACACACAAAATAACAAATACTTCTACCCAACGCAAACAAGGGGTTGTCAATCCCTTGGCGGTTAATTGCAAGGATCAAATCTCGTAATGATATATAGATAAACAAAAGCACAAAATAAAATAAAAGTAAATAAATTGCAGCAAGATATTTTTGGATTTTAATATATGATAAAGATAGACCCGGGAGCCATAGTTTCAATAGAGGCTTCTCTCTTGACAATAGCATACGGTGGGTAAACAAATTACTATTTGGCAATTGATAGAAAAGCGCATAGTTATGATGATATTCAAGGAAATGATCATGTATATAGGCATCACATCCGAGACAAGTAGACCGACTCCTTCCTGCATCTACTACTATTGCTCCACACATCGATTGCTATACAGCATGCATCTAGAGTATTAAGTTTATAATGAACGGAGTAATGCCTTAAGCAAGATGACATGATGTAGACAAAGTAAACCCAATTAATACGAATAAACCCCTTCTTTTTATCCATAATGGCAATGATACAAATACATGTCATGTCCCTTTCTGTCACTGGGATTGAGCAATGCAAGGTCGAACCCATCACAAAGCACCTCTCCCATTGCAAGATAAATCAATCAAGTTGGCCAAACCAAATGGATAGATCAGAGAGAAATACAAAGCTATAACAATCATGCATGAAAGAGTTTAGAGAAGACACAAATAATATTCATGAATAATCTGATCATAAACCCACAATCCGTCGGATCCCAACAAACACACCGCAAAAAAGGATTACATCGAATATATCTCCAAGAACATCAAGGAGAACATTGTATTGAAGATCAAAGAGAGAGAAGAAGCCATCTAGCTACTAGCTATGGACCCGTAGGCCTGCGGTAAACTACTCACACATCATCAGAAGGGTAGCAAGGTTGATGTAGAGGCCCTCCGTGATCGATTCCCCCTCCGGCAGAGTGCCGGAAAAGGTCTCTAGATGGGATCTCTGAAGAACAGAAACTTGCGGTGGCGGAAAAAGTATTTTGGGTGGCTCCCTGATGTATTGGGAATATTTGGGAATTTATAGAGCTGGAATTAGGTCAATAGGTGCCATGAGGGGCCCATAAGCCTAGGGGCGCACCCTGGGGCACTCCTGGCAGGCTTGTCGCCCCCCCCCCCCCCCGTGTCGGCATGGAATGATGATGATGATGATGATGGAGCTCGATGAAATGACACGTCATCTACTAACCAGGTTCACGCCAGTGATGCCCCCTGCTTGGCGCGCCAAAGATGTCGATGTGGAATGACTATCTATGCGGTGATGTAGCCCCTTTGTGGTTCGGCGAGGGGAATGCACAGAACGTAAAGACTAGGATTAACAGAGGGTGCAACGATCTTTTACCCAGGTTCGGGACACCTTTGTGGTGTAATACCCTACTCCTGATTTGGTGTATTAGAAGTGTGGATGTGCAAGTACAAGGAGCGCCCACCGGCAAGGCACAAGGAGGAGGCAGCTACACATGCAAGTGTGCGTGGTGTTTGAATGGGTTTGAACCCTTGTAAAGGTTACCATGGCCCTCCTTTTCTTTACCTAATATTAAAGGGAGGATTGTTTCTCCACTTTTTTTCGTCATCAGGTCCTTTCGTAGGTCAGCTATAATTTTTCGTCCATCATCTGCACCGGATTTTCGCCCGTCCTTCGGGCGTAGAGCGCGTACGAAATAGGACAATGTAGAGTGTGTATGAAATAGAAAAACATAGAAAAAGGAAAAAGCGATGGGGTGAGAGTCGAACTCCAGAGCTCCCGCATTGCCACTATGACCATAACCAGTCAGCTAGCCTTCAATTGTGATGGTAAATAGAGTTAGCCACTACTCAATGCAAACAAACTTATGGACCCTCTATCCCGCACATGGGCCGATGTTCGGCCTGGTTTGCAACAAAAAATAATTATTCCTGCAGGAAGGACAAAGCCAACTGAGCTGGCTTACAATTATGTTAGAAAAACAAGCACGTTTCTAAATTAATTAGTCCGATCGCTTTTTTACATCAAATCCCACCAATTTATATATATAGTGTGTTGTACCAGAATCAGCAAGCAGAGGATCAGATATGGATTCAGATTTAGGACGAGGAGCACGAATGGCCTGTGCACATACACACACGCAAAAAGAGTTTAGGTTGGGGCCGCGTGCGTATGAGGAGCAATTGAATCGTGGAGCTTATAAAATGAACAAGCATGGAATTATAAGCACACAAGTTTGCTGCTGGAGATAATTTTCAATTATTAAAAATCTATACAACATCAGAACACTTCTTACTTACAGATTTGGCTAATTATTGTGATTTTAAATTGTCATATGAAATGTTATTTTATCTGATGAACAGTAATAGCATTCCATGCCTAAAATCATAGTTTGGGAATCTATCTCTTTGCTATCTCATTTTCCCTTTGTTGAAGAGACAATCGATCACCCCCGCTCTATTGTATAATTTTTTTATGCATATTATTACATGAATGTTTAGTTATATATTTGATAATTTACGTAGAAAGCTATTTTTTTAATGTATGAACTTTGCATACTCTACACCAGGTATGAGGGAATATTTGACCCACAAAAAAAGGTATGAGGGAATATTTACATTTCTAAAGGGCCTGTGCATTGTGGTAAAATTTTCCATTAAAGTGATTGTCAAATTTTATTTTGTATTCAATAGTGGCTTAAGCTATCTCATAAAGCTATTGTAGATGTGCCTTGGAACTCCTACAATACTCAAACGGTTTTTTGAGATTGCTACCCAGTAGACACATTTACCAACCTTCCTCGGACAAAAATAAAACTGAAATAATGGAAATTTAAACATTTCTGACAACATGAGGCAACCTCCATCGTTCAATATCCAATCAAGACGAGCAACTCCAGCTAACATGAACTTCTTTAGAGAGTCATCGAAAGATCGCGCGGTAGAGAAAGAGAGTTGTTCTAAGATGATGCAGAACATAAAGAGACATATATGTAGGGTGAAGGAAGGAGTAATTGAATAGTAAAAAAGGTCGGCATTGTCGCTTGATGTACGTGATAGTCAAAAATATATGTGATACATACAATTGATATCGAACCATATATTATGTATCATAAAGATATGTCACACAAAATTGGTATTGTGCAATAGAATATGCAAGCCCCGTTGCAATGCACGGGCATTTGTGCTAGTATAGCTTAAGGGGTAACCACTAGATAGCAAATAGTGCTATCATATCTAACTCTACTGTTAGGACAAGAAGCATTAAATGCATCATTAGGTGTCGTGAGGAGGAGAAGCCCTGGCAAGGATGTTGCACCGCTTGCCTAGCTAACTCCTATTATCTTGACACGCCATTTGGACGGGTGTTAATAAAGGTAAAAATCCTTCTGATGAGCTGACACGTGTCCGGCAAGCCTTACCTAACTGCCTGCAGGCTCGACACCTCACTGATCAGTGACTAGCCGCTCGGTGAGGTGGAGCGCTGGCAGCTGGCGGGGTTTTCTCGGCCAAGGAGCTTGTCGGGCCTTCGCCTTGCCGGCTCGGCCTGGCCGGCAGGGGCTACTTCTGTAGTTGATCTTGAGGCTTGTCTTGAACCTTGATCTTCTTGATGCGCTCCTCGATTTCTCAAAGAGCAACTTGTCTTGGTTTGGGAAACTTCATTTTAACTTTAGTTTGGCAGGGGAGCTACTACTTGTCTGTGCATAGGTCAGGGTATGAAACATCCATGTTTAATACACTGGCAGGAGCCCCCGAGCCTAGGCCACACGTGCTATCAGGTATCATTGGGCTAGGCCCAAAAAATACACAGACATGCAGTGTGGATCGACCACAGATTTTGTCGAAATGAATCCTGTATCTTGAGACCTTCTTTGGTTCTTCATTAACCTAGACTCGTGTCCATGTTTGGGCTCCTTCCAACAAACCAAATCGTCGGGCGGGTGCTTACCGCATGTGTGGAGACCAGGGGCAAGCACGCACATGGGTTGTTGCGGGCGTGGCTCTGACAGCCATGGTCACGAGTGGCCAAAGGTAACTGCTATGCCTGTCATCACTTCCTCCTTTACTGCATCCCTCCCCACGACGCGCATCATACGTGGAACATGGGATTGATGGAGAGGGGCGGTCGTGGAAGTAGTGTGCTGAACAGGGTAGGCAGGGCATCGGATTGGCGAGGCAGGGCGGTCGATGAAGTAACGTGCCGGGAAGGAATGCAGGGTGCATGACTGGTGGAATGGGGCGGTTGCCCTCAAAATGGTGGAGAGCCAGCCCCGGGCCTCCCTCTATAAAAGAGGAGCCACAAGAGACTATGCTCATCCATATTTTTGTTCTCCGTCCTTCCCGCGTCTACAACCACCATGGCGACGGGAAAAGGCCGAGCTCGCGCCTCCGCTGTTGTAGTGAGAGCTTCCCCTCGGCACCATACTCCTGCTTCGGCTGTGTCCATAGAGGTCGGCACCGGTGCTCTGGGCGGGACTGCAGGTCAGGGTCGTGGAAGACGTGGCGCTCGGGGCCGAGGTGGCAAGAGTAGGGCGCTCGTCGTTCCTCCCCCAGTCGCTCCTCCCCCGATAAAAGGCCATACGGAAGACACAGCGCTCGAGTTTGTCATTGAGCTGCATGACCCGCCATGATACCGGCTGGGGCTCCCCCATCCCTTTGCCAGGGTGATGGAGGCCGACCAACCACTCGGCATGTGGCAGCATGTGAACAACTGCTGCAATGGTTCCGTTTGGGTGAACGTCGAGTTCCCCGCCAACGACGTCATGTACCTCACGCGTGGGTGGAAGTCCTTCGCTTGTGCTCATTATCCGGGGCAAGGGCATCTCCTCCACTTCAAGCTAGTGGCGTCCAACATGCTCTCGGTGAAGTTCTTTGGGGCTTTAGGCGCTCGCATGGAGTGCTGCATGGAGAGCTCGAGCAATAGTGAAAGTGCCTCCTCGAGCGAAAGCGATGAGGAGGACGATGGTAAAGACAACAATGGCAAGTCCCCGAGCATCAAGTCTGAAGACGGCTACTCGGACTCCAGCTAATCGCCAGCAGCACCATCATCTCCAGCTGAGCGCTGACACCACCATCATCTGTAGGTGAGCACCGGCAACACCATGATCTGGCCTGCCGGGAGCACTTCGCCTAGGCGCCCCTTTTGCCCTCCTTGCACTCAATGTGAACCCTGGGAAGGAAGGGCTAAGAAAAATGTCATCAAGCACTTTTAAATAATATTTGATATCTGCCATGCTCAAATAAATGTGTATAGTTTCCCATGTTTGTCTTTGTTCTTGTATGATTTCAATCTAACACCCTATGCGGTTTGGGGCCTTTCCGGCACACATACTTGCCGTGAGCGCTTTGAGGAACTGGTCCTTAGCAGCCTGCTAGTACTACTGTCACTAGCAAGGTAACTTGCTAGTCAACGCTGTTGCAAAGATCTTGCCGAGCGAACTCGAGGAAATATAAGAGCACGAATAAACACGACAAGAGTCCCTTGCGTGCAGGTTTCTCATACAACACAAAATCATGCAAAGGGAGAACTGTAAATGCTACAAAGAAAATTTTGTCTTTCAACTTATCTTTCTTTGTTGTACTTCTTGTTGTAAGAAACATATAACAATGCCATTTTTGTAATGGTACTCCATCATCACTCCCCCCGGGAAACTTGCACGCGAGGGATCCTTCCTGTCTTTGAGAAAAAGAAAGGAGAGAAAGGGTTGGTACGTGGCACCTTGCCGGTATGTTACCCATTTCATTCAAGCAAGAATGTAATCACAGGGCTATGCGTATCGATACATAAGTAAAGATGCATAAAAGGTTGTGAAGTACTTAGCTTCATTCACATATGCACAGGGTCTGTGCTTGGCTTTGTACAAAGGGTTACAAGTCTTGAAGACAAAGCTTGTACAAAAGGGGTTGCCGGGACAATACCCGGCAACTGCGCCTCATGGGCAGAATTTGCGAAGATGCTCGATATTCCACGAGTTTAGCACACTAATGCCATCTTTGGTCTTTAGATGGACTGTGCCAGGTCTAGTGACTTGTGCTACCCGATAAGGGCCTTCCGACTTTGGCATCAACTTGTTTGATCCTTTGGCGGATTGAACGCACCGAAGAACAAGGCCACCTTCCTCAGAGCTTCGGGCATGAACCTTGCGGCTGTGATAGTGGCGCAAGGCTTGCTGGTAGCATGCACCTTGCACAGCCGCCCGAACACGATCTTCCTCGAGGAGCACAACATCATCTTACCACAACTGCTCTTCGTCTACCTCATCATAAGTAAGCACACGAGGCGACCCGTATGTGAATTCCGTGGGGAGCACCACTTCTGCACCATAAACTAGGGAGAAGGGTGTTTGGTCAGTAGCTCGATTTGGTGTTGTTTTAAGTGACCAAAGAACTACCGGCAGCTCATCAATCCAGCGCCTTCCGCACATGTGCAGCCTGTCAAAGGTTCTTGTATGGAGGCCACACAACACTTCAACATTTGTCCGTTCTGCTTTCCCATTGCTTCTCGGATGAACAACGGAGGCAAAGCAAACCTTTCTCCCAAGGCCTTGGATTTACTGCATGCAGGTGTGGCTCGTGAACTGTGTGCCGTTGTCGGTAATGACTCTGTTTGGAACCCCAAAACAGCAAACTAGTCCCTTAAAGAACTTGACGGCTGATTGTGCAGTCATGTTTCTCATGGGCTCTACTTCAGGCCACTTTGTGAACTTGTCATTGGCGACGTACAAGAACTCAAAGCCCCCGGTAGCACGGGGGAAGGGGCCCAAGATATCAAGCCCCGAGACCGAAAAGGCAAGGAAAGAGGAATCGTTTGGAGAGCTTGTGTTGGCTGATGTATGTTATTTGAATGGAATTGGCATGCTTCACATCTTGTTACTAGCTCAGTTGCATCCTAGAGGCCAGTGGGCTAATAAAAACCATGCCTGAAAGCTATACCGACAAGGGCTCTTGATCCTATGTGAGAAACACATATGCCTCCATGTATCTCTGCCAACAACTTGAGTCTGTCTTCTCGGCAAATGCACCTCAATTTCACCCCATTCGGTCTCTTTCTGCACAAAGTGTTATCCACAAACTAATACATACTTGATTGACAAGCATTTTTTCAGCTTGCTCTTGCTCATTGGGAAGCTCTCCTATTTGCAGAAATTGAACTATATGTTGTGCCCATCCTGGAGCTTGTGGCTCGACAACAAGGACTTAAGGCATCTCTGCGGCAGCGGGAGCGCTATCCTCACTGACAAGAACATGAGGTTCTGCTCGAGGCTGCAGCTCATCGTCAAGCGCATCGCTGCTCCCGGCAACATTCTCACTAGCGACCTTAGGAAGCTCTGCCGGAAAATATTTGCCAGTGCTCAACTTTCTTCTCTTATTGCCTTGTGTTGATGTAGTAACTGATGGTTTAGTCAAATGGAGTACAAAAGTCCCTGGTTCCACAAGCAGGTTTTGGGCAGCACACTTCGATAGGTGATTAACAATGTTATTCTCCGCGCGGGGACATGCTCTATTTGCAACCCGTCAAAGTGCTCCTCCAATTTTCTCACTTCTTCCATGTATGCTTCCGTCAACGGGCTTTGATAAGCTTTGTTTACTTGTTTCACAACAAGTTGCGAATCTCCGCGAATGATCAACTTTCTGATACCCAACTCCACCGCAATTCTAAGACCGGCAAGGAGCCCCTCATACTATGCAGTGTTGTTGGTTGCCTTCTCCCTGGGAAAGTCAATTTGAACCACATACTTGAGGTGTTCTCCAGTGGGTGCGACAAGCAGCATTCCAGCACTAGCGCCTTGTAGAGAGAAGGCACCGTCAAAGTACATGACCCAATCTTTCTCAGTCTCTTTGCCGGGGGGAGTTGATTCTGGGATTTCTTCATCTTGTGTTGGCGTCCATTCTGCAACGAATTCGGCCAAGGCTCTGCTCTGAATAGTTGAAGTGCTCTCAAATTTGAGTGCAAAACTTGATAACTCCAGTGCCCGCTCAACTATTCTGCCAGTTGCCTTTGGATTCCTTAGAATACGCTCCAATGGGAAGCGAGTGACAACGGTGATTTGATGTGCTTGGAAGTAGTGGCGTAGCTTTCTCGAGGCCATGAAAAGACTGAAAAGCAGCTTCTGCATGCTAGAGTACCTTGATCTAGCCCCTGCAAGAGAGAACTGACAAAGTATACTAGTCACTGCACCACTTTCTTCTTTGGCATTATGTGCTGTCTAACTTCTACTGCTTGCACCATTTTTTTCTTGCCAGCATTAGACTCTGCCTTGTCGTGGGACAGACTTGTCGCTGCTATTTCTTCATCACTAGCTTCTCTTTGTGCAACTAGGGCGGCATTGACCAAATGATTCGTTGCCGCTAGATATAACAGCAACGACTCCTGTGGCCAAGGCGCAACTAAGTTTGGCGCAGAGGATAGGTACCTTTTTAGATCTTGCAGCATAGCCCCCGCTTCCGGAGTCCATTTTAATGGACCTTCCTTTTTCAGTATCTTGAAAAATGGCAAGGTGCGCTCAGCAGATCTTGAAATGAACCTGCTCAAAGTAGCAACACAGACGGCAAGACGCCACACATCTTTGACAGTCTTGGGTGCTTGAATCTGCTCGATGGCCTTGATCTTGTCGGGATTTGCTTCTATTCCCCGCTGAGACACAAAGAACCCGAGGATTTTGCCGGACGGAACTCCGAGCACGCACTTCTCAGGGTTGAGCTTCATGTTGATTCTGTGCAAATTTGCGAATGTTTCTTCTAAGTCTTGAATGAGGGTCGATTTGTCCTTGGTCTTGACCACTATATCATCCATATAAGCTTCTATATTCCTGTGTAATTGTGGCTCAAAACCAACCTATACTGCTCTCGCAAACATTGAACCAGCGCTCTTTAGTACAAAAAGCATACGTACGAAACAATACGTGCCACATGGAGTAATGAACGTGGTTTTCTCCTCATCTTCCTTAGCCATGAATATCTGATGGTATCTAGAATATGCATCAAGGAATGAGAGCAACTCATAGCCAGCAGTGGAGTTCACAATCTGATCAATGTGCGGAAGGGGAAAGAATCCTTTGGACATGCTTTATTGAGATCAGTGAAGTCAATACAAAGTCTCCACTTCCCGTTTGCTTTGCGCACAACAACTAGATTTGCCAACCAAGTTTGATGTAGCACTCCCCTAACCAGGCCTGCTGCTTCGAGTTTCTTGATTTCTTCTGCGATAAACTGTTGTCATTCCAAAGCTTCCTTCCTAACCTTCTGCTTGACGGGCTAAGCATGGGGACAGATAGCAAGGTGGTGCTCAGTTACCTCCCTTGGAACACCGGGGATGTCAGATGGTTGCCACACAAACACATCTACATTCGCCCATAGGAAGGTAACGAGCGCACTTTCCTATTTACTGTAAAGAGTGGCATTGACGGTGAAAGTACCGCTAGTGCCGTCCTCCTTCGCTGGCACCTTCTTTGTCGCGGGTGGAGTGGCCATAGATCTCTTGCCGGTAGAGCTCTCCGGCAAGTATTCACGGGCGAGCAGCACTCTGAAGAGGCGCGCTTCCCGGAATTCTTGCTAGATGTCTTGCCGGGCTTCTTGCTCTTCTTTTCCTTGGTGGGATCTGTAGCCTCGACTATCTGTGTTGCAACCACATCTCTGTAAAGATTGTCAACACATATGACTGCATCCTTCTTATCAGAGTTAATGGAAATGACGCCCATTGGCCCCGGCATCTTCAATGTGTTATAGGCATAATGGGATGCTGCCATGAACTTAGGCAATGCCAGACGACCAAGGATTCCATTAAATGGCAAGGGGATCTTAACCACATCCAATACTATCTTCTCTGTCCTGTAGTTTGTTTTGACTTCTGAATACAGTAGGAGAGGCTCCTACTGTGTTGTATTAACCAAGAACAAGTTACACTTCACATGGGATTATGTGTTACATCACCCAACCCCTTTTGGTGGGTAGCCCGTAAGCATGCAAGAATCAAGGTCTCAAAAACTAAGGGGGGTACAAATGAGAGTAGGAAAGGGGCTATAAAGTCCCTATGCTTTTCTTTGGCCCTATAGATTAGTAAACCAAAGTCTTCCTTGAAGCGTCTAGCCCATGACCCAATTGTGGGATCCAGCCCCCCGAAAGTGCTTCTTATTTCTTTCCTTCCACAAACTCCAGGAGGCATATAGGAAGATTTCCATGAACATAGGTCTATCCCAGGTGTTTCTTGCGTTCTCAATCCAATGTAGCCTGTCCGCATGGTTGCTCCATTGAATGTGCAGTGTGTCCCAACATGACACGCTGAAGGGACATTTGAAGATCATGTGTTCTAGGGTCTCTTCATCCGTTTGGCCACATAAGATGCATCCATAGTTGTTTCCAATATTATAGTGTCTTCGCTTCAACATATTTCTAGTGTTTAGACGGTCTGACAGAAGTAGCCAGCCAAACACTTTAATTTTCATGGTCGCTGAGGATTTCCAAAGCCATTTGAACGTCGTATGTGCTTTGGCGTCTCTGAAGTAGAACTGATAATATTTTTTTGCTGTGTATACTCCTGAGTCCCAGGCATACGTCCATATGTCATTAGTTTATGTATTGTCCTCAGTCCCAATGTGGGCCGTGATTTCTTGCAGGTGTCTTACCTCAGCATGAGCTTGCACAGAGAGTGGTAGGTGAAAAGTTTCATTGAGATCTATGCAACTCAAGAAGTCGCGAACCGAGGTATCTTCAAATTTGGTGAAAGAGAAAGCTCTCAGGTGTGAATCAGCTAGAACATCATCCAACCAGAGATCCTTCCACATGAGTGTTGTGGATCCACATCTGATATTCACTGACGAAATGCCCCTATAGATTGGAGTGATCTTTTAGGACGTCGCGCCACCAAAACGATCCACAGGGGTCAGTAGCATGAGGCACCTTATTTGTGTAATATGTGGACCATATCAGATCTACCCAGGGGAGGTCCAATCGATTGTAGAACTTATGCAAGTATTTCATGAGGAGTGCATCAATTTGAGCCTTAAGATCAATAACACCAAGGCCCCCACAATCTTTCGGTCTACAGACCATTGCCCAAGAAGCAAGAGAGCTACATTTTTCCCCATCTTCTGTCTTTTTTGTCCAAAGGCTTCTTCTCGGGTTAATTCCTTGGAATGTCCCCGTTTTCTCAAGCTCTTCATCAGGGATTTGCAGCCTCTCGATCACTTCAGGAGAGATCAATTTCAAGCCTGCCCGACCATCAACTAACACTTTCATGACCTTGAGGTTGCGTATCGTTGAACAACAGTAGGCACCCAATCACAGTTGTGCGATCAGGGTGATCCTCAGCATTGAAAATGATAGGTGTGTGGGACAACTTGAGGGGCTTCTGAGCATCTGTTGCCAGCTCCGCTGCATTGACTTCACGTGCCCACTACTTAAGTTGGTGGTGAGAGTAATGTAAGGATGCACCGCTGTCAATGCACATGGCCTCTGTTGCTTTCTAGAATTCTTGCTCACTAGACTCATCATCATCTTCCTCTTCACTATCATCATCTTGTTCTTTCTTTTCCCTGCCCCCGGCAGGCTTTTCTTTCTGCTGATTGGCCTTGCCACGGTGCCCCCCTTGGCGACCGCTCCCCTTCTTACCAGATCCACCAGTACCATCTTGGCCATTCTCCTTGTCGCTCTTCTCATACTCAGCCTTTTGTTTCTCAACCAGCTGCTCGACTTGTCAGCACTCCTGGAGATCGTGCCCCTTGGTATGCTGAATCTTACAGTATGGCCTATCAGACTTGCCGGCCTTCTCGCCCGCCACAACTACCTAGCAATCAGCGCATGCGGCAGCTTCCTTGCTGGAGTCTCTGTCTTGGTTTTCTTGGCGGAACTAGAATTGCCGGATCCTTCCACGACCATAACTGACTTTCCTTTGCACTTTTTGTTGCACTTCCAGCCTTTCTTCTTCAGGGTGGCGGCGTCTTCATCCTCATAATCGACTTCAGCACTAGCATCTTCCCTAGGAAGCCTTCTCCCCTTAGCATGTGCACACTTGTTCGCCAACATGTAGAGCTCATTGACTGTCTTCGACAGCCGTATGTTCATCTTCTCCCGCATCTTGCGATTGCGCACGTTCGTATGGAATGTGGCAATCATAGCTGCATGGTGCACATATGGAGTGTTGTGGTGTACACGGTTGAATCTTTGGATATACTTGCGTAGATCTTCTTCTTCTCTTTGCGGGATCGCTTGCAAGTAACTTGGCTGTCCAGGGCCTTTCTGGTGCCCGGTGAAGGCACCAACAGACTCATTGCATAGATCTGACCACGAAGAAATGGAGTTCTCCGGCAAGTTCATCAACCAAGATCTCACATTGGGTTTGAGTACCAATGGGAAATAGTTGGCGAGGATCTTTTCATCCCTTCCTCCGATAGCTTGCACATCGATTGTATATATGCCCAGGAATGCTACCAGGTTGAGCTTGTCATCGTACTTCTCCAGCACTTCTGGCTTGAATGCTCGGATGGATGGCCAGCGAACTTTTCGCAGCTCATGTGTGAAAGCAGGGCACCCAACCTCGTAAGGTAGATACCCGCCAACAACAGGTGCTAGCGTGTCGATGACTGGACCGTTGCACTTCTCAGATTGATGGCGCGCCACCCGGTGGCATTGAATGGTGGTACGATTGTCTTCTGTTCGCCTATCCAGCATCACCTGCCACTGATCTTGTTGCGTCCGCAGATCTGAGGAAGCCATCGACACATCATCAAGCTTGACAGCTCGTTGGGCTCGCTGCGACTACTGATGCTGCTGCCGGGTTGATGCCGTGGAGGCGACTGCACCATTGACGCACCACCTACAACATGGCCATCAGTCTGAGCTACTGGAGCGGTTTGTGGGCATCGCAAGGGCTCCGCCAGCTAGGGTTTTTTAGCCTCCACAAATCCGATCAGACTCTAAATGGTAGTCAACCACTCATCCATCTTACCTACTGTTGGAGGAAAGTTCAACAACATTTGGTCTCGCGCCATAGCCTCCGTTGCCATGGAAGGCATGTTGAAGAGCCAAGACCGCGACATCGCTCAACTGCTGGCAGAGCCAGCATGAGGGCTGTTGCGATCTTGCCGTCATGTTGGCGGTGCGACAGCGGGTTGGCGTGGCGGAGATGGTGCCTGAAGATCTTGAACTTGATCGACAAATGTCTTGCCGTGCGGGCGCTGCTCACTACTGCGGGATGATCCAAACACGACAGTCCAATCAAAGACCCTTCGACAAAACTGTGTGCGATGCATTAATCGCAAATGGTGACGTAATAAAACCGTCAAAAAAGATATAAAACATTTTCGATGGTGGAGACATCAAACACGATTCAGATTATAGTTGCTTGTGCGATGCGTGACATACGGTTCACTACAATGAACTATTTGCGATGAGACAGAACAACAGAAATGGGAAGCCAGATGAAGGTGTGTGCAATATATGACATACAGTTTACTCGGATGAACTGTTTGTGATTAGGCAACACAACAGAAACGGTCAGCCAAATCGAAGGTGTGTGCGATATATGGCATACTGTTCACTCGGATGAACTATTTGTGTTGAGCCAAGAGAACAGAAATGGTTCAACTTAACAAGATGTGTGTGGTACGCGCCGAACAGGTCTATAATCAGAAATGTGAGTGAAGACCGATAATAACACATACGATTGCTGCTAATAAGCCGTGCGTGTTGTGGGCAAACACGTCGTGGTATACAATTGCCAGTGATTGATGAATTCATCACCGATGGTTTCCCTAGTATATTCCGTGTGCGATGTGATTCCATACAGAACAACAATATATATACTAATAAGGACATGATTGCACAACCAAATTAAACATCCAATTACATAGGTGGCTAGTACACACATGACATTTCCACACACAAAAATAAACTATTACGTGCATAATTAACTATGATAAATGATCATCTCATCATCATCTACTTCTTCTTGTGACGCTTTCCGCCACTGCTCTGCTGGTGGCTCAATCCAGCCTCATCGATTATGGGAAGGAGGCACTCCATCATGTCAACTTTCTGCCTGTGCATCTCGTAGCATGTGTACACGTTCTTGGCTACGAACCTGAGGTGAGGTTCATCCAGTTGCCGCGTCCAGGCCCCATGCCAGGAAACAGGACATGTCCTGTTGGCATCCTCCTTCATCTTTTCATAGCAGGGGTCGATGATGGCTGAGGCAAGTTCAACCAGGGAGTCCTTATTCATGCTGCCCCAGACCCTATAGTGGTCACGGATCTCGACTAGGTTCTTGTAGGCCAAGCCCGTAACTTTGAGCGGTTGTACATCGTCGAAGGTTTCCACCATAGTGAACTTGTATTCGGTGTTGTTGACAAACCTGGCAAAATGGTCGCAAGGCTCTATGGCCATGCAGAGTGGTAGATGATGACATGATGGCGCACACACAACTAGGCGACGACAACCTTCTGATCTATGTCGAGAAGACTGCCGGTGTACTGGAGGTCGATGCCGACCACCTTGTACTTGTCTCAAGCAAGCAACTGCTCCACGGTGTTGATGTAGTCCTCCACCACGGCCAGGTCAATGGTGTACACCACCCAGAGATCCATCTTCCTCGCGTGGGTCTCCACATTATGCTCGCCAAACTCCATTGGAGCGCCGCTAGATATCCTCTCTGTATGTGTCGTTGCGGGTGCGCTTGTTGTGTTGTGGGGCGCGATCGAAAGGTTGAAGAGACTAAGGTTATAATGGCCGCAGAAATTAATGAGGAAGCCAGACGGCCTAGAATATCGGCACGGCCGGATGGCAATTCTAAATTGCAGCGCATAACTCCATTGTGCCGCACGTAACTACATCGTGGCGATGCACGCAATGCAACCGCATGCATATGGGGCACCCAACATGATCGTGTCCCGTGGCCCAACCGCTGGTAGAGCACGCGCGGAGGGACGCGAGCAGAGCGCTCCGCGGCCGCCTCAATGACGAGCAACCATATATATGTATATAGCAGTTGAACACACAAGGAAAGCCGTCCACAAGCCGAGTGCGTGGAGGTATGCGAGCAGAGCACGCCGCGGCGCCTAACAGTGAGCAGAGCATGCCGAGGGACGCGAGCAGAGGCCGGCACAGTGATACGTGGCAAATAAGACGAACTGTGCGAGCGATGGTGGAGACAGCAAACACGATTCAGATTAGAGTTGCGTGTGCGATACATGGCATACAGTTGATCCATCCTAGCTGTTTGTGATGGAATAAGCCGTGTGTGTTGTGGGAAAACGGTTGCTAGTATAGAATTGTCAGCGATTGATGAATTTATCACCGGCGGGTTCCCTAGTGTGGTCCGTGTGCGATGTGATATGCTCTGTCTGCACAACATCTATGCTATATCTACAAAAGAACAACATATATACTTATAACAGGACATGATTGCAAAACCAAATTAAACATCCAATTACGTTATATAACAAATACCATAAATATTGCAAGGTTCAAATTCCAGCATTACAAGGCCCAAATTCAAAGATTACAAGGTTCAAACTATTCTGACAAATAAAATTGATCTTCTTAAGCATCTTTTTCATGCATTATTTCTGCGAAAGTATCAGCCACCGAGAAGTCATATAGCGGCTTGATACAGTCACTTCCGAATAATCTGTCATATGAAGTTACAAACTGAAATTTAGCTTCTGCGGAACCATTTGCATTCAGCTGTAGATGCCTGCGCTCATTAGCAATCCATTCACTTATGCGTAGTAAATATAGGGCAAACCTCGTTACCTTGAGCAACCTTGCTTTCTCAACAAAGAACCTGGCAAATTTAATTTCTGGTGTGGTGCCTCGGTACTCATTAAAAGTAATTTTTGTGATATGAAGCTCAAGGCATTTAATGGCAATGTTATAATCCCCAACATTTTCTACTTTCAGGCCTGCCAGTATCTTCAAACGAAGACAACATATTAGTGCCTAGCTGCAGATTTGAACACTTCGGGCCTCTTTGATTTGCAGGATTTCTAAAATACACAAAAAGAGTGAAATGACCCCTTCAATCTTTCAGGATTAACATCTCAAAAAATATATGTATTGAAATCCTCCAAATTTCCTTTAGAAATCATTCTACATTTGTGATTGTAATCATGGGTAAAAGTAACAACAACTTGAGCTCTGTTGTGGTTAACAATTAACAGGAAAGGAGCATCACCTCAATGTATAGCTTCTCCGTGCAAGGAAAGCATTTAAGGAATCTAAAAACTTCATCCAGATCGGGGCCAACAGATTGTAGTGCCAAGATCTTCACTATGCGCAGAGGCTGGGTCAAGCTTGTGGGAATCATTTTCTGGATGACAGGAGAACCTAGATCAACAAAAATTAGATAAAATGTGATGTCCAATAATATATAAGAAGGAGAAGAAGAAGACTGTACCTTAACGGATAATGATCCAGTAACAAATTTGTTGAATTCAGCACACGAATAGCCCAACACTGTCAATTTCGGTGCGTGAATGACCCTGATTCTTGCTGGACCTAATTTATCAAGTACATACAATCTCTCGAGGAAAGGCGCATTCTCAATGACCATATTGTGAAACACCTCAACTGATAGCCTTGGACCACTACTAAGGAAATGCTTATAGGTAGGACCTTAGTAGTAGCGCTGGAAAATAGCAACCGCTGCTGCTAGTTAGCAGTAGTGCTGTTCTAGGGCAGTGCTACTAGTAACTCTTTAGCAGCGCTGTCCAAAATCCAGCGCTACTACTAAGACTTTAGCAGTAGCACTTTATTTTAGTGCACCGCTACTGCTAATGGGCCCCACTTGGTAGTGGCGCTTTTCCTGGCCAGCGCTACTACTAAGTACCATAGCAGCAGCGCTTTCTGGGAAGCAGCGCTACTGCTAGTTGCGGCTGGTGCCACCTTTTCACCCCCCTCCCCCTCCTTCCCCACTTTGCCCTCTCTCCCCCTCCTTTCCCCTCTCCCCTCTCCACCATTGTTGCCCTTCTTCTCTCTTCCTCCTACCTCTCTTCTCTCCTCATTAATGTCCCCATCCACCATAACTCTCCTCCATAAATGGCCTCTCATCTCTCTCTTCCTCCTACCTCTCTTCTCTCCCCATTAATGCCCCCCTCCACCATAACTCCCTCTCCATTAGTTAGCTAGAGTCATCTCTCCTCCCCAACAACTATATCTAGCTAGCTATTTAGCCATCCACACTTTCGATCCGTATAGGTAGCGAAAGGCCTCATCATCTAACCGTGCTCTCTCGATCGGTCTCTCTCGGGAGATATATATAGGTGAGTAAAAAGTTGTTCATATGAAGAATGGGAATATGTGTGTGAATGAGAATATGTCTGTTTGGGATATGGAGAGATTTGTGGGAGTGACATGCCCCCGAGTTGCTTATGTTTTGCCGAAATGTCGATTTATTTCCGTTTCGGCGAATTTCGAGCAAATTCGATATGTCCTATTTTTAGGCAAGGTCATGCCAAAATTTTATATGACTTTGAAGCATGCATGTATTTTCTTTATAACCATTTTGCTTGTTATACCATGCAGTCGGTCATGAAGGTGAGTGGATGGAACATGGAGCCATACATGCAATTCACGGTGATGGACATGTATGCAAATAATCGGACTAGGATTAGATGTCCGTGTGCAGGATGCAAAGAAGGAGTCCTTTTGGACCCTTTTGATCGTGGCACTTTGAAGGCGCACCTGCTGATGAATGGTTTCATGGATGGCTATACTCGGTGGATAAGTGAAGAAGAAGATGATGATGAGGACGTCCACATGGCAGGTAATAACGACATGGGGCTAGACAAAGAGATGACCGATCGACACGAAGACGATGACGCCGGACATGGCGGCGGGGAAGAGTCCGGAAATGACGGCAGTGGAGAAGATTCCGGACATGGTGAAGAAGAGTCTGGACATGGCGGAGAAGAGGCGGCGGTCACGCCGCAGTCTTCGACGCTACTAAGTGCAGTCATGTAGGACCCTCATGTTTGTGACCTCCTTCGCAAGAGTACGACTAGCGAGAGAGCTGCTTCTAGAGAGGAGGCCAAGCTGGCACAACTTGAAGTAGACTCGAAGACTCCATTGTATGACGGTTGCGATCCCGAAGTGACCCGCTTGAGTTTCACGCTCGAACTTCTAAAGACGAAGGCAAAAAACAAATGGACAGACAAAAGCCTCGCTGAGCATTTGAAGTATCTACATAATAAAGTTCTTCCCGCGGGGAACCTGTGTCCTACTAGTGTCGAGGAGGCCAAGAAAATTGTTTGCCCTTTTGATTTGCGGCACATTAGGTACCATGCATGTATCAACGATTGCATCATTTATCGGGGGGAGCACGTGGAAAAACCCAGCTGTCCAGTGTGCAATGCTTCTCGATACATGAAGGCAGGAAAGAAAGCTCCTCAGAAAGTTGAATGGTACTTTCTAATCACTCCTCGTCTACAACGGTATTTCGTAGATCCTAAGGAAACAAAGCTCATGCGCTGGCACGCGGAGAGGAAGAAGCCCAACAATGGAGATGATCCGAAGCTGAAACACCTCGTAGATGGTAGCCAGTGGAGAGCATTCGACGCCGTATATGGATTTGCTGCAGAAGGTCCAAGGAACATCGTGCTTGGTGCGAGTACCGATGGCATGAATTCGTTTGGAAACCAGAACACCAACCACAACACATGGCCCGTCTTTGTATGGATGTACAACCTCCCCCCATGGAAGTGCATGAAGACAAAGTACATACACATGATCATGCTGATTCAAGGGCCGAAACAACCGGGAAATAATATTAACCTGTATATGGGGCTTCTGCAAGAGGAGCTAGACACGTTATGGAAAACACCGTCATGGACATGGGACGCTAGCAAAGGAGAGTATTTCCATATGAGAGCCGCGTTGATGACGACGGTGCACGACTATCTCGGTTACGGGTACACCTCAGGCCAGGTGTGCCATCGATACTGCGGATGCACGAGCTGCATCGATGATACAACATCTCAGCAGCTTACGTCAACGAAAGATGGCTGGTCCGGGAAAATCGTGTACATGGGGCATCGTAGATGGCTCGAGAAGGATGACCCGTGGAGAAAGCATGGAGATCTATTCAATGGGTTGGCTAAGCATCGAGGATTTCCACGTAAGAGGAGCAGCGCCGAAATCGACGAGGTGTTAAAAAACTGGGAACAGTGCCCCGCTCCTGGAAAGATGAAAAAGGCGCCAGAGCCGCTGCTGAAGGTATGGAAAACGAGGTCTGTTTTCTGGGACTTGGAGTACTGGCCCAATCACGACATGCCTCATTGCCTTGATCAAATGCATATCACAAAGAATGTCCTCAAGAGCTTGCTTGGCACACTAATGAACATGCCAGAGAAGACCAAGGATAGGCCGAAGGCAAGGAAAGACTTGGAAGATTTGAAGATCAGGAAAGATCTCCACCCTAAAAAGTCGACGGAGGAGACGGAGACGGAGACGGAGGAGGGGGAAAGGGGCAGAAAAGTCAACAAGAAGGAGGAGAATTATTGCCCCCCTTCTTGCTTCACCTTAAGTGTGAAGGAGATCGATCAATTCATTAAGTGCCTTATGGGAATCAAAGTCAGTTCCGGTTACTGTGGGAAGATAAGCAGATTTCTAGACCCCAAGAAGAAAAGGTCCAGCGGGATGAAGTCTCATGACTGTCACGTGATGATGACGCAGATACTCCCGGTTGCCATTAGAGGGATAATGGAGAAGCACATCTGTGACACACTTTCTGGTCTTTGCAACTTCTTTGATGTTATCTCTCGAAAGTCCACAAGTGTGAAGCAGCTCCGAAGGCTACAGGAAGAGATCATTGTCATACTATGTGAGCTTGAGATGTACTTCCCGCCCGCGTTCTTTGATGTCATGGTGCATCTGTGTGTCCACATCATGGATGACATCATCGACCTCGGGCCGACATTCCTTCACACCATTATGCCGTTTGAGAGGATGAATGGGGTCATCAAAGGATTCGTTCATAACATGTCGCGTCTCGATGGGAGCATCGTCCAGGGGTATCTGATGCATGAGTGCATCTCCTTTTGCGAGAATTATATAGGCGTCGACGGAGACCCTGTTGTTGGTTTGCCCGTCAACAAGCACGATGGGAGGCTCGAAGGAGAAGGTCACAACAACGGCCGGAGGGAATTGCACTTGGACTACTCAGATTGACGGAATGACTTTGACAGGGCTAACTTAGTAGTGCTACAACACCTAGATGTGGTAGATGATTATGTGGCACGGCACAAAGAAAGCATCGCAAAGAAGTACCGTGATAAGGGGATGCTCAAGATGGACGACGAAGTTATTGTAGAGCACAACGCCACTTTCTTGTGTTGGTTCAAAGACCAAGTTCTTGAAAATCCCCCGAAAGAGGGCAGTTCGGACAGATTGCTCATACACGCCATAGCACATGGCCCCGAGCCCAAACTCGCGACCTATCAGTCATACGATATCAACGGGTACATGTCCTACACGGAGGCCAAAGACATGGAAAATCATTACCAGAACTCCGGGGTGACAATTGAATGCGTGACCGACGCCAACGACACAATTGGAAGATTCTACGAAAGGGTCGAAGAGATCTGGGAGCTTGACTATGCTGGAATGCACGATGCGATGATGTTCCGTGTGAGATGGGCTAAGGACGTCGTAAGAGAAAACAAGTATTTCACTACCATGTCTACACCCGTCGCGAAGAGCACTCCTGTGAACGTTAACGTCATCGACAAAAATGAGCCATGGGTACACGCTAAGCACGTGACACAATGCTTCTTCATAACCGACCCGGCCAATCCCAGCCGTGTTGTCGTGAGGAGAGGCAAAAGGAGCATCATCGGAATGGATGGAATCGCCAATGAGGAAGACTACGACCAATACGGCAACCTGATGAGGGAAGATGACGATGACGATGAAGCATACGTGAAAAGAAGAATCAATACTACATTACCTAAGAATGATCGTACTCCATGGTTCCGGAAAAGTCACAAGGAGGGGCTCAATTATTCGGCAACGAACAAGAAAGGGAAGAAGCTCAATGTGAAACGTCGTCGACGCAGCTGACAAACCATAATTTATATATATATATGTATCTATTTTGTGTACACACTTAAGTAACCGTTATCAGTCAAATGTTGTAATCGTATCCCCCTTCATTTACATGCATGGTTCCGGTGATATTCGAGCAGTGTGGGAGGGAGACGCCGTCGTCGGGAGAAAAACAAAAAAAAAGGGAGAAAGCAATACAAAAGAAAAAGAAAAGTAAACAGAAAAGAAAAGGAAAATAATAAAAAGAAAAGAAAACTAAAAACTAGAAAAGAAAAATAATAAAAAGAAAAGAAACATAGCAGTAGCGCTGGGTTGGGAACCAGCGCTATAGCTAATTTAGCTATAGCGCTGGATACAGGTCAAGCGCTATTGCTATTTGTATTTTAGAAATAAAAAAATTAAAATTGGAATAGTTAGCAGTAGCGCTGGTTTAGGAAGCAGCGCTATAGCTAAGTTAGCTATAGCGCTGGTTCCTAAACCAGCGCTACTGTTATTTTGAGTTAACCACCGCCCGCGCAGGCTCAAAATTTTGCCAAGTCCCATTCTCCCCCACTCTCCCACCTCTCCCCTCCTCTCTGCTGTCGTGGGCCACCGTCGCCCCATCCCACCGACCGTCGCCCCTCGACCGGGACTTCGACACCGGCCCGAGCCCCTGCCCGTCCTCGGCCTCGACGTCGGTCTCCTCCTCCTCCTCGTTCACACCGCTCCGACCTCCTCCTCGTCCGCGCCGCCGCCACTTCAGCCTCCTGGTCCGCGTCGTCGCCGCTCCGACCTCCTCCTCGTCCGCTCCGGCCTCCTCCTCCTCCTCAGGTACTGCCGACCCCCTGCCCCCACCTCCCCCTGTCTCTGTCTATTAGGTTTTTTTTTAGAAATGAAACTAGGTTTTCAATTTAGGGTTCAATTAGGTAGGCAGTAGGAATCAATTTTACGGTTCAATTTAGTAATTTTTATTAGGACAAAATATTTATTAGCAGAGAAAATTTCTAGGGTTCTAGGGTTCATAAGTCAACAGTTATCGACATTTCTTTAACCGGAAAATTAGGTGATGTTGTTGCTGCTTTAAACAAAATTAGTAAAATAAAAAATAGTAGCATTTAGCTAGGAAATAAAAAACAATAGCAAAATTTTTAGCTATAAAAACAGTAGCAAATTATTTGTAGCTAGGCAATTTATCCAAAACAGTAGCTCCCTAAAATTGCAAAATCAGTGGACTTTTTTAGCTATAAATAAAACAATGGACTTTTTTAACTATAAATAAAAAACAGTAGCAAATTGCCTAGCTACAAATATTTTTTGTAGGTTCATAAAATAGCTATAAGTAAAAGTTAGCTAGGCAATTTTTGTAGGTATATAAAATAGCTATAAATAAAAAATAGTAGCAAACTGCACTAAAAAATATTAGCAATTTTTTGTTTAGGTTAGTAGCAGAGAGAGAGAGATCATTTAGGAAAAAAACAGTAGCAAATAAAAACTAAAAAATAGTAGCAAATAAAAAATAGTAGCAAATAAAAAACAGTAGCAAATAAAACCCTAGATGATGTTTTTGAAGCATGATATGCCCTGTGGTGACTAGCACAAGCATGCAAAGTAGCCTATACAATGTTGCTGTTTTTAACACTTGGTTAATTTGCTAAGTCCTGGAAATCTGATATATGATGTTGCCATGTTCTCTTGATGATAGCATCAAATTTGTTATATGAACTTGTGCCAATTGTCGAAGAATATCCGAGTGGCCTATGTTTTGCAGGAATGTTGATTCATTTCCATTCCGGCAAATTTCAGGCGCTCCATATGTCCACTTTTTAGCAAAGGTCATGCCGAAAATTTTCGTGATTTTCGGCATAACTTGTGCTAGAAACTAGGACATATGGAGTGCCCGGGATTTGTCGGGGGGAATGAATCAACATTCCGACCAAACATATGCCCCTTTTTCTCTTCATTATATCTTTCATTTACAATTGTTGAATAGGAAACATGTCTAGCCACGCCAAAGCCGGTGGTTCTGCTCGCCTTGAAGAAGACCCCATCGAGGCAGCAAATCACTATTTCGATTACCTGGACGAACACCAGACGGGGGTGCATGGTGGCGGCAGTGGCACCAACCCCGACACCGATGCCGACACCGGCACCAGCACTGGCACCGGCACCGACACCACCCCCGAGACCGGCAACGATGCTGTCGTAGCTTGTAAAGCACCGAAGCAGAAGAGGTCACGAAGACCAAACAAGCTCGGCATCAGACAAATTGTTGTCACAGAGATGCACTCCAAGAAGTTAGAGCCAACGGCGCCAGAGGAAGCGCGCAAGTGCTGGGGTAATCAACTAGGATGCATCCTCAGGGAAACCGCCAACATCAATGACGAGAAGTTGAAGAAGATACCACATATGGAGCACATGCTCCTAAAGAAGTTGCACAATAGGTTCCTGTTCCCCAGCCGGGATGAAAGCAAATTTAAAGAGCCGTGGGATGACGTTGCCATGACAAAGATAAACGACAAGGTGATGGTGATGTTCACCAACGACTTGTCCTCCTGGAAAGTTCGGGTGAAAAAAGTGATTGCGAACAATGAACCGTGGTCCAAGATTCATGCTGACAATCTGTCAATAACGGAAGAGGACTTTGAAAAATTCAAGGAGACTTGCGCTAAAGAAGAAGTCAAGGCAAGGTCGGATAAAATGAAGGTGCTCCAGGCCAGGAACACGCCTCCCCTCCACCTTGGAAGCTGTGGTTACGAGGGGAAGAGGCACGTATGGGCCAAGGAGGACGCCGAACGTGAAAGTCACGGAATCCCAGACCCCTTGGCGGAGTTCACGGACCCACTGGAGCGTGACTGGATCAGGCCTGGTACAAGTTGGACTGCGTCAAAAAGATATTTTACACGGACCCGATCACGAGGGAGTTTATGAGACTTCTGGTAATTGTTACATTACCACATTATCATATTAGCTTCCAATCAATTCGACTACAAGGGCCAGAAGGTGGCCGTGGGAAAGGCAACGATCGTGAAGCCGAAGGACCGCATGTACCACAACCGAGAGATACCCGATGGCGTCTTCAAGGTTTACGTGGCCAGTGTCTTAGCAGGCTTCGAGGATTTGCCTCCTCCGGTACCAGTCGATGACGAGGAGACCCCTAAGAGGATTGGCGCATGCAAGAGCTGGTTCTTGCCTTGGCCGAAGTCTCCTCTTCGTCTCGAGGCACCCAGTATCACACCAATGCCACCTTCTCAAGAAGGTATGAACACCACCCCACCTACCAAATTACCTGCACCTGTCTTGGCGGGTGATAGCGTACGATGCGAGGGAGAGCCTCCATTAGTGCCAGATGACGTCGCCCCCATTGTCGAAGAAGCAAATGCTGATGATGACATGGAGGAGGATGATGATGACCCAGACAAGTATTTCAATACCACCTATGATGATGGAGGATTGATGGCTCAGGACAAGGAAGACTCAGGCTATGAGCATGGAGATGATGACTTGATGCTGCCTGATTTGCCGGAGCCGGAACGTCCTATGGCGGAATGCAAAAAGTCTCTCTTCAAGCGATCCTCGCAGGAGATGCCTCCAGATGCCTCCTCTACCCAGCAATAACCTGAGGGACCGTCCACTGATTAGCCCGACGACACTGGGGGTGGTGGTTAGGGAAGGTATGGTGGGCTCACTACCGCCACCCGCCAAGAAGCAAAGGAGGAGACCGGATAGGAAAGGCCCTAAAGGCGCCAGAGCTGCTTCAAGCAGTCAGCCGGCTCTGAAGCCCCGGGTGGTAGAAAGAATACCTGTCAAAGGTGTGAAGCATTTCCATGTCGCCGGCGAGCTGATCCTACCTGCCAAAGCGCTAGAGCACATACTGAAAAATGATCTAAGGAGACTCCATGAAGATGTGCTGGCCAGAGAGAAAAGCCTTCTCATCGTGGAAAAACCAGGATACCCGCTTTACGCGGCTCAGGTGCCGGGTGGGAAGTTGTACGTCGAGATATGGCCCGCGAACTAGTTCATCCTGCGATTTGACTACATCTACGACATGTTCCACATGACCAAGCTGGATTTCCAGTTCATCCTCATGTATGCGCTGTATCTCAACTACTTCATCAGGATCGAGAACATAAAATATATCTGCGTCGCGGACCCGTACTATATGCACGAGAGCTTCTTGGCAGTTTGTAAAGAGCATCGTGACTATGCGAGCAAGTACCTCGGCGACTTCATGATCGCTAATAAGGACAAGGAAGCGATTCTCCTACCTTATCAACCCATGTAAGTCATCCGCGCATATCCTTTCGTAAGTGTTAATCATTCCTTTGCAAGCATGGAGGCTAATTTGAGGCGTACTTAATTTGCACAGTGGGGGGGGGGCGTCCTCATCATTTTGTACCCAGAATACTCCCATGCTATGTAATTGGACTCATCGAAGAACCTCAAGAAAAAGGATTACACGCACATAAAGAGTGTTCTCGATAGAGCCCTGTTAACCTTCAGCCTGTCTGGTGGATATATCAAGGTGAAAAGGTACAGGAAGAACGGGCTGGTTTTCCACCATAAGACAGACTTCTGCTGCATCTAGTAACCGCACACCAGTAAGGCTGATGGATTCTACCTCGTGCATCACCTGCTCGAGTATAGAAGGGATAATCAACGCCTTCGCATGTCAGCTACTACCAATGATGCCGAGATTGTCAACTGGGCCACAAGCATAGGAAAGACATCAGATCATCGAATCCAAGCTGAGTTTTATCACGTACAGTGTGAACTTGCCCAAGTGATCATGAAGCAGGTCCTCGAACCAACTGGGATGTTCTACCATGGGCCAATGACGCGGCATGATGTTCGAGCACTGCTACTGGCTCAGCGTCTGGACCTGAAGCCTTTCAAGAAGCTTGGGTGCTTCCTCCCTGACTATGAAGATTGGACCACTGACATGAAGGACTGATTGTAGATGACAATGTGTCACTACTGTCTTTCTACAGCAAAACTTTAAATTTATGCATGGCGAAACTATGTGATGTAATTAAACCGCGTGGTCCTAAAATAGCATAGATCGCTCTAGTTAATTAGTTTGGGTATGAGGAACTTCGTCGTTTATGTTTACTATATGTTGCTTGTATTTTGCTAATTATGCCTATTTGTTTTCTTAAGTACATTATGTTGCATATTATCGTTCAATTCATCAACTGACAATGCAGGTACATAAATCAGAGATGGTGAAGGACTGCTACGCCATGTTCGTTGGGAGGGTTCCAGGAGTCTACGACCACTGGCCAGACGCTCAGGCCCAGGTGGACAAGTACCCGGGTGCAGGATCTACAACCGGTGGTGCCGCTGGCCAGAGCCTCATCAGTGTACATACCAATCTTGGGGAAAAATTAGCACAAACAAATATGTAGGACATTCAAAATCAGTTCTAAAGATCTGAAAGAAAAAATGGCACAAATATATGTATGACAATCCAGATCAATTATCAAGATCAGGCTGTGAATTATTAGCACAAACGCTAACCCTAGTCGAATTATTATCGAAAAAATTCATTTGTACAGAAAAAACAATTAATCACTAACCGTAGATACCATTCAAACAATCAATACACTACATGGATCTAACGAATCTTACTATGATTTCATGGATTGGGTGAACATAACCATAGGACTTCTATTCCATAAAAGGAAGGGGGGGACTAAACGGTTTTCCGTCAGAGTCGGAGTCGTTGCCGGAGTAGATGTGGACCTCCGGCTCCGGCTGGGGATGCACGATGATGGCGATGAAGTCAAAGTCATGCTGCTGCCCGAGCGAGACCTCGTCAGCGTCGCCACTCGCTCCGAAGGTGCGCTTTAGCGGCATCCTCATACACTCCAGGCGGCGGTGACAACTATGGACGGGGGGTGCTACCGCCTATTATGACCAGCGGATCGGGTGCGCCATTAATATGGAGCAGTGGGAGTGAGGTGGGCGGCCGTCAAAGGGCTGGCTCTCCTCCCGGTGAGCCTGCGTAGTGGACTGCTGGCATTCTTACCATCATTTCACACAGCTACTAGCACGCCCCCCGGTGACAGTGCATAGCGACCACGCGCATGCCTCGGCCTCTCGGTCTGCCTGCGCGGCGGACTGCTCGCATGCATCTCGTCAACTCACGCATGCTCGTACGGCACACGGGACGCGTGGCGGCACGTATTATATTGATTTTTCCCTTTTGATGATTAATTCTACCGCTTTATTTCTTAACCGAAGCACGACATGTACATTGTTGGTCTAACGCACACGGTTTGAATAAAGAGTCGGTTTGCGATATTGGTTGCTAATTATTGATAATTTACTATCTGTAAGAAGATTATATCAAAACTTGTCTCAAATTTGAGCAAAAATATATAATATCATAGTCTATTGGTGTCCATATGACAGCATGATAAGTTTCATGAATTTCAACTTAGTTTTGGATTTACTGGATTTTAAAATCAAGATTCTCGATGTTAGAAATTTCATGCATGGGGACTAAACATGCACCCAGGGACACGTACACATATGATTTTGCAATCCATTTTGGTGCACTATCACGGGTGTCATGTAGCTCAAATTTGATTTTTGCACATTAAATCCCTACGAAATCAATCAATCTATAAAAATGGACGAATGTTATCTTTTTTTTCAATTTTTAACACTAAACACCTTTGGTCGCATGTTCGCTACAAAAAAAGTTTGACATGCATCTTTTGGCCACATGCATGTGGTGGTCCTAGGACACTCACTCACATGTGACGCTCTCTGTGGGCCCGTGAGGTCATCATCCATCACTATGACCTGCGGCGAGAGAGGTTAATTTGACCAACAAGGATGGTCATTTTTTTGTTTGTGTTACGTACGGTAGGAGTATACATATATAGTACACATTGAAGAGGGTGGGGGCAACATATACTACGCGTCATATAGGACAGTCACTAGCATGCGATGCTTCCATCCGTGGCCTCGCGAGGTTTTCCTCCATCACTTTGACCCAACAAGAGAGGTTAATTTGACCAACAAGGAGGTTTCTTTTGGTTTGTGTTGTGGTGGGAGTATATAGTACTCATCGAAGAGGGGAGGAGGGGGTAGCACATATATACTACACACACGTCATGAACGATCTCACCCTTTGTGGGGACTTTTCGGTTTTCGAGGCAGGTGCCACATCGAAGTTGTTCATATTGGGTATTCAAAACATCACCAACACCTCTTTGGGCCATGTGCAGATGATGGTTGTCACTCACTCGCCTGCGACGCTTCCCTCCATGGGCCTGCGAGTGCGTCATCCATCTAATTTGACCCAACAAGAGAGGTAAATTTGACAAAGAAGGAGGATTATTTTCGGGTTGTGTTGCGGTAGGAGTATATATTACGCGTCAAAGAGGGGAGGGGGACTAGCATATACTGCGCATCATGGACTTCGCTTCGTGTGGGGACTTAAAGGTTTCTGAGGCAAGTGCCACATCAAAGTTGTGCATATTAGGTATTCAAACATCACAACCACACATGCATCTCCATACATGTGTTTGGCACACATGCATGCAAATGATGGCGGTTGTCCTCTAGTACTCACTCACGGGGTTATCGGCAAGATGCTTCGTCCATCTATGTGCCCGCTTGGTCAATCACTTTGACCAACAATGATAGAGGTTAATTTGACTTATAATTAGGAGGGGATCCAATTTTGGTTCATCTTATACGATACGGTACATGTCGTGATGTGAGATCACATAATATACTATGAGTGCATGTATATGCATGAATCCCTCCCACTGGATCGAAGTGGGGGTGGGACAGGGGTGGGGCGAGCACGTGACGCGTCATGAACCTCGCTCTGTGTGGGGACTGTGTGATTTTTCGACGCATGCACGCGACACATCAAAATGTTGTGCTTTTGGTATTCAAACATGTGCATGCATCACGCATGTCCATAGATATGTTTGGGGCACATGCATGCAGTGGTTGTCTTTGGACACTCTCCCTCGCTTCGTTATAATTGACGGCCTGTATATTCATGGGCCCGCGTGGATGTCCATCACTTCGACCGACAATGAGAGAGGTTACCAGGGTGGATTCTTCTTCTCTTGGTTCGCGTTACCGTATAGTCGTACGTCGATCATGGTGAGATTCCAGACCTAAGTTTGAGCGCATGCATACACATGAATCCCTATATATATATATCATACGCCTCGTGAACCCTTGCTCCATGTGGGGACTTCCCGGTTCCAAAAGCACGGTGCCACATCAAAGTTGTGCATTGGGTCTATTCAAACACCACATAGCACTTCCATACATATGTTTGGGCCACATGCACGCAGTGGTGGTCTTCAGGCACTCCATCATGTGGTTATCGGCGATAAGCTAGCCTATTTGTGGGGCCACGTGTGGATGTCCATCACTTTGACCCAACAACGAGAGAGGTTATATGACCAAGGTGGTGATTCTTCTTTGGTCATTGTTAGAATACGTCTTGGTGAGAGGCCCCCTCCCACCGACTCAAAGTGTGTGTGTCGTGGGGGGGGGGTACACTAGTTCGCACTTGCTGAACCTCCGTGGCGTCGGGGATATTCGGTTAATTTGCGAGGCACATGTGCCACATCAAATTTGAGATTTGAGTATTTAAATATCACACCACATCATTTTCACACACACACACACACACACACACACACACACACACACACATATATATATATATATATATATTGGGCCACCCGCAGGTGTGGTTTGTATGTGGTATCACCCATCTTGCACCACAAGAACACATCTGTGGGCCCGCACATGCTCCACATTTGACCGGAAGCAAGGGGGGTTGACCATGATGTACTCCTTTCGGTTTTGTGTTACGGTAGGGTGACATGTCAGACCTACCTATTTGCGAGCATGCATTCATAGCTAGGATTCCTCTCCCGCCAACATGAAGTGTGTGTGGGGGGGACTAGCAATAATAATGTGCGCTTTGTGCGACAGATGCCACATCAAAGTTGTCCATTGGGTATTTGAACATCAAACCACCCTTTTCATACATATATTTGGTCCACATGCAAGTGTGTTCGTGTTTTGACCCTTTCCCGCATTTTTTTTGCCAAATTTATAAACATCAGACGAGTCGAATGCAACAACCGTCTGCAATCAGGTACGCAATAGACACGGTTCCCTCGGACTACCCGTGTGCCGCTAATACGTCTCCAACATGTCTATAATTTTTTATTATTCCATGCTGTTATATTATCAATCTTGGATGTTTTATATTCATTTTATAGCAACTTTATATCATGTATTGGGACTAACCTATTGACATAGTGCCCAGTCCTAGTTGTTGTTTTTTGCTTGTTTTTTACTTCGTAGAAAAACAATACCAAACAGAGTCCAAATGCCATGAAACTTTTTGGAGAATTTTTTTTGCCTAGAAGACACCAGGGGAGCCCAAGAAGTGCACCAAAGGAGGCCCGTGGGGCTCAATAGGCACCAGGGCGTGCCAGAGGTCCCTGGCGTGCCCTGGTGAGTAGTGGGGCCCACAGGAAGCTTCTCCACCGCCTCTCAGCTCTATAAATACTATAATATTCTAGAAACCCTAGAGGAAGAGAGAGAAAATAGTTTCCACCGCCGCAAGTTCCAGAACCACGAGATCTAATCTAGAGGCCTTCTCCGGCACTCTGCCAGAGGGGTCAACAATCACGGAGGGGTTCTTCATCAACACCCTTGCCCCTCCAATGATGCGTGAGTAGTTTACCACAGACCTACAGGTCCGTAGGCAGTAGCTAGATGGCTTCTTCTCCCTTTTTGATCTTCAAAACAATGTTCTCCTCGATGTTCTTGGAGATCTATTTGATGTAATGACTTTTTGCGGTGTGTTTGTTGGGATCCGATGAATTGCAAGTGTATGAGTAGTTCTATCTATGAATATTATTTGAGTCTTCTCAGAACTCCTTTATGCATGATCTTTATAGCCCCGTATTTCTTCTCTGAAACTTTGCTTTGGTTTGGCCAACTAGATTGATTTTTCTTGCCATGGGAAGAGGTGCTTTTGTGATGGGTTTGATCTTGCGGTGCTCAATCTCAGTGACAAAAAGAGTCATGACACGCACATATCATTGCTATTAAGGATAGAAAGATGGGGTATATTCCTACATGAATAGATCTTGTTTACATCATGTCATCATTCTTATTGCATTACTCCATTTTTCATGAACTTGATACACTAGATGCATGCTGGATAGTGGTCGATGTGTGGAGTAATAGTAGTAGATGCAGAATCATTCCGGTCTACTAATCTTGGATGTTATTCCTATATACATGATCATTGCCTTGGATATCGTCATAATTATTTGCTCTTCTATCAATTGCCCAACAGTAATTTGTTTACCCACCGTATGCTATTTTCTTGAGAGAAGCCTCTAGTGAAATCTACGGCCCCCGGGTCTATTTCCTATCTTATTATTTTCAGATCTATTAATCCAAAAATCCAAAAATTCCTTGCCGTACTTTTTCTTTATTTATTTTATTTTTTGCTTTTGTTAGATCTATTCAACCATTCTCATACAATTTAATCTATCTCAATACCGAGGAGGGATTGACAACCCCTCTTACACGTTGGGTTGCAAGTATTTGTTATTTGTGTGTAGGTACTATTTACATAGTTTGGGTGGATCCTCCTACTGGATTGATAACCTTGGTTTCATAACTAAGGGAAATACTTACCGTTGTTGTGCTGCATCATTCTCTCCACTTCGGGGAAATACCAACGCATATACAAGCAATCAGCTGCGCCCGTGCCCATGTCACCCACATCATCATAGTAGATTAGGCTCCACGAGGTTTCCATCCCACTCTCAAAAATATCTACTCCCTCGCAATCATGAAAATATCTACCCGCCTAGAGGGTTTTTCTCTTTGATAGCACTCGATTAGTAGGTGTGGACCGTGTGCGATGTCTGTTACTCTGGCTCTGCTTCAATCCGTTAATCCAAATTTTCAGTAGCCCCGGCATTTTACTCCTTCCTGCATCCCTCGCAATCTCAAAAATATCTGCTCGGCTGGAGTGTTTTTTCTGTTTGATAGCACATGATTATGATGTTTTAACCATGTGTGATGTTTGTTACTCCTGCCCCACTCTGCTTCAATCCCCTGACCCAAATTTTCAGTAGCCCCGCCATTTTACTCCCGCCTAGTAAAATTTTCAGTACCTGAGGAATTTCCTCAAACATCACCTTGGCCCCCTCCAAACACACACCGTAAATTCCGTGCTCACCCCAAATCCCTCACTCTCAGACACACACACACACACACACACACACACACCACCCCTCCCTCGCTCGAAACCCTAGCTAGGTCGCCGCTACCGCACCGCCTCAATCGTCAACCTCTGTCGGTCTGCTCATGCAGGTTACCCACGGATATACATACCCTCGCCGCCCTGAGTTTCTTAGATGATGCCTGCGAAACACCCCCTTTCCCATAGATCCCCATCCCCATCCACCTCCCCACTCTAGAGCGTCGCAGCTTCAACCCGGCTATCCTTCACAGGGAGCTCGAGAAGAGAATGGCCCAAAAGAGCTTTATTGCGGCCTCTTTGCCCGACGTCGGTGAGGTGGCCGCCGAGGAAGCTGACGATGATGACTGGCCGTAGCCTTTCAATCAGCGGGCTAAAGTATTTTCGTATGTCGCGGATGCCGGCTATGACATCAAGGTCGTCGACACCGATGGATTGACGTGGGCTATGTCACAGGTTAAGTTGCCCACCACCAACCCCTCAGGTTCGACAGCCGTCGATATCATTGATGGCCCTACCGTTGATCTCCCATGGCTCGTTATGAACAATTTGCCATCCTTAATCGCCACGGAGCCCCTTTTGTCATTTATGAAGGATACGTTGTGCGACGCTGGCTTGGGATCCTCAGCTGCCAAGTCAGACCTCATCGATGGCAACCACGAGGAGGAGCCCATCTGTGACAACTGAGGAAACCCATGATTTGTTTTGTTGTGCCTCTTCACAGGGGGAATCCCATGATTTGTTTTCTCGAACCCCTTTTACAGTGAGAACCTGTCCAGTATTTATTGCTACATTTGGTTGTTTGCATTACGCCTTGTTTATTTCAACGGTTTTTGGTTGTTCGGTTCTTTGTAGTTAGCATATGTCCAGTTTCAATTGCCATCTTTGGTTGTTCATAGTATGCCTTGTTTATTTCAGTTATTCACAATGTGATGTTCTATATGTGCATGTATGATCTGCGCAGTTCAATTTCATCAATACCCGTTTTAACAATAGTTCTATGAATGACTATATTTGGTTGTTGTTAAGCATGTTGTATTTAACATGCCTTTCCATTTGATTTAACAATAACTAGTGTACCTAGACCTGCACAGTACTAGTTTGAATGACTATGTTTGCTTGTTTTTAAATGTTAGGCCCTGTTGCAATTAACACACCTTTCACTTCTTGTTTTTCTTAACTAGCATGCTTAAACCTTCGCCATGAAGCTATCATTTGGAGATTATGTTGTCTACCATGGATATATTTGGTTGATGTTTAGCTTGTTGTGCTTAACATGCCTTTAGATGTACTTACAAAGGACAATATTGGGAACAACTGATGTTTACCATCGAGGTTAGTTTCATCCCATGGCTTATATATACTCACTGTTCAGGATATCGGTAGCTGGTACCATATAGGCCGGGGGCTAATAAGGGATTAATCATCGAATTGAACATTTAACTGAATATATATGCAACCCATTTATTGGTAGGTTAACTAGGGCCATATCTAACATATCTGAGACTACATAGCAAGATGCACTGTACTGAATGACTAAATATGCAATCATAGGCCACATAACAACAAGGAAGGGATGTTTGGTTCTATGCCTCAGAGTGCCACACATTGCCATACAATGTTGCCAAGCTTGCCAAAGGGTTAGTTCTTCAAAACGAGAGCAACAAGTTGGCACGCCTAAGAGAATCTTGCCACACTTTTTGAGTGTATGTAATGTGGGACCATAGTGTGGCTTGCCTAAGATGTGGCTTCACTACTGCAGGATGCTGCTAATGCGACACTACAATCAGAGACCCTTCGACGAAACTGTGTGCGATGCATTAATCGCAAACAGTGATGTAAAAAACCCGTCAAAAAAGGTGCAAAACATTTGTGATGGCGGATACATCAAACACAATTCAGATTTTAGTTACGTGTGTGATGCTAGGCATACGGTTCAGTTCAATGAACTATTTGCGATGAGGCAAAACAACAGAAACGGGCAGCCAGATGAAGGCGTGTGTGATATACGGCATATAGTTCACTCGGATGAACTGTTTGTGCTTAGGCAACACAAAAGAATTGGTCAGCCATATCAAGGTGTGTGCGATATACGGCATACGGTTCACTCGGATGAATTGTTTGCTTTGAGCCAAGAGAACAGAAACGGTTCAATTTAACAAGATGTGTGTGATACGCAGCAAACAGGCCTGTAATCAGAAATGTGTGCGAACACCGATAATAATACAGACGATTGCTGCTAATAAGCTGTGTGTGTTGTGGGCAAACGCTTGCTGGTATACAATTGTCAGCGATTGATGAAATCGTCACCGACGGGTTCCCTAGTATGGTCCGTGTGCGATGTCATTGCACACAGAACAATAGCATATGTACTTATAACTTATAAGGACTTGATTCCATAAATAGATTGAACATCCAATTACATAGGTGGCTAGTACACACATGACCTTTGCACACACCAAAGTATGTTCCAAAATGCCTAGAAAACTCAAATAATGTATAAAAAGGCAAAACAAACCCTGAATAATTTCATATTTTTAGGACGACACTCCTATAGTTGCATGTAGCCTCTGTAAAATAAATCAAGGCGGGAAGAGACAGCGTAAGTCATTTCGCACACATAGGTGACAAGTTCCCTCTCGGAACCATGAGCCTTTTTGAGAGAAGCTCTGGTTTGTAAGAAGTTTATACCAAAACTTGTCCCAAATTGGACTAATTTTCACCACAGCATGTTGGTGCCATGTCATAACACCATGCCAAGTTTCATGATTTTGAGGCGAGTTTTGGATTTACAGTAATTTTAAAACCAGGTTTCTCAATGTTTACTGTCGAGTCGGCACCGCCCTGGATAGGCTTTTTCCTCATGGGTCCCAAATGACAAATCCAAATCTATCACTACCATGCAGCTTTTCTTATTAAGAATTACAGCCCATTTGGTGTGCTAGCTGAAAATAAGTTTGTGGGTGCTGGTGGGCGCTAAGAACTTGCGGGTTCTGTAATGAAAAAAGATCTCAAGGATCCCGCGAGAGTGATGTTCTTTCCATATGTTGTGAATGCTTATAATATTTATGTCTTAATTAAGGAAATCGCAAGCCATTATTGGCCCAGTATGAAAGAAAATATGGGTCAAAGCCGAGTTGAAAAGGGCAACAATATCTAACTCCAGCTTACAAACAGTACAAAATCACGATGATTAATTGCTCATCAGGTTTAGACAAAATCTAGATTGAACAGGACAATGACATCTAACTCAACCAAAGTTTTTGGCAGTCACAATCAAATGGATCGGTCTGATCCATAAAATCAGGATCGCGGGCCATAAATTCTACTGGTAAATGAGGACAAGCTGTTGTAAATAGAAGCCGAATACGATCAAAAGCCCTTAGGTCCACCTGAAACCTCTTTTTATGCTGTTCAACACTTGCAGCCGTGAGAAATTTCTTGTCAAAAAACTTAATCCTCACGGATAATAGTGCCCTCGCATTCAACATGAAGAATGTGACAAAGCTTGTGTTTGCATTGTTGGATGCATATCCTTCCAGCGTTACTGGCCTCAAACGAATGTCATGAGATCTGAGAAAATCCCGGTGGTTCCTGAACCATTGATTGGTTATACCTTTTTTTCCTTGTGTTAGTGCCTAAAGAGAGACAAAGATTGAAAACAGTTAATGTCTAAAAAAGATTATGTTGAAAGAGTGATAGATGAACGATTAATTATAGTACATTATATATGGGCTTTCAATGTGCGTGAAATCATCACCTTTATATACAAATTCTATAGACAAGGAAAGCATTGCATCAAACCAATAATCGTGTTCAGATCAAAACACCACATACTGATTTGTAACGTCTTGACAGAATCCACCACCACTGATAGGATGGACAAGCTCTTCATTGAGCATAGAACATAATATTAGTACCAAAAGTGTACTCCAAGGTGATACTTAACTTATGCGTACAAATGAAAAAAAGCAGATTACAAAAGTTTACGTGAATAATATACAGTACCTCAATAGGTTTGGAGCCAAACACCATCTTGAACCATCTAAAAGGATCTCGAATTGCACCAAGGTCTCCAGTTTAGGCGCAGAGACTACAGTTATTTGCGAAGGTACTATAGTAGAATCAAGGAGCAACCTTTGTAGTGAAGGGGCATCTTTGATGATGAGATCATGTCCAAAAAAACAAACTCCCATGCTTACAAGGTGGGGCAACTTTATTTTGAGACAACGGATAGGAATTTCTATTCAAAAAACAAGCAGCAAGCGCTCCAAGGCAGGGCAGCTGGAGTGGATGATGTTGTGTAGTGCGGCCTCTGACAGATCAACCTCCACAGGCGCAAGTTCTTTTAGTAGTGGGAGTCAAAGCATTTGTACCAGATTGTCTGCTAGATGGCACCAGGCGAAGGTGGCGGTGAGGAGAGAGGAGGAAAACCATGAGATGAACATCGGTGGTGAGGGCACAGATACATCGGTTCGTGGTATTGTACATACATAGTCATGGTAGAACTCAAGATGCTGGAGTTTATCGAATTGACGGGATGTCAGCCAGGCAGCCACCGTGCAGGGTATGTCCAGCAGGTAGCATGTCGAGATGCACATGCGTTGAACGGAGCCCTGGTGGGAGGAGATGATGGCTCCGGGGAGTTCAGAATCATCATCGACAGATAGCTGATGACAGTCGAGATTAAGAGGCACGGCACAACACTGAGTGCGCCACCGAGATGCGAGGACTTGTGTGTGGCAGCCATCCTTGGTGGGGAGAAGGGAGATGATCTCCCAAGGATGGCGTCCGGGAGATCGCTCATGCGGTCCGCCGGAGATTCTACTAGTTCCTCAGGTCCAGGGGGCGTGGCCGCTTCTGGCCACGCTGCGGGGTCCAAGATCTACATCCGGTGGCGGAGCTGGCCGGAGCCTCATCTGTGTACATACCAATCTGAAAGAAAAAAATGGCAGAAACATACATGTAGGACATCAAAAATCATTTCTCAAGATCAGGAAGAAAAAAAAGGCACAAACATATATGTAGGACATTCAAAATCAATACTCAAGATCTGGCCATGAATTATTAGCACACATGCTAACCCTAGTCGAATTATTAGCAAAAACCATTTGTAGAGAACAAACAATTAATCACTAACCCTATACGGATACCATTCAAACAATCAATACACTACGTGCATCTAACGGATCTTAATTACCATACGATTTGTATTCCAAAAAAATTAGGGAGGGGGAGTAACCAGAGAAAACACATGATATGTTTGCCGCACAAATGGGTATATAGATGGCTAACCGGTTTTCCGTCGGAGTCGCAGTCGTTGCCGGAGTTGCTATTGACCTCTGGCTCCGGCTGGGAGGCACGATGGCGTCAACAAAGTCAAGGTCGTCCTGCTGCCCGCGCGAGACCTCGTCGGCGGCGACGGCAACCTCTGTGCCCAGCTTCACGCATTGTGCGGGTGCTTCACCAGCCCCGGCGTCGCCACTCCCTCCGATGGTGCGCTTCGGCGGCATCCTCATACACTCCAGAGTCCAAACGTTGGTGACCACTGTGGACCGGGGGTGCGGCCACCTATTATGGTCGGCGGCTCGGGCGCGCCATTAATACGGACCAGTGGGAGCGAGGCAGGCGGCGGTCAAAGGCTGTCTCGCCTCTCGGTGAGCCTGCGTGGCGGACTTCTGGCATTCCTATACCATCATTTCACACAGCTACTCGCACGCCTCCGGGTGACACTGCACAGCGAAAATGCCTCCCATCAATTCACACACCTGCACGCACGCCTCCCAGACAGTGTGTGCGGTGGACTGCTCGCATGCGTCCCATCAACTCATGCCTGCTCGTACGCCACACGGGGCGCGTGGCGGCACGTATATTTTTTCTGTTTTTTGATGATTCATTCTGCCGCTTTACTGCTTAACCGAAGCATGGCACGGTCTAAAGCACACGGTCCGAATAAATATTCCGTATGACATATTGGTTGCCAGTTATTAACAATCTCCCGTTTGTAAGTAGATTATATCAAAACTTGTCTCAAATTTGACGAAAAAATACAATATCACAGTCTACTAGTGTCCATATATGACACCACGATAAGTTTCATGAATTACAACTAAGTTTTGGATTTACTGAATTTTAAAAATCAACATTCTCAGTGTTTTGAAATTTCTTTCACGGGGAAACATGCACCCAGGGACACAGATATGATTTTGCAATCCATTTTGGTGCACATGTAGCTCAAATTTGATTTTTTTCACATTAAATCCCTAGGAAATCAATCAATGTATAAAACGGGTCGAATGATCTCTTTTTTTTTTCAAACTTTAACATGACATTCCTTTGGTCGTATGTTCACTGTACAAAAAGTTTGACATGTGTCCTCAGAGTGGAGGTGGTGGTGCCGGATGTGTGTCTCTGCGTGTGTGTGTGGGGGGGGGGGGGGTCCATCAATACACTACTAGTCGCGAGCCTCCTGGGATTATTGATCATTTTGTGAGTCATGTATATATGCCACACCAAAGTCCTGAATTGGTTATTTAAAGCAGTACACAACCCTTTCATACATACATGTTTGGGCCACATGCATGCATTGGTGGTCCTCTCGGACACTCCCTCATGCGGTTAGCAGCGACGTGCACATTCGTTAGCCCACAAAGGTTTTCAGTTTCCACTGATAACAAGAGGCATCGGACCGAAGTTGTTTCATCTTTGGCATGTGTGTTATGTGGATCATGGTGAGATTCCATATCAAAGTTCAGGCACATGCATACACATGAGTCTCTCCCACCGGCTCGAAGTGAGGGGGCTATGCATCGTGAACCTCTGTGTAGTGCATGCGTTTCCGGTTTGCGAAGCATGTGCCATGTCAAAGTTGTGCATTGGGTATTCAAACATCACACAACACACGACAACATGCACGCGGTGGTTGTCCTATGACACTCGCTCATGTGTGACTCTCTGTGGGCCCGCGAGGTCTTCGTCGATCAATTGAACATACAACGAGAGAGAGGTTAATTTGACCAACAAGGATGGTTTTTTTTTGTTTGTGTTACGTATATGCACGGTAGGAGTATGTAGTACATGTCAAAGAGGGGGCAACATGTATAATCTCTCTATATATATATAAATATATATATATATGTGTGTGTGTGTGTGTGTCATAACCTCGCTCCATGTGGGGACTTTCCGGTTCCCGAGGCAGGTGCCACATCAAAGTTATGCATTGGTATTCAAACATCACGCAATACCATGCAGGTGGTGGTTGCCCTATGGGAACTCACTCGCGTGCGGCGCTTCCATTTGTGGGCGCGCGAGAGGCACATTTGACGAACAAGGAGGATTAATTCTTTTTGGGTTGTGTTAGGGTAGGAGTATATATATGGTACGTGTCGAAGTGGGGATGGGACCAACATATACTAGGTGTCAGACATGAACCTCACTCTATGCGGGACTTTGCGGTTTTTGAGGCAAATGCCACATCAAAGGTTGTGCATTAGGTATTCAAAACATCACAACCACACACCTCTCCATATATATGTTTTGGCACACATGCAAGCGATGGTGGTTGTCCTATGGCAGTCACCCACGTGGTTATCGGCGATGCTTCCATCTGTCAGCCCGCTTGGTCCATCACTTTCACCGACAATGAGAGAGGTTAGTTGTTTTGACATAGGAGGGGATTAATTTTTTGTTTGTCTCGCGATATAGGTCATGATGTGAGATTACATATATAATAGCGCATGTGTACACATGAATCCATCCCGCTGGATCAAAGGGGGGGGGGGGGGGGGCGGGGGGGGGTGGGGTGAGCACACGACACGTCATGAACCTCTTGCTCTATGTGGGGACCTATGTGATTTTGAACGCATGCAACATATCAATGTTCTGCATTAGGTATTCAACACATATGCAAGCATCATGCACCTCCATAAATATGTTTGGGATACATGCATGCAATGGTTGTTTTTAGACACTCTCACTCGCATGGTTATGGGCGGCAAGCCTATATATACATATATATATATATATATATATATATATATATTCGTGGGCCCTCGTGGATGTCCATCATTTCGACCGACGACGAGAAAGGTTACCAGGGTGGATTCTTCTTCTTTGGTTCATGTTATCGTATAGTAGGTCGATCATTCTAGGCCTAATTAAGTTTGAGTGCATGCATGCTACACATCGTGAACCCTCGATCAGTGTCAGGATTTTACGGTTCCAAAGCATGGTGCCACATCAAATTTGCGCATTGCATATTCAAACACCACACACACCACTTCCATATACATAATTGGGCCACATGCATAGAGTGGGTTTTGTCTTCAGACAGTACTCCCTCGCGAGTTTATCGGCGACAAGCTAGCCCATTTTGCGGGGCCATGTGAATGTCCATCGCTTTGACCAACAACGAGCGAGAGAGGTTATACGATCAAGTTGGACTCTGTTTGGTCCGTGTTACAGTATGTCTTGGTGAGATGCCCTCCCCCCGACACGTGTGTGTGGGAGAGGGGGGCTACTTCGCACTACCCGCAACCTCCATGGGATCGGGGAAGTCCGGCTATTTTGCGAGGCACACGTGCCACATGAAAGTAGTGAATGGTAGTTAAATATCACACCACACCCTTTTCATACATATAGTATAGGGCCACCCGCAGGTGGTTCGTATGTGATCTCACCCATCTCTCGCAACAAACACACATTTGTGGGTCGTCACACGGTCCACCTTTGTCCGGAAGCAAAAGGGAAAGTTTGACCATATATATGACGGATTCCTATAAGTTTTGTGTTACGGTAGGGTGAGATTTCAAACCTAACTATCTGGGGGCATGCATTCGTAGCTAGGATTCCCTTACCGCCAACATGAAGTGGGGTTCATAGGGGGTGGCTGACTAGTAATACTGTGCGCTTTGTGCGACAGGTGCCACATCAAAGTTGTGCATTGGGTATTCGAACATCAAACCACCCTTTAATACATATATTTGGTCCACATGCAAGTGTATTCATGTTCTGACCCTTTCCCGTGTTATTCTTTTTGCCAAATTTATAAACAGCACACGAGTTTGATTCAGAAACCGTCTGTGATTGGGTCCGCAACAGACACGGTTCGGTCAGACTACCCGTGTGGCATGCCCGTGCCCCTGCAGTCACTCACATCAGCACAGTATATTGGGCTCCACAAGGCTTGCCTCCCGCTTCCAAAAATGTCAACTACCTCGTAATCTCGAAAATATCTACCACTAGGAAGGTTTTTATGTTTGATAGCACACGATTAGTATGTGCGGACCATGTGCGATGTCTGTTACTCCCGCTCTGCTTCAATTCCTTGATTCAAATTTTCAGTAGCCCTGCCTTGTTACTCCCGCCTCTGCATCCCTCGCAATCTCAAAAATATCTGCTCGCCCTTGATTAAAATTTTCAGTAGCCTGCCTTGGTACTCCCGCCTCTACATCCCTCGCAATCTAAAAAATATCTGCTCGCCCTTGATTCAAATTTTCAGTAGCCCCGCCTTGTTTCCTGCCTCTGCATCCCTCGCAATCTCAAAAATATCTGCTCGCCCTTGATCCAAATTTTTAGCAGCCCGATATTTTACTCCCGCCTAGTAAAATTTTCAGTTGCCGCGGTATTTCCTCAAACACCACCGTGCCCCCCCGCCCTCCCTCCACACACACCACAAACTCCCCAAAACCTCCACTCACACAGACACACACCACCCCTCCCTCGGTCGAAACCATTGGTAGTTCGCCGCTGCTGCCTCCATCCTCAACCTCTGCCTGTATGCCGGGGAGCTCGAGGAGCCAATGGCCCAAAAGAGGTTTACCGCAGCCTCTTTGCCTGACGCCGGCGAGGTGGCCTCCAAGGTGTCCCCGTCGTCTTCCGCGGGCTCTTTATCGATCCACCATCGCCGATCGCCCGATCTGCCCGCCGCCTCGCCCCTACGCCGGTTCGAGGACTTCTCCGTCCTCCCTCGGGCCCGGACGCCGACGAGGTCCTACCTCGGGGTCCGGTAGTGGCAGTGGGGGACGTGGGTCGCCGAGATTACGGATCAGGAGACCCACACCCGCCGCGGCTCAGTAGCTTCCACACAGCCGAGCTCGCAGCCATGGAGTACGACCGTTGGTAGGTCCGCTACCACGGCGTGATGGCTAGGCTCAATTTCTCCTTTGGCATACGTCCGGTCAACCTCGTTCCGCCGGAGCCAGGTGTGGTGATCTCGGCTATGGTGCGGGAGGACCGCGAGAAGTGGGAGCGCCTCGAGGCCGAGGCCGCCGACGAGGCCTACATGCAAGAGCTTCACCGGCAGCACCCGGAGCTCGTGGAGGCGGAGCGGGTGATCTTTGCTGGCACGGAGGGCGGCGAGGTTATCGTGCTCTCCTCTGATGACGAGGTCGAAGGCGACAAGGACGAGGAGATCATCGTCAATGAGTGGAGGAGTGTCTTCCCCAACGACCCTGACGACGGCACCGGCCCGGACCCAGCTCTCGGCACACCGTACCTGACGAGGAAGGATTGGCTCGACCTCTACTTCGACTGAAAGTAGTTTAGCTTAGTTTAAATTTATGTTTTATGTTCAGTTATGCAAAACTATCTATGTTTATGTTTGAATGCATGCTACTTTCGGTTGAACCTGCTTTGAACTTGATCAAATTGAAGTTTACAACATTAAGTCTAGGGGATCGACTATAAACGGTCAAAAATTGCTGGAGTATATATATATATCCACTAAGGGTTTTAGTCCGTTAACTTTTAAAGGATCGGCTAGAGATGGCCTTATGCCTTGTTTATTTCAGTTCTTCACAATGTGATGCTCTATATGAGCAACTATTTGCCGTGCAGTTCAATTTCATCAATACCACTATGAATTACGATATTTGGTTGTTGTTAAGGATGTTGCAGTTAACATGCCTTTTCATTTTTTAACAATAACTAGTGTACTTTAGACCTGCACAATACCAGTTTGAATGACTATATTTGCTTATTTTTAAATGTTATGCCTCTTGCAGTTAACACACCTTTCCACTTCTAGTTTTCCTTAACTAGCGTGCTTAAACCTGCACACTGAAGCTATCATTTGTAGATTATGTTGTCTACCATGGATTTATTTGGTTGATGTTTAGCCTGTTGTGCTTAACATGCCTTTATATGTACTCATACAGGATAATATTGAGAACAGCTGATGTTTACCATCGACATTAGTTTCATCGCACTGCTTATATATACTCACTATTCAGGATATCGGTAGCTGGTACCATATAGCCTGGGGCTGATAAGGGATTAATCGTCCAATCGGACATTTCACTGAATATATCTGTAACCCATTTATCGGTAGGTTTACTAGGGCCATATCTAATATATCTGAGGCCACATAGCAACATGCATTGTACTGAATGACTAAATATGCAATCCTAGGCTACATAGCAACAAAGTAGAGTGTTACCTTAATGTTCTGATGATGTCTAGATATACATGTAATAAGATCTTATATAATGGGATGGAGGGAGTGTTGTACTACATCATTTTGCAATTGTTGTTTAGGTTCTAATATTAACTTGGTGCATTTAGGTACATGTGCCATTGCCAAAGATCCACACTTCGACCCTTTCTGTGTATGGGGCAATGAGATATTCATGAACCAGCACCAAGTGAGGAAACTGATAAAGATTGTTATTAAAATGGGTCAAAAGATGTCTATCAAACTATTTGTTTACACTTTATGCAAGACAACAGTGAATTGCAGGATGGTAAGTAAGAACTCTGTAGCCTTCTTTTTACTGTCTGTAATGAGTTGTGTTAGATGACAATGTCTGAATCTTTTTCCTTTGCAGTGGATCCTGAAGTAGTTTACTCAAGATTACCTCTCAAACTACATGATTGGCGGGCGGCCATCACAAGGGGTTGGACTAGAGTCGTGCGTGCCTTCTGCATCGAGGAGATCACAATAAGGCAATTCCGCTTCACCTTGTTCAGCAACCAGAATGTCTCTTGCCTCTTTCTTTACCATCTGTAATAGTACAAGTATACAACTGTGGTTCATCATTCCTTATTTGGTGCTTATGTAATTCTTGAACATATGTACATGTGAATGGAATAATGCATTGGTTGTTTGAACCTGATGGATATGAATAAAGCTATAGCATACTTTCAAATTCAAATCAGGTACAATTTTAAATAGCAACAATAAAATTAGGGTGAAATTACGCTCTGCATGTCATTACGGCGCATACGGTCTATAAAGCATAGCGTGTGCGATATACATCATAATCCAACACGGTTCACGGAGAGGAAACATGTGTAACCATGCACACAGTTGCCGTTTGCAAAATGTGTGTGATGTTAGACAATATCACATATGGTGCAGGAAAACTAAATGTGTGTGATTGTCGCCCTATCATACACGGTTTACAATGATGAACTGTTTGTGATGTGCCAGGCATCATAAACGTAGAGCCAGTTTGGTACGTGCCTGGACTGCGCCTGGAAAAATCCCGTGCCTGGAATGTGCCTGGACTGCGCCTGGTTTTAGGTAACCACAGAACTCCGACTACAGTAGCAATGCGAGCACAAACGAGTAGCAAGGATGAAGCGTTTGGGATATTCAAGATATCAGAAACAGTTTTATAGGGACAACTGTATGCATGATGGCTCCCTATCCCCGACGGTTTCTGGGTCATGTGGGAAGGACCCCCCTATCGCAGTCACTCACTAGGTGATGGTTCAGAACGCCGTCACGGAAAGGGGTTAAAAACTGTTTGTATAGCACCTCACTGTACCAGTGCTTGAACCAAACACACTCCTAAGTTGGTCAAACTTGCCTAACCTTAGGTGTGTCAACCTTTGGCAAATGTAGTCTCAAACTAAGAGTGTTACCTTATTGTTCTGATGATTTCTAGATATACATAGAAGAGCAGCAAGAACAACAACAACGTAGCAGCAGTTAACTGCAGTTAATCGGCTGATATTTGTAAAAATGTAATAAACTCCCTCCACCCCGTAATATAAGATGTTTATTCATCCACGCCGTGAGTATATTGGATGTTATAAGATCTTGTATAATGGGATGGAGGCAGTGTTATACTACATCATTGTGCAATTGTTGTTTATGTTCTAATATTAACTTGGTGCTTTTAGGTACATGTCATTGGTAAAGATCCGTGCTTCGACCATTTTTGCGTATGGGGCAATGAGATATTGATGAACCAACATCAAGTGAGGAAACTGATAAAGATTTTTAATAAAATGGGTCAAAAGATGGCAATTAAACTATTTGTTTACACTTTATCCAAGACAACAGTGAACTACAACATGGTAAGTACGAACTGTGCAACCTTCTTTTTACTGCCCATAGTGAGTTGTGTTAGATGACAATGTCTGAATCTTTTTCCTTTGCAGTGGTTCTCGAAGCAGTTTACTCAAGATTACCTCTCAAACTACATGATCGATGGGCATGAAAAGGTTAAAGTATTTCTACCAAAACACAATGACTATCTAGATGTCCTCATGAGTCATGAAGATAGTGAAGAATGGGCGGTCGACCATCACAAGGGGTTGGTGCCTTCTGCATGCAGGAGAGCACAATACGGGCATTCCGCTTCACCTTGTTCAACAACCAGAATGTCTTTTGCATCTTTCTTTACCGTGTGTAATAGTACAAGTATACAACCCTGGTTCATCATTCTTTATTTGGTGCCTATGTAATTCTTCAACATATGTATCTGCGAATCGAATAATGCATTGGTTGTTTAACCTGATGGATATGAATAAAGTTATAGCTAACTTTCAAATTCAAATTTGGTACAATTTTAAATAGCAGCTATTTAATTAGGGTCAAAATATGCTCTGCAGGTCGTGACGGCGCGGTCTATGAGGCACAAATGTGTGATATATACATCATAATCTTACACGGTTTGCAGACAGGAAACGTGTGTGACCATGCACATAGTTGCCGTTTCTGAAGCGTGTGTGATGTCAGACAATATCACAAACGGTGTGAGCAAACTAAATGTTTGTGATAGTCACCTATCGTACATGGTTTACAATCATGAACTCTTTCAGATGTCGTAGGCATCGTTAACGTTGCACCACATAATAGTGTGTGCGACTCCTGTATGACAGTGGTACGATGGTCCGACATTTCATAATCCTATCTGACACTTGTATGATGATTAGGTAATCTTCTTAATTACAGATCGCATACGGTTCGGGAGAAGTGAATGTGTGTGATAGTCTCCTTATCACACACCTTCTGTAATCATGAACTGTTTGTGATGGGGCGTGCATGATAAATGTAGCACCACAGAATACCGACTGCGATGGTAATGCCTACACACACGAGTAGCAAGGATGGAGCGTTTGTGATATTCGCTATGTCACAAACAGGTGTGTGAAGAATTGCGTTTTAGATAGATGCGGGCATCGCATACGCTTTGTTCTGGAAAACATATGCATTCCTACTCCCTATCCCCGACGGTTTCTAGGTCGTGTGGGAAGGATCCCCCTATCGCCCACACTAGCAAGGCGATGGTTTAAAATGATGTCGCGGAAAGGGGTTAAAAACAGTTTGTATAGCAGCTCGCTGTACCAGTGGTTGTGCATGATCGACAAAGCCGCTCGGGGTCACGTCATGTCCATCTCATGACGGACACGGCATGTGCTTAGTTTTTGTCTCCCTCGCCGCCGCCGTAGTTGCCGCAGCGGGAAGATCTCGGCTCGTGCCCGACCGGGTAGTATTGCTTCGGTGGATGCGCTCGCCGGTGCGTCGAGGAGGCAGGAGCTGTGTGCCCGCAACATTTTTGTTGTCTTCGCCAGAGGGTCGTGGAAGGTGGCCGCCTCCAGTGCCTCCACCACCCGCTCCCGCCGCACTGGGCACAGCGACCGCGCAACCTACACTGGTCATGCCTACCATGACTTTCGTGCCGTCCGTGGCCGTGGCGCCATCTGCGCCGCCAGCGGACGCGTGTGAAGGAATCTTAGACGTGGGAGGTTTCACGCCATGGAGCCCTTCTTCTTCGGTGCGATGGATGATGATGATGATGATGGAGCTCGACAAAATCACACGCCGTCTGCTAACCAGGTTCACGCCAGTGATGCCTCCTGCCTGGAGCGCCAAAGATGTCGGTGTGGAACGACTATCTATGGGGTGATGTAGCCCCTTTGTGGTTCGGCGAGGGGAATGCAGAGAATGGAAAGAGTAAGATTAACAGAGAGCGCAATGATCTTTTACCCAGGTTTGGGCCACCTTTGAGGTGTAATACTCTACTCCTACTTTGGTGTATTAGAAGTGCGGATGTACAAGTACAAGGAGCGCTCCTCCCTGATAAGGCGCAAGGAGGAGGCAGCTACACATGCAAGTGTGCATGGGGTTTGAATGGGTTCGATCCCTTGTAAAGGTTACCATGGCCCTCCTTTGATAACTCAAGGGGTAACCACATTGGCAAAAAGGTAACTACATGCTGATTAGATAGCAAACAGTGCTATCATACCTAACTCTGCTAGTTAGGACAAGAAGCATTAAATGCATCGCTCGGTGTCATGAGGAGGAGAAGCCCCGGCAAGGATGCTGCACTGTTTGCCTAGCTAACGCTTATTATCCTGACATGCCATTTGGACGGGTGTTGATAAAGGTAAAAATCCTTCCGATGAGCTGACACGTGTCCGGCAAGCCTTACCTAACTGCCTACGGGCTCGACACCTCACTGATCAGTGACTAGCCACTCGGTGAGGTGGAGCACTAGCAGCTAGCGGGGTTTTGCCGGCCAAGGAGCTTGTCGGGCCTTCACCTTGCCAGCTCGGCCTTACAGGCAGGGGCTGCTTCTGTAGTTGATCTTGAGGCTTGTCTTGAACCTTGGTCTTCTTGATGCTCTTCTTGATTTCTCAAGGACAAGCTTGTCTTGGTTTGGGAAACTTCATTATAACTTTAGTTTGGCAGGGGAGCTGCTACTTGTCTGTGCATAGGTCAGGGTATGAAACACCCATGTTTAATACACCGACACCCCGTGGCTCTTCAGGTCTTTTCCCAAAGCTTCTAGGGTCCCTTCTGGTCCAGAAAAATTGTCAAAAAGTTTCGTAGCATTTGGACTCTATTTGGTACTGATTTTCTGAAAAGCCAAAAACAAGCAAAAAACAGCAACTGGCACTGGGCACTAGGTTAATAGGTTAGTCCAAAAAACGATATATAGTTGCATCTAATTGCATAATAAACATCCAAGATTGATACTATAATAGCATGAAACAATCAAAAATTATAGATACATTGGAGATGTATCAGCATGCCCAAGCTTAATTCCAGCTAGTCCTCGAGTAGGTAAATGATAAGAACATAATTTTTGATGTGGAATGCTACCTATCATATTCATCCTGTAATCTTTTTTGTGGCATGAATATTAAGATCCGAATGATTCGAAGCAATAGTCTATAATTTGACATAAAGACATCAATACTCAGGCATACCAACAAATAATCATGCCTTTCAAAATATCAATGCTAAAGAACGCTATCCCTACAAAATCATATAGCCTTGTCATGCTCCATCTTCTTAACACAAACTATAAATCATGCACTACCCCCAGTGTTAGCGAAGCAATTGGTTCATACTCTTTAACGTGGTTCAGCTTTTTCAACCCCCACGCAATACATGAGCGCAAGCCATGGATATAGCACTATGGGAGGAATAGAATATGGTGGTATATATTAATATAGAGCGGACAAAAATGGAGAAATTCTCACATCGATGGAGCTAATCAATGGGCTATGGAGATGCCCATCAATTGATGTCAATGCAAGGAGTAGGGACTGTCATGCAACGGATGCACTAAGAGCTACTCCCTCCATCTCAAAATAAGTGTCTCAACTTTATATTGGGATGGAGGGAATATAAGTGTATGGAAGTTCAAAAAGAAAACTAAGTGGGTGTGCATCCAACTTGCTTGCCCATGAAGACCTCGGGCATTTAAGGAAGCCGATCATTGGAATATACAAGCCAAGTTCTATAATTAAAAATTCCCACTAGTTATATGAAAGTGAAAGCATAAGAGACAATCTATATGAAAAACATGGTGCTACTTTGAAGCACAAGTGTGGAAAAGGATAATAACATTGCCCCTTCTCTCTTTTTCTCTCATTTCTTTTTTTCTTTTTTTGTTGTTGGGTTCTTTTTGGCCTCTTTTTTTATGGGCTCTTTTTGGCCTCTTTTTTTTTATTTCCTCACTTGGGACAATGCTCTAATAATGAATAATGATGATCATCACACTTCTATTTACCTACAACTCAAAATTACAACTCGACACTAGAACAAAATATGACTCCATATCAATGCCTCAGGCGGTGTTCCAGGTTGTGCAATGATCTAATGTAACATGTATAAAATGATGAAAGGTGGCTAAGACACAAATACTATGTCAGTTATGTGATCATGCGAAGCAATATGACAATGATGATGTGTGTCATAAAAACGGAATGGTGGAAGTTGCATGGCAATATATTTCAGAATGGCAATGGAAATGCCATAACAGGTAGGTGTGGTGGTTGTTTTGAGGAAGATATATATGGAGGCTTATGTGTGATAGAGCGTATCATATCACGGGGTTTGGATGCACCGGTGAAGTATGGTTTGGATGCACCGGCAAAGTTTGCACTGCATCTCGAGGTGTGAAAGGGCAAACGCTACCAAAGAGCCTAGTAGATGGCGGAAAGGTGAGAGTGTGTATAATCCATGGACTCACATTAGTGAAAAAGAACTCACATACTTATATGAGAAATTTTGTTAGCCCTTGAAGCAAAGTACTGCTACGCATGCTCCTAGGGGGGGAGGTTGGTAGGAGTTAACCGTCGCACGCGCCCGACCTTCACACAAAGGAAGACAATCAATAGTAAACCATGCTCCAACTTCTTAGCATTACGAGAGACCATACATGCATGCTTCGGGAATCACAAACCTTAACATAAATATTCTTACTAAACCATAATCATTCACTAGTACCTCCCACATATTACCATCTTCATATTGCAAGGAATCAAACTTATCATACACAGTGATCTACATGAAAGTTTTTATTATATCTCGAATACCTATCATATTAGGACCAAATTCATAACCCGTGCAAACTGCTCTTACTATTTATCAAACTCTCAAAATAATATAAGTTAAGCATGAGAGTGCAACTATTTCTTTAAAATATAACAACCACCGTGCTCTAAAAATTATAAGTGAAGCACTAGAGCAACTGCCTAGCTCAAAAGATATAAGTGAAGCACATAGAGTATTCTAACAAATCACAAATAATGTGTGTCCCTCTCAAAAAGGTGTGTTCAGCAAATATGATTATGGAAAACTAAAAATCAAACAAAGGAAAGACTCATATAATACACGAAGCTCCAAGTAAAACTCATATCATCTGATGAATAAAAATATAGCTTCATGTAATTTACCGATGGTTGGTAGACAAAAGAGGGGATGCCATCCGGGGCATCCCCAAGCTTAGACGCTTGGGTCTCCTTGAATATTACCTTGGGGTGCCTTGGGAATCCCCAAGCTTAGGCTCTTACCACTCTCAATACCTTCACCCATCACGATCTCACTCAAAACTTGAAAACTTCAGCACACAAAACTCAATAGAAAACTCGTGAGATCCGTTAGTATAACTATCAAATCATAAACTTTAGGTACCACTACTAGGGAAAAGCTTATAGGCAGACACTTACTAGTAGCGTGGGTTCATACCCCTCGCTACTGCTACTTACTAGTAGCGCGGGTTTATAACCCCCGCTACTACTAAGTTGATAGTAGTAGCGCAGGTTTATAACCCTCGCTACTACTAAGTGGTCTCTGCCGTGCCCCCCAGGACATGCCATAGTAGTAGTGACGGGAATAAACCCGCGCTACTACTAAGTTGGTAGTAGTAGCATGGGTTTATAACCCTCGCTACTACTAAGTGGTCTCTACCGTGCCCACCCGGGACATTCCATAGTAGTAGCGAGGGGTATAAACCCGCGCTACTACTATCGACCCACCAAGACATGTGTACACATAGCGTGCGGAGGCCCAAATCCAAACCCACACTCTTCTGATTCCCCTTCTCCCCCCACCCGCAATTCCCTTCCACACCCACCACCACTGCCAACCTCACACCTCGGCGCCACTCACAAATCTGGCGACCTCCTCTCGCACTGCAGACCCCTCCCCTCCCCCTCCATTCTCCTTCTTCTCCACTGTTGGAAGGAGAGGGAAACCAGCAGAGCATCGTCCATGGTGGTGGCCAGATCCTCCATGGACGCAGCCAGATCCGTCAAGGGTCCCACGACAAGCAGCAGCAGGTCATCGGGCTTCATCTAGGGTTTCGGGCATCGGCTCCAACTCTGGCGGCCACCGGTGAGTTCCTCCTCCTACTACTCTCTATCTCTCTCTTCCTCTTTCTAATAAATTTCTCTTATTTTGTAGCAGCAGTAGATGAGAGGTGCGGGCACAAGTTGGGTGGAGAAGCACCATCACCATGGACAACTTCATCCCCTCCAGGACCAGTAGCAGCAATGGATGGAGAGGATGATGACGCCCAGCAAAAGCAGCCGCCATGGATGGAATTTATTTTTTTAATTCTCAATTACTTAGTAGTAGCGCAGGGCCCTGACCCGCGCTATAACTAAAGAGTAGTAGCGTGGGTGGCAATCGCGCTACTACTACTAGAAGTAGCAGTAGTGCGGGTACCACCCGCGCTACTGCTAAAAGTTAGCTGTAGCGCCTTAGCAGTAGCGCAGGCCCCCGCGCTACTGTTAGGCAATTACCCCGCGCTAGTTTTCCCTAGTAGTGTACTGTTGTTAACCCATTCATATTTTATTATTGCATATTACCTACAGTATTCTAACTTCACCCTTCACCATGACTTATACCCCCCGATACAATCCATAGATTCGTTAAAACAAGCAAACAATGCAATGAAAACAGAATTGGTCAAAAATAGAATAGTTTGTAATGATTTGGTCAAGCGCGATACTTCTATAACTCCAAAATTCTGAAAAATTAGGATAACGTGGGCAATTTGTATATCAATCATGTGTGAAACATTCAAAAATTTATCATGTTCCAGTGAATGTAAACAATTCTGCTATTGGGCGCAAACTTTCTGTTTTCTCACAGAATCAAATCAACTGTCATCCAAATCATACCAAAGGCTTTACTTCGCTTAAACACAAAAACACAACCATAACAATAGCATAATTGTGTGCACACCAAAAAAAAGGAAAAGAAACAAGAAAGCTAAGATAACTATTGGGTTGCCTCCTGATGACCCACAAGCAAAGGGGATCAATCGTAGTCCTTTCGATAAGTAAGAGTGTTGAACCCAACTAGGAGCACAAGGAAATGACAAGCGGTTTTCAGCAAGGTATTTTCTGCAGGCACTGAAATTATTGGTAACAGATAGTTTGGTAGTAAGATAATTCATAATGGGTAACAAGTAACAAGTGTAGCAAAGGTGCAGCAAGGTGGCCCAATCCTTTTTATAGCAAAGGATAAGCCTGGACAAACTCTTATATAAAGCAAAGCACTCCCGAGGACACATGGGAATTATTTTCAAGCTAGTTTTCATCATGCTCATATGGTTCACGTTCGTTACTTTAATAATTTGATATGTGGGTGGACCGGTGCTTGGGTGCTGCCCTTACTTGGAAAAGCCTCCCACCTATGATTAACCCCTCTCACAAGCATCCGCAACTATGAAAGAGGAATTAAGATAAATCTAACCATAGCATGAAAATTGTGGATCCAAATCAGCCCCTTATGACACAACACATAAACTAGGGTTTATGCTTTTGTCACTCTAGCAATCCATCATCTACTTATTACTTCCCAATGCCTTCCCCTAGGCCCAAATCATGGTGAAGTGTCATGTAGTCGATGTTCACATAACACCACTAGAGGAAAGACAACATACATCTCATCAAAATATCGAACGAATACCAAATTCACATGATTACTTATAACAAGACTTCTCCCATGTCCTCAGGAACAAATGTAACTACTCACAAAGCATGTTCATGTTCAAGATCAGAGGCATATTGAATATCATTAAGGTTCTGAACATATGATCTTCCACCAAACAAACCAACTAGCATCAACTACAAAGAGTAATCAACACTACTAGCAACCCACATGTACCAATCTGAGTTTTTGAGGCAAAGATTGAATACAAGAGATGAATTAGGGTTTGAGAGGAGATGGTGCTGGTGAAGATGTTGATGAAGAGTGACCCTCCCACGATGAGAGGATCGTTGGTGATGACGATGGCTTCGATTTCCCCCTCCCGGAGGAAAGTTTCTCCGGCAGAATCACTCTGCCGAAGTCCTAGATTGCTTCTGCCCAGGTTCCACCTCGAGATGGCGGCGCTTCGTCCCGAGAGGCTCCTTATGATTTTTATAGATCAAAACCCACCATATAGCAAAAGATGGACACCGGGAGCTAGCCAGGGGTCCCACAAGCTCGGTAGGCGCGCCTTGGGGGTAGGGCGCGCCCCCCAGGCTTGTGGCCACCTGGTGGGTCCCCTTCTGTTCTTTCTTCACCCAATATTTTTTATATATTCCAAAACAATTCTCCGTCAAGTTTCAAGATATTTAGAGTTGTGCAGAATAGGTATCTCAGATTTGCTCAATTCTGGTCCAGAATTCCAGCTGTCGGCATTCTCCCTCTTCATGTAAATCTAGTAAAATAAGAGAGAAAAGGCATAAGAATTGTATCATAAAGTGGAATAATAGTCCATAATGCAATAAATATCAACATAAAAACATGATGCAAAATGGACGTATCAACTCCCCCAAGCTTAGATCTCGCTTGTCCTCAAGCGAAAGCCGAAATCGATAATCATAACCACATGTTTAGAGATAGAGGTGTTGCTAAAATAGAATACAAACATGAGGGCATCATGATCATCTTTAGAACAACAATATATTGTCATATAACTTCTTATGCTAAAATGATAATTCGTTCACAAGGTAAAGTATGAACAAAAAACTTTATTGAAAACTAACAAACTATGATCTCAGTCATTGAAGTAATTGCAATTTGTCATAACCCCGGAAAGAGTCAATGTAAGAGATTTTATTTAGCAAGTTCACATACTCAACCATCATTTAATCTTTCATAATTGCTAACACTGACGTGATGCTTATGAGATCAAAGCTTCAGTCAGACACATAGAAAGATAGGGGCTTATAGTTTCGCCTCCCAACCATTTACCAAGGGTAATGTCAACAATAATAATTTAAGATCACCTACATCCTAGTGGATATGTATGTCTGAATCTTTCCCCAACACATAGTGCTTGCCAAAAAAAGAAAATATAAAAGGAAGGGTGAAGATCACCATGACTCTTGCATAGAGGTAGAAAGTAAAAATAAAAGATAGGCCCTTCGCAGAGGGAAGTAGAGGTTGTCATGCACTTTTTAGTTGGATGCATGAAATCTTAATGCAAAAGAACGTCACTTTATATTGCCGCTTGTGATAGAGAACTTTATTATGCAGTCCATCGCTTTTATTTCTCCCCCATCACAAGTTCGTATAAAGCTTATTTTCCCCACACTAAAAATCATACATATTTAGAGAGCAATTTTTATTGCTTGCACCAATGACAACTTATTTGAAGGATCTTACTCAATCCATAGGTAGATATAGTGGACTCTCATGGCAAAACTGGGTTAAAGGTTTTTGGATGCACAAGTAGTATCTCTACTTAGTGCATAATTTTTTGGCTAGCATAGGATGAGAAGCAAGCTCAACATGTTCGAGGATGCGTGACAATATATCTTCTATTCAGATATAAGGGAACATAACACATTATGTTGTCTTCCTTGTCTAACATCAACTTATTAGCATATAATATTTTAATGAGTGCTCACAATCACAAAAGATGTCCAAGATAGTGTATTTATATGTGTAACCTCTCTTTCTTTATTACTTCTTATTAATTGCAACAATGACCAATACTATGTTGGTCAACCCTTAACAAATTTCATGCATCATATTTCTTATATGTGAAGTCATCACTCTCCATAAGATTATTATATAATCTTTTTATTTCGTTTATTCTTTTTCTTTTCTAAGATCAAAGCAAGAAAGTAAAACCCTCAACTTGAAACTAATCTTTATTATATAAGTCTCGCACTCGATTACATACATAGTTCATGAAACAAAAACTTAAAGACTAGATCATAGTAAAACTTTTATTCTACTAGATCAAGATTTAACCAAAAGGATCGAACTAAGATAAATGATAAAGATAAAGATGTGATGGTGATATGATACTGGGACACCTCCCCCAAGCTTGGAATAAGCCAAGCGGAGTGCCCATACCCATGTACTCAAGTCTCCTTCTTTGGAGGTGGTGATGATGATGTGGGAGGCTTGTCCTCCGTCTTCCAAGGCATAGGATCACCATCATAGAAGGATGAACGAGTCTCTGGAATCCTCAAATCTGCAGACAAACTCATCCTCTTAAATCTGTATTCATACTCACAGTTTTGGTTTTGCAGGTCATAGATCTGGGCTTGGAGGTGCTCGGTTTTCTCATGAAGCTTGAAGATGGCCTCTCCAATATCATTGTTGTCCAGCTTGTGATCACGGGTGAATTTCGTGATCATGGATTGCTTGGTGTTGAGTCCGTGTTCCATCATCCCTTGGCACTTGAAGACTTCCTGCTCGACCGCTTCAAGCCTGGCCTCCATGCTTCCGATCTTCTTTGGCCCTTGAACATCCCAGATGTGAAGCACCCCCTCATGCATCTCAATGATTTGAGGGTGTCTGCAGCTCCCCTAGGGCATGAGCTGCTTTTTGCACCTCAGCCTTGAGAGCCTCGATATCCTTGCCACTAGTGGCCAACTCTTCCTTCAGTTTACCGGCCTGAGCCTCCGTTTCTGCCTTGGCGGTGGTGGCAACTGCAGCCTCGTCAACTGCCTCTTTGAGTTTGGTGGCATGCTCCAAAACTTGTGCCTTCAAGGCCTTCTGGTGATCATCCTCCAACTTCTGGGTTCGCTGCCGCACCAATTCCTCAATCTCATCATCTTTGCTATGGAGAGTGGCAGCCATAGCTTTTTCTTGAGCGGCAAGTTCCTTGGCTTTGGTGTTGAGCTGCGTCTCGCGCTCCGTCAGCTTGCCGTCATGGGCTCTTGATTTCTCTTCGGCAGCAACTATCTTCTCCTCTTGCCTCCTGAGTTCGCGGGATTGATTGTTATACCATGTGCCCAACTCTTCCGCCTTCTCCTTCAGTTGCCGGTCTACCATGTCTTGAGCCTTGCGTTCTCCCTCGATCTGCTTCCACCTCTTGCCGTACCTGTCCTGGGCATCTTTGAACCCGGTAGCCATACCCTGCAAGAATGTGTAGTCCTCTTGCTCATTGGCTTTGTCTTCGGCATCTGTGGACCTCTGAGCCAAGGGGAGTAAGATTTGTGCAACTTTGTCCATGAAGTTCAGTTCTGCAGCGCTGGACGAACTGGGGGCTCCAAGATTTGCCTGGAAGGTCACCATATATGTGCTAGTGGGCAGGATTGGCGGAGCCACCAACACTGGTGGCTCGGCAAGTACTGGCTGTGGGTCTATGGTCTTTGTTAGATCCATATCCATCTTGGTGGGCTTGGATTGGTCGTTAGAGGGCTCCTCCATCGCCACATTAGCCTCCTGGATATCACCATCAGTTCACTCAGGGTTTTCCATGGCATCAAATTTGGTGGCCTCTTCAGTAGCAACCCTGGCATGGTTGGAGCTGGAAAACCAAGACAAGATAAAAAGAGAGAAATGAGATCTCAGCTACTAGTAAAAACTAAAGGAAAAGTTCTTGTGGAGATAACTTTGCGATAAGAGGATTACCTGACTGTACTTGTTGGGAGGGGTGTCCCCACCCCCAACAGCTTGCATTGCTGGCACATGGCCATCGACAATTCCCGTCGTTGGAGAGGCACTGATGTGAAGTGCTCTCAAGGATGGTAGTTGATGGGGAACACTTTGCGGGATCTGCTTGATGATCATCTTCGCCCTGATGCTCCCCTCCTGCCTCCTTGCCCTCACGACAAGAATGACCCTCGATGTTTGTGTCAGCTAGCTGAGGCGGGGGAACGTCTATGTGCAGGGGCTGGTCTGGAGGCTGGAGACACGAGGTCATCCACCGACGTCTCCTGCACAACCCTTGACGGCGAACCATGACCCGCCGATGCCTTAGCCCGCTTCGTCCGGTGAATAAGTGGCTCTTCATCCCTAAACAACAAGGAGCCAGATCAGAATCAACAATTGAGATAAATCGAGACATGACGGAGTAGGGAATTGCTTACTCTTAATCAGATTCGATAAGCACATCCATCTTATACTGGGACAGCAGTGGAGACTCCCTGGCCCTCTTGATGGCTGGTGGCAGCGAGCTTGGCGCGGGTGGAACCTCATCCTCCCCAGAAAGTTCTTCCCGGTAAGACGGAGGCTTGAGATTGACCAGCTGAGCGGACTACCGACCTATCGTCTCCTGCTTCCCGTTCTTGGTGGTAGACTTCCTTAATTACCGCGGTGGTGGATCGGGACAAGGGAGTTCCCGCGTGCTCTTGGCTACCCGTCCTTCAGGCTCCTCATCGTCATCCTCATCTTCGTCATCTTCTTCCTCCTCTGCATTGTCTTTAGTGTCCTTGGCAAAGACCATGGACTTTGCAAGTGCTACCCTGCGGGCCTCTACAACTCTGTTGGCGATGTACGCCTTCTCCTCTTCCATGGTTTCCTTGACCAGGTCACGCTCCTCTCGCTCAACCATCTCCACTAGCTCAGAAACCCGTCTCTTCTCATCCGTCAATGAGGGCAGTTCCCAGCTTTCTTTGACCCTGGCGGCAGAGCAGTCTGGCATCCACGCCAACATGGCGTTCCTTTCTGTGTTAATGTGGAGCGGCACAACCGTATTCGGCAAGTGGAAAGTGCCCAGTTTGTGGAACAACTGCAGACAGAGCCAGGAGTGGCCCAGCACCGTCAAGTTACAACCACGGCCTGGGTACAACCGCATTATGTCCCCGGCATTCTGATACCACCAAGTCGGCCTGTCTCTCTGCTGTAGCAGGGTGATGCGGTGCCGCAAGTAGTCGGCCCAAACCATATCTATGGTCAAGCTAGCTTCCCGCAGGCAGGCAATCCTGTTCAAAATCCGATGAAGCTTCTTCTCGCTGGCACCGAGCTTCTTCCAGTTATCATCACGGTGAATCTTCCTTGTTCGCGATAAGAAGAACGCCGGAAAGTTCTCCTCTTGAATCCAGCATCAAGTTCCCCTCCATTCCTCCCACTTGCCGTGGAGCTCTCCGGGAAGGTAGTCTCTTTGGTCCTTCTTCCCCCTTGGGAACCATCTCACGCTTCCAGACAACACATCGTTCTCAACCCGAGGGACGGAGAAATGGTGGAACAAATCGACATTGGGCATAACTCCGATGAAGTTCTCACAGAAATGTGCAAAAATCACTATGCACGTCATGGCATTGGGAGTGAAGTCGAGCAGCCGGAATCCATAGGTCGACATCAGCTAACAGAAGAAATCTGAATACAGCAGCACCAATCTACAGTAAAAGTACGCACAGAAGAAGGGGTAGGAGTTGCTCAGGATCATGGGGCCCAAAGGGAGAACCTTGGGGGCTCCATGGCTATCAATGTCTTTCCCCCACATGTAGGCATACCTCTCGGTCAGAGTATTGGCGGACAAGGTGGACGGCGAGAAGACGACGTTCACATTCCGCCGTCTCTCCAGTTTGATGCAGAGCATCCTTTGGACATCACCATGTCAAGTGCCCGTTTGGCAAGCGACACATGCCACATCTACTTCACATGCATAAAGGTGAATCATCTCCTTTACATGTGTCCATTTATATCCTTCGAGGATGGTATACTACTTGACCCCTCTCTCGTGTGCATGCATAGGTGTGAGCAGAGCTACATTCATCGAGGAGGAGTCCAAGCTCAAGAGTACACATACACCTTCAGCGAGGAGCATGCACGGAAGAACCCCAAGGCCACAAGGAAGAACGAGGAGTGCACCAAGATCAACTCTGCACCTCCCAGGCGACCCTGTGCCCACGAGCCTCGAAGACCCTGTGCGCATGGGCTACACAGGGAACTGATGCTGTTGCACCCTGTGTGCACGGGCGTGTACCGTGCACAAGGGACCCCCGTGCGCATGTGCCCAACTTACCCCGTGTGCACGGCCCCATCAGGAAGGACGACCGAAAGTCATCTGTTGGGCCTCCACTTCGTCCCCTTCCTCCACCTACCTATATATTCCATACCTAGATCATATGCTAGGGTTAGCAAAGGATATGACATGATCTAGATGAGCTTTTCTCCTTGTACCTCCTCTTGAGAGAGAGAGACCTCTCCCATGGAGATCAAGACCTCCTTTGGGAAAGATCCCTAATGGATTAAGGACCTCATCTAGGGAAGGATCCCCATCATAGGATTATCAAGACCTCATCTCCCTTTCGGATTTGGGATGAAGTTTACCTTGTGCTATTTCCCCTTTGTTGTTCATGTATCTTGTGGATCCATGTGTTGCTAGTCTAGTGGATGTGTGATTGGACTTGTTCTTCTGTGTTTACCATGTGATTACCCTTTGTGTTCTTCGTCATATTCGCCTCCAATTTGTGAAAGATCTCCATCTAGGGTTCAACATTATGGTATCATGAGCCATGGTTTCTCACGAAATTGGAGTCTCCCCCCTTAGTTTTCTAGCCTAATTTTGCTTGTTCTTGCCCAATTTCGAAAATCCCCACAAAAATAGCCCCAAAAATTTTCTTGCAATTTGTTGGTTCTGGTGAGATTTTGTTTGTTTGATCCATGATTTTGTTGTTTCGCAAGTGGATCTAGCTTTCCCCCATCCCCCCACACAATCCCCACCACGAGATCCTTCAATTTTGACCGCAAAATCACAAAATTTCTGCCACCCCCGTGCCCACGGGCTCCCCACTGTCGGTGTCAAAACCGGCCGATCTCGGGTAGGGGGTCCCGAACTGTGCGTCTGAGGATCGAAGGTAACAAGGGACAAAGGGAACACGATGTTTACCCAGGTTCGGGCCCTCTTAATGGAGGTAAAACCCTACATCCTGCTTGATTGTATTTGATGAGTATGGGGGTTACAAGAGTTGATCTACCTCGAGATCGTAATGGCTAAACCCTAGATGTCTAGCCTATGATTGTTATGATAGCCTCTATGGACTAACCCCTCTGGTTTATATAGATACCGGAGGGGGCTAGGGTTTGTACAGAGTCAGTTTATAGGAAGGAAATTACACACGCGGATGCCAATCTTACCGTCCATGTAAGGGAGAGTCCCATCCAGACACGGGGAAAGGCCTTCTACTTTATATCTTCACGGCCCATCAGTCCGGCCCATGTCACATAGCCCGGATGCCCGAGGACCCCTTAATCCAGGACTGCCTCAGTAGCCCCCAAATTTGCCTTCAATGACGACGTAGTATCTGGCCTATGTCTTCGGCTTTGCAAGGCGGGTTCTTCATTTGTACTTCGGATTGATGACAGTCCGGCTCTGACCCCGATGTGCTGCTTTTATGATCCTTTTTTGTAGTTGCTTCGATTTCCTCGCGCCGGGTGAATACGAACAGCCTGTGATTTTTTGCAAACAAGCCCCTCACCATGTGCGGACGGCATCTATATAAGGAGAGCTAGATCCCCAAATTCCATCTCATATCACGCAAAAGAAAGACCGTCGAGATTAGCTGCGAACAAAGCTTTCCAACATGGCCAGCGCTCCAGGCTCATCTTCGCGTCCTCATGGCCCTCAAGAGGGTGATTGGCAGAGTTGTTCTGTGCCTCATCTTTAGCTGAGTCGACTCTAGATGCAGGGCTACCTTCCCCTCGCGGATCTAGTCCCTGTTCGAGCGGGATTGGCCTCAATTGGCAATGACGTGATGGCTGAGAATTTCCCCAACCCAAATAAGGAGGAGAGGGTGTGCTTCATCCCCTTTCTGCTGCGGGGCCTAGGATTTCCAATCCATCCCTTTCTCAGGGGCCTATTGGAATTTTACGGCATCCAACTGCATGACCTTACCCCAGGTTCGATTCTACACATCTTAGGTTTTGTTGCCCTCTACGAACTATTCTTAGGCATCGAGGCCCATTTTGAATTATGGAGGAAGTTCTTTTGCCTTCTCCCCCGCCACCGGGGAGGCTCTATTTTTGAAGTGGGCGGTGCCGAAGTATGGCGTATAGCCGGATCTGGATACCTCATAGGAACTCCCAAGGAGGTATACGCTCAGTGGGCTTCGAAATGGTTTTATATAGACGACGTCCCACTGCTGGACCCAGTTCGGCGCAGCCTTCCTGAATTTTCCAGTGCTCCTTTAAAGAAGTATTTCAACTGGCGTCCCCAAAGTCCCAAGGAGGAAGACAGTGCAAAAATAAAAAGGTTGGTTAATAAGATCAGGTTATTGGCCCATACCGAGCTCTCGATAGTCGAGGTCATGGCTATTGCAATAAAGAGGTGCGTCCAGCCTCTTCAATCCAGAGTAACTCCCTTATGGTGTTATAATGGAGAAGATGACGCTGCCCGTTACAGACGAAAGGGTCCGAATACCCCTGCCGAAGTGGCCACAATCCTGGCCGATCTGTATAAGGGTGAAAAAGAAGACTTCCTCCGCTTAAACTGCCGGGAGGACTATTCCATGTACAACCCCGTAGAATGGGTAAGATTTTGACTGTCTGCGCTGTTGTTATTGCTGTCATAGACACTAATCAACTTTTCCCTTTGTTACCAAAAAACAGTCATGGAGGAAGATGATCGAGGACATCCACTATCCCGCTCCACAGCCAGAGGATCATAACCGTGATGGAGACCCTGGCTTTCACGAGGATCCGGACATATGCATAGAGTTCGATGATGGGGTATTCTATCAAGCGAGCTTTGATGGCTTAAGAGTTGCTATCACTATTGACTACCCCCGCCTCTATCCCTTCTGCATCGTAAGTATTCAGAGGGCTTTTGAAAGGTAACACTTATCTACACTTTTGCTTATTATGCCATTGCGGACTTTTAACAGGATCGGCGTTCGGTAGACTGTACCTCCTCGAGGGCGGCCCCTACGCAGGGTAGCCGTTCAAAACGAAAGGGGACAGGGGGTGCTGCAGAAACCCCACAATCTTCCAAGAGGTATGTCCACTTAATACATGCCTAGGCATGAGTTTGGATTGTTTAAAGTTTCCTTCGTATCTTTGATGTCAGGAGAAACATGCGGCAGACGGTGGGCAAATGCCCTGCTAGCCGAATGTCCGCCAATCCGGTGCCGGACTTGCCAACTAGGACGAGAACCGAGGCAATGCTAGATCCGAATCCTCAAGAGGATTCAGACAACGTATCTGTCATGAATTCCGAAGTAGAGAGTGTGATGAATCACCGTCGATTAAAGGAATCCATGCGTGGCCCGGCTTTTTCTGAGCAAGAATTTACCGCTCTCAGCACGGTGGACGCATATATCCGAGCCGCTCGAGACGGACTTGCCGGAGTCACTCAGCTGTTCTCAAAGGACATACAGGTAAGCGTTTATGCAATTTTAGATAGTCATATGCCAGTAGCCCCCTAGACTTGAAGCGGTGAGGCAAACCGATTTAAGGATCGATATACCCTGCAGGTCCTTAAAGAAAAGAACACGGTGCTAGCCCAGGAGCTGAAAACAAACCAAATGCAGCTGAACACTGTTACCGCCGAGCTGGCGGAGATGGAAAAGAGCGCAACGGGTGCGTCCAGGGAGGAAAATCTCAAGGAGGAAAAGGACAAACAATCCAAAGAGATAGAGAGCTTGAAGGCTCAGTTATCGGCCGCTCAGAGAGAAAATGAAAAACTGAAGGGCGGGATATTCGGTATGTCTTCCTCTGTTATTTAGAACCTCCCTAGGTACTCATGTTGAATCCATAATTCGGAATATCATGACCCTATTTGCCGTAGGTCTGTTAACTGGTAGGCCAAAAGAAGAAGTATCCGAATTTCAAGGCGACGTGCTAAAGGAGTTGTCCGTGGTACATGCTCGGGCCCGGAAAGCCATGAAGAGTATGGTAAAGGCATTATGGCCATACGATACCCCTCCAGAAAGTATGGAGGGCTTGGCAAACCTGTTCAAAGGTTCTCGACGCTAGTTTGAGCTATGGAAGACATCCGCCTGCCGTGAAGGCGCACAAGAAGCCTGGGCCATGGTGAAAACACGCTTCACCAAGCTAGATCCAAATCATATGGCCCGACTGGGACCACAGGGACCAGACGGGAAAGAGATTCCAGTGAGCTTGGTGTATGACCAAGTAATGATAGCTGCTAAGTATTCGCAGGAAGACTGTAGGTTAGACAGCCTTATAGATGGAGTAGATAATGAATAGGTATTTGATGCAAAGTATTAGAATACGTTATGATCAACCTGTGCCTTTATCCGAACATATGAAAAGTTTTGTCACCACAGGCTTTCGGCTTTATCCTCCGGACCCAAAATGGTGGAGTGTTTCCGGATACTATTAGGAATGAAAAGAAACATTCACTATGTCCGGAAACGAGGCAACCCAGTCATTGTGCTCGAACAGACAAAAATTTGTAGTTCAGGATGTATGTTATATTACATATGTAAGAAACATCTTCCAAGGAAAATAGTTCCGTTAAGGGTTCCTTTCCTTGGGTTGGCATGCAGTAATTATGCGTGCCAGGGTTTTGGTCGGTTATACGGAAAAACTATCCCACAGTATTTGGGGTGGTCACAAGAATGTAACAATCTGTCGTTTGATTGCCGACCACTTATTCTCTTAAGAACGCTAGCTTTCGGCTTCACCCGTCTGAGGTACATGTCCGGTGACCCGGTTGTAACAATCGCAGAGTTGCTCCCTTTACGCCCTAGCCGAACAATCGGGAACGTAGGGTATAAACACAGGTGCAAGGCAACCCAGCTTGGCAAAAACTTAAGTCATAGAGGTGCATATAATGGCAAAAAGGATGTATATGAGCAAACGACAGTTAAATTTTGAGCTCCAGGCTCAAAATAATAATAAGCTTCGGTTAAAGAAGCCCCCAGTCATGGTGGGATGTATACATTTTAGGATGTTTTACCCTCCAAGTGTTCGGCTAATCCGAACACATCCTGGGAATCGTATAGAAACGAGAAAACAAAAACAAAATGAAGAGGAGAGAAAAAAAAGGAACGAGAAAAAAAGGTATGACCAAACTTATGCATAGAATCTTCGGAGCCGAGCAGCGTTCCATGGATTCGGCTCTAAGCGGTTATTCGATGCATTACGTAGGCGATAGGCTCCTCCAGTTAGAACTTCATCTATAATGAAGGGACCCTCCCATTTTAGTTTGAGCTTGTCCTTCTTCTTCTATGGGAGGCATAAAACGAGTTCGCCGACATTATAAGTCTTGGCCCGCACTTCTCTGCTTTGGAACCTCCGAGCCTACTGCTGATAGAATGCGGAACGGGCTTTTGCAACATTGTGCTCCTCCTCGAAGCCGTCTAGTTCGTCCTGCTGATCGAGCTCGGCTTCTCTCTCTTCATACATGCGCACTCTAGGTGAGTCATGAATAATGTCGCAGGGCAAAACAGCTTTTGCGCCGTACACCATAAAAAAGGGGGTGTATCCGGTCGTGTGATTGGGCATGGTCCGTAGCCCCCAGAGTACGGAATCGAGTTCCTCGACCCAGTGCTTATCTGACTCCCGTAGGGATCGCACAAGTCTGGGTTTGATGCCCCTCATTATCAGGCCATTAGCCCGTTCGACCTTACCATTTGTTTGAGGGTGATATACAGAGGCGTAATCGAGCTTGATGCCCAAGTTAGCACACCAAGTTTTCACCTCATCGGCTGTGAAGTTAGAGCCATTGTTAGTAATGATGCTATGAGGGACACCATAACGGTGTACAACGCCGGATATAAAGTCGATCACCGGTCCAGCTTCATCCATTTTTACTGGTTTGGCCTCTATCCATTTAGTGAATTTATCCACCATAACCAGCAAATATTTCTTCTTATGGCTTCCCCCTTTAAGGGGTCCAACCATATCCAGCCCCTAGACCACAAAAGGCCAGGTAATGGGGATTGTTTTTAAGGCGGTGGGCGGCATGTGACTTTGATTAGCGAAAAGCTGGCATCCGATGTAGCGCTGTACAAGAGCCTGTGCATCTGCTCGGGCTGTAGGCCAAAAGAAACCTGTACGGAAGGCCTTACTTACAAGGGCCCGAGCGGCGGCGCGGTGGCCACCGAGACCAGCATGTATTTTGGCCAAGAGCTGCCGTCCCTCCTCTTTGGAGATGCATCTTTGAAGAACTCCGGTAGTACTTTTCTTGTAGAGTTCTCCTTCATGAACCTTGTAGGCTTTCAAGTGTCGAACTATGCGGCGGGCCTCATTCTGGTCCTCAGGGAGCTCCCGCCTATTAAGGTAGGCCAGGAAGGGCTCGGTCCATGGAGCAATGACAGCCATGATTACATGGGCGCAAGGTGTCATTTCGGTGCCCGAGCCCCCGACGATATCAGAATTATGCTCGGCATCTGATGGTATGATCGGCTCCAGACTAGTATTGCCGCTCTTGTCCTGCCATACCACGGATGGCTTGAAGAGCCTTACCACAAAGGTGTTAGGTGGGACGGGGTCGCGTTTAGCGCCCATTCGAGCGAGGATGTTCGCTGCTTGATTACTTTCTCGAGCAACGTGATGAAACTCGAGCCCCTCAAACCGAGCTGATATTTTGAGTACGACATCATGGTATGCCATCATCTTTCGATCTTTTGCATTGAAATCTCCATTTATTTGGGATATTGAGAGGTTCGAATCCCCACGCACCTCTAGGCGTTGAATGCCCATGGAGACGGCTATCCGGATACCGTGCAGTAGTGCCTCATATTTAGCTGCGTTATTGGAGTCCGTGTACATTATTTGCAATACATAGTGGACTGTGTCCCCAGTAGGGGAAGTTAAGATGACACCGGCTCCCAGCCTGGCTAACATTTTGGAGCCGTCGAAGTACATTACCTAGTTGGAGTATGTGTTGTATTCTTTAGGGAGTTTGGCTTCCATCCATTCGGCGACGAAGTCAGCCAACACCTGAGATTTAATATCTCGGCGTGGCTTGTATGTTATTTCAAATGGTAAGAGCTCGATGGCCCATTTGGCTATGCGGCCGGTGGTGTCCCGATTATTTATGATATCATTGAGGGGTACTTCGGATGCCACCGTGATCGAACACTCTTGAAAGTAGTGCCGCAGCTTCCGGGATGCCATGAAGACTGCATACGCTATCTTTTGGTAGTGTGTGTATCGAGATTTGCACGGTGTAAGGACCGCCGATACATAGTATACTGGTTTTTGGAGTGGGAATTTATGTCCCTCTTCCTCTCGTTCGACGACGAGCACGGCGCTCACCACCTGGTGGGTTGCAGATATGTTGAGCAACATAGGTTCGCCGATGTTTGGTGCGGCGAGGATTGGGTTGTTTGCTAACAAAGCTTTTATTTCTTCCAATCCAGCTATTGCCGCATCCGTCCACTCGAACTGATCGGTTCGTCGGATTAGGCGATAAAGTGGCAGTGCCTTTTCTCCCAATCTGGAGATAAAGCGGCTCAGAGCTGCCACGCACCCAGCTAGTTGTTGGACCTGCTTTAGGTCTGTTGGGGTTGCCAATTGTGACATGGCTTGGATTTTTGCTGGGTTTGCTCTGATTCCTCTATTGGAAACAATGAACCCGAGTAGTTTTCCGGCTGGAACGCCGAAGACACATTTTTCCAGATTGAGCCGTATGTCATATGTTCGGAGGTTGTCGAATGTGAGGCGTAGATCGTCCACCAATGATTCGATGTGTTTAGTCTTGATGACTACATCATCTACGTATGCCTCCACTGTCTTGCCAATTTGTTTCTCTAGACATGTTTGAATCATGCGTTGGTAAGTGGCGCCAACGTTTTTGAGTCCGAACGGCATGGTGTTGAAACAGAAAGGCCCATATGGGGTAATGAATGCCGTTGCGGGCTGGTCGGACTCCTTCATCTTAATTTGATGGTATCCAGAGTATGCGTCGAGGAAACACAGTGAATCGTGTCCTGCAGTCGCATCAATGATTTGGTCAATACGGGGCAGTGGGAAGGGGTCCTTAGGGCAGGCCTTATTAAGGTCTTTGAAATCGACACAAAGGCACCAAGACTTATCCTTCTTCGGTACCATGACCAGGTTGCTAGCCAGTCCGGATGTTTGATCTCCCTGATGAACCCTGCTTCGAGAAGCTTAGCTAGCTCCTCCCCCATAGCCTGTTGTTTGGGTTTGGAAAATCACCGCAGCATTTGCTTGACTGGTTTGAACCCCTTTATAATATTGAGGCTATGTTCGGCCCGTCTGCGTGGGATCCCGAGCATGTCCAAAGGGTGCCAGGCGAATATATCCCAATTTTCGCGCAGGAATGCTCTTAGTGCGGTGTCGATCGCTGGATCCAACTGTGCTCCAATGGAGTCTATCTTGTTGGGATCCGTCGGGTGTACTTGAAATTTTACTATTTTGTCTGCTGGTTTGAAAGAAGTGGACTTCGGCCTGTTATCGAAGATTACATCATCTTTGTCCACTGTGGAGCGCAGAGTGGTTAGCTCCTCGGCCGCTAAGGCTTCGGATAGTGCCTCGAGGGCCAAGGATGCCGTTTTGATTTCGGCGCGGAGCACTATAGCTGGATCACTGGCGATGGTGATGACTCCGTTAGGCCCTGGCATTTTGAGCTTCATATACCCATAATGGGGTATGGCTTGGAAGCGTGTGAAGGCGTCTCACCCCAACAGGGCGTGATATCCGCTATTGAAAGGTGCCACATGGAAGAGCAACTCTTCGGACCAGTAGTTCTCCGGCGTGCCGAATACTACATCAAGTTTAATTTTCCCCAAACATCGTGCTTCACGACTGTGGATAATCCCTCAAAAGGTGGTGATGCTTTGCTCGATGCGACTCTTGTCCATTTGCATTTTATCGAGCGTGTCTTCATAGATGAGGTTTAATCCGCTGTCGCCGTCCATGAGCACCTTGGTGAGTCGACAGCCGTCTACAATTGGGTTTAAGACCAAGGCGGCAGGTGCTCGGACTGATCTGGCCCTTGGTTCATCGGCGGCAGTAAAAGTTATTGCCGTATCGTTCCAAGGATTTATTGTGGCTACCTGATTAACTTCGGCGAGGTCGCGAAGCCCCTTTTGCGCCGATTATTTGAAGGAAAGGTCTCAAAGACCGTAAAGACATTAAGGTCGTCATCCTCCGAAGATTGCTTCTCCGGGGTGGTGTTGGTGAGGATAGCCTCGCCACTCTTAACCACCTGCCGGAGTACCCAACATGCCCGAAGGCTATGTGTTGGTTCGGTATTCGGCGTCGTGTGTATCTGACATGGTTTGCCGAGCAGTTCGTCAAGGACAGTTCTATGTCCCGTGAAGGGTTTTATTTTTTTGTCAATGAGATGATGATCGGGTGCCCCGTAAGGGTGCATCCTTTTTGCCCGTCCAGTGGGCTGCTTAAAGGCAGGAGGTTCCCACTAGGCCGTCTGGGCTTTCCAGGCGCTTTCCATTGTGCAGTACTTCTGTACTATATGTGCCAAATCTGCAAAGTGCAGTATGCGGCGGTGGTTGAGGGCACTGAGGATTCCCTCGTCCATACAGTTGCGGCAGAAAACTGAAACCACGTCCTCATCGCAGCAATCTTTAATCTTGTTTTTAACAAGGAGGAATCTGGCCCAAAAGTGATGGACCGTTTCCTGAGGTTGCTGTCATACATACATTAGGTCACATACGTTTGGAGGACCTGAATTGCTTGGGGAATATTGCTTGTGGTGGGTGGGTGGGCTAAAATCCGAACCCCAACCCGCTGTCGAATCCGGAGTTTGAAGACTCTCCGAGGTCACTGGTCTAGGATCAGGAGGGCCCTGGTGACTTTCGGGCTTAACGCCAGATTCTATGTTCGGAGGACCTGTGGTATCTTCCTGATGATGGGTATCTGGCTCGCAGGGCTTGGAAATCCAAACATATTTTGTTACCAACTTAGGAGGTGAAGTATTCTCGGCTTGTTCCTCCACGACCGATACCAGATGGGTGATCGTCGGGGACTTGATTTCCCTCTGATCGGGTTTAAGCCCAATCCGATCATAGTCTGTTGCGACCCCCAAGGCGGCGATGCGATCTAGCAGTTCGTTCAAGGATGAGACATCTGCCGGATCCATCTTTTCGGAGTGTTCGAGGCCGATGCGGAGATGATGTTTGGCGATTTGGGTGGCCGCCTTCGGCTCCATAGCCGAGCGGGCGCCCATGGTAAAACCGCCAAGTTGGAGGATCTGTCCCGGAGCTAGGGCTCCTCCAGAGGTGATGTTATCATTGATGACAAGGCGAGCCATCGATCCTTCCATCGACGACATAGAGGAACTCTCAATGAAAGCGCCAATGTCGGTGTCAAAACCGGCCGAACTCCGGTAGGGGGTCCCGAACTGTGCGTCTGAGGATCGAAGGTAACAAGGGACAAAGGGAACATGATGTTTACCCAGGTTCGGGCCCTCTTAATGGAGGTAAAACCCTACGTCCTGCTTGATTGTATTTGATGAATATGTGGGTTACAAGAGTTGATCTACCTCGAGATCGTAATGGCTAAACCCTAGATGTCCAGCCTATGATTGTTATGATAGCCTCTACGGACTAACCCCTCTGGTTTATATAGATACCGGAGGGGGCTAGGGTTTGTACAGAGTCGGTTTACAGGAATGAAATTACACACGCGGATGCCAATCTTGCCGTCCACGTAAGGGAGAGTCCCATCCAGACACGGGGAAAGGCCTTCTACTTTATATCTTCACGGCCCATCAGTCCGGCCCATGTCACATAGCCCGGACGCCCGAGGACCCCTTAATCCAGGACTCCCTCACCCACCGCATGACCACGGGCCCCCGCGAAGTCCCAGGTGACCCTGTGTCCTCGGTACGTGTAACGCATGCATGGGACCCTGTGTCCATGGGCATTTGACCCCGTGCGCACGGCCCCCTACAGCAGCCGAAAGCACTTTACCGTTTTGGCCGTATCTTCCATATCCAGAGTTCGTTTTAGACGTTCTTTAGCTCGTTGAGTAGCTATTGAGATCCCCCATCCATTTAGATGGGTTCCAACATTATTATAATCCATCAAAATTTTGCCATTTTGTCATCTTTACCTAGGACCTCCACCATATCATCTGCAAAACCACCATAGCTTTCCATAACCTAACCCATTTTGCTCCATATAGCATGTGTGGTTGCTTGAGTCGTGACTTGAGTCTCCCAAGGTGTTTCGGCTACTTAGGGATGGTTACTTCTTTATCAACCACAACTACCACTTCCACATTGCCATCTCTGACGCCACCACCGCATGTCCGCTACCACCATTTGACATTTGACGTTTGCGATTTTGAGTTCGCGGTTTTTCCGCTTCCTAAGGTGTTTCGGCTACCTAGGAATGGTTCGACTTCAACATCACCGCCACTCATCATCGCCCCGGTTTTGACATCGACAATGACCACTTCATCATTTTGACACCCAGACCGTACGCAAGGACGGTAACCTCGATGGCATCATTGTACATATTCCTTGCCAGTCCATTGATCGCCCCAAGCCTATTGCGTACCTTACCTATTGAGACTAGCGAGTTGAGAATTGTCGGGCCATGCTATGTGTGCACCTTAATGATACACTTAGGCCGCATAGCTAGTTTTAGCGTGCAATCATCTTGCTATCATCATTGTGCCATAAGTCTCTCCCGTGCATATCTTATATACTTGTCTCATATCATACTTGTCTCGAGCATCTATCATATCTAAAAAAAGGAGCAAAAAGCTTTTAAGAAAAAGAGGAGATATAAAAGAGCTTGTAAGCAATAGAAATAGCATTAAGCCATTTTGCATGGTACATACACTTGGAGCATACATACATAGCATACTTGGGATTGAAGACGACACATTTACTCTCCTAGGTTGGTGCACAAGCGTATCTTGCCCATTTGAGCAATCGAGATAGTGTCTCTCTAGCATCCATGTAACAAGAGCTTTTTTCGTGGCAACACATTTTGTGCTCATTCCTTGGTTGCGTGGATCCCATCTATCTATCCGTGTGTGTGTTTCTTGTGTCACCATAGCTTTGATCTATTTGCTTTACATTGCAATTTTGTGAATCTTCCTCAACATTTTTTGACATCTTGGACTAACATTTGCTTGAATTTTGTGCCACTTGTCCTAACCAAGCCACTCGATGAGCTTTACTTTGTAGGTGTGAGTGAACAAGTCCGGTACCAATTCCACTATTCTATCATTTGACATTGAGTGACACGGGATACATCCACAACTTTGGGAAAAGGTAGCTTGGTATTGTTTATCTCATTTGCTACTCACCTCTACTCGAATCTAATTGACACCTCCAATTTGAGAAAGATCTCCATCTAGGGTTCCACCCTACAACATTATGGTATCATGAGCCATGGTTTCTCACGAAATTGGAGTCTCCCCCCTTAGTTTTCTAGCCTAATTTTGCTTGTCCTTGACCAATTTTGAAAATCCCCACAAAAATAGCCCCAAAAATTTCCTTGCAATTTGTTGTTTCTTGTGAGATTTTTTTGAGTTTGATCCACAATTTTGTTGTTTGCCAAGTGGATCTAGCTTTCCCCCATCCCCCCACACAATCCCCACCGCGAGATCCTTCAATTTTGACCGCAAAATAATGAAATTTCCGCCTGCCCCGTGCCCACGGGCTCCCCACCCTGTGCCCACGGGCCCCCGCAGAGTGCCAGGTGACCCCGTGACCTCGGTATGTGTATCATGTGCACGGGACCCCGTGTCCATGGGCCTTTGACCCCATGCGCACGGCCCCCCTATAGCAGCCGACATCACTTCACCGTTTTGGCCGTATCTTCCACGTTCGGAGTGTATTTTTTATGTTCTTTACCTCGTTGAGTAGCTATTGACATCCCCCATCCATCGAGATAGGTTCCAACATCATTTGACTACTCAAAATTTTGAAATTTTGGCAACATATCATCCGCAAAACCACCAAAGCTTTTCGCAACCTAACCCATTTTGCTCCATATAGCATTTGTGGTTGCTTGAGTCGTGACTTGAGTCTCCTAAGGTGTTCCGGCTACTTAGGAACGCTTGCTTCTCTATCAACCACAACAACCACTTCCGCATTGCCATCTCCAACACCACCACCGCATGTCCGCTACCACCATTTGACATTTGACGTTTTCGATTTTGAGTTCGCGGTTTTTCCGTTTCCTAAGGTGTTTCGGCTACTTAGGAACGGTTCGATTTCAACATCATCGCCACTCATCATCGCCCTAGTTTCAACATCGACAAAGACCACTTCATCATTTTGACACCCCGACCGTACGCAAGGACGGTAACCTCGAAGACGTCATTGTACATATTCCTTGCCATTGCATTGATCGCCCGGAGCCTATTACGTACCTTACCTATCGAGACTAGCGAGTTGAGAATTGCCGGTCCACGCTATTTGTGCACCTTAATGATATTCTTACGGCGTATAGCTAGTTTTAGCATGCAATCATCTTGTTATCATCATTATGCCATAAGTCTCTCCCGTGCGTATCTTACATACTTGTCTCAAATCATACTTGGCTCGAGCATCAATCATATCTCAAAAAAAAGAGCAAAACGGTTTTAAGCAAAAGAGGAGATACAAAAGGGCTTGTAAGCAATAGAAATAGAATTGAGCCATTTTGCATAGTACATACACTTGGAGCATACATACATAGCATACTTGGGATAGAAGATGACACGTTTACCCTCCTAGGTTGGTGCACAAGCGTATCTTGCCCATTTGAGCAATCGAGCTAGTGTCTCTCTAGCATCCGTGCAACAAGAGCTTTTTCCGTGGAAACACATTTTGTGCTCATTCCTTGGTTGCGCGGATCCCATCTATCTATCCATGTGTGTTTTTCTTGTGTCACCATAGCTTTGATCTATTTGCTTAAAATTGCAATTTTCAGAATCTTCCTCAACATTTTCGACATCTTGGACTAACATTTTCTTCAATTTTGTGCCACTTGTCCTAACCAAGCCACTCGATAAGCTTTACTTTGTAGGTGTGAGTGAACAAGTCTGGTACCATTTCCACTATTCTTTCATTTCACATTGAGTGACACGAGATACATCCTCAACTTTGGGAAAAGGTAGCTTGGTATTGTTTATCTCATTTCCTACTCACCTCTGCTCGAGTCTAATTGACACCTCCAATTCGTGAAAGATCTCCATCTAGGGTTTCACCCTACAACATTATGGTATCATGAGCCATGGTTTCTCATGAAATTGGAGTCTCCCCCATTAGTTTTCTAGCCTAATTTTGCTTGTTCTTGCCAAATTTCAAAAATCCCCACGAAATAGCCCAAATTTTTCTTGCAATTTGTTGGTTCTTGTGAGATTATGTTGTGTTTGATCCATGATTTTGTTGTTTGGCAAGAGGATCTAGCTTACCCCCATGCCCCTACACAATCCCCACCGCGAGATCCTTCAATTTTGACCGCAAAATCAGAAAATTTCCGCCACCCCCGTGCCCACGGGCTCCCCACCCCGTGCCCATGGGCCCCCGTGAAGTCCCAGGTGACCCCGTGTCGTCAGTACATGTACCGTGCGCATGGGACCCCGTGCGCACGGCCCCCCTACAGCAGCCGACAGCACTTCACCGTTTCGGCCGTATCTTCCACGTTTGGAGTCTGTTTTTGACGTTCTTTACCTAGTTGAGTAGCTATTGATAGCCCCATCCATCTAGGTAGGTTCCAACATCATTTGTATCCATCAGAATTTTGAAATTTTGGCATCTTTGCCTAGGCCCTCCACCATATCATCCGCAAAACCACCATAGCTTTCCGCAACCTAACCCATTTTGCTCCATATTGCATTTGTGGTTGCTTGAGTCGTGACTTGAGTCTCCTAACGTGTTTTAGCTACTTAGGGATGGTTGCTTCTTTATCAACCACAACCACCACTTTCGCATTGCCATCTCCGACACCACCACCGCATGTCCGCTACCACCATTTGACATTTGACGTTTGCGATTTTGAGTTCGTGGTTTTTCCGTTTCCTAAGGTGATTCGGCTACTTAGGAACGGTTCGACTTCAACATCACCGACACTCATCATCGCCCCGGTTTTGACTCGACAACAACCACTTCATCATTTTGACACCCCGACCGTACGCAAGGATGGTAACCTCGATGACATCATTGTACATATTCCTTGGCATTGCATTGATCGCCCCGAGCCTATTGCGTACCTTACCTATCAAGACGAGCGAGGTGAGAATTGCCGGTCCATAATATTTGTGCACCTTAGTGATACGCTTACGCCGCATAGCTAGTTTTAGCATGCAAACATCTTGCTATCATCATTGTGCCGTCAGTCTCTGCCGTGCATATCTTACATACTTGTCTCATATCATACTTGGCTCGAGCATCAATCATATCTCAAAAAAAAGAGCAAAACGCTTTTAAGCAAAAGAGGAGATACAAAAGATCTTGTAAGCAATAGAAATAGCATTGAGCCATTTTGCATAGTACATATACTTGGAGCATACATACATAGCATACTTGGGATAGAAGACGACGCGTTTACTCTCCTAGGTTGGTGCACAAGCGTATCTTTCCAATTTGAGCAATCGAGCTAGTGTCTCTCTAGCATCCGTGTAACAAGAGCTTTTTCCTTGGCAACACATTTTGTGCTCATTCCTTGGTTGCGCAGATCCCATCTATCTATCTGTGTGTTGTGTTTCTTGTGTCACCATAGCTTTGATCTATATGCTTTACATTGCAATTTTGTGAATCTTCCTCAACATTTTCGACATCTTGGACTAACATTTGCTTGAATTTTGTGCCACTTGTCCTAACCAAGCCACTCGATAAGCTTTACTTTGTAGGTGTGAGTGAACAAGTCCGGTACCATTTCCACTATTCTTTCATTTCACATTGAGTGACACGGGATACATCCTCAACTTTGGGAAAAGGTAGCTTGGTATTGTTTATCTCATTTCCTACTCACCTGTAATCGAGTATTGTGATGGATAGGCAAAGCACAACATCTTTAGTCCTCGACCGCATCGAGCGACTCGCCATCGACATACGACACTCTGAAACAAGGAACAGGGACTACCTCGACGACAAGTTGGACGCACACGTGGATGACATCCAACATGTGTTGGCCAACTACAAGTCTTCTTCCCCTTCGTCATCTTCACGGCGGAGACGCTCAAGTCACACACCTTCGGAGTATCCACACAATGCAAGTACCATGCGGCACCGACCTCATCTTCGAGATGACCGCCAAGACAACCTCAAGACACATGTGCATGAAGACGAAGAGCGCCATCGACTACAAGTTCAAGCACGGCAACATCACCACCAGGAGGGTGCTACGGCTACCACCACCACTTAGAAACCTTCGCCAAGTATTCTCAAGGCATCTTTGCCTTTGGACGAACAACATCATTGCCTACTTCCTGCAAGTACGCCTACTTCGACATCATCAAGTCCATGGCGACCACCCACAAGCAAGGAGACACTTCCATCCTCGGAAGTCCCTCAAGGAAGACGGCCAAGCATGGGAAATTCCCTTTGGTCATGGAGATGAGCTACGAGGTGCCACATCATATGGGCGTCATACAAGACGGCGACAAGACGGTCGAGCAAGGGCCATCCCCTTCGACCACGGCGACGAGCAAAAACCTCTCCAACAAGAAGAAGACGATGCCCCATTGGGACTCTTACGCCAAATCAAGCTACGACACCGCACATGAGACCTTATCTTCGGTCTCGGAGGAGAGTGATGATGTACCATCTTTGGCCTTCATCCACGGCTACGAGCATGACATGGTTGACCATGGGATTTTCCCTTCGACCGAGGAGGCGTATGGTGATGAGTTGAGTGACTAGTGCCACCATATTGAGAGTGAGAGTGTCTTCACCGCTAGCCCCGTATATGACGAGTTACCCCAATTCCCATGAGAGGAGAACCACCACCACCACTTGAGTGATTTGAGTGATTCCACCATATGTGACATTGAGTGCACCTACCTTGAGGGAGTGAGTGAGCCACCACCACATAAAGAGAGTGAGGTAGTTGATAGGGCATGTGAGGCCATTTCAATTTCTAACAACTTAACCTCTACCTCTATTGTGTCTTCTCATTTGGTGCTAGGTCCCATATATTATGACGCGCCGATTCTCGATGACTTTATCCTCCCTTTGGACAAGATGATGGCCATGGTGGACTATGATGCACCCCCCACATGGTTCTATCATGATGGCGATGACCACGAGTTGGTTCTTGCCACCTCACCTACACCACATGAGTGGAAGGCGAAAGGTAACATAGGTGAAGGTGATGCTCTTGTCCCACTAGTGGACATTCTTGACCTTGATTGCTTGCATGATGTTGATCCCCCTATTAACACGCTTCATGCTAGTGCGGCTTCCTCATGCGATGATATACCCATTTAAGATGAGTTTGATGATTTCCATGTGGAGTCTATTAGTTGTGATGCCATGTTACATAGGATTTCTTGTGATAATTCTCTTGGTCACATCATGTTTGCCAATCCACTTGACATGTCATATGCTATGCATGAGATCACCCACATGTCATATTTGCAATCTCATTGTAGTAACTATGCATATGCCATTAAAATAAACCCAATTTGCACATATGGCATAGATGGCAAGCCCATGGTTATTGGCATTTGTTTTTCTTGTGATGATATTGATATGCTCCCTTTGCATCATTTATCTCATATGCCATGCCATGACCACCTAGCTTCGGACATGCATTGTTTGCCATGTTGTCAATTTTCTCCACATTATGCTTCTGCTATTGCCCATGAGGGGACCCCCATAGTTTCCTCATACCCATTAGGAGATTTTGCTACATCCTATGAATTGCATGATCCCCATGATTGTGTGCACCATATGCATCCCATGAACAAACATGCTATTGATGTGCCATACACTTGCTATAATTTGTGTCCCCATCATGTTATACATAACAACTATTCTTTCATGATGGATGACATGTTCTTATACCATGCATCAAATTTCTTTGAGTGATGCCTACCTTGTGCTAACTCTCACACGCACATGCACATCATGATGGATGATGTGTACATTTATCACGCACACACTTTCTTTTGTTTGTGTCTATTTTGTGTAGGTACCCATGAATACTCGTCAACTACACAATCCGATGAGTTGACGAAACGAGCTCTAGAGAGCAATGATGACTTGGGATCCTATGGATTTTCCTTACCACCACTCCCGTCACGCAAAGACTTCGCACATTTCTTCTACATGGGCCTCACATGGTTATGCGTAATTTCCACTCCTCACTTTATGCCCATATTGCCATGTTCACCATGCTTGATATGATCGTTCATATGCCTTTGTCATGCATTTGTGACCCATGCTTTGCATTTCACATGATCCTTGATTCTAGTACTTGTATGTGTATTTGCAAGCTTGGTGGAGATATTGCTTGTTATTGCCATGTTTGCTTTGTGCCCAATGCTAATGATGTTACTTTGGCCATGATTTACTTTCATGTTTGCGATATGTCATGTGCATTTCCTATACCTACTATTTGCTCACATGACATGATTGCCATGATTTCCCCTAGTGTGTTGCATCTTGGCTCCACTAGTTTGCACGACATGATTATTATGCTTGCTTTGTGTAGTGCATCACCGATGATTCATACTTGCATGTTTCATGCGGTTGATAGCCCCTATTGCCATGCTTTGCACAGGCTTGCTATTGCTTCTTGTCATACATCTCCATATGTTGCCTCTCTCATGCTATATGACTCACCTTGTATTGAGTGCAACAATGCTTTTAGTCTTGCTAATGAGATTGCCCCCATAGCATTCTCACATATATTTGGAGATTTTGACATATTTCTTGTGAAGCATGCTTATCTTCCTTCTTTGCACCATATGCCTAGTGCCATGAGTATAGCCATTGTTGCACCATATTATTCATGCACTTGTCCTTCTAACGGTTATGTGCAAGAGAATAGAACCATCATGATGGATGATGTGTTCATCTAACATGTGCATTGTCGTGGGTGGACACGATCACCTATGGGGCCATCGGCCCCATGTGGTTCGGCAAAGGGGGAAGATCACGTTGCACAAAGAGTGGAAGCCATGAGGCAGCAAGACGGTGGTGACACTAGTGGTTTTTACCCAGGTTCGGGCTGCTGGGAAGTGTAAAACCGTACTCCTGCTTTGGTGGATTCGATGGGGGAGCACGCAGAAGATGCAGCGCTCAAGCCAGGCAAGGTGGCCTCGGGGAGAGGAGCTATGCTCTTACAAGTGTGCAAGGGTCCGAATCCCTTGCTAGTTTGCCTTGGGCCTCCTTTTATAGCTCAATGGGTAACCACAGTGGCAAAACAGTCTTTATCTAGTGACTAGATAGCTCATAGTGCTATCATACCTAACTCTGGCAGTTAGGACAAAGTGTATTAAATGCACTGCTAGGTGTCGTGCTGAGAGTGAAGCCCGGCAAGCCTGCCGTGCTGCTTAACCATCTTCTGCTTATCTGTTCGACACGCCTCTGGACGGGTGTCACATGAGAGTAATCTGTCTTCTAATGGGCTGCCACGTGCTTGGTGGTAGCCACTTAATCACTTGGAAGCTTGACACCACATCGATAGGTGATTTGCATTGTGGTGCGGTGGAGCCTTGGCGGGAGTCCTCGCCCTTGGAAGACCCGGCAGCTTGCTAGGGAAATCTTGGACTCATCCCTAGGGTGGCCTCGACCCGGCCAGGCTCTCCTGCCTGGCAAGGGAGGCCTCCCCAAGGTGATGCTATGCTCTCTTGGTCTTCTTGATCCGCTCCTTGAACTCATGAAGACCGGTTCCTTTGGCTTGGTCTTGCTTTGTACATTGGTGCATGACATGCGATGCCAGCATGCCTGTGTATACGTCCGAGCAATCAAACATGAAAGTTTCTTGCACAGATAGGAGCCCCCGGGCCTGGCCCATACGTGCTTCCTGGCATCATTGGGGTAGGCCCCAAAAAATACACAGGCGCACACTTTGGCCAAACCGCAATGGGATCCATGCCTCTCTTGATGTCTTGCTTGCTTCTTCATTAACCTGTGATTGAATCAATTTGTGGTTTTCCCGTGAGTCGTGTGGAACAATGTGGGGTTACCCACGTAATGGCTTGTGGGCTGCCTATGTTCACGGGGAGGTAACTGCCATTTTACTCATCCCACTATACCTGTCGTTTCTGCCATGTGCGCTGCATGCATTGCGTAGGATTGGTCGCGGATGCATAGGGCGCGGGAATGAGTGCCATGGCAGAAAGCTCAGCACCGTGGATAGGCGCAGGATGGCGGCCGTTGATCCTGGACGTCGTCAGTGACGCATATGGACAGGATTGGTGGAGTGGGACGGTTGCCTTCCGGGTGGTGGGGAGCCAACCCCCGGCCATGCTCCCCTATAAAAGGGGACGTGAATGAGGGGCTCACCCACACAAATTCCCTCCTTATTCTTGTATCTTTCTTCCACTATGCTGAGGGGAAGAGGACGTGGTCGTGCTCCAGCGGTGACGACGACGGTTTCTTCTCGGCAGTGCCTCCCTCCCCCTGCTGGGGATGCAGGTGCAGAGTCCAGCGCACAAGGTGGTGCCACAGGGCGTGGGCATGGCCGTCGTGGTGCTCGGGTGTCGGTGTACTAAGTATTGGGCCACTAGTACCCCGTACTTGTGCACGGGCGGTTGTAGCCATCCTTGCGGCAAGGCTTGCCGGGATCAGCTCGAGGTCGATTCAAGCCATCAAGGAAATCATCAAGTCAGAGATCTAAGGATCAGCAGATAAGCAAAGCTGGGATACGAAGGCCAGCTCCCCCGGCAAGATCCTTGCCGGGATGGCCTGTGGAGCCCGGCAAGGCTTGGCGCCCGGCAAGGCCTGGCGCCCGGCAAGGCTTGGCGCCCGGCAAGGCCTGGCGCCCGGCAAGGCTTGGAGCCCGGCAAGGATCGGCGCCTGGCGAGATTCTGCCACTGTGCCACCGCTTCGGCACAATAACGTGTCTGACATTCTGGGTCCTTCTCTGGATGTGTGGCGACGCGCCAGTGGAGGAGAGCTTAAGCGGTGCTGATGGGATGGCTTCTTTTTCCATCCCCAATAAAGTGAGGACACCTAAACGGACACCTCATGGTGCATTAAATGCGTTTGTCCTAACCCGTCAGGGGTTAGGTATGATACCCTGTAGCTACTTTACACCTCAATGTATGTCGTTTTGCCACTGTGGAGACCCCTTTGAGCATATAAAAGGAGGCCCAAGGCAACTGCTACAGGGGAGGAGAACTTCTGGCCCATTCTGCATGCGTAGCTGCTCTTTGAACATACTGTTCATTGCGAGCGCTCCTGAAGGCTGGGCTCAAGAACATCAATAAGAACACTAAGCAGGAGTAGGGTTTTACGCTGATCAGCGGCCCGAACCTGGGTAAAAACCTCACGCGTCGATCACTGGTTCTGCTCTTTGCGTATAACTCTCCCCCCGCTGAATCGTAAAGGGGTCTCTCGGGATCCCATAGGTGTCGTGCCCCGACATCTTTGGCGCACCAGGTAGGGGGATTGAAGGTCGCGTGAACCTGATCTGGTGCTCGGCGCCCTAGTTTTTTCATCATCTTCATCATCATGCCGCGCAAGAAGAAGAGCGCTGCGACAGCGCAACCGTCCGGGTCCGTTTTGCCTGCGCCTTCGCATACAGGCGACGGTGTGGGTGCAGAAGGAAGAGGACTAGAACCCCCGCGGCGTTCTGGTGACCCAAACCAAGCGAGCGGTATCGTTCGCAGTGGCAGTGGTAACTTGCACGCCACTGGATCTAGAGATGGTGCTGTGTTACCTACGGGTGGCACAACTAACTCTAGGGATCGAAGGGCGCCTGCTGGAGCTCCCACGCCGGCGCAAGCCTCGCGACCTACTCAGGTTGTGCAAGATGAGCGACATCATGGCGCTAGTGGTTCGGGGCGTCCCCACGAAAAGGTTTCTGCGCATAGATCCCAAGATGCGCGGGACCAGCATGCACACAGAGCTGCCGGCGGAGGTGGCGCATGGTCGCGTGACCGTGGTGGTGCTCCTTCTAACTTGGTTAGGAGTCAGAGCACCTCATGTACCTTGCACTTGTCACCGCCACCTACGCTAGCAGAAGCCTTGGCACGTGCACAGCTGCTCCTTGATTTTGCTCTTGCCCCGGAGAAGATGGAGGAGTGGCGAGCTACTATCCAGAGCCTTATCGGCTTCGCCAACAAGGATGGACCGCAAGAGGCAGGGCCCTCGCAGTGGAGGCCCATCGATCCGGCGCGAGCCGATGCAGAGAAAACCGGAGGTGGTGCAACTACAGTGCACTCCCCTCCGCGGCACCAGCGGCAGCCGACAACTCAGCAAGTCGACCGCCATGAAGAAGTATCCACGGTGTCATCCGATCCATGGATGCGCCGTGATCAGCGTCTAGTTCTCCAGGAACGAGGCAAAGAGGACGCTCGAACAACCATCGAGCGGCGATGGGAAGTGCGCTATCACTCTGATAAGCGCGCGGGGCCGGCTGTTGACGAGCCTGCGCCAGGGGACGTAGGAGACCTGCCTTATGAGGTAGGGACTCCAGCGTTTACCCGTGAGCTGCGGCAAGTCCGGTGGCCCAATTCCCGAACCTTTATGCCAGAGGTTCCGGAGAAGTATGACGGAAAGACCCATCCCTCGGAGTTCCTGAGCATCTACAGCATTGCGGTGCAGGCTGCCGGGGGCCGAGATGACAAGATACTTGCCAACTACTTCCCGTTGGTGCTCAAGCCCAACGTCAGGTCGTGGTTGATGCATCTGCCGGAGAATTCCATTTCTTCCTGGTCAGATCTGTGCCATCAGTTTGTTGGCGCCTTCGTTGGAGGCCATCAAGCTCCTGGCCAAGAGAGCGATTTGCACATCATCCCTCAGAAGGAGGGCGAGTCCCTGCGCAAGTTTATGCAGAGGTTCAGCCAAGTGCAGTACAACATTCCCGATGTTCATCCTGCCGCTGTCATTAGCGCGTTCCACCAGAACGTGCGTAACCGCAGAATGCGGGAAGAGCTGGGGATGAACAAAGTCAGGAGTATTGCCGAGCTTTATGCCCTGGCTGACAAGTGCGCTCGAGCTGAAGAGGGGAGGAAACTCCCCGGTGAGGCTGTTGGCGCGGCAGGCGACTCCGAAGATGAAAACGCCGCGGCCCCGTCAAGGAAAGGCCGGCGGCGGAACAGGAAGCGCGGTGGCAAGGCCGTGCTTGCTGTCGAGGAATCCGACAACCCCGGCGCCGCCAAGAAGGCCAAGGTTAGTGACCCCGGCAAGGATCTTGCCGGGTGCCCTTCCTGTCAGGCCTTGGCGGCTGCCGACAAGTCGGAGAACTCCGGCAAGCAGTATTGCAAGATCCATCGCACCAAGGGCCACGATCTCCAGAACTGCCGGCAAGTTGAGCAGCTTGCCGAGAAGCAGAGGGCCGAATACGAGAGGCGAGACAAGGAGAAGGCCCAAGATGGTGCTGAGGGGTCCGGCAAGAAACGCGGTGGCCGAGGGGGTCGCCGCGGCAAGGCCAAGCAGCAGAAGGATCGGCCCACTCAGTGCCGAGATAAAGAAGGAGATGACAATGAGGAAGATGATGAATCCAGTGAGCAGGAATTCCAGAAGGCTACGGAGGCTATGTGCATTGATGGGGGTGCCTTGCTGCATTCTTCCCACCGCCAACTTAAACAGTGGATGAGGGAGGTTAATGCGGCAGAGCCATCCCCTGATGCGTGTAGGCCCCTGATGTGGTCCAGCACGCCTATCATCTTTGACGCCGAGGATCACCCTGATCGCACAACTGTGGTCGGGTGTTTGCCATTGTTGGTTTCCCCAACAATTCGCAACCTCAAGGTGACGAAGATGTTAGTTGATGGCGGGGCCGGCCTAAACTTAATCTCACCAGATGTGCTCACAAAGCTTCAGATTCCCGACGAAGACCTCGAGGAAACGAGTACGTTTCAAGGGGTCAATCCGGGAAGAACCCAGCCTAAGGGCAAGATCACGCTGCCGGTAACATTTGGCAGCGAGTTTAACTTCAGGACCGAAAAGGTGGTGTTTGATGTCGCCAAGATCCCCATGTCATACAATGGGATCCTTGGTCGGCCAGCGCTGGCTAAGTTCATGGCGGCATCACACTACGCATACAATGTTTTGAAGATGCCCGGGCCGTTGAGCGTCATCACTATCCATTCCGATAAGAAGGATGCGCTCATCTGTGCCGATCAACTTTACCGGGAAGCAGTTGCAGCACCTACCGTCAAGGCATCTGCTCCTGCCGCTGGAACTCCCGGGGGGAAGAAGAAGACCGGTAGGAACCTTGGCGCGAACTCTGGCAAGCGCACCTCCTCGGAGTGCTGCGCTTCCGTCGAGGACGTGCCAGAGAGTTCCACCGGCAAGAACAAGAAGTCCAAGGCTGCTCCACCAGAAACCAAGAAGGTGCCTGCTAGGGAGGACGGAACAGGGGGAACTTTCACCATAAGTTCCACCCTAGATGACAAATAGGAAAGCGCGCTCTTTGCTTTCCTGCGGGCGAATGTCGACGTGTTTGCATGGCAACCGTCTGACATCCCCGGTGTTCCCAGGAAAGTGATTGAGCACCACCTTGCTGTCTGTCCTTGCGCGGCCCGTCAAGCAAAGGGTGAGGAAGCAGGCCTTGGAGCAGCAAGAATTCATTGCCGAAGAGATCAAAAAGCTGGAGGCGGCAGGACTGGTCAAAGGAGTGCTTCACCCAACCTGGTTGGCCAATCCGGTTGTAGTGCGAAAAGCGAATGGGAAATGGAGGCTTTGTATCGATTATACAGATATCAATAAAGCTTGTCCAAAAGATCCCTTTCCCTTGCCACGCATCGACCAGATTGTGGATGCCACCGCTGGTTGTGATCTCCTGTCCTTCCTTGACGCCTATTCAGGGTATCATCAGGTTTTTATGGCAAAGGAAGATGAAGAGAAGACCGCCTTTATCACCCCATGTGGTACGTATTGTTTCATACGAATGCCTTTCGGGTTGAAAAGTGCTGGTTCTACATTTGCCAGAGCAATCCAGATTGGTTTTGAGCCACAACTTCATAGAAATATGGAGGCGTATATGGATGATATAGTGGTCAAAACCAAGGATAAAGCAACGCTCATTCAAGACTTAGAAGAAACATTTGCAAACTTGCGCAAGATCAACTTGAAGCTCAATCCTGAGAAGTGCGTGTTCGGAGTTCCTTCCGGCAAGCTCCTCGGATTCTTTGTATCTTGCCGGGGAATCGAAGCGAACCCCGACAAGATCAAAGCCATTGAGCAAATTGAAGCGCCGAGACGCGTCAAGGATGTGCGTCGTCTTGCCGGCTGTGTTGCTGCTCTAAGCAGGTCTATTTCCAAATCTGCTGAGCGCGCCCTGCCCTTTATCAAAATTTTGAAGAAGGCAGGTCCAATGAAATGGGCTCCGGAAGCGGAGGCTACGCTGCAAGATTTGAAGAAATACCTTTCCTCTCCGCCGACGCTAGTCGCGCCTAAACCACAAGAGCCGTTGCTGTTGTATCTGGCGGCAACAAATCAAGTGGTTAGTGCTGCGCTAGTGGCGCAGAGAGAGGCTGATGAGGAAGCAACACCAGCGACAGGACCGCCGGATGATGCGGCAAGATCTTCCCCGGCAAGGGTTGATCCCGGCAAGACAGGATCTGCGCAAACAGAAGAACTTGTGAAGAAGAAGAAGGTGGTGCAGCGCCCAGTTTATTTTGTTAGCTCTCTTTTACAAGGGGCTAGGTCAAGATATTCTGGGGTGCAGAAGTTGCTTTTTGGCCTCCTTATGGCCTCAAGGAAGCTGCGCCATTATTTTCAAGCACATGAGATTACCGTCGTCACTCGCTTTCCATTGCAACGGATTTTGCAAAATCCGGAGGCAACCGGCAAGATCGTGGAGTGGGCGTTGGAGCTGTCCAGCTTTGGCCTTAAGTTTGAAAGCACTTCGACAATTCAGAGTAGGGCCTTGGCTGAATTCATTGCAGAATGGACCCCGAGGCCAAACGAAGAAGTTCAAGAAACAACTCTCCCCGGCAAGGAAATTGATCAGCAATGGATTATGTACTCTGACGGGGCTTTCTCGCTGCAAGGCGCCGGTGCTGGCGTGCTGCTTGTCGCACCCACCGGATAGCACCTCAAGTACGTAGTCCAAATGCACTTTCCCCGGGAGAGTTCAACCAACAACACTGCAGAATACGAGGGTTTGCTAGCGGGTCTCAGGATCGCGGCGGACCTTGGTATTAAAAAGCTCGTCATCAAAGGCGATTCACAGCTTGTCGTTAGGCAAGTTAACAAGAGTTATCAATGTCCATTGATGCAAGCCTACGTAGATGCAGTGAGGAAATTGGAAGAGCGCTTTGACGGTCTCCAAATGGAGCACATTCCTCGTGCCGAGAACAATATTGCTGACGACCTGTCAAAGCGTGCTGCCCTCAAGTTGCCTGTGGAACCAGGAACTTTTGTGCTCCAATTGACTCAACCGTCCGTGGCGCCATCGATGCGGCAAGAAAAGAGAAGGAAGTTGAACTCTGGCCAGTACTTCCCGGCAGAGCTCCCCGGAGCCGCCGGCAAGGAAGTTGCCGGGATCGACACGCCTGCCGGGGAACAACAGGCTCTGACAGGGCCTCAGGCCCTCGTTGTCGAGACAAACGTTCCCCCGGCAGAGGAGATGCCTTTAGTCCTAGTTGTCGAGCCTCAGGCTCCAGCATGGGCACAGCACATTGTCCATTTCCTTCAGACAGGTGAACTCACTGAGGAACAAGAAGAAGCAGAGAGAGTAGCCCGTCGATCTGTTATGTACAAGTTCGTCGATGACGTCCTGTACAGAAAGAGACCGAACGGTGTGAAATTGAAGTACATTTCTCGGGAGGATGGACTACAGCTGTTGGCAGAGATTCATGGGGGCATATGTGGTTCCCACATAGGGTCAAGAGCGCTTGCCGGGAAAGCATTCCGGCAAGGTTTCTTTTGGCCTACCGCCCTCCAGGATGCGACTGCACTAGTAACCAAGTGTGAAGCGTGCCAGTTTCATTCGAAGAAATTACATCAGCCAGCTCAAGCTCTTCAAACAATCCCTCTCTCCTGGCCATTTTCGGTCTGGGGGCTCGACATACTGGGCCCCTTCCCCCATGCTACCGGAGGCTTTGAGTACTTGTACGTTGCTATCGACAAGTTCACAAAGTGGCCGGAGGTGGAAGCAGTGAGGAAGGTGACAACACAGTCGGCTGTCAAGTTCTTCAAAGGAATTGTTTGCCGTTTCGGTGTGCCTAACAGGATCATCACCGACAACGGCACGCAGTTCACAAGTCGCACCTTCACGCAGTACGTCCAAGACCTTGGCGGCAAGATTTGTTTTGCCTCTGTTGCTCACCCGAGAAGCAACGGCCAAGCGGAGAGGGCCAATGCTGAAGTGCTGCGCGGTCTCAGGGCCAGAACTTTTGACAGGCTGAAAAAGTGTGAAAGACGCTGGATTGATGAGTTGCCGGCAGTTCTTTGGTCAATCAGAACGACACCAAGTCGAGCCACCGGCCAGACGCCCTTCGCTCTGGTCTACGGAGCGGAAGCAGTTCTCCCCACGAAACTCATATACGGATCTCCTCGAGTGCTCGCTTATGATGAGCTCGAGCAAGAGCAACTGCGGCAAGATGACGCTGTGCTCCTTGAGGAGAATCGTCTTCAGGCTGCTGTGCGAGCTGCACGCTACCAGCAAGCTTTCCGCCGCTATCATAGCCGCAAAGTTCATGCCCGGAGCCTTGAGGAAGGCGACCTTGTTCTTCAACGGATTCAGTCCGCCAAGAATTCAAACAAGTTGACGCCAAAGTGGGAAGGCCCGTATCGGGTAGTACGAGTCACCAGGCCCGGCGCTGTCCGCCTGGAGACCGAAGATGGCGTTCCAGTGAGCAATTCCTGGAATATCGAACATCTTCGCAAGTTCTATCCATAAGGCGCAGTTGCCAGGGGCCCCCGGCAACCCCCTTTTGTACAAGTCTTGCCGGCAAGGCATGTGATCCTTTGTACAAAGCCAGGCGCAGACCCTGAGCGCAGATGAATAAATTTAAGTGTTGTACATTCCCTTATTGATTCCCATGTTCATATTTATATATGCATGTTTGTCTAAGATGTTATATGACACCTGATCCTGGTAAGTTCTAACGAACCGCCAAGGTTTCATGCCTTTATTTTCTCTTCTTTCTTTTTCTCAAAAGACAGAAGGATTCCTCGCGTGCACATTTGCCGGGGTGGGGGGTGGAAGGAGATATTAATACCGTTTGGTGACGTTCGGAATCGATGCTTGCCGGAAGAAGAACAAAGCCAGAAAGCTAAGTCCTAAAAACTTAGAGCAAGTTTTTTCTTTTAGTACCAAGTTATTTCCTTGGACGATTCTGGCTTTTGTATGGAAAATCTGCACGCGAAGGAACCCTTGTTGTAATCAGTTGCACCCTTATTTTGTTTCGGGTCCGCTCAACGATTTAAGTGGCTGCACTGAGAACGCCAAGGAGTCTTGCCGGCTGCTGCGCCTCCGGCAGGCTGCTGAAGTCCCGCACCCGGCGCTCGCGGTAGGTTGCGCGCCGGCAAGTTTTCCAGTAAGCGTAGGATGAACTCCATACATAAAGGAATCAGACATGGAAAGTAGCAAGCATGAGCCTAAACATAGTCAAATTATATGGCATCCATGAGTTGCCGCGGTTCTAACTTGAGACTTAATTGTCTTTTACATGAGATGATGGCGGCAAGAATAAAAGGAAAGCACTCAATCCCTGTGTTGGCCTTCGATCCTTTTGATGGAGTCCACCTTCTCAAGGATTGGCGCGATGCACTTTTCAAGCGGCTCAACATTTGCATCCTTTGGCAGATGGCCGAGCGCGCTGGAGAGGTCGATGCCGGGATTGCTGTGCACCACCTTGATGAGCACCTTGCAAAGGACGGCCCGGCAAAGCCGGCGAGTCTCGTTCGCCAGTTGGGTCGCCCGGCTGGACTGGAGCGCCCTCAACGCGTTGATGATGCTTTCAAAGAACATCGTCAACCTGGCACTTGCAGATATTCTTTCCTCGGAAGAATATCTAAAGTTCGACAGGCCCATGGTTGACAGTTCTGCGGTAAGCTTTTCCGCGGTGGCGATGAGGCATCCAGTCCAAATCTCCACTCCCTTCTCGTATTCGTTTGGGCAGCAGCGGCGCTCTTGAGCAGGTTCCTCTCTCCTTGGAGATCCTTGAGTAGAGCCTTCTCACGGGCCTTGCCGGCCATGAGAGACTTCTCCAGCGTGGTCAGTTTCAGCTCCAGAAGCGAAATACTATCAGCCGCAGAGGAGAGCTGCTTGGTCTTGTCGGACAGGGCAACTTGCATCTCCGCTAAGGAGTGGAGGGTTTTTTCCCTGTCCCCCTTGAGCATCAAGAGCTCCTTGCCGTGCTCTTCGAGATCTGTTTCTAGCCTCTTCACTTTGTCGCTCAGCACGTTCTTGGCAGCCTCTACAGCTTCGGTAGCATCGACGGCATCCTTGAGCTTGCCGGCATGACTTTCAGTCAGAGCTTCGAGTGCCTCCTTGTGTTTCTGCTCCAGCTCCTGGGTCCGCCGCGCAACAAGATTTTCAATGTCTTCATCCTTGCTACGAAGCTTGGCGGCGAGCGCCTGCTCACGTGCGGTGAGATCTTCTTCGTGAGCATCAAGAGCAACGCGGCGCCCCGTCAGGAGAGCATCTTCGGCAGCAATCCTTTGAACAGCTTCATCATGTGCGTTCTCCATATCTGATTGCTTCAGGAGGATTTCATTCCATTGCTGGCTCACTTGTTCTTGGCCGGCAACCAGCTCTTGGAGGGCCTCGGCGTGCCAGATTTGCATTTGTGCGACGCGCCTTTGAAAATCCGCTTCGGCTGCCTCGACAACTGCCATTCTGGAGTCCGCCTTCTCTTTTCGGGCACGATGGAGAGCCTGGAGTTTTCGGAAGTTCTCGCCCATAGCCTGAAGGAGCTGGTCCTCTTCAGATTTGCCGCTGCTAGTGCTGGGATCGTCGACAACTTCAAGCCCGGCAGCGGCGATGATTTCTTCGAAAACTTCTCCTTCGGCTGGTGCCTCAGTGCTTGCCGTCCCCGGCAAGTTGATGAACAGATTCTCACCTACCTTGAGGTACTTGCTGGATGAGGGGCCTTCAGATGTCGATGGCTGGTCTTCAGTGGCCGCCTCACCAGTGACAGGGGTCTCTGTGGCCGGTGCAGCGCCTGGCGCTCCTGCGGTAGGAATGCTGTCAGTATGGTCCTCAGCCTCCCTATCGCCCTCTTCAGCAGGTTCTTCGGCGATTTCCTCTTGTGATGTCTTGGCGGCCTCCCCGTCAAGAGCATCACCAGCCCCGGCAACATCATCCTTGGTGGCCTCGCTAGCAGCGATCCTGTCTGCTTCAGCGGCGGCATCGCTGGCGGTCTCCTCGATGACGACATCGATGTCCATATGTTCCATCACAGGGAACTCTGAAGGGCGAAGGAGGAAGACAGAATAAGATCGATGTTGAAGTTGAAGTGACTAGGGATAAGAGAAAAAGAATAACAAGCAATCTGAGGCGATTGAGTACCTGCGTCGGGCTGTCGAGAGGTGGCTTCGCCTCTCCCGGCAACTCCGGTTGCCGGGGGTGGGTTGCCAGAGTCCGTGCTTGTCGGCTCCTCCTCAATCAGGACGGGCTCATCGGCAGGATCTCTTGCCAGGGATGTGCTTGTGGGCGGAGCGGTCGACGAAGGAGGCACAATGGGGATATCTTCTCCTTGTTGCCGTTCTTCTCCTGCAAACCCAAAGATATCAGCGGCAAGAATGAAAGCCTCGGCACCAGTCAGCAGAAAAGGGACAATGGACTTACGCTGGGGGCTGTGCTGGGGGCTATGCTGGAGGCTATGCTGGAGGCTGTGTTGAGGACTGGACTGCGGGCTGACAACGACAGTTTCCGGCACGCTCGTAGAGCCTGCCGGGGGCTCGTCGCCCGTAGAAGTCTTTGACCTCTTCGTCATCCTCTCCAGCAAGGTTTCTGTGTCACTACAGAAACAACACAAGCAAGTCAGCAAGATTGATGCAAATTGGAAGGTAGAAGCTGTGGCAAGTACTCACTCTTCTTCCTCTCGCTCTGGACTAAAGCCGGAGATGTCGAAGTCGACCTCCGTTGTGGTGTCTGAGTGGGGAGGCGGAGGAGGAGTCCTAGGCCGCTTGGCTGTGGCAGGCGCCGGGGCAGCCTCCGGCGCGGTAGTACGGGACCCTCCTGCCGCCCCAGCAGTGGTCGCTGGTGTGGGTCTCGCGCGCCGCGCGGGCTGTTGATGAGCCCCCTGCCCCGGTCCAGTCTTGTCGGCCACTTTCTTGCCGGGGGATTCGCCGCTTGAAGTAGGCTGGCTTGCCGGGATGCCTGATGCAGCCTTCCGAAGAACACGCTTTGCCTTCTTCGGAGGTGAGGGCTCTTCTCGCGTCTCCTCTTCGGCCGTGTCTTCGTCAGACGAGCTCTCAGCAGCTGCGCCGCCTTCTTCCCTGGCAACCTTGTTCTCCTCGGCAGGCTTTGCCTCCACTACCACCTCTGCGTCGCTGGCTTGCCACTCTGTGAAGCCAACGTTGCCGGCCTCCGCGGCAAGATTCGCCTCCTCCACTCTGGTAGCGATGTAGGCTACCTCCTGATCAGTGGTGGCACGGATAAGATCTGACTCTTGCCGGACAGGCTTCTCCGTCAAATTGTCAAAGAACTTCTGCGCTTCTTCCTCGCTTGGCTCGACCCAGGTCGGGTCAAGGCCGTGGGCGTTGAACGTCAGCAAGAAGGCAACAATTGACCCCAAGGCAGAGTTGTTGCACAAGGGGACGATCCTTGCCGGCAGCCGGTGCTTGTCTTCGCGCTGGAATAACTTTTGGCGGAGAGCGCCAAGCTGCATATCGGTCAGATTGTTGTTCAGCCCGGGGCGCAGTCTCATGACATCTGCCGCATTCTTGTACTCCCAGACTGGCCTTCCCCTGTTCTGCAGAGGGGCGATGCGGCGGCGGAGAAAGTCGAAGCCGATCATCTCCATTGTCAGCCCGGCAGCCTTCAAGCGAAGGATCCTGGTAGTGGCGATTGTGAGCCTCTCGTCTTCTGCGGCAAGATCGCCCCAATCCTTGCCGCGGACCACCTTCTGTTGCCGGGGATGACAAAAAGGATGAGGATCTGCTTCCTGGATCCAGCACCATTCGGCCCGCTACTCGTCCCACTTTTCGCGGTAAACTCCCTCTGGGTATATCTCTTTGTTCCAAGCCCTTGGAATCCAGGCAATAGACCCAGAGAGAGCCTCTCCTTTTTGGATACGAGGGTAGAAATAATGGTGGAAAAGAGCAGAATTGGGGATCACGCCAACGAAATTCTCACAGAGATGGGCAAAGATAGACATGCAAAGTACGACATTCGGCGTGAAATCAAGAAGGCAGAAGCCGTACGTGTACATGATGTCATTGAAGAAATCGGAAAAGGGGGGACAGAGCCCGCAATAGAAATATGCAGTGAAGAAGGGGTATCTGTCCGATCCACCTTTGGAACAAGCACCTGGGATTACACGTGTGGCGGGGTGAGCTTGCGTTCCCTTCGCCCACATGCATTGGTATCGCCCCTTCAAAGTTTCGGCGTCGAGCGTCGGAGGGAAGACGACGACCCTCTTCCGCATCTTCACCAGTTCGCTCTCCGGAACTTTGGCCTTCGCCTCCTTGTCCTTGCCCTTGCCTTTGCTGGCCTTGGGTGGCATGGCGGCTATGAGGACGGAAGCTGGGGGCGGAGCGAGCGCGGGAGCAGTGGGCGGAAGAGGAAAAAGGTTTCGCTCTGAGCTCGAGAAGAGGAAGGTGATGGCGATGCCCAGATTGAGAAGAAGAGGGGGTAAATAGGTTTGCGCCTCTGCGACTTCTCCTTTTTATGGGGAAGGAGCGGGGCCGCCTTGTTTATTCCCCAATATGAATGCGCCTCTATAGGCGCGAGACAGTTTGCAGCCTTTTTGGCACGCTTCCCATGTCGCGCGCTCCATGCGCGTAGTGGGGGGCACAGTAAAACAAGATATTTACGAGCAGTTAATTCCCTGCCACGCGTGCCCGTGCACTGTTTAGGCCTAGCCCAACAACGCCTCGCACTCGTGTATGGCCTAGGCCCGGGGGCTCCTGTCGGTGTACTAACTATTGGGCCACTAGTACCCCGTACTTGTGCACGGGTGGTTGTTGCCATCCTAGCGGCAAGGCTTGCGGGGATCAGCTCGAGGTCGATTCAAGCCATCAAGGAAATCATCAAGTCAGAGATCTAAGGATCAGCAGATAAGCAAAGCTGGGATACGAAGGCCAGTTCCCCCGGCAAGATCCTTGCCGGGATGGCCTGTGGAGCCCGGCAAGGCTTGGCGCCCGGCAAGGCCTGGAGCCCGGCAAGGATCGGCGCCTGGCGAGATTCTGCCACTGTGCCACCGCTTCGGCACAGTAACGTGTCTGACATTCTGGGTCCTTCTCTGGATGCGTGGCGACGCGCCAGTGGAGGAGAGCTTAAGCGGTGCTATTGGGATGGCTTCTTTTTCCATCCCCAAGAAAGTGAGGACACCTAAACGGACACCTCATGGTGCATTAAATGCGTTTGTCCTAACCCGTCAGGGGTTAGGTATGATACCCTGTAGCTACTTTACACCTCAATGTATGTACATTTTGCCACTATGGAGACCCCTTTGAGCATATAAAAGGAGGCCCAAGGCAACTGCTACAGGGGAGGAGAACTTCTGGCCCATTCTGCATGCGTAGCTACTCTTTGAACGTACTGTTCATTGCGAGCGCTCCTGAAGGCTGGGCTCAAGAACATCAATAAGAACACTAAGCAGGAGTAGGGTTTTACGCTGATCAGCGGCCTGAACCTGGGTAAAAACCTCACGCGTTGATCACTGGTTCTGCTCTTTGCGTATACCTCTCCCCCCGCCGAATCGTAAAGGGGTCTCTCGGGATCCCATAGGTGTCGTGCCCCGACATCGGGGCCAAGGAGGACGTGGTGTTGCCCTGGTCACTCCTCCCCCAGTCGACATGGCTCCGATGGAAGGCCACGTCGGGGACCAACCACTGGAGTTCATTGTCAAACTGCGCGGGCCACCGCACCGCCGTCTTCGGCTTCCTACTCCTTTCGCAACGGTGATGGAGGCATAACAGCCACCAGGTTGAAGCTGCACATGAGGGGCAGCTGTAATGGCAGCATGCAGGCTGATGTAGAGCTCCCCGTGCCTCATGTCATGCTTCTCCGGCATGGCTGGAAAACTTTTGCTTGTTCCCATAGCTTGGCGGTAGGGCACGTCCTCCATTTCAAGTTAATGGAGGCCAATCTGCTCTCCATCAAGGTCTTCGGGCGTTCGAGTGCTCGCTTAGGGTGCTGCGCGGAGAGCTCGACGGACGACGAAAGCTCGTCCTCGAGCGACAGCGACGAAGAGGACAGTGACGGCGATGACGAGGGCACCGAGCAGGAGGACAGCGGCTCGGACTCTAGCTCAGCATCAGATGCACCATCACCATTAGCAAGGTGCCGGCGGCACCATCATCTGCACCTGGGTCTTATCCTCTCCCCGGTAGAGCGATTTGCCGGGGTGTTGGGTGTGGATGTCTCCACCTCCTCCAGCTAGACCCCGACAGGCTTCCTCGTGGGCTTCGGCTTCATCTTCCCTGCCGGCGATCCTCCTGTCACGTTCTGCTGGTCCTGGCAGTGGCGACCAGGGCATCGCCTAGCCGCTCTCTCCGTCTGTCATCTTCGCCCCCGCCCCTCCCGACCTTGTCAGACTGCGTCCCGCAGGCCCTGACGGGGTCAAGCTGGGCTTTTGTCCAGGCACTCCTTTTGCCCACTTCACCTCCTACTATAGCTCCTAGGAGGAGAGGGGCAACAAAGGCATTACGGGGCACATATCTTTTTTTAATCTATAACATGTAGGCACTTGCCAAACTTTATCTTAAATTATGTAACCTCTTCAGCCACATTTGTACCCTGTAAGGTTTTGTACTTGTTTATTCGTGTATTAATGAAAAAAGATATGCTTGTCGAGCACTTGTGCATGTATCATACCCATGCAGAGGAATGACTCCTATATACTTCCAAGTAAACAAGGCTTTCCGGCAAGACATCTTGTCGTCCCTTCCTTTGCTGCCGCAAGGCTCGGCCTGGCGGGTTTTAGGAGCATGGAAGAGAACTGGCCCCTTGTCACCCCTTTTTCTCAAATGCTGCTGCAACTAGTCTAAGTGAAGTAATCTTCGAATCAAAAGATGGGAGCACAAATGTTTAAAGGTGACAAGGTTTTTCTACGCACAAATTTTCCTCACAGAGGTACTCTATGGATGTCTTAAAAGGGAACTTATCTGCCTTGGGTGGCCGGGGGCCGATACGCAAGCTTGTTCTCTCTTCTCCTCCTTGGGACTCTATCCACGGCAGGGGGGCCCTGTAGTTAGCGCCGGGGAAAAACAACAGCATATGACCCCTTCTAAATGACCATGGTAGAATCATGCTAAAATAAACATGCATGCAAGTTTTAGGCGCCAACACTTCATTTTATTATCTTTGCACAGGGTCTACGCCTGGCTTTATACAAAGGGTTACATGCACATCGGCAAGGCTTGTACAAAGGTGGTTGCAGGGGCGGAGCCCGGCAACCGTGCCTTACGGGTAGAACCTGCCAAGATGCTCAATATTCCATGAGTTTTGCACCTTAATGCCATCTTCGGTCTCCAGACGGACTGCGCTAGGTCTGGTGACTCTTACTACCCGGTAAGGGCCTTCCCACGTCGGCGTCAACTTGTTGGAACCCTTGGCGGATTGAGCACGCCTAAGGACAAGGTCGCCTTCCTCAAGGCTCCGTGCATGAATCCTGTGGCTATGATAGCGTTGCAAGGCTTGCTGTTAGCATGCAGCACGCACAGTGGCCCGGAGACAATCTTCCTCGAGGAGCATGGCATCGTCATGCTGAAGCTGCTTTTGCTCTACTTTATTGTAAGAAAGTAGTCGAGGTGACCCGTATATGAGTTCCATGGGGAGCACTGCTTCTGCCCCATAGACTAGGGAGAAGGGAGTCCGGCTGGTGGCTCGATTCGGTGTCATACGAAGGGACCAAAGAACCACCGGCAGCTCATCGATCCAACGTCTACCGCACTTCTACAACTTGTCAAAATTTCTTGCCTTGAGCCACGCAACACTTCAGCGTTCATCCTTTCAGCTTGTCCATTGCTCCGGGGATGAACGATAGAGGCAAAAGAGACCTTGCTCCCAAGGTTTTGTATGTACTGCATGAAGGCACGGCTCGTGAATTGTATGCCATTATTGGTGATCACTTTGGTGGGTACTCCAAAACATCACACCAACCCTTTCAAGAACTTGATAGCTGACTGCGCGGTCACCTTCCTCACTGGATCCACTTCAGGCCACTTTGTAAACTTGTCGATTGCAACGTACAAGAATTCAAAGCCCCCGGTAGCACGGGGGAAGGGGCCCAAGATGTCGAACCCCAGACCGAAAATGCCCAGGATAAAGGGATCGTCTGGAGAGCTGAGCTGGTTGATGGATGTTCTTGGAGTGGAACTGACAGGCTTCACATTTGGTGACTAGCTCAGTTGCATCCTGGAGGGCTGTGGGCTAGTAGAAACCCTGCCAGAAGGCTTTTCCAACCAGGTCTCTTGATCCAATATGAGATCCACATATACCCCCATGTATCTCTGCTAGCAGCTTCTGCCCATCTTCCCGGCAACGCACTTCAATTTCACACCATTAGGCCTTTTCCTGTACAGTGTATCATCGATAAAATGGTACATATTTGACCTTCGAGCTACTCTTTCAGCTTCTTCTTGCTCTTCGGGAAGCTGTCCTGTTTGAAGGAAATGGACTATGTGTTGCGCCCAAGTTGGAGCCTAAGGCTCAACAACAAGGACTAATGGCACCTCCTCATTCGTGGGAGCACTCACCTCGACCGCAAGAACTTGGGATTCCGCGGGAGGGTGCTGCTCACCAACTAAAGTAGAGTTGTTCCCGGCAGCCTCTCTACCAGCGTCTTCGGGAAGCCCTGTTGGGAGATACTTGCCGGAGTCCAACTTCCTCCTTTTTCTTGCCATCATTGAAGGGGACACTGATGGTTGAGTTAGGTGGAGGACAAAAGTTCCTGGTCCCATAGGGAGCTTTCGTGCAGCACACTTTGATAAATGATCAACAATACTATTCTCCGCACGTGGCACGTGCTCTGTTTGTAATCTATCAAAGTGCTCCTCCAACTTTCTCACTTCCTCTAGATATGCCTCCATCAACGGACTCTGGTAATCCTTATTAACTTATCTCACCAGAAGCTGCGAGTCTCCACGGATGATCTGTTTCTTGATTCCCAACTCTATCGAAATTCTCAGCCCGGCAAGGAGCCCCTCATACTTAGCAGTGTTGTTGGTGGCCTTCTTCCGGGAAAAGTGCATTTGAACTACATACTTGATATGCTCTCCAGTGGGTGCAACAAGAAGCACGCCAACTCCGCCGCCCTGCACGAGAAAGCACCATCAAAGTACATGGTCCACTCCTGAGGCGCCTCCTTGCCGGGGATTACTTTCTCTGGTATTTCTTCATCTGGAGTGGGCGTCCATTCTGCAATGAACTCTGCTAACTCTCTGCTCTAAATAGTTGAGGTACTTACGTACCTCAGGCCAAAGCTTGACAGCTCTAGTGCCCATTCAACTATTCGGCCGGTAGCTTCAGGGTTCCTCAGTATGCATTGCAGTGTGAAATGAGTGACAACTATGATCTCGTGGGCTTGGAAGTAGTGGTGCACTTTCCTCGAGGCCATGATGAGGCCGAAGATCAGCTTTTGAATGCCAGAGTATCTTAACCTAGCCCCCTGTAACAGGGAGCTGACAAAGTGTACTGGCCGCTGCACCACATTCTTCTTTGTTGCGGTCTTGGGATTGCCTTCGCTAACTTGCTCTGCTTCCCTTTGATTCACGTCTAACATTGCCGTGGTTGGTTTAGTTTCATCTCCGGAGGGGACAGTTGGGGCAGCTGCTTCATCCACTTCCCGCTTCGCCACCACCGCTGCACTAACCACTTGGTTCATCGCTGCTAAGTATAGCAGCAACGGCTCTTGTAGTTTAGGAGCGACTAAGTGGGGAGCAGAGGAAATGTAGGCTTTTAGGTCGTATAGTGCAGCTTCTGCCTCCGTGGTCCACTTCATCGGACCTGCCTTCTTCAAAATTTTGAAGAAAGGCAAGGCACGTTCGGCAGACTTGGAAATGAACCAGCTCAACGCGGCGACTCATCCAGTTAAGCACCTCACATCCTTGACAGTCTTGGGTGCTTGTATCTGCTCGATCGCTCTGATCTTGTCGGGGTTGGTCTCTATCCCTCGGTGAGACACAAAGAAACCAAGTAGCTTGCCGGAGGGAACACCAAACACACACTTCTCAGGGTTTAACTTCAAATTGATCTTGCGCAAGTTTGCAAAGGTCTCTTACAAATCTTGAATGAGTTTTGATTTATCCTTGGTTTTGACCACTATATCATCCATGTAAGCTTCTACATTTCTGTGCAGCTGTGGTTCGAAAACAATCTGTACTGCTCTCACAAAAGTGGATCAAGCACTCTTTAACCTGAAAGGCATGCGTACAAAGCAGTACGTGCCACATGGAGTTATGAACGCGGTTTTCTCTTCATCTTCCTTGGACATGAATATCTAATGGTACCCAGAGTACGCATCCAAAAAGGAATGCAGATCACACCCGGAGGTGGAGTCCACAACCTGATCAATGCGCAGTAGGGGGAAAGGATCCTTCAGGCACGCTTTGATCAAGTCTGTGAAGTCAATGCAGAGCCTCCATTTCACATTTGCCTTGCGCATGACCACTGGGTTCGCTAACCATGTTGGATGCAACACCCCTCTTACCAAACCAGCTACTTCAAGCTTCTTGATTTCCTCGGCAATGAACTGCTGCCACTCTAAAGCTTGCTTCCTAACCTTCTGCTTGATGGGCCTAGCATGAGGGTAGACAGCAAGGTGGTGCTCGATTACCTCCCTGGGAACACCGGTGATGTCAGATGGTTGCCAAGCAAACACATCGACATTTGCCCGCAGGAAGGCAACGAGCACGCTTTCCTATTTGCCATCAAGGGTGGTGCCGATGGTGAGCATACCGTCAGTGCCATCCTACCTTGCCGGGACCTTTTTCACAGCTGGTAGAGTAGCTTTGGGCCTCTTGCTAGTGGAACTCTCCTGCAGATCCTCAACAGGTGCGGCGCACTCCGAAGAGGCACACTTCTCGAAGTCCTTGCCGACATCTCTGCTAGCTTTCTTTCCCTTCTTTGCCTCCTTGTCAGGAGCCGTGGCTTCTGCAGCTCCAGCTGCTACCGCGTCCTGGTACATCTGATCCACACGTATAATTGCATCTCTTTTATCTGATGGAATGGAAATGACACCCAATGGCCCTGGCATCTTCAAAGTGTTGTAAGCATAGTGTGATGCTGCCATTAATTTTGCCAAAGTTGGGCGACCAAGAATTCCATTGTACAACAAGGGAAGTTCAACAACGTCAAAAACGACCCTCTCGGTCCGGTAGTTCAGTTCCCCGCCAAATGTCATAGGCAACGAGATCTTTCCCCTGGGCCGGCTGCTACCGGGGTTGATTCCTTGAAATGTACCCATGGCCTTGAGCTCTTCATCAGGGATCTGTAGCTTGCTGATCACTTTGGGGGAGATCAGATTCAACCCAGCCCTGCTTTCAACTAGCATCTTTGTGCCTTTAAGGTTGCGTATAGTTGGTGAGACCAACAACGGCAAACACCCTACCGTGGTAGTACGGTCGGGGTGATCCTCTTCATCAAAGATGATAGGCATACGGGACCACTTGAGCGACTTCCGGGAGTCTGCAGCTGGCTCCACGGCATTGACCTCTCGTGCCCACTGCTTGAGCTGGCGGTGAGAGGAGTGCAAAGATGCACCTCTGTCAATACACATGGCTTTAGTTGCTTTTTGGAACTCCTGCTCCTTGTTTTCTTCTTCATCCCCTTCATCACTCTCACCATCTCATTGTTTCTTCTCACAGCCTCTAGCAGGTTTCTCCTTTTGCTGTGGGGCCTTGCCGTGGCGGCCCCCTCTACTACCACGGCCTTTTCCGCCAGCACCCTCTTGGTCTTTCTCCCTATCTCGCTTCTCATATTCTGCCTTCTGCTTCTTGACAAGCTGCTTGACTTGGTGGCATTCAAGGAGATCGTGACCTTTAGTGCGGTGGACCTTGCAGTATGGCCCATCGGACTTCCCAGCTTTCTCTATCGCCACAGCCTCCCGGCAATCAGCGCACGCGGCAGCTTCCTTGTCGGGGGCTTCAGTTTTGGCCTTCTTGCCGGCGCTGAGATCGCCAGGGCTCTCAACGGCCAATACTGACTTATCTTTGCGCTTCTTGTTGAATCTCTGACTCATCCTCTTTGGGTTAGTGGTCTCATCGTCATCCTCTAAATTGACTTCGACGCCATCCTCCTCCCCAAGGAGTCGCCTTCCTTCTTCAGCCCGAGCACATTTATCTGCCAATGTGTACAACTCATTGACGGTCTTGGGCAGCCTGACATTCATTTTGGACCGTATCCTTCTGTTGTGCATGTTCGAATGGAATGTGGCAATCACAACAACCGGATGTGCCTCTGGAATGTTCCGGTGCACTCGACTGAACCTTTGCATATACTTCCACAAGCTCTCCCCTTCCTTCTGTGGAAGGACTTGCAGGTCACTAGGCCGCCCGGGCTCTTGGTGGCCACCCGTGAAGGCGCTAACAAATTCATTGCACAAGTTAGCCCATGGCGAAATGGAATTCTCTTGGAGGTGCCTCAGCCACGACCTCACGTTTAGCTTGAGTGCCAAAGGGAAGTAGTTGGCGAACACCTTCTCATCCCTGCCCCCAGTGGCTTGAACGGCAATTGTGTAAATGCTGAAGAACTCTGTCGGGTTAACCTTCCATCGTATTTTTCTGGTAACTCAGGCTTGAAGACGTGGGCGGACGGCCAACGGACTTGCCGCAGCTCGTGAGTGAAGGCGGGGCACCCCACCTCGTAAGGTAAGTACCTGCCATCACTAGGCGCGGGTTCATCAACGTCTGGGGCTTTCACCAATCAGACTTACGGCGGGTCTCCCAGCGTTGCTCTATGGTGACAGGCGCATCTTCCCTCCACCGATCCTCCAGGACCTGTCGCTGATCTCGGTGGGCCCACAGATCACAAGAGGCCATCGATGCTTCATCGGGCTCGCGGACATACTGCTCTTGCTGCTGTTGACTCTGGTTCTGCTGTCGCGGACGAGACTGCACCATTGGTGCGGCCTCCTCGACACGGCCATCAGTCCGGGCTGCTGTTGCTGTTAGCGGGTGCCGCGATGGCTCTGCCTGCTGTGATTTCCCAGCCTCAGCGAAGCCGATCAAACTCTGGATGGTCACTTTCCACTCATCCATTTGATCAGCCGCCGGCGGGAATCTTAGTAGAAGTTGGGCCCATGCCATGGCTTCCGTAGCTGTGCTTGGCATAGCTGATGAGGAAGACCGCGACGTCGCTCTACTCCTGGTAGTACTAGCAGGGGCAGTGTCGTGTTCATGCCGTCATAAACATGTCGCCAAGGCAGTTTGGGGATGAGTGGGCTGCGCTCGGGGATTGGCAAGCCCGTTCGGCGCTCTAACTTGTTTGCCCTGCTCCGGGCAAGCCGCGTGCTCAGTAGCCGTGCCCGTGGCAGGCACGACTAGAGGGTCGCGACTCGCACCGGAGCGGGCGTCGTTGCTGTGGCTGCGCCGCTACTGCGGCGGGGTGGTGGAGACTGAACGTTCCCTCCATCCGCAGCTTGTGGGTCATGCCCATTGGGATGTTGTTGATGCTGCGCTCCCAAGGCGCCTCCCACTCCAGCTTCGTCCACAGGGAACACAACAACGGTGCCGCCTGTGTCGGTCGCATCTCCCGTGGTACCCGCTCTATCCAACACCGTCGTGGTGCCTATGGCTGCGTGCGAGGGGGCCTTCAAAGTGGAAGGGTGCGCGACGGCGCCGGGTTTCTTCTTGGGCTCCATGGATGAAGACGACAACGATGATGATGATGATGGACGCGCTGTTCACAACCTCAGGTTCGCCCAAGCCTTTCCCCCCTACCAGGCACACCAAAGATGTTGTTGCTGGACACGATCACCTATGGGTCCATTGGCCCATTGTGGTTCAGCAAAGGGGGAAGATCACATTGTACAAAGAGCGAAAGCCCTGAGGCAGCACGATGGTGGTGACACAGGTTGCTTTTTCCTAGGTTCGGGCCGGTGGGAAGCATAAAACCCTACTCCTGCTTTGTGAATTAGATGGGGGAGCACACAAAACACGCAATGCTCAAGCCTGGCAAGGTGGCCTTGAGGAGAGCAGCTACGTGCGTACAAGTGTGTAAGGGTTCGAATCCTTTGCTAGTTTTCCTTGGGCCTCCTTTTATAGATCAAGGGGTAACCAAAGTGGCAAAATAGTCTTTATCCAGTGATTAGATAGCTAAGAGTGCTATCATACCTAACTCTGGCTGTTAGGACAAAGTGCATTAAATGCACTGCTAGGTGTCATGCCGAGGGTGAAGCTCGGCAAGCCTGTCATGTCGCTTAACCATCTTCTTCTTATCTGTTCGACACGCCTCTGGACGGGTGTCACATGAGAGTAATAAGTCTTCTAATGGGCTGCCACGTGCTTGGTGATAGCCACTTAATCACTTGGAAGCTTGACACCGCATCGATAGGTGATTTGCGTTGTGGTGCGGTGGAGCAGTGGAGCCTTGGCGGGAGTGCTCACCCTTGGCAGACCTGGCAAGCTTGCCAGGGAAATCTTGGACTCGTCTCTGGGGCGGCCTCGACCCGGCCAGGCTCCCCTGCCCGACAAGGGAGGCCTCCCAAAGGTGATGCTCTGCTATCTTGGTCTTCTTGATCCGCTCCTTGATCTCACAAAGAGCGGTTCCTTTGGCTTGGTCTTGCTTTGTACGTTGGTGTAATACATGCGATGCCAGCATGCCTGTGTATAAGTCCGGGCAATCAAACGTGAAAGTTTGTTGCACCGACACGCATATGTTCTTCGCTTTTGTTTGTGCATGTATAGGATACTTGGACTTCATGTCAACTTCACGTCATGTGAGTTGACAATCTGAGCTCTTGAGAGCGAACCACCTTCTACCACGACGAGTGTACAACGCACTTGCTTGTACTTCGGCATTGTGAAGGATGCACAAGGACATGCTTTCGAGGTGATATCCTTCTCTTTCGAGAAACACAAAACCACGAGCATGGATATTATGGATCATACTACTTGTGTTGCTTCCACCATGAGACTTATTGGTCATCTCGGACCACATGATTGCACACATGTTAGACATAGTGCTTTCATTCATGATTTCCACATTGCTATGCCTCATGACATATATGCCTTGTGTGTTGCATCCACCTTGTTCATTATTTGCTCCTATCATATGCTTGGTTGCAACAATGTCATTTCTTCACGTATGCCATGCCCCTTTGATTGTCACATGATTGACTTGATTGCCTCACACATGTTCCACAATTGCTCTTTCCATTGTGTTGAGTGCCACGATATCTTCGCTACACCCTATGCACATTACGCTTGGATTGTCTTCTTGTTGCCCCATGTGTTTAGACATATCATTATATTTGGTGTTGGGGATGATTCTTATGCCTACCATTGACCGTTTGTTGAGCACTTTGTGCATTCTAGCTATGCCCTTGAGCCAGACGCTTACTCCCTTGTCTCACATCTTTGCATCTCTACCTCCCATTTGCCTGCTTGTTTCCATGATGTCCTTGATTGTGCTCAATTTATGTGCTTACATTCCATGCCACAACCCTTTGTTACGCCGGATGCTATGCATGATGATGATACTTGTTGGGTGACTCACCTCTTGAATGTTTGGTTTTGCACTAACGCTAACCATATTTGTTTTTCCAAGTATTTGTTGTCCTTGCTCCTTTTGAAGGAATCACAAGACGGTGCGACATTGGAGAGTGCCCATTTCAAGCTTCCACATGATGAGTGCTTGGTGATCGTCCACTTCAACACGGCCAGGCCATCTCTTTCCCATGGTGATTTGGTTCTTGATCTGAGGACGGATCTTTCCCAAGGGGGAGGGGATGATGCGGAGCATCCTATGGACATCACCATGTCAAGAGCCCGTTGGGCAAGTGACACGTTCCACATCTACTTCACATACATAAAGGTGAATCATCTCCTTTACACGTGTCCATTTGTATCCTTCGAGGATGGTATACTACTTGACCCCTCTCTCATGTGCATGCAGAGGTGTGAGCGGAGCTACATTCATCGAGGAGGAGTCCAAGCTCAAGAGTACACGTACACCTTCAGCGAGGAGCACGCACGAAAGAACCCCAAGTCCACAAGGAAGAAGGAGGAGTGCACCAAGATCAACTCTGCACCTCCCAGGCGACCCCATGCCCACGGGCCTCGAAGACCCCGTGCGCACGGGCTACACAGGGAGCTGACGCTGTTGCACCCCGTGCGCATGGGTATGTACCGTGCACACAGGCCTCCCGTGCGCGCGGGCCCAACTTACCCCGTGCGCACGAGCCCATTAGGATGGACGGCTGAAAGTCATCTGTTGGGCCTCCACTTTGTCCCCTTCCTCCACCTACCTATATATTCCATACCTAGACCATATGTTAGGGTTAGCAAAGGATATGACATGATCTAGATGAGCTTTGCTCCTTGTAACTCCTCTTGAGAGAGAGAGAGAGAGACCTCTCCCATGGAGATCAAGACCTCCTTTGGGGAAGATCCCTAGTGGATTCAAGAACTCATCTAGGGAAGGATCCCCATCATAGGATCATCAAGACCTCATCTCCCTTTGGGATTTGGGATGAACTTTACCTTGTGCTATTTTCCCTTTGTTGTTCATGTATCTTGTGGATCCATGTCTTGCTAGTCTAGTGGATGTGTTATTGGACTTGTTCTTGAGTGTTTCCCTTGTGATTCCCCTTTGTGTTCTTCGTGTTCTTCGGCGGATTCCCCTCCAATTCGTGAAAGATCTCGATCTAGGGTTCCACCCGACAACACAGTTCCTCCAACTCCTTCTTCTTCTGCTCTGCTTTGGGGTCAAGCGGTTTAGCCGCCTTCTTCCCCTTCATGGCGGCTGCCTTGGGTGCCATCCCGGGGCTCAAGGAGGGAGAAATCTTGACGTCAAAACAGATTGGTACGGGCTTCGGCGGCGGCCGCGAGGGCGGTTCGTTCATGGCAGAAGGGAGAAGATGAAACAGGGGAGGGCGGAAGTGAATGAGCAGCGCCCCTTCACGGTTACCTTTTTATGGGGAATACGCAAGGGGGGCTGGCTCTTCACCGCCTCCCCTAGTCGCGACCGCCATAGCCGCTCCTTGTTGGGTAACTGCGGTAGCACCCACGCTCCCACGACCCACGATTAAAGCGCGGATTGGACATGCGGTGGCAGGAACCGTCATGATTTCGAATCACAGCAAAGGATTATGTCAGTTGCCCTCTGCCACGTGTGTCCATGCATGTTCTTGGGCGTACCCAACGACGCCTTGGATGCGCGTATGGGCCAGGCCCAGGGGCTCCTGTCGGTACACTAGGAACGGGGTCCCGAGTATTCCTGACTTGTGCATGGACAGTTGCAGCCTTCCCAGCATTGTGCCTTGGCAGGGACTGATGATAAGCCAGAGAAACCTGTCTTCGTAAGATCAAGGGGCACATCAAGAAGGCCAAGAAAACCAGAGAATCCTCCAGGAAGGTCTCCCTAGCTGGGCAGGCGAGCCCAGCGGGATCCAGACTATACCTGGGACAAAGTCAAGGCCACCCTGAGAGAGTCCTGGATTAAGGGTTCCTCGGGCTGCCAGCCTGTTATGTTTGGGCCGGATTGATGGGATATTATGGGGCCCGAGCTATAGTATGATCCTTGACTAGATAAGTAATCTTCAGAGCTGTGGTGTGTCCTCCAAGCCAAGATTAGGCAGGATCTTCCTTTCTTTGTAACCGATCACGTGTAACCCTAACCCTATCGGTACCTATATAAACCGGAGGGTTTTAGTCTTTAGGGCTAGAGCTACATTCATCACCTCATTGCCTTATAGTTTAGCTTGCCTGATCTCGAGGTAGATCTACTCCATAACCATACCATACATCAAATACAATCAACCAGGACGTAGGGTTTTACCTCTTCGAGAGGGCCTGAACCTAGGTAAATACCATGTTCATCGTCCCTTGTTCCCCATCGATCCTAGATCCACAGCTCGGGACCCCCTACCCGAGATCCGCCGGTTTTGACATAGATGTTGGTGCTTTCATTGAGAGTTCTGCTGTTGTGTCACCAAAAGGATCAATGGCTTGCCTAATAATCAGAGAAGGCGTTAGCTCCGGGGACCCCTTTGTTCCCGGCCAACTCTTTGCGTTCGGCAGCATCGTGCTGCACGCCAACCCAACTTGTCATCTAGATCAGATCGACAGCTATGCGCCTGAGCAATCTGGAGTACGTTGTGGACGTTTGCGGTGATCTGGTTTTTGCCGGATTCACTATGCCTACTCCTGAACCCTTCCTCGATCCAACCTATGGATCGGCCCCCATCCTATGGCCAGCCTCGAGCTCGCATGTCTCTGCCTCGAACGGAAGCCAGGAATCCTTCTCGACCGTGCCCGCATTATCCGCCGAAGACTCATCTTTAAGCCATAATGTAGAAGCAAGGTTCAGACGCCGAGAGTCTCTTTCGGCCGAACTCTCCTTGCAACACGCCTACGGCCTTGAGCCCCAGCGACGGGTCGACGTTCGATGGCCAGGGGTCACCCCTAGCCGAACTCCCCCTCGACAACTCGGCTTCGAGCCCCAACATGGAAGCAATATCCGAACACCAGGTCTTTTCCTTGGTTTCTTATGACTATCCGGCCCAGGGCCTCGAGGTTAACTCGGCCCTCGAAGACCAGGATCTAGTTCTGACCTCGATCATTCCTTGCCCCGCCACATCAAAAGCCGGCCCCTACGGCCGCCGCATACCGGTCCGACGACCCTCGCTTAATAAGCGAGGTGTTGGACCAAATCCAGATGATGGCTATTCGGGAGGATCCACCCTCGGCTTGCGTTCAGTAGCCCTTTTAGACGTGCTTCGGGGAATTTTGCGTCCCACCCACCACCCACCTCGTTGCCACGGTCAAGGACTTAACTGACATGTTGGACTACACTTCGAAAAATGCCTATTCCATGGATGAGGACAATGGAGCCACCGCCAACATTGACACCGTGCCTCCCGTCACTGGCCGCTAGACGGCCATGTCCAGTTACAACATTTACATGGTGGACACTCCAAAAGACGACGGCACCCCCAGGAAGGATAGCGGCAAGCCCGGCAATGAGCTACACAAGCGCCGCAGACAACGCCGTCGCTCCAAGGCACGCCGAAGCCATACAAGCAACACGGACACCAGAGAGAACGACACTCCGGATAACACGGACAACCTCGTGCACCACAGCGCCGACGAGCAACCTCAAGCAACTCACGAGGAGGAAGTCCCGCTCAACCTAGAGGACCTCGGTGATTCCAAAGACAGCAGCTACCTCCCCCCCTCCGAAGAGGAGGTTAAATTGGGCGAAGAGGATTTCATTGTCCCCGAAGACCCGCTGGATCAAGAGTGGTTCAAACGGCAGCTCATTGCCACCGCGCGTAGCCTGAAGAAACAACAACAGAAAATAAAGGCCGAGCAAGACACCCTCAATGATAGATGGACTAAAGTCCTAGCTGCTGAAGAAGGGTACGGCTATGAGCGGTGGACCAAAAGTTACCCAATGCGAAAGCTTGTGCCGCAATTTGATGATGAGGCCATAGAGCCACATCTGCACGGCACACTCAGGTGAACCAGCCAGACCGCCCCCCTCGAGGACGGGATAGACCGGCCGATAAAACCAAACAGCCTCTCGCTCCACCTCGCCGTCCAGGCAAGGAGCCAGTTCGGCCTGCCTATGATTATGACCTACGACGGGACCTAGATGCCTGCGTAGGTCTGACAAGATCCATCTATGGACCCAAGGACAACTTTGCTATTCAACAGGACAGTTACCAAGCTTGGCTAGACCGAAACGATAGAGCTCGAGAACAACAGCGAGCCCGGATAACAGATGGTCTCCGGTGCGACGTAGCCCGAACCTGGGGCACCACTCACCCTCTTTGCTTCACACATAGAGTGATGTAGCACCAATTCCCAGTGGGCTTCAAGCACGTAAATATCGAGTCCTACGACGGGACGACGGATCCGGCCGTATGGATAGAAGACTTCCTACTACACATCCACACGGAATGAGGTGACGACCTTCATGCCATCAAATACCTACCATTGAAGCTCAACGGTCCGGCTCAACACTGGCTAAACAGCCTCCCCGAAGACTCCATAGGATGTTGGGAGGAGCTGGAGGACGCTTTTCGAGCCAACTTTCAGGGTACTTATGTCCGGCCTCCGGACGCCGATGACCTGAGCCACGTAATCCAGCAGCCCGATGAGTCAGCCGGGCAATTCTGGAACGGGTTTTTGACAAAGAAGAACCAAATTGTCGACTGTCCAAACGCCAAAGCCATAGCCGCCTTCAGACACAGTATTCGAGATGAATGGCTAGCAAGGCAGCTCGGCCAGGATAAGCCAAAACAATGGCGGCGCTTACCTCCCTCATGACCTGTTTCTGTGCCGTGGAGGATAGTTGGTTGGCTCATAGAAGCACCAACCCGGAAGCCGCCGGCACCTCTGAGGTCCAGGACGGGAAATGGAAAGCCATGGCGTAACAAGAACAAGCGTCACCACAACGACGGTGAAACCGACGAGATGGCAGTAAATGCCGGATTCCGCAATACGAAGTCTGGGTCACGGAAAAAGCCTTCTAAAGGCAATCAGGACGGGCCAACTAAATTGGATGCAATCCTGGACAGGCCCTGCCAGATTCATGGCACCACTGAAAAGCCCGCTAACCACACCAACCGCAATTGTTGGGTGATAAAGCAAGCCGGCAAGCTCATAGCCGAAGACTCGGGCAAAAGCCCACGATGCGAGAACGACGATGAGCCCCGCAGGCCGAACGGTGGAGGCCAAAAACCCTTCCCTTCTGAGGTCAAGACGGTGAACATTCTCTATGCCACCCACATACCAAGGAAAGTGAGGAAGCGTGCGCTGCAGGATGTGTACGCCGTCGAGCCCGTAGCGCCGAAGTTCAACCCGTGTTCGGCTTGCCCCATCACCTTTGACCGCAGGGACCATTCGACCAGTATCTGTTACGGAGGATCGGTGGCCCTGGTACTCGACCCCATTATCAATGGGCACCACCTCACGAGAGTCCTAATGGATGGAGGTAGTAGCCTCAATCTGATTTACGTAGACACAGTGAGGAAAATGGGGATCGATCCATCAAGGATCAAACCCAGCCACACCACCTTCAAAGGGGTTATTCCGGGTGTAGAGGTCCGATACTCAGGCATGGTAACACTGGAAGTAGTATTCGGCTCACCGGACAACTTCCGATCCGAAGACTTGATCTTTGACATCGCCCCATTCAACAGTGGCTATCATGCCCTCCTCTGCCGAATGGCATTTGCCAAGTGCAACGTTGTCCCACACTACCCATACCTCAAGCTAAAAATGCCTGGGCCTGTAGTCTTCATAATGATAAACAGCAACACAGAACGCTCGCTCCGGACTGAGGAGCACACTGCAGCACTGGCAGTCGAAGACCAGTCCATCGCCAACAGACCAAGGTATCAGCCAGCCATAAAGGCAAAAGATACACTCAAACGGGCTCGAGCCTGATCCTCGTCATGGGAACCCGCCTGCGTTCGCTGCAAATAGGAATGTACCCCCACGGTACGCCCGCCTTGCCCACGCGTTACGTGCCTCGTCAGCACAACTTCGTGCTAAAGATACCATGGGCAGCCGTGGGGGCCTGTAACACCATGTGTTCGGCTCGGCCGAACTATTACATCACCACGTCCTTGGACGATAACAGGCAGGACTCCAGACTCGCTCAGCATCAAGCTACAATGGCAGGACTACATCTCAAGGTCCCTTTTTGAAGGCACCCGCGCTCCTCCTCCTCCCGCATGAACTCGATGTAGCGCGCAAGGTCGCTGACGCACGTGCGGGACTCCACCTCTGTCTCCCACCTTCGGGCGGCGGTGGCGGAGCGGGTGATGACCCTGGCGGCCATGGTGGCCGACGATGGGATGGCGGCCACGGCGGCCAACGATGGGGTGGCGGCCATGACCACCACCTCTCGCCTTCGGGCCACGGTGGCGGAGCGGGTGATGGCCACGGTGGCCGAGAGTGGGGTAGCGGCCACAACAGCCACCTCCCGCCTTCGGGCCGCGCCAGCGGAGTGGTCGATGGCCCTGGCTTTTGATGGTGGTGTGGCGGCCATGGCGGCAGACGGTGGGGTGGCGGCAACGGCGGCCGGCAACAGCTGCCAACGTGCAGCGGCGGAGGAGCGTGTGCTGGGTGTTCCGGGCACAGCCAACAGTAGGGACGCCACGTGCACTACACTACGCCCAGGACTGAGCCGCCGCCGCGGTGTAGCCTCCTAGCTGGAGCGACGACGGAGTGGCTGAGCGACGACAACGGACCGGTGCCATTGGCGATTGTGGGAGAAGCAGACAAAATAAGCTACAGGGAGGGAGGGGAAAATGTGACGCAGGACTCGCCGGCCATGAGGGTTTATATAGCAGGCTGGTAAGCATTGGGATTTTGGGGGATTTCACCGAGTCGGGCGGGAAGCTTGTGCGGGAACCTGCGCGGTTGCGTGGGAATGGGCTCACCACCGATTGGCCAAAATAACACCCCCGCGCGCTGCTCAAGCTTGCCCTCGAAGCCGTCTGCAGTAGCGGGGTGACAAGACGTGCGTGAGGAGGACGAAAGGACAAGTACACATACGGTTCATAAAAAAAATGTTTACGATTTTATTACCTACTACCCCGGCCCCGTCCTGGTTTATAAGTAGGATCTAACTAATAAAATACGAGTGCATGTCACCAAAGATTACATCGTTGGATTCGTATTTGAACATAGTTTCCAATAATATAATTTTAATACATGCATTAACATTTTGTTGGTTAATTTAAGGTCAAAATATGACATAGAATATAAAGGGGACTAATAGACCAAGACGGAGGTAGTAGCACACAGCCACTCTCTACGCAGCGACGCAACTGCCTGCTGGCTTGTAGATGACCATTCCCTTCGTGTTCACTGCTCTATGCATGTGGTTTCTCATGGTTGAGGCGGCGCGGCGCGCTCTGCTCGCGTCCCGCCCGACTCGGTGTTAGCAGCAATCGTAGACAGAGCAAATCACACGGCGCATTAGCAGCAATCGTATGTGTTATTATTGGTCTTCGCACACATTTCTGATTATGGACCTGTTTGCCGAGTATCACACACATCTTGTTCAATTGAACTATTTCTGTTGTCTTGGCTCATCGCAAACAGTTCATCCGAGTGAACTGTATGCCCTCCATCACACACACCTTGATCCGGCTGACCATTTCTATTGTGTTGCCTAATCGCACATAGTTCATCCTAGTGAACTGTATGCCGTATATCGTACACACCCTCTTCTGGCTGCCCATTTCTGTTGTTCTGCCTCATCGCAAATAGTTATGCTGGATTAACCGTTTGCCACGCATCGCACACGCAACTCTAATCTGAACCGTGTTTGATGTCACCGCCATTGCAAACGTTTTGCATCTTTTTTGACGGTTTTATTACATCATCGTTTGTGATTGATCCATCGCACACAGTTTCGTCGAAGGGTCTCTGATTGGACTGTCGCGTTTGGACCATCCTATAGTAGTGGCTGCAAAGCAGTCCGGTATAAAGCTCAGGCTACTAGTGGTTGGCTCCATAGGGAACTTTTTCGGCATTAAGCTTGGATGAACTCCTTCAAATTTTTCAGAGACCACGGTAATCTATGAACCTCGGATGCTGATTAGCGTTGGAGCTTGGCTGCAAAAAGATACCTCGGATGCAGTCCGATGTTGGAGCTCGGACGCAAGAGGACACCACCGCACGGGAAACACTTCGAACCCGAGGTGTGGCCTAAAAATAACAAGGCATTGATAAAGGCCGATGACTTAAAGGGCTCCTCGGATGCCCGACGTGTGAACTCTTCGGATTTAGCTCGGCAATCCTCAAGATCAAAGATGGGAAGATTTGTCGAACCAGTTTTCAAGACCGCCGACCAAAGATGAAGAACGGTTCGGAAGAATCGAGGAGTGCCCCCAACTTCAAGACCGGTTCAGGGGGCTACTGACGGTGTCCTAGACTATGGGGTACTCACCACATCGTCTCTCGACTAGGTGGATCGGGCCGAGGACCCACATGGTGGTTCACTATTGGGCTAGTTCGGACAGCCCGTGATGAATACAAGGAAGACTCCACAAGACTTCACACCCAAGCCGAGGACTATCCTAAAACCTAGGCCTCTGGTGTCTTTTATAAACCAAGGCTAGGCTAGTTGATAGACCATCTCATATTCATTAGAACAATCTCGTGGTAGGTACATGTACTCTGGACCACACCCATATAAATACAACCAAAAGCAGGACATAGGGTATTATCTCTTCGAGATAGCCCAAACCTGGGTAAAATCCTATGTCCGTGTTCCCATCGCTCCAAGATGCCTTGCTTAGGACCCCAACTACGAGATATGCCGGATATAGAACTGACATGATGTTTAAACATGAGCTATGTTCTATTCATTTTCAACAATACCAGTTTGAATTACTATATTTGGTGGCTATTAAGCCTGTTGTAGTTAACATTCCCTTCCATTTATATCCACTTTAACAGCATGCTGAAACCAGTACATTCAAGCTATCATTTGGAGATGATGTTGTTTACCTTGGCTATATTTGTTTGATGTTAAGGTTGATGTACTTATCATGGCTTTCCATGTACTTATGCAGGACAACAACGGGACTGGCCAGCATTTTTCGCCAAGGTTAGTTTCATCCCTCGGCTTGTACCCCCCCTCGTCGTTCCATAATGTAGTGCATATAGATCCAAGCCTGGACACTTTTTAGCTTATAATATTGACTTGTCGCTTGTACGTACATATGTCCTTGGCAAAGATCCACGCAATGACCCTTTTCGCGTATGGGGCAATGATATATTCATGAACCAGCATCATGTGAGGAAAATGATTAGGATTATTAGCAAAAAGATACGAACGGAGGCAATCAAATTATTTGTTTACACTCTATCCAACACAACACTCAGCTGCAGGATGGTAACTATGAACTCTATAGCCTTCTCATTTTACTGCCCATAATGAGTTGTTAGATAACAATAACTGAATATTTTTGTTTGCAGTGGTTCCCAAAGCAGTTTACTCAAGATTACCTCACAAAGTACATGATTGGTGGACATGTAATGAAGGTTAAAGTATTTGATCGAGACTACAATGAGCATCGAGAAGTCCTGATGAAGACAGGGAAGGATGGGCGGACAGCCATCACAAGGGGTTGGCCTAGAGTCATGCGCGCACTATGCATGGAGGAGGGCACAATATGGGCATTCCGCTTCACTTTCTCCGGCAACCAGAATGTCTTTCGCCTCTCTCTTTACAGTCTTTAGTACAACTGTGGTTCATCATTCTTTAGTTGGTGCTTCAATAGTTCTTCAGTATATGTGTGCATCGAATTATGCATTCATGCTTGAACCTATATTTGTAATAAACATGGTTCGATATGAAATAAGTGATTGCATACTTTCAAATTCGAAATCTGTGATTTTTAAATGCAGGGATTTTTTTAATAGGGACAAATTATGTTCTGCAGGCCAGTACACTGCACACGGTTTGCGAAGGAAAAACATCTGTGATAAACGTCAAGATCAGACATGTTTCTCAGATCCCCTACGTGTGCGATGAATCTCTACCGCACACACGATCAGCCAAGAAAAAACATCTGAGATTAAAAACAACATCGCACACAGTTCCTTCTTATTAAATGTTTGCGAAAGTCACCTTATCACACACGCTTGGCAATTATCGACTGTTTATGATGTCGTGCGCATCGTAAATGTTTGCTCATAGAAGAACAGATGCAATATGCCTTCATTCGATGGGGGTATGATGGATGAATCGTGTGTGATATATTCAAGCTTCGCATATCATTTTATAGGGACAACTATACGCATTTTTTCATCGAATCGCATATAGTCGAGGAAACGTAAATGTGTGTGATTGACTGCTTATCATACATGTTCTATAATCATGAACTGTTTGTGATGGGGTGCGCATCATAATCATAGCACCATAGAAGACCGACTGTGATGGTAATGCGAGCACCAACGAGTAGCAAGGATAGAGTGTTTAGGATATTTGAGATATCACAAACATTTGGGATAGAAGCCGGCACTGCATACGCTTAGTTATGCAAAATGTATGCAATGCTGCTCCCTATCCCCGACAGTTTCTGGGTCGTGTGGGAAGGACCCCCTTATCGCACACACTGGCCTGGCGACGGTTTAAAATCCCATCGCGGAAAGAGGTTAAAAACCATTTGTATAGCAGCTCGTTGTACTAGTGATTCCCCCTCTGACAGAGTGTCGGGGAAGGCGTCGAGATAGGACCCCATGAGAACAGAAACTTACGGCAGTGGAAAAAGTATTTCGGGAGGCTCTCTGATGTTAGGGGAATATTTGAGTATTTATAGAGGCAGAATTAGCTCAAGAGGTGCCATGAGGGCCCCACAAGCCTAGGGGCACGCCTCCCGAGCTTGTCACTCCCTCGTGGCTCGTCTGATCTTCTCCCGAACCTTCTATGGTCTCTCTGTTTTTTCTCCGTTTGGACTTTGTTTCATATTTCCTGAAAAGCCAAAAAAGCAAAAAACAACAGCTGCCACTGGGCACTAAGTTAATAGGTTAGCCCCAAAACACGATATATATAATTGCATATAAAACATGCAAGATTGATACTATAATAGCATGGAAAAATAAAATGTTATAGATACGTTGGAGACATATCAATGAGGCTAATCAATGGGCTATGGAGATGCCCATCAATTGATGTCAATCCAAGGAGTAGGGATTGGCATGCAATAGATGCACTAAGAGCTATAAGTGTATGAAAGCTCAAAAAGAAAACTAAGTGGGTGTGCATCCAACTTGCTCGCTCTAGAAGACCTCGGGCATTTGAGGAAGCTGATAAACCACAAGTATAGGGGATCGCAGCAGTTTTTGAGGGTAGAGTGTCAGTGCAACAGACCCTGGTGTATGTTGCCCGGAGTGTGTACATGCTCAGGAACAAGGTTATAGCATCCAAGACAAGGCCAAGCTAAAGATATAGCTCTTTGAGAAGTCAAAGGGCGGATCAAGAAGGCCAAGACAAACCAAAGAAGCAAGATCTCACCAAGGGGAAACCTCCCTTGCCCGGCAGGCGAGCCTGGTTAGGTCGAGGTCATCCCAGAGACAAGTCTCAAGACTCCCCCGGCAGGCTTGCCGGGGACGCCGAGGGTGGATTACCCTGCCAAGGCTCCACCGCTCCACCTCACAGCAACGCAAGTCACCTATCAGTGCGGTGTTGAGCCCCCAAGTGATTAAGTGGCCGTTATTTGGTACGTGGCAGGCCGTTTCTGAGGAAGAACACCCCTAAATGACACCCATCCAGGAGACATGTCACGTAGGCAGGCGAAGAGGTGGCTGAATGGAACGACAAGGCTTGCTGGGCTACGCCCACGAGGTGACACTAAGTGGTGCATTTAATGCACCTTGTCCTATTGGCAGAGTTAGGTATGATAGCATTGTTTGCTATCCAATCAGTACGTAATGACTGATTTGCCATTGTGGTGACCCCTTGACCTATAAAAGGAGGGCCGTGGCAACTTAGAAAGGATTCGAACCCCTGTCGCAAGGCGACCTTGCCGGGCTAGAGCGCTGCGTCTCCACCCCGGTCCATTCATTAATCCACCAAAGCAGGAGTAGGGTTTTATGCCTCGCGGTGGCCCGAACCTGTGTAAAAACTGCCTGTGTCATCACCGCCGCGCCGTCCTACGGCCTCCGCTCTTTGTCCAGCGTGCCCTACCCCCTTGCCAAACCACAAGAGGCCGATGGCCCCATAGGTGGTCGTGTTGAACCACGACATCTTGGCACGCCAGGTAGGGGGAAGCACCTGTGCGAACTTGAGGTCATAAGCGGCGCGTTCGTTTTCATCATCGTCTTCTTCATTAACGGCTTCATCAGCCATGGCGCCCCAAAAGAAATCTGATGCTTCAGCTCACCCGTCCACCTCGAAGGACCCCTCGCATGCAGCCACTGATGCCATGGGGGCTGCGGGGGAACATGGGAACGCGGACGCCACGAGGGATGTGACTGGCGCAGGCGGGGCCATCACCGTTCCCCCTGCGGCCGAAGCGGGAGCAGGAGGCACCGGAGGAGGGTGACACCAAAAGCACCCCGTCAGCCATGCACTGCAAAGTATGGGTGGTGAGAATGTTCCATCTCTACCTCCCCACCTCACCGAGGGACATAGCCGCAACGATGGCGCTCGCCCTGATGCCGGTCGTAGCCTCCTAGCTGCCCCCGCCGCGGGAGCGGCTACAGGGCTCGCGCCATCCCCGAGGCAAGTTAACCAAGATGATGCACCGAACGGGGTCATCAATCCCCAAGCACATCCACCTCATCACCATGCCGCCCCGGCGACCGGCTTACGGCGGTGAGAACATGGCGCCACCACAACAGGCACCATCAGAAGTCGGGCGACATCGCGATCCGCATCACTGTCCATGCCAAGCACTACCTCGGAAGGCATGGCATGGGCCCAGCTCTTGTTGAGATTCTCGCCAGCGGCCAATCAAATGGTGAGTGGAGAGACACCATTCAGAGCCTGATTGGTTTCACTGAGGCGGGAGGATCACAACAGGCAGGCCCGCTGTGATCTCCACCGACGGCAGAAACGGCCCAAGCCGCTGGCCGCACCAAGGGAGCCGTTTAGACGGTGCAGTCCCCTCCACAGCAGCTAGCGCAGGGGCCGCGGCCTGAACTGCACGACCAAGAACTCAATGATGTGTCGATGGCTTCATCTGATCCTCGAGCCCATCGAGACCAGCAGCAGGTCCTAGAAGACAGGCGGGGGGAAGACGCGCGCGTCACCATAGAACGATGCCGCGAAACCCGCAGCTAGTTCGATAGCGAAATGGCCCCGACATCGACGAGCCCGCGCCCAGTGGGAACGGGTACCTGCCTTTTGAGGTTGGGTGCCCCGCCTTCACCCGTGAGCTACGGCAAGTCTGTTGGCCATCTGCCCGTATATTTAAGCGAAAGATACCCGAAAAATACGATAGAAGATTGAACCCGGCAGAATTCTTGAGCATCTACACCATCGTCGTCCAAGCTGCCGGAGGGAGAGATGAAAAGGAGTTCGCCAACTACTTCCCTTTGGCACTCAAGCCAAAACGTGAGGTCGTGGCTGATGCACCTGCCGGAGAATTCCATCTCAACCTGGGCTAACCTGTGCAATGAGTTTGTTGGCGCCTTCACAGGCGTCCATCAAGAACCAGGGCAGCCCAGCGATTTGCAACTCCTCCCACAGAAAGAAGGAGAGAGTTTGCAGAAGTATATGCAGAGGTTCAGCCGAGTGCACAGAAACATTCCAGACATCCACCCGGCAGTCGTGATCACTGTGTTCCAGTCCAACATACGCAACCGCAGGATACGTTCCAAGATGAACGCCTGGTTGCCCAAGACTGTGAATGAGCTGTACATTTTGGCGGATAAGTGTGCCTGAACAGAGAGGGGAGGCGACTCCCCGTAGAAGAAGGTGGCGTCAACATCGACTCGGAAGACGATGACGATGCTACCGATCATAAGAAGAAGAAGAAGAAACGCAACAAGAAGCGCAAGGAGAAAACAGTGTTGGCTATCGAAGGATCTGGTGTCCCTAGTACCGGCAAGAAGGCCAAGGCCGAAGCTCCCGGCAAGGAGGTTGCCGCGTGCGCTGATTGCCGGGAGGCTGCGGCGGCCGAGAAGTCTGGGAAAGCTGAAGGGCCGTATTGCAAGATCCATCGGACTAAAGACCATGATCTCCAAGAGTGTCACGAAGTCGAGCAACTCATCAAGAAGCAAAAGGCTGAATACAAGAAGCGCGACAAGGAAAGATACCAAGATGGCGTTGGCGGGAAGGGCCGAGGTGGCACAGGAGGCCGTCCCGGCAAGGCCCATCAGCATCAAGGGAAACCTGCTAAAGGCCGTGACAAGAAGGAATGCCATGACGAGAGCGATGAAGGGGATGAAGAGGAAGCTAGTGAGCAGGAGTTTCAGAAGACCACTGACACCCTGTGCATTGACGGGGGTGCATCCTTGCACTCCTCTCACCGCCAGCTTAAACAGTGGGCGTGTGAGGGCAATGCTATGGAACCAGCGGCAGAGTTTCGGAAACCGCTCAAGAGTGCCCGCGCACCCATCATCTCTGATGAAGAGGACCACCCTGACCGCACCACCGCGGTAGGGTGTTTGCCATTGTTGGTTTCACCAACAATCCGCAACCTCAAAGTCACGAAGATGTTGGTTGACGGCGGGGCTAGGTTGAATCTGATTTCCCCCAAGGTGCTCAACAAGCTTCAGATAGCGGATGAAGAGCTTGAGGTTACCGGTACTTTCCAAGGGATCAACCCCGGCAGGAGTCGTCCTAAGGGAAGATCATGCTGCTAGTAACATTCGGAGGGGAGGTAAACTACCAGATTGAGAAGGTTGTGTTTGATCTGGTTGACCTCCCCCTGCCGTACAATGGAATCCTTGGTCGTCTAGCCCTGGCAAAATTCATGGCAGCATCCCACTATGCCTATAACACACTGAAGATGCCAGGGCCGATGGGCGTCATTTCCATTCCATCAGACAAGAAAGACGCAATCATATGCGTGGATAAGATATATAGAGAGCCAGTCGCTACCGAGGCCGTGGAAGCTGCCGCTCCCGCCAAGGAAAGTAAGAAAGGGCAGAAAGCTAGCAAGGATACCAGCAAGGAATCCGGGAAGTGTGCCTCTCCAGAGTGCGCTGCGCCTATCGATGACTTGCCGGAAAGTTCCAATAGCAAGAGATCAAAGGTTGTTGCACCTGCTGTGAAAAAGGACCCGGCAGGGATGGTTGGCGCAGATGGTACGTTCACCATCAGCTCCACCCTTGATAACAAATAGGAAAGCATGCTCGTTACCTTCCTGCGGGCGAATGTCGATGTGTTTGCCTGGCAACCATCTGACATCCCCGGTGTTCCCAGGGAGGTAATCGAGCACCACCTTGTTGTCTGCCCTCATGCCCGGCCTGTCAAGCAGAATGTCCGGAAGCAAGCTTTGGAGCGGCAGCAATTCATTGCTAAAGAGATCAAGAAACTTGAAGCTGCTGGTTTGGTCAGGGGAGTGTTGCACCCAACATGGTTGGCTAATCCAGTGGTTGTGCGCAAGGCGAATGGGAAGTAGAGGCTCTGCATAGATTTCACAGATCTATATAAGGCGTGCCCGAAGGACCCATTCCCCGTGCCACTCATCGATCAGATTGCGGATTCCACCTCCGGGTGTGACCTGCTCTCCTTCTTGGACGCTTACTCCGGGTACCACCAGATATTCATGTCCATGGAAGATGAGGAGAAGACTGCGTTCATAACCCCATGCTACACATACTGCTTTGTATGAATGCCCTTCGAGTTAAAGAGTGCCGGGTCCACCTTTGCAAGAGCTGTGCAGATTGGCTTCAAGCCCCAGTTGCACAAAAATATTGAAGCTTACATGGATGACATTGTGGTCAAGACCAAGGACAGATCAACTCTCATTCAAGATTTGGAAGAGTCCTTTGCGAATCTGCGCAAGATTAACCTGAAGCTTAACCCGAAGAAGTGCGTGTTTGGCGTTCCCTCCAGCAAGCTACTTGGCTTCTTTGTGTTTCATCGAGGGATAGAGGCCAACCCTGACAAGATCAGAGCGATTAAACAGATTCAAGCACCGAGGACAGTCAAGGACGTAAGGCGCTTAACTGGATGTGTTGCCATGTTGTGCAGGTTCATATCCAAGTCTGCCGAACATGCCCTACCGTTCTTCAAAATCTTGAAGAAGGCAGGGCCCATGAAGTGGACCCTGGAGACAGAGGCAGCGCTGCAAGACTTGAAGACCTACCTTTCCTCTGTTCCCACTATGGTTGCTCCTAAACCGCGAGAACCGTTGCTGCTATATCTAGCGGCAACCAATCAAGTGGTTAGTGCAGCCCTGGTGGCACAGCGGGAAACAGAAGGAGGAGCAGCAGCGGCCACTGCCCTTCCCGGGGAAGGAAGTGAACCAGTCGCGGCAGGATTGAGCACAGATCAAGAGGAAGAAGAGCAGGGCGGGAAGGCAACTCCAAGACTTTGGCGAGGAAGAAGGTGGTGTAGCGGCCAGTTTACTTTGTCAGCTCCCTACTGCCGGCGGCTAGATCAAGGTATTTTGGCATGCAAAAGTTGATCTTTGGCCTCATCATGGCCTCAAGGAAACTGCGCCACTACTTCCAAGCCCACGAGATCACAGTTGTCACCCGTTTTCCCCTGCAACGCATATTGAGGAACCCTGAAGCCACCGGCAGGATAGTTAAATGGGCGCTGGAATTATCAAGCTTTGGATTGAAGTATGAAAGCACCTCGACTATCCAGAGCAAAGCGTTGGCGGAGTTTATTGTAGAGTGGACACCTACCCCTGACGAGGAAGCACTAGAACAGTCATCCCCGTCAAGGAAGCGCCCCAAGAATGGGTCATGTACTTCGATGGTGCCTTCTCCCTACAAGGTGCGGGAGCTGGCGTGCTCCTTGTCGCACCTACTGGGGAACACCTCAAGTACGTGGTCCAAATGCATTTCCCCCGGGAGGAAGCTACCAACAATACAGCTGAGTATGAAGGACTCCTTGCCAGGCTCAGGATTGCAACAGAGTTGGGAATCAAGAAGTTGGTAATTCGAGGAGACTCGCAGCTCGTGGTGAGGCAAGTGAACAAGGATTATCAAAGTCCATTGATGGAGGCTTACGTGGAGGAAGTGAGAAAGCTGGAGGAGGGCTTTGACGGATTGCAAACAAAGCACGTGCCATGTGCGGAAAACAACATTGCTGATTATCTGTCAAAGTGCGCTGCGCAAAAGCTTCCTGTGGAACAAGGAACTTTTGTTCTCCACCTGACTCAACCCTTACTATCCCCAACAGCAATGCCTAGAAAGAGGAGGAAACTAGACTCCGGCAAGCATCTCCCGGCAGAGCTTCCTGAAGCCCCCGGTAGAGAGGTCGGCGGGGACAACTCCACTTCGCCTGGTGAGCAGCACCCTCCCGCCGAGCGATCAACCCTTGCGGTTGAGGCATGCACTCCCACGAATGAGGAGGTGTCGCTAATCCTTGTTGTCGAGCCCCAGGCTCCAACTTGGGCACAACACATAGTCCGGTACCTCCAAACAGGAGAACTTCCTGAAGAGCAAAGAAGAAGCTGAAAGAGTAGCCTAGAGGGCCAGTATGTCTCAGTTTGTCGATAGCACACTATACAGAAGAAGGCCCAACGGTGTGAAATTGAAGTGCATTTGCTGGGAAGAAGGAAATGAACTGTTGGCAGAGATACACGGAGGCATGTGCGGCTCTCATATTGGATCGAGGGCCTTGGTTGGAAAAGCTTTCCGGCAAGGATTCTATTGCCCACGGCCCTACAAGATGCAATCGAGCTAGTCACCAGATGTAAAGCCTGCCAGTTCCACTCCAAGAATATCCATCAGCCTACCCAAGCTCTCCAGACAATCCCTTTGTCATGGCCCTTTTTGGTCTGGGGGCTCGACATTTTGGGCCCCTTCCCCCGTGCTACCGGTGGCTTTGAGTTCTTGTATGTCGCCATCGACAAGTTCACAAAGTGGACGGAAGTAGAGCCTGTGAGGAAGGTGACTACACAGTCAGCTATCAAGTTCTTGAAAGGACTGGTGTGCCGCTTCAGAGTACCCACCAGAGTCATCACAGACAATGGCACCTAGTTCACGAGCCGCGCCTTCATGCAATATGTTCAAGCCCTCGGAAGCAAGATCTCATTTGCCTCTGTTGCCCATCCCAGGAGCAACGGGCAATCTAAGAGGGCAAACGCTGAAGTGCTGCGAGGACTCAAGACAAGAACATTTCACAAGCTGCGGAAGTGTGGCAGGCGATGGATCGACGAGCTTCCGGTGGTTCTTTGGTCCCTCCGTACGACACCAAATCGAGCTACCAGCCAGACTCCCTTCTCCCTAGTCTATGGGGCAGAAGCAGTTATCCCCATGGAACTCATATATGGGTCACCTTGAGTGCTTGCCTACGATGAAGTAGCGCAAGAATGGCACCGGCGTGACGATGCTGTGCTACTTGAGGAGAACTGTCTTCGGGCTGCTGTACGTGCTGCACGATACCAGCAAGCCCTGCGTCGCTATCACAGCCGCAGGGTTCGTGCCCGGAGCCTTGAGGAAGGCGACCTTGTCCTTAGGCGCGTTTAGTACGCCAAGGGTGCAACCAAGTTGACGCCAAAGTGGGAAGGCCCTTACCGGGTGGGACGGGTCACCAGACCAGGCGTAGCCCATCTAGAGACCGGAGATGGCATTCGATTGCAAAACTCAAGGAGCATTGAGCATCTTCGTAAGTTCTACTCGTAAGGCGCGGCTGTCGGGCCCTGCCCGGTAGCCACCCTTTTGTACAAGCATTGCCGATGTTGCGTGTAACCCTTTGTACAAAGCCAGGTGCAGACCCTGAGCAACAGATGAATAAATGAAGCGCTGGGGGGCCCAAAACTTGCATGCATAGCATGTCATGATCATGTAGATGAGGTCATATTTCGCTACATATCATGGGCATGTAGATGAGATCATATGTTACCTTGCTTTCCTCTGCACTATCTACAGGGCTCTTGCCGTGGACCCAATCCTGGGAAGAAGAAATGGAAGTGAGACTACGTATCGATCCCTGGCAAGCCAAACAGATAAGTTCCCTCTCGTCCATACATGTCTCTATAAGAAAGAAACTTGTCCATAGAAAGACCTCGTCGCCTTCGAAACATTTGTGCTCCCATCCTTTGACTCGAACATTGCTTCGGTCAAGATGGTTGAAGTGGCTTTTGCTGAAGAAGGTTCGACGAGGGGCTGGTCCCCTTCTATAGTTTTGAAGCCCGGCAGGCCCAGTCGGCAAGATAACTGGGGGTGGCCGGCAAGATAACTTGCCGGGGAAAACTTGTTTACTTAAAAGTATAAAGGTTTTCCCCCTTTGCGTGGACACAGTACATGCACAATTACCCGGCAAGGCTATCTTTTTTCATTAATATGCAAATAAAACAAGTACAAGGCTTACAAAATACAAAGATGGATAGACGAGGTTACATATTTGGAATTAAAGTTTCGCAAGTGCCTACACATTTTACACTGAAAAAAGAAAAGTACCTCGTAATCCCTTTCTTGTCCCTCTCCTCCTAGGAACCGTGACAAGAGGCGAAGATGGAAAAAGGAGTGCTTGAGCGGAAGCGCAACCCGACCTCGTCAGGACCTGCCGGGCGCAGCCTGACAAGATCGAGAGTGGCGAGGCTGCGAAGAAGGGGGACAGAGGGAACAGCTCGGCAGTGCCCTGGTAACCACCCCCAGGGCCAGCAAGCCGCCCCGGCACGAGTGCTGGCGGGGAAAGCCTGCCAAGGCTCAGCTGGAAGGCTACTGGAGGAGGTGAAGGCGCCAAGAGAGTGGCCCCCTCCCTGGCGGCCATCCGGAAGAGACCAGTGATGATGGTGTCGGGGAGGGAGGGGAAGAGCGAAAAGACGTGGCAGCGGGCCGCTAGTACGAGACGAAGGCGTCGGTGCCATCGTACTCCGACTTGACGGCCTGCACCCGCCTTCTCCGTCTTCCCTCATTCTTTCACCATCACCAACACTCCAGGAGGACGCCTGCCCCTCAGCCCATCACCTCCCCCTGAGAAGAGGCGGACGATGACAGCGTCCAGAGCACGCGAGGGGCGCCGCTCCCCACCGTGGCGGGCAGGAAGCCCCCGCCATCTTCAACATTGACCCTGATCTCGCTAGAGGGGGCCGTGCAGAGACTACCAAGGGTCCCAGGCACAGCCCCGCGGGCAAGCGCCAGAAGATCTAGGGGCCCCGCCGATGGGGGGACTAGCCTCGATGACTTGCAGCAAGAGCAAGTGCTTCCCTCCGGATGGCTGGCTTGTGTTGGGGAAACTAGTGCCACTCCATTTTGGAGGAGTGCAATGCTTCCCGCACTACGGCTAACACGGTGCTCGCATCCACCACCGCCGTGTCTCTGACAACCTCGGACCAGACGCAGTCCCTGAGCATCAACATGAGTATCCGGCGTAGTCACCCCCGAGCTAGAGCCCGGGGCCTAGCCCCGGTCTCTCCTTCTCGACATGACGAGAAAAGAGACATGAGGAAAATGGGGAGAGATGCGTGGGTAAATGCCTCCGCTCCTCTCTCGGCCTCCTTTTTATAGGCAGGCCGGGGCTGGGGGCTGATCCGTCGCGCACCTGCAGGGGGGCTTTCCTTGATCCAACCCGTCCAAGCTGTCACCAACAACCGGATCCGATCGCCGCCCTCCTACGCCAATCATTGACCATGGCGTCCCTTCCGCACCACGCGCCTCCATTACCTACCCCACTCGATGCATGCAGCATACATGGTCAAGTATGAGGGCATTCTGGGATGAGTGAATTGGCAGTTACTCCCCCGTGACTTAAAGTCATTCACGGGCCATTACAGAGATGGCCCCACCACGACTGGCATTACGCGGTGCGCGGGTAAACCGGAAACTGACTCAAGCGCGGCTTAATGAAGAAGCAAAGGAAATCTCAAAGGATGAGCTACCACAAGACCTCTGCCTGTGTACATGATAGGGCCTACCAAGGGGCTCCTGTCGATGCAACAGATCCTGGTGTATGTTGCTCGGACTGTAGACAGGCTCAGGAACCAGGTTACTACAGCCAAGACAAGGCCAAGCTGAAGATATAGCTCTTTGAGAAGTCAAAGGGTGGATCAGGAAGACCAAGACAAACCAAAGAAGCAAGATCTCACCAAGGGGAAACCTCCCTTGCCCGGCACGCAAGCCTAGTTAGGTCGAGGTCGTCCCAGAGACAAGTCTCAAGACTCCCCCAGCAGGCTTGCCGGGGATGCCGAGGGTGGATTACCCCGCCAAGGCTCCACCGCTCCACCTCACAGCAACGCAAGTCACCTATCGGTGCGGTGTCGAGCCCCAAAGTGATTAAGTGGCCGTTATTTGGTATGTTGTAGGCCATTTCTAAGGAATAACACCCCTAAATGACACCCGTCCAGGAGACGTGTCACGCAGGCAGGCGAAGAGGTGGCTGAATGGCACGGCAAGGCTTGCTGGGCTACACCCACGAGGTGACGCTAAGCGGTGCATTTAATGCGCCTTGTCCTGTCTGCAGAGTTAGGTATGATAGCACTGTTTGCTTCCCAATCAGTACGTAATGACTAATTTGCCATTGTGGTGACCCCTTGACCTATAAAAGGAGGGCCGTGGCAACCTTAGAAAGGATTCGGACCCCTGTACGCTAATACGCGCGTAGCTGCTCTCGTCCCAAGGCAACCTTGCCGGGCTAGTGCGCTGCGTCTCCACCCCGGTCCATTCATCAATCCATCAAAGCACGAGTAGGGTTTTACGCCTTGCGGCGGCCCGAACCTGGGTAAAAACTGCCTGTTTCATCATTGCCGCGCCGTCCTATGGCCTCCGCTCTTTGTGCAGCGCGCCCTTCCCCCTTGCCGAACCACAAGGGCCCGATGGCCCCATAGGTGGCCGTGTTGAACCACGACATAGAGTATTCAACCCAAATTTATAGATTCGACACAAAGGGAGCCAAAGAATATTTGCAAGTATTAGCAGCTGAGTTGTCAATTCAACCACACCTGGAGATTAATTATCTGCAGCAATATGATCAGTAGCACAGTAATATGATAGTAGTGATAGTAGTGATGATAGTAGCAGTAAAGGTAACAGTGATAGCAATGATTCTGTAGCAAGCGTAACAGTAGCAACAACAGTAGTAACTTAGCAAGAACAATATATGGGAAAATTCGTAGGCATTGGATCGGTGCATTCATTGGATGATATTCATCATATAATAGTCATAACCTAGGGCGATACGACACTAGCTCCAGTTCATAAATATAATATAGGCATGTATTCCATAAATAGTCATACGTGCTTATGGAAAGAACTTGCATGACATCTTTTGTCCTACCCTCCTGTGGTAGCGGGGTCCATAAGGAAACTAAGGGATATTAAGGCCTCCTTTTAATAGAGAACTGGAATAAAGCATTAACACATAGTGAATACATGAACTCCTGAAACTATGGTCAACCTCCAGAAAGTATCCTGATTACTGTCGCACGGGGGTTTACGGATCATAACACGTAATAGGTGAATATGTCTTGCAAGATCGGATCGATAACATAGATATAATAGTGATAATATAAACGGTTTAGATCTGAAATCATGTCACCCGGGCCCAAAGTGACAAGCATTAAGCATGGCAAAGTAATAACAACATCAATCTCAAAACCTAATGGATACTAGGGATCAAGCCCTAAGAAAACTAACTCGATTACATGATGAATCTCATCCAACTCCTCACCGACCAGCGAGCCTACGAAGGAATTACTCACGCCCAGTGGAGAGCATCATGGAATTGGCGATGGAGAAGGGTTGGTGATCACGAAGATCGAATATCCCCCTCTCCGGAGCCCCAAACGGAGTCCAGATCTGGCCTCTCGATGAAGAATAGGAGGTGGCGGCGGCTCCATATCATGAAACACGATAATTCTTTCTCCCTAATTTTTTCTCCAAAAATAGGATTTTATAGCGTCGGAGTCAGGGTCTGCGGGGCCACCAGGTGGGCACAACCCAACTGGGCGCATCTGGAGGGGGGTGCCCTGGTGGGTTGTGCTCACCCAGGGGCCCCCTTCGGTGGTTCTTGGCTCTAGTATTTTTCTTTTATTACATAAAAATTCTCCAAAAAATTTCGTTCCATTTCGAGAACTTTTATTTCTGCACAAAAACAATGCCATGGTAGTTCTGCTGAAAACAACATCAATCCGGGTTAGTTTCATTCAAATCATGCAAATTAGAGTCCAAAACAAGAGCAAAAGCGTTAGGAAAAGTAGATACGCTGGAGACGTATCAATTCCCCCAAGCTTAAACCTTTGCTTGTCGTCAAGCAACTCAGTTGATAAACTAAAAGTGAAGAAGAAAAACTTTTACGAACTCTTTTGTTCTTGTTTACATAAATAAGCTTAAGTAGCACCCAGGTTTTCAGCAAAGATTATAACTAACCATGTCAACAATTACTCTTAAAAATTATATTAACTCATCTCAATGGCATAAGCAAATAGCGAGCAATAATAAAATATCTCAAATTACAACACTTTGTCAAAACAATCGTGATATAATATGACAATAGTGGTATCTCACAAGCCCTTTCTGAGACCGCAAAACATAAATGCAGAGCACCTCCAAAGTTCAAGCAGCGACTAAACATTGTAATTCATGGTAGAAAAGATCCAGTCATGTTGCATCCAACATTAGCTATACAGAATGCATGAGGATGACAATAGTGCTCTCAGATCTGGCACTTATTTGAGAAGGTGATGACACAACCTAAAATTAAATAGATAGTCCCTTCGCAGAGGGAAGCAGTGATTTGCAGCGGTGCCAGAGCTCAGATTTTTAAACAGATATAAATGAAATTTTGAGAAATGCACCCTTCCTGTTTACTTCGCGACCATTAGTTATCGATATCTTCCATGCTAAACACATTAGTGGCGGTTCCCAAGCGATAAAAGTAAAGGTTTACTCCCCCTCCACCAACAAACATGCTCCACGGCTAGCCGAATCCACAGGTACCGTCCATACCAATATCAGTCCTGGCGGAGTTTTGTTTAATTATTTGCAATTTGATTTCGGGACTGGGAATCCCTATTACCACCCCTCTCGTGAAAGGACGAGTGAATAAACAATCATCATGAGAATAACCCGCTTAGCATGGAAGATACCGACTACCTCCTGTTGCTCTATGAACAATCCAGGCAGACAAAACGGTTGTTTATTTGAAGTTTTTAGAGATGGCACATGCAAATTTCCTTAGAACGGCAGGGTAATACCGCATATAGGTAGATATATGGTGGACACATCTGGAATAACTTGGGTTTTAGGATTTTGATGCACAAGCAATATTCCCGCTTAGTACAGGAGAAGGCTAGCAAATAGGTTGAGAAGCGGCCAGCTAGAGAGCGAAAACGGTCATGAACATGCCTTATGCATAAGTAACATTGGATACTAGCATGAGTAGGATATGAACACCATGAGCATAAATATCATAGAGGCTATGTTGGTTTTGATTCAACTACATGCATGAACATGTGCCAAGTCAAGCCATTTGAAACATTCAGAAGAGGATACCATGTCATCATACCACATCGCACTCATTTTAATGCATGTTGACGTCCAAGATAAATCACTATCCACTCCTAGCTACTTAAGCATGGCATGAGAAACTATAATCTCTAATTGTCACTGCAAACATGTTTGATCATAATAGGCTGAATCATGGATACTAGGTTAAACATATTTACAAAAACAGAACAAGTTGAGTTCATACCCGTTTCTCTCTGCCACAGCCAGTTCATCAAATATCGTCATCATTGCCTTTCACTTGCACGACCGAATGATATGAAAATATTAATAGTGCAAAAGTGCCATGGACTAAGCTAGAATCAGCAAATATTCAAAAAGGAGAAGACAAGGTAACATGGGCTCTGTAACACCCCCAGTGGTTACCTACAGTAATCACCCTTTTGATAATGCCATGTCATCACGATCAACAGTGCTTAATCATCATTAGTAACATATCCCTTTCCAAATTCAAATTCAAAATGGAAATTCAAACCTAAGTGAATCTAAAAGTTGTTCAAACTGGAAAACAAAAATGTGCATCATGTTGCAAATATTCCCATAGCATTTATAAAAATGATTGCAACATTTGTTGGAATTGTAAAAGGACTCAAACAACAAGAAACAACAGCAAAATAGCACTATTTGATCCTTTTTCAATTAAATAAAATCCAAACAAAAAGATATGGACACCAAACCAATTTCTAGCAGTGACTAATGTTGCACTGTGATTTATGGACCAGTTCTTATATTTTAGAAAATTCGTATGGGTGCCAAACTATTTGCAAAACAGAAAAGAAAAAGAAGAAAAAGAAAAAGGCCTAGTCTACTGTGCACATGGGCCCTAGTCACTACAGGCGCCAGCCCAGCCAATCTCCCCCTCTCCCTCTACCTCTCTCCTGCTGTCGCCCGCGCAGCACCCGCGCACACTGGCCCCCTCCTCATAGCTCGACACCGCGCCCCACCGCTCGCCCCGATGGTTAAGGCCCCCCCATCCCCTGCGGAGAACCCTAGCGTCCAGTTCCCTTCTCTCCCTCCCTTCGCTCGATTTGGAGCACAACCGAACGAAACCGTCGCCGCACTGCCGGAGTCGACGCAGCCACGGAGCCTCCCGCGCCACCGGAGCATGACCGGCAGCTCCGCAACTGCCCCCTGCATCTTCTGCACCACCGGATTGGGGCAGGGGAGCCCCATCGACGACGCCCTCAACCTCTTCTTCCCCGGCGCCGTCCGCCACTGTCGCCGTCGATCTACTCGCCTCCGACCCCTCCCGGCCTCGTCGGACCTCCTCGAGCTTCCCAGTGAGCCCGCGCACCTCCCCTCCCTTTCCAATTTCACCGCGTTTGCCCCTAGCTACGATAGCCGCCATGGCCGAACCTCCTCCCCGCCGGTCTTGGTGCCGCCGGGGCTACCACAGCCGTAGCTATCGCCTGAGCACCTCCGTGTGCTTTGCAGCTCCGTAGCAAGCCAGCGCCACCGCCCGCACCCCCTCCCGTGCTTCCTAGCGGCTAGGCCGACGTAGCCGTGGCTCCGGCCATCACCGCGAGCTCGCCTCCGGCGCGTTTCAGCCACCCCCAGCTCACGCCACTTGCCCCTTCCGACGCGCGCTTGTTCGCTCGTTCGAACGAGCCGTCCCACGCCCGCTTTGGTCGCCTGTGGGCGAATCCCGCGCGTCGCCGCCGTCCTTTGCTGGTCGCCGGAGAGCCCCAGCGCGCGCCGGCGTTTGAACCGGGCCCTTGTGCCACTGACTGTGGGCCCTCCCTTATTAGCAATTAATTTAGTCCCTAATTAAAATGCTAAACCTCCCACTGACACTGGGCCCCACCGTGTTTAATTAGTCCCTGGATTAGTTTAACCCTGTTTAGTGTTACACTCAATGATGTATGGGGCCCGCAGCACTGTTGTTTTGGATAAGAGGTACACAGTCAGCTGCTGACTGTACCACCGGGGCCCACTGGTCATACACTAGGGCTAGCTAAGTCTGAGTATAAAAAGTATTTACACTGTTTTGGATATTTGAATTTAAATTAATTCAAGAAAATCAATAAAACTTTAGAAAATCATATCTTTTAATCCGTAACTCTGATGAAAATAAATTATATATGAAAAATGATCAGAAAAATCCCACGAATCCGAATACGCTACCCACATACCTATTAGATGCCTCTAACTAACTGAACATGCAACTTTTTGCCTGTTTCAGATAAATGAGTAGTGCATGACTCTAATAGAATAAACCCAAACAAATTCCTAAAATAACTAAATGACTTAGACATGTCTTCAGGCAACCTTGCACTGCACGTTAGCATAGCCTGCTCTGTGTTGTTTATGTTTGTCGTGTATTTATTTGTTTCCTCCCCGTATTCTCTCTCGGTAGACCCCGACACCGACGTCGTCCCCGAGACCGACGCAGCTCAGGAGCCCGACGACAACGTTGACGACCCCTCCTTCTTGCCAGAGCAACCAGGCAAGCACCCCCCCTTTGAGCATACCGATATCGCCTATTCTTTCTCTCTCATGCTTGCATTAGAATTGCTGCTGCTACTGCTTTACCTATTCTAATGCATAGCCTGTTTATTGTAACCTGCTATTGAAACCTTACCTGCTTAACCTAAACTGTTTAGTCTAGGCTGGGTAGAGACCTATCAGTGACCCCCCACTTTTCCCAACTGCCGCGCTCGATTATCAGAAGACCCGATCAACGGGATTGAATACCAGACCCCGGCACCGCACATCACCCCCCTTAGTTGTAACGACACTGCAGTGTTGCTTTCAAGTGCCGAGGGTGAAACCACTTGTAGCACTTTTGATGTTAACTCTATAGAGTAGCTATTCGGTCGTGGTCATCGAGGGTGATTCCTCCTTCACCGTTTCCGATAACGACGCCGTCGTACAAAACCTCATGTGTGAACCCAGCGAGGGTGATTCCTCCGAGTTCACCTTGACGGATATATCGAGTAGGAATCCAACAAGGGTGATACCTCGGATTCCCCTGATGTTATGGACACACAGATACTTGGACTGTACTATCGTTACTTGGAAAGGCGGGTCGACCCTGAGGGGTACCCGCGTGTGATGTGAAGACGGGTTGCCTGGATGGTGCCCGAGTGATGAATACGAGCCGTGGCGGGGCATTCTTGGCCCTTGCCGCAAGTCCTCGAGACGGGGCGACGGGGTCACATCGATCGTGAGTCTCTGCTCGTTACCGCAACCCCAAGGTACTAACGGTTTGGAGATGTGTTCTGAGTGGGCCTCTGGCCCGATAGCACTAACCACCACGCAGGCATAGTACGGGCGTTCTGCATCGTATGCGTCAGCCGAAAGCTGTAACAGACGTCCAGTTCAGCATTGCGGCACGGTCGGATCATGTCGGCCACCCGAGGCGACGCTGGTATCCACCCTGTGCGCAACGACCCGGAGGGTGAGGGGCGATGGCCAAGACCCCCTTGCGCTTAGGATGTAGACCGGCGGGGACCTCTTTGCTGAGCTGTAGGTAGGGTTGCGGTGTGTTGTTTGGCCGAGGCCGGGCATGACCCAGAAAGTGTGTCCGGCCGGAGTTAATCGAGCGTGGTGGATAAGTTGGTGCACCCCTGCAGGGAAGAACTAATCAATGCATAGCCGGATCCTCGGTAACGGCCACTCGGAGTTGTATCCCGATCGATACAGCTAGATTTGGTTACTATGGCTCTGGGATTGCTTCTCGCAGGGAGTCGAGAAGGGATCTCCGGACGAGGTTGATGACTGTATGGCTCTGGGATTGCTTCTCGCAGGGAGTCGAGAAAGGATCTCTGGTCGAGGATGAGGCTTAATGATACCTACTACTTTATACGGTTCTAATCTACACTCTTCTAATGCTTCAAGACCTCTGAAGATGCTAGTCTTCGATAGGACTAGGCCTTCTCTCTATTCTGGCATTTCTGCAGCCCAGTCCACATATACAGCCTTCCTTTGATAATGTTGCATATGTAGTGTAGATCCTTGCTTGCTGAGTACTTCAGATGAGTACTCACGGTTGCTTTGCTTTCTTTTTTTTCCCCATATCCATTTATTGCAACTAGATGTCGGAGCCCCGGATACAGCTGCCCCCGACGACGATCACTACTACTACGCCGAGGGTGGATATTACTACGAGCTTGCCGTCGACCAGGAGTAGGTTCGAAGGGTCCCAGGAAGGAGGCCTACGCCTTTTGATCGTAGTGTTTTTCTTTTACCCCGCCTTCTAGGGGCCTTTCTGTGTTTTCTTTTATATCTATACTCAGATATCTGATGATTCCGCTGACGCTTGTACGCAAGCTTATGTATTCGAGCCCTCGAGGCCCCTGGCTTGTAATATAAAGCTTGTATGACTTGATTTATGTTTTAGAGTTGTGTTGTGATATCTTCTCGTGAGTCCTTAGGCTTGATCGTGTGCATTTGCGTGTATGATTAGTGCGCGATTGAGCCGGGGGCGTCACAAGTTGGTATCAGAGCCGACTAACTGTAGGAACCCCCCTTTCCAACTCCTTGGCCGAAGTTGAGTCTAGTAATCGAAAACCATTTTACTAACATGGCTGTGTGGCTTACGGGCCCACGTCGCCAACTGGGTGGTATTAGGATCTTTTACTCCTCGACCTTTACTCTGGGACTCTGATCTCTCTTCTTTTCGGGATAAATGATTTTTAATAACGCCGACTCTAGGTTCTCGTAATTACTTCCTCCCGGAGAGCCCTTACTCCAGATGATTACTTGGTGCACCAGAAGATTTCGAAGATACTCTCCGATGTTCTTTCGAGAACTTGTGCTCATCGGATTTGCAATTCCCTACCATCGATACATCCCTATGGATAGCTACTTATACTTGCCATCCATACCTTCATTCTCGATAACTCTTGTTAGTACAAGATACCCTGAACTACTTCCCGCTACTCCGAGAATCCTTTGTGATTACTGCCTTGCAGCTCTTTTCTGCATGATTACACCTACGAATAATTCCTCACACTTATCGAGGATTTGTACATTCCTAATTGTTCTTGTGTTACACAAAATTCTTCGAAATATTATTCGATTTTCGGAATATCTTCAGTAGCTTATTGCTCCTGAATTCTTTGCCTTCCTGCATTATGGTTAAATCCATATTTCTAGTTATCTCCGTTGACATCCTCTGTCACTATCATTTCGAGTCCATTGATTCAATATATTGAGAATGCTCGCAAATCCTCAATCAGATCCTAGAATTCATTCTTCCGGCTCAGACGTCATTTTTAACATGAGCTGGATCTCGATCAATCAAATAGCCATCGATTGTACCCCTAAGCCTACTCTGCTTATCCATCCTTAATCAGAGCGTTTGCTTCTGATCCCTTGATTTGGAAATCATAAATCCTTTGCAATTGAGCATTGAATTAGTCAGTTGATTCTATAATCCAGTGCCTTTGGTTTGTTTCGTCCTCTGATTGTGTGCCGATGCTCACATCAACCCCGATATGGCCCGTCAGATGCTCTGTTGAATTATCATTCGACAGTGTCCTTTGTATGCAAAACCTCAGGTTCTTCTCTGATACATAATGCCATTGGTAAATCCTATTCTCTGATTTGTCCAACCATGCTCTTCTTTTGAGCTGGTGATAATTACTCTCGAAGCTTGTGGTAAATGTTTCTAAGATGCCCCGATGGGTAGAACCTATGCCTTCCTTAATCTGTGTGAACCCGAAAGTTTTCCAGGGTTCATACTCCTCTGGTAATTCACCATGTAGGCCTTCGCACTCAAATCATTTTTTTATATAGAGCAGCGTATGAAAGGTTATGCATTGCAGAAGTGGGAGTCGACCTTGAACTTTGTGTTCATGCCCATGGACACGATGTATATCTAGTCATTAAAGCTCCTCTTAAATTAATTATTCCCTTGGTATAAGTTCATCTTATATCTGGGATCTGGCCTTTTGCAATCGTGGTTCCGACCATGCCCTCCTTTTCAATTACCATTTCTCGTGCAAGTTAAACACTTGACTTCTGCAGAGCAATACCCCAGTCCAACCTCTGTTTTGATCTGTCGTCGAGTATTACCCCCTGGTATCTCCAGATTATCACGGAACTACTGTAACATCCCAAATTTTTAATTTGGAATGTTATACATAGATCATCCACTGCATATCATATTTTATTGCATTTCGTTTTGCGATCCTCGAAAATTCTAAGCAACTCAAGGACCCACGGAGAGAGTTGGGGATTTCACCGTTTTCATATTTGAATTTTCTCAAATATTGAAACAGGGATCAATTTGGTTTAACTATTTTTCTCTCCGAAAATATTTCATATTAAAAATATATGAGAGGAGATAATATGACTTCTCAAAAATAAATGGAATATTGGAGGAAAAATATTAAGATCAAATAAATATTTTATTTGGATTTTTATTGCAATTTTATTTGAATTTAGAAAAATATGCATTTTTCAAAATTGCATTAGAGTCCCAAATAAATGTTTACCTTGCCCGGTAGATTTTTAGAGGACGGGGAAAATTTATTTCGGGAATTTTGGAGTCCGTTTAGTATTTCTTTTATTTGTTTTTCTGCACGGAATTATTTAAAAAAAAAAAAACTCCGCCGGACCGAACTGGGCCGAAGCCCAGCCGGCCCAGCCGCCCCGCGCCGCCTTCCCGTCCCGTGCCGGAGACGGACTCGCCGGAGGAGTCCGACGCCGCCTCCGCCTCGTCGCCCCCTTCCCCAAGCCGCCACCCCCTCCCCCTCTTTAAAAGCCGACCCGGGGCCCCCCCTGGAGCCCCAAGCCGCCGCCGCCGCCTGCCCTCGCAGCAGCAGCAGCAGCCGCCGCCGCCGCGTCCGCCGCTCGCCGCCGCCACTGCAGCGCCGCCGCCGCACTCCGCCGCGCCGCGCCGCTGCACCGCGCGCGCCCCGCCCCGTCGCCTCGCAGTCGCGCCGCCGCGCCGCACCCCGCCGTCCCGCCGGAGCGTCGCCGGAGGTAGTAGCCGCTGCCGCCGTTCGTTTTTTTTTCGGTTAACCGTTCGGTTTTTTTTTGTAAACCCTAGATCTAGATTCGGTTTTTTTTCCGGTTTATTCTTTTTAGATCGGTTTTCCGTCGGTTTAGTTATTTAGCGGACGTTCGTCCGTACGTTCGTTTTAACGAACGGTTTTCACCGTTTAACCACAGACAGCGAACGTTCGTTCGTTAGCCTGTTCGTTAGTTTTTCGTTTTCTCGGATTTTCCGCTATTATTTTCGATCACGATTTCTGATCCGATTTTCGTTTTAGTATAACTTTTCGCTCGTTTGTCGGAATCAGGCGATTCAAGCGCCTAGATCTTCGTCTCGAAGCCCTCTTTCTGTTTAATCAACTTAAACAAGTTTTTGCTACTGTAAAATTTGACTTTAGTCCAGATTAGTAATCGAAGCTTGTTTCTTTCGCAGTTTGAGTTTAGTTGCTCCGTTTGATTTGATTCTTTTTGCAAACCGGAGTTCTTAGGTTGAACTTTCTGGTTAAATCATCTCATTTGGGTTTTACCCGTGCATCTTCGCTTGATTGCTTATGTATGCTATTGGTTGTTTGCGATAGAATTCCCGGAGTGCGAAGCGTGCTACTACGAGTCTTTAGGATTTGCAGATCGTCAGCAAGGCAAGTAACACATTGATCATACTTCTTCGTTACCCAGTTTTTATGCATTAGTTTCGACCCTCAAATATTGCATGATTAGGATGTGATTAACTTGTGGGTACTGGGAAGTAGATGATGAGGTAGAACCTATTGCCCTTTTAATAACAAACCCTTGGGAGTTACTTCTACGCTATGCTTATGTTGCCATGCTATGCTCGTAGACGTGGATTGGGTTTGAGTGTATCCATGACAGATGTGAGATTTTTAATTAATGGTTCAACTTAAGGTGGCAACTTTAATACACATCTGGGTGGATTGCTTGTTTGGGCACCTGGGGATATACCAGTGTTGTCCTAGGAGATCCCGGGGATATACCGTGTGATCCTCCTACGGTCCGCCACCCAGGCTCAAAGGGATCATAAGATTATTCATGCTAGAAACTTCCGTGTGTAGCCACAAGCTATTATGGGCTCTAGCATAGTTGAGTATGTTACATGACCTCTTTCAGTGGTAGGCTAGCAGATGTAGGGGAAAGTAGGTGTAACTGTCTACCCAGAGTAAAGAGTAAATGTTTCTGAAAGACTGTGTCTCGGTCATCCGTTTCTCAAACACCATGTAGTGCGAGAAATCCAACAGAGGAGATCGAGTCTTGTGGGGAAAAGTGCACAAACCTCTGCAGAGTGTACAAACTAATCATGATTAGCCGTGTCCCCGGTTATGGACATCTTGAGTATCTGGTTCTTGGATCATCATATTGAATCCCATCACTCTAAATTAATTTGTTGGGATTAATGATTACTTTTAATTGGGATTGAGAGGGGGTTTTACCTTCTCACTGTTCAACAACCACCATGATAGTTAAATAAAATATATTCCTTTGTTGTAGGGAAAAATTGGCTTTTCGCAAAAGAGTATAACCCTAGAGCTTTTCCACCAGCCAAATATGCATGTAGTATTAGCAATTATTCTGTTCATTGCTCTACTGTGTTATATTGCCAGCATATTCCATGTGCTGACCCGTTTCGGGCTACAACGTATCATGTTGCAGACTTTTCAGACGGAGAGTAAGGTGTGCTAGGTCGTTGTCGTGCACTCAGCTATGCCGTTGGAGTTGATGGACTCACCTTATCTTCCAAGCCTTCCGCTGTTATCTTATTTAGATGGCCTTAAGTCATATTTATTGTAACCAGTTCTCTTTTGAGACATTCGATGTAATAAGTGTGTGATTGCTACTCTGTTATAAATCCCTCAAGTACTGTGTGTGTGTCAGCATTACCGATCCAGGGATGACACTTGAACACAGAGATTCGATCCATTCGGGTCGGGTCGCTACAGAGATGGTATCAGAGCACACGCTGACTGTAGGACACGACCACTAAGAAAAGCCATAGGTCACTCTTCTCTACTCATTTCTGACTTCTCTCCATCTTCTATTCTCTAGGATGGCGGACTCAAGGAACAAGTTTACACAACCGGATGAAGACACACCTTTTGGACGACACTTGAAGGAAGTCACTAGGTACCTGAACATCGGAATACCAAGCTTCACCGGGACCTACACCACCACTGTACCAGAAGAGGAGCGTTGGATGATTCGAGTTCAAATTCCAGGAAGGACATTCATGCTAGTTACGGAGCCCATAGAGTTTTCCTTTGATGCACCAACCTGGAGTCTAGGAAAGAGCATGGCAGCCCACATCGCCATGGGACGCATCGGCGAGGTGTATCACAAGGATCTTAAGGACACAATCTACCAGTTATGTGGGCGCCGAGATGAGCAATGGGAGATGATCAGCACCCGGAGGGACAGGTCCATTGCAGCTTTCATCCAGGAGTTAAACCAGCACATTCGTCGACAGGAGAACCAGATGTGTGCAAGCATGATAGATTTGAAGAAGGTGATGACCAGGAACATGGAGCTAGAAGAGGAACTCAAGTCTACACGTGATGGATACGAGGAGGAAATCGCAATACTAGTGGAAAAGAATGACGACCTGACAAGGAAGCTAGGAGTATTCATGGGAGACCCCGCGCCCGGAGAAGAAGACGACGAACCTGAGGAAATTCGATCTGAAGACTACATCATCATCGACGACACCGACTCCAACCCCGACAGTAGTGATGATGATTATGAAGACGAAGCTGGAGCGGACATCATGGAGTCTTCCACCGATCAAAATTTCTAGATGACCACCATATTATCATTAGTATTTTCCCCATGTAAATAGTAATAGTCCGAGCACTTTTGTAACGGTAGTTAGATCGATTGTATGCTCTTGCTTGAATTGAGTGGTGTGTAATGAATGTGTATGTCTCATGTGCATATGGGTAGTGCCTTCTCACTAGACCTTACTCTATTCTAATCTCTTCCCTCTAAACCCATCAGATGCCTCCGAGACGCGACACCGGATTTGTTTTCCCACCGGAGCTCACTCAGTTGATTCAACAGCAGAATACCCTGATGCAGCTACTAGTTCGGAACCAAGGCAACAACAACAACAACAACCCACCGCCACCACCACCAGTTGACAACTTAGCCCGTTTTCTGAGGTTACAGCCGCCGGTGTTTTCCAGTAGCACCGAGCCAATAGTTGCGGATGACTGGCTACGCAGGATTGGAAGGGAGTTGACCACCGCAGGATGCACAGACACTGAGAAGGTGCGTTTTGCCGCACATCAATTGGATGGACCCGCAGCCTCATGGTGGGAGAATTACACAGCCACATTCCCTATAGCCAATGTCACTTGGGATCAGTTTCAGCAAGCTTTCCGCACTGCACATGTCTCAGCAGGAGCTATGAGCATGAAGAAGCGTGAGTTTCGCAACTTACGCCAGGGAAACCGTACCGTGGGGCAGTACGTGGATGAGTTCAGTAAATTAGCTCGCTATGCCCCGGATGATGTGGCCACTGATGCCGCGAAGCAGGAGAAGTTTATGGAAGGGTTGAATGATGAGCTGAGTATGCAGTTGATGGCGGCAACATTCAACAACTACCAGGAGTTGGTAGACAAAGCTCTTATGATTGAAGGGAAGCAGCAGCAGATTGATAGCCGCAAGAGGAAGTATGGACAAGGGAAGTTCAACTCAGGAGCTCAGCAGAAGCCCCGGTTCACCCCGAACTCGGGAGGGCTTGTTCATAACCATGGAGGTCATAACCACAATGGAGGAAGTTCGCACAACCATAATGGCCACAAGAATGGAAATGGAAATGGAGCAGGCAGCAATCAGAACTGCTCTAACCCAGCCACACCCGCCAAGAAGGATCAAAGCCACATTACCTGTTTCAAGTGCGGGAAGACTGGACATTATGCCAACGAATGTCCAGAATTGAAGAACGGCAATGGTAATGGAAGCGCTGGGAAGAAGCCCAATCCATTCAACCGAGGACAAGTGAACCACGTGAACGTGGAGGAGGTTGAGGAGCAGCCTGATGCAGTTATCGGTAAGTTTTTGGTTAAGTCTTTTATTGCAATTGTTCTTTTCGATACTGGTGCATCGCATTCATACATATCAAGGGGATTCGTGGATAAGTATAAGTTGCCCACTAAGGTACTTAGGACACCCATGTTAGTAAGATCACCCGGTGCGGAGTATATGGCAAGACAAGGATGTTTTCAGATGCCATTGATCATTGGAAGAAATGTTTTCCCCTCAGACCTGATAGTTTTGAAGTCACAAGGATTGGATGTGATACTAGGCATGGATTGGCTATCAATGTATGGAGGAAGCATCGATTGTGCGAGTAAGTCGATTTCGCTTACCACCCCGGAGGGAAAAAGGATCAAGTATGTATCTAGGCATGTGCCTAGAAGGAGCCAAGTAAATTCTCTCACGGAAGTTGTTCAGGAGGAGGTGCCTATTGTGAAGGATTACCCAGATGTATTTCCAGAGGAGTTACCAGGCATGCCGCCGGATCGAGACATTGAATTCTTGATAGAGTTGTTGCCAGGCACCGGACCAATATCAAAGAGACCATACAGGATGCCCGCAAATGATCTGGAGGAGATTAAGAAGCAGATCAAGGAATTATTGGAGAAAGGTTACATTCGACGAAGTTCATCACCGTGGGGAGCCCCAGTGCTCTTAGTTGAGAAGAAGGATGGATCCTTGAGAATGGTTGTTGATTATCGCGCATTGAATGAAGTGACGATTAAGAACAAGTACCCACTGCCAATGATTAATGATTTGTTCGATCAGTTGCAAGGAGCTAAAGTGTTCTCCAAGATCGATCTGAGATCAGGGTATCACTAGCTGAAGATCCGAGAACAGGATATACCTAAGACAGCCATCACCACCCGGTATGGGCTATATGAGTACATAGTTATGTCATTTGGATTGACTAATGCCCCTGCCTATTTCATGAGTATGATGAACAAGGTGTTCATGGAGTTCTTGGATAAGTTTGTCGTGGTGTTCATTGATGATATCTTGGTATACTCAAAGAATGAAGAGGAGCACAAGGAGCATCTGCGTTTAGTTCTCGAGAAGCTCAGGGAACATCAGTTGTATGCAAAGTTCAGCAAATGTGAGTTTTGGTTGAAGGAAGTTGGATTTCTTGGACATGTTATATCGGGCGAAGGTATAGCAGTAGACCCCACTAAGGTTCAGTCTGTCACTGAGTGGTTGGCACCCACCTCAGTGGGGGAGATCCGCAGTTTTCTTGGACTTGCAGGATATTATCGGAGATTTATCGAGAATTTTTCTAAGATTGCGAAGCCTATGACGGAGTTACTGAAGAAGGACACTAAGTTCAAATGGACAGATGAATGTGAGGCAAGTTTTCAGGAACTGAAGAAACGTTTGGTTACAGCCCCAGTTCTGATTCTGCCAGATATACGCAAGGATTTCCAAGTGTATTGCGACGCTTCTCGCTTAGGACTGGGAGGAGTACTTATGCAGGAAGGAAGAGTTGTTTCATATGCCTCACGTCAGCTTCGGCCGCATGAGTTGAATAATTCCACGCATGACTTGGAGTTAGCAGCTGTAGTTCAAGCACTTAAGACTTGGAGACATTTTCGTATTGGGAACCGTTGTGATGTGTACACGGATCACAAGAGCTTGAAGTATATTTTCACTCAGAAGGAGCTGAACCTCAGGCAGAGGAGATGGTTGGAACTTATAAAGGATTATGATATGAAGTTGCATTATCATCCAGGAAAGGCCAATGTCGTAGCAGACGCTTTGAGCCGGAAGAGTTATGTCAATGCCCTCAAAAGCGAAGGTTTACCAAAGGGGTTATCCGAAGATCTCAGGGAGTTTCGTTTGGGGATAGTCCCTAGAGGTTTTGTCGCAGTTATGGAAGTTCAGTCAACATTGTTGGGAAGGATTCGAGAAGCTCAGAAAGATGACAAAGAAATTGCCGAGATAAAGGATAGAATGCGCAAAGGAAAAGCCAAAGGTTTTCGTGAAGATGAGCACGACACCTTATGGTTTGAGGACCGTGTGTATGTACCCAATAATGCCGAGATCGGGAAGTTGATACTACAGGAGGCTCATGACTCGCCATACTCGATACACCCCGGAAACACCAAGATGTATTTGGATTTTAAAAGAGCGTTTCTGGTGGACGGGTATGAAGAGGGATATTGCTGAGTATGTAGCCGTATGTGATGTATGTCAGAGAGTGAAGGCAGAGCATCAGAAGCCCGCAGGATTGCTACAGCCTATGCCAATACCCGAATGGAAGTGGGATAAAACTTGGCACGGATTTCATCACCGGATTACCCAGGACCCGATCAGGATATGATTCTATCTGGGTAGTAGTGGATCGTTTGACCAAAGTAGCTCACTTTATTCCAGTGAAAACCACATATACGAGTGCGAAGTTGGCCAAGATATATATGACCAGGATCGTATGTCTGCACGGAGTTCCGAGGACCATCGTATCAGATAGAGGAACCCAGTTTACTTCAAAGTTTTGGCGCCAACTACACCAGACATTGGGAACCAGGCTAGAGTTTAGTACAGCTTTTCATCCGCAGACAGATGGACAGACCGAGAGAGTCAATCAGATCCTGGAGGACATGTTAAGAGCTTGTGCGCTAGATTATGGATCTAGTTGGGATGACAATCTGCCCTACGCGGAGTTCTCATACAACAACAGCTACCAAGCCAGTTTGAAGATGGCACCTTTCGAGGCTTTGTATGGAAGGAGGTGCAGAACACCGTTGATGTGGGATGAAGTTGGAGACCGTCAGTTGTTTGGACCGGATTTGATTAAGGAATCCGAAGAGAAGGTTAAGCTGATTCGAGATAGACTGAAAGTAGCCCAGTCCAGACATAAGAGTTATGCCGATCCAAAACGCAAGGAGGTAACCTATGAAGTCGGAGACAGAGCATATCTACGTGTGTCGCCACTTCGAGGAGTTAAACGGTTCGGAGTCAAAGGAAAGTTAGCCCCGAGGTTTGTGGGACCATACCGAGTATCGGAACGTATGGGTGAAGTTGCCTACAAGTTGGAATTGCCCGAAGGACTGTCAGGAGTTCATGATGTGTTTCACGTTTCCCAGTTGAAGAAGTGCCATGCGGAGATGGCTGATATTTCTCTAAGAGATACAGTGCCCCTAGAAGCAATTCAATTGGATAGTGATCTAACCTACGAGGAGAAACCCGTCAAGATTCTCGAGTTTGCCAGCCGAGTTACACGCAACAAAGTTATCAAGTTTTGCAAAGTTCAGTGGAGCCACCATACCGAGGATGAAGCCACCTGGGAGCGAGAGGAAGACCTCCGGAAGGACCACCCACACCTGTTTCCTAGCCAACCCGAATCTCGAGGGCGAGATTCATCTTAAGGGGGGTAGGTTTGTAACATCCCAAATTTTTAATTTGGAATGTTATACATAGATCATCCACTGCATATCATATTTTATTGCATTTCGTTTTGCGATCCTCGAAAATTCTAAGCAACTCAAGGACCCACGGAGAGAGTTGGGGATTTCACCGTTTTCATATTTGATTTTTCTCAAATATTGAAACAGGGATCAATTTGGTTTAACTATTTTTCTCTCCGAAAATATTTCATATTAAAAATATATGAGAGGAGATAATATGACTTCTCCAAAATAAATGGAATATTGGAGGAAAAATATTAAGATCAAATAAATATTTTATTTGGATTTTTATTGCAATTTTATTTGAATTTAGAAAAATATGCATTTTTCAAAATTGCATTAGAGTCCCAAATAAATGTTTACCTTGCCCGGTAGATTTTTAGAGGACGGGGAAAATTTATTTCGGGAATTTTGGAGTCCGTTTAGTATTTCTTTTATTTGTTTTTCTGCGCGGAATTATTTAAAAAAAAAAAACTCCGCCGGACCGAACTGGGCCGAAGCCCAGCCGGCCCAGCCGCCCCGCGCCGCCTTCCCGTCCCGTGCCGGAGACGGACTCGCTGGAGGAGTCCGACGCCGCCTCCGCCTCGTCGCCCCCTTCCCCAAGCCGCCACCCCCTCCCCCTCTTTAAAAGCCGACCCGGGGCCCCCCCTGGAGCCCCAAGCCGCCGCCGCCGCCTGCCCTCGCAGCAGCGGCAGCAGCCGCCGCCGCCACGTCCGCCGCTCGCCGCCGCCGCTGCAGCGCCGCTGCACCGCGCGCGCCCCGCCCCGTCGCCTCGCAGTCGCGCCGCCGCACCGCACCCCGCCGTCCCGCCGGAGCGTCGCCGGAGGTAGTAGCCGCTGCCGCCGTTCGGTTTTTTTTCGGTTAACCGTTCGGTTTTTTTTTGTAAACCCTAGATCTAGATTCAGTTTTTTTTCCGGTTTATTCTTTTTAGATCGGTTTTCCGTCGGTTTAGTTATTTAGCGGACGTTCGTCCGTACGTTCGTTTTAACGAACAGTTTTCACCGTTTAACCACAGACAGCGAACGTTCGTTCGTTAGTTTTTCGTTTTGTCGGATTTTCCGCGATTATTTTCGATCGCGATTTCTGATCCGATTTTCGTTTTAGTATAACTTTTCGCTCGTTTGTCGGAATCAGGCGATTCAAGCGCCTAGATCTTCGTCTCGAAGCCCTCTTTCTGTTTAATCAACTTAAACAAGTTTTTGCTACTGTAAAATTTGACTTTAGTCCAGATTAGTAATCGAAGCTTGTTTCTTTCGCAGTTTGAGTTTAGTTGCTCCGTTTGATTTGATTCTTTTTGCAAACCGGAGTTCTTAGGTTGAACTTTCTGGTTAAATCATCTCATTTGGGTTTTACCCGTGCATCTTCGCTTGATTGCTTATGTATGCTATTGGTTGTTTGCGATAGAATTCCCGGAGTGCGAAGCGTGCTACTACGAGTCTTTAGGATTTGCAGATCGTCAGCAAGGCAAGTAACACATTGATCATACTTCTTCGTTACCCAGTTTTTATGCATTAGTTTCGACCCTCAAATATTGCATGATTAGGATGTGATTAACTTGTGGGTACTGGGAAGTAGATGATGAGGTAGAACCTATTGCCCTTTTAATAACAAACCCTTGGGAGTTACTTCTACGCTATGCTTATGTTGCCATGCTATGCTCGTAGACGTGGATTGGGTTTGAGTGTATCCATGACAGATGTGAGATTTTTAATTAATGGTTCAACTTAAGGTGGCAACTTTAATACACATCTGGGTGGAATGCTTGTTTGGGCACCTGGGGATATACCAGTGTTGTCCTAGGAGATCCCGGGGATATACCGTGTGATCCTCCTACGGTCCGCCACCCAGGCTCAAAGGGATCATAAGATTATTCATGCTAGAAACTTCCGTGTGCAGCCACAAGCTATTATGGGCTCTAGCATAGTTGAGTATGATACATGACCTCTTTCAGTGGTAGGCTAGCAGATGTAGGGGAAAGTAGGTGTAACTGTCTACCCAGAGTAAAGAGTAAATGTTTCTGAAAGACTGTGTCTCGGTCATCCATTTCTCAAACACCATGTAGTGCGAGAAATCCAACGGAGGAGATCGAGTCTTGTGGGGAAAAGTGCACAAACCTCTGCAGAGTGTACAAACTAATCATGATTAGCCGTGTCCCCGGTTATGGACATCTTGAGTATCTGGTTCTTGGATCATCATATTGAATCCCATCACTCTAAATTAATTTGTTGGGATTAATGATTACTTTTAATTGGGATTGAGAGGGGGTTTTACCTTCTCACTGTTCAACAACCACCATGATAGTTAAATAAAATATATTCCTTTGTTGTAGGGAAAAATTGGCTTTTCGCAAAACAGTATAACCCTAGAGCTTTTCCACCAGCCAAATATGCATGTAGTATTAGCAATTATTCTGTTCATTGCTCTACTGTGTTATATTGCCAGCATATTCCATGTGCTGACCCGTTTCGGGCTGCAACGTATCATGTTGCAGACTTTTCAGACGGAGAGTAAGGTGTGCTAGGTCGTTGTCGTGCACTCAGCTATGCCGTTGGAGTTGATGGACTCACCTTATCTTCCAAGCCTTCCGCTGTTATCTTATTTAGATGGCCTTAAGCCATATTTATTGTAACCAGTTCTCTTTTGAGACATTCAATGTAATAAGTGTGTGATTGCTACTCTGTTATAAATCCCTCAAGTACTGTGTGTGTCAGCATTACCGATCCAGGGATGACACTTGAACACAGAGATTCGATCCATTCGGGTCGGGTCGCTACAACTACATAACTCCTTATGATTTCTTCATCTACTATTATTTCTTCACCTCGAGTTCCTTGCTATCCAGCATTCGTTCTTCTTTATCTTGGAAAAATTACTACCTTTTATGTCAAGAATGTCGTGGGAATTTCACCACCTCTTGAGAATTCTTGATACAACTGTTACTTCTCACCATCACCATTCCTTCTTGGTCCCCGTGTTGTTTATAACCGGAATGCCTACAAATGAACTATGGTGTGTGAATCCGAAACTTCTAGCAACCCTATTGCCTCCTGATGGATCCTTTGTGTATCCAAAGTCTGGCCTTTACTGGAAGACCATGTCAATGTTATCTCAAAGCATGACTGTGGTACTCCGATCTTCAATAAGAACATTTGAAGCACAATGCAAAAATTTCTTTTACAATTATCCAAACACCATTGTATGGGTAATGTCATCGAATTTCTCTCCCCTTACCTAAAGCATTTTCTACTTTCTATCCTGCCATGGATATCATGATCTGCTTGTCCTTGCGAAGGACATACCCCTAGAATATGTGTTTAGACACATTTTCCTTTCCATTGTTCTGTTTAATCTGATGATCACATTTTCCTTTCCATTGTTTTGTTTAACCTCTCTTGTGATCCATATGATCTAAGCAGTAATAATTCACTGCTTATGTAAACACCTCGGTGTACAACTCTGTCAATAAGACCCCGTTACTATTGTTAATGACATTTTGGTAACCACCGATGGACAAGAACTTTGCCTATCGGTCCGCCTTGTTCAACGAGCAGGAAAATGGTTCTCTTCGTCCCTCACCCTTGGTACCGATGTTTTTGTCGACATAACTGACAGACTATCCTCTGACATGCCTTGCTATCGTGACCATGCAATATGTCAGCCTCCTTCCTACTCTTTAGCCCTCATGGTGGGCCCATAACCCACAGTTCCACAGGATCGAAACCTGACTCTCCTGTACATCCCTATTTTTCAAAACTTGTTTCTCGCGCTTGGCTTCGTAAGTACATCACGAGCCGCCCACCTAGTGATCTATTCTGGTATCATACGCAATGCTTATTCCCATTGCTCTGAACCCCTTTTCACCCTCTGTTTCATGGAACTAAGGATTGCCTAACCGGTCAAAGCTTCTTATTGCACCTCCGTACCCTTGCTCTCGGCGACCTTCTTGAATTTCAACTCGAGAGACGCCCCTATGCGACGTCACTAAGATCGCCCCCAGGTACCTATCTTGTGTTGGGCTCCGTCTTTCCTGAGTGTTTCCCCCTTACTCCACCTCTTAATTCTTGGGACGAGAATTCTTATTAGTGGAGGAGATTTGTAACACCCCCAGTGGTTAACTACAGTAATCACCCTTTTGATAATGCCATGTCATCAGGATCAACAGTGCTTAATCGTCATTAGTAACATATCCCTTTCCAAATTCAAATTCAAAATGGAAATTCAAACCTAAGTGAAACTAAAAGTTGTTCAAACTAGAAAACAAAAATGTGCATCATGTTGCAAATATTCCCATAGCATTTATAAAAATGATTGCAACATTTGTTGGAATTGTAAAAGGACTCAAACAACAAGAAACAGCAGCAACATAGCACTATTTAATCCTTTTTCAATTAAATAAAATCCAAACAAAAAGATATGGACACCAAACCAATTTCTAGCAGTGACTAATGTTGCACTGTGATTTATGGACTAGTTCTTATATTTTACAAAATTCATATGGGTGCCAAACTATTTGCAAAACAGAAAAGAAAAAGAAGAAAAAGAAAAAGGCCTAGTCTACTGTGCACATGGGCCCTAGTCACTACAGGCACCGGCCCAGCCCAATCTCCCCCTCTCCTTCTACCTCTCTCCTGTTGTCGCCTGCGCAGCACCCGCGCACACTGGCCCCCTCCTCGCAGCTCGATACCGCGCCCCGCCGCTCGCCCCGGTGGTTAAGGCCCCCCCATCCCCTCCGGAGAACCCTAGCATCCAGTTCCCTTCTCTCCCTCCCTTCGCTCGATTTGGAGCATAACCGAACGAAACCGTCGCTGCACTGCCGGAGTCGACGCTGCCACGGAGCCTCCCGCGCCCCCTGCATCTTCTGCACCACCGGATCGGGGCAGGGGAGCCCCATCGACGACGCCCTCAACCTCTTCTTCCCCGGCGCCGTCCGCCACTGTCGTCGTCGATCTACTCGCCTCCGACCCCTCCCGGCCTCGTCGGACCTCCTCGAGCTTCCCAGTGAGCTCGCGCACCTCCCCTCCCTTTCCAATTTCACCGCGTTTGCCCCCTAGCTACAATAGCCGCCATGGCCGAACCTCCTCCCCGCTGGTCTTGGCGCCGCCGTGGCTACCGCAGCCGCAGCTGTCGCTTGAGCACCTCCGTGTGCTTTGCAGCTCCGTAGCAAGCTAGCGCCACCGCCCGCATCCCCTCCCGTGCTTCCTAGCGGCTAGGCCGACGCAGCCGTGGCTCCGGCCATCGCCGTGAGCTCGCCTCCGGCGCGTTTCAGTCACTCCCAGCTCACGCCACTTGCCCCTTCCGATGCGCGCTCGTTCGCTCGTTCGAACGAGCCGTCCCGCGCCCGATTTGGTCGCCTGTGGGTGAATCCCGCGCGTCGCCGCCGTCCTTTGCTGGTCTCCGGAGAGCCCCAGCGCGCGCCGGCGTTCGAACCTGGCCCTTGTGCCACTGACTGTGGGCCCTCCCTTATTAGCAATTAGTTTAGTCCCTAATTAAAATGCCAAACCTCGCACTGACACTGGGCCCCACCGTGTTTAATTAGTCCCTGGATTAGTTTAACCCTGTTTAGTGTTATACTCAATGACGTATGGGGCCCGCAGCACTGTTGTTTTGGATAAGAGGTACACAGTCAGCTGCCGACTGTACCACCGGGGCCCACTGGTCATACACTAGGGCTAGCTAAGTCTAAGTATAAAAAGTATTTACACTGTTTTGGATATTCGAATTTAAATTAATTCCAGAAAATCAATAAAACTTTAGAAAATCATATCTTTTAATCCGTAACTCCGATGAAAATAAATTATATATGAAAAATGATCAGAAAAATCACACGAATCCGAATACGCTACCCACATACCTGTTAGATGCCTCTAACTAACTGAACATGCAACGTTTTGCCTGTTTCAGATAAATGAATAGTGCATGACTCTAATAGAATAAACCCAAACAAATTCCTAAAATAACTAAATGACTTAGACATGTCTTCAGGCAACCCTGCACTGCACGTTAGCATAGCCTGCTTCGTGTTGTTTATGTTTGTCGTGTATTTATTTGTTTCCTCCCCCTCTTCTCTCTCGGTAGACCCCGACACCGACGTCGTCCCCGAGACCGACGCAGCTCAGGAGCCCAACGACAACGTTGACGACCCCTCCTTCTTGCCAGAGCAACCAGGCAAGCACCCCCCCTTTGAGCATACCGATATCGCCTATTCTTTCTCTCTCATGCTTGCATTAGAATTGCTACTGCTACTGCTTTACCTATTCTGATGCATAGCTTGTTTATTGTAACCTGCTATTGAAACCTTACCTGCTTAACCTAAACTGTTTAGTCTAGGCTGGGTAGAGACCTATCAGTGACCCCCCACTTGTCCCGACTGCCGCACTGGATTATCAGCAGACCCGATCAACGGGATTGAAGACCAGACCCCGGCGCCGCACATCACCCCCCTTAGTTGTAACGACACTGCAACGTTGCTATCAAGTGCCGAGGGTGAAACCTCTTGTAGCACTTTTGATGTTAACTCTGTAGAGTAGCTATTCGGTGGTGGTCATCGAGGGTGATTCCTCCTTCACCGTTTCCGATAACGACACCGTCGTACAACACCTCATGTGTGAACCCAGCGAGGGTGATTCCTCCGAGTTCACCTTGATGGATATATCGAGTAGGAATCCAACAAGGGTGATACCTCGGATTCCCCTGATGTTATGGACAGACGGATACTTGGACTGTACTATCGTTACTTGGAAAGGCGGGTCGACCCTGAGGGGTACCCGCGTGTGATGTGAAGACGGGTTGCCTGGATGGTGCCCGAGTGATGAATACGAGCCGTGGCCGGGCATTCTTGGCCCTTGCCGCAAGTCCTCGAGACGGGGCGACGGGGTCACATCGATCGTGAGTCTCTGCTCGTTACCGCACCCCCAAGGTACTAACGGTTTGGAGATGTGATCTGAGTGGGCCTCTGGCCCGATAGCACTAACCACCACACGGGCATAGTATGGGTGTTCTACATCGTATGCATCAGCCGAAAGCTCTGACAGACGTCCAGTTCAGCATTGCGGCACGGTCAGATCGTGTCGGCCACCCGAGGCGACGCTGGTATCCACCCTGTGCGCAACGACCCGGAGGGTGTGGGGCGATGGCCAAGACCTCCTTGCGTTTAGGATGTAGACCGGCGGGGACCTCTCTGCTGAGCTGTAGGTAGGGCATGACCCAGAAAGTGTGTCCGGCCAGAGTTAATCAAGCATGGTGGGTAAGTTGGTGCACCCCTGCAGGGAAGAACTAATCTATGCATAGCCGGATCCTCGGTAACGGACACTCGGAGTTGTATCCCGATCGATACAGCTAGATTTGGTTACTATGGCTCTGGGATTGCTTCTCGTAGGGAGTCGAGAAGGGATCTCCGGACGAGGTTGATGACTGTATGCCTCTGGGATTACTTTCTCGCAGGTAGTCGAGAAAGGATCTCTGGGTGAGGATGAGGCTTAATGATACCTACTACTTTATACGGTTGTAATCTACATTGTTCTAATGCTTCAAGACCTCTGAAGATGCTAGTCTTTGATAGGACTAGGCCTTCTCTCTATTCTGGCATTTCTGCAGCCCAGTCCACATATACAGCCTTCCTTTGATAATGTTGCATATGTAGTGTAGATCCTTGCTTGCTGAGTACTTCGGATGAGTACTCACGGTTGCTTTGCTTTCTTTCTTTCTTTCCCCATATCCATTTGTTGCAACCAGATGTCGGAGCCCCGGATACAGCTGCCCCCGACGACGATCGCTACTACTACCCCGAGGGTGGATATTACTACGAGCTTGCCGTCGACCAGGAGTAGGTTCGGAGGGTCCCAGGCAGGAGGCCTACGCCTTTCGATCGTAGTGTTTTTCTATTGCCCCGCCTTCTAGGGGCCTTTCTATGTTTTCTTTTATATCTCTACTCAGATATCTGATGCTTCCGCTGACGCTTGTACGCAAGCTTATGTATTCGAGCCCTCGAGGCCCCTGGCTTGTAATATAAAGCTTGTATGACTTGATTTATGTTTTAGAGTTGTGTTGTGTTGTGATATCTTCCCGTGAGTCCTTAGGCTTGATCATGTGCATTTGCGTGTATGATTAGTGCGCGATTGAGCCGGGGGCGTCACAGGCTCTTTATTAGATCAATATCAATGCATATGAGAGCCACTCAACAATTTCATCGTGGTCTTCTCCTCGTAACGACTCAATAAAAGGAAAAGAATTTTAGAGAAACACACTGAAATATTTTTGGAGTTTTTAGTTTTTCTTGAAGAAAGAAAATTAAAAAGAAAAGCAAAAACAAGGAAAACTATTTACACGGGAGAGCTCCCAACAAGCAAAAGAAGAACAAGGATATCTTTTTGGGTTTTCTTTTAACATTACAACTAAATTAGACTAGAAAGAAAAACTGAAAAGTAGCGAGAAATACTTTTGGGTTTTCTCAAAGTTTTTTCAAACACACAAGAAGAAAGCGAGAAAATAAATATAGCATGGATAATACAATGAAAAAGTGTGGACACCGACAATTGGAATGAAATGTGTGAACATAAGTGTAATGTCGGTGGGAATACGTACTCCCCCAAGCTTAGGCTTTTGGCCTAGCTTGGTAATCACCACTCATAGTAACCATCCGGTCCCATGTTGAACTACTGTGGAGCGGGCACGTGAGCGTCCCACTCCTGAGGCTCCTCCTCTGCCTCCGCCTGGGCTTTCCGGTAGGCAATAATATCATCAGGCATGATCCTGTATCTGCCCCTGGCAATAGAATCAAACAAAGCAGGTGCAGGCAACGGAATAATATCATGGGTTTCCACACTAAAAACCAGGTTATAAGGAATATTATTAATAGAATCATTAATATCAGTAAACTGGTGGTCGTTCATCACCTGGTAATCCAAGTAAACCTTGGGTAAACGATAATCATGATGGCGGATCTGAACGTTAAAGACTCACTAAACGAGTAGCATAAATGCCGCCATGGATTTGCCCTTGGCTCTGTTAAGGTGCAGACGGCATGCAATAATAGCCCCAAGGCTATAGCTGTTATCGCCGTAAAGTGCTCGACGTAAGATGGTGAAGTCCAGAGCACAGAGTGCACCGACCTTCTCTCTAGCAATTAAACACTTCGCAATGAATAGAGCAAAATAATGCACGGCAGGAAACTGCAAACTAGTAGCAGTGACATTCGACACGCCTCTCTCATCTCTGACAGACAGAGTATGATAAAAGACCTCGAACTCTGCAGGCCTAGGCTCTCTTATTTCCCCATCAGAAGGGATCAAGCAAATGTCACAAAAATCAGTAAGTTGTATCTGGCAGGTTTCGGCATATAAATTAAACTGCACCTCAGGGGGGTTATTCCTTCTCAGGAAATGAAAACTTTGCACAAAGGAATTTGTAAGGAGATGGTATTATTCACATTCAGCTGCGGTGAACTCCGTGAGACCAGCATTAGCAGCAAATTGTGTGAACTCTTGACGGATTTTCGGCTCCATTCATGAAGGGGTTATGCGGCCATTCGCACTGCCGCACCTCTGCCCTTCTCTGAGTGTTGAGAACGTTGTCCGATGACTCCCCAATGACTCCCTTAGAGCTCTTCTTGGAAGCAAACTTCCTAAAGAAACTCATCTTATTCCTATGAATAAAATTCTGAAAATTTTAGTCCACAAAATTTTTCAACAAAACTTCACAAGATTGATAGCAACTACTCATAAGGAGGCATAGAGGCTATATTGAGCATTCAAACTACTTAGAACTCTAAGAATTCAACATGCAAGCTCATCTACAACAGCACCAAGAGTAGCTAATTATTGAAAATATAATCCACTAAAGCAAAAACTAATTGGAGCAATGGAGGAGTCACATACCAAGTAGCAATCCCCCAAAACAGTTTCAGAAACGGAGCTTAGAGCAAAGAGATCTAAATCCGCGGGTTTGAGAGCAAGAACACGAGAGAGAGAGCAATGGTGATTTTTTTCTGGAGGTAGGTGATGACAAGGGATAAAGTGATAAGTGAGGGGGCCACGTTGGGACCACAACCCACCAGGGCGCGCCTGGGGCTGCTGGCGCGCCCAGGTGGGTTGTGCCCACCTGGTGCACCCGCTCTGATGTTATTTGTACTAAAAATTCAAAAATATTCAGAAAAAAATCGTATTAAATTTTCAGGGTATTCTGAGAACTTTTATTTTTGGCTCATTTTTTATTGCACGGGAAATTCAGAAAATAGACAAAGCATGGCATTCTATTTAATTTGACTAAGAAAAACAAAGAATAAGAGTTGGGAGTAGAAGGTTGTGCTTACTAAATTCATCGACTTCATAACTCTCGAAAATGACCCATTAATAAGGTTGATCAAGTCTTATTAACAACCACCTTCAATTAGCATGAAACCGAAGAACTTTTGTATAACACTAAGTTACCTCGACAGGGATATGTGTGTCCCCAACAATAAGCATTTCATATTTATTTTTGGCAGTAGGTAGAGGTAGTTGAAAACTTCCAGTAGTGAGTGTCGGAGATTTTTCAATAACATTAATACCATTCACTTGGAATTGTTTCTTCGGAAAGGGCACTGTGTGTTCATTACCATTGATATGAAAAGTGACCTTGCTTTTGTTGCAATCAATAGCAGCTCCTGCAGTATTCAAAAAGGGTCTACCAAGGATAATCGACATATTGTCGTCCTCGGGCATCTCAAGTATAACAAAGTCAATTAAGATAGTAACATTTGCAATGACAACGGGCACATCCTCACAAATACCGATAGGTATGGCCGTTGACTTGTCAGCCATTTGCAAAGATATTTCAGTAGGTGTGAGTTTATTCAAATCAAGTCTTTTATATAAAGAGAAAGGCATAACTCTAACACCAGCTCCTAAATCGCACAAAGCAGTTTTGACATAATTTCTTTTGATGGAGCAAGGTATAGTTAGTATTCATGTATCTTCAAGTTTTTTAGATACTCCATCCTTAAAAGAATAATTAGCAAGCATGGTGGAGATTTCAGCTTCCGGTAGTGTCCTCTTATTAGTGATGATGTCTTTCATATATTTGGCATAAGGGGCCATCTTTCATATATCAGTCAAGCGAGTGCGCAAAAAGACTGGCCTTAGCATTTCAGCAAAGCATTCAAATTCTTCATCATCTTTTTTCTTAGTTGATTTAGGTGGAAAGGGCATAGGTTTTTGAACCCATGGTTCTGTTTCTCTTCCATGTTTTCTAGCAACAAAGTCTCTTTTATCAAATCTTTTATTTTTAGGTTGTGGGTTATCAAGATCAACAGCTGGTTCTATTTCAACATCATTATCTGGTTGTTTATCATTGTCTGGTTGAGTGTCTTCATGAACATCATCATTATCTTTTTCATTATCACTAGATGAATGTTCATTACTAGATTGAGTTTCAGCATCAGAAATAGAAACTTCATTATCATTATCAGGAGGTTTTCTATTTCAGGTTCACTAGAGGCATGCAAAGTCCTACCATTTTTCTTTTTCTTCTTCTTTCTAGAAGGAATAGGTGCATCAGTGTTAATTCTTTGAGAGTCTTGTTCAATTATTTTAGGGTGACCCTCAGGATAAAGTGGTTCCTGAGTCATTTTACCTCCTCTAATTGCTACTCTAACAGCAAAGTCATTTATATTATTATTCATTTCATCTAGCACCTCTCTTTGAGATTTAGCAACTTGTTCTAGTTGAGTTTGAACCATAGAGGCATGTTTTCCTACACCTCTAACATCATTGGAGATTCTAAATAACAAGTCACTCAAGCGATCAATCATATTGGAATTGTATTTCAATTGTTTCATAACATTTTCATTGAAGTGATCTTGCTTTCTAATGTAGTTATCAAACTCATAAAGGCATTGACTAGGATGTTTATTGTAAGGGATGTCACTTTCATCAAATTTCATTAAAGAATTTACCTCTACCACCTTGGGTGGTGGTGTGTCAAGTCCATGCATCTCTTCAATAGGAGGTAAATTTTTAACATCCTCTGCTTTAATACCTTTTTCCTTCATACTTTTCTTTGCCTCTTGCATATCTTCAAGACTGAGATATAAGATACCCCTCTTCTTCGGAATGGGTTTAGGAAGTGGTTCAGGAAGAGTCCAATCATCATATTTTTTCAACATATTATTCAATAATTCCTCAGCTTGTTCAACAGTTCGTTCCCTGAAAACACAACTAGCACAACTATCTAGCAAGTCCCTAGAAGCATCGGTTAGTCCATTATAGAAGATATCAAGTATTTCTTTTTTCTTAAGAGGATGACCAGGCAAAGCATTAAGCAATTGGAGAAGCCTCCCCAAGCTTGTGGGAGACTCTCTTCTTCAATTTGCACAAAGTTAAATATTTCCTGTAAGGCAGCTTGTTACTTATGAGCAGGAAAATATTTTTCAGAGAAGTTGTAAATCATATCCTGGGGACTACGCACACAACCAGGATCAAGAATATTATACCATATCTTAGCATCACCCTTTAATGAGAAAGGAAATAATTTAAGAATATAGTAGTAGCGAATCTTCTCATCATGAGCAAATAGGGTGGCTATATCATTTAATTTAGTGAGATGTGCTACAACAGTTTCAGTTTCATAGCCATGGAAAGGATCAGATTCAACCAAAGTAATTAACTCTGGGTCGACAGAGAATTCATAATCCTTATCATCAACAAAGATAGGTTAAGTAGCAAACTTAGGATCACATTTCATTCTAGCATTCAAAGATTTTTCTTTCAGTTTGCATAGTAACTTCTTAAGATCATCTCTATCATTGCAAGCAAGAAATTCTCTAGTTGTCTCCTCATCCATAACATAACCTTCAGGTACCTTAGGAAATTCATATCTAGGAGAGCAAGGCCTAATAGGTGTTTCAAGATTTTCAGTTTCAAGTACTTCATCAGTTTCAATAATTTCATCAGTTTCAGCATTCTCAATATCTCTAGCTCTAGCAATTTGTTCATCAAGGAATTCACCTAGTGGCATATTATCATCACGCAAGGTACTAGCATCATCATAAGCATTATCCATAGCAGAAGCATCATCAATAACTTGCGACATATCAGAATTAATAGCATGTGGTGGTGTTGCAAGTTTACCCAAAATAGAAGGTGAATCAAGTGCAGAGCTAGATGGCAGTTCCTTACCTCCCCTCGTCTTAGAGGGAAATATCTTAGTCTTGGTGTCCTTCAGATTCTTCATAGTGATAAATTGATAATAATCCCATGTGACTCAACAAATATAGCTATGCTCCCCGACAACGGCGCCAGAAAAAGGTCTTGATAACCCACAAGTATAGGGGATTGCAACAGTTTTCGAGGGTAGAGTATTCAGCCCAAATTTATAGATTTAACACAATGGGAGCCAAAGAATATTTGCATGTATTAGCAGCTGAGTTGTCAATTCACCCACACCTGGAGATTAATTATGTGTAGCAATATGATCAGTAGCATAGTAATATGATAGTAGTGATAATAGTAGCAGTGACGGTAACAGTGATAGCAATGATTTTGTAGCAAGCGTAATAGTAGCAACAGCTGTAGTAACTTAGCAAGAACAATATATGGGAAAATTCGTAGGCATTGGATCGATGGATTCGTTGGATGCTATTCATCATATAACAGTCATAACCTAGGGCGATACGACACTAGCTCCAGTTCATAAATATAATGTAGGCATGTATTCCGTAAATAGTCATACGTGCTTATGGAAAGAACTTGCATGACATCTTTTGTCCTACCCTCCCGTGGCAGCGGGGTCCATAAGGAAACTAAGGGATATTAAGGCCTCCTTTTAAGAGAGAATCAGAACAAAGCATTAACACAAAGTGAATACATGAACTCCTCAAACTACGGTCATCATCGGAAAGTATCCTGATTGCTATCACACCGGGGTTTATGGATCATAACATGTACTAGGTGAATATGACTTGCAAGATTGGATCTAGAACATAGATATAATGGTGATAACATAAATGGTTCAGATCTGTAATCATGGCACCCAGTCCCAAAGTGACAAGCATTAAGCATGGCAAAGCCATAACAACATTAATCTCAGAACATAATGGATACTAGGGATCAAGCCCTAACAAAACTAACTCGATTACATGATGAATCTCATCCAACTCCTCACCGACCAGCGAGCCTACTAAGGAATTACTCACTCCCGGTGGGGAGCATCATGGAATTGGCAATGGATAAGGGTTGGTGATGACAAAGATCAAAGATCCCCCTCTCCGGAGCCCCAAACGGACTCCAGATCTGGCCTCCAGATGAAGAATAGGAGGTGGCAGCTGCTCCGTATCGTGAAATGCGATAATTATTTCTCCCTGATTTTTCTCCAAAAATAGGATTTTATAGCATCAGAGTCAGGGTCTGTGGGGCCACCAGGTGGGCACAACCCACCTGGGCGCGCCTTGAGGGGGGCATCCTGGTGGGTTGTGCTCACCCAGGGGGCCCCTCCGGTGGTTCTTGGCTCCAGTAATTTTCTTTTATTACATAAAAATTATCCAAAAAGTTTCGTTCCATTCCGAGAACTTTTATTTCTGAGCAAAAACAACACCATAGTAGTTCTGCTGAAAACAACGTTAGCCCGGGTTAGTTTAATTCAAATCAAACAAATTAGAGTCCGAAACAAGAGCAAAAGTGTTAGGAAAAGTAGATACGCCAGAGATGTATCAGAAGCCCATCATCGGAATATATAAGCCAAGTTCTATAATGAAAAATTCCCACTAGTTATATGAAAGTGACTACATAGGAGACTCTCTGTATGAAAACATGGTGCTACTTTGAAGCATAAGTGTGGAAAAGGATAGTAACATTGCCCCTTCTCTCTTTTTCTCTCATTTTTTTCTTTTTTTGGTGGGATCTTTTTGGCCTCTTTTTTTCTGGGCTCATTTTGGCCTCTTTATTTTTATTATTTTTATTTTATTTCCTCACTTGGGACAATGCTCTAATAATGAATAATGATGATCATCACACTTCTATTTACTTACAACTAAAAATTAGAACTTGATACTAGAACAATATATGACTCTATATGAATGCCTCTGGTAGTGTACCAGGATGTGCAATGATCTAGCGTAACATGTATAAAAAATGATGAACAGTGGCTGAGCCACAAATACTATGTCAGCTATACGATCAAGCAAAGCACTATAACAATGATGACGTGTGTCAAAATAACGGGACGGTGGAAGTTGCATGGCAATATATCTAGGAATGGCTACGGAAATGCCATGATAGGTGGGTATGGCGGCTGTTTTGAGGAAGATATAAGGAGGCTTATGTGTGATAGAGCATACCATATCACGGGGTTTGGATGCAGCGGTGATGTTTGCACCACATCTCGAGGTGAGAATGGGCAATTCTCGTTACCGGAGAGGCTAGCAAATGGCGGAAAGGTGAGAATGCATATAATCCATGGACTCACATTAGTCATAAAGAACTCGCATACTTATCGCGAAAGTTTATTAGCCCTCGAAGCAAACTACAACTATGCATGCCCATAGGGGGAGGTTGGTAGGAGTTAACCATCACACGCCCTGACCTTCACACAAAGGAAGACACTCAATAATAAATCGTGCTCCAACTTCTTTGCATAATGAGAGACTATAAGTGCATGCTTCAGGAATCACAAACCTTAACACCAATATTCTTACTAAACCACAATAATTCACTAGCACCTCCCACATAGTACCATCTTTATATCGCAAAACTATTGCATGGAATCAAACTTATCATATTCAGTGATCTACATGAAAGTTTTTATTATATCCCTCTTGAATACCTATCATATTAGGACCAATTTCATAACCCGTGCATATTGCGATTACTAAAATCAAACTCTCAAAATGATAAAAGTGAAGCATGGCAGTATATCTATTTCTTTAAAATATAACCACCGCCGTGCTCTAAAAGATATAAGTGAAGTACTAGAGCAACTGCCTAAGTGAAGCATAAAGAGTATTCTAACAAATCACAAAAAAATGCGTGTCCCTGTCAAAAAAGTGTGTCCAGCATAGATGATTGTTGCAAACTAAAAAGCAAACAAATCAAAGAATCATATAATACAAGGCACTTCAAGCAAAACTCATATCATGTGATGAATAAAAATATAGCTCCAAGTAATTTACCGATGGTTGGTAGAAGAAAGAGGCGAGGCCATCTAGGGCATCCCCAATCTTAGAGTCTTGGGTGCCCTTAAATATTACCTTGGGGTGCCTTGGGAATCCCCAAGCTTAGGGTCTTGCCACTCCTTATAACTTCATCCATCACGATTTCACTCAAAACTTGAAAACATCAGCACGCAGAACTCAACAGAAAACTCATGAGATCCGTTAGTATAACAAGCCAATCATAAACTTTAGGTACTGTAGTAAACCCATTCATATTTATTATTGCATAATACCTACTGTATTCTTACTTAACCATGACTTATACCCCCTGATAAAATCCTTAGATGCATTAAAACAAGCAAACAATGCAACAAAAACAGAATCTGTAAAAAACAGAACAGTCTATAATGATCTAGATAATGACCATACTTATGTAACTCCAAAAATTCTGAAACATTAGTACAACGTGGGAATTTTTTATCTCAACCATGTGTAAAAAATTCAGACTTTTATCACATCTAGTGAACTTAAACAATTGTGCTGCTCGGCGCAAAGTTTCTGTCTTTTTCGCAGAATCAAAGCAACTATCAACCAAATCATCCCAAAGGCTTTACTTGGCACAAACACTAATTTAAAACACAAAAATACAACCATAACAGTAGCATAATTGTGTGCACACACAAAAACAAATGATAACTATTGGTTTGTCTCCCAACAAGCTCTTTCTTTATAGCCATTAAGATAGGCTTTGAGATTTCAATGATGCTCACATGAAAGAGAAGAATTGAAACACAAAGAGAGCGTCATAATACATGTAACAAACACATTTAAGTCTACCATACTTCCTATGCATAGGCATTTTATAAGCAAACAAATTATGAAGACAAGAAATATCTAGAATATGCAAGGAAGAATAATAAAACATTGACAAACTCTACATAACGAGAGGTAATTTAGTAACATGAAAATTTCTACAACCATATTTTCCTCTCTCATAATAATTACATGTAGGATCATCATCGAATTCAACAATATAGCTATTATATAAAATTTTCTCTTCATGATCTACATGCATAAAAGTTTTATAATCTTCCAAGATAGTGGGATTAACATCAACTAAAGTTAGGACCCCTTCAAACCCACTTTTATCAAAAAATTCACAAGATTGATAATTCTCCAAAGTAGTGGGATCATTATTACCTAAAGTTGACACTCTTCCAAACCCACTTTCAACATTTTTGTACACATTATTATCAATAACATATTCATCATGAGGCTTAAATAAATTCTCAACATCATAACAAGCATTATCACCCGAATCATGATCATTGTAATAAGTAGTGGACATAATAAAATTATCATCCCAAAGCTTGTAGCTTTGCATATCATTAGCACAATTGACATTAATAGAATTTATAATAACATCATTGCAATCATGCTTTTCATTCAAGGAGTTATCATGAATCATTTTATAGATTTCTTGTTTCAACACTTCATCACAAATTTCAGATTCATGATTTTCAAGCAAAACTTCATAGAGATAATCAAGTGCACACAACTCACTAGAAATTGGTTCAACATAATTAGATCTATTGAAAAGATTAGCAAGTGGATGAGGATCCACATGTCTTTACTTTTCCTTTCCTTTTTTGTTTTTGAGTGTTGACAGGAAGGCAAAAAGCAAGCCAACGAGCAAACAAGCAAACAAAAATATTTTTGTGTTTTCGTGAAAATGTTTTAGAAGTGGGGGAGATGAAAACAAGAGGAAAATGTCAAATGAAAGTAAATGCAAGTAGATGAGAGTTTATGCGATGGCACTCGATAGGTTTTGGTGATGTCTCCCCGGCAACATCGCTAGAAATTCTTCCTGCTACTTGTGAGCTGCGTTGGGATTTCCTCGAAGAGGAGAGGATGATGCAGTATAGTAGAGATAAGTATTTCCATTAGTTAAGAACAAGGGTTATCAATCCAGTAGGAGAACCATGCAAGACCTCATGAACAACACCTACACACAAAAGAACAAAAAATTGCACCCAACGTGATCAAGGGGGTTGTCAATCCCTTCGACGGTTAATTGCAAGGATCAAGTCTGATAATGGTAGATAGATAAAAAAAATACAAAATAAAAGAATGGTAAATAAATTGCAGCAAGGTATTTTTGGATTTTTAATATATGATAAAGGTAAACCCAAGGGCCATAGTTTTCACTAGAGGCTTGTCTCTCGAACAAAAAGCATACGATGGGTAAACTAATTACTGTTGGGTAATTTATAGAAAAGTGCATAGTTATGACGATATTCAAGGCAATGATCATGTATATATGCATCATGTCTGAGATAAGTAGACCGACTCCTGCCTGCATCTACTACTATTACTCCACACATCGACCGCTATCCAGCATGCATCTACAGTATTAAGTTCATAAAGAACGGAGTAACGCCTTAAGCAAGATGACATCATGTAGACAACGTAAACTCAATTAATATGAATAAACCCCATCATTTTCCCCTTAATGGCAATAATACAAATACGTGTCTTGTCCCTTTTTTCACTGGGATATAGATCACCGCAAGATTGAAGCCATTACAAAGCACCTCTCCCATTGCAAGATAAATACATCTAGTTGGCCAAACCAAAATGGATAGATCAGTGAGAAATACAAAGCTATAATAATAATGCATATAAGAATTTAGAAAAGACTCAAATAATATTCATGAATAATCTGACCATAAACCCACAATTCATCGGATCCCAACAAAAAGGCCTCAAAAGAAGATTACATCAAATAGATCTCAAAGAACATCAAGCAGAACATTGAATTGAAGATCAAAGAGAGAGAGAAGAAGCCATCTAGCTACTATATATGGACCTGTAGGTGTGTGGTAAACTAATCACACATCATCAAAAGGGAATCAAGGTTGATGTAGAAGCCCTCCGTGATTGATTCCCCCTCCGATAGAGTACCGGAAAATGCCTCTAGATGGGATCATAGAAGAACAAAATTTGTGGCGGGGGAAAAAGTATTTTGGGCGGCTCTTTGTTGGTTCCCCAATTTTAGAGAATTTATAGAGGTGGAATTAGGTTAGACAGAGCCTCGAGGGACCCACAAGGTACTACAGCATGCCCCCTCCTTCGGCGCGCCCTAGTGCCTTGCCGTCTACTCGTTCGCCTTCTGGTCTCCTATTGAAGCTCCCAGGGTCTCCTATGTCCAGAAAAAATTATCAAAAATTTTCATGGCATTTGGACTTCGTTTGGTACTGATTTCCTAGAAAACCAAAAACAGGCAAAAAATAGCAACTGGCACTTGGCACTAAGTTAATAGGTTAGTCCCAAAAATGACATATAATTGCATTTAAAACATCCAAGATTGATACTATAATAGCATGGAACAATCAAAAATTATAGATACGTCGAAGACATATCAGTGAGCCCAGATTCTGAGGCATGGCTAGAGGCCATGAGATCCGAGTTAAAGTCCATGCATGAGAATCAAGTTTGGGACTTGGTTGATCCACCACCTGGCGTAACAACCATTGGTTACAAATGGGTCTTTAAGATGAAAACTGATGTGGATGGAAATGTGTAGATCCACAAAGCTCGGCTTGTTGCTAAAGGTATAGACAATTTCAAGGAATTGAGTATGGCGAGACTTACTCGCCGGTAGCGATGCTGAAGTTGGTGATGATTGTACTAGCTATAGCTGCATATTTTGATTATGAGATATGGCAGATGGATGTAAAAACAATTTTCCTTCCCAAAAATTTAACCAAGGACGTGTATATGATACAACCCGAGGGTTTTGTCGGTCTGACCACTACTCGGAAAGGGCTTATAGGAGATCACAAATTAGTGGCGGGCACAGTGGGGCACCCACCACAGCTATTTTTGAAAGCATGCAGTGGTGGGTAGCGAAACCGGCCCGCCACAACTACATGAGTTGCAGTGGCGAGCGATTTCTCTCGCCCGCCACAGGTGAACCATTCCAAATCTTATCCCATGATGAAACACAGTGGCGGTGGGAGGCTTACGACGCCCGCCGCTTCTCCTTCTATCAGTTGTGGTGGGCATGTCTATCGCCCCGCCACAGCTAAAATCACCGCAAATTTTGTCGAGGGGGGTCAGGAGGTCATTTTAGCAGTGGCGGCATCCTGGTACTAAATAACACTACTTCTTGCCATACAAGTGGCGGGCCCCATACCACGCCCGCCACTCATAATTCCACTATGCTGGCGGTTCGATTTTCACACAAACAACTGTTCCCCCCACTTGGCAAAACTTGTCATTTCTCCCCGCGCACGCCGTCTCTTCCCCCCTCAAATCATATCGAGTCACCACTGCGCCCCTCGGTGCCGTCGCTCCTCACCGCCACCTGCACCCCTGGCCGCTGATGTCTACTATGCAACCTTCTTCTTGTAGACTCGTGTTGGGCCTCCAAGCGCAAAGTTTTGTAGGACAGTAGCAAATTTGCCTCAAGTGGATGACCAAAGGTTTATCAATCCGTGGGAGGCGTAGGATGAAGATGGTCTCACTCAAACAACCCTGCAACCAAATAACAAAGAGTCTCTTGTGTCCCCAACACACCCAATACAATGATAAATTGTATAGGTGCACTAGTTCGGCGAAGAGATGGTGATACAAGTGCAATATGAATGGTAGATATAGGTTTTTGTAATCTGAAAATATAAAAACAGCAAGGTAACTAGTAACAAAAGTGAGCGAAAACAGTATTGCAATGCTTCGAAACAAGGCCTAGGGTTCATACTTTCACTAGTGCAAGTTCTCTCAACAATGATAACATAATTAGATCATATAACAATCCCATAACGTGCAACAAAGAGTCACTCCAAAGTCACTAATAGTGGAGAATAAACGAAGAGATTATTGTACGGTACGAAACCACCTCAAAGTTATTCTTTCTGATCGATCTATTGGGCTATTCCTATAAGTGTCACAAACAGCCTTAGAGTTCATACTAAAATAACGCCTTAAGACACACATCAACCAAAACCCTAATGTCACCTAGATACTCCAATGTCACCACAAGTATCCGCGGGTTTGATTATACGATATGCATCACACAATCTCAGATTCATCTACTCAAACCAACACAAAGAACTTCAAAGAGGGCCCCAAAGTTTCTACCGGAGAGTCAAGACGAAAACATGTGCCAACCCCTATGCATAAGTTCACAATGTCACATAACCTGCAAGTTGATCACCAAAACATACATCAAGTGGATCACGTGAATATCCCATTGTCACCATAGATAAACACATGCAAGACATACATCAAGTGTTCTCAAATCCTTAAAGACTCAATCCGATAAGATAACTTCAAAGGGAAACTCAATTCGTTACAAGAAGGTAGAGGGGAGAAACATCATAAGATCCAAATTTAATAGCAAAGCTCGCGGTACATCAAGATCATGCCAAATCAAGGACACGAGAGAGAGAGAGAGATCAAGCACATAGCTACTGGTACATACCCTCAGCCCCAAGGGTGAACTACTCCCTCCTTGTCATGGAGACCGCCGGGATGATGAAGATGGCCACCGGTGATGGTTTCGCCCTCCGGCAGGGTGCCGAAACGGGGTCCCGATTGGTTTTTGGTGGCTATAGAGGCTTGCGGCGACGGAACTCCCAATCTAGGTTTAGTTCTGGGGGTTTCTATAATTATAGGAATTTTTGGCGTCGAGAACAAGTCAGGGGGGTCCACGAGGATCCCACAAGACCGAAGGCGCCCCCAGGGGGGTAGGGCGCGCCCTCCACCCTTATGGAGGCCTCGTGGCTCTTCTGGCCCATCTCTTTTCCTTCGGGGGCTTCTTCTGGTCCATAAAAAATCACCGTAAAATTTCAGCTCATTTGGACTCCGTTTGATATTCCTTTTCTGTGAAACTCAAAAACAAGGAAAAAACAGAAACTGGTATTGGGCTCTAGGTTAATAGGTTAGTCCCAAAAATAATATAAAATAGCATATAAATGCATATAAAACATCCAAGATGGATAATATAATAGCATGGATCAATAAAAAATTATAGATACGTTGGAGACGTATCAAGCATCCCCAAGCTTAATTCCTGCTCGTCCTCGATTAGGTAAATGATAAAAACAGAATTTTTGATGTGGAACGCTGGCAAGTGCACAAGTTTGATTAATGTAATTTCAATCACTTTTTCTAGCATCATTATATATCATAAACAATAGCTCATTTCATAAAACTTCTCATGATCAAGTAGCAAACTATTCACATGTTAAAGCATAGATCATAAACCTTCTTGAAAACTAACAAACTAGGTTCTCAGTCATCAAACAATTGCAATTCATCTTATTTTCAGGAAGGGTCTATGTAAGAGCTTTGATTTAGCAAATCCCACATACTCAACTATCATATAGTCTTCCATGATTGCTACCACTCAAAGCATATTTTTAGAACGAATAGCATGCATTGAACACAGAGAAAGATAGGGGCTTAATGTTTCACCTCCCAACTTATTTATCATATATATAATTGTCAACAATAATAATTCATGATCAAATATATTTGAATGGCCATATATGCTTAGATCTTTCCCCATCACATGATGCTTGCCAACTAAAGAGTAGGTTGGAATGAGAAGGAATACTACTGACTCTTGCATAAAAGTAAAAGATAGGCCCTTCACAGAGGGAAGCAGGGATTTGCAGAGGTGCCAGAGCTCGAAGCTTTTAAAACATTGATGAAAATAATTTTGAGAGGTATGCTTTCATTGTCAACATAACAACCAAGAGTTCCCAATATCTTCCATACTAGATCATTATAGGCGGTTCGCAAACAGAAAGGTAAAGTTTTTTATTCCCCCTCCACCAACAATCACACTCCACGGCTTGTCCGAAACAATGGGTACCGTCCAACTATCAACAATCCTGGGGAGTTTTGTTTGCAATTAATTGCAATTTTGTTTTTGATCTTTTGATCATAGGACTAGGCATCCCAATTACCAGCCACTCTCTCGTGAATGATAAGTGAATCAACACTCATCATGAGAATAACCCACCTAGCATGGAAGATACTGACAGCCCTAGTCGCTACATGAGCGATTCGGGCATACAAAATAGATTATTATTTGAAGGTTTAGAGTTTGGCACATGCAAATTTACTTGGAACGGCAGGTAAATACCGCATATAGGTAGATATGGTGGACACTCATGGAAGAAACTTGGTTCAAAGATTTTGGATGCACAAGCAGTATTCCTGCTTAGTACAGAAATTTTGGCTAGCAAAAGATTCTAAATAGCAAGCACCACTTGTTGGAGGATCCATAACAATATAACTTCTATACAAATATACCCAAACATAACTCATTATGTTGTCTTCCTTTTCCAACTTCAACTAATTTGCTCAAGTTTGAAAATAATTAAGGGGGCTCACAATCATAGAAGATGTCCAAGATAGTATATTTATATGTGAAATCTCTCTTCCTTCAATATTCTTTCATGAATTGTTCAAGTGACCAATACTATGTTTGCTAACTTTAAATAAATTTACCACCTCTACTTCTTATATGTGAAGTCACTACTCCCCATTGGATAAGCATATGAAACATTTATAATTTCAGATTTATGATATTCAATTCATTCAACCATTTACTCATAGGATATAAGTGAAGCACGTGAGTAAATGACAAACTACTCCATAAAGATATAAGTGAAGATCAATGAGTAGTCAAATAATTAAGTAGCTATGTGAAGACTCTCTCTCTCATAAAGAAAATTTAGATCTTAAGTACTTTATTAAAACAGCAAGCAAAAAAAAATAAAATGACATTCTAAAAATAGCACACATCGTGTGAAGAAGCAAAAACTTAGGCTCAACCGATACTGACCGATAATTCTTGATGAAGAAAGGTGGGATGCCTACCGGGGCATCCCCAAGCTTAGATGCTTGAGACTTCTTGAAATATTAACTAGGTATGCCTTGGGCATCCTCAAGCTTGAGCTTTTGTGTCTCCTTAATTCTTTTATATCACGGTTTCCCTAAATCTTTAAAACTTCATCCACACAAAACTTAACAAGAACTCGTGAGAAAAGTTAGTATAAACCAATGCAAAACCTTATCATTCTCTAATGTAGAAAATCACTAAAATTATTATTTGACATTGCATACTAAATGCCTCTGCATATTTAATACGTCTATCCTCAAATAGAGTCATTAAACAAGCAAACATATGCAAACAATGCAAACATAACAGCAATCTGTCAAAACAGGATAGTCTGTAAAGAGTGCAATTGTACTCATACTTCCCTAACTCCAGAAATTCTAAAAATTACCACACTGTATAATTTTTTTTTGTTACTCATTGTGTAAAAATTTCAAGATTTTACCAGGTTCTGACATTCCATAAGAATTCAGACAATGATAGAAAACTTCTGTTTTCAAAACAGCAACATATAGACATGCAAAATAAGCATGGTAAAGGTTATACTTGACACTTTTATTGAAATAAAATATCCAAAATATTATTATAAATAACAGCAAGCAAGTCCTAATAAAAGAAAATGATGCTCCAAGCAAAACTCATATCATGTGATGAATAAAAATATAGCTCCAAGTGAGGTTACCGATAATGTTGGAGACGAAAGAGGGGATGCCTTCCGGGGCATCCCCAAGCTTAGTTGCTTGGATCTTCATTGAGTATTATCTTGGGGTGCCTTGGGCATCCCCAAGCTTATGGTGTTGTCACTCCTTATTCTCCTCATATCGACTTCTCACCCAAAACTTGAAAACTTCAATCACACAAAACTTAACAAAACCTTCGTGAGATCCGTTAGTATAATAAAACAAATCATTCACTTTGGTACTGTTAAGACAAGATTCATAACTTTTCTCACATGATGCCTACTGTACCCTATCATTTCTACAATTTATATTAAGCAATATAAGCCATCAAAACTAGAAAACAAGCAAACTATGCATCGAAAACAGAATCTGTCAAAAACATAACAGTCTGTAAAGATCTGAATTAAGGTCATACTTTAGTAACTCCAAATATTCTCAAAAATTAGGACCGCGTTGAGAATTTGTATATCAATCCTATGTAAAAAATTCAGAGTTTTTCCACGTTCCAGTGAATTTTAACAATTCTTTTACTGGACGCAAAAGTTTCTGTTTTTGCACAGAATCAAATCAACTATCAACCACACTATCTCAAAGGCTTTACTTGGCACTTTATTGAAACAAAAGCTATAAAACATGATTACTACAGTAGCTTACTCATGTGAACACACAAAAACAGTACGGGTAAATATTGGGTTGTCTCCCAACAAGCGCTTTTCTTTAATGCCTTTTTAGCTAGGCATGATGATTTCAATGATGCTCACATAAAAGATAAGAATTGAAACATAACGGGAGCATCATGAAGCATATAACTAGCACATTTAAGTCTAACCCACTTCCTATGCATAGGGATTTTGTGAGCAAACAATTTGTGGAGCAAGAATCAACTAGCATAGGAAGGCAAAACGAACATAGCTTCAAAACTTTCAACACATAGAGAGGAAACTTGATATTATTGCAATACCTACAAGCATATACTCCTCCATCATAATAATTTTCAGTAGCATCATGAAAGAATTCAACAATATAACCATCACATAAAGCATTCTTTTCATGAGCCACAAGCATAGAAATTATTCTACTCACCACATAAGCAAGTTTATTCTCATGAATAGTAGTGGGAGCAAACTTAACAAAATAACTATCACGTGAGGCATAATCCAATTGAAAATTAAAATCATGATGACAAGTTTCATGGTTATCATTATTTTTTATAGCATACATGTCATCACAATAATCATCATAGATAGCAACTTTTTCTCATAATCAATTGAAACCTCTTCCAAAATAGTGGATTCATCACTAAATAAAGTCATGACCTCTCCAAATCCACTTCTATCAATATTGCGAAAAGATTCAACACCCTCCAAAATAGTGGGATCAATACTACCTAGACTTGACACTCTTCCAAACCCACTTTCATCAATATAATCATCATAAACAGGAGGCATGCTATCATCATAATAAATATTCTCATCAAAACATGGGGGACTAAAAATATCATCTTCATCAAACATAGCAACCCCAAGCTTGTAGCTTTGCATATCATTAGCATCATGGATATTCAAAGAATTCACACTAACAACATTGCAATCATGCTCATCATTCAAATATTTAGTGCCAAAAAATTTATAGACTTCTTCTTCTAACAATTGAGCACAATTATCAGAATCCTTATTTTCACGAAAGACATTAAAAAGATGATGCATATGAGGCAACCTCAATTCCATTTTTTTAGTTTTCTTCTATAAACTAAACTAGTGATAAAACAAGAAACTAAAAGATTCGATTGCAAGATCTAAAGATATACCTTCAAGCACTAACCTCCCCAGCAACGGCGCCAGAAAAGAGCTTGATGTCTACTACGCAACCTTCTTCTTGTAGACTCGTGTTGGGCCTGCAAGCGAAGAGTTTTGTAGGACAGTAGCAAATTTCCCTCAAGTGGATGACCTAAGGTTTATCAATCCATGGGAAGCGTAGGATGAAGATGGTCTCTCTCAAACAACCCTGCAACCAAATAACAAAGAGTCTCTTGTGTCCCCAACACACCCAATACAATGATAAATTGTATAGGTGCACTAGTTCGGCGAAGAGATGGTGATACAAGTGCAATATGGATGGTAGATATAGGTTTTTGTAATATGAAAATATAAAAACAGCAAGGTAACTAGTAACAAAAGTGAGCGAAAACAGTATTGTAATGCTTCGAAACAAGGCCTAGGGTTCATACTTTCACTAGTGCAAGTTCTCTCAACAATGATAACATAATTAGATCATATAACAATCCCTCAACATGCAACAAAGAGTCACTCCAAAGTCACTAATAGCGGAGAATAAACGAAGAGGTTATTGTAGGGTACAAAACCACCTCAAGGTTATTCTTTCTGATCGATCTATTGGGCTATTCCTATAAGTGTCACAAACAGCCCTAGAGTTCGTACTAAAATAACACCTTAAGACACACATCAACCAAAACCCTAATGTCACCTAGATACTCCAATGTCACCACAAGTATCCACGGGTTTGATTATACGATATGCATCACACAATCTCAGATTCATCTATTCAAACCAACACAAAGAACTTCAAAGAGGGCCCCAAAGTTTCTACCGGAGAGTCAAGACGAAAACATGTGCCAATCCCTATGCATAAGTTCACAAGGTCACAGAACCCGCAAGTTGATCACCAAAACATGCATCAAGTGGATCACGTGAATATCCCATTGTCACCACAGATAAACACATGCAAGACATACATCAAGTGTTCTCAAATCCTTAAAGATTCAATCCAATAAGATAACTTCAAAGGGAAAACTCAATTCATTACAAGAAGGTAGAGGGGAGAAACATCATAAGATCCAACTATAATAGCAAAGCTCGCGGTACATCAAGATCGTGCCAAATCAAGAAAATGAGAGAGAGAGATCAAGCACATAGCTACTAGTACATACCCTCAGCCCCGAGGGTGAACTACTCCCTCCTCGTCATGGAGACCGCTGGGATGATGAAGATGGCCACCGGTGATGGTTTCCCCCTCCGTCAGGGTGCCAGAACGGGGTCCCGATTGGTTTTTGGTGGCTACAGAGGCTTGCGGCGGCGGAACTCCCGATCTAGGTTTAGTTCTGGGTGTTTCTATATTTATAGGAATTTTTGGCATCGAGAACAAGTCAGGGGGGTCCACGAGGAGCCCACAAGACCAGAGGGCGCCCCCAGGGGGTAGGGCACGCCCTCCACCCTTGTGGAGGCCTCGTGGCTCTTCTGGCCCACCTCTTTTGCTTCGGGGGCTTCTTCTGGTCCATAAAAAATAACAGTACAATTTCAGCTCATTTGGACTCCGTTTGTTATTCCTTTTCTGTGAAACTCAAAAACAAGGAAAAAACAGAAACTGGCACTGGGCTCTAGGTTAATAGGTTAGTCCCAAAAATAATATAAAATAGCATATAAATGCATATAAAACATCCAAGATGGATAATATAATAGCATGGAACAATCAAAAATTATAGATACGTTGGAGACGTATCAGCCGCCATGCGAGCCCCTGGTCGACGCCCCTCTCCCTCGCCGCTGCGCCCCTCCTCGTGCTGCTGCAGGCGGGCATGGCCTCATCCTCCAACACCGGAGGAGGCATCTCATCGCCGCCGCCACCACCACTGCCGAGCTCCATGCCGATGGCTAGCCGTGCGGCCATGCCCCCTCCCCCGCCATAATCGAAGACCTCGGGCTGCATTCAAACTCCAAGCGTTCCACCTCTCCGGTATGCATTTTCAGATTTGTGCCTAGTGTAAATATTAGTAGTTTGGAAATACATGCCAATGTTTCTTAGTGTTATTTTGTATGATGGTCAGATCTGTGTTTCGGGTAAATATATACTAGTACTTTAGATATATTTGGTAAGTTTATGCGTAGGAACCCTTCTCGTGTGGTCATGTTGAATTTTTCTTTCATTTTTTAACTAGGATCCATTGTAGTATCGTCGGCTTATATTTGCAGGAATCGACATCAGTGCCAATGTTTTCGCAAAATGTCGATTCATTTCCGTTCAGCCTAATTTCTGGCACTCGTTATGTCCTGTTGTTAGCAAAGGTCATGTCAATTTTTTCTTTCATTTTTAACTAGGATCCATTGTAGTATCGTTCGCTTATATTGGCAGGTACCGACATGAGTGCCAATGTTTTGGCGAAACATCGATTCATTTCCGTTTCACCAAATTTCTTGCACTCGTTATGTCCTCTTGTTAGCAAAGGTCATGTCAAATTTTTCTTTCATTTTTTAACTAGGATCCATTGTAGTATCATTGGCATATATTGGCAGGTATCGACATGAGTGCAAATGTTTTGGCAAAACATCGATTCATTTCCGTTTCGCCGAATTTCTTGTACTCGTTATGTCATCTTTTTAGCAAAGGTCATGTCGAATTTTTCTTTTATTTTTTATGCATCATGACTCATAATTGCACAGTAAATTTTAGCAAACAAAACAAATGCATTCTGGAGAACCATCTTCTATAGACCCCTCAGCTCAGCGTCGTAAAAAGAGTAGAAAGCGAAAGAAGAAATCAGCCAATGAACCTACCGCCAGTAAGGCACCAGGAGAAGATGTGGTGAATGTTTCTGTTAGTTGGTGCTTCATGGAAAAGTTTAAGCCCGGTGAACCGATGTTGCCACAACACAAGTTGAGTGCACTAAGCGTTGAAATTTAGCTTCTACACAAAGACGTAGTAGCTAGGTCAGGAAAGGGTGAGAAGTATTATAGCGCCAATGTTATAGAGGGCCTTGGATTTGTCGACGAGTACCCTGCTAATAAAATATATCTTGGATTTGAGAGTGTGGTCAATGATAATATTTTCTATGTGGACGTAATCAAGCCATCTTTAATGAGGCTTTGGTCGCTCTATCATGCTGCAAATCCATTACTCCAGAATGAGGAAGTTGTCTTCCTTGATCCATATCTCATGCATTGGGCCAATGTGGAATCTGATAACGACCAACATCTTATGATAGATTACCTCCACAAGACCATTCTTCGTAGTCCTGAGGCCAAGCACAACTTTATCGTGCCTTACTTCAAAACGTAAGTTCATTTCTTTTTGCTTGGACTATACACCTACGTACTTTGATGTCAATCACATTAATGTTGCGTTGTTCAATTGTTTTGCACACCAATGAACACTGGATTGTCATCGCACTGATGCCCCGGGACGGCCGAGCTTATTTCTTTGATTCTAGGAGAGACCCTAAGAAGCCGTGGACCGATCTAAAGAGAGTTCTCAATGCTACTCTTCTTTTGTGTCATAAGTCCGACCGTAAGAACATGCCGCATTCACAGTACAAATTTAACACTAGCTTTTGTTACCAGCAACAACCAAAAGGCGAAACCATGCACATGTCTGGCTACTATGCCATGGTCTTGATGGATGACTATGTGTGTGTAGGACCACTATTAAGAAGTGATTCAATGTTGCAGAAATGGTCCGAAGAGAATGAGAAGGAAGTTAAGCTAGCTCACTTTTGGACAGAGCACAAGCGCCTTCAGAGAGTGCTCACGAATATCATCAATCCCCATGTGGTGAGGGATGAGGGGATGTTCTGCTGTGGGGCAGAGAGTCAATAAGAATGAGACATGAGAATGAAACATCAACATGGCGATATACATGCTCCTTTCTAGTCTAGTAAACCATGAAAAACATTAAACTATGTCATGACACAATGACTATTACCTTGTGATCTCTACTTTATATGTATGAGTGGCATATGTTTATATTCTAACCTTGTGATCTTTTCTATATGTATACATTTTGAATGTTACTATCTAGTAAAAGTAACAGATGGGACCGCCAGAAGATTTGTGGGAGGGGGTCTCCACGAGGACAGGGAGAAGCACTATCTATGGACACGGGAAAAGTATCGGGCAGAGCGCCTCAAGAGGCAATGTTAGCTTGGGTCAAAAGTGTTCCAATGGCCCATTGTTCTTTCCCAGCGATTGAGAAAATTGCAGAGAGGCGGTCCACTGACCTTGTAGTGTGCATCCTTGCGGAGCTGACCCCGGATGAGAGGCTAAGGATCTCGCCGGGTATGAGTCCAACCACCATACCCACGCCCACTTAGGTTGTGCAATGGACTCTTCGAGAGGTCAAATCTCCAATTCTAGAGAAAGCAGCCCGTTTGTCCTTGTTCGTTCCATCAAGTACTAATTCATGTAGTATGTGTGACTTCTACTAACGGTCTGCATGTTGAACATCCGCCAACACTCATTTCACTCAAAAAAAACTCGTCAAACCATTAATTATGTGATGAGTGCGACATAGTATGCTTATTAATTATTGTAATGCACTTGTTATATTTTATAACTTCTACTTTTCATTAATCTGAAATCATTGTAATGTGTTGCGTGTATGTGGATCAAGGTTCAAACAAGAATTTATGTATCACATGCAATATGATGATATGATCCAGGTGCAATATGCTGTAATTCAATCATGTCGGCATGCAACAATAGCAGTGGCGAGCAGTAGAAAAGGACCACCAAAGCAGTGGGAAATTCCTGTGGCAGGCAACATGGAGTGTTGTGGCGGGCAAGACGTAGAACCCCCCACTACTCATGGCCTAACAGTGGCGGGCGGACACCCGCCACTGATGGTGTTCTAGCAGTGGCGGGAGGTCAGTGGCAGGTGGCCCTGAGAGTCTGGCCCGCCACTACTAGGCTTTTTGCACCCGCCACTACTAGGCATTTATGCAGTAGTGGACCAATGCTAGTAAGGTATGCAAGTCCAAGATATCCATTTATGGGTTGAGCGAAGTGACGGTGTCCTGGACTAGGGGGTTCTAGCTCAGTCGACCTAGTCCATAGGCCGAATTGATGGCCTGTTAACAAGAAAGCACTCCGGAAGCCCCCAACCTACGCATATCCAGCTTTATCGAAGACTTGGCGTGTGCTGCAAGAATATCTATTGGATTCGGCAGGTAACCTCTAGACGGCAAGTGACCATGTATAACCCTAGATAACCCTGGTGCCTATATAAACCAGAGGGTTTAGTCCGTAGAGACCCATTCATCATCATCATACCCCTAGGGTTTAGACCAGAACTCACGATCTTGAGGTAGATCAACTATGTACTTTGATACTTCCTTAAAGAGGGCACGAACCTGGGTCAAAACATTGTGTTGTCTATCTCTTGTTACCAATCAATCCGATCTAATAGCTCGGGCCCCCTACCCGAGGTCTGCCAGTTTTGACACTGACATTGGTGCTTTCATTGAGAGCTCGTTGTTTGATCACCTAGGGTCGATGGCTCGTCTATAGATCAATAGTAGTATTGGCTGTGGTGACCTCTTCGTCCCCGGACAGCTTTTTGCCTTCAACAGGATTGTGCTGCACGCGGATCCGACCGACCATCTAGGCCATGTCGAGAACTTCGCTCCGAATCAAATAATCACGTTCGGAATCCTAGATTACACCACGGACACCCGAGGTGACCTGGTCCTTTCGGGATGGACCCTGGATCATCTTGAAGACCCCTCTGGCATCGTGGCCCGGAGTTGGCTGTCAGAACCCCGATTCCAAGTCACATCGATCTAGCCGGTAACACCTCATATCACTTTGCGGCCTCACGCACGGTATTCCCACGGGTGTCGCCTTACCATGGCCCGGGACCGTTTGCGCCTTTTGGCTCACGTATATGATAGTGTCGCTAGCATCCATATGACAGAGAACCCGGGCCGACATGACTAGTCGTGAACCCAAAGTGGCACTAACTTACAGGGACAGGCATACATGACCCAGCAACGAACGTGTCGGTCATCAGCGAGTGAATTCGGGCTGTAGCAACTGGGCTAGAAGGACTCCGGGAATCCGGGCTGTAGCAGGCTAACAGGACTCCGAAAGACACCGCGTGACGTTTCCCCGAAGGGACAGACACAGGATCGAGGAAGGACACATGCCGGCCAGTCTAAGTGTTCCGAAGCAGTAGCAAGCTAACAGGACTCCGGTAAACCGGGCTGTAGCAGACTACCAAGGCTCAGTGGAAGCACCAGACTACATTTCCCCATAAGAGAGGCTACCAAGGATAAACAACTAGGTTGTCGGATGCCACACATACCAAGCATTTCAGTCATACACACAATATGCTGGATATGGGCAAATACAACATGGCATCACAACAAGACTCTACGACTCAGAGTATTTATTCATTAGGCTCCGAGGAGCCAAGTATTACAAACATGGGTCTCATGACCCAACATTCAGAGCATACAAGTCAAACCACATGCGGAAGCTTAACATGTCTGAGTACACACATCTACAAATGAAAAAGGCTGAGAAGCCTGACTATCTACCAGATCCTGCCGAGGGCACAAGATCGTAGCTGAGGTAACAAGCTAAATGTCGAAGTCCACGTGGAACTACTAGCGAGACTGAAGTCTCTCTGCAAAACATAAAATAGGCAAACGTGAGTACAAATGTACCCAGCAAGACTTACATCAGAACTATCTACAAATGCATTGGTATCAACAAGGAGGGTGGTGGAGTTTAACTGCAGCAAGCCAGCTTTGACTCAGTGGCTATCCTGAACCACGAATGCTGGTAACTCTTTTGAGGTGGCGCACACGAGTCCACATATTCACCATATCAATACACCACTATGGATCCGCTGCCGTCGACCTACGAGAACGCCATCCATAGCACTCACGCTTATCTTGCGCATTTTAGAGTATCCACTTCAAGTTATCTATGAGCTGTTATAGGCAACCCAGAAGTCCTTTACCGTGGACACGGCTATTCGAATAGATCATTTATAACCCTGCAGGGGTGTACTTCTTCACACATGTTTCCACCACTTAGCGTCTCCACACGACATGTGCTCAGCAGACTTCAAGTGAAAGCCGACGTGGGTGTAGACCATGACCTAACTAACCACACAAGTCTCTAGTCCAGGTTTATCGCCTATTCGGGTTCCATCCGCGAGGAGATCCGGCCGGGGTTTCGCTCACAGCCCCAAACGATGTGTGCAGGGTTCCCGAGACACCAAACGGGCGCTCGGTACACCGGGCCACGGTGTATCTACCGCGACATAGCCCAACCCCAGGGTCAGCGCTACGCACGGCCCCCAACACATATCCTACAAACACCAGAAACTAGTTGCAACTCCTGGATAGAGGACAGGGGCGGTTAATAAGTCGAGCGGGGTCATATTTCAGGGCCCAACATGTGGTAGTAGCTGTTCATGGATCACAAACACAGAACTCAGTTCCTGAGGACGGTTTCAATGAGACAACCCACCATGTACTCCTACATGGCCTCTCACCGCTACCTTTACCGAATCGTGTTCACAAACTTAGCTCACACACAGTAGGACATGTTCATCACCATTCCAATTCATTCCCGATGAATCAGACCCGACTCAACTCTAAGCAGTAGCATGCATAACAAACAGGCATGAATGAGTAGGCACATCAGGGCTCAAACAACTCCTACTCATGCTAGTGGGTTTCATCTATTTACTGTGGCAATGACAGGTCATGCAGAGGAAAAGGGTTTCAGCTACCGCAGCATGTAACAGTTGAATCGATGTTGTCCTAATGCAGTACAAGAGAGCAGGAGTGAGAGAGTGGGATTGTATCGGAATGAACAAGGGGGTTGTGCTTGCCTGGCACTTCTGAAGATAGTATAGTTCTTCATCGGTGTCATCGAACACGTCGTCGGAACCACGTCTACTGAGAGGGAGCAACCACCGGCAAACACAAGAGGAACCACAATCAATGCAATGCACATTCATATGAATGATATGTCATATTAAGGTACTGAATTGACCTAGTGCAACAGTTAGTCATATTCATTGAAGTGGAATTCAAACCTATTGCAAATTCCAACTCCAAAACTAATTACTATTTATTCCATAATCATGAATTGTCCTATTCAGTGAGGTTAACTTGTTCAAACATGCATGAAAATGTCATATTCAGATTCTTTGGATTTTTCTGATCATTTTTCATATATAAATTATTTCATTCTGAGCTATAGTTTATTTTCTATGAATTTTAGAAGTTTTGGACATTTTCTGGAATTTTCTGATTATTTTAAATCCAGAAAATGATTTACTGCGTCAGCATGATGTCGGTGTGACGTCAGCAGGTCAACGGAGACGGTCCAGGTCAAACCTGACGCTGGGGCCCACATGTCAGTGTCTGACCAACTAATCTAAGTTAATTAGTACTAATCTAATTCTAAACCAGATTAGTTAAGGCCCTGGGCCAACACGTCAGTGACCCTGGGGTGTCAAACAGGGGTCAAACCTGGGTCAGCGGGGTCAAACCCGCCGGTGTCTCGACGCCGGCGATGGTAGATGCGGCGGAGGGCTCGGGTTAACCCCTCCGGCGACCAAAACGACGGCGGAGAGGCTCTACGTGGTGCTGGGACTCGCGCGCATCCAACACGGCTAGCGGCAGCAGCTGGGGTGGACTGAGCTCGCCGGAAACGAGCTCGTGGCGGCGGCCGGAGTTCGGGCGGGGTCGGGTTTGGCGCTACGGTGCGGGGGCGAGCAAAAGGAGAGAGGGGAAATGCAGTGGAGCTCACAGCGAGGGCGATGAGGTGGTCAGCGAGCTCGGGGATGCGCTGGGGTCGGCAAATCGACGGCGACGATCTCCGGCGGCCGAAGCTTCAAGACGAGGTCGGGGACGACGATACGGGGCTTCCGGCGTCGTGTTCATTGGCGGAGAGCTTCAGGGCGATGCGGCGGGGCCGATGGATGCGTCGGGGAGGCGAGGAGGTGGCTTAGGGCGCGGCAGCGGCGAGCGGCGGTGACGGTGGCGCTCGGGTGTGCGAGAGGAAAGAGAGCAGAGGAAGGGGATGAGCTCGAGGGAGTGAGCGAGAGGGACCGGGGGGCTGCGTGGCGCCTCTAGGCGCTCGGTCGAGGGCGGGGGTGGAAGCAGGAGGTGGCGTCCGGTGCGCGCGCGGGCGACACGCCTCTGCCTTCTGGCAGAGGTGGGAGACGACTGGCAGTTGCCAGTGGGCTGGGCCGGCTGGAGGAGCTGGGCCAGGTGGGCTGCCTGGTAAGTCAGGTGGGTCTCTCTCTCTCTTTTAATTCCTGTTTTCTATTTTTCTGCAACTTTGTGGCTTTATTAAAAATAGCTAGGCACTTTCAAAAATCACCAAACTGCTCATGCCCACTGTTTAGGATATAAACAACATGGAACATTTCAGTTTATGATTATTTGGACATTTAAAATATTTTATAGTATTTAAATGTCCAAATGCAAATAACATAAGATTTAATTCAGTGACCTAATGATGTCCTAGAAAATTGTGCACCATTTTTGTCAGAGGTTCTAGACCAAGGCAAAGATGATGAACATTTTAGAAGGGCATTTCAGGTTCATTGAAAAGGATTTTAGTAAACCCTAGTTGGTTTAAGTGGTGTTGGGGGTTTCTGCCATCCCCATTTCAACTTCATTTGAAATTAAACATGATGCACACATGAAACTGGCCTGGCCAGAACTAGGGATGTGACAACTCACCCCCACTAAACAGGAATCTCGTCCCGAGATTCAAGCGTAGGGTAAGATGAAGGGGGGGAAGCAAACTAACACAATCTTCACGATCCAGATGTCTTTCTCGAGGGTGTTGATTCATTGCGTCACCTTGATCTCGACGTCTTGCTTTGAGAACTACATCCAACATGACAATGAGAGGAAAGGAAAAAAAACTCTAGAAGGATCGATCCCCTCGAAGATCGAACAACTCAGGATCAAATCAAGGAATGAGACATAGCAACATCTCTCGAGCTGAGACACGAAGCATACATCTAGAGGGATGGAGTGAAACAGATGACGGAGGTTCACTAGGTAGACAACAATTCCACACTTAAGAAGGTGGTGAACGGTTGTCAACGTAGCGAGGAGTTGAGTTGCCATGATACCATAACAGGGCATCTCAGCAAAAATGACTCGTAGACTTATTACCTTAAGTGGCAAAAGAATTACTTTTGATATAGAGATCATTGAGACTCTCTATACCAGCCTAAGGCAAATCTCGAGCGATTGTTTGGAGGAGTTCGGTATAATGGCATACTTGGACTACCTTGTTGAAGACAACACAAGGGATGATTTTGCTTATCATCGGAAATGGGTGGAATCCGTGGTAGAACTACCTTGAAGATGATCCTGATCAGTAATTGCTGAGAAGGGTAGTCCATAGTAGGATGGTACAATGGCGGTGCAAGCTGGAACAAAATGCAAATGCTGGGAATGATTCTTAGTAACTGGGGAGAAGCTCAACAGTAGAGAGTGATTCCACTGTTGGAATGGTTATAGCATAACCGAAGAAAACTGGGAGTAAATCCCAATTAATGCCAACGATAAACCCAATGTTTGCACGTGCTCTCAAGAGCTTGAGGATTTCCATATTCAACAAGATCTTTCCAAAATCCGTGTCAAGGATCCCGGCAACACAACATACTACCCTGATGAATAGTGATGGACGATGCAGATGCAAAGGAAGATAACACCTTCTCAGATTTCACCTTAGCAAGGCCAAGGAAACAAAATCTGATGATCGACCGAGAGACATTTAGCACTCCGCTTCTAATGTTCTCCTTGATGTGCTAGCGTAACCCATTTATTGATATGGTTTGGTATCTAGAACATCAAGTGAAAGGGTCGGACTTCGGGAGCTCAAGAATCCATAAGGAATAACTACGGAGGTAAATCCTGCGAGATCCTTATGGGGAGGTGGCCAACTTCCTCAATCAAGATACTACAATGATAGGTCTTCCGGCTGGGTGTGTTGGCCACGACATCCACTTACCGGGTTACAGAGACCAATATTATAGCTCTTTGAGAAATGTTCCAACCATCATATCTGCCTGAGATTCAGATCTAGTTGGTGTCAGGATATTCCAGACTCATCATGTCTGAAAGGAAGGATTGCAACACAAATCGGCGAGATGATGTTGCAAGATTCTCAGGAAATGGACTACGGTAGTAAGCTCCAAAACATGAGCTGGTTGTGCTACACACATGTGAACATGTTGTCCCAAACAAGCATGACCACATAGTAGCCTTATAATAAAACACTACAGAGTTCAGGTGGGGAACCATCATCGAGGATATCGAAGTCTTGTGCATTACCATGGATTAGCACTTAACTCCTTTTCCTAGAACAAATCAGTCAGTGGCTTTGTGTGCTAGGAACACATATGGAGTGGAGGCGGCCAACCTATCAAACTATAGAGCACTTTGCACGTGCATGACTAACTTGGGATGATTCCAGAGGAGGCAAAACAAACTTTCTCGAATTCACTGCAGCAACTTGCATCGAATACACATGAATTAGAGGAAGTCACTTCTTTCATCCAAACATATGCTCCATGAGCTAGCATGAAGAAATGCTTACAAAAGTTTCCAATACTAACTTAAATGTTCAACATGAATCATGGACAAGATAAGGATGTTGTCGATGGGCTCAACAATAATTTATCAAGATTCACATAAGATGGGGTTACATGATTATGTGAACAAGATGATAGCATGGGTCAGACCAAAAGATATAATGGTGTATGCCCGAGGAAACAACCACAGATAAGACAACATTACGAACATCGTTGGTTCTGATTTGATTTGATGATAGCCCATACTCAAATCAAAGTTTGGATAAGATAATAGGTCTAACAATTGATCACAAGGATCAATCAATGAAAGTATCATCTTTCTTCAACACACACACACGAGGATATCCCTTAGGAATGAACTGAGTCAGACAAGCTCTCATCTTCCAACTCTCCAAGTTGTTGTTTAGCTTAACCAACTAGCTCAGGGTATCCGACACAGATTCTTGGAGAAAGGGTGGTTTACAAGAAACCAACTTGATCATGAACTCAACATAGCGGTCAGGTGACAACTTGGTAGCACTTCCGAGAAGATATTCGGAAAGTCACGAACCACCGATATGTAACTAAGCTCGAGAACAATCTTGCTTTTCAGGGCAAGACGATGTGATCAAGAGAGTGATGGATTGACACAATCCTAACTCATCGATCGAGGAGTGCACCAACAAAAATGGACTAGGTAGCACGATCAGTCCTAGGATGGTGATTCAATAACCAACACACCAAGGATGAGAATATTGTCCTTTAACTACCAAGCAACGCAGTTGCTAGGAGTATTGCTTTCACACATCACGATTCACTTGTCGGTATTCCGGTTACAATAACACGGAGACCGAGAAATGAATAATGATGGCGAGACGTATCACTGTACCAAGAGTTCATAGGATGGTGTGCAATTCCCATGATATTCTTGATATAAAGATGGTAATACTCCGGGGTAGAATAGAACAAAAGCTGGATTGGCATTTTGATCTGCGGAATACAACCGCTTTGACCCAATCCTAGATATGGATGAGGTACTGGAGTTTGTTTCTCCTAGTCATTCCGTAATAGAATGGCTTGACGGACCACAGTAATAATAAGCATCGATAACACGAATGCACAACTAGTCCTAACTATCAATTGATAGACAGAGGTCAGAATACAACTAAAGAGAGATAACTCAAAGGAACATATGGTTTTCTGAGTTGCGGATGCATAGATTTAGTATGTCAAACAAGTTCAACATATTTCTTCCAGATAATCCATGCAGAAAGGTAGGACTGGCAGATTCACAAAGCAGAATGGAGATCTCATCAAGAGCACTCTGGTTGTGATTTTTTTGGTTCAAAGAACTTCTGCCTTAATGGTTCATGGTATTTGGAAGAAGGAAATACCACGGACCTCGAGGACTATCGCAAAGGTTACTAATATCCTAAAGGAACTAGCAAACGCTATCAGCAGGAGGTAAGTAGAGTGAATCTTGGGCTCAAGAACCCAGAATAGAATGCCTACTAACTAAATGGCATCACGGAATGCTTTCGGAAATAATGGCTAGAATCATCACACGGAGGATACAAAGCATTGCTAGATTACTGAGTGGTTCTCTAAGACACCTAGGGTCATAACAATAGCTCCAACATATATGTCGAGGCAACAGAGTACCTCAACTCACTGATTGGTGTGGTTAAACTGGCCCAAAGAAACATCGGGAACGGAAAGAAGTGATTTGCAAATGCATCAGAATATTTAGAAACCTGGGATGACTCAGACAGCATAACGGCTGTAATTGCTCAAAAGATTTGAGACATCCTGCAATTGGTGGCATAACCACTTAGCAACACAATATCAAGGTTCTGAGATCAACTAGCAACACACAAAAGTAGTAGGAACAGAACAGAGGCTTGAAACCAACAATCCTATAAGTTACTATGGATTAGTAACACGTGATCCTGATAGAAAGATGAGGAGCCTAGTTCTTAAACCCCGTAGCAAAGAAGAGGTTGACTCAAATCAGAAAGGCATAAGGTAAAGGAGTAAAAAGAGCCTTACGTTCCCTTCCACAATCAATTCCCTTATATAACTAAAGCATTTCTAGACTCAACTTCGACCAGTTTGGCTTGGTAATCCTACAGGCAGTCAGGCTCTGATACCAACACTGTCAGAACCCCGATTCCAAGTCACATCGATCTAGCCGGTAACACCTCATATCACTTTGCAGCCTCACGCACGGTATTCCCACGGGTGTCGCCTTACCATGGCCCGGGACCGTTTGCGCCTTTTGGCTCACGTATATGATAGTGTCGCTAGCATCCATATGACAGAGAACCCGGGCCGACATGACTAGTCGTGAACCCAAAGTGGCACTAACTTACAGGGACAGGCATACATGACCCAGCAACGAACGTGTCGGTCATCAGCGAGTGAATTCGGGCTGTAGCAACTGGGCTAGCAGGACTCCGGAATCCGGGCTGTAGCAGGCTAACAGGACTCCGAAAGACACCGCGTGATGTTTCCCCGAAGGGACAGACACAGGATCGAGGAAGGACACATGCCGGCCAGTCTAAGTGTTCCGGAGCAGTAGCAAGCTAACAGGACTCCGGTAAACTGGGCTGTAGCGGACTACCAAGGCTCAGTGGAAGCACCAGACTATATTTCCCCATAAGAGAGGCTACCAAGGATAAACAACTAGGTTGTCGGATCTCACACATACCAAGCATTTCAATCATACACACAATATGCTGGATATGGGCAAATACAACATGGCATCACAACAAGACTCTACGACTCAGAGTATTTATTCATTAGGCTCCGAGGAGCCAAGTATTACAAACATGGGTCTCATGACCCAACATTCAGAGCATACAAGTCAAAGCACATGCGGAAGCTTAACATGTCTGAGTACAAACATCTACAAATGAAAAAGGCTGAGAAGCCTGACTATCTACCAGATCCTGCCGAGGGCACAAGATCGTAGCTGAGGTAACAAGCTAAACGTCGAAGTCCACGTGGAACTACTAGCGAGACTGAAGTCTCTCTGCAAAACATAAAATAGGCAAACGTGAGTACAAATGTACCCAGCAAGACTTACATCAGAACTATCTACAAATGCATTGGTATCAACAAGGAGGGTGGTGGAGTTTAATTGCAGCAAGCCAGCTTTGACCCAGTGGCTATCCTGAACTACGAATGCTGGTAACTCTTTTGAGGTGGCGCACACGAGTCCACATATTCACCATATCAATATACCACTATGGATCCGCTCCCATCTACCTACGAGAACGCCATCCATAGCACTCACGCTTATCTTGCGCATTTTAGAGTATCCACTTCAAGTTATCTATGAACTGTTATAGGCAACCCAGAAGTCCTTTACCATGGACACGGCTATTCGAATAGATCATTTATAACCCTGCAGGGGTGTACTTCTTCACACATGGTTCCACCACTTAGCGTCTGCACACGACATGGGTGTGCGAAAGCCGACGTGGGTGTAGACCACGACCTAACTAACCACACAAGTCTCTAGTCCAGGTTTATCGCCTATTCGGGTTCCATCCGCGAGGAGATCCGGCCGGGGTTTCGCTCACAGCCCCAAACGATGTGTGCAGGGTTCCTGAGACACCAAACGGGCGCTCGGTACACCGGGCCACGGTGTATCTACCGCGACATAGCCCACCCCTAGGGTCAGCGCTACGCACGGCCCCAACACATATCCTACAAACACCAGAAACTAGTTGCAACTCCTGGACAGAGGACAGGGGCGGTTAATAAGTCGAGCGGGGTCATATTTTAGGGCCCAACGTGTGGTAGTAGCTGGTCATGGATCACAAACACAGAACTCAGTTCCTGAGGACGGTTTCAATTAGACAACCCACCATGTACTCCTACATGGCCTCTCACCGCTACCTTTACCAAATCATGTTCACACACAGTAGGACATGTTCATCACCATTCCAATTCATTCCCGATGAATCAGACCCAACTCAACTCTAAGCAGTAGCAGGCATAACAAACAGGCATGAATGAGTAGGCACATCAGGGCTCAAACAACTCCTACTCATGCTAGTGGGTTTCATCTATTTACTATGGCAATGACAGGTCATGCAGAGGAAAAGGGTTTCAGCTACCGCAGCATGTAACAGTTGAATCGATGTTGTCCTAATGCAGTACAAGAGAGCAGGAGCGAGAGAGTGGGATTGTATCGGAATGAACAAGGGGGTTGTGCTTGCCTGGCACTTCTGAAGATAGTATAGTTCTTCATCGGTGTCATCGAACACGTCGTCGGAACCACGTCTACTGAGAGGGAGCAACCACCAGCAAACACAAGAGGAACCACAATCAATGCAATGCACATTCATATGAATGATATGTCATATTAAGGTACTGACTTGACCTAGTGCAATAGTTAGTCATATTCATTGAAGTGGAATTCAAACCTATAGCAAATTCCAACTCCAAAACTAATTACTATTTATTCCATAATCATGAATTGTCCTATTCAGTGAGGTTAACTTGTTCAAACATGCATGAAAATGCCATATTCAGATTCTTTGGATTTTTCTGATCATTTTTCATATATAAATTATTTCATTCTGAGCTATAGTTTATTTTCTATGAATTTTAGAAGTTTTGGACATTTTCTGGAATGTTCTGATTATTTTAAATCCAGAAAATGATTTACTGCATCAGCATGACGTCGGTGTGACGTCAGCAGGTCAACGGAGACGGTCCAGGTCAAACCTGACGCTGGGGCCCACATGTCAGTGTCTAACCAACTAATCTAAGTTAATTAGTAGTAATCTAATTATAAACCAGATTAGTTAAGGCCCTGGGCCCACACGTCAGTGACCCTGGGGTGTCAAACAAGGGTCAAACCCGGGTCAGCGGGGTCAAACCCGCCGGCGTCTCGACGCCGGCGACGGTAGATGCGGCGGAGGGCTCGGGTTAACCCCTCCGGCGACCAAAACGACGGCGGAGAGGCTCTATGTGGTGCTGGGACTCGCGCGCATCCAACACGGCAAGCGGCAGCAGCTGGGGTGGACCGAGCTCGCCGGAAACCAGCACGTGGCGGCGGCCGGAGTTCGGGCGGGGTCGGGTTTGGCGCTATGGTGCGGGGGCGAGCAAAAGGAGAGAGGGGAAACGCAGTGCAGCTCACAGCGAGGGCGATGAGGTGGTCAGTGAGCTCGGGGATGCGCTGGGGTCGGCGAATCGACGGCGACGATCTCCGGCAGCCGAAGCTTCAAGATGAGGTCGGGGACGACGATACGGGGCTTCCGGCGTCGTGTTCGTTGGTGGAGAGCTTCAGGGTGATGCGGCGGGGCCGATGGATGCGTCGGGAAGGCGAGGAGGTGGCTCAGGGCGCGGCAGCGCCGAGCGGCGGTGACGGTGGCGCTCGGGTGTGCGAGAGGAAAGAGAGCAGAGGAAGTGATGAGCTCGAGGGAGTGAGCGAGAGGGACCGGGGGGCTGCGTGGCGCCTCTAGGCGCTCGGTCGAGGGCGGGGGAGGAAGCAGGAGGTGGAAGCAGGAGGTGGTGTCCGGTGCGCGCGCGGGCGACACGCCTCTGCCTTCTGGCAGAGGTGGGAGAAGACTGGCAGTTGCCAGTGGGCTGGGCCGGCTGGAGGAGCTGGGCCAGGTGGGCTGCCTGGTAAGTCAGGTGGGTCTCTCTCTCTCTTTTAATTCCTGTTTTCTATTTTTCTGCAACTTTGTGGCTTTATTAAAAATAGCTAGGCACTTTCAAAAATCACCAAACTGCTCATGCCCACTGTTTAGGACATAAACAACATGGAACATTTCAGTTTATGATTATTTGGACATTCAAAATATTTTATAGTATTTAAATGTCCAAATGCAAATAACATAAGATTTAATTCAGTGACCCAATGATGTCCTAGAAAATTGTGCACCATTTTTGTCAGAGGTTCTAGACCAAGGCAAAGATGATGAACATTTTAGAAGGGCATTTCAGGTTCATTGAAAAGGATTTTAGTAAACCCTAGTTGGTTTAAGTGGTGCTGGGGGTTTCTGTCATCCCCATTTCAACTTCATTTGAAATTAAACATGATGCACACATGCAACTGGCCTGGCCAGAACTATGGATGTGACATTGGCTTACGTTGGGATCCTCAAATCTGCCCCCCCCTAGAGTCGACCCCGGACATAGATCCAATGATCGTCGCATCCGGCTTAAGTGTTGGATCCTCAGGCACTGGCTTTGTGCCGAGCTCATCTTCGGATCCGGTAGCGGCGATCGCGTCATTCATGACTGATGAAGTTGCCACTCCCGCCCACCAGGGACCCGCCCCAGACAAGCAAAAGGACGGTGCTATGTCAGGTAGCCTGGACAAACTATTCTAGATCGACTCGGCATACGCCCAGGTCCTGGACACCAAGGAGCTCTAGCAAATAAACGATGTGCTGGATTGAATCCAAAACATGGCTATCTCATCTGCCGTTTATGATCAGGTAGGATGTAAAGCCGATGATCAAGAAATTTCTATCCCATCAACCACCCACCTAGTCACCACTGTCGAGGAGTTGACCTATACGCTTGATTACCACTACTGCAGTATGCTGCTAATGTGACAATACAACCAGAGACCCTTCAACGACACTGTGTGCGATGCATTAATCGCAACCGGTGTTGTAAGAAAACCGTCCGCAATAATATGAACTATTTGTGATGGCGGAGACCTCAAACACAATTCAGATTAGAGTTGCGTGTGCGATATGTGGCATATAGTTGATCCATACGAAATGTTTGCGATGAGCATTACAACAGAAACGGTCAGCCAGATGAAGGTGTGTGTGATATACGGCATACAGTGCACTCGGATGAGCTATTTATGATTAGGCAACACAACAAAAACGGTCAGCCAGATCAAGGTGTGTGCGATAGACGGCATACAGTTCACTCAAATGAACTGTTTGCGATGAGACAAGACAACATAAACGATTCAACTTAATAAGATGTGTGTGATATGCGACAAATAGGTCCATAATTAGAAATGTGTGTGAAGACTGATAATAACACAGACGATTGCTGCTAATAGGTCGTGTGTGTTGTGGGAAGACACTTGCTAGTATACATTTGTCAGTGATGGATGAAATTATCACTGACGGGTTCCCTAGTTTTCTCTGTGTGCGATGCGATGAGCCAATTTTACATAAGTGCATGCCATTTCACACACCAAAGTTAACAATTACATACATAATTAACTAGGATAAACGATCATATCTAATCATCATGTACTTCTTCTTGTGACGCTTGTCACCGCTGCTCTGCTGGTGGCTCGATCCCTCGCCAATTACAGGAAGAAGGCACTCCCTCTGGTCAACGATCCGCCTGTGCATCTCATAGCATGTGTACATGTTCTTGGCCGCAAACTGGAGGTGAGCTTCATCTAGTCTCCACACCCAGTCATCGTGCCAGGCTCTAGGATTTTTCTTTGCACCATCCTTCATGTTTTCTTAGTAGGGGTCGATGATGATCGCGGCGAGTTCAACCAGGGAATCCTTCTTCGTGCTGCTCCACACCCTATAGTGGCCACGGATCACAACTAGCTTCTGGCAGGCCAAGCCCGAAATCTCGAGCGCTTTTACATCGTCCACGGTGTCCACCGTAGTGAAATTGTAGTTGGGGTGTTGACCTACCTGGCGAAACACTCACAAGGCCTTGTTTCGAGGCAGTAGTGGTAGACGAGGACATGATGGCGCACACACAACTAGGCAACGGCAACCTTCTGATCTTTCCCGGGATGATCGCCGGTGTACTGGAGGTTGAAGTCAATCACTTTGTACTCGTCATCCTCAACAAGCAACTGCTCCATGATGTTGATGGAGTCCTCCACCATGGCCGGGTCGATGGCGTACACCACCTAGAGGTTCTTCTCCCTCACGTGGGTGTCCACGCGATGCACGTCGAACTCCATTGGAGCGCTGCTAGATATCCTCTCTGTATGTGTCATCGTGGGTGTGCTTGTTGTGTTGTGGGCGTGATCTAAAGGTTGAAGAGACTAAGGTTATAATTATTGTAGGAATTAATGGGGAGACCGGACGGACTGGAATATCGGCACGCCCGGATGACAGTTTTTGCAACTCATAAGTCCATCGTGCCGCACGTAACTGCATCTTGGCGATACATGCAGTGCAACCGTGTGCATATGGGGCCCCCAACATGATCCTGTGCCAGCCCCAACCGCTGGCACAACGTGTGCGTGGAGGGTCACGAGATCAGAGTGTGCGGAGGGACGTGACCTGAGCATGCAGCAGCACCTCAACGGCGAGCAAAGCGTGCGGAGGGACGCGAGCGGAGCGCACTGCGGACGCCCCCAATGACGAGCAAGCACATGCATAATTATTGCATATAGCAGTTTACCATAGCAGGGAATAGTCATCCACAAGCCGGCGGATGCATATACCACCTCGTACCTACCAACACAGACGCCCAATGCAAAAATTAATGGTGTTATACACATGTCCCGCAATCCACGCCAATGCTTCCCACCTCTTCCCTCATCGGTTTCCCACCACCAGCTAGTGGATAGCTCTATATGACCCAGGCGGCAACGCACCATAGTGACACTATGTCTAGATCTAGTCCACACCCATCTACCATTACATATTCCAAGCATGCCAGTTAACCAAAGCTTTGACATTGACCCCATCATGGATTACATCTTCGGCAAGGAGAATGAGCCGGAGTAGGTCGGAGAGCAAGATCTTCGTCGGCCGGTGCAGGCGCCATGACCCATCGGCAGCGGTACACCGTGCCATTCCTTGGGCGCACAATAGACTTTTTGTAGAGGAAGTGTGACGAGCAGTTTGCCATCCACCACGCAAAAGATCCAGAGCTACTAGGCGGCATGATCGACGACCCACCCGAAGAGCCACCATCATCGATGCTCATCGAGAGCCTGATGCCCCGCCAGGAAAGGGCAGAGGTCCTCTGTGATTTAGTTATGAGACAACATGTATGCTGCCTCTCCTTTCCGTCACCGGCTGTGTCAACCTCGATCCCGATGATGTGGTGGCCAGGCTCGAGCATATCGTTGGCGGAGTTGACGTTCCCAATGAAGTAGAACATCGCCATTGTCATATCTTGAGGATGCAGGTGATGGCTGGAATTTGCTACCAATGCAGAGACATGGACATGGAGCGGTTCTGCTGGCATGTCATGTGTGCGATTGCATACTGTCAAGTTCTACTGGAAGAGGCCCAACAGCCCCAAGAGCCTCCCAGCGCCAGCAGCTCCGCTGGCGAAGACAGGTACCGTGGCCGCGGGTCCGGACACTCGGAATGAATGTCCACAAGGGTGCTATGCTGATCATGCAGTCCGAGAAGACCGTCGTCGGAAGGCCGCCAATGCACCCTTTAGCTTATATTTTATTATAATTGTATGGAAATGTCACATATCGACATTTTAAGTCACTAATCATATGTAGGTCGTGTGTGTTTTGGGTGTTACCGCATGTGGCATTTTAAATTATCCTGAATATGTAAGAAAATTATTAACCGTTTCCATTGTAAATTTGCCTCAACGGTGAGTAGAGCACGCATACGGATACTAGAGTGGAGTGCACCGCAGCCGCCTCAACGACGAGCAAAGAGCACGGAGAGACGCGAGTAGAGTGCACCGCATGCGTCTAAATGACTAGCAGAGCGCGAGGGGGGTGAGCAGAGCACGCCGCGGCCGCCTTAATAGTGAGCAACCACCTGCATATAGCAGTTCTGGTCAACCGTCTGGTACCCGTGGGAGGCGTGACGGCCTATCCATCGGACACGATGATGATATCTGGACCCTGTGTGATAGTGGACAGACACGTACAGATCCAAGAACGCGGACCCATGTGCGCCATCTGAGAACCGTTTATGGCTTTGAACCCAAAACCACCAATAAATTTTGAGCTTGTTTCCCGTCACATTCCAAATCACGATGCAATAAGTAATTGCAAATCTGTTCACACTGATCAAACCTAAATGTGTTCCCACTTAGCACTAGGCAATAAAAACTACCCACTCGAAAATTAATGCACATTCATCTCCTCATCACCAAAAAACAGGTATTTCCTGTTAAGTCATTCCTTGCATATGCCATGGACAGTAGGAGGAGTTCTGGGTCGAGATATAACCACGGAGCAAAGACCAAGGCTGTGGAAGCACTAGAGAGGTCTCGCCACAACGCGGCAGCCGCAGCAAAGATGTCCTACCATGCCTCGAAGCCCTCGAACAAGCTCTCACGGGAAAGCGAAGGCTCTCACAAGCACACTCGTCGCATCGGTGAATGCGACAAACTGGCGGTGTTGAAGTCCTCGGCCAGTGACAATGACATTCTTGCTGGCCTAATTAAGCAGCAGGAGCTGGTCGATGGCTTGGTGAAGATGCTTGAGATTAGCGATGCCTCGGTTGAGAAGGTAATCGTCCTCATCATGCAACTCATGGGTGATAATGCTAAGCTCCACAAGGAGCTCGACAAGAAGGAGGAGTAGGCCGCCGGCTGGAAGAAGCTGCATGCGAGAAGCAGTGCCTCGGGGATGAAGCTAAAAGCCGTCGTCCAGGAACTTATGGATGACTTGAAGAAGCTCCGCATTGAGGACGAGCTGCAGGTGGAGGAATCCATGGCTGTTGTCAAGCAAAGTCATGATGATGTGAAGAAGGAGCTAGAGGAACTCCTCGCTCAGTGATCCATCGAGAAGTAGAGAGAGCGGTGATCTAGATCGTTGTCTGCAATTTCCTTCTTCTCTTGCCCATGTGCCTTTCGGGCGTCACCGCATGTGGCATTTTAAATTATCCGAAATATGTAAGACATTTATTATTTGTTGCCATTGTAAAAAAATTGTCGTATTATTTCACTCGTAGCCTTGTAGGTACATGTATACGAGTCAAAAACATGCTAAAATAAAGTTCTTAGTGAGGCACAAACAAAGCAATGCTAACATTGAGCGGAGCCATGGGATCACAAGCAAACACCCTCTGTCCAGGTGCTTTAACCACAAGTTAAACAGTGGCTCGAGCTCTATTAATGAAGAACTTGTGAGTGAGGCAGGTAGCGGGTGGATCATGGTCAAAGAGCTCGCTTCCCGATGAGCCTGCGCGGTGGACTGTGATGTCTACTACACAACTTATTCTTGTAGACTTGTGTTGGGCCCCCTAGCATACAGTTTTGTAGGACAGTAGCTATTTTCCCTCAAGTGGATGACCTAAGGTTTATCAATCCATGGGAGGCATAGGATGAAGATGGTCTATCTCAAACAACCCTGCGACCAAATACAAGAAATCTCTTGTGTCCCCAACACACCCAATACAATGGAAAATTGTATAGGTGCACTAGTTCGACGAAGAGATGGTGATACAAGTGTAGTACAGACAGTAGATATAGGTTTTGGTAATCTGAAAATCTAAAAATAGAAAGGTAGCAAGTGATAAAATGGAGCAGAAACGGTATTGCAAAGCTTGAAAACAAGGCCTAGGGTTCATGCGTTCACTAGTGTAATCTCTCAATAGTGCTAGCATAATTGAATCATATAATAATCCCTCAACGTCTGGTAAAGAATCACTCCAAAGTTTCTATCGGAGAACGTAGGACGAAAATGTGTATCAACCCCTATGCATAGATTACCCTAATATCACCACAGGGATCCAATTTGAATACTAAAACATACATCAAGTAACTCAAAAGAATACCCCATTGTCAGCATGGGTATCCACATGCAAGACATACATCAAGTGATCTCAAATCCAATATTCAATCCAAAATAATGAAACCTCAAAAAGCAAGACTCAATTCATCACACCAAGGTAGAGACGGAAGAACACCATATGATCTAACTATATTGAGAAAGCTCATGATACATCAAGATCGTGCCAAATCAAGAACACGAGAGAAAGAGAGATATCGAACACATAGCTACTAGTACATACCCTCAGCCTTGGGGGTGAACTACTCCCTCCTCATCATGGAGACCGCGAGGATGTTGAATATGGCCTCCGGTGATGATTTCCCCCTTCAGCATGGTGCAAGAACAGGGCTCTAGATGGGATCTCTTCGGAACAGAGGCTTGCAGCGGAGGAACAACTCATCTAGGTTAACTTTCGGGGTTTTCCGAATATATAAGAATTTTTAGCATTGGAATCATGCAACAAGGGGCCACAGGGGACCCACAAGGTACTAGGGCATGGCCACCCCCTGGGCGCACCCTAGTGACTTGTGGGGCCCCTGTTTGTCTTTTGGTACTCCCCCGAAGCCTCCTTGGTCCCTTTCCTTCCAGAAAAAAATTGTCAATTTTTTTTGCTGCATTTGGACTTCATTTGATATGGATTTTCTGGAAAACCAAAAACAACAAGATAGCAACAACTAGCACTCGGCAGTAGGTCAATATGTTAGTCTATGAAAATCATATAAAAGTCATATGCAACTGCACCAAAACCATATGAAATTATTGTAAACATGGCACAGATACTTCATAAATTATTGATACATTGGAGATGTATCAGCATCCCCAAGATTCATTCATGCTTGTCCTCAAGTAGGTAAATGATAAAGGCAATAATTTATGAAGTGTGAATGCTAGAATAGTGCACAAGTTTGATCAATGATAATTCTAATCACTTTTTCTAGCATCATTATATATATCATAAGCAGTAGCTCATTTCTCATAAAACTTCCCATGATCAAGTAGCAAGCTATTCACATGTTATGGTTCAACAAAATGCATTCTCTAGAAACTTAACAACCTATATCCTTAGTCACCAAACAATTACAATGCATCTCATTTTCAACAAAGTCTAAGTAAGAGCTCCAAATACTAAAAAAAATTAACATTGGCCCCACATACTCAATTATCATATAGTCTTCTATGATTGCTAATACTCAAAGCATATTTCTAGAACAAATAGCATCCATCAAAAACAGAGAAATATAGGGGCTTAATGTTTCGCCTCTGATGTCTACTACACAACTTATTATTGTAGACTCATGTTGGGCCTCCAAGTGCAGAGTTTTGTAGGACAGTAGCAATTTTCCCTCAAGTGGATGACCTAAGGTTTATCAATCTATGGGAGGCGTAGGATGAAGATGGTCTCTCTTAAACAACCCTGCAACCCAATAAAAGAGTCTCTTAATTCCCCAGCACACCCAATACAATGGCAAATTGTATAGGTGCACTAGTTCGGCGAAGAGATGGTGATTCATGTGTAATATGGATAGTAGATATAAGTTTTTGTAATATGAACAATAAAAAACAGCAAGGTAGTAAGTAACAAAAGTGAGCACAAACGGTATTGCAATGATTAAAAATAAGGCCTAGGGTTCATACTTTCACTAGTGTAATCTCTCAACAATGCTAATATAGTTGAATCACATAACAATCCCTCAACATGCGATGAAGAATCACCCCAAAGTTCTTATCTAGTAGAGAACATAAGATGAAATTGTTTGTAGGGTATGAAACCACCTTAAAGTTATCCTTTCCGATCAATCTATTGAGCTATTCCTATAAGTGTCATAAACAACCCTAGAGTTCGTACTAAAATAACACCTTATGACACACATCAACCAACTCTAATGTCACCTACATACTCCAATGTCACCACAAGTATCCATGAGTTGATTATATGATATGCATCAAACAACTTTAGATTCATAATATCCAATCCAAACAAAGAACTTCAAATAGTGCCCCAAGATTTCTACCAGAGAAAGTAAGACGAAAGCATGCATCAACCCCTATGCATAGATTACCCCAATGTCACCTCAGGAATGCGTGAGTTGAGTGCCAAAACATACATCAAGTGAATCAATATAATACCCCATTGTCACCATGGGTATTCATATGCAAGACATACATCAAGTGTTCTCAAATCCATAAAAGTATTCAATCCGATAATAGTGAAACCTCAAAGGCAAAAAATCAATTCATAACAACAAGATAGAGAGGGAGAAACACATATAATCCAACTATATTAACAAAGCTCGCGGTACACCAAGATCGTGCCAAATCAAGAACACGAGAGAGAGAGAGAGATCAAACATGGTGAACTACACCCTCCTGATCATGGTGGCTGGCGGGATGATGAAGATGGCCTCCGGTGATGATTTCCCCCTCCGACAGGGTGCCAGAACAGTGCTCCAGTTGGTATTTAGAAGGTAAAGAGGCATGCGGCGGCAGAGTCTAAGTTCTAGGGTTATTTCTAGTGGTTTCTCTATTTATAGGATTTTTGGTGTCGGTTTCACACGAAGATGGGCCACCAGGTGCCCAATACCTACCAGCCCACCACCAAGGCCCCTAGCGCGCCCTGATAGGTAGTGGCCACCTCCTTCACCTTTTGGTTCTCCCACGAAGCTTTGAGGGTCTCTTTTGTTCCAAAAAAATCGTCAAAAAGTTTCAGCCCATTCCGAGAACTTTTATTTCCGCACAAAAAACACCACCATAGTAGTTCTGCTGAAAACAGCGTCAGTCCAGGTTAGTTCCTTTCAAATCATACCAAAACCATATAGAATTATTGTAAACATGGCATGGATACTTCATAAATTATAGATACGTTGGAGACGTATCAGCCTCACAACTCATTTATCATAGAGATAATTGTAAACAATAATAATTCATTATCAAATATATTTGAATGGCCATATGTGCCTGGATCTTTCCCCACCACATGATGCTGCCCAACTAGAGAATAATGGAGGTCGAAATGAGAAGGAATATTGTTGATTCTTGCATGAAAGTAAAAACTGAAAAGTAAAAGATAGGCCCTTCGCAGAAGGAAGGAGAGGTTGTCATGCGCTTTTGATTATTATTATTTTAATGCACAAACTCTTAATGTAAAGGAACATCACTTCATATTTCCCCTTATGATAGCAAGCTTTATTATGTAGTCCATCACTTTTATTTCTCTGCCATCACAAGTTCGTACAAAGCTTATTTTCCCTTACAATAAAAGATCATACATATTTAGGAGCAATTTTTATTGCTTTTTGCACCGATGACAACTTACTTGAAGGATCTTATTCAATCCATAGGTAGATATGATGGACATTCATGGCAAGAAACTAGGTTCAAGGCTTTTTGAATGCACAAGTAGTATTTCTACTTAGTACGAAATTTTGGCTAGAAAAGACCCTAAATAAGCACCACATGTTGGTGGATCCATAACATTATGAATTCTATGCAAATATACCCAAACATAACTCATTACGCTGTCTTCCTCGTCCAACTTCAACTAATTTGATCAAGTTTGAAAATAACTAATGGGTATTCACAATCATAAAAGATTTCCAAGATAATATATTTGCATGTGAAAGTTCTCTTCCTTATACTAATCATGCATCAATTGCTTGTATGACCAATATTGTGATTGTCAAACTTTAATAGATTTTACATTATAAACCTAATGTAAAACTACTACTAGGCATGGTATAAGTATATGAAGCACATATAGTTTCAAATTTATGATATTCAAGTCGTTCAACAATTTACTCTTAGGATATAAGTGAAGAATGAGAGTAAATGACAAACCACTCCAAAAAAGATATAAATGAAGATCAAATGAGTAGTTAAATAATTAAGTAGCTATGTCAAGACTCTCTCTATCATTTAATACTTTTAGATATAAATATTTTATTCACACCACAAACAAAACAAAATCAAATGACATTCCAAGAATAGCACATCTCATGCGAAGAAGCAAAAAATTAGGCTCAACCGAGACTAACCGATAGTTGTTGATGACGAAAGGTGCGATGCCTACCGGGGCATCCCCATGCTTAGATGCTTGAGACTTCTGGGAATATAATATTAAGATGCCTTGGCATCCCCTGGTTGAGATTTTGCGTCTCCTTAATTCCTCTCATATCACGATTTTCCAAAATCTTAAAAACTTCATCCATACAAAACTCAACAAGAACTCGTGAGATAAGTAAGTATAAATCAATGCAAAACCTTATCATTCTCTACTATAACAAATTACTATAATTATAATTTAACATTGCATGCTAAATGCCTCTGCATATTTAATACTCCTATCCTCAAATAGAATCATTAAACAAGGAAACAATGCAAACATAACAGCAATGTGTCTAAACATAACAGTGTGTAAAGGATGACAAAATATTCATACGTACTTACCTCCAAAAATTCTGAAAAATTACCACACTATAGAAACTTTGTTATATCTTACTATGCAAAAATTTCAAGATTTTATCATGTTCTGGCTTTTCTGAAGAATTCAGACAATAATAGAAAACTTTCTGTTTTCAAACAGCAACATATAGACTTGTAAAATAAGCATGGTGAAGGCTATATTTGACACTTTCATTGAAATAGAAGTTATAAAAAATTATTCCAAATAATAGCAAGCAAATCTCGACAAAACAAAATGACGCTCCAAGCAAAACTCATTTCATGTGACAAATAAAAATATACCTCCAAGTGAGGTTACCAATAATGTTGAAGACGAAAGAGGGGATGCCTTCCGGGGCATCCCCAAGATTGGAAGCTTGGGTCTTCCTTGAATATTACCTTGGGGTTCCTTGCGCATCCCCAATCTTATGTTCTTTCCACTCCTTATTCTCCTCATATCGATATCTCACCCAAAACTTGAAAACTTCAATCACACAAAACTTAACGGAACTTCATGAGATAGGTTAGTATGATAAAGAGCAAATCATTAACTTTGGTACTGTCCTTCTCACATAATGCCTACTGTACTCTATCATTTCTACAATTTATCTATACCTACTAATAAAGCAAGGTGTGTTTCGCTAATTTTTTCATCCGTTCACCGCCTAAAAGAAATTGTTTCTATCCGAGGTGGTACTAAATTCTTATGTGTTTGTCTGCTAGAAAAAAAGGCTATTCCAGAATTTCGTACGTGGCCCGCTGCTGTGGCCCAGCGAAGCTAGCCCACTTATTTTTCTGCCCACGCAGCTAGAAAAATTCTATTTTCCAAACAAGACAACAAATAGTCGGAGCTTCGCACAGGACAACACATAATGGGATGGCCCATTTTTCTTTGTTTCTGTGTTTTACCTCTATTTTTATTCTCCTTCCCTTATCTCATTTTTTCATTCCAATTTTATTTTTTTTAGAATTTATTTCATAAATTCAAAATTCTCAAAAAACGTTCAGTATGTAAAAAAAAACTTGGAAAAATTTTGGAATTCCAAAATTTTGTTGCTATTTTGAAAATTATTCAGAAATTGAAAAAAGTTTCCCATTTTTCAAAAAAATATTTTTCAAAATTTTTAGATATTTGTAAAAAGAAAATGGTATTTTAAAAATGCTCCAAATTCTAAAAATATTCCTAGTTTAATGAAATGTTTACAATCCAAAATAATGTTTACGTATAAAAGTCACACATTTTCAAAAAAATGTTATGAATTTTGAACACATGTTCCGGTCTTAAAAAGATGTTCACAAATTCAAATAATGTCCATGTTTTATAAAAAAAGTTGATGTTCTCAAAAATTGTTTGTGAATTTTAAAATATGTTCCTGTTTCAAATTTTGTTCGCGTTTCTCTGAAAGTGTGCATAATTTTCAAGAACCTGATCAGGATTTTAAAAATGTTGATTGTTTCCTAAAATATTCAAATACTTCATACCTTAAAATCTTCTCGGTTGAAAACAAAAGTAGATTGTATAATTCTTGGGCCTTCTCTGGCATACGATGAAGTAACTACACTTTTAAATGTCCTCGATCAATGAATGGAAAAATAGCGGATTCGTTACTTCACACCTAGTGAAATCGAGAAGCTAATTGTTCCCTTTTCACAAGCACACAAGGTTTTTCTTGCACATATAATTCTCACTAACTTTAAATGCATATTATTTTTCCTCCCGTTGCAAAGCATGGGCATATGTGCTAGTATTGACCAATATAAGCCATAGAAACTATAAAACAAGCAAACTATACATTGAAGACAAAATCTGTCAAAAACAGAATAGTCTGTAATGACATGAACAAACACCATACTTCTGTAACTCGTAAAAGTCTGAAAATTAGGAAAATATAGGAAATTTGTTTATCAATCATGTGTAAAAAATTCAGAATTTTATCACATCCCAGTGAATTATGGTAATTCCAGTACTGGGCGCAAAAGTTCCTGTTTTTGCACAGAATCAAGTCAACTATCATCCACACTATCCCAAATGCTTTCTTTGGCACTTTATTGAAACAAAAGTTATAAAATATGATTACTACAATAGATTAATCATGTGAACACACAAAAACAGTAGGTTGAGATATTGTGTTGTCTCCCAACTAGCGTTGTTCTTTAATGCCTTTTAGTTAGGCATGATGAGTTCAATGATGCTCACATAGAAGTAAACAATTGAAACACAAAGAGAACATCTTGAGCCACATGACAAGCACATTTAAGTCTAACACACTTCCTATGCATAGCGATTTTGTGAGCAAACAATTTATGGGAGGAAGAATCAACTAGCATAGGAAGGCAAAACAAGTATGACTTCAAAACTTTCAACACATAGAGAGCAAACTTGACATTATCGAGATATATACACTGGTACAGCGAGGTGCTATAAAATGATTTTTAACCCCTTTCCGCAACGGCATTTCGAATCGTCGCCAAGTGAGTGTGTGCGATAGGGGGGTCCTTCCCACAGGACCCAGAAACCGTCGGGGATAGGCCCTCCGGCCACACACGCTGGGCAAAATGGGGTCGTGTGTGATGGGCGGGCGATCAAATACGGTTATACGTATAGTTGTGTTAAAAAATACAATTATACAGGCCCAATCATTTCCGTTCGTAAGTACATCCCACACAGTCAGTCCCAGACTAACATTTCCGTAGGTATGTATATTCCACATAGTCAATCCAAGGAATATGTTCCCGTTCGTATGTACATCCCACACAGTCAATCCCAGAAGTATGTTTCCGTTCGTATGTACATCCCACACAGTCAATCCAGGGAAAACGTTTTCGTTTGTACGTACATCACACACAATTTTCCCCATTAAATCTTTTGTGATAGCGTTGCCATTGTAGACGATATTAACAATTTTACCATTTGCGTTATTGAATGCATCACACACCGTGCGTAGAAGAAACTGTGTGGCATAGGCTGTCCATCACACACACTTTTTATGTGGTAAACATTTGCGCATGGTGGCATAACGTAAAAAGTTTTCAAGAGGAAGTCATGTGTGATTGTTCATTGATCCAACACATTTTATTCCTAGTAACTGTGTGCGTTGTCTGAGGTCATCGCCCACGGTGTTTTCTCAATAACTGTTTGCAAGAGAAAAAACCCCAATTAGCAGGCTAATTGGCCTATTATTAATAATCCATTTATTAATCTAATTGACATTTCATATTAAGCACACAATATATTTCATTTTTGTATTAAGGAAGCAGGATTTCATAATTGAAATACATCAGAGTACAACATCATATAGCTTCAGCACTCAGCTACCCCATTACACAACTACACCAGCACCAAGTTTCACATGCAACATCTATAACCTTTGGAAATTAGCATCATAGACAGTACATAAACAGATGAATCTCATCTGGAAAACTGCTGAAGTGGAAGGCGAATATTGAGCCTTCATTGATGTTGAAGGTCTTTGCAACTTTAGGTCAGTGCATGTGGATGATTGACCGTCCATCCTTCGTCCTCTTCAGGAAGACTTCAATATTGAACCGTGGGTGTTCTATGAATACCTTCCTCACCTCCTAACCATACAGGTGGTTTGAGAGGTAATCATCATTGAACTGCTTTGGAAAGGTCTGAAAACAAGGATATGCATAAATATTTTCTCTAGATCTGAAATGGCGTAAAGGAATTAAAAAGACAAGGTATAACAGTTAGTACCATGCTGTAGTGAACTGATGTCATCTTCATTGTACAGACAAAGATCTTGTTGTTTTTTGTCGCTAATTTCTTTATCCTAACAATCTTTTTGAGTTTCTTGACTTAACTGATATTCATGGACAACTCATTTCCCCATATGTAAAAAGGGTCGAACAGTGGGACAAAACCTCTGACAACAGGACCTACATGTGCAAGGCCAAATTGTTAAAAACCTAATATTTAAAAACAAGAAGTGGAAAGGTGTGTTATTAACTACAACAAGCCTAATATTTAAAAAGAAGGAAACATAGTCATTCAAACTTGTATTGTGCAGGTCTAAGTACACTAGTTATTGGCCCTGTTTGGATCCATGGGTTAGAGTTAGTTTGAGCTATTGTGGGCTCAAATAGCCCTAAAGTATCCAAACATGAGGACTAGTTTGAGCTAGTTGCGTCTAACCCACCCAAAACAACTATCCCACCCAAGAGGTGCTAATTGGGACTAGTTCTCCTAGTGCATTTATTGTCAATCTAACACTGTCATCCAAACATCTCTTTGGCTAGATTTAGTTTAGGGTTAGCCATTGTTGAGTATCATTGTTATTTAGGAAACATAGGATAGCATAGGATTTATTCTACCTTGACTTGTACTCCAAGATGACCATGTACTCCTATATATATGCCCACGAGGCTCAAGCAATACAATCAACTATTCCACCAATCTCTCTCTCCCTTTTAACTGTCATGAGCTAGAAACAAACTCTAACCTCTAGCTAAGTTAGAGTATCCAAATAGTGCCATTGTTAAATCAAATGGATAGGCATGTTAAATACTCCCTTCTATCCTTTTACTCTGCATATAAGAATTGTCTGAAGTCAAACTTCATAAAGTTTGATATTATTTATATGAAAAAATATCAACATCTACCATGCTAAAGTTATACAATATGAAAATTTAAGTAATGACACATCTGCTAATATTGATTTCAAATTGTGAATGTTGGTATTTTTTCCTATAAAGTTGGTCAAACTTTACGAGGCTTGACTTTAGACAAATCTTATATGCGAACTAAAAAGATTCGGAGGGAGTACAACATTCTTAACAACCACCAAATATAGTCATTCATAGAGCTATTGTTAAAATTGGTATCGATGAAATTGAACTGCACAATTCATACTAGCACATATAGAACATCACACTGTGAATAGATGAAATAAACAAGGCATACTACGAACAACCAAAGATGGCAATTAAAACTGGACATATGCTACCTACAAACAACCGAACAACCAAAAACTGTAGAAATAAACAAGGCGTAATGCAAACAACCAAATATAGTAATAAATACTGGACATGTTCTCACTACAAAAGGGGTTTGAGAAAACAAATCATGGGTTTCCTCACATGTCACAGATTGGCTCCTCCTCGTGGTCGCTGTCGATGAGGTCTGACTTGCCAGCTGAGGATCCCAAGCCAGCGTCGCATAACGTGTCCTTCAGAAATGACAAAAGGGGCTCCATGGCGATGAAGGATGGAAAATTGTTCATAATGAGCCATAGGAGACCAGCGGTAGGGCCATCGATGAGATCGACGGCTGTCGAACCCGAAGGGTCGGGGGTGGGCAACTTAACCTGTGACATAGCCCGCATCAAGTCATCGCTGTCGATGACCTCGATGTTGTAGCCAGCGTCCGTGACATGCTAGAATACTCTAGCCCGCTGATTGAAAGGCTCCATCCAGGTCCAGTCGCCGACGTCGGGTGAAGAGGCCGCGGTAAAGCTCTGTTGGGCCATTCACTCCTCGAGCTCCCCGGGAAGCGTAGCCGAGCTTAGGCTGTGACGCTTTGAAGTGGGGGATGGGGGTGGGGATGGGGATCTATGGGAAAGGGGGCATTTTGCAGGCGTCATCTAAGAAACTCAGGGCAACGAAGCTATGTATATCGGTGGGTAAACTGCACGGGCAGGCCGGTAGAGGTTCACGATGCAGGCGGTGTGGCGGTGGCGGCCGCGACCTAGCTAGGTTTCGATTGAGGGAGGGGTGGTGTGTATGTGTGTGAGCGGGGGATTTGGGATGAGGGTGTGTGTGTGGAGGGGGTCCAAGGTGGTGTTTGAGGAAATGTCGCGGGTACTGAAAATTTTACTAGGCGGGAGTAAAATGGCGGGGCGACCGAAAATTTGGATCAAGGGATTGAAGCAGAGCGGGGCGAGGGTAACGAACATCACACACGGTTAAAACATAATAATCGTGTGCTATCAAACAGAAAAATACTCCAGTTGAGCAGTTATTTTTGAGATTGCACGGGATGCAGGCGGGAGTAAAATGCCGGGGCTACTGAAAATTTGGATCTACTGACTGAAGCAGAGTGGGAGTAATAGACATCACACACAGTCCACACATACTAATCGTGTGCTATCAAACAGAAAAACCATCTAGGCTGGTAGATATTTTCGAGACTGCATGGGAGTAGATATTTTTGAGAGGGGGAGGGAAGCCTCATGGAGCCCAATCTACCGTGATCATGTGGGTGACAGGGGCAGGGGTGCGGCACATGGGTAGTCCTAGGGAACCATGTCTGTTTCGTACCCGATCGCAGACAGTTGCTGCATCCGACTCGTCTGCTATTTATAAATTTTGTGAAAAAAATGCAGGAAAGGGTCAGAACACGAACACACTTGCGTGTGGACCAAATATATGTATGAAAAGGGTGGTTTGATGTTAAAATACCCAATGCACAACTTTGACGTGGCACCTGTCGCACAAAGCGCATGTTATTGTTGCTAGACCCCCCCCCCCCCCCGACACACACACACTTCGTGTTGGCGGGAGGGGAATCCTAGCTATGAACGCATGCCCCCAAATAGCTAGGTCTGACATCTCACCCTACCATAACACAAAACCTAAAGGAGTACATCATGGTCAACCCGCCCCCCTTTGCTTCTGATCAAATGTGGACCGTGTGCGGGCCCACAGATGTGTTCTTCTGGCGTTAGATGGGTGAGACCACATGCGAACCGCACCTGCGGGTGGCCCGATATGTGTGTGTGTGTGTGTGTGTGTGTGTGAAAACTATGTGGTGTGTGATATTTAAATAACCAAATCACAAATTTGATGTGGCACATGTGCATCGCAAATTAACCGGACATCCCCGACCCCACGGAGGTTCATCTAGTGTGAAGTAGTACTGTGCCCCCCCCCCCCCCCCCCACATACTTTGAGTCGGTGGGAGGGGGCATCTCACCAAGGCGTATTGTAAGACTGACCAAGAAGAATGACGACCTTGGTCGTATAACCTCTCTTTTTGATGGGTCAAAGTCATGCATGGAAGTCCACATGCGGCCCCACAAAATAGGCTAGCTTGTCGCTGATAACAACGCGAGGGAGTGCCTGAAGACAACCACTGCGTGCATGTGGCCCAATGCAAACATATGTATGAAGTGTCATGTGGTGTTTGAATATACCCAATGCACAACTTTGATGTGGTACCGTGCTTTTGGAACCGGAAAGTCCCCACACGGAGCGAGGGTTCACGACCCGTATACTATATATATAGGGATTCATGTGTATGCAAGCCCTCGAACTTAGGTCTCGAATATCACCATGATCGACATACGACTATACGGTAACACGAACCAAGAGAAGAAGAATCGACCCTTGTAACCTCTCTCGCATTGTTGGTCGAAGTGATGGACGTCCACGCGGGCCCATGAATATATAGGCCTTTGATGATAACTAAGCGAGGGAGAGTGTCCAAAGACAACCACTGCATGCATGTGCCCCAAACATAAGTATGGACATGCGTGATGCATGCATATATGTTTGAATACCAAAAGCACAACATTTTGATGTGGCGCATGCATGCATCGAAAATCGCATAGTCCCCACACAGATCTGGTTCATGACGCATCGCGTGCTTGCCCCCCTGCCGCCCCCCTCGACTCGGTGGGACGGATTAGTGCGGACACCTGCGCTCAAAGTATAATATGTTATCTCTCACATCATGACATGCATGTACCATACCGTATAAGACGAACCAAAATTTAATCCCCTCCTAATTATAAGTAAAATTAACCTCTTTCGCTGTCGGTCAAAGTGATTGACCAAGCAGGCACACAGAGATGGACGAAGTATCTCACCGATAACCCCATGAGTGAGTGCTAGAGGACAACCGCCATCGCTTGCTTGTGGGCCAAACACATGTATGGAGATGTGTGGTGGTGATGTTTTAATACCTAATATATATGAAGAACTTTGATGTGGCACCTGCCTTAAAAACCTCCAAGCCCCCCACACGAACCGAGCTTCATGACACACAGTATATATATGCTGCCCCCCTCACTAAAAAAAAGACACATCCGTGACATTTTGGCCCGAACGATTTTTTTTCTGTCATGCTTATGACACTTCTATGACGGTAATTGTGACAAAACCCGGTATCATCATAATGTGGTGGGCTCCTACTTCTATGACAAAAAATCATGACAGAAAATGGGCTTTTCATCCTGGACGGGCCGGGGACGCACCTGCATGACATTCTTTGGGCCGTCCATGACGAAAAAAATCATGGTAGAAGCGAGGGCGAGGAAAATTTCGGGGAGTTCCCGGTTACGGTGGGTGGTCGGGGCCGAGCGATGCTCGGAGGTTCGCACGTTTTTCTCATACACGTACGCGCGTGTGTGCGAGGCGTTGGGCTCTAACAGAACCCAAGCAAGGCATTGGGCTCTAGCTGAACCCGAGCGATTGCACTAGCTACATTACTAAACCCCGATCGATCCCTTGGCTGTTAACTAAACCCGAGTGGTTCCTTCGCTACTGTTGCTAACTGAAGCCAATCGAAGCAGCCTCTTGATGAACAGTGCCCGGTGGGGGTTGGATGAACAGTTCCCGGTGGGGGTTTGATGAACAAGACCCCCATGGTAGTATAGGCCGTTGCCGCTGGATGAACAGGACCCCGATCAAGGAGGTGGGGGTGGATGAATAGTAGCCGATGGAGGGACACCGTGGAGGGCTGGTTGAACAGGACACCGTGGAGGGCTGGTTGAACAGTAGCCGGTGGAGGCTGGATGAACAGGACCCCGTGGAGGGGCTGGTTGAACAGTAGCCGGTGGAGGCTGGATGAACATGACCCCGTCGATGAACAGTAGCTGGTGGAGGCAGGAGGAAGTCGACGGTGGATGAACAGTAGTAGGTGGAGGCTGGAGGAAGTCGACGGTGGATGAATAGTAGCCCGTGGACTCCCGTTTTGCGGTACGCCACACCCCTCTCGATGAACAGGACCCCTGTTTCGACCGTAGCGCTCCAACACAAGTCCGTTTCCTTCGTTTTGCGGTATGCCACACCCCTCATGATCAACAGGACCCCGTTTCGACCATAGGCACTCAAACAAAAGTCCGTTTCCTCCGTTTTGTGGTACGCCAGATCCTTCCAGATGAATAGGACATAGTTTCGACCGTACGCAGTCGAACAGAAAGGCCATTTCCTCCGTTCTGCGGTAAGCCAGACCTCGTTTCGGCTGTTCCGTCCAAGCCAGTTGGCTCCCGATGAACACGACGCCGTTGCTGCCATCCACTGCCTCTCCATGTACATGAGCCCTGGCCGTACGTATGCCCAAGTAGGTGTTCGAGACCCCGCCCGTATGTACGTACGTGGCCATATTTTTTGCGATCGGGCTGTACGTACTTGTACATAGTTTAGAAGGGGCTGCCTGAACTACTACGTCGGGGGCTCTACTACTGCACGTGCCGCTGCTTGCTCGGCCACAGTTCATCGTTGCAGAGAGACTGATCGACCAGTATGTACGTACACGTTCGCGACCAGAATGACAACGCTACGTACACTTCGACCAGGTGGGGCCCGGCTGTCAGGGAGGATAAGGAGGCACTTCCTTGCGTCCGAATATATAGCTGGTGGGTCCCAGCTGTCAGGGGGAAATGTGTTTTTGAAAAAATACGGCCCTTCCGATAGGTCCCCGCTGTCAGGTGGAGGAATCATTATTTTGCGCGTAATAAGGAGACACTTCCTTCTGCGGCCCTGGACCCAGTTGTCAGCCTCTCCACGTACAGTCCTCTTCCGATGTAAGTCGTTCCTTGACCACGTTGACCACGCCGCGGTGAGAGCACCAAGGTGGTGGACGACGGCGAGGCCTAGGAAGGGAATGACCCGGAGCCGGGGAAGACTCGGCAGTTGTTTCCCACGCGGAGGGGAGTAGAGGATTTACTGGTTGGGCTGCAGTGTGAGGCTGCCATCGCTGGAGAATAACAGGAGGTCTGGGTGAGTACAGCGATGGTCAGGCCAGTGATGGGAGCAGGGTGGGGTGGTGAGTCCTGCGCGGCAGCAAAGCCGGCCACGGGAGGCAGGAGCAGGCAGCACGACCGGCGCAGGTTTGGGTGGCTTGAGCAAGAAGACCAGAGGTTGAAGAAGCACTACGGCCGTTGGATGGACATCGTATGGTCACTGGAGCTAGAATCGTTCATATTGACTAAGTTGACAAAGCACTCCGTCCGTGTCAACTTAGTAGGCCCACAAGTCAGCCTCCAACTATGGTGGGTCTCAGATAGCAGGGGGAGTATTCATTTTCTGTGCGTAATAAGGAGGCACTTTCTTGCGTGCGAAGATATAGCTGGTGGGTCCGAGCTATCAGCGGGAGGAATGTTTTTTTCATGAAATACAGAGGCCCTTCTGGTGGGTCCCTGCTGTCAGGTGGATGACTCATTATTTTGCGCGTAATAAGGAGGCACTTCCTTGCAGCGTGCGGCCGTGGACCCAGCTGTCAGCCTCTCCACGTACAGTCCTCTTCCGATGGATGTTGTTCATTGACCATGTTGACCACGCCGTGCCGAGAGCACCAGGGCGGTGGACGAAGGTGAGGCCTAGGAAGGGAATGACCCAGAGCTGGGGAAGACTTGGCAGTGGTTGCCCACGTGGTGCGGAGTACGAGGGCTTACTGGTTCGGCTGCCGTCGCCGGAAAATAACAGAAGGTGTGAGTGAGTATAGGAATGGCCTGGCCAGCGATGGAGTAGGGTGGGGAGGTGCGGCCTGTGCGGCAGCACAGCCGGCCACGGGAGGCGGGAGCAGGCAGTCCCACCGGCGCTGGTTTGGGCGGCTGGAGCAAGAAGATCAGTTATTGAAGAAGCACCACGGACGTTGGATTAACAAACAATGGTCAGGGCTGCTAGAATCGTTTGTGGACTAAGTTGACAAAGCCTTTCATACACGTCAACCTAGTAGACCCACAAGTCAGCCTCCAAATATATCTCAAACAGCATACAGCCCAAAATTTCTAGCCAGATTCAAATTAATTTAAAAACTAAACATGCCTTAATTTAAATCCAATGAAATTTTACCCGCACAAAAACAATGAAATTTAAAATATCAAAATCCAAAAGAAAAAAGTATTTTGGAACTAATTGTCTATTTGCTGTATTTTTTCACTTAAAGCCCATTTCTGAGTACTTATAGCCCATTTCTTATTACTTATAGCCCATTTTCTGTGCAAGCCCGAATGCATCCCTCCTCGTCTTGAAACATTTCCGGCCCAGCAGGGCGTAGAAAAGCAAGTAGGCCTACGTTGGTTATTCTGCAAAAAACAAAATAGCTGGGCTATCCATTTTCAGAAAGGAAAAAATACTGGGCTGGTCATGTGGTAAACATATGAAATAAAAGCCTGGGCTAGACGGGCCACAGCTCTAGCACAACCCAGTTGATACCCTTCTCCATCCCGAAAAAAATACTACGCGCACTGCTGGGTCCCGGGTGTCTGCCGCTCCTTGTGCAGTTATCTCGCTTATTGACTACGTTGACAGTGGCGTGCGACCCAGATGTCAGGAAACCATCAGGAGGAACCCTTTTTTTTCTTGTAATAAAGGAGGCACTTGCTTGCCTACTGCCCTGATCCTGGTGGGTCCCTACTGTCATCCTCACCATGTACAGTCATCTCCTTATTACTCTTGGTTGTTGAACATGTTGAAAACACCGGAGGGCGGCGCCGCGGTGAGCGAACCAAGGCGGAGGAAAATGGTGAAGCCTCGAATAGGAACGAATAGGAGCCGGGGAAGATGCGCAGAGTTTTAGGGTGCGATGTGGCCATGATGCATGCGCTTCAGCACAGCCAGCCGTGGGAGGCGGGAGCAGTCGGTCCCGCCGGCGCTGGTTTGGCTTTGGTGGCTGGAGGAAGAAGAGACTGAAGAAACACGATAAACATTGAATGTCAATCCAACGGTCAAGGTTGCCACAATCATTTGTTGACTAAGCCGACACCAAGTAGCATACTTTTTTATATATAGGAAGAAAAGAAAAACTGGGCTCGTTCGCCAGATAACATTCCCGAAACTACGACCATTTGATCTTGCGTCGCAACTAAAACTGTGAGGAAAATGCGTTCGTTTGCCGTCCTCCTCCCAGGGAACCAGGGTACCCAGACTTGCCTGCCTGTGGCCCATTGCGTGACTCCATCGACGGCCTGGTACGACCCAGCATCAACACCAGCAAGATAAACCCTCGCGAGGGGCCAGGCCTCGCGAGGAAGACAGCGCCAAGACCTCCTGAGGGAGTGGCCTCCCCAGGCTGCTCCTGAGGAGCGGAGTTTCCTATGCAAGTGCCCAACCTCATGAGGTTGCGGTGATGCAAGCCATGACGACCAAGGCCAGGCGGGCGCCAACGGGCGCAGAGGAGCAGGTTTCCCCTTTGGTGCTAAGGAGGCAAGCGTAGGCGCGGGGTCCCGAGGAATCAGCCAAAGGTTTCAATTCCCGTGCAACGAGACCAAGACCGCCAGGATGGCAGGACGGATGTCATCACTGAGCCCACCGCAGCGTCATGACCAGAGCTTTGCAGGAGAAGACCACCTTTCGTCAGGATAAGATGTACTACTTGTCCCCTTTCAAATTGGCCATTGTGGAATCCCTTCCCGCCTTCATTTTCGGGGAAGAGGATCAAGGCTACTATAAATATAGGTTAGCCAGTACCGTAGAAGGGATCCGATCCCAGGTTGACTCATTCCCACCAGAGCGAGCCTCGCGAGCTTGTTCATCCTCTGTACTAGTTCATCCTTAGCCCCTCGTGAGGCAAATCCACCACAAAGCAGGAGTAGGGTCTTACACCACAAGGTGGCCCGAACATAGGTAAACTACCGTGTACATCTTCTCTCCTGTTCATCAAGCTAGGCTGTAGGGCGACGGGTTGGTTGGCTGGAGAGGTTGAGTTCTTCATACACGCCCCAGAGTTCGAACCTTCTTTGGGTCTGCGGAGCTCTGAATCCAACATTTGGGGCGCAGGTAGGCCCGTGTTGAAGCTTCTCTCCAACCACTCGCTCCACCACTGTTCTGCCACTCCAATGGCTGACGCTCGCCGTGTTCGAGCTGAGCGCTAGGCCACTCATGTTGCCCAGACAGCACCCGCGGGCAACGGTGCCCCTCGCCGCTCTACATCCCTGGTAGCTAACGCCGCCACCGACCATGCTGTCCGTGAACAGCAGTACTTGTTGCTGCCACCGTCTGTGCAGCGTGACGGCCGCACCGCGACTCCATCACCCACTCCTGCGATGGCGTCGTCTTCTCATGGCCGTCATGGGCCGGCAACGCGCAGTCTGCGCTGCTCATGGCGCGCGAGCTTCTGCGTTATCGTCCGACCAATGACCTCTACGACGGCTGGCTCGCCCGCATCGCCGAACTCGTCAACGCCACTGGCGAGGCCCCTGCACCGTCTTGTTCGCTTCGCCCTCCGCCGTCCCTGGTGGGCAATGTGGCTCACGGCGCGCCTCCTCCTCCTCATCTGCATGGCGTGGACCCCGAGCCGAGGCGTGAAGCTCCCCAGCGTGACCCGCCGCGCAGAGCACCGGCGAGCGATGAAGAAAGCTGCCAGGTAGTGCAGCAGCCCCAAGGAGAAGCTCGTGCGCTTCCAGCACTGCCATGCCATGACCGCGTACCACCAAAGGCAGCGCCGCGTGGGCGTCAAGATCAGGCTCCTCCCCAGCGGCTGGCCCCTGTGAGTGTGGTAGGGTGCCATGCTGTCACCCCAGAGCTGCACCGCGTTGTCTGGCCCGGTAAGTTCAAGCCAGGTTTGCCTCCGCGCTACGATGGCACCCCCGACCCCACTGAGTTCCTCCAGCTCTATGAGCTGAGCATCGAGGTGGCGAACGGCAATGACAAGATCATGGCGAACTTGTTTCCCATGGCCCTCAAGGACGGCGCGTGCTCTTGGTTCCCGAACCTTCCGGTGGGGTCGATCTCCTCCTGGGACGAGCTCCACGAGCGCTTCATCGCCAACTTCCAAGGCACTCGCGACCGCGCTCCAGCGGCAGGCAACCTGCGATGCATCAAGCAGCAACCTTACACAAGTACATACAACGCTTCAACACCGTTCGCCTCAAGGTGCCGGATGAGGCCATCATCTCAGCGTTCTCTGATGGCGTCCGGGATGTCAAGATGAAGGAAGAGCTCGCCATACACAAGGACTTGTGTTCGGCTCTGGAGATGTTCAAACTGGTGGCCAGGTCCGCGAGGGCAGAGGAAGGTCGCCTCTCCCTCTTGGAGCTTTCGGAGGCAGATCCTGAAGACAAGAAGGCCAAGGCTAAGGACGTAAAGCGCAAGGGCCCGGCTGTGCTCACGGCAGAACCTGAGATGAAGCACGGCTGCGACCACCCCGAATCCTCCAAGGACAGCCGTTCGTTCTGCGTCTTCCATAATGTCCACAGCCACAACACCAACGACTGCCAGGAGCTCAGGGCAATCGGCGACGGGCACCTCGGCCGCCGTCCCGAGCGCAACAACCGTGGCTATGGCTGCGGAGGAGGCCGCGGCGGAGGCCACTAGGACAGCTGCGACCCCGGCAAGGACTGGCGTGATCAGCCTCGTGAGGACTACTGGCAGTGCCAGCTTTGCGACGGCCCCTAGCGTGACCAGCCCCGCGAGGACCGTCCTCAGGGCAACACCGGCCTTCCTCCGCTGCCACCGCCTCCAAGGAGGAACGAGAACAATGGCCAAGATGATGGGGCTGGGGGCTTCCAGGGGCCACGCGCGATCGCCTACATCCTGGGTGGTGCTCAGGCCCCCGCCTCTCATTGCATCTTCAAGCAGTTCGCTCGCGAGGTGAAAGCGGCCCTCCCCAAGCTTGAGGCGTCGCGCCCCCTCAAATGGTCCAAGTACGCCATCAACTTCGACTCCATGGACCATCTCAAATGTTCAGCCACCGCTGGCGCGCTCCCGATGCTCTGCTGGCCGACCATTAGCAACGTCCTCATCACCAAGACAATCATCGATGGTGGCGCGGAGCTCAACATCCTCTCCATTGAGACGTTCGAGACGCTCCAGGTGCCGTACAACCAGGTCCTCCCCACCAAGCCTTTCTCAGGAGTGACCGATGGCTCCACAGTCCCCATAGGGCAGATCCTCCTCCATGTCACCTTCGGCCAACGCGACAACTACCACACGAAGCTCATCGACTTCGGCGTCGCCCATATTCGCCTCCCGTACAATGCCATCCTCGGGTATCCGGCCCTCGCCAAGTTCATGGTGGTAATGCACCACGGCTACAACGTCCTCAAGATGCTAGGGTGCGATGGTATCATGATGATCGCCTGCGACGAGAAGGCTACAGTGTGCTCCCTTGAGCATGCTTACCAGGCTGCGGCGGTCGAGAACTCAGACGACGAGGGTGCCGCTCGACCTCCTGAGGCCATCCCCGAGAAGAAGAAGCAGCTCCTCCCCAAGGGCCATTAGGAGGCTAGCGCACCTGACGACCGAGCCACAGGCCCTGCGCCCACTGTTGGGGCACCCTTCCCTCTCGCATAGAAAGGCGCGCCCGGCGGCCCTCTCAGGACAGGCTCGGGGGCTCTCCTCTGGAGGGCCTCTGACCTGACCAGCGTCAAGAGGGAGGCGTTCAGGCACCACGTGGGGGCGTGCTTCAACACGCACCTCCGAGACCAAGGCGCAAGGAGCCAGGCGCTCAGGAGTTCATCATCAAGACGATCGAGGAGATTCAGGAGGCGCAAGCTATGCGTGGCGAGCGTCGACCCGTATCATCCAGTGCAGCTGCCACCCCTGACATGGGTAGCGAGATGCGCGTCTGCATCAACATCCCAGGTCTCAACAGGGTTGCTTCTCAGGAGCTCTTCTGGCCATCCCATGTTGGACGGACTGGGGGCTGCTCCTGCAGTTACGTCTGCATGCCGTTCGGCCTATTGGACGTGGCTGCCTCGCACCAGCGCTACATGCAGGGCGTCCTGGCGGCTCACGAGGCCAGGTGCCAGGCGGTCCTGGCAGAGGAGGTGCTGAACCCTCGCGAGTTTCCTGGGCCTCCAGAGCGTCCAGAGCCTCAGGAGCCAGCCGGCTCATGAGGAGCGATCTCTACAGCGCACATCTTCAGCTAATCCAACACTTCTACAACGATGGTGCCAGGTGACTTTTCGGTTTGTTCAGTTGAGGGCGCCCCTCGGGCTGCGTTATCCTCAAGCTGTCAGGGCCTGTCCCTGTAGCCGCTTCATTTTGATTCATGTACTCTGGACCGGTTATGCATGCACAGGCTATTATGTTTGTTAATGATATGCCTACTGTCTCGTTATCTGTGGAGTTGCCCTTCGCGGCCTCCGCACATTGCTAACCCGCCTCTTGCTCATCCCGCGACGGGGGCTGCTGGCACGGCACCTGTGCTCGGGTCCGTCCCTGTAGCGCTGATAAACCTAAGGGACCGAGCTCTGGCTCACCACCGGTCCCACGCACGTCACCTCACCGGGTCCTTAGTGGCCTTGTCTTCTCGCGGAAAGATCATCGGTAGGATAGCAAGCGCAGCTGTCTGTTATGTTTTTCGCTAACCCACAGGAGCCTCCGAGGCAGGACCACCAGCGGCCTTGCCACCTTGGGAGAACACCATGCCACGTGTCAAGGGGCGCAACCCCTCCTTGCTGCCAGCCACTCTTTTCTCGCGCAAGCCGCTTGCATGTTAAAGGGGGGGCCCTTGAGCATCCCGACTCAGGGGTTCCTACCGGCTCTCGGGCCCTCACCCCCAGGCCTTGACCACGACATCGTGACCTGGCATACCAGCGGCGGCCGAGTCTTGCTCGAGAGCCGGGTCCCGAGGACATAGAGCACCCAGGCAAGTGGGGGAGATGGAGTCGGTAGGAGCCCTGCAGAGGGGGCATCACCAGAAGAAGGGCATGGCTAACGTTGCATGAGAAGTTCCCCCACGCAGCAAAGGAACCATCGCAGGCTCGTCCAAATAAGTCACCTCACATGCGCATGCGTGAGCCTCATGACCAGCGTTATGTCCCTAGCGATCTCGCTCGGGCAAGGAAACTTCCCTCTCAGTCCTTCGATTGCCGCTTGTGCGCCAAAGGAGGCCTCCTAAGCATCACGACTCAGGGGCTCTTACCGGACCTCGGGCCGCTCGCCTCCTGGCTTTAACCACGGCATCGCGACCTGGCATACCAGCGACGGTCGAAGCCTGCCTGGGGACTGGGTCATGCCGGCGTTGAGCACCAAGCTACCGCGAGAGTGAAAGGGGGAACCATGCCAAGGCGAGAGACACAAACACGATATCGAATCAGGAACGATAATGTTAAAATGTGAGCATCACAGTTTCTTACATACCCCGACGGGGCCCGTCATGGTTTTCTTGCGGTAACGAAGCAAAAGGAAAAACCCCCTAAGAGCCACGGCCTCGGCAGTGTCCCCAGCGACGCCGGGATAGCGCCACTCCTCCCCTAAGCACGGGCGTGGTGGCGCGGCTGCTCATAGCTGTCATCGTCGCTCGAGCCCGGTCCAGATGAAGTGTTGCTGCTGTCAAAGGAGTCGCGGACGAGGCCAAGGGCAAGTTCACCGCCGGTGGCCTCGCCGCCTTGATCGCCTCCCCTAGGGCAACACTCCAGACGCCGGCCGTCCTCTCCATAGACCTTGAAGAAAAGCATCGAATCCCCATCGTACTCGAAGTGGATGGTGTGCCTCCCCTCTAAGTTACAAGTGCGTGCAATCGTGCCCCATCCCCGGGTCATGAAGACGTCACCGGAGGAAACGGCCTCAACCTCCGCTTCTGATGCCTGGCTGCAGCAGCTGTCGTGCTGCAGCCATAGCTCGACGGGCCCCCGCGGCGGTATCTCCCTCACCAGGAACCGCGGGAGCAGGATCCACGTGCGCGGCGGCGTTGCCGCCCACACCACAAACTCGTAGGCCATGCCTTCGACATGGGCCTGCCAGCGGGGTGGCCGTGTGGCCAACGCATGCTCTCCCCCAAAACCCCGTTCCTCGCGGTGCCCGCGGCCACTCTCGCGGACAGGGCTGCGCGCGCGAGCATACCCGTGGACCGGAAAGCCCGGTGGAGCGTGTTGTGCCAGAGTCGTGCTGCTGTGGGCGCCGCAGAGGCATCGCGGGAGCAATCGCGCCTCTTCTTTGGTGGGAGCAGCTCAGGTTCCACCTGAGGAGCCTTTCCCTTCTCCGTGGTGGAAAACCTCCTCACTGGCGCCATGGATACTCTGGCAAGCTGGCGGGAAGAAGAAGAAGGAGAAGCAAGGGGCGAGAAGATGAAGATGGCTGGGGGCTCCGCCCCCCTTCCCCATTTATAGGCGAGGGGAGGCTAACCGCCGGCCCCTCATGTTCCGAGCAATGATGACTGATCTGCATGCACCAGGCAGTTGTCAAGTCATGCGGTTGCCGAGGCGGCGTGGGGAAGTGGAGACGCCCACGTCCCATCAAGCGCCACGCGTCGGCTCGGTCCGCAGGCAATTAGGGCCCGCGGCGCTTCGCCCTTTCCCTTTGGCTTTGCCTTGAAGCCAAGTCTGAGCGTGCCTTGGGCTTGGGGGCTACTGTCAGTGTTCTGGGAACCAGGGTACCCAAATTTGCCTGCCTGTGGCCCACGGTGTGGCTCCATCAACGGTCTGGTACGGACCAGCTTCAACACCAACAAGACAAGACCCTCGCGAGGAAGACAGCGCCAAGACCTCCTGAGGGAGTGGCCTTCCCAGGCTGCTCCTGAGGAGCTGAGTTTGCTATGCAAGTGCCCAACCTCATGAGGTTGCGGTGACGCAAGCCATGACGACCAAGGCCAGGCGGGCACCAGCGGGCGGAGAGGAGCAGGTTTCCTCTTTGGTGCTAAGAAGGCAAGCGTAGGCGTGGGGTCCCGAGGAATCAGCAAAAGGTTTCCATTCATGTGCAACAAGACCAAGACCGCCAGGATGGCAGGACGGATGTCATCGCCGAGCCCACTGCAGCATCACGACCAGAGCTTTGCAGGAGAAGACCACCTTTCGTCAGGATGATGTACTACTCGTCCCCTTTCAAATTGGCTGTTGTGGAATCCCTTCTCGACTTTGTTTTCGGGGAAGAGGATCGAGGGTACAATAAATATAGGTTAGCCACCACCGTAGAAGGGATCCGATCCCAGGTCGACTCATTCCCACCAGAGCGAGCCTCGCAAGCTTGTTCATCCTCTGTACTAGTTCATCCTCAGCCCCTCGTGAGGCAAATCCACCACAAAGCAGGAGTAGGTTCTTACACCACAAGGTGTCCCGAACACAGGTAAACTGCCGTGTCCATCTTCTCTCCTGTTCATCAAGCTAGGCTGTAGGGTGACGGGTTGGTTGGCTGGAGAGGTTGAGTTCTTCATAGACGCCCGAGAGTTTGAACCTTCGTTTGTCCTGCGGAGCCCTGAATCTGACAAGCACTCTTGGTTTTCAACCGAGAGGTCTTGGGTTCGAGTCCCAGGAACCCTCAATTTTCTCCTCCTTCCTTCCTCGCAATAAAAAAGAAAATCAAAGACTTGAGAAGGTGTACAGAACAAGCTAGTGTACCAGTAAAGAGACGTTGCTGAGTTTTAGAAAAAATAGAGACGTGCTCCTGTAGCTGGTTCGAATCCAAACCTAGACTATGACTATATATGGTGCTATGCTACTCTGCAAGTAATGAAACTGACATATCCAACGTTTGCTTCTCCTCTTCTCTACTTACTCTGCCTAGCTTCAGAAGCTCTGGCCACAGCAACCATGTCCGTTGGTGGCTCGTCCACCTGCTCTTCAATAGGCAACAACCAGATATGCGCCAAGTCGCCATCCGTACCATCACATGTGGGTCTCATCACACCCCTGCCGGCACACGCACCGCCTCCAGTTGCTCATCGCAACCCGCTGCCGTTGGTGTGGTGCCACTGCTGCAAATCACGCAGTGTCATCCGTCGCGTCTCAACCACAATCCTCAATCCTGGCCGAGTCTTCAACAAATGCCCGAATCATGGGGAAATAATATGTTTAAGTGTTGTTCCGCTGCTTTCACTTGCTGATTTTTTTAATAGTTTGGTTGATGATCTTCCAATTTGATTCATGCAGAAAAGGGAAGATTCGTATGATTCGTATTTTTGGGAAGTTGCTGATGTGGGGGAATGGAACTACGCTTATTATTTGGTTAGCCGAGGAATCCCAATACCAGCAGGTTGGGGTGTTGGACAAGTAACTGAAGGAACGGCAGAAGAGGAAGATGCAGAGCAGAAGGTTAAAGATGCAGTTCCTCTAATCATGGCCAAGCAACAGCTGCTGAACAGCCTTGACGGCAATGAGGAGATGAAAGAGCTTGTGAAGATAATGGGCAGAATCGATGTGCTCTGTAGGATGATTGTCTCTTTATTTGCAGTGTATGTAGCACTCGTGATGTATGCAGTGGCTATGACATGAGCACTTTGCTGAAACTAGTAATGAATGAAACCTATTTAGCAGGCTAGGCGTAGTGTTGTGAACATCTAATGATTTCTATTATCGAAAATCGAGGGGTATCCCCTTTTGATCATAAATAAATAAATAGCAGAGGCCCTTTTGCTAATAAATAAATAAATTAGCAGAGGCCCTGTCGGGTCAGCTTCCTTCCCATTCGAAGACGTAGAGCAAATTGCAGTCCAACAGCAAACTATGCCATCAAATACAAGTTTCACAGCCAAATATGAGTACAACAAACAACAATGTCATCATGTTTTAGTCGTCATACAATCACCAAACACAAATCAACATACATAATAAGTGATGTTCTCACAGCAAAATACTAAATAACAACTTCATCAGGTTTCAGTTGTCATAGCAAACACAATTTCACATAGTAGATAAAAAGTCGTCTTCTGACAGGCAAATATGACAAAAGCAATCTAATCATCATCTGCAGCAGCAGCGTCAACATCTTCGCCATGTGTATCAGTCTGAATCGTAATTCCCCCCAGTGGCATCTTCTTCTTCATCTTCAATGTCCTCGAACATTGATATCTTATTGATCAACTCTTGTATGTCCATAGCCTGACAAGCAATCTTTTTGCCAGCATCATTGACGTGATGGTTCTCAAAGATATTAGGAACATCTGTGGAATCTTCTACATCAGGAGCAGTGTAAGCATCATGTTGTTGTGCAACTTCATTAAATGAAATCCTCTACTCAAACCTTTGCAATACTCTCCAGTCATCGCTATGTGCATATGTGTCTTCCAAGTAAAATATCTGTGTTGCTTAATTTGCCAAAATAAAAGGCTCGTTGGTCTGGTACGCCGCCTTGACATTGATGGATTTGAAATAATCATCAGCTCTGGGTTTTGTGATCCTGGAAAACAGGTTATACCAACGACAGCACAACAGAACCACACACCGATGAACCTTGAAACTAGATATATACTACAACTGAACAATGTCTGTTATGTTAGCATACATTTTAGTTGTCTCTTCGCCGTACTTATCCATGCTCATGATGGCACTATTTTGTGTCTTCCTGCCTTCGTCGCGTGCAAGGGTGTTGTAGCGCACATCTACAACAACGCAAGATTCATAATGTCTTACCCGAGTATCAGGACCCATTGCTAGTGCGTAAAGGGCATCATTAACTGCCTGCCCATCCTCCCGCATCTTCTTAACCTATGGTTAGAAAATAGACAAGCTGGTCATCTTATGTACTCAATATATTAAAAAAATGACAGTGCAATTCCAAAGCTTACATGGCTCTTGAAACATTTTGCAAATCCTGCCATAACCAGTTTGTCAATGTTTCTTGGATTTTGCGGTAGTAACTCCTTTTTGTAGATGCTGCACAACATAGTGATCGTGTCAAACATCTAAATATATATATGAATGTGCTGCAAGTTTAGTAGATTACAATGTATAAGCTGCAATACTTAGCACTTACTCGATATAAGGTAGAATCTCAGGACAGTAATTCAACACATAGCAAGCCATTTTGTCCAAATCTTTAGGTTTGTCGTCTTGTCGATTCTTCCCTATAACTCGAACAGAACAATCAAAAACATTGAGCTCGGGATTGTCTTCATCCACCTCTTTGCTAAGCTGATCAGCTGTTTCAATGTATTTTGAGCAGAATTTCAATGCTTCTGTAGCAATGTAGGCCTCTGCAATGGACCCCTCAGGTCTAGCTCTATTCCTAACATAGCCTTGAAAGTGCCTAGGCGCCTTTCAATAGGGTACATCCAGCCATACTGTACTGGACCTCTAAGTAGTGCCTCATCAGGTAGATGAACAGCCAAATGCACCATCACATAAAAGAAGGCTGGAGGATATATCTTCTCAAGGTCCCATAGGATAGTTGGTATCTTTTCTCTAAGATGCTCCAAAGCATCTATCCTGATATTTCTACTGCAGAGTTCCCTGAAGAATTGTCCCAACTCTGCAACTGCTCTGTATAAGTTAGGGAGGCCCAATCCTCTAAGGATAACAGGTAAAACCCTTTGAAGTAGGACATGGCAGTCATAAGTTTTCAACCCTTGTACCTTGTTTCCATCTGCACTGACTCTCCTTTTAGGGTTGGAAGCAAATCCATGTGGGAATCTCACACGTGACAGGACCTTGCAGAATTCTTTTATATTTACGTTGTCAAAGACGTACACAACTGGTGCCATATCCTGTGGTTTACCTTCATCTTCCACCTGCAATCCTTTCTGATACCTAGGTGTGTCAAATCAATCCTAGATTTTAAGGTATCTTTCATCTTGCCTTCAATATTAAGAAGTGTGCCGATAATGCTGTCACATATATTTTTCTCGATGTGCATCACATCAAGATTATGCCGCAGATCCAAATCTTTCCAATACTCAAAGTCCCACAAAGTGGACCTGCGGGTAAACAATAATCTCTCTTCTGCCCTGCCATGCTTCCTTTTCCCGCTACCATTATCAGGATGGTTTCCTGGTGTAATATGCCTGACCTTCTCTAATTCCACTTGCAACTCATCGCAGGTGAGCCTTTTTGGCGCATCATGGTTTTCATGCTTTGCATTGAACACATGTCTTCGGTATTTTGTAGGACACATCTTGTCCTTGGCAAGGAAACGGCGGTGTCCAACGTAACAGATCTTGCTAAGTATTGCGTACGACAGTGGATTCTTGTCACAGCGAACACATGCATTGTAACCATGTGTTGTTCGCCCTGACATAGTTCCCAAAGCCGGATAATCATGGATGCACCAAATTATAATAGCACGCAGAAAGAAAGCAGCTAGTGGGCTGCTATATAGGTCTCGAGTGAGAACACCCCTCCATAGTTGTTGAAGTTCCTCCACAAGAGGCTCCATGAATGAATCAAAATCCTTTCTAGGACTTTTTGGACCTGGGATGGGCAAGGCCATCATGTAGTTTGATTCTTTGGTGCAGACATTTGGAGGCATGTTGTAAGGGATAACAAGCACTGGCCACATGCTATATGTGGCTCTCTGGTGGCCAAATGGGTTAAATCCATCTGTAGCTAAGCCAAGTCTAATGTTTCTCGGGTCAGCAGCAAACTTTTTGTGTTTCTGATTGAAGCTTTTCCAGTCACTACCATGAGATGGATGGCTCATTACATTCTAATCTCTGTACTCCTAGTTCCTAGAATGCCACAGTACATCCTCCCTTGTTTCAGCATCATGAAACAACCTCTACAATCTTGGTATAATTGTAAAATGTCTCAGAACATTATGAGGAATCCTCTTCACAGCATCGCCATCTTTCCATCTTGATGAATTGCATTTTGGGCATTCACTAAACTGGTATAATCCTTCCAGAATAGAACAAAATTATTCTTACAAACATGGATCATATCATATCCAATTCCAACTGCACGAAGGAAATTCTTCATTTTACTGTAGGTGTGTGGCAGCTCAGACGCATCTGGGAAAGATTTGCGGAAAGAAGCCAACATCGCATCGAATGATTTGTTAGTCATCCGCTCAGATGTCTTCACTTGAAGAAACGTGACCATAGCTAAGAATACTGACAGCTTATTTCCTGGGGTGACAGCCACGTTGCATTGTTCCAACATGCGGGCCCACCGTTTTTCTTCTGCAGGTGAAAGTTCACGAAATGTGCGAGCATTTCATAGCATTTTTTCAATGTTGGTCAAATTCACTGGCTCCTCCACTACCACCTCCTCCTCCTCCTCTTCCACCTGAGCATTAGGCAGATCAAGATGGTGATCTGCTGCTTCCACATAACCAGTAACATTGACGTTCACAGCTTCACCATGATGAACCCACCTAGTATATGTGACCGACATCACATACAAGTGTAGATGATTTTGCATAGTTGACTGGGGTCTTGTAACTGAATTCATACAACTGCTACACGGGCAGAGCACATCTGATTTCGGACCACCGTACTCAGCTCTGATTAAGTTCATGAAGTTTTCAACCCCCTCAACATATGCAGCAGAGAATCTTCGAGCAGAAGTTATCCAAGTCCTATCCATCTGTTAGACATATAGATTAGTTCTTCTACTAGATATTACAGGAAAAACATATATGCTTTTTTATGAAGTCCAAAAAAAAATACCTAGGTCGATGTCTAAAGCTATGGCAAGATATTTGGACAAGCAGATCTAAGTAACGAAATATATGTAGAGCTAATTCAACAAACAGATTTGAGTGCTAAATTATGGAAGGCTATTTCAGCAGTCAATGAGGCCGAGCACACAGCCATCGAAGGCCATCTCAGCAACAAAGATCGAGTATAAAACGGTGTAGAGCTATTTCACATAACAGATTGGCTACTATACCATGGCAATCTACGTCACAATAAATATACGGCAGGATATTTTAGCAACTAATCAGGCGTGGCATGCCATCTCAGCTAAGCAGATTGAGTGCAGAACAGGGCAAGGAAGTTTCTTAAGCAGAGCATATTGACTGTAAACTATTTCGGCAAACAGTGAGATTAACAGCGTCTATCAGCTAACATTCAGCGCTACTCCGACATGCACGGCGCCTCAGTCTAGAATGCGCGTATCATGGGAGAAGCTGACCGCCGTGCGTCTCCACAATAACGTCGCCAGCGGTGGTGGTGCGGCTAGAGGACGGCAGTCTACGAGAGCGTACTGTGGGAGCGAGAGGATCGCCGTGCGTCCCCTCGATGAACTGCGGCACCGACGTATCGGCGTGCTGGGGAGGGCGGCTTTGGCGGAGCAAATGGAGTGGAGGGGGTAGGGGCGGAGGGGGGTTTGGGGAGTATTATTGGCTAGTTGGCTGAAGAGCGGTTGAATTAGGGATTTGGGGGGGAGGGGGGAATTTCCGTGTGGTGGGCGGGGGTGTTTGGCGCATGGTCTGTTTCTCCAAGTGCGGTCCCACGTGTCAGTGAAGAGGCAAGCCGAAGCGCGTTCCGTTTGTGTGAGCCGTGTAAAGGACCGACCATGTGAGGGGTGCAATGCGCCCGCGACAGGCGTGCTATGAGTGTACTGCCTTTTTTCCTTTTAAACTTGGTGCTTCGCATGATCCATCGATACTACTACTAGTAATCCGGTAATCCCGACTAAAACGGCGCGGCCGGGTCTTTTCCCGCGTGATATGCTGGGAGGTTGGCTTAGTTGGCTTTTTTGGATGAGTAATGCTACACCTACGTAATCCCAGTTACGTAATTAATGTAATGTGAAATGTTTGGGCTGTTGTTTGGAGATTGGGGGGAGGGAGGGGCCCACCACCATGAAAATCGGGGGGGGGGGGGAGAGAGAGAGGAAATTTACGTTAACCCTTTCGTAGGTTCCCGTAGATGTAGAAAGATGTGAAATACGTGAATGTGTAGTGGACGTACTATTGGAGTGCCTAAGATAAATTGTGTATGTAGACCCTATGTGTTTATTTACTTCGCATGTTAGCTTTGTCTCGGGTCAAACCTTCTAAGTTTATACACACAAAAACAAATCATCATTGCATATATTTTCATACTCCTACAATATATCTTACTATTATTGTGAAAGTTCATATACACCGGACGACATTCATGCAAACATGGTAGATTTTCATTAGATTTCAAACTTTTATAGGACAGAAAAATAAAACAAACCTGACCCTAAACCTATTCTACGGTGGCGACCAACGTCCTCCATCTGCCGTCTCCATGGATGGCGGCGGGGTTCAAGACCCATGAAGTGAAGGTGCGGTCTCCGACAAGGAAGAGTAGAACATGGGAGATGGACCGGCCAGTTGGCACACCATGCCCAGCCACCTCCCATGCCCTACTCATCCTTGGAGGAGTCCCCGACCTCGGCGGTGCCGGTGGACGTGAGGTCGATGATGATGTACGTGGACGGTCTGTCGCTTCACCTGCCACATGCACCACCGAACATTGGACGGCGACAAGTAGGACGCGTGGCTAATGGTGCTCCCGTCATCGGCTGCCAGCGTGGCCACCTCTTATGCGGTCGCGTCCGCGTCCGGCTACACCACTATTGCATTGCGAGCGACAACTTGAGCGAGGGCGCCAACCTCGAGCGTCATCCCCGAAGACAAGCTATCCCACAGATGGTTCGCGCCCGCGGTCATGGTGGATGTGGTGCCAGGTAGCAGGAGGATGCGCTATGGTGTGGAGTTTAGCTGGGCGTTGCCACTTTACGTAGCGCATTATAGTGAGGCCAAGCATCCGGGTGCGTCATTAAGTCACCGGAGTTGGTTCCTCGGGCACCGAGGCTCTTAATGACGGCATACAGACGGACGGCATGAATGCGGGCAGCTGGCACCGGCTGGGAACGCATGCGCGCGATGGTGCGAGGGACGAGGGTTTTTGGTGTGCTGGGTAGTCAGCTGCAGTCATGGCAACGTTGGAGATGCCCTTTGCTCACATGCGATCCCACATGTCATTGAAAAATCAAGACGACCCGGCATGGTCTCAGGTCCTCGGGATGTAGTTGGCCGCGCTAGAACACTCCACGGACGCGTCACGGCGCGCACGCACTTCGGGGCCCCGTGCATCCTCGACGAGCCGAATGTTGATCTGCTGGTCACGCCACAGCGCTAACGCCACCCTCGGCACCCTGAAGCCGAGCATGTCTAGCGATGATGAGCGTGTCGCTCAACGCGGTCGCCGTGTCCAGAGGCGGTGCGGGAGCTGCGCCACGTTGCTGGCCCCCACGACCCACATGAATGGTTGCCGGTGGCGAGGAGGTCGTGGGCCAGCTCCTCCATTTGACCATGTTCTGGCAGTAGTAACTATACTAGTCCCTGCGTACTCCCTCTGTTTTCATTTACTCCGCATTTTAGCTTTCCTCAAAGTCAAACTTTGTAAACTTTGACAATGTTTAAAGACAGAAATAATAGCATATACAATAACAAATCAATACCATTAGATTCATTATTGAATATACCCTCTTCTCCACCGATCATGCCGCCCTTCGGTCGAGTCCATCCTCCCACATGCCTCATTTGAACATTCCGCCGAGTGTCATTCGCATGTGGGCCTAGACCATGCTTGTATTTCCGATGTTGTAATTTGTCTGAGATGCATACAGACAAACGGTTCATTTAAAGTTTCACTTTGCCTCCACTACATGCCGCTTCCCATCTTAGTTTTGACATCCCATTCAGTTCATGCCCCGACAGATCTTGACGAGATCGATTGATGTTGCGAGATCAAGTGTGTGTCGTGCAAGGAGATAAAGGTTTGGTGTGTTTCTATGATAGAAATGACCCAGGGGGGTCTGTGTGTGTGCATCGGTCATGTACCATCTAGCTAGATCGACTGAAAGAGGACTAGGGTGGGTCCGGAGATTGACCGATCTAGAGAGGGGCAGAGAGGATGAATGTATGCTTAAAAAAGATAGATGAAAGGCTTGGTTACAATTAATGCATGGTAGAGTGACCTAGGCGTGTGTCAAAGAGCGACCTGACGATGAGCGAGATATAATCCCGATAACTCGAGAGATCAATTAGGTTTGACAAGCACAAAGAGGAAGATAGGTGGTATGTGTGTGTGTGTGTGTGAGAGAGAGAGAGAGAGAGGGAGAGAGAGAGAGGGAGGGAGGGAGAGAGAGAGAGACCCCAAGATGAAACCGAGAGAGAACGAGTGGGTGCATGTGTGATATACCTAAGGCAGATTCAAAATTTTGTACCGGTGATCATAGCATCAGCAAATCATATAGAAAGGGTATTCAATGTTCGTTTCGCTTTTGAATGTACAATATACTCCCTCCGATCCTTTCTAGTTTACATATAAGTTTTATGTGTAGTCAAAGTATCTCTACTTTGATCAAACTTACAGAAAAAAGTATCAACATTCAACAATGCCCAATCAATATTGTTAGATTCGTACGTACTCCTAGATTTTTATTCAAACAGAGATGGTTTCCAATTTGTTTTCAAACACGCGAATGCTTGTTGTCGCGCATGCTCTTCCTACTAGGATTTCGCCATGTAAAGCCAGTCCAATAGTAACTTTTTTATGTTCCCTATCCAATAGTAGTAGAAGTAGTAGTACTAGTGGAGTACTGAGGGTGACACTCGGCCGACCTCTCTTTCTTCTAGTAGTATAAATGACGCGGGCGGGGGAGGGGGAGGGACGTCGGTTTGCTCTCAACTGCGGTCCCACAAGCGAGCGAAAATGCAAGACGAAGCACATTCCATTCGGTGAGCGACGTGGAGGGTCCAGCATGCCGGGGTGCAACACGAACGCGACAAGAGTGATGTACAGCGTCCATTCCTTATGAACTTGCATACTTCGAGTACTCCTTTTTATTAACACAGTATAGACGCAAGCGCTCATACACACGCGCATACACTCACCCCTATGAACGCACACATGCACACCCTACCCCTATGAGCACCTTCGAGAAACTGAGCCATCATACCTCTACTAGCAAGATGCCCGTGCGTTGCATGTAAGATCAAGATGCATTTGTATGAGTAGTTTATCTTGTGAGAGAAAAGGATGAACGAGGGAAGGCCTTATTTGCAAATGTGGAGAGGGGTGTGGGGGTATCTTTTTGCAAAATTGCCATAGTTTTCTTCCTATCCGTCAGATATAAATCTGATCGCCTATATTGCAGGATGGCAGGCACACCATCATCACCAACTCTGTTTTTTATAAGAGCTAGCAAGATGCATGTGCATTGCACGGAACATCAAGATGCATTTTTTACAAAACACCTGTTGTTATTGACCCATGCAGGAGTAATCCCATGTGTAAAAACTAATGATATCTCGAGAATTTCATCAAGAAAATGGTATCTCACGAATTTCATATAAAAAATGATATCTCGAGAAAGATGAGAGATAAGGTGAGGAGGAGTGGGGCGTGGTGGTTGCTGGTGGTCGGACTGGACGGAGGCATGGGGATGGATGGCGCCGGCAGCGGCCACCATGCCAGATTGTTCTAGAGGCTTCCCTTTTTAATTACTCAACAATGAAGTTGTGGGAGATAAGGATGAATGATATAGGTGTGGGTATCCCTTTGCAAAATTGCCATAGTTTGCATTCTACTCTTATCTCTACTCTCGGTGATGATGGTGTGCCTGCCATCTTGCAATATAGACCATACGATCTATATCTGACGGATAGAAAGCAAACTATGGCAATTTTGCAAAGGGATGCCCGCACCTCTATCGTTCATCCTTATCTCCCACAACTTCATTACTGAGTAATTAAAAAAGGAAGCCTCTAGAACAATCTGGCATGGTGGCTGCTGCCGGCGTCGTCCATCCCCATGCCACCGCTAAGTTCGACCACCAATCACCACCGCGCCCCACTCCTCCTCACCTTATCTCTCATCTTTCTTGAGATATCATTTTTCGATGAAATTATTGAGATACCATTTTTCGATGAAATTCTCGAGATATCATAAAAAAATGCATCCAGATGTTCCGTGCAATGCACTGGCATCTTGCTAGTCATCTTGAGATTTGCGAAGTCACCGCCTCGTCGTCGACAGGAATAGTGGGGACGTCCGGACGTCTGCCACATGAATCTCCGAAACTTTGGTCCCATCCCACCCCACAACTCTCTAGCCTCAAGCCGTCCGGCTTTGCAAACTCCACACAGTCAAAACCGATTGACCGGTCATCACCGGAACCACTATTCACACCAGAACCTTCGCTGCTCGGCCTATGCCAGCTACTTGCCGACCGGTCACCACTACCCCAAAACCACACCTCCTCTCCAGCCCATTCCCCCACCTTTCGATCCCCGAGCCCGCATCAACCATCCCCTAGTTCGCCGAAAAGCCATGGTGTGCTGCAAGATCACGTACTACAAGATGCTGACGCCGGAGCGCCGCGCAGAAATTGCGGCGGTCGGCGCCACAGACCTCCGTTCCCAAGCTCGCTTTGCAGCGGGCCAATCCCCGAGTTCTCTGGAGCCAAGCTCCGAGGAGGAGGAAGCCGATCCAATGTTCATGGTGGAGGTCACGGCGTAGAAGGCCCCCGGTGCGTATGAGACGATGGACGTCGACTTCGTGCCGGCGTCCGGGTCCCCCATGGTGCATGCGGACCAGCGGTTCAACCTGGCGATCCTAAAGGATGACCGGGAGGCGGAGGCTCAACTCGACGTGGAGTGTGCGGATGCCGCTGCCATCGAGGCCCTTCTGCAGGCGGCACCGGATGTCGTGGATGTGAACTGGGCAGCCGAGGCTCACCTAGACGCGGAGCGCACGGATGCTGCTGCCATCGAGGCCCTCCTGCAGGCGGAACCGGACGTCCTGGACTTGAACCGGGTGGTGGAGGCTCAACTCGATGCAGAGCGCGCGGATGCCGCTGCCATAGAGGCCCGCCTGCAGGTGGAACCGGACGTTATGGACTTGAACCGGGCGGCAGAGGCTCAACTCGACTCAGAGCGCGTTGATGCCGCTCCCGTCGAGGCCCTCCTGCAAGCAGAACTGAACATCATGGACGTGAACCGGGCGGTGCTCGCGTTCGTGCAGAGCGCCCGCATGCTTCGCGTGAACGAGTAGCTGGAGGCCGAGGACAACCATGATGCGGAGACACACGTCGGCAGCTACGGCTGGTTCATGTGGGCAGCCAAAGACGATGAGGCTGTCTCATTCCACGAGCAGTGATAGTTTTTCTTTATGTTGTTGTTTTTAGGGACCTTTTGCTATGTAAAAACATATATTTATGCAAGTCGCCTGACTTTCATCATTTGGGTCAGTCGACCATTTCAAGCGGTTAGATGAATATCCTACGTCTCCTAACCCTTCTTCTACCTCACCTCTTCTTCTTCCCCAATAGACCACCGCACGGGTCGTATGGATCTTCCCCAACATGTAGTTGGATAAACATACTGTATGAACGAAAATTATGTGTCAGCTGTAGGATGGCTGAGTTTGGTTTGAGTACATGCGGTAGCACATCTCAGTGAGGGTGCTTTCCCTTGGTTGGGTTTGCGGCGTGCAGGAGCGAATGTGTGAGGGTGCGGTGCGACCGCGACAGCCGTGTGCAAGTGTACCTCCTTTTCATTTTGAAAAGGCAAGCTTGGCAAAAATGTGTAGTGAAGTATGGCAATGCAAGGCCTAGACCCAAACAGGATACAAGTACGTACGTACTACTTGTGTTAAAAAAGAAAGGCGGGGTTTTCCTTCGCGGGATTGATCAATACAAATACTCGTTTGACGTGTCAATTTATTCATATCTTTTTCTCCAATGCCCAAAGAGCTAACCATCTCAATCCTCATTGCTTGATTAATGCAGCGCCATGCAAACAAACCTTCTCACTTCCGCATGCATGCAAGGGTATATTAATGTCCTTGGTTGTTGTACAAGGCAAACCCCATCAATTTTGGCTCGATTAGTGTTAGTGGCCTTCTGCAAATTGTAATTTTGATACTGGCCTTGTATACAAAAAAATGGAGGTAGTAACTATTTGACTTCCTTCCCCATTGCGGTGACGTCGACGATATCTCGAACATTGTGGCTTTGGCGAAGTGCGTTCGACAGAGCACACCATTGAGGGAGACCATGGTAAGTCGTTCGCAAGTGCCGCCTGCAAGCCGAGACAACCACATTTTTGCATCTAGGAAGTCCGTTGAACCAAAGGACGCGTAAATGTACTAGTACTACACAATAGCGTCGTCCGTCCAGCTTAGTGCGGTAAGGTGGTTTCTCGAAGAAGACAATGGAGAAGCGGAGTCAGCAAAGAGTGAAATGATGGTTGCTTCTTCCGTGCTCTGTGATTTGATGCCTCACTGCTTTGTGATTTGTGATAGAAGGGGCAGGGGAGTAGACTCTATGCTCTATACTGTACATGCGTCCAAGCAAAGGGAGAAAGAGGAGAGAGGTTGCATTTTTCTATTCCTTCAATCAATCAATTAGGGAGCTTCGGTTCCATCTTTTTTGCTTTGGCAGCACCGTCCACAATGGTTCCCATCGATGCCAAAAGCTATTTTCACATTTGGCTACACATTGTGGATGCCCTTAACCGTACCACTTGGTTTTGCTCCTGTGTGCTATCTATACAAATCTCAATTATATTGATCTAAAAAATTATAGTATCAAGATTAGTAAAATGGAGGTGATTTTGCCGCGCGGAAGGCGGGGGAGGTTTCTTATTTTTAGAGGACGTTGGCCTGGCGCTTTGCTAACATGCGGTCCCATGTGTCAGCGCTTTACCAAGCCAATCTGCGTCCCACATGAGGCAGAACAACGGCAGAAGCAACACGTGCTTTACTTGAAGAAGATGAGGGAGAAGCGGATTCAGCAATGAGTGAAATAATGGTTGCTTCATCCCTCCAACTTCCTTTTTTTAGCATTACTTCGTCCCTCCAACTTAACTGTGGGAAAGGTGCAGCTTTGTGATTTGACGCCTCATTGCTCATTACTACACTGGTGCCATGACTGGGGTGCTTCACCCCTGCTGCTCTGCACTGTTATTTCGGTATGGCACGTGGACCCAGTTGCTTGATGTCCCACATGTCGGCGAAAGGGACTAGAACATTTATGAAAGTGAGCGCTCCACTCTTACGACGGAGGAGTACACGACACGGCGGCCCAGTGAACTGTTACTTGTACTGTAGTACTACTATAGTTTTGTTGTTTTGCACAATCCATCGATACAAACCCGATTAAACAGGCAAGGGCAGAATTTTTACTTCGCGGTAGATGATACTAGCCATACATTTCAAAGGCAATTTTAATGTATGCAAACTGAATAATTAAGTAACAATATGAGATCTAGTAAAACTAAAAACACATATGATTTATTGTGTTAGAGTGTAGTAGTAGTGCTGTATTGCATAGTTGTTAGATGTAACATGCGAGAACGTGTAGAGATGTACTTTTGGAGGGCCTACAGAGAGAAATTGGGCATAAAGTGGATTCAAATATTTGTATTCGTCTTCATAGCATTTGTAACTCATATCTACAGTTTGTACAGTAGACGTGAATGCTTCTTCGCTCTTACGAAACTAGTACAGCAATAATGGGGTGGCGTGCGCCAATTTAGGCACTGGCACGTTGGCCTACTCGGCTCCACAGAGAGAGCAAGAGAAGAGATAAATACACGGGCGGTCAGTGTATTTCAAGCGAAAAGCGTAATACAGTCACCGAACTTCAGAATACGCTCATTATGGTTACTATATACGTTTTGCGGTGGTTATATAGTCACTTGCTCATCATTCAGCATCGGATTGCACTCTGTTGACCAGCCAAATAGTCTGCGTGGCACTATGTTGACTGGTTAAATTGACCATGTTCCTTCTAGGTCCTACCTGTCAGTTCGGATAGGAAAAAGGTAAGGTAAACACAAATTTACGCAGGCGCGACAAGACTCCACCCGTGCGCGGGAACCACCTGGTTGTGTATGTGTTTATCAGAGCCTGATGTGTGCGCATGCACGTGTAGGTTGAGCACTTGAGCGTGAGAGTGTGTTGGTCGTGTGGTGTGTGCATGCATGCGTGCGTGTGAGTGTTGCGTCCGTGCGTGGGTGCGTGTGTATGTGTGAGTGTTGTGTGCATGCGTGGCTGCGTGTGTACGTGTGAGTGTTGCATGCATGCAGTTCGTGTGCATGCGTGCGTGTGTGTATAATCACCACACGAGCTCCTCTGTGTTAAAACAGACGGCTCAGCATACCAATACAAGGCCACCTTGTCCACTGTGCCCGCGGTCATGACTTCGAACCACCGTCCAATATTTTTTTATTGTTTGTTTTCATTCTTATACACGCCGACAGGTGGGCCCAATGGTAGTGAGCTAATATGATGCAACACTAGAGGTGCCACGTGGAGCATTTAACTGGTCAACTAGTCGTGTCTTGAGCAAATACAGAGCTGTACGGTGAGCCCGTGACTGTATAATAACCACAAAACATAAATGGTGACCGTAATGAGTGGATTCTGAAGTCCAATGTACGTATCGTGCTTTCGCTTCAAATACAATGATCGTCACTGTATATATCACGAGAGAAAGATGAAACATGCGTGAATGTGTTGGGGGCGTACTTTTAGAGGACCTGGAGATAGTTTGTGTGCGTACGTGAAAGGGGCGTAGAGGGGGTGTATGCGATGGAGAGAGAGATGCTCTTCGTTTCTCTTTATTATGACTAACTTTATATATAGTATAAAAATATACCAATTCACAGTGCGGAATAAATATCATTTGGTGCACCATGCAATGCAAATTAACGTTCATACTCCTCCATATAACGTTGTAATGTTGTATATATGTAGAAATTCTAAAATAGCTTTTTGGCCACACTTTGTGTGGTTTTATTCAAAAGGAATGTTGTATGTGAAATAAATGTGAAGAGAGGGCTTTTTAGATCAATGGGGTACGTTATGTAACTTGTGTGAATGTGTAGTTGACGTATTTGGCAGGGCCTAGAGAGGTATGTGTATGTATTACGTATTCGAGAGAGGCATGGATGGAGGGGCTGGCGGGGGGGGGGGGTTAGATAGCACGAGAAATGAGAGAGGTCTAGAGAGAGAGAGAAACAAATAGGATGTCATGGCAAGAGATGCCCTTGATCGAGTGTGTATATGCAGGGGGCCGGGGATAGAGGCACGAGGAGAAAATATTTTGTGTGGTGTGTGTGTTGGAATGTGTGGGTATGAGAAGATAACAAGACCTGGGGGCAGAGGGTGTGTCACCGCATGAGGTCCAGTGGGCCGAGGTGAGGCCCTTGGTTTGGTTCCAACCTGCGCCACATTGGTCGGCCCGTGACGCATTCAGGGAGACGCATGGAGGACTAGTCGTACAATACAAAGATACCAGAGTTGTGAAGGACTCTATGTCCACTGACAAAGCCAGCTAGGATTTGTAACCCTAGGTCCTCGGACTAAGGTAACCCCTTATCTTTGATATTACCATTCATCCAACCTAACTTTAAGGGCATCCTAAAGAATGCTATGCTAGAATCATACTCGTCAATTAGGAAGAGAGGTGGAGACAATGCGTGCGAGACAGTCCTAAAGATAATGTGCATGCGGGAGACACGTAGGCAGGTCTATGTATATAGAAAGGGTCGATGGGGATTGTGCGTGTGTATGCGTGTGAGAGGAAGAGTGCTTGTGATAAAGGTTAGTGAAAACAGTCATAAATGGTTGCGACAGGGAGGGAGGGTGATATCGAGAGCATGTCTGCGACAAAGACACCTCGGGAGAGAGTGTGTGAACATGTCTGAGAGACCACCGATGGATATACATCGTGTGCGCGTATGTGTGAGAGAGAAAGTCAGCGCGTGTGTGAGGAGGGGCCTATGGAGAGTGAAACTACACGTAAAAGACTGATGTACACATTGATTAAAAATATAAATTGTATCCAAATATTAGGATGGGATCATGATATTTGCAATTCGCATAAAGAACGGTCATTGATCCAGCAGACATCTATATTCTATCAAATTTGAGCATGTCTGTGTTATTATTCGACATAATTGATCCACAGAGTTAGTATTCTTAACTCTAGACAATGCATCACTTTAGCAATTCGAATATAAACATGAGTATAGTTCATGTTGTGTGTGTAAAGCACATTATACATACAAAAGTAACACAATGAACATTATAAATAGCTAGCTATGAACAAGCATACATTTGATTTCAACTTAAGGTGGTTTAAAAAATTCAAATTCAACATCAAGTCCATTCAATTATTTGAATTCAACATCATGGCATTTGCAAATCATACCGAAATTATGGGGGCACCAATCTTTGCTCTGCTTTTGTACATAATAGCATATATAGTCATGTACAAAATAGATTCAAATTTACCTCCTCCATTCCAAAATAATCATAGTTATAGGATTTTGAAGTGTCAAAATTTCAAAAAGAAGTGCATAATTTAATGAGGTTTTCAAACATACAAGGTCAAATTTAACGTTGTCTATTTAGGTCAATCCTCAAAGTTCAAGAGTACTCTAAACGTGAATGCTTCTGTTTCAAAATTTCCAACGAAGCGCCAAAAGAGCCTCTACTCGCCCGAAACCGCGTGAGACCAGTGTTTGGTAGAAGGAAATTACTTTTCTAACTCCGACCCGTGAAGCCTACCGGCCCGATGTCTATAGGTCTAAACCGGGGTAGGTTTGTAACTTCATCTAGACGCCACACAACCGCCTCCGAAAAACATTCATACACCGTGGCCGCCTAAACACACATTCGCTCGGCCGAAATCGCTCCCGTCCACTATTTGAGACACCTGGGATTATCGTCCTACCCCCGACCCGCAGTAGGTCCAAAATTTAAGAGGGGGGCAAAGTTTGTACTTTCCCCAAATTTCAAACAAGCGCATCCCATCTATTCAAAAAAACAAAAACAAGCGCGTCCCAGACCGAAACATGGTTCCCCCTTAGCTACCAATGCCACCCCCGCCCCCCGTCTGATTCCCCATTGGTACTCCATGGGCGCCAAAACTACCTCTCCACCAGCCGCGAAACCCCGGCGTCCTCCGTCCGCCACCCCATCCCACCCATCAACTGCCACCCTCCTCCATCACACCGGAGCCGATACCCCGACGTCGTCATCCACTTCAACCGCAACGCCCTCCACGGCTAGAAGTTCAAGCCGAGGCCCAGCTGCCTCCAGGACGATGAAGTGCACTGTACCTGAGCTAGTTCAACCTCGTCGTCCTGCGCCTCACCGCTGCTGCTCCAACGTCGCCACCGTCCACGGCACTGGAGTTGTTCCCGCTACGCCGTCCTTCGTCGCCTTGGATCTGCTTCCCCTCCGCCGACAGACGGCCAGCGCAACACAGTCAACAATTTGGCCATGGGTTCGTCCAAGGCTCCATCCTCGTCCAAAACATTGGTTCCCCTGGTAAAAAGAAGAACATCGCCACGATATCAGGAGGACACAGCACTGGCAACCGGATCTAGTACTCCTCTTCCCTTATTCGTGCAAATCTTACGTGTCTGCTTGCACGGTATTCATCCCACAGAAGACACTAGTTGACCGCTTCTTCCTACACCTTCTTCCTGATACTAGATGTTCCTAGTAACTCGCGATGCAAGGTTTCTCCTCATATACTATTTCACCTTAGCTAGAGGTCCGTCGCCCCCTGGATTTCAATTCCTGGTCAGTTGATTCCCAATTAAAGGAAGCATTCCCCAGCATAACAGGCGCTAGTCCGCCTATTACGCCGGGGAAGCAGCGCCTCGGTGTTTATCTTAGGGGTGTGTGGGGCCTAAGAGCTTCTGGCACCCGATCTAGAGGTCGTCCAGGCTTAAAGGGATGGCCGGGGGCGCTGCCAAGCAAGGCGATGGTGTGAGGTCGAGGGGAGGGCGGACCGGCGGAGGCAGGGGTCGGGGCCGGTGGTCGCTGGCGATTCGAGAAAGATCGTCAACAGTGACTGGCGGGAGGTAGACGAAGGCCATCTTCCCATTCCTTGTAGATCGGACGGTTCATAAAAAAAATCTACTGACCTATTTATTTTCAATCGACTGTTATTTTGATAGGACCACATCTGGTGGTGTGCTGGAGGAGTACCTGCATTTCTGAGCCATCCATGTGCTCATATATTACAAAATCATACAGAGTAGAATCTAATTTTGTTTGCCATGCAATGCTGTAGAGCTATCATATGTCTCCTGTCATTTATTTTTCAGCCACCTGCTATCTGCTACTTTTACAGTGCACCTGTTCTGCACACACTTGACCCATACTCTCACTATTGTTTTTTTATGCATGGGTATTTCAGCCTTTGCCAACCGGTTGATAGAAGCACGAAATAAAAGAGAGAAGTAGCTCCAGCTTTCTTCGGGCTTAGGCAAGACACGTTTCGGCGCTATAAAGGGTGCAGTGTCAGGAGATGGAGACGGTAAACGTAGCTCTAGAGTTGATGATCTCGCTCGCCATGAACGACCATCCCAGGTGCTTGCTTTAACTTCGTGGTGTTATATGTGGTTGCATGTTGCATATGGTGTCTAGCTTGTATTCGAAAGGCCGAAGTCAGTCTTTATTAAGATAAGGAAAGATATTTTTTACATGAACCACTATCCCGGGAGCACCAGGAGCCAAATAGCTAGTCAGGGCACTAGCTGAGCCAGCGACAAGCCCAGCACAAACAGGCATCACCTGCAAGCCAACTAAAAAGCCACGGTGGTGGGGAAGCAGCCCACCTCCGACCAGGCTCTCAGGTCCTCGATGATCATGCTCACCACTCTAGCCGGATTGCTTCCAATTTGGTTAAATTGCATCTGCTTAGCTTACACATTATACCTTTGAATATGACATGCCTTCCTGTTTTTGGTACATACTACTACATCTGTCTATTAACCATGTTCTTACATCAAACTAATTTCTTGTGTATCCCCCATCAATCACTTATGATGAGATAGTCAGGCTCCTGGACTGCTGTAAGAAAAGATCCTCTTTTAAAGAATGCAGTGCCAGCCTCCCCACATGGTTCTCAAGAAATAGCAATGCTAGATGAAGATAGTCAATGTAGCTCTGTAGTTGATGACCGCATTTCCCCTACACCAGCATCGCAGGTGCTTGCTCTAACTTGGCAGCATGATATGTGGTTGCATGTTGCATATAGTGTCTAGCTTGTAATTCTTCCAATCTGGTTAAATTGCATGTGCTATTCTGCTTAGTTTATACATTATACCTATTAATGTGACATGCCTTCCTGATTTTTGGTGCATAGTACATCTGTCTATTAAGCATGTCCTTACATAAAACTACTGCTTTTTTGTATCCCGCATCAACCAATTATGACGATACACCTTTAGTATATGCAGAGTGATATTGGTTGCATCTTTCATATGATTTATAGCATGCACTTCTTCTAATTTGCTGAAATGGAATTTATGATGGGACGCTTTTAACTTGGCAGAGTCATATTGGTTACATCTTTCATGTAGTGTCTAGCTTGAATTGCTTCTAATTTGCTGAAATGGCTTCTACTTAGTTTACACAAATAGTTGTGAATATGCCATGCTATCCTATTTTTCATACATATTCCATCCTCGTATCATGTGTTTGCCTTACATCAAAGTAGTGATTGTCAGTATCATGCATGAATGAATTCTGAAGAGTGAATTTTATTGCTTTTTCTTGTCGGTTTTACTTGACAATGCAAAATTAATAGAGCGGAAGGAAATTAGCAAGCAGTGGATAAAGGTGCTCCTCCCAAACAACTGAAACGGAGGGCCTCTATAGATTCTACTCCGGCATCCCCCGAAGAAGATTTGCAACACAACACATGCATAGACACTCAACATAGCTGTGTTGATGATGAGCACGTCTCCCCTAGTCGACCATCACAGGTGCTCCCTCTATCTTGGCACTGTTATATGTGGTTGCTTGTTATGTATGATGTCTACCTTGTATTGCTTCTAATTTTGTTGAATTCCATCTGCTTACTTTACACATTATACTTGTGAATAAGACACGTGTTCTTGTTTCTAGAACATACAATATCTGTCTATCACACCATGTTCTTACATCAAAGTACTACTGTTGTGTAACCTGCAACAATCACTTAACATAAGACACGTTTAACTTGGGAGTGTGATATAGGTTACATCTCGCATTCTTTTCTAGCTTGTACTACTTGTAATTTGTTGAAATGGCGCTTATGACGAGACAGTTTTAACTTGGTAGAGTGATTTTCGTTGCATCTTTCATATGGTGTCTAGCTTTCATTGCTTCTAATTTGTTGAAATGCCTTCTGCTTAGCTTACACATCATAGATGTGAATATGCAATGTTGTCCTTTTTTCTTACACATTCAATCATCCTATCATGCGGTCGCCTTACATTAAAGTAGTGCTCGTCAGCATCCTGCATCAATGAGTTCTGAAAAGCGAATTTTTATTCATTTTTCTTGTGGGTTTGACTTGACAAGCCAATAAAATTAAGAAAGAGGAAGGAAAAAAATAAGGCAGGGTCTGATGGCGGTCTTCCGGCGAAACCGGCATCCCAAGTGCTTTCTCTAGCTTGGCAGTGTGATATTGTCTTGCATGTTGCATACGGTGTCTAGCTTGTATTGCTTGTAATTTGATTAAATTACTTCTTCTTAGTTTACACATCATAGCTGTGAATATGCAATGGCACTAATGACGAGAGACCTTTAACTTGGTAGCGTGATGTTGTTTGCATCTTGCATATGATTTATTTCTTGTACTTCTTCACATTTGTTTAAATGCCAGTTATGACGAGACACTGTTAACTTGGTAGAGCGATATTTGTAGCATCTTTCATATGGTGTCTACCTTCCATTGCATTGCTTCTAATTTATTGAAATGCCTTCTGCTTAGTTTACACATCATAGTTCTGATTATCTTATGTCGTCCTATTTTTCATACATATTACATCCTCCTATCATGCGGTTGTCTAACATCAAAGTTCAGTTTGTCTGTATCACGCATCAATTTGTTCTGAAGAACTAAATTTTTATTCCTGTTTCTTGTCGGCTTGACTTGACATGGCACAGAGAAATCGGAAGGAACACACAATGGCAGGGGATGGTGTTAGTACAGACGACGCACGGAAACAGAAGCGGAAGAATTATACTCATTCTGCTGGTACTGATGGTGCAATAGAAGGTCAAAGTCCACCGGAAAATTGTACAAACACGGTATCTCGTGCTACACTAGCTGCAAAACAACCCAAACAGAAACTAATAGCTGCCACCAAAGAAGCAGTGACAACCCTAGTTGTTGCAACACCTTCCACTGTACCACCAGCTGCACGAGTTACTCGTTTGTCAACTCAGCTAGCAGCACGTTCCCAAGCTCCCTTGCCACCTGACACTACTTCCGAAGCACTCTTGACACAAGACGAGTTGGCAAGATCAGATGAACCTTGTGAGCTTCAACAGCAAGAAGGTAGTTGCTGGAGTCAAGTTAAAGTTTCATGCTTGTTTATTTGTAGTCTGGCAGTTTGATGTACACTAACAATTCCTATGTTTGTTGTTGGACTAGCACCTAGGCGCAAGAGGAAACAGACATCAGGGATAATGCTCGATAGGTTAACTAAATCTAGAGGAGGAAGAATGGAGATCCGTTTTGTGGCAGGTTTAAAAAGGCCACGTGATGCTACAGAGTCAGCCAAGTTAGTATCAGAGGCAGCGGTTGCCGTTAGGTGTCATGCACGTATCCTCCCAACATGGATTCAGTACATGAATGACAAAGACGAAACCCAGTTCAACACCTTCCTCGACCATTTATCTATAAGTATGGTTATGTATGGAAATTAGTAATATCGTCTTGGTCTGTCCCATACTTTCTAGGTTGCTGGTAATGAGACTCCCATAATTTTCAACAGATGAGGTTCAAGTTGGATAGCTAAGATGATGCAACCAAACAAGCATGCACCCATGTTTTCAAGTCTGCTCTATGATAGTATCGGTATAACTTGAGGAAAACTCACTTGGAAGGCAAGGCTAACAGTGAACTTGCCCAAACAACTCCATTGGAAAATATATCGGATGAAGACTAGAGAGGCCTCATTAAACACTGGTCTGATCCAAAGTATCAAGTACGTTATATATATGTGATCAGATCACATGTTGAACTCCTATTTACGCATGTGCCTCACAAATCTATCGTCTTGTAGGTGAACTGTTCAAAGAACAAGGCCAACCATATGAAAGTGAAATTCCAACAGACGACAGGATCTCGTAGCTATATTGCACACTGCGAGGCTCTTGTAATTAGTTGTTGTTTCACTCTTTTCGCTATGCCATATTATCAGATCTATATTGACTGGTTCCAAATGCAGAGGAAAGCCCGCAAGGACCAAAAAGTACCTAAACCAAATGCTACAGAAATGTTCAAGGACTGTCACAACAGCAAGACGAAGGGGATGACTACACCGGTCAAAGCCGCTGTTGTAAGTCCTTAATCCTCATGCCTTTTAACTACTACTTACACTGACTTGTGCATTGAACTGCACGGTTTGCAGCCAATGTCTATTACTCTTTTCAATTTTATACACAATTGTCTTAGCGTATCATTGTACCTTACAAAGTTTAAAAGAGAGGAGTGATGTTCCTTTGATCTTGATCTGTAATCTAGTTCTGTGCTGGACTTGTCTACACAACGTTACAATTGCCTGTTTATCTGTTCGCAGTTGTTTTGTGATATGAATGATGTCATACTATGCTTACCGTATTATAAACATTGTCTCTTTATCCTTAGCTATCAATACAATGTGAAGAAATAGACAATACATTAGCCATGGTACATGGTCATATGTTTGGAACCTGGTTTTATTATGTACTTTGCAGTAAAATACAACTAATATTTTACACGGGTTCACCAGAATAAGTTCTGTATATAGACCAAAGCTATTTTATTTGGTTTTGCCGTCTCCTTAATATCTTCTGTTCTAGTACTACTAATGTAAAAACTCAACTTTTCAACAAGCTATGGAACAAATGGTGGAACCGCCACCTTCTAAAGGTGATGAGGCAACTATAACCGCAATGTCACCTCTTGCTGCAGTGGGTCAGTACATGTCCACTAATAGTGCCAAAAGCACGTTCCTGCGTAATACTGGGTTGGTTGTTAAGGCAATCTCATCCAAAATGCCTCATGATCAAGATATGCAAGCTCAAAACAATGTTATATCTGCGCTTCAGACACAAGTCCATTCCCTAACAGAGACCCTTTGTGAAACAAGGACAGCCATTGTTCGATGTCGTCAAGATATGCATGGTTTTGAAACCAGACTATCAGACATTTGCTATGTTGTTCAGGAGCCTAGGAGAAATGAAGGCGAAGGTTATGGTGCTCCATCAGACAGTACAACATGAAAACGTAACAGTCAGGTCAAATGAACTGAGCTTCTGAACTTCTGGTGGTGCATTTATCTGTCGGACTTTTAACTTTTATGCCAACCTTCCTTTTGTTTTATGGTTGTAATTTGTTTTGTGGCGATACAAAATTTGTTCTTAACATGCAGCGACCGGCTGAAGAAAACAACAAGCCATTTTTGTATAGTGTAGGGTGTTCCCTATATTTGCACTGGTGGCGAACTTTGATGTCCAGTGGACGTAATCTGTGCAATCACCTTAATAGCCTAGCATTAGTTTCTGGCTTATTTATTTCCCTAGTCTTCTTTTTCCTTGGTTTGCTAGTGGCCGCAACAATCATGGGCAGACCGTGGTAACCTTGAGCATGCTACGGGCCGTAGGACCCATGGGCCTCCTACGGGCTGTCGGATAAATGGGCCTCCAATGGCCCGTAGATTCAGTGGGCCTCGGGCCATCGGATAAATTGTCCCATGGGCTGTAAACGGGCATTGGTATCGGGCCAGCACGGTAACGGACCATTAACAGGCCGGAAGACAGCAAAGGCTTAATTCTGTCACAGGCATAACGGGTCGTTAATGGGCCAGAATATAGGACGGGCTGGAAACGGTGCAACGGTTTAACAGGCCACAAACGGGCCGATTCTAACCACGGGCCGAATTTGGCCCATTAGGGGAACAGGCCAGAAATGGGCCGGAAGTAATCGATGGCCGGAAAGGAGCCCAAGAATCTATGGGCCGTCAGTAGGCCGAAAGCTCACACGGGCTGTAAACAGCCCTTGTGAATCATGGGCCGTTACTGGGCATAAAGAAATTTACTGTTTATTATGGGCCAGAGTCACCGCGACCCATTAAAGGGCCCAAAGATACGAAAGCCCTCGTCAGGGCCGAAAGACGTCGTGGGCCATACATGGGCCGAAAATGAAACGGGCTGGTATTATACTGGACGGCCCACATGATGCTGTTGGGCCGATTTCGGGAACGCCATAACGGGCCGTGAGTTACCGGGCCGTAAAATGGGCTATATGCGAATAGACCGTTAACAGGCTTTTCATGGGCTGGCCCGCTATCTTTTGACCAATCAAACGGGTCAGCCTTTGTAAGCTAAATGGGCCAGTGTAGGGCCATCGTATGTGTCGACATATCATAGGCGCGTATCTGACCCAATGACGAGCTGACACATGTTTCCTCCGACCAATGAGAATTTTACACGTGGAAAATCGCCATTGGTCATTGCTGTTAACGGGTTATCGGATCCAAAACCGGACTCGATAGATAAACAGTGACCCGTTATGGTGGATGCCACGTGTCGGTTACCCTTGACGAAAGCACTTCCATGACGCGTCATTTATCATCATGGAAGTGAACACTTCCGTGATGATAATTTTGGTATTGTCATGGAACACTTCTACGACAGCACAGGTATGACTATCTTGATTCTGTCATAAAATGGTCATGGATGTACATGCATGACAGAAAACGTGACCTACTGTGACAAAGACGTATCATCATAGATGTGTATTTTTTTTGTAGTGCCTCCCCTCTTCGAGGCGTAATATATACTCCTACATACTGTAACACAACCCGAAAATAATCCTCCTTGTTCGTCAAATTACCATTCTCGTTGTGTCATATATTAGACGGACGACGACCTCGCGGGCCCATGTAGGGAAGCGTCGCAGGCGAATGAGTCACAACCTTCATCTGCACGTGGCCCAATGTGTCGGTGATGTTTTTAATACCCAATATGCACAACTTCTTTGTGGCACCTGCCTCGGAAACCGAAAAGTCCCCACACGGAACGAGATTGTTCATGACGTGTGTGTAGTATGTGCTGCATCGGGCCCCTCCTCCCCTCTTTGACGCATAGTATATACTCCTACCGCAACACAACCCAAAAAGAAACCACCTTGTTGGGTCAAAGTGACGGAGGACAACATCACGGGCGCACGGATGAAAGCATCGCATGCGAGTGACTGTCCTATATGACGCGTAGTATATGTTGCCCTCGGCCACCCTCTTCAACACATACTATATATATATACTCCTACCGTACGTAACAAAAACAAAAAAATGACCATCCTTGTTGGCCAAATTAACCTTTCTCACTGCATTTCATTGTGCTGGACGGCGACCTCGTGGGCCCACGGAGAGTGTCACACGTGAGTGAGTGTCCTAGGACCACCGCGTGCATGTGGCCCAAAGATGCATGCCAAACTTTTTCTGCAGCGAACATCCGACCAAAGGAGTTTAGTGTTAAAAATTGAAAAAAATAGAGAACATTTGTCTATTTTTATACATTGATTGATTTCCTAGGGATTTATTGTGCAAAAATCAAATTTGATCTACATGAGACCCATGGTAGTACATGAAAATGGATAGCAAAATCATATGTGTACGTGTCCGTGGGTGCATGTTTAGTCCCCATGCAAGCAATTTCTAACATCGAGAATCTTGACTTTAAAATCCAGTAAATCCAAAACTAAGTTGAAATTCATGAAACTTATCATGGAGTCTTATGGACACCAATAGACTGTGATATTTTTTTTAAATTTGGGACAAGTTTTGATATAATCTTCTTACAGATAGGAAATTATCAATAATTATCAACCAATATCGCAAACGGACTCTTTATTCGAACTGTGTGCGTTAGACCAACACTGTAAGTGTCGTGCTTCGGTTAAACAATAAAGCGGCAGAATTAATCATCAAAAAGGAAAAATCAATATAATACGTGCCGCGCACGCGTCCCGTGTACCGTACGAGCAATCGTGAGTTAACGAGACACATGCTAGTAGTCTGCCGCGCAGGCAGTCCAGGAGGCCGAGGCATGCTCGTGTTCGCTACACACTCACCGTGGGGCGAGATAGTAGCTGTGTGAAATGACGGTAGGCATGCCAGCAGTCCGCTGCACAGGCTCACCGGGAGGCGAGCCAGCACTTTGACTGCCACATACCTCGCTCCCACTGCTCCATATTAATGGCGCGCCCGATCCATTTGTCATAATAGGCAGCCGCACACCCCGTCCATAGTTGTCATCGCCTCATGGAGTGTATTAGGATTTTGCCGAAGCGCACCATCGGTGGGAGTGGCGACGCCGAGGCTAGTGAAGAACCCGCGCAATGCATGAAGCTGGGTGCAGAGGTTGCTATCACCATCGACGAGGTCTCACGCGGGCAGCAGCACAACATTGACTTCGTCGCCGTCGTCGTGCCTCCCTAGAGGTGCACAGCTACTCCGGCAACGACTCCAACTCCGACGGAAAACCGGTTAGTCCCCCCCTCCCCTTTTGTTGGGAATAGAAATCCTTGGTTATGTTCACCCAGTCCATGAAATCAAAGTAAGATTCGTTAGATCTGCGTAGTGTATTGATTGTTTGAATGGTATCTATGGTTATTGCTTAATTGTTTGTTATATACAAATGATTTTTTGCTAATAATCTGACTAGGGTTAGCGTGCGTGCTTATAATTCATAGCCAGATCTTGAGAATTGATTTTGAATGTCCTACATATATTTTTGTACCTTTTTTTTTCTTCCAGATCTTGAGAATTGATTTTGAATGTCCTACATGTATGTTTCTGCCTTTTTTTCCAGATTGCTATGTACACAGATGAGGCTCCGGCCAGCGGCGCCGCCGTCTATATATCCTGCACCCGGCAGCGTGGGCAAAAGCGGCCAAGCCCCTGGATTCGAGGAACTAGTAGATTTTCTGGCCCAGGATCTTGATTTTATGGATCAGACTGATCCATTTGATTGTGACTGCCAAAAACTTTGGGTGAGTTAGTTGTTATTGTCCTGTTCAATCTGTATTTTGTGTAAACTTGATGAACAATTAATCATTGTACTTTTGTACCTTTTGTAAGCCAGGGTTAGATATTGTTGCCCTTTTCAACTCGGCTTTGACCCATATTTTCTTTCATACAAACCAGAGCTTCTATCAAGAAGCCTCATGGTTCCAAGACAGAACTTGGTCATATGATCTGTGTGCGAAACGACATACGCTATATCTTCCCGCCTTGATTTATTTTATAGAGGCAACATGCAACTATGCTAAACATATGAAATTATTCCGGGTTTGTTTTGCCTTTTTATACATTGATTTTCCTAGGCATTTTTAACAAATCACCACCACTTTATTATCACAAATGGTCATATTAGTGCAACCGTGGGCGTTCAACTAACCATTTACTACCGCGGGCAGCTGTTTGATTAGATGGGACGACTGTGAGCAGTCCACCGCGCAAGCTCACCATACCGGGAAGCAAACCGCGAGCGCTGCAATTTATTGCTGGTTTTGGACTTTTGTTTCGGCCGCCTCGGGAAGGTACGTACAACAGTCCTCCGTACTCATCTACAAGCACTGCCGCCGAGGATCGCCACCTGCTATGAGATGGGGGATGATCTGGCCAACAAGCGGGGGCGGGTCGAGCCAGAACCGCAAGAGCCTCCGGCAAACATGGACATCATCAGCAGCCTCCCCGACGAGATGTTGGTAACCATCATATGCCACCTCCCCATCAAATATGGCATGCGGACCACTATCCTCTCGTGGCGGTGGCGCCCCCTCTGGCACTCCACCCCCCTAGACCTCATCGTCAACCACGAGTTCTGCAGCGGGGAGCAGCAACGCCTGGATGCATTGTCCCACGTCCTCGCCACGCACCCTGGCCTGGTCAGACGCCTTGCTATCGGCAGGCTCAGTCCCCACACCGAACCCAGGTTTCACTACTGGTTCCTATCCCCAGCCCTGTATCGGCTAGAAGAGCTCAGTTTTCATGCTGGACATCCTTGCTCACTGCCGCCGTCCGTGCTCCGCCTCGCGCCCACACTACGCCATGCTACATTCAGGCGGTGCATTTTCCCCCGGATTGATGCCGCGCGTGCTCTTCATCTCCCTAAACTTAAGCACCTCGAGCTCATTGTCGTCTGCATCTCGAAGGAGGATTTGGAGCGCCTGCTCGTCGGCTTTACAGCGCTTGAGTACCTTCGTCTTCATGCGATGGATGGGTTTAGTAGCCTCCACATCACCTCGACGAATGCCCGAGCGATTTATGTGCATTGCTGGCGCCTCCCAAGGCTATCAGTTGAGGTGTTTCACGATATGGTCATTGAGAATGCGCCTTTCCTCAAGAGATTGTATGTACTTGATAAATTAGGTCCAGCATGAATCAGGGTCATTCACACACCAAAATTGACAGTGTTGGGCTATTCGTGTGCTGAATTCAACGAACTTGTTACTGGATCATTATCCGTTCAAGTACAACAATCTTCTTCTTCTCCTTCTTATATATTATTGGACAACACATTTTATCTAATTTTTGTTGATCTATATGTTTGCCTGTCATCCAGAAAATGATTCCCACAAGCTTGACCCGGCCTCTACGCACATTGAAGATCTTGGCCCTACAATCTGTCGGCCCTGATCTGGATGAAGTTGTTAGATTCCTTAGATGCTTTCCTGAGACGGAGAAGCTATACATCGAGGTGATGCACCTTTCTTGTTAATTGTTAACAACAACGGAGCTCAATTTTTCCTTACTTTTACCCATGATTACAATGACAAATGTAGAATGATCTCAATACATATATTTTTTGAGATGCTAGTGTTATACATGTTTTATTCCTTCACCCGACATGCTTTCGTGATAAAAGTTTATCATGAAAAATTGAAGGTGGCATTTCACTCTTTTCATGTATTTTAGAAATCTTGCAAATCAAAGAGGCCCGAAGTGTTCAAATCTGCAGCTAGGCACTAATATGTTGTCTTCGTTTGCAGATACTAGCAGGCCCGAAAGTAGAAAATGTTGGGGAATATAACAATCCCATTGAATGCCTTGATCTTCATCTCACAGAAATTACTTTTAACAAGTACCGAGGCACCACACCAGAAATTAAATTCGCCAGGTTCTTTGTTGAGAAAGAAGGTTGCTCAAGGTAATGAGGTTTGCCCTATATTTACTGCACAAAAGTGAATGGATTGCTAAAGAGCGCATGCGTGTACAGCTGAATGGAAAAGGCTCTGTAGAAGCCGAATTTTAGTTTGTAACTTCATATGACAGATTATTCGGAAGTCAATGTATAGAGCCGCTATATGACTTCTCGGTGGCTAATCCTTTCACAGAAATAATGCATGAAAAAGATTCTGAAGAAGATGAATTTCATGTGTCTGAATAGTTTGAACCTTGTAATCTTTGAATTTGGGGCTTGTAATGCTGGAATTTGAACCTTGCAATATTTATGTATTTGTTATATAACGTAATTGGATGTTTAATTTGGTTTTATAATCATGTCCTGTTATAAGTATATATATGTTGTTCTTCTGTGCACAGAGCATAGATGTTGTGCAGACATAGCATATCACATCGCACACGGACCACACTAGGGAACCTGTCAGTGATGAATTCATCAATCGCAAACGGTTGTATACTAGCAAGCGTTTTCCCAACACACACACACGGCTTATTCCATCACAAACAGCTCAGATGGATCAACTGTATGTCACGTATCTCACACGCAACTCTAATCTGATTCGTGCTTGATGTCTCCGCCATCGCTCGCAAAGTTCATCTTATTTGCCACGTATCACTGTGCCGGCCTCTGCTCGCATCCCTCGGCGCGCTCTACTCGCTGTTAGGCGCCGTAGCGTGCTGTGCTCGCTGTTAAGCGCCGTGGCCCGCTCTGCTCACGTCCGTCGGAGCGCTCTGCTCGCGTACCTCCACTCGCTCGGCTTGTGGACAGCTTTTCCTTGCGTGTTCAACTGCTAGATGCATATATATGGTTGCTCGCCATTGAGGCGACCGCGGAGCGCTCTACCGCGTCCCTGTGTCAGTGTAACAGACCCTGGGTCCATTGCATGGACTATGTAGAGGCCAGAGACAACATTACAAGACCAAGATCATACCAAACAAGGAGGATCAATTCTTTTGAAGGATCCAAGTGCAAGTCAAGAAGGCCAAGGTGAGCCAGAAGAACAAGGCGTCCCTAAAGAAAGGACCGACCTTGCTGGGCAGGCGAGCCTGGCAGGGTTGGGTTTTGTCCCGGAAGAAAGCTCCCAGATCATCCCAGCAGGCCTGCCGGGGCTGGCGGAGGCAAGCCACTCCACCGCTCCACCTCACAAGCGACGCAAGTCAGTAATCGAAGCGGTGTTGAGCTCCAAGGTGACTAAGTGGTTACTTTCTGCCACATGGCAGCCACTTCCTACAGCAAACACCTCCATATGACACCCGTCCTGAGACGTGTCAAGCGAGCAGGCGTAAAGCTGGCAAAACAGCCCGGCAGGGCCTGCCGGGTGAGCTGTGATGTGACACTGAGCATCGCATTTAATGCGCTCTGTCAGCCTGCAGAGTTAGATATGATAGCACTGTTAGCTATCTAATCAGTACGCAAAGACTGATTTGCCACAGTGGTGACCCCTTTATCTATAAAAGGAGGCCCATGGTGACCGTAGAAAGGGTTGGACCCTCGCATATCCATACGCGCGTAGCCACTCTCGCCCCCAGAGCGACCTTGCCGGGAGAGTGTGCAACGTTCACCACCATCATGCCGTAGGGTTTTACGCCTCACGGCGGCCCGAACCTGGGTAAAGACTGCCCGTGTGATCTCTGTCGTGCTGCGCGATGCTTCTCCGCTCTTTGTGCAACGTGCCCATCCCCCCACCGAACCAAAAGGGGCTCATGGCCCCATAGGTGGCCGTGGTTTCCCACAACATCTTTGGCACGCCAGGTAGGGGGATCACTTGCACGAAACCGAGGGCGTACGCTGTGCGTCATCTTCATCGACATTTTCATCGTCGACGGCGTCATCGACTATGGCGCACAAGAGGAAGCCCGGAGCTGCAAATCACCCATCCACATCAAAGGCTCCACCGACCGCGACCGCCGACGTCGCGGGGAATGCGGGGGCTCGTGAGGGTATGAATGCTGCGGGGGACGTGGTCGGCGCAGGCGTCGCCATCACCACCTCCCCCACGGCCGAAGCAGGAACGGGAGGTACCAGGGAAGGACATCATCAGCAACATCCCGACGGCCATGCTCCATGAGGTACGGATGGAGGGATCATTCCGCCTGAACCCCTTCTCCTCGCCAACGGGCACAACCATAGTGATGATGCTCGCTCTGGGGCAAATCGAAACCCTCCGGCCTCCCCCACTGCGGGCGCGACCGCAAGGCACGCGCCACCCCCGGGGCGGGCTGACCCAGCTACTGTGCCCAATGGAGCCGCTGGCCCTCAGGCGCCTCCGCCGCATCACATGCTGTCCAAACGGCAGGTTCACAGCAGCGAGGGCGCGGCGCAGTCGCCACCGGCAACGTCAGGAGCCGAGCGCCATTACGATCTACATTGTCATCACCTATGCCAAGCACTGCCTCAGAGGCCATGGCGCGAGCCCAACTGCTGTTGTGATTTCCACCAGCGGCAGCCCAGATGGATGAGTGGCGAGCCACCATCCAAAGTTTGATTGGTTTCACCGAGGCGGAAGGATCACAGTGGGCCGGACAGCCAAGGCCCTCCCAAGCAGCAATGACGGCTCGTGCGGCTGGTCGTGCGGGAGGGGCCACCCTCACGGTGCAATCCCCACCACGGCAAGCCGCCTAGGAGCCGCAAAACCAAGCGACCGATGACGTCTCGATGGCCTCGTCAGATCCTTGAGCACGTCAAGGCCGACAGCCTGCCCCGGAGGGCAGGCGAAGGGAAGGCGCACGCATCATCGACGAGCGGCACCGTGACAACCCCCGCCTGTCCAACGGGTGTGATTGCCCCAACGTCGACGAGCCCATGCTCAGAGATGGCGGGTGCCTTCCTTTCGAGGTTTGGTGCCCTGCCTTCACCCGTGAGCTGCGGCAAGTCCATTGGCCATCCACTCGCATGTTCAAGCCAGAGATACCCGAGAAGTATGATGGGAGACTAAACCCGGCAGAGTTCTTGAGCATCTACACCATCGCTGTTCAAGCTGCCAGGGGAAGAGATGAGAAGGCGTTCGCCAACTACTTCCCTTTGGCCCTCAAGTCAAATGTGAGGTCTTGGCTGATGCACCTGCCGGAGAACTCCATTTTGACCTGGGCTGACCTGTGCCACTAGTTCATTGGTGCCTTCACGGGCGGCCATCAAGAACCAGGGCGGCCCAGCGACTTGTAGCTTCTCCGGCAGAAAGAAGGAGAAACTCTGCGGAAGTACTTGTAGAGATTCAGTCGAGTCCACAGAAATATCCCAGATATCCACCCAGCTGCCGTGATAGCTTCCTTCCAATCCAACCTGCGCAACCGCATGATACATTCCAAGATGAACGTTCGGTTGCCCAAGACTGTGGAGGAGTTCTACACTTTAGTGGACAAATGTGCTCGGGTGGAAGAGGGGAGGAAACTTCCTGGGGAGGAAGATTGTGTCGACATCGACTCAGAAGATGATGACGAAACCATCAGTAAGAAGAAGAAGAACAAGAAGCACAAGAAGAAGCACAAGGATAATAGAGTGATGGCTGTTGAGGGATTAGGCACGCCTAGTACCGGCAAGAAGGCCAAGGCTGAAGCCCCCGGCAAGGAGGCTACCGCATGCGCTGACTGCCGGGAGGCCGCGGCTGCCTAGAAAGCTGGATAAAGTGATGGGTCGTACTGTTAGATTCATCGGACCAAGGGCCATGATCTCCAGGAGTGTCATCAGGTTGAGCAGCTCGTCAAGAGACAAAAGGCTGAGTATGAGAAGCGCGATAAGGAAAAAGGCCAGAATGGCGCTGGCGGGAAGGGCCGGGATGGTGACGCAAATCGCCCCTGCAAGGCTCCTCGGAACCAAGGGAAACTCGCCAGGGGCCGAGAGAAGGAGGATTGCAGTAACGAGAGTGATGGAGGGAATGAAGAGGAAACCAGCGAGTAGGAATTCCAGAAGGCCACTGACGCCCTGTGCATTGACGGGTGTGCATCTTTGCACTCCTCTCACCGCCAACCTAAACAGTGGGCGCGTGAAGTCAATGCCATGGAGCCAGGGGCAGATTCTCGGAAGCCGCTCTAGTGGTCACGCACGCCCATCATCTTTGATGAAGATGACCACCCCGACCGCATTACTGCGGTAGGGTGCTTGCCGTTGTTGGTCTCACCAACAATTCACAACCTAAAGGTCACAGAGATGCTGGTTGACGGCGGGGCCGGGTTGAATCTGATTTCCCCAAAGGTTATCAGCAAACTCCAGATAGCAGAGGAAGAACTTAAGGCCACAGGCACGTTTCAAGGAGTCAATCCCGGCAGGAGCCGTCCTAAGGGAAAGGTTACATTGCCAGTGACATTTGGAGGAGAGTTGAACTACAGGACTGAGAAAGTTGTGTTTGATGTGGTTGACCTCCCTCTACCGTACAACGGGATCCTTGGACGCCCGGCCCTGGCCAAATTCATTGCAGCATCCCACTATGGTTACAACACCTTGAAGATGCCAGAGCCGATGGGCGTCATTTCTGTTCTGTCAGACAAGAAAGATGCAATTATTTGCGTGGCTAAGATGTACCGGGATGCGGTCGCGGCAGAGGTCGCGGAAGCCACAGTTCCTGCCAAGGAAAATTATAGCAGAGGCACTGGCAAGGTATCCGGGAAGCGTACCTCTGTGGAATGTGCCGCGCCCATTGATGACACGCCAGAGAGTTCCAAAAGCAAGAGATCCAAGGCTACTCCACCCCAAGTGAAAAAGGTCATGGCAGGGCTGGCTGGCGCTGATGGTACTTTCACTATCATCGCCACCCTTGATGACAAATAGGAAAGCGCGCTCGTTGCCTTCCTGCGAGTGAATATCGATGTGTTTGCCTGGCAACCATCTGATATCCCCGGTGTTCCCAGGGAGGTAATCGAGCACCACCTTGCTGTCTGCCAACATGCCCGGCCCATCAAGCAGAAGGTTCAGAAGTAGCCCTTGGAGCGGAAGCAGTTTATTGCCGAGGAAATCAAGAAACTTGAAGCAGCTGGTTTGGTCAGAGGAGTACTGCATCCAACATGGTTAGCAAACCTAGTAGTTGTGCGCAAGGCTAATGAAAAATGGAGGCTTTGCATAGATTTTACGGATCTGAACAAGGCATGCCCAAAGGACCCATTTCCCTTGCCGCACATCGACCAGATAGTGGATTCTACTTCAGGATGTGAGTTGCTCTCTTTTCTGGATGCATATTCCAGATACCATCAGATTTTTATGTCCAAGGAAGACGAAGAAATGACCTCATTCATCACCCCATGCGGCACATACTGCTTTGTGCGCATGCCTTTCGGGTTGAAGAGCGTCGGGTCCACTTTTGCAAGAGCAGTCCAGATTGGCTTTGAACCATAGTTGCAAAGGAACATTGAAGCCTATATGGATGATATTGTCATCAAGACAAAGGAAAGATCAACCCTCATCTAGGATTTGGAAGAGACATTTGCTAATCTACGCAAGATCAACTTGAAACTGAATCCGGAGAAGTGCGTGTTTGGCGTTCGCTCCAGCAAGCTACTTGGTTTCTTTGTGTCCCACCGTGGGATAGAGGCCAACCCCGATAAGATCAAGGCTATTGAGCAGATATAGGCACCCAAGACAGTTAAGGATGTGAGGCATTTGATAGGATGCAATGTCATGCTTAGCAGATTCATCTCCAAGTCTGCCGAGCGTGGCTTGCTATTCTTCAAGGTTTTGAGGAGGGCAGGACCCATGAAGTGGACCCCGGAAGCAGATGCAGCGCTGCAGGATTTGAAGGCCTACTTGTCTTCTGTGCCTACTTTGGTCGCGCCCAAACCACAAGAGCCGTTACTGCTATATCCGGCAGCAACTAATCAAGTGGTTAGTGCAGCCCTAGTAGCGCAGCGAGAAGTGGAAGAAGCAGCTACCTCAGCAAGTGTCCCGCCCGGGGAAGAGGAAGAGAGCGGCACAACAAGGCCGGATACGGATTAGGACAAGGAAGAGCACGGCAGCGGAAGCAACCCCAAGGACACGGCAAGGAAGAAGGTGGTGCAGCGCCCAGTATACTTCATCAGCTCCCTGTTGCAGGGGGATAGATCCAGGTATTCTAGCATGCAAAAGTTGATCTTTGGCCTTGTCATGTGTAACACCCTGGATTTTGCCCATTTCTTTTTCTTTTGATTTTGGTCTGGATTCGCTTTTCTGTGGCCTGATAGTCTTGCAACCTAGAGGGATCACCCTTCATTTTTCTTCCCGAGTGGCTTGCCAACATCAAAATCATTCCAAAACCTTGTCATTTTCATCTTGGACCAATCCCAATATTCTTTTCCTGGGAATATTCCTTTTTCTATTAAAGGAATAACCCTGTCTGCCCTGAGTTGTGAAGCAACCCACATTTCTGTCATTCCCAAAATTCCCAAATAATTCTCATAAATTGTTTGGGTCATATCTTCCACAAATATGTCAAATCCTTCCTTGCCATGTTCAAAAATATTTCACAAATATTCATTTTCTGATTCTGCCCCAGCTGGGAGTTTGTGAAGCAAGTACCCTTTATATTTGCTTGCTTGATCTCAAACTTTTTGTGCACTCTTTCCTATCCATATCATTGCCACATGCCAAAATTCAACTTTATTTGGATATTAAATCTCTCTTGGCTAATTTCCAAAGTTTTTGGGCAACTGGAATCTTTGTGAAGCAAGTGCTAGCTAGGAGTATCCAAATAAGTTGAAATTTTGCAAGTATCTTCATATGCTCAAATCTTGACTTTCCACCAAGTTTCAACCCTATCCAATCATCTATGTGACCACAACATTAAATCTTGGTTTTTGGTCAGATTTTCACATTGTGAAGCAACTATATTTTATACTGCTCCATAATTGCTGAAAATTTACCAGAGCATTCTCATGACTATAAATCCTCTCTCCATCAATTTTGGGATCAATTAATGGAGCCAATATTCCTCTAGAATTTTCCCAAGTTTCTGGACAGTAAGGATGTTTGTGAAACAAGTACCATTTTGGCTTGTCCAATTGGTATGAAATTTTTACAGCATCATCACCTGTCCAAATTATCATGCTCTACCTAATTTGAGCTCCAGTTGATACTCCATGTGAGTGCACCTTCCTGATCTAGTTTCTGGACCCAAATGGCAGTTGCAAAGCAAGTAGGATATTTTGTGGTCCGAATCCCCTGAAAACATCCAGGACTGTAGTCCTTCCTACCATAACACTCACAGACATCTTGTTTGTCTCTTATCACCTCTCTACTCCTCATAGCTTCATGCCTAAGTTTGCTACAGCAAACTTGCAGTGACCACTCCCATCTAGGCACAGCTCCTCTAGTCGATCTATCACCTCAGGTGCAATGTAGTTTGGAGGGACTACACACCGGACAAGATTTCGTGCCAAAGACATGGCCTTGGCATCATATGCACGTGGTGACCACGCTGAGAGCAGGCCAACAACATGCTCTGGCGATGGAACTGCTCGGTTTCGTCGTGTTCCTCCTCTCCCTCGCCATACAATCGTGTCCAGGGGTTTCCTCTCGTCGCCGCCTGTGCTCTGGAACTCTCTCCCCCTTCGGATTCTTCCTCTTCACGTCACGGCGATCGCCGCCGAGACCCTGTTCGCCCGTGACCAAGCTGTCACCTCCCTCTGTTGGCTCCTTCCTCCCTGAGCCATCGCGTCGCAGTGAATGCTCGTCAGGTCAGCCACTCACCGACACCGGGAACCCTACAGCCATGTCGCCACGAGCTCCAGTATGCGACTAAGACCGCCACGGTGGCCATCCCTATCCCCTCCACCTTGGCCGGCTATATATAGCCATGGCCCGAGCCCCTCCCGAGCATACCAGCTATCTCCCCATCCTCCTTTGGTCCCACCCAGCCTTTCCCCCGAGCTGGAGAAGCTCTCCTCGCCGCCCTCTGGTCGCCATTGCCGCCTCGGCCTCCTCCTAAATTGGAGATGCCCGAGCCCCCTCTCGCCCTCCTACCCTCACCAAGGCTCTCCCCGGACCTCCATGACCCTCCTCCGACCTTCGGCCCTTCCTCCGGTGGCTGGTAGCCACCGTGCCCTTCGGCACCCGAGCCGCCGTCCGCCTTGACCAGGGGCGCCCGTGGTCCGGTCCTCCCCGAGCGCCGCCACCTACGGGGATGGATGCGGCCCGTCGCGCTGGTCATCCTGGTAGGCGGAGAGCCACCAGAGGTGGCCCGTGTCATCGGCGATCGCCATCGGGGCCGGCCCCTGCCTCGGCCAGGCAGGAGACGTCATGGGGAAGACGACCCCGAGCCCCTGCTCGTGGGCCCCGCGCGGCAGTGACACGGAGAAGTCAACGCCCGGGCCCGTGGGATTTTAAGTGGAGGCGTATTTCTATAAATATGTCTCCCTATTTGGAAAGCGCATTTTCAACTAACTGCGGCCAAGTTTACGTTTTCTGTTTCAGAAAACGTACTCGGCCTAAAGCCGCTTTCGGTTTCAGCCGCCAGGGGCTTGTCTATGAATAAAATCTTTACAAATCGGTCCCTGGACTTCAAATGGCTATAACTTTTCATCTGAGACTCCAATCAAGGTGAATCCAACGCCCACGTCTTCGTCTCGTCAAGCCCGTCGTGTTGGTATCATTTTCACTATGTGGTCCTACTATGAAAATAACCATTTTGCCCTTGTCCGTAAATAGCCCTCCGAGAGAGAACTGTTTCCGGCAGTCAACTCCGCAGACTCTCCACACTTCTTCCCTATGGTTCCTTCATCTCCAGGCAAGCCACAACTCTCATCTGCATCATCGCATTGCAATGTCATAGTTTAACTATTTATTTTAACAACAAATTTGAGTTATCTGTGAAATGAATTGGATTATGCAATTCTCGGAGAGGTGACTACCATGTTGAGTACCAGATTATTAGTGACTAGTAGCTTACCCACTTGTTGATACTATGATGTTGAGATCACTGTCTATGATTAATTTTGGAGTTCATCCGGTAGTTCGTAGAGATGAATTAGTAGCAGTGGCTTAAGCATACTTGTTATCGGTGGTCAGCTATGACGGAAATATTATTCGGAGATATGATATTTAGTCGGTTGACCTTGAGTCACCTGTCCGGACTTATCCGTGCGGCCACATTCGCCGGTATGGGATGGCCTTGACTTGGTCTGATCGTGTGCTCTTTCACTGATACCGCCCGATAGGGAAGGTTATGCATGCGCGCTACCCTGGCCCGGTAGGCGACGATAACCTTGTGAGCCCAGTTGAGTTATTTGGATCCAGGTCCCCGTTTGGGACAGTTTATTTTGGCCACGACGGTGGCAGGTGTCACGAGGTGACATAGGGGCCACCCAGGGCAGGACTCTGGGGGAGTATGAATGCCGGTGGTACGATGGGAGAGTCACGAGTCAGGCGGGTTTTGTTGGAGCAACAATGGTCCACCCGAATGGGATCACGAGGTCAGTGCTTCATGGTGTGGGTAAAGTGCGCATCCTCTGCAGAGTGTAAAATCTATTCGAATAGCCGTGTCCACGGTATTGGACAGTCCGTCCAGACCTCACTAGGTGGTCAACCATGGTAGTGATGATAATGATGGAAGAACTCATCGCAATATCAGAAGTACTCGATGGTTCATGAGTATTCTGAGGGTTGTGAGACAACCCGGAAGAGAGTAAACTTGTCAGACTTGTCGTGCAGATGGAATCAGGTATATGATATGTTAGCCATGGGATGGCTATAAGTTGAGTGGTCGGATGGCCACATGCTTGGGAATTGGATTTGGCACAGATTCGGAATGGATCCTAAGGTTATTTCGGAGTATGGATTAAATATGCTTTACTTCAGTAACTATTTTGCTATGATGTTGTCTTGCCTTAATGCTGGTGTTTGTTGTGAGCTTGCGAGTACATTCCAAGTACTCACCTGGCGTGTCATGCTAGTTTGTAGGTCATGCCGTGATTAATTTCTTGTCGAAGATTCCAAGTTTGCGATCTAGGACACGCGTTCTAGCCAGAGTCCCTGCGGAGTGGAGTCCATCACCGTCATCGCTGTCCCGCTGCCGAGAGAGTTACTCTGCTGTTAGCATAGAGCTACCCCGGGCAGGCGCAGTGTCGCCGTGTCGATGTAATCCTTGTACCCTTTGTAACCATATCCATTTTAATAAAGAGCTGATTTGTTCTATGCCAACAGTGCCGTATTCCAGAAGACTTGTCCTTGGGATGGAATACGGGGTGTTCCAGTTTACTCTGAGCCGGGGTGCCACAGATGTTGGTATTAGAGCCAGGTTTGGCTATAGGACACGCGGTCTAGGTGCGAGCGTTAGTAATCGGTAGTATAGGATCCAGTTGGTTTGCTGCACTTGTGTGTTGCATTCGTTTGCGCATAGCCTACAAATAGACTAGATATCTTATCACTAACGATGGATCTGGTGAGTGTAGGTGGCATCAGTTTCGATTCCCTACCTGCACTCTCCAGTTTGCATATTTGTTTTTTGGTGTGGTGTCATCTTCGTCCCAGCGGAGTGATGCCAAGGTGCTCGGAGGTGTCGATCCCTTGTCGGATTGATGCACCGGTGCCACACCAATTTATTCTCTTCTGCCACCCCTATCATTTCGTTGATAGACAAGCTCTATCCCGGATCGTGCCATTCCACTAGTCGCATTGGCAACCCTTCCTGATCTTAGTTATCAGAAAAGGGCAATGCCTGCAAGCCCTTCTCTCCACCACTAACTCATTCCGCCACCTATTCTTTGGACGTGTACGGTTTTCTTCCGTACGCTTGATGATGATGTGGTCATAACTTCTGTGTTACGACCCCGATCACCAAGTTCGTCCTCGCCACCGTGTCCATCCAGATGGAACCGATGTTAAGCTCGTATTTGGTGTAGCCTTGTTTACACCAATTTTCTTCCACACACTGATTCACTTTCGTGCACATCGCCACAGCATGTTAGACCATAATACCGGAGTTCTTGTGTGGCACCCCCGGCTCAATCGTACACTAATCATACACGCAAACGTGTACGATCAAGCACAGGGACTCACGGGAAGATATCACAACACAACTCTAACACAAATTAAACGGAGGTCCACAATATTACAGACCAGGGATCCGAAGATCCGAATACATAAGTCAGTCATACAAATATTATCTGAGTACAGACATAGTTAGACAAGTTTTGCCTTAAGAAGGCTAGCACAAACAATGACACTAGATCGAAAGGCGTTGGCCTCCTGCCTGGGAGCCTCCGATCCTACTCCTGGTCAGCTGGCTCTATCTAGTAGTAAGTACCCTCTGGACCCTTCTGGTAGTAAGCTCCGGTGGTGGCATCTGGCTCCTGGACTCCATCGTCTGATGTATCATCAATGTGGGGTATGGGGAAAAGAGAAAGTAAAGCAACCGTGAGTACTCATCTGAAGTACTCAGCAAGCAAGGATCTATACTACATATGCAACATTATCAATGGAGAAAGGCTGTATATGTGGACCGGGCTGCAGAAATGCCAGAATAGAGAGAAGGCCTAGTCCTATCGAAGACTAGCATCTTCAAACATCTTCACAAGGCCATCATCTTGCAGCAGTAGAAGAGAGTAGAATAGCATTTTATTTAGCAAACATGTTGAAGTACAGCTTAAAGATCCTTCCTCGACTCCCAAGCGAGAAAGCGATCCCGAAGCTTCCATTAAGTAATAAGTATCCAATTTAAGTAGTAGATCGGGATACACAAACTAAGCTTCCTTTACCGTAGGACCGGCTATCGATAGAAGATTCATCCATGCAGGGGTGCACTACTGTTACCCAACACGCTCGATCAACTCTGGTCGGACACACTTGCTGGGTAATGGCCGTCCTCGGAAGATCAACACAAAGCAGCGCTCTACCTAGGCTCGGTAGAGAGGTCAGCACGCCGGACTAACCTATGCACCCAGAGGTCTCAAGCCATCGCCCTGGGGACCCTGCACGTTGCGAGACAGGCCGGGGTGTAGGCGCGACACTGAACTCGTCAGTGAAGTATCCAGCCCAATCCCGACAATCAGCCCGCACGGTGAATCGTGATGTCAGACGAGCTTTCGGAGAAACGTACTTCGCAGAGGGTCCCATAACCATTATCCCGCGTGGTGGTAGTGCGTATAGGGCACGTCGACCCACTCAGATCACACACCCAAATCCAATAGGCTCAATTAGTATCACGCGGGGACAATCAGAGTCTCTGATGCTCCGCCACAATGTCACACTCGAGTGCCCTTCCGGCACACCCGAAAATCATAGATCCCCAGCGGGTACCCACCAGGGTGGACCCGCCTGTAACAAGGGTCAAAGTTATCGTGTGGTCATAACATCAAGGGGGAAACCCGAGGAATCACCCTCGGCGGATTCCACTCGACGAAATCATCAGGGAGAACATATGAGGTATCACCCTTGAGGTTCACACTAAGGGTTGCACGACAGGGTCGTATCAGAAGTGGAGAAGGAGGAATCACCCTCGATGACCACGACCGAATAGCTACACTACAGAGTATTCATCGTCAGTGCGATACGAGGTATCACCCTCGGCACTCGATAGTTACTACCCAGAGTCGTACAACTAAGGGGGTGTGAAGTGAGGTGTCGGTCTCTGGTTGACGATCATGTTGGTCGAGTCATCGATGATCAAGCAGGGGCATCAAGGATAAGGTGGTGGGGTCACTGATGGTTCATTCCCACCTATACTAAACAGTTTATCATAGGCAGGTAAGGTAGCAATAAACAGGTTACAACAGCAGGCTATGCATCAGAATAGGAGCATACATTAAGAGTAGCAAAATCTAATGTAAGCAGGAGAATAGAATGGGTGATATCTAGATGCTCAAGGGGGGGGGCTTGCCTGGTTGCTCTGGCAAGAGAGAGGGGTCGTCAACGGGCTGCTCGTCGGTAGAGTAGTCGTATCCAGGTGCAGCGTCATCGGTCTCGGCGTCTATCGAGAGAGAGAAGGAGGGGGAGAGAAACAATAAATTCACGGAAATAATGCAAACAATATGTATGACATGCCTAAATGATATGCCGGGGTGTTCTACTGCCTAACTAAATGATTTAGTTAATTTAGGAATTTATTTGGATTTATTTAATTAAAGTTGGGCACTATTCATTTATCGAAATCGGTCTAAAAGTTCAACGTTCATACAGCTACGGGCGTCTGACGGGAATACGGAGGACGTACTCGGGTTCGTATCGGAATTCTGAGCAAGTTTCATGTACAAAGTATTTTCATCGGAGTTACGGATTATTTAATATGATTTTCTAAAGTTTTTATTAATTTCTGGAATTTAATTAATTATTTAAATCAACATTATCCGAAACAGTGTTGCGATGACATCAGCATGCCATCATGCTGATATCAGCAGGCGTCCTGACAGGGTGGGTCCCACCTGTCATAGACTGATTTAGTTAATTAGGGTTAACTAATTAATTAAACTAATTAATTAAATTAGATTAGTCTAAACAGAGTTAATTAACCTAATTAATTAACTAATTAATTAATTTTAATTATTTTTATTTTATTTTATTAAACGTTTTTGTGGGCGGTGCCCATTTGTCAGCAGGCCAGGGGGTTTGGGCCCAGCGGCCTGGGGCACAGGGGCGCGGGGCCCATCGAGCAGTGGCCCAAGGCCACGGGCGCGCGACGGGCGCGCGGCGACGCGGGTGCGTGCGCGCGGTGACGAGCAGCAGCGCGGCAGCGCAGTGCGTGGGCGCGTGTGTGCGTGCGTGCGGCGGCGGCGTGGTGAGGCGCGCGAGCGGGCGGTGCGGGGCACGAGCGGAACGCGAGCCAGCGGCAGCAGCGGCAGGCACGGCGGCGAGCGAGGCGAGAGAGGGGAGAGGCTGGGGCCGGGCCTCACCGAGCGGTGTAGGGCTCGGGCAGTGGGCGCGGGGAGGCGAACGGCGACGGTGGTCGGCGACGGCGGGGCAGCGCAGTCCGGCGAGGGAAGACGAGGCGGCGATGGGCGCGGCGTCGAGGGCGAGCGCGGGGCGCGGTGAGCGCGGTGCTCGGCGAGCGCGGGCGCGGGCCCGATCCGGTTCTGGATCGGGGGGGGAGTGAGCGAGGGGAGAGGGGGGTGTCGGTGGGGTGGGGATTAGGGTTTGGGGCTCCAGGGGGAGGCCAAATAGGGGAGGGGTGGGCCGGTCGGGCCAGCTGGGCCGGGGGAGGGGGAGGGGGGGTTTCTCTTTTCTTCTTTTTCTGTTTCGTTTTTCTTTTATCTTTTCTTTTATTTATTTTCTTTTCTCAGTTTAGCAAATTGTTAGGCCACATATTGAATTTTGTAAAACATAGGAACTGCTCCAACAAATACTAGGCATTACCTAACACTACCAAAAATTAGTTTGGAGTCAACTTGAGTTCACATAATTTTTATAATAATTAAAATGCTTTAATCCTTGTTGTTTTAATTATGTTCGTGCCACCTAATTATTTTATTATTTGTTGGTTACAATTTTAGACTGGCCTCTGCAATATTTGTTATTTACTGAACATTTTAGTTTTTATGTTGGACAACTTTTATATTCCACTTTCTATTAAATTTGAATTTGACTTAGGAGTTGAAATGCAATATGATGCTAATGATGATTATGCACTATTAATCATGCTGACATGTCATTATCAAAAGTGATTACTGTTGCTAATCATCGGGGGTGTTACATCTTGCAAGATTTGTGTGCATAAGTAGGAATGCATATTATTGCTGTGAGTCACTGTAGAATATGATATTGCTTGTGTGTGTGATCTTGCTGCTTTGTGTGCTTTTGTTTTAGTTGTTTCTTTTGCTTCTTTTATTTGGGCCCTTGGTGTTACCTTATTTTTTCCTTAAGGAAGTTGCTCACCGACCCTGAACCCAAAGAGTCTGTGAAGAGACAGCCATTTGGAAGCTCAGCAATATGAAATTTTCAGTCAACTATGTTATATTGGGAATATCGGGCCTGAATACAAATGATATCCTGGCCGGATTGGTTAGCAGCATCAAGTATACATCAGTGCAATTTCCACAGCAGTAATGATCGCATCAGCAAGAAGGCAAACTGTGTACATGATCCACAGTGCATTCTATGCCAAAGGTATGATTCATATATACAAGGTTTGAGTCTGCTATGAGTACAATTTGAACCCTGCTATATTTTGAAAGCAATCCAGCATGTGTTATGAATGTGGTGTTCAGCAAGAAGGATAGCCGAATACCCTGTCATATACAACCAGTAACCGACAGCAGTAATATCAAGGAATACATATATATCTCTGCACTCAGAAGCTTCAGATGTAAGCAACCCAGTCTTTCTCTACAAGCTACCTGAGAAGCATACGACGCAAGGATCCCTGTGTCTTCCTCGATACGACACATGGACATCTTCCGATGCAAGCATATGATAATGCATCCCCAGGGTCAGATCCGCAACAGGTGGTCCGAAGGCAAAAATCAGTCAGGACACAAGCTTGCCTCGAGAATCAAGTGGCTAAATACACATGTTTCCATAGATATGGTGGACATACTGACCAGGGTCATATGGGTTACTCGTACAGTGATGCCAGCCCGGTGAGGATCTGACTATTTCCTGAGCTATGATAGAAGAAAAGAACGCCAGTTATACGCTTCAGTGTGATGACCAACAACCTATGGAGCAAGCTGACCATCTGATATATATGCCCTAAAACATTGCTCTGTGTTATTCTGGTATGTTCAAATTATTATGCTCATACCTGTGTGCACAATAGTGAGCTGTGTGGGACGCGGATGAACCCTTGCTTATCTTTCTTTGGTAACGGCACCACGCCTGTGTTCTGAGCTGTTTCCGGCGGTCCGGGGTGGATGCCAATTTTTATTTCTCTTGTCAGCAACTGGTCCGTGTTCTGAGCTGCTTTTCGACCGTCTCTGGCAGCTGTTGAATTTCTATTCGTAGCAATGACCCTATGCTCTGAGCTATTTTTCGGCTGTCTAAGGGAGTTGCTACTTTCTCCTTATCGACACCGTCTCATGCTCTGAGCTGCTTTTCAGCCGTCTTGAGTCGGGGTTGAGTTACTCCAGTGATGTCCCAGATCTGAGTTGTAAAGACCATTCTGGTGGCTACTGGTTTATTTGTCGGTTTTATACAAGGGTTCAGACGGTCTTTACTTTACAGCTACAACTTGTAAAGTAATATGCCTGCCGAAATATTGCACCTGACAAGACCCATGGTCACACGAAGAATAAAGAGCACATCAAGCCATGCTCTTTCACCAAAGGATCCAGGCAAGGAGAACTATAATAAAAAAAGCAAGGTTGTCCGTGTGGTAATGGTACAAGTAATCCGGACAGTCTGGCTCGATACCAGTCACCATGGGTACACACCCACGGGGCCTATTCTATTTGCAAGGACCCCATGTTGAGACAACCCGTCCAGCCAACCAGATATGTTCAGAATTGACAGAAGAGGGCAACCAAGCTGGTCAGCCGAAAGATTAATTTAGCAGTTTGATTCAGCAACCATATTAAAGCATTACACGGCCTACCATCCCTATAGAGGTACCTACAGACTGAGTAATCAGAAGGATGAACAACAGTCTCAAAGCATGTGACCTCACAGATGGGAATCAGTTAAAAACTAACCTGCCGTGAACAAGATTCCGCTGCCAGGACCACTGTCAGTCATGTCAATGGATAATATCATAATAAGACCGTACACCTTTATGCTGGTCACGATAGGTGACAGTCAAATATTTGGTAAGAGCCTTATACCCAAGACAGTGAAGATAGCCAAGATGACCCAGCTATCCGTGCGAGAAGTCGGATTCCGCCAGGAGAATGGTATGACTCACAGTACTGTTTTGAACCTGGAGGGCACACATCCATTTGAATTCACCCAATGCAATGAGTAAAAGATTTCGTGACCACCAAGAGGATCTGTTCACAACTCAGTGAGCGGTTGTTCGTATTGGACTCTGTCACGACACGTCCATGAGGAACCACCCTCGAACTTACGAGCAGGGCACATTGTTTGGTCAGGATAATTTATTGCCCCAGACAGGTCAGCAGACATGAAAGGAGTGAGTCAGAGTAACATATGAGGTAAGATTTGCCAGAAAAAGGGTCCAGTGAAGTAAACCACCCCGAAGCAAGGCAGTGAGTCATATGAAATTTAGTGGGAACATTATAAAAGGAAAAAAAAAGGAAACCTGAGTTAGAAATGGTTTCCTCAAGTGGGAATATTCATGTTTGATCCCTGAGCAACCAAATCTCAAGGACGAGATTTCTTTAAGGGGGGTAGGTTTGTAACACCCTGGATTTTGCCCATTTCTTTTTCTTTTGATTTTGGTCTGGATTCGCTTTTCTGTGGCTTGATAGTCTTGCAACCTGGAGGGATCACCCTTCATTTTTCTTCCCGAGTGGCTTGCCAACATCAAAATCATTCCAAAACCTTGTCATTTTCATCTTGGACCAATCCCAATATTCTTTTCCTGGGAATATTCCTTTTTCTATTAAAGGAACAACCCTGTCTGCCCTGAGTTGTGAAGCAACCCACATTTCTATCATTCCCAAATAATTCTCATAAATTGTTTGGGTCATATCTTCCACAAATATGTCAAATCCTTCCTTGCCATGTTCAAAAATATTTCACAAATATTCATTTTCTGATTCTGCCCAGCTGGCAGTTTGTGAAGCAAGTACCCTTTATATTTGCTTGCTTGCTCCCAAACTTTTTGTGCACTCTTTCCTATCCATATCATTGCCACATGCCAAAATTCAAATTTATTGGATATTAAATCTCTCTTGGCTAATTTCCAAAGTTTCTGTGCAACTGGAATCTTTGTGAAGCAAATGCTATCTAGGAGTATCCAAATAAGTTGAAATTTTGCAAGTATCTTCATATGCTCAAATCATGACTCTCCACCAAGTTTCAACCCTATCCAATCATCTATGTGACCACAACTTTAAATCTTGGGATAATTAATTTGGTGCCCTTAGTTGTGTCCCACTCGGCAGGTTTACCCCTAGTTTCCGAATACACTTGTTCCTACCCAAACCACTTTGCTCCTCTTATGCTTTTGCCCTTTGACCGTTTGACCATCACTTTGAAAACTTCATAAAATATTCGTACTAACTCAGAAAAATTCAAATAAGATATCAAAATGTTTAGAAAAGCATCACCTATATGTGCATGTCATTTGCATTCATGAAAAAAGTGTTGGCCAGTCCCCATCTCAGTTTTAGCTCATATGATCTTAGCATGAATAGTAAAATCTAAAAAAATTCTAAAAAATTTTGGTGCCAAACTTTGACCAATGTTTTGAGTGCTTGCCAAGTTTCATAAGGGAATGGCATTCGTGGAAGTCGTGGTAAAAAAATGAAATTTTGGAGCATTGATTTTTGTTTTTTTGCCACAACTTCCATGAATGCCATTCCCTTATGAAACTTGGCAAGCACTCAAAACATTGGTCAAAGTTTGCCACCTAAAATGTTTAGAATTTTTTGAATTTTTTTAGATTTTACTGTTCATGCTAAGATCATATGAGCTAAAACTGAGATGGCGACTGGCCAACACTTTTTTCATGAATGCAAATGACATGCACATATAGGTGATGCTTTTCTAAACATTTTGATATCTTATTTAAATTTTTCTGAGTTAGTATGAATTTTTTATGAAGTTTTCAAAGTGATGGTCAAACGGTCAAAGGGCAAAAGCGTAAGAGGAGCAAAGTGGTTTGGGCAAGAACAAGTGTTTTTGGAAACTAGGGGTAAACCTGCCGAGTGTGACCCAACTAGGGGCATAAAATCAATTATCCCTTAAATCTTGGTTTCTGGTCAGATTTTCACATTGTGAAGCAACTATATTTTATACTGCTCCATAATTGCTGAAAATTTACCAGAGCATTCTCATGACCATAAAACCTCTCTCCATCAATTTTGGGATCAATTAATGGAGCCAATATTCCTCTAGAATGTTCCCAAGTTTCTGGACAGTAAGGATGTTTGTAAAACAAGTTCCATTTTGGCTTGTCAAATTGGTATGAAATTTTTACAGCATCATCACCTGTTCAAATTATCATGCTCTACCCAATTTGAGCTCCAGTTGATACTCCATGTGAGTGCACCTTCCTGATCTAGTTTCTGGACCCGAATGGCAGTTGCAAAGCAAGTAGGTTATTTTGTGGTCCGAATCCCCTCAAAACATCCAGGACTGTAGTCCTTCCTACCATAACACTCCCAGACATCTTGTTTGTCTCTTATCACCTCTCTACTCCTCATAGCTTCATGCCTGAGTTTGCTATAGCAAACTTGCAATGACCACTCCCATCCAGGCACAGCTCCTCTAGTCGATCTATCACCTCAGGTGCAATGTAGTTTGGAGGGACTACACACCGGACAAGATTTCGTGCCAAAGACGTGGCCTTGGCATCGTATGCACACGGTGACCACGCTGAGAGCAGGCCAACAGCGCGCTTTGGCGATGGAACCGCTCGGTTTCGTCGCGTTCCTCCTCTCCCTCGCCATACAATCATGTCCAGGGGTTTCCTCTCGTCGCCGCCTGTGCTTTGGAACTCTCTCCCCCTCCGGATTCTTCCTCTTCATGTCACGGCGATCGCCGCCGAGACCCTGTTCGGCCATGACCGAGCTGTCACCTCCCTCTGTTGGCTCCTTCCTCCCTGAGCCATCGCGTCACAGTGAATGCTCGTCAGGTCGGCCACTCGCCGACGCCGGGAACCCTCCAGCCACGTCGCCACGAGCTCCAGTATGCGGCTAAGACCGCCATGGCGGCCATCCCTATCACCTCCACCTCGGCCGGCTATATATAGCCACTGCTCGAACCCCTCCCGAGCATACCAGCCACCTCCCCATCCTCCTCTGGTCCCGCCCAGCCTTTTCCCCGAGCTGGAGAAGCTCTCCTCGCCGCCCTCTGGTCGCCATTGCCGCCTCGGCCTCCTCCTAAATTGGAGATGCCCGAGCCCCCTCTTGCCCTCCTACCCTCACCAAGGCTCTCCCCGGACCTCCACGACCCTCCTCCGACCTTCGGCCCTTCCTCCAGTGGCCGGTAGCCGCCGTGCCCTTCGACACACGAGCCGCCGTCCGCCATGACTAGGGGCGCCCGTGCTCCGGTCCTCCCCGAGCGCCGCCACCTACGGGGATGGATGCGGCCCGTCGCGCTGGTCATCCTGGTAGGTGGAGCGCCACCAGAGGTGCCCGTGTTGCCGGCGGTTGCCGTCGGGGCCGGCCCCTGCCTCGGCCAGGTAGGAGACATCGCGGGGAAGATGACCCCGAGCCCCTGCTCGTGGGCCTCGCGCGGCAGTGACACGGAGAAGTCAACGCCCGGGCCCGCGGGATTTTAAGTGGAGGCGTATTTCTATAAATACGTCTCCCTATTTGGAAAGCGCATTTTCACCTAACTACAGCCAAGTTTATGTTTTCTGTTTCAGAAAACGTACTCGGCCTGAAGGCGCAATCGGTTTTAGCTGCCAGGGGCTTGTCTGTGAATAAAATCTTTACAGATCGGTCTGTGGACTTCAAATGGCTATAACTTTTCATCTGAGACTCCGATCAAGGTGAATCCAACGCGCACGTCTTCGTCTCGTCGAGCCCATCATGTTGGTATCATTTTCACTATGTGGTCCTACTGTGAAAATGAACATTTTACCCTTGTCCGTAAACAGCCCTCCGAGAGAGAACTATTTCTGGCAGTCAACTCCGCGGACTCTCCGCACTTCTTCCTGATGGTTCCTTCATCTCCAGGCAAGCCACAACTCTCATCTGCATCATCGCATTGCAATGTCATAGTTTAACTAATTATTTTAACAACAAATTTGAGTTATCTGTGAAATGAATTGGATTATGCAATTCTTGGATAGGTGACTACCATGTTGAGTACCAGATTATTAGTGACTAGTAGCTTACCCACTTGGTGATACTATGATGTTGAGATCACTATTTATGATTAATTTTGGAGTTCATCAGGTAGTTCATAGAGATGAATTAGTAGCAGTGGCTTAAGCATACTGGTTAACGGAGGTCAGCTATGACAGAAATATTATTCGGAGATATGATATTTAGTCGGTTGACCTTGAGTCACCCGTCCGGACTTATCTGTGCAGCCACATTCGCCGGTATGGGATGGCCTTGACTTGGTCTGGTCGCGTGCTCTTTCATCGGTATCGCCCGATAGGGAAAGTTATGCGTGCACGCTACCCTGGCCCGGTAGGCGATGATAACCTTGTGACCCCAGTTGAGTTATTTGGATCCAGGTGTTGGAAATATGCCCTAGAGGCAATAATAAAATGGTTATTATTATATTTCCTTGTTCATGATAATTGTCTGTTATTCATGCTATAATTGTGTTATCCGGAAATCGTAATACATGTGTGAATACATAGACCACAACATGTCCCTAGTAAGCCTCTAGTTGACTAGCTCGTTGATCAATAGATGGTTACGGTTTCCTGACCATGGACATTGGATGTCATTGATAACGGGATCACATCATTAGGAGAATGATGTGATGGACAAGACCCAATCCTAAGCCTAGCACTAGATCGTGTAGTTCGTTTGCTAAAGCTTTTCCAATGTCAAGTAACTTTTCCTTAGACCATGAGATTGTGCAACTCCCGGATACCGTAGGAGTGCTTTGGGTGCACCAAACGTCACAACGTAACTGGGTGGCTATAAAGGTGCACTACGGGTATCTCCGAAAGTATCTGTTGGGTTGGCACGAATCGAGGCTGGGATTTGTCACTCCATGTAACGGAGAGGTACCTCTGGGCCCACTCGGTAGGACATCATCATAATGAGCTCAATGTGATCAAGGAGTTGTTCACGGGATGATGTGTTACGGAAACGAGTAAAGAGACTTGCCGGTAACGAGATTGAACAAGGTATCGAGATACCGACGATCGAATCTCGGGCAAGTATCGTACCGATAGACAAAGGGAATTGCGTACGGGATTGATTGAATCCTCGACATCGTGGTTCATCCGATGAGATCATCGAGGAGCATGTGGGAGCCAACATGGGTATCCAGATCCCGCCGTTGGTTATTGACCGGAGAGTCGTCTCGGTCATGTCTGCGTGTCTCCCGAACCCGTAGGGTCTACACACTTAAGGTTCGGTGACGCTAGGGTTATAGAGATATTAGTATGCGGTAACCCGAAGGTTGTTCGGAGTCTCGGATGAGATCCTGGACGTCACGAGGAGTTCCGGAATGGTCCGGAGGTAAAGATTTATATATGGGAAGTCCTATTTTGGCCACCGGAAAATGTTCGGGATTTTTCGGTATTGTACCGAGAAGGTTCTAGAAGGTTCCGGAGTGGGGCCCACCTGCATGGGGGGACCCACCTGAACGTGGGTAGTGGGGGCAAGGCCCCACACCCCTAGTCAAGGCGCACCAAGATTCCCCCTTAGAAGGAATAAGATCATATCCCGAAGGGATAAGATCAAGATCCCTAAAAAAGGGGGATAACAATCGGTGGGGAAGGGAAAGGATGGGATTTCTTTCCTTCCACCTTTGCCAACGCCCCAATGGACTTGGAGGGCAAGAAACCAGCCCCCTCCACCCCTATATATAGTGGGGAGGTGCATGGGAGAAACAGCTCAGCCCCTGGCGCCTCCCTCTCCCTCCCGTGGCACCTCTTCCTCCTCCAGTAGCGCTTGGCGAAGCCCTGCTGAAATCCCGCTGCTTCCACCACCACACCGTCGTGCTGCTGGATCTCCATCAACCTCTCCTCCCCCCTTGCTGGATCAAGAAGGAGGAGACGTCTCTGCTCCGTACGTGTGTTGAACGCGGAGGTGCCGTCCGTTCGGCGCTCGGTCATCGGTGATTTGGATCACGACGAGTACGACTCCATCAACCCCGTTCTCTTGAACGCTTCCGCTCGCGATCTACAAGGGTATGTAGATACACTCCCCTCTCACTCGTTGCTAGATGACTCCATAGATTGATCTTGGTGATGCGTAGAAAATTTTAAAATTCTGCTACGTTCCCCAACAGTGGCATCATGAGCTAGGTCTATGCGTAGTATCTTGCACGAGTAGAACACAAAGTAGTTGTGGGCGTTGATTTGTCAATCTTCTTGCCGTTACTAGTCTTATCTTGATTCGGCGGCACTGTGGGATGAAGCGGCCCGGACCGACCTTACACGTACGCTTACGTGAGACAGGTTCCACCGACTGACATGCACTAGTTGCATAAGGTGGCTAGCGGGTGTCTGTCTCTCCCACTTTAGTCGGATCGGATTCGATGAACAGGGTCCTTATGAAGGGTAAATAGAAATTGGCATATCACGTTGTGGTTTTGGCGTAGGTAAGAAACGTTCTTGCTAGAAACCTATAGCAGCCACGTAAAAACTTGCAACAACAATTAGAGGACGTCTAACTTGTTTTTGCAGCAAGTGCTTTGTGATGTGATATGGCCAAAGGATGTGATGAATGATATATGTGATGTATGAGATTATCATGTTCTTGTAATAGGAATCACGACTTGCATGTCGATGAGTATGACAACCGGCAGGAGCCATAGGAGTTGTCTTAATTTATTATATGACCTGCGTGTCATTGAAATTCGCCATGTAATTACTTTACTTTATTGCTAACCGTTAGCCGTAGTAGTAGAAGTAATAGTTGGCGAGACAACTTCATGAAGACACGATGATGGAGATCATGGTGTCATGCCGGTGACGATGATGATCATGGAGCCCCGAAGATGGAGATCAAAAGGAGCAAAGTGATAATGGCCATATCATGTCACTATTTTGATTGCATGAGATGTTTATCATGTTTTTGCATCTTATTTGCTTAGAACGACGGTAGCATATATAAGATGATCCCTTACTAAAATTTCAAGAAAGTGTTCCCCCTAACTATGCACCGTTGCGAAGGTTCGTTGTTTCGAAGCACTACGTGTTGATCGGGTGTGATAGATTCTAACGTTCGAATACAACGGGTGTAAGCCAGATTTACACAGCAATACACTTAGGTTGACTTGACGAGCCTAGCATGTACAGACATGGCCTCGGAACACAAGAGACCGAAAGGTCGAGCATGAGTCGTATAGAAGATACGATCAACATGGGGATGTTCACCGTTGATGACTAGTCCGTCTCACGTGATGATCGGACACGGCCTAGTCGATTCGGATCATGTAATCACTTAGATGACGAGAGGGATGTCTATCTGAGTGGGAGTTCATTACATAATTTGATTAGATGAACTTAATTGTCATGAACTTAGTCTAAATGTTACATATCTATCTTGTAGATCAAATGGCCAACGCTAATGTTACACTCAACTTCAACGCGTTCCTAGAGAAAAACAAGCTGAAAGACGATGGTAGCAACTATGCGGACTGGGTCCGTAACCTGAGGATTATCCTCATAGCTGCCAAGAAATCATATGTCCTTGAAGCACCGTTAGGTGACCCACCTGCTCTCCCAGCACTGCCAGACGATTTGAACGTTTGGCAGACACGCACCGATGATTACTCCTTCGTTCAGTGCGGCATGCTCTTCAGCTTAGAACCGGGGCTCCAAAAGCGTTTTGAGCATCACGGAGCATATGAGATGTTCGAAGAGCTGAAAATGGTTTTCCAAGCTCATGCCCGGATCGAGAGATATGAAGTCTCCGATAAGTTCTACAGCTGTAAGATGGAGGAAAATAGTTCTGTCAGCGAGCACATACTCAAAATGTCTGGGTTGCACAGCCACTTGTCTCAGCTGGGAGTTAATCTCCCGGATGACGCGGTCGTTGACAGAATCCTTCAGTCGCTTCCACCTAGCTACAAGAGCTTCGTGATGAACTTCAACATGCAGGGGATGGAAAAGACCATTCCTGAGGTATATGCGATGCTGAAGTCAGCGGAGGCAGAGATCAGAAAGGAACATCAAGTGTTGATGGTGAATAAAACCACTAAGTTCAAGAAGGGCAAGGGTAAGAAGAACTTCAAGAAGGACGGCAAGGGAGTTGCCGCGCCCGGTAAGCCAGCTGCCGGGAAGAAGTCGAAGAATGGACCCAAGCCTGAGACTGAGTGCTTTTATTGCAAGGGAAACGGTCACTGGAAGCGAAACTGCCCCAAGTACTTGGCGGACAAGAAGGCCGGCAATACCAAAGGTATATATGATATACATGTAATTGATGTGTACCTTACCAGCACTCGTAGTAGTTCCTGGGTATTTGATACCGGTGCGGTTGCTCATATTTGTAACTCAAAGCAGGAATGCGGAATCAGCGTAGACTGGCAAAGGACGAGGTGACGATGCGCGTCGGGAATGGTTCCAAGGTCGATGTGATCGCCGTCGGCACGCTACCTCTGCATCTACCTACGGGATTAGTTTTAAACCTCAATAATTGTTATTTAGTACCAGCTTTGAGCATGAACATTGTATCTGGATCTCGCTTAATGCGAGATGGCTACTCATTTAAATCTGAGAATAATGGTTGTTCTATTTATATGAGAGATATGTTTTATGGTCATGCCCCGCTGGTGAATGGTTTATTTTTATTGAATCTTGAACGTGATGTTACACATGTTTATAATGTGAATGCCAAGAAATGCAAGGTTGATAACGATAGTCCCACATACTTGTGGCACTGCCGCCTTGGTCATATCGGTGTTAAACGCATGAAGAAACTCCATGCAGATGGACTTTTGGAGTCTCTTGATTATGAATCATTTGACAGATGCGAACCATGCCTCTTGGGCAAGATGACCAAGACTCCGTTCTCCGGAACAATGGAGCGAGCAACCAACTTATTGGAGATCAGACATACTGATGTGTGTGGTCCAATGAGTGTTGAGGCTCGCGGTGGTTATCGTTATGTTCTCACCCTCACCGATGATTTGAGTAGATATGGGTATGTCTACTTGATGAAGCACAAGTCTGAGACCTTTGAAAAGTTCAAGGAATTTCAGAGTGAGGTTGAGAATCAACGTGACAAGAAAATAAAGTTCTTACGATCAGATCGTGGAGGAGAATATTTGAGTCATGAATTTGGCACGCACTTAAGGAAATGTGGAATTGTTTCACAACTCACGCCGCCTGGAACACCTCAGCGTAATGGTGTGTCCGAACGTCGTAATCGCACTCTATTGGATATGGTGCGATCTATGATGTCTCTTACCGATTTACCGCTATCCTTTTGGGGTTATGCTTTAGAGACTGCCGCATTCACTTTAAATAGGGCACCGTCAAAATCCGTTGAGACGACACCGTATGAATTATGGTTTGGGAAGAAACCTAAGCTGTCGTTTCTGAAAGTTTGGGGATGCGATGCTTATGTGAAGAAACTTCAACCAGAGAAGCTCGAACCCAAGTCGGAAAAATGCGTATTCATAGGACACCCTAAGGAAACTATTGGGTATACCTTCTACCTAAGATCCGAGGGCAAGATCTTTGTTGCCAGGAATGGATCCTTTCTAGAGAAAGAGTTTCTCTCGAAAGAAGTAAGTGGGAGGAAAGTGGAGCTTGATGAGATGACCCTCGAACCGGAGAGTAGCGCAGCACAGGAAAATGTTTCTGTGGAGCCTACACCGGCTAGAGAGGAAGTTATTGATAATGATCATGATCAAGCTACCACTGAACTTCGAAGGTCCACGAGGACAAGTTCCGCACCAGAGTGGTATGGCAATCCTGTCCTGGAAATCATGTTGTTAGACAACAGTGAACCTTCGAACTATGAAGAAGCGATGGCGGGCCCGGATTCCGACAAATGGCTTGAAGCCATGAAATCCGAGATAGGATCCATGTATGAAAACGAAGTATGGACTTTGACTGACTTGCCCGATGATCGGCAAGCCATAGAAAATAAATGGATCTTTAAGAAGAAGACTGACGCGGATGGTAATGTGACCATCTATAAGGCTCGGCTTGTCGCTAAGGGTTATCAACAAGTTCAAGGGGTTGACTACGATGAGACTTTCTCACCCGTAGCGAAGCTGAAATCCGTCAGAATCATGTTAGCAATTGCCGCATACTATGATTATGAGATATGGCAAATGGACGTCAAAACGGCATTCCTTAATGGTTATCTTAAGGAAGAGTTGTATATGATACAACCGGAAGGTTTTGTCGACCCTGAGAATGCTGACAAGGTATGCAAGCTCCAGCGCTCAATCTATGGGCTGGTGCAAGCATCTCGGAGTTGGAACATTCGCTTTGACGAGATGATCAAAGCGTTTGGGTTCACACAGACTTATGGAGAAGCCTGTGTTTACAAGAAAGTGAGTGGGAGCTCTGTAGCATTTCTCATATTATATGTGGATGACATACTGCTGATGGGAAATGATATAGAATTCTTGGAAAGTATAAAGGCCTACTTGAATAAGTGTTTTTCAATGAAGGACCTTGGAGAAGCTGCTTATATATTAGGCATCAAGATCTATAGAGATAGATCGAGACGCCTCATAGGTCTTTCGCAAAGCACATACCTTGATAAGATATTGAAGAAGTTCAATATGGATCAGTCCAAGAAGGGGTTCTTGCCTGTATTGCAAGGTGTGAAATTGAGCTCGGCTCAATGCCCGACCACGGCAAAAGATATAGAAGAGATGAGTGTCATCCCCTATGCCTCAGCCATAGGGTCTATTATGTATGCCATGCTGTGTACCAGACCTGATGTAAACCTTGCTGTAAGTTTGGTAGGTAGGTACCAAAGGAATCCCGGCAAGGAACACTGGACAGCGGTCAAGAACATCCTGAAGTACCTGAAAAGGACTAAGGATATGTTTCTCGTATATGGAGGTGACGAAGAGCTCGTCGTAAAGGGTTACGTCGACGCTAGCTTCGACACAGATCCGGATGACTCCAAGTCACAAACCGGATACGTGTATATTTTGAATGGTGGAGCGGTAAGCTGGTGCAGTTGCAAGCAAAGCGTCGTGGCGGGTTCTACATGCGAAGCGGAGTACATAGCAGCCTCGGAGGCAGCACATGAAGCAGTATGGATGAAGGAGTTCATCACCGACCTAGGAGTCATTCCAAATGCGTCGGGTCCAATGGCTCTCTTCTGTGACAACACTGGAGCTATTGCCCTTGCCAAGGAGCCCAGGTTTCACAAAAGGACCAGGCATATCAAGCGTCGCTTCAACTCCATACGTGAACATGTTCAAGATGGAGACATAGATATTTGTAAAGTGCACACGGATTTGAATGTAGCAGATCCGTTGACTAAACCTCTTTCACGAGCAAAACATGATCAACACCAGTATTCTATGGGTGTTCGATTCATCACAATGTAACTAGATTATTGACTCTAGTGCAAGTGGGAGACTGTTGGAAATATGCCCTAGAGGCAATAATAAAATGGTTATTATTATATTTCCTTGTTCATGATAATTGTCTGTTATTCATGCTATAATTGTGTTATCCGGAAATCGTAATACATGTGTGAATACATAGACCACAACATGTCCCTAGTAAGCCTCTAGTTGACTAGCTCATTGATCAATAGATGGTTGCGGTTTCCTGACCATGGACATTGGATGTCATTGATAACGGGATCACATCATTAGGAGAATGATGTGATGGACAAGACCCAATCCTAAGCCTAGCACTAGATCGTGTAGTTCGTTTGCTAAAGCTTTTCCAATGTCAAGTAACTTTTCCTTAGACCATGAGATTGTGCAACTCCCGGATACCGTAGGAGTGCTTTGGGTGCACCAAACGTCACAACGTAACTGGGTGGCTATAAAGGTGCACTACGGGTATCTCCGAAAGTATCTGTTGGGTTGGCACGAATCGAGACTGGGATTTGTCACTCCATGTAACGGAGAGGTACCTCTGGGCCCACTCGGTAGGACATCATCATAATGAGATCAATGTGATCAAGGAGTTGTTCACGGGATGATGTGTTACGGAAACGAGTAAAGAGACTTGCCGGTAACGAGATTGAACAAGGTATCGAGATACCGACGATCGAATCTCGGGCAAGTATCGTACCGATAGACAAAGGGAATTGCGTACGGGATTGATTGAATCCTCGACATCGTGGTTCATCCGATGAGATCATCGAGGAGCATGTGGGAGCCAACATGGGTATCCAGATCCCGCTGTTGGTTATTGACCGGAGAGTCGTCTCGGTCATGTCTGCGTGTCTCCCGAACCCGTAGGGTCTACACACTTAAGGTTCGGTGATGCTAGGGTTGTAGAGATATTAGTATGCGGTAACCCGAAAGTTGTTCGGAGTCCCGGATGAGATCCCGGACGTCACGAGGAGTTCCGGAATGGTCCGGAGGTAAAGAATTGTATATAGGAAGTCCAGTTTCGGCCACCGGGAAGGTTTCGGGGGTAATCGGTATTGTACCGGGACCACCGGAAGGGTCCCGGGGGTCCACCGGGTGGGGCCACCTATCCCGGAGGGCCCCATGGGCTGAAGTGGGAAGGGAACCAGCCCCTGGTGGGCTGGTGCGCCCCCCTATGGGCCTCCCCTGCGCCTAGGGTTGGGAACCCTAGGGGTGGGGGGCGCCTCCACATGGCTTGGGGGGCAAGCCACCCCTTGGCCGCCGCCCCTCCCCTCAGATTGGATCTGAGGGGGCCGGCCCCCTCTCCCCTTCCCCCTATAAATAGTGGAGGGGTGGGAGGGAGGACACACCCCAGCCCCTGGCGCCTCCCTCTCCTCCCGTGACACCTCTCCCTCTCGTTGGTGCTTGGTGAAGCCCTTCTGAGATCCCGCTGATTCCACCACCACGCCGTCGTGCTGCTGGATCCTCATCAACCTCTCCTTCCCCCTTGCTGGATCAAGAAGGAGGAGACGTCTCTCCCAACCGTACGTGTGTTGAACACGGAGGTGCCGTCCGTTCGGCGCTCGGTCATCGGTGATTTGGATCACGACGAGTACGACTCCATCAACCCCGTTCTCTTGAACGCTTCCGCTCGCGATCTACAAGGGTATGTAGATGCACTCCCCTCTCTCTCGTTGCTAGATGACTCCATAGATTGATCTTGGTGATGCGTAGAAAATTTTAAAATTCTGCTACGATCCCCAACAGTACTGTTGGAAATATGCCCTAGAGGCAATAATAAAATGGTTATTATTATATTTCCTTGTTCATGATAATTGTCTGTTATTCATGCTATAATTGTGTTATCCGGAAATCGTAATACATGTGTGAATACATAGACCACAACATGTCCCTAGTAAGCCTCTAGTTGACTAGCTCGTTGATCAATAGATGGTTACGGTTTCCTGACCATGGACATTGGATGTCATTGATAACGGGATCACATTATTAGGAGAATGATGTGATGGACAAGACCCAATCCTAAGCCTAGCACTAGATCGTGTAGTTCGTTTGCTAAAGCTTTTCCAATGTCAAGTAACTTTTCCTTAGACCATGAGATTGTGCAACTCCCGGATACCGTAGGAGTGCTTTGGGTGCACCAAACGTCACAACGTAACTGGGTGGCTATAAAGGTGCACTACGGGTATCTCCGAAAGTATCTGTTGGGTTGGCACGAATCGAGACTGGGATTTGTCACTCCATGTAACGGAGAGGTACCTCTGGGCCCACTCGGTAGGACATCATCATAATGAGCTCAATGTGATCAAGGAGTTGTTCACGGGATGATGTGTTACGGAAACGAGTAAAGAGACTTGCCGGTAACGAGATTGAACAAGGTATCGAGATACCGACGATCGAATCTCGGGCAAGTATCGTACCGATAGACAGAGGGAATTGCGTACGGGATTGATTGAATCCTCGACATCGTGGTTCATCCGATGAGATCATCGAGGAGCATGTGGGAGCCAACATGGGTATCCAGATCCCGCTGTTGGTTATTGACCGGAGAGTCGTCTCGGTCATGTCTGCGTGTCTCCCGAACCCGTAGGGTCTACACACTTAAGGTTCGGTGACGCTAGGGTTATAGAGATATTAGTATGCGGTAACCCGAAGGTTGTTCGGAGTCTCGGATGAGATCCTGGACGTCACGAGGAGTTCCGGAATGGTCCGGAGGTAAAGATTTATATATGGGAAGTCCTATTTTGGCCACCGGAAAATGTTCGGGATTTTTCGGTGTTGTACCGAGAAGGTTCTAGAAGGTTCCGGAGTGGGGCCCACCTGCATGGGGGGACCCACATGAACGTGGGTAGTGGGGGCAAGGCCCCACACCCCTAGTCAAGGCGCACCAAGATTCCCCCTTAGAAGGAATAAGATCATATCCCGAAGGGATAAGATCAAGATCCCTAAAAAAGGGGGATAACAATCGGTGGGGAAGGGAAAGGATGGGATTTCTTTCCTTCCACCTTTGCCAACGCCCCAATGGACTTGGAGGGCAAGAAACCAGCCCCCTCCACCCCTATATATAGTGGGGAGGTGCATGGGAGAAAGAGCACAGCCCCTGGCGCCTCCCTCTCCCTCCCGTGACACCTCTTCCTCCTCCAGTAGCGCTTGGCGAAGCCCTGCTGAAATCCCGCTGCTTCCACCACCACACCGTCGTGCTGCTGGATCTCCATCAACATCTCCTCCCCCCTTGCTGGATCAAGAAGGAGGAGACGTCTCTGCTCCGTACGTGTGTTGAACGCGGAGGTGCCGTCCGTTCGGCGCTCGGTCATCGGTGATTTGGATCACGACGAGTACGACTCCATCAACCCCGTTCTCTTGAACGCTTCCGCTCGCGATCTACAAGGGTATGTAGATACACTCCCCTCTCACTCGTTGCTAGATGACTCCTGTTGGAAATATGCCCTAGAGGCAATAATAAAATGGTTATTATTATATTTCCTTGTTCATGATAATTGTCTGTTATTCATGCTATAATTGTGTTATCCGGAAATCGTAATACATGTGTGAATACATAGACCACAACATGTCCCTAGTAAGCCTCTAGTTGACTAGCTCGTTGATCAATAGATGGTTACGGTTTCCTGACCATGGACATTGGATGTCATTGATAACGGGATCACATCATTAGGAGAATGATGTGATGGACAAGACCCAATCCTAAGCCTAGCACTAGATCGTGTAGTTCGTTTGCTAAAGCTTTTCCAATGTCAAGTAACTTTTCCTTAGACCATGAGATTGTGCAACTCCCGGATACCGTAGGAGTGCTTTGGGTGCACCAAACGTCACAACGTAACTGGGTGGCTATAAAGGTGCACTACGGGTATCTCCGAAAGTATCTGTTGGGTTGGCACGAATCGAGACTGGGATTTGTCACTCCATGTAACGGAGAGGTACCTCTGGGCCCAATCGGTAGGACATCATCATAATGAGCTCAATGTGATCAAGGAGTTGTTCACGGGATGATGTGTTACGGAAACGAGTAAAGAGACTTGCCGGTAACGAGATTGAACAAGGTATCGAGATACCGACGATCGAATCTCGGGCAAGTATCGTACCGATAGACAAAGGGAATTGCGTACGGGATTGATTGAATCCTCGACATCGTGGTTCATCCGATGAGATCATCGAGGAGCATGTGGGAGCCAACATGGGTATCCAGATCCCGCTGTTGGTTATTGACCGGAGAGTCGTCTCGGTCATGTCTGCGTGTCTCCCGAACCCGTAGGGTCTACACACTTAAGGTTCGGTGACGCTAGGGTTATAGAGATATTAGTATGCGGTAACCCGAAGGTTGTTCGGAGTCTCGGATGAGATCCTGGACGTCACGAGGAGTTCCGGAATGGTCCGGAGGTAAAGATTTATATATGGGAAGTCATATTTTGGCCACCGGAAAATGTTCGGGATTTTTCGGTATTGTACCGAGAAGGTTCTAGAAGGTTCCGGAGTGGGGCCCACCTGCATGGGGGGACCCACATGAACGTGGGTAGTGGGGGCAAGGCCCCACACCCCTAGTCAAGGCGCACCAAGATTCCCCCTTAGAAGGAATAAGATCATATCCCGAAGGGATAAGATCAAGATCCCTAAAAAAGGGGGATAACAATCGGTGGGGAAGGGAAAGGATGGGATTTCTTTCCTTCCACCTTTGCCAACGCCCCAATGGACTTGGAGGGCAAGAAACCAGCCCCCTCCACCCCTATATATAGTGGGGAGGTGCATGGGAGAAAGAGCACAGCCCCTGGCGCCTCCCTCTCCCTCCCGTGACACCTCTTCCTCCTCCAGTAGCGCTTGGCGAAGCCCTGCTGAAATCCCGCTGCTTCCACCACCACACCGTCGTGCTGCTGGATCTCCATCAACATCTCCTCCCCCCTTGCTGGATCAAGAAGGAGGAGACGTCTCTGCTCCGTACGTGTGTTGAACGCGGAGGTGCCGTCCGTTCGGCGCTCGGTCATCGGTGATTTGGATCACGACGAGTACGACTCCATCAACCCCGTTCTCTTGAACGCTTCCGCTCGCGATCTACAAGGGTATGTAGATACACTCCCCTCTCACTCGTTGCTAGATGACTCCTGTTGGAAATATGCCCTAGAGGCAATAATAAAATGGTTATTATTATATTTCCTTGTTCATGATAATTGTCTGTTATTCATGCTATAATTGTGTTATCCGGAAATCGTAATACATGTGTGAATACATAGACCACAACATGTCCCTAGTAAGCCTCTAGTTGACTAGCTCGTTGATCAATAGATGGTTACGGTTTCCTGACCATGGACATTGGATGTCATTGATAACGGGATCACATCATTAGGAGAATGATGTGATGGACAAGACCCAATCCTAAGCCTAGCACTAGATCGTGTAGTTCGTTTGCTAAAGCTTTTCCAATGTCAAGTAACTTTTCCTTAGACCATGAGATTGTGCAACTCCCGGATACCGTAGGAGTGCTTTGGGTGCACCAAACGTCACAACGTAACTGGGTGGCTATAAAGGTGCACTACGGGTATCTCCGAAAGTATCTGTTGGGTTGGCACGAATCGAGACTGGGATTTGTCACTCCATGTAACGGAGAGGTACCTCTGGGCCCACTCGGTAGGACATCATCATAATGAGATCAATGTGATCAAGGAGTTGTTCACGGGATGATGTGTTACGGAAACGAGTAAAGAGACTTGCCGGTAACGAGATTGAACAAGGTATCGAGATACCGACGATCGAATCTCGGGCAAGTATCGTACCGATAGACAAAGGGAATTGCGTACGGGATTGATTGAATCCTCGACATCGTGGTTCATCCGATGAGATCATCGAGGAGCATGTGGGAGCCAACATGGGTATCCAGATCCCGCTGTTGGTTATTGACCGGAGAGTCGTCTCGGTCATGTCTGCGTGTCTCCCGAACCCGTAGGGTCTACACACTTAAGGTTCGGTGACTCTAGGGTTATAGAGATATTAGTATGCGGTAACCCGAAGGTTGTTCGGAGTCTCGGATGAGATCCTGGACGTCACGAGGAGTTCCGGAATGGTCCGGAGGTAAAGATTTATATATGGGAAGTCCTATTTTGGCCACCGGAAAATGTTCGGGATTTTTCGGTATTGTACCGAGAAGGTTCTAGAAGGTTCCGGAGTGGGGCCCACCTGCATGGGGGGACCCACATGAACGTGGGTAGTGGGGGCAAGGCCCCACACCCCTAGTCAAGGCGCACCAAGATTCCCCCTTAGAAGGAATAAGATCATATCCCGAAGGGATAAGATCAAGATCCCTAAAAAAGGGGGATAACAATCGGTGGGGAAGGGAAAGGATGGGATTTCTTTCCTTCCACCTTTGCCAACGCCCCAATGGACTTGGAGGGCAAGAAACAAGCCCCCTCCACCCCTATATATAGTGGGGAGGTGCATGGGAGAAACAGCTCAGCCCCTGGCGCCTCCCTCTCCCTCCCGTGACACCTCTTCCTCCTCCAGTAGCGCTTGGCGAAGCCCTGCTGAAATCCCGCTGCTTCCACCACCACACCGTCGTGCTGCTGGATCTCCATCAACCTCTCCTCCCCCCTTGCTGGATCAAGAAGGAGGAGACGTCTCTGCTCCGTACGTGTGTTGAACGCGGAGGTGCCGTCCGTTCGGCGCTCGGTCATCGGTGATTTGGATCACGACGAGTACGACTCCATCAACCCCGTTCTCTTGAACGCTTCCGCTCGCGATCTACAAGGGTATGTAGATACACTCCCCTCTCACTCGTTGCTAGATGACTCCATAGATTGATCTTGGTGATGCGTAGAAAATTTTAAAATTCTGCTACGTTCCCCAACACCAGGTCCCCGTTTGGGACAGTTTAGTTTGGCCTCGACGGTGGCAGGTGTCACGAGGTAACACAGGGGCCACCCAGGGCAGGACTCTGGGGGAGTATGAATGCCGGTGGTACGATGGGAGAGTCACGGGTCAGGCGGGTTTCGTTGGAGCAACACTGGTCCACCCGAATGGGATCACGAGGTCAGTGCTCCATGGTGTGGGTAAAGTGCGCAACCTGTGTAGAGTGTAAAATCTATTCGAATTGCCGTGTCCACGGTATTGGACAGTCTGTCCAAACCTCACTAGGTAGTCAACCATGGTAGTGATGATAATGATGGAAGAACTCGTCGTAATATCAGAAGTACTCGGTGGATCATGAGTATTCTGAGGGTTGTGAGACAACCCAGAAGAGAGTAAGCTTGTCAGACTTGTCGTGCAGATGGAATCAGGTATATGATATGTTAGCCATGGGATGGCTATAAGTTGAGTGGTCGGATGGCCACATGCTTGGGAATTGGATTTGGCATAGATTCGGAATGGATCCTGAGGTTATTTCGGAGTATGGATTAAATATGCTTTACTTCAGTAACTATTTTGCTATGATGTTGTCTTGCCTTAATGCTGGTGTTTGTTGTGAGCTTGCGAGTACATTCCAAGTACTCACCTGGCGTGTGATGCCAGTTTGTAGGTCATGCCGTGATTGCTTGCTTGTCGAAGATTCCGAGTTTGCGATCTAGGACACTCGTTCTAGCCAGAGTCCCTGCGGAGTGGAGTCCATCACCATCATCGCTGTCCCGCTACCGAGAGAGTTACTCAGCTGTTAGCATAGAGCTACCCCGGGCAGGCGCAGTGTCGCCGTGCCGATGTAATCCTTGTACCCTTTGTAACCATATCCATTGTAATAAAGAGATGATTTGTTCTATGCCAACAGTGCCGTATTCCAAAAGACTTGTCCTTGGGCTGGAATACAGGGCGTTCCTATTTACTCTGAGCCGGGGTGCCACATCATGGCCTCAAGGAAACTGCGCCACTACTTCCAAGCCCATGAAATCACGGTTGTCAACCGATTCCCATTGTAAAGGATACTTCGAAACCCAGAGGCCACCGGCAGGATAGTGGAGTGGGCATTGGAGTTATCCAGCTTTGGCCTAAAGTTTGAATGCACATCAATAATCCAGAGCAGGGTGTTGGCAGAGTTTATTGCGGAATGGATGCCAACCCCTGATGAAGAAGTACAGGAAACAGTTATCCCCGGCAAGGAACGCCCCAAGAATGGATCATGTATTTCGATGGTGCCTTCTCCCTACAAGGTGCAGGGGCTGGCGTGCTTCTCGTGGCTCCCACTAGAGAGCACTTGAGGTACGTCATCCAGATGCACTTTCCCTGGGAGGAGGCAACCAATAATACAGCAGAATATGAAGGACTTCTTGCGGGGCTCAGGATTGCCACAAAATTAGGAATCAAGAAGCTGATCATTCGAGGAGATTCACAACTGGTGGTGAGACAAGTCAACAAGGATTACCAAAGCCCATTGATGGAGGCATACATCGAGGAAGTGAGAAGATTGGAGGAGCGCTTTGACGGGTTGCAAACAGAGCATGTACCCCATGCGGAAAACAACATTGCTGATCACCTGTCAAAGTGCGTTGCGCAGAAGCTGCCTGTGGAACCAGGGACTTTTGTTCTCCATCTTACTCAGCCCTCCGTATCCCCGACAACAATGGCCCGAAAGAGGAGGAAATTGGACTCCGGTAAGCCTCTCCCGGTAGAGCCTTTCGGGGCTCCTGGCAGGGACCCTGCCGGGAACAACTCCCGTTCGCTTGCCGGGCTGCACCCTCCTGCCGGGCCACTGGTCCCCGCAGTCAAGGGATGCACCCCCATGAATGAGGAGGTGCCTCTAGTCCTCGTTGCCGAGCCTCAGGCTCCAACTTGGGCAAGGCACATAGTCCATTTCCTCCAAACCGGAGAACTTCCTGAAGAGCAACAAGAAGCTGAAAGAGTAGCCTGGAGGGCCAGTATGTATAAGTTTGTCCATGACACAATATACAGAAGAAGGCCCAACGGTGTGAAATTGAAGTGCATTTGCCGGGAAGGAGGAAAGGAACTGCTGGCAGAGATACACCAAGGCATGTGCGGCTCCCACATTGGATCAAGGGCTTTGGTTGGGAAAGCATTCCGGCAAGGATTCTATTGGCCCACAGCCCTCCAAGATGCAGTTGAGCTCATCACCAAGTGTGAAGCCTGTCAGTTCTCCTCCGCCAGAGATCATATAAAGGTTCCCATCCTAAATTATTAAAACGATGATAACAAGCCAACAGAAGAAAGAAAAAGGAGATGGCCAATTTATGGGCTTGGCGGACCCATAAGATCATATAGCAGCTAATCATCGCCAATAGCCCGTTTGTCGTCCTTAGGATTAGCCATAAGGTTTTCCACAATGAGCTGATCAGCAGGGATCTCAAGATCCTGGCCAACCTCTTGAATCTGCCTGATAGGCGTAGGAGGTGGCACCGTAGTTGATTCCTCAGCCCCAGGATGTTCCTCAGAGAGAGATGCAGTCATGGGCATGCACTTTGGCTTTTTCTTCTTGAGCTGCTACTGTAATTCCTTAAAGACAGGTTTGTATCCATGCCTCTTAACTAAACCACGGGTGCACCTTCTAACCGAAGTGTCCACAATGGGCGTTGGAGCCAGTGTCTTCCGACGGCGAGTCTTCTTCCTATCACATTGCACAGAGAATGAAAAACCTTCATCAGGCTGGGTTGTCAGAGGTACATCAAGCTTGTCCTGACTGTCAGCAAGTGACTCTGACAAGAAACTATCAGACTCAGAGCGCTTATCCATGATTGAGACTAGTTCAGAGAAGAGGGCTCGAGCAACAGGCCGAGCCTTGCTAGAGTCATGGGCCTCCATCCACTGCAGGTGCGAGAGAACTTGAACATCATCAAAAGCAAGGGCCCAGATCCATTTGGACAGCACAATGGGCTGTAAATCCAACACAGGCATCTACTGAGGAATATAAGTGGGGCAGAACTACATGAGAGATTCAAACGATCTTTTCCATGCCAACTCCGGCGGCAAAACTGGCCCATAAACAAGCTTGACTGAACCCAGGACAATTCTGTCATACTGAATAGCTGGCGGCTGATATGGAATAATAGCCCAGTCATTATCATCAAAAAACTGCTGAGGAGGCTCTTGCAGCTGTACTTCAGACTCAGATTGCATCAAATTGTCGATGACCATAGATTCTTGGTCTTGAGCAGGTTGATCATGGGGAATCTGGTTATCTTGCTGCTCCTCATCGTCATCACCCCAATGACCATGGCCCCAATTGTCAGGGTTAACATTATCATGCATCGGAGGTGGTATCGGAGGAAGATCATTCTATCCAATAGAAGGGTACGGGGGCAAAACAAAGTTATGCATATCTGGAATCGGAGCTCCTGGCAGGAGGTGTGGATTACCATCAAGTGGCATTGGATCTTCATCCTCAGGCATCTGGTCTGCAAAATTTGCACCTAAAATATAACACGATGTTGTCCAAGAGACCTTAGCTCCACCATAAACTGCATAATCTGCATAAACCACATCTCTAAGGACCAAGATATCTTCCGGGAAAGACGCAAACACAATTGATCTGACCATATAAGGATCATCTTCAACCCAATGCTGAAACTTGCCAAAAGTATTGACGGCAGCACGAATATTTTCCGTGATAAGTAGTGCCGGGGAAATGGCGCATGGTGATGGGCTCTTTGGACCTGTACGCCCACATTGCGGCATCCCTTTGGTGGCAAGGGAGGAGGCGATGACAGAGTATCACCTATATCACACTAGTCAGCTTGACACCTGCCTCCTTCACGCTGATGGTGCGCTTCTGTAGCAGTTCCACCTCTCCGGCTAGCCCCCAGTCTAGGCCCTTTTTGGTCCATGAGGTTAGCCTCGTGGGTGGTCCGGATCTGAACTCGAGGGGTCACCGCCCAGGCTGCATCGCGTGGTTCCGTGATATACAGCCACTAGTTTTGCCAAATTTTGATATTGTCTATGAATGTCACCACCGGCCACTCAATGCGAGTAAGCTTGATCACCATGGCCCCCCGCAGTCTGCTTGTTGGCTGTCCATGATCTTCGGCTTCACATTAAAAACTTTTAGCCATAAGCCAAAGTGCGGAGGGACCTGTAGAAAGTCCTCATGGACGATGATGAAGGCTGAGATGTTGAGGTTGGAATTTGGTGCCAAATCATGGAAGTCCAATCCATAAAAGAACATCAGTCCTCGGACGAAGGGATGGAGGGGAAGCCAAGTCCTCAGATGAAGTGGGGGATGAACACCACCCTTTCGTCCGGTTGTGGTGTGTGGATGGCCTGGCTCGCTTCTGGGGCCCGGTGGACAATGGTGGCCGAGAGATAGCTAGGAAGCTTCATATCCTCGATGTCTTTATTGGTGACAATCGAGACCTCCCACTTGCCTCCCACGCCAAATCCAACCATTGCCAAGTGTGAAGGGGGGAGTTCTGTGGAGGTTTGAGCCGGAGCGCTGGAGCTCTATTGATTGGGAAAGGCTGTGGTAAGGGGAGGAAGAAGGCGTGCAGGGATAACCTTAGCTGCCCCTTTTTATAAGAAGTGGTAATACCAGGAGTCCTGTAAACGTGCCGCCCACCTCGCCTCTTCCCGATATACTCGTAGTGTTGTGCGCGAGTGGGATACTTTAAATCATTGATCAAATCCCTCAAAAAATGGGGCACGATCTCCACCTTGAAGAGACATGTCATCAAAAGAGCATCCTCGAGTCGCGTATCGAGTCTTCATGTTTATGAACAGAGGCGACCCTTTACCTAAAGTTGTCAGTCAAAGATACTATTTGCATTCGAATGGTTGGTTTTCAAGGCTAAGTAAAGCAGCTAGCTCGGAGTCCGGATACGACTCGGCGTATGGCCGAACTGAATCAAGTACCATTGAAAGGCTGAACTGGAGGAGGATCATTCCAAGTATTCGGGAAAAAAGGAACTCGCCTGCAAGCCGGAGCCTGCAGACTTGGGAGATACGAGAATCCGGCATTGAAGGCTAGTTTGGGGGCTACTAAGGGAGTCCTGGACTAGGGGGTCCTCGAGAGGCCTGCCTATCTCTCGTGGGCCGAATTGTTGGGCCACACCATATCCGGATTGAAGACTTTTTATGCCTTGAAGTGCACCCCAAGTCATGATGGACGATTTGATGTTTCCTTCATGTAATCGACTATCTGTAAACCCTAGTACCCCTGGTGTCCATATAAACCAGGGGGCTTAGTCGATAGAGGCTAGGAGAACAATCTCCATCCTACTAGTTAGGGTTTAGTTTGTCTGATCTCGTGGTAGATCTGCTCTGTAACCCCCTTATACATAAGCAATATAATCAAGTAGGATGTAGGGTTTTACCTCTTAGAGAGGGCCCAAACCTGGGTAAACATCGTGTCCCATGTCCATTGCTCCCCATTGATCCAAGGTCCGCAGCTCGGGACCCCCTACCTGAGATCCGCCAGTTTTGACACTGACAGCGAGCCACACTTCGGCTTGTAGCTGAAGATCTTCGGGATCAAACAAAAGTCCAGTGGCACCGACCTCGTGAAGTGCGAAGGGGCCATGGTCAGTCAGAATCAAGGGCCGAATGGCCTAAGGGCACCTTCATTGAGATGGTGAAGGAGTGGCAGCGGGAATGGTTCTACATCACCGAACCGCTCGCCCCTGGCCAGGTCGTGGTCCCAGCCTTTTTGGCCGGACCCCCAGAGAAGCTCAAGTCTTGGAAGGAGAAGGGCACTGCCTGGGGGAACAAGGCCGAGGTGGAAACAATGATGAATAGGATCAAATGGTGGACCACCACAAAGAACCTCCAGCTTGCCGATGTCATCAACGTCATGCTCAACCGTCGCATGCTCCTTCTTCGGGATACCCCGATGTGGGCGCATAGGCCTGAGCACATGGCCCCCCTCACAGCCTTCTTCGTCTACACCTTGGCCACCATGTGGATGAAGCTCATGAAGTTGGACGAGGACAACATCCCCAAGGAGGGAGCGGACCTTGGCTTTGAGCAAGGTCACGACGCCCCCTAGTAAGTGTTCTAAGACACGTACCCAATTTTTGTCTTTTATACTAACAAGCAGATTCTGATGAAATGCTTAATGTCTGCAGAAGTGGCTGGCCTGGGTGAAAGAGGTGGGATGCCCAGCTCCATTGCCAGAGGAGCCGCCAACTCCCCTATGCAACGTGCTCCTCACTAAGGAGCCGCACGTGGAGGCCCCCAATGGGATGAAGTCCCATAAGGGTAAGACAAGTGTTCGGACCCAGGAAACCTCAGTCACCCGATTCGAAGAGACCCACACCTCCGCCTCCCATGATGGTGATGCAGAGGGGGTGATTTTGAGAAGATCCCTCCCCCGAAATGGAAGAGGGCGGCGTCAGAGGACGCCGAAGCCGGTATGCAGCCCAAGGGCTCAAAGAGGCCAAGGAGGACCTCGACCAGGGCTCTGGCAAGTTGCCAGAGAGAGTCAAGCTCTCCGGTGACTCAGATGAAGATGTCCTCATGTTGGGGAGGAAGAAACTGGCGCCTCGAGGGTAAGCCGTTGTCCTTGTATCCTCTCTTTTTATTCGACAAGTTCTTTTTGCAAAGGTAAACTCATAAAGCGCCTTGTTTTACGTAGTCCGCCAAGGGTGATCGCCAGCGGTTCCTTGAGGGGATTGCTATCCACCAGTGGGACTCCGGAGCCTGCTGCTCCTCACCGACCGCGTGACGGGCTAGGGGAGGCAAAATCCACCCCAGCCCCCGAAGTCAATATGATGGGCGCCAAAGAGGTGGCCATCATGGCCGAGGTCGACACCTCGGCCCAACAAGACGGGGAGAAGCACCCCGAGATCGTTGAAGAGGGGCTGGGCCAGTCATCAGTCCAGCCGATATCTGCTTCAACTCCACCACCATAGGTGGAGACTACTCGGGCCGGCACATTAGTGCCTAGTTCCGAGGTCGTCCTACCACCCCCGCCAACTACCCAAGGATGGGCTAGCGCGGGGTGGACCGAGGAGGTGGAGAAGACCCTGAAGGGCTCTTCCCTTAAGGAAGAGCACCGTGCCTTGATAGACGCGGTCCTTCACGGCTTCCGGGCCACGGGGCGAGCCTGCATGAGGTTTTTAAGAACCTCATAGTGACCTTTGAGGTATGCTTCTATCCCTTCATTTGGTTATTATTAAAGATTTATGCACCTGTCCGAAGACATGTTATCACAACCTTCTAAATGGCTTAGTGAGTGAGTAGCCCCTGAGCCCAAAGTTGGTTTCAAGAAACCGGCATTGGAGTCGTATAATTTAGTCGGAGCCTGTCATGTAGCCCCCGGGTCATTGCTTAAGCTAGTCGTCCTGGATCTTCAATAATTTTGAATGCGGGCTTTGTAATAAGGATTTCTGCTGGCAGGTTTCGACCTCGGTTCCGAACTCCATCTCCGAGGAGATAGCAGAGATGAACCGGAAGCTCGAGGGGTCCCAGGAGGACCTCAACCTGGTGAACCAGAGATTCGAGCAGTCTCAAGTTAAGCAAGTTGAACTTGCATGATACTTTGCATGAAGGAGTGATGATAAGTCTTACTAAGTTGAGAACTAAGGCCGAACTATTTAATAATAGTTCAAAAAGCTCGAGTAGGAGGTGAAGCAGCATGAGGCTGCGGTCACTGAAGGAGTCATGATACTTTAGCTAGTGAACTAACTATCGTGGGAACAAGTCTGATAGTAGAAGTAGGGGGTACGTAGGAGAGGGCAGTGTCCTAGCTACGACGAGGTTGTACGCACAGATTTACGAGTTCAGGCCCCTCTTGGAAGAGGTGACAGCCCTACATCTCGGTGCCGCGGAGGCTTGTCGACTGGAATGTGGAATAGTTATAAAGGGTGCGAACCCTTGTGCCAGAGGGGAGGGGTGGCTTATATAGAGTGTGCCGACGCCTCGTAGCCCTCAGTTACACAGGGGTTCAATGAGAGTTAAATCCTAAATGTTACTGGTAACACCCGCATTGAATGGTCTTCATGACATCAGAGTGAATGCCTGACCGTTGCCATCCTGGGGTGACTCTAGGTATTCTGTACTCCGAGTGGATTCTTGTGTGGTCAAGTGAAATGATCATGGTCGAGTGGAATCTCTTGTCGAGTGTATTGCACTTCATGAGGATTTTAGTCGGTATCTTCTGTAGAACCTTTTAGGTCTTGGACTTATGTGTAGTGTCCTTGGGTAGGGTGTCTAAGTCAGGCCTAAGACCCTACCCTAGGTACATGTCATCATCATTAGCTCCCGAATGGATTGAGGACCGAGTGAAGAAGGGTTGAAGTTGATTCCGTCCCGATTCAATGCCTCGGGGACATTTCCTCAGGGGTCTTGATAGTGTTTTAACCCTTCATCAGTCGCCTTGATCGATTCTGGCTTCTGGCATTTCCGAGTGAATTATGCCGCATATCTTCGAGTAGATTGGGCTTGGATATCTCCAGCGCGACTGACTGCTCTCCGGTTCCCGGTTCTCACGAGATTCAAAATTTGCAGAAGCGCGCGGGACGGGACGCGGTGCAGTAAGCGGGGCAGGCAGATAGGGGCTCCTCGATCCTTGCGCCACTTTTTTCGCCATGTATCGGGCCAGCTTCTGTTACGGGATGCGCCAAGATTGCACGGGCCCACGGGTCAGCCACTCGAAAGTGCGACCATAAAAGGCGCTACTGCCAATGCGTGGTACTGTGCTCTCCATTCGCCCCCTTTTTCTCTGCTCTTCCGCCTCATCTTCCCCAGCGCCGCACTCCTCTGCTTGTTCCTCTCGAGCTCCGCGGCAATGGCGAAGGACAAGACCGCGGCTCTGAAGCGCGCGAAGAAGGCCACGACGAAGGGTAAGAAGGCGGCGAAGTGGTCGCGGTCTGGTCTGCCGCCTGGTTGGATCTAGGGGGATTGGATCTGCTCCACCGTCGTAGAAGAAGATCTGGAGAACCTCGCCGCCGATGGCCTGATTGCGCCCGGGTCCTGGAGGCTGCCGGAGGGGGAGATCGAGCCCCAGCCGCGCGAGGGTGAGCGTGTTCTCCTCACCACCCACGTCGACTGAGGTTTTACTTTGCCTCCCCATCCATTCTTCCAGGGTTTTTTGAACTTCTTCGGTGCTCAGATCCACCATTTACCTCCAAACACCATCTCCTATCTTGCTGCATATGTTTCCATGTGCGAAAACTTCTTGGGGTGTCATCCGCACTGGGGATTGTTTAAGCATATCTTCACTTGCCGATCTCAGATGGTGAAGAAAGCTAATCCGACTGATGAGAAGACGCATGTGATTCAGATGTGTGGGGGGTTAGGGATCCAAATGAGAGGCAGGAGCACTTTTCCTCCTATGACTTTTCCTGAATCGTTTAGGGGATGGCAGTCGACCTTGTTTTATTGCAAAGATGTGCCAACTCCGGGTCAGTCGACTGGTCTTCCCCCTTTTTCTCTGGAGAGGCTCCGCACTCCACGCTCGTTGACTGTTGAGGAGGAGGAGAAAGGAGAGGTAGCCCTTTTGGTCGACGTCATTGTTGCGTTGGTCCAGGGTGGAGTGACTGGCATGGATCTGCTGGAGGTGTTCCTTAGTCGACGCATCCAACCCCTCCAAGCTCGTGACCACCCAATGTGGATGTATTCGGGCATAGAAGACACCGCTCGAGTCCACCCAGAGGAGGTCGCTGAGGAGACGGTGGCCCAGTGGCTGCGAAGCATCACTGGCAACAAGGACAACCCCCGCGGAGCCAGGAGGATCTTGCCATTCGACTCCAATAACGCTCCAGGAGAGGTCAGGCTCAGTTTGCCGAGTGTTCATGTCTTGTATTTTCCAGTATGCAGCTATTCTTGAGTCCGATTGATATCTGCGGATTGCGACTTGCAGGTTTTCATGAGGATGTATTCCATGCTGAACGGCGTGCAACATCTTCGGGAAGAAAGCGAAGGCGGGAGCGCCGATATTGAGTACGCAGACGACAGCGATGACGACAGCGAAAACTCTGATGAAAGCTCAGAGGACGAGTCACCTCCTTAGTCTGAGAAACATTCCAAGCAGTGACAACATCCTGTGGGTGGCCATGGCAAGGCGGCAGCATCGAGTGCAAAGACTACCAAGCGTACTCGAACATCGACTCCAGAACCGGTTGAGAAGACCGCAAAACAGGCCAAGGTTGCTCCACCCAAGCCTCGGAAGGCTCTGCCTAGGATCAAGGTGGTCGTGCCTGTTGCTTCAACATGAGTGCTTCTTTTCCTTGTCTTTAATTGCTGTAGTGGACTCCCCCGTTTGTCTGACCAAGTGAGGTTTTGGACCTCCAGGGCGGCTACTTATGCAACGTCTCCCATGGAAATTGACAAGGAGCAAGTCAATGCAGATACTGTGGACGCGGCCACTTCTCGAGCAGGTAAGCTACTGTAGGCAGCTTTGCACTTTGTTGATTGTTTTGGTGGTCGACTAAACCTTACTGTCGAGTGGTTGTAGCGCCAACAGATGTTATCCAGCTTCCAGACGATGATGATGATGAACCCCCGAAGAGTGCAGGAAGAAGGGGCAGGCTTTGAGCAAGAGAGTGCCTTCCGGCCGGGCGTCTCGCCGGCTGTCTGAGCCCGTTGTTCAAGAACTGGGTGACTCGACTTGAGCTACTGTTTCTTTTGCTGTCCCCATGTCGACTGATCATCCTACTGTGTCGACTCTTCAAACCTCAGATCCGACTGGGCAGCCTCGGACTCCAACTCCTCCAGCGGCGTCGTCGACTCCACCAACATCCCTGTTCACTCTGCATCACGTCCCAGGGGACCAAACAGGAGCTACCAAGGGAGTGATGATCCAGGCTAGCCTGATGATGGACCGACTGAAGGTGGTGTACGAGACTAGCAAGGTTGCTTACGATGCTAGCTCTGCCCTCCAGACCAATGTCCGAGTAAGTGGGATTGTAAGTTGCTTTCCGATTGGTCTTTCAGCTTGAACTTTGCTCTGTTAGGATATGCTATCTGAAAACTGCTGCTTTATTACTCGTAAGTTGTCCATGGATGAGCATTTCAGAACCTTTAATGTGCATCTATCATGGGTCTGAGCCTTGCATTTGTCTGTCCACCCTGGGTGTTTTCTTTTGCTGTTAATTTCTTCCACTTGAGTTAGTCAAGTTACGTCGAGTGGGTACCTGGTCCAGTGGGGGCACGCTGAGTGCACCCATTAGGTGTAGTCCCCGAGACTGCCGTCGGATGTTTGATTCAGCGGGGGTCTTTAGAATATGTCTGTTTGTAGCTCTTCACTCGGGTCGGTCGGGCCGTGTCGAGTGGATACTGATCCAGTGGGTGCACTGGTCGGGCCGTGTCGAGTGGATACTGATCCAGTGGGGGCACGCTGAGTGCACCCATTGGGTGTAATCCCTGAGACCGCTGTCGACTGCGGGCAGTCGGCGGGGGTCTGAGAACAACGTATTTTTTTTGCTTCTTCCGCTAGGGCCAGGCAGGTTGTGCCGAGTGGGAAATCAAACCAGTGTGGGCACGCTGAGTGCACCCACTGGGTGTAGTCCCCGAGACCACCGTCGGATATTTGATTCGGTGGTGGTCTTAGAACTCCTTTAAGGAAAACAATCTGAACTTGCTCTTCTTTACTCGGAAGTAAAGGATCGTTGTTTCCGTCGACTGAATTATCTTTCTGCTGATCACAGACATCTTGTGAACTTGGGACCCAGTATGTTGCTTTGGAGATGGAGAAAATCCAACTCAATCTCGACCAGGAGCACGCCAAGATGAACTTGAAGAAAGCTCAAGATGAACTGGCAGCCATGGGAGGTAACAACTTGCTGACTGTATGCTTTGATATTTCTTCTTTTCAGTCCTTTGAACCGAGTGACCCCACTCGAACAGATGTGCATAGTGAAAACCGTCAACTCCAAGCACGACTGAAGAATGTTGTTTCTTTAGACAAAATGAAGCAGGCATTGGAGAAGAAGGACACTGATCTTGCGGGGGCGTAGAAGGCAGCGCGTGAGAAGGCCGAACTGGCTGAGAGGAAGCTGGCTTCAGTCGGCTAACTTGAAGATGAAAATGCCAACCTGAAGAACGCTGTCGATGAAGCGAGGAAAGAAGCTGCGCAACTGAGAGATGAGAAGGTTGTCCTGACTGACAAGGTGGATGAGCTCACTCGGAAGAGGGACAAGCTGGAGGTTTATTCGGGAGGTCTTGCAAAGAAGCTGTATATCATGCTTGAAGGTACCTCTCTCTATCCGAGCGAATCGGGCAAGCTTTCACATAACTCTGCTGTCGACTCATTTTTCCTCCTTGTGTAGAATTCTGCCAGGACTTTGAGTAGGAAACCGAGCAGATTGAACCAGGCTTGGACCCCACAAAGTCGCTCGTCAAGGATGAGGCCGCAATGAATGTGATGCGACTCGAAGCTCGTCTTGACAGTGTCTTGGGGTACATTGCCCGACTGAAGGTTGCATTGACCAAGATAGACCAGGAACTGTGGCTAGAAGACAGACTCCGAAATGACCTCGAGTAACTGATGGTCCGACTCAATGAGATCCCTGGTCGAGTGCAAGCGTGGAAGAAATCATCTGCCCGTTGTGGAGCCGACATGGCTCTTTCACTCGTCAGGGTCCATTGTAGGGAAGCCAAGGAGGAGAAACTGAAGGCTCTTCAAGTGGCGAATATGAAGAAACTTCAGTTCCAATCTTTCATGGAGACCTCCATAGAAGCAGCCACTCGCATAGCTAACGGCATCGACTTGGATACCTTCGTCGAGCCAGCGAGTCCTCCTCCTGCCGAGTAAAAAAAACTTTTTTGATCTGAACTTATTTGCCTCGAAATGCCGAGTGATTGTGTAACCGTTAAACTGTTTTGGGCCTGACGGCCGAGTACTTTTGCATGTGGTCCTGAAACTTGAAGAATTCATCCAAATTTGATGGTGTTATCCAAAAATTGTTTTTGCGTTGATCGAATTTTTTGACTTAGGCGGAGCTGATCCATGGCTAAGCTTCTGAGTAGGATGATTACTATCCACTCGGAGTGAATTTTGAACTTAGGCGAGTACGGGGTCGTAGCTAAGTCCCCGAGTGGGAGGATTGCTCTCCACTCGGAGAAGTTTTGAACTTAGCCGAGTACGGGGTCGCAGCTAAGTCCCCGAGTCGGAGGATTGCTCTCCACTCTGAGAAGTTTTGAACTTAGGTGAGTACAGGGTCGCAGCTAAGCCCCCGAGTGGGAGGATTGCTCTCCACTCGGAGAAGTTTGTTGACTTAAGCGAGTACGGGGTCGCAGCTAAGCCCCAGAGTGGGAGGGTTGCTCTCCACTCATAGAAGTTTGTTGACTTAGGCGAGTACGGGGTCGCAGCTAAGCCACCAAGTGGGAGGATTGCTCTCCACTCGGAGAAGTTTTGAACTTAGGCGAGTACGGGGTTGCAGCTAAGTCCCTGAGTGGGAGGATTGCTGTCCACTCAAAGAAGTTTTGAACTTAGGTGAGTACGGGGTCGCAGCTAAGTCCCCGAGTGGGAGGATTGCTATCCACTCAGAGAAGTTTTGAACTTAGGAGAGTACGGGGTCGCAGCTAAGCCCCCGAGTGGGAGGATTGCTCTCCACTCGGAGAAGTTTTGAACCTAGGCGAGTACGGGGTCGCTGCTAAGTCCCCGAGTGGGAGGATTGCTCTCCACTCGGAGAAGTTTTGAACTTAGGCGAGTACGGGGTCGTAGCTAAGCCCCCGAGTGGGAGGATTGCTCTCGACTTGGAGAAGTTTGTTGAATTAGGCCAGTACGGGGTCGCAGCTAAGCCCCCTAGTGGGAGGATTGCTCTCCACTCGGAGAAGTTTTGAACTTAGGCGAGTACGGGGTCACAGCTAAGCCCCGTAGTGGGAGGATTGCTCTCCACTCGAAGAAGTTTGTTGACTTAGACGAGTACGGGGTCGTAGCTAAGCTCCCGAGTGGGAGGATTGCTCTCCACTCGGAGAAGTTTTGAACTTAGGAGAGTACGGGGTCGTAGCTAAGTCCCTGAGTGGTAGGATTGCTCTCCACTCGGAGAAGTTTTGAACTTAGGCGAGTACGGGGTCGCAGCTAAGTCCCCGAGTGGGAGGATTGCTCTCCACTCGGAGAAGTTTTGAACATAGGCGAGTACGGGGTCGCAGCTAAGCCCCCGAGTGGGAGGATTGCTCTCCACTCGGAGAAGTTTGTTGACTTAGGCCAGTACGGGGTCGCAGCTAAGCCCCCGAGTGGGAGGATTGCTCTCCACTCGGAGAACTTTTGAACTTAGGAAAGTACGGGGTCGCAGATAAGCCCCGAGTGGGAGGATTGCTTTCCACTCGGAGTAGTTTGTTGACTTAGGCGAAAACTGGTTCGCAGCTAAGCTCCCGAGTGGGAGGATTGCTCACCACTCGGAGTAATTTTCTTCACTTAGGCGAAAACTGGTCCGCGACTAAGCCACCCACTGGGGGAAATGGATACATGTTTATGCGAGAACAATCATTGAGAAACTGCGGGAAAAATGTCTTGGTAAATGACTTAATAAGTACTCTTATTACATCTTGACAATCCGACTGTCAAGTAAAAAAGCGACGAAGAAGATCTGCGTTCCAGGCACGCGGCTCGTCTTTATTCTGAGCTAGGTTGTAAAGGTGATATGCCCCATTGTAAGCACTTTGGTGATGACAAAAGGTCCTTCCCATGCAGGTGCGAGCTTATGAGGCCGCTGCTGATCCACTCAGAGCACAAGGTCTCCTTGTTGAAATACTCGATCTTTGACATTTTTGGCGTGGAATCGACGAAGGTCTTGCTGATAAATGGTTGACCGAATGAAGGCCATCTCTCGCTCTTCTTCCAAAAGATCTACAACATCTTGACGCACTTGCTCTGCTTCAGCTTCTGAGAAAAGTTCCACACGGGGTGCATTGTGAAGCAAGTCACTAGGAAGCACGGCTTCAGCCCCGTACACCGTGAAGAAAGGGGTTTGATTAGTTGATCAGTTGGGAGTTTTCCTCAATCCCCACAACACAGACAGCAATTCAGTTACCCAAGCTCCAGCTGCATGCTTGAGGTCGCGCACGAGTCGAGGTTTCAGACCTTGGAGGATCAGACCATTTGCTCTTTCTGCTGTCCATTCGACTGCGGGTGCGCAACGGATGCGTAATCCACCCGAGTGCCTTGAGAAGCGTAGAATGCTCTGAACTCTTCCGAGTCAAATTTTGAGCCATTGTCCATGATGATGCTGTCCATAACGGAAAATTAGCTCTCTTATGAAACTGATGGATGTGCCTGAATATAAGTTCTTGATTGGTTTGGCGTCAATCCACTTGGCGAACTTGTCGACTGCCACAAGCACATGAGTGAAACCACTTCTGCCGGTCCTTAGCGGCCCAACCATGTCTAATCCCCACACGGCGAAGGGCCAGATGAGTGGAATAGTCTTTAAAGCAGATGCGGGCTTGTGAGACATGTTCGAGTAAAACTGGCAACCTTCACACTTCTCGATGATCTCTTTTGCAGCCACATTGGCTTGTGGCCAGTAGAATCCTGCTCGGTATGCTTTGGCCACGATGGTCCGAGAGGACGCATGGTGACCACAGGTCCCCGAGTGAATCTCATTCAATATCAGTCGACCCTCTTCTAGAGAGATACATCGCTGAGCAACTCCAGTAACACTTTCTCGGAAGAGCCGTCCGCCAATCACTCTGAAGGCCTTTCGATCTGCGGACGATCTGACATGCTTCAACCTCATCCTCTGGAAGCTCCTGCCTGAGCAGATATGCAATATACGGCACTGTCCAGTCGGGGATTATTACCAGCATCTCCATAACCAGATCGACAACTGCTGGCACCTCATCTTCAGTCGGATTGGTAGCACTTATCGGCTGGGGAGGCTCTTCGGTGAAGGGATCTTCTTGCACTGAGGGGGAATGGAGATGCTCAAGGAACACATTGCTGGGGTTAGGCTTCCGAGTGGAACCTATTTTTTGCCAAGTCATCCGCAGCTTGGTTCTTGATTCGGGGGATGTGGTGGAGCTCCAACCCTTCAAACTTATTCTCCAACTTCCTCACTGCATTGCAGTATCCAGTCATGGCAGGGTTCGTGACATCCCACTCCTTCATCACCTGATTAACCACCAAATCCGAGTCACCGTAGACCATCAGGCGACGGACGCCAAGTGAGATGGCCATACGCAACCCGTAAAGGAGTGCTTCGTACTCAGCCTCATTATTGGAGGAATCAAAGTGAATCTGGAGGACATAACTGAGTTTATCGCCTCTCCGGGATACCAGGACCACTCCGGCACCAGAACCGTTTAACATCTTAGATCCATCAAAGAACATGGTCTAGTGTTCCGAGTGAACTTGAGTCGGCTGCTGTTGCTCGATCCTCTCGGCCAAGAAATCCGCAATTGCTTGAGACTTGATTGCCTTTTTTGCTTCAAACTTGATGTCCAGGGGAAGAAGTTCAATTGCCCACGTAGCCACTCGACCGGTTGCATCTCAATTGTTCAAAATTTCAGACAATGGAGCGTTGCTGACGACTGAAATCGAGTGGTCTTGGAAATAGTGTGCAACTTTCTTTGCATTCAGATAGATTCCATAGACAAGCTTCTGATAATGCAGATACCTTTGCTTGGACGGAGTCAAGACTTTAGAAATGTAATACACTGGGCGTTGAGTTTTATAGGCCTTGCCTTCTTCCTCCCGCTCCACTGTGAGCACTGTGCTGAACACTTGCCCAGTGGCTGCGATATATAACAGTAGAGGCTCTTTGCTGATTGGGGCAGCAAGCACCGGCTAGGTGGAAAGCAGGGCTTTGAGCTCCACAAATGATGCTTCGGCTTCGGGAGTCCACTTGAATGTATCAGCGTTCTTCATCAATCGGTAAACAGGCAATGCTTTTTCCCCGAGACGAGAAATGAATCGACTTAAAGCAGCAAGGCAGCCTGTAAGCTTTTGAATGTCGTGCACACGCACAGGGCGTTTCATTCGGAGAATTGTACCAATCTTTCCAGGGTTTGCATCTATTCCTCGTTCGGAAATGAGAAATCCAAGCAACTTTCCTCCAGGAAATCCGAATGTGCACTTGGACGGATTCAGCTTGATGTCATATCTTCTCAGATTGGGAAATGTTTCAGCGAGGTCAGTCAGCAGGTCAGAACTCTTGCGTGACTTGAGCACGATATCATCCATATATTCTTCCACATTCCGACTGATCTGTGTGAGCATGTACTTTTGGATCATGCGCATGAACGTGGCGCCAACTTTCTTGAGGCCAAAAGGCATGGTGATATAGCAAAAACACCCGAACGGGGTGATGAAGGCTGTTTTTATTTCATCGGGTCCATACAGTCGGATTTGATGGTACCCGGAATATGCGTCCAGAAAAGACAAACGCTCACACCCCGCAGTTGAGTCGACAATCTGATCGATGAGGGGGAGAGGAAAATGATCTTTTGGGCAGGCCCGATTGATATGCTTGAAATCAATACACATACGAAGTGATTTGTCCTTCTTGGGGACCATGACGACGTTGGCGAGCCACTCGGAGTGGTATATCTCGCGGATGAACTCAGCTGTCAGGAGCCGAGCCACCTCCTCGCCAATCGCCTTCCTCTTCTCCGTGGCGGACCGACGGAGATGCTCCTTAACGGGTTTTGCCTTTGAGTCGACACGCAAACGGTGCTCAGCCAGCCCACTGGGTACGCCTGGCATGTCAGATGCCTTCCATGCAAAGACGTCCCAGTTCTCAAGGAGGAACTGGATGAGCGCGGCTTCCTATTTGCTGTCGAGTGTTGTTGTGATGTGGGTCGGAGCAGCGGTGGGGTCTTCCGGGTGAATGTGAACCGGCTTCGTTTCACCGGCCGACTGAAACGCAGACTCTGAAGCAGGCTTCTTGGCTCAAAACCAATCAGTCGGATCGGCATTTTTCTTGTATTCTTCCAGCTCTACCACTGCCATTTGCTCATCTGCAATCTTGGAACCCTTCTGGAGGCACTCCTCCGCTCTCTGCCTATTCCCAGTGACGGTAATCACACCTTTGGGCCCGGGCATCTTTAACTTGAGATACACGTAACATGGACGGGCCATGAAACAAGCATATGCGGGTCTGCCCAGAATAGCATGATAGGCACTATGGAAATCCACAACCTCAAACGTCAACTTCTCCTTGCAGAAATTCTTGGAATCACCGAAAACCACATCAAGAGCAATCTGCCCCCGAGTGACTTAGCTTTCTTCCCTGGGATGACTCCGTGGAACTGCATGTTGCTCTCACTGAGTTGGGACATCGGAATGCCCATCCCCTAGAGGGTCTCAGCATACAGAATTTGCAGACCACTGCCACCATCCATGAGGACTTTAGTGAATCGGGTGCCCCCAACGACTGGGTCGACCACCAACGCTTGCCGCCCGGGGGTAGCACGTGCGCTGGGTGATCTAATTGGTCGAATGTAATGGGAGTTTTCGACCACTTCACGTACGTCGTAGTTACCGGAGCAACCATGTTCACTTCTCTATTTATGACTTTCAGTCGACTTTTGCTTTCAACATCAGCGAAAATCACCAAGGTAGCATTAACCTTCGGGTAACCATCATCCTTTTCCTCTTCCTCGTCCTTATTAGAGCCCTCCTCACTGGGCTGGCCCTATCGGAACTGCTGAATCAGGAGCCTGCACTACCGAGTGGTATGCTTTGGCAGAATCAAGTTACCCTCTTCATCCTTCTTCGTGTGAATGTGACACGGCAAATGCAGGACATCTTGGTCGGACTGGTTTTTCACCTTTTTGGGCACCCACGGCTCTTTAGGCCTTCTTAGGCTTGTCTTGTGCATTCAGAACAATGGCTTCCGCGGGACCTGTAGGCTCAGCTTTACGCTTTTGCTTCCGACTGGGATTTCCGCCCCCAGCGTCATGGTCGACTGTTTTTCCCTTGCCATTGCGGAGTCGGTCTTCCTCTTCGCCATTCGCATATCGAGTGGCTATTTCCATCATTCGGCTCAGAGACATGTCTCCGGAACGACCGAATTTCCGGATGAGCTCTCTGTACCTGACGCCCTCCTTGAAGGCGCAAACTGCCTGGTGTTCAGATACGTTCTCCACTTCATGGTGAAGGATAGTCCATCTCTGGATGAAATCCCTCAAAGTTTCACTCGGTTTCTGAACACAGTGCTGTAGTTCGATCAGCCCCGCAGGGCGTTTGCAAGTACCTTCAAATGTCCTGATAAACACCCAAGCTAAATCTTCCCAACAGAATATGCTTCCAGGAGCCAACTGAATCAACCCGGCCCTGGCCGAGCATTCAAGCATCAAGGGGTGGTGCTTCATGGCCACTTCATCGTTGCCTCCACCAATCTGCACTGCCACTCGGTAATCTTCCAACCAGGTGTCTAGCTTCGACTCGCTACTGAATTTGCTTACTCCTGCCGCCAACCTGAAGTTGGGGGGAATCTCAGCAGCTCGAATGGCTCTACTGAAACACTCGGGCCCGGAGACGAATGCCCTGTTTCCACACAGGCAATCTCTGTACAGTCCTTCTCTGTTGGCTCTGCCTCTGTCAACCAGGCCCTGTATGAGGACTGACCTCGCATCAAACCCAGGCTCTCTTGGGTCGACTGGAATTCTCCGCTCATCACCAAACGGACGCCTATGGTCATACTGCCGGGGCGCGTACGAACCACCCCTCGGAGGGGATGTAGGAACTCGACGGTGGTCATCGAGCTGGTATCGAGGATCAAACTGCCCGTGGCCTCGACCAAGATACTGGTCCTGGCGATAACCACGATCTTCACGCTATAAAGGCGGTCTTGGGCTGTGTGCTGACTGAACTGTGTCTGCCATGACGGATCTGCTGTGAATCATGTTGCGCGACTAGGAAACTGCTGAGTTCTATTCACTAGCCGCTTTGAGCAATGCTCGAATCTGTTGTAAACCTCTATCGGCCTCGGAACGGGATGGCTGAATGGAATCTGCGATACGGGCCACTGCAGCTACATTTTGAATCGGAGTGCGGTATACCTGACAGTCATCTCGAGGCCCAGCCGGAAAAAACTGTCATTGACGTCGACTGGAACTTGGGATTTCCCCGCAAGCGTCGTCGTCGAGTGCTTGTTGAAGATTCTCCAGACACGCACGCTCGGCCAAATTGGCCACGCGCGCAGCCTCCAAAGCCTGAGCTTTGGGGGTCTCCCCAATGATGGGGGTCTGGAAAGCCTCCTCATTCGTGCACCGCAGTTCTTCTATCTGCTTGGCAGTGAGGGCTTGGGGATAATACTCGTCGTCGTTGCGCGACAGGCCGCCGGTGCCGCCGCCGCGACGGAATCCAGGCGGACTGCACTGGGAGTTAACCATGAGGACCTATGCCGCAGGATCGTTGCTCTCACACTCAGAAAGCGTATCCGAATGACCAGTCGGCAGATCGAACGACCCATAGAGAGAGTCATTGGGCTCAATCGCCGCGATTTGTGGGGTGGTCGACTGACGAGCCACCGCATGCTTCACCCAACGCTGGAGCCGCGAACGACCGGACCGCTTGCGGCGACGGCCAGCGGGAAGCAAAGACGCCACGGGAGCCAACCGATATTGGGTCGACGGCTGCCGCAGGAGGATGCCGCAGGCACTCGCGCAGAAGTGCGCCGCCCCACGGGCAGGGAGAGCCTAGACATCGAGGGGGGCCTCTTGGAGCCAGGCGGAGTCGTCGGCGATGAAGCCGAGCGCGCCGAGACGGATCTCGTGACCCAGGGCCAAACTGCCGCCGAAAACCATGTTGATGAAGATCAGAGATTGCAACCTCGTCGAAAGTCGCTTAGACACCGGCCCCACGGTGGGCGCCAACTGTCGTGGGAACAAGTCTTACAGTAGAAGTAGGGGGCATGTAGGAGAGGGTAGTGTCCTAGCTACGACGAGGTTGTACACACAGATTTATGAGTTCAGGCCCCTCTCGGAAGAGGTAACAGCCCTATGTCTCGGTGCCGCGGAGGCTTGTCGACTGGAATGTGGAATAGTTGCAAAGGGTGCGAACCCTTGTGCCAGAGGGGAGGGGTGGCTTATATAGAGTGCGCCGACCCCTTGTATCCCTCAGTTACACAGGGGTTCAATGAGAGTTAAATCCTGAATGTTACTGGTAACGCCCGCATTGAATGGTCTTTATGACGTCGGAGTGAATGCCTGACCATTGCCATCCTGGGGTGACTCTAGGTATTCTGTACTCCGAGTGGATTCTTGTGTGGTCGAGTGAAATGATCATGGTCGAGTGGATTTGGGATATCCAAGTGGAACCTCTTGTCGAGTGTATTGCACTTCATGAGGATTTCAGTCGGTATCTTCTGTAGAACCTTTTAGTTCTTGGACTTACACGTAGTGTCCTTGGGTAGGGTGTCTAGGTCAGGCCTAAGACCCTACCGTAGGTACATGTCATCATCACTAACACTCAAGGCCAAGCTCAAAAAAGCTCGGTGGGAGGTGAAGCGGCATGAGGCTGCGGTCGTGGAAGCGGAGAAAGCCCGAGCGGCCGAGAAGGTGGCCAAGGAGAGGGACTGGGCGCGGGTTCTTGAGGTCGAAGAGACCCTGAAGGGCGTGTTCCTAGCAAAACGACACGCTTCAGGTGGAGGGGAAGCGAACGAAGGAGGAGCTTGAAAATCTCCAGCCTGTCCATGCCGACCTCCACACCATGGCCCGAACGGACGATGAGGTGCTCCAACAATTGGAGGAAATCAACTCGGGTAAGCAATACTTACTGCAATCTGTATTTGGCAGCAAAGGGTGCATCGAGCTCACCCAGCTATGGCATTCCGCAAAAGTTGTCGCAGATCTCCCGCAGATCGTGGCGGATGCCGTCGCGCACTTGGACCAGTTGGTGGGTCACGAGGTGGAGAAGCCCTTCTGGGAGCAGTTCCCAGGGTCTCCGTCATCGCAGCTGCTGAACAATCGAATGAAGCAGGTCGCAGAGCTACTTCGCCTGGCGAGACTGGCACTTCAAGATGTCTGCATCATATTGTGGCCTACCAAAGCCTTTCCAACCAGCCTCTTCAGCCTCCTGATGCACCCGCGGGGAGCTGTCTCGCGTGTCAATAGCTGGAGGAGGTCCGCGTGCTTTGAAGGAGCATGGAGTGCGTATGCATGTGTGAAGTTGCACTTCCGCAAGGTCAACACGGTGAAGGTACCCACGGGTCCTCCTACAAACAAGCCTCGCACCGCGGAACAGTTTTACGCCGAGGTGGAGGAAGGAGCTCGAATCAACGAGTCCGTGTGTCCAAAGGACACCTTTTATTACTAGGTAGCACTTTGGAATGCCGAAGTTATGGAATGTATAAAACATTATTGTTTGCTTGAATGACTATGGCTTTAAATTCCATGTGTGTTTTGCAATTATTTTTACCTCCTGGGTGACTATTTCAAACTAAAAGTGGCCAGTCGTCAGCTTCAGTCCCAGTGTAGATTATACAAAGGATGTTCCTAGATGCAGGTTTGACCCTTAGCCGACGGCTCGGTACCCAAAGGCGGTCTTCTGCTTATAGGAACGAGGCAATCAGACTATAATGGCTTTAGAACTTTCATGTAGTCCTAGGAGTTTGACTGTGGGGGCCGATGACCAGCCCCCGGTATGGGAAGTGGTCGGCCTAATAGGCCGAGGTCTAGGCCATGACGCACTTTGGCTAGAAAGTAAAGCCCTTCGTTTTACACGGGTGATCTCCATCATCACATCGCTTAACGCGGTCTATGGATGGCCGACCAGTTTGCGCCTACCTAGATAGTCAGTTTTCGGCTTGCTCCACTAAGGAGCTCTGCCAATTGACCTAGTGGCACAAGCGCAGTGGTTCTCCCATTACACCCTTCGCCGAATTCATCTGGAACGTAAGGGGTACACATAGGAGCCGGGCAACCCAACTATTAACAAAAATCTAGGTCTGAAACTAATCCATATAAAGCCAAAATATGAGACGTCGAATACTTCGGACTTGTAATACAATTGTATCTTTTTCGGGAACTTCTTTGTAGCGCAGGAGCCATGCTTATAAATAAATACAACAGGGACCTTTAAAGGGCATGGTTTCTTTATTTCATAATTTCAAGCCTTTACATGCCCAGCTGCAATGAGAGGAACTGAAAGAATACAACATAAAAAGTAAAAAAGAAGGAAGAAACATGGAGGATATTTGTCATCAGATTTTTAGGAAACCGGGCCGATTCATGCCGCACGTCTGCGCTTCCGAGCTGTTGACCAGCTGGTCACCATCAATGGTTGGGACTCGTGGAGGCTGATGTCTTTCCGGCCTGTCATACGCTCCAAGCGTTTGATTGATCGAGCTCCTTGAAGGAGGCATTGCCGAAGTCCGTTTTGTGGTTGAAGCCACGTTAACGTTGTCATGTTTGGCTGTTTCTTTGACAGAGACTTTCCTATGTGGGTGCTCGAAGCCACATCATTGCTTGGTCGAACCATTCTGACGTTTCAGTAATTTTTTGGCTCCTCAGCAGCCCAGGGAATTTTGAGTGCGAAGTTGTGCACCCTGTGGACATAGTGCCCCATCCAGAGAGGGCACACAAGGAGCCTGTATCCCTATTTAGGGTGCAGGGGTATGTGGCCGAGGTCAATTTGTGTCGCCTGGGTGCGCTTCGAAGAGCTAGCGCTCTGTTTATCGCTGCAGGCTGCCTCCTCGGGCGACTGTACCTCAGCTGCGAAAGCCGCGGTGTGCTCCTCCGTCCAGAGTGAGCGCTCGGTGTTACCATTGACTGTTATAACACCATTGGGTCCCGGCATTTTCAGATTGAGATAGGCATAATGTAGGACTACAGTGAAGCGTGCGAAGGCTGTGCGCCCTAAAACGCGTGGTATCCGCTCCGGAAGGTGACGATGGTAAAGATTAACTCCTCGCTTCTGAAGTTCTCGGGCGAGCCGAAGACTACCTCCAGGGTGAACGTTCTGGCACAGTGGGCTTCGACACCTAGGATGACACCTTTAAAGGTGATGGTGCTTGGCTTGATCCTGCATGAGTCGATGCCCATCTTCCTAACCGTGTCCTTGTAAATGAGGTTGAGGCTACTTCCTCCATCCATGAGGACGTGTGTCAAATGGTAACCATCGACAATTGGGTCCAGGACGAGCGCTGCCGACCGGCCATGCCTAATGCTGGTCGGATGGTCATGCTTATCGAATGTGATCGGGTAAGCCAACCAGGGGTTGAACTTCAGGGCGACTGACTCCAATGCATAGACATCCCGAAGTGCGCGCTTCCTCTACTTTTTAGGGATGTGAGTAACATAGATCATATTGACCTCGGTTACCTCATTGGGGAACTTATTTGGCCTCCATTATTGGGCCGCCGAGGTTCATTCTCGTCTTCACTATGGTTTTGGGTTTTACTCGGACCCTCTGCCATGACCTTGCCAGCTTGTCTAAAGACCCAGCAATTCCTATTAGTGTGGGTTGCTGGTTTGTCCTGGGTGCCATGGATTTGGGATAGCTGGTACAAGATCCTGTCGAGCTGGCTAGCTCCGTCTTTGTTCCTGTTAAAGGGCTTCTTTTTATGTCCGGATTTAGGTCCGGTGAAACCCGCATTGATCGCAGCGTTTTCGGTATCGCTTCCGCCATTTTTATACCTACGCTCGTTTTTATTGCGCTTTGGTTTTATATTGACGTCGCGTGTTTTCGAGGTGCCTGTCTTGCCATTGTGAGAACTGTGGGCGAGCCAAGTATCCTCTCCCGCGCAGAAGTTAGTCATCAACGAGGTGAGGGGAGCCATAGTCCTCGGCTTATCCTGGCCGAGCTGACAGGCCAACCATTCATGTCGGATATTGTTCTTGAATGGGCGATGGCCTCGTCTTCGGAGCAGTGTATGATCTCGTTCTACTTGGTGAGGAACCTGTTCCAGAATTTCTGGCCTGATTCGTCTGACTGCTGGGTGACACGGCTGATATCATCACCGTTCAGATGTCAGACGTATGTGCCCTGGAAGTTTGCTCGAAAAGTATCCTCTAGGGCCTCCTAGCTGCCAATAGAGTGAGGAGGCAGGCTGTTAAGCCAATGCCTAGCTGGTCCCTTTAGTTTGAGCAGCAAATATTTAATGGCATGGAGATCATCTCCATTGGCCATGTATAGATGGAGAAAGAAGTCCTCGATCCATACTGCTGGATCGGTGGTGCCATCGTATGATTCAATATTGATGGGCTTGAATCCTTCAGGGAATTCATGTTCCATCACCCTGTCTATAAAGCAGATTGGGTGGGCTGGACCTCGGAATCGAGGAGAATCTCGTCGGACGTCTAGAGAGAGCCGTGAATAGGCCTGGTCTCAGGCACGGCCATTCCTGTCCATCCATGCATCATAGCTGTCAAGCCCGGCGGGCGCGCATCCTCTTGATCCATAGATGGACCGAGGAGGTAGCTCGTTTTCCTCGATGCAACATTGAATGTCGTGAGGATCTAGGTAATCCACGGGGTCCTGCCATAACGGCAAGGAGGTGGCCGGTCATTGAGGTTTTCGCATTGGCCGGTCCTGCCCTCTAGGTGGTCGGTCATGGTCGTTGGCGAGCTCCTCATCAAACTGTGACAGGAGACGCCTATGAGAGTATGGTTTTAGAGCGCTATGACATCGGTCTTTCTTGTCTTGCTCGGCGGAGAGCACTTCGACCCACTTTTCATTCAGTGCATTGGTGTTTGCTTGCAGCTGCCGCTGCTTATGTTTCAGGCTCTGTGCCGTCGCAATGAGGCGCGGCCGGAAGCGCTCTTGTTCGAAAGGGTCTTCAGGGACAAAAAAGTCCTCGGCACCAAGGCTTTTGTCTTCCTCGGATTCCAACATTTAGTTGTCGTCGGCCCCTTCAAAGAGGTCGTTGGGATCTAGATCCTCAAGATATCCTTCGGGTGTGTCGTTCCGCCTCGGGGAGGCTTCATGGTCTCCCTCGGGGTTGTTGTTGTCACCGGCTTTGACCTCGCTGTTATCGGCGGTTGCATTATTGCCGCTGGGCTCCACATTGTTGCTTGTTCTGCATCTTCATCGATGTCTTGGACTGGTATTGGGGGTGTCCACCATCTAGACATCGTAAGTAGATCTAGCAGTCCACCTGCCGGTGTTTACCAGGGGCGAGGTATCTTCTGCGGGGCCATCGGCATCTTCATCCATGTCCATGGCATCACCATAGTTGTCGTGGGTAACCACGGCCACCTATGGGGCCATGAGCTAGGTACGGCTGGTTTCTCTCTCTTCCTCGTGACCAATCCAATGACAAAAGGCACAAAAGCCATGCAAACGTGGGCGGCCTTGCCGGTGCATACTTGCCAGGGCATCAATCAACGGACTCCCACTGGCGATCTACTCAGGATTTCCCTAAGTAGGGTAAATGCTGGACCGAGCATCGCGCGGGCTCATCGACGTTGATGATGCTAAAACCCAGAGTAGCACGATTGTCAAAGAGTGAGAGTGACAGACAGAGAAAACCTAGTGTCCTTGCACATCACTCCTTTCTCCCGAACAGGATTTGCAGGGCATTCCTGTTGCCTGGCCCGTTCGGGGTGATATTGTTGCCCTTGCTTCTAGCTTTTGTGGCCCTTGTGCCCACAGCGTGTGGAGATGGCAAAGAGGGGGCGAGGTTGGTGCGGGAGCAATGTTTCCCCTCCGCTCCGCCTCAGCCACTCCCTTGGGCGTCACAAAGGGTGACGCCATTGACGGATGATGACGCGCTGCTTACGCTCTCGGGTTCACGCAAGTGATCCCCCTACCTGGCACGCCAATGATGTCGTGGGAAACCACGGCCACCTATGGGGCCATGAGCCCCTTTTGGTTCGGCGGGGGGATGGGCACATTGCACAAAGAGCGGAGAAGCGTCACACAGTGCGGCAGAGATCACACGGGTAGTTTTTACCCAGGTTCGGGCCACCGTGAGGCGTAAAACCCTACTCCTGCTTTGGTGGATTGATGGTGGAAAAATGGTGGATGAACGCAGCACTCTTGCCCGGCAAGGTCGCCTCGGGGCGAGAGCAGCTACGCGCGTATGAGTGTGTAAGGGTCCGGATCAGCCAACCCTTTCTACGGTTGCCATGGGCCTCCTTTTATAGATCAAGGGGTCACCACAGTGGCAAATCAGTCATTACATACTGATTAGATAGCAAACATTGCTATCATACCTAACTCTGCAGGTTGACAGAGCGCATTAAATGTGCCACCCAACATCACATCTCAGCTTGCCCGGCAAGCCCTACCGGGCTGTTTTGCCAGCTTCACGCCTACTTGCTTGACACGTCCCAGGATGGGTGTCGCCTGGGGGTATTTTCTGTAGGAAGCGGCTGCCATGTGGCAAATAGCAGCCACTTAGTCACTTTGGAGCTTGACACCGCACTGATCGACGACATGCGTCGTGATGAGGTGGTGCGGTGGAGTGGTTTGCCTCCGTAAGCCCCGGCAGGCCTGCCGGGACGATCTGGAGACTTGCTTCCGAGGCAAACCCAACCTTGTCAGGCTCACCTATCCGGCAAGGGAGGTTCTTTCCTTAGCAATATCTTGCTTCTTTGGCTCATCTTGGTCCTTTTGCTCTGCAATTTGGTCCTGCCAAAGAATTGATCCCTCGTACTTTGATATGACCTTGGTGTTGTAATCTTGTTCTTGCGCCTGTTGGCTTGCCATCCATGCACGAGTCAGGGGAAAACATATACCCCTGTTTGTGTTCCCCGACAATAGTCTAGTATGTCGGTTAAATCATCGACCGTGGCGACTAGGTGGGTGGTGGGTGGGATGTAAATTTCCCGATCATCAGCTTTAAGTCCGACCTGATTATAAACCGAAGTCTTGCCGTCCGAGATGGACATACTGTGGATACGGTCAAGCATCTCATTGAGGTGAGATAGCTCTTCGGGATTCATCATTGTTTTATAAGCGGGGCTGACTCGAAGTATGCCCGGTGTGTAACTTGACGTGTCTTCGATGCGAAGGGGATCGGGGAGTGATTCTAGCTTTTGCGCCGAGGTCAGTTCTAATCATGATGTAATTCCCGAAGTGGGAGCCGGATCTATGTCCGAACTAGAAATTGGAAGGGGACTGGCCGGAGGAGTTACATCGGGGGTCTCTAGTGACGCCGACAGAGATCGGTTCCGGAGTCGAGCCTCCGGAGCCATATGACCTCTCAATTCGGCTGGGGGCTCAACCCGATAAGATAAGATCACCACGGGAATCCGCAGTGTACTTGAGGCCGCCAAAGGTCACTATCCGACCTGGGATGTAGTTCTCGACAGAGGCCAGATGACCTGTCGAGTTGGCGGAAAAGACCATGCCGCCAAACACAACAAGCTGGGTGGGGGCAAAAATGATTCCGAGGCCATTGGAGCAGTTGATCTGCATATGGGCCATCGATCCTTTTGGTGATCGCACAGCAGAACTATCAATGAAAGCACCAGTGTCAGTGTCAAAACCGACAGACCTCGGGGTAGGGGGTCCCGAGTTGTTGATCTCGATTCGAGGGTAACAGGAATGAAGGAGACGATGTATACCCAAGTTCGGGCCCTCTTGATGGAGGTAAAACCCTACGTCCTACTCTTGTTTATATTGATGAAGATATATTCAGTACAGAGTTGATCTACCTCGAGATCATAATGTGTGGTCTAACTCTAGGGCTAGGTGAATGATTTTGCGTTGATGTCCCCTCTACGGGCTAAACCCTATGGCTTATATACATGCCAGGAAGGGTATCTAGCATTATAAGGTCGGTAGCTCGGAGCTAAGCGGCGGGAGAGATGTTGGAGTATACGTCAAGTCTTCGGGGAGGTAGGCTTGATCATGCCTCCTGCGTGCGGCCTCCGGAGTCCATCTTGACCACGAATGAGGGCTCGTCGGCCTAGCCCGAGGATCATGGGCCTACTAGGTTAGTACCCCCTTATCCAGGACACCGTCAAGAAAGGAGGAGCAGACGTGCGGCAAGGAAAGACATGGGTCACATGACCCTTTTATTAAAACCCTATGTCACACTCCACCTTATTCCTTTTTACATACTCTCTGTATTTGTTATGGTTCCTGATGAGGTCACCTACTACAGGTATGGTCAAGGACCTGTCACCTAGAACCCACCTAGGGCCCCACACCATCATGGGTATGTCTCTGGACCAGAGAAGCATTTGGATGCGTATAATAGGAAGTCCACTCGGACGCACCGGCGGCAATCGAACGTTCTCCCTCCAGTCGGCCTGGTCATCACCAATCGGATAAGGAAGGTGAAGGGACAATGTGGGAATTGCAATGGTCAAGTAGTCTTAAGTCAAACTTTAAACATAGTCAAGTCTACCATTTACGTGTAACTGTTGTAGTAGTGGCTATTAATACTAGTAACTACCATAGTTATGACACTTCAACTACCCTTGCAGCGTGGGAGTGATGAGGCAGCGGTGCACTCTATATAAGCCACCCTCTTCCTTCTATACAAGGGTTAAGCACTCTCTATAATCCTATCCCCAAGAGAAAACTAGCCTCAGGGCATCAGACATAGGGTTGTTACCTCCTTCGAGAGGGGTCTGAACTCATAAACACCAAGTGTTACACCGGCGCCATAGCTAGGATCTGCCCCTCTTTCGTACCCATAGTACTCATTGTCAGGATCATAACCGTGACAGTTGGCGCCCACCATGGGCTGCGCGTCTAGTGATTTTACAATGCAGCTGGAATTTCATCATCATCACCATGTTAGTCACCGGCTAGATCCGTTTTTGAGTGCTCAGCTTCATCGCCCACGACTCAGCGTGGCTCCGAGAGGCCCCGCTTGATGTGGACACGCTGCCCATCCGTGGTGCGGCACACTGCCGTGCTTCTTCATTCGAAGTCCTTCTCTGACAGCCATCGGTCCCGTATCGAGTGGCTCCCCTCCTTCCCGCTAGATTCCATCGCAAGCGCTTCGAGCGCTCACGACTGTTGTGTTGGATGAAGCATGCCGTGGCCCTTCAGTCCGCCGCGCGGCATGTTGCGGCTCTCGAGAGTGATGAGCCCGCCCTTGACCTTTCCAATGGACTCCACGAGGACTCCACTGACAAGTCTGAGTGTGAGAGCATTGATTCGATAGCCGAGGTCCTCATGGCCGACAACGTGAGCATCATGCACCCTTGGGGTATACAGGTACCCGGAATGGCCGCGTTGGCACTTCTTGCAGGCACACCAACGACGGTGAAGGAGTTGACTGTTCACCCCGTCATGAGCCATATGTTCCCCCGGCGCTCACTCGGGAGCAGCGGGAGGAGCTCCGTTGGAAGAATGAGTAGGCCCTGCACACTCCCATCACTGGGAAGACTCGCAACGCTCTCACCGTGGTTGACTACTCTCGCCGAGCAAGACCGCCTCGAGCGGCTATAGAAGGAGCTGGACGATCATGGCCGCCATCAGCCTAGTTCCAGTCGGCACACGTACCGGCTGTTCCCAAGTGACCAACCTCGAGAGTACTAGGTACTGTGCACCTTGTTCCAAAACCTAGCGGCAGCTACCAGGATCGCGGATTCAATCTAGCCCTCCAGTTCTGCGACCGGGGAAGGGATCCGCCAGATCCAAGCGCTCCTGAAGACTGCACTATCACAGAACACGGTGGTGTCACAGTCCAGAGATCCCATCCACAATGCTTTGGTGTGCGCTGAGACCGGTTAGTCGGCCCATAGTCCACTTGGCTCTGGGAGGCGTCGGACGTCGGCCTCCTCGAAGGATCGGTACGGAGACCGGATGCGTGATCAGATCGCCTCGCCCCAGCGACATGACAAGTATGATCGCACTTTGATGCCTCGCCCGCGAGACGTCTCATACGAGCGCCAGCCCCACGAGGATAGGCATCTGCATGGTCACAATTGATGGCCGATTCCTCCGTGCCATACGGGTGACCTCTGAGGCCAGCGGTTCAATGCAAGATCTGTTCTTGCTTAGAATCTGGTCGACAGGGGTCGGGCTCTAAGAGAGGGCCTTGATGTTGATGCGCCGAGTGGGTGAGCGCCATCTAGCCCCGAGTGTTTTAGTCAATACATTCGGGCTGCAGAGATCCCCAACAACTTCAGGTTGGCAATAGGGATCAGCTAGTTCATTGGCGCGTCAAAGCTAGAAATCTGGTTAGAAGATTACCGAGTGGCGGTCCAGATCGGTGGCGGCAATGACATCATGGCCATGAAACATTTGCCACTTATGCTCGAGGGATGCGCTCGGGCTTGACTCACTTAGCTTCCTATCGAACGTATATTCTATTGGGATGACCTGGCCAGAGTCTTCGTCAAGACCTTCGAGGGCATGTACAAGTAGCCGGGTGGATTGGCGGAGTTGCATCATTGTGTCCAGAGGCAAAATGAGGCTCTTCGGGAGTACATTCAGTGGTGGACCTCCTTGCACAACACAGTGGAAAATGTCACCGAGCATCAGGCGATCTGTGACTTTAAAGCCGGCGTCAGGTACCGAGAGCTGAATTTGAAGTATGGCCGGATAGAAATCCTGACTCTCAGTCGAGCTATGGAGATAGCCAGTCGGTACGAAAATGGCAAAGAGGAAGACTGACTGAGAAGTGGCAAGAGCCGAGTGGGAGATGCTAATCAGTTGGATAGTAACAAGGGCAAGAAGCACAAGCGAAAGGCTGAGGCAACCAAAACTGCTGAGGATGCATCTCTGGCCGGTCAAACCAAAGGCAAAGTCCAGCCAAAGCAAAAGAAGGAACGGGCAGGCAAGAAGAAAGTCACTCTGAAGAGTGACACCCTTGACCAGCCGTACCAAATCTAGATAAAGAAAGATGAAGATGGCAACTTGGTTCTACCAAAGCATACCACTCGGGAGTGTCGACTGCTCAAGCAAGAGATGCAATGGGACTCCTCGGGCGACAAGGATGGTGACAAAGATGACAACGGGGACAAGAACACCTCCCGGTACCCCAACATTGAGAAGGTCCTCATGATCTTTGTCGATGTCGAGAGTAAGAGTCGCATCAAGGTTATCAACCGAGAGATCAATATGGCAGTTCCGATTGTAATGAAGTACCATGATTGGGCCAATACGCCAGTCACCTTTGATCAGTCGGATCACACGGCCCACATACCGACCCCCGAGCGGCAGGCTCTAGTGATCAATCCAGCTGTAGGGGGAGTCCAACTACGCAAGGTTCTCATCGACGGAGGCAGCGGCCTCCACATCATCTATGCTAACACTCTGGAGGCAATGGGCATTCCGATGTCCTGACTCAGCAAGAGCAGTATGCAGTTCGAGGTGATCCCCGGGAAGAAGGCCAAGTCACTCGGGCAGATCGCCCTCTATGTCATATTCGGTGAAGAGAAGGACTTGAGAAAAGAGTGGCTGACCTTTGAGGTGGTGGAATTCCGGAGTGCTTACCATGCCATTCTGCACTATTGCAGGATGCTGCTAATGCGACACTACAATCAGAGACCCTTCGACGAAACTATGTGCGATGCATTAATCGTAAACGGTGATGTAAATAAACTGTCAAAAAAGATGCAAAACGTTTGCGATGGCGGATACATCAAACACGGTTCAGATTGTAGTTGCATGTGCGATGCGGGGCATATGGTAGATCCATACGAACTGTTTCTGATGAGACAGAACAATAGAAATGGGCAGCCAGATCAAGGTGTGTGCGATATACGGCATACAGTTCGCTTCGATGAACCGTTTCCGATGATCGAGTTGAACACAAACTCTTTGTGATACCCGGCAAATAGGTCGGTAATCAGAATTGTGTGCAATCATTATAGACAGCCCATATGGTCTTTTTTTGTGAATTGTGTGCTCGACAGGGCACACAATTCAAGAAACCAACCTGTGGGTGATAATGTAAAAGGTCTCTGTTGAATACATATTACTAACCGTCTGGGATGAGATTGACAGGGGAAACAGCGATAACGAATTAATATGAGCGATCAGAAACAAAGATATATATAGTCTACTTAATTTAGTCCTTCTTCTTCTTGTTATTGTTGTTGGATGGTCCCACAACATTGTCCTGGCGAGGACGCTTCTTGCTGTTGGCTTTTCCTCGCCTCCGCCTTCATCATCGTCGTTGCTGTCGTCGTCGTCCTTCTCCATGTTCGGCCATTCCTCCTCATCATCATCGTCGTTCTCTTCTTCGTCCTCCGACGGCTCCTCGTCCATCTGGTTGTCATCCGACGACTCCAAAGGTGATGTCCCTTCCATGATCTGGATATAATCGAGGTCTAGGCTCGACACAGGACTCATGGAAGAAGAGCAGGATGATTCTGATGTTGACATATCATCGGGCGCCAGACTGCTGGCGGAACTGTCGTCCTCACTGTCGCTCGACATGGCTGCAGTATGTATAAAAACCTTGAGAAAGCGAGATTGCAGAGTGTGTGCAAGTGTGTAGCGCGGACGGCCGGGGACGATGAAGATGGTCGACACTTAAGCGGGGAATGCAGAGAAGAGGAGTGCCAATTGAAGCGGGGGATTGACGTATTATCTAACCGTTGAAATAATCAACCACAATTATTTGTACCCAGTCGCTCCAAATTCCCGGGGTTGCGCAGTTCTCAATGTGCTGATTACGCACACGCGTTGGAGCATCCAAATATGAAACAAGCATTTTTCATAGTACTACTCCCTACATACCGGCGTCCTAGGTGGGGGAAAACAAGAGAACTTGATGATTATTTAGTAATCAATACCATTGCGTGCAGAGAATTGACCATTGCATGTTATGCTAAGTAGTCCGAAGTCATTGAATGCATACTAGCCCAAGAATCCTATTGGCTATTTCTTTTTTCAGGAAAAAAAACAAGGAACGAGTTTTGGGATTATTTGGTTTTCGTAATGTGACTTATGCACCGGTACGAACGGAGTAGGACAGTTGGCACGCAATACATTGAGCTCTACTTATTGATGAAACCAGTAATAATAAAACTACAAAGGCAAAGAAAAAAGACAAAGTAAAATATCTGCATGAATCTTCGCGTGACATCAATGGCGTAGGACCTAGATGTGCATTACTTGCAGCACAACTAGATGTGCTTTAGCAATCCTGTCAAAAAAAACCTAATCATCATTGCAAACAGTGCATAGAACATGGCTAATGCGACAACCACAACTACACATGCTAGTTCCTTCTTGTCTCTTGCTTTCATCTGTTGCCTGTGATTGACTCTTTCTTGCTTCATCGTACTAATTGTACATTCCAGATCAATCAGTTTCTTCTTCAGCTTTACATTATCTTCTGCGAGCTTGGTGATAACACTCTGAGCCCTGCCATGCCATTCTTCATCCATCCAGTTAACAAAGGCACAAGCCTCATATCCCTGCCAATGTTAAATGGTATTCAGGATGAGCGGTGGCATTAACTCAAGTAAAATGATGAACTTAGCACTAACCTCTAACGGGAAACTGAGAAACCGTCTGCCAATGTCAAATCCCTCTATGCATACACATCGAGCGGGAGTGTGCCCGTGCACACAACTTAGCTTTTGGTACTTCTCGGTGGCGCAAAACTCGGAATCGAAATCGTGTTGCGGGAGTCTAGAGTCATGCTCAGGATCCGGCGGTAGATTGCTTTCCTAGGAGGGTCATTCAGGACGGATTCAGCATGGAGCTACTTTGGACATGCTAAAAAAGATCGGGATAGATTGGAACCTGACAGGATGATTCGGATCTGTAGTACACCTGCCTTCTGATGACCTTAGGCAAGTGCTCAGCGGTGACCGCTGTCGTGGCGGCACTGCCGAGAGCTGCAATACGAGCAGGAGCAGCTGCACCAAAACAATCAGCACCACTCGTCCGCATTCCCCCAATGTCAGCGCCACGCGAGGGAATTTGGAGGCTATCTAGGGATTTGGGGGAAATGGGGAAACTGTGGGGATAAGATAATGGTCGGGAACTACTTTCGCACTATATGTTATATACGGCACACTATTTATACATGTCATTTGTGTTAGGTATTACAACTTCACACACGATTTCCGCATCAAACCATGTGAGAAGACAACGTAGGTGAGACATGGTTTCCATGACATAACCGTATGTGATGTACTACCCTGTACATATGGGTCTGAAATATAATTGAGTTACAGTAATACCTAGTGTAAACAGCCGCTCTATGGATACCCGTCAAAAAATAAAACAGTCGCTTTGCAGATAGAGATGGCGGCGGCAGCCAAGGGAGCTACTACCGGATAAGAGGTCAATCCTCAGTCGATGGCTGGTGGCGGTCTCATAGGAGGTCAATCCTCGGTCTGCGGTGGGAGATAGGAGGAGCTCAACCATCGAGGTTGGCAGCGGCGTGATTGGAACACATCCATCGCGGTCGATGGCGGGAGAGTGGAGGTCAAACTTCAGGCGGTAGCCGCACTAAGCTTTGCTCCTCGACCCTGCTATCTCAACATGCCGCCACATCGTGCTTTTCTCTGTCTGCTGGGTGGAGGTCGCCGCGTGGCTAATTAATTAAGGTATTATTTTCGTGAGTTGCTTAATTAAGGTATTCAATTCCTAAGGGTAGTGTTGTAGTACTCTGCGTGTAAATTGACTAGCCAATAATTTTTGTCATCGCACGTCTGGATAACAATATGGAGCGCCCTCAGTAATTGTGAAAATAAAATCTTGTGATTTATGGGCATCAGTTAATCCATGTATTAATGTTGTTGTTTTATTTTTAATTACCCTTCGTGTGGTGCTGATGGAACGATCTGAATGGATGAAGAATCGGAGAAGCTCAAATTTTATCAGTGGCGTGACAGAGTTCATGAATTTGGCTGAAAGTACAAAGAAGAGAATTGGTGATGAGAATTACATCCTGTGTTCATGCAGTCATTGTGTCAATACAGAGTCACGTGAAGTTACAGATGTCGAGTGGCACTTACTTTCTCTGGGATTCATAGATGGATATACACGTTGGACCAGACACGATGAAGAGCAGGTCATGGATGAATATACCCAGGGCTGCGAGATGCCAAACCCCGGTCAGAGTCATACGAATTTTGAATCTAACATCAGGGCTGAGGCGTCAAGCTACCAATGGAACACCGGAAAGCCGAAACCCCCACTGGAAAACCAAGACAACGACGCAGACGACGACGATGATCTTGATATGCCAGATTTTGCTGCTATGATTGCAGATTTTAAGGGCCCAAAAAAGGATATGATTGGGTACAAGGATCTACCATCCATTGCTGTGGACTCCAAGAAAGAATTGTATCCAGGTTGCAGAAAGAAATATTCCAACTTGAGTGCCACCCTGGTGCTTCTTAGATTTAAAGCATCAAACGGTCTATCAAACAAGGACTTCACAGAGTTGTTAGGTATTTTCAAAGAAATTCTTCCGGATGTGCTCCCCAAAAGCACGAACGAAGCGAAGAAAATTGTTTGCCCATTGGAACTTGAAGTAAAGAAGATACACGATTGTGTGAATGATTGTATGTTGTACCGTGGTGAGTACAAAGATTTGCGTGACTGTCCCATATGCAAGCATGCACGATACAAGCGCAGGAGAGCAAAGGGCAAGTACAAATTGAATGACGAGATCAAGACAGGAATCCCGTTCAAGGTTGTTTGGTACATGCCTTTAATTCCAAGGTTGAGGCGTTTCTTTGCAAACCCTAGGGAGGCAAAGAGGTTGCGGTGGCATCATGATAAGTGAACTGCGGATAAATATAGGAGGCACCCGAATGATGGGGCTCAGTGGGAATTAATCGACAACAAGTTTAAAGACTTTGCCAAAGATCCTAGAAGTATAAGGCTCAGGGAGTGTACTGACAGGATGAATCCTTTTGGCGATATGTGCACCAAACACAACACATGGTCGGTGCTTCTGTGCATATATAACCTAGCTCCTTGGTTGCGTATGAAGAAAAAATACATTATGATGTCAATGATTATCCATGGTATGAAGCAATCTGAAAATGACATCGACATTTACTTTCAGCTACCGGTAGAAGAACTGCTGACAATGTGGGTAAAAGAGCCTGCTGTAAAATGTTACGATGCTTACAAAAAGGAGATTTTCGATCTACATGCGATGCTGCTGCACACCATTAAAGATATGCCGGCATTAGGCAAGACATCGGGGCAGAAAACAGAGGGAGATGTAGGGTGTGTCACATGCATGGATAGGACAGCTAGCAGATTTCTTCCCAACTTGCGCAAAACCGTGTATTTGCATCATCGTAGGTTCTTACGAAGAAATCACCCATACCGGAAGATTAAAGCTGAATTTGATGGTACGGAAGAGGTAGGTTTGGGCCAAAGACCTTATGCTGGGTAGGTGGTCCACAAAATGGCTAAACAAATTAATGTTGTTCTTGGCAAGAACCACTCTTTGAAGGGGAAACAAACACCCAAGAATCAAGTGTTTAAGAAGAAATCGGTGTTCTGGAAATTACCTTACTGGGAGATTCTACATGTACATCACTGCGTCAATGTCATGCACATAGAGAAGAATGTATGTGAAAGCATCCTTGGTACTCTGCTCAAGATTAAAGGTAAAACAAAGGATGGTGACGGTGCACGGCTCGATATGCTTGGTGATCAATCAGAATGCAAGAGTGAAGCAGAAGATGATAGAAATTCCTCCACGCTCGCCAGAGTTACAATTTCAATACAAAAGAAGCAATAGAGTTCTTCAACTATTTGCTATCAATTAAGACACCCTCTTCCTACTCCGCAGACATCAAAAGTCTCATGGATGTGAGCTCAGGTAAATTGAAGTTGGGACACATGATGTCACATGATTGCCACGTAATGTTGACACAAATCCTCCTGGTGGCCATCAGGAATCTGATGGACAAAGATATAAGAAACACACTCATTGAGCTCTGTGATTTCTTCAACAAACTATGGCAGAGAGTTGTAGATCCTGAAGAGTTGGATCATATGCAAGAGGATGTTGCAAGAATATTGTCCAGCCTAGAGATGTTTTTCCCACCGTCATTCTTTGATGTCATGGTCCATCTCACTGTGCACCTTGTCGACGAGATAAAGTATTGTGGTCCTGTGTTTCTTTGCAACATGTATCCCTTCAAGCGGTTCATGGGAATACTGAAGCGCTATTATCGGAACTGAAACCATCCAGAGGCAAGCATCCTATAAGGTTATACCGCAGAGGAGGTAGTTGATTTTTGCACCGAATACATGAAACAAAGACCTATAGGTTTGCCCCTCTCTTGCCCCGAGGGAAGGCTGAAAGGTAAGCCGGTCCATGCTGGCACACAAAAGGCTGCACTCGGAGATTTGGCCGAGAAAGCCCATTTGACGGTACTGATTAACTACCCAGTTCTCAGCGCTTAGGCTGACGAACACTTGGCGGAGATACGCCAAAGCTTCTTACCAATGGTGTATCCATTAGATGTGGATATGAAGGAGCACACTAAGAACTACGCTGGATGGCTGAAGAATCGTTTGGCACAAGGATCCATGGATGACATTGCTACGTGGTTGGCACAAAAGCCATCACCTACGGTGTTGATGTACCAAGCATATGACATAAATGGCTACACGTTCTACACTGAGGAACATGATGAGAAGACCTCATATCAGAACAGCTCTGTTCGAATAGAATGCATGACTGTAGATGAAGCTGATAAAAGGGTATACTATGGAAGCATCAAAAAGATTTGGGAGCTTAACTATGTGAAAGTTAAGGTGGCATTATTCAGGTGCACATGGATCCGTCTTAGTCAGGTAAAGGTTGATGATTACTGGAAGACATGTGTTAACAGGACAACGATGGCATATCACGCGGACCCGTTCATTCTTGCCAGCGATGCTACCCAGATTTTCTATGCGGAAGACTCATTGCATAAGAACTGCCATGTAGTGATGCATTGGAAGAGGAGTGTACTGGGCGTTGAGGATGTTGCCGATGAGGACGAGTACGATGAATTTGATGAGTTGCCAGCCAAGGGATCACACACCCCTCAAACAGAGAAGCGTAAAATCATGAGAAAACCCAAGTTCATTCGGGGTCAACGTAATGATCCCAGTTCCCCCATGTACATGGGAATTAAGCCGTAAGACAAGTTTTTATGCCTACCCTGCAACTGAATTCATTCAATTTATAATTGTTGCATGTACTGAATTTGTGAGTTATGCCTGGTTTTCTGTTGATGTAAGAACCGTTAATATGTTGGCCTTGATATGCTGTCAGCTCAGGCAATGAATTTGAACTATTTATTATTTTTATTATAACATAGAGGTAGCGCACTCAATTGATCTCACTCTAGTATATATGAACAGAAGATATGCAATCTGGTTTGCAAAAAGCACACAGTTCATTCATGAAAGCCGTGTGCCGACCGAACCGCTCGCGCGATCTGAGTGGTGCGTTCTGATTGGCCAAAACCCAAACCCAACGGTTCATACATCTGCACCGTTGGATGCTCCCAGATTGAACGGCAATGCTCATCCCTTTCAACAGCACATGCAGTTCTAGTTGTGATTTCATTTATACGCACGAAATGCACGTTAAATTCAAAAAATGTCTTAAATATAGCTAACGATACTTGAAATGCACCAGAAAATCAAACCCGTGGTATAATGGTGTTTGCGTACCATTGAAATTTTTATGAGGCCAAACGATGAAGTCACCAGCCACTCGAGTTTGAACTGACATGTCTCCTTTTAGAAACCATGATCCTTCTTGTGAGATGCTCCGGTTTCCAAGGAGAGATCCTCAAAACTTGTGCCAAACTTTACCAAATTTTTTCCACGGGGTCGTGAGAGCACGCCACGGGCACACACCGATTTTGATGATGTCTAGACTCTATCTGAATTTCCTGTAATTAAAATACCAACTAGGCCTACGCCGGTGGCCGCAACTCGTGGACGAAATGTTTGAAACTTCTCCCCGCTTCTCGGACAATGGATGAAAACTCACAAAGCGACACACAAATGATTTGTACACCTTCTTTGCTAACTAACACCCACATGTAGTTGTAGTAGGGTCTTGACTTTATATGCACTAAATGCAAGGTAAATGCAAAAAAATGACTTAAATATAGCAGATGAGACCTAAAATGGGCCAGAAAATCAAACCTAGGGTATATCCGTGATTGTTTATCATGAATTTTTTTTGAGGCGGAACGATGTAGTCACTGATGATTTGGAGTCCGAAGTGCTGTGCCTACTTTTGGAAACTATGATCCTTCTTGTGAGATGCTCCAGTTTGGAAGGTGTGAGCATCAAAACTTGTGCCAAACTTTTACAAAAAATTTCCATGGGATAGTGAGAGCACGCCACGGTAACACACCGATTTTCGTTATTTTCGGACTCTATATGCATTTCCTGTAATTAAAATACCAACAAGGCCTACACCTCTGGCTGCACCCTGTGGCCGAACTGTTTGAATTTTTTTCCCGTTCCTCGGACAATGAATGAAAACTCGCAAAGCGAGACACAAATGATCTTTCTAACACCCACGTGTAGTTGCGACATGGTTGTATATATATATATAGGATAGGACTATTATGTTACTAGTAACAGTAATATTATGTTACTCTCGGCCATATAAGAAGGTGATCCGAGAATTTCCGAAGACCCAAGAAGTAGGCACCGAAGGAAAAAAACCGCCCACACGAGCCCCCGCAACCCGTCCCACCCCATGACCCCCGCCTTCCTCCCAAGCGCCGCCGCCCCTCTAGGCCACCGCGCCACCGGCCCTCTACCCCATCGCGCCGCCAGCCGTCTCCCCACCCCAGTCGGAAGGAACAAACTAGGCCAACATCAAATCCTTAGGTACTAGCTCCCCACTGAGTCAGCAATGAAGAAGATCGAGGACAACAACACACTGGTCTTCGATTACCAGCTTGCACTGAGTTGGCATTGAAGAAGATCAAGGACAACAACACACCGGTCTTCGATTACCAGCTTGCCACTGAGTCAGCAATGAAGAAGATCGAGGACAACAACACATTGGTGTTCGATTACAAGCTTGCCATTGAGTCGGCAATGAAGAAGGTCGAGGACAACAACACACTGGTCTTCATATTATCAGACAACCCACTTGGCCAGCCGAGTGTGTAGATGCACCCTAAGTGCTACACAACTCTAAAGATTGCCACCGATTGCCCGCAATCACTGGCAGTCTCGTGGACTACACCCAGTGGGTGCACTCAGCGTGCCCCACTTTAGGACATCCAATCGGATGGCTCACAAACAAAATATCAATAACGATTGGCAATCGCCCCAGGGCAAAGATGCCACAAACTCTAAGACTCCCGCCAACTACTTCCAGTCGATGACACTCTCGGGGACTACACCTAGTGGGTGCACTCAGTGTGCCCCTACTAGAACCGAAAAGACTCGGAAACACCCTGGCTAAATCCGAGTGCAAACGGTGATAAAGAAAAAACTAAAGTTCGAAGACTCCCATCGACTGCTTCTAGCCAGTCGCGGAGCCAGCGTATAGGCATGGTGGGCCGTGGCACACCCAGAATTTGGAGAATTTTCTTTTTAATATGTACTAATTTAACCCAAAGGATTAGCTTGAATTTATTTTTTAAGGCGTGCACACCCTCCATTTCTTTCCTGGCTCCGCCACTGCTTCTAGCTGACGGCAACCTCGGGGACTACACCTAGTGGGTGCACACAGCGTGCCCCCACTGGAAAGAAAACACCCAGTGGGTGTGCCCCATGCAAACCCACTGACAGCAACTCTACCATTCATTCAAAGCATGAATAACAAAACTCAAAATTCAAAGACTCCAACTAGAAAATTGTACTTACGATGGTAATTACTCGGACGTTGGTCTGCAGTGCTTCACTAGCATCATATGCCTCCCTTAGCTGCTCATTCATCACCTGCACCTGGATCAGAGCCTCCTTGCTCGCTCCCACCTGGTCCTCTGGGACCCTGTGCATCGTGAAGGTGGTGACAGGGGCCGAGTGTTCAACATGCGCAGTCTGAGGCACGGGCGCCGTGGCCACTCTTGTCAGCCTCCGGATTTGGCGGATCGATCCTCTCGTCATCATCCAACTGGATGATCTCGGTTGACGCTGCATAAGCTGACGGGACGCAGAGTCAACCAAAGTTCAAACAGACCAAGGACCCGAAAGATAAATCACTCGGTGAGTCAATACCTTTTGAAGTGGTGGCATCAGAAGTGTTGCCTTCCATCTGGCCCTACTTTGGAGCATTCGGCTCCAACGAGGTCATCGTCATCTCGTTGTTGCAAAACACAACGTCACTCAGTCATCAGCCGAGTCAAAATATCAATAGATGGAGAATTAGCGAGAACACTTACGTTGACACCATTGGCACTGCCACCTTGATCCTCGACATGATAGCCCTGTGGGGCTTGGAGACAACTTGCATGGTTGCTTGGGCTGTTTCTCGGTGGAGCTCTCTGCCTCAGGTCATTCGAGCTTCGAGTTGCGTGTCGTGCAGCCTGAAGTAGTCGGCTGTTGAGTACCTCCCGCCCTGCCACTCGGATCATGTCGCGCCTTGGTGTGGGGCTCCTTGTGGCTCTCGAACAAGGGCGAGGAATCGACCTCCTCCCCCTCCTTGGTGATCTCGTCCTCATTGCTCTCCTCATCATCCTCGTCGTCCTCCTCCGATTACTCGCACTTTGTGTCACTCGTCTCATCCTCCTATTGATCACCGACACTTCGGAGATCAACTGCTGGAAACTTTGAAGAAATGAAGACGCCACAGAAATGAAATTTAGATGCACAGGAAATAACCTACGGATGGTCCCACTGATCAGAAGAAAGATTACCTCAATCGGCGGCGTGTCCTTGTCATACATAGGCACCCTCCTAGCCCCCGTGGGTTGTGTTAGGCAGAAGTGATGGCTCTGATATTGGCACCCACGTCCTTCTCAGCAAGCTCCTCTAGGTACACCCGACGGGTAATTTGGACCCTCGTACAGCCACATGGGGTGCGCCCTGGCCTGCAGTGGTTGGATCCGCCGATTGAGGAATGTCTCAAGCAGATCCATTCTGTTGACGCCGGTGTTCACAACCCTAACCATGGCAATTGCCTGGATGCCCACATCCACCTTCTCCTCCTTCATCACTGTGAGGGACATGGGGGCCGTCACTCTCTCCACGAGTATGGAGGAAGGCCCAACTAGTTGTTGGCTCCGGGGACATCGCTGCAATAGAACCAAGTCCCCTACCACCCCTTGATGAAGTCGGGGAAGCCCATCTTGGGGAAAGCACTACCACCCCTGAGCTGAATCCCCAAGACTCTGCATCGCTGGGTGACGTGGGTCTTCTCACTAGTCGGCGAGTCCTTCTTTACAGTTATTGACTGGCATGTGAAAATGTGCTTGAAGATACCCCAAAGCAGATGGAAACAACGAAGTTTTCGCAAAGAGAGATAAAGGCGGAAAGGTAGACGACAACATTCAGAGGGAGATGATGGAGCTACGCCCCAAAATAATCCAAGAATGCCCGGAAGAAGGGGCGAGGAGGCATCGAGAAATCTCGATCAATGTGGATCACCAATAGGATGCGCTCGTCTTCCTGCGGTGCCGGCTTGACCTCGCCCGCCCTCGGACGTCTCCACCCATCCGCGAGAATGAGCCCCTTCACAACGGGATCCTCCAACCGTTTCACCGAGACGCGCGAGGGGACCCAACCCCTGAAGTGCTGCTGGCCTGAGGACCTGAGCTCGACAACATGGCTTTCCCGGCCTTCTTCGCCTTTTCCACCTTTGTTGTGGAGTCCTTCGCCATGGGCTCGAGTGCTCTGGCACGCAGGGTGAGCGGATAGGTGGAGACTAGAAGTGGAGCGGACAAGAAGAAAAGGGGATCTGAGGGAATTACCCTAGCCCCAAAATCTTTTATACCGCGGGTGAAATCACACCCAGGGTCCTCAGCCGTAGACCCTTAGATCAACAGCGCCAGCAGCTGCAGCACGCACAAGGAAACCGTGGCACGTGGCACTTCCATTAGGCTCCCATTAGGCTCCAAGGTGCATTCCTCATAAACTTGGACTTGAGATGCTCTGCACTGGCGTTCCACGGGGATAAGGAGTGGCATCTCCCCAGAGAGTCGGACAACACGCCGGTGTCGTCACTCAGGTTTTTATGGCATGTCCTTACTTGGACCTCAATTCTATCTCTCCCTAGAGACATATGAATGCCACCAAGTTTTGCTCGGTGATGAACAACACCCGATGACTCGGAGAACCCTTTAGTCCAGAATCTGTTGTGTTTTCGCCCAAAGCGCGGCGGACTACTACTCGGAAACATATTCCGAGTGCCCCAGAAGCACTCGGACTGAACCAAAAAGTCCAGTCTATTTTCCATGTGAAATCTCAACCGATTCGGGGGCTAATGATGAGGTCACCTACTACAGATAGGGTCAATGACCTGTCATCTAGGACTCACCTTGCACCCACACATCATGGATAGGTCTCTGGACCATAGAAGCATTCGGATGCGTATAACAGGAAGTCCACTCGAACACACCAGCGGCACATGGATGTTCTCCCTCCAGTCGGCCCGATCATCACTACTCGAGCAAGGAAGGTGAAGGGACTGTGGGAATTGCAACGGTCGAGTAGTCTTAAGTCAGACTTTAAACATAATCAAGTCTACTATTACCTGTAACTGCCGTAGTAGTAGCTATTAAGACTAGTAACTGCCGTAGTTATGACACTTAAACCACCCTTGCGGCGTTGGAGTGATTAGGCAGCGGCGCACTCTATATAAGCCGCCCTCTTCATCCTGTACAAGGGTTAAGCACTCTCTGCAATCATATCCCCCAAGTGAAAACAAGCCTCAGGGCACAAGACGTAGGGCTATTACCTCCTCCGAGAGGGGCCTGAACTCATAAACGCCGAGTGTTACACCTGTGCCGTAGCTAGGCTCTGCCCCTCTTTCGTACCCCTAGTGCTCATTGTCAGGATCATAACCCCGGCAGTTCCTCCATGTAATTAGCTTAGCATACAGGGCTAATAGCCTAATGAATGATAAAAGCAGACCTTTTTTCGGTCGTCACACAACTTTAAGTGTTGTTTTTTTCTTTCACTCTTGCCTCGTAGCAATATACTAATCATTCAAAATATAAGGATGATCTCGGATTTCAACTGATGTCTTGGACTTAGAATCAAGCTTATGTTCAAGTTCGATAACTGCTCGGTGTCTCAGATTTGGCATTATATGCATCAGTTTTGATTTGTGATTTCGGTTAATGATTGGGTTGCCCGGCCCCTGTGCTTACCTCCTACGTTCCGCTTTGTTCGACTAGGAGTTTAAATGGAGAACCACTGTGATTGTACTTCCAGCTTGAATGGTCAAGTACCTTAGTAGAGAAAGCCGAAAATCGACTGTCACAATAAGTGTAAGCTGGTCGGCAATCCGAAGACAGTGTCAAACTCTAAACCATTAGTGGTTACGCCATGTTAAACGAGGGGTCCTTTTTATAAGGACTGAGGTGTTAAGCCAGGTGCACCTCGGCTAGTCCGATCACCGCTAAACTAGAAGCTAGATCAACTACCCCACAAGTTGAACTCCTATGACTAAGTGAAAGTTATCAAGCCTTTATAGTCTGATTGGCTCGTCCCCCCAAACACGCAGCCGCCTCCGGGTCCCGAGACATCGGCTAATGGTTTACGCGTTCTAATGGAATACCCCATGTAGCATCTACAAGGGGGCAGAAGCTGACAACTGGCTGCTTTCAGAATTAACAATGGTCACAGACGAGCAACAACAAAATGTTGGATAAAAACGACCATTAAACAAAATATTACTTGTTTTATACAAATCATCCTCGGCATACCAAGAGACCTTCATAACTTGAATTCTGACTTCCTACACTGGCCCTCGATCGCCCTTCCGACGTCCGATTCTTTCCTGTTGGAGGTCCAGAGGAGACATCTAGTGGTTGATCTTCGGAAAATGCTCCATTTTGGACGCATACGCCCTTTCCACCCTCTCCAGACAGGCCGACCGCTTCCACTTCTCCACCTGGGGGGCTGGCCTCTTGAAGCCAGCTCACCAGGCCGAAGAAGCTGGTCGACATCAGCTCAGCAGGCTAGAGGTTGATGTAGAGCTCTTGCATCACCGGCCGTGCCACACGGAACAGCTCCACCAGCTGCTTCATCAGATTATTCAATAACGGTGGGTGCTCGAGCGCTTGGAATTGGGCCCACAAGGACATCTCCTCGGACGCATCTGGATGAGCAGCGAAGTAGGCACCTGCATCCGAGGCACTCCGCGGCAGGTCCCTAAAGGCCTCTGAAGAACGCCAGACTTGTGTAAGATGAGCAAATCGGCTGTCTCCAAAAACACAGCGAAGCAGGTATGGCTTATAGGCGGCAATTTGCTTTACCTGTTGAAGCACCTCGTGATCCACCTAGGCCTGGGTCCTAGCCTCCTTACTGGCCGTGCTCGCTATTGCAACCTCGGAGGCTAGCTTGTTCTTTTCTTTCTAAAGGGTGTCACACTAAGTGCAAAGCCCCTTTATGTCTTCCTTGACCTCCGTGACCCAGGCCGCATGCTTCTCGCTGAACTTTTTTTCTTTGGCCAGCGCCTTGCTGGCCCACTTCATTGTAGCCTTCTGCTTCTCGGCTTCCTGCCGAGCTACTTGCAGCTCGGACTAAAGCTTTTCAAGCTCCGAAGAGGAAGCTGCAAGTACATTGGCATATGAATTAGAGATCATAGCAGCCATTTTATCCTTACATATATCATCCTAGAATGCTGAAACTTTTTGGGCATTTACCTTGGGACTTCTCCATCTGCTTCTTAAGCAGGTCCATGTCCTTCTCGGACCGGTCGAGCTTATGGTTCAGATCTTCCAACTATTTCGGGTTGGATACTGAAACCGAGGCCGAAACCTACCAAGGACACGTTTAGCTTATGGGGATGACATCAATCCCATCATCGGCTTTTCCTCCAACCAGGGTATCCGGGGCTACTGTATATTTGCTTTTACAAAAAAATAGGACCGCCCAGTAAGTTATTGGTATCTAACTCAGGGCTCGGGGGCTACTATGGTTACGTGTCCATTTTACACACCCGTGGTAACATAAGTCTTCGGACAATCTACTTCCTGCCTATCTGCTTAAGAGCTACTAGATTTGTCTACTGGAAACAACTTTTTACGTCAATATAAATTCTAAAAAATAACAAAAATTTTACCTCCAAGCCTTGGTAGAGGCCCTTAAAGGCCTCCCTGATACCGGTCTCTGCGGACCGGTAACTCTGCAGCGCCGCGCCTAGTAGGACGCGGTGCTCAGCAATGATGGAGGAGCCTGTCATGGATGCCTCCATCTCTTCAGTCCACCCCATGGATGCCTGCACTGCTACGGGTGGGGATGGATGGGTCACCTCGGCTCTCTCCGTCATGGGAGGAGCAGCCGCCGTACTAGGTTGTCTATGTGGCTCGGGGGCAATGGGGCCCGAAGTTGTCCGCTACCCCAGCTTTTTCCCATCTGTAGAGGAGGCGTCCTTCCCATTGGGCCCTTGGTGCCCGAGGCCTCTGCCTTAGCCATGGAGACATCAGCGCTGCCCCCATGGTAGGTTCGGGCGGGGCCTGTTGGGAGGTTGCCTACCCTAGCCCATCATGGGCAGCAAGGGAAGGGTGGCGCTCCATCGATGCGTTGGGGGAGCCCGCTCAATGATGTCTTGTCGGTGATATTGCAGTGCTGCGGGCTACGAGAAGACAAACAATTAATCGAAGATTGCAAAAGAGAAGCCACTAGTGCGCATACGGTGCATATGGGCAGAAGGTGTTCCTCCTCGGTGGTGGCCTCTGCCACCGCGTCTCGACAAGGTCGTCCTCTAATTCAGAGGAGGAGGCCTTGGCTGCGGTAGGAACCTTGCGAGGTGCAGCGTCAGCAGCCTTCACAAGACGCCAGCATGTCTGGATGCTGTGGGCCCTCACGATGTCCTCGGACACTGCCGTTTTTCTCTTCGGGGAGGAAGAGCCTTCCTCCCCTTCTTCTCCTTCTCTTTCCTCCTCGTACGAGGAAAGAACTCGGATGTTCTCGGACCTAGAGTCCACTGGATCTCGACTCCGGAGACCCTCCCTCTTCTTCTCTAGTTCTTTAGCCTTGGTCGGGGCCTTTGAAGGCACCACAGCCAACAGGGCATGCAGCTCGGGGGTCCGCTGATCCTCGGTGTCGTGGGAAAACATGGCCACCTATGGGGCCATCGGCCCCTTGTGGTTCGGCAGGGGGGAAGGACGCATTGCACAAAGAGCGGAGGGCGCGAGGCAGCGCGACAGCGATCACCCGAGCAGTGTTTACCCAGGTTCAGGCCACCGTGAGGCATAAAACCCTACTCCTGCTTTGGTGGATTGATGAGAGGACCGTGGTGGAGACGCAACACTCTAGCCCGGCAAGGTCGCCTCGGGGCGAGAGCAGCTACGCGCGTATGAGTGTTCAGGGGTCCGAATACTTTCTAAGGTTGCCATGGCCCTCCTTTTATAGATCAAGGGGTCACCACAGTGGCCAATCAGTCATTGTGTACTGATTAGATAGCAAACAGTGCCATCATACCAACTCTATAGACTGGGTCGAGCGCATTAAATCCGCCGCTTAGTGTCATATCGTAGTCTAGCCCAGCAAGCCTTGCCATGCTGTTTGGCCACCTTCTCGCCTGCCTGCGTGACACGTTGCTGGACGAGTGTCATTTGGAGGTGATTTCCTCTGGAAGTGGCCGCCACGTGCTAAATAGCGGCCACTTAGCATCTTGAGGACTCGACACCGCACGGATCGGTGACCTGCGTTGCTGTGATGTGGAGCGGTGGAGCCTTGGCGGGGTAATCCACCCTCGGCGCCCCCGAGAAGCCTGCCGGGGCAATCTGGAGACTTGTCTTCAGGGCAACCTCGTCCCCGTCAGGCTCGCCTGCCCGGCAAGGGAGGTTTTTCTATTGTGGTGTTTTACTCCTTAGGTTGGTCTTGGTCTTCTTGATTCGCCCTTTGATTCCTCAAAGAGCTAATCTCCTCTGCTTGGCCTTGTCCTGGATGCTGCAATCTCGTTCTTGAGCATGTGTATAGTCTGGGCAACATACCTGCGGTTTTTTGCAACAACAGGAGCCCCCGGGCCTGGCCTGAACGCGCTGCCGAGCGTCGTCGGGGTAGGCCCTATCTAGTACACAGGCATGGAGGCTGTAGTAGCTCACCCCTTGAGATCTTCTTTGCTTCATCATTAATCTGAGATTGAGTTAGTTTCTGGTTTTCCCGTGCGACGTGCAAGACGTTATGGGGAGATTATGAGCCACGATCCCTAGGCTACCCACGTCCCGTGTTCATGGGGTGGTAACTGCGATTCCATTAACTTTCCCATTTGCAGCGTTTCCGCCACGTGCACCACATGCGTAATGTGGGGTTTTTTGGCGGATGCAAAGGGTGTGGAAATGCATGCCTTGGTAGAAACCCAGTCGCCAGGGATTGGCGCTGAGGGCCGGCCTTGATTCCACGAGCCGTTGGTGGCACGGGGAAGCCGGATTGGAGGAGTAGGGCGGCTGCCTTCAGGAGGGAGGAGCCAGCCCCCTGCCCTGCTCGCCTATAAAAAAGGGGCGTAGTGCACGGTGCTTCTCCACACATCTCACTCCTTCCTTTCCCTTTAGCACTTCCTGCACATTATGGTGAGGGGCAGCGGTCGTGGCGGCTCTCCGGTGGTCGCGACGAGGGCATCTTCTCGACAGTGCCTCCCTCCTCCTATTGGGAATGCGGGGGTGAAGCCAGCCATGAGAGGAGGTGGGAGGGGGCGAGGTCGCAGCCGCGATCGTGCCCGGGGTCCAGGAGGTCAGGGTGGTGCTCTGGTTGCACCTCCGCCGGCTGCTCATCCCCCAATGGAAGGCCACATCGGAGATCAACCGCTGGAGTTCATCATCAGGTTGTATAAGCCTCAGCGCGGCCGCCTCCGCCTCCCTACTCCATTTGCGAGGGTGTTGGAGCTTGAACAACCATGCGCACTGAAACTACACATGAGGGGTTGCTATAATGGCAGCATGCGGGTGGATGTGGATTACCCCGCCCCCTCATGTCATGCTCTTCCGACGCGGCTGGAAGACTTTTGCCCTCGCTCATAGCTTGTCGGAGGGGCACGTCCTTCATTTTAAATTAATGGACGCCGAGCTGCTCTCCGTCAAGGTTTTCGGATGCTCGGGAGCTCGCTTAGGGTGCTGCACAGAGAGCTCGACTGATGACGAAAGCTCCACCTCGAGCGATAGCGACAAGGAGGACAGTGACGGCGATGACGACGGTGTCGATGGGGAGGGCGACAGCTTCGGCTCCGGCTGAACGCCTGCCATACCATCACCGTCAGGCATTGGCACTGTCATCTGCACCTGCATCTCATTCCCGGCAAGGCGATTTGCCGGGGAGTTGGATGCAGGGGTGGGGATGGTGCCTCGGGCTCCTCTAGCAGTCTCCCAGCTGGACCCCGGCAGGCTTCCTCGTGCACTGCAGCTTCGTTCGCCCTACCGTGTCTTGCTGGTGCTGGTGGCAGTGGTCAGGGGGACCCTTCCGCCGCCGTCTTCACCATCACCTTCGTCCGTACCTTCCCGACCTTGTTGGGCTCCCAGTCATGCGGCCCGACGGGTTCGGGCTGGGCTTTTGCCCAGGCATCCGTTTTGCCCTCTTCGCCTCCTGCCGTAGTGCCTTGGAGGGGAAGGACAAGAAAGGGATTACGGGGTACTTATCTTTTTTCAGTTTAAAATATGTAGGCATTAGCCAAACTTTAGTCTAAATAATGTAAACTTCTTTATCCATGTTTGTGTTCTATAAAATTTGTACTTGCTTATCAGCATATTAATGAAAAAGACAAGCTTTGCCGGGCAATTGTGCATGTGCTATCTCCATGCAGAGATGAAATGCCTCTATACATTTAAGTAAACAAGTTTCTCCAGCAAGCTATCCTGCTGGTACCCTTAGTTTATTGTCGGGGGGCCAGCCCTGCCGGGCATAACCATAAAAAAGGGGCCAGCCCCCCGCTGAGCCCCTTCCGTCAAAGGCCACTGCGACCACCCTGACTGAAGCAGCGTTCAAGTCAATGGGTAGGAGCACCTATGTTTCGAAGGTGGCGGGGTTTTCATATGCACAAGTCTGCTAATTACAGAACAAATATGGATAAGAAGGAACTTATCTGTTTGGCTTGCCGGGGATCGTCACGTGGGCTCGTCTTCATTCCTTTTCTTCGAGAGCAAGTCCACAGCAAGAATCCTACAACTTAATGCAGATGAAAACAATGCCACATGCGCCCTCTTCTATATGATCATGCTATGCTCATAATATGCTTATGCATGCATGCAAGTTTCGGGGCCCCCCCAGCACTTCATTTATTTCTCTGTTGCTCAGGGTATGCGCCTGGCTTTGTACAAGGGTTACATGCAACTTCGGCAAAGCTTGTACAAAAGGGTGGCTGCCGGGCAGGGCCCAACAACCGCGCCTTATGGGTAGAACTTACGGAGATGCTCACTATTCCATGAGTTTTGCAATTGAATGCCATCTCCAGTCTCCAGACAGACTGTGCCAGGTCTGGTGACTCGTACTACCCGGTAAGGGCCATCCCACTTTGGCGTCAACTTGTTTGCACCCTTGGCGGTCTAAACGCTCCTAAGGACAAGGTTGCCTTCCTCAAAACTTCGGGCATGAACCCTGTGGCTGTGATAGCGATGCAGGGCTTGCTGGTAGCGTGCAGCACATGTAGCAGCCCAGAGATGGTTCTCCTCAAGTAGCACAGCGTCGTCACGCCGGTGCTGTTCATGCGCTACTTCATCGTAGGCAAGCACTCGAGGAGACCCGTATATGAGTTCCATGGGGATAACTGCTTCTGCCCCATAGACTAGGGAGAAGGGAGTCTGCCCGGTAGCTCGATTTGGTGTCGTGCGGAGGGACCAAAGAACCACCGGCAGCTCGTCGATCCATCGCCTGCCGCACTTCTGCAGTCTATCAAAAGTTCTTGTCTTGAGACCTCGCAACACTTCAACGTTCACCCTCTCAGCTTATCCATTGCTTCTGCGATGGGCCACAGAGGCAAATGAAATCTTGCTTCCGAGGGCATGAACGTATTGTGTGAAGGCGCGGCTTGTGAATTGGGTGCCATTATCGGTGATGATTCGGGCAGGTACCCCGAAGCGGCACACCAATCCTTTCTAGAACATGATAGCTAACTGCACGGTGACCTTTCTCACGGTCTCCACCTCCGTCCACTTTGTAAACTTGTCGATTGCGACGAACAAGAATTCAAAGCCCCCGGTAGCACGAGGGAAGGGACCCAGGATGTTGAGCCCCCAGACCGAAAAATGGCCATGACAAAGGGATTGTCTGGAGAGCTTGAGCAGGCTGATGGATATTCTTGGAGTGGAACTGGTAGGCTTCACACTTGGTGACTAGCTCAATTGCATCTTGGAGGGCAGTGGGCCAGTAGAAACCTTGCCGGAAAGCTTTCCCAACCACGGCCCTTGATCCAATGTGGGAGCCACACATACCCTTGTGTATTTCTGCCAGCAGTTCCTTTCCTTCTTCCCGAAAAATGCACTTCAATTTCACACCATTGGGCCTTCTTCTGTATAGTGTGTTGTCAATGAACTGATACAGACTGGCCCTCCGAGCTACTCTTTTAGCTTCTTCTTGTTTTTCGGGAAGTTCTCCTGTTTGGAGGAAATGAACAATGTGCCGTGCCCAAGTTGTAGCCCAGGTCTCCGCAACAAGGACTAGTGGCACCTCCTCATCGTCAGGAGCACACGCCTCAACCGCAAAGACTGTCAATTCGGCGGGAGGGTGTAGCTCACTGATCGAAGGGGAGTTGTTCCCGCCAAGCCTTCTGCCGGAGGCTTCGAGAAGCTCTGTGTTGTAGGGTGGAACCCTAAGTGGAGATATTTCAAGAATTGGAGGGGAAATCCCCAAGAACAAGATGAACACAAGGGAGAAAACACAAGAGGAAAACTCAAGAACAAGTCCAATCACACATCCACTAGACTAGCAACACATAGATCGAAAATCCATTTCTACACCCGAGCTCATCTGCACCCGTGCTGACGAAAAAAATCAAAACAAATACTAGAAAAATTCAAAAAATTCTATTTTTTTTTGTGCGGTAGACATTTTGATGTGTGAGGTTCGCTCCAATTTTCAAGTCATTCGGACATCTGAGGATCTCTCAGCAAAAAAGACAAATTGGGGGTCTATAAAAAAGTTTACTGTTCTTGTACTGTTTTGACCCGTTTTGTCTTTTTTTGCTGAGAGCTGCTCACCTGTCCGAATGACTTCAAATTTGGAGCGAGCCTCACGCATGAACTTTTCTACCGCACAAAAAAAATTTGGAATTGTTTGAATTTTTCTAGTATTTTTTACGATTATTTTTCTAACCGGGTGCAGCTAAGCTCGAGCACCAAATCGCCGCTATCCACATAGATCCACAAGATACATGAACAACAAAGGGAAACAGCACAAGGTAGAGTTCATCGCACTCCTAAGGAGGTGAGGTATTGATGATCCTGTGATGGGGATCCTTCCCTAGATGGGGTCTTGTATCCACTAGGGATCTTCCCCTATGGAGGTCTTGATCTCCATGGGAGAGGTCTCTCTCTCTCGATAGAGAAGGTACAAGGAGCAAAGCTCACATATATCATGTCATATACTTTGCTTAGTCTAAATGGAGGAGGGAGAGGAGTATATATAGGTGGCTGGAGGTGAGGGACGAAGTGGAGGCCCAATAGGAGATCACAACCGACCATCCTGAAGGGCCCGTGCGCACGGGGTAAGTTGGGCCCGTGCGCACGGGGTCCCGTGTGCACGGAACAAGCCCGTGCGCACGGGGTGCTATAGCGCCCGCTTCCTGGGAGGCCCGTGGGCACGGGGTCTCGAGGGCCCGTGCGCACGAGGTCACCTGGGACTTCCTGTCCAGCTGCTTCTCATCGTCTTCATCCTTCGTGTGGCCTTGGGGTGGTCCTCCTACTCCTTGGTGATGGTCCTGAGCTGCTTGTGAGTGTTCCTCCTCGTACCTAAGTACACACAATGCATTTTGGTGAGGTAGCAACCAAGTCCTAAGGATATTCATGTAAATCTCGAAGAGGAGCGGGTTCACCTTAAGTCCGGTAGGTCCACTTGGGGCTTGAGGTGCAATGAAGGTGTACATGGAGATGACCGAAGGATGCTCCGCATCATCCCCTCCCCCTTGGGAAAGATCCGACCTCGGATCGTAAACCATATCGCCATATGCATGGTAGGAATGGATGTCTTGTCGCTTGGTGAGGGGCCCTAAGATGTTGGTGTCGTGCAACATGTATGCCTTCACATGACCAAGATAGCTCATGATGGGACCGCCTTGTGAATCCTTCAAAACGAAATAACATGACAAACACTTGGAAAAACCCATGAGGTTAGCGAGAATGCACCAGCTATCATTCAGGTAGGGAGATACGCAACAAGTGACTTTATCATGCTTATCATAAGGAAGGGAAAGGTAGTGTGACATGGCATGGAAACATATGATGCGAGGACAACCAAAGACATGAGTCTCAATGAAACAAGCATGCATCACAAGTAAAATGTCCAAGTCTCCAAGATCTATAAGCATAGCATGGGTGCACTCACTACAATGGCATATGAGAGGTGCAACTAATGGAGACAAGGGACAATGATCAAGACAAATCATGTGAGAGGCATGAATATATATGTCATCAACCCAATGAATGGAGCAAGAATGGATCATGGACGATGTGACAAAGCAAGCAATCATAGTAAACAAGTCATGCAAGCTAGTAGTGTGAAGATGCAACATACTAGAAGTAATCATGGAAATCATGTCATGTGTGCAAATAGTGAGCATATATAATGCACATGACATATCACAAGCATGAAAACAAGATAGGAACATAGTATCATCATCGCATTGGCAAGAGGTTCTATGTAAATAGCAATGGAACATCATGACTCTCCCAACACAAGAATCAACAATAGCATGTGGCACATGGTAAACATGGCAATAGCAACAAGGATCTCCACCGAGCATGCAAATACACATAGTAGTAATAGAGCGGTGAATCATATGCAAGTGCAAGCAAGGGTCACTATTGCATGGTAAAATCATGGAAAGAGTTATATCATGCAAAGTGAACATGGCAATATGGGCATGAAGTGAGAAGTGGGAGATAACCCATAACCATGTGAGGTCCATGTAGAAGAGATGCGCGAAGTCTTTGCGCGAAGGGAGTGGTGAGAATGAAACTCCATGGGATCCCAAATCATCGTTGCTCTCAAGAGCTCGTTTTGTGAACTCATGGGATTGTGAAGTTGACAAGTATTCATGAGTACCTACACAAAACAAAGGCAAAGGAAAAATTGTGTGCGCGTGGTATATGTACACATCATCCATTATGATGCATACGTGCATGTGTTGGTTAGCACAAAATATCCAATGCTCAAATAAATGAGATGCATGATATAGAAACATGTCATCCATCATGATAGGTTTGTTGTTATGTATAGCATAATGGAGACTCAAATTGTGTAATGCATCACGAGTAATATCTAGAGCATTGTTATGAATGGTATTCACATGGTGCACACAAGGGATGTAACCTTGGGAACTACATTCATGTTCATGGCATGGTATATGTGATGAATTGCATACATGTTGCAAAGGTAGCATAGCAATATCATCGCAAGAGAAACAAAATCCAACAACCATCATCTCGTCATCTATGCCATAAGTGCAAATGGGATTTATTTTTATGGGGCATGCATAGTTACTATGTTGAGATTGAAATGATGCAATATGGCAGATCTCACTCATAGCATATGACAAAATTAATGGATTGTCAAACATGACGTGACCGATAGAATTTTCACATGATATCCTATGAAGCATAGCATGACAACTAGGCAATTCGACATGCTCATCATCATATTTATCATAAATAGGTGGCACATCTAAGCATGTAGAAGACATAGTATGTGGTGAATCCATAAGGTGATCATCATCATGCAAGTAATCGATGTGAAGATAGTCCACTAGTGGGACAAGCGAAGCACCATCACCTATGTTACCTTTGGAGCTCCACTCATGTGGTGTAGGTGAGGTGTCGTAGACCAAGTCGTGGTCATCTTCATCGTGATGGAACCATGTGGGGGGTGCATCATCGTCCACCATGGCCATCGTGGTCTCCCTTGGAGGTATGGACTCGTCGAGGATAGGCATGTCGTCATGTAGGAGAACTATCACCAAAGAAGAAAACACACTCGGAGTAGAGGTTAAGTCGTTAGAAATCATAGTGGCCTCATGTGCGTTCTCAACTACCTCACTCACTAAGTGTTGTGTCTCACTCATTCCCGGTAGGATGCACTCACTCATATGGTTGGTGGAGTCACTCAAATGGCTCTCAACCTCACATAGGATGTGTGGCATGCTCTCATGTGTGGGGCTAGTGGTGAACACACTCATCCTCTCATAGGAAATGCTCTCAATGTCACATATGGTGGAGTCACTCATATCACTCATGGTGGTGTGGCTCTCCTCACATGGGAATTGGGGCATCTCATCATATGTGGGTGTCAGAGAGATGTAGGTGCAAATGTCTCCATGCTCAACTCCTATCATCACCTTGGTTGAAGGGATAGTCCCATGCTCAACCTCCTCGTAGTCGTCGCCGTGGATGAAGGCCGAAGATGGCACATCATCACTCTCCTCCGAGACCAAGGGTAAGGTCTCATGTGCGGTGTCGTAGCTCGACTCGGAGTAAGAGTCCCAATGGGTCACCGTCTTCGTGTTGTTGAAGAGGTTCGCACTTGTCACTATGGTCGAAGTGGATGGCCCTTGTTCGACCGTCTTTCCGCCGTCTTGTATGAGGCCCATATGATGTGGCACCTCGTAGCTCGTCTCCATGACCGAAGGGAATTTCCCATGCTCGGCCATCTTCCTTGAGGGGCTTCCGAAGATGGAAGTGTCGCCCTTGCTTGTAGGTGGTAGCCTTGGAATTGATGATGTCGAAGTAGGCGTACTCGTGGGAAGTAGGCGAAGATGACGTACGTCCGAAGGTGAAGATGACTTGAAGTCACTTGGCGAAGATGCCAATGTTGTTGAAGAAGCCGCAACTTTGTTGTCGATGTTGTGGTTCTATAAGGCCCATGCGCACGAGGGTGTAGGAGGCTGTGTGCACGGGGTCCCGTGTGCATGGCGATCGATTGCCCGTGTGCACGGGGGTGGCAGAGAAGCCAACTCTCGTCCCGAAGGTCGCTCTTCATGGTCTTGGCGGACGTCTCGAAGATGATGATGGTGCCGCGTGGTACTTGCGTCATGCGGTCGCTCCTAAGATTCACGACTTGAGCATCTCCACCTTGAAGATGACGAAGGGGAGGAAGACTTGTAGTTGGCCAACACGTGTCGGATGTCCTTCATGTGCTCGTCCAACTTGTCATCGAGGTATTCCATTTTCCTTACTTCGGTGTGTCTTATGTCGATGGCGAGTCGCTCGAGGCAGTCGAAGACCAAAGATGATGTGCTTTTCCTATCCAGCACAAGACTCGAGTAGGGGTGAGTAGGAAATGAGATAAACAATACCAAGATACCATTTCCCAAAGTTGAGGATGTATCCCGTGTCACTCAATGTGATATGAGAGAATAGTGGAAGTGGTACCGGACTTGTTCACTCACACCTACAAATTAAAGCTTATCGTGTGGCTTGGTTAGGACAAGTGGCACAAAATTCAAGCAAATGCTAGTCCAATATGTCGAAAATGTTGAGTAAGATTCACAAAATTGCAATGTAAAACAAATAGATCAAAGCTATGGTGACACAAGAAACACACACACGGATAGATAGATGGGATCCGCGCAACCAAGGAATGAGCACAAAATGTGTTGCCATGGAAAAAGCTCTTGTTGCACAGATGCTAGAGAGACACTAGCTCGATTGCTCAAATGGGCAAGATACGCTTGTGCATCAACCTATGAGAGTAAACGTGCCGTCTTCAATCCCAAGTATGCTATGTCTGGATGCTCCAAGTGTATGTAGTATGCAAAATGGCTCAATGATAGTTCTATTGCTTACAAGCTCTTTTGTATCTCCTCTTTTGCTTAAAAGCTTTTTGCTCTTTTTTTTTATATGCTTGATGCTTGAGCCAAGTATGATATGAGACAAGTATGTAAGATATGCATGGGAGATACTTATGGCACAATGATGATAGCAAGATGATTGCACACTACAACTAGCTATGCGGCGTAAGCATATCACTAAGGTGCACAAATAGCGTGGCCCGACAATTCTCAACTCGCTAGTCTCGATAGGTAACGTACGCAATAGGCTCGGGCCTATCAATGCAATGGCAAGGAATATGTACAAAGGTGTCGATGAGGTTACCGTCAATGGTTTGTCGTGTGTAAGCAAGGACGGATAATGATGAGGTGGTCGTTGTCGATGTCGAAAATGGGGCAATGATGAGTGGCGGTGATGTCGAAATCAAACCGTTCCGAAGTATCCGAAACACCTTAGGAAACGGAAAAACCGCAAACTCAAAATCTCAAATGTCAAATGGTGGTAGCGGACATGTGGTGGTGGTGTCGGAGATGGCAATGCGGAAGTGGTGGTGGTGGTCGATGAAGAAGAGACCATCCCTAAGTAGCCAAAACACCTTAGTAGACTCAAGTCACAACTCAAACAACCACAAATGCTAAATGGAGCAAAATGGGTTAGGTTGCGGAAAGCTATGGTGGTTTTGTGGATGATATGGTGGAGGGCCTAGGCAAAGATGCCAAGATGTCAAAATTTTGATGGAGTCAAATGGTGTCGGAACCTAGCTATATGGATGGGGAATGTCAATAGCTACTCAACGAGCTAAAGAACATCAAAATCGGACTCCGGATGTGAAAGATACGACCAAAACTGTGAAGCGCGCGCGGCTGCTGTAGGGGGGCCGTGCGCACGGGGTCTAGGGCCTGTGGGCACGGGGTCTCGTGCACACGGTACAGGTCCGTGGGCACGGGGTGTCCAGAGACTTCACGGGGGGCCGTGGGCACGGGGGTGGCGGAAAATTTCACGATTTCGGTTAAAATTGAAGGATTTGGTGGTGGGGATTGTGTGGGGGGATGGGGGAAAGCTAGATCTACTTGCCAAACTTCAAAATCGTGGATCAAACACAACAAAATCTCCCAAGAACCAACAAATTGCAAGAAAAAATTTGTGGCTATTTTTGTGGGGATTTTTGAAATTGGGCAAGAACAAGCAAAATTAGGCTAGAAAACAAGAAGGGGGGCTCCAATTTCATGAGAAACCATGGCTCATGATACCATAATGTTGTAGGGTGGAACCCTATGTGGAGATCTTTCATGAATTGGAGGGGAAATCCCCAAGAACAAGATGAACACAAGGGAGAAAACACAAGAGGAATACTCAAGAACATGTCCAATCACACATCCACTAGACTAGCAACACATAGATCCACAAGATACATGAACAACAAATGGAAAATAGCACAAGGTAGAGTTCATCCCACTCCTAAGGAGATGAGGTCTTGATGATCCTATGATGGGGATCCTTCCCTAGATGGGGTCTTGTATCCAATAGGGATCTTCCCCTATGGAGGTCTTGATCTCCATGGGAGAGGTCTCTCTCTCTCTCAAGAGAAGGTACAAGGAGCAAAGCTCACATATATCTTGTCATATACTTTGCTTAGTCTAAATGGAGGAGGGAGAGGAGTATATATAGGTGGCTGGAGGTGAGGGACGAAGTGGAGGCCCAATAGGAGATCACAGCCGACCAGCCTGAAGGGCCCGTGCGCATGGGGTAAGTTAGGCCCGTGCGCATGGGGTCCCGTGTGCATGGTACAAGCCCGTGGGCACGGGGTGCTAAAGCGCCCGCTTCCTGGGAGGCCCATGGGCACGGGGTCTCGAGGGCCCATGTGCACTGGGTCGCCTGGGACTTCCTGTCCAGCTGCTTCTCATCGTCTTCATCCTTCGTGTGGCCTTGGGGTGGTCCTCCTAATCCTTGGTAATGCTCCTGAGCTGCTTGGGAGTGTTCCTCCTTGTACCTAAGTACACACAATGCATTTTGGTGAGGTAGCAACCAAGTCCTAAGGATATTCATGTAAATCTCGAAGAGGAGCGGGTTCACCTTAAGTCCGGTTGGTCCACTTGGGGCTTGAGGTGTAATGAAGGTGTACATGGAGATGTCCGAAGGATGCTCCGCATCACTCTGCCGGGAGAGGCTTGCCGGAGTTCAATTTCCTCCTTTTGCTGGCCATTGTTGCCGGGGATACGGAGGGTTGAGTCAGATGGAGAACAAAAGTCCCTGGTTCCACAGGGAGTTTTTGCGCAGCGCACTTTGACAGATGATCAGTAATGCTGTTTTCCGCACGTGGTACGTGCTCTGTTTTCAATCCGTCAAAGCACTCCTCCAACTTTCTCACTTCCTTGATGTATGCCTCCATCAATGGGCTTTGGTAGTCCTTATTGATTTGTCTCACCACCAGTTATGAGTCTCCACGGATGATCAGCTTCTTGATTCCCAACTCTGTCTCAATCCTAAGCCCGGCAAGGAGCCCTTCATACTCTACAGTATTGTTGGTAGCCTCCTCCCAGGGGAAATGCATTTGAACGACGTACTTAAGGTGCTCCCCAGTGGGAGCAATGAGAAGCACGCCAGCTCCTGCAACCTGTAGGTAGAAGGCGCCATCAAAATACATAATCCATTCTTGGGGCGCTTCCTTGTCGAGGATATCTGTTTCCAGTACTTCCTCATCAGGGGTTGGCGTCCACTCCGCAATGAACTCTGCCAGTGCTCTGCTCTGAATAGTTGAGGTGCTTTCAAACCTCAAACCAAAGTTGGATAACTCCAAAGCCCATTCCATGATCCTGCCAGTAGCCTCGGGGTTTCGGAGTTTGCGTTGCAAAGGGGAAGCGGGTGACAACCGTGATCTAGTGGGCATGGAAGTAGTGACGCCGTTTCCTTGAGGCCATGATGAGGCCAAAAATCAACTTTTGCATGCCAGAGTACCTCGACCTAGCACCCAGCAGTAGGGAGCTGACGAAGTACACTGGGCGCTGCACCACTTTCTTCTTTGTCGTGATCTCGGCACTGTCTCCGCTACCTTGCTCTTCTTTGTCCTGAACTGCATCTGATCTTGCCGAGACTGGTTCACTTTCCTCTCCAGAGGGGACGGTGGCGGCGATTGGTGCATCATCTACCTCCCGCTGTGCCACCAGTGCTGCGCTAACCACTTGATTCGTCGCTGCTAAGTATAGCAACAACAGCTCTTGTGGTTTAGGAGCGACTAAGGTGGGAACAGAGGAAAGGTAGGTCTTCAAATCTTGTAGCGCATCATCTGCCTCCGGGGTCCATGCCACGGGCCCTACCTTTTTCAGGATTTTGAAAAATGGCAAGGCACGTTCAGCGGACATGGAAATGAACCTGCTCAGCGCGGCTACACATCCAGTCAAATGCCTCACGTCCTTGACTGTCTTTGGTGCTTGAATCTGCTCGATAGCCTTGATCTTGTCGGGGTTGGCCTCTATCCCCCGGTGGACACAAAAAAGCCAAGTAGCTTGCTGGAAGGAACGCCAAACACACACTTCTTCGGGTTCAGCTTCAAATTGAGCCTACGCAGATTTGCAAAGGTCTCTTCCAAATCCTGAATGAGAGTCGTTCTGTCCTTGGTTTTGACCACAATGTCATCTATGTAGGCTTCAACATTTCTGTGCAACTGGGACTCATAGCCAATCTGTACTGCTCTTGCAAAAGTGGATCCAGTGCTCTTCAACCCGAAGGGCATCCGTACAAAACAATATGTGCCACATGGAGTTATGAATGCGGTTTTTTCTTCGTCCTCCTTGGACATGAAGATCTGATGGTATCCAGAGTAGGCATCCAGGAAGGAGAGCAAGTCACATCCGGAGGTGGAATCCACAATCTGGTCGATGCGCTGCAAGGGGAATGGGTCCTTCGGGCATGCTTTGTTAAGATCAGTGAAATCTATGCAAAGTCACCATTTCCCATTTGCCTTGCGCACCACCACTGGGTTTGCTAACCACATTGGATGCAATACTCCTCTGACCAATCCAGCTGCCTCAAGTTTCTTGATCTCCTCAGCAATAAACTGCTGCCACTCCAAAGCTTGCTTCCGGACCTTCTGCTTGATGGGCCGGGCATGTCGGCAGACAGCAAGGTGGTGCTCGATTACCTCCTTGGGAACACCCGGGATGTCAGATGGTTTCCAAGCAAACACGTTGACATTCGCTCGTAGGAAGGTAACAAGCACGCTTTCCTATTTGTCATCAAGGGTGGAACTGATGGTAAATGTACTACCAGCGCCAGCCAGCCCTGCCAGGACCCTTTTCACGGACGGTGCGGCAGCCTTGGATCTCTTGCAATTGGAACTCTCCGGCAAGTCATCAACAGGCGCAGCGCACTCCGGAGAGGCACGCTTCCCGGATTCCTCGCTGGCATCCTTGCTTCCCTTCTTCTTTTTCTTGCTTTCCTTAGCTGGAGCAGCTGCTTCCGCAGCTTCTGCAGGAACTGCCTCCCGGTACATCTTGTCCACGCATATGATTGCGTCTTTCTTGTTTGATGGGATAGAAATAACGCCCATTGGTCCTGGCATCTTCAAAGTGTTGTAGGCATAGTGGGATGCCGTCATGAATTTGGCCAGGGCAGGACGACCAAGGATTCCGTTGTACGGCATGGGGAGGTCAACCACATCAAACACGATCTTATGAGTCCGGTAGTTCAACTCCCCCACTCCCCCGAATGTTACCGGCAATGTGACCTTGCCCTTATGATGACTCCTGCCGGGGTTGATCCCTTGGAACATACTAGTAACCTTGAGCTCTTCATCTGCTATCTGGAGTTTGCTGATGACCTTTAGAGAAATCAGATTCAACCCGGCCGCGCCGTCAACCAACATCTTTGTGACCATGAGGTTGTGGATTGTTGGTGAAACCAACAACGGCAAACACCGCACCGCGGTAGTGCGGTCAGGATGATCCTCCTTATCAAAGACGATGGGCATGCGGGACCACTTGAGCGGCTTCCAAGAATCTGCTGTTGGCTCCACGGCATTGACCTCACACGCCCACCTTTTAAGCTGGTGGTGAGAGGAGTGCAGGGATGCACCCCCGTCAATGCATAGGGCGTCAGTGGCTTTCTGGAATTCCTTCTCGCTGGTTTCCTCTTCATCTCCTTCATCACTTCCGTCCTCGCAATCCTTCTTCTCATGGCCCTTGCCGGGTTTCCCTTGATGCTGAGGAGCCTTGCCGGGGCAACCTGTTCTGCCACCTCGGCCCTTCCCGCCATCGCCATCTTGGTTTTTCTCCTTATCACGCTTCTCGTACTCAGCCCTCTATTTCTTGGTGAGCTGCTCAACCTGATGACACTCCTGGAGATCATGGCCATTGGTTCGATGGATTTTGCATTACGGCCCATCACTCTTTCCAGGTTTCTCGGCAGCCGCGGCTTCTCGGCAATCAGTGCACGCGGCAGCTTCCTTGCCGGGGACCTCGGTCTTGTCCTTCTTGCCGGTACAAGGTGCACTCAACCCTTCAACGGTCATCACCACTTTATCATGGTGCTTCTTGTTGCGCTTCTTGCTCTTCTTCTTCCAGCTGGTGGCCTCGACGTCGTCTTCTGAGTCGATGTCGACGCCATCTTCTTCACCTGGGAGTCATCTCCCCTCTTCTACTCGGGCACACTTATCCACCAGAGTGTATAGCTCATTCACAGTCTTGGGCAAACGAACGTTCATTTTAGAATGTATCCGGTGGTTGCGCACGTTGGACTGGACCGCGGCTATCACAGCTGCTAGGTGTATGTCTGGGATGTTCCTGTGCACCCGGCTGAACCACTGCATGTACTTCCGCAGGCTCTCTCCTTCCTTTTGCGGAAGCAACTGTAAATTGCTGGGGCGTCCTGGTTCTTGATGGCCGCCCGTGAAGGCGCCAACAAACTCATGGCAAAGGTTAGCCCAGGTCAAAATGGAATTCTCTAGCAAGTGCATCAACCAAGACCTCACATTTGGCTTGAGTGCCAAGGGGAAGTAGTTGGTGAACACCTTCTCATCCCTTCCCCCGGCAGCTTGAACAGCGATGGTGTAGACGCTAAAGAACTTTGCCGGGTTCAGTCTTCCATCATACTTCTCTGGTATTTCTGGCTTGAACGTGCGGGCAGATGGCCAACGGACTTGCCGGAGCTCATGAGTGAAGGCGGGGCACCCGACCCCGAAAGGTAGGCACCCACCCTCATCGTGCGTAGGCTCATCGACGTCGGGGCCATAGCGCCTATCACACCGGCGTTGGATTTCGCGGCAATGGTGATGCGCGCGTCTTCCCCCCGCCTGTCTTCCAGGACTTGCTGCTGTTCTTGTCGTGCTCGAGGATCGGACGAGGCCATCGATACTTCGTCGGGTTCCTGGTTGCGTTGCTCTCGCCGTGGTGCCTGCGTTGGCTACCGCGGAGGGGATTGCACCGTGGGGGTGGCCCCTTCGGTACGGCCAGCAGCTCGGGCCGTTGCCGCAGCCTGTGAAGGCTGTGACGGGCCTGCTCACCATGATCCTCCCGCCTCAGTGAAACCAATCAAACTCTGAATGGTGGCTCTCCACTCATCCATCTGATCAGCCGCCAGTGGAAACCTCAACAAGAGTTCGGCCCGCGCCATGGCCTCCAAAGCAGTGCTCGGCATGGATGATGACGTAGACCGTAGCGTCGCCTGGCTTCTGACGGTGCCAATAGTAGTAGCGTTGTGCTCTAGTCGCCGTGAGCCAGTCGCTAGGGCAACATGGAGGTGAGGTGGATGTGCTTGGGGATCGGCCGCTCCATTAGGCGCATCAGCTCGGCTAGCCCGTCCTGGGGGTGACGCATGCCCTGCGGCCACATCTGCAACAGGGGTGGTCGGAGGATTGCGGTTCGCCCAAGGGCGAGCATCACCATCGTGGCCACGTAATTTGGCAAGGTGGAGAGGCACGGATGCAAAGATCTCTCCTCCCACACCTTGCGGAATGTGGCCGTCGGGATGTTGTTGGCGCTGTCCTTCTCCGGTGCCTCCTGCTCCCGTTTTTGGCCACGGGGGAGGTGGTGACGATGCCGCCTGCGCCGATCACGTCCCCCGCAGCGTCCACGTCCCCGTGCGCCCCTGTAGCCCCCACGGCGTTGGCAGCCGCGCATGGAGGGGCCTTCGAGGTGGATGGGTGAGCTACGGCACCTGGTTTCTTCTTGGGCACCATGGATGATGAAGCCATCGATGAAGAAAACGATGATGAAGATGACGTGCTGCGTATGCTCTCGGATTCACGCAAGCGCTTCCCCTTAGCTAGCACGCCAAAGATGTCATGGGAAAACCCGGCCACCTATGGGGCCATCGCCCCCTTGTAGTTCGGCAGGGGGGAAGGACGCATTGCACAAAGAGCGGAGGGTGTGGGACAGCGCGGCAGCGATTAGACGGGCAGTTTTTAGCCAGGTTTCGGGCCGCCGTGAGGCGTAAAACCCTACTCCTGCTTTGGTGGATTGATGAGAGGACCGTGGTGGAGACGCAGCACTCTAGCCCAGCAAGGTCGCTGTTGGCGTTCTGGGAACGGGGGTACCCAGACTTGCTTGCCTGCGGCCCACGGCGTGGCTCCATCGATGGCCTGGTACGGCCCAGCTTCAGCGACAACAACTCATGACCCTCGCGAGGGGCCAATCCTTGCGAGGCGGACGACACCAAGACCCCCACGAGGAGCGGCCTCCTTAGGCTGGCTCCTGAGGAGCGGAGAGTTCTATGCAAGCCTCACCTCATGATGTCCGGATGACGTGAGCCATGATGACCAAGGCCAGGCGGGCGCCAGTGGGTGCAGTGTAGCAGTTTCCTCTTTGGTGCCAAGGAGGCAAGTGCAGGAGTGGAGTCCCGAGGAATCAGCCAAAGGTTTCCATTCCTGTGCAACAAGACCAAGACCGCCAGGACGGCAGGACGGAGGTTATCACCGAGCCCACCACGGCGTCATGACCAGACGCTTTTGCAGGTGAAGACTACTTTTGTCAGGATAGCGTGTACTGGTTGTCGCCCTTCGAATTTGGCCGTTGTGGGATCCCTTCCCGCCTTCATTTGGGGAGAGGACCAAGGCCACTATAAATAGGACTTAGCCACCACCATAGAAGGGGACGGATCATTCAGATCACCCTCACCCCACCAGCTCACTTGAGCTCAAGAACACCTCTCCTCCATAGGCTGTTCGCCACTGTACTAGTTCATCCTCAACCCCTTGAGGCCAATCCACCACAAAAGCAGGAGTAGGGTCTTACACCACAAGGTGGCCTGAACCTGGGTAAACTGATGTGTCTCTTTTCATTACTGTTCGTCAAGCTAGGCTATGAGATTAGCGAGTAGGCAGACTGGGGAGGACGAGTTCTTCGCACGCACCACAGAGTTCGAACCTCTCAAGGGTTTGCGCAACCCGAAATCTGACATTTGGCGCGCCAGGTAGGGGTGCGTCGAAACTTCGCCTCTCCGTCCGCCGCACTCCGCCTTCATCATTCAGTTCTCATGGCGGGCGCCTCTTCTCCGACTGGATCGACGGGCGCGCACGGAGGCGCCATGGGTCTCCGGGCCTTCACCCCCGCCTTACGGCGAGTGCAGTGGCCGCCCAAGTTCAGGCCGGAGATGCCGCCTCGCTACGACAGTGTGGCAGACACGGTGGGGTTTCTCCAGGCGTATGAGGAGGCAGTTTTGGCAGCCGACGGTGATGACAAGGTCATGGCGAATTGGCTCCCCATGGCCCTCATGGGCGCGCCGCGCGCTTGGCTCCTGGGCCTGCCGGAATCTTCGGTGGCCTCCTGGGAGGAGCTGCGCGGCCTTTTCGTCACACAATTCACGGCACCAGCACCGCACATTGTCGCAGCCATCCTCGGAGGCTCGCAGGCACCGCCCTCGGATTGCCACATCAAGCAGTTCTTTCGCCAGGCGGGTGACGCCCACGTACAGCGGGCGGCGCCGCCGGGTTGGGCGGCACCCATGGCTGACCTCACCTTCGACTCCGGGGACCACCCCGTGGTCACGGCTGGCGCTGGCGCTCTCCTGATGCTCTGCACCCCCACCATCTACAACATGGCAGTCACCAAGACCCTCATCGACGGAGGAGCCGGCCTCAATGTGCTCTCGGTGGAAGCATTCGGCTTGCTTCATGTGCCCCATGGCCGGCTCCGACCCACGAAGCCCTTCTCTGGAGTTGTCAACGGGTCCACCAACCCCCTCGGGCAGATCCACCTCCTCGTCACCTTCGGCACCCGCGACAACTACCGCACCGAGCTTATCGACTTTGACATCGCCCGCATCAGCCTCCCGTACAACGCCATCCTCGGGTACCCGGCCCTGGCCAAGTTCATGGCGGCGACTCACCCTACCTAGAACCTTATGAAGATGCCGGGAAGCAGCGGCGTCCTCACTGTGGCAGGAGACACCAAGGACGCACTATTGGCCCTCAAGCTTGCCTTCAGGGCCACGGCGGCCGCACGACCGACTGAGGAAGGGGCCCCAGAGGCTTCGGGGGCGGCGCCAGCGAAGAAGAAGTAGTTGTTCTCTCAAGATCGGGCCGAGATGAAGCAGGTGCCGGTCGATGAAGATGGGACGTCGGGTGCCACCTTCACCATAGGTGCCAGCCTCTCTCCAGATCAAGAAAAGACGTTGGTCGACTTCTTACACGTGAACAAGGAATTGTTCGCATGGGAGCCCAAGGATCTAGTTGGGATCCCGAGGGGAATAATCGAGCATCACCTGAGGGTGTGCCCTAACGCATGACTGGTAAAGCAGAAGGCGCGGCGGCAGTCCACAGAGAAGCAGTCGTTCATTGTCGAAGAGACCCGCAAGCTGCAAGAGGCTGGTGTCATTCGGGAGGTGCGGTACCCATAATGGTTGGCGAACCCGGTCATCATCCCCAAGAAGGGCAGAAAGGAGCGTATGTGCGTCGACTTCACTAGCCTCAACAAGGCTTGCCCTCAAAACCCCTTTCCGCTTCTGCGTATCGATCAGATCGTCGACTCCACCACCGAGTGCGACCTGTTATGCTTCCTGGACGCCTTCTCAGGCTATCACCAAATCAATATGGCAGTGCAAGATGTTGAGAAGACGGCTTTCTTGACCCCATGCGGGGTTTATTGCTACACCTGCATGCCGTTTGGGCTGCGTAACACCGGAGCAACCTTCCAGCGGCTGATGCACATCGCTCTGGGCCAGCTGCTCGGGAGGAACGCAGAGGCATACATCAACGACATAGTGGTGAAGTCTCGGGAGGCAAGGACCCTTATTGAAGACCTGGAGGAAACATTTGCCAGCCTCCGCAAGGTGGATCTGCGACTCAACCCGGAGAAATGTGTGTTCGGCATCCCATCCGGCAAGCTGCTGGGCTTCTTGGTATCGCACAGAGGGATCGAGGCTAACCCAGAGAAAGTCAAGGCCATAGAAAGGATGAGCCCGCCGCAGACTCTCAAGGAGATGCAGAAGCTGGCAGGTTGCGTGACCTCGTTGGGGCATTTCATCTCCAAGTTGGGAGAACGCACCATCCCGTTCTTCAAGCTGATGAAAAAGAAAGGACCATTCGAGTGGACACCGGAGGCTGACGCAGCCTTCCAAGATCTCAAGAAGTACCTCACCAGCCCGCCGGTGATGGTGGCGCCACGTCCCCTTGAGCTCCTGGTGCTCTACTTGGCAGCCACGCCTCACTCAGCCAGCGGCAGTGAGGGAGGAGTGTCGGATTTCAGGTTTCGCAAACCCTTGAGAGGTTCGAACTCTGGGGTGCATGCGAAGAACTCATCCTCCCAAGTATGCCTACTCGCTAATCTCACAGCCTAGCTCGACGAACTATAAGGAAAAGAGACACATCAGTTTACCCAGGTTCGGGCCACCTTGCGGTGTAAAACCCTACTCCTACTTTGTGGTGGATTGGCCTCGAGGGGCTGAGGATGAACTAGTACAGTGGCGAACAGCCTCAGGAGGAGAGGTGTTCTTGAGCTCGAATGAGCTGGTGGGAGTGAGGGTGATCTGAATGATCCGTCCGGGGGTTCGATCCCCCTCTACGGTGGTGGCTAAGTCCTATTTATAGTGGCCTTGGTCCTCTTCCCAAATGAAAGGCGGGAAGAGATCCCACAACGGCCAAATTCAAAGGGGAACAGCTAGTACATGCTATCCTGACAAAAGTATTCTTCGCCTGCAAAAGCCTCTGGTCGTGACGCCGTGGTGGGCTTGGTGATGACCTCCGTCCTGCCGTCCTGGCGGTCTTGGTCTTGTTGCACAGGAATGGAAACCTTTGGTTGATTCCTCGGGACTCCGTGCCTACGCTTGCCTCTTTAGCACCAAAGAGGAAATTGGTACACTGCGCCCGCCTGGCCTTGGTCGTCATGGCTTGCGTCACCCGAACCTCACGAGGTGAGGGTTTGCATTGAGATCTCCACACCTCGGGAGCCAGCCGGAGGAGGATGCTCCTCGTGGAGGTCTTGGTGTCGTCCGCCTTGTGAAGCTTGGCCCCTCGCGAGGGTCTTGAGTTGTTGTTGCTGAAGCTGGGCCATACCATGCCGTCGATGGAGCCACGCTGTGGGCCGCAGGCAGGCAAGTCTGGGTATCCCCGTTCCCAGAACGCCGACAGTAGACCCCGGGCACAAGGCGTGCTCGAACATGGCTTCGAGGCGAAGCCAAGGGGCAAGTGCGGAGCGCCGCGGGCCCTAACCGCCTGCAGCCTTGGTTGACGCGTGGCGATTGATGGGACGTGGGCGTCTCTGCTTCCCCATGCCGCCTTGGCAACTGTCCCTGGCTGACAAAAAGGCTGGCGCTTGCCGCTAAGCCTTTATTGCCTTTCTTCCATCTTGCTCCAGATCCCCTTCTCCTTCTGCTCAGCGCGCCTCCAAATCTGCTGAATCCTTACCCCGGACTCACCACCGATGGCCACCGACAAGGCGAAGTCATTGGCCTCTACCGCGCGCTCGGCTCCCTGGTTTGAGCCGACCTTGAGCGCGTCCTCCATCGCCGAGGAGAAGCACCTTGCGGCCGTGCTCCCGCTGACGGTGGGCGGCGACAATGAGAGAGGGGAGACGGTGCTCCGGGTCGGCTCCGCCCAGCCGGAAGCCTTGGGTGACACCTTCTACCCCTTCTTCCTGCACAGCGTCTTTGCTGGGCTGGTTCCCCCTTTCTCCCGTTTCTTCTATGCCGTCCTCAACCACTTTGGTCTCCACGCCCTCCATCTTCATCCCAACTCCATCGTCCTCCTATCGATCTTTGCCTTCTACTGTGAAGCGTTCGTGGGGGTGACGCCCTCCGTCCCGCTGTTCCGCCACTTCTTCTACCTACGGATAAGCAGTGGCCAGTGCTCTGGGTGCGCCAGCTTCATCGCGGCCAACGGCAGCAACGCGATCTCGCGGGCCGGGAAGAAGGTGGAGGACTTTCGGAACAAGTGGATCTTCATGGATGCCAAGCGCTCCCACGCTTGGCTGGAGCTGCCAACCGCGCTGCCGACGCCCCTGGATCGATGGGCTCATGAGAAGTTCACCGACCCCAAGGCGGAGCAGTTGCTGGAGAGGATGACGGCCGACCTAAAGGCGGAGGACCTGAAGGTGGTGAAGCTGACATGGGCCATGATCGTCAAGGAGTTCCTGATGCAGTGCCTGGCTCCGCTCCAGGTGCACTCGCGCCCCCTGTGGACCTTCAAGGGTGCGGAAGACGACCTCCGGTTGCGCCCGAACAACTTGTCTGACGAGGAGCTGAGCAAGGTCGTGCACACCTTGCTCGGGAAGGACCAGGGTGGCCCCTCGGACGCCCATCTCCCATTGTACCATCGCGCCGACGGGGAGAAGATAGCCGTCGCCATGCCTGTCTTCAACGAGTGGGGGCTCGTGCCGCTGGAGCCTTCCCTGCCTGCAGGCTCCCCGGTGCCGGTGTCCTCCGGCAATCCCTGCGGGGAGGAGGAGAACGACAGCTCGAAGGCGACCTTGGTGGAGGTGGGGGAGACTTCTCCCCCACAGCAGAGCGAGCTCCTCCGCACCTTCTCTCATGACGACGCCGGCGAGCACCTAGTCAGGGATTCACCGCACTCCGCCGGGGTCACCACGAGGTCCAGGGGCACCCCTCCGAAGAAGCTGAAGCAGGCTGTCCCAAAGAAGGACAGGTCATCGTTGCTTCCCCGAGGTGGAGCCTCCGCCCCACCGTCGGCTGCCGCTACCGCAGATCCGGCCGCCGCGTGCACATCCGCTCCCGAGAGCGCGGTGGGGCTCGCGCCCACGAAGCCTGTGGGCATCGTGCTCCTGAAGAGGATTAGGGAGTATGTCGCCACGGATCAGTAAGCGCACGGTCTTGTCTTTGATTCCTGCTCTTGACGTAGTGCTCTGACATTTTCCTCTCTACAGCCAGTCCAATGCCGGCGGCGAAAAGGAAGAAGGAGGAAGTGAGGGCTCCTGAGGCCAAGCAGCCCACCTCGGCCCCGGAGGTTCTGGCATAGACAGACGAGGCTAGCTCGCATCCTCCTGCCACAGGGTTGCCCTCGCGAGGCTCAAGGTCCCAACCTCAGGAGAAGGATGCCCCTGCGGCCACGCCGGCTTCAGAGACACTTGCCTTCAGCGCACCTGCTGACGTCCCGAGGGATCCGGAGCCCCCGGCCATCCTTGCTGCTGCAGCTTCGCCAGTCTTGATGCCGTCGCCGTCTCCTCTTCCAGCCGCCCCGCCGGCAGGCCGTGGCTCTTCTACCACGCCCGGTGCTCTCCGCGTTGGATCAACTCCGGAACGATCTTCGGGGCCCCGACCGGCGCCGGGCATCAGGGCGCCTGGAACTGGTCTCGGGGTGGCTCCAGGCTGACTCGTTCGTCAGGGCGGCCTGGGACCAGCTAACGCTGCTGAAGAGGAGGGCCAGAAGGTGGCCGGCGTGGCCGCCGCCGCCCGTGACGTGGCGTTGAAGGACGCGAAGGACGCTGAGGAGCGCTGCCGCGCAGCGAAGGCCGAGCTAAAAGCCCTCCCCGATGAGCAGGCCACCCGCGCCCGCCAACTCGAGGAGCAGGAGGAAAATTTGAAGGAGTGGGAGTCTGCGGTCGCCGGTCGTGACACCGAGCTGGAGCAGGCATCTCGAGGAGAAGGAGAAGCTGAAGGAGTAGGTGGAAGCGGCCCAGGCGTCCCACGCCCAGCTTGTCTTCGACGAGAAGGCTCGGCTGGAGGCCAGGGAGAAACTCCTTGCCAAGGCTGAGGAGGCGGCCACCGTGGGGCGTGCCGCCTTCGACTCCCTCTAGCAGAGGTCCCGCAAGGCACTGCAGGATCTCTACGGGAGCGAGTACAAGGAGCCGCTGGTGACTCTGGAGGAAGGCCCCGCCGGGCTGCTCCCCAAGCTCATCGCGGCGCTCGAGGGCATCGTCGTCGGAGTGGGCCCCATGGGGGAGGGAGAAGCCCGCGCCCTTTCGGCCTCGGCCGCAACGCGCATCTTCAGCCACCTCCATCTTTGGGACTCCAGCTTAGTCTTTGGTGCCCTGCTCGAGCCCATGGACCCTGAGCTCCAAGACGCTGCCGCCAAGGCCATGAAGGGTCAAGTGGAGGCCCTGCTTCGGAAGTTCCTCGCCATTGACACCGTGCCTACGGCTAACGGCAAGGACGGTGGCGATGTCTTCGGTGACGGGACTCCCCAAGCAGGCAACGGTGGCGTCCAAGGCTGAAGGAGATGGCGGTGCTTTCCCCTTGTTCTATTCCTGCAACATGTATCATGCCTCATGGAGGCGTAAGAACTTATGCTTTGGAACTTTAAGAGACAGTATGTTTTGTAATAATTTGCTACCGTTCTGCGGTTTCCTTTCTGTTTCCTTTGATGTTCTGCGTTGGCAGGGCCCGGCCCCGCGCATACCTCAGCCACCGTTTGGTCGTCCGGATCCCCAGGACGAGACCAAGGGGTGAGGGGCTATGTGGCCAGTTAGGCTCTTGAGTCGCGATGCTCAGGAGTCCCCCTTGACGTACGAACAGCCCTCGGGAAGGAGACGCGAGAGAGGGTCTTGCCATTCTGCGTCGACAGGGCCTGGCCCCGCGCGTACCTCAGCCGCCGTTGGGGCATCCAGATCACCAGGACGAGACCAAGGGGTGAGGGGCTACGTGGCTAGTTAGGCTCCTGAGTCACGATGCTCAGGAGTTCCCCATGACGTGTGAACAAAAACCCCCATATCTGTCCTTGCCGGGCTTTCGCTCGGGAGGGATGCGCGAAGACCAGGTCCGAGGGACCTGGCATGGTGGCGTACGCTAGGCATGACCTGAGCATAGACCCCGTGCCTAGCCCCCTCGCGCTACTCTCCCAAGGGGAAAGCAGCGCGGTGAGGCCGAACACCGAGCCTTGTGGCTCTCATGAGGTTAGTGCAGCCGTTAGGCTGCCCCCAGTTGTTTATCACCAGCGTGGAGCATGGCGCTTCCACTCTTGCACGGGCATAGCCGCTCCTCGACCATGTCGACTACTAGCACGGAGCATGGTGCTTCCACTGGTACGTGGGTGGGGGCTCCCTCTGAGAGGAGACCTCGGGGCATGTACATCCCTGCCCTGACACGTGGCTTGCACGGCAGGGCTAGAGGAGGTGTTTATGGGTACTCGTGAGCTAGCACGGGACTCACAAGGCCCTACCTCAAGGCGGGTTGCGCCTGAATTTGATTCGTAACACTTGCGATAGTCCTGTGAGATGGTTAGGCAACATGCGCCGAGTGAATCTCCTGAGGTTATCGCATGAGAAGGACAAACACCAACGACCCCAGAAGGTGACGTGAACGGGTCCGGCCCGCCAGACAGAGCTCAGCCATTGGATTTGTCGACCCTTCAGGGACGGACCCGAGCACAGACGCCGTGCCCAGTCTTCTCATGTGAATGTCCTAAAGAAAGACAACCGGCGCGTGGCTCCTGCGGTGGCGAGGCACCGGGTCGCGCGCCCTAAGTTACCCGCCCCCGATTAGCTCATGCGAGAACAAGGCACCAAGGACCATGGGAGGTGACGTGCACGGGAGCTGGCCCATGAGCCAGAGCTCAGCCACTTGGGTTTAGCGACACTGTAGGGACGGACCCGAGCACAGACGCTGTGCTATTCCTTAATCATGAGGCAGTCGTGGGTGGGCTTGCAAGGGCGTACGACGTTCGTGGTGATGAAGCACCGGACAGTCAAGTGATAATCATAAATAAACTCATGCATAGGGTAGAGCTAGTTCTGATAGATGCAAAATGATACATGCCGCAGGGATGGACCCATGCAGCTTGAGGATAATGCAGCCCGAGGGGCGCCCCCAACTGAACAAACCAGAAAATGTCACCTGGCACCGTTGCTGAAGAGATGTTGGAGTAGCTGAAGACGCGTGCCGCAGAAGTCGCTCCTCATGAGCCGCCCAGGCCCTGAACCTCGGGAGGCTCTGGGGGCCCGGGGGGCTCGTGAGGATCCATCTCCCCCTCTGACAGGATCGCCTAGCTTCTGGCCTCATGAGCCACTAGGACGCCCCGCATGTGGCACTGGAATGTAGCAGCCGCGCTCGACAAGCCCAAAGGCATGCGAACATAGCTGTGAGGGGGACCCTCGCACTGGCTAGCGCAGGAAGGCCAGAAGCGCTCCTAAGATGCGGCCCTGTTGAGCCCTAGGATGTTGACGCAGATGCGCAGCTCGCTGTCCTTGCCGGGACAAGGAGCCATGCCGGGTGGTGGGCGATGGTCGCCTCGCATAGCTCTTGCCTCTTGAAGCTCCTCGATTGCCTTGGTGATGAACTCCTGAGCACCTGGCACCTCGCGCCTTGTACCCTCCTGGCGAAAGCGCACGCTGAAGCTCGCCTCCACATGGTGCCCGAGCGCCTCCCTCGTGATGTTGGTTAGGTCATAGGCCCTCTAGAGGAGATCCCCCGAGCCCAGCCTAAGAGGGGCACCAGGCGCGCCTTCCTATGCGAGAGAGGGAGGCGCCCCATCAGTGGGCGCAGGGCCTGAGGTGGTGCCGCTGGACACCCCGCTCTCCTGAGGTCCTTGGCGGAGCAGCTGCTTCTTCTTCTTGGGGACAGTCTCAGGAGGGTAGACAGCGCGTTCATCATCTGGGTTCTCGACCACTGCAGCCTGGTAGGCGCGCTAGAGAGAGCACACCGCATCCTTCTCCTCGGAGGCGACCGTGATGACGCCGCGGCTCCCTGGCATCTTGAGGACATTGTAACCATGATGAGTCACCGCCATGAACTTGGCCAGGGCCGGATACCCAAGGATGGTGTTGTATGGAAGGCAAATGTGGGCGACGTCGAAGTCGATGAGCTCAGTGTGGTAGTTGTCGCGATTGCTAAAGGTGACAGGGAGGCGGATCTGCCCTATCGGGGTGGTGGAGCCATCGGTCACTCTTGAGAAAGGCTTGGTAGGCTGCAGCTGGTCATAGGGCACCAGGAGTCGGTCGAATGTTTCGATGGATAGAACGTTGAGCCCCGCATCGCCATCGATGACAGTCTTGGTGACGAGCACGTTGCTGATGGTAGGTGAGCAGAGCTTCGGGAGAGCGCCGACAGTTGCCGCGCACTTGTGCTGATCGGATGGGCTGAAGGTGATGGTGCACTTCGACCACCTGAGTGGACGTGTTGCCTCGAGCTTGGGGAGGGCCGTGTTCACCTCACGGGCAAACTGCTTGAAGATGCGATGAGAGGCAGGGGCCTGAGCGCCGCCCAGGATGCAGGCGATGGCCCGAGGCTCCGGGAAGCCCCCAGCCCCTCGTCCTGGTGGTGGTCGTCATTCCTTCTTGGTGGTGGCGGCAGCTGAGGAAGGCCAGCGTTGCCCTGAGGATGGTCCTCACGAGGCTGGTCCCTCCAGGGGCCCTCACGAGGCTGGCCCTGCGAGCAGTCCTCACGAGGCTGATCGCGCCATTCTTGGCGGGGATCACGGCTGTCCCAGCGTCCTCCACCTCGACCTCCTCCGCGACCGTAGCCTCGGTCGCTGCGCTCGGGGCATCGACCGAGGCGCCTGTCGCGGATGGCCCTGAGCTCCTGGCAGTCGCAGCTGGGTGGGCGCAGCACGGGCGGCTACCCTTGTGGAAGACGCAGAACGGGCACATTGTGGAAGACGCAGAACGGGCGGCTACCCTTGGATGACTCTGGGTGGGCGCAGCCACGCTTCATCTCTGGTTCGGCCGCGAGCACGGCCGGTCCCTTGCACTTCACGTCCTTGGCTTTGGCCTTCTTTTCTTCTGGGTCAGCCCTTGGGAGCTCCAGGAGATAGAGGCAACCTTCCTCAGCTCTCGCACACTTGGTTGCCATGTTGAACATCTCCAGAGCCATGCACAGGTCCTTATGTATGGCGAGCTCCTCCTTCATCTTGACGTCACGTACGCCATCAGTTAACACCAAGATGATGGCCTTGTCCGACACCTTGGGAATCTTGAGGCGGACGCTGTTGAAGCGATGGATGTAGTTCTACAAGGTCTCTCCTGGCTGCTTCTTGATGCGCCGCAGGTCACCCCGCAGCCGGTGGACGGTCGCGAGTGCCCTGGAAGTTGGCGACGAAACGCTCTCGCATTTTGTCCCAGGAGGAGATCGATCCCGCAGGCAGGTTCAGGAGCCACGAGCGCGCACCATCCTTGAGGGCCATGGGAAACCAGTTCGCCATAACCTTCTCGACGCCGTTGGCTACCTCGATGCTCAGCTCGTAGAGCTGCAGGAGCTCGGCAGGGTCGGGGGTGCTGTCGTAGCGCGAAGGTAGGTCGGGCTTGAACTTCCCCGGCCAGACGACGCTGCGTAGCTCCGGAGTGAATGCGTGGCAACCGGCTGTGGTCACGGGAGCCCGTCATGGAGGTGGAGCCTCGTCTTGGTGCTCGCGCACCACCATTGCAGGCGGCGCGTGGTCTTGATGTGACAGTGCTGGGAGTGCACGAGCATCTTCTTCCGGCCGCTGGACCACCTGGCAGCTTTCCTCTTCATGCGCCGGCACCCTGCGCAGCGGGTCGCGCCGCGGGGCCTCGCGCCTTGGCCCGAGGGTGACATCTTGACGGGGAGGTGGAGGAGGTGCTCCGTGGGCTACATCACCCGCAGCAGGCGGCGGGTGAGGCAGCGAGCGAGACGGTGCTGGAGAGTCCCCGGCAGCGCTGACAAGCTTTGCGAAGCGGTCCGGCCAGTCTTTGTAGAGGTCATCGACGGGGCGGTACCGCAGGAGCTCGCGTGCCATGAGCAACGCAGCCTGCGTGTTCGCCGTCCCGCGACGAGCATGAGACGATGAACCAGCCAGAGTCAGCGACGGGGTGGTGGTGCGCCCATCCCACCGCACAAAAGGATGCAGCGACTACGCTTGCTGCTCGTGCCCCGTGGGGCCGGTGGCGGCATTCGCCACTGGAGACGGGGGACGGCGAGGGCAGCCGTCTCCCGCAGGCACTGTCTGAGCGACACAGGCGGCGAGGGCGGCCCGGCGCTCAGCGCGAGCTCGACGAGCGTCAGCCATGGAAGCGGTGGAGCGGTGGTGGATCGACCAGCGGGGGAGAGGCTCCGATGCACCCCTACCTGGCGCGCCAAATGTCGGATTTTGGGTTCCGCAAACCCTTGAGAGGTTCGAACTCTGGGGTGTGTGCGAAGCACTCACCCTTCCCAGTCTGCCTACACGCTAATCTCACAGCCTAGCTTGACGAACTGTAAGGAAAAGAGACACAGCAGTTTACCCAGGTTCGGGCCACCTTGCGGTTTAAAACCCTACTCCTGCTTTGTGGTGGATTGGCCTCGAGGGGCTGAGGATGAACTAGTACAGTGGCGAACAACCTCAGGAGGAGAGGTGTTCTTGAGCTCGAATGAGCTGGTGGGAGTGAGGGTGATCTGAATGATCCGTCCGGGGGTCCGATCCCCCTCTACGGTGGTGGATAAGTCCTATTTATAGTGGCCTTGGTCCTCTTCCCAAATGAAAGGCGGGAAGGGATCCCACAATGGCCAAATTCAAAGGGGGACAGCTAGTACATGCTATCCTGACTAAAGTAGTCTTCGCCTGCAAAAGCCTCTGGTCGTGACGCCATGGTGGGCTCGGTGATGATCTCCGTCCTGCCATCCTGGCGGTCTTGGTCTTGTTGCACGGGAATGGAAACCTTTGGCTGATTCCTCGGGACTCCGCGCCTGCGCTTGCCTCTTTAGCACCAAAGAGGAAACTGGTACACTACGCCCGCTGGCGCCCGCCTGGCCTTCGTCATCATGGCTAGCGTCACCCGAACCTCACGAGGTGAGGGTTTGCATAGAGATCTCCGCTCCTCGGGAGCCAGCCTGAGGATGCTGCTCCTCATGGAGGTCTTGGTGTCGTCCGCCTCACGAGGCTTGGCCCCTCGCGAGGGTCTTGAGTTGTTGTTGCTGAAGCTGAGCCATACCAGGCCGTCGATGGAGCCACGCCGTGGGCCGTAGGCAGGCAAGTCTGGGTACCCCTGTTCCCAGAACGCCGACAAGGAGCGCCTGGCCAAGGGTTCACGATGGGGCACCCTGTCGCCAGATGGGGCGCCGCGGTCTCAAGATGGCGCTCCTAAGGCTCCGGCTGCACCACCGGCCAACAACACTCATGAGACCTCAGCCAACCCCCCAGGCAGTGGGTCTCCTGAGGACGATACTCCTCAGGGCACGGCTACCATGGTGGATGATAAGGCTCCTGAGGGCCTGTAGACTCAGGAGTTGGAAGACCTCACCAATGCCTCCTCCCTCGTCGAGCACCCGGTGTACTTCGTCAGCACGGTGCTGCGAGACATGCGGGCACGCTACCCAATGCCACAGAAGCTACTGCTCGCGCTCCTCGTCGCCTCCCGAAAGCTGCGCCACTACTTCCAAGGCCACCCCATCAAGGTTGTCTCAGCTTACCCTCTGGAGAGGGTGCTACGGAGTCCCAACGCTGCGGGAAGAGTCGCCAAATGGAACATTGAGCTGCAAGCGTTCAAGTTGGAGTTCAGTACCACCAGGATCATCAAGGGTGCGGCCCTCGCTGACTTCGTGGCGGAATGGACTGACGTCCCTGACCGTGAAGTGTGCAAGGACCGCTCCCTCATACCCGGCGATGAGGCACCAGATGGTTGGATCATGTACTTCGACACCGCGTTCTCACGCCAGGGCGCGGGGTCTGGAGCTATGCTTATTTATCCCGCCAAAGACAAGCTCTACTACGCTGTGCAACTCTGCTTCCAACATGGCGAGAAGGTCTCCAACAACATTGCGGAGTACGAGGGCCTGATCGGAGGACTCAAGGCCGCCGCAGCACTGGGGGTCAGGCGCCTCACCATCAGGGGCGACTCGCAGCTCCTCGTCAACTTCTCCAACAAGGAGTACACCCCGAAGGACGAGCACATGAAAGCATATCTAGAGGAGGTACGCAAAATTGAGAAATGATTCTTGGGCCTGGAATTGCAGCGCATGCCACGAGGCACAAACAAGGAGGCAGATGACATCGCCAAGAGGGTGTCCTGGCGTCTGCCTCAGGAGCCTGGCGTCTTCGAAGAGCAGCTCTTCAAGCCATCGGCAGCTCCACCCACCGCAGAACCAGCACCGCCTCATGAGGACCTCCCCCAGGCTCCTCCGTCGGGCGCCCCAGCTTGTGGCCCGACCTCAGGAGCTCGCCTCCTCCTCGCGATGGAACCTCAGGAGGGGTGTTGGACTGAGGAATTCAAGGCATACCTACTTCGGGGCACCCTGCCGGAGAAGGAGGAAGAAGCGGAGCGTGTGGCCCGCTAGGCCACAGCATACTGCATCCAGGACGGTGAGCTCTATCGGAGGCGTCCAAACGATGTTTCTTTATGGTGCATCTCCAGGGAGCAAGGATGCGAGCTGCTGGCTGATATACATGGTGGGGACTGTGGGCATCACTCTTCATCGCGCACACTCATGGGCAAGGCATTCCGCAGCGGGTTCTACTAGCCCACAGCGCTCAATGATGCTACCGAGCTGGTGAAGTCCTGTGAAGCCGGCCAGTTCCACGCCAAGCAGATCCACCAGCCCGCTCAGGGCCTCCAGACCATCCCGCTCACATGGCCGTTCGCGGTCTGGGAGCTGGACATCTTGGGGCCACTCCCACGGGCGCCCGGGGGCTACCGCTACCTCTACGTCGCCATCGAGAAGTTCACCAAGTTTCGGAGGTGGAAGCCGTCCGCACCATCCCGGCCAGCTCAGCCGTCAAGTTCATCAAAGGCCTCATGAGCCGGTTTGGGGTTCCTAACCGCATCATCACCGATAATGGCTCACAGTTCACCAGCAACCTTTTCATAACATACTGTGCTAACGCTTTGGTGGCACATCCCAAGAGCAATGGCTAGGCCGAGCACGCCAACGCAGAAGTCCTGAGAGGCCTCAAGACAAGGACCTTCAAGAAGAAGCTCGAGGCCTGCAGCAGGGGCTGGCTCGATGAGCTCCAGACCGTGCTGTGGTCCATGCGCACCACCGCAACCAAGCCGATGGGCGAGACTCCATTCTTCCTCATCTACAGAGCCGAAGCGGTTCTCCCTCACGAGGTCAAGCATCGCTCCACGCGGGTCTTGGCGTTTGATGAGGCACGCCAGGACGCCACGCGGGGGATGAACCTTGTGCTAGGGGAGGAACGCCGCCGTCAAGCCTCGCTCCGAGCAGCAAGGTACCAACAGGCGCTGCGGCGGTACCACTGCCGCAACGTCTGCTCCAGGATGCTCTAGGTGGGTGATCTCGTCCTGAGGCGGGTGCTCTCTAGGGAGGGGCTGCATAAGATCTCAACCATGTGGGAGGGCCCGTTCAGGATCACCCGTGTCTCTAGGCCTGGCGTCGTGCACCTGGAGACGCAGGACGGGATCCCCATCCAGAACGCCTGGAACATCCAGCACCTCCGGAAGTTCTACCCATGAAGCAAGGCCCCGTGCTTGTGAAGGTCTCCGCTCGTGACACTCTCACGTAATAATGAGTGGGGCTGTACATGCCCCAGAGTCTCATGAGTGTCGCCCGCGGGCCTCACGGGGGCTCCCTCCCACATCCTAGTGGCAGCACTTAGCTCCGCGCTGGTGAGAAGACTAGACTAGGTGCCAGACGCGGCTGTTCTTTTGCTTGCTTTCTGTAGCTGGTTTGCATCTTCTTAATGGAATTTGGAGTTTTCGCGTTTCTTGTTTGCCAGAGCTGGAACTTTCTTTTCCTCTTGTTCGTTCGCCTCTCCAGCCTTGTCCCAGGAAGAGTGGCAGTTGCCCGTTGCTCCTCCTCGGGCGTCCCATGCGTGGGGGCTAGGTAGGTGTGTGTGCTTGGCTCTCGCCCGCGACCACACCTCACCGAAGCCCTGTCGCCCCAGAGCTTCGGTCCTTAAATCCTTGCGAGATGCTCTCAAACGAGCTCGTGGGCACGCGTACCTTCTCAAGTCTGTGCCTCCGGGCATCGCGATGCGGTGCACCAGCCACAACCAACACACGCTCGGGGGCTCGCGCAAGGAAGGGCATGACACCCTGTGAAGTTTTCTAATAATTCTGCAGTTGTACAATGCCTCCTGAGGCCCGACGGCTCCTGAGTCATTAAGAAGCAAACTTCGCCAGTTGTTGCTGGAGAGGCGCACCCTCGCGAGGCAGGAAACTATAGCAAGCATATCAAGCAAAGTTATTCTAACCGCACCTGATCGGAATATCGGTATCCCGGCACAATATCAAAATAACAAACATAGCATAATGGCACGAGTGCCTTGGATCATTACACGCCCCAGCGGGGCTCTTTACTTTTTTCAAATGCAGGAGAAAGGAAAGGTTAAACAAAAGTGGCCCGCACGACTGCAGCAGCTCCCGAGGCCATGCTCCGGCGGCCCCCAGGCTCAGTCCGAGTCTTCCTCCCGCTTCACCGGAGCGCGTCGATGAGATGACCTGTCGCCTTCCCCGATGCGAGCCCGGCGGCGTGGTGGTTGGTCGTAGCCACCGCTGCTGGTGCTCTCGCTGGAGGAGGAGCTGCCGCTGCTGAAGGAAGCGCGTCCATCGCCAAGGGCAAGCTTACCCTCGTCGCCGTCGCGGCCATCGTCAAGGCCAAGCTCATCGTCGCCGCTGCCGTCTTCCGGGCAGCACCCCGCATGACGACCTTCCTCCCCGAACACCCTCACGTAGAGGGTCGCGAGGCCGTCGTACCTGAAATGAAGGGTGTGCCTCCCGCTCAGGCCTTGCGCGCGGGCAAACGCCTACCAACTGCAGGTCAAGGACACGCTGCCCGTCACGGTGACTTCGACCCCAACCCAGGAAGCCTTGCTGCAGCAGCCGTCAGCCTGTAGCCAGAGGCCGCCAAGCCCTGCGACTGGCAGCTCACTCACGAAGAAGCGCGGGAGCGGGACCCAGGTGCCGGCGGGTCTCTCCGACAACACGACGAACTTCGGGAGCACATCCGCCGAGTGGAAACGCGACCGAGGAGGCCGGGCAACCACGGCGTGCCGCCCCTCGTTGCAGGGGCTGCCTCGCCCTTGGCGGCCCCCGCCTTGAGAAGAAGCACCGCCGTGGCCGCCCAAAGTGACGCCGACCCTCGAGGGAGCGTGCCCGTGCCCCCGAGGAGCTATCGCCGGGGTAGGAGCATGCTTGCGGGGGCGGCCACGCCCTCTCTTGGGTGGCGGCGAACCTGGCCCCTCCTTGGGGGCCTTCCCTTTCTCGGCGGCAGAGAACCTCCTCGTCGGCGCCATGGTTGCTACGGCAGGATGGGGAGGTGAAGAAGAAGAGGGAGCGGGTAGCAAGAAGATGGAGATGAGTGAGGGGGGCTCTGCCCCTCCCCTCATTTATAGCCGGAGGGAGGCCAACCACCGGCCTCCACGATCCCACGCAATGATGGTTTTTCTCTGCATGCAGTAGAGTCTCGTCAAGTCGAACGGTTGCCGAGGCAGCATGGGGAAGCGGAGATGCCCACTCCCATCAATTGCCACGCGTCGACCAAGGCCGCAGGCGGTTAGGGCCCGCGGCGCTCCGCATTTGCCCCTTGGCTTCGCATCGAAGCCAAGTTCTGGGCCCGGGGGCTACTGTCGGCATTCTGGGAACAGGGGTACCCAGACTTGCTTGCCTGCGGCCCATGGCGTGGCTCCATCGACGGCCTGGTATGGCCCAGCTTCAGCGACAACAACTCAAAAGCCTCACGAGGGTCCAATCCTCATGAGGCGGACGACACCAAGACCCCCACGAGGAGCGGCCTCCTCAGGCTGGCTCCTGAGGAGCGAAAAGTTCTATGCAAGCCTCACCTCGTGAGGTCTGGATGACATGAGCCATGACGACCAAGGCCAGGTGGGCACCAGCGGGCGCAGTGTACCAGTTTCCTCTTTGGTGCCAAGGAGGCAAGCACAGGCGCGGAGTCCTGAGGAATCAGCCAAAGGTTTCCATTCTAGTGCAACAAGACCAAGACCATCAGGATGGCAGGACGGAGGTCATCACCGAGCCCACCACGGCGTCACGACCAGATGCTTTTGTAGGCAAAGACTACTTTTGTCAGGATAGCGTGTACTGGTTGTCTCCCTTCGAATTTGGCCGTTGTGGGATCCCTTCCCGCCTTCATTTGGGGAGAGGACCAAGGCCACTATAAATAGGACTTAGCCACCACCATAGAAGGGGACGGATCATTCAGTTCACCCTCACCCCACCAGCTCACTCGAGCTCAAGAACAACTCTCCTCCTGAGGTTGTTCGCCACTGTACTAGTTCATCCTCAGCCCCTCGAGGCCAATCCCCGCAAGGTGGCCCAAACCTGGGTAAACTGCTGTGTCTCTTTTCCTTACAGTTCGTCGAGCTAGGCTGTGAGATTAGCGAGTAGGCACACTGGGGACGATGAGTTCTTCACACACACCCCAGAATTCGAACCTCTCAAGGTTTTGCGGAACCCGAAATCCGACAGTCACCTCGGGACGAGAGCAGCTACGCGCGTATGAGTGTGCAGGGGTCCGAATCCTTTCTAAGGTTGGCATGGCCCTCCTTTTATAGATCAAGGGGTCACCACAGTGGGAAATCAGTCATTGTGTACTGATTAGATAGAAAACAGTGCCATCATACCTAACTCTGTAGACTGGGTAGAGCGCATTAAATGCGTCGCTTAGTGTCACATCATAGTCTAGCTCGGCAAGCCTTGCCGTGCTGTTTTGCCACCTTCTCGCCTGCCAGCATGACACGTCACTAGAGGAGTGTCGTTTGGAGGTGATTTCCTCTGGAAGTGGCCGCCACGTGCTAAATAGCGGCCACTTAGCATCTTGAGGGCTTGACACCGCACCGATCGGTGACTTGCGTTGTTGTGAGGTGGAGCGGTGGAGCCTTGGCGGGGTAATCTGCCCTCGTCCCCATCAGGCTCACCTGCCCAGCAAGGGAGGTTTTTCCATTGTCGTGTTTTACTCCTTGGGTTGATCTTGGTCTTCTTGATCCGCCCTTTGATTCCTCAAAGAGCGAATCTCTTCTACTTGGCCTTGTCCTGGATGCTGCAATCTCGTTCTTGAGCCTATGTACAGTCTGGGCAACATACCTGGGGTTTGTTGCACTGACACTCGGGTAGCGGCGCCGAGCACATAATGAGCGCCACCCTAGTCTCCCATTTCTGAAAGCAGGGAGGGGAGATTCAGAAAAGTACAAAAATACAAAACCATTGATGAACATATAAGATGATGCTTACCTCGAAGGGTCCGCATTTGGTATTGTAGCTACAGTGTGGCCCATTGGTGGGGAATTCGTTTTGGGACGGCATGAAGAGAGTCGTCCACGTCCCATCTATGTTGGTGTGGAAGAAGTTCCATAGAGTTGGCGTGTCCTCAGGCTTGTAATGCCACATATAGTTAGCATGGAGCTGGAGTGGGAGGATGTATCGATGTAGCATCATGTCCGATACATCCACTAGCTTGTACTTCTTCTTGAGGGTCCAGATCTGCTCTTGTGGAGCATCGACCTCATCTGGATTGCCCCATTCTAGGCCTTGCTTCTACCAGGACACCAACTTCCTCGTAGGTGCGCCCGTAAAGGTGGGAGCCATGGCCTGGCCCGGAGTGGGTGGTTCATTGATGTAGAACCACTCACGCTGCCAGATCTTCACGGTCTCGATGAAGGTCCCCTCCAGCTAGACCGGCTTCTGGAGTTTGCTAATCATGGCGATGCTGGAGTCGACGAACCCTACGCCGCTACTCTTCGACTTGACGCAAAATCTCTTTGGCCATAGGCCGAAATGCGACTCCACACACAGGAATGCCTCACACACTATGATGAATGTGGTGAGGTGCATGATGGAGTTCGCGGCTAGATTGTGGAAATCTAGTCCATAGAAGAACATGATCCCCTGCACAAAGGGGTGCAAGGGGAACCCCAGACCTCGGACGAGATGGGGGATGAAGATGACCCGCTCCCCAGCATTGGGAGTGGGGACGCATTGGCCGGGCTCTGGGGCCCTGCAGGCGGCGTCGGCGAGAATGTATCCCGCCGCGTAAAGCTCGGTGATTGTGGCGTCGGTGACCTTGGAGGCCACCCACCTCCCCTTCAAATCTGCTTTGTCCATTGGTGCATCAAGCGGAGAATTGGAGAGAAGCTTTGGGCTTGGAAAGGGGATTGGAGGTGTGGAAGTTTGGAAGCCTTGAGCGCTAGAGAAGAAGGAGAGCGTGGATGTTTGGATTTGTCCTCTCCAGCCATTTATAAGCCAGTAAAAGGTGAAGCATCCCTCTAGTTGTGCCATCAAAATTGCCATGTTTCGGCCATTAGTGTCTTTATGGCCGCTTGGGGTGAAACAACTGATTGATGATATCCCCAAAAATGCGGGCCACCACTTTGATACAATGTGCCAATAAGAGGTTTGCCTCAAACCACGATTCGAATAAGTAATCACGGACGCATGCAATGTCAGGGGTGGTGATGCTTCGGTTAAAGTTGTCAATGATTGACTGCCGAACTCACTTGTACTTCTAGTCTTCGACACTAAGCAAGCCACGAACTTCGGATAAATGAAAAAATTGTTTTGGGGTAACGCAAGATTAGGATGGCTTTCATTCTTGTCAGGAGGATGGTATCGGTCTATTGAGGATCCACAAGCTTTGTGCGGGCATTTGGCTTTGGGTGGAACTTGCCCGCTAAGCCGAGGACTATCTAGCCGAAGACGGTATTCGAAGAATATTATTATCCTTAGCTTCGAAGAGAAGTTCGGGGGCTACTGATGGTGTCCTGGACTAGGGGTTCTAGCCCAGTCGACCTAGTCCATGGGCTGAATTGATGGCACATTAATAAGAAAGGACTTTGGAAGCCTCCAACCTATGTGTTTCTAGCTTTACCGAAGACTTGGCGTGTGCTCCATGAAGATCTATTGGATTCGGCATGTAACCTCTAGATGGTAACAGACCATGTGTAACCCTAGATAGCCCTGCTGCCTATATAAACCAGAGGGTTTAGTCCGTAGAAACACATTGATATATTCATCATCATCATACCCCTAGGATTTAGACCACAACTCATGATCTCAAGATAGATCAACTCTGTACTTTGATACATCCATAATATAAGCAAGAGCAGGATGTAGAGTTTTACTTCCCTAAAGAGGGCCTGAACCTGGGTAAAAATACCGGGTCAATCTCTTGTTACCCATCGATCCGATCTAAAGCCCGGGCCCCCCTACCCGAGGCTGCCGGTTTTGACACAGACAACAAGCATCTCAAAGCTAGAACATTCATTTTGATGAGGTCGTGACTGCTCTTGGTTTCATCAAAAGTGAAGAGAACACTTGTTTATACATACAGTTAAGTGGGAGCATGGTAGTGTTTTTGATTCTGTATGTGGATGACATACTGCTGATAAAAAATGATGTTTCGATGCTGAACTCGGTCAAGGAGTCATTGAATGGCAAGTTTTCAATGAAGGACCTCGGTGAAGCAATTTACATTTTAGGCATCAAGATCTATAGAGATAGATCGAGGAGGCTGCTTGGCTTAAGCCAGAGTTCGTACATAGATAAAGCATTGAAGCGGTTCGACATGAGTGAGGCAAGGAAAGGGTTCTTGCCACTCTCACATATAAGGCTAAGTGAGACTCATAGTCCTTAGACATCTGATGAGCGAAGCAGGATGAGCAAGATTCGATATGCATCGGCAATCAGATCCATCATGTATTCCATGATATGTACTCGGCCTGATGTTTCCTTTGCAATAAGCTTAACTAGCACATATATACCAGGCCAACCCCAGTGAGAGTCACTAGGCGGCGGTGAAAATATTCTGAAGTACATGAAAAGGAGTAAAGAGATGGTCCTAGTTTATGGAGGTGAGGAGGAGCTCTACGTAAAGGGTTATGCCGATGCTAGTTTCCAAACGAACAGAGATGATTATCGATCACAGTCCAGATTCATGTATGTCATGAACGGAGGAGTGGTGAGCTAGACGAGTTCCAAGCAAGATATGCTGGCCTATTCTACCACAGAAGTCGAATACATTGCGGCTGGTGAAGCGGCGAAGGAAGGTGTTTGGATCCGGAACTTTCTGGATGATCTTGGTATTTTCCCAGCCTCGGTAAAACCGTTGGACCTTTATTGTGATAATTCGGGTGATGTCGCACAAGCCAAGGAACCGAGGAGCCACCACAACACCAGACACATAGATTGGAAATATCACCTGATACGAAAGATCGTTAAGTGTGGTGATATAGAGTTATGCAAAATTAACATGGATGCAAATATTGCAGATCCTTTCACTAAGTTGCTTCCACAACCCAAGCATGAGGGACACGTTAGAACTATAGGCATGCGATGCCTATTTGATTGACTCTAGTGCAAGTGGGAGACTGTTGGAGATATGCCCTAGAGTCAATAATGTATGATGATATTTTCTATGTGTTTATCAATAAAGATAGTCCTTGGACATTATAAATGATGTATATCAGTAAGTACGTGACTTGTTTGTGGGACTATGCATTGTATGATGACTATCCAAAAAGGTCCCTAGTCGAAAGGGCTGTGTGGACATGTAGCCAACTAGACTAGCGTATGACATGGTGGACGGCTCGGTCTCACTGGCCATGGAGCATTGGATGCTAGCCATATAATATGGACTCGGAAGGGTCTGGTCGGATTCGACGTAGTCGTGCCCGAGTCGAGATATGGTCCAAGTCGGACAGACCCGACTATGAGATGCAACAATATGTCATATGTGAGTCTCTAGTACAACATATGTTCTATGTCTTAAGATCTGAGCTGCCACATGTTCTCGGGATGGTGACAGACATGCTTTGGGCCAACCAAACTCTACTCTGTAACTGGGTAGTTACAAAGGTAGGTTTCAGGCTTGTCCAAACCCATGCAGCGAGACATGGTCGAGCAAGATGGGATTTGCCCCTCCGGTCAGGAGAGATGTACTTTGGGCCCCTCGTGTGATCCGACCTACATAAGCATGGCCATGCGACAAGGATTACGAGATAATCTGGTTTGTGGTCGGCATCACTAGAACAAGAAATAGGTGAGGCTAGCACAAGGATGACAAACTCCCCTTGAGCACGACAACATATATCATGTGGCAAAGGGAATAGAAGTGCGACATGTTGTACAGGTTCGCCAACCAGCTTCATTGTCTACTTGGTGGTCAGCACGCCTTGCAAGAGGCCGCTACCAACCAAGCAGGTTGGAGGTGATCCGACCTGCGACCAAACTAACTTGCACCTAAGGGGTCGTCACTTAATGGAAGGAATCTATGAGGCTGGAGCTGATTCCACGAGTCAGATCTGATCCTACTCGGACTCGGATCCAGGCCGAACAGACTTTGGGCTTTAGCATTCATGTGAGGCACAAGTGTTGAGCCCGCGACCAATGCCTATATATAGTCGGGGTGTGGCACAGTCATTCGGTTGATCGCTTCGGTGCCATCACTAGGGCTTTGCATGTGTTGCAAGTAGACATCTCCACTTGCCGCCGGCTGTGTGATCGGACCTAGTACTCCGCCGCATGGTGTTCCTCCTGCACACACGAATACCGTTAGAGGAGATGCACTTGCGCCGCTCTGATGAACCTGTACATGGAATCCAACGATAGACTATTCGAGGGACATCGGATGAGGTGGAGACGACTCTGGACGTGCTGCCCCAACTCTACTTTCGCTGCACGGCACTGCGCGTCTAGTGGTAATGATCCATGATACATTCCCATAGCATGTTCCTGGTTGTTCCGCACGTAGGAAATTTTATTTTGGAGCTGATGCACCTAGCTCAGAACCCAATAGAGTCTTCCTTGAATATTACCTTGGGGTGCCTAGGGCATCCCAAGCTTAGGGTTTTTCCACTCCTTATTCTCCTCATATTGATATCTCACCCAAAACATGAAAACTTCAATCACGCAAAACTTAACGGAACTTCGTGAGATATGTTAGTATGACAAAGAGCAAATCATTCACTTTGCTTCTGTCGAGACAAGATTCATAATTGTTCTTACATATTTCCTACTGTACTTTATCACTTCCACAATTTATATTGACCAATATAAGGCACAGAAAGTATAAAACAAGCAAACTATGCATTGAAAACATAATCTATCAAAAATACAACAGTCTGTAATTATCTGAACAAACACCATACTTTTGTAACTCCACAAATTCTTAAGAATTAGTACAAGGTAGGCAATTTTCATATCAATCATGTGTAAAAATTTCATAGTTTTATCATATCCTAGAGAATTATATTAATTCCAACATTGGGTGCAAAAGATTCTGTTTTTGCACAGAATCAATTCAACTATCACCCCAAAGGCTTTACTTGGAACATTATTGAAACAAAAGCTGTAAAACATTATTAATACAATAACTTAATCATGTGAACGCACAAAAACAATAGGGATAATTATTGGTTTGTCTCCCAACAAGCATATTTCATTAATGCCTTTTTTGCTAGGCATGATGATTTTAATTAATGATGCTCACATAAGAATAGTAATTGCAACATGCAAGAGAGCATCATGAATCACATGGCAATCACGTTTAAGCGTAATCCACTTCCTATGTATAGGGATTTTGTGACCAAACAACTTATGGAGCAAGAATCTAGTAGCATAGGAAGGCAAAACAAGCAATACTTCAAAACTTTCAACACACAGAGAGGAAACTTGATACTATTGAGATATATATAAGCATATCTTCCTCTCTCATAATATTTTTATTAGCATCACGAATAATTTCAATAATATAACTATCACACGAAGCATGCTTTCCATGATGCATAAGTATACAATTTTTATTACTCTCCGCATATGCAAATTTCTTCTCATCAATAATAGTGGGAGCAAACTCAACAAGATAATTGTCATTAGATACTTGATTGACATAACCAAATTGGATATTAAAACCATGATGACAAGTTTCATAGTTACCATTATTATTAATAGCATACATGTCATCACAAAAATCATCATAGATAGCAACTTTGTTATCATAATCCATTGAAACCTCTTCCAAAATTGTGGAATCATCATTAAATCAAATCATGACCTCTCCACATCCACTTGTGTAATTATTACAATAAAATTCGATGCCCTCCAAAATAGTTGGATCATCATTGTAATCATCATAAATAGGAGGCATGCAATCATCATAACAAATTTGGTCATCAAAACTTGGGGACTAAACATAGCATCCCCAAGCATAGGGCTTTGCATATCATTAGCATCATGGATATTCAAAGAAAGAGTACTAACAACATTGCAATCATGCTTATCATTCAAAGATTTTATGCCAAACATTTTATTGAATTCTTCTTCTAAAACTTTGGCACAATTTTATGATCCATCATTTTCAAGAAAGATATTATAAAGATAAAGTATTTGAGTCAACCTCAATTCCATTTTTTTGTAGTTTAATTTTATAAACCAAACTAGTGAATAAACAAGAAACTAAAAGATTCAATTGAAAGATCAAAATATATACCTTGAAGCACTCACCTCCCTGGCAACGGGGCCGGAAATGAGTTTGATGTCTACTATGCAACTTTTATTCTTGTAGACGTTGTTGGGCCTCCAAGTGTAGTGTTTTGTATGACAACAACAAATTTCCCTCAAGTGGATGACCTAAGGTTTATCAATCCATGGGAGGTGTAGAATGAAGATGGTCTCTCTCAAACAACCCGACAATCAAATACAAGAAATCTCTTGGTAAATTGTATAGGTGCACTAGTTCGGTGAAGAGATGGTGATACAAGTTTAGTATGGATAGTAGATATAGTTTTTTGTAATCTGAAAATATAAAAATAGCAAGGTAGCAAATGATAAAATGGAGCACAGACGGTATTGCAATGCTTGAAAACAAGGCCTAGGGTTCATACTTTCACTAGTGCAGTCTGTCAATATTGCTAACATAGTTGAATGATATAACAATCCCTCAACGTGCGATGAAGAATCACTCCAAAGTTTCTATCGGAGAACGTAGGACAAAAACATGTATCAACCTATGTGCCTAGATTACCCCAATGTCACCATGGGAATCCGCAAATTGAATACCAAAACATACATCATGTAACTCAATAGAATACCCCATTGTCATCGCGGGTATCCACATGCAAGACATACATGAACTGATCTCAAATCCAATATTCAATCCAACATAATGAAACCTCAAAGAGCAAGACTCATTTCATCACAACAAGATAGAGAGGGAAAACACCATATGATCCAGCAATATTAACAAAGTCCGCGGTTACATCAAGATCGTGTCGGATCAAGAACACGAGAGAGAGAAAGAGAACAAACACATAGCTGTTGGTACATACCGTCAGCCCCGAGGGTGAACTACTCCCTCCTTGTCATGGAGACCGCCGGGATGATGAAGATGGCCTCCAGTGATGATTTCCCCCTCCGACAGGGTGCCAGAGAAGGCCTCCAGATGAGATCACTTTGGTACCGAAGCTTGCGGCGATAACGGCGAAGTTCTAGGTTTCATTCTGGGGTTTTCTATATTTATTGGATTTTTTGAGTCGGTTTCACGTTAGGGGCCCACAAGGGACGAAAAAGCTCAGATGGTGAGGCCTACCTCCCAGGGCGCACCCCCTGAGCTTGTCGCTCCCCTGAACTTCGTCTAGTCCACCTCTCAGGCTTTGGGGGTCTCTTTTGGTCCACATAAAATCACCATAAATTTTCGGCCCAATCCGAGAACTTTTATTTCTGCACAAAAATAACACCATGGTAGTTCTGCTAAAAACAGCGTCAGTCTGAGTTAGTTTCATTCAAATCATATAAAAAGTGCACCAAAACCATATAAATTTTTTATAAACATGGCATGAATACTTCATAAATTATAGATACTTTGGAGACATATCATGTCCCCAAACAAAAGGCACATTCTTATTACTCAAAGCACGTAATGGTGAAGCAATTGTGCTAAAATCCTTAACAAAGCGATGATAAAATCTGGCTAGGCAAGGAAATTACGCACTTGAGTTAAATTGGTTGGTTGTGGCCAAGTTTTAATAGCGTTAACTTTAGACTGATCAACTTCAACACCCTTTGAAGAGACTACAAATCCCAACAAAACAAGCTTACCGACACCAAAAGTGCATTTTTCCATGTTAGCATAAAGGTACTCATTTCGAAGAACTTGCAAGACGTCTCTAAGATGTGTGACATGATCTTCAAGGGATTGACTAAATACAAGAATATTATCAAAATAGGCCACAACACAGATGCCAATGTATTTTCGAAGGACATAATGCATGACTCTCATGAAAGTGCTAGGCGCTTGAGACAATCCCATAGATATAACTAACCATTCATATAGACCAAATTTCATTTTAAATGAGATTTTTTTTCATCCCCTTCTTGCATGCGAATTTGATAGTAGCCACTTTTAAGGTCAATTCTGGAGAAAATGGTGGCACCAGTAAGTTCATCGAGCATGTCATGTGAGCGAGGAATGGGGCGACGATACTGAATGGTGATAGCATTAATGGGATGACAATCAAAACACACGCAAAGACTACCACCTTTCTTAGGCACAAGTATGACCGGAACGGCACATGGGCTTAAGCTCTCTCGTACATACCCGTTTTCCATGAGGTATTTCTTTTGTCTCGTTGGGGTTGATGTAGTTTGGTGCCTTGTTCAGTAGAGGTGCACCAGGGATGAGGTCGATGCGGTGCTCGATTCCTTGTAAAGGAGGTAGCTCATCAAGGAACACGTCCTTGACTTCCTGCAAGAGATGAGACAAAATCAAAGGAAAATGTTATGAAGCATTAGTCCTCAACGCTTCTATCGGCGTGGAAGCACGATCACCTATGGGCATGGGTGCCCCTTTGTGGTTCGGCAAGGGGACGATCACATTGTACAAAGAGCAGAAACGATAGGGGCAGCGTGGCGTTGACAGCTCTCTTCACTGGTATAGTGAGGTGCTATACAAATGGTTTTTAACCCCTTTCCGCGACGGCATTTTAAACTGTCGCCAAGTGAGTGTGGGAAATAGGGGGTCCTTCCCACACGACCCAGAAACCGTCGGGGATAGGGAGCCATGATGCATACATTTTGCATTACTAAGCATATGCAATGCGGGCATCTATCCCAAACGTGATTCTTCACACAACTGTTTGTGATATATTGAATATCCCAAACGCTCCATCTTTGCTGCTCGTGTGTGCTAGCATTACCATTGCACACGCTATTATGTGGTGCAATGTTTGCGATGCGCACTCCATCACAAAGAGTTCATGATTGCCAAGTGTGTGCAATCAGGAGACTATCACATACATTCACTTCCCCCCGAACCGTATGTGATCTGTAATTAAGAAGATTACCTAATCATCGTACAAGTGTTGGATAGGATTACGAAATGTTGGACCATCGTACCAGTGTCGTACAGGATAACTATCACACACGCTATTATGTGGTGCAACGTTTATGATGCCTACGACATCCGAAAGTGTTCATGATTGTAAAACGTGTATGATAAGGCGACTATCAAAAACATTTAGTTTGCTCGCACCATTTGTGATATTGTCTAACATCACACATGCTTCACGAACGGCAACTGTGTGAATGGTCGCACACGTTTCCTCTCCACAAACCGTGTCGGAAGTACATGTATATCACACACGTTTGAGCTTGACAGATCGTGTGCTCGTAACGACCTGCAGAGCATATTTCGACACTAATTAAATCGATGCTATTTAAAATTGTACCGAATTTGAATTTCAAAGTTGGCTATAACTTTATTCATATCCATCAGGTTAAACAACCAATGTATTATTCGATTCACAAATACACATGTTAAAGAATTACATAAGCACCAAATAAAGAATGATGAACCAGGGTTGTTTACTTGTACTATTAAACACGGTAAAGAAAGATGAAAAATACATTCTAGTTGCTGAACAAGGTGAAGCGGAATGCCCATATTGTGCTCTCCTCTATGCAGAAGGCACTCACGGCTCAGTCCAACCCCTTGTGATAGCCGACCGCCCATCCTTCACTGTCTTCATGACTCATGAGGGCATCTAGATAGTCATTGTGTTATGGTAGAAATACTTTAACCTTTGCATGCCCACCAATCATGTAGTTTGGGAGGTAATCTTGAGTAAACTGCTTCGAGAACCACTTCAAAGGAAAAAGATTCAGACATTGTCATTTAAACACAACTCATTATGGGTAGTAAAAAGAAGGCTACAGAGTTCTTACTTACCATGGTGTAGTTCACTGTTGTCTTGCATAAAGTGTAAACAAATAGTTTGATTGACATCTTTTGACCCATTTTAATAACAATCTTTATCAGTTTCCCCTCTTGAAGCTGGTTCTTGAATATCTCATTGCCCCAAATGCAGAAAGGGTCGAAGCACTGATCTTTACCAATGACGTGTACCTAAAAGCACCAAGTTAACATTAGAAGCTAAACAACAATTGCAATATGATGTAGTACAACACTCCCTCTGTCCCATTATATAAGATCTTATAGCATCCAATATATTCACAGAGTGGATGAATAAACATCTTATATTATGGGGCGGAGGGAATTTATTACATTTCTACAAATATCAGCCAATTAACAGGAGTTAACTGCTGCTGTGTTGTTGGTGTTCTTGCTGCTCTTCTATGTATATCTAGACATCATTATAACATTATGGTAACACTTTGGTTTGAGACTACATTTGCCAAAGGTTGCCACACCTAAGCTTAGGTAAGTTTGACTAACTTAGTTGTGTGTTTGGTTCAAGCCACATCTTAGGCAAGCCACACTATGTTCCCACATCACATACACTCAAAAAGTGTGGCAAGATTCTCTTAGGCGTGCCAACTTGTGGCTCTCGTTTTGAAGAACTAACCCTTTGGCAAGTTTGGCAACATTGTATGGCAAAGTGTGGCACTCCTAGGCCTAGAACCAAATAGCCCTTCCTTGTTGTTGTGTGGCCTAGGATTGCATATTTAGTCATTTAGTACAATGCATCTTGCCATGTAGCCTCGGATATGTTAGATATGGTCCTAGGTAACCTACCGATAAATGGGTTACCGATATATTCAGTTAAATGTCCGATTCAACGATTAATCCCTTATCAGCCCCCAGCCTATATGGTACCAGCTACCGATATCCTGAACAGTGAGTATATATAAGCCATGGGATGAAACTAACCTCGATGGTAAACATCAGATGTTCCCAATATTGTCCTATGTAAGTACATCTAAAGGCATGTTAAGCTCAACAGGCTAAACATCAACCAAATATATCCATGGTAGAGAACATAATCTCCAAATGATAGCTTCATGGCGAAGGTTTAAGCACACTAGTTACGAAAAACAAGAAGTGGAAAGGTGAGTTATTACATGCAACAGGCCTAATATTTAAAAATAAGCAAACATAGTCATTCAAACTTGTATTGTGTAGGTCTAAGTACACTAGTTATTGTTAAATCAAATGGAATGGCGTGTTAAATACTCCCTCCGGTCCTTTTTACTCTGTGTAGGAATGGAGTATGTCTACCAAAGGGGGGGGGTGAATGAGAGTTTTAAATTTTCTTCGGAAAACTTAAATCTCTCAGAACCCAGCAGCGGAATGAATGAAAACCAAATTATAGTGATCTAACACAGAGTACCGAAAGGAAACTAGAGCATGCATTGATGTAAATCATACGAATGAAAATGCATTGAAGGTAAACATGAGTGACTGAGATAACCGAAGATGCTCAATGGCGACAAGGTATTTGTTCGACCAGTTCATCCTTCTACACAAGGACTACGTCTGGTTGGAGGGGTTGTGACTTAACACGGAAGATAAACTCTCTTCACCCTATTCTCCTCGACAATCGATTCGCCAACCGATGGCGATCACTCGTGGTAGATACTTGAAGGCGATCTCCGAACCTTTACAGACTTCTTCTTCGAGAACCACAATCACTCTTGGTCTCTAAAGAAATTGACACCTAACCATCTAGAGAGTTTGCAGCTCTCAATAGCAATAGGCAGAGAGTACTAAGCTTAGATACCAGTGATGCTGAACCACTATATAATTCTTTGGCTCTAGGGTTTTTCTCTCGATGGATTCTAAACTCAAATCGCTCAGAGAGTGGGTTGCTCAACAATCTTCTTAGAATCAAACGGAGCAGCCACCGGACAAAGCCGGCGCGGGGTGACTATTTATGGCCGCAGCATTCCCTGATGGGAAATGACCATTTTGGACACGAGGTCCAGACAATGGCCAACTGACACGTTCACAATGGCTGGATTTTGGAGCAACGGTAACATTCCTTGAGGAACAAGTAATGCTAACTCCTCGGTCTGAGTCAAATCTCTCGCAGCGAAGAAGATCACAGTCTCTTGCTGGCAAGTATTTACTCGGAGCACAAAGAGATTTCTCTCACAGTTTTCATAGGATTTGGGTTTAGCAACAGGGTATCAAAGCTTCGAATGCCACACCCCTCTTAATAGTATGGTGGTCCTATGACTCAATGATAGAAGAAGCACAACGAAACAAATGCTACGTATTCATCTCATCTTCATTCTTCCTCGAGCGCAGTCATTTTCTTCGAACAGACACCAAACCAATTGCTTGAACTTCAGCAAATTTCAGGGGTCACTCTTGTTAGCTTCATCTTCGGTGATAACTTTCGCTGCCACACAAGCAGATTATCTTCATCATTTGCATCAAACTCCTCGATACTTCAGGGACATGTTACTCTGTGTGCAGTAGCAAACACATAAGTCCCATACTGTTTATGTCAACAAACTCCAAAACATAAGGGGCCTATCATTGCACCAACACTCTGCATATAAGAATTGTCTGAAGTGAAACTTCATAAATTTTGACCTTATTTATATGAAAAAATGACGACATCTACCATGCTAAAGTTATACAATATGAAAATTTAAGTCATGACACATCTACTGATATTAATTTCATATTGTGAATGTTGGTATTTTTTCTATAAAGTTGGTCAAACTTTACGAGGCTTGACTTTAGACAAATCTTATACACGAACTAAAAAGGACCGGAGGGAGTACAACATGCTTAACAGCAACCAAATATAGTCATTCATAGAGCTATTGTTAATATTGGTATTGATGAAATTCAACTGCACAGTTCATACTAGCACGTATAGAACATCACATTGTGAATAGCTGAAATAAATAAGGCATGCTACGAACAACCAAAGATGGCAATTGAAACTGGACATATGCTAACTACAAACAACCAAACAACCAAAAACCATAGAAATAAACAAGGCATAATGCAAACAACCAAATATAGCAATAAATAATGGACAGGTTCTCACTACAAAAGGGGTTCGAGAAAACAAATCATGGGATTCTCCCGGTGAAGAGGCACGGCAAAATAAATCATGGTTTTCCTGACTTGTCACAGATTGGATCCTCCTCGTGGTCGCCGTCGATGAGGTCTGACTTGGTAGCTGAGGACCCCAAGCCAGTGTCGCAGAACGTGTCGTTCAGAAATGACAAAAGGGGCTCCATGGCGACAAAGGATGGCAAATTGTTCATAACGAGCCGCAGGAGATCAGCGGCAGGGCCATCGATGAGATCGATGGCTGTTGAACCCGAGGGCTTGGGGGTGGGTAACTTAACCTGTGGCATAGCCCGCGTCAAGCCGTCGCTGTCGATGACCTCGATGTCCTAGCCGGTGTCCGTGACATGCTAGAATACTCTAGCCCGCTGATTGAAAGGCTGCGTCCAGTGATGACCCACAAGTATAGGGGATAAATCGTAGTCCTTTCGATAAGTAAGAGTGTCGAACCCAACAAGGAGCAGAAGGAAATGGCAATTGGTTTTCAGCAAGGTATTTTCTACAAGCACTGAAATAGTCGGGAACAAGTAGTTTGATAGCAAGATAATTTGTAACAAGCAAGTAACGGTAATGGTAAATAATATGCAGCAAGGTAGCCCAATCCTTTTGTGGCAAAGGACAGGCCAAAACGTTCTCTTATGATAAGCAAAGCGTTCTTGAGGGTACACGGGAATTTCATCATATCACTTTCATCATGTTGGTTTGATTCGTGTTCGCTACTTTGATAATTTGATATGTGGGTGGACCATTGCTTAGGTGCTGTTCTTACTTGAACAAAACTCCTACTTATGATTAACCCCCTCGCAAGCATCCGCAACTATGAAAAAAGTATTAAGATAAAATCTAACCATAGCATTAAACTTTTGGATCCAAATCGGTCCCTTACGGAATAGCACATGAACTAGGGTTTAAGCTTCTGTCACTCTAGCAACCCATCATCTAATTACTACTCCACAATGCATTCCCTTAGGCCTAAATATGGTGAAGCACCATGTAGTTGACATTCACATGATACCACTAAGGGAATCACAACATACATATCATCAAAATATCGAACACATATCAAGTTCACATGATTACTTGCAACATGACTTCTCCCGTGACCTCAAGAACAAAAGTAACTACTCACAAATGATAATCATGCTCCAGATTAGAGGGGTATTAAATAGCATAATGGATCTGAACATATAATCTTCCACCAAATAAACCATATAGTAATGAACTACAAGATGTAATCAACACTACTAGTCACCCACAAGCACCAATCTTTCGGTACAAAGATTGATCACAAGAGATGAACTAGGGTTTGAGAGGAGATGGTGCTGTTGAAGATGTTGATGGATATGGCCCTCCCAAAGATGAGAGAGTTGTTGGTGATGACGATGATGATGATTTCCCCCTCCGGGAGGGAAGTTCCCCCGGCAGAATCGCTCCACCGGAGGGCAAAAGTGCTCCTGCCCAAGTTTCGCCTCGAGACGGTGGCTCTTCGTCCTGTAAGTCCCTCCTTATTTTTTCTAGGTCAAAATGACTTATATACCAGAAGAGGGGCACCGGAGGTGGGCCGAGGAGGGCACAACCCACCAGGGCACGCCTGGGGGGCCTGGCGCGCCCAGGTGAGTTGTGCCCATGTGGTGGGCCCCCTCTGGTAGTTATTTACTCCAATAATTCTTAAATAATCCATAAAAAATCTCTGTGAAGTTTCAGCTTATTTGGAGTTGTGCAGAATAGGAAGCTCTGAGTGCTTTTTCTGGTCCAGAATTCCAGCTATTGGTATTCTCCCTCTTTGTGTAAACCTTGCAAATTATGAGAGAAAAGGCATTAGAATTACTCTCAAAAGCATTATTATGCATAAAAACATTATAAATAACAGTAGGTAAACATGATGCAAAATGGACGTATCAACTCCCGCAAGCTTAGACCTCGCTTGTCCTCAAGCGAAAAACCGATATCAAAAAACATGTCCACATGCTTAGAGAGAGAGGTGTCGATAAAAACAAAATACGGACATAGAAGCATCATGTATATTATTATAACAGCAACAAACTTTATCATAGAACTCTTATCACATAACTTTTGTCATAAACTTCTCATGAACAAGTAACAATTCATCACAACATCAAAGTATAAAGCATAAACTCTATTAAAAACCAACAAACTATGTTCTCAGTCAAATTTGCAACTACAATTCATCATCTTTTCAGGAAGGGTCATGTATCGGAGCCTTTAGGCAAGTCCACATACTCAACCATCATTTAATCTTCTATGATTGCTAACACTCACAGCATACTCATGAACAAAAAGTTTCAACCGGACACAAAGAAAGATAGAGGCTTATAGTTTCGCCTCCCAACTTATTCACCTCAAGGGTGATGTCAACAATAATAACTCATGCCCACCCATATTCAACTGGATATATGTGCCTGGATCTTTCCTCACCGCATGATGCTTGCAAAAGAGAAAATAAAAAGGAATAGAGAAGTGTCAGTGCAACAAACCCTGGTGTATGCTGCCCGGACTGTACACAGGCTAAAGAGCAAGGTTACAACATCCAAGATAAAGCCAAGCAGAAGATATGGCTCTTTGAGAAATCAAAGGGCTGATCAAGAAGACCAAGAAAAACCAAAGAAGCAAGATATCACTAAGGAAAAACCTCCCCTGCTGGGCAGGCGAGCCTGGCAAGGTCGAGGTCACCCCGAAGACAAGTCTCAAGACTCCCCCGACAAGCTTGCCGGGGATGCCAAGGGCAGGTCACCCCGCCAGGGCACCACCGCTCCACCTCATAGCAATGCAAGTCACCTATCAGTGCGATGTCGAGCCCCTAAGTGATTAAGTGGCTGTTATTTGGCACGTGGCAGCCATTTCTGAGGAAGATCACTCTAGACGACACCCATCCAGAGGCGTGTCACGCAGGCAGGCGAGAAGGTGGATGAATAGCACGGCAAGGCTTGCCGGGCTCCCACGCGATGTGACACTAAGCGGTGCATTTAATGCACCCTATCCTGTCTGCAGAGTTAGGTATGATAGCACTATGGCTATCTAATCACTGGGTAATGACTGTTTTGCCATTGTGGTAACCCCTTTACCTATAGAAGGAGGGTCGTGGCAACCTTAGAAAGGATTCTGACCCTTGTACACTCATACACGCGTAGCTGCTCCCGTCCTGAGGCAACCTTGCCGGGCTCGAGCGCTGCGTCTCCACCATGGTCCTTTCATCAATCCACCAAAGGAGGAGTAGGGTTTTATGCTTCGCGGCGGCCCGAACCTGGGTAAAAACTGCCCGGGTCATCACTACCGTGCTGCTCTACGGTCTCCGCTAATTGTGCAACGCGCCCTTCCCCCTTCCGAACCACAAGGGGCCGATGATCCCATAGGTGGATGTGTTGAACCACGACATCTTTGGCATGCTAGGTAGGGGCAAGCGCTTGTGTGAAACCGAGGGTGTCAGCAGCGCGTCATCTTCATCATTGTCTTCTTCATTCACGGCTTCATTATCCATGGCGCCCAACAAAAAGTCCGGCGCTACAGCTCACCCGTCCACATCAAAGGCCCCCTCGCATGCAGCCACTGATGCCGTGGGGGCTACAAGGGCGCACGGGGACGTGACTGGCGCAGTCGGCGCCATCACCGTTCCCCCAATGGCTGAATAGGAAGCAGGGGGCACCGAGGGAGGACAGCGTCAAGAGCATCCTAGCGGCCATGCTCCACAAGGTGCGGGTGGGGAAAATATCCCATCTCCACCTCGCTGAAGGACGCAGCCACAGTGATGGCGCTCGCTCTGGTGAGAATCGCAACCTTCTAGCTGCCCCCGCTGCGGGTGCGGCTGCAGGGCAAGCGCCATCCCCAGGGCAAACTGGCCAAGATGATGCGCCGAATGGGGTCGCTAATCCCCAAGCACATCCGCCTCATCGCCATGCCACCCGGGCGACCGGCTCGCGGAGACGAGAGCACGGCGTTGCTACTACCGGCATCGTCAGAAGTCAGGTGATGTCGCGATCTACGTCATCATCTATGCCGAGCACCGCTTCGGAAGCCATGGCGCGGGCCCAACTCCTGTTGAGATTTCCGCCAGCGGCCGATCAAATGGATGAGTGGAGAGCCACCATTCAGAGCCTGATTAGTTTCGCTAAGGCGGGAGGATCACAGCGAGCAGGCCCGTTACGGCCTCTGCAGGCAGCAACCATGGCCCGAGCCACTTGACCTACCGAAGGGGTCACTCCTACAGTGCAGTCCCCTCCGCTGCAGCCAGCACAGGGGTCGCGACCAGAGGCATGCGATCAAGAACCCGACGAGGTATAAATGGCTTCATCTGATCCTCGAGCCCATCGAGATCAGCCGTGGGTCCTGGAAGACAGGTGAGAGGAAGACGCGCGCGTCACCATAGAACGGCGTCATGAAACCCACCGCCAGTCTGATAGGCACAATGGTCCCAACGTCGATGAGCCCGCGCCTAGTGGGGATAGATACCTGCCTTTCGAGGTCGGGTGTCCTGCCTTCACCCGCGAGCTGCTGTGGCACCCCGGCTCAGAGTAAACCGGAACGCCCCGTATTCCAGCCCAGGGACAAGTCCTCTGGAATACGGCACTGTTGGCATAGAACAAATCAGCTCTTTATTACAATGGATATGGTTACAAAGGGTACAAGGATTACATCGGCACGGCGAGACTACGCCTACCCGGGGTAGCTCTATGCTAACAGCAGAGTAACTCTCTCGGCAGCGGAACAACAATGACGGTGATGGACTGCACTCCGCAGGGACTCTGGCTAGAACGCGTATCCTAGGTCACAAACTCAGGATCCTCGACAAGCAAACAATCATGGCATGACCTGCAAACTGGCATGACACACCAGGTGAGTACTTTGAATGTACTCGCAAGCTCCTAGCAAATATCAGCATTAAGGCAAGACAACATCATAGCAAAATAGTTACTGAAGTAGATGCCGTAAGGTAAAGCATATTTAATCCATACTCCGAATAATCTTTGGATCCAATCCGAACCTGCATGTGGTCATCCGACCACTCAACTCATAGCCATCCCATGGCTAACATATCATATTCCTGATTCCATCTGCACGACAAGTCTGACAACTTACTCTCTTCCGGGTTGTCTCACAACCCTTAGAATACTCAGGATCCATCGAGTACTTCCGATCATACGACGAGTTCTTCCATCATTATCATCCCTACCATGGTTGACCACCTAGTGAGGTCTGGACGGACTGTCCAATACCATGGACACGACTATTCGAATAGATTTTTCACTCTGTAGAGGTTGCGCACTTTACCCACACTATGGAGCACTGACCTCATGTTCCCATTCGGGTGGACCAGCGTTGCTCCAACGAAATCTGCCTAACCCGTGACTCCTCCACTGTACCACCAGCATTCATCCTCCCCCGGAGTCCTGCCCTGGGTGGCCCCAGTGTAACCTCGTGAAACCTGCCACCGTCGTGGCCAAACTAAACTATCCCAAACGGGGACCTGGATCCAAATAACTCAACTGGGCTCACAAGGTTATCGCCGCCTACCGGGCCAGGGTAGCGCGCACGCATAACCTTCCCTGTCGTGCGGTACCGGTGAAAGAGCATGCTATCAGACCAAGTTAAGGCCATCCCATACCGGCAAATGTGGTTGCACGGATAAGTCCGGAAAGGTGACTCAGGATCAACCAGGAAATATCTAATCCCCGAATAATATTTCTGTCATGATTGACACTCCGATAACGAGTATGCTTAAGCCACTGCTACTAATTCATCTCCACGAACTACCGGAGGAACTCCAAAATAATCATAGACAGTGATCTCAACATCATAGTATCAACAAGTGGTTAAGCTACTAGTCACTAATAATCCGGTACTCAACATGGTAGTCACCTATCCAAGAATTAACTCCCACATTGCATAGTCCAATTCATTTCACAAATAACTCATTCTTGTTATTAAAGTAATTAGTTAAACTATGATATTGCAATGCAATGATGCAGATGAGAGTTGTGGCTTGCCTGGGGATGAAGGAACCATCGGGAAGGAGTGCGAAGAGTCCGCGTAGTTGACTGCCGGAAACAGTTCGCTCTCGGAGGGGGCTGTTTACGGACAAGGGCAAAGTGGTCATTTTCATAGTAGGACCACATAGTGAAAATGATACCAACACGACGGGCTCGACGAGACGAAGACGTGGGCGTTGGAATCACCTCATTTGGAGTTGTAAACAAAAAGTTATGATGAGAGAAGTGCCAGGGACCAATCTATAAAAATACATATACAAACAGGTCCCTGAGTGGTTAAACTGAAAACGCACTCTCTGAAAATACGCTTTCCCGAAGGGAAGGCGCCTTCTGGCCCGAAGAAGAGGAAATACGCTTTCGATAAGGGAAAGCGTACTCCGTGGAGTACGTCTCCACATATCCTACGTGGCAGTGGCTGGACCGGGGCTTGGGTCGCTGACGCGTGGGTCCCGCGCGGCTTCTCTCTCTCCTCCTCATTCCTTCTTCTTCCTCTTGTTGCCTCCCGACAGAAGTAGAGATGGGGGCAAGGGAGAGGCGACCAGCGTCGGCCCCTGGTGGCTCCGGCCACCTCGGGCTCAGGCGAGACCGCCGGCGGGCTTGGGTGGTGGATCCGCGCTCGTCTGGATGTAGTAGCCGCGCCGGGGCAGGCTAGGACGAGGGCAACCCGCAGGGACAGAGAGCAGAGGAGGCGCGGCCATTCTTGAGGGCGAGGCCACGGCGCACCCGAAGAGAAGGAGGAGGGCGGAGGAGCTCCGGTGGCCTGTGGGTGGTAGGCTAGGGTAGCTAGAGGAGTAGAGGAGACTCAGGTGACCGGAATTTAGGGGAGGCCGAGCGATGGCCGTGGCGGAGCTCGCCGGTGATTCGAGCCAAGGGAGCTTGAGTGGCTCGGTTGGAGTGGTTCTGGGAGAGAGAGGAGAGTGCTGGGGTGGTGTGGTGCCCAGGGAGGCTCCGTCCTCGGCTATTTATAGCCGGGACGGGTGAGGCAATGAGGACGGCCACGGCGATGAGCTTAGCCGGACACTGGAGCTGCGGGGCGATGTGGCTGGCATTTTGTGGCGTCGAGGAGCTTCGCGGAGGAGCGGAGAGGTCTCTTGCGTGCTCCGGAAGGCTCGAGCTCGGCCATATACGGTGATGGCTGAGACGGGCACGGCACGGTACGGCCGCCGCACTGCGTAGGAGGGGACATGAGAGGGGGAAGAGGGGTCCAGGGAGAAGACGACGGCGAGGGGAACATATTGGACATGGCGAGTCACGCAAAACCGACGAGCAGAGCAGGGGCCCGAGCTGGCAAACGCGCAGCTCGCATCCATGGCATGCCAGGGCGGCGGACAACATGTGGCCACGGCGTTGCCACGCCCCACTCGATGCCAAACGTTGTCCAGTGAGTAGTCCCTCCAAGCTACACTGCAAATGAGGTGATATATCGACGATAGGAGCTGTGTCTGGATGGGAGTGGTCACTGGAAATTTGCTGTAGCAAACTGGGGCATGAAGCTATGAAGAGCAGAGAAGTGATACGAGCCAAACTAGATGTCTGGGAGTGTTAGGGTAGGAAGGACTACAATCCTATGAATTTTGGAGAGAAATAGACCAATATTTAATATAGTTGCTTTGCAACTGATCAATCTGGTCCATAAACTCAATCTTGATGTGCCACTTACATGGAGTAGCAACTTGAGATAAAATTTGGCATAGGATGATGATTTGGTCATATGAGAGTGCCATAAAAATTTCATGCCATTTGGACAAGCCAAAATGGTACTTCCTTCACAGCTATCCTCTCTAACCAGAATCTTAGAAAAATTAGAGGGAACTATTGGGAAGATTAAATGAGCCCAAATTTTGTGGAGATTGGTTATATGGGTAGAAGAATACTCTGGTAAATTTTCAGAAATTATGGAGCAATATAAAATATAGTTGCTTCACAATGTGAAAATCTGACCAGGAACCAAGATTTGATGCTATGCTCACATAGATGATTGGATAAGGTTGAAACTTGGTGGAGAGTCATGATTTGAGCATATCAAGATGATTGCAAAATTTCAACTTATTTGGATACTCCTAGCTAGCACTTGCTTCACAAAGATTCCAGTTGCCCAGAAACTTTGGAAATTATCCAAGAGAGATTTAATATCCAAATAAAGTTGAATTTTGGCATGTGGCAATGACATGGATAGTAAAGAGTGCACAAAAAGTTTGAGAGCAAGCAAGAGAATATAAAGGGTACTTGCTTCACAAACTGCCAGCTGAGGCAGAATCAGAAAAGAATATTTGTGAAATATTTTTGAACATGGCAAGGAATGGTTTGACATATTTGTGGAAGATATGACCCAAACAATTTATGATAATTATTTGGGAATTTTGGGAATGATGGAAATGTGGGTTGCTTCACAACCCAGAGCAAACAGGGTTATTCCTTTAATAGAAAAAGGAATATTCCCACGGAAAAAGAATATTGGGGGTTGGTCCAAGATGGAAATGACAAGGTCTTGGAATGGTTTTGAGGTTGGCAAGCCACTCGGGAAGATGAATCAAGGGTGATCCCTCCAAGTTGCAAGACTACTAAGCCACAAAAAGCGAATCCGGACAAAAATCAAAAGAAAAAGAAAAATGGGCAAAATCCAGGGTGTTACAAACCTACCCCCTTAAAGAAATCTCGTCCTCGAGATTTGGTTGCTCAGGGATCAAACATGAATATTCCCACTTGAGGAAACCGTTTCCAACTCGGGTTTCCTTTTTACCTTTGTATAATGCTCCCACTGAGTTTCATATGACTAACTGCCTTGCTTCGGGGTGGTTTGCTTCACTGAAACCTTTTTTTGCCAAATCTTACCTCATATGCTACTCTGACTCAAATCCTTTTATGTCTGCTGACCTCTCTAGGGCAATATTTTTTTTTGACCAAACTATGTGCCCTGCTCGTAAGTCTGAGGGTGGTTCCTCATGGATGTGTCGTGACGAGGTTCAATACGAACGACCGTTCATTGAGTTGTGAACATATTCTCTTGGTGGACACGAAATCTTTTACTCTTTGCATTGGGTGACTTCAAATGACCGTGTATCCTCCAGGTTCAAAACAGTACTGTGAATCGTACCGTTCTCCTGGCGGAATCTGACTTCTTGCACGGATTGCTGGGTCATCTTGGGTATCTTCACTGTCTTGGGTATAAGGCTCCCACCAAATATTTGACTGTCACCTGTCGTGACCATCATAAAGGTGTACGGTGATATTATCCATAGACTTGACTGACAGCGGTACTGGCAGCAAAATCTTGTTCACGGCAGGTTAGTCTTTAACTGATTCCCATCGGTGAGGGCACATGCTTCGAGACTGTTGTTCATAATTTTGATTACTCAGTCTGTCGGTATCTCTATATGGATGGTAGGCCATGTAATACTTTGACACGGTTGCTGAATTTGAACTGCTGAGTTAATCTTTCGGCTGATCTGACCAGCTTGGTTGCCCTCTTCTGATGATTCTGAGCATATCTAGTTGACTGGGCAGGTGGTCCCGATATGGGGTCCTTGCAAACGGAATAAACCCCATGGGTGTGTACCCATGGTGACTGGTACCGGACCTGACTGTCCGGTGTATTTGTACCATGGACAACCTTGCTCCTTCATTATGGTTCTCTTTGCCTGGATCCTTTGCTGAAAGAACTTGGCCTTATGTGTTCTTGATTCTTCGTGTGATCATAGGTGTTGTCAGGTGCAATATTCCGGCAGGCATATTACTTTACAAGTTGTAGCTATAGGGTAACGACCATCTGAACCTCTGGATAAAACTGGCAAATAAACCAGTAGCCACCAGAACGGTCTTTACAACTTAGATCTGGGACATTACTGGAGTAGCTCAACCCCGACTCAAGACGGCTGAAAAGCAGCTCAGAACATGAGACGGTGTTGATAAGAAGAAAGTAGCAACTCCCTAAGACGGCCGAAAAATAGCTCAGAGCATAGGGTCATTGCTACGAAGAGAAATTCAACAGCTGCCCGAGACGGCCAAAAAGCAGCTCAGAACACGGGCCAGTTGTTGACAAGAGAAATAAAAGTCGGCATCCACCACGGACGGCTGGAAACAGCTCAGAACACAGGCGTGGTGCCATCACCAAAGAAAGACGGGCAAGGGTTAATCTGTGTCCCATACAACTCACTATTATGCATGCAGGTATGAGCATAATAATTTGAACATACCGGAATAACACAGAGTAAAGCTATAGAGCATATATCAGATGGTCGGCTTGCTCCATTGCTTGTTGGTCATCACACTGAAGTGTATAACTGGCATTCTCTTCTTCTTACATAGCTCATGCAATAGTCAGATCCTCACCGGGCTGGCATCATTGTATGAGTAACCCATATGACCTTGGCAGCATGTCCACCATATCTATGGAAACATGTATAGCTGGCCACCTGATTCCCGAGGCAAGCTTGTGTCCTGACTGATTTTTTCCTTTAGACCAACTGTTGCAGATCTGACCCTGGGGATGCATTGTCATATGCTGCTAGCATGCATCAGAAGATGTCCATGTATTGTGTCGAGGAAGGCACAGGCATCTTGCATTGTACGCTTCTCAGATAGCTTGTAGGGAAAGACTGGGTTGCTTACATCTGAAGCTTTCTTGTTGCCATATGCGGACTGAGTGCAGATATATATACCCCTTCTGTTTCTACTGTCGGTTACTTGTTGTATGCAACAGGGTATTTTGGCTATCCTTCTTGCCGAACACTACATTCATAACACATTCTGGCTTGCTTCCAAGACATAGCAGGGTTCAAATTGTACTCATAGCAGACTCAAACCTTGTATATATATGAATCATACCTTTGGCACAGAATGCACTGTGGATCATATTCACAATTTGCCTTCTTGCGATCATTATCGCTGTGAAAGTTGCACTGATGTACACTTGATGCTGATAACCAATCCGGCCAGGATATCTTTTATATTCAGGCCCGATATTCCTGATATAACATAGTCTGCTGAAAATTCCATATTGCTGAGCTGAGCTTCCAAATAACTGTCTCTTCACTGACTCTTTGGGTTCAGGGTCGGTGAGCAACTTCCTTAAGGGGAAAATAAGGTAACACCAAGGGCCCAAATAAAAGAAGTAAAAGAAACAACTAAAACAAAAGCACACAAAGCAGCAAGATCACACACAAGCACAATCACACTCTACAGCTATCCGCAACAATAATATGCATTCCTACTTAAGCACACAAGTCTCGCAAGAGCTCCGGTATTACGGTCTAACATGCTGTGGCGATGTGCACGAAAGTGAATCAATGTGTGGAAGAAAATTGGTGTAAACAAGGCTAAACCAAAAACGAGCTTAACACTGGTGGAACCGGTGGCGAGGACGAACTTGGTGATTGTGGATCGGAACACAGAAGTTACGACCACATCATCAAGCGTACGTAAGAAAACCGTACACGTCCAAAGAATAGGTGGCGGAATGAGATAGAGGTGGAGAGAAAAGCTTGCAGGCATTGCCCTTTTCTGATAGCAAAGATCAGTAAGGGTTGCCGAAGGGGCTAGAGGAATGGCAAGATTCGGGATAGAAACATGTCTATCACCAAAATGATAGGGGTGGTTGATGGGAATAAATTGGTGTGGTACCGGTGCATCAATCTAATAAGGGATCGACACCACAAAGCACCTTGGCATCACTCTGCTGGGACGAAGATGACACCACACCAAGGAACAAATATGCAAACTAGAGAGCACAGGTAGTGAATCGAAACCGATGCCACCTACACTCACCAGATCCATCGTTAGTGATAAGATATCTCGTCTATATGCATGCTATGCGCAAACAAATGCAACAACCAAGTGCAGCAAACCAACTGGATCCTATACTACCGGTTACTAATGCTCGCACCTAGACCGCGCATCCTATAGCTAGACCTGCTCTGATACCCACTTCTGTGGCACCCCGGCTCAGAGTAAACCGTAACGCCCCATATTCCACCCCAGGGACAAGTCCTCTGGAATACGACACTGTTGGCATAGAACAAATCAGCTCTTTATTACAATGGATATGGTTACAAAGGGTACAAGGATTACATCGGCACGGCGACACTACGCCTGCCCGGGGTAGCTCTATGCTAACAGTGGAGTAACTCTCTCAGCAGCGAAACAGCGATGACGGTGATGGACTCCACTCCGCAGGGACTCTGGCTAGAACGCGTATCCTAGGTCGCAAACTCAGGATCCTCGACAAGCAAACAATCATGGCATGAACTGCAAACTGGCATGACACGCCAGGTGAGTACTTTGAATGTACTCGCAAGCTCATAGCAAACATCAACATTAAGGCAAGACAACATCATAGCAAAATAGTTACTGAAGTAGATGCCATAAGGTAAAGCATATTTAATCCATACTCCGAATAATCTTAGGATCTAATCCGAACCTGCATGTGGTCATCCGACCACTCAACTCATAGCCATCCCATGGCTAACATATCATATACCTAATTCCATCTGCACGACAAGTCTGACAACTTACTCTCTCCCGGGTTGTCTCACAACCCTTAGAATACTCACGATCCATCAAGTACTTCCGATCATATGACGAGTTCTTCCATCATTATCATCCCTACCATGGTTGACCACCTAGTGAGGTCTGGACGGAGTGTCCAATACCGTGGACACGACTTTTCGAATAGATTTTTCACTCTGCAGAGGTTGCGCACTTTACCGACACTATGGAGCACTGACCTCGTGTTCCCATTCGGGTGGACCAGCGTTGCTCCAACGAAACCTGCCTAACCCGCGACTCCTCCACCATACCACCAGCATTTATCCTCCCCCGGAGTCCTGCCTTGGGAAGCCCCGGTGTCACCTCGTGACACCTGCCACCATCGTGGCCAAACTAAACTGTCCCAAACGGGAACCTGGATCCAAATAACTCAACTGGGCTCACAAGGTTATCGCCGCCTACCGGGCCAGGGTAGCGCGCATGCATAACCTTCCCTCTCAGGCGGTACCGGTGAAAGAGCACGCGATCAGACCGAATCAAGGCCGTCCCATACCGGCAAACATGGTTGCACGGATAAGTCCAGACAAGTGACCCAGGATCAACCAGGAAATATCTAATCCCCGAATAATATTTCTGTCATGATTGACACTCCGATAACCATTATGCTTAAGCCACTGCTACTAATTCATCTCCACGAACTTCCGAAGGAACTCCAAAATAATCATAGACAGTGATCTCAACATCATAGTATCAACAAGTGAGTAAGCTACTAGTCACTAATAAACCGGTACTCAACATGGTAGTCACCTATCCAAGAATTAACTCCAACATTGCATAGTCCAATTCATTTCACAAATAACTCATTCTTGTTATTAATGTAATTAGTTAAACTATGATATTGCAATGCAATGATGCAGATGAGAGTTGTGGCTTGCCTGGGGATGAAGGAACCTTCGGGAAGGAGTGCGAAGAGTCCGTGGAGTTGACTGCCGGAAACAGTTCGCTCTCGGAGGGGGCTGTTTACGGACAAGGGCAAAGTGGTCATTTTCACAGTAGGACCACATAGTGAAAATGATACCAACACAACGGGCTCGACGAGACGAAGACGTGGGCGTTGGAATCACCTCATTTGGAGTTGTGAACAAAAAGTTATGATGAGAGAAGTGCCAGGGACCAATCTGTAAAAATACATATACAAACAGGTCCCTGAGTGGTTAAACTAAAAACGCACTTTCTGAAAATACGCTTTCCCGAAAGGAAGGTGCCTTCTGGCCCGAAGAAGAGGAAATACGCTTTTAATAAGGGAAAGCGTACTCCGCGGAGTACGTCTCCACTTATCCTACGTGGCAGTGGCGGGTCCGGGGCTTGGGTCGCTGACGTGTGGGTCCCGCATGGCTTCTCTCTCTCCTCCTCGTTCCTTCTTCTTCTTCCCGTTGCCTCCCGACAGAAGCAGAGATGGGGGCAGGGGAGAGGCGACCGGCGTCGGCCCCTGGTGGCTCCGGCCACCTCGGGCTCAGGCAAGACCGCCGGCGGGCTTGGGTGGTGGATCCTCGCTCGTCTGGATGCAGTAGCCGCGCCGGGGCGGGCTAGGACGAGGGCGACCCGCTGGGACAGAGAGCAGAGGAGGCGCGACGATTCTTGAGGGCGAGGCCACGGCACACCCGAAGAGAAGGAGGAGGGCGGAGGAGCTCCGGTGGCCTATGGGTGGTAGGCTAGGGTAGCTAGAGGAGCAGAGGAGGCTTAGGTGATCGGAATTTAGGGGAGGCCGAGCGATGGCCGTGGCGGAGCTCGCCGGTGATTCGAGCCAAGGGAGCTCGAGTGGCTCGGTTGGATGGGTTCTGGGAGAGAGAGGAGAGTGCTGGGGTGGTGTGGTGCTCGGGGAGGCTCCGTCCTTGGCTATTTATAGTCGGGACGGTTGAGACGATGAGGACGGCCACGACGATGAGCTTAGCCGGACACTGGAGCTGTGGGGCGATGTGGCTGGCATTTTGCGGCGTCGAGGAGCTTCGCGGAGGAGCGGAGAGGGCTCTGGCGTGCTCCGGAAGGCTCGAGCTCGGCCATATACGGCGGCGGCTGAGACGGGCACGGCATGGTACGGCCGCCACACCGCGTAGGAGGGGACATGAGAGGGGGAAGAGGGGTCCAGGGAGAAGACGACGGCGAGGGGAACCTGTTGGACAATGCGAGTCACGCGAAACCGACGAGCAGAGGAGGGGCCCGAGCTGGCAAACGCGCAGCTTGCGTCCATGGCATGCCAGGGCGGCGGTCACCATGTGGCCACGGCGTTGCCACGCCCCACTCAACGCCAAACATTGTCCAGTGAGTAGTCCCTCCAAGCTACATTGCAAATGAGGTGATATATCGACGATAGGAGCTGCGTCTGGATGGGAGTGGTCACCGGAAGTTTGCTGTAGCAAACTTGGGCATGAAGCTATGAAGAGCAGAGAAGTGATAAGAGCCAAACTAGATGTCTGGGAGTGTTAGGGTAGGAAGGACTACAATCCTGTGAATTTTGGAGAGAAATAGACCAATATTTAATATAGTTGCTTTGCAAGTGATCAATCTGGTCCATAAACTCCATCTTGATGTGCCACTTAAATGGAGTAGCAACTTGAGCTAAAATTGGGCATAGGATGATGATTTGGTCATATGAGAGTGCCATAAAAATTTCATGCCATTTGGACAAGCCAAAATGGTACTTCCTTCACAGCTATCCTCTCTGACCAGAATCTTAAAAAAATTATACGGAATTATTGGGAAGATTAAATAAGCCCAAATTTTGGGGAGATTGGTTATATGGGTATAAGAATACTCTGGTAAATTTTCAACAATTATGGAGCAATATAAAATATAGTTGTTTCACAATGTGAAAATCTGACCAGGAACCAAGATTTGGTGCTATGCTCACATAGATGATTGGATAAGGTTGAAACTTGGTGGAGAGTCATTATTTGAGCATATGAAGATGCTTGCAAAATTTCAACTTATTTGGATACTCCTAGGTAGCACTTGCTTCACAAAGATTCCAGTTGCCTAGAAACTTTGAAAATTAGCCAAGAGAGATTTAATATCCAATAAAGTTGAATTTTGGCATGTGACAATGATATGGATAGTAAAGAGTGCACAAAAAGTTTGAGAGCAAGCAAGCAAATATAAAGGGTACTTGCTTCACAAACTGCCAGCTGGGGCAGAATCAGAAAAGGAATATTTGTGAAATATTTTTGAACATGGCAAGGAAGGGTTTGACATATTTGTGGAAGATATGACCCAAACAATTTATGAGAATTATTTGGGAATTTTGGGAATGATGGAAATGTGGGTTGCTTCACAACCCAGAGCAAACAGGGTTATTCCTTTAATAGAAAAAGGAATATTCCCACGGAAAAAGAATATTGGGGGTTGGTCCAAGATGGAAATAACAAGGTCTTGGAATGGTTTTGAGGTTGGCAAGCCACTCGGGAAGATGAATCAAGGGTGATCCCTCCAAGTTGCAAGACAACTATGCCACAAAAAGCGAATCCACACCAAAATCAAAAGAAAAAGAAAAATGGGCAAAATCCAGGGTGTTACAGCTGCGGCAAGTCCATTGGCCGTCTACCCGTACGTTCAAGCCAGAGATACCAGAAAAGTACGATGGAAGACTGAACCTGGCAGAGTTCTTGAGCATCTACACCATTGTTGTTCAAGCCGCCGGACGAAGAGATGAGAAGGTATTCGCCAACTACTTCCCTTTGGCACTCAGGCCAAACGTGAGGTCATGGCTGATGCACTTACTGGAGAACTCCATCTCGACCTGGGCTGACCTATGCAATGAGTTTGTTGGCGCCTTTACGGGCGACCATCAAGAACCAGGGTGGCCCAGCGACTTGCAGCTCCTCCCACAGAAGGAAGGAGGGAGTTTGCGGAAGTATATGCAGAGATTTAGCCGGGTGCACAGGAACATTCCGGACATCCACCCGGCAGCTGTGATAGCTGCGTTCAGTCCAACATACGCAACCGCAGGATACGTTCCAACATGAATGTCATGTTGCCCAAGACTGTGAATGAGATGTACACTTTGGCGGATAAGTGTGCCCAAACCGAGGAGGGGAGGTGACTCCCCAGAGAAGAAGACGGCGTCAGTGTTGACTCGGAGGACGATGACGATGCTACCAATTAGAAGAAGAAGAACAAGAAATGCAACAAGAAGCACAAGGAGAAGGCAGTTCTGGCTGTCGAAGGGTCTGGCATTCCTGGTACCGGCACGAAGGCCAAGACCGAAGCTCCCGGCAAGGAAGTTGCTGCGTGCAATGATTGCCGGGCGGCTGTGGCGGCTGAGAAGGCTGGGAAGGCTGACAGGCCATACTGCAAGATCCATCGGACAAAGGGCCATGATCTCCAAGAGTGTCATCAAGTTGAGCAACTCGTCAAGAAGCAGAAGGCTGAATACGAGAAGCATGACAAAGAGAGAGAGCAAGATGGCGTTGGTGCGAAGGGCCGAGGTGGCAGAGGAAGTCGCCCCGGCAAGGTCCCTCAACATCAGGGAAAGCCTGCCAGAGGTCCTGGGAAGAAAGGATGTGTTGTTGCGCTGAGCAGGTTCATTTCCATGTCTGCCAAGCATGCCTTGCCATTCTTCAAAATCCTGAAGAAGGCAGGGCCCATGGAGTGGACCCCGGAGGTGGACACTGCGCTGCAAGATTTGAAGACCTACTTATCCTCTGTTCCCACCCTAGTCACTCCTAAACCTCAAGAGTCGTTGCTGCTGTACCTAGCGGCAACCAACCAAGTGGTTAGCGCAGCACTGGTGGCGCAGCGGGAAGTAGATGAATGAGTAGCTGCGGCTGCCTTCCCCTCCGGAGAGGAAAGTGAACTCATCCCGGCAAGATCAGGTGCAAGTCAGAACGAAGAGGAGCGGGGCAACAAAGACAATTCTAGGATCACGGCAAGGAAGAAGGTGGTGCAGCGGCCAGTGTACTTTGTCAGCTCCCTACTGCAAGGGGCTAGATCGAGGTACTCTGGCATGCAAAAGTTGATCTTTGGCCTTATCATGGCCTCAAGGAAACTGCGCCACTACTTCAAAGCCCACGAGATCACGGTTGTCACCCGTTTCCCCTTGCAACGCATACTGAGGAACCCTGAGGCCACTGGCAGAATAGTGGAATGGGCTCTGGACTTATGAAGCTTTGGTTTGAAGTTTGAGAGCACATCAACTATTCAGAGCAGGGCTTTGGCAGAGTTCTTTCCCGAATGGACACCAACTCTAGATGAAGAAAAGCCGGAGACAGTTATCCCCGGCAAGGAAGCGCCCCAGGACTGGATCATGTACTTTGATGGTGCCTTCTCCCTACAAGGTGCAGGAGCTGGCGTGCTTCTCGTTGCACTCACTGGGGAGCACCTCAAGTACGTGGTTCAGATGCATTTCCCTCGGGAAGAGGCAACCAACAACACTACAGAATATGAAGGACTACCTGCCGGGCTCAGGATCGCAACAGAACTGGGAATCAAGAAGTTAATCATTAGTGGAGACTCACAACTTGTGGTGAGGGAAGTGAACAAGGATTATCAGAGTCCATTAATGGAGGCATATGTGGAGGAAGTGAGAAAGTTGGAGGAGCGCTTTGACGGATTGCAAACAGAGCACGTACCCCGTGCGGAAAACAGCATTGTTGATCATCTGTCAAAGTGCGCTGCGCAAAAGCTTCCTGTGGAACCAGGGACTTTTGTTCTCCATCTGACATAGACATCCGTATCCCCCACGAAATTGGCCAGAAAGAGGAGGAAACTGGATTCCAGCAAATCTCTCCCAGCAGAGCTTCCAGAAGCCCCCGACAGAGAGGTTGGCGGGAACAACTCCACTTCGCTTGGCAGGCAGCACCCTCCCACCGAACTATCAATCCTCGTGGTTGAGGCGTGCGCTCCCGTGAACGAGGAGGTGCTGCTGGTCCTTGTTGTCGAGCCACAGGCTCCAACTTGGGCGAGGCATATAGTCCATTACCTCCAGACACGAGAACTTCTCGAAGAGCAAGAAGAAGCTGAAAGAGTAGCCCGAAGGGCCAGTATGTATCAGTTCGTCGACAACACGCTATACAGGAGAAGGCCCAACGGTGTGAAATTGAGGTGCATCTGTCGAGAAGAAGGGAAGGAACTGTTGGCAGAGATACACAAAGGCATGTGTAGCTCCCACATTGGATTAATGGCCCTAGTTGGAAAAGCTTTCTGGCAAAGTTTCTACTGGCCGACGGCCCTCCAATATGCAATTGAGCTAGTCACCAGATGTGAAGCCTGCTAGTTCCACTCCAAGAATATCCATCAGCCTGCTCAAGCTCTCCAAACGATCCCTTTGTCATGGCCATTTTCGGTCTGGGGGCTCGACATCTTGGGCCCCTTCCCCCGTGCTACCGGGGACTTTGAATTCTTGTACGTTGCAATCGACAAGTTTACAAAGTGGCCGGAAGTGGAGCCCGTGAGAAAGGTGACCGCACAATCAGCTATCAAATTCTTGAAAGGATTGGTGTGCCACTTCGGAGTACCCACCAGAGTCATCACCGATAATGGCACCCAGTTCACAAGCTGCGCCTTCATGTAATACGTTCATGCCCTCGGAAGCAAGGTCTTGTTTGCTTCTGTTGCACATCCCAGAAGCAACGGACAAGCTGAGAGGGCGAACGCTGAAGTGCTGCGAGGACTCAAGAAAAGAACATTTGATAGGCTGCAGAAGTGTGGTGGGCGGTGGATCGACAAGCTGCCGGTGGTTCTTTGGTCCCTCAGAACGACACCAAATCGAGCTACAGGCCAGACTCCCTTCTCCCGTCTATGGGGCAGAAGCAGTGATCCCCACGGAACTCATATACGGGTCACCTTGAGTACTTGCCTACGATGAAGTAGCGCAAGAATAGCACCGGCGTGATGAAACTGTGCTACTTGAGGAGAACCGTCTCCGAGCTGCTACGCGTGCTGCACGCTACCAGCAAGCCCTGTGTCGCTATCACAGCCACATGGTTCACGCCCGGAGCCTTGAGGAAGGCGACCTTGTCCTTAGGCACATTCAGTCCGCCAAGGGTGCAAACAAGTTGACGCCAAAGTGGGAAGGCCCTTATCGGGTAGTACGAGCCACCAGACCTGGCGCAGTCCATTTGGAGACCGGAGATGGCATTCAGTTGCAGAACTCATGGAACATTGAGCATCTCCGTAAGTTCTACCTATAAGGCGCGGCTGTCGGGCCCTGCCCGGCAGCCACCCCTTCGTACAAGCCTTGTCGATGTTGCATGTAACCCTTTGTACAAAGCCAGGCGCAGACCCTGAGCAGCAGATAAATAAACAAAGCGCTGGGGACCCCCAAAAACTTGCATGCATGCATGCATAAGCATAACATGAGCATCGCATGATCTTGTAGATCAGGGCATATGTAGCATTGTTTTCCTCTGCACTAAGCTGCAGGGTTCTTCCCGTGGACCCAGTCCCGAAGAGAAGAAATGAAGAAAAGCCTACATATCGGTCCCCGGCAAGCCAAACAGATAAGTTCTTTCTTATCCATACTTGTTCTGTAAGGTGAAAACTTGTGCATATGAAAACCTCGTCACCTTCAAAGTATAGGTGCTCCCATCCTGTGTCCCAAACATTGCTTCGATCAAGGTGGTTGTAGTGGCCTTTGACAGAGGAGGTTCGACGAGGAGCTGGTCCCTTTCCATAGTTTTGTGCCCGGCAGGCCAAGCCCTGCGGCAACAAACGGAAGGGACCGGAAGATAACTTGCCAGAGAAAACTTGTTTACTTAAACGTATAGAAGCATCCCATCTTTTCATGGACATAGTATATGCACAAGTACCCGGCAAGGCTTGTCTCTTTTTTCATTAATATGCGGATAAGCAAGTACAGATCTTACAGGACACAAACATGGATAAAGAAGATTACATATTTTAGACTAAAGTTTGGCAAGTGCTTGCATATTTTAGACCGAAAAAAGATAAGTGCCCCGTAATCCCCTTCTTGTCCCTCTCCTCCTAGGAACTATGGTGGAAGGTGAAAAGGGCAGAAGGAGTGCCTGGGCAGAAGCCTAACCTGACCTCATCAGAACCCACGAGGTGGAGTCTGACAAGATCGAGGGCACGGGCGAAGGTGATGTTGAAGAGAGTGGCAGAGACGACCCCCTGGTCTCCACCGCCAGGGCCAGCAGGACGCGGCAGGGCAAACGAAGCCGGAGCCCATGAGGAAGCCTGCTGGGGCCCAGCTAGAAGGGTGCTGGAGGAGCTGGAGACACCATCCACACCTCCACATCCAGCTCCCCGGCAAATCGCCTTGCCGGAGAGTAGATGCAGGTGCAGATGGTGGTGCCGCCGCCTGACGGTGATGGTGCGGCTGGTGTTCAGCCGGAGTCAGAGCCGTCGTCATCACTGTCACTATCCTCCTCGTTGCTAACGCTCGAGGGGGAGCTTTCATCATCGGTCGAGGTCTCCGCACAGCACCCTAAGCGAGCACCCGGGCATCCAAAGGCTTTGACGGAAAGCAGGGTGGCATCAATTAACTTGAAATGGAGGACGTGCCCGACTGCCAAGCTGTGGGCGCGAGCGAAGGTCTTCCAACCACGCCGGAGAAGCATAACATGGGAGGCAGGGAACTCCATGTCCGCCCGCATGCTGCCATTACAGCAGCCCCTCATGTGCAGCCTCAGCCCCGGCGGCTGCTCAACTTCCATCAGTCTTGCAAATGTAGTTGGGAGCCGAAGCCGGCTGCGCGGAGGCCCTCGCAACTTGACAATAAACTCCAGCGACTGGTTCCTGATGTGACCTTCGTTCGGGTCTTGGATGGCCGAAGGGGGCACGATCAGCACACTGCCCCGTCCTCCTCAACCGAGAGCGCCACAACGACCGCGTCCCCGTCCTCTCCAGCCTCCCCTCACGGCGGGCTCCGCTTCCGCGCCCCTAGTGGGAGGAGGGAGGCGCTGTTGGGCAGAAGCCCTTGTCACTGCTACTGGGGTACCGCTACGCACTCTTCCCCTCACCATGATGAAGAAACAAGATCAGAAGAAAGAAGGAGGAGATAGGTGTGATCCAGCAACTCGCCCGCGTCCCCTTTTATAGGCAAACAGGGCCGGGGTTGGCTCCTCACTCGGGGGAGGCAACCACCCCGCTCTGCCAATCCGACTCCCCCGCGCCATCAACGACTCATGGAATCAAGGCCGACCCCCTGCGTCAATCCATGGCGTCTGGCTTTCTACCATGGCACACATTTTTGCGCCCTCCGCTCCCGCCACCAACCCTGTGCAATGCATGCTGCAAACATGGCAGAAACGCTAGAAGCGGAGAAGCTAGTGGAGTGGAAGTTACCGCCCCGTGAACATGGGACGTGGGTATCCCACAGATCGTGGCTTGCAACTCCCTCATAACATCTTGCACGACGCGCGAAAAAACCAGAAACTGACTCAAGCATAGGTTAATGAAGAAGCAAAGAAAATCTCAATGATGAGCGACCACAAGCTCTTCGCCTGTGTACTGGATAGGGCCTACCCAAACGACACTCGACAGCGCGTTCGGACCAGGCCCGAGGGCTCCTGTCGGTGCAACAAACCCTGGTGTATGTTGCCTGGACTGTACACAGGCTCAAGAGCAAGGTTACAGCATCCAATACAAGGCCAAGCAGAAGATATGGCTCTTTGAGAAATCAAAGGGCGGATTAAGAAGACCAAGATAAACCAAAGAAGCAAGATATCACTAAGGAAAAACCTCCCTTGCCGAGCAGGCGAGCCTGGCAAGGTCGAGGTCACCCCAAAGACAAGTCTCAAGACTCCCCTGGCAAGCTTGGCGGTGATGCCAAGTGCGGATCACCCCGCCAGGGCGCCACCGCTCCACCTCACAGCAATGCAAGTCACCTATTTGTGCGATGTCGAGCCCCCAAGTGATTAAGTGGCTATTATTGGGCACATGGCAGCCATTTCTAAGGAAGATCACCCCAGATGACACCCGTCCAGAGGCGTGTCACGTAGGCAGGCGAGAAGGTGGATGAATAGCACGGCAAGGCTTGTTGGGCTTCCACGCGATGTGACACTAAGCGGTGCATTTAATGCACCCTGTACTGTCTGCAGAGTTAGGTATGATAGCACTATGGCTATCTAATCACTAGGTAATGACTGTTTTGCCATTGTGGTAACCCCTTTACCTATAAAAGGAGGGCTGTGGAAACCTTAGAAAGGATTCGGACCCTTGTACACTCATACACGCGTAGCTGCTCCCGTCCCGAGGCAACCTTGCCGGGCTCAAGCGCTGCGTCTCCACCATGGTCCTTTCATCAATCCACCAAAGCAGGAGCAGGGTTTTACGCCTCGTGGCGGCCTGAACCTGGGTAAAAACTGCCCGTGTCATCACTGCCTTGCTGCTCTACGGTCTCCGCTCTTTGTGCAATGCGCCCTTCCCCCTTGCTGAACCACAAGGGGCCGATGGTCCCATAGGTGGCCGTGTTGAACCACGACGAGAAGAATACTTTGACTCTTGCATAAAAGTAAATACATAAAGGTAAAAGATAGGCCCGTCGCAGAGGGAAGCAGAGGTTGTATGCTCAATCTCTTAGTGCAAAAGAATGTCATGTTATATTGCCCCTTGTGGTAGCAACCTTTATTATGCAGTCTATCGCCTTTATTATTTTGCCATCACAAGTTCGCCTTTATTATTTTGCCATCTAACACATTTAGAAGCAATTTTTATTGCCTTATTGCACCGATGACAACTTACTTGAAGGATCTTACTCAATCCATAGGTAAGTATAGTGGACTCTCAAAATGAGGTTTGGGTTAAGGGTTTTGGATGCACAAGTAGTATCTCTACTTAGTGCGGAATTTTTGGCTAGAAAAGATATTGAGCAAGCACGACATGTTAAAGGATCTATGACAATATAACTTTTATGTGAATATGAACAAACATAAATCATTACGTTGTCTTCCGTGTCCAACGTCAACTATTTTGACACAAAATATTTAATGGGGGCTCACAATCATAAAAGATGTCCAAGATAGTGTATTTGCATGTGAATCTTCTCTTCCCTTATTATTTCTTTCATGAGTTGCATCATTGACTAATGCTATGTTTGTCAATCTCCAACAAATTTTACCACTTATAGTTTTTCTTATGTGATGTCATTCCTTACCATAAGATTAGCATATGATCTTTTCATTAGTTTTCCTTTCTTTCTATTAAGACATAAAAGTAAATAATGCAAAACTCAAACTACTCTTTATTATATATCTCGCGCACGATTACATTGATTGATAGATCACTAAGAAAACACGTGAAAAGAAAGGATCAAACTAAAACTTTTTTTCAACTAAATCAAAAGATAACTAAGGATCGAACTAAGATAAGTAAAGGAAAAAGATAGTGATGGTGATACAATACCGGGGCACCTCCCCCAAGCTTGGCACAAGCCAAGGGGAGTGTCCATACCCGATTCTCAAGTCTCTTTTGGTGATGAAGAAGGTGGTGGTGGTGATGAGGTAGTAGCGAATTTGTCCTTCTTCCTCCGCTTGTGTCGGAGGTAAAAGTTATCTATCTTTAACTCATCGTTCTCTATCTCAAGCTTTATTATCCTCTTGCATAATGCCTCCTTGCTTTCCTGCTCGAACCAAGGAGGGACTGGCTCATCTTCATCTTCCTCATCAGTGAACCATATATAGGGATAGGTGTCCTTGACGATATTTTTATCCAAAGGTTGGTGAGAAGCAGGGCTCTCCTCCTCTGAATCTCGGGATGACATATTTCCAGATCTGCCAAAAAACAGCAAGAAAGAAGAACAGAAGATTTCTCCGTGATACGGTGGCCAATAGGTTTGAGGGGTATATAAATTTTTTTTATCTGGGGAAACAAGTAAATGAGAGAAAAACGGAGTCTGGAAGGTACCCGAGGTGGGCACAACCCACTTGGGCGCGCCTGGCAAGCTAGGCGCACCATGGTGTCTTGTGCCCACCAGGGTTGCCTTCCTGGTTGTTTCTTATTTTCCTAAATTTTGTTATATTCCAAAACTGACAAAAAATATTTTTGCGGATTTTTCAGAGTCCGTTTACTTACCGTATCACGTACCTCCTTTTTTTCACGATTCTGGAGTGTTCTAGAATGTTTCTTTTATGTGTTCCTCCGGTGTCATGGTTTGAATAATATTGCTTTCAACATTAATAGGCGTACCTGAGATATAGTTTTTAACTCTTTGGCCATTGACAACCTTCGGGTTAGTACCTTTGGCATTATTTATTTCGATAGCTCCAGAACGATAAACTTCTTCGATAACATAAGGTCCTTCCCATTTGGAGAGAAGTTTTCCTGCAAAGAATCTGAAATGAGAGTTGTACAAAAGGACATATTCACCCACGTTGAACTCACGCTTTTGGATTTTTTTATCATGCCATCTTTTAACTTTTTCTTTAAATAACTTGGCATTTTCATAATCTTGGGTTCTCCATTCATCTAATGAGCTAATATCAAATAAACTCCTTTCACTGGCAAGTTTGAAGTCATAGTTGAGTTCTTTGATTGCCCAATATGCTTTATGTTCTAACTCAAGAGCCAAATGACAAGCTTTCCCATATACCATTTTATAAGGAGACATACCCATAGGATTTTTATAAGTTGTTTTGTAAGCCCAAAGTGCATCATCTAATTTCTTAGACCAATTCTTTCGGGACCTATTAATAGTTTTTTGTAGAATTAATTTTATTTCCCTATTGCTAAGTTCAACTTGACCACTAGATTGAGGATGATAGGATGATGCAATTCTATGGTTAACATCATATTTAGCAAGCATTTTACGGAAGGCACCATGAATAAAGTATGAACCACCATCAGTCATTAGGTATCTAGGGACTCCAAACCTTGGGAAAATAACTTCCTTAAGCATTTTAATAGAGGTGTTGTGATCAGCACTACTAGTTGGAATAGCTTCTACCCACTTAGTAACATAATCAACAGCAACCAAAATATGTGTATACCCATTAGAGGAAGGAAAAGGTCCCATATAATCGAATCCCCAAACATCAAATGGTTCAACTACAAGAGAATAATTCATAGGCATTTCCTGACGCTTACCAATATTACCAATTCTTTGATATTCATCACAAGATAAAACAAACTTACGAGAATCCTTGAAGAGAGTAGGCCAATAAAAACCTGATTGCAATACCTTGTGAGCAGTTCTATCTCCCGCATGATGCCCTCCATAAGCTTCGAAGTGACATTTCCGTAGGATTTGTTCCTGGTCATGCTCAGGTACACAACATCTAATAATACCATCTACTCCTTCTTTATAAAGATGTGGGTCATCCCAAAAGTAATTTCTTAAATCGTAGAAGAAATTTTTCTTTTGTTGGTATGTGAAACTAGGTGGTATATATTTTACAACAATGTAATTAGCATAGTCAGCATACCAAGGAGTGTCATGAGAAACATTTATTGCAGCTAGTTGCTCATTAGGAAAGCTATCATTAATAGGTTGTGGGTCATCAAGAATATTTTCTAACATAGACAAGTTATCAGCTACGGGGTTCTCAGCTCCTTTTCTATCAGTGATATGTAAATCAAATTCTTGTAACAGGAGAACCCATCTAATGAGTCTAGGTTTAGCATCTTTCTTTTCCATAAGATATTTTATAGCAGCATGATCAGTGTGAACAGTAACTTTAGAGTCTACAATGTAGGATCTGAATTTGTCACAAGCAAACACAACTGCTAAAAATTCTTTTTCAGTAGTAGCATAGTTTCATTGAGCACTGTCTAGAGTTTTCCTAGCATAATGGATAACATTTAGTTTCTTATCAACTCTTTGTCCTAGAACAGCACCAACAGCATAATCACTAGGATCACACATAATTTCAAAAGGCAAGTTCCAATCAGGTGGTTAAACAATAGGTGCAGAAGTTAAGGCTTTCTTAAGTGTTTCAAAGGCTTCTACACAATCATCATAAAAAACAAACGGAACATCCTTTTGTAAAATATTTGTAAGAGGCCTAGAAATTTTAGAGAAGTCCTTACTAAACCTCCTATAGAAACCAGCATGACCAAGGAAACTATGAATAACTTAGATATCTTTAGGACATGGCATTTTCTCCATAGCATCAACCTTAGCTTTATCCACCTCAATACCTCGTTCAGAAATTTTATACCCCAAGACAATACCTTCATTAACCATAAAGTGGCACTTCTCCCAATTCAAGGCAAGATTAGTTTGCTTACATCTTTGCAAAACTCGATAAAGGTTGCTTAAGCAATCATCAAAAGAAGTTTCGTAAACAGAAAAGTCATCCATGAAAACCTGAACAATCTTTACACAAAAATCAGAGAATATAACAGTCATACATCTTTGAAAGGTAGATGGTGCATTGCATAAACCAAAAGGCATATGTCTATAAGCATTGGTTCCAAAAGGATAAGTAAAGGTGGTTTTCTCTTGATCAGGTTGTGAAACAGGTATTTGAGAAAAACTAGAATATCCATCAAGGAAACAAAAGTGTGTGTGCTTTGATAATCTTTCTAGCATTCCTCTACCCAATATTGAAGCGAGGATTGTTTCCCCACTTTTTTGGTCCAATCAATTTGTTTTATACGTCGCCCCCTTTTTTTCATACGTCGTCCTGTTTTTTTCGTACACGCCCTGCCCGCACGTCATTCTGTTTTTGTTCCTCTCCGTACGTGCACTGCCCACCCACAAAAAATAAGGTGCATCACGTGGGACACGAACCCAGCTCACGGTGAAAGAGTACAACCGCACTAGCCAGTCCACCTACACATTGTGTTTGTTAAGAAAGAACAAGAAGATATACTTTTATATTGGTTAAATGGATTTTATTAGAAAAAACTTAGAGTGAAGGAAGTGAGTTAAATAAGGAAGAAGTTCCCCTATTATGAGCTTGAAGGAAAGCCAAAAAAAATAAGAAATAAATTTCATCCTTATGATGAGTCAAGAAGGGACGGAATTAAAGGAAATAATAAAATATGCAATAAATTCCATCCTTTATGATAAGGCAGGAAGGGAAGGAATTAAAAGAAAGAATGAAAGAAGGAATAAATAAATTTCCCTATTATATATGAGGCATGAAAGAAGGAATTAAAGGAGAAATAAATTTCACAAGGAAGGAATAAAGGAAAGAATAAATTTTGCTAATTGTATGAGGCATGGAGGGAGGAATTAAAGAGGAAATAAAATTCTCTAGAAACTAAAATAAGAAATAAAAATTTCACTGTTAAGGAATTAACAGAACAAAATAAATTCCATGGTGTACCGATTAAATATATGGGGTCATGCATCATCAGCTGTGCGTGCATGAAAAAAGTTCGGTTCTGCCTCCACCTAGGAATATATGGGGTCATGCTAAGACATAAAAAAATACTTGGCTCTTGAAGGAACTTGTCAAAAGTGACCATTTTACTTTTGAATCTCCTGATGATATTGTTTTTGTTGAATCTAATGTGAGGTATTATAATTTGCAGCGAGTTATTATTTATGGCAGAGTGAATGTCAAGTTAACAATTGATTGATTTGTTGGAATGGGAATGAACTTCGTGAATATTAGATTTCACTTTTTCTCACACATGATGGTTACAACATTATGTTCACTCTCACATTGCTTTGTCATGGAGTTATCATCATGTAATAATAATTATTCATATGTACGTTAGAGCTGACAATAGGTATAGGTCACTCTACCTTCTACTATCACAGGTGATCGGGTCACTTCCCTGTTATGAATTTATTTGCAAGTTTTGTGGCAGTGGAGGCAAAAGAGTGAAGTCACCCCAAATCGTTGCACCGGGGCTTTGTATTGTGGAAGGTTGCGCACGCATTGGCGGGAGCTGAGCCAGGTATTCGGTTCAGCTTTGGGAGTTAATGCAGAACTAACCCAAATAGTTGAATAGGACCTGCTCAAATACCGCATCACGATATGGAGAACGTATAGAGACATCCAAATGCATGGTTTGATGGCCATGGCGGAACGACACAACATGGTTCACTGCCAAAAACATGCCCAAGTTCATGTTAGAGATGAAGAAGGTGGATTGTGGCGACAGTGAAGTGTATGCGGTTTAAGTTGAGTCAACAAGTTGATGACCTCACACCTTAATTTAATTTTGCATTAATAGTTATTATTGTGAGCGCTCAATAAAGACATGCATCTCTTGGTATGTGAAGACATGATTGGTGTTGAACCACATGAACATGTATGTGCGGTTGCAGCGCACAAGGAATTACAAGCTGGTGCAAGTAGGGGCTCGAGAAATCGGCATGGTGAGTGTGATGACCAACATCACCGCCTTGGGACTGATCAAATTTGATGAAATAGGTGGGCAAGTGACCATCATGGATGATGATGATGAAGAGGAGAACTAACAACACAAATGACCTGTTATGGGTGTGTGACAGTTCGTTTCTCCCGTTGCAATGCACGGGCGTTTGTGCTAGTGATCCATAAAAGGCAAAGGGTAATGATCTTTTCTAGTTGCTTTATTTAATTTTCTAAAATCAATCACCATTCTATAGCTAGTAACGATTCTTTGTGGAATGAGTTCATTTTTGTCATTAGGAACAACGGTAATACCTCCCTTCTTAGGGACACAATGAACATGACTTACCCATCTACTATCAGCTATAGGATAGATTATACCTGCTTCCAGAAGCTTTAATATTTCAGTTCTTACCACTTCTTTCATTATAGAATTCAAGCGCCGTTGGTGATCCAGAACGGGTTTAGCATCAGGTTTCATATTAATCTTGTGCTGACATATAGTGGGACTAATGCCCTTAAGATCATCAAGAGTATATCCAATAGCAGCTTGGTGCTTCTTCAAAATTTTCAATAATCTTTCTTCTTCATGCTCTAAAAGGTTAGCACTAATAATAACAGGATATATCTTTTTCTCATCAAGATAAGCATATTTCAAAGTGTCTGGCAATTGTTTTAGTTCAAACATAGGATCACCTTTAGGCGGAGGTGGGCCTCCTAGAGTTTCAATAGGCAAATTATGTTTAAGTAGAGGTTGTTGTTCAAAGAAAATTTTATCTATCTCATTTCTTTCATGCATATGCATATCATTTTCATGGTCTAGCAAATATTGTTCTAGTGGATCAGTAGGAGGCATGGCAATAGAAGCAAGACCAATTATTTCATCCTTATTAGGTAATTCTTTCTTATGTGGTTGCCTATTAAACTTGGAAAAATTAAATTCATGGGACTCATCACCAAAGAGAACACTGACAGTTTGTTTAAGACATTCTATAGTAGCATTGACAATGTTCAAGAAAGGTCTACCAAAGATAATGGGACAAAAGTCATCTTGTGGGGAACTAAGAACTAAAAAATCAGTAGGGTATTTTATTTTCCCACACAAGACTTCAACATCTCTAACAATCCCAAGTGGTGTGATGGTGTCTCTATTGGCAAATTTAATAGTAACATCTATGACTTCTATTTCAGCGGGTGCTATGTCATTCATAATTTCTTGGTATAAGGTAAAAGGAATAGCACTAATGTTAGCAGCTAAGTCACATAAACCATGATAACAGTGATCTCCTATTTTGAGTGAGACAACAGGCATGCCAGCAACATGTCTATGTTTATCTTTTTCATCGGGTTTAGCAATTCTAGCAGCTTCATCACAGAAGTAAATAACATGCTCATCAATATTTTCTACCAAGAGATCTTTAACCATTGCAACACTAGGTTCTACTTTGATTTGTTCAGCAGGTTTAGGTGCTCTAATATTACTTTTATTGACCATGATTGAGAACTTAGCATGTTCCTTTATCATAACTGGGAAAGGTGGTTTTTCAATATAAGCAGTAGGCACAACTGGATCAACATTGTAAATAATAGTTTCATCTTTAACCACAGCCGGTTCTTTAATTTCTTATTTAATAGGTGGATGATATTTAAACCACTTCTCCTTTGGGAGATCAACATGAGTAGCAAATGATTCACAGAAAGAGGCTACTATCTCAGAGTCAAGTCCATATTTAGTGCTAAACTTGTGAAAAGCATCGGTATTCATAAAAGATTTAACACAATCAAACTTAAGCTTAATATCTGACTCTTTACCTTTGTCGAGTTCCCAATCTTCAAAGTTGCATTTAATTCTTTCTAACAGGTCCCACCTGAATTCAATAGTCGTTTTCATAAAAGAACCAGTACAAGAAGTATCGATCATGGATTGATCATCACGAGAAAGCCGAGCATAAAAATTTTGAATGATAATTTCGCTAGAGAGCTCATGATTGGGGCATGAATATAACATTGACTTAAGCCTCCACCAAGCTAGAGTGATACTTTCTCAATCATGAGGCCAAAAGTTATATATATAATTCCGATCACGATGAACTAGATGCATAGGATAAATTTTTTGGTGAAATTCCAATTTCAATCGATTCCAGTTCCACGATCCAATATCATCGCATAGCCTATACCATGCCAATGCTTTTCCCTTCAAAGATAAAGCAAAAAACTTCTTCTTAGCTTCATCTCCGGGTAAACCTGCAAGATTATATAATCCATAAATTTCATCTACATATATCAAGTGCATATCAGGATGTTCAGTTCCATCTCCTGCATAAGGATTAGCTAGCAGTTGTTCTATCATACTCGAAGGAATTTCATAACCAATATTTTCAGTAAGTGTAGTAGGTTGAGGGATAACTAATTGGGGTTCCGGTCAAGGTGAAGATACCCCGAACAAACCCCTCAAAGGATTGTTCTCCATAGTAACAAGTGACAATAAATTTCAGCACGTAGTAATAATTTCCCTTACCAATTTCCACTTACCAAGAGCGCTTCACTCCCCGGCAACAGTGCCAAAAAAGAGCCTTGATGACCCACAAGTATAGGGGATCAATCATAGTCCTTTCGATAAGTAAGAGTGTTGAACCCAACGAGGAGCAGAAGGAAATGACAAGTGGTTTTCAGCAAGGTATTTTCTGCAAGCACTAAAAATAGTCGGTAACAAGTAGTTTGATTGCAAGATAATTTGTAATGAGCAATTAACAGTAACAGTAAATAATATGCAGCAAGGTAGCCCAATCCTTTTGTGGCAATGGACAGGCCAAAACGGTCTCTTATGATAAGCAAAGCGTTCATGAGGGTACACGGGGATTTCATCAAATCACTTTCATCATGTTGGTTTGCTTTGTGTTCGCTACTTTGATAATTTGATATGTGGGTGGACTGGTGCTTAGGTGCTATTCTTACTTGAACAAACCTCCTACTTATGATTAACCCCCTCGCAAGCATCCGCAACTATGAGAAAAGTATTAAGATAAAATCTAACCATAGCATTAAACTTTTGGATCCAAATCGGTCCCTTACGGAATAGCGCATAAACTAGGGTTTAAGCTTCTGTCACTCTAGCAACCCATCATCTAATTACTACTCCACAATGCATTCCCTTAAGCACAAATATGGTGAAAGTGCCATGTAGTCGACGTTCACATGACACCACTAAGGGAATCACAACATACATATCATCAAAATATCGAACACATATCAAGTTCACATGATTACTTGCAACATGACTTCCCCCGTGACCTCAAGAACAAAAGTAACTACTCACAAATGAAAATCATGCTCAAGATCAGAGGGGCATTAAATAGCAGAATGGATCTGAACATATAATCTTCCACCAAATAAACCATATAGCAATCAACTACAAGATGTAATCAACACTACTAGTCACCCACAAGCACCAATCTAAGGTTTCGGTACAAAGATTGAACATAAGAGATGAACTAGGGTTTGAGAGGAGATGGTGTTGTTGAAGATGTTGATGGAGATGGCCCTCCCAAAGATGGGAGAGTTGTTAGTGATGACAATGACGATGATTTCCCCCTCCGGGAGGGAAGTTCCCCCAGCGGAATCGCTCCACCGGAGGGCAAAAGTGCTCCTGCTGAAGTTCCGCCTCGAGACGACGGCGCTTCATCCAGAAAGTCCCTATTTTTTCTAGGTTAAAATGACTTATATACCAGAAGAGGGGCACTGGAGGTGGGCCGAGGAGGGCACAACCCACCAGGGCGTGCCTGGGGGGCCTGGCGCGCCCAGGTGGGTTGTGCCCACCTGGTGGGCCCCCTCTGGTAGTTATTTGCTCCAATAATTCTTAAATAATCCATAAAAAATCTCTTTGAAGTTTTAGCTTATTTGGAGTTGGGCAGAATAGGTAGCTCTGACATGCTTTTTCTGGTCCAGAATTCCAGCTGTCGATATTCTCCCTCTTTGTGTAAACCTTGCAAACTATGAGAGAAAAGGCATTAGAATTACTCCCAAAAGCATTATTATGCATAAAAACGTTATAAATAACAGTAGGTAAACATGATGCAAAATGGACATATCATCCAGTCATCGTCGTCAGCTTCCTCGGCGGCCACCTCGCCGACGTCGGGCGAAGAGGCCGCAGTAAAGCTCTTTTGGGCCATTTGCTCCCCAAGCTCCCTGGGAAGCGTAGACGGGCTTAGGCTACGATGCTCTGGAATGGGGGAGGGGGTGTGGGGATGGGGATCTATGGGAAAGGGGGCGTTTCGCAGGCGTCACCTAAGAAACTCAGGGCGGCGAGGGTATGTGTATCAGTGGGTAACCTGCACGGGCAGACCGGTAGAGGTTGAGGATGGAGGCAACACGGCGGCGGCAGCGGCGGCGACCTAGCTAGGTTTCGAGCGAGGGAGGGGTGGTGTGTATGTGTGTGAGTGGGGGATTTGGGGTGAGCGGGGGATTTGGGGTGTGTGTGTGTGAGGAGGAGGGGTCCAAGGTGGTGTTTGAGGAAATGCCGTGGGTACTGAAAATTTTACTAGGTGGGAGTAAAATGGCGGGGCTACCGAAAATTTGGATCAAGGGATTGAAGCAGAGCGGGGCGGGAGTAACAAACATCAGACACAGTAAAAACATAATAATCATGTGCTATCAAATAGAAAAACACTCCAACACAGCAGATATTTTTGAGATTGCGAAGGATGCAGGCGGGAGTAAAATGCCGTGGCTCTAGTTCTAAAAAAAATGTCGGGGCTACTGAAAATTTGGATCAACTAATTGAAGTAGAGCGGGAGTAACAGACATTGCACACGATCCACACATACGAATCGTGTGTTATCAAACAGAAAAACCCTCTAGGCGGGTAGATATTTTCGAGAATGCAGGGAGTAGAAATTTTCGAGAGCGGGAGGGAAGCCTCGTGGAGCCCAATCTACTATGATTTTGTGTGTGATAGGGGCAGGGGTGCGGCACACGGGTACTCCTAGGGAACCGTGTCTGTTGCGTACCCGATCGCAGACGGTTGCTGCGTCTGACTCGGCAGTTTTTTATAAATTTGGCGTAAAAAAGGCGGGAAAGGGTCAGAACGCGAACAAACTTGCATGTGGACCAAATATATGTATTAAAAGGGTGGTTTGATGTTCAAATACCCAATGAACAACTTTGATGTGGCACCTGTCGCACAAAGCGCACGTTATTATTGCTAGCCCCCCCCCCCCCCCCCCCCACAGACACAGACACGCACACGCACACACACTTCGTGTTGGCAGGAGGGGAATCCTAACTATGAATGCATGCCCCCAAATAGCTAGGTCTGACATCTCACCCTACTGTAACACAAAACGAAAGGAGTACATCATGGTCAACCCCCCCCCCCTTTGCTTCTGATCAATTATGGACTGAGTGCGGGCCCATAGATGTGTTCTTGTGGTGTGAGATGGGTGAGATGAGACCACATACAAACCACACATGTGGGTGGCCCGATATGTGTGTGTGTGTGTGTGGGTGGGTGGGTGTGTGAATGGTGTGGTGTGATATTTAAATAACCAAATCACAAATTTGATGTGGCACATGTGCATCACAAATTAACCAGACACCCCGACCCCACGGAGGTTCATCTAGTGCGAAGTAGTACTATGCCCTCCCCCCACACACACTTTGAGTCGGTGGGAGGGGGCATCTCACCAAGGCATATTGTAACACTGACCAAGAAGAATCACCACCTTGGTCGTGTAACCTCTCTCGTTGTTGTGTCAAAGTCATGCATGGACGTCCACACGCAGCCCCACAAATAGGCTAGCTTCTCGCCGATAACCACGCGAGGGAGTGCCTGAAAACAACCACTACGTGCATGAGGTCTAAACATATGTATGAAGTGTTATGTGGTGTTTGAATATACCCAATGCACAACTTTGATCTGGCACCGTGTTTTTGGAATGGGAAAGTCCCCACACGGAGTGAGGGTTCATGATATATATACTATATATATAGGGATTCATGTGTATGCATGCATGCCCTCAAACTTAGGTCTCTAATCTCACCATGATCGACGTACGACTATACGGTAACGCGGACCAAGAGAAGAAGAATCCACCCTGGTAACCTCTCTCGCATTGTTGGTCGAACTGATGGACGTCCATGCGGGCCCACGAATATATAGGCCGTTGATGATAACCAAGCGAGGGAGAGTGTCCAAAGACAACCACTGCATGCATGTGCCCCAAACATATGTCTGGACATGCGTGATGCATGCATATGTGTTTGAATACCAAAAGCAGAACATTTTGATGTGGTGCATGCATGCGTCGCAAATCGCACAACCCACACAGATCTGGTTCATGACGCGTCGTGTGCTCGCCCTCCCCCCCCCCCCCCCCATCGATCCGGTGGGAGGGATTCATGCGTACACATGCGCTCAAAGTATAATATGTTATCTCTCACATCATGACTTGCATGTACCGTACCATATAAGACAAACCAAATTTTAATCCCCTCCTAATTATAAGTCAAATTAACCTCTATCGATGTCCGTCAAAGTGATTGACCAAGCAGTAGGGACACACAGATGGACAAAGCATCTTGCCAATAACCCCATGAGTGAGTGCTAGAGGACAACCTCCATCGCTTGCATGTGGGCCAAACACATGTATGGAGATGTGTGTTTGTGATGTTTGAATACCTAATATATATGCAGAACTTTGATGTGGAACCTGCCTCGGAAACTTTTAAGTCCCCCACACAAAGCAAGGTTCATGATGCGCAGTATATGCTGGCCCCCTACCCTCTTCGACGCGTAATATATACTCCTACGTACCGTAACACAACCCGAAAATAATCCTCCTTGTTCATCAAATTACCTTTCTCGTTGTGTCATATATGAGATGGACGACGACCTCGCTGGCCCATGGAGGGAAGCATTGCAGGCGAGTAAGTGACCACCATCGTCTGCACTTGGCCCAAGGTGTTGGTGATGTTTCTAATACCCAATATGCACAACTTCTTTGTGGCACCGGCCTCGGAAACCAAAAGTCCCCACACAGAGCGAGATCGTTCATGACATGTGTGTAGTATGTGCTGCCCCCTCCTCCCCTCTTCGACGCGTACTATATACTCCTACGACAACACAACCCAAAAAGAAACCTCCTTGTCGGCCAAATTAACCTCTCTCGTTGGGTCAAAGTGATGGAGGACAACCTCGCGGGCCCACGGATGTAAGTATCATACGCGAGTCCCTGTCCTATATGACGCGTAGTATATGTTGCCCCTGGCCACCCTCACTGATGTGTACTATGTATACTCCTCCCGTACGTAACAAAAACCAAAAAATCACCATCCTTGTTGGTCAAATTAACCTCTCTCAACGCAGGTCATAGTGCTGGACGACGACCTCGCAGCCCACAGAGAGAGTCACACGCGAGTGAGTGTCCTAGGACCACCGCGTGCATGTGGCCTAAAGATGCATGTCAAACTTTTTCTGCAGCAAACATGCGAACAAAGGAGTTTAGTGTTAAAAATTGAAAAAAAATTAGATAACATTTGTCCGTTTTTATACATTGATTGATTTCCCAGCGATTTAATGTGCAAAAATCAAGTTTGATGTACATGAGACCCATGATAGTGCACCAAAATGGATTGGAAAATCATATGTGTACGTGTCCCTGGGTGCACATTTAGTCCCCATACAAGAAATTTCTTAAATCGAGAATCTTGATTTTAAAATCCAGTAAATCCAAAACTAAGTGGAAATTCATGAAACTTATCATGGTGTCATATGGACACCAATAGACCGTCATATTTTTTTTCAAATTTGAGACAAGTTTTGATATAATCTTCTTACAGATAGGAAATTATCAATAATTACCAACCAATATCGCAAACAGACTCTTTATTTGAACTATGTGCGTTAGACCAACAATGTAAGTGCCGTGCTTCGGTTAAGCAATAAAGCAGCAGAATTAATCATCAAAAAGGAAAAATCAATATAATACGTGTTGCCACATGTCCCGTGTGTCGTACGAGCATGTGTGAGTTGACGAGACACATGCTAGCAGTTCGCCATGTAGGCAGACCGAGAGGCCGAGGCATGCGCGTGTTCGCTACGCATTGTCACCGGGGGGCATGCTAGTAGGCATGCCAGCAGTCCACCGTGCTGGCTCACAAAAGGCGAGCCAACCCTTTGACCGCCGCCCACCTTGCTCCCACTGCTCCATATTAATGGTGCGCCCGATCCGCTGGTCATAATAGGCGGCCGCACCCTCCGTCCATAGTTGTCACTGCCGCATGGAGTGTATTAGGATTTTGCCGAAACCCACCATCGGAGGGAGTGGCGACGCCGGGGCTGGTGAAGCACCCATGCAACGCATGAAGCTAGACACAGAGGTTGCTGTCACCACCGAAGAGGTCCCGCGCGGGCAGCAGCGCAACCTTGACTTCGTCGCCGTCGTCGTGCCTCCCTAGCCGGAGCTGGAGGTCCACAGCTACTCCGGCAATGACTCCGACTCTGACGGAAAACCGGTTAGTCCATCCCCCTCCTCTTTTGTTGAGAATAGAAATCCTTGGTTATGTTCACCCAGTCCATGAAATCAGAGTAAGATTCATTAGATCTGTGTAGTGTATTGATTGTTTGAATGGTATCTATGGTTATTGATTAATTGTTTGTTCTATACAAATGATTTTTTTGCTAATAATCTAACTAGGGTTAGCATGCGTGCTAATAATTCATAGCCAGATCTTGAGAATTGATTTTGAATGTCCTACATATATGTTTGTGCCTTTTTTTTCTTCTAGATCTTGAGAATTGATTTTGAATGTCCGATATGTATTTTTCTGCCTTTTTTCAGATTCGTATGTACACAGATGAGGCTCTGGCCAGCGGCGCCGCTGGCTGTAGATCCTGCACCCGGCAGCGCGGGCAGAAGCGGCCACGCCCCTGAATCCGAGGATCCCGTAGAATATCGGGCGGATCGCATCAGCGATCTCCCGGACGCCATCCTTGGGGAGATCATCTTCCTTCTCCCCACCAAGGTTGGCTGCCTCACACAGGTCATCGCATCTCGGTGCCGCACTCTGTGGTGCATCGCGCCTCTTAATCTCGACTGTCGCTGGCTATCTGTCGTTCATGATTTTGAACTCCACTGATCCATCATCTCCTTCCACCAGGGCTCCGTTCAACGCCTATGCAATCCTAGCATGCTGCTTGCTGCACATACCCTGCATGGTGGATGCATGGCTGACCTCCCGTCAATTCAAAAAACTCCAGCATCTTGTGTTCTACCATTACTATGCAAATAGCTTCCCACCAAGTGTTGTAGCTATGCCCTCACCACTGATGTCCATCTCATGGTTTTCCTCCTCTCTCAACACCGCCACCTTGGCCCGGTGCCATCTACCAGACAATCTGGTACAAATGCTTCAACTCCCACTTCTAAAAAACCTCACGCTTGTGGTGGTCGATCTGTCGGAGGCCTCACTGCACAGCATCATCCACTCCTGCTGCCCTGCCCTGGAGCACTTGCTACTTGTTTTTGGAAAAGAAATCTGTATCCGTTGTCTCCAAATAAAGCCGCCTCACCTTGTAAGCATTGGAGTTTGCTTTAAAGGAGAGGCGCTCATCATCAAAGATGCCCCTTCACTCCAAAGGTTGCTCCTTGATTATTGGTGTGCACTTTCGCAAATAATGGTCTCTGTGCCTAAACTAGAGACCTTGGGTGTAATTCTTGATCTGCTTGAAGGTTACAAGATGGTGGTTGGCTCCACACTTATTCAGGTACTCTATATTATCATCAACACTTTTGTGATCATAAGATGCAATTTTCATTTGTGCGCATAAGTTTTATATAATCAACAATTTTGTAATCATAAGCTGCATTTTTCATTTGTGCGCATAAGTTTCATATTATCAACACTTTTGTACTCATAAGCTACATTTTTCATTTGTGCGCATATGTTTTATATCATCTTGGAGTACACTTTTGGTACTCATATCATGTTCTATGCTCAATGAAGAGTTTGTCCATGGATACCCTATCAATGGTGCTGGATTCTGTCAAGACCTTACATATCATTATGTGGTGTTTTGATCTGAGCACAATTATCGGCTTGCTGCGATGCTTTCCATGTCTGGAGAATTTGTATATATAGGTGATGATTTCAAGCACAATGAAAGCCCATATATAATTTACTAGAATTAACCGTTCAGTTGTCGCTCTTGCGACATACTCTTTTTTTAGACATTAACTGTTTTCAGTCTTCCTGGTTGAACTTGCCTCGGCCATCATCGACCCCTACTATGAAAAGATGAAGCAGGATGCCAACAGAACAAGTTCTGTATCCTGGCACAGGGCCTGGATGTGGCAATTGGATGAACCTCACCTCAGGTTCATGGCCAAGAGCGTGTACACATGCTACGTGATGCATAGGCGGATCATTGACATGAGGAAGTGCCTCATTCCCAAAATCGATGAGGCCGAATCGAGCCACAAGCAGAGCAGTAGCGGCAAGCATCACAAGAAGTAGATGATGATCAGATGATCGTTTATCCTAGTTAATTATGCATGTAATATATAGTTTACTTTGGTGTGTAGAAATGCCATGTGTGTAGTAGCCACCTATGTAATTATGCATGTAATAGTTTACTTTGGTGTGTGCTAATGTCATGTGTGTAGTAGCCACCTATGTAATTGGATGTTTAATTTGGTTATGCAACCATGTCCTTATAAATGTGTACATATATATGTTGTTGTTCTGTATGCAATCACATCGCACAACATACACGTCTTATTAGTAGCAATCGTCTGTGTTATTATCGGTCTTTGCACACATTTCTGATTATAGACATGTTTGTCGCGTATTACACACATCTTGTTAAGTTGAACCATTTCTGTTCTCTTGGCTCAATGCAAACAGTTCATTCGAGTGAACTGTTTGCCCTCTATCGCACACACCTTGATCTGGCTGATCGTTTCTTTTGTGTTGCCTAACCACAAACAGTTCATCCGAGGGAACTATATGTCGTATATCGCACACACCTTCATCGGGCTACCCATTTCTGTTGTTCCGCCTCATGACAAACAGTTTATCCGAGTGAACTGTATGCTGTATATTGCACACACCTTGATCTGGCTGCCCGTTTTTGCTGTTCTGTCTCATCGCAAATAGTAAGTTTGTATCAACCGTATGCCCCACATCGCACACGCAACTAAAATCTGAACCGTGTTTGATGTATCCACCATCACAAACGTTTTGCATCTTTTTTGATAGTTTTTTTACATCACCGTTTGTGATTAATGCATCGCACACAGTTTCGTTGAAGGGTCTCTGATTGTAGTGTCGCGTTAGCAGAATCCTGCAGTAGTGCTTTTACCCAGGTTCGGGCCGCTTTGTAGCGTAAAACCCTACTCCTGCTTTCGTGGATTGATTCAGAGGAACACGAAGACACGGCGAGCTCAAGCCCGGCAAGGATGCCTCGGGGAGAGCAGTGCGCGTGCAAGTGTTATGGGATCTAAAGTTCGAACCCTTTGCTAGGTTGCCTCGGGCCTCCTTTTATAGCTTACAGGGCGACCACGGTGGCAAAGTAGACATTTCAGTATGATTAGATAGCTAACAGTGCTATCATACCTAACTCTGGCAGTTAGGACAAAGTGCATTAAATGCACCTGCTAGGTGTCATGCTGGGGTTGAAGCCCGGCAAGCCTGCCGCGTCGCTTATCCATCTTCTTCTTATTAGCGTGACACGCCTTCTGGACGGGTGTCCATAAAGCCAATCGCCTCTTCACCATGCTGCCACATGCTTGACAGGATCCACCTAGTTACTTGAGAGCTTGACACCGCGCTGATTAATGACTTGGGTGTGATGAGGTGGAGCGGTGGAGTCTTGGAGGGGGCTTGCCGGCGGGGAGCCTAGCGGGTTCTGAGCTTGGCGGACCTGGAAGCCTTGCCGGGGCAAGCTGGTCTTGACCCACAGGCATGGCTTCGATCCTGCCGAGCTTGCCTGCCCAACAAGGGAGGCCTTTCTTGAGGACTTCTATGTTTACTTGATCTTCTTGAGTTTGACACACCCGGCAGGGTCAGTTTGCCCGGGAGGCCACACAAGTCTGTGCACCAGTTAAGGGGAAACAAATACCCCTATTTATGTACATCGATAGTAGCCCCCGGGCCTGAGCCATACGTGTCGTGGGCGACGTGGGTTTAGGCCCAAACAGTGCACAGACACGCGGCAAAAATCCGCTGGCCACGCATTGATGATTTTACTGACTTGTCAACCAAACATCCATCCCACGGAGTTACTGCGAGTTGTGGAATTGTGGGTTTGCAATAGTTACTGGGTAGTGCGCCTGTTAAAGGTGGTTTTGCAGGGAGAATAGTGGAGAGCCAGCCCCCTCGAGTGGTCCCAATAAAACAGGGCAGACCCGAAGGAGCGCTGCTCATCCACACCCTTCGCCCCTCTCGCTTCATCTTCTTCCTCCCAACGGAAACCGCTTCCGCTGCCACCATCCCTCTCCATAGCATACCAGATCTCTCCCTTCCCTCTTCTTAAGGAAATGGGGCGCAAAATGAGCACCGTAATGGGAAAATAGGCGGCCAAGCCCGATGATCCAAAAGCAGAGGAAAAGAAGAAAGAGGCGGAGGAGCTGGTTCAGCGGCGGCAGGAGAATGTGGTTTTCTCGCCGTCAGACCTAGATGGCAATACCTTGATCCAAAGGTATGCTTATATGTGGGGGAGGAAAACCAAGGGTCATGGAGAACCAATTGTCCTTCCTGATGGACCCAAGATTCCAACGGATTCGTATCCCTTTTTCTGCGCCTACTTTTACTGCGGGATTTCTCCTCCTTTCTATGATGTATGCCTTTGGGTTCTGCCTGCTAGACTTCACGCCCAATGCGATGACATGCATGGCGGTATTCGCTCATTTTTGCGAGAATTTTGTGGGAATCGTCCCCAACATGGATTTATTCCGCCACTTTTATATCCCCCGCATTGAGGACTAGTCCCTTTCGGGCAATATATCATGGATTCCGCGTGGAAGGAGAGAAGATTGGGATTATCTTGGAGGGAAATTGCGCGGCAAGTGGGAGGAATGGAGGGGCAATTGGTTCTGGATTAAGGACCCAGAGGCTCCTCCGTTCTGCTTGCCGCGGACAAAATATGTGGTGCGCGGCAAGGACTGCAGCGACCTAGGCGCCACTGACGAGAATCTCCGTGCAGCACTAAACAAAATCGCCCACCTCAAAGTTGCCGGGCTCACCATTGAGCATGCGGGAGCCGACTTCCTCCGGTGCCGCATTGCACCGCTACAGAGGAGGGATCGCTTTGCTTGGGAGTACAAGAATATCACGGACTAGATGCGGCTTTACCCTAGCATTGCCAAGAACCTGACAGTCATGAGCCATGCCTAGTTGTCTGAGCAACTCTTCCACAAGGCCAGCACCTTCCACTTGCCGGCAAGGATTGTTCCATCGCATAACAAGTCTGCTTTAGACCAAATCCTCAGGTGGATGCCAGGCTGCAATGCCAATGGAGTCAAGGCAGACTGGCCACTGCCCAGCTTGGAGGATGAGATGGACTGGGCCTCTAGCTTTGAGGAGAGGGCAACCAAGAAAGACGGACTTCAGCAAGGGCACTACTGAAGTGGAGTAAGAGTACATACTCAGCAGGCTTGAAGAAGCCCGAAGGATCAAGGCTGCCGGGGGAGCCGGCGATGATGATGATGGGAATTCCTCAGATTAGGAGCATGTTGATAAAGAGATTGCCGAGCTTGAGGCGTTAGGGGCCGCGGCTGCCGGGACAGAAGCTGCCAGGGCAGAGACTGCCGTCGCAGAGGGGGCCGAAGCGCCCGAAGAGGACTTGAAGCGGGCCCCAAGGCCCCAGAGCATAAGCGCCGGCTTCGCAAGAGAGGCAGCCGAGAGCCGGCGGTCGCGTCTTTGTCATGGGCTGGGTCCAAGGTGAAGAAGACGACTGCCAGGGGCAACAAAGAGGAGACCGCTGGCCGCCACTCAGCCCGCCTCAATCGAGCCCCGACATCACCTTCCCGGCAATGGGTTGTGAAGGGTGTTGAACCCAGGCCACTGTCGAGCCTGGTCCCGGTAGCAAGGAGGACCCCACCGCCACTCAAGTGGGCCAGGGAATCGCCCCTGCCCTTGGTATATGAGATGGATGCCATGCGCGACGACTCAAAGTGAGGAAGAACTTTGCTTTCTTAATTCCGATTGCTTTTCTGCTTTCATTTGGTTCTCAGTTGATCTTGTGCTTCTGGTCTTGACAGGGACAAGGAGACTCTTGTGCAACGGGCCAAGCGGGCCAGACCGACAGTGGAGTTGGGTTCGGCATCAGGCATCGAGCCGGAAAGGATGCCATGGATGACGTCGTGCCTGGCCCCCGGGCTAGTCCTCTACATGAAGGCATGGGGCAGGCCTCATTCGTCAGCGGGCATGTTGTGGCTTCTCTCCTATCGCCCATCAAGGGGGCCAGCAGAGGCCACCAAGGGGAAACCCGGCAGCAATCAGCGGCCCCTCCAACTCCACACACAAGCGATACTCAAGGAGGGGGTTCGCCGGCATGGACTTCCATCGTTGGGTCTGTCCGAGCCGAGGCCAGCCCCGTGGAGGAAGCGGATGCCAGTCGCCTGCCAACAACAAGCGCTGCCGGGGAGGGAGAAGTTTCTTCTCAATAGCCGCCAGCAGGTAAACCACTTGCTCTTGAACCTTCACCTAAAAACTTTTTGTTTTCTTGAATCTTGGATTGAGCTTCTGAGTTCTATGCCTTTCTTGCCTCCAACTTCCCTTGCAGCCCCCGTTCTTGAAGAGAGGGAACTTTTGGAAGAGGTGGCTGACATAGGGAAGGATGCCGCTGTGGAGGCCCTGATACGTCCATTTTGCATCATGCTTTTATATTGATATTTATTGCATTATGGGCTATTATTACACATTATGGTACAATACTTATGCCTTTTCTCTCTTATTTTACAAGCTTTACATGAAAAGGGAGAATGCTGGCAACTGGAATTCTGGACCGGAAAGGAGCAAATCTGAGAGACCTATTCTGCACAACTCCAAAAGTCCTGAAAATTTACGGAGAATTATTTTGGAATATATATAAAATATTGGGCGAAGAAAACACCACAGGGGACCCACCAGGAGGCCACAATCTTGGGGGGCACGCCTACCCCCCTAGGCGCACCCCTAGGGCTTGTGGGCCCCCTGGCAGGTCTCCGGTGCCCATCTTATGCTATATGGAGGGTTTTGACCTGGAAAAAATAATAAGGAAGCTTTCGGGATGAAGCACCGCCATCTCGAGGCGGAACCTGGGGAGAAGCAATCTAGGGCTCCGGCGAAGCTGCTCTGCCGGGGAAACTTCCCTCCCGAAGGGGGAAATCAAAGCCATCGTCATCACCAACGATCCTGTCATCGAGAGGGGGTCAATCTCCATCAACATCTTTACTAGCACCATCTCCTCTCAAACCCTAGTTCATCTCTTGTATCCGATCTTTGTCTCAAAACCTCAGATTGGTACCTGCAGGTTGCTAGTAGTGTTGATTACTCCTTGTAGTTGATGCTAGTTGGTTTATTCGGTGGAAGATCATATGTTCATATCCTTAATGATATTTATTACTCCTCTTATTGTGAACATGAATATGCTTTGTGAGTAGTTACATTTGTTCCTAAGGACATGGGAGAATTCTTGTTATAAGTAATCATGTGAATTTGGTATTCGTTCAATATTTTGATGAGATGTATGTTGTCTTTCCCCTAGTGGTGTTATGTGAACGTCGACTACATGACACTTCACCATGATTTCGGCCTAGGGGAAGGAATTGGGAAGTAATAAGTAGATGCTGGGTTGCTAGAGTGACAGAAGCTTAAACCCTAGTTTATGCGTTGCTTCGCAAGGGACTGATTTGGATCCATATGTTTCATGCTATGGTTAGACTTATCTTAATTCTTCTTTCGTAGTTGCGGATGCTTGCGAGAGTGGTTAATCATAAGTGGGAGGCTTGTCCAAGTAAGGACAGCACCCAAGCACCGGTCCACCCACATATCAAATTATCAAAGTAACGAACATGAATCATATATGCATGATGAAAACTAGCTTGACAATAATTCCGATGTGTCCTCGGGAGCGCTTTGCTTTATATAAGAGTTCGTCCAGGCTTGTCCTTTGCTACAAAAATGATTGGGCCACCTTGCTGCACCTTAGTTACACTTGTTCCTTGTTACCCGTTACGAATTATCTTATCAAAAAACTATCTATTACCGATAATTTCAGTGCTTGTAGAGAATACCTTGCTGAAAACCGCTTGTCATTTCCTTCTGCTCCTCGTTGGGTTCGACACTCTTACTTATCGAAAAGACTACGATATATCCCCTATACTTGTGGGTCATCAGGCCCTCAAAATTGCTACTGAAGAGGGTCACACAGAAGCCCAAGGATATTCACGAAGTCTCGGAGGGAACGGAGGAAATCCCGAGTAGCATTCCTGGGCCCATCATGGACGTTGAAGAGAAAGCACCCCTCTAGAGTGATGCTTCAAACGTGAGGGTGACTTTCCCAGCAAATAGCTTGGCGGAGATCTTGGTCCATCCTGTTCCGGCAGCCCCTAGCTCTTACTCTTCAATCCTTGTCTGGGCGAACTTTGACGAGGAGATCAGCCGTATACTGGCTCCCTTGACCCGGAAGACCAAAGAGGCTGGTGACTCCATCGATCATTCTAAAGACTTAGCTTTTCTGGAGACAGTGGCTGTCGGGCTCAAGGATGCACAAGAGAGGTAAGGCCAGGGGTGGCGGGCAGTTTAGGAAGAACACACGGCCCAGGACGTGGCCACCCAACAACTGAAGGACAAGGCAGAAGAATTGCGCACTTGGTATAACGACCGATCCCGCGAACTTAGAGACCAGGAGGAGAAAATGGTTGCCGCTGCGCAAGGCAGAGCTCAATTCCAAAGACAAAGATCTTGCCGCCTGTGAGCAGGCTCTGGCTGACACCCTTCGCAGCAAGGATGATGAGATGAAAAGCCTGGTTCACCAGCGTACCAAAGATCTGGAGGACAGCCACAAGAAAGCCATCGACTCACAGACTCAGGACGCAGCAGCCAAACTCAACGAGGTTGCTGATAACCTTGCCGCAGCTTCCGAAGCCAAAACAATGCTCAAAACCCAAGCGGGAAAGCTTGAGGAAGAGCTTGCCGGGAGCAAGAAGGAGATCGAGGCCCTTCGGGAAGAAGTACGGCAGGCATTCACCACGCTTGAGGGGCTGCAATCACAGCTTGCCACCAAGGACCAAGATCTAGTTACTGCCTCCAGTGCCATTGAGGATTTGAACACCAAGCTCGCCACTCTGGAGAAGGATCTTGAGCTGGCCAAGGACCGGGAGACGGTCTTGATGGAAGAAGTCAATACTGCAAGAACTATCCGGAAGGATGCAGAGCTCAAGATTAAGGACCAAGTTGATCTGTATGATCTCTGGTCAAAGAGCATGGTCAACATAGCCGAGCGCATCTCCTCCCAGATTGTCGAGATGAACATGAAGAGCTGGACTTTCTCCGTCAGCGAGCATGAAGCCCCAAGCGTTAAGTTGACACACTTCTTTGCAGGTCTCATTGATGGACTGAAGACGTATGAGGACGACAGATCTACTTGCTTCGCTAGTGAGTCCCGGAAGTTTGCTCGAGATGCCATCTTCACTATCCTCGTCAACTTTGCACATCATCATCCTGACGTCGATCTCTCCGATGCCTTCAAAAAGCTGCCGGCCGGGACGGACACCTCTGCTGCTACACAAGTTGTCGGGCCTCTGGCCGACAAGGCTCTTCGAGTGCCTCGGGTCCAAGGAGCCCGTCGGGACTAATTTCTCTTGTTCCGTTTGTCGTAAGGCTGCCAAACAAAAAGACACATTTTGGCCTTATGTTAGGCCTTGCTACTTCCTGGGATGTAATAGTACTCTTAAGTAGTTGTATGAACTGATGCTATCCTTTAAGTTTATCTCGCCCACTGTTCTTGTATGATTATGGATCCTACGCATGCTGGGAGCTTGCCGGGACAGGCACTAGCTATGCTACTGTAGGGGCGGACCCCTAGCATTCTGCAAGCATAGGCGCCATCGGCAAGTTTCCCTTCGACGTTCTCGATGTGGCTCCCTGGACTTTTGAGCGGACTCGAAACAGATGAGGGCGCAAGCGTTCATGGAAGAGTCCCTTCACATTACAAGATATCTCATACAATCGCTAGGGTTTGAACTAAATGAGCCGCAAAGGTTAAATAAAAGAGTCCAAAACAAGAAAGGTTTCACAACTTATCTTTTCTTAATCTTGCCATTGCCACCACTGTGAAGGCGTGACCCCTTCCTTTCCCCAGAAGCCACGTACACAGAAGCTGGTACTTACTCCACGTGCAATATGATTGCAGTGTACCATGACGTGTCCCGAGACTTGCCGGGTTAAGATGGATATGTCTTGCCATGATTTTCTTCTGCAACAATGCTGCTCCGTAGATTTGGGAGGAGACCCGATGGATTCGCCATGGCCCGCGGCTTAGCTGAATGTTCATCCCTACAAGGTGAACGCCCGTGCCGACGGGTGTGGCATATCAACAATCTGGTCATTCGCCTTTGCATTGCTGTTGCTGCATTCCATGCTGGCAGAAGGCCACGGTGGGTGTGACAGTCGCACTATAGCGATTGGACCACCCGTGGTACCCATTCTGTTCGTCATGACCGCAACGCCTGCGGCACCTACAGCCACGGATGAAGGGGCCTTCGAAGCTGGGAACGACGCCGCCCCTCCGCTCTTCTTCATGGGATCGAATGGTGATGCAGAAGGATGACGAAGATCGACATGCTGGTTGTTAGTTCAGGTTTGCACAAGCAACACCCCCTAACTGGCGTGCCAAAGATGTCGGCGTGGAAGCACGATCATCTATGGGGCATGGGTGCCCCTTTGTGGTTCGGCAAGGGGACGATCACATTGTACAAAGAGCAGAAACGACAGGGGCAGCACAACGATGATAGCTCTCTTTTACCCAAGTTCGGGCTGCTTTGCATCATAAAACCCTATTCCTGCTTTGGTGGAATGATTCAGAGGAACATGAAGACACATCGAGCTCAAGCCCAGCAAGGATGCCTCGGGGAGAGGAGTGCGCGTATAAAGTGTTATGGGATCTAAAGTTCGAACCCTTTGCTAGGTTACCTCGGGCCTCCTTTTATAGCTTAAGGGGCGACCACAGTGGCAAAATAGTCATTTGAGTATGATTAGATAGCTAACAGTGCTATCATACCTAACTCTGGCAGTTAGGACAAAGTGCATTAAATGCACCTGCTAGGTGTCATGCTGGGGTTAAAGCCCGGCAAGCCTGGCGCACCGCTTATCCATCTTCTTCTTATTAGCGTGACACGCCTTCTGGACGGGTGTTAATGAAGCTAATCGCCTCTTCACCATGCTGCCACATGCCTAACAGGATCCACCTAGTTACTTGATAGCTTGACACCGTGCTGATTAATGACTTGCGTGTGATGAGGTGGAGCGGTGGCGTCTTGGCGGCGGTCTACCGGCGGGGAGCCTGGCGGGTTCTGAGCTTGGCGGCCCCGGAAGCCTCGCCAGGGCAAGATGGTCTCAGCCCCCAGGCGTGCCTTCGACCCTGCCGATCTCGCCTGCCCAGCAAGGGAGGCCTTTCCTGAGGACTTCTATGTTGACTTGATCTTCTTGAGTTTGATATGTCTGACAGGGTCAGTTTGCCCGGGAGGCCACACAAGTCTGTGCACTATTCAAGGGGAAACAAATACCCCTATTTGTGTACACCGATAGCTTCGTCTTTGCACACAAGTACAAAGTGAAGAACACTCAATGGGCTCTGACTCACATCCCTCAAATATTTTTTGGTGGCTAGAAGAACTAGGTTCTAGTCACTCACCATGTAGTCACTCAATTTTGGCTTCTGGCACTCACTCTCTTTTTGGTGGTTCACTCTCTCACTAGTCTCTCCACCATGTTTTGAGCTTGCTTGTCGGCGATCACTTGACATGGAGACATTGGTCATAGCACGTACTCCTTTCCCTTCGTCTTGAAACTATAGCGATTTGTTCATCCATTGTGGATGACACAGCGGTCGAATTGCCAAGATCTTCCCAAGAGGAGATGGCACACGAACATAGGAACCACATCACACTCCAAGGTGTATTCATATATGCCGATCTTGAAGGATACTTGTATGGTTTGCTCCACTTGAATGGTGCCGGAGTCGCTTAGCCATTGGACCTTGTATGGGCGAGGGTGCTTCTTCTTGACCAATTGTAGCTTAGAGCACAATTCCTCACTTACCAAATTATGGCAACTTCCACCGTCGATGATGACCTTGACGAAACGTCCTTGTATGGCCGCTTTGGTGTGGAAGATGTGGCAACATTGGTCCTCATCTTGTTGCTGTTGAAGTGTCAAGACCTTGGAGACAACAAAAGGGTCTCGAATCATTGTCGTAAAAGACTTCAGCGTCTTGATCGTCATTCACTTGACGGTGTGTGGACACATGCTCAAGCACTTCCATTTCTTCTTTGCTGATGGAGTCATAGGTGCCGCCATCATTGGCAATCATGGTGCACGTCATGGGACATTGGTATGTCTTGTGGCCACGTCCTTCGCAAGTGAAACATTGAATCGAACTTGCCTTGGCGGTCTCATCAGTTGGAGTAGTTGATGATGAAGTTTTGGACTTGTAGGTACTTGCCGGAGGACGACTCAAAGATGTAGTAGCTTGCTTAGAACTCAATTTTTTGCTAGTACTTGGTGAAGCTCGAGTCACAGTAGACGGTGCAGAAGTTGTGGAAGCCTGATTGTTTGAGCCGTAGGTCTTGGAAGAGTACTTGGAGTACTTGAAGTCATCTTGTACTTGTCGCTCCGCCTTGGTTTCTTGGTGCACTAATTCAAGGATGTTGGAGTAGGGCTGGAAATTCGTAATTTTCTTGATTGGTTGATTTAGGCCATTCAAGAAGTGTGCCATAATTTGTTTGTCATCTTCCTTGACATTGGCTCGTATCATGGAAATTTCCATCTCTTGGTAGTATTCTTCCACCGTCTTCGTACCTTGCTTGAGAAGTTGCAACTTCTTGAAGAGATCACGACTATAGTGTGTAGGCATGAAGCAAGCTCTCATGACATCCTTCATTTGTGTCCAAGTAGTGATTGGTGGTTCGCCTTTCTCCTTCTTCGTTCTGTCACTTATTCCCACCAAATTAGGACATAGTCTTGAAACTCAAGGGGGATCATTGCGATTTTCTTCTCCTCTTCATAATTGTGAAGACGGAATATCTTATCGACCTTCAATGCCCATGAGAGTTACTGTCGGGGATCGATGCTTCCAGAGAACTTGGGCATGGTGAACTTGGGCTTGTTGTATCATTGTTCTTCATCAAAGTGACGATGGTGATGCCGCTCTTCGCATGGAGGAGGGTCCTCAATCTCTCGCTCCGCTTGATGTTCTTGGCGTGGAGGCCGAGGGATTCGTGTCCGGTTCCTCCTTTCTTGTTGCTCCTCAAGGCGAGCGGCTTAATCTTATTGCTATTGCCGGAGTGCTTCCTATTGTTCACGCATTCGACTGTTGTTCTCTTCAATGACACGTGTGGAATCTCGGAGAGCCTGTTGAGCCTCGAGTGCTTGTTGCTCACAACGTTGTTGTTCTTGCCAGAGTGCATCACCGTCTTGAGGTGATTGACATTGTGGTTGTCAAGGTTTCTCTTGGTCCATGGCATCTTGTTCTTGGCGATGATGTCGTTCGTGTTCTTGAAGTCGGTCTTGCAACCCATTGCCATGGGATGGCTTTTGTAGAGCTTGCTGATCTTGATGGTCTTAGCAACGATGTGAATGAGCTCGTGGAAGACTTGCATCGGAATAGGAGTCTGAAGTGTGTCGACTCGAGTGGCGCCATCTTGATGAAGATGTTGTGGATGACGCGTAGTTGACCATCATTTCACGAAATTCTTCCATTTGGGTGGAAAGCTTGGCGTCAAGATAGTCATGGTTCCTTGCTTCTGATTGGTGTAAGTCAGTGGCGAGTTGCTTGATACGGTCACCCAAAGCTTTACTTTCTTGATGGAGAGCTCGTTGGATGCCAAAGAGATGACCTTTTGTAACGTAGTCGTTCGCTTCATGTTGCTCCTCGAATAGTGGGTTTGAAGAAGTGCTTGGCCTATCCATCATGATCAAGTATAGGTGAGTAGGAAGAGAGAGGAAAACCAAAGTTACCTTTTCCGAAGATTGAGGATGTACCGAGTATCACTCAATGTAATGCTATAATTGGAGAATTCGTACTGGGTTTGTTTCTCACACCTACAAAGGTAAAGCTTATGGAATAGCTTGGTGAGGATAGTGGCAAAAAATTGATGCAAGTGTTACTCAAGATATTGATAATGTTGAGAAAATTCACAAACTACAAGTAAAGAAAATAGATCAAAACCTAGGATATCACATGGAAACACAAACACGAAAGACAAGTGGGATCCGCGCAACCAAGGAATGAGTGGAAAATATATTACCATGGAAAATGCTCTTTGTTGGTGCAATAATTTTCCTCCTTATGTTTTGGAGTTTGTTGATTTAACAGTATGGGACATATGTGTTTGCTAGTGCACACAGAGTAACAGGTCCCTGGAATCACGAGGAGTTTGATTCAAATGACAAAAATAATCCCCTGCATTGCAGTGAAGGTTATCACCGAAGATTATGATAACTAGAGTGAGCCCTCAAAAATTGCTGAGGTGAAGCAATTGGTTCTGTGCTTGTCCGAAGGAAGTGACTGCAACCGAGAAGATTGAAGACAAAATGAAGACATAGCATTTATTTCGTTGTTTCTCTTCTCTTTATTGAGTCACAGGACTACCGTACTATTAAGAGGGGTGTAGCATTTGAAGCTTTGATTCTCTGATGCTAAACCCAAGTCCTATGAAAGTTGAGAGAGAAATCTCTTTGTGTTCCGAGAAAATACTTCCCAGCAAGAGACTGTGATTTTCTTTGTTGCGAGAGATTTGTCTCGGACCAAGGAGTTTGCATTACTTGGTCATCAAGTAATGTTACCGTTGCTCTTTAAAATCCGATCATTGTAAATGTGTCGGTTGGCCATTGGCTGGACCGCGTGTCCAAAATGGTCATTTCCCACCATGGAATGCTGCGGCTATAAATAGCCACCCCGCGCCGGCGTTGTCTAGTGGCTACTCCGTTTGATTGTGAGAAGATTGTTGAGCAACCCCCTCTCCAGAGTGATTTGAGTTTAAAATCGACCGAGAGAAAACCCCTAGAGCCAAAAAATTAGATAGTGGTTCAGCATCACTCTAATCTAAGTCTAGTACACTCCACCTATTACTCTTGAGAGGTGCAAACTCTCTAGACGGTTAGGTGTCAATTTCTTCAGAGACCAAGAGTAATTGTGGTTCTCGAAGAAGAAGTCTATAAAGTTTTGGAGATCGCCTCAAGCATCTACCACGAGTGATCGACATTGGTTGATGAACCAATTGTCAAGGAGAATAGGGCAAAGAGAGTTTATCTTCCGTGTTAAGTCACAACCCCTCCAACCAGGCGTAGTCCTTGTGCAGAAGGATGAACTGGTCTACCAAATTCCTTGTCACCATCGAGCATCACTGGTTACATCTGCTACTCCTATTTACATTCAATCTATTTCAATCATGTGATTTGTCTTGATGCATGCTTTTAGTTTCCATATTGTAGTTTGTACTCGCTCACTGTACTCTGTTTACATTCGCTCCGCTGCTGGGTTCCAAGAGTTTTGATTTTTCTGAAGAAAATTTAAAACTCTCATTCACCCCCCTCTGGTAGACATACTTCGTTCCTACAATTGGTATCAGAGCCAGGTTCTCCTTGACTCTGCTCATTTTGGTCTAACCACCTTGGAGTTTAAGTATGTCTTCAGTGAGCTACAAGTCGCATCTCAAGATTCCCATCTTCGATGGGACGGACTATCCCTTCTGGAAAGAGAAGATAAAGATCCGTCTCCGAGCTATTGATGATGATATGTGGAATGTGGTGCTGAATGGAGTCACGGTTGAAGTGCCCCAGGTCCCCACTGACCGTGAGAAGAGACTCATTCAGTTGGACGCTCAAGCTAAAGATGAAATTGGTGGCCATCTCTCTCGTGCTCAATTTCTTCGCTATCGTCAGTGTGAAACTGCGAAGGAATTATGGGACATTCTTGAGAAGATTAATGAGGGTGTTTCAACTTAGAAAGAAGCTCGCATTGATACTCTTCGGGTGAAGTTCAATCCGTTCAAGCGAATCGAAAATGAAAGCTGTCAGCAAACCTTCGATCGTCTGAGTGACATTGCAAACGAGATGCAAGTCTTGGCGCCAAAGACATCACTGACCACGAAGTTGTGAAGAAACTACTCTGATCTCTTGATAGTTCTTTCGATACACTTGTTCGATGATTAGGGAATGAGGTGATTTCAAATATCTCGACTCTGTTGATATCATGGAATGGCTAAACACCCATGAGGAACAAGAAGAAGAAAAGAGAGATCTCTATGGCTCAAGTCACTTAAAAAGTCATGCTCTCAATGTTGTGGCTGATTCTACCTCAGAAGGAAATGCCGAAGAAGATTCAGATGACCCAGAAAAGATCAGCAAAGATCTCGCATTAATCATGAAAAGATTCCAACACCTTCACAGGAAGAACCAGTTTCAGAAGAAGGGATCTAGAAACTCTGGCAGTTCAAAATCATCATCAAAACCTACTGGATATTACACCTGCTTCAAGTGCAAAAAGCCAGGACATTTCATTTCGGACTAGCCTCTTTGGGAAGCCGAAATCCATGCCAGTGGGAGATATGATTCAGGAAACTACCGTGGCAAAGGCAAGAGCAAGAACTACGACTCCGATGATCAGAAGAAAATGAAGAAGTTCTTCAAGAAGAAGGACAGCTCCACCAAGTCTTCATCAAGATCTTTCTCAAGGAATCCTTCCAAGTCCTCCTCCAACCACAAGAATACCTCTCGCAAGGCCAAGGCATACATCGGCAAGGAGATGGACTCCGATGAAGAAGAATCATCTGATTCTGAAAAAGCTGATGAATCCGATGAGGATTCTGATTCCGGCATGGCTGGCATAGCATGTGCCTCCACCCGTACATCAAACTTCTTCAAGAATCGTTCAAGCGACGACGAATCTCCTGCCTACTGCTTCATGGCCAAATCCACGAAAGAAAAGGTATCCTCCAAACATCACAAGGTTCACTCTAGTGATCAATATTCTTTAGATGAGGATGACCATGCTAAACTGATCAAAATTGCTAATATACAACAAAACTCTCTTGAGAAAATTGAGAAAACCCTCAAGAAATCTGAAGGGTTGTTGGTTGAGGAGATGGAGAAAAATCAGTCGTTGACAGAAGAGTATTCCACTCTCAAGTCATAAATGGAAGAACTATCAACTCGTCATGATTTTGTCTCGGCTGACCACGAGAGATTGACCTATGATTACCTGAAAAGGAAACAGGAACTTGAGTCGCTGAGAGAAGCTCATGATGACTTGATCAGAGCAAATTCTCTTCTCACCCAACAACTCAAAAGAAACCCGAAGTGTTTATACCACCTTCCTCAAAATGCCTTGAACGCATCAATGTTGAATCAAATGCTAAATCTTCTGTGAATGCTAACCCCTCTGTCGAGGAAAATGATTTTGTGTCTGATGAGAATGCTAGGTTGAAGGATATTATTCAGACAGGAATGTTCAAGTCTCTCAAAAGGCATCAAACCCTTTATGATGTTTTGAAGAAATCCATTCTTCACAAAAGTCCCAGGAAAGAAGGTATTGGTTTCGAAAGGAAACTGAACGAAAATGGCTCCTACTGGGAACCTGATCAATATCCTCGCACTGTGTGGGTGCCTGCCAAGAGCAAAATGCTCGATCCTGCTTTGCTTTCGGGATATGACTCACCTATCCCTGGATACACTTATGATGATTCTCTGGTCAACTATAGGCTTTTCAAAAACCAACATGGTGAGACTATTGCTCACTATGTCGGACCAAACAATAGAAATGGCCCCCCAAAGAAAGCTATCTGGGTGCCAAGGAAAACTATCGAAACATTGCATGTTACTACTATACTAACCATGCAGGCAGAAAATGCTCGTAAAGAAGTTCAACAGAATGAGTACATGCATACCTCATTCAACCACTATACTCATTCGTCTGGAAAGAATTTCAATGCCTATTCTTTCGATTATGCTCGCACTGGTTCGAGTAACAATTATGGTTATGGAAAGGAATCATATCCTGCTCGCTCTCTTGTTTCGAAGCCACATGCAAAGATGTGGGTGGTTAAGAAAGCCTAATTCTTCTGTAGGACTATGTCTCCGGTGTACAGAATAGATAATGGATAGTGGATGCACTAGTCATATGACCGGAGCAAGTCGTTGTTTGTCGACCCCAACTTAACTGCTTCATCTCTGAAGTATATCACTTTTGGCGACAACAACAAAGGAAAGGTAATTGGGTTAGGTAAAATTGCTATATCCAAAGACAAGAACATTGATGATGTTTTACCTGTTCAGTCTCTTGGATTCAATCTCATGTCAGTTGGCAAGCTTTGTGATCTAGGCATGCTAGTTCTATTTTCCAAATTCAAATGCATTGTCTTTATGGGCTCTGACAATTCCTTCGTCTTCGAGGGAAATATAAAGGGTGATTTATATATTGTGGATTTCTCTAAGGATCCCTCAGTCCAAACTTGCTTGCTTGCAAAAGCAACCAAAGGATGGTTGTTGCACAAAAGACTTGGTCATGCAGGTATGAGAAATGTGCAGACTCTCATGAAGAAAAATCATCTCCGTGGCATTGTTGATGTGAAATTCGACAAGGATCTTCTCTGTAGTCCATGTGAGGCCGGTAAATTGGCCAAGAAGCATCATTCGTCAAAGACTGTCATGACCACAACAACACCTCTGGAAATTCTTCATATGGATTTATTCGGACCTCAAAACTATGCAAGTTTCGGAGGCAGTCATTATGGTCTGGTCATTGTTGATGATTTCTCTCGTTACACTTGGGTATTCTTTCTTTAAGACAAAACTTGAACCCAAGACATCTTCAAAAGATTCGCCAAGAAGTCCCAAAATGAATATGATGTGCGAATTAAGCATGTCAGAATTGACAACAGTACTGAGTTCAAAAATACTCATATCGAAGATTTTCTCGATGAAAATGGTATAAATCATGAGTTCTCTGTCGCATACACTCCCCAACAGAATGGAGTTGTTGAGCGAAAGTATAAAACTCCTATTCGCTTCTTGGCTGATGCTATTAACACTGCTTGTCATGTTGTGAATCATGTTTATCTTCACAAGTTCCTTAAGAAAACTTCATATGAGCTTATCACTGGCAAGAAACCAAATGTTTCTTATTTACGTGTTTTTGGTGCACCTTGTTATATTCGTGACATGAATCATAATTCCAAGTTTGCACCTAAGGCACATGAAGGCTTTCTTCTTGGTTATGGCTCGAACCCGCATACTCATCGTGTCTATAACTCTCACCATGGGAAAGTTATGGAAATGGTAAATGTGTGGTTTGATGAATCTAACTAATCCTAAAAGGAGCACCTGCCAATTGTGCTAGATGAACCACCGATTTTGGATGCTATTCGGCAAATGGCCATTGGGAGTGTCAGGCCAGTTGAAGGAAATGTTCCTGACTCTTCCGATGATGATGCCCCATGACTCGAAGCAGAACACGCCAAGCCACTGTGTAACACCCCAAAAATTTAATCATGTTTTTACTAAATAAAATTTGGCCAGAATTAAAATTTTGAATTTTTACTAGGTCTTTTATTAATTTCAGAACCATTTTCTGTTTCTCTTTTTCAAAATTCTTCCCTCCATATAGAAGTTTTTGGAAATAATAGTGTGGCTTTGGTAGTTTTCTCAAATCATTTCAATTACATTTTAATAACAGTAAGAATTATTTTCAGAATAAAAATTTGACCAAAACAATTCTTTTAATAGCTTTTTCAATATTTTAAATGCCTCTATTGCACTACAACCATTTTAAATAATTCTTTTTAAATCCCACAAAAATTATGGGAGGTCATGTGATGTCTACATATCACTTTTATGCAAAAACCAAACTTGGTCTTTTGAAAAATTTGAGTGAAACAATCTCTTTTCATTTCTCTCCATTTTCTAGGTTATAACTACAACCCCATTTTTCCTTGCTCCAAAAATTCTGAAAATTTTCCCACTTACTGTCCTTTCAACCAAATCCTTAAGTCCAAAATTTTAGCTCCATTGGAATCCATTAAGTACACCAAATATTCTTCTAAAGTTTCTGTCCAGAAATGAATTTCAGTGAAACTTGCACTGGCTAGTTTCTCTTTTTGCCAAACCAGCTCCACCACAATCTCTACCAATCAGAGAGACACCATCCTGCCAAGTCTCACTCCCGAAAAAATTTCTCTAGCTAGCTCTATCATTTTGTCAAACAGGTTGTGAGCATGGCAGAAATTTTCAATCATCAAACTTTTCACTTGGCACTTGGTTCTTTAGCCAAGCCAGCATGTCTCTCATATTTTTCACCTTAGTATGTGTTACCCTGTCAAAAACTAGCTCGGTTAGAACCACCTAGGGTGCCATGGCATTCGGTCGAGCACCCTATGTGCGTGCACTAGACGTGCCCGGAGCGCGCGCGCTGCAGGCCCGGACACCCTGAGCCTTTGCGCATTGCCAGCACCGCGTCCTCTTGCTACCTAACGCGCCCAAGCCACTGCACCAACCACCAGCAACCCACCGTACCTAACCCTGTCCGCTAGTGCCGGCCAAGCCACCGGCCAGCACCGCCGTCGTCTCAGCTACATCTCTGCCGAGACGCGTGGCACATCCAGGAGCTGCCAGCCCTCCCCCTGGACGGTGGTCTTCCCCCAGAAGCCTCAGCGCTGCACCGACCACGCTCACCGCCTTCCCCAACCACCTTATCTCCATTAATGGCCACCGCCGGAGTCGGTGAAACAGCGAATTGCTGAACTGACGTAGTCGAACTATAAAAGCCCCCCCCCTCCCGAGCTCGCTCCGCTGATCATCACTTCTCCCTTGCTCCCTATGAGCTTCCCCGAGCAGCAGGACGACCTGGAACGGTCTCCTTTTTCCTTCTCCGGCAACCATGGCCTCAGCCTCGGCCTCGGTCGATTTGACCACCTCCATGCCTCCCTGCTCCATCTAGCCACCCTGGCCAACCCTCACCACCACCACGAGGCCCTCCCAAGTCCTAGCTAGCCTCGGTGATGGCCATGGCCTCGCCCCGATCCAACTCCGGCCGCCTCTATGCCGCGATATCGTGCTTCGCTCCGGCCACCCCCGGTCCCAATTTCACCGCCCACGGGCGCGGGATGGAGCGGCGGATCCATCCCCGCCGTCGCGCGAGGCCGCCGTGCTCCCAGTCGCCGGCGCCAATGAGGCCAGACCTCCTCTGTTTACCGCGTCGGGAGGAGGAAGAGAAAAAGAGGGGAGGAGAGAGGGAGTGCGTGGGACCCGCGCGCCAGCCTCTCAGGCCGCGGCCCCGCTGTTAAAGTGAAGACGGATTCTTCCCTGAAGCTGCCTTCGCGCGCGGAAGGCGTACTTCGGCGAATGTGTCTTCGACGTTGGCAGCTCGCCCACGCAGCCGATCGGCTGGGCCGGCCCACTGGCATCGAGCGGCTAAACTGCGCTCACGGCGCGCCCCTGCGCTTTTCCTTTTCTTTTTCAGTAAACTCCAAATAATTCCACAGCCACCAATTCAAATCCAAAACTAATGATTTAAATTTCTGTAGATTCCTAAAATCATGATCTTTTATTCCAGCCTAGGTGAACATTTTTCCCAAACTCTGTTTCCACTGGATATTTTAAATATTCTATTTCTCTAACTATTCCAACTTAGATATTTCATTAGTAATTCATATGAACTCCAATTAAATTGATCTTTTTTTGTTATTCCTTATTTTTCATCTAGTTTATTTTAGTATTTGTTTCAAAAATATTTGACACAACTTTTAATACTGTTTTTGAATTATGTGGTAATTGCTATAATCTTTAAAATAGGAAAAATGGAGGGAAGAAACTTTTCAAACTTTTGGAGTGCACCCAGTATTTCTGCATGCTCAAGGCAAGCATCTTGAACACTTGATATGGTGAATGCATGGTAGTTTATTTGCTAGAATAATTTAAACATGACTATGTTAAATTCAAACTAAATTGCATATTGCTAGTAGTGCTTGCATGGTTTGAATTCGAGTAAAATTTGCATGCATGTAGTGTTGGCATGTTTCATCGTACCGTGCATCGTGTGTTGCCATGACTAACTTGCAGGAGCAGGCATAAGTGAAATATCGTTACCGGCAGAAGGATGATCACGTTGGAGCGTGATCATGCCTTGATTATTGTGCATGTTGGAGCATGCAAGGGTTGTGGCCCTGTTGGGATTGCTGTTGAAGGAATACCTTGTTGTGCTAACCATTGCAAGAAACTTAATGCCTCCTGAGTCGACCATAGATCAAGTCTTGTTATGGTAACCCCCAAACTTGTTTCATGCTGCCACAGGTTCCTGCCACAGGTAGGGTATGGTTCAGTAAGTTGATAACCCCTTTCCATGCACACACCATACAGAGGGCCACGATGAGGGTTTCCCAGGGATCCCGGACTAAATCCTGTCATCGGGTCAGGGGGCATGGGTGTTTCCAGTTGTGACTGAGAAGGGGGCACCCCTTGGAATCTGCGCATATTAATAGTGATCCCATGCAGGACGTTGGTCTCTCCGTCTCAGAGTTTTACTTGAACGATGCTTTGGGTGATTCCTGGCATCTGGAAAGTTAATCTGGTGTGTGCTGGTTAGGTGTGTTTTCAACCCAAAGAACGTAATGGGAATTAGTCAGTGTCACGATACTGACTAAAGAAATCCTTTACTTGTGGGTAAAGAGTACACCCTCTGCAGAGTTTAAACCTATTCGAATAGCCGTGTCCGCGGTTAAGGGGTACAGTCTGGGTTGGTAAAGTGTCGGTCTTACTGTCGGTCTTCGGAGGAAAATAATTAAAATGTGCCTGAATTATTTGGCAGGATAATTATTGTCACCCTGATGCTACCATGAATGTTTTTGCTATACATATTTATATTATTGTGGTTATGCATATTGTGGACTAACCCGTTTCTCTTATATTATTTCCTGAGTGTCTCAAGGGCTGGCTAGACTACCCCGGGCACTCAACTTTATTCTCAAGACCTCTCGTGGCGTCTCTCGAGTTAACAGGCAGTTTATCTCGCCACTACTCTTGTAGACACCCGATTGGCTTTTCTCTTCAAGTCCGACCGTGGCATCACTTGACGCCCGACAGGCATTTCTTTTCAAGACCTCTCGTGGCGTCTCTAGAGTTAACAGGCAGTTTATCCCACCACTACTCTTGTGGACACCCGATTGGCATTTCTCTTCAAGTCCGACCGTGGTGTCACGTGACCCGACTGGCATTTCTCTTCAAGACCTCTCGTGGCGTCTCTCGAGTTTACAGGCGGTCCCGCCACTACTCATGTGGACACCCGATTGGCATTTCTTTTATTTTGCTGAATGTCACTTGGGCTGGCTAGACTACCCATGGCATTCACTTGCTTAATTTCTAATAAGTTTGATCATGACTAACATGCTATATTTACTCATGTATCATTTTGCTATTGTCATGTCATGATTTACATTTGTGTCAACATGAGAATTTTTGCATAATCCAGCATGAGCATACGCATATAGTTTGGTTCGACATGATCATATATTTTATCTGCTACATTCGGTATATCTTTTGTTCATGATGTTTGCGAGTACATTCAAATGTACTCACAGGCTTGTCCCTGGCTATTTACTTGGCCAGGTCAGGATTTCAGCGAGGAGTATTACCACGACGTCCATGCGGAGCCAAGGATAGCAGCCACGCAGATAGGAATTATCCGGGTCAGCTGTTCCTGTGGGAATGGAGCCCCATCGACATTGGAGAACCACGAGTCGCGTCCGTCACCCATCACCTGATATCATTATTGTATCATTAGACCTTTATGGTCTTGTATCCAATTCTTGTAAAAGCTTGGTAATCTGTAACAAGGACGTGTCCACCGGTAACAGTAATCCTGGGCTGGTGATGACACGAGGGGTTAATTTTTGGGATTTCGTGTCCCGGCCCCAGCAGCCTTGGTATCAGAGCCAGGCTGACCACTGGCTAATCCTATCTTAGCCTGGTCGCTATCCCTAGGTTTCCACTCCGTCCACACCCTTCTGTGTCCACAATTAAGCCCATCTCATTCGATAAGCCTGCACAGTGGCAGCCGACATCTTTTGACCATCGGTGCCCAACCTATCAACCTAGCCCGTAGGCCATGTGCCTGTGGTTGACACCTGAGTTGTCCCATCCGCAAGCATGCGATGGAAGACTCCGATGGCTTATAAAGAGAAGTCTTGCCACAACCCAGCACATCACAGCCTCACTCCCAGTTCGATATCCAACTACCAAGATGCCAGGCCTCATCGTGCACAACGAGACCACCACAGCCGAGCTTGAAGGCTTTGTAGTCATCCTTGCCAATCTCACCCGTCGTGCTCTCGGCATTGAAGAGCCGCCGAAGTATGTCATGTACCAAGAGCACGCGAGTGATGCCATCCACCACTACTGGGCCACGGTGCACATCTACGGGAGGGGCATCACCGCAGAGCGCCCTTACCGGTTCACCGGGAGGACGACCTTCGACGAGCTCCAAGCCATCCAACTTGCAGCCCGAGAAGCTGTAGTACAAATCCGACATCTGTCACCAAGGGTTAACTGCCGCTCTTTCTACTACTACCCTAGTCGTGAAAACTATGGTAGCCCGACCCAAGTCGCCAATGGAGACCATGAGACGGATCCTGCTCTGGTGCATCTGGTGCGCTACCTGAGAGCGCAAGAGGCACTATTCGATCAGGTCACCAATGATCTGATTGAGACCCACAGGACGCTTGCTCTCCTGACCTCGGTGAGAAGTGAAGCTGCACCCGCCACCGACACCCCGATAGTACTATTCGGGAGACCAATCGAGCCGTCAAGGTCTGCCCCTGTTGCTCACCCGGGCAATGCATTCGTTACCCCGGATGAACTCCATCATCTCTTTGGGATTCCCTCCAACGGGACTGTAGCCACTACACCCCGCGTGGGTCATCATCGCTACCCCAACCCTGCAGCTCCTCATAACACTCCAGTCAACTCCGACGTTGAAGCCCCTGGAGAAGCCTCGATGTCCGCAAGACACGCCCGTCTGGACGTCGACGAATTGGACTGAGCCTGCCAGAGTAGTTGCCATGTCCTTAGCAACCATGTTGCCCTGTAGATTCCATCGTCATGCCGTAGACGGTTATGTGTATATTTCTAGCAGTGTGTAGTGTTTGATTGAATGATGTGCTTGCGTGTTATTGTCTTGTGCATGATTGCTTGTCTGTTGTGATTTGCATTTATTCCTCCGTCCTTAACAAATCTCGAGGACGAGATTTTCTTAAGGGGGGTAGAGTTTGTAACACCCCAAATATTTAATCATGTTTTTACTAAATAAAATTTGGCCAGAATTACAATTTTGAGTTTTTACTAGGTCTTTTATTAATTTCAGAACCATTTTCTGTTTCTGTTTTTCAAAATTCTTCCCTCCATATAGAAATTTTTGGAAATAATATTGTGGCTTTGGTAGTTTTCTCAAATCATTTCAATTACATTTTAATAACAGTAAGAATTATTTTCAGAATAAAAATTTGCCCAAAACAATTCTTTTAATAGCTTTTTCAATATTTTAAATGCCTCTATTGCACTACAACTATTTTAAATAATTCTTTTTAAATCCCACAAAAATTATGGGAGGTCATGTGATGCCTACATATCACTTTTATGCAAAAACCAAACTTGGTCTTTTGAAAAATTTGAGTGAAACAATCTCTTTTCATTTCTGTCCATTTTCTAGGTTATAACTACAACCCCATTTTTCCTTGCTCCAAAAATTCTGAAATTTTTCCCACTTACTGTCCTTCCAACCAAACCCTTAAGTCCAAAATTTTAGCTCCATTGGAATCTTTTAAGTTCACCAAATATTCTTCTAAAGTTTCTGTCCAGAAATGAATTTCAGTGAAACTTGCACTGGCTAGTTTCTCTTTTTGCCAAACCAGCTCCACCGCAATCTCTACCAATCAGAGAGACACCATCCTGCCAAGTCTCACTTCCAAAAAAATTTCCCTAGCTAGCTCTATCATTTTGTCCAACAGGTTGTGAGCATGGCAGAAATTTTCAATCATCAAACTTTTCACTTGGCACTTGGTTCTTTAGCCAAGCCAGCATGTCTCTCATATTTTTCACCTTAGTATGTGTTACCCTGTCAAAAACTAGCTCGGTTAGAACCACCTAGGGTGCCATGGCATTCGGTCGAGCACCCTATGTGCGTGCACTGGATGTGCCCGGAGCGTGCGCGCTGCAGGCCCGGACACCCCGAGCCTCTGCGCATTGCCAGCACCGCGTCCTCTTGCTACCTAACGCGCCCAAGCCACTGCACCAACCACCAGCAACCCACCATACCTAACCCTGTCTGCTAGTGCTGGCCAAGCGACCGAACAGCACCGCCGTCGTCTCAGCTACATCTCTGCCGAGACGCGTGGCACATCCAGGAGCTGCCAGCCCTCCCCCTAGACGGTGTCCTTCCCCCAGAAGCATCGGCGCTGCACCGACCATGCTCACCGCCTTCCCCAACCACCTTATCTCCATTAATGGCCGCCGTCGGAGTCGGTGAAACAGCGAACTGCCGAACCGACGTAGTTGAACTATAAAAGCCCCCGCCCCCCCGAGCTCGCTCCACTGATCATCATTTCTCCCTTGCTCCCTATGAGCCTCCCCGAGCAGCAGGACGACCTGGAACGGTCGCCTTTTTCCTTCTCCGGCAACCATGGCCTCAGCCTCGGCCTCGGTCGATTCGACCACCTCCATGCCTCCCTGCTCCATCTAGCCACCCTGGCCAACCCTCACCACCACCACGAGGCCCTCCCAAGTCCTAGCTAGCCTCGGGGATGGCCATGGCCTCGCCCCGATCCAACTCTGGCCGCCTCTGTGCCGCGACATCGTGCTTCGCTCCGGCCACCCCCGGTCCCAATTTCACCGCCCACGGGCGCGGGATGGAGCGGCGGATCCATCCCCGCCGTCGCCCGAGGCCGCCGTGCTCCCAGTCGGCGGCGCCAACGAGGCCGGACCTCCTCTGTTTCCCGCGTCGAGAGGAGGAAGAGAAGAAGAGGGGAGGAGAGAGGGAGTGCGTAGGACCCACGCGCCAGCCTCTTAGGCCGCGGGCCCCGCCGTTAAAGTGAAGACGGATTCTTCCCTGAAGCCGCCTTCGCGCGAGGAAGGCGTACTTTGGTGAATGTGTCTTCGACGTTGGCAGCTCGCCCGCGCAGCCGATCGGCTGGGCCGGCCCAGTGGCGTCGAGCGGCTAAACCGCGCTCACGACGCACCCCTGCTCTTTTCCTTTTCTTTTTCAGTAAACTCCAAATAATTCCACAGCCACCAATTCAAATTCAAAACTAATGATTTAAATTTCTGTAGATTCCTAAAATCATGATCTTTTATTCCAGCCTAGGTGAACATTTTTCCCAAACTCTGTTTCCACTGGATATTTTAAATATTCTATTTCTTGAACTATTCCAACTTAGATATTTCATTAGTAATTCATATGAACTCCAATTAAATTGATCTTTTTTTGTTATTCCTTATTTTTCATCTAGTTTATTTTAGTATTTGTTTCAAAAATATTTGAAACAACTTTTAATACTGTTTTTGAATTATGTGGTAATTGCTATAATCTTTGAAATAGGAAAAATGGAGGGAAGAAACTTTTCAAACTTTTGGAGTGCACCCAGTATTTCTGCATGCTCAAGGCAAGCATCTTGAACACTTGATATGGTGAATGCATGGTAGTTTATTTGCTAGAATAATTTAAACATGACTATGTTAAATTCAAACTAAATTGCATATTGCTAGTAGTGCTTGCATTTTTTGAATTCGAGTAAAATTTGCATGCATGTAGTGTTGGCATGTTTCATCGTACCGTGCATCGTGTGTTGCCATGACTAACTTGCAGGAGCAGGCCTAAGTGAAATATCGTTACTGGCAGAAGGATGATCATGTTGGAGCGTGATCATGCCTTGATTATTGTGCATGTTGGAGCATGCAAGGGTTGTGGCCCTGTTGGGATTGTTGTTGAAGGAATACCTTGTTGTGCTAACCGTTGCAGGAAACTTAATGCCTCCTGAGTCGACCATAGATCGAGTCTTGTTCCGGTAACCCCCATACTTGTTTCATGCTGCCACATGTTCCTGCCACAGGTAGGGTATGGTTCAGTAAGTTGATAACCCCTTTCCATGCACACACCGTACAGAGGGCCACGATGAGGGTTTCCCAGGGATCCGGGACTAAATCCTGTCATCGGGTCAGGGGGCATGGGTGTTTCCAATTGTGACTGAGAGGGGGCACCCCTTGGAATCCGCGCGTATTAATAGTGATCCCATGCAGGACGTTGGTCTCTCCGTCTCAGACTTTTACTTGAACGATGCTTTGGGTGATTCCTAGCATCTGGAAAGTTAATCTGGTGTGTGCTGGTTAGGTGTGTTTTCAACCCAAAGACCGTAATGGGAATTAGTCAGTGTCACGGTACTGACTAAAGAAATCCTTTACTTGTGGGTAAAGAGTACACCCTCTGCAGAGTTTAAACCTATTCGAATAGCCATGTCCACGGTTAAGGGCTACAGTCTGGGTTGGTCAAGTGTCGGTCTTAGTGTCGGTCTTCGGAGGAAAATAATTAAAATGTGCCTGAATTATTTGGCAGGATAATTATTGTCACCCTGATGCTACCATGAATGTTTTTGCTATGCATATTAATATTATTGTGGTTATGCATATTGTGGACTAACCCGTTTCTCTTATATTATTTCCTGAGTGTCTCAGGGGCTGGCTAGACTACCCCGGGCACTCAACTTTATTCTCAAGACCTCTCGTGGCGTCTCTCGAGTTAACAGGCGGTTTATCTCACCACTACTCTTGTAGACACCCGATTGGCATTTCTCTTCAAGTCCGACCGTGGCGTCACTTGACGCCCAACAGGCATTTCTTTTCAAGACCTCTCGTGGCGTCTCTCGAGTTAACAAGCGGTTTATCCCGCCACTACTCTTGTGGACACCCGATTGGCATTTCTCTTCAAGTCCGACCGTGGTGTCACTTGACACCCGACTGGAATTTCTCTTAAAGACCTCTCGTGGCGTCTCTCAAGTTTACAGGCGGTCCCGCCACTACTCTTGTGGACACCCGATTGGCATTTCTTTTATTTTGCTGAATGTCACTTGGGCTGGCTAGACTACCCGTGGCATTCATTTGCTTAATTTCTAATAAGTTTTATCATGACTAACATGCTATATTTACTCCTGTATCATTTTGATATTGTCATGTCAGGATTTACATTTGTGTCAACATGAGAATTTCTGCATAATCCAGCATGAGCATACGCATATAGTTTGGTTCAACATGATCATATATTTTATCTGCTGCATTCGGTATATCTTTTGTTCATGATGTTTGCGAGTACATTCAAACGTACTCACAGGCTTGTCCCTGGCTATTTACTTGGCCAGGTCAGGATTTCAGCGAGGAGTATTACCACGATGTCCGTGCGGAGCCTAGGATTGCAGCCATGCGGATAGGAATTATCCGGGTCAGCTGTTCCTATGGGAATGGAGCCCCATCGACGTTGGAGAACCACGAGTCGCGTCCGTCACCCATCACCTGATACCATTGTTGTATCATTAGACCTTTATGGTCTTGTATCCAATTCTTGTAATAGCTTGGTAATCTGTAACAAGGACGTGTCCACCGATAACAGTAATCCTGGGCTGGTGATGACACGAGGGGTTAATTTCTGGGATTTCGTGTCCCGGCCCCGGCACACTGCCAAAGAAAATGCCATTCCGAGCACAAATGACAACCAGAATGCAAATGGCAATCCCGATGAAAATGGCGGCACAAATGCTAATCCCAATGTTGATGCTGAGGAAAATGAAAATGACCATCAAGATGATAATTCTCACCCTCGAGTTGCTAATCGAGTTGACCCTGCATTAATTCTCGACGATCTCGAGAATCCAGGTTATCGACCCATAACTCGTTCTCGTACTTGTTTGGCTAACTATTGTGGCAGTTTCTCCTTTGTCTCATTAATAGAGCCTACCAAGTATGAGGAAGCCATGAATGATCCCAATTGGATGAATGCCATGCAAGCAGAGTTGGTGCAATTTGAATTGAAGGATGTATGGGAATTGGTCGACAAGCCAAATCCTAAGAAGCACAATATCATTGGCACAAAATGGATATTCCGGAATAAGCAAGATGAAAATGTCATTGTTGTGAGAAACAAAGCACGTCTTGTTGCTCAAGGGTATACACAGGTAGAAGGTATTGATTTCGGTGAAACTTATGCTCCTATTCCTCTTCTTGAGGCAATTCGTATTCTTCTCGCTTATGTAAACTACAATGATATCCTGCTTTATCAAATGGATGTGAAAAGTGCTTTCCTCAATGGTCAAATTGATGAGGATGTATATGTTAGGTAGCCACCTGGCTTTGAAAACCCTCATTATCCTAACAAAGTTTTCAGGTTGAAAAAGGCTCTATATGGGCTGAAGCAAGCCCCTCGAGCTTGGTATGATACCTTGAAGAGGTTTCTGCTCGACAAAGGATTCAAGAGAGGATCCACTGATTCCACTCTTTTCACACGTGCTATTGATGGTGTTCTCTTCGTGTGTCAAATTTATGTGGATGATATTATTTTCGGCTATACTAACAATGCTTGCATCTTGGAGTTCGAGAGAATGATGTCCGACAAATATCATATGGCTATGAAGGGTGAACTTAAGTTCTTTCTCGGACTGCAAATTTGTCAACAGCACAATGGAATTTTCATATCTCAGGAGATATATCTGAGAGACTGTCTGAAGAAGTTTAAAATGCAAGATTGCAAACTAAAGGGCTACAAAACTCCAATGCCCACGAATGGTAAGTTGGACGCAGATGTGTACGGTAAGGATTACAATCAGAAAGCTTATCGTTTGATGATTGGTTCTTTACTCTACCTATGTGCATCCAGACCTGACATTATGTTGAGTGTTTGTATGTGTGCCCGCTATCAAGCTGCACCGAAAGAATCGCATCACCAAGCGGTCAAGTGTATTCTGAGATATTAGGCTCACACCTCCACCTTAGGTTTATGTTATTCTAAGGGAGCACAGTTTGATCTCGTTGGATATTCAGACTCAAATTATGCAGCTGACCTGGTCAACAGGAAATCTCTTTCGGCGACATGCCTTTTCCTTCGTAGATCTTTGTTATGTTGGTCATCAAGGAAGTAGAATTGTGTATCTCTCTCTACGGCTGAGGCCAAATATATTGCTGTTGGCACTTCTTGCACTTGGTTATTGTGGATGAAGCAGATTCTGAAGGATTATGGCATCAAGGTCAAGAATATTCCTCTATATTGTGACAATGAGAGTGCGACCAAAATTGCACACAATCCAGTGCAGCATTCTCGCACTAAACATATTGCCATCACACATCATTTCATTCATGTTGATGCAACAAACATTTGTGTTTGTTTGCCCAGACTTATACACAGGCGTGCGGGCGTTGCATGTACTACATCAAGATACAGAAACAAGGCCAAGCTAGAGAAGCAGCTCTTAGTGAGATCAAAGAGTGGATCAAGAAGACCAAGACAGAAGAATACCGCCTTGGGAAGGCCTCCCTTGCCGGGCAGGAGAGCCTGGCCGGCTCGAGGCCGCCCCAGGGGCAAGCCCAAAGTTTTCCCCGGCAAGCTTGCTGGGTCCGCCAGGGGCGCGGCTCCTCGCCAAGACACCACCGCTCCACAGCACAGCGACACAAGTCGCTTATCAGTGCGGTGTCGAGCCCCCAAGTGATTATGTGGCTTCCACTGGGCACGTGGCAGCCATTTGGAAGACAAGATTTATCCAAGTGACACCCGTTCAGAGGCGTGTCAAGATTTTAAGCAAGAGATGATTAAGTGGCTCGGCAGGACTGCCGGGTTTCTCCCTCAGCATGACACCTAGCAGTGCATTTAATGCACTTTGTCCTAACTGCCAGGGTTAGGTACGATAGCACTGTTAGCTATCGAATCAGTAGATAAAGACTGTTTTGCCATTGTGGTTACCCCTTAAGCTATAAAAGGAGGTCCAAGGCGACCTAGCAAAGGATTCAGACCTTTGCATACTTGTACGCGCGCAGCTGCATTCCCCGAGGCGACCTTGCCGGGCTTGGGCGCTACGTGCTTGTTGTGTTCTTCCACTCAATCCACCAAAGAAGGAGTAGGGTTTTACGCCTCATGACGGCCCAAACCTGGTTAAAAACCACCAGTGTCTACATCGTCGTGTTGTTTCATGGCCTCTGCTCTTTGTACAACGTGACCTTCCCCTTGCGGAACCACAAGGGGCCGATGGCCCCATAGGTGATCATGTTCCACCACGACATCTTTGGCGCGCCAGGCAGGGGGAGGCGCTTGCGCGAATCTAAGGTTGTGAACAGCGCGTCAATCATCATCATCATCGTCCTCATCCATGGCGCCCAAGAAGAAACCCGGTGCTACCGCGCACCCCTCCTGTCGTGGTTCAAAACGATCACCTATGGGGCCATCAGCCCCTTGTGGTTCGGCAAGGGGGAAGGGCACGTTGCACAAAGAGCGGAGGTTGTAGAGCAGCACGGCAATGGTGATGTGGGTGGTTTTAACCCAGGTTCGGGATGCCGTGAGCCGTAAAACCCTACTCCTGCTTTGGTGGATTGGATGGAGGACCGTGACAACGCGCAGGGCTCTAGCCCGGCAAGGTCGCCTCGGGGAAAGCAGCTATGCGCGTATTAGTGTACAACATTCCAAATCCTTTCTAAGGTTGCCTCGGCCCTCCTTTTATAGGTCAAGGGGTTACCACAATGGCAAAACGTTCATTATCCAGTGATTAGATAGCCACAACGCTATCATACCTACCTCTGTAGACAGGACAAGGTGTATTAAATGCACCACTTAGTGTCACATCATGGATATAGCCCGGCAAGTTGTGCCACGCCATTCAACCACCTTCTCGTCTGCCTGCGTGACACGCCTCTGGACGGGTTTTATTTAGGGGTGATCTTCCTCAGAAATGGCTGCTACATGCCAAATGACAGCCACTTAACCACTTTGGGGCTCGACACCGCACCGATAAGTGACTTGTGTCGCTGTGAGGTGGAGCGGTGGAACCTTGGCGGGGAAGCAGGCCATCAGCGGCCTGGCAACCCTTGCCGGGGAGGTCTTGGGGCTTGCCCTTGGGGTGGCCTAGACCAGAACAGGCTCGCCTACCCGGTAAGGGAGGTTTTTCCTTAGTGATATCTTGTTTCTTCGGCTTGTCTTGGTCTTCTTGATCCGCCCTTTGATTTCTCAAATAGCTATCTCTCCTGCTTGGCCTTGTCTTGTTGCTATATCCTTGCCATTGAGCCTGTGTACAGTCTGGGTAACATACACCAGAGTTTGTTGCACCGACAGGATCCCCCGGGCCTGGCTCGAACGTGCTGCCGAGCGTCGTTGGGGTAGGCCCTATCTAGTACACACGCGAAGGGTTTGTGGTAGCTCATTCCTTGAGATTTTCTTTGCCTCTTCACTAACCTGTGCTTGAGTCAGTTTCCGGTTTTTCCGCGCGTAGTGCAAGACGTTATGAGGGAGTTTTAAGCCACGATCCGTGGGTTACCCACGTCCTACGTTCATGGAGTGATAACTGCCATCCCACTAGCTTCTCCGCTCCTGGCGCTTCCGCCACCTATGCTGCATGCATTGTGCAGGGTTGGTGGCAGACACGGAGGACGCGGAAATGTGTGCCATGGTAGAAAGCCAGGTGCCACGGATTGGCGCAGGGGGTCGGCCCTGATTCCACGGGCCGTTGATGGCGCAGAGGAGTCAGATTGGCCGAGCGGGGCGGTTGCCCCCTGGGTGAGGAGCCAACCCCCGGCCCCGTTTGCCTATAAAAGAGGACGTGGGCGAGGTGCTGGCTCACACCTATCTCTTCCTCCTTCCTTCTGGCATTGTTCTTCCATCATGGTGAGGGGTAGAGGGTGTAGTGGCACCCCAATAGCGGCGATGAGGGCTTCTGCTCGACAGCGCCTCCCTCCTCCTATTGGGGACGCGGGAGCAGAGCCCGTCGTGAGGAGACGCGGGAGAGGATGGGGACGTGGTCGCCGCGGCGCTCGGGGTCGAGGAGGATGAGGCGGTGCTCTGATCGCACCTCCCCCGGCTGTACAGGACCAGAATGAAGGCCATGTGAGGGACCAGCCGCTGGAGTTCATCGTCAAGCTGCGAGGGCCCTGCGCAGTTGTCTTCGGCTTCCTACCCCATTTGCAAGGGTGATGGAGGTCGAGCAGCCGCCGGGGCTGAGGCTGCACATGAGGGGCTGCTGTAATGGCAGCATGAGGGCGGACGTGGAGTTCCCCGCTCCCCATGTCATGCTTCTCCGACGTGGTTGGAAGACTTTTTCCCATGCCCGTAGCTTGGCGGCCGGGCACGTCCTCCATTTCAAGCTAATGGATGCCACCCTGCTCTCTGTCAAAGTCTTCGGACGCTCGGGTGCTCGCTTAGGGTGCTGCGCAGAGAGCTCGACTGACGACGAAAGCTCCTCCTTGAGCGATAGCGACGAGGAGGACAGTGACGGTGATGACGGCGGAGCCGATGGGGAGGACGATGGCTCCGACTCTGGCTGAACACCAGCCGCGCCGTCACCGTCAGCCGGCGGCACCACCATCTCAACTTGCATCTCCTCCCTAGCAAGGTGATTTGCTGGGGTGTTGGGTGCGGGTGGTGCCTTCACCTTCTCGAGCAGCCTTCCAGCTGGACCCTGGCAGGCTTCCTCGCGTCCTATTGGCCCTGGTGGCGGTGACCAGGGCGTCGTCTAGTCGCTCTCCCCATCCATCACCTTCGCCCGCGCCCTCCAGATCTTGTCAGGCTGCTCCCTGTGGGCCTTGATGGGGTCAGCTGGGCTTCTGCCCAGGCATTCCTTTTGCCCTCTTCACCTCCCAGTGTATTTCCTAGGAGGAGAAGGACAAGAAAGGGATTACAGGGCACTTATGTTTTTTCAGTCTAAAATAAGCAGGCACTTGCCAAACTTTAGTCTTAAATGTGTAATCTTCTTTATCCATGTTTGTGCTCTATAAGATCTATACTTGTTTATCCACATATCAATGAAAAAGACAAGCCTTGCTGGGTACTTGTGCATGTATTACATCCATGCAGAGGTGGAATGCCTCTATACGTTTAAGTAAACAAGTTTTCTCCGGCAAGCTATCCTGTTGGTGCCTTTCATTTGTTGCCGTGGAGCTTGGCCTGCCGGGCTCGAAACTATGAAAAGGACCAGCCCCCCGTTGAACCTTCTCTGTCAAAGGCCACTACAACCACCTTGACCGAAGCATCGTTCGGGTCAAAGGATGGGAGCACCCATGCTTCGAAGGTGACGAGGTTTCTATATGCACAACTTTATTCTTGCAGAACATGTATGGATAAGAAAGAACTTACTATTTGGCTTGTCCGGGACCGGTATGTAGGCTTGTTTCCCTTTCTTCTTCTCGAGACCGAGTCTGTGGCAAGAGCCCTGCAGTTTAGTGCAGAGGAAAACAAAACTACATATGACCTTATCTACATGATCATGCCATGCTCATGTTATGCTATGCATGCATGCAAGTATTTTTTGGGGCCCCCAGCACTTCATTTTATTTATCTGTTGCTCAGGGTCTACGCCTAGCTTTGTACAAAGGGTTTCATGAAGCATCGACAAGGATTGTACAAAAGGGTGGCTATCGGGCAAGGCCCGACAGCCGTGCCTTACGGTTAGAACTTACGAAGATGCTGAATGTTCCATGAGTTTCGCAATTGAATGCCATCTTAGGTCTCTAGAGGGACTGCGCCGGGTCTAGAGACTCATACTACCCGGTAAGGGCCTTCCCACTTCAGCATCAACTTGTTTGCACCCTTGGCAGAAAAAGCGCTCCTAAGGGCAAGGTCACCTTCCTCAAGGCTCCGGGCATGAACCATGCGGCTGTGATAGCGACGCAGGGCTTGCTGATAGCGTGCAGCACGCGTAGCAGCCCGGAGACGGTTCTCCTCAAGCAGCACGGCATCGTTATGCCGTTGCTGCTCTTGCTCTACTTCATCGTAGGCAAATACTCGAGGTGACCCATAGATGAGTTCCGTGGGGATCACTGCTTCTGCCCCATAGACTAGGGAGAAGGGAGTCTGGCCGGTAGCTCGATTTGGTGTCGTACGGAGGGACCAAAGAACCACCGGCAGCTCATCAATCCAGTCCCTTCCGCACTTCTGTAGCCTATCAAATGTTCTTGTCTTGAGTCCTCGCAGCACTTCAGCGTTCGCCCTCTCAGCTTGTCCGTTTCTTCTGGGATGGGCAACAGAGGCAAATGAGACCTTGCTTCCGAGGGCTTGAACGTATTGCATGAAGGCGCGGCTTGTGAATTGGGTGCCGTTGTCAGTGATGACTCTCGCGGGTACGCCAAAGCAGCACACCAATCCTTTTAAGAACTTGATTGCTGACTGTGCGGTTACCTTCCTCACGGGCTCCACTTCCGGCCACTTTGTAAACTTGTCGACAACAACGTACAAGAATTCAAAGCCCCTGGTAGCATGGGGGAAGGGGCCTGTTGGTGCAACAAACCCTGGTGTATGTTGCCCTGACTGTACATAGGCTCAAGGGCAAGGTTCCAGCATCCAAGACAAGGCCAAGCGGGCGAGATAGCTCCTTGAAGAATCAAAAGGAGGATCAAGAAGACCAAGACAAGCCTAGATAGTGAGATATCACAAAGGGAAAATGCCTCCCTTGTCGGGCAAGCGAGCCTAGTCAGGTCGAGGCCACCCTAAGAGCATGTCCCAAGACCTCCCCGATAAGGGTTGCCGAGGCGCTAGCGGCCTGTTATCCCGCCAAGGCTCCACCGCTCCACCTCACAGTGACGCAAGTCGCTTATCGATGCGGTGTCGAGCCCTCAAGTGAATAAGTGGCAGTCATTCAGCACGTGGCAGTCATTCAGCCCACCGTCCAAGGATGTGTCATGCAGGCAGGCAAGAAGGTGGTTGAATGGCACGACAAGGCTTGCCGGGCTGCATCCACGACGTGACACTAAGCGGTGCATTTAATGCACCGTGTCCTGTCTGCAGAGTTAGGTATGATAGCACTGTGGCTATCTAATCATTCGATAATGACTGTTTTGCCACTATGGTAACCCCTTTACCTATAAAAGGAGGACCGAGGCAACCTGAGAAAGGATTCGGACCCTTGTACACTCATACGCGCGTAGCTGCTCTCCCCGAGAAGACCTTGCTGGGCTTGAGCACTGCACGTTCACCATGGTCTTCCACTCAATCCACCAAAGCAGGAGTAGTGTTTTACACCTCGCGTTCGCCCGAACCTGGGTAAAAACCACCCGCGTCTTCATTGCCGTGCTATTCTATGACCTCCGCTCTTTGTGCAACGTGCCCTTCCCCCTTGCCGAACCACAAAGGGGCCAATGGCCCCATAGGTGATCATGTCGAACCATGACATCTTTGGCGCGCCAGGTAGGGGGGAGTGCTTGTGCGAACCCGAGGACATAAATAGCGCGTCGATCTTCATCACCATCTCCCTCGACGACGGTGTCATCACCCATGTCGCCCAAGAAAAAGTCCGGTGCAGCAGCCCGTCCTTCCACCTCGAAGGCCCCCTCGCACGCGGGCACCGATCCCATGGGGGCTGCAGTGGCGTCGGGGGACGCGACCAGCAGCCCGTTGACGATCCCTCTTTGTTGCCAGAGCAACCAGGCAAGCACACCCCCCCCTTGAGCATCCAGATATCGCCCATTCCATTTCTCCTGCTTGCATTAGATTTTGCTACTGTTAATGTTTGCTCCTATTCTGATGCATAGCCTGCTTTTGTAACCTGTTTAATGTTACCTTACATGCCTATGTTAAACTGCTTAGTATAGGTTGGTAGTGAACCATCAGTGACCCCACCACCTTACCCTTGTTGCCCATGCTTGATCATCGATGACTCGATCAATGTGATCGTCAACCAGAGACCGACACATCACCTCACCCCCCTTAGTTGTACGACTCTGCATAGTTACTCTCGAGTGCCGAGGGTGATACCTCGTAACGCACTCCTGATGAATTCTCTGCAGTGTAGATGTTCGATCGTGGTCATCGAGGGTGATTCCTCCTTCTCCACTTCCGATACGACTCTGTCGCGCAACCCCTCAGTGTGAACCTCGAGGGTGATGCCTCATACGTTCACCCTGATGATTTCATCGAGTGGAATGCACCGAGGGTGATTCCTCGGGTTTCCCCCTTGATGTTATGACCACACGGTTACTTTGACCTTGGTTACAGGTGGGTCGACCCTGATGGGTACCCGCAGGGGATCTATGATGTCGGGTGTGCCGGAAGGGCACTCGAATGTGATATTGTGGTGGAGCTTCAAAAACTCTGATTGTCTCCGCGTGTTACTAAATGAGCATATCGGATTTGGGTGTTTGAGCTGAGTGGGTCGACGTGCCCTACACGCACTACCACCACGCGGGATGATGGTTATGGGCCCCTCTGCAATGTACGTTTCTCCCGAAAGCTCTTCAAACGTCACGTTTCACCATGCGGGCTGATCGCCGGGAATGGGCTGGATACTTCACTAACGAGTTCAGTGTCGCGCTTGCACCCCGGCCAGCCACACAACGCGCAGGGTGCCCAGGGCGATGCCCCAAGACCTCTGGGTGCATAGGTTAGTCTGGCGTGCTGACCTCTCTGCTGAGCCTAGGTAGGGCGCTGCTTCATGTCGATCTCCCAAGGACAGGCATTACACAGCAAGTGTGTCCGGCCAGAGGTGATCGAGCGTGTTGGGTAACAGTAGTGCACCCCTGCAGGGAAGAATAATCTATCGATAGCCGGTCCTATGGTAAAGGACGCTCAGTTTGTGTATCCCGATCTACTACTTGAACTGGATACTTGTTACTTAATGGAAGCTTCGGGATCGCTTTCTCGCAGGGAGTCGAGGAAGGATCTCTAGGCTTGCTTCAACATGTTTGCTTAATAAAATACTATTCTACTCTCTTCTATTGCTGCAAGATGGTGACTTCGTGAAGATGCTAGTCTTCGATAGGACTAGGCCTTCTCTCTATTCTGGCATTTCTGCAGCCCCGTCCTCTTATACAACCTTTCCTCTTTGATAATGTTGCATATGTAGTGTAGATCCTTGCTTGCTGAGTACTTTGGATGAGTACTCACGGTTGCTTTGTTACTTCTTTTCCCCATACCCCACTTTGATGATACATCAGACGATGGAGCCCCGGAGCCAGATGCCACCACAGGAGCTTACTACCAGGAGGGTCCAGACGGTACTTACTACTGGATCGAGCCAGCCGACCAGGAGTAGGATCAGAGGCTCCCAGGCAGGAGGCCTACGCCTTTCGATCTAGAGTCATTGTTTATGCTAGCCTTCTTAAGGCAAAACTTGTCTAACTATGTCTGTACCCAGATAATATTTGTATGACTGACTTATGTATTCGGATCTTCAGATCCCTGGTCTATAATATTGTGGATCTCCATTTATTTGTGTTAGAGTTGTGTTGTTATATCTTCCCATGAGTCCCTGTGCTTGATCATGCATGTTTGCATGTATGATTAGTGCATGATTGAGTCAGGGGCGTCACAAAAAGAAGGCTAGCAGAGATGCTGGCAAGGAATCCGGAAAGCGCACCTCTCCGGAGTGCGCTGCACCTGTTGATGACTTGCCGGAGAGTTCCACTAGTAAGAGGTCCGAAGTTGCTTCACCTGCTATGAAGAAGGTCCCGGCAAGGGAGGATGGCGCTGACGGTACGTTCACCATCAGCGCCACTCTTGATGATAATTAGGAAAGCGCGCTCGTTGCCTTCCTGCGGGCGAATGTCGATGTGTTTGCTTGGCAACCATTTGACATCCCCGGCGTTCCCAGGGAGGTAATCGAGCACCACATTGTTGTCTGCCCTCTTGCTCGGACCGTCAAGTAGAAGGTCAGAAAGCAAGCTTTGGAGTGGCAGCAATTCATTACCGAAGAGATCAAGAAACTTCAAGCAACTAGTTTGGTCAGGGGAGTGTTTCATACAACATGGGTAGCAAACCCAGTGGTAGTGCGCAAGGCAAATGGGAAATGGAGGCTCTGCATTGACTTCACAGACCTGAACAAGGCATGCCCGAAGGACCCCTTCCCCCTGTCGCGCATCGATCAGATCGTAGACTCCACTTCTGGGTGTGATCTGCTTTCCTTTTTGGACGCATACTCTGGATACCACCAGATATTCATGTCCAGGGAAGATGAAGAGAAGTCCGCGTTCAAAACTCCATGTGGCATGTACTGCTTTGTACGCATGCCTTTTAGGTTACGGCCACCTATGGTGTCAAGGGCCCCTTTTGGTTCGGTAGGGGGACTGAGCGCGTTGCACAAAGAGTGGAGGAGCGCAGCGAGGTGCGTCAGAGACCACACGGGCAGTTTTTACCCAGGTTCAGGCCGCCGTGAGGCGTAAAACCCTACTCCTGCTTTGGTGGATTGATGGTGGATGGTGGTGGAAACGCAGCGCTCTTGCCCGGCAGGGTTGCCTCGGGGCCAGAGCAGCTACGTGCGTATGAGTGTACAGGGGTCCGAATCCTTTCTATGGTTGCCATGGGCCTCCTTTTATACATCAAGGGGTCACCACAGTGGCAAATCAGTCATTGTGTACTAATTAGATAGCGAACAGTGCTATCATATCTACTCTGCAGACAGAGCAGTACGCATTAAATGCGCCGCTTAGTGTCACATCATGGCCTGCCCGGCATGCCTTGCCGGGCTGTTTGGCCACCTTCTCTCTTGTCTGCATGACACGTCGCTGGACGGGTTTCATTTGGAGGCGATTCCTGTAGGAAATTGCTTCCATGTGGAAAAAGGCAGCCACTTAGTCATCTTGGGGCTTGACACCGCACCGATCTATGACTTGCGTCGCTGCGAGGTGGGGCAGTGAAGCCCTGGCAGGGTGTTTTGCCTTCGTAGGACCCGGCAGGCCTGCCAGGGCGGTCTTGAGGCTTGCTTCTGGGGCAACCTTGACCTCGGCAGGCCCTCCTGCCCGGCAAGGGAGGTTTTCCCTTAGCGGTGTCTTGCTTCTTGGCTTGACTTGGTCTTCTCAACCTGCCCTTTGATTCCTCAAAGAGCCTATTTCTTCATCTTGGCCTTGTCTTATACGTTGCAATCTTGATCTTGGGCCTGTGCATGGTCTGGGCAACAGACCCAGGGTTTGTTGCAACGACAGGAGCCCCCGGGCCTGGCCCGAATGAGCTGTCGGGCGTCATCAGGGTAGGCCCTAACTTGTGCACAGGCGAGGGGGAAATAGCTACTTGCCCTTTGAGATCTTCTTCGCTTTTTCATTAATCTGGGCCCAGGTCAGTTTCCGGTTCTCCCATGCGTCGCGTAATGCCGACAGCAGTGATGGAGATTATGGGCCACGATGCTTGGAGTTACCCACGTCCCTTATTCACAGGGCGGTAACTGCCACCCCACTATCCCTCCCCGCTCCAAGTGCTTCTGCCACATGTATTGCATGCATTGCGCAAAGTTGGTGGCGGATGCGTGGGGTGAAGAATGAGTGCCATGGCAGAAAGCCAGGGGTCGTGGATTGGCACAGGGGGTCGGCCTTGATTTTTAGAGCCGTTAATGGCGAGGAGGAGCCGGACTGGTCGAGCGGGGCGGCCACCTTTACGAAAGAAATCTAGCCCCCTGCCACCCCCGCCTATAAAAAGGGGGCGTGGTGCGTGATGTTCCTTCACACCTCCTTCCTTCTCCATTTCTCCAGTTGCCCACGTCTGCCATAGTGAGAGGTCGGGGGTCCGGTCCTCCCCAAGTGGCGACGAGAACTTCTTCTCAAGCGCGTCTCCCTCCTCCCTCCGTAGATGCGGGGACGGAGCCCACGACGAGGGGAGGTGGGAGAGGACAAGGTCGAGGCCGTCGTGGCGCACGGGGGCGTGGAGGACGGGGTGGCGCTCTAATTGCACCCCCGACGGCCGCCCCTCCCCTGATGGAAGGCCACGTTGGAGACCAGCCTCTGGAGTTTGTTGTTAGGCTGCATAAGCCTCCATGCAGCCGCCTTCGTCTCCCCACCCCATTCGCAAGGGCGATGGAGCTCGAACAGCCACGTGCGTTAAGACTGCACATGAGGGGCTGCGGGAATGGCAGCATACGAGTGGATGTGGATTTCCCCGCCCCTCATGTCATGTACTTCCGCCGTGGCTGGAAGACCTTTGCCCACGCCCATAGCTTGTCTGAAGGGCACGTCCTCCTCTTTAAGTTAATGGACCCCGATTTCCTTTCCGTCAAGGTTTGTGGGAGCTCGGGTGCTCGTTTAGGGTGCTGCACGGAGAGCTCGACCAACGACAAAAGCTCCTTCTCAAGCGATAGCGACGAGGAGGACAGTGACGGCGATGATGACGGCATCGGTCGGGAGGGTGACGACTCTGACTCTGGCTGAGCACCAGCCGCACTATCACCATCATGCGGTGGCACCATCGTCTGCACTTGCATCTCCTTCCCGGCAAGGTGATTTGCCAGGGAGTTGGATGCAGGGGTGGGGGGTGGCGCTCTTGGCTCCTCCAGCAGCCTTCTATCTGGACCCCGACTGGCTTCCTCGCGGGCTGCAGCTTTGTTCGCCCTGCAGCGTCCTGCTGGCCCTGGTGGTGGCGGTTGGCGGGTTGTCTGCGCCGATCTCTTCACCATCGCCTTCGCCCGCGCCCTCCCACTCTCACCAGGCTCCTCGTCAGGGGACCCGACGAGGTCAGGTTGGGCTTCCGCTCAGGCGCTCCTTTTGCCGTCTTCACCTCCTGCGGCAGTGCCTAGAAGGAGAGGGGCAAGAAAGGGCATCATGGGGCACTTATCTTTTTTTCAATCTAAAATATGTGGGCACTTGCCAAACTTTAGTTCAAATTATGTAATCTCTTTTATCCATGTTTGTGTTCTGTAAGGTCAGTACTTGTTGATCAGCATATTAATGAAAAAGATAAACCTTGCCAGGCACTTGTACATGTAACATGTCCATGCAGAGGGAGAATGCCTCTATACGCTCAAGTAAAAAAGTTTTCCCCCAGTAGGCTTATCCTGCCAGTACCCTCAAGTTGCTGTCGCGGGGCTAGGCCTGCCAGGTACAAATCATGAAGAGGGACCAGCCCCCTGCCAACTTTCTCGCTAAAGGCCACTACAACCTCCCTGATTGAAGCAACGTTAAAGTCAAGGGACGGGAGAACCTAAGTTTTGAAAGCGGCGAGGTTTTCCTATTCACAAGTTTTTACTTACAGAACACGTATGGATAAGGGAGAGAACTTATCTGTTTGGGCTTGCCGGGGATCGCAATGTAGGCTTGTCTTCTCTTCTCCTTTTTTTGGGACTGAATCCATGGTAGGAGCCTGCAGTTTGATGCAGATGAAAATGATGCCTCATGCGATCTTATCTACATGAAAATAAAATGCTCATGATATGCTTATGCATGCATGCAATTTGTCGGGGGCCCCCCAGCGCTTCATTTATTTCTCTGTTGCTCAGGGTCTGTGCCTAGCTTTGTACAAGGGGTTACATGCAACAGAGGCAAGGCCTGTACAAAAGGGTGGCTGCCGGGCAGGGCCCGACAGCCGCGCCTTACGGGTAGAACTTCCGGAGATGCTCAATGTTTGATGAGTTTTGCAACTGAATGCCATCTCTAGTCTCCAGACGGACTGCGCCAGGTCTGGTGACTCGTACTACCCGGTAAGGGCCTTCCCACTTTGGCGTCAACTTTTTTGCACCCTTGGAAGACTGAACGCGCCTAAGGACAAGGTCGTCTTCCTCAAAACACCGGGCATGAACCCTGCGGCTGTGATAGGGATGCAGGGCTTGCTGATAGCGTGCGGCACCAGTAGCAGCCCGGAGACGGTTCTCCTCGAGTAGCACGGCGTCATCACGCCGATGCTGATCTTGCGCTACTTCATCGTAGGCAAGCACTTGAGGTGACCCGTAAATGAGTTCCATGGGGATAACTGTTTCTGCCCCATAGACTAGGGAGAAGGGAGTCTGCCCGGTAGCTCGATTGGGTGTCGTTCTGAGGGACCAAAGAACCACCGGCAGCTCATCGATCCACCGCCTGCCACACTTCTGCAGCCTATCGAATGTTCTCGTCTTGAGTCTTCGCAACACTTCAGCGTTCGCCCTCTCAGCTTGCCCGTTCCTCCTTGGATGGGCCACAAAGGCGAACAAGATTTTGCTTCCGAGGGCATGAACGTATTGCATGAACGCGCGACTCGTGAACTGGGTGCCGTTGTCAGTGATGATTCGGCCAGGAAGTCCGAAGCGGCACACCAATCCTTTCAAGAACTTGATAGCTGACTGAGCAGTCACCTTTCTCATGGGCTCTACTTCCGGCCACATTGTAAACTTGTCGATTGCAATGAACAAGAATTCAAAGCCCCTGGCAGCACGGGGGAAAGGGCCAAGGATGTCGAGCCCCCAGACCAAAAACAGCAATGACAAAGGGATTGTCTGAAGAGCTTGGGCAGGCAGGTGGATATTCTTGGAATGGAACTTGCAGGCTACACACTTGGTGACGAGCTCGACCGCATCTTGGGGGGCTGTGGGCCAGTAGAATCCTTGCCGGAAAGATTTCCCAACCAACGCCCTTGATCCAATGTGGGAGCCACACATACCCTTGTGTATCTATGCCATCAGTTCCTTTCCTCCTTCCTGGCAAATGCACTTCAATTTCACACCGTTGGGCCTCCTTCTGTATAGCGTGTCATCAACGAACTGATACATACTGGCCCTCCGGGCTACTCTTTCAACTTCTTCTTGCTCTTCGGGAAGTTCTCCAGTTTGGAGGAAATGGACCAAGGCGGAGCTTGTGGCTCGGCAACGAGGACTAACGGCACCTCCTCATTCGTGAGAGTGCAATCCTTGACCGTGGGGCCCGGTGGCCTGGCGGGAGGATGCAGCTCAGCAACTGAAGCAGAGTTATGCCCGACAAGCTTTCTGCCGGGATCCTCGAGAGGTTCTACCGGGAGAGGCTTGCCGGAGTCAAGTGTCCTCCTCTTTCTGGCCATTGTTGCCGGGGATACGAGAGGCTGAATTAGATGGAGAACAAGAGTTCCTGGTTCCACCGGGAGCTTCTGCGCAGCGCACTTCGACAGATGATCAGCGATGCTGTTTTTCACACGGGGTACGTGCTCTGTTTGCAATCCGTCAAAGCACTCCTCCAACTTTCTCACTTCCTCAACATATGCCTCCATCAATGGACTTTGGTAATACTTGTTGACTTGTCTCATCACAAGTTGTGAGTCTTCGTGGATGATCAGCTTCTTGATCCCCAGTTTTATTGCGACTCTGAGCCCGGCAAGGAGTCCTTCATACTCTGTTGTATTGTTGGTAGCCTTCTCCCGGGGAAAATGCATTAGGACGACGTACTTCAGGTGCTCTCCGGTGGGAGCAACGAGAAGCACGCCAGCCCCTACACCTTGCAGGGAGAAGGCACCATCGAAATACATGATCCATTCTTGGGGCGCTTCCTTGCCAGGGTTATCTATCTCCAATACCTCTTCGTCAGGAGTTAGCGTCCATTCTACAATAAACTCTGCCAATGCTCTGCTCTTAATGATTGATGTGCTCTCAAAATTCAAACCAAAGCTGGATAACTCCAAAGCCCACTCCACTATCCTGCCGGTAGCCTTAGGGTTTCGGAGTATCCATTGCAAAGGGAAACGGCTGACAACTATGATCTCATGGGCTTGGAAGTAGTGGTGCAGTTTCCTTGAGGCCATAACAAGGCCAAAAATCAATTTCTGCATGCCGGAGTACCTGGATCTAGCCCTCTGCAATAGGGAGCTGATGAAGTATAGTGGGCGCTGCACCACTTTCTTCTTTTCCGTGAACAGAGAACTGCTTCCGCTGCTTTGCTCTTCTCCACCTTGATCTGCATCTGACCTTGCCGGGGTGTGTTCACTTTCCTCCCCGAAAGGGGCACTAGCTACGTCTGCTGCTCCATCCACTTCCCTCTGCGCCACCAGTGTTGTGCTAACCACCTAATTAGTTTCCGCCAAGTATAGCAGCAATGGCTCTTGAGGTTTTGGAGCAACCAAAGTGGGCACAGAGGAAAGGTAGGCCTTCAAATCTTGTAGTGCAGCGTCTACCTCTGGGGTCCACTCCATGGGCCCTGCCTTTTTCAAAATCTTGAAGAATGGCAAGGCACGCTCGGCAGTCTTGGAAATGAATCTGCTAAACGTGGCAACACACCCATTCAAACGCCTCACGTCCTTGACTGTCTTAGGTGCTCGAATCTGCTCGATAGCCTTGATTTTGTCGGGGTTGGCCTCTATCCCCGGTGGGACACAAAGAAGCCAAGTAGCTTGCCGGAAGGAACACCAAACACACACTTCTCTGAGTTTAGCTTCAAGTTGATCTGACGCAGATTAGCAAACGTCTCTTCTAAATCCTGAATGAGGGTTGATCTATGCAACTGTGACTCAAAACCAATCTGGATTGCTCTTGCGAAAGTGGACCCGGCCCTTTTCAACCCGAAAGGCATCCGCAGGAAGCAGTATGTGCCACATGGGGTGATGAACACAGTCTTCTCTTAGTCTTCCTTGGACGTGAAGATCTGATGATACCCAGAGTAGGCATCCAGGAAGGAAAGTAGGTCACACCCGTAGGTGGAATCCACAATCTGGTCGATGCGCGGCAAGGGAAATGGGTCCTTTGGGCATGCCTTGTTCAGATCCGTAAAATCTATGCACAACAACCACTTCCCATTAGCTTTGCGTACCACCACAGGATTTGCTAACCACGTTGGATGCAACACTCCTCTAAGCAGACTAGCTGCCTCAAGTTTCTTGATCTCCTCGGCAATAAACTTTTGCCGCTACAAAGCTTGCTTCTGGACCTTCTGCTTGATGGGCCGGGCATGTGGGCAGACAGCAAGGTGGTGCTCGATTGCCTCCCTGGGAACACCGGGGATGTCAGATGGTTGCCAGGCAAACACATCGACATTCGCCCGCAGGAAGGCAACGAGCACGCTTTCTTATTTGTCATCGAGGGTGGCGCTGAAAGTGAAAGTACCATCAGCACCAGCCAGCCCTGCCAGGACATTTTTCACAATGGGTGTAGATGCCTTGGACCTCTTGCTATTGGAACTCTCCGACAAGTCATCAACAGGCGTAGCATACCCCGAAGAGGTATGCTTCCCGGATTCCTTACCGGCGTCCCTGTTAGCCTTCTTCTTTCCATCACTTTCTTTGGTGGGGATTGCAGCTTCAGTGGCCTCTGCCGTGACTGCATCCCGGTACATCTTGTCCACGCAAATAATGGCGTCTTTCTCGTCTGATGGAATGGAAATGACGCCCACCAGCCCTGGCATTTTTAAGGTGTTGTAGGCATAGTGGGATGCCGCCATGAACTTGGCCAGAGCTGGGCGACCAAGGATTCCATTGTATGGGAGGGGGAGGTCAACCACATCAAACACGATCTTCTCAGTCCGGTAATTCAACTCCCCCCAAATGTCACCGGCAACGTGATTTTCCCCTTAGGACGACTCCTGCCGGGGATGATTCCTTGAAATGTACTAGTAACTTTGAGCTCTTCTTCTGCTATTTGGAGTTTGCTGATGACCTTTGAAGAAATCAAAATCAACCTGGCCCTGCCGTCAACCAAAATCTTTGTGACTTTGAGGTTGCGGATTGTTGGTGATACCAACAATGGCAAGCACCCTACCGTGGTGGTGCGGTCAGGGTGGTCCTCTTTGTCGAAGATGATGCGTGTGCGGGACCACTTGAGCGGCCTTCAAGAGTCTGCCACTGGCTCCATGGCATTGACTTCATGCGCCCATTGTTTAAGTTGTCGGTGGGAGGAGTGCAAAGATGCACCCCCCTCAATGCACAGGGCGTCAGTGGCTTTCTGGAATTCCTGCTCGCTGGTTTCCTCTTCATCCCCTCCATCACTCTCATCATTGGAATCCCCCTTCTCACGGCCTCTGGCGGGTTTCCCTTGATTCTGAGGAGCCTTGCTGGGGCGGCTTGCTTCGCCACCCTGGCCCTTTTCGCCAGTGCCATTCTGACCTTTCTCTTTATCTCGCTTCTCATATTCAGCCCTCTGCTTCTTGATAAGCTGCTCAACCTGATGAGACTCCTGGAGACCGTGGCCCTTGGTCCAATGGATCTTGCAATACAGGCCATTGCCTTTCCCAGCCTTCTCGGCAGTCGTGGCTTCCCAGCAATCAGTGCATGCGGCAACTTCCTTGTCGGGTATCTCAGCCTTGGCTTTCTTGCCGGTACTAGGCATGCCCGATCCCTCAACGGTCATTACTGTTTTATCCTTGCGCCTTTTGTTGCGCTTCTTGTTCTTCTTCTTTTGACTGATGGCCTCGTCATCATCCTCTGAATCGATGTCGACGCCATCCTCTTCTTCGGGGAGCTTCCTCCCCTCCTCTATTCGAGCACACTTATCCACCAGGGTGTAAAGCTCCTTCACAGTCTTAGGCAATCGAATGTTCATCTTCGAACGTATCCGACGATTGTGCACATTGGACTGGAACGCAGCTAACACAGCTGCCGGGTGGATGTCTGGAATATTCCTGTGGACTCGGCTAGATCTCTGCATGTATTTCCGCAGGCTCTCGCCTTCCTTCTGCGGAAAAAGCTACAAGTTGCTGGGCCGCCCTGGTTCTTGATGGCCGCCCGTGAAGGCGCCAATGAACTCATGGCACAGGTCAGCCCAGGTCAAAATGGAGTTCTCCGGCAGGTGCATCAGCCAAGATGTCACATTTGGCTTGAGTACCAAAGGGAAGTAGTTGGTGAATACCTTCTCATCTCTTCCCCTGGTAGCTTGAACAGCGATGGTGTAGATGCTCAAGAACTCTGCCGGGTTCAGTCTCCCGTCATAATTCTCTAGTATCTCTGGCTTGACCGCGCGAGTGGATGGCCAACGGACTTGCCGCAGCTCATGGGTGAAGGCAGGGCACCCAGCCTCGAAGGGCAGGTACCCGCCCTCAGTGAGTGCAGGCTCGTCGATGTCGGGGCCATCGCGCCTGTCGGACTGGCGATGGGCGTCACGGTGTCGCTCGATGATGACACACGCGCCTTCCCTCTGCCTGTCCTCCAGGCCTTGCCGTTGGCCTTGACGCACTCAAGGGTTCAACGAAGCCATCAAGACGTCATCGGGTTCTTGGCTGCACGGCTCCCACGTCGGCTGCCACGGAGGGTACTGCACCGTCGGAGAGGCCCTGTCCGGACGGCCAGCAGCATGGGCCATTGTCGCGGCCTGGGGAGGCCGTGGCGGGCCAACCCGCTGCGATCCTCCCACCTCGGCGAAGCCAATCAGACTCTGAATGGTGGCTCTCCACTCATCTATCTAATCGGCTGCCGACGGAAATTTCAACAGCAGCTGAGCCCGTGCCATGGCCTCCGAAGAGGTGCATGGCATGGATGTCGATGAAGATCGTAACGTCGCCCGGCTCCTGATGGTGCCGGTAGCGGTCGCGCCGTGCTCTCATCGTCGTGAGCCAGCCACCTGGATGGCGTGGTGACGAGGTGAAGGCGCTCGAGGACCAGCGGCTCCGTTTAGCATAGCGGTTGGGTCGGCTCATTCCCGGGGTGGCGCATGTTCTATGGCTGCACCCGCAGTGGGAGCGGTCGGGGAGTTGCGATTCCCCCCAGGGCGAGTATCCCCACTGCGGCTGTGCCTCTCGGCCGGACGGGGAGGTGCAAATGGAATGATCTCTCCTCCCGTACCTCATGGGGCGTGATCATGGGGATGTAGTTGGTGCTGTCCTTCTCTAGTGCCTCCAGCTCCTGCTTCGGCCGCAGGGGAGGTGATAACGACGCCGCCTGCGCCGACCATGTCCCCTGCAGTGTCCACACCCCCAGGCATCCCCGCAACCCCCGCAACGTCGGCGGTCGCATGCGGCGGGGCCTTCGAGGTGGATGGATGAGCTGCAGCACCGGGCTTCTTCTTGGGCCCCATGGACGACGGAGCCGTTGATGAAGAAGACGGCGGTGAAGATGACACGCTACGTACACTTCTCGGGTTCGCGCAAGCGCATCCCCCCACCTGGCGCACCAAAGATGTCGTGGGAAACCACGGCCACCTACGGGGTCAAGGGCCCCTTTTGGTTCGGCAGGGGCACTGAGCGCGTTGCACAAAGAGCGGAAGAGCGCAGCGTGGCACGGCAGAGATCACACGGGCAGTTTTTACCCAGGTTCAGGCCGCCGCGAGGCGTAAAACCCTACTACTGCTTTGGTGGATGGTGGTGGAAACGCAGCGCTCTTGCCCGGCAGGGTTGCCTCGGGGCGAGAGCAGCTACGCGCATATGAGTGTACATGGGTCCGAATCCTTTCTATGGTTGCCATGGGCCTCCTTTTATAGATCAAGGGGTCACCATAGTTGCAAATCAGTCATTGTGTACTGAGTAGATAGCGAACAGTGCTATCATATCTACTCTCCAGACAGAGCAGTATGCATTAAATGCACCGCTTAGTGTCACATCATGGCCTGCCCGGCACGCCTTGCCGGGCTGTTTGGCCACCTTCTCTCCTATTTGCATGACACGTCGCTGGACGGGTGTCATTTGGAGGCGATTCCTGTAGGAAATGGCTGCCATGTGGCAAAAGGCAGCCACTTAGTCATCTTGGGGCTTGACACCGCACCGATTGATGACTTGCATCGCTGCGAGGTGGGGCAGTTTTGCCTTCGTAGGACCCGGCAGGCCGGCTAGGGCGGTCCTGAGGTTTGCTTCCGGGGCAACCTTGACCTCGCCAGGCCCTCCTGCCCGGCAAGGGAGGTTTTCCCTTTGCGGTGTCTTGCTTCTTGGCTTGACTTGGTCTTCTCAACCTGCCCTTTGATTCCTCAGAGAGCCTATTTCTTCATCTTGGCCTTGTCTTGGACGTTGCAATCTTGATCTTGCGCATGTGCACGGTCTGGGCAACAGACCCAGGTTTTGTTGCATCGACAAAGCCACTGGTAGAGAAGCTACAGGAAACCACTCCACTTCGGTTGGTGAGCAGCACTCTCCCATGGAATGACAGGTTCTTGCGGTCATGGTGAGCACTCCCATGAATGAGGAGGTGCCATTATTCCTTGTTGTTGAGCCTCAGGCTCCAACTTGGGCATGACACATAGTCCACTATGTACAAACAGGAGAACTTCCTGAGGAGCAAGAAGAAGCTGAAAGAGTAGCCCGACAGTCCAGTCTGTACCAGTTTATCGATCACACTCTGTATAGATGGAGACAAAACGGTGTGAAATTGAAGTGCATTTGCTGAGAAGAGGGGCAGGAACTGCTGGCTGAGATACACAAGGGCGTGTGTGGCTCCCATATTGGATCAAGGGCCTTGGTTGGAAAAGCTTTCCGACAAGGGTTCTACTGGCCTACTGCCCTCCAAGATGCGATTGAGCTAGTCACCAAATGTGAAGCTTGCCAGTTCCACTCCAAGAACATTCATCAACTAGCTCAAGCTCTCTAGACGATCCCTTTATCCTCGCCATTTTTGGTCTGGGTGCTCGACATCTTCGGCCCTTCCCCCGTGCTACTGGGGGCTTTGAATTCTTGTACGTTGCAATCGACAAGTTTACAAAGTGGCCGATAGTGGAGCCAGTGAGGAAGGTAACCGCACAGTCAGCTATCAAGTTCTTGAAGGGGTTGGTGTGCCGTTTCGGAGTACCCGCCAGAGTGATCACTTATAACGGCACCCAATTTAGAAGTTGCGCCTTGATGCAGTACGTCCAAAACCTTGGGAACAAGGTCTCTCTTGCTTCTGTTGCTCATCCCCGGAGCAACGGACAAGCCGAGAGGATGAATGCTAAAGTGCTGCATATGCTCAAGAGAAGAACTTTCGATAAGTTGAAGAAATGCGGCACACGCTGGATCGACGAGCTGCCGGTGGTTCTTTGGTCCCTCCGTACGACACCAAATTGAGCCACCGGGCAGACTCCCTTCTCCCTAGTCTATGGGGCAGAAGCAGTGCTCCCCACGGAACTCATATACGGGTCACCTCGAGTACTTGCCTACGATGAAGTAGAGCGGGAGCAGCAACGGCTTGACGATGCCGTGCTCCTCGAGGAAGATCGTCTCCGCACCGCTGTGCGTGCTGCATGCTACCACCAAGCCTTGCGCCACTATCATAGCCACAGGATTCCTGCCCGGAGCCTTGAGGAATGCGACCTTGTCCTTAGGCGTGTTCAATCCACCAAGGGTTCCAACAAGTTGACGTCAAAGTGGGAAGGCCCTTACCGGGTAGTGCGAGCCACCAGACCTGGCGCAGTCCGTCTAGAGACCGAAGATGGCATTAAGGTGCAAAACTCATGGAATATTGAGCATCTTCGCAAGTTCTACCCATAAGGCACGGCTGCTGGGCTCAGCCCCGGCAACCACCTTTTGTACAAGTCTTGACGATGTGCATGTAACCCTTTGTACAAAGCCAGGCGCAGACCCTGTGCAAAGATAATAAAATGAAGCACCGGTGCCTAAAACTTGCATGCATGTTTATTTTAGCTTGGTCTTGCCATGATCATTTAGAGAGGGTCGTATGCTGCTATTTTTCTTCCCTGTACTAACCACAGGGCTCCTACCGTGGATAAAATCCTAGGGAAGAGAAGAAAGAACAAGTTTGCCTATCGGCCACCGACAAACCAAAGCCGATAAGTTTCCTTTAAGAGATCAATATTGTACATCTATGAGGAAAACTTGGGCGTAGAAAAACCTTGTCACCCTCAAACATTTGTGCTCCCATCTTTTGATTTAAGGATTACTTCAGTCAAAATTTGATTGCAGTGGCATTTGTGAAAAGGGTTGGCAAGGGGCTGGCTCCCTCCCGTGTTCCCGGGCTTGTCAAGCGAGCCTCACGGCAACAAGGAGAGGGACCGACAAGATACCTTGCCAAAAACTTTGTTTACTCGAAAGTATGGAGGAACCACTCCTCTGCATGAGTATGATACATGCACAAGCGCCCGGCAAGCATATCTTTTTTCATTAATGCGTGGATAAACAAGTACAAGCCTTATAGAGTACAAATATAGCTGGAAAGATTACATTTCTTAATAAAAAGTTTGGCAAGTGCCTACATATTTTAGACTAAAAAAGATAAGTGCCCCATAATGCCTTTCTTGTCACTCTCCTCCTAGGGGCTACAGCGGGAGGCGAAGAGGGCAAAAGGAGTTCCTGGGCAGAAGCCCAGCCTGACCCCATCAGGGCCCACAGGAAGCAGTCTGACAAGATCGAGAGGGGTGGGGGCGAAGACGACGGACGGAGAGAGTGACTAGGTGATGCCCTGGTCACCACCGCCAGGACCAGCGGAACATGGCAGGAGGAACACAGGCAGGGCGGACGAAACCGGAACCCACGAGGAGGCCTGCCGTGGCCCAGCTAGAAGACTGCTGGAGGGGGCGGAGGCGTCCACGCCCAACTCCCCAGCAAATCGCTCTGTCGAGGGAAGAAGACCCAGGTGCAGATGATGGTGTAGCCACCGCCCTCCTGACGGTGATGGTGTGGCCCGCGCTCAACTGGAGCTCGAGCCGCCGTCCTCCCGCTCGGCACCATCGTCCTCACTAACACTGTCCTCTTCGTTGCTGTCGCTCGAGGAGGAGCTTTCGTCGTCGATCAAGCTTTCCACGCAGCACCCTAAGCCAGCACCCGAATGCCCGAAGACCTTGACGGAGAGCAGGGTGGCGTCCATTAGCTTGAAATGGAGAATGTACCCCGCTGCCAAGCTATGGGCACGAGCGAATGTTTTCCAGCCATGCCGAAGAAGGGTGACATGAGGTGCAGGGAACTCTATGTTCGCTTGCGTGCTGCCGTTACATCAGCCCCTCATGTGCAGCCTCAATCCAGGCGGCTATTCTTCCTCCATCACCCTTGCAAACAGGGTGGGAGGCCGAAGATGGCTGCGCAGTGGCCCGCGCAGCTTGACAATGATGTGGCGCCCCACCTGATTACCACTGTAGCCAGAAGGTCGCCACGCATACCAGCCCAGGAAATCACTCTGGCATGCGCGTTTACAATGAGTATCATGAACACATGCATTTCTATTAATGGATATATAAGTCTTACAAGATATTACAGGGATGGCGGCAGCGGAAAAGCTCTATCTAAGGCAGCATGGTCCTGGTGCGGCTCTAATCCACAGGGATCTGACTAGGTTACGCTCCTAGCCCGCGAATGCTCCGGCTCTTCGTCGACGGATGACGGATCCTTATGTGAACCTGGCCACATTGAAGGCTGCTGAGTACTTTTGAATGTACTCGCAAGCAAACCAAACTAACATATACACCAAGCAAAGCAAACCATGGCATTCAAGCATGCATTGATTATTAGAGCAATACTAATTATCATGACATAGCATACCTATCTAGCAATATTAATCATCAAGCCTTAGCAAGTTTATCAGCAAGGTAACTCCTAAAGTAGGATACAGTAAAGTAAAGCATATCAAGTAAATAATCCATACTCCGAACAATATCAGGATCCAATCCAACCCTTTTTGGTCATCTGACCATCTCTACATAGCCATTCCATGGCTATTATATCATATTCCTGACACCATCCGATGTCTATGCATCTCTTTTGTAAGTCTGATAAACTTACTCTCTTCCGGGTTGCCTTACAACCCTCAGAATACTCATGATCCACTGAGTACTCCAAGGCATAAGACGAGTTTTTCCATCATTATTATTATTGTTCCGGTTGATCACCTAGAGAGGTCTGGACGGACTATCCAATACCGTGGACGCGGCTATTCGAATAGATTTTACACTCCGCAGAGGTTGCGCACTTTACCCACACCATGGAGCACCTGACCTCGTGATCCCATTCGGGTGGACCAGGGTTGCTCCAACGAAACCTGCCTAACCCGTGACTCTTCCACCGTACCACCGGCAATCATCCTCCCCCGGAGTCCTGCCCAGGGTAGCCCCTGTGTCACCCCGTGACACCTGCCACCGTCGTGGCCAAACTAAACTGTCCCAAACGGGGACTCCCGGGTTAAACAATCAACTGGGCTCACAAGGTTATCGCCGCCTACCGGGCCAGGGTAGTGCGCACGCATAACCTTCCCTAATTGGCGGTACCGATAAAAGAGCACGCGATCAGACCAAGTCAAGGTCGTCCCATACCGGCAAATGTGGTTGCACGGATAAGTCCGGACAGGTGACTCCGGATCAACTAACTAGGTTTAGCTTTAGCCAGTACTTAGCAAGCATGGTCGTTTATCACAATAACTTAACATGGCAATTGCTATGCATGGTAAAGAGAACATAACAACCTATCTCCAGAAAACATCACAATGAATCATTATTGAAACAGGATTAAATAGCAAGTTATCACTTTACAAGATCTAGCTGTAAGTTATGACCGTCGGAACACTTGCACAAAACCGGCAAAGAAACAAGTAGCCACCAGAACGGTCTTTACAACTCAGATCTGGGATATTACCGGAATAACTGAACCCCGGCTCAAGACGGCTGGAAAGCAGCTCAGAGCATGAGACGGTGTTGATAAGAAGAATGTAGTAGTTCCCTAAGACGGCCAAAAAAAAAAGCTCAGAGCATAGGGTCACTGCTACGGAAAGAAATTCAACAGCTGCTCGCGACGGCCGAAAAGCAGCTCAGAACACGAACAGTTGCTGACAAGAGAATAAAAGTCAGCATCCACCCCGGACGGCCGGAAACAGCTTAGAACACAGGCGTGGTGCCGTCATCGAAGAAAGTGCAAGCAAGGGTTCGTCAGAGTCACATATAGCTCACTACTACGCATACAGGCATAAGCATATTCATTTAAACATGCAAGAATAACACAGAGCAATGCTTTAGGGCATATATCAGATGGTCGGCTTGCCTGGGGTCGAGGAATACTCCAGGAAGAAGTGCGGAGAGTCCGCAGAAGAATTCGCCGGAAAAGATTCCCTCTTGGAGGGGCTGAATAGAAGGGCAAGGGCAAAATGGTCATTTTCATAATGTGTCAACATTTTGAAAGTGACCTCATCAGAACGGGCTTGATGAACTAAAGACATGAGCATTGGATTCACCTCGATCGGAGTCACGAGCAAAAGGTTGTGATGGTTTGACTTCCAAGGACCTGTCTGTAAATATTTAAATTGCACAGAGGTCCTTCAATAGTTTATTTTCTGCAGAAAAGATTAAAAGGAACTGTGCCCTGGGCCGAAAGTGGTCGAGCCTGGGCTGCCACGAAGCAGCCGCCGCTGCTGCTGTAGATGGGCCGGCCCACTGCGTTGGCCCTTCAAATAGGAAAAACAGAGGAGGGGGTTTGGGCTACCGACAGGGGAGGCCCACCCATCGGGGTCGTCTCCTTCCTCGCGCGCGCTGACCAGAGGAGCAGAGGCGGCATCGGCCGACAATTGCCAGTGCCACCGACCACCATTTGCGACGCCCGGCACATGGGCGTGCTTAGGAAAGCGAGCAGCATCCACCCACGTAGCTCACGGGTGCCGGGGTGCTCGGAAGCGAACGGGGCGCTAGCCTCAGTGGAAGGTGGCGCTGGTGAGACCGGGCCCGAGGCCACGGGCATCCCCAGAGCAAAAAGGAGACAGGGGTGGTGCCGCAATGGTGGTGGTGGTCTTTCGGTGGTGCTGGAGCAGCAAGGGAGGCTTGGTTGAGGAGAATTTAAGTGGGGATGGACGGCGGCCATGGCAGCTGTACACGGCGGGGAGGGGTCCTCGAGCTAAATCGAGAAGCCGGGGAGGTAGCTAGGAGTGAGAGGGAGGGAATGCGATGCCGAGGGGCTCGAGGGCTCGGCCATTTATAGCCCCGCGGCTAGAATGGGTAGAGATGGCCGCCGTGGCGTCCTTAGCAGCGCCCTGGAGCTCGCGGACACGTGGTGGAAGGAGGCGATGTCGGCAGGGCTCTGAGAGGAGTGGAGGAGCTAGTAGAGGCTTCGGAAGAGCTCGGGTTCTGTGGTATACCGCGGCGCATGTGCAGGGACAGTGACGGTGCAGAGTGCTCATCGTGGCGCGGCGAGGAGAAAAGGACGGAGGGGGAACCTATTGGAGAGGGGTGCGTGGACGGTGGGGAAGGCACTGGACATGCTTGGACAAGCCGGGGCTGCCCGAGCTGTCCTGCCCGACGCGATGGATGCGCAGAGCGCGGTTTGGCACGCTTCCTGCGTGGTCACCACGTGCATGACATGTTCTGGCCGGCTCCTGTTTGTCTAAGCTTGTCCAACAAGTGAGTCACTGCTCAACTAGATGAGAGGAGTAGCTAGAACCAGCTAGGTGACTCTGAGGTGAGAGAGACTTGCTGAAACAGATTCTTACAGCAAACTTGGGTGGAATTTTCTTGGAAAATGGAGGAGAGTATGGAACTGAAGCTTTGCCACAATGCAATAGGGTAGGAAGGACTATATGCTTGCAAAGTTTGAAGGCATTTGGACAAGATTTGCACACACTTCCTTTGTAATGCCAAATCTGGTCCAGAAAAGGGATTTTGAAGCTGCACTCATATGGCTTGATGAAATGAGTTGGATTTTGGTGGAGATGAATCATTTGTTCATATGAAAGCACTGTAAAAATTTCATACCAATTGCATACACCAAAATGGTACTTCCTTCACAGCACTTCCAAATAGACAGAAACTTGAGAAAATTGCTGGGGAAGAATGAATGGAAGGATTGAGCTGATTTTTGGTTTCCATGAGTGATTTATCAATGTTAATCACCATGAAAATTTTCAGCTCAAATGGATCAAGGGTTCAAGCACTTCCTGTGCAAACTGTAAATCTGGACAGAATTTACAAATGGATGCTGTGCTCAAACCTTGAACTATCGGACTTGGGTTTTGATGGAAATGGTGAATATATGGTTAGGTTAAGCTCCACAATTTATTTGGGATTTTTCCTGGCTACCAAAATGGTAGTTCCTTTAGAAAGTGCCCAAAATACAATATTGGCATTAAATAGGAAAATGCAATTTACCCTATTTAATTATGGCCAATATTTTTATGGAAGCTCAATATGATCACAAATAATATCTCCACAAGTTTTCATTAACTTTGGAGATGGATAGATATTTTCCTGGATTTAATTCCTTTAAACAGCAGAAAAAGTAATTAATTATAAATGAAAAATATTGCAAATGACTTGGCAATATTTTTGCATATCCAGGGTTTATAGATGTGGAATGATCACTAGTAAAAGTTTGAGAGTCAATAGATCAAAGGAAATTGGGGTTCCTTTGTAACTGCAAGAGTTAGGGTTTCCCTTCCGGCAACTCGGAAGGTAGGGTTTCGGTGGCAAAACCTTGAGAGTATATCTTGGGTGGCAAGGTTGGAATGGAGAGAATCTCTTGTTGGATAGGGAAGGCAAGGTTCAATTACCATCTTCATATACCCAGGAGCGAGAGAAAATCCGATAACACCGAGAAAAAAGACGGGAGTCAAATCCCGCGAAGGAAAAAAAACAGGAGCGAAAACCAGGGTGTTACAAACCTACCCCCCTTAAGAAAATCTCGTCCTCGAGATTTCCGAGCTTACCTCCCGGGGAAGGGGGCTTACCTATGTGCGACTTGGATCCATCAGCGGTCTTGTCTTCATTGGTTCACTTGACCTTTTAACTGCCTCTTCTGATGGACCATGGGTTGTCTTTGCACACAACTTCCTTGAATCCTTCTCTTTCCTGTCAGTTGTACCTTTTGTACGGATAGTGGTGTTGCTGGGTGGAGTAGCGGGTAACACCAACAAACAACTCGGTTTCCATAACCTGGAAGTGACTGCTTCGGGTTTTATTGCGATACTCCATACTATGACAGTTATGGGCAAGACATCCTTTCCTGGTACCAGGCTCACGTGCTCGTATGGCCTCGAATGAGTGGGATGACTTTCTTTTTTTTGCCATGTTAGAATGCTTGGTCTGGTTGTGGGTTCCGTACTAACATTTCCTTTTGTCTTCGGTATTCTGACTTCGTCCTTGGGTGTCCCACAATTCAAGGAACATCATGACCGAGCTATTGCTGCTATATCCCCAAATGAAATGCCAGGCATGATCACAAAGTAATCATAGACAGTAATCTCTTGTCATGCCATATACGGGTTGTTGGTGCTGATGTGCTTTGGGCCATTCTATCTGAATGTCTTGTTTCAAACTCTGTCACTCGTGGAGATGGCTCTGTCATGTATAACCTTTGTAGTCCGTGCTATGACCACTGAGCTGGACATGGTAAGGCTATCATCCAGTGTATCTTTCGGAGCATAGCCTCTTGTCTTGGTTGATGGCCCATATTCTTGATGAGTGCGGCAATCTTACTTGTAACCACAGGTAGTGCATTGTTGTGGCCGCATATGCAAGAGTCTGACGAGGATTGGTAATACCACTCTGTCCGTGAAGCTGTGTCTTGCTGACCGTCACGAAGGTTGTTTATCCGGAACTTCTTTGTTCTTGAGGCTTCCTTTGATGGACATGTAGTGACCTACTAACACGGCTCCTTGATGGTTTTCCCGACTTGTCGGGCTTGTTCTCACATCTTACTCTTACATACCTCGTAGCGGTTGTTGTGCTCATATTCTTCTTTTCAAAATGGGGCCAATGTTTCTCTGAACACAGTCATGCCCGACGAGTGGCTCGCATGAACTGATCCATTGGACTGCATGCTCACAACATATGCAGGTGTAGTATAACTCCTTTCATAACCACTGAGTTATGAGGCGGATGTGCGTCCAGACTGATTCGTGCTTCTGACAAGCTTGTTGTAGGCACGATGGCGTGTTAAAGAAGGTTGAGTTCCTTATGCTCGAAGCTTCTTCCAAAGTAGCGTGCTGAAGAAGGCTGGGTGTCATACCTCAAAAGCTTTCCTTCATGTGGCCTACTGCGGAAGGTCAGGTGCCTTATGCTTAAAGCTTTCCGCGGTAGCACGTTGTGGAAGATAGGAGTGTTGTACCCTGGAAGATTTTCTCACCATTTGGCGTGCCGGGTAAAGTTGGGAGTCTTGTGTCGTAAGCTTCTCCGATAGCTTGTGGAGGGAGGTGGGGTTCCTTATACCAGAAGCCTTTCACTGTGTACGTAGTCGGATCTATGGCCGATTCTGGCTTCCTTCTAAAGTATCTGGAATTTACCCATAGCGGAGCCAAACTTGGTATAGGCCATACCTTGGCTGAAGATATTCTGTTAATCACACACATCGCTTGTCTTTCTGCTGGTCTGATCATTGCTGCTGTAAAGGCTGCAGAACTGATGCAGGCTTCATGTTGTTAATGAATTCGGAATACCCTTTGTATTCAAACCAAGTGTTGCCAATAATAGGCGGTCGATGGATAATTCCATTTGGTTCAGTTAAGCTTCCAATCATGTTAGGTGCTCTTTGATTATGGATGCTTGGAAGCTCAGTGATTCTGGGCAACCGTGAACTCACCCATATTTCTTACAAACCTTGTCACAGTGCCCAGAAGATTTTGTATTCGCACCGGTGAACTTCAATATTTGCTTTGAGATTTGTACCAACGTACCAGAGTTTTGTAGCTGCTCTTGGCACATTCACATTCTTGAAATATGTCTTCGGTGGGTAATAAATGATTCTTGAGTCCATTGAGAAAAGGCTAAAGGTTCACCCCACTGGCTGAAATAATCCTTGTGTCGAGGACGGAATCATTCGTCCCTATTGGTGTTCTTTCTTGAGAACTCATCTGACTGTTCCTTAGGCATGATTCGTTTCGAGGCAAACTCTCTCAGGTATATCCTGGCCTTGTCTGTTGCACACATAGATTCTGCTTCTGACCCATCCTTCGTCCTTGACAGATCCGGAGTTGCTATTCTGAATACCAGGCAGTCGGCTTGGCTTGACTCTTACTGAATTGGGATTATTGGGTATTATCCCAGTTGTATGCTGGTCTTCTTGACGGCACTTGCAGATGGATCCAGTCAGAGCGAAGAATGGAACCGACAAAAGAAACAAAAGCTGCGAAAACCGAAAAGAAAATAAAGCTCAAACATTACAGACCTTTCACATGTGGCCGAGGATCCACTAGTATAACTAGTATAGCGCACTCGATGCACCTCTAAGGATTTAGAAGCGAAACCACGCAATGCTCCTCATAGCACTGGTGTCAAGCTCCTACTACTTCCTTAGGGAACATCACACTCTCGATGCACGATGGCTATGGTCGTGCGATTCTAGGGTTATTGGGGAGAGATATAAGTTATAAGTGTTTCCCAAAGGAAACTAGAGTTAAGAAGAGAAATGTCATGGCTATCAAGCAGGGTAAGGATATCTGGTTTACCTAAGGGTTCAGGGCTCACGGGTCATTGCCGGGTGCGAATATTTCACACCAGAGGCAAGGCCACGAGAGTTGGGGTCTGATGGAGCCAAAAACCTAGGGGGATGCCTTATGATCAATAGTAGCCGTGCCAGGTTGGCAAATGATGGCTGAAATCCATCTGGGCTTTCTACTGAGTACAAGACAATGAAGTCTGGCTAGGGAAACCTATAGTCAGCCTGGCTGCTCTGATACCATCCGTTGTGGTGCCCCGCCTGATTACCACTGTAGCCAGAAGGTCGCCACGCATACCAGCCCAGGAAATCACTCTGGCATGCGCGTTTACAACGAGTATCATGAACACATGCATTTCTATTAATGGATATATAAGTCTTGCAAGATATTACAGGGATGACGGCAGCGGAAAAGCTCTATCTAAGGTAGCATGGTCCTGGTGCGGCTCCAATCCACAGGGATCTGACTAGGTTACGCTCCTAGCCCGCGAACGCTCCGGCTCCTCGTCGACGGATGACGGATCCTTATGTGAACCTGGCCACATTGAAGGCCGCTGAGTACTTTTGAATGTACTCACAAGCAAACCAAACTAACATATACACTAAGCAAAGCAAACCATGGCATTCAAGCATGCATTGATTATTAGAGCAATACTAATTATCATGACATAGCATACCTATCTAGCAATATTAATCATCAAGTCTTAGCAAGTTTATCAGCAAGGTAACTCCTAAAGTAGGATACAGTAAAGTAAAGCATATCAAGTAAATAATCCATACTCCGAACAATATCAGGATCCAATCCAACTCTTTCTGGTCATCTGACCATCTCTACATAGCCATTCGATGGCTATCATATCATATTCCTGACACCATCCGATGTGTATGCATCTCTTTTGTAAGTTTGATAAACTTACTCTCTTCCGGGTTGCCTTACAACCCTCAGAATACTCATGATCCACTGAATACTTCAAGGCATAAGACGAGTTTTTCCATCATTATTATTATTGTTCTGGTTGATCACCTAGAGAGGTCTAAACGGACTGTCCAATACCATGGACGCGGCTATTCGAATAGATTTTACACTCTGCAGAGGTTGCGCATTTACCCACACCATGGAGCACCTGACCTCATGATCCCATTCGGGTGGACCACGGTTGCTCCAACGAAACATGCCTAACCCGTGACTCTTCCACCGTACCACCAGCAATCATCCTCCCCCGGAGTCCTGCCCTGGGTGGCCCCTGTGTCACCCCGTGACACCTGCCACCGTCGTGGCCAAACTAAACTGTCCCAAATGGGGACTCCCGGGTTAAACAATCAACTGGGCTCACAAGGTTATCGCCACCTACTGGGCCAGGGTAGCGCACACGCATAACCTTCCCTAGTTGGCGGTACCGAAAAAAGAGCACGCGATCAGACCAAGTCAAGGCCGTCCCATACCGGCAAATGTGGTTGCACGGATAAGTCTGGACAGGTGACTCTGGATCAACCGACTAGGTTTAGCTTTAGCCAGTACTTAGCAAGCATGGTTCTTTATCACAATAACTTAACATGGGAGTAGCTATGCATGGTAAAGAGAACATGACAACCTATCTCCATATAACATCACAATGAATCATTATTGAAACAGGATTAAATAGCAAGTTATCACTTTACAAGTTCTAGTTGTAAGTTATGATCGTCGAAACCCTTGCACAAAACCGGCAAAGAAACCAGTAGCCACCAGAACGGTCTTTACAACTCTGATCTGGGACATTACCGGAATAACTCAACCCCGGCTCAAGATGGCTGGAAAGCTCAGAGCATGAGACGGTGTTGATAAGAAGAATGTAGCAGTTCCCTAAGGCGGCCAAAAAAAAACAGCTCAGAGCATAGGGTCACTGCTACGGAAAGAAATTCAACAGCTGCCCGTGACAGCCAAAAAGCAGCTCAGAACACGGATAGTTCCTGACAAGAGAAATAAAAGTCGGCATCCACCCCGGACGGCCGGAAATAGCTCAGAACACAGGCGTGGTGCCGTCACCGAAGAAAGTGCAAGCAAGGTTTCGTCAGAGTCACATACAGCTCACTACTACGCATACATGCATAAGCATATTCATTTAAACATGCAAGAATAACCCAGAGCAATGCTTTAGGGCATATATCAGATGGTCGGCTTGCCTGGGGTCGAGGAATACTCCGGGAAGAAGTGCGGAGAGTCCGCGGAAGAATTCACCGGAAAAGATTCCCTCTTGGAGGGGCTGAATAGAAGGGCAAGGGCAAAATGGTCATTTTCAGAATGTGACAACATTATGAAAGTGACCTCATCGGAACGGGCTCAATGAACTGAAGACATGGGCATTGGATTCACCTCGATCGGAATCACGAGCAAAGAGTTGTGATGGTTTGACTGCCAAGGACCTGTTTGTAAATATTTAAATTGCACAGAGGTCCTTCAATAGTTTTTTTTTGCCGAAAAGATTAAAAGGAACTGTGCCCTGGGCCGAGTTGGTCCGAAAGTGGCCGAGCCTCAGCTGCCACGAAGCAGCCGCCGCTGCTGCTGTAGATGGGCCGGCCCATTGCACTGCCCCTTCAAATAGGAAAAACAGAGGAGGGGGTTTGGGCCATCGATAGGGGAGGCCCACCCGTCGGGGTCGTCTCCTTCATCGCGCGCGCTGACCAGAGGCGGCATCAGCTGGCGATTGCCAGCGCCACCGGCCACCATTTGCGATGCCCGGCACATGGGCTTGCTCAGGAAAGCGAGAAGCATCCACCCACGTAGCTCACGGGTGCTGGGGTGCTCGGAAGCGAACGGGACGCCGGCCGCAGTGGACGGCAGCGCTGGAGAGACCGGTCCCAAGGCCACAGGCATCCTCGGAGCAAAAAGGAGACAGGGGTGGTGCCGCGATGGTGGTGGTGGTCTTCCGGTGGTGCTGGAACAGCAAGGGAGGCTCGGTTGAGGAGAATTTAAGTGCGGATGGCCGGCGGCCATGGCGGCTGTACACGGCGAGGAGGGGTCCTCGAGCTAAATCGAGAAGCCGGGGAGGTAGCTAGGAGTGAGAGGGAGGGAATGCGATGTCGAGGGGCTCAAGGGCTCGGCCAGTTATAGCCCCACGGCCGGAATGGATAGAGATGGCCGCCGTGGCATCCTTAGCGGGGCCCTGGAGCTCGGGGACACGTGGTGGAAGGAGGCGATGTCGGCAGGGCTCTGAGAGGAGTGGAGGAGCTAGCAGAGGCTTCGGTAGAGCTCGGGTTCGGCGGTATATGGCAGCGCATGTGCGGGCACAGTGACGGAGCAGAGTGCTCGTCGTGGCGCAGCGAGGAGAAGAGGACGGAAGGGGAACCTGCTAGAGAGGGGTGCGTGGATGGTGGGGAAGGCACTGGACATGCTTGGACAAGCCAGGGCTGCCCGAGCTGTCCTGCCCGACGCGATGGATGCGCAGAGCGCGGTTCTAGCATGCTTCCTGCAAGGTCACCACGTGCATGACATGTTCTGGCCGGCTCCTGTTTGTCTAAGCTTGTCCAATAAGTGATTCACTGCTCAACTAGATGAGAGGAGTAGCTAGAACCAGCTAGGTGACTCTGAGGTGAGAGTGACTTGCTGAAACATATTCTTACAGCAAACTTGGGTGGAATTTTCTGGGAAAATGGAGGAGAGTATGGAACTGAAGCTTTGCCACAATGCAATAGGGTAGGAAGGACTATATGCTTGCAAAGTTTGAAGGCATTTGGACAAGATTTGCAAAAACTTCCTTTGTAATGCCAAATCTGGTCCAGAAAAGGGATTTTGAAGCTGCACTCATATGGCTTGATGAAATGAGTTGAATTTTGGTGGAGATGAATCATTTGTTCATATGAAAGCACAGTAAAAATTTCATACCAATTGGATACACCAAAATGGTACTTCCTTCACAGCACTTCCAAATGGACAGAAACTTGAGAAAATTGCTGGGGAAGAATGAATGGAGGGATTGAGCTGATTTTTGGTTTCCATGAGTGATTATCAATGTTAATCACCATGAATTTTTTTAGCTCAAATGGATCAAGGGTTCAAGCACCTTTGCAAACTGAAAATCTGGACAGAATTTGCAAATGGATGCTGTGCTCAAACCTTGAACTATGGGACTTGGGTTTTCATGGAAATGGTGAATATATGGTTAGGTTAAGCTCCACAATTTATTTGGCATTTTTCCTGGCTACCAAAATGGTAGTTCCTTTAGAAAGTGCCCAAAATGCAATATTGGCATTAAATAGGAAAATGCAATTTACCCTATTTAATTATAGCCAATATTTTTATGGAAGCTCAATATGATCACAAATAATATCTCCACGAGTTTTCATGAACTTTGGAGATGGATAGATATTTTCCTGGATTTAATTCCTTTAAACAGCAAAAAAAGGAATTAATTATAAAAGAAAAATATTGCAAATGACTTGGCAATATTTTTGCATATCCAGGGTTTATAGATGTGGAATGATCACTGGGAAAAGTTTGGGAGTCAACAGATCAAAGGAAATTGGGGTTCCTTTGTAACTACAGGAGTTAGGGTTTCCCTTCCGGCAACTCGGAAGGTAGGGTTTCGGTGGCAAAACCCTGAGAGTATATCTTGGGTGGCAAGGTTGGACTAGAGAGAATCTCTGGTTGGATAGGGAAGGCAAGGTTAAATTACCATCTTCATATACCCAGGAGCGAGAGAAAATCCGATAACATCGAGAAAAAAGACGGGAGTCAAATCCCGCGAAGGAAAAAAAACAGGAGCGAAAACCAGGGTGTTACAAATGAACTCCAATGGCTGGTCCCCAGCATGAGCTTCCATTGGGGCCGCGGCGATCGGGGGAGGAGCGACCAGGACACCTCCACGTCCTCCTTGGCCCCGAGCGCCACGATGACCGCGCCCACGTCCAGCGGCACGACCTTGCGTGCTGGACTCTGCTCCTGCATCCCCCGCAGGGGGAGGGAGGCGCTGCCGGGAAGAAACCCTCGTCGCCATTGTTGGAGGTCGACCACGTCCCCTTCCCGTCATCATGGTGGGAGAAGGATATCAGATGAGGGAGGAGGAGATGTGTGTGGGTGAGCCCCTCGCCCACGTCCCCTTTTATAGGGAAACATGGCCGGGGGCTGGCTCCTCACCGCCTGGGATGGAGCCGCCCTGCTCCGCCAATCCTGCCTCCCTGCACTGCTGACGGCGTCCAGAATCAATGACCACCCACCTGCGCCTATCCATGGCGCCTGGCTTTCTGCCATGGCACTCATTCCCGTGCCCTTCGTGTCCGCCACCAACCCTGCGCAATGCATGCAGCGTACGTGGCGGAAACAGTAGGCATAGTGGGAGTGTAAAATGGCAGTTACCTCCTCGTGAATGTGGGCAGCCTGTGAGCCACTATGTGGGTACCCCCACGTCGTTCCGCACGACTCGCGGGAAAACCGAAAACGGGTTCAATTACAGGTTAATGAAGAAGCAAGGAAAATATCAAGAAGACATAGGTCACGTTACGGCTCGGCCAAAGTGTACGCATGTGTATTTTTTGGGGGCCTACCCCAATGATGCGAAGCGACACGTATGATCCACGCCCGGGGGCTCCTATCGGTGCAACAAACATTTGCGTTTGTTTGCCCGGACTTATACACAGGCGTGCTGGCGTTGCATGTCCTGCATCAAGATACAGAAACAAGGCCAAGCCAGAGAAGCAGCTCTTATTGAGATCAAAGAGCGGATCAAGAAGACCAAGACAGAAGAATACCGCCTTGGGAAGGCCTCCCTTGCCGATCAGGAGAGCCTGGACGGGTCGAGGCCGCCCCTGGGGCAAGCCCAAAGTTTTCCCCGGCAAGCTTGCCGGGTCTGACAGGGGCGGGGCTCCCCGCCAAGACACCACCGCTCCACCGCACAGTGATGCTAGTCACTTATCAGTGCGGTGTCGAGCCCCCAAGTGATTAAGTGGCTTCCACTGGGCAAATGGCAGCCATTTGGAAGACAAGATTTATCCAAGTGACACCCGTCCAGAGGCGTGTCAAGATGATAAGCAACAGATGATTAAGCGGCTCGGCAGGCCAGCCGGGTTTCACCCTCAGCATGACACCTAGCAGTGCATTTAATGCACTTTGTCCTAACTGCCAGAGTTAGGTATGATAGCACTGTTAGCTATCTAATCAGTAGATAAAGACTGTTTTGCCATTGTGGTTACCCCTTAAGCTATAAAAGGAGGTCCAAGGTGACCTAGCAAAGGATTCGGACCCCTGCATACTTGTACGCACGTAGCTGCATTCCCCGAGGCGACCTTGCTGGGCTTGGGCACTGCATGCTCATTGTGTTCTTCCACTTAATCCACCAAAGCAGGAGTAGGGTTTTACGCCTCATGGCGGCCCGAACCTTCGTAAAAACCACCGGTGTCACTGTCGTCATGTTGTTTCATGGCCGCTGCTCTTTGTACAACATGACCTTCCCCTCGCCGAACCACAAGGGGCCGATGGCCCTATAGGTGATCGGGTTCCACCTCGACAATTCGCGATCATGTTGCTCGAGGGGATATTGTTATCAGTCTCATCAATACTAAAGATAATCTCACTGATATTTTCACCAAGCCTCTCGATGAGAAAAGATTCTGTGTGTTACAGTGTGAGCTAAATATCCTAGATTCCGCAAATGTGCAGTAAGCTGGACTCGCCACCCGTACAATCACTTCCACATCTTAGAAGGAATGGGTGCACAACACTCGAAGAGTTTGATTATTTTGACAAAGTGAAATTTTCTTTCTGAGAGTGAATACATTAACGAAGAACTAGACTAACCGGGTGCCACGATAATTGTGCGATGCTCAGGGTCATACAGTTCTTATACGGTGGGTCATGCCACCACAATTTCCCTTCGTTGAGTTGCCTTTCGGTTGAAGGATTTTGGTGTTAGTCCAACTGTATTTCACTCATAGCTTTTCTCTCGGGTATTTGTGTTTATTCCTCTGAGTGAAATGCATAAGACCCTATTTTCCCTCTATTCTATCTCTTCTAGTCTGTGCTGTTCTGTTATGAATGCTCAAATTTCATCTGGTGATGGAACTTTATCTGGTGTCCTTAACCACGTTAAAGGTTTGTTCCGAACTTAATTCGTTTTGGCGATAGCCGTCCAAAATTTGGGGTTTCCCGCCCAAGTCTGGACCATGATCTTTGATGAAGGTGGCCACATGATCTTCATCAACTGTTGTTCTTCCTGGACCGTTGAATTGCAAAAGTCCTTTGATAGTTGTTGTCCGATCAGATTCGCTCAATGCGGTTATTTCTCCTCGCATATATATACCGCATCGCCACCGCTCCCTCATTCACTTCTTCCATTCGTCACCGTCACTTTCCGAAGCCCTACCGCACTGCTCCACCTTGAGCTTGACGCCGTCGATCGTCTTTGCTGCTTTCCTGCCGAAAAGAGGTCACTGGAATCATTCCTTGCTGCCGTGGATCATCCTCCTCCCCACGCTGCCGTAGCTGCTGCACATCACCGAGTTAGGGTATGTGTAGTGTGAACTCATTCTTCCATCCCTCCTGTTCGATTTCGTCCGTGTTAGAAATCACATGTATTTACCACATTTATCAAATCTTTTCTGCTAGGTAACTATTGTTGATGTGGTTTGTAGATGTCCCTCGCATCCAAAAAAATTCAGATCTAGGGTTTGTGTTATGTCTCGTACGAATGGAATGCTTAGCACGTTGACTAGTATATTCTTCAGACCTACTAGTTCGTTTTACACATTTCTTTCATTCGAAACAATTTGCAAAGTCTGCATCTAATTCTTCTTCAAAATGTTTTCATTCGCAAAATCTTCATTGTGAGCATTCGTAACCCTGTCCCCTTTTTCCCCCGCATCTATCCTTATTCAAAGGTGTATGCAGTCAGTTGAGGATTCTGCTCGACCAGTGAGTATGGATGATGGAGAAGATGTTATTTTGGGCACAACAGATGAGTCCAAAGCTCCGAATGCAAAGGGCCCAATGGTAGGCCCATCAACCAGCAAGAGAAAGAGAACTGAGCAAAATGCCGATGAGCAAGAAGAGAATGCTCCGAAGAAGAAGAAGGGTGGCAGACAACCATATACAAACATAGTTGAATACATCTCCCATGATCGTTATAATACTGCTCCTCGAGAAACAAAGAATCATATAGATAAGCATCTGCAATGGATTCGACGCTACTGAGTGCGCAAATGCTTCAATTATGAACTCATTCATCCTCGGTTTGCTCAGCACTTTGCATTTCATCCACCATGGGGTGACTGTCGGGAAATTGGTCTCCTCAAACCTACTGATCCCCAGGAGAGACCGCTGCCACCACCAAATGCTCATGATTCTTCCCTTCGCGCACCCGAATCTTATCTTGATGAGCTTGCTAAGCGTCAGAAAAATGCCATCAAGCGAGCTAAGAGGGAAGAAAAGAAAAAGGCTCGTGAAGAGGAAAATCATCGCCTTCTTCAAGAAGGTGCGATGAAGAAAAAGGCCGAAGGAAAATCTGAAGGATGCTCTAAACGCAAGCATGATCCCAGTTCTGCTGCATCTAAGCGAAAGAGCACAACAAAGAAGAGAACAGCTGAATCTGGCAGAAGTAATTCTTCTGATGAAGATGATCCTCCACTCACAAAAGATGAAGTTGCTGCTACTCTCAGCAAGCAAGTGAATATCACCACTTCAACGGTGTTGCCAGATCTTCGGGTCCCTATTGTTCCAGAAGCACCACCGAAGAAGATATCCAGGAAAACTGCACCTACCACTACCACTATGCAACAGCATGTGAATACAATTCCTCATCCAGAAGTTATCAACTTGAAGGATTTTGTAGTTGACGCCCCTATGAGTACTGCAAAGCCAGGCGAGCAGATTCCAAAGCCTGAGCTGAAGAAAATAAAGGCGCCGACTACCGAGCAGAATACTCCTCAAGCTACTGCTCTGAAGGAAAAGGCTACTAAATTCGCTCCAACAAAAGACAAGGGACGCAAATGTTGAGGCACTTGAAGAATGCATCGTGCCAATCCTTGAGAAGGTGGACTCCATAAAAAGATTGAAGGCCAGCGCAGGGATTAAGTGCTCCCCCTTTTCTTGCCATCATCATTCCATGTAAAAGACAATTAAGTCTCAAGTTAGAATTGCGGCAGTTCATGAATGTAATATAACTCGCCTATGTTTAGGTTCATGCTTGCTATTTTCCTTGTCTGATTCCTTTATATATGGAGTTCACCCTATGCTTACTGAAAAACTTGCCGGCGCGCAACCTGCCGCGACAGCTGGGTGCGGGACTTCAGCAGCCTGCTGGAGGCGCAGCGGCCGGCAAGACTCCTTGGCATTCTCAGTGCAGCCACTTAAATCGTTGAGCGGGCTCGAAACAAAATAAGGGCGCAACTGATTACAACAAGGGTTCCTTCGCGTGCAGATTTTCCATACACGGGTCGGAATCGTCCAAGGAAATAACTTTGTAATAAAAGAAACTTGCTCTAAGTTTTTAGAACTTAGCTTTATGTCACTGTCCTTCCTCCGGCAAGCGTCGATTCCGAACGTCGCCAACTGGTACTCATATCTCCCTTCCCCCCCGGCAAACATGCACGCGAGGAATCCTTCTGTCTTTTAAAAAGAAAGAAGAGAAAATAAAGACATGAAACCTTGGCGGTTCGTTAGAACTTACTGGGAGTAGGTGTTATATAACATCTTAGACAAACATGCATATATAAATATGAACATGGGAATCAATAAGGGAATGTACAACACTTAAATTTATTCATCTGCGCTCAGGGTCTGTGCCTGGCTTTGTACAAAGGATCATATGCCTCGCCGGCAAGACTTGTACAAAAGGATGGTTGCCGATAGCCCCCGGCAACCGTGCCTTATGGGTAGAACTTGCGAAGATGTTCGATATTCCAGGAATTGCTCAATGGAACGCCATCTTCGGTCTCCAGGCGGACAGCGCCGGGCCTGGTGACTCGTACTACCCGATAAGAACCGCCGGCAACTCATCAATCCAGCGTCTTCCGCACTTTTTCAGTCTATCAAAAGTCCTGGTCTTGAGACCGCGCAGCACTTCAGCATTAGCCCTCTCTGCTTGGCCGTTGCTTCTCGGGTGAGCAACAGAGGCAAAACAAATTTTGCCGCCAAGGTCTTGGACGTACTGCATGAAGGTGCGACTTGTGTACTGCATGCCGTTGTCAGTGATGATCCTATTGGGTACACCGAAACGGCAAACTATCCCTTTAAAGAACTTGACGGCTGATTGTGCTGTCACCTTCCTCACTGCTTCCACCTCCGGCCACTTTGTGAACTTGTCGATAGAAACGTACAAGTACTCAAAGCCCCCGGTAGCACGGGGGAAAGGGCCCAGTATGTCGAGCCCCTAGACCGAAAATGGCCAGGAGAGAGGGATTGTCTGAAGAGCTTGAGCTGGCTGATGTGATTTCTTCGAATGAAACTGGCACGCTTCACACTTGGTGACTAGTGCAGTTGCATCCTGGAGAGCGGTGGGCCAAAAGAAACCTTGCCGGAATGCTTTCCCGACAAGTGCTCTTGACCCTATGTGAGAGCCACATATGCCTCCATGTATCTCTGCCAACAGCTCTAGTCCATCCTCCCGAGGAATGCACTTCAATTTCACACCGTTTGGTCTCTTTCTGTACAGGACGTCATCGACGAACTTGTACATAACAGACCAACGGGCTACTCTTTATGCTTCTTCCTGTTCCTCCGGGAGTTCCCCTGTCTGAAGGAAATGGACAATGTGCTACGCCTATGCCGGAGCCTGAGGCTCGACAGCTAGGACTAAAGGCGTCTCCTCCGCCGGGGGAATGTTTGTCTCGACAGCAAGGGCCTGAGGCCCTGTCGGAGCGTGTTGTTCCCCGGCAGGCGTGTCGATCCCGGCAACTTCCTTGCCGACGGCTCCGGGGAGCTCTGCCGGGAAGTACTGGCCAGAGTTCAACTTTCTTCTCTATTCTTGCCGCATCGATGGCGCCACGGATGGTTGTGTCAATTGGAGCACAAAAGTTCCTGGTTCCACAGGCAACTTGAGGGCAGCACGCTTTGACAGGTCGTCAGCAACACTGTTCTCGGCACGAGGAACATGCTCCATTTGCAGACCATCAAAGCGCTCTTCCATTTTCCTCACTTCATCTACGTAGGCTTGCATCAATGGACTTTGATAACTCTTGTTAACTTGCTTGATGACAAGTTGTGAATCACCTTTGATGACGAGCTTTTTGATACCAAGGTCTGCCGCGATCCTGAGACCGCCAAGAAAACCCTCGTATTTTGCAGTGATGTTGGTCGAACTCTCCCGGGGAAAGTGCATTTGGACTACGTACTTGAGGTGCTCTCCGGTGGGTGCGACAAGCAGCACGCCAGCACCGGCGCCTTGCAGCGAGAAAGCCCCATCAAAGTACATAACCCATTGCTGATCGATTTCCTTGCCGGGGAGAGTTGTTTCCTGAGCCTCTTCGTCTGGTGTTGGGGTCCATTCTGCAATGAACTCCGCCAAGGCCCTGCTCTGGATCGTCGAAGTGCTTTCAAACTTGAGGCCAAAGCTCGACAACTCCAACGCCCACTCCACGATCCTGCCGGTTGCTTCTGGATTTTGCAAAATCTGTTGCAACGGAAAGCGAGTGACGACGGTGATTTCATGTGCTTGAAAGTAATGGCGCAGCTTCCTCGAGGCCATAAGAAGGCCGAAAAGCAACTTCTGCAGACTAGAATACCTTGACCTAGCTCCTTGTAAAAGAGAGCTAACAAAATAAACTGGGCTCTGCACCACCTTCTTCTTCTCTACTGGTTCTTCTGTTTGCGCAGATCCTGTCTTGCCGGGATCAACCCTTGCCGGGGAAGATCTTGCCGCGTCACCTGGCGGTCCTGCCGCTGGTGTTGCTTCCTCATCAGCCTCTCTCTGCGCCACTAGCGCATCACTAACCACTTGATTTGTTGCTGCCAAATACAGCAGCAACGGCTCTTGTGGTTTAGGCGCGACTAGCGTCGGCGGAGAGGAAAGGTATTTCTTCAAATCTTGCAGCGCAGCCTCCACCTCCGGAGTCCATTTCATTGGACCTGCCTTCTTCAAAATTTTGAAGAAGGGCAGGGCGCGCTCAGCAGATTTGGAAATAAACCTGCTTAGAGTAGCAACACAGCCGGCAAGACGACGCACATCTTTGACGCGTCTCGGCGCTTCAATTTGCTCAATTGCTTTGATCTTGTCGGGGTTCGCTTTGATTCCCTGGCAAGATACAAAGAATCCAAGGAGCTTGCCGGAAGGAACATCGAACACGCACTTCTCAGGATTGAGCTTCAAGTTGATCTTGCGCAGATTTGCAATTGTTTCTTCTAAATCTTGAATGAGTGTCGCTTTGTCTTTGGTTTTGACCACTATATCATCCATATACGCCTCCATATTTCTATGGAGTTGAGGCTCAAAACCAATTTGGATTGCTCTAGCAAATGTCGAACCGGCACTTTTCAACCCGAAAGGCATTCGTATAAAACAATACGTACCACATGGGGTGATAAATGCGGTCTTCTCTTCATCTTCTTTTGCCATAAAAATCTGATGATACCCTGAATAGGCATCAAGGAAGGACAGGAGATCACAACCAGCGGTGGAATCTACAATCTGGTCGATGCGCGGCAAGGGAAAGGGATCTTTTGGACAAGCTTTATTGATGTCTGTATAATCGATACAAAGCCTCCATTTCCCATTCGCTTTCCGCACTACAACCGGATTGGCCAACCAGGTTGGATGAAGCACTCCTTTGACCAATCCTGCCGCCTCCAGCTTTCTGATTTCTTCGGCAATGAATTCTTGCCGCTCCAAGGCTTGCTTCCTGACCCTTTGCTTGACGGGCCGCGCATGAGGACAGACAGCAAGGTGGTGCTCAATTACCTTCCTGGGAACACCGGGGATGTTAGACGGTTGCCATGCAAACACGTCGACATTCGCCCGCAGGAAAGCAACGAGCGCGCTTTCCTATTTGTCATCTAGGGTGGAACTTATGGTGAAAGTTCCCCCTGTTCCGTCCTCCCTGACGGGCACCTTCTTGGTCTCCGGCGGAGCAGCCTTGGATTTCTTGTTCTTGCCGGTGGAACTCTCTGGTGCGTCCTGGATGGAAGCGCAGCACTCCGAGGAGGTGCGCGTGCCGGAGTTCGCGCCAAGATTCTTGCCGGTCTTCTTCTTCCCCCCGGGAGTTCCAGTGGCAGGAGCAGGTGCCTTGATGGCAGGTGCTGCAACTGCTTCCCGGTAAAGTTGGTCGGCACTGATGAGTGCATCCTTCTTATCAGAATGGATAGTGATGACGCCCAACGGCCCAGGCATCTTCAAAACATTGTACGCGTAGTGTGATGCCGCCATGAACTTGGCCAGTGCCGGCCGACCAAGGATCCCATTATATGACATGGGGATCTTGGCGACATCAAACACCACTTTCTCGGTCCTGAAGTTGAACTCGCTACCAAATGTCACCGGCAGCGTAATCTTGCCCTTGGGCTGGATTCTTCCCGGATTGACCCCTTGAAACGTACCCGTCTCTTCGAGGTCCTCGTCAGGAATTTGGAGCTTTTTGAGCACATCCGGTGAGACTAAGTTTAGCCCGGCCCCACCGTCAACTAGCATTTTCGTCACCTTGAGGTTGCGAATCGTTGGGGAGACCAACAATGGCAAGCACCCGATCGTAGTTGTGCGATCAGGGTGATCCTCGGTGTCAAAAATGATAGGCGTGTTGGACCACTTCAGGGGCCTACATGCACCTGGGGATGGCTCTGCCGCATTGACTTCCCGCACCCACTGTTTGAGTTGACGGTGGGAAGAATGCAGCGAAGCACCTCCGTCGATACACATGGCCTCCGTAGCCTTCTGGAATTCTTGCTCACTGGACTCATCATCTTCCGCATCATCATCTTCTTTGTCTCGGCCCCGCGCAGGCCTATCCTTCTGTTGCTTGGCCTTGCCGCGGCGCCCCCCTAGGCCACCGCGCTTCTTGCCGGATCCATCAGCACCATCTTGGGCCTTCTCCTTATCTCGCCTCTCATATTCAGCCCTCTGTTTCTCGGCAAGCTGCTCAACTTGCCGGCAGTTTTGGAGATCGTGGCCCTTAGTGCGATGGATCTTGCAATACTGCTTGCCGGACTTTTTTGACTTGTCGGCAGCTGCCAAGGCCTGACAGGAAGGGCACCCGGCAAGATCCTTGCCGGGGTCACGAACCTTGGACTTCTTGGCGGCGCCGGAGTTTTCGGATCCCTCGACAGCAAGCACGGCCTTGCCTCCGCGTTTCCTGTTCCGCCGCCGGCTTTTCCTTGACGGGGTCGCGGCATCTTCTTCTTCAGATTCACCCACCACGCCAACAGCTTCGCCAGGGAGTTTCCTCCCCTCTTCAGCTCGAGCGCATTTATCGGCTAGAGCGTAAAGCTCGGCAATACTCCTGACTTTGTTCATTGCCAGCTCTTCCTGCATTCTGCGGTTACGCACATTCTGGTGGAAAGCGCTAATGACAGCGGCAGGGTGAACGTCAGGAATATTGTACTGCACCCGGCTGAATCTCTGCATAAACTTGCGCAGGGACTCGCCCTCCTTCTGAGGGATGATATGCAAATCACTCTCTTGGCCAGGAGCTTGGTGGCCTCCAACAAAGGCGCCAACAAACTGATGGCACAGATCTGACCAGGAAGAAATAGAATTCTCCGGCAGATGCATCAACCACGACCTGACGTTGGGTTTGAGCACCAACGGGAAGTAGTTGGCAAGTATCTTGTCATCTCGGCCCCCGGCAGCCTGCACCGCAATGGTGTAGATGCTCAGGAACTCCGAGGGATGGGTCTTACCGTCATATTTCTCCGGGACCTCCGGCTTGAAGGTTCGGGAATTAGGCCACCGGACTTGACGCAGCTCACGGGTAAACGCTGGAGTCCCTACCTCATAAGGCAAGTCTCCTACGTCCCCTGGCGCAGGCTCGTCAATAGCCGGTCCCGCGCGCTTATCAGACTGATAGCGCGCTTCCCGTCGCCGCTCGATGGTAGTTCGAGCGTCCTCCTTGCCTCGTTCCTGGAGAACTTGACGCTGATCGCCGTGGAAACTTCTTCACGGCAGTTGACCTGCTAGGTTGTCGGCCGCCGTTGGTGCCGCGGAGGGGAGTGCACTGTGGTTGCACCACCTCCAGTTTTCTCCACATTGGCTCGCGCCGGATCGATGGGCCTCCGCTGCGAGGGCCCTGCCTCTTGCGGTCCATCTTTGTTGGCGAAGCCGATAAGGCTCTGGATAGTAGCTCGCCACTCCTCCATCTTCTCCGGGGCTGGAGGAAAATCGAGGAGCAGCTGCGCACGTGCCAAGGCTTCCACTGGCATAGGCGCCGGCGACAGGTGCGAGGTACGTGAGGTGCTCTGACTCCTAACCATATTAGAAGGAGCACCACCATGATCACACGACCGCGCGCCACCCCTGCCAGCAGCTCGGTGTGCATGCTGGTCCCGCGCATCTTGGGATCGATGCGCAGAAATCTTTTCCTGGGGACGCCCTGAACCACCAGCGCCATGACGCCGCTCATCAGGCACGACCTGGGTAGGTCGTGAGGCTTGCGCTGGCGCGGGAGCTCCAGCAGGCGCCGTCCGATCTCTGGAGTTTGTTGTGCCACCCGTAGGCAACACAGCGCCGTCTCTAGATCCAGCGGCGTGTAGGTTACCACTGCCACTGCGAACGATGCCGCTCACCTGGCTCGGATCACCAGAACGCCGTGGGAGTTCTAGTCCTCTTCCTTCTGCACCCACACCGTCGCCCGTACGCGAAGGCGTAGGCAAAACGGACGTAGACGGTTGCCCCGTCACAGCGCTCTTCTTCTTGGGCGGCATGATGATGAAGAAACTGAGGCGCCGATCACTAGATCAGGTTCACGCAACCTTCAACCCCCTACCTGGCGCGCCAAAGATGTCGGGGTACGACACCTATGGGATCCCGAGAGACCCCTTTACGATTCGGCGGGGGGAGAGGTATACGCAAAGAGCAGAACCAACGATCGATGCGGGAAGTTTTTACCCAGGTTCGGGCCGCTGATCAGCGTAAAACCCTACTCCTGCTTTGTGTTCTTATTAATGTTCTTGAGCCCAGCCTTCAGGAGCGCTCGCTATGAACAGTATGTTCAAAGAGCAGCTACGCATGCAGAATGGGCCAGAAGTCCTCCTCCCCTATAGCAGTTGCCTTGGGCCTCCTTTTATATGCTCAAAGGGGTCACCACAGTGGCAAAATGTACATACATTGAGGTGTAAAGTAGCTACAGGGTATCATACCTAACCCCTGACAGATTAGGACAAACGCATTTAATGCATCGTGAGGTGTCCGTTTAGGTGTCCTCACTTTCTTGGGAATGGAAAAAGGTGCCATCCCATCAGCACCGCTTAAGCTCTCTTCCATTGGCGCGTCGCCACGCGTCCAAAGAAGGACCCAGAATGTCGGGTTTGTCGCTATGCTAGAGTGGCGACACAGCGACAAAACCTTGCCGGGCGCCGAAGCTTGCCGGGCACCAATCCTTGCCGGGCGCCAAGCCTTGCCGGGTGCCAAGCCTTGCCGGGCGCCAATCCTTGCCGGGCTCCGCAAGCCACCCCGGCAAGATCTTGCCGGGGAAGCTGGCCTTCGGATTACAGCTCTTCTTATCCGCCGATCCCCAGATCTCTGACTTGATGATTTCTTTGGTGGCTTGAATCGACCTCGAACTGTTCCCGGCAAGCCTTGCCGCGAGGATGGCTACAACTGCCCGTGCACAAGTACGGGGTACTAGTGGCCCAATACTTGTACACCGACACCAGACCTTAGACAAGGTGGGGGATGAACACGACCCGCTCCCCAGGGTTGGGAGTGGGGATGCGTTGGCCGGGCTCTGGGGCCCTGCAGGCAGTGTCGGCAGGGAAGTATCCCGCCATGCGAAGCTCATCGATGGTGGCGTCGGTGACCTTGGAGGCCACCCATCTCCTCTTCAGATCTGCATCGGCTACTCACATAAGACGCGAAAGCTTGGGGAAAGCTTTACGCTTGAGAATGGGATTGTGGTGTGAAGGCTTGTGAGGTTTGGGCGCTGGAGTAGAAGGACGGCGTGGAGAAAAGATTCGACACCCCCTGCTCTTCATAAGTCAGTAAAAAGACGAAGTGTCTTCTTCGTTACGTCGTAAAGATCACCATGTTTCAGCTGGCCATTCCATTATGGCCGTGTTGGGTGAAATAATTGATTGATCATATCCCTTAAACTGGGAGGCATGATCTCTGTTTAGATGCGACATGCCAATGAGAGGGTTACCTCAAACTGCGATTCGAATAAGCAATAACTAATGCATATGATGTCATGGGTGGTGACGCTTCAGAAAAAGTTGTCAGTAATTGACTGCCGAGCACACCTACGCTTCTAGTCTTTGAGACTAAGCAAGCCACACACTTCTAATAAGTGAAGATGCATTTTGGTAGCGCATGGTCGGTTGGCCTTATCCCTTGTTAGAAGGGTGGTGTGGGCCCATTGAGGATCTACAAGCCTTGTGCAGATGCTTGGCCTGCGGTGCTGAACTTGCCTGCTAAGCCAAAGGCTACCCGGACAAAGACATTATCTGAAGAAGATTATCATCTTCAGCTTCATAGACAAGTTTAGATGCTACTGACGGTGTCCTGGACTAGCGGTCCCGGCCTAGCCGGTCCAGTCCATGGGCCGGACTACCAGCCCATGAAGGAGAAGAGACTTTGGAGGCCTCTAGTCTACTTCAACCAAAGACTTGGCGTGTACTTCAAGTATATCTGTTAGATTCAGCATGTAATCCCTAGATGGTAACCCACCATGTGTAACCCTAGATACCCCTATTGCCTATATAAATGAGAGGGTTTAGTCCATAGAGGCACATTCATACATTCATTCATCATCATCACCATTACCACTAGGGTTCACACCACAACTTACAATCGCAAGGTAGATCAACTCTCTACTTTGATACTCCCATAATATAAGCAAGAGTAGGACGTAGGGTTTTATCTCCTTAGAAAGGGCCCGAACCTGGGTAAAAGCATCGTGTCCTCCTTCTCTTGTTACCTATTGATCCGATCTCATAGCTTGGGCCCCACTACCAGGGGTGTACCAGTTTTGACACCGACAACTGGGTTAATAGGTTAGTCCCCAAAATGATATAAAATAGCACAAAATAGCATATAAAGTATCCAAGAATGATAATATAATAGCATGAAACAATCAAAAATTATAGATATGTCAGAGACGTATTAGCATCCACAAGCTTAATTCCTGCTCGTCCTCGAGTAGGTAAATGATAAAAAACAGAATTTTTGATGTGAAATGCTACGTAACATGTGTATCATGTAATTTCGTTTATGGTATGAACATTAATTAAGATCTGAGTGATTCAAAGCAATAGTCTATAATTTGATATAAAGACATCAATACTCAGGCATACCAACAAACAATCATGCCTTTCAAAATAAAAATGCTAAAGAATGCTATCCCTCCAAAATCATATAGCCTTGTCATGCTTGGTCTTCCTAACATAAAGTATTAATCATGAACTACCCCAATGACAAGCCGAGCAATTGGATCATACTTTTTAACGCACTTCAGCATTTTCAACCTCAAGCAATACATGAGTGTGAGCGATGGACATAGCACTATGAGTGGAATAGAATGTGGTGGTAGAGATTAATAAGGAGAAGTCAAAAAAGAAGATAGTCTCGCATTGACGTGGGTAATCAACGGTTTATGGAGATGCCCATTTTATTGATGTCAACACGAGGAGTAGGGATTGCCATGCAACGGATGCACTAAGAGCTATAAGTATATGAAAGCTCAATGGAAACTAAGTGGGTGTTCATCCAACTTACTTGCTCATGAAGACCTCGGGCATTTGAGGAAGCCCATCATTGGAATATACAAGCCAAGTTCTATCACGTTAAATTCTCACTAGTATATGAAGTGACAACATAGGAGACTCTCTATATGAAAAATATGGTGTTACTCTGACGCACAAGTGTGGAAAAGTATAGTAACATTGCCCCTTCTCTCTTTTTCTCTAATTTTTTGGGGCTTTTTTTGGCCTATTTTTTTCATCCGGATTCTCATCCCGACTTGTGGGGGGATCACAGTCTCCATCATCCTTTCCTCACCGGGACAATGCTCTAATAATGATGATCATTACACTTTTATTTACTTACAACTCGATATTACAGCTCAATAACTAGCACAATATGACTCTATATGTATGCCTCTGGCAGTGTACGAGGATGTGCAATGATGCTAGCGTAACATGTACGATAATGATGAATTCTGGCTAAGCCACAAATACTATGTCAGCTATATGATCATGCAAAGCAATATGACAATGAATATGTATGTCATGAAAACGGGACGGTTGAAGTTGCATGGTAATATATCTCAGAATGGCTATGGAAATGCCATAATAGGTAGGTATGGTGGCTGTTTCGAGGAAATTATAAGGAGGCTTATGTGTGATAGGAGCGTATCATATCATGAGGTTTGGATGCACTGGCGAAGTTTTCACCGACTCTCAAGGTGAGAAAGGGCAATGCACGATACTGAAGAGGATAGCAAATTGCGGAAGGGTAAGAGTGCGTATAATCCATGGACTCACAATAGTCATAAACAACTCATATACTTATTGTGAAAGTTTATTAGCCCTCGAAGCAAAGTACTACTCGCATGCCCCTAGGGGGATAGATTGGTAAGAAAAGACCATCGCTTGTCCCCAACAGCCACTCATAAGGTAGAGACTCAATAATAAATCATGCTCCAACTTCTTCGCATAACTAGAGACTATACGTGCATGCTTCGGGAATCACAAACCTTAACACCAATATTCTTACTAAACCACAATCATTCACTAGTACCCCCCACATATTACCACTTTAATATCACTAAACTATTCCAAGGAATCAAACTTATCATATTCAGTAATCTACATGAAAGTTTTTATTATATCCCTCTTCAATACCTATCCTTTATGGACTAGTCTTATAACCAATGTAAATTGCCATTACTATTTATTAGACTCTCAAAAAGATTTAAGTTAAGCATGAGAGTGCAACTATTTCTTTAAAATATAACCATCGCCATGCCCTAAAAGATATAAGTGAAGCACTAGAGCAACTACCTAGCTCAAAAGATATAAGTGAAGCACATAGCATATTCTAACAAATCAAGAATAAATTTGTGTAACTCTCAAAAGGTGTGTGCAGCAAACAAAGATTGTGGAAAACTAAACAGAAAATAAAGCAAAGACTACTATAATACAAGAAGCGCCAAGAAAAACTCATATTATATGATGAATAAAAATATAGCTCCAAGAAATCTACCGATAGATTGTAGACGAAAGAGGGGATGCCATCCGGGGTATCCCCAAGCTTAGATGCTTGGGACTTCCTTGAATATTACCTTGGGGTGCCTTGGGCATCCCCGGGCTTAGGGTCTTGATGCTCCGTATTCCTTCATCCATCGTGATCTCACCCAAAACTTGAAAACTTCAGCACACAAAACTAACAGAAACCTTGTGAGATCTGTTAGTATAATAAGCAAATCATAAACTTTATGTACTATTGTGAACCCATTCATATTTTATTCTTGCATAATACCTATTGTATTATAACTTCTCCACAACTTATACCCCCCGATATAATCCATAGCATCATTAAAACAAGCAAACTATGCAATAGAAAGAAAAATATGTCTAAAACAGAATAGTCTATAATTATCTGAACAAACAGTAAACTTCTGTAACTTCAAAATATCTAAAAAATTAGGAAAACATGGTAACTTTGTTGATAAATAATTTGTAAAAATGTCAGAGTTTTATCACGTTCTAGTGAATTATGATAATTCTAGCACTTGGCAGAAAAGTTTCTGTTTTCCACAGAATCAAGCCAACTATCAACCAAATCATCCCAAAGGCTTTATTTGGCACAAACACTAACTAAAACATAGAAACACAATCATAACAGTAGCAGTAATTGTGTGAACACGCAAAAAACAGAAAGAAAAAGCAAAAAATTAAGATAACTATTGGGTTGCCTCCCAACAAGCGCTATTGTTTTACTCCCCTAGCTAGGCACAAGGAATTGTTTCCAGTATTGCCATCCTTAGTTTTTACTACCTTAGATGGGATTTTATCAAAGCCTAGAGGTTCTTTACACTTCCCATTAGTTTCATGGAATGAAGCAATTTTATTATCTAGGGTATCAAGTATCTTGTTGTAAACAGTAAGAAGAGAATTCATGCGATTAACATTTGAACTAAGGGCTTTAAGTGCTTCATTAGACTTTTGTAACTACAACAAATTTTTCTGCATATCCGCTAGTTTTACTAAGATTCGGATTCCATCCTGAGTATAATTAAATCCCTTTTTTTGGAGGTGGAGTTCCTACAATCCCCTCTATTATTTCATAGGCAACATTAGCATCACCTTAAATAAAGTTACCTTTAGTAGAAAAATCAAGAAGTTGTCTACTAGGCATTGTAAGCCCCACATAAAATTTCTTGAGAAAGATTTTTACATCACCCTTTATGGTACATAAACTATAAGATTCCATTATTCTAATCCAAGCATCCTTTAGATTTTCCCTTGTTTATGTTTGAAACAAATAACCTCAAAATCTAGGGATAAATGAAGGATAGTAACACTAGACATAGCGACGGAGCAAGTAAATGAGCAAATCAACAAATATTTTTGTGTTTTTATATTTTTATGAGAAGTGAGGGAGATAAAAATGAGAGGCAAACGCAAATAAAAAGTAGAGCAAGTTGATGATAGTTTGTGTGTAGGTACTTGATAGGTTTTTAAGATGTCTCCCCGGCAACGGCGCCAGAAATTCTTCCTCCTACTTGTGAGCTGCGTTGGAATTTTCCCTGAAGAGGAGAGGAGATGTTTTACAGTAGAGATAAGTATTTCCCTTAGTGAGAACCAAGGTCTATCAAACCAATAGGAGAATCACACAAAGCCTCATGAACAGCACCTGCACACACACAAAAGCAAATAGTTGCACCCAACGCGGGGAAGAGGGTTGTCAATCCCCTTGGACTTGTTACTTGCAAGGGTTAAATCTTGTATAGGTAGTTGGATAAATTGCAAAGTAAAATACAAGTAAATAAGTTGCAGCAAAGGAATTTTGGTTTTTATAATATGGTAAAAGTACACCCTTGGGGCCATAGTTTTCACTAGAGGCTTCTCTCTCGAACACATAGCATACGGTGGGTGAACAAATTTCTATAGGGCAATTGATAGAAAAGCACATAGTTATGACGTATTAATGGCAATGATCATGTATGTAGGCATCACGTTCGAGACAAGTAGACCGACTCCTGCCTGCATCTAGTACTATTACTCCACCAATCGACCGCAATCCAGCAAGCATCTATGGTATTAAGTTCATGAAAAATGAAGTAACACCTTAAGCAAGATGACATGATGTAGACAAAGTAAACCCAATATATATGAATAAACCCCATCATTTTACCCTTAATGGAAACAATACAAATACGTGTCTTGTCCCCTTCTGTCATTGGGATATGGAGCACCGCAATATTGAACCCATTATAAAGCACCTCTCCCACTGAAGATAAATCAATCTAGTTAGCCAAAGCAAATGGATAGATCGGAGAGAAAATACAAAGCTATAACAATCATGCATAATAAAGTTCAGAAAAGACTCAATTACTTTCAATGAATAACCTGATCATAAACCCACAATTCACCGGATCCCAACAAACACACTGCAAAAGAAGATTATATCGGATAGAACTCTAAGAAGATCGAGGAAAACATGGTGTTGAAGATCAAAGAGAGAGAAGAAGCCATCTGGCTACTAGCTATGGACCTGTAGATCTGTGGTAAGCTACTCACACATCATCGAAAGGCAGCAAAGATGATGTAGAAGCCCTCTAGATGGGATCACGGAAGAACAGAAACTTGCGGCGGCGGAAAAAGAGTTTCAGGTGGCTCTCTGTTGGTTTCCCAATATTTGAGAATTTATAGAAGTGGAATTAGGTCAGACGGATCCTCATGGGGCCCACAAGGTAACAGCGCGCCCCCTGGGCGTGCCCTATTGTCTTGCCGTCTCCTCATTCATCGTCTGGTCTCTTCCCAAAGCTTCTAGCATTTCTCTTGTCTAGAAAAAATCTTTAAAAAGTTTCATAGTGTTTGGACTCCGTTTGGTACTGATTTTCTGGAAAACCAAAAACAAGCATAAAACAGCAACTGGCACTAGGCACTGGGTTAATAGGTTAGTCCCAAAAAATGATATAAAATAGCACAAAAGACATATAAAGTATCCAAAATTGAATATAATAGCATGAAACAATAAAAAATTATAGATATGTTGGAGATGTATCAGTACATTCCTGATATATATATATTACTTGGGAGTTAGAAACTGAACAAAGTTTTACATGCTTACAATTTCCCGGGGATAAATGTGTTGATGCTGTTGTTTGTGCATTCACTAGTTTTGCTTGTGTTTGGTGGTCTGAATATTGTCGATTATATCATGATAAAATCCCAACTACATGGGCTGCTTTGAAAAATGCTATGCGTACTCGTGGGTTCCACCATATTACCAATGTGAATTACTTCAAAAATTGCAGTGTTTAAGACAAGGAAAAAATTATGTAGAGGAATATTATCAGGAACTACAAACTGGACTGATTAGATGTGGTATTGTTGAGAATAACGAAGCTATGCTTGCAAGTTTTATGGGTGGCTTAAATAGAGAGATTCAAACCATTTTAGAGTATAAGGATTATAACAATATTACTCATTTATTCCATCTTGCTTGCAAAGCTGAACGTGAAGTGCAAGATCGACAGGCATTGGCGCAAACTAATTTTTCTGTAGGTCAATCTTCATCATGGACACCACGCACATCATCTAATTCCACACGTCCTACTGGAATACCGCCTACTTCAGCCGCCAAAACCAACCGTGATATAGGAAAACAAGCACTACCACCACCATCCGCCAAGAGCACACCTTCCGGTCCCGCACAGAGCTCTTCTTCATCCATGGCATCCACGGGGCAAACACATGATATTATAGTTTAGTTGCTAAATGTGTTTTGAGTGTGCATGTAACACAGGCTGAGCAAAATTAGAGGCATGGTTTGTTCCATGCAAAGGGAGTTCTGAAGGACCCTTCTGTTTGCATCATCATAGATGGACAGAGTTGCAACAACTTGGTTAGCATGGAAATGGTGGAGAAGCTGTCTCTCACCACCAGACCACATCCCCATCCTTACTACATACAATGGTTCAACAATAGCTGCAAGGTTAAGCTAACATGTAATGTACATGTGCATTTTAGTATCGCTACATATGTTGATTGTGATGTGGTACCCATGCAAGCATGCTCCCCATTACTTGGTAGACCATGGCAATTCGATAAAAAAATTCCACCATGGTAGGAAAAATCAGTATACTCTTATGCATAAGGATAAAAATATTACTTTGGTTCCTATGTCTCCTAATCTCATTTTGAAAGATGATATTAATAGGGGTAGCAAAGCAAAACAAGAGTGAAAATCAGATTGTGGCAACGGAATTTGAGTACGAAATGAAGGCTAACAAACCATTATCTCATGTTGCCTCTGAAATTAAATTTAAAAGTGGATGTTTACTTGCCACCAAATCTGATATTGATGATTTAGATTTCAGCATATCTATTTGCTATTCTTTTGTGTGCAAAGAGGCATTATTTTCATTCAAGGATGTGCCTCCCTCTTTGCCTTCTGTTGTCACTAACATTTTGCAGGAGTTCACTGACGTCTTTCCACAAGACAGGCCACCGGGATTACCACCTATTCGAGGGATTGAGCATCAGATTGACTTAATTCCTGGTGCATCACCGCCCAACCATGCGCAATACCTTACCAATTCAGAGGAGATGAAGGAGATTATGCGTCAAGTACAAGACTGCTCGACAAAGGTTATATACCCGAATCTCTTCGTCCTTGTGTTGTTCCTATTATACTAGTGCCGAAAAAGGATGGTACACCACGTATGTGTGTTGATTGTAGATCCATTAATAATATCACAATTCTTTATCGTCATCCTATTCCAAGGCTAGATGTTATGCTTGATGATTTAAGTGGTTCCAACATATTCTCCAAAGTTAATTTGCGTAGTGGATACCATCAAATTCGTATGAAATTGGGAGATGAATGGAAAACTGCATTTAAAACTAAGTTTGGCTTTATAAGCGGTTAGTCATGCCTTTTGGTTACTTTCATGAGATTAATGAACGAAGTTTTATGTACTTTCATTGGACGATTTGTGGTTATCTATTGATACGTCTCCAACGTATCTATAATTTTTTATTGTTCCATGCTATTATAGTATCAATCTTGGATGTTTTATATGCATTTACAAGCAATTATATATCATTTTTTGGGCTTAACCTATTAACTTAGTGCCCAGTGCCAGTTGCTGTTTTTTGCTTATTTTTGGTTTTTCAGAATATCAGTACCAAACGAAGTCCAAATGCCACGAAACTTTTTGGAGAATTTTTTCTGGACATAAGAGACCCTAGAAGCTTTTGGAGGGGACGAGAAGATGGAGCAGTGGCCCACGAGTCACCAGGGCGCGCCTTGGTGGCTTGTGGGGCCCATGTGGCTCTGTTTGACCTAACTCCGCCTCTATAAATTCTCTAAAATCAGGAAACCAAAAGAGAGCCATCCGAAATACTTTTTCCGCTGTCGCAAATTCCTGTTCTCGCGAGATCTCATCTGGAGGCCTTTTCTGGCACTCTTTCAGAGGGGGAATCAATCACAGAGGGGCTCTACATCAACCTTGTTGCCCTTCCGATGATGTGTGAGTAGTTTAAGACAGACCTACGGGTCCATAGTTAGTAGCTAGATGGCTATCTCTCTCTCTCTTTGATCTTCAATACAATGTTCTCCTAGATGTTCTTGGAGTTCTATTTGGTGAATCACTTTTTGTGGTGTGTTTGTTGGGATTAGATGAATTGTGAGTTTATGATCAGATTATCCATGAATATTATTTGAGTCTTCTCGGAACTCTTTTATGCATGATTATTATATCTTCATATTTCTCTTCGATCTATTAATTTGGTTTGGCCAACTAGATTGATTTTTCTTGCAATGGGAGAGGTGCTTTGTGATGGGTTTGATCTTGCGGTGCTCAATCCTAGTGTGACAGAAGGGGACATGACACGTATTTGTATTGTTGCCATTAAGAATAAAAAGATGGGGTTTATTCATGTGTGAGTTTACTTTGTCTACATCATGTCATCTTGCTTAAGGTGTTATTCCGTTCTTTATGAACTTAATACTCTCGATGCATGCTAGATAGAGGTCGATGTGTGGAGTACTAGTATTAGATGCAGGCAGGAGTCAGTCTACTTGTCTCGGATGTGATTCCTATATACATGATCATTGCCTTGGATATCGTCATGATTATTTGCTTATCTATCAATTGCCCAACAGTAATTTGTTTACCCACCGTATGCTATTTTCAAAAGAGAAGCCTGTAGTGAAAACTATGGCCCCCGGGTCTACTTTTATCATACTAAAATCCTACAAAAACCTTTCTGCAATTTTACTTTATTTATTTTATTTTGTATTTTTGTTCAATCTATCTATCAATTACTACACAATTTTATCTTCCACGTAACTGCTAAGGGATTGAGAACCCCTTGTTCGCATTGGGTTGCAAGGGTTTGTTATTTTCTGTATAGGTGCTGCTAATGAGGTGTTGCTTGGTTCCCCTACTAGATTGATAACCTTGGTTCTTGACTAAGGGAAATACTTATCTCTATTGTACTGCATCATCTTCTCCTCTTCGGGGAAATCCCAATGCAGTTCACAAGTAGCAGGAAGAATTTCTGGAGCCGTTGTCGGGGAGACATCATCAACAACTATCAAGTATCTACGAATAAACTGTCGTCTCCTTGCATTTACATTATTTTCCATTTACCTCTTGTTTTCATCTCCCCCACTTCTAAAATGTTTTCACAAAAACACAAAAATATTATTTGTTTGCGTCTCTTCTCGTTTGCTTGCTTTTTTCCTTCATGTTTTCACACTAAAAAACAAAAAATGAAAGCAAAAATTTGAGATAACTATGGATCCACTTAAGGTCTTCTACCTGGATCATCTTCGATCCATTTGTGCTCATGCTGAAACCCCAACTAGTTTAGTTGAGGGAAAATCATTAGATGAGCTTGCTCTTTTTGTGCGTCGCTATTTGTCTCAAAAGGGGAGACTCTATGGATACAAATAAATTGTTTGCTATGCATGGAATATGTGAAATTTATGATTTTACTTGTTGCTCTAAGAACCCTAAAAAACGCCTTCCCTATCTATGTGAGTTTAATGACAATGAAATCTTATCTTCTTATGCCAAGGATGTTTATAGTTACTATGATGTCGAACAAATTAAAGAATTTGTTGCTTTTAAGGGTGCTTATTGAGGGAGTCCTGGATTAAGTGGTCCTCGCGATGCCGGCCCACTTGCGTACGGGCCGTACTGATGGGCTACTATGGATCCAAACTAGGTAGCGGGCTCATGACCAGACAGAAGATCTTCGTAGTCATGGTCTGCCCTCCGAGTCAAGATTTAGCATGATCTTTCCTTCATTTTATCCGATCGCATGTAACCCTAACCCTACTGGTGTCTATATAAACCAAGGGGTTTTAGAGTTTAGGGCTAGAGAAACATCCATCACCCCATCAACCTAGGGTTTAGCTCGCCTGATCTCGAGGTAGATCGACTCTGTAACCATATCATACACATCAAATACAATCAAGCAGGACATAGGGTTTTACCTCTTCGAGAGGGCCTGAACCTCGGTAAACACCCTGATCTTCATCCCTTGTTCCCCATTGATCCTAGAGCCACAGCTCGGGACCCCCTACCCGAGATCCGCTGGTTTTGACACTGACATTGGTGCTTTCATCGAGAGTTCCGCTGCGGATCGCCAAAGAATCGATGGCCCAACCACCCGTCGAAAACCCGGCCGGCGCCAGGGACATCTTCGTCCCTGGCCATATGTTTACGTTCGGCAGCATCACTTTTCGCGCCAACCTCACCGGTCATTTGGACCAGATTGAAAACCTCACCACCGATCATGAAGCCGGCCCCAGAACTTAGAGTCCCGCGCTGGCCCTCGGCAAAGCCCTGCCCCCGTACAACCCACTGAACCTAACGCCTTGACCTCGTACTCAGTGGATACAAAAGGGGCCGACACAATCCGGGATCAGGCCTTAAAGCCGGATCCCACCAAAGCACCCGAAGAACATCCCGTCGAATATCCACGAGGCACAGCCCCAACGGGAGTCTCTTCGATAAAAAACCTGTTGGATCGATTTCTTGCCATGGGAATCTCCGTCAGTAGGCCTACGGCCTAAAACCAGATCGGGCTTAAACCTGACAGCAGGGAGATCTATGTCCCACCTATCACCCACCTTTTTGCTACCATCGAAGAAAAGGCGGAGGGATCGCGACCTCCGAAGATGAAGACAATATACACCTGGGTCTCTAGCTCGGAGATGGACACCTATCAATATAAGAGTTTGGACCCAGCCTGTGACATAGGATCTGGCATTGAGTCAGCCCAATCACGTACAGGCACACAACCAAACACTGTGCGATAAGATCCAGACATAGTCCAGGCGCGGCTTGCCGCTGCAGACGCTCCGGACTCACAGCAGACGGGAATGCTAAAAATTCTCCCACCCACCTCCCACGCCGAATATTCTCCGGATGCGGGAAGACCGGACGTATGGGACCTAATGTACGTCAAGCAACAGCCCAAAGAAATGGTCCATCATTATTGTGCCAGATTTCTCCTGGTCAAAAGCAAGATAATGAACTGCCATGACGAAGAAATAATCGAAGCTTTTCGGTTCAACTGCCGGGACGCAGGGATCTTAAATGCCCTCGCCTGCCGCCGTGTGCAAAACTTCGCCGAATTATCGGACATGGTATGCAAATATTGCACCATGGAAAGCACCTGGAGGTTGCAACAAATGCGCAAGGAGTTAGCCCCTGCCCTGCAGCCTAGGAAAGCCCAAGTAAAGCGAGCATACATGAGACAGTCGCCCGAACACGAGCCTGCCGAAAAGATAAATAGACCCAGAACGGTCCTAGAAGAATTGCTGGATAAACGATGCCCAATACACTCGGCCCTGCTTAACGGAAATCCGACTCACAGGATTTGAGCTTGTTGGGTGGTGAGGCAGGTAGCCAAAAGTGGCGAAAATATCCTGGGTGTCACACCTCCTGATAGACGATCAACAACACCACCCCACAACGACAATGTCCTGACAGTTTACGAGATGTTCTCTTCAAACAATTAAAGGAAAAGGGCTCTTCGAGAGCTCGGCCAAATCTACCAGGTAACAGCCGCACAGCCGTGGGCGGACACACCTATCACCTTTGATCAGAAGGACGAGCCAAGGTCCAGTCCCACCCACGCGCCCGCCACACTAGTCCTCGACCCCATAATCGATGGCTTCAGACTAACCAAAGTACTGATGGATGGGGGCAGCGGCCTGAACCTCATTTATGAGGACATGCTTGACAAAATGCAGCTCAACAGATCCCACATTGAGCATAGTCACACCACATTCTGAGGAATTATACTCGGCAGGGAGGCGCTCTGTTCAGGATGCATAACCTTGGACATAGTTTTCGATACTTCCGACAACTACAGATCCGAACCCTTGTTATTCCACATTGTGCCCTTCCACAGCAGATACCATGCCCTCTTGGGACGTGAGGCATTTGCAAGGTTCCAGATTGTACCGCATTATGGATACATGAAGCTCAAAATTCCAGGGCCTAACGGCGTGATCTCACTTGCCAGTGATCCGAACATAGCCCTCCGAGCTGAAAATAATACCACATCGCTTGCCCTTGCGGCACTATCTGAGGACCTTGCAGCCGAAGAATTAACAGTGTTGCGCACTACCGTCAACAGGGATGACGTGGTCCTTAGTAAAAGACCAAAATCCACGTCATTTAAGCCAGCTGACGAGATGGTAAAATTCCAAGTACACCCGACAGACTCGAATAAAATGGTGTCCATCGAAACACAACTAGACCCCGCAGTTGATGAAGCGCTGTGGCCGTTTTTATGCGAAAACTGGGACATATTCACCTAGCACCCTTTGGATATGCCAGGAATCCCACGGAGACTGGCGAAGCACAGCTTGAACATCATAAAAGGCATCAAGCCAGTCAAACAGACACTACGTTGATTCTCCGAACCCAAATCATAGGCTATAGGTGAAGAATTGGCAAAGCTATTGGAGGTCGGATTCATCCGTGCAATCAAGCATCTTGAGTGGCTAGCAAATCTGGTCATGGTACCCAAGAAGGATAAGTCATGGCGGCTCTGCGTCAATTTCAAGGACCTAAACAAAGCCTGCCCAAATGACCCCTTCCACTTACCCTGCATAGATCCGATTATTGATGCCACTGCCGGACATGACTCACTATGCTTTCTCGACGCATACGCCGGATATCACCAAATAAAGATGAAGGAGTCCGACCAAGCCGCAACTGTGTTCATCAACCTCTACGGACCATTCTGCTTTAACACGATGCCTTTCGGGTTAAATACCGCGGGAGCCACATACCAACGCATGATTCAAATATGCCTGGAAAACCAAATCGGCAAAACAGTCGAGGCATACATAAACGACATCGTCATTAAAACCAAAAAAGTCAGTCAACTCATGGACGACCTTCGGTTGACCTTCGAAAACCTACGGGCTTACGATATACGGCTCAACCTAGATAAATGCATCTTTGGAGTCCCCGCCGGCAAATTGCTCGGATTCATCGTCTCCCATAGAGGAATTGAGACCAATCCGGCTAAAATCAAGGCCCTGTCCCAGCTAGCAATACCAACGGAGCTCAAACACATGCAGAAGCTGGCAGGTTGCGTGGCGGCTTTAAGCTGTTTCATCTCCTGCCTTGGCGAAAAAATGCTGCCTCTCTACAGGTACTCAAGAAGACAAAAAACTATGAGTGGACCAACAAAGCAATCGCGGCACAGGAGAAAATCAAAACGCTCCTGGCAGGCAACCCTATCCTGGCCACACCAGGTATCGGTGAACCTATGTTGCTGTATATATCAGCCACCAATCAAGTGGTGAGTGCGGTGCTCGTCATAGAACGGGAATCAGAGGGCCACAAGTTCCAGGTTCAAAAACCAGTCTACTATGTGTCAGAAGTCCTCACACCATGCAAATCCCAATACCCACACTAACAAAAGATTGCATATATGGTCTTTATGGCATCCCGAAAACTGCGACACTACTTTCACGAGTGTTCGGTGACAGTGGTATCGGAGGTACCCCTCAATGATATAATCAATAACAGGGACGCCATGGGCCGCATTGGCAAATGGTCCATAGAGCTCCTTCCCTTCGAGATTGTATACAAACCACACCGAGCTATTAAATCTCAGGTGTTGGCCGATTTTCTATCCGAATGGACCGAAGCCGAACTCCCCAAGGAATATAATACATATGCACACTGGACGATGTACTTCAATGGCTCTAAAATGCTAGCCAGACTGGGGGCTGGGGTGATCCTATTATCCCCCACAGGCGACAATATCCAGTACATTCTACAGATTATGTACACAGATTCCAATAACGCAGCCGAATACGAGGCACTATTGCAGGGTCTTAGTATGGCAACGTCGATGGGTGTTCGGCAGCTAGAGGTGCGAGGAGATTCGAACCTCGCCATCTCCCAGGTCAATGGCGAATTTGACGCCAAAGACCCGAAAATGGCGGCATACAGAAACGCCGTCCTCAGGATTTCAGCCCGATTCGAGGGTCTACAATTCCATCATGGCTCTAGAAACAGTAACCAAGCCACAGATGTCCTTGCCCGCATGGGCGCCAAGCGCGACCCAGTACCGAAAAACACCTTTCTCAAAAGGCTCTTCAAGCCATCAGTGGTATGGCAGGGCGGGGACAGTGGCACCACAACCAGTGAGCCTACCCAGATCGTCCTCCCAGAAATCAAGCCCGATGACTATATCATCGGGGGATCCGCACTCGAAGAAATACCCTCAGCCCACGAGATCATGGCCATAATCGCCCCATGGACCGAGCCCTTGCTTGCCTACCTCCTGCGACAAGAACTCCTAGATGATCAGACGGAGGTGCGGCACATAGTTCGGCGCTCTAAAGCGTACAAGATCCATGAGGGCGAGCTCTATAAAAAGAGCACCACGGGAGTCCTTCAGAGGTGCATCTCCGAAGAGGAGGGGCAGCAGCTTCTCGCTAAGATACATGCGGGCATGGGCGGCCACCACGCAATAGCTCGGGGCTTGGTCAGTAAGGCCTTCCGAGCAGGGTTCTTCAGGCCCACAACCCGCGCGTTGGGTGCCAGCTATTTGCAAATTAAAGCCATATGCCCCCACTGCTCTTTGGACTATACCAATAACCTGGCAATTTGTAGTCTGGGGGCTTGACATGGTTGGACCACTTAAAGGGGGGACCAAGAAAAACAAGTACCTACTAGTTATGGTCGATAAATTCACTATGTGGATCGAAGCAAAACTGGTAACCTCTGCAGAATCCAGACCAGTTGTTGACTTCATATCTGACATTGTACACCATTATGGTGTCCTCCACAGCATAATCACTGATAATGGGTCTAATTTTACCGCCCAAGAGGTAAAAGATTGGTGTGCTAAGATGGGCATAAAGCTCGACTACGCTTCGGTGTACCACCCGCAAACTAATGGGCAGGTAGAGCAAGCAAATGGACTAATTATGTGCGGCATAAAACCTTGCTTAACCCTCTCACTCGAAGAATCAGATTGCCACTTGGTAGAGGAGCTGGACTCTGTGCTATGGGGGCTACGCACCACTCCTAACCGTTCAATGGGATACACCCTGTTCTTTATGGTGTACAGCGCCAAAGCGGTCCTCCCATGTGATTTGATCCATGGAGCACCTAGAGTACGCATGTACGAAGAGAAGGAGGCCGAGTTGGATCGGCAGGATGACCTGGATGCCCTGGAAGGAGAATGCGACATCATGCGTGCACGCTCCGCATTTTACCAGCAGCAAGCACGGCGATACCAGAATCGGGAGGTTCGGGCGAAGGCATACAACGTGGGAGAGCTCGTCCTACGCCTCCCCGAGAAGGAGAAGCACAAGCTTTCACCCAAAATGGGATGGCCCCTTCATTATAGATGAAGTGCTTGCACGAGGGGCATACTGCCTCCGCTGCCCATCAGATAACCGCCTCGAACCCAACCCGTGGAACGCTACCCTGCTTTGGCATTTTTACGCCTAGTCCGACATCGTCATCGACACTCCTCGTTTTTCTTCAGTTTCATATTTCCTTTGTTTTACTCTTGGAGCTTTAGCCTCCCGACCTAGAGTCCGAATAAACCGTGACACGACATGTCGCCACTGTACACATCTTCGGATGTACTACCCAGCTTTACCTGGGGGCTTCTTTTAAAGCGGTCAATTATAATATTCATTTCACAACCTCTTTTATGTTGTTTGAATCAATGTCCTTCCCATACCTTTCAAGCCACTATATGCACCTATTTGACTTAAGTCCTTTGCCATGCTGGGTTGCCTGGCTTCTGTGTTTACCCCTACGTTTTCGATTGTTCGTCTAGGAAGTAAAGGGAGCACCTCTGCAATTCTTACGCCCGGGTAATCCGGATACGTACGTTAGACGGGTGAAGCCGAAAGCTAGCGTTCATACAAAAAATAATGGGTCGGTCTCAAGGTAAGTGAAAATAAAGAGGCGCTAGCCGCCAGCCCGATATCCTTGGTTCCTAAAAACCAAGGACATCCGTGTGTCACCGGCATCCAAACTCATGACCTATGGTCAACATACCACACCTGAAGAAAGGAACCCTAAGAGGAACTATTTTCTCCAGAAGATGTTTCTTACGTTAAAAAGTAATATAACATAGCTCGATGCACGCGTTTTGTCTGTTCGCACCAAATGGCCGGATTGCATGGTTACCGGAAGCATTCCCTATTCATCAGGGCATATAGTACGGAAGACTCCCCGATCATAGGTCGGGGAGGCGGAGGCCGATGGCCGGTTAAGACAACATTTTTTCTGTGGTTTGAGAATAGCATGATGTAAAGTACAAGGATACATAGAATCACGCACCCTACTCTTTATCAATACCATCTATCAAACTATCGAAGGCACAATCCTTCTGGGAGTACCGAGCAGCGGCCATCACTTCGTCATACACTAAGCTAAGCGGTATTTCCTGCCCATCCGGCCCAACGGGTCCCACTCGAGCCATATGTTCAGGTTCGAGTTTGGTGAACTGGGTCTTCACCATTGCCCAGGCCTCGCGCACTCCTTCCTGTTAGGCCAACGTCTTCCACAATTCAAAGCATTGCCTTGCCCCTTTAAAGCGGCTAACCAGCTTAGCCATGCTCTCTGGTGGCACTTCCAGCAGCCACAATGCCTTAACCATGCTTTTCATGGCCTTCTAGGCCCTTTCGTGCATTTTAGTCAGTTCCTTAAAGGGGTTCCCACTAAAGGAACCCACCTCCTCTTCCAGCCTCCCTATCAAGAGACCTAGCAAACAGGGGAAACATGTTTTTCAAAATATTGTGATCACCCACATAAACGTGATATTGAATTCGTGACTAACCGAATATGCCACCTTTTAGCTTCTGGTTCTCCTCCAAGGCTTGCGCCAACTGAGATTTTAAATTCTCAATTTCTTCGGCTTTTCGCTGATCTTCTGGCTTGAGCTCATTCTTCTCCTCCTGATTCGTGTCAGCACTCGTTTGCCAGCCTCCAGTTCCCTCCGCAATTGGTTCATGGATTCGGTGGCTACAGGGATGACATGGTATCAATATGCAGGAAACGACGTACAGTTTTTTAAGCATTCTAAAGCTTTTCTACTTACTAGGAATTTTGCTGGTAGCTTTCTTGGCCGCTTCCAGTTCGGCTTTAGCATTAGCCAACTATGTTCGGCTCAGCTCAAGGTCTCCGGATAACTTGTTATTCTGTTCCCTCGCGGCTTGTACAATCAAGATAATTCAAATCCTTAACTCGGTCGTCCCACCCAAATTAAGGATTGGGGGCTACTAGGTTAGGGATTATGATCTGCTCTTAAAGCTATTTAAAACTTGCACCTGTATTTTGGCAGAAAAAAGACTGGTGATGCCTTCAAGCCCTGTTTGGGCCGCTCCAAGGTACACGTCCACCGAATTAAAAGCATTGAATTCCTGGTAGGTAAAGGCAGCATGATGTAAGGATTCCCTCCGGCGGTGGTGATTCATCACACTCTCAACTTCGGAGTTGGTAACCGAAACATCGTCAGGATCCTCCGGAGGTGTGCGAGCAGTTGCATGTTCGGTGGGGTCTCTAGCCTGCGCCGAAGGCCCAAGTTTGGAACCACGCCTCGGCATGCCCAGGGAGTCTTTGGATTGGCGCAATGGTACTCTTCTTCTTCAAAGCTTAGCGAACGTCAGAGGAAGGACATTAAGAATGACTCTTGTCATGGTTCCGAACACATTACCTCTGAGCCGAGGCAGTGGTTGTTTCTGCTCCAGCGGAGGCCTTCCGCTTGGATCCCCCATTATGGGCCGAGGTTGGCATAGTCCGCGCTCCCCCCATGGCTATTCGGCGCACAGTGCGATGACCCTTGGGAGTAGAAGTCAGCACATTCGGGATAGTGCAAGACGAGTGCCCTGTTTGGGAAGAGGTCTTCCTTTCACTTACAGTGGAGGAAGGAAGAGCCCCAGGGTGGTCGGCCATCAAGGCAACCTTGGTGTCGTCAAGGCTTTCCTGTTAGAAGACCCCGTCTTCAAAATCAATCGATGTCTCCGAATCGTCATGATACCCCGGGTCGTCGTCACGGGAATAATTCTCCGGTTGAGGAGAGGGGCAATGGACGGACTTGACCTGGCGCCTCCAACCCTGTGTCAGAGAAAGATATAGTCAGTAGGTGTTCGGATGTAATCTCTGAATTACAGACAGAGGGCTGAAGTTTACCCAGTCTGCCGGATTGTAGCCGGAGCAACCCTCCCGGACACTCAATTGAGCAAAGTCTTCCTCCTCTCCTTTGAAGAGGTCGGCTAATATTTTGGCCATAGCCGCTTTATCGTTCGGCCCTTGTCACTTGTAGCGAGTCGCGTCACTGGTCCCGTTGTAGCACCATAGAGGATGCCCCCTCTGTTGAAGGGGTTGTACACACCGGGCTATGGCAACGGCCATTACTTTGATCATAGTCAGCTTACTATGGGCTAGCAGCCGGATCTTGGTGGCCAAAAGGTGCACCTCTGCACTGTCTAGTTGGGAAGGGCTCTTGGGCCGCTAGTTGAACTGCTTCTTTAATGGGGCACTCGAGTATTCGGGCAGTCCCCTCCGGACTGGGTCGGAGAGGGGAACGTCTTCAATATAGAACCACTCTGAGGTCCATTCCTCGGGATCATTTCATGGGGTGCCAATGGGGTAACCCGTCCCGGCTATCCGCCACACCTCTACTCCACCTACTTCAAATATGGACCCCTCACGGGTACAAGGGACAAGGCAGAAGTACTTTCTCCACAGATCAAAGTGTGCTTCGCAGCTCAGAAATATCTCGTAGAGGGCCACGAAACCGGAAATATGCAGTATGCACCCCAGGGTGAGGTGGTGAAGCTGGATTCTGTAGAATTCTAATAAACCCTATAAGTAGGGGTAAACGGGAAATCCTAGGCCCCGTAGAAGAAAGGGCACGAAACATACCATCTCTTCCTTGCTTGGAGCAGGGAAGTCCTCGGCGAACACTTTACCATCCACGGAGATCAATCTGGTGCGAACAGAAACAAGATCCACTGTAAGAAGGTATCCTTGCGTCTGTAGATTTCTTAGTTGAAGATGTGAGATGGCTTAGCTCGCCCAGTCGCCTGGAAGGGGACCGTGAGGTCGTGAAGAGGAGCCTGGGGCGTCGGCCATGGCGTCTAAAATTTCTCAGGCTTTGGCTTCTTGGGGGACGACGGGTAACTCGTTCCCCATACTTTTGGATCTATAAGTAGGCATTTCGTCCTAAAAGTTGAAAGAACGGGTCTGTGAAAAAGGGGGACATTGGGTCATTCGCCTTCTAAAAAGGTGCACGACAGTCAAAAGTTTGCCGTTGCCCCGAGGAAGGCATTAACTCTGATAGGCCCCACCGTGTTCTGGTGAGGTCCTAAAAATCCAGATTGTCCAAACCGGTCTGGCACAAATGTAGTATTGATCCAGACCATGCTGGGTGGCATTAATCCGGATAGTATTCGGGCGTGGAACACTGCTCCGAATGATACAAGTAAAGGCAAAGAACTCACCTCACAAGCCAAAGATTTGAAGCATGCTAGATGACAATCCCCGGCGTTGGAGGCTAGTTCGAGGGCTACTAAGGGAGTCCTGGATTAAGGGGTCCTCGGGCCACCGGCCCATTGCATACTGGCCAGAGTGATGGGCTACAGTGGAGCCGAACTAGGGCGTGGGCTCATGACCAGACTGGAGATCTTCGGAGTCGTGGTGTGCCCTCCAAGTCAAGATTTAGCATGATCTTTCCTTCATTGTAACCGATCGCATGTAACCCAAACCCTGCTGGTGTCTATATAAACCAAGGGGGTTTACTGTTTAGGGCTAGAGCAACATCCATCACCCCATCAACCTAGGGTTTAGCTCGCCTGCTCTTGAGGTAGATCGACTCTGTAACCATATCATACACATAAAATACAATCAAGTAGGACGTAGGCTTTTACCTCTTCGAGAGGGCCCGAACCTAGGTAAACACCATGTTCTTCATCCCTTGTTCCCCATTGATCCTAGATCCACAGCTCGGGACCCACTACCCGAGATCCGCCAGTTTTGACACCAACATTTACGTAGTTGCTTCTTTGATTGAAAAGTATGATGTTAATCTCTACAAATCTGAAAATTTTGACATACTTAGATACTTCTATGAAAACTATGCTTCTAATGCCTATGTAAGTGAATTTGTTGGGAGAATGTCTACTACTTTGGAAGAGAATAATGATATGCAGGAATCTATAGATAATTATGATCCCATTGATTCGCTTGAAATATTCCTTTGTGATGAATTTGATGCTTGCTATGTTTGTGGCCAAGATGCCAATATTAATTATGCTTATGGACAGGAACTTGCCATAGTTCCTTATGTTAAAAATGAAATTATTGATATTGCTCCCATAAATGATAGCCCCTTGAATGAAAAGCACGACTGCAAAGATGCTATAATAAATTCTACTAATGTCAATTATGCTAATGATATGCAAAGCTACAAGCTTGGGGATGATAGTTTTATTATGTCTACTACTTATTGTGATGATAATGATTAGGGTGATAATGCTTCTTATGATCTTGGAAATTTATTTAAGCCTCGTGATGAATATGCTATTGATAATAATGTTTGCAATAATATTGAAAGTGGCTTTGGAAGAGTGTCAACTTTAGGTAAAAGTAATCCCACTACTTTGGAGAATATTCAATCTCATGAAATTTTTGATGAAAGTGGGTTTGGAGAGGTCATGACTTTAGTTGATGCTAATCTCACTACCTTGGAATATTATAAAACTTTTATTCATGTGGATCATGAAGAGAAAAATTTATAAGATAACTATATTGTTGAATTTAATTGTGATCCTACATGTAATTATTATGAGAGAGGAAAATATGGTCGTAGAAATTTTCATCTTACTAAATCACCTCCCTTTGTGTTCAAATTATTAATGCTTCCTTTTTCCTATTTGCATATGCGAGAAATTACTTGTCTTGATAATTTGTTTCCCTATAAAATTCCTATTCATAGGAAGTATGCTAGACTTAAATGTGTTGGTCTTATGTTTTATGATGCTCCCTTTGTGTTTCAATTATTATCTTTCATGTGAGCATAAAAAAAATCTCAAGCCAATCTTAATGGCTATAAAGAAAGTGCTTGTTGGGAGACAACCCAATAGTTATCTTTTCTTTTTTTTTGTGTGCCAAGTAAAGCCTTTGGGATGATTTGGATGATAGTTGTTTTGATTCTATGAAAGAATAGAAACTTTTGTATCCAGTAGCAGAATTATCAAAAAATTCTGGAACTTCAAAAAATTCTGAATTTTCTACACATGATTGATATACAAATTTTATACGTTTTCCTACTTTTTCAGAATTTGTTCAGTTACAGAAGTATACTCAATATTCAGATTGCTACACATTGTTCTGTTTTTGACAAATTTTGTTTTTGATGCATTGTTTTGCTTGTTTTGATGGAACTATGGATTGTATCGGGGGGTATAAGCCATGGATAAGTTATAATACAGTAGGTATAATGCAAAAATAAAATATGAATGGGTTTGCAATAGTACTTAAAGTAGTGATTTGTTTTATTATACTAACTGATCTCACGAAGGTCTTGTTATGTTTTGTGTGATTGAAGTTTTCAAGTTTTGGGTGAGATCACGATGGATGAAGTAATAAGGAGTGGAAAGATCCTAAGCTTGGGGATGCCCGAGGCACCCCAAGGTAATATTCAAGGACTCCCAAGCAACTAAGCTTGGGGATGCCCCGGAAAGCATCCCCAAGCTTCTTCTATCGACCATCGGTGACTTTACTTGGAGCTATATTTTTATTCGTCACATGATATGAGTTTTGCTAGGAGCGTTGTGTATTATATGAGTCTTTGCTTTTCTTGATTTTTAGTTTGTCACAATCATCTTTGCTAGACACACCTATTTGAGAGGGACACACATTTTTTGTGATCTGTTAGAATACTCTATGTGCTTCACTTATATCTTTTGAGCTAGGTAGTTGCTCTAGTACTTCACTTATATCTTTTTTAGCACGGCGGTGATTATATTTCGAAGAAATAGATGAACTCTCATGCTTCACCTATATATTTTTGAGAGTTATTAATACTAATGGTAATTTGCACAAGATATGAATTTGGTCCTAATGTGATGAATATTCAAGAAGGATATAATAAAAACTTTCATATAGATCATTGGATATGGTAAGTTTGATTCCTTGCAATAGTTTCGCGATATGAAGATGATAATATGTGAGTTATGCTAGTGAGTGATTGTGCTTTAGTAAGAATATCGGTGTTAAGGTTTGTGATTCCCTACGCATGCACGTAACGTCAATAGTTACGCAACGAAGTTACATCCTACTTGTGGTGCATTATTCAGTGTTAGTTATGTTCAATGCATGTTTATGGCCGTTTTTGTTTTTTGGTTGATTGCTTCTCAATCTATTTGCTAGCCTTCATTTGTACTAAGCATAAATACTGCTTGTGCATCCAATTCCTTAAACCCAAAGTTGTGCCAAATGAGTCCACCATACCTACCTATAAGCGGTATTTACATGCCGTTCCAAGTAAATTTGCATGTGCCAACTCTAATCATTCAAAAATAAAATTTCTATTTTGTGTGCCTGTACAGCTCATGAAGTGGCAGGGGGTGGCCAATATTTTCCATGCTAGGCGGGTTATTCTCGCAATGAGTGTTTATTTACTTGTCATTGCACAAGAAAGTGGCAAGGTAATAGGGATGTCCAGTCCTGAAATGAAAAACAATAATAATAAATTGCTTGGAAAGTGTTGCTATGGAAGGCACCCATGGATATGTCTAGCCATGGATTGTGAAAAGAATTGTGGAAAGGATATAAACTTTATTTTCTATTTGGGAACCGCCTATAATGTGTCTTGCATGGAAGATATTGGGAATTCTCGATCGTTTTCGTTGACAGGAAAAGCATGCCTCTCAAAATAACTTTATCTCTCTATTTTAATCTTTGAGCTCTGGCACCTCTGCAAATCTCTGCTTCCGTCTGCGAAGGACCTATCTATTTTACTTATATGCAATTTTTATTTTTATTTGAGTCTCCATCTTCTCTTATAAAGAACCAATTGGTGAGCACTATTGTCATACTTGTGCATTGGGTGTAGCTAATATTGAGTGTGTTTCATGAATGGATCAATGACTGAGCATAATGGGCTAGGGATAACTTTCTTAAGCATTGATATTTTGAAAGACATGGCTGCTTATTGGTATACTTGAGTATTTATGTTTTCATGTAAAACTATAGACTATTGCTTTGAATCACTCAAGTCCAAATATCCATGCTGCAAAAGAAAACATTATATGATCAATATGATAGGTACCATTCCACATAAAAAAATGATTTTTATCATTTACCTACTCGAGGACGAGCAGGAATTAAGCTTGGGGATGCTTGATACGTCTCCAATGTATCTATAATTTTTTATTGTTCCATGCTATTATAGTATCAATCTTGGATGTTTTATATGCATTTACAAGCAATTATATATCATTTTCTTGGAGTAAACTATTAACATAGTGCCCAGTGTCAGTTGCTGGTTTTTTGCTTGTTTTTGGTTTTTCAGAATATCAGTACCAAACGAAGTCCAAACGCCATGAAACTCTTTACAAATTTTTTCTGGACATAAGAGACCCTATAAGCTTCAGGAGGGGATGAGAAGATGGAGCCGTGGCCCATGATGCACCAAGGCGCGCCCAGGGAGTTCGACGCGCCCAGGTGGCTCATGGGACCCATGTGGCTCCATTTTACCTAACTCTGCCTCCATAAATTCTCTAAAATCGGGAAACCAACAAAGAGCTGCCCGAAATACTTTTTTCGCCGCCGCAAGTTCCTGTTCTCGCGAGATCCCATCTGGAGGCCTTGTCCAGCACTTTGCCGGAAGGGGAATCAATCACAGAGGGGCTCTACATCAACCTTGCCGCCCTTTCAATGATGTGTGAGTAGTTTACCATAGACCTACGGGTCCATAGTTAGTAGCTAGATAGCTATCTCTCTCTCTCTCTCTTTGATCTTCAATACAATGTTCTCCTTGATGTTCTTGGAGTTATATTCAATGTAATCACTTTTTGCGGTGTGTTTGTTGGGATCCGATGAATTGTGAGTTTATGATCAGTTTATCCATGAATATTATTCGAGTCCTCTCTATACTCTTCTATGCATGATTATTATAGCTTCGTATTTCTCTCCAATCTATTAATTTGGTTTTGCCAACTAGATTGATTTTTGTTGCAATGGGAGAGGTGCTTTGTGATGGGTTCTATCTTGCGTTGCTCATTCTGTCGGCGTTCTGGGAACCAGGGTACCAAGACTTGCCTGCCTGCGGCCCATGGCGTGGCTCCATCACGGCCTGGTACGGCCCATCTTCAGCATCGGCCAAGCAAGACCCTCGCGAGGGCCAAGCCTCGCGAGGCGGACGACACCAAGACCTCCAGAGGGAGCGGCCTCCCAAGGCAGGCTCCTGAGGAGCGGAGATTTCTATGCAGGCGCATACCTCATGAGCTTAAGGTGACGCAAGCCATGACGACCAAGGCCAGGCGGGCGCCAGCGGGCTAAGGGGGCAAGCGCAGGCGCAGAGTCCCGAGGTATCAGCCAAAAGTTTCCATTCCCGTGCTACAAGACCAGGACCGCCAGAACGGCAGGACGGAGGTCATCACCGAGCCCACCACGGCATCACAACCAGAAGCTTTGCAGGCGAAGACCACCTTTCGTCAGGATAAGATGTACTATTTGTCTCCCTTCAAACATGGCCGTTGTGGGATCCCTTCCCACCTCTATTTTGGGGGAAGAGGACCAAGGCCACTATAAATATAGCCTAGCCACCACCATAGAGGGGTATCGAGCCATCCGAACCCTCACCAGCTCACACCCACACAAGAACAGACCTCCTAAGGTAGTTCTTCCCCTATACTAGTTCATCCTCAGCCCATCGCGAGGCAAATCCACCGCAAAGTAGGAGTAGGGTATTACACCGCAAGGTGGCCCGAACCTGGGTAATCTACCGTGTCCCTTTTCCTTCCAGTTCATCGAGCTAGGCCATGAGATTGACGGGTTGGCAGACTGGGGAGATCGAGTTCTTCGCACGCACCCTAGAGTTCGAATCTTTCTTGGGTCTGCGGAGCCTCGAATCCGACATTTGGCGCGCCAGGTAGGGGTGCGCTAGAGCCGCTCTTCTGTCGGTCGATTCGCCATCGTTCCACCGCTCTCATGGCTGACGCTCATCGAGTTCGAGCTGAGCGCTGGGCTGCCCTCACCGCCGATGTCACCTAGACAGTGCCTGTAGGTGACGGCACCCCCCGCCATTCCCCATCACCTGCGGCAAATGCTGCCACCGGTGCCGTGGCCCACGAGCAGTAGGCTTCGTCGCTGCAGCCCTCCGTGCGGCGTGACAGACGCACCGCCACCCCGTCACTGACTCTGGCGGCTGCTTCATCCTCCCATGCCCGTCGCGGGCCAGCGAACGCGCAGGCTGCATTGCTCATGGCACGTGAGCTCCTACGTTATCGCCCGACCGACGACCTCTACGAGGATTGGCTGGACCACATCGCCGAGCTTGTCAGCGCCGCTGGAGAAACCCATGCACCGTCTCGCTCGCTGCCTCCCCCGCTGCCTCTTGCGGGCGATGTGGCCCACGGTGCGCCTCCTCCACCTCCCAGGCAAGATGCCACCCTCGAGCCAAGGCGTGAGGCTCCTCAGCATGACCCGCCGCGCAGGGCGCCGGCGCGTGACGAAGAAAGCTGTCAAGTGGTGCAGCGGCCCCAAGGAGAGGCGCGCGCGCTCCCAGCGCCGCCACATCAAGATCGTGTGCTGCTTGAGGCGGCGGTGCGCGAGCGCCAAGACCAGGCTCCCCCTCTATGGCAGGCTACCGTGCGTTCACCCCGGAGCTACGCCGCGTCGTCTGGCCTAGGAAGTTCAAGCCAGACCTGCCTCCACGCTATGACGACACTCCCAATCCTGCCGAGTTCCTCCAGCTCTTCGAGCTGAGCATCAAGGCGGCCAACGGCGACGAGAAGGTCATGGCAAACTGGTTTCCCATGGCCCTCAAGGATGGCGCGCGTTCATGGCTCCTGAACCTCCCCGCGGGATCGGTCTCCTCATGCGATGAAATGTGAGAGCGTTTCATCGCCAACTTCCAGGGCACTCGCGACCGCGCCCCGGCTGCGGGTGACCTGCGGCGCATCAAGCAGCAGCCGTGGGAGACCTTGCACAAATACATCTAGTGCTTCACCAACATTCGCCTCAAGATTCCCAAGGTGTCAGACGAGGCCATCATTTTGGCGTTCACTGATGGCGTCTAGGATGTTAAGATGAAGGAGGAGCTCGCCATACACGAGGACCTGTGCTCAGCTCTGGAGATGTTCAACATGGCAACCAGATGCGCGAGGGCTGAGGAAGGTTGCCTCTCCCTCCTTGAGCTCCTAGAGGCCGATCCGGAGGACAAGAAGGCCAAGGCCAAGGATGTGAAGCGCAAAGGCCCAGCCGTGCTTGCGGCCGAACTAGAGATGAAGCGCGGCTGTGACCACCCCGAGTCTTCTAAGGGTAACTGCCCGTTCTGTGTCTTCCACAACATGCACGGCCACAACACCAATGACTGCCAAGAGCTCAGGGCCATCCGGGATGGGCGCCTTGGCCGCCGCCCTGAGCGCAACGACTGCGACTATGGCCGTGGAGGAGGCCGAGGTGGGGGACGGTGGGACAACAGCGACCCGCGCCCGGACTGGCGCGACCAGCCTCGTGAGGGCCCCTGGAGGGATCAGCCTCGTGAGGACCATCCTGAGGGCAATGCAGGCCTTCCTCCGCTACCACCACCGCCAAGGAGGAACGAAGACCACCACCAAGATGATGGGGCCGGGGGCTTCCAAGAGCCTCGTACCATTGCTTGCATCCTAGGCGGTGCTCAGGCTCCGGCTTCCCATCGTATCTTCAAGCAGTTTGCTCGTGAGGTGAACGCGGCCCTCCCCAAGCTCGAGGTGTCGCATCCGCTTAGGTGGTCCAAGTAAGCTATCACCTTCAACTCTACAGACCAGCTCAAGTGCGCGGCCACTGCCGGCACGCTCCCGATGCTCTACTCGCCCACCATCAGCAACGTCCTCGTCACCAAGACGCTCATCGATGGCGGCGCGAGGCACAATGTCCTCTCCGTCAAGGCGTTCGACACGCTCCAGGTGCCATACGACCAGCTTCAGCCTACCAAGCCTTTCTCGGGGGTGACCGATGGCTCCACCATCCCCATCGGGCAGATCCGCCTCCCTCTCACCTTCGGCAAGCGCGACAACTACCACACTGAGCTCATCGACTTCGACATCACCCACATTCGCCTCCCATACAACGCTATCCTCTGATATCCATCCCTGGCCAAGTTCATGGCCGCGACTCACCACGGCTACAATGTCCTCAAGATGCTAGGAAGCAACGACATCATCACGGTCGCCTGCAACGAGAAGGATGTGGTGTGCTCCCTCAAGCGCGCCTACCAGGCTGCAGCGGTCGAGAACCCAGATGGTGAAGGCGCCTCCTACACCCCTGAGGTCACCCCCAAGAAGAAGAAGCAGCTGCTCCGCCGAGGATCTCAGGAGGATGGAGCGTCCGATGGTCGCACCTCAGGCCTCGCGCCCACATATGGGGCGCCTTCCCCTCTCGCATAGGAAGCCGCGCCCGGTGCCCCTCTCAGGTTGGGCTCGGGGGCTCTCCTCTGGAGGGCCTCAGACCTGGCCAGCGTCATGAGGGAGCCGTTCGGGCACCATCCGGAGGCGTGCTTCGACGCGTGCTTCCGCGAGAATAGCGCAGGGTGCGAGGCGCCAGGCGCTCAGGAGTTCATCACCAAGGCGATCGAGGAGCTTCAGGAGGCGAGGGCCATGCGAGGTGGGCGTCGCCCCGCTCCACCCGGCACAACTCCCTCCCCTGACAAGGGCAGCGAGCTGCGCGTCTGCGTCAACGTCCCAGGGCTCAATAGAGCCATGTCTCTGGAGCTCTTCTGGCCGTCCCGCGTCGGCCGGTGTGAGGGCCCTCCTCACAGCTATGTTCGCATGCCTTTCGGCTTGCCGAACGCGGCGGAGGGCGCACTAGCGCCACATGCAGCTCGTCCTGGAGGCTAACGAGGTCAGGCGCAAGGCGGTCCAAATGGAGGAGGTGACGGACCCTCGCAAGCCCCCCGGGCCTCCGGAGCCTCACGAGGTTCAGGAGCCGAACGCCTCGTGAGGAGCGACTTCTGCGGCTCGCGTCTTCAGCTACTCCAACACTTCTTCAGCGATGGTGCCTGGTAACCTTTTTTGGTTTGTTCGGTTGGGGGCGCCCCTCGGCCTGCATTATCCCCAAGCTGTATGGGTCCGTCCCTACGGCGTGTATCGTTTTGCGCATACTTCAGAACTGGCCTTACCTTCTCCTGAGTTGCTTTATGTTTATCATTTGCCTGTCCGGTGCTTCGCCGCCATGAACGTCGTACGCCCTCACAAACCCGCCTGTGACCGCCTCATGATTAAGGACTGGCACGGCGTCTGTGCTCGGGTCCGTACCTGCAACATCGCTAAATCCAAGTGGCTGAGCTCTGTCTTGCGGGCCAGCTCCCATGCACGTCACCTCCCATGGTCCTTGGTGCCTTGTTCTCGCATGAGCTAATCAAGAGCAGATGAATTAGGGCGCACGACCCGGTGCCTCGCCGCCGCGGGAGCCGCGCGCCGGTTGTCTTTCTTTAGGATTTTCGCATGAGAAGACTGGGCATGGTGTCTGTGCTCGGGTCCGTCCCTGCAGCGTCAACCAACCCAACGGTTGAGCTCTGTCTGGCAGGCCAGCCCTGTTCACGTCACCTCCTGGGGTCGTTGGTGTTTGGCCTTCTCATGCGATATCCTCCGGAGATTCACACAACGTGGGCTACCTGACCATCTCGTAGGACCCTCGCAAACATCCCGAACCAAAATTCACGCGCAACCCACCTTGAGGTAGGGCCTCGTGAGTCCCGCGCTGGCTCACGAGTGCCCATACACACCTCCTACAGTCCTGCCGTACAAACCACATGTCAGGATGGGGCTGTACACGCCCCGAAGTCTCCCCTCAGAGGGAGCTCCCACCCACGCACCAGTGGAAGCCCCATGCTCCGCGCTGGCAGACGACACAGTCGAGGAGCAGCTATGCCCGTGCAAGAGTGGAAGCACCATGCTCCGCGCTGGTGAATAAACAATTCAGGGCACCCCAGCGGTCGCAGTAACCTCAGGAGAGCCGCCAGGCTGGCTGCTCGGCCTCACCGCACCGTCTTCCCCTCGGAAGGGTCGCGCGAGGGGGCTGGGCATGGGGGCTACGCTCAGGTCACGCCTGGCGTATGCCACCTCACCAGGTCCCTCGGACTTGGTCTTCTCGTGTCCCTCCCGAGCGAAAGCCGTGCGAGGAAAGGTATGGAGAGCTTTTCGTACGTCAAGGAGGACCCCTGAGCATCGCGACTCAGGGGCCTCACTGGTCACGTAGCCCCTCACCCCTTGGTCTCATCCTGGTGATCCGGACGCCCCAACGGCAGCTGAGGTATGCGCAGGGCTAGGCCCTACCGACGCAGAATGCCAAAAACGACACTCGTGTCTCCCTCCTGAGGGCTGTTCGTACGTCAAGGGGGACCCCTGAGCATCACGACTTAGGGGCCTCACTGGTCACGTAGCCCCTCACCCCTTGGTCTCGTCCTGGTGATCCGGACGCCCCAACGGTGGCTGAGGTATGCGCGGGGTCGGGCCCTGCCGACACAGAACACTAAAGCAAATTATTAGAAAACATATTGTCTCTAAAACTCGCGGGACAGCAAGCGCGGCTATGTGCTATGTTCTCTTTCTCCAACTAACTCGCAGGGACCTCCGGAGTCGGGACTATGAGCGGCCCCGCTAGCCACTCCCTTTCCACGCAATTCATTTGCATGTTAAAGGGGGGCCCCTGAGCATCGTGCCTCAAGGACTCCTACTAGCTCTCGAGCCCTCACCCCCTGGCCTTGACCATGGCACCGCGACCTGGCATACCAGCAGCAGCTGAGCCTCGCTCGAGGGCCGGGACCCGAGGATGTAGAGCATCCAGATGAGCGAGGGAGGGGGGATCGGCGTGAGCTCTGCCAGGAGGCACCACCACCCCCAGGACACAGTCAGGCGTCACACAAAGGAATCGCCGCAGGCTTGCCAAGATAAGTCACCCTGTACACACCGGTCTAAACCTCACGATTCAGTATTTTGACTCTCGCGATCTCGCTCGGGCAAGGACGTTTCCCTTTCGGCCTTCAAGGAGCCGCTCGCGCGCTAAAGTGGTCCCTCTGAGCATCGCGCCTTAGGGGCTCTTACCGGACCTCGGGCCGCTCACCTCCTGGCCTTGACCACGGCATCATGAACTGGCATACCAGCGACGGCTGAAGCCTGCCTGGGGACTGGGACTTGTCGGCGTAGAGCACTAAGCTACCGCGAGAACAAAAAGGAGCACCATGCAGAGGTGAGATATGCGATCACAACACCGAGCCAGGAATAATAGCATTAACGCAAAAGCATTACAACTCTTACATACCCCCGCAGGGCTCATCGCGACTTTGTGCAGAAAAAGCAAAAGAAAGGGACCCTGAAGAACCCCGACCTCAGCGACATGCCCGACGGCGCCGAGACGATGCCGCTGCTTTGCTCCGGGTGCGGCGGCTCGTAGCTGTCATCGTCGCTGGATTCCGGAGAGGCGCCACTGCAATCGGAGGAGCTGCTGGCAAGGCCAAGGGCAAGTTCAACACCCGTGGCCGCGTCGCCTAGACCGCCTCCCCCGGGGCAGCATTCTAGGCGCCAACCGTCCTCGCCAAAAACCTTAAAGAGGAGTGTCGAAGCTCCGTCGTATTCGAAGTGGATGGCGAGGGCTCCCTCCGGGCGGCAGGCGCGGGCGATCTCGCCCCATCCTCGAGTCATGAAGACATCACCAGAGCGTACAACCTCGACCTCCGCTTTAGTGGCTTGGCTGCAGCACCCGGCGTGTTGCAGCCATAGCTTGACGGGCCCCCTCGACGATATCTCCTCTGCAAAGAACCGCGGGAGACGCATCCACGTGCACGGCGGCATCACCGCCCACACCACGAACTCGCGCGCCGAGCCTTCGGCATGAGTTCGCGAGCCGGGTGGCCATGTGGACACCGCCTGTCCTCCTCCGTGACCTTGACACTCGTGGTGCTGAGCGCTGCCCCTGGGCACAGGGCTCCGCACGCGGGTGTACATAGGGATTGGGAAGCCCGGCGGAGGCCGCTCGTGCCAAGGTCGTGTCACCTCGGCGACGTCGCGGGAGCAGCCGAGCCTCTTCTTCGGCGGGAGTGGCCCAAGTTCCACCCGAGGAGCCCTCCCTTTCTGCGCTGCGGAAAACCTCCTCACCGGCGTCATGGGTGCTTCGATGAGACGGCAAGACAGGAAGGAAGGAGAAGAAGCAAGCAGCGGGAAGACAGAGATGAGGAGGGGGCTCTGCCCCCCATTTACAGCCAGAGAGAGGCCAATCACCGGCCTCCACGATTCCCGGTAATGATGATCTTTTTGCATGCACAGGTTGTTGTCAAGTCTGGCGGTTGCCGAGGCTACGTGGGGAAGTGGAGACGCCCATGTCCCATCAAGCACCACGCGTCGACCGGGCCCGCAGGCGATTGGGGCCCACGGCACTTAGCCCTTGCCCTTTGGCTTCGCCTCGAAGCCAAGCCCGAGCGCGCCTTGGGCCCGGGGGCTACTATCGGCATTCTGGGAACCAGGGTACCCAGACTTGTCTACCTGCGGCCCACGGCGTGGCTCCATCACGGCTTGGTACGGCCCATCTTCAGCATCGGCCAAGCAAGACCCTCGCGAGGGGCCAAGCCTCGCGAGGTGAATGACGCCAAGTCCTCTTGAGAGAGCGGCCTCCCAAGGCAGGCTCCTGAGGAGCGGAGATTTCTATGCAGGCGCTCACCTCATGAGCTTAAGGTGTTGCAAGCCATGATGACCAAGGCCAGGTGGGCGCCAGCGGGCGCAGTACAGCAGGTTTCCTCTTTGGTGCTAAGGGGGCAAGCGCAGGCGCAGAGTCCCGAGGAATCAGCCAAAACTTTCCATTCCCGTGCTACAAGACCAGGACCGCCAGAACGGCAGGACGGAGGTCATTGCTGAGCCCACCACGGCGTCACGACTAGAAGCTTTGCAGGCGAAGACCACCTTTCATAAGGATAAGTTGTACTATTTGTCTCCCTTCAAACTTGGCCGTTGTTGGATCCCTTCCCGCCTCTATTTTGGGGGAAGAGGACCAAGGCCACTATAAATATAGCCTAGCCACCACCATAGAGGGGGATCGAGCCATTTTGTGAGAGATTTCAATGCCATTAATGCACCTCTCAATGAGGTTACAAAGAAGGATGTGCCCTTTTTGGGGTACCACACAGGAAGAAGTCTTGACGGTATTGAAAGATAAGTTGACACATGCTCCTTTATTCCAACTTCCTGATTTTAATAGACTTTTGAGCTTGAATGTGATGCTAGTGGAATTGGATTAGGAGGTGTGTCATTACAAGATAGTAAACTTGTTGCATACTTTTCTGAAAAATTGAGTGGGCCTAGTCTGAACTATTCTACTTATGATATATAATTATATGCTCTTGTTCGGACTTTAGAAACATGGCAACATTATTTATGGCCCAAATAATTTGTTATACATTCTGATCATGAATCTTTGAAACATATTATAAGTCAGGAAAACAAAACTATAGACATGCTAAATGGGTTGAATTCTTTGAGACTTTCCCTTATGTCATAAAGCACAAGAAGGGTAAAGAAAATGTTATTGCTGATGCATTGTCTTGTCGCTATATCATGCTTTCACAACTTGACTTTAAAATATTTGGTTTGGAGACCATCAAAGATCAATATGTGCACGATGCTGAATTTAAAGATGTAATGCAAAATTGTAAAGAAGGAAGAACATGGAACAAGTTCGTCATTAATGATGGATTTGTGTTCCGTGCTAACAAGCTATGCATTCACGGGTACAGCGAGCTGCTATACAAGCGGTTTCTAACCCCTTTTTGTGATGGCATTTTAAACCGTTGCCTTGCCATTGTGTGCGATAGGGGGGTCCTTCCCACACGACCAAGAAATCATCGGGGATAGGGAGTAGCAATGCATACATTTTGCATAACTAAGCGTATGCGATGCCGGCATCTACCCCAAATGCGAGTCTTCAGACAACTGTTTGTGATATCTCAAATATCCCAAACGTTCCATCCTTGCTACTCGTTTGTGCTCGCATTACCATCACAGCTGGTATCATGTGGTGCTATGTTTATGATGCGCGCCCCATCAGAAACAGTTCACGATTATAGAACATGTATGATAAGCAGACAACCACACACTTTCACTTCTCCCGAACCGTATGCGATATATAATTAAGAAGATTAGCTAATCATCATATGAGTGTCTGATAGGATTATGAAACGTCATACCATCGAAAGACTGCCGTACAGGATAACTATCGAACATGCCATTATGTGGTGCAACGTTTACGATGCGTACGACATCAGAAATAGTTCATGATTCTAAAGAGTACGATAAGGCCACTATCACAAACATTTAGTTTTCTTGCATCATTTGTGATATTGTCTGACATCACACATGCTTTGCAAATGGCAACTATGTGCATGGTCGCACAAGTTTACTCTTTGTGAATAGTGCCAGATTATGATGTATATCACACACGTTGTGCTTTACAAACCGTGTGCGCCGTAATGACCTGCAGAGTGTAATTTCACCCTATTTAATTGCTGCTATTTAAAATTGAATCGAATTTGAATTTGAAAATAGGCTATAACTTTATTCATATCCATCAGGTTTAACAACCAGGTCATTATTCGATTCACAGGTACATATGTTCAAGAATTGCATAAAAAAAGAATTATATAAGCACCAAATAAGGAATGATGAACGACGGTTGTATACTTGTACTATTAAAGATGGTAAAGAAAGAGGCGAAAGACATTTTGGTTGCTGAACAAGGTGAAGCGGAATGCCCATATGGTGCCCTCCTCCATGTAGAAGGCGCGCACGACTCTAGTCCAACCCCTTGTGATGACCGACCACCCATCCTTCACTCTCTTCATGAGGACATCTAGATAGTCATCGTGTTCTAATCGAAATACTTCAATCTTTGCATGCCCACCAATCATGTAGTTTGAGAGGTAATCTTGTGTAAACTGCTTTGGGAACCACTGCAAAGGAGAAAGATTCAGACATTGTCATCTAACACAACTCATTATGGGCAGTAAAAAGAAGGCTGCAGAGTTCTTACATACCATCCTGCAGTTCACTGTTGTCTTGGATAAAGTGTAAACAAATAGTTTAATTGTCATCTTGTGACCCATTTTACTAACAATCTTTATCAGTTTCCTTATTTGATGATGGTTCATCAATATCTCATTGCCCCATACGCAGAAAGGGTCGAAGTGCAGATCTTTACGAATGACATATGTACCTAAAAGCACCAAGTTAATATTATAAGCTAAACAACAATTACACAATGATGTAGTACAACACTCCCTCCATCCCATTATATAAGATCTTATAACATATAATATACTCACATATTGGATGATTAATGTCGTGGTAGTCTCACGTCAGATGCCAGGGGGTGACTTATCGTGGGTGGAGCCATGAGGATGTTGTCGGGTTCCGGAAGCGAGAGTGAGCACGAGCTCGGGAGCACACGAGACGTACCCAGGTTCGGGGCTCTCCGGAGAGATAATACCCCTAGTCCTGCTGTGATGACTATGATCAAGAGTATACAAAGTTGCTCCTGGAGCTGTGTTGCTAGAGGAGGAAGAAGGGTAGGGCTTTCTCTCTTCTCCTAGCTATGGTGTGGGTGTGTGGAATGAGAGCTGAACCCTGTGCATGGGTGAGCCCGGGGGGTCTTATAGGCCGACCCCCTAGGGGTACAATGTTAATACGGCCGGGTGTAGGACCCGGACGTCAGTGTCTAAGGTCACCGGGTTCTCCGCCAGCTGCTGGGGCCTACCTCTGGAGGGCCCCGCCGGCCGCCGAGAATCCAGCCGACAGGTAGGGTCCGCTGCCCGTGGGCCATGCTGATTGCCTTTTGATGTAGCGTGACCCTTGCTGACGAGGGCCGCATCATGCGTCGCATGGCTACAGTCCCGCGCCATGCGGGTAGGTGGCCGCTTGGTCAGTGCGCACTGTAGCCACGCCCCTCCGGGATTTGGGGGAGCAGGTGACACTGTAGCCACGCTCTGTCTCGTTGTAGTGGGTGAGTGCAGACTCCGAGCAATAGGAAGGGCCGGCTGCTGGAAGCTGGCCCGCCCCCAATGCCATCTTTTATGAGAGAGCCGTCTTCTGGAAGCCGGCCGCGTGGTCCTAACCGGCCCAGGGAGCCGGCCACACGGCTAGCTGGCTTGAGGGGCTTTGCTAGCCCTGATGTCTTGAAACGTTATTGGGTGCGATGAGGCTACCCGGGGTACATCCCCCCGACAGTAGTCCCCGAAGCTGGTGAGGCGCCACGGCTTGAAGCCGGAGTGCCTCAGCAGTTTCCCCCTTTGGGAGATCCTGTGTCTTTGTTTGTCCGGCATGAAGAAGCCGCGTGCGAGGAGCCGGCCGAGGCGAAAACTGGCCGACTGATGAATTTGAATCGCCGTGGCGGGCGTCAGGGATACGCCATCGGGTAGCGCGCCAGCTGCCCCTTGCTTGGATGCCACATGTCGCCAGCGGGCCGGGCCGACCTGCCAGCCCACGCATGCGATGGGACGGTGCCACAGGCCCGGGCCAGCCACTACACAGCCTCGGTGCGCGCGCGGATCTACTACGGCCGAGGCAATCCGTTGCCTTTCCGGGGCAAATTGAATGCGCGCCGTAAAGGTGTGAATATTGCGGGGGCGCGTGGGACATGGGAGCAGTTAATCCCACGCCCCCCGAAGAGTTGCCTCGACCCCACCGTCATAGTATAAATGGAGGGGAGGGGGCGGCCAAATGTTCGCGCTCCCCCTCCCACTTATTCTTTCTCTTCTGCTCCTTCGCCTCCTTGTTGCTGCCGCGCCGCTGCGTCACACGCCACCGGAGCGCCACTGTGACCTTGTCACTGTCCAGCCTCGCCGAGCCGCCACCGGACCGCCATGAGCTATGGCGCGAGGCGACTGGGACGGATCCAACGTCCACGATGACCACATCGAGTTCCTCCGCAAGACGCGGAGGATTCCGGTCGAGGCGGTCATGGGGACGCGCATCCCCGACGCTAGGGAGATCTCACAGGCGCCGAGGGCCGGTGAGTTTGTAGTGTTCCGAAGCCACTTCCTCTGCGGGTTTGGCTTGCCCGCAAGCGGTTTCCTTCGTAGCTTCCCCTACTTCTACCGCCTCCAGCCGCATAATCTCACCCCCAACACCGTCGTTCTTCTCTCCGCCTTCGTAACCTTCTGCGAAGGCTACCTAGGCCTCCTGCCCACCCTCGAGCTATGGGGCAGGTTCTTCTACTTGAAGCTGGGGACCCGGGCCAAGGGCGAACCAGCCCAGTGTGGATCCTGCGTCACTGTGCAGCGCAGCGGCTCTGGGACCCGATTCCCGTTCATCTCCTTGCTGGACTAGGTGAAGTTGTGGCAGAAGTCATACTTCTATGTCCGCAACCTCCATCCGACTCGAGACTACATCAACTTGCCGGCTTACGCAGCCGGCCCGCCGGGCGAGCCGCGTGATAACTGGGGGCAGCAACCGAAGCCGGTGCCTGCTGCCATCATGAACATCCTGGTCTGGCTCCAGGAGATGACGGACGCAGAGGGCCTCAAGTCGGCAGACCTGCTGGCTGCCTTCGTCTACCGCCGGTTTTCCCCTCTGCAGGACTGGCCTCACCGGATCTCCGACATGACCGGTCGTCGGGATCCATGCCTTATGTCGACCAAGGAGCTGCCGATGGTTGAGGTGGTCCGCCATGTCAACTTCTTCTCCGAAAGCAAGCTCAGCGAGACTGACTGGACATTCGGCAAGCTGTCGTACAGTCGATCCAACCCGCCACCGCCGGTCAGTATTTGGTCTCCCTTCTTTGCTCACGCCATGCTTTTAATCGGACGTGAACACCCGGCCGCGGGGCAGCGCTTTCCTGGCCAGGTGGTAGCCAACGCGCCGGCTCCAGGCCATCAATGGATGCTGGACCGTGAGGAGAGCAACGTGGGCAACCCTGAGCTAGGGGTGGCCGTGTTGGAAGACGGAGTTGAGGACGACGCCGCCGGGGGAGGCGGCGCTGGAGGAGGCGGAGCCGGAGGAGGCGGCGCAGGAGAAGACGGTGATGTCTGGTCCTGGCCGGATGATGATGAAGACAGCAAAGGGTAACGCCGCCCTGAAGGCGACGAGAGGATGGGCGCCGGCTCTTCGACGGCGCGGCCATCTAGCGGAGGACCGGCTAACGCACCCGGCACGGCTAAGCGTCGCGCCAAGGGGTTGTTCGGCAACAAGCCGCCCAAGAAGGCCAAGCAGACGGCCGCGACCGGGTGGCGAGAGGCCGCGAAGGTGGCAGCCAACCCAGAGGGCCCCGAAGGAGCGCCCCATGGTGTCTGGGTAAGTGTGTTCGTTGCACTGTCTTAATCGTTTATTCCCTTTTGTGAATTTCTCATCTCAGTTTGTTTTGCTGTGCAGGGCCGCCATCTCCATATCTGAGGCTCCATCTGCCTCGCTGGTAGGATCAGCATGCGGTTCCGAGGAGGCTCGTCGTGTGGACCTGGCCGCCGCCCTCCGGGAGGCGACGGAAAGGAATGTCGGGAGGCCCGGGAGGAGGCCGCGGCACGGGCGGAGATTGATGCCCAGGCCACCGCGTCAGCGCAAGCGGAGGCCAAGGCCGCGGTGTCGATGCAGGCGGAGGCGGTGACCAAGGCACAGGCGGAGGCCAACGCGAAGGCCGCGGAGGACCCGGCTGGTGGCGAGATCCCGGAGGCCGCCGATCTTGAGCAGACGGAGCCACCGGTGGTTGAGGCCCAGGCGCCGACTTGAGCAGCTGGAGCCGACCAGGCGGCGACTGAGCGAGTGGTTGCCGACCCCCCAGCCTCGGAGGCGGAGGTGACCCTGCGCGCACGCGGTCCCGGTGGGCAGGATGACAGCCATCCCGGAAGGCCGCAGACGCCACTGGCCAGTGCCAGGATGGACATGAGCCAGGCCATGACGGCACGCACACCTATGTGCCTGCGCCAGGCGCGAGCATCCTCCGAGCGGAGGCCAGCGGAAACCGGGGCCGCGAGCTCGCAGGAGGCTGATGCCGGGGCCATGAGTTCCGCCCCGCCGGGCTGGACGCCAGCAGCCGGCACGGCCGCCCTGAACCTCGTGGTGCAGGACCTCCTGGACAAGTTCGCCACCCACTGCGCCACCCTCCAAAAGGCGAGGAGCGAGATGGTGGAGATGCAGACATCCGTCCGGGTACGCCCATGATTTTCTTCTTTATTTTTTTGCAATCTTCAGTGGGGGCGTGCCAGCGCACCCACTGGGTGTAGCCCCCGAGTTCCAAGCCGGCTGCTGAGCAGGTGGGTTGGAACTTTAAGGCATGTTTTTGAATGTTGAGATGTCGTTCTTGATGCGGGACTACCACAACCTGCGTGCAACAGCCTACAACTCCCAGAACCAGACGCTCGCCACCCAGACCACTGAGTTGCGGAAGAGCTGAGGTACGCAGGCTGGCTTTTAGTTGGGGCACGCAAGCACACCCATTGGGTGTAGCCCTTGAGATTCAGGCCGACTGCTGAGCAGTCGGGCCGGATCTTCCCAGCAGCTTCTTGTTCTTGACGATTCTTCTTTGTTTTCACAGAGGCCACCTCCCAGCTGCAGGGCCGCGTGTAGGAGCTCGAGGGCCAGCTTCAGGCCAAGGAGTTGGAGCACAGCCAGGCGGCCGCGGAGCGTGACTGGCTTGAGGAGGAGCTGTCCGACCAGGCAACCCGGCATGCGGAGGAGGTCAAGCGGCTGAAGGGCGAGGAGGAGCACCTCAAGGCCGAGTTCGAGTCCCAGCGCTCGGGATAGGCCGACAAGGAGAAGTACCTGTCGGAGGGCTATATGGTCATTGAGGACCTGCTTGAAGATAAAGCTTCTTTCTTTCTCGATTGGTTGGTTGGTTGCCGTCTGTTGCGGGAAGCCGGCTTCTTATTCATTTGTCTTCTTTTAAGCAGAGTAATTCCCGGACCACACCGGTGCCATCAACCAGGTGATCGAGGCGCGGCATGAGCAGCGGAGGCAGGAGGGCATGGAGATTGCGAAGGACCGGCCTCGGAACTTGGGCGAATAGTTCCAGGCCATTCGGCTGCACCTTAAGCCGGTGCGTCAGCTGCTCCACCGGTTTCAGCGTGCCGGGTCACAGGTCTTGGAAGGGCTCTGGCCGGGTGTGCGGGTCCCCCAGACTCCCAGCCAGACTGCCGACTGGCTGGAGGTGGCGTGGGAGCATCTCGACGGCTGGAAGGGTGCCGCGGCATGGGCATGCGCCAAGGTGGCGCTGGAGTTCGTGAAGGCATGGTATCCGGGTGTGAGCGTGGCACAGCTGCCCACCTTCCGCCAGGAGGCGAGGCCGGAGTTGGAGCTGGAGTGTGAACCGATCGCCATTCATGCGTCGGCCCTCGCCGAGTACACCAACGGCGACGTCTTCGTCCCAGAGCGAGAAGAAGACGGCACCGAGGTGCCACCGTCCTGGTTTGGGCTGAACCAGGACGAGGAGGAGAACCTGGAAGAGGAGATCGCGTCCAGCGACGAGGCCACAGAGGAGGACGAGGACGAGGAAGGCGACGGTGTCTCACTAGATGACGGAGCGACCAGCCAGAACCGGGCCAATCCAGCCCCAGCCAGCGAGCAGCAGGAGACCACGTCGGCCGCCGCCGCTGACCAGACCAGAACCAACCAGCCGGAGGCCCCGCCAGCCGGCACTACAGCGGTCGCCGACTTGTCCGAGCAGCCCGCAGTACCTCCGGCCTAGGCGGCCCTTATCTGTTTGCATTTTTTCTGTCTTGTGCTCAAGAACAAAGTTAGTTATGCACAGTTCCACCCACTAGGTGGTGTACTTTTAAACTTTGATGAATGTCGGCCGCGGGCCTTTTGGAATGTAAATGGATTTACTTTCCCCACATGCTTGTGTGCTATGCCGAGTTCAAACTCGATTTTGCCTTTGCTCTCTTTGGCTTTTTCCTTTGCCGTGTTCCTTTGGCTGCCGCCCTGCTAGCCAGACAGCCGTGCTGCGGTCTGTGGCCGGGTCAGGGACTTGGTCGTTTCGAATAGGCAAATTACTTCAGCCGTTTAGAGCATATGCTAGTCGAGCAAGAAGCCGGCCGGCTGGCTGCTGGGCAGCCGGACGGGGGAGGTGGAACGCCGGCTTGGCCCGAATCGCATTCTTCCTTAGTCGTTTTTCATGTGGACAACGTTTCCGGCCTTTAGCTCTTGCCAGCCGAACAGTCGCGCTGCGAGCTATGGCTGGGGCGAAGAGAGGGCTTTGGCGTCGGCACAATACTGGACCAACTTCGGACGATGCCGCCTTGAGCCGAGTCGGCGAGCCCCCCGGCCGGTTGACCGGACCCGGGCAGGGCGAGAGAATAAATGCTCATGCATAGGAGAAGCTTATCATAGAGATAAAAAGGTAGCCCCCAAGTGCGCCTCGGGGTACCTGTTGTCTTTACTTAGTACAAAAGATAGCGTGGTACATACACTGCATCAACTGTAAAACGGGCGGAGAAGGTTCGCGTTCCATGGGTGCTCCGACTCTTGGCCGGCTGTGTCTCTCTTGCGTGCCCTGGGCTTTTGTGCGTCGATTAGGTAGTAGGAATCGTTGCCCAGGGCCTTGCTGATGATGAAGGGCCCCTCCCAAGGAGCGGCGAGCTTGTGTTGGCCGGCTGATCGCTGGATCAGTCGGAGCACGAGGTCACCCTCGCGAAAAGCAAGCGACTTGATCTTCTTGCTGTGGTAGCGGCGCAGGCTCTGCTGGTAGATGGCGGACCGGCTCAGTGCTAGCAGCTGAGCCTCTTCGAGCAGATCGACGCCGTCTTCGCGTGCCTCCTTTGCTTCCGCCTCCGTGTATAGGGTGACGTGAGGCGAGTCGAACTCGATATCCGTTGGGATGATGGCCTCGGCCCCGTACATGAGGAAGAAAGGTGTGAAGCCGGTTGATCGGTTTGGCGTGGTCCGGAGACTCCAAAGGACGACCGGCAGCTCCTTGATCCAGCAGCCGGCCGAGCGCTCCAGTGGCTCGACTAGCCGTGGCTTGATGCCAGATAGAATGAGGCCGTTTGCCTGCTCCACCTAGCCATTTGACTGCGTGTGAGCAACCGACGTGAGGTCCAGTCGGATGCCCTGTGCCACACAGAAACAAGCCAAGGCGCAAATGGCGAAGTTCGTGCCATTGTCGGTGATGATGCTATGTGGGATGGCGTATCGAACGGTGATATCCACGACGAATGTGACGGCTATGGGGCTGTTCAGCTTCTTGTTCGGCTTCGCCTCGATCCACTTCGTGAACTTGTCCACAGCAACCAGCATATGGGTCATGTCGCCGCGTGTAGTCTTGAATGGGCCCACCATGTCCAATCCCCATACGGCAAATAGCCAGGTGATGGGAATGGTCTTGAGGGCTGTGGCCGGCTGCTGCTGCTTGGTGCTGAAACGCTGGCACCCCTTACACTTCTGGACCAACTGCTTGGCGTCATCCAGAGCAGTCGGCTAAAAGAAACCATGGCGAAAAGCTTTGGCAACGAGGGCTCTCGAAGAGGCCTGGTGGCCACATTCACCTTGATGGATGTCCCTGAGGATGGCGATGCCCTTTTCCAGCTCGACGCGGCGCTGGAAGACAACGGTCGCGCTGCGCTTGACGAGCTCTCTGTTGATGATCGTGTATGCACCCGCCCGGCGTTGCACCTGCCGAGCCGATACTTCGTCGGCTGGGAGCTCGCCGCTCACCAGAAAGTTGAGGATGGGTTGCGCCCAAGACGGGGCTTCCACCACCATCATGACAGTAGCCGGCGTGAGGGTCGCCGGGTTGGGAGGCGGCGGGTTGGAGCCGGCCGCTCCTTGTTGCGTCGTGGAAGTCCCCGGGTCGTCTACAGCAGTCCCTTCTGTCACTGCGAAGGAACACCGCAAGATCAAACTCATCACAAAGTACCTCTTCCCATGGCATGAAAAATCGATCTAGTTGGCCTAACTAAACCAAAGATTCGAAGAAGAAATACGATGCTATAAATAATCATGCATATAAGAGATCAAAAGAAGACTCAAATAATATTCATGGATATAGATCTGATCATAAACTCAAAGTTCATCTGATCCCAACAAACACAGCGCAAAAAGAGTTACATCAAATAGATATACAAGAGACCACTTTATTGAGAATCAAAAAGAGAGAAGAAGCCATCTAGCTACTGCCTACGGACCCTTAGGTCTATGGCGGACTACTCACACATCATCGGAGAGGCACCAATGAGGATGATGAATCCCTCCGTGATGGTGTTAGATTGGATCTCGTGGTTCTAGAACTTGCAGCAGCTGGAATTGTGTTTCATTGACTCCTTCAGCGTTTCTGGAATATTCGGGAATTTATAGGGCGAAGAGGCGGTGCAGGAGGTCTCTGTGGGGGGCACAACCCCCCTAGGCGCGCCATGGTGGGTTGTGCTCCCCACGTTACTCCCCTCTGGTGCATTCTTGGCCCACTGGGTGTCTTCTGGTCCAGAAAAAATCTCTAAAAAGTTTCACTGCGTTTGGACTCCGTTTGGTACTGATATTCTGCGAAGTGAAAAAACAAGCAAAAAATAGCAACTGGCATTGGCCACTATGTCAATAGGTTAGTCCCAAAAAATGATATAAAGTTGCTATAAAATGATTATAAAACATCCATGAATGATAATATAATAGCATGGAACAAGCAAAAATTATAGATATGTTGGAGACGTATCATGAATGCATGCCCCCAAATAGCTAGGTCTAACATCTCACCTACCGTAACACAAAACCTATAGGAGTCCATCATGGTCAAACCCCGGCCCCCTTTCGCTTCCAGTCAAAGGTGGACCATGTGCAGGCACACAAATGTGTGCTTGTGGCGCGAGATGCATGAGACCACATACGAACCACCTACGGGTAGCCCAACTATATGTATGAAAAGGGTGGTGTGATATTTAAATACCCAATTCACAACTTTGATGTGGCACATGTGCCTCGCAAACTAATCGGACATCCTCGACCCCACGGAGGTTCAGCAAAGTGTGAAGTAGTCCCCCCCACACACACACATACACACTTTGAGTTGGTGGGAGAGGGCATCTCACCAAGATGTACCGTAAAATGAACCAAGAAGAATCCACCTTGGTCGTACAACCTCTCTCTTGTTGTTGGTCAAAGTGATGGACGTCCACACGACCCCATAGATGGGCTAGCTCACTGATAACCATGCAAGTAGTGCCCAAAGACAACCACTGCCTGCATGTGGCCCAAGCATATGTATGGAGTGTTGTGTGATGTTTGAATACCCAATGCATAACTTTGATGTGGCACCATGCTTTGGAACCAGAAAGTCCCCACACGGAGCGAGGGTTCATGACGCGTAGTATCTATGTCACACCCCACTTCGAGACGGTGACGGGGATTCATGCGTATGTATGTATGTGCTCAAACATAGGTCTGGAATCTCACCATGACATACTATGGTAACACAAACCAAAGAATAGCAATCCACCATGGTAACCTCTCTTGTTGTCGGTCAAAGTGATCATGGACGTCCACGCGGGCCCATGAATATATAGGCTTGCCGCCAATAACCACGAGAGGGAGAGTACTGTCCAAAGACAACCACCGCATCCATGTGTCCCAAACATATATATGTATGGAGTGATGAATGCATGTTTGAATACCATGCACACCATTGATGTGGCGCTTGAGTCGAAAATTGTACAGTCCCCACATAGAACGAGATCAGTTCATGACGCATTGTGTGTTGCCCCCCACTCGGCCCACTTCGACCTGGTGAGAAGGATTCATGCATACATATGCATGCACTCAAACTATATTATGTAATCTCAGAGCATGACCTACATACCCTAATACAAACCAAAAAATAATCCCCTCACTAGTGTAAAAAGTGCTAGCCACAACTTTTGTTAGAGGCGCGCCAACTCCTAGCAACGCCGGCACTACTTTTTCCAAATAGTGGTGGCGTCGGACAATTTGGTACGACATTGATACGAGAATACCGTCGGCGTAGAATGTTTCTCATACGACATAGCATTTTTCTGAGTTTCTTTTCGTGTGCTTTCGTTTTCTATTGTGTGGCCCATTAGGCCTACGACAACACTATCCATTAGGCCCTCGCAAGGAAAAAAACTACCCTATCCAGTAAATCCCAATGTAAGCCCGATTCACTAATTTTGACCCCTTGTTATTCGTCCCCCCTTCTCGACCGCCGCTGCCCGACAACGCCGCTCTTTGCCGCCAGAGCTGCGCGGCCGCCGCCAACTCCCGCAAGGAGGTGAGATCTCCCCTCTTCCCCTCGCGCATTTTGTTCCCCTCCCCAAGCGTCTCCCTTTGATAGATCTGAGCCAGAAAATTTCTTTTGAAAGATGGAGTAGATTATTGGTTCATATATGAATGGATATGATATCTCTTTATTAGATGGATGGATGAATGGATAGTGCTAGTTTTTATATTAGTACTATGATATTTAGTAGAAATTGATTTATTTGTACAAATTGATATATTTAGTAGAAATGGATAGTGCACAATTGAACCTAGTGTTCAATAAGTTATGTGTAGAATGAGAGTTTTGCTTGGTAGTTTCTTTAGAAATGTGCACTGAAGAAATCAGGCAAGTCCTCATGTTGCAAATTTTTGTAGAATTGGAAGTTAAAAGTGACCAATAATATTGTTTGTAGCATTGGAAGTGAAAAGTGACCAATAATATTGCTTGTAGCATTGGAAGTTAATTAAAAGTGACCAATAACATGGGAGAATGCTTCGACAGCCACAAAAAGTAGTTGAACTTGGACAGAATACACCATGCTTCTTGCTCTTTCCTTTCTCTGTTTATTATCTATATGTTGGTTGTCTTATGAATCATCATAAGCATATATATGATCTACCTATCATCAAGTACTCCTTTTAATAGGCATTCTTAATTGTAAAATTTTACTTGATAGATTAGAAAAATTAGGCAGTGGCAATTTGCTCTTATAGCTCACCAATTTTTTCTATTAGCACTAAGGCCAACATGCTATCTAGTTTGCTATAGGTCAACCCTCGGCATTGAGATTCTATTTAGTTTGAAAGGCCATTGTGATGCTACCTATATTTTTGTATAACCTATACTTGTTATTATTTTGAAGTTGCATCCATGAGTAGCTGGAACAGCCACTACCAGCTGTCCTCGTCCAACTTCCCGGCCTATGAAGAAGTTGACAAAGGCGAAATGAGCACCAACCAGGTAAAACATCCATGAGCATTGCAAACACATGCATATATACATATATCATCTAACCATTCATTATTGATGGTTTCAAATATTTGACTTGCCAGGCATATGTATGAAACCCATCTCCAGAACCGGACCAGCAGCAGCTACCGGTACATGACGTGGACATGCTCAGCCATGAGCTTGTCGCGTCAAAGGAGAGTATAGTGAAGGCCCTTAAGGAGTTGAATATCTCCCTGAAGAATGAAAGGGATGAGATCATTGACGAGAACTCTAATTTTTGCGATAAGAAATTGAAGCTCATCGTCCAGAAGGACAAACTGGTCACCGAGATCGATTCTCTGAAGAAGGAGATACGGCTCCTGAAGGCCAGGAGGTGGAACTGAAGACCCTCAAAGTCCATTACAAGAAGGAGGGATAGAGCAACAGGAACAAGTTGCGTGAGATGAAGATCATTCTTCATCGAGACATGTAATGCCTGCATATATGTAGGTAGTTAGCAATCGGATCCCTTTTACTTGTAGCTAGCTAGCATATCACTTTTTCTTGTAGCTAGCTAGCTAGTTCATCACTACTATATGTGGATTTGAAGTTACCACTAGAACTTTAAATGGTTGCACATATACTAATAGCTGGGTGTATTTTTTTATTACCAAAAAATCCAAATTGCTCGCGTTGGTGCACAATAAACGCCATAGCTAACACGATATATTGCTGGCATTAGCCAGGTGGCACACCATCAGTACTAAAATACTGCTGATGTGTCTCCCAACAACACCACTAAATGTTTTCACTGGTGCCATATTGGTGGCGTTGCGCATATACGCCAGCAAGGCTGTTTTTGGCACGCCATAGCTAGGATTTTTCCCACTAGTGCCTCCTAAGTCAAATTAACATCTCTCGATGTCGATCAAAGTGATGGACCAAGCGGGCCCACAGATGGAAAGCATGGATATTGCCGATAACCGCGTGAGTGAGTGCCAGAGGACAACCGCCATCGCTTGCGTGCATGTGGGCCAAACATATGTATGGAGGTTTGTGTGGTTGTGATGTTTGAATGCCCAAAATGAATAACTTTGATGTGGCACATGCCTCAAAAACCGTAAAGTCCCCACATGGAGCGAGGTTCATGAATCATAGTATATGATGGTCCCCTTCCCCCTCTTCGACGCATAGTATATGCTCCTACCATAATATAAACCAAAAACAATCCTCCTTGATGGCCAAATTAATTTACCTTTCTTGATGTAGGTCAAAGTGATGCATGCATGGACGACGACCTCGCGGGCCCACAAATGGAAGCATCACACGTGAGTGAGTGTCCTAGGATAACCACCGCCTACATGCATGTGGCCCAAAGAGGTGTTGTCTGATGTTTGAATAGCCAATGCACAACTTTAATGTGGCACCTGCCTCGGAAACCGAAAACTCCCCGCAGGAAGTGAGGTGTGTTCATGAGGCATACGTAGTATATGCTGGTCTCCTCCCACCTCTTCGACGCGTACTATATACTCCTACCATAACACAAACAAAAAAGAATCAACCTTGTTGGTCAAATTAACCTCTCTAGCTGTAGGTCCAAGTGATGGACGACGACCTCGCGGGCCCACAAAAAGTGTCACACGCGAGTGAGTGTCCTAGGACAACCACATACTGCATGTGGCCCAAACATGTATCTATGAAAGGGTTATGTAATGTTTGAAATAACCAATTCACGACTTTGATGTAGCACCTGCCTCACAAAATGGTCAATCCCGCACGGTGGCTCACGACTCGTAGTGTACTGCCAGACCCCCCCCCCCCGAGACACACACACACACATACACACACCGCACATCCACCTCCACTATGAGGCATGTTAAAAATGTCCGCGGTGAACATATCTGACCAAAAACTCCGCCTATGTTGTCTCAACATAGCCGGTCCCAAGCCTGGGTAAAGGAGGAGGGTTGTGATAGGCTTGGCGAGCCAACGTAAAAACTCAGCCACTCTTATGGAAATGAAACCGAAAAGATTTTCGTTGATGCATATGTTGAGATGGATGTGTGGCCACACGAGGAACGATAGAGTCCGGAATGATGATATATGAGATAGAGTTGGGGTAGCCCCAATTGAAGAGAAGCTCGTCCAACATCGTCTGAGATGGTTTGGGCATATTCAGCGCAGGCCTCCAGAAGCTTCAGTGCATAGCAGACAGCTAAAGCGTGCGGAGAATGTCAAGAGGGGTCGGGGTAGACCGAATTTGACATGGGAGGAGGCCTTTAAGAGAGACCTGAAGGATTGGAGTATCACCAAAGAACTAGCTATGGACACGGGTGCGTGGAAGCTTGCTATCCATGTGCCAGAGCCATGAGTTGGTCACGAGATCTTATGGGTTTCATCTCTAGCCTACCCCAACTTGTTTGGGACTAAAGGCTTTGTTGTTGTTGTTGTTGAACATATGTGACCAAAGGAGGGTCGTGTTAAAATTTGAAAAAAAAATCAGAGATCATTCAGACGTTTTGTACATGGATTGATTTCCTAGGGATATAATGTGCAAAAATCAAATTTGAGCTGCATGCACACGTGACAGTGCACCAAAATGGATTGGAAAATCATACGTCTGTCCCTGGGTGCATGTTTAGTCCCCATGCAAGAAATTTCAAACATTGAGAATCTTGATTTTTTAAATCTAGTAAATCCAAACTTAGTTGAAATTCATAAAACTTACCGTGTTGTCATATGGACACCAATAGACTGTGGTATTATACTTTTTTCTAAAATTTGAGACAAGTTTTGATGTAATCTTTATCTTCTTACAAATGGGAGATTTTTAATAATTGGGAACCAATATCGGAAATGGATTATTTATTCAAACCATGGGTGTTAGACCAACAATGTACGTGCCATGCTTCGATTAAGTAATATAAAGCAGCAGAATTAATCATCAAAAAAGAAAAACAATATACGTGCCACCACGCGTCCAATGTCCCATGTGAGCAGGCGTGAGTTGACAGGATGCATGCGAGCAGTCCGCCGCGCAGGCAGATCGGGAGGCGCGCGTGTAGGTGTGTGAATTGACGGGAGGCATGTTCACTGCACAGTGTCACCGGGAGGCATGAGAGTAGCTGTGTGAAATTATGGTAGGCATGTCAGCAGTCCGCTGCGCAGGCTCACTGGGAGGCGAGCTAGCCCTTTGACCGCCGTCCACCTCACTCCCACTGCTCCATATTAATGGCGCGCCAGAGCCGCTGGTCATAATAGGCGGCCGCACACCCCATTATCGCTACACACATAATCCTCTCTCTCCGCCTGCAGCCTCAACGCCGCTCTTAGTCCTCACCGCCGTCAGTGTATGAGGATGCCGGCGATGCGCCCCATCAGAGGGAGTGGCAACGTCAGGGCTGCTGAAGCACCTGAGCACGACGTGAAGCAGGAGACAGAGGTTGCCGTCGCCACCGACGAGGTCTCGCTCGACCTTGACATCATCGATGGCATCCTGCTTCCACAACCAGAGCTCGAGGTCCAGAGCGACTCCGGCGATGACTCCGATGACCACTCCGGCGATGACTCCAACGACGACGGAGAACCGGTTAGTCATCTATACCCATTTATGTGTCAAATATATCCTAGGGTTTCTCTGGTTAGTCCTCCATCCCCCTTTTTGGAATAGAAATCCTACGGTTATGTTCTCTCAATCCTTGAAATCTGAGTAAGTTTCGTTAGATCCATGTAGTGTATTGATTGTTTGAATGATACAACTGATAAGTGATTAATTGTTTCATATGTACAAATGATTTCTGCTAATAATTCTACTAGGGTTAGTGTTCCTAGCCAGATCTTGACAATTGATTTTGAATGTCCTAAATATATGTTTGTGCCAAAAAAAATCAAGATTGGTATGTACATAGATGATTGTGCTTAAAATTTAGACCATAATCTTTGGATATGTCTTTAAAAAAAGCCATAAAATCCATTAATTACTAATCCTACTTTACGACATGTAAAAATTGATTTGATTCCAAATTTTGGCAACTGCCAAATGTTTGCTACAGATTAGTTTGTATTCCATTGTTCATTTGCTAATCTCACAAAAGGTTGCCAAGTGTTGCAACTTTTGATTTTGCCAAATGTTGGTAGCAAACCAATTAGACCCTTAATTTTGTTGCAGTAAGTTGTGTGCTCTCTATTTATGCATTTTTTTCATCAAGATCACTTGATAATTTAGGGTTCACGCTGTCATAGGATATATTATGTTTCATAAACTCTGCCTGCTGAATTCGCATTATTATAAAATACACTGACGCCACATTTCTTACTATATGTATATGTGCTATCCGACGATGTCGACAACGAGGATGAAGATGGCCAGAGGAGGTATAAGTGGCAAAAGCTCAGGGAGCTTTACGCGGGAATTCATAACAAGCATATTAGGACCTGGGATAGGTGCTTTTGATGCCCATTTTGCAACCAAAAGCTTCATAACGCGTATGAAAGTGTTCTGGGGCATGCAAGAGGACGAGCCGTTGGCTCCTTCAGGCAGAAGTATTCTCATAGTGTGGCGCACGCCGCGTACGCTGAGTACCTGGAGAAGCTTCACCATCATGCAGGCCTGCCGGCAAATGAGATGTGGGATTGAACTATATAAGCTTATGTAGTGTCTTAATTATAACTTTGCTTGAGTATGCTTAATGATGGTTGAACTATATATGGTTGAACTATGCTTGTGTACGCTTATTATCTATGCCTGAGTATGCTTATATCTATGTTTATGTATGTCTAAATGTGGGACATGGATGCAATCAGTTTGGTTGATGGAATTTTATGCATATTAGGGTGAATGTTTAGTGTGGGTAAAAATTTCAGATTCAACTGACGAAGGAAATGTGGAGCCATCCTGAAACTTGGTTATTTTCCCAGATTGGAACAGTGTGCAATGACTTCCATTTTCCTAGTTTTTTTTTGAAAATAGACGTTAATCACACACGGTTGGCTATAGCAAACTGTTTCCTCCCAAACGCTTTGTGGGATAGAAAATCCGCACCACCCAATTCAAAAAAGAAAAATCAAACCCTCACCATCCCCACGTCACAGAACCCTCACCCCACCCGCCACCCCCTCCGGTACCCATTCACACCTGCACTAGCTCCTCTGCGACTCTGCATGCCAACCACTATCATCGCGGTAACCACTTAGCTCAATGACTGTCACCGCTGCCGGCTACCGACAAACCCTACGACATTTCGCCACTGCCTCTTGTCGCCGCCTATTGCCATCGACTTTCTCGATGCTGCTCGCCATCGACCCAGCTCCGCCCAATTGGGGAATCTGCGGTATTGAGGATTTTTTCTCATGGACAACAAGGCAACGAATTTATTGAGATATTCGCTCATCTCTTATCCCGGTCCGTCTGCCCCCTTTAATCACCCGGCCGAAATCGCCATGTATTCATTTTTCTTCGAGCTAATTTGAGGGTTTCTTTCATTCATAGAGTGTACAGTGCACGGACACATCAAGACTTTGCGGCCTCGGCCAGATATCCATGGAGTTCCATCTCAGCATACCAGATAACTTTAGGAGGCGCACTGTATGTTCAATCTCATCCTACCTCGGTTGGCATGGCCTACTTTCCTGAACATATATTATATATTGCTACATTTGGATAAAAGGTGCCACATGTAGCATATATGTCAAAGGGGATTTTCTTCTTTCTATATTAGGCAAATTAATGATGTATTGTTCTTTCGATTACTCTCATATTTCCAAGACATCATGGTTACACTACCTATTTAATTATAAATTTTTATCCTTTGATTTCAACTGTTGTATTATTCTTTCAATTACTCCCATATTTGCATGTTACCATGCATATTCTTTAACAATCTTACCATTTTCTGCAGTACATCCCTTGCTTTGCAACAGCATCTGTAGTACACAATCTTGCCCTTTACATAAATGAAGACTGTAGGGATGTCATATTGAACACAAACCATGGATTCACAATCGTTGCTTCTGTAAGACTTGATGAACATGGTCACTCCTATTTTGGCACAGGCCTTTGGATAGAAATTTCTAAGTTTTATGTAGTGAAAGCTCGCACTAAAATTGCACTGCACATAAAAGAGCCTGGTCATGAGATATATGCTAATATCCCCGACGATATCATCCGTCCAAACTTTGTTCGAAGTAAATGTTCATTTCAAGTATCTACATGTTGACTTACCTAGCAATATCAAAGGAATTGTGTAGTATTTAAGCAACCAACTGTAATTCCATTTTCTTACTCTCTTCCTACCTAGTAACTTATAGTTACCAATATACTTTTCTTTTTCCCTGTTTTAACTAAATATTCCCTGTACTACCACTTCTATCAGAAAGCGTCGCCGACGAGAAGACTCTGGAGGTGGAGGACAAGGCTATCAACAAGCAGAGGTGGCTCAAGTAAGAACCGCAAACAAATCCAGCAGGCATAGACTTCATGAGTAGCCTCCCCGATGATATGTTGATAATCATCATCTCCCTCCTTCCAATCAAATATTTGGCGCGGACAACCGTCCTTTACCAGTAGTGGCGCCCCCTATGGCACTCCACCCCTCTCGACCTCATTGACGCCCACAAGCTCTACCATGGCTATCACAAAAAGCTTGGACACATTATCCCAGATCCTCAGCAGGCACCATGGCCCAATCAGAGGCCTTATCACGGGCAAGTTCCGTTCCAACGGCAAGGACCGAGCCAAGCTTCACAAGTGGTTCTGATCCCCCGCCCTAGATCAGCTCGAGGAGCTCAGTTTTAATGATGGGCATATGTGCTTGCGGCCATTGTCTGCGCTGCGCCTCGCACCCACGCTGTGCCTCGCTAGGTTCATGAACTACCATTTCCCCCTGATTAATGACGCGCTCGCTCTTTTTCTACCACGACTAAAGCACCTCGAGCTCATAGCCATCTACATCCCAAAGGATGACATGGAGCGCCTGCTCCGTGACTGTACTGCACTCGAGTACCTTCGTCTTCAGGCGATCAATGGGATGAGTAGCTTCCACATCACCTCCATGACTCTCCGAACTATTTATGTGTGTTGCTGGTGCTGCAACAAGAGATCACATAAGGTGTATCACAGTATGGTCATTGAGGACACACCTTCACTTGAGAGATTACTTGTAGTTGATCACCAAGGTCCAACAAGAATCAATGTCATTTTTGCGCCGAAATTGACAGTCGTGGGTTGCTCGTCTGTCAAATACTCCGAACTTGTTATTGGATCCACACCCATTCAGGTACAACAGTCACCTTCTTCCTCTCCTTCTTGAAATTAACATTATTTCTAATTTTCAAGATGTATGTTCGCCTGTCATCCAAAAAGTGATTCCGACAAGCTTGACCCTGAATGTACGCGCAGTGAAGGTCTTGGCACTAGAATCTATCAGCCCCAACCTGGACCAAGTTGACGGTTTCCTGAGATGCTTTCCGTGCCTGGAGAAGCTATATATCGAGGTGATGTTCCTTTCCTGTTAAATGTTAACCATAAGGGAGTTCAATTTTTGGTACCTTTTCCCAAGTTTAGAATGACAATGTACTACGTTTTCTGAAGGAATTTTGGAGCATTTCAGTACATACATGTTTTTCCCCCATATTGGTTGCTTGATTCATATGCTTACAATCCATAAGTATTTCTCCTTTGGATTCATCTGTACTAGTTTTCGTAGAGAAATTTCCATCCACTCCAACCTCTTGTGAAGAAGCCTACATATTTCTAGATTGTAATCAAATGCCCATGTTAATCATGTAGGTTCGAAGGTGGCATATCACTCTATTAGTGTATTTTAGAAATCCTGCAAACCAAATGGGCATGTAGTAGTGTTCAAAACTGCATGTAGGCACTAATACATTCTCTTATTTTGTAGATAAGATTAGGCCCAGTGGTGGATAATGTGATACAATATAACAATCACATCGAATGCCTTGATCTGCATCTCTCATAAATTACTTTGAACTCCTACCGAGGGACCATATCGGAGATTATATTCGCCAGGTTCTTTGTTGTCAGAGCAAGGGTGCTGAAGCGCCGGCGGCTATGGCAAAATGGAAAAGGCTCTGAAGAAGCTGAATTTCATTTTGGAACTTCAGTTGACAGAGTAATCAGAAGTCATTATGTCAAGCCAATACACGACTTGTCAACAAGCGATGAGGTTTCAAAACAAGCCTTACAAGTGGTAATATCAGTTTGAACCTCTCTTATATCCATGTTCAGCTGATCAGCGCAGGCGTCTGCAGCTGCATGAGTTGAATTTCATTTGTAATATCAGCTTAAACCTTATAATCTTTGAATTTGAGCCATATAACTCTAGAATTTGAACCATGTAATATTTCGGGCTTCTGTGGTACAATCGTTGAAATGGCATTGTATAAGACTTGTATATTGGTAGTACTATTTTGTGCTTAATATGCAATGGACTTAGATTTTATTTATCATTCTCGAATGTGTTTCCCTTATCGATCTCATCGTAAACTATCTGTATAGCTCACTCAACTGTGATCTTCGATGTTATTGCACACAGTTGGTTTCATCAACTATCTGCCCTATAGAGCGCAAAATTAATTATCGCACTCAAGTGTCCATCATTACTGTCGGATTCAAGGCTCCGCAGACCCAAGAAAGGTTCAAACTCTGGGGTGCATGCGAAGAACTCAATCTCCCCAGTCTGCCAACTCGTCGATCTCACGGCCTAGCTCAATGAACTGGAAAGGAAAGGGACACAACAGTTTACCCAGGTTCAGGCCACCTTGCAGTGTAAAACCCTACTCCTGCTTTGTGGTGGATTGGCCTCGAGGTGGGCTGAGGATGAACTAGTACAGAGGGGGAACAACCTCAGGAGGTGTGTTCTTGTGTTGGTGTGAGCTGGTGGGGGTGATCTGATTGATCCGTCCCCTTCTATGGTGGTGACCTAGCTATATTTATAGTGGCCTTGGTGCTCTTCCCCCAAAACGAAGGTGGGAAGGGATCCCACAATGCCCAAGTTTGAAGGGAGACAAGTAGTACATCTTATCCTGATGAAAGGTGGTCTTCGCCTGCAAGGCTTCTGGTTGTGACGTTGTGGTGGGCTCGACGATGACCTCCGTCCTGCCGTCCTGGTCTTGTAGCATGGGAATGGAAATCTTTGGCTGATTCCTCGGGACTCTGCGCCTGCGCTTGCTTCCTTAGCACCAAAGAGGAAACCTGTTGTACTGCACCCGCTGGCGCCCGCCTGGCCTTGGTCATCAGGGATTGCGTCATCTGAACCTCATGAGGTGGGGCTTGCATAGAAATCTCCGCTCCTCAGGAGCCGGCCTAAGGAGGCCGCTTCCTCTGGAGGTCTTGACGTCGTCCGCCTCGCGAGGCTTGGCCCCTCGCGAGGGTCTTGTGTTGTTGATGCTGAAGATGGGCCGTACCAAGCCGCAGATGGAGCCACGCTGTGGGCCGCAGGCAGGAAAGTCCCTGGTTCCTAGAACGCCGACAATTACCTTTCTGTGTAACTTTGACCTCATCACCCACGGGTAAACTTACGGTCGAAGTCATTCCACACACTTCATTTTTGCAAAGCTTTTTCCCAATAAATGCCCATGATTTGCCCCACTTCTAGCCAACGCGTGGCCAAACTAGCCGGGCGGGAAGCTTGCATAGTTGCGTGTGGTAACCTACGCGGTTTCGTGGGAACAGGCTCACCAATGATACACTTGGCACCTCTTCGAGCCCACACGTGGTCAAACGAAACACGTGTGGGGTGCTCAAGCATGCACTGGAATCCTCCGCTATGAACGCGGTGACAAGATGTGACGATTTCAGGCCGGCTGGCCCTCATTTATTACAGCGGCCATTTAACCCTTGTGTCTCTTCAACCTTTCGATTATGCCCCGGTATTGCAAGAAGCACACCCATGACGACAAATTATTAGAGGGTATCCTACGCGGTTCCAATGGTGCTTGGAGCAGCTGCCGATGACGAGCGGCAGTTCACCACGCATGTCGTAGTGGACACCCACAGAAGGTTCACGGTGCTCTCGTTCCTGTACACCAACAATCCAGTCTGGGTGGAGAACTCCAACCACACCATGGAGTCGTTTCTTGCTGAGGAGAAGTACAAGGTGGTCGGGTTCGACCTCAAGTACACCTGCGCTCGTGTTGGGTCTCGTCCCAAGGTCACCGTCGCCCAGATGTGCATGCGCAATCACGTCCTCATCTACCACTATTGCCTGGCCACAAGGCATTGCGAGCATTTTGCCAGGTTTGTAAATAGCCGCCACTACATGTTCGCTACAGTGGACACCACCAACGATGTAAAGGTGCTCAAGAATTCGGGCATCACCTGCCTGAATCTTGTCGACATCCAGGGCCAATACAAGATCTGGGGCAGCAAGGAGCATGAGAAGGACTCACCGGTTCACCTCGCCAAGGCCTTCATCGACCCCTACTAAAGAGACATGAAGGATTCCCGCAACAAGGACAAGCGTGCCTGGCACTCAGCCTGGATGGAGAAACTCGACAAAGCTCACGTCATGTACACGGCCAAGGAGGCATACACAAGCTACGAGATGTACAGGCAGAACGTTAACATGAGGAAGTGCCTCCTTCCCCAAAACGGCCAGGGATCCAGCCGGAAGCAGAGTAATGGCAAGCGTCATCACAACAAGAAGTAGATGATTAGATGCTCGTTTCTCCTAGTTTAGTATGCATGTAATTATTTACTTTAGTGTGTAGAAATGTTATGTGTGTAGTCACTTATTTAATTGTATGCTTAATTTGTCATGCAATCATGTTCTTATAAGTATATATGTTGACGTTCTGTAGACAAAGCATAGATGTTGTGTGGACATAGCAAATCACATCGCACACGGACTAAACAGTGGAACCCATCGGTGATGATTTCATCAATTGCTCACAATTGTAAACCAGCAAGCGTTTGCCCACAAGACACATGGCTTATTAACAGGAATCGTCTGCATTGTTATCAGTCTTCCCACACATTTCTAATTACTGACCTATTTGCCGTGTATCACACACATCTTGTTAAGTTGAACCGTTTCTATTGTGTTGCCTAATTGAAAAAAGTTCATCCGAGTGAATCGTATGTCATATATCGCACACACCTTGATCTGGCTAACTGTTCCTCTTATGTTGCCTAATCACAAACAGTTCATCCGAGTGAACCCTATGTTATATATCGCACACACCTTCATATGTCTGACCATTTCTACTGTTTTGCTCATCACAAACAGTTCTTTCAAGTGAACTGTATGCCACACATCACACACGCAACTATAATCGGAATCATGTTTGATGTCTCCACCATTGCAAACATTTTGTATCTTTTTTGATGGTTTTATTACATCGCCGTTTGCGATTATGCATCGCACACAGTTTCGTCAAAGGTTCTTTGATTGTAGTGCCGCGTTAGCAGCATCCTGCAGTAGTGATTCCAGCTAGCTCCATTCATTTTTTTTTGTTGCACACAACTCTTTTGTCTAAGGAAGCCTAACCGCTACACCGATCATTCGGGGGGAGTCATTCTCCTCTTTTTCTTTTAGGTCGTTTAGCAGTTCCCCAACTAGCTTTCTCCCTGAGAAAGCCTTCCTGAGATTCAAAGAAAAAGGAAGCCACAATTTTAGTATCTTATTCTTCTGAACCAGGAAAAGCGTTCTGGTAAGGAGAATAAAAGAAGAGTACGAAAAGGAAGTCAAAAGTAGCAGTCTTTAACAAGGGCACAGGAACGCTTATTCCGGACTGCATTCTGGAAAAAGTAGCCTACTCGTCTTTCAACCCCACTGTCACTTTGAATTTAGTGGGGCACTGTTTACTTACAGCCTCTCCAAGTTGTAATTGAATGGGGCCGGTGCATGGACGAAGAGGACACCTAGGGCCATCTAAGACGGCTGTAGTAAATAGCTTACATGACTAATCATGCTCATCAACCTATGGAACCTCACTCCTACGGGAAGTGTGGGACTAATTGAATTTCATTCTTGTCTGCTAAGAGAATTATTATTCCTTGGCACATGGAGGAGGATTAATGGGACACTTTCTGTTGTGGTTTTGTCATGGTAGATGTCCTCGTGAAAGGACTAAGTCTGGAGGCCATCGCAACTAGGTGGTCACTTGAACGGGGTTGATCGGGAATGAAGGATACAAGTTTACCCAGGTTCGGCCCCTCACGGCGGAGGTAAAGACCTACTTCCAGCTTGATTTCTATTGCTGGAGACCTTGATTACAAGGATGCGGATTCGCTAACCTAGCACTCGAGAGATTGCAACTTAGTCTTTTAGTCATAGGGGCTCCCGTTTATATAATAGGTTGAGTCCCTAGATTTACAGAAGATTTCGGCTTGTACTCTCAACCTGTATCCTACTCTAACTCCCCTTTATCTTGTCCACTAAGTTTGGAAACTTTCCCTCCTGGGCCTTCTTCGTGAGCCGGCCCAATGGGTCCATGATAGCCAGCCTCCCGCCAGGTCTCTCTCTAGGTTGCTATCGGAGTCTAGGGTTCCACGGACCCAAACTAGGTTCAAACTTTGGGGTTTGTATGAAGGATCTCACTTAGATATGGCTCACTGCTCGCCACCCCACGGCTTGGCTACAACGAGTTCGCGCGAGCGAGAGGAAGAAGTGGACACGGTGATTTACCCATGTTCGGGCCACCTTGCGGTGTAAAACCCTACTCCTGCTTTGTGGTGGATTGGCCTCGCGAGGAGGTTGAGGATGAACTAGTACAGTGGGTGAGCTGCCTCGTGAGGGCTCATAGGGTGAGAATGAATCGGTCCCCCTCCATGGTGGAGGCTAGCCTATACTTATACTAGGCCCGGTCCTCTTCCCTCATAACTTAGGCGGGAAGGGATTCCACAATGGCCAGTTTGAAAGGGGACAAGAGTACATCATATCCTGACGAAAGGTGGTCTTCGCCTAGAAACCTTCTGGTCATGATGCAGCTGTTGGCTCGGTGATGACATCTGTCCTTCCAAGCTCATGGGCTTGGTCTTGTTGCACTGGAATGGAAACCTTTGGGGGATTCCTTGGGAACCCACGTACGTCCTTGCCTCCTTAGCACAAAAGGGGAAACTGCCCTGCACTACGCCCGCTGGCGCCCACCTGGCCTTGGTCGTCATGGCTCACGTCATCGCGAGCCTCGTGGGGTGGGGTGCCTGCATAGAGATCTCCGCCCCTCGGGAGGCAGCCTCGGGAGGCCGCTCCTCGGGGAGGGCCTCACGAGGGTCTTGTCCATGAAGTCTTGTAGCTGGGCCATACCGGGCCGTCGATGGGGCCACACGCTACGCCGCAGGCAGGCAGGTCTGGGTACCCCCATTCCCAGAACGCCGACAGTTAGCCCCGGGCCCAAGGCGCTCTCGGCCCGGCTTTGAAGCGAAGGCAAGGAGCAAAGGGCGAAGCGACGCTGGCCCCAATCACTTGTGGGCCAGGCTTGACGCATGGCGCACGATGGGACGCGGACGCCTCAACTTCCCCACGTCACCTCAGCAACTACCCAGGCTGGCAAAAACCTGGCGCGCGTGCTGCGAGGCCATCATTGCACGAAGGTGGAAGGGCGCCGGTTGGCCTTCTCCGATTGCCTATAGAAGGCGAGGGGGCAGAGACTCATCCCATCTCTGTCTTCTCACCCGTTCGCCTCCAATCCTCGCCACAGCGACCATGGCACTAGTGAGGAGGTTCACCGCCGAGGAGAAAGGCAAGGGCCCCAGGGAGGGACCGGAGTCGCCGCCGCCCAAGAGGGGGCGCGGTCGCCCTCGCACGTCCGCGTCTATGCTTGCAGCATCATCTCGGGGGCATGGGCGCCATCCATTGGCAGTTTGCACCGGCTCCGGCAGCCTAGAGAAGAACCCCTCCCGCGGAAGCCATGGTGGCCATTGCCGAGAGGAAAGGCGTGTGGCGGCCGTCCGGCCACGTCGCCCGCGGGCCCATTCGGACGACATGGCCCGCAAGTTCGTAGTGCAGATGGAGTGTCCACCCCGCACCTGGATCCAGCTTCCGCGCTCCTTTGCGGAGGAGCTGCCGGCCGGAGGACCCGTCGGGTTGTGGCTGTAGCCTGACGGCTGCTGGAACAGGTCCTCATGGGCGGAAGTCGAGGTCACCCCCTCGGGCTATGTGTACCTGACCCACGGATGGCAAACGGTCGCCCGCACCTGCGGCTTGAAGGGGGGCACACCCTCCACTTCAAGTACGACGGGGCGATGACGCTCTTCGTCAAAATCTTCGGGGAAGACGGCGGACACCTAGGGTGCTGCCCAGAGGGCGACAGCAGCGGCGGCGATCACCTCTCCGACGACCACGGCCATCGAGGCGGCGACGTCCTCGGCGGCGAACTTGCCCTCGGCGACGGCCGTGATGCCTCCAGCAGTGGCGGCACCTAATCCGGGGGAGCTCGAGCGACGACGACTACGACGAGCCGCCACATTGCCGCGCCCCGGTCAAGGAGGAGTACGGCACCGACTAGGCGCCGCGACGCCGAAGTCAGCGCCTCTGGAGCTGCGGCCCTCAGGAGGTCGTTTCTTTTGTTTTTATTTCCTGCATCAAAGTCATGAAGGGCCCCGTGGGGCGTGTAAGGAACTGCGGCCCTTGCGCCTTTATCTTAGCATTTCTAGCTCATGTTTTTAAACTATATTGGTGTTTCTCGTTTGGGCATGGGTCCCCCTTTTTTTCTTCACGAATGCTTAGTGCTCTGCATCGCCGGGACCCAGTTCCCAGGCAAGCTTCAGCCGTCGCGGGTATGCCTGGTCGCGATGCCATGTGCAAGGCCAAGAGGTAAGCGACCCGAGGTCCAGTAAGAGCTACTGAGACGCGATGCTCATGAGGTCCCCCTTGACGCGCAAGCGGCTCCCGAGAGATAAAAGAGGGGGGATTCCTTTCCCGAACGAGGTCGCGAGAGTCCAGGTAAAGCGTTAATGGTAAGGTTCACACCTGGCGTGAATAGGATAACTTAGCTTGGTTCATTCGTGGCCCGTGGAGGGTCCCTGCATCATGAGGGCGTGCTTCTCTAGGGCTTTTGATCCTGTGTATGCTTCATGTTCTGCAATGAATCAACACAAGTCCCGCTGGGGGTGCGTGAAGAGATTGACGCCCATTATACTTCGAAAAACGCCTACGCTGCCATGCCGCACCCCTCTTCCTGTATTCCCTCGCGAGGCTTACCCCCCTCCCCCATTTCTTTGCTCACCATGATGCTCTACGTCCTTAGGATCCGGTCCCTCGAGCGGAGCTCAGCCACCGCTGGTATGCCAGGTCACGATGCCTTGGACAAGGCCAGGGGGTGAGGCCTCGAGGGCCAGTAGGTGCTCCTGAGGCGCAATGCTCAAGAGCCCCCCTTTTAACGTGCAAGCGGTTTGCACGGAAAAGGAGTGGTTTTGCCTCACGGGGGTTGCTAGGAAAGAGGGCCTTGGGCGACAACTGAGGCACACAGACCGATTTACTTAGCCCTTGCGGATCGAACAGCTACTCGATCGAAGCGAATCCTCCTGAGGGGACCGGGTGTCGTCCGAACGCCTATCTCCCAGGGTTCCTACACATTGACAGACCATGAAATGCAGGGGGCAGCGCGCATTTGCTGATATGCTAATGATTGTTCCGTGAGAAGACAAAGGCACTAAGGAGCTGACGAGGTGACGTGCACGGGGCCAGCCCACGAGCCAGAGCTCAGTTGCTTAGATTTGTTTGACGCTGCAGGGAGGGACCCGAGCACAGGCGATGTGGCAGTAGCCCCCTCTCATGGGACGTTCAGGAGGAGAGTTCACAATGCGTGAAGCCCGCGAAGTGGCAGCTCCGGATGCAATGTGACACCAAATGCTAGGTTAACAATCATAGCAACGCACGAAAGCATAATCGGTTTGAGGTGCATGAGCAAAGCGATGCGGCTACGGGGACGGGCCCATGCAGCTTGAGGCTGATGCAGCCCGAGGGGCGCCCTCAATTGAACAAACCAAAAAGTCACCTGGCAATGATGCTGCTGGAGCATCGAGGTAGTCGATGGAGCTCGTCAGAGAGGCTTGCTCCTCACGGGCCAGATGGCTCCGGAGGCTCGAAAGGCTCGAGAGGCCCGGGAGGCTCGCGAGGGTCCGGGGCCTCCTGAGACGCCACCGTCAGGCATCAGGCCTCATGAGACGCCATAGCACGCTGCGCCAGGCGCTGGTACGTAGCGCCCACATTCACCAGGCCAAAGGGCATGCGAACGTAGTTGCAGGGGTAGCCCCCGCTCCGGCCAACGTGCGACGGCCAAAAGAGGTCCTGAGATGCAGCCCTGTTGAGACCCGGGATGTTGACGCAGACGCGCAGCCCATCGCCCACGTCGGGGGTGGCAGCTGCATTGGTGGCTCTCCAGACGTGGGTGGGGGTGCGGGGCGGCGCTCGCCGCGCATGGCTTGCGCCTCCTGAAGCTCCTCGATCGCCTTGGTGATGAACTCTCTTACCCCTGGCGCCTCGCGCTTTGCTACTTGCTTGTGGAGGCGCGCACCAATGCACGCCTCTAGGTGGTGCCTGAACACCTCCCTTGTCGCGCTGGTCAGGTCAGAGGCTCTCCAGACGGAAGCCCCCGAGCCCACCCTGAGGGAGGCACCAGGCGCGCCTTCCTATGCGGGAGGAAGGGGCACCCCGACAGCAGACGCGGAGCCTGAGGCGTCAGCGGCGGGCTTCTTGGCCTCCGGACGGCTCTTGGGAAGGAGCTGCTTCTTCTTCGCGGGGGTGGCGTCGGGAGGCAGGACGCCACCTTCATCTTCAGGGTTCTCGGCTGTCGTGGCATGGTAGGCGTGCTCAAGGGAGCAGAACACATCCTTCTCATCGCAAGCGACCTTAATGACGCCGTTGCACCCTGGAAACTTGAGGACGTTGTAGCCATGGTGCGTTTCCGCCATGAACTTGGTGAGTGCAGGGTACCTGAGGATGGCATTGTACGGGAGGACAATGTGGGCGACGTCGAAGTTGATGAGCTTAGTGTGGTAGTTGTCATGCTTGCCGAGGGTGACAGGGAGGCGCACCTGCCCCAGGGGAATGGTGGAGCCGTCGGTCACCCCAGAGAATGGCCTGGTGGGCATGAGCTGGTCATATGGCACCTGAAGCATCTCAAAGGTCTCGACGGAGAGCACATTGAGACCAGCGGCACCATCGATCAGAGTCTTGGTGACAGAAACGTTGCTGATGGTGGGCATGCAGAGCATGGGGAGTGCGTCGGCAGTGGCCACGCACCTGAGGTGATCCTTGGAGTTGAAGGTGATGGCGTACTGCGACCACCTGAGGGGGCGCACGGCCTCAAGCTTCGGTGGGGCCGCATTCACCTCACGATAGAATTGCTTGAAGATGTGGTTCGAGGCAGGTGCCTGGGTGCCGCCGAGGATGCAGGCAATCGCTCATGCTTCCAGAAAGCCCCCAGCCCCATCATCTTGATGATTTTCGTCGTTCCTCCTTGGCGGTGGCGGCAGCGGAGGCAGGCTAGCGGAGGACGGGCCTCACGACGCTGATCATGCTAGGGGCCGTCGCGAGGCTGATCGCGCCAGCCATCGTTGCGAGGCTGGTCACGCCAGCCCTGAGAAGGGTTGGAGTTGTCCCAGCGGGCTCCGTCGCGGCCTCCTCCACGGCCAAAGCCACGCTCGCCGCACTCGGGGCGGTGACCCAGGCGATCGTCCGGGTGCGACCGCTCCTGGCAATCGTTGGTGTTGTGGGTGTGAACGTTGTCGAAGACACAGAATGCGCAGTTATCCTTGGCTGGCTCATCGCGATCGCAACCGCGCTTCAGCTCAGGCTCTGCTACCAGCACAGTGGGGGCCTTGCGTTTTGCTTCCTTGGCCTTGGCCTTCTTGTCTTCAGGATCGACGTCAGGGTGTTTGAGGAGAGAGAGGCGCTCTTCTTCCGCTCTGGCGCATCCGTCCGCCAGGTTGAACATCTCCAGTGCCGTGCACAGGTCCTCATGGATGGCGAGCTCCTCCCTCATCTTGATGTCCGTGAAACCCTCGGTGAACGCCGAGATGATGGCTTCGTTTGAGGCTTTCGGGATCTTGAGGCGAACGTTGGTGAAGCGCTGAATGTACTTGCGTAGGGTCTCACCAGGCTGCTGCTTCACGCGCCGCAGGTCGTTGACAGTGAGGGCGCGGTCACGGGTGCCTTGGAAGTTGGCGACGAAATGCTCGCGAAGATCCTCCCAAGAGGAGCTTGACCCCTCTTGGAGGTGCAAGAGCCAGGAGCGCGCGCCGTCCTTGAGAGCCATGGGGAACCAGTTCGCCATGACCTTGTCATCGTCGTTCGCCACCTCGATGCTCAATGAGTAGAGCTGGAGGAACTCCGCTGGGTCAGGTGTGCCGTCGTAACGCGGGGGCAGGTCTGGCTTGAACTTGCCGGGCCAAAGGATGCGGCGCAGCTCATGGGTGAAGGCGCGGCACCTCGTCGCACTTGTTGGATTCAGGGCTCCGCAGACCCAAAGAAGGTTCGAACTCTGGGGCGTGTGTGAAGAACTCAACCTATCCTGCCAACCAAACGCGCCGCCCTACAGCCTAGCTCGAAGAACAGGGAAGAACATGGACACGGCAGTTTACCCAGGTTCGGGCCACCTTGCGGTGTAATACCCTACTCCTGCTTTGTGGTGGATTGGCCTCACGAGGGGCTGAGGATGAACTAGTACAGTGGATGAACAAGCTCGCGAGGCTTGCTCTGGTGAGAGTTAGTTGTTCCGGGTCCGATTGCATCTCCCCTTCTATGGTGGTGGCTAAACTATATATAGTGGCCTCGGTCCTCTTTCCCGAAAACGAAGGCGGGAAGGGATTCCACAATGGCCAATTTGAAAGGGGACAAGTAGTACATCTTATCCTGGGCATAGCCATTGGGGGGCAGTGTCGACTGCTAGCACGGAGCATGGTGCTTCCACTTGGACGTGGGTGGGAGCCCCCATGAGGCTCAGGGGCAGTGCTCAGGAGACTCCGGGGCGTGTACAGCCCCACTCATTATTACATGAGAGTGTCACGGGCGGAGATCTTGAGAGGTGCTCCTTGCCCCCTGGGCAGGTATCCCGCTCCGCGCATACCCCGGCCACTGTTGGGGCATCCGGAAACCCGCACAGGACCAAGGGGCAAGGGACTACGCGAGTGGTGGTGATGGGGCCATGGGCCTCCCCTCGGGGGAGGGCTCAACGGCGCCTCCCCCAGGAGGGTACCCGCTTCTGGGTGGCACACGCCACCGTAGTGGTGGTGCCACACGCCCCACGACACTGGGGGAGCCTTGGCGCCGGGCCCCCGCCGCGTAAGGGGTGCGTCCCTGCGCGACCTCCTGGTGCGCCCCGCCAGCCTAGGGCGAGGCCAGCCCCCGGAGGTGCACCGTCTTGGCATGGTCTACCTGCGATCCAAAGTTAGTGCGGCATATCCCGAAGATATGGGTTGTAACTAACAGCTGTTGTTGTGGGCGATGTCGTTGGGGCATTGGGTCGGCTCATGGAGGGCCCCAGCTCTGCGTGGCCTTGGTGACTCCATCGTCCAAGCGGATGAGGGGAACGCGCACGGGCTTCTCCTCTGCCCATATAGCGAACCCGTCGGTGGCGGCATGGAGGCTCCGGGGGCCGTCATCCCGAGGCCAGCCCCTAGTCCCTTTGTTCCACCGCCCATCATCCTTGGTGCCTAGTCGTGCCGGCCAGGAGGCGATCCTTCGGCGCGGCCCCAGGAGGGGTCGCCTACCCCGGCCGTGCTTCGGGGAAACGCATCTTGGGTCGGGTAGGCGGCGCTGCGCGATAGACCCCTACCGCGGGATCCTCCGGGCTCCCCTCGAAAGGGCGGGCGGGTGGCGCGGGGCCAGACGCGAGCTCCCGACGGCGCCCGAGACACGGGCAAGACGCAGAAAGGCATCGCGCCCTCACAGGCGTTGTCGAGTAGCTCAGCGACCTGGCCGAGCAAGGCGTCGTGCCCGTGCTCCGCCAACCTGCATCGCAGTAACTCGCGCGCCACGAGGAGCGCGGCGCCCGTGTTCGCCTGCTCCTGGCGAGTGCGCAGGGACGATGCCACGGCGTAACCGGAAGACCGCACTGTGACACGAGTGTGGCGCCGCATGGGGGAAGGCGGAAGTAGCTCGTGCCACCGAAGGTCGGTGACACCAGTGGTCGCACCGGTCGCGGGGAGCGTGGGGTGATGGGCTCCGCGGCCAGGGGATGCTGCCTGAGCGTCTCCGGTGGCCCAATGTTTGGCACAAGCTCGGGGAACCCCTTCCATGCAAGTGACGGAGTGTGAATGGTGCAAAGGTTGGAGAAGAGCTCCGACACGCCCCTACCTGGTGCGCCCAATGTCGGATTCAGGGCTCCACAGAACCAAAGAAGGTTCGAACTCTGGGGCGTGTGCGAAGAACTCAACCTATCCTGCCAACCAAATGCGCCGCCCTACAGCCTAGCTTGAAGAACAGGGAAGAAGATGGACATGGAAGTTTACCCAGGTTCAGGCCACCTTGCGGTGTAATACCCTACTCCTGCTTTGTGGTGGATTGGCCTCACGAGGGGCTGAGGATGAACTAGTACAAAGGATGAAGAAGCTTGCGAGGCTTGCACTGGTGAGAGTGAGTTGTTCCGGGTCCGATTGGATCTCCCCTTCTATGGTGGTGGCTAACCTATATATAGTGGCCTCGGTCCTCTTCCCCGAAAACGAAGGCGGGAAGGGATTCCACCACGGCCAATTTGAAAGGGGACAAGTAGTACATCTTATCCTGACGAAAGGTGGTCTTCGCCTACAAAGCTTCTAGCCGTGACTCCGCGGTGGGCTCAGCGATGACATCCGTCCTGACGGTCTTGGTCTCGTTGCACGGGAAATGGAAACCTTTGGGTGATTCCTCGGGACCCCGCGCCTGCGCTTGCCTCCTTAGCACCAAAGAGGAAACCTGCTGCTCTGCGCCTGCTGGCGCCGCCTGGCCTTGGTCGTTATTGCTTGCGTCACCTCCACCTCATGAGGTGGGCATGTGCATAGAAATCTCAGCTCCTCAGGAGCCAGCCTAAGGAGGCTGCTCCCTCCGGAGGTCTTCACATCGCCCGACTAGCGAGGCTTGGCCCCTCGCGAGGGTCTTGTCTTGAAGGTGTTGTAGATGGGTCGTACCAGGCCGTCCATGGCGCCACATCGTGGGCCGCAGGCAGGCAAGTCTGGGTACCCTGGTTCCCAGAACACCGACAGTGCTCACGGGCGCGGCCCGCGCGAGGGAAGCAGGGTCCTGACGCCCATGCGTTGTAGCCCCCAAAGCTGCTCTGTCCTAGTGCAGGGAGCGCACGCGCGTCGTACTGTGGCTGCCGCACCACCTGGTAGCGGGCCTCATCCCGCGCCGGCGTAGGCGCCCCGCACGAAGGGTCGCACGGACGCGCGTCACGCCTGGGCTCGGCGTCGGCACTGCACAGAGGAGGAGACGGAGGCGCGCCGTGAGCCACGTCGCCCGCACGGGAGGGCGGGGGATGGAGCGAGTGGGCGGGTGCCCGGGCCTCGCCGGCGGCGTTGACGAGCTCGGTGATGCGACCAAGCCAGGCATCATAGCCTTTGTTGGCAGGGCGGTAGCGCAACAACTCACGCGCCATGAGGATCGCTGAAAGTGCAACTAATCCCTGGGTGGTTTTGGTAATTCTTAACAACATATAGCTCATTGAACTAATACTCTTTCAAGATGATCATTTCAGAAAGTTCAATGATTGGCATGGCATGGACTAGGAATGTGGACCCCTCAAAATGCTAAGGACACATATTGGCTCAAGCTTCAGACTCTACATTTTTCATTTTAGTGATCCAAGATCACATTGAGTCCATAGGAAAGCCAATACTATTAAAAGGGGATGAGGTGTTGCTTAATGGCTTGCTTGCTCAAAATGCTTAGTGATATGCTCCAAAAGCCCTCAACCACTTTCTCATATCCACATATGACCCAAACCAAAAGTCAAACTCGGCCCCACCGATTTGATCTATCCGGCGCTACCGAGTTCATTTGAGATAGCCACTGCCAGAAACCCTAATCAGTTCGGTCTCACCGATAGGGATCTCGGTCTCACCGAGACGGGATTGCTAACTCTCTATTTCCCTTCGTAACATTTTGGTCTAACCGAGATGAGCGATCGGTCCCACCGAGTTCGCAATGCAAACTCTCTGTTTCCTCTTCATAACATTTCGGTCCCACCAAAATGAGCGACCGGTCCGAGTTTGCCTGACCAACTCTCTGTTTGCCTATTACAGAAATCGGTCTCACCGAGTTCATGTGATCGGTCTCACCGAGATTACGTTATGCCCTAACCCTAATGAAATCGGTCCCACCGAGTTGATCATGTCAGTCCCACCGAAAAGCCTAACGTTCACATTTTGAACTAAATCGGTCTAACCGAGTTTCAGTATTTGGTCCCACCGAGTTTGGTAAATTGTGTGTAACTGTTAGATTTTGTGTGGAGGCTATATATTCCCCTCCACCCACTCTCCATTCGTGGAGAGAGCTATCAGAACGTGCCTACACTTTCACTATTCATTTTCTGAGAGAGAACCACCTACTCATGTGTTGAGACCAAGATATTCCAATCCAACCACAAGAATCTTGATCTCTAGCCTTCCCCAAGTTACTTTCCACTCAAATCATCTTTCCACCAAATCCAAATCAGTGAGAGAGAGTTGAGTGTTGGGGAGACTATCATTTGAAGCACAAGAGCAAGGAGTTCATCATCAACACACCATCTATTACCTTTTGGAGAGTGGTGTCTCCTAGATTGGTTAGGTGTCACTTGGGAGCCTCCGTCAAGATTGTGGAGTTGAACCAAGGAGTTTGTACGAGCAAGGAGATCGCCTACTTCGTGAAGATCTACCCTAGTGAGGCAAGTCCTTCGTGGGCGATGGCCATGGTGGGATAGACAAGGTTGCTTCTTCATGGACCCTTCGTGGGTGGAGCCCTCCGTGGACTCGCGCAACCGTTACCCTTCGTGGGTTGAAGTCTCCATCAATGTGGATGTACGATAGCACCACCTATCGGAACCACGCCAAAAATCTCCATGTCTACATTGCATTTGCTCCCTCCAAACTCCTCCCCTTTACCTTCATATGCAATGATTTACATTCCGCTGCTATACTCTTAGAATTGCATGTGTACGTCGTTTGCTTGACTTGTGCTAAGTTGCTAAAATCTGCCAAGACTTAAAATTGGAAAAAGGCTAGATTTTTATTTGGTCAAGTAGTCTAATCACCCCCCCCCCCTCTAGACATACTTTCGATCCTACAATCGCGGCTTGCGCGTTCGCCGACCCGCGACAATTGTGGGTGGACGACGCCGTGGCGGGAGTGAGGGAAGGCGTGGCGATGCGGCCATCACGCTGCACGGAGGGTGGCAGCAAATAGTCCTGCTGCTCATGAGCAGCGGGGTCGGTGGCGGCGTTTGCCGCGGGAGAGGCGGAGCGGCGATGAACACTGCGGTGCACGGGCGCTGTCTAGGCGACGCGAGCGGCCCGGCGCTCGGCGCGAACTCGGCGTGCGTCGGCCATGGAAGCGACGATGCAGGGACGAAGCGAAGCGGAAGGGATAGCTTTGACACGCCCCTACCTGGCGCACCAAATGTTGGAGTCTGGATTCCACAGACCCAAACTAGGTTCGAACTCTAGGGTGTGTATGAAGGATCTCGCTTAGCCACAGCTCACTGCTCGCCACCCCATGGCTTGACTACAACGAGTTGGCACGAGCGAGAGGAAGAAGTGGACACGGTGATTTACCCAGGTTTGGGCCACCTTGCGGTGTAAAACCCTACTGCTACTTTGTGGTGGATTGGCCTCGCGAGGAGGTTGAGGATGAACTAGTACAGTGGGTGAGCTGCCTCGTGAGGGCTCAGAGGGTGAGAATGAATCAGTCCCCCTCCATGGTGGAGGCTAGCCTATACTTATACTAGGCCCGGTCCTCTTCCCTCATAACTTAGGCGGGAATGGATTCCACAACGGCCAATTTGAAAGGGGACAAGAGTACATCTTATCCTGACGAAAGGTGGTCTTTGCCTGGAAAGGTTCTGGCCATGATGCAGTTGTGGGCTCGATGATGACATCCATCCTGTTGAGCTCGTGGTCTTGGTCTTGTTGCACTGGAATGGAAACCTTTGGGGGATTCCTTTGTAACCCGCATACGTCCTTGCCTCCTTAGCACAAAAGGGGAAACTGCCCTAGACTGCGCCCACTGGCGCCCGCCTAGCCTTGGTCGTCATGCCTCATGTCTTCGCGAGCCTCGTGAGGTGGGGTGCCTACATAGAGATCTCCGCCCCTTGGGAGGCAGCCTCAGGAGGCCGCTCCTAGGGGAGGGCCTTGGTGTCGTTCACCTCGCGAGTGAGGGCCTCACAAGGGTCTTGTCCGCGGAGTCTTGTAGTTGGGCCATACCGGGCCATCGATGGGGCCACGCACTGGGCCGTAGGTAGGCAGGTCTGGGTACCCCCGTTCCGAGAACGCCGATAGTCGCCTTCGTCATGACCCGGTAGTGATGTTACTCACCGAGCCTCAAGGCTCAAGGCCGGGTCAAACTCATGCCGGGTCCCGGCCGTTGGGAACATCCCCAACATTAGCCCCCAATTTAGCTTGGATTTATCCATGTTAAACTTCATCCTATAAATAAAACAGAAGAAACATGAAAGGTTGTGCCTTGCTCCGGATTTTTCTTTAAGCCGGTACTTGCTCCATCCTTCCTTTTTAGCTTCCTAACTGGGTCAAAATGTTTGCCGGCTCTGATGGCTCTTCTCCACACTTGGCAATTTTCCTATCTTCTCATCATGACATCACCTTTATCTATTCCGGCATATGCGCGTGACATCATAACAAATCTTTGAGTGGATATGTCAAATCTCGTCAGCGCTAAAATCAAGGCATCTCTTTAGCCGAAAATTACTGCGCCGCCCTGGGGTCTCACCCCGTCCCTTCAGTTTCTACCGCCCTCATAAATAGGCCACAGGAGCCCCTAGATCCATTTTTTACCCTCCTGCCTCAAGCTCTTCTTCTTCCTCTCTCCTCCAACACGACCGTGCCATCTCGAGTTTGCTGACTTCAAAAGCAGCATTAGTAGTGACACCAACACCGTCGCTAGGCCCCGTCAAGAATACTGTGGCTGCGCTCATAGAGCTCTAAGCCTTAAGGCTCTTGTTCGCAGATCTGTGAGTGCTCCATTACATCTATGTGATTTTATTTACTGTAGTTCTTCATTTGTTCACCGGAGTTCATCCATAGTTCCTTGTAGGGCATAGCCGTAGATTTAAATCTCAAATGAATTTGTATCCATAGGCCCTTTAGATTTCCTTTGCAGCGTAGTTACTTTCCCAATAGATCCCCTTTCACCTCTTGAATGAACGCCAATGTCGCCCCGTAGCAAACCTTTGCTAAACTAGGTCTTTTATTTCTCTCTCTTACAGTCATTTTTCAGATCTAGTTTGACATTGAATCTGTATAGAAGTTGTTTGTGAATCTCTTGACCCGGAAATTGCTTCATAACCTTACCCGGGTCATAAACCATAGTGACATGTCATGGATGTCTTTAGCTGTTGGTCTTTATACAATCTTGAATAGTAGCTGCCATGACCCGGTAAATCTACCCTTGTAATTGCCATTCATTAAACTATAATCTGCACTTATCCTCCCTTTGCCGGCTTGAATTATCGCTGGCTCATAATTTTCATAGCAATGCACATATCATGCAATAGAATTTTGCTTATCTTCCATAGCCATAACCTGGGTACTTTTCTGGCTTATAACTTGATCCGTAATCGTCTCAACCCAGAATATTTCCGTAATTTGCCGGCTTATACTTGTTTTGCATATCTTGTAATTGAACCTTCGCTACGTCTGACACAATGGCTCCTAAAACCAACAAGGCAGTCAACTGGACCAAATCAACCATGTCTGCGCTTAGGTTGTAAGATTTAGTGGACTCTGGGTTGCTTCCAGCCCAAAATGAACTAAAATGGCGTGCACCCGAAGAAGAAATCCACCCTCAGTCGGGTCAAAACAAGATCATCATTTTTTTTGACCACCTGGAAAGAGGCTTCTGCCCTCCTAGCTCAAAATTCTTTCATGATGTACTTCATCATTTTGGCATTAGGCCTCAAGACCTTGGTCCCAACTCGATCCCGAATCTGTGTCAGCTTCAAGTATTCTATGAGGTATATCTCTAGATTGAGCCAACCGTCAGCTTTTTCCAAGAACTTTTCTATCATCAAACTTGGTGGAGTCACTATCCAAAGCAGGAAAAACTCAGCCTTCCCTGGAGTTAAGCCGGCTAGCCATCCTAAATCATGGCACAAGACTTGGTTTTACGGCAAAGACACCTCTCCAGTAGACCAACGTCAGTTGTCGGGTTATAGGTTGGACCGGCTTGACGCTTCACACATATTTCCAGGCTTTGCTTACTGAGCAGAAAGGGAGAAGGTGCAACCCTTGTATTCAAAGATTAAAGCTCTAACAGCTCATGACCTCACCGGAATTGATCTGACCCGGTGTTCGATGAACTGGAGAATCCAACCCCTTAGCTTGAGAAGCCGGCTTATGCACGCATATACCAGTGAGCCGGAAGACGCATTGCATTTCAGCCAGGTCAATTTATCAGCCACAGACCTGTTAAAATCTACCAATAAATTGCTTGGCGAGACCCAGGAGGCAATTGAGATTGTTGGCCTAGCCCCCTTGTTTGCAGGCAACCCGGCACCTCCTGTAAATCGCCTTTCAATTTTCCTTCCGTCCGATTTATACAGTTTTGTTTATTGTGTATTGAACATTCTTCCTTATCATTTGCCCAAGAGGACTCTCAATGGTGGAAAACTTAACCTTGAGTTCCCACTTCTCCCCAGGACAACAATGCAGTTGAGCCAGATGATGAAGAAGAATCTGAGGTAGAACTCGACTCACTTGGTTGTCTTTTTAATGACCTTGCTGACGCCCCCTCTCCTCAGGAGCAAGAGTGATTCTGAAGAACTGGCAGACAGCTTGCCGAATTCGCCGGCTCGATGAAAAGCACGAGTCGAAGTGCCACATAGCCCAACCGAATCGCGTCCCCAAGCCGGTCAATTAAAAAAGCCTCTCCATCCATCTGATCTGGACTACCAACTGAAATCCCCAGCATCGGATGAATCCAGTGCTACTCAAGTGCCTTCTTTCACCACTAACCGTGGGTAAGTATTTCATAAATTTTTGTTTTGTCCTTCTCTCCTGCTTTGATTCTCTTATCTTGCAAATTCAGGGCCAAACCTTTTGTCAAAGACAAAACCGATGGGTCATCTTCTACCACAGTGGACACTAAAGTTCCTTTCCAGGGCCCACTAACAGACAACCTGGAGATCCATGACGAGCCGACTCGTAGGGATGAGCCTATTCAGCAAACCCGGCGAGTCCTGCTGTGCTTCTACTCCTATAATGGAGGGAAACAAACTCCTTCTACAGAACCACCACCGGAGACTACTCATGCTGAAGTGGTGATTACTGGAGAAAAACATAATAATCCTGAGACTTCAAATATTTTGGCCAAAATTATAGCCAAAGACGAGTCATCAATGAAGGAGAAATGGAAAACCAAGCTTGAATTTCCTTCTCTGTAGAATCTGGATGTGAATTCCCTACACCAAGGATATCTTACGCAGGTGTCTGAAAGCAGCGATACTGAAATTGCCATAGTCAATACGCTGAAGCGAAAATATGAGGTATGTCTCGATGGTGCTTTTCCTTGTGTGTGTGTGTGTGTGTGTGTGTGTGTGTGTGTGTGTGTGTGTATACAGCCGGTCTATTCTGCTAATATTAGTAGAATAGTTATTCCGCTAACACTTACGAACTACACGCTCTACGCGAGGGAACTGCACTTTTTGTAGCAAAGGTACTACAATACACAGACTAGTGAACTTCGCGTCGGAAAAAACTGCACGCGGTGTTTTTTTGGTACCATTTTCGCTCTAGTTTTTTAACTGTTTATCGGAACGAGGCGTATAATATACGGTTGAAAATCTATGGATTAGCCACAACTTTGCCATGTTGAACACTTTTCGAAATTCATCACGGTTTAAGAGCAGTTTCAAAAATGGTGCGACACATGATGAGTGGCAGCGAGCATTTTTTCACGTTTTTTCTTAAACCTCTAATCAGAATGAAGCAAGTGATAAGCCATTGGAAAGATATCGTCGAGGAGCACCTTTTTCATATGTATTATTTTCTCTAATTCGTTACGGTTTAAGAGCAGTTTTAAATTTAGTAAATCACGGAATTGTGTTTTTTTTTAAATTTAATTTTTGGTACTGTTTTCACTCCAGTTTTTTAACTGTTTGTCGAAACGAGGCGTGTGATACGCCGTTGGAAATCTAAGGATGAGGCGCAACTTTCATATGTAGAAATGTTGTTGAGATTCCTTACGGTTTTAAGTTAATTTTGAAAATCGTGCGGCAGACAACGAGTGGTAGTGGCCGTTTTTCGCGAAATTATTACAAACCGCTGGTCGGAATGATTCAAATGATACACCGTTGGAAAGATATCGATGAGACGCAACTTTTTTATGTAGAACACCCTCTCTGATTCCTTATGGTTTAAGAGCAGTTTTAATTTTACAAAAATGCGGACACTCTGTTTTTCGCGACACCCAAATCGACGAGTGAACCGCATCGGATAGAAAACTGCACTGCTTCATACTGAAAACCGCACTGCATGAGATGGGTAAAAAAAACTTCATGATTTTTTTGTCGGACGTAAATTTTTCCCAGACGAGAAAGTGAACCACACTTCACATCGGGTGTAAGTGAACCACATTACTTTATTTGGTCGTTTCCGTAGCATTTTTTCTGCACCTCACATTAAGAGTAAGTGAACCACAACACTAGCGAAAGTGAACCTCAACATTATCGGAAGTGAACCGCATGAGTTTCTATTGTATTTTTTCCAAACTTTTTATGAACGAGAGTGAACGAGGGAGTGTACGCATTAATCTGTGTCCAATTGTGTCCTTTAAACTTTTTCAACGAACAAAAAAGTGAACCTCTACAACATGACCTTTTCGTGTTTTGAATTACATGGAGGAGGCAAGAGAACTGCATTAGTCTTCTGACCAAAATATTTCTTTTTACTTTTTTAGCAACGCTTACTACGAGGTGAACTTAATCGCCCTTTTTTCTGCAAGAAAAAAGTCCATTTTACTACCCTGAAAAAAGTTGGTGGTTCACATAACCCCCTGATCTTTTTTTCTGCTCCTTTACCCCCCCTCAACTATCTCAAAGCGGTCAAAAAACTTCCCAGGCTGGTTTGCCCGGGCCAGATGCTGACGTGGATGAGGTCAAAGTGGTATTTGACCAGTGGGGCCCCCTCGTCAGTGACCCATGAATGTCCCTGTGACTTTTCTTCACCTGCGTTCAGACAATAGCCAGTTATTTAACCATGGGGACCCACTCGTCATTGTCTTTTTAGGTGAAACAGAAGCAATTAGGACTAAGCTAATTACGTCAACATCAGCTCACCGGATTTAGTTGCCGGCGACCTCAACCGGTGACGCAGGTTCGCCGTGTGCTCGCTACAGGGCACTATTTTATGCGTGGTTTGCGGCACAAGGAAGCTAAGGCTCGCGCGCAACGAACGGTGGTGGACACGGTCCAAATGGTCCCCGGAATCGAAGCCGGCGACGAGGTTAGCGACAGCAGTGTCACGGGCTGGACGCGGTTGGAGCTACAAAGCACATTTGGGCTAACTAAGAGTGCTCAATGGAATCATAGGAGCTCCTGGAGCATGCGCATGCGACTGGATGCAATAGGGGAGCTCGAACTGCTTGACTTCGTCGGCCATGGCGGCGGCCGTGCTCAGAGCTCAAGGGGGATGACGCTGCACTTCAAATTAAAGCAGAGGAGATGGGGGAAATCAAAATGAGCTCACTTAGATGCGGTGGAGGAGTTCAGCTGGCTCGGGGCAAGCTTGGAGGCGGCGAATCAACGGGGAGGAGCGGCCGGCGCTAGCGGCTGAGAAAGGCTCGATTCGGTCGTCTCCGGCCATCAATGCATGAACACATCGATGAGGGAGATCAGCGCAAGGTGGTGGAGCTCAGGGACATGATATGGCGGAGATTCGTCGGCGATGGCTATGCAGGCTACAATCAACGATGAACTAGCACTCTCGGGCGGTTCGGAGGAGACTCGCGGCGTCGCGCATCACGCGATATAAGCCAGGCGGCAAGGTAGAATAGAAGAGCGAGGAGCAAGAACGGCGGTGGGGGTGGGGTGTCTGGCTTGGCTCATCGGCGATGACCTGCGGTGCGGCGCGGGGTCGTCGACGGGGTCAGACGTGAGGGCGCGGTGCACGGGGAGGCACGCGAGGTCAAAACCACATGCAGGTCCACCAGCAGGTCAAAACCACCATTGACTGTTGCCACGTCAGCATCCGGTCTAGTCAAACCATCCAGGGACCAATTTTGTCCGGTATAGGATTGTTTAGGGGGTGAAGGGAGCAGAAATAAAGATCAGGGGGTTACGTGAACCATCAACTTTTTTCAGGGTAGTAAAATGGACTTTTTTCTTTCTGCAAAGGGCACCGCCAAGGTTTTCGCAATGATGCATCGATTTAACAAATTTTAAACCAGTCCATAAAAATTAGCACAAAAGAACTCCTCCAGAAGTAACAAAAGGTGAACTCTTTTGTACATTTTTTCGGTACAGCTTGATCGAAGTTGTTTCGACAAACGAAAATATACTCCTCGTGGCTTTATTAGCAGAAGTGTACCCCAAATTCTTTTGTCACAAACAAGAGTGAGACAATAGTTTTCTTTTGGACTGAAACATACTGAAGGAAAAGTAAGAGCTGCACTCCACAAGGGGGAATAGGAGGTTTGCTGAGATTGCTCCAACACGGCGAAGTGGACTGCAGGGCGGCGTAGATGTGGAAGCTGACGGAGGGGTTTACAACTAACTGCACGCTAGGGGCTGCTTACCTCTCGCCAATGGGTGCCTCCGATGAGCACAAGCTAGACCGAGGCCACCGCCGATCCACCATAGCATTTTGCTACTAAACCGCATGGCTACGGATCCCGAACTGCACGCCAGCAAAAACCAAAACATCGTGAGAACATTTGCACTGCAGTGTGGATGACATCAATGGAAACCGAAACGAATTGCATGTTAAGGGAGAAGAGAGCTGCAAGGGGGAAGGGGTTGCTTCGGCGAATTGAATCCCAGAGGAAGGGGGTGCCACAGCCGGCCCTAGCGTCATGGTCAGGGCTCGCCGCAGGGGCTCCGACGAGGTCGGGCTTGACGAGCGCGGCCACCGGCCATGGAGAAGGCGTGGGAGGGCAGGGGGCCTCAGATCCGTCGGTCGCCGTGGTCCAGGTGGAGCCTGGTGGCTTCCCCAACCTCCATGGGGAGTGTGGTGGCCGGATCTGGTGTCGGTGGCCGCGTGCGGGAGGTTTTGTGGCGGCGCATCACGGAGGGTGGACCGACGGGAGGAGGGCGGAGCAAGGCTGCCGGCATCTGGTGGAGCATCGGGGAGGGCGATGTTGGTCGTGTAAGGAGGTGGGGGTCGGTCGAGGCGGCTGGGCGAGGGAGGTGTGTCAGCGACAACGAGCAAGCGATGCGCCAAGACGAAGATGGTTCAAATGGACAGCCCACTCGCAAGCCTCGACTACCCGCTCGGCTTGCAGGCCCGGAATGGGCCTTGGGCCTTGTAACTCCTTAAGTACCCCCCTCTGTCTCTCTGGTTAGGTGGCGAAAGGCATACGGTCGGCTGGCCTGTAGGATAGCGTGCTCGTTCTCCTCTTCTCGCTTTCCCCTTTCTCTAAGCAACACTGAGAGCTCGAATTCGAAATCCATGGAGTAATTGATGAGATCATTACAATCTGGCATCAGAGCCCTTCGATCCGTCGGCCCTCCCGGCTCACCAGCGTCATACTCGGTTCGCTGACAGGCAGCGTGCGGCGGCGATGGACCGCATCTCACCGGAGACCAAGGCCATCTACGACTTGCTGCGGGCTGACTTCGAGAAGTCCAACCGCGACCGCGTCGACTCCACGGCGGTGGCCATCTCCAAGCTCGACGCCAAGTTGGACCTGCTTTCATCCCGCATCGACGAGGTCAAGCTATCCATCGCCGTCGACATCGACGGGCTGCGACATGGGCTGGACTGTTCCTTGCCCTCCGCCGCGGATCCGTCGAGAGGAGCGCCATCAACACCCACCCACACCACGAACGGTGGTCCGCCAGAATCAGAGGGTCACCGCGTCGACATCGAGAACAGGGGTTCTGGGCATCGACTATATGTTCCACCACCGGCCAGAGGTACGCAGATCAACCAGCCACTACAGCGAGTTCCATTCAACTCGATCGAAAATTTTCGCCCAAATTCTACTGATGTGTTCGGGTATGGACCTCGAATCGAGCTTCCCCGTTTCGATGGATCCAACCCAAAACTCTGGCAGACTCGCTGTGAAGACTACTTCAAATTCTGGGGGACACCAGCGAATCAGTGGATTTCTCTTGCCACTACTCTGTTTGAAGGGCTAGCAGCTCGATGGTTGGAGTCTGTACGCCATCGGGTTCCTAATGTCACTTGGGATGAGTTTGTAGGCTGTTGTTGTCCAGGTTTGGTCGTAACTTGCATCAGTCAATCCTAAGCAAATTTTTCAACATTCAGCAAACTAGTACAGTAGAGGATTATGTGGAGCGTTTCTCTGAGCTGTTTGATCAGTTGGCAGCGTATGAGAATTCACCAAATTCAGTACACTATGTCACAAGGTTCATGGAAGGACTTAAGCCAGCAGTCAGAATAGCAGTAGGCATCCAGCAACCATCGGACCTGGATACGGCCTACCAATTGGACCTGTTGCATGAAGAATTGGGTGCAAGCAGCTCTATCACAATTACCAACAGCCAATCAGCACATCGAGCGACAGCTTTTCCCCTTCCTCCACCACCCGGCAATCATTCAGTGCCTAATATTGGCCCAAGAGCACCTGAAGAAAAGAAGACTGTTGACAATTACAGACGACCAGCATCTGACGATAAATGGGGAGCTCTGCGAGCATTTCGCAAGGCGAAGGGCCTCTGTTTCATCTGCGGTGAACGCTGGGGCAAGGATCACTTATGCAAGCAAGAGGTGCAGTTGCACGTCGTGCAGGAAATGGTTGAGTTCTTGCAAAACACAGATGTATCTGAAACTGACGACATTGATCCAAGTGCTTCAGTAAACATGATTTCTATTTCTGCGGCAGCTATGGGCAGTAAATCTGAGAAATCTGTCAGAACAATGCAACTGAAGATTCAGCTGCAAGGCCACAACTACACCTTCCTGGTGGACTCAGGGAGCACCCACTCGTTCCTCCACAGCTCTCTACACTCAGAACTGCAAGGAGCAGTGCCTATGCTACCAGTACCTGTTAGAATTGCCAATGGAGACACAGTGACATGTTCTAGTCAACTTCTGAATTGCACCTGGTACTGTTCTGGACATCGGTTTAATTCTGATTTCAAATTCTTTCCATTGGGCAGCTATGATGGTATTATTGGTCTGGATTGGCTCTCTTCCCATAGCCCAATGCTGATTGACTGGGAAAATCATTGGATGTCCTTCCAACATAACAATATCCGCATCACCATCCTTGGAGCAGCAGCAGTTATTCCTGAATTAGCTTTGGTTGAAGTCTATTCTCTCCTTACAACTACAGACACCCCAATTCCACCTGAGGTGCAGTCGATATTTGATGAATTTCAGCATGTGTTTGAACCACCAAAAGGACTGCCCCCTAGGCGTCCATATGATCACAAAATTCCCTTGATTCCTGGGGCCACTCCTTTTTCACTCAGACCCTACAGGCTAGCACCCGCGCTAAAAACGGAACTTGAAAAACATATACAGGAAATGCTGGACAGTGGAGTCATTAGACCAAGTAACAGTCCCTTTTCCTCCCCTCTCCTCATGGTTAAAATGAAAGACAACACCTGGCGCCCAGTGATCGACTACCGTCACCTGAATGCTATGACTCAAAAAGGAAAATTCCCAATTCCAGTAATTGATGAACTCTTGGATGAGCTTGCAGGTGCTAGTTGGTTTACTAAGTTAGACCTGCGTTCAGGTTATCATCAGATTCGTTTGGCTCCTGGCGAAGAGTACAAGACAGTGTTTCAAACACACTTGGGGCACTATGAATTCACTGTCGTTTCCGTTGGCCTCACAGGGGGTCCGAAGACCTTCCAGTTTGCGATGAATGCTACCTTAAAGCCTGGCAACAGACATTATGTGATTGTTTTCTTCGATGATATACTCATCTTCAGCTTCACCTTTGAGGAACACTTGCAACATCTCCGACAAGTGCTATCTCTTTTGTCTGAACACCAATGGAAGGTAAAAATGTCTAAATGTGCTTTCGCACAACGCCAAGTGGGATATCTCGGACAAATCATCAGCGGCTCTGGTGTCTCTACAGACCCTGAAAAAATATCAACAATTAAAACATGGCCCACCCCATCAAATGTCAAGGAGGTGCGTGGGTTCTTAGGGCTTGCCGGGTACTACCGCAAGTTCATCCGCAATTATGGGATTATTTGCCGATCATTGAAAGCACTGTTGAAGAAAGGGGTTATTTTCTGTTGGACTTCAGTAGAAGAACAGGCGTTCCAAGCTTTGAAACAGGCCCTTATGTCAGCTCCGGTGCTAGCGCTTCCAGATTTCAACAAGGTCTTTGTCATCGAGACCGATGCGTGTGATGTCGGGATTGGTGCAGTATTAACTCAGGATGGTCATCCCCTGGCGTATGTAAGCAAAGCACTTGGTCCCAGAAATCGTGGCCTGTCTGTCTACGAGAAGGAATATTTGGCAATATTGCTAGCTGTTGAGCACTGGCGTCAGTATCTACAGCTGAGTGAGTTCGTTATTCAAACAGACCACAAGAGTCTAACAAGCTTGTCAGATCAGCGCTTGCATACACCATGGCAGCAAAAGGCCCTGACCAAGCTTATGGGGCTGCAGTATAAGATCATCTATAAGAAAGGTACTGACAAGAATGCAGCTGACTCACTTTCGCGTCGGCCTCACTCTGCTGCTGAGCTGCACATGATTTCTTCCTTGCAACCACTCTGGTTATCTAAAATCTTAGCAAGCTATGAACAGGATGTCTTTTGTCAGCAAAAATTACAGAAGTTGGCCAGCGTGCCTTCTTCAGACGATAAATTTACTGTCAAGAATGGCTTGTTGTGCACTGATAATTGAATTTGGGTGGGGGCTAACAAACAACTTCAGACAAAGCTTGTTATGGCTTTTCATGATACTCCTCTAGGAGGGCATTCTGGTTTCCCAGTAACCTACAGGAGAGTCAAACAACTTTTTCGCTGGTCTGCAATGAAATCTTTTGTCAAAGTTACTCTGCAACACTGCTTGGTCTGTCAGCAGGCCAAACCAGAAAGGATACCCTACCCAGGCTTGCTCCAACCGTTACCAGTACCAAATCTACCATGGGAAATGGTTACAATGGACTTCATTGAAGGACTTCCAGTGTCTGGCAGGTACAATTGCATACTGGTGGTGATTGACAAGTTTTCAAAGTATGGACATTTCATTCCTCTCCAGCACCCCTTCACTGCTATGACTGTTGCAGAAGCCTTCCTAGATACAGTGTACAAGTTACATGGCATGCCTCTCTCCATTGTCTCTGATCGTGATCGCATATTCACTAGTACATTCTGGAAGGAGTTATTCATCCATTCTCAAGGGACCCAAATGCGCATGAGCTCAGCCAGACACCCCCAAACTGATGGACAGACCAAGCGAGTGAATCAACAGGTAGAATGCTATTTGCGCTGCTTTCTCAGCACTCACCCTACTAAGTGAGCCAAATGGCTTCCCCTATGTGAATACTGGTACAACACCAATTGGCACTCAGCAACCAACAAAACTCCGTTTGAGATCATATATGGGCATATGCCTCGGCACTTCGGCATCGGTCCTGATTGCACTATCGCTTCTGACGACGTATCTCAGTGGCTTGAACAAAGGCAGGTTGTTTTCAGTTCAGTTAAACAGCAACTATTGAGAGCTCAACAGCGTATGAAGGTGCAAGCGGACAAACATCGTACAGAACGGGTGTTTGCAGTGGGTGATTCAGTGTTCTTGAAGTTGCAGCCATACATTCAAACTTCAGTTGCTCCTCGTGCCAAGCACAAACTAGCCTACAAGTTCTTCGGGCCATACACAATTGTGGAACGCATTGGAGAGGTGGCCTACAAACTAGACATGCCGGCGTCGTGCAAAGTCCATCCTGTCTTCCATGTGTCTCTGCTTCGCAAGGTTCTCAAACCAGAGCATCAGGTATTGCCAACCCTCCCATCGCCTGCTGACAACGTGCAGATACCTGAGCGCATTCTCCAGCGCCGAGTGGTGACCAGAGGTGCTAAAAAGATTCTGCAAGTCCTGATCCAGTGGTCTGATAGTACAGCGGAGTTAGCCACCTGGGAAGATTCAGAGACTCTCAAGCAGTTGTTTCCTCGAGCGCCGGCTTGGGGACAAGCCGCATCTCAACAAGGGGGGATTGTCAGCGACAACGAGCAAGCGACGCGCCAAGACGAAGATGGTTCAAATGGACGGCCCACTCGCAAGCCTCGACTACCCGCTCGGCTTGCAGGCCCGGAATGGGCCTTGGGCCTTGTAACTCCTTAAGTACCCCCCTCTGTCTCTCTGGTTAGGTGGCGAAAGGCATACGGCCGGCTGGCCTGTAGGATAGCGTGTTCATTCTCCTCTTCTTGCTTTCCCCTTTCTGTAAGCAACACTGAGAGCTCGAATTCGAAATCCATGGAGTAATTGATGAGATCCTTACAAGGTGGCTCACCCCGGTGAGGCAGTGGGCAGTGGGAGGCGGCGTCCTGGGGAGGTGCGGGCGGAGGGGGGCTGCGGATGGGCGGGGCGGCGGCGGCCTGTGGAGGAGAGGAGGGGCAGTGGCGGCCAGGGGAGGGGCGGCGCTCCGGCACCCTGGGAGCGGCAGTGGCCGATGGTGGTAGGTGGTGGGGGATCGTGAGGTTGCTGCCGGCGGGGTGTGGGGGTGGGGGTGGGGATTCCTGTCGTGCGGGGTGGTTACGAGAGGTGGGGGTTGGGTGGGTGCTTTTGTTTTTCTCGGCTCTGAGGTTGTTCGGTTCGGGGGATGCAACAGTGCGTTTGTGTTAGCAGAATAAGCGTTTGGTGTTAGCAGAATAAGTGCCTTATGGATGTTATTAGAATATACCTACCCTATATATAACGTTTGGTAACGCTATTCCAAGCGTGACTCTAGAATAACTTATTCTAGACCCCCTAATAACGGTATATACAAAATCTAGTAAAATGATGTACAAAATGTAGTAATACGGAAAATATATTTTTTATCACCCCAGTATGTAATTTACTACAATTTTACGAAAATTACTATATTTTACATAGTGTGTTACTATATTTTGTATGTACCGTTACTGGGGTGTAGAATAAGCTATTCTACGCTCACGCTTAGGTTAGCGTTACTATATATATATATATATATATATATATATATATATATATATATATATATATAGGACAGAGCTATTTGTTACTAGTAACAGAACAATATTTTGTTACTATGTCGTCCTATATAGAGCGCGCTCCATCAGAAACAAAAAACCAAGCCGAACCGGTACATGCCCGTCCTACCCAAAAAGAAAAAAACCTCTTATCCTCCCCCACCCCGCTGCCTCCCGATCGACCTCCACCTTTGATATGTCTCCAACGTATCTATAATTTTTTATTGTTCCATGCTATTATATTATCTGTTTTGGATGTTTTATATGCATTAATATGCTATTTTATATTATTTTTGGGACTACCGTATTAACTTAGAGCCCAGTGAAGTTCCTGTTTTTTCCCTGTTTTTGAGCTTCGCAGAAAAGGAATACCAAACGGAATAAAACTTTCGCGATGATCTTTCTTGGACCAAAAGGAAACCAGAGGACTTGGAGTGTAAGTCAGGGAAGCCATGAGGCGGCCACAAGGACAGAGGGCGCGCCCAGGGGGGTAGGGCGCGCCCCCCACCCTTGTGGGCCCCTCGTGCACTTCCTGACCTAATTCTTTCACCTATATATACTCTTATATGCCCAAATCACCAGAGGCATGCACGAAAAGACTTTTCCACTGCCGCAACCTTCTGTACCCGTGAGATCCCATCTAGGGGCCTTTTCTGGCGTTTTGCCGGAGGGGGGTTCGATCACGGAGGTCTTCTACATCAACACCATTGCCCTATTCGATGTAATACTTTTTTGCGGTGTGTTTGCCAAGATCCGATGAATTGTGGATTTATGATCAGCTTATCTATGAATATTATTTGAATCTTCTCTGAATTATTTTATGCATGATTTTATATCTTTGCAAGTCTCTTCGAACTATCGATTTGGTTTGGCCAACTAGATTGGTTTTTCTTGCAATGGGAGAAGTGCTTAGCTTTGGGTTCAATCTTGCGGTGTCCTTTCCCAGTGACAGTAGGGGCAGTAAGGCACGTATTGTATTGTTGCCATCGAGGATAAAGAGATGGGGTTTTCATCATATTTCTTGAGTTAATTTCTCTACATCATGTCATCTTTCTTAATGCGTTACTCTGTTCTTCATGAACTTAATACTCTAGATGCAGGCAGGAGTCGGTCGATGTGTGTAGTAATAGTAGTAGATGCAGAATCGTTTCGGTCTACTTGACATGGACGTGATGCTTATATTCATGATCATTGCCTTAGATATCGTCATAACTTTGCGCTTTTCTATCAATTGCTCGGCAGTAATTTGTTCACCCACCATATTATTTTCTATCTTGAGACAAGCCTCTAGTGAAACCTATGGCCCCCGGGTCTATTTTCCATCATATTACTTTCCGATCTACTATTTTGCAATCTTTTATTTTCATATCTATAAACCAAAAAAACCCAAAAATATTTAATTTATCTTTTGTTTAGTTTTACCTATATCTATCAGATCTCACTTTTGCAAATAACCGTGAAGGGATTGACAACCCATTTATCGCGTTGGGTGCAAGTTTGGTGTTTGTTTGTGCAGGTATTCGGTGACTTGCGTGTTGTCTCCTACTGGATTGATACCTTGGTTCTCAAAACTGAGGGAAATAATTACTCTACTTTGCTGCATCACCCTTTCCTCTTCAAGGGAAAAACCAACGCAAGCTCAAGAAGTAGCAGGAAGAATTTCTGGCGCCGTTGCCGGGGAGATCTATACCAAGTCAAGACATACCAAGTACCCATCATAAACTCTCATCTCTCGCATTACATTATTTGCCATTCGCCTCTCATTTTTCCTCTCCCCCACTTCTAAAATGATTTTCGAAAAGTTTGCCTTTTCTTCGCCCCTCTCTCTTTGCCTTTTTCTTCGCCCTTCTTCCATTCATCTTCTTCGTTTGCTTTTTGTGTGCTTGTGTGTTGGATTGCTTGCTTTGTCACAATGACTCAAGAGAATACCAAACTGTGTGATTTTTCCAACACCAATAATAATATTTTATTAGTACTCCGATTGCTCCCGCTACTAATGCAAGATCTTGTGAAATTAATGCCGCTTTGCTGAATCTTGTTATGAAAGATCAATTTTCTGGCCTTCCTACTGAAGATGATGCATCCCATCTAAACAATTTCGTTGATTTGTGTGATATGCAAAAGAAGAAAGATGTGGATAAGGATATTGTTAAATTGAAGCTATTTCCGTTCTCACTACGAGACCGTGCTAAAACTTAGTTTTCATCTTTGCCTAAAAATAGTATTGATTCATGGAATAAGTGTAAAGATGCTTTTATTTCCAAGTATTTTCCTCCCGCTAAGATCATCTCCCTTAGGAATGATATTATGAATTTTAAACAACTTGATCATGAGCATGTTGCACAATCTTGGGAGAGAATGAAATTGATGATACGAAATTGCCCTACTCATGGTTTGAATTTGTGGATGATTATACAAAAAATTTATGCCGGATTGAATGTTGCTTCTCTAAATATTTTAGATTCGGTCGCGGGAGGCACTTTTATGGAAATTACTCTAAGAGAAGCTACTAAACTTCTGGATAATATTATGGTTAATTATTCTCAATGGCATACAGAAAGATCTTCCATTAGTAAAAAAGTGCATGCAATTGAAGAGATTAATGTTTTGAGTGGAAAGATGGATGAACTTATGAAATTGTTTGCTAGCAAGAGTGTTTCTTTGGATCCCAATGATATGCCTTTATCCACTTTGATTGAAAACAATAATGAATCTATGGATGTGAATTTTGTTGGTAGGAACAATTTTGGTAATAACGCTTATAGAGGCAATTTTAATCCTAGGCCGTTTCCTAGTAATTCCTCTAATAATTATGGAAATTCCTACAACAATCCTTATGGAAATTATAATAAGATGCCATCTGAATTTGAGAATAGTGTTAAAGAATTTATGAGTTCGCAAAAGAATTTCAATGCTTTGATTGAAGAAAAATTGCTTAAGATTGATGATTTAGCTAGGAACGTGGATAGAATTTCTCTTGATGTTGATTCATTGAAACTTAGATCTATCCCACCCAAGCATGATGTCAATGAGTCTCTCAAGGCTATGAGAATTTCCATTGATGAGTGCAAAGAAAGAACCGCTAAGATGCGTGCTAAAAAAAGTTGGTTTGTAAAAACGTGTTCTTCTAGTTTCCGTGAAAATAATGATGAAGATCTTAAAGTGATTGATGTGACTCCTATTGAATCTTTGTTTTCAAATATAAATCTTGATAAATATGGGACTGGAGATGAGTCAACTTTAGTTCCCAATGATTCGGAGTTTTTAGATCTAGATCTTGATGCAAAAATTGATAAAAGTGGGATTGGAGAGGTCAAAACTTTAAGTAGCAATGAACCCACTCTTTTGGATTTCAAGGAATTTAATTATTATAATTGTTCTTTAATAGATTGTATTTCCTTGTTGCAATCCGTGTTGAATTCTCCTCATGCTTATAATCAAAACAAAGCTTTTACTAAACATATCGTTGATGCTATGATGCAATCTTTTGAAGAAAAGCTTGAATTGGAAGTTTCTATCCCTAGAAAATTTATGATGAGTGGGAACCTACTATTAAGATTAAAATTAAAGATTATGAATGCCATGCTTTGTGTGATTTGGGTGCTAGTGTTTCCACGATTCCAAAAACTTTGTTTGATGCATTAGGTTTCCGTGAATTTGATGATTGTTCTTTAAATTTGCATCTTGCGGATTCCACTATTAAGAAACCTATGGGAAGGATTAATGATGTTCTTATTGTTGCAAATAGGAATTATGTGCCCGTAGATTTCATTGTTCTTGATATAGATTGCAATCCTACATGTCCTATTATTCTTGGTAGACCTTTCCTTAGAATGATTGGTGCAATTATTGATATAAAAGAAGGAAATATTAGATTTCAATTTCCGTTAAGGAAGGGCATGGAACACTTTCCAAGAAAGAAAATTAAATTGCCTGATGAATCTATTATGAGAGCCACTTATGGATTGCATACCAAAGATGACAATACTTAGATCTATTCTTGTTTTTATGCCTAGCTAAGGGCGTTAAACAATAGCGCTTGTTGGGAGGCAACCCAATTTTATTTTTGTTTTTGCTTTTTAGGTTCTGTTTTGCAATAAATAATTCATCTAGCCTCTGGTTAGATGTGGTTTTATGTTTTAATTAGTGTTTGTGCCAAGTAAGACCTTTGGGATAGCTTACGGTTATAGTTGATTTGATCTTGCTGAAAAACAGAAACTTTTGCGCCCAGGAAAATAATTTCGATAATTCACATAAGAGTGATTTTGAGTTGATTATTTTTGCAGAAGATTAATAAACAAATTGTTTAGGTCTTCCTAATTTTTCAGAATTTTTGGAGTTACATAAGTATTCGAGATTTCCAGATTGCTACAGACTATTCTGTTTTTGACAGATTCTGTTTTCTATGTGTTGTTTGCTTATTTTGATGAATCTATGGGTAATATCGGGGGGTATAAACCATGGAAAAGTTGGAATACATTAGATATTACACCAATATAAATAAAGAATGAGTTCACAACAGTACCAAAAGTGGTTATTTATTTTCTTATACTAACGGAGCTTATGAGATTTTCTGTTGAGTTTTGTGTTGTGAAGTTTTCAAGTTTTGGGTAAGGATTTGATGGACTATGGAATAAAGAGTGGCAAGATCCTAAGCTTGGGTATTCCCAAGGCACCCCAAGGTAATATTCAAGGACAACCAAGAGCCTAAGCTTGGGTATGCCCCGGAAGGCATCCCCTCTTTCGTCTTCATCTATCGGTAACTTTACTTGAGGCTATATTTTTATTCACCACATGGTATGTGTTTTGCTTGGAGCGTCTTGTATGATTTTAATCTTTGCTTTTTAGTTTGCCACAATCGTCCTTGCTGTACACACCTTTCGAGAGAGACACGCATGAATCGTGATTTATTAGAATACTCTTTGTGCTTCACTTATATCTTTTGAGCTAGGCAATTTTGCTCTAGTGCTTCACTTACATCTTTTTAGAGCACGGCGGTGGCTTTATTTTATAGAAATTGATGAACTCTCATGCTTCACTTATATTATTTTGAGAGTCTTTAAAACAGCATGGTAATTTGCTTTGGTTATAAATTTAGTCCTAATAGGATAGGCATCAAAGAGGGATATAATAAAAACTTTCATATAAAGTGCATTGAATAATATGAGAAGTTTGATTCCTTATGATTGTTTTGAGATATGAAGATGGTGATATTAGAGTAATACTAGTGAGTAGTTGTGAATTTGAGAAATACTTGTGTTAAGGTTTGTGAGTCCCGTAGCATGCACGTATGGTGAACCGTTATGTAACGAAGTCGGAGCATGAGATATTTTTTGATTGTCATCCTTTGTGTGGAGGTCGGGATCGCGCGATGGTTAACTCCTACCAACCCTTCCCCTAGGAGAATGCATCTAGTACTTTGTTTCGATAACTAATAGATTTTTGCAATAAGTATGTGAGTTCTTTATGACTAATGTTGAGTCCATGGATTATAAGTACTCTCACCCTTCCACCTTTGCTAGCCTCTCTAGTGCCGCGCAATTTTCACCGGTACCATAAACCCACCATATACCTTCCTCAAAACAGCCACCATACCTACCTATTATGGCATCTCCATAGCCATTCTGAGATATATTGCCATGCAACTTTCCACCGTTCCGTTTATTATGACATGCATCATCATTGTCATATTGCTTTGCATGATCATGTAGTTGACATCGTATTTGTGGCAAAGCCACCGTTCATAATTCTTTCATACATGTCACTCTTGATTCATTGCACATCCCAGTACACCGCCAGAGGCATTCATATAGAGTCATATTTTGTTCTAGTATCGAGTTGTAATTTTTGAGTTGTAAGTAAATAGAAGTATGATGATTTTCATTATTTGAGCATTGTCCCATGTGAGAAGAAAAAAAGAAAAAAAAAGAAAGAAAGAAAGAAAGAAAGAAAAAGAAAAGAAGAAAGAAAAGAAAAAAAAAAAGAAGAAAGAAAAAAAAAGAGAGAAAAAGAGAGAAGGGGCATGTTACTATCCTTTTCCATACTTTTGCTTCAAAGTAGCACCATGATCTTCATGATAGAGATTCTCCTATGTTGTCACTTTCATATACTAGTGGGAATTTTTCATTATAGAACTTGGCTTGTATATTCCAACGACGGGCTTCCTCAAATTGCCCTAGGTCTTCATGAGCAAGCAAGTTGGATGCACACACACTTAGTTTTTTTTGAAGCTTTCATAAACTTATAGCTCTAGTGCATCCGTTGCATGGCAATCCCTACTCACTCACATTAATATCTATTGATGGGCATCTCCATAGCCCGTTGATATGCCTAGTTGATGTGAGACTATCTCCCTCTTTTTGTCTTCTCCACAACCACCTTCTATCCCACCTATAGTGCTATGTCCATGGCTCACGCTCATGTATTGCGTGAAAGTTGAAAAAGTTTGAGAATACTAAAGTATGAAACAATTGCTTGGCTAAAACCGGGGTTGTGCATGATTTGAGTATTTTGCGTGATGAAGATGGAGCATAGCCAGACTATATGATTTTGTAGGGATAAGCTTTTTTTGGCCATGTTATTTTGAGAAGACATAATTATCTTGTTAGTATGCTTGAAGTATTATTTTTTTTATGTCAATATTAAACTTTTGTTTTGAATCATATGGATCTGAACATTCATGCCACAATAAAGAAATTACATGGATAAATATGTTAGGTAGCATTCCACATCAAAAATTCTGTTTTTATCATTTACCTACTCGAGGATGAGTAGGAATTAAGCTTGGGGATGCTTGATACGTCTCCAACATATCTATAATTTTTTATTGTTCCATGCTATTATATTATCTATTTTGGATGTTTTATATGCATTAATATGCTATTTTATATTATTTTTGGGACTAACCTATTAACCTAGAGCCTAGTGCCAGTTCCTGTTTTTTCCCTGTTTTTGAGTTTCGCAGAAAAGGAATACCAAACGGAGTCCAAACGGAATAAAACTTTCGCGATAATCTTTCTTGGACCAAAAGGAAACCAGAGGACTTGGAGTGCAAGTCAGGGAAGCCACGAGGCGGCCACAAGGACGGAGGGCGCGCCTAGGGGATAGGGTGCGCCCCCACCCTTGTGGGCCCCTCGTGCACTTCCTGACCTAATTCTTTCGCCTATATATACTCTTATATGCCCAAACCACCAGAGGCATCCATGAAAAGACATTTCCACCGCCGCAACCTTCTGTACCCGTGAGATCCCATCTAGGGGCCTTTTTCGGCGTTTTGCCGGAGGGGGATTCGATCACACAGGGCTTCTACATCAACACCATTGCCCTTCCGATGAAGCGTGAGTAGTTTACCTCAGACCTACGGGTCCATAGCTAGTATCTAGATGGCTTCTTCTCTCTCTTTGATTCTCAATACCATGCACTCCTTGATGTTCTTGGAGATCTATTCGATGTAATACTTTTTTGCGGTGTGTTTGCCGAGATCCAATGAATTGTGGATTTATGATCAGCTTATCTATGAATATTATTTGAATCTTCTCTGAATTCTTTTATGCATGATTTGATATCTTTGCAAGTCTCTTCGAACTATCAATTTGGTTTGGCCAACCAGATTGGTTTTTCTTGCAATGGGAGAAGTGCTTAGCTTTGGGTTCAATCTTGCGGTGTCCTTTCCCAGTGACAGTAGGGGCAGCAAGGCACGTATTGTATTGTTGCCATCGAGGATAAAAAGACGGGGTTTTCATCATATTGCTTGAGTTAATTCCTCTACATCATGTCATCTTTCTTAATGCGTTACTCTGTTCTTCATGAACTTAATACTCTAGATGCAGGCAGGAGTCGGTCGATGTTTGGAGTAATAGTAGTAGATGCAGAATCGTTTTGGTCTACTTGACACAGACATGATGCTTATATTCATGATCATTGCCTTAGATATCGTCATAACTTTGCGCTTTTCTATCAATTGCTCGGCAGTAATTTGTTCACCCACCGTATTATTTTCTATCTTGAGAGAATCCTCTAGTGAAACCTATGGCCCCCGGGTCTATTTTCCATCATATTACTTTCCGATCTACTATTTGCAATCTTTTATTTTCAGATCTATAAACCAAAAAAACCCAAAAATATTTACTTTATCTTTTGTTTAGTTTTACCTATCTCTATCAGATCTCACTTTTGCAAATAACCGTGAAGGGATTGACAACGCCTTTATCGCGTTGGGTGCAAGTTTGCTGTTTGTTTGTGCAGGTATTCGGTGACTTGCGTGTTGTCTCCTACTGGATTGATACCTTGGTTCTCAAAACTGAGGGAAATACTTACTCTGCTTTGCTGCATCACCCTTTCCTCTTCAAGGGAAAAACCAACGCAAGCTCAAGAAGTAGCAACCTTCCACCCCCGGGCGCCAAGCGCCGTCCCCCGCAACCCCACCCAGCTTCAGCGGCTTGCTTCTCCCGCTCCGGCCGCCTCCCGCCACAGCGTCGGCCTCCTCCCCAGCGCGTGTGAGATGCGGAATACAAGAAATGCACCGATCTACTCGAATTTCATAAGAACAGAAGAGTTCATGATAGTTCTGAGGTACAATTTGTGGATCGGGATACAAGATACCCTGCCTTAGAGGACGAACTAGGGTTTCTACCTAAGCTATGAATTGGGGAAATACCACTTGTCTCTGGCTCAAGCCGAACTCGCTACATATAGCCTTTGCCAGCTAACCACAGTAATAGTAATTAACGGTTACAGCATAGTAAAGGTTAAAATGAGTGTGGGCGGCGAGGTTCCATCCGAGACATTGATTTGCCCTGAACGCCATCTTGTCATCACAGTCATTGCTTGTCTGAATCCTGTACTGGTGTTGATCTTCAGAACTGTCTTGGTTTAGGGCCTAACTATGCTGCCGCCATGACTACCGCCTTGACCTCAAGGTGAAATAACTTGTGACCTGGAAATGTCTTGTTGAGAAATGCTGCATCTTCCCAAGTAGCATCATCGGGCGCCAAAATCTCCCATTGTACTAAGCATTATCCAATTGGTGTCTTGTTCCTTTGGATCACCCTACGATCCAACACAGCCATAGGAATTGTTTTGACATATCTTTCTGCTGTTACCGAAGGAACGTGAGGTAGAGGAACAACTCAATGACCCACATGTTTCTTGAGTTGACTGATGTGAAACACCGGGTGAATGTTAGTGCCCTCTGGTAGTTGTAGCTTGTACGAAACTTCTCCAATTCTTTCCAGAATTTTGTATGGTCCATAGAATTTTAATCTCAACTTCAGTGATCCTCTTAAACCAAAAGCATTTTGTCTGTAAGGTTGTATCTTGAGATACACCATTTCTCCCACCTCAAATGCTCTTTCTGTTCTGTTTCTATCTGCAAAATACTTAATCCTGCTTTGTGCATGTTCCAAGTTGGCTTTCAGCTTGTTCATCATGTTCTCCCTTTCTGAAATTATCAATCTTGCTTCTGGAGATAGTGTTGTGTCCAAAGCAAATTCTCCCACTTGAGGTGGTTTGTACCCATACAAGGCTTGAAATGGAGTACATTTTAAGGAAGAATGATAACTGGTGTTATACCACAATTCAGCTAATGGCAACCACTTCAACCATTTCTTTGGTTCTTGGAACACCATACCCCTCAAATAAGCTTCTAGGCATTGATTTACTCTCTCTATCTGGCCATCTGTTTGAGGATGAGAGGCTGTACTGAATCTGATCTTCACACCAAAAGCTTTGAACAATTCTTGGTACAAGTGACTTGTGAAAATGGTGTCTCTGTCAGACACAATGCAAAGAGGAAGGCCATGTAATTTGATGACATTGTCCATTAGAGCCTCAAAGACAGTTAGAACTATGAAAGGATGTGCCAGAGGAATGAAATGGTAGTATTCGGTTAGTCTGTCCACCACTACCAAAATGACCTCTTTTCCTTGAGAATTTGGCAAGGCAGTAATAAAATCCATTGTGATGTGTGACCAGGCCATATCAGGTACAGGAAGAGGTTGCAACAACCCAAGAGGGTGTATGTGTTCTACCTTGTTTAGTTGACAACCAGGGCACTGGCTGACAAATTCCTCTATGTCCTTCTTCATGTTGGGCCAGTAAAATACCTTCTTTATTCTATAGTAAGTTGCTTTACTACCAGAATGTCCTCCTAATGAAGAAGAGTGAAATGTTTGTAGTAACTATTGCTGAAATCAGTGCTGGCTCCTACATAAATCATGTTTTTGTACTTCAGCAGCCCTTTGTTCAATGAGAATTTGGGATCTGGACCAGTATCAGCAGCTACTTTCTTCAATAGTTTATCACTGTCCTGGTCCCCTTGGTAACTTTGTGCCACATCTTCAGTCCACTTTGGAACTACCACAGTAGTATTGTTGCACTGCATTGTTTGTAGTGTTTCCTTTCTAGAAAGTGCATCAGCCACTACATTTTCCTTTCCCTTTTTATATTCAATGGTGTAATCATACTCTAACAATTTCAGTAGCAATTTGTGTTGGACACCTTCTGTCAACCTCTGAGTTGTCATATATTTCAATGAATGTTGATCTGTTTTAATGATCAACTTGTTCCCCCACACATAGTGTCTCCACTTTTTGATTGCTTCTAATATTGCCATTGCTTCTTTTTCATAAATGGATTGAGCTACAGACTTTGGTCCTAAGCTTTTACTGAGATATGCAAGTGGTTTCCCTTTTTGCATGAGAACTGCTCCAATTCCTATTGCACAACCATCAGCTTCAATAGTGAAAGGTACAGAAAAATCTGGCAATCCTAACAGAGGACAGCTTGTCATGGCTTCCTTTAATGTTTGAAAGGCCTGTCTCTGGGCAGAACCCCATTGAAATGCATCTTTTCTCAGCATATCATGCAAAGGTCTACAAATTCTTCCATAATCTTTAATAAATCTTCTATAGTATCCTGTTAAACCCAGAAATCCTCTTAAATTAGTTGCATTGTTAGGTTCTGGCCAATCCAGCACATCCTTGATTTTCTCTCGATCAGTAGACACTCCTTGCTCAGAAATCACATGTCCAAGATAATTCACTTGATTTGTTGCAAATGTACATTTGGACCTCTTCACATACAGTTCATGTTTTCTCAGTGTGGCAAAAGTTCTCTCTAAGTGGCAAACATGTTCTTCTATGGATTTGCTAAAAATGAGCATGTCATCAAAGAACACCAATATGCATTTCTACTCCTCTGGTTCATTGATCTCCTCACAGACATTGTTCATCAACCCTTGAAATGTACCAGGACCACCAGATAGTCCAAAAGGTACCACTGTATATTCATAATGGCCCATGTGTGTTCTGAAAGCTGTCTTAGGAATGTCTTCAGCGGCCATTCTGATTTGGTGGTATCCAGACCTTAAATCTAGTTTGGAAAACACCTTAGCTCCATATAGCTCATCCAACAAATCCTCAATAATTGGCATTGGAAACTTATTTTTGATTGTGAGTGCATTTAACTCTCTATAATCCACACACAATCTCCATCCACCATCTTTTTTCCTTGTCATAATTGCAGGAGAAGAGAAAGGACTGAAACTTTCTTGTATTTCCCCCTTTTTAATTAACTGCTTGATAATTTCTTCCATCGCATGCTTTTGGTAATGAGGAACTCTGTAAGGTCTCAGATTAGGTGGCTTGACCCCCTCTTGTAAAACAATAATGTGGTCACAATCTCTTTTGGGAGGAAGTTTATGAGACTCTTCAAAAATGTCAGCAAATTTGTTGAGAAGTGGCTATAGAGCTACAGGAGGAGTGTGATCTTTGTTATTTTCTGATTCTAGCTCATGTATTTGGAGGATATATCCCATAACACCTTTCTTCAGTAATTTTTCCATTCTGGCTACTGAGATAATGCACTTCTTCTTTGGTATGGTATAATCAAACAGTGTGACTGGCTATCCTTGCTTGGTAAGAACCAACAGCCTTTCCACCAGATCTAAGCAAATGGGACTGTACTGATAAATCCAATCAACACCTAATATAATGTCATAAGACACTAGATCTAGCACTTTGAAACTGCTATGAAAAGTATGTCCTTGCACCTTGAAATCCATTTCTGGAACTTTAGCTACAGATAGTAGTTGTCCTCCTCCTGCCACTGTTACTTTCCTGGGAGGCATTGGTTGTTGGAAACAATCACTTTTAATTGCAAACTCTGTGCTCATGAAAGTACCTGATGAGCCACTGTCAAACAGAGATGTTGCTTTCTTACCAGCAATTTCCACTATCAATGAAAAGGTGTTTGGTCCTGTTGACCCTTCTGTGGCATATAAAGAAATATGCATTGCCTGTGTAGGTTTTGGTACAGTCCCTTCAGGTCCTTTTTCTTTATCTGGAGTGTTAGGAGTTGTGTGATATATCTGCTCAGGAGTAGTGATTTCTTCTGTACTGTCACTATCACCCTCTTCATCTACTTCTTGCAGAATGTGTAGGGTTTTCCCAATTTTACATTTGTGATTTCTTGTCCATGGCTCTCTACAGTATCAACATGCTCTAGCATCTTTGGGAAAAGGAACCCTATACTTCTCTTGAGAAGGCACTTGCACTTTTAGTTGAGGAAGAGGTTGTTTGTAAGTATTGTGATAAGATCTGCGTTTATATCTTGTTGGAGAGGGTAACTTTCTTGCTGCTGCAGTTTTTTCATATATCTTTGCATACCAATAAGCTTCTATAATACCCAAGGGTTTCTGACCACATACCTCATGTTTTATATCAGGTTTCAATCCTCCAATAAAACAACTGAGCAGAAAATTCTCCTGTAAGCAGGGATGGTCTCTTTTAACCAGTGCTACACAATGTTCAAATTCATCAATGTATTGGCCTACTGAAGTGCTCTGCTATATATTTTTCAGTAGTTCTACAACTTCATGTACACTTGCCTCAGAAAACCTGTCAGCAATCATCTGACAAAACTGTTGCCAAGTGATCATTTGCCATGGAACACATATGTTCTTCAACCACTTAGATGCCCTTCCTTGCAGATGTCCTGTAGCTAGGTTCACCCACTGATCATATGGAGTGCCAGACATGTCATAGAACTTCTCACAAGCAATCAACCAACCAATTGGATCTTCCCCGCTGAAAAGTGGTATCTCCAATCTTGGGCACTTCAGAACAACTTCAGGAAAATAAGATGGGCCTCCCAATTGTGTTGCATGTTGGTTTCTTTGAGCTTCATACAAATTTCCTGCTGCTTGATAAACTGGTGGATGAGAAGGACCAGCAGTTGTCATGTTGATATATTGACCCGTGATAGGATTATATGTAGGCAGTGGATTATAGAGTGGTGCATTTATAGGAGCAAAATAACCACTATTGCCTGAAAACCCCAATGTATGAGCCTGTACTGCCACACTGGTACTTGCTGAGGACAATCTGAAGTGTTGTTGTGCTGGAATCTCTTGCTTTTTGTCAGTGTGGATCTTGGTGCTTTTAGTAAACACACTAACTGGAGGTAAACCCGTTGTTACTCCTGCAACAGTCGTGACCGGGATCTGTCCTTGACTTAGGAACTCCTGATGAAGATTTCGACTCACTGGTGGTTGATCAACTCCTGTCTGGTTAGGAACAGATAACCCATGTGGATTATTAGTACCCAATCCTGTGCACACCGGAGGAGCAGCACTAGGAGTAACTGTCTCCACCTTCTGACTGCCCATGGACATGTTTTGCAGTATCAGTTGCAGGGTCTTCTGAATTTCAGTGTTCATATCCATCAATTTTGCTTCTACCCTTGGCATCGTCACCATCTCTGCCCGAATTTGACACACCTCCTTCTTCAGATCCTTCAGATCTGCCAGTTCGGCGCGTAGGTCTGTCACTTCTATTTCCAAATGATCGACTGTGATCTGCACTTTTGCCCTGGTGTCCATGGCTTCGCCTTAATTTGTTGACACTTTGACGCATGGATCTCGTTAGAGGCTAGAATTTTACCACTAGGAGAATGTCAACCAGCAACCGCCTCGGACTCCATGATCTGCATCCGAATTTCACTACCGCCGCGTCGTTACTCTGCACACCGCCACCACATCGTTACTCTGCACACCGTCACCACAAATAGGGAGGGATTTTACGAGAGATCCCAACCTCTCGTCCTCCAATGCCTGACTCGCCGCCGCGACTTCACCGTCGCCGGGAATCACTAGCTTCTGATACCTTTGTGAGATGCGGAATACCAGAAATGCACCAATATACTCGAATTTCATAAGAATAGAGGAGTTCATGATAGTTCCGAGGTACAATTTGTGGATTGGGATACAAGATACCCTGCCTTAGAGGACGAACTAGGGTTTCTACCTAAGCTATGAATTGGGGAAATACCACTTGTCTGTGGCTCACGCCCATCTTGCTACATATAGCCTTTGCCAGCTCACCACAGTAACAGTAATTAACAGTTACAGCATAGTAAAGGTTTAAAATGAGTGTGGGCGGTGAGGTTCCATCCGAGCCGTTGATTTGCCCTGAACGCCATCTTGTCATCACAGCCGTTGCTTGTCTGAATCCTGTACTGGTGTTGATCTTCAGAACTGTCTTGGTTTATGGCGTGACAGTGCGCCACCGGCCGGCCTCCTCCCAGCGCGCCTCCGCCCGGCCTCGCCTCGAGCGCGCCGCCAGCCAGCCTTCTCCCCCAACGCGCCACCGCCTGGCCTCCTCCCCACCGCGCCGCCGCCCGGACTTCTCCTCGAGCATGCTGCCGCCGGGCCCTCTCCTCATCACCGGCAGCGTCTTCGTTCTTCCGGCCGCCTCCCACCCTCCAACCTCCCGCATCTCATACTGCCCCCATGTCCCCCGGTTCCCACTCCACAACGCCATCTCCTGGTGGGGCTCCGCCGCCGGAGCACCCTGTCCGTTCACAGCCGCCACTCCAGGCCATTCAACGCCACCACCCGAAGCTGTTCACCACCTCCCTCCGCCGCCCTTCTCTGCTTGGTGTAGCCAGCGGCGCTCTGCCCCTCTTCTGCTTCCCCTGTCCAGCTCTGCAACTCCACGTAGGTGGTTGCTCATCTCTCATGTGATGGAGTGTACTCAACTGAATGCTCACCACTGTTCGAACTGTAGGGCTAAGAATTTGTTCTCTCTTCTCTCAAATTTTGTTACATCTTCGCTTTCCTATCTTCTTTCTACAGTATTCTTCGGCTGGATCATGCTAGAGATTTCTCACAGACTGCTTGTGTTTGTAAATTGTGATTTCTTGTGGTCAGGGCACGACGAGGATACTACGGACTTTGATCCCACACTTCTGGGAGGTGAGCTAGAACTACTACTAATCTCTCTATATCTGTGGAGAAAGCTGTCTGTTTTGATTTGAGATAATTGTTGAAAATTGCATTTGTGAATCTGTAGGTTGTTCTGATGGCCTTCGAGTGACCACATAGCAGCGAAAGGTAATGCGGTGCCCATGTTGCGGCACAAGTATAGAATTGTTGGTTTTATCTAGTGTAAAAGTATAACTCGTGTGTGACTGTGTGCTAGGGAACAATGAGGTTCAAGTTTTGCTAGCAAAAAGTATTTGTGTTAGTATTTGTGGCTCCCCAAAATATGCTATGTAAAAAAGCAAGCATTATGTATTCTATGCGTGCTAGAGAATCAGCTAGGTTCTATGGGTGCCCAAAACATGTTTATTGTAATGTTTCTAAGAAACTGTGGACTTCATTTTAGGTTCTCTTTTTGGCTAAATTTATTTATTTCACATGAAATCAAACCTAGCTATGTACGTATTGCTGCATCTAGTTGTAACGAGTTTGCTATGGAGCAGTACACATATTTAAACTTTCATATAGTTGCAAAAACATGAATTCTCATTCCCAAAAACCTACCAAAAACATCAAGTTATATTGATTAGTTGTTCTAGTCCTTATGTTATAACAGTGCAATGTCAAGAAACTCATCAGTTCAAAAGCATGAACATGCTAATGTTGTATAGATCTTGTGCAGCAAGGCAGAGGTAGTAATCTAAAAAAATGAAATACATTGGCGTGAACAGCTACCGGTTCATCTTCCAAAATGGATATATAATATGTTAATTACCGGTGTGCTCTTGTAGTCAGTTCATGTGTGGTCTTGTAATTAGGTCGTGTGCCAATTTGTTATCAGTTTTGTGTGTATGTGAGTTGGTAAACCAAGTGTGGCTATTGCAGAAAAAAGGCATGTGAATGTGCTGCCCTAAGTTCTCTCTCGACAAATCCAACAGTGCAGGTTCTTCGGTGCGTGAAGTATTGTCGGCGGCGATGCCTGCATCATGGCCCATTTAGGAGATGCAATTTTCCTTGTTTTCTGGTTAATAATAGACAACATGGGTTTTAGTTCAGTTCAAATTCTAATTTTAGTTCAGTGCAAAATCTTATTTTAAGTTCAGTACATTTTCTTATTTTAGTTTGGGCAATCCTTCAAATGTCTTGCCTTATATTACTGCTCATCCATCATATTGATGCAAAAAGATGTGTTGCCCATGTCGACAGTAAACATTTTATTCATGAAAACTCATGTCTTTATCTATTGGCTATCAGTAAATGTGTTCTAGATTGTAGATCATATCTTCGTGTATTCTTTCTTGATGTCAGTACACAGAACAAAAAAATTACATCAAAGTGACAGTGTTTAATTTCTTCTAGGTTAGTATAGGGTACATGTGTACAACATTTAATCTGTAGTAGTACTAGCAGTCTTCCTATGTAAGGGAGCAGCCAAACTCCAGTAAATTGTGAGAATATCACTTTGGAGAAGTGTACAACTTTTTGATTAATTTTCAGTTCATCTTTAGCGTTCTTTTTAGTTCATCAACTTTAATGTGTAGAAATATCGAGGATGTGATGTATTACTTTTAATGGGGAGTTCATGTTTGGCTGGATTTAGCAGTTCATTCAATGTTTCTTTACAGGTTCATATACCGGTAAGGTTTGGCGGTACAATTTTTAAAACTGTAGCTGTTCGGCAAAAAGGTTTACTACCCCAAGTAGGGGATTTTGAATTAGTAATGAGACTGTTGTGGAGCAGCAAATATTTAGTGTTCGTGTCTAAATTCTAGTGATATACCATTATATATTACTGTCATTGATCAAATCATTTGCTGCATTTTTTCCATGTCTCAGTGTACAAGAGCTGCTAGACAGTAGACTATAAGTAGTAGTCTGTTCTACATGGTGCACACACACGACCTAGGTGCAACCTATTTAATTGATTGTTGTTTTGATTTTTTTGAACAGGAAGATGGGTCGAAAAAAGGAGCATGATCGGCTGCTCCTCGTTGGATGTCAACAAGCTTGACACAGCCCTCCTAGAGCAAGCGACATGCCGGAGTACAGCACTGGCACCCCAACCTCTCCATGTTCACAGACGATGAGAGATGTCGTTGTATTCCCTCTTGCTTCTCCATGACACCAAAGATGACGCTAGAGTGCGTACCCGGCCTTGGCGGATGCAAGCCTCCGTTCTTGTTTTGCGAGTTTCCTCATGCAGTTTTTGTGGTCAGTGCAGATGGGAGAAGGTGATCCATCCAAAGTGCAATTATGTGATGTTGACGTGCAAGTTGTGCTACTGATTCGTCCATATAGGAGAAGGAAATCAGTCCAACGGGCGCGTCTGAAGCAACATATCATGCACCGCCACCCGTCCCCACGCCTCTCCGCCGTGCGTCATGTCGTGCCGGCTCACCATCAACCACCACTGTGGCTTAGGCCCGCGGTGCTTCCACGACCACCACACACAGCCTCCCTCTATAGTTGCACGTGCCATGCCATCCTGCATATTGGCAGCCTCGATGAGCTAACCAATTGCTTGCCGCTCTTGTGCACTTCAGTACGCCGCCAAGCTGGTCACCATTTATATTCTTGTTTTCAGTGTGTTCTTGTTGGCAAGTCGCCAGCAAATTTGTTATCATTGTTAGTTCATGTGTGTTCTTGTTGTCAGGTCTTGTGTAATTTTGTTATCAGTTTACGTGTATTGTGTTCTTTTTGTCGGTTCAAGTGTTTTCTTGTTTGTCAGGTTGTGTGCAAGTTTGCTATCAGTTCATGTGTATGTGTGTTGGTAGCCATTGTTATTGCTGCTAGCTACTGATCTGACCGCTGTATTACATCAGCTGCTCTATGTAATTAGCCCTTTTGTTGGATGAATCTCCTACTATTTGCTAGCTTTGGCATCGTAAAAAGACAACAAATTCATAATTAAAAAAGTTGCAAGTTCAATACGACGTCTTAGGTAAGTTTGGGAAGAAAGCTCAAACAAAAAGAACCCCATGGAAATTCAAATGGTAAAAGTTCAAGTCGTAAAATGAGAGAAGTTCAAAACATCGTTGCAAAAAAATGTTGAGTTAAAAAAACACACATAACATTTTCCTTTAAAAAAATGTCATTTAGTTGGACGATCATATCGTAAACCATTGAAAAGTTACAAGGAAAACTGTATTAAAAAACAGAGAAAAATTAAAAACACCCTTAGTACAAATACATACAGAGATCGGTTCGAGTACTCTGTTTTCAAAACAGAAAAATAGCATAACCAGTCTCACCGCATTCAAAATTACTCTGTGAAAAATAACTCAGTCCAAACGCATACATAGATCAGTACGAGTACGAGTACTCTGTTTTCCATACGGGAAAACAACACGTTGAGTCTTATGATATTCAAAATTACTCGTATTCGGTTGCGAATTTGAGAAAATGTTTAACATGACTAATTTTTGCATTTTGATAGCTTTCTAGCGGTATATTATTGAACCATTTCAACAAACTTTTTTAAAAAATCGCCTTCAAAACCAACTTTATTCGAATTCGAATTTGAATTTAAACAGTAAGGAATTAGAAAAAACTTTATATACACAAAAGTTGCACATTTTCCATAGCTTTCCAACGCCGTATCATTAGCGTCAATCCGAGAAACAGTTTACAAAAATTCGCGAAAATACTTTTCGTCGAGAATTTCACCGTTTTTCAAATTACTTTTAAATCATACAAATTTTGAAAAAAACATTATATATATGGAAGATGCGGATTTTCGCTAGCTTTCCAACGCCATCTCATTTGCTCAATTCCAACGAACCGTTTGAAAATTAACTTCAAAATATGATTAACGTTTTATGTTTTGAAAAAAATAGTTTTTTCAAAAATGCTCTTAAACCATGATAATTTTACAAAAAAATCTATATGATTGTAACCTTGATGTCAAGAGCTTTCCAACGATATATTACACACCCCATTCCGATGAAAAAAAATCATGAATTTTTTTTAAAATAAAGAGGATGATCAGTTCAACGAACTGAGAGCATCAGTACAACTACTGAAAGTTGTCAGTTCGAAAATAGTAACAGAATAGCTCGTGTATATATATATATAGGGTGGGTCTATTATGATAACACCCCTTAAGAGTCTTATTCTGATAACACCCACCTTATTCGGCACATCCCCCACCAGATCGCCGCCTCCCCTCCCCACCTTCTACCGCGGCAGCGGCCTGGGAGCGCCGCCGCCCCTCCCCTCCCAGCTTCTTCCGTGGCAGCGGCCTGGGAGCGATGCCGCCCCTCCCCTCCCCGCTTTCTCCCGCGGCGGCGGCATGGGAGCGCCGCCGCTCCTCCCCTCCCAGCCTTTTTCCGCGGCGGAGGCCAGCAGCGACGCCGCCCCTCCCCTCCCAGCCTTCTTTCGTGACAACGGCCAAGCAGCGCCGCCGCCCGTCGCCTCTCGGCCTTCTTCCGCGGCAGCAACCGAGCAAAGCCTCACCCGCTCGCATATCGCCTTCTTTCGCGGCAGCAGCTCGGTAGTGCCGCCACCGATCTCCTCCGGGCCTTCAATTACCATAGCATTGAGCGGAAGGTCTTCAATTACCTGTACTTCATCAGATGTTGATTGGTGCTACCTCGACATCACACCAATTCGAGGAAGGAGGACTGTGCGCAAGGTTCCTTCATCCACGGCAGCTTCTTGGATTAAGTCTGCAACGACCTTCAGAGCAAATCCTCCGTCTCCGCTCACCTTGAGCAACGTCCAGACCGCTCATGAACTACTGAAGGGCAAGTGGACTGCACAAGTGAACGCAAAAGTGGTGCAGACGGACAAGAAGGGAACTTCCTCCTGCAAACGCAAGAAATCACTGCAACACAAGGTAAGTAGTACACTTCCTCAACTATCTCAATTTACTTATTCCAGACAAAGCAGTACACGCAGTCCAGTACGCTTCCAAAAATGATGTAGTGCGGTTACTTCAGTTCACTATGAAAAAAATGCAGTGCACTTGCTCGGTCCTGCAGTACGCTTGCTCGGTTATGCAGTACGGTTGTATAGGTTCACTATGGACAATGATGCAGTGCGGTTACTTCAGTTCACCATGCAGGATGATGCAGTCCACGTGCATTAGTTCGCTGTACCCTTTCAAACACATTACAGTTGGTATGATTCAGTTCATTTTACCTGACAATGTAGCTCGGCTGTTTTGTGCAGGAAATGACAACTTTCAGAAGAGTAAAGCTTCTTCTGAAAGAGACACTGGCTGGGTTACCCCTGAGATTCCTCGAGGATTCTTCACGACAACAAGCAGGGTGCAATACTCTCCGGAAGAAGATTTTTTCCAGGAAGAATAGGTAGTCGAAGATGATGACGATGTAACCTTCATGTGGGAGGGCACTCACCGACAGGATGATGAAGATGATGATAATGAAGATGAGCCAATAACAGTTCTCAACCCAGAGTACAATCAAGAGTTCACTACATTTGGACAGCATGTCCGAACAGACAATGATGAGGTAGTTGAACATGATGTTGCAGCAGATGATGATTATGATGATGTGCCGCCGCTCCAAAAATTTCAAACCAATCCAGTGAGACATCGCCACAACACTGGATTACCACCGCGTCCACCTGCTGCACCACAAAACAGAGCTCAGCGTCCACCTGCTGCACCAAAAAACAGAGCTCCAAGTAGACATGCTGCATCAAATTCGACACTGCGACCACCAAGGGTGCCTCGGTCAGAAGTCAACGGCAGGTACAAATCCTCCTCACTATTGCCGCCATGAGATCCTCAACTACATAGATCTGCTATAACCCCGCCATGTCCAATACAACCCGGCGAGCTGCAAATGCCATCAGATGAACAACATTACACACATGTAAGTTTATGTCCTGAAGAAATAATAATATTTGCAGCCCATTCAGATAACATTGCAGTGCACACTGATATTTCTTGTGAGGTTAGGCCTAACATCTAATACAATCGATTCTTCTGAAAACCTAGGAACATTGCAGTGCTTTATTAAACTCCTATGCACTCCTCGTATTTAAACAGAACAAAACACTTTGTCTCATAGAGCATTGCACTTGATGCAGGATAAAAACATGCCACTTAACCTCATACCTGCCGCTGGAATGAAGTTCACCACGTACGACAAAGCATGGGACTTTTACAACACTTATGCAAGATATGTAGGGTTTGGCATACGCAAGAGGGCAAAACAAAGACAAATGCCTACATTGTTTGCTCAAGAGAAGGGACGCACAAGCAGACTATGTCAGATTATGACCAAAAACGTGAGAAGACATCAAAAAGGATTGGCTGCAAGGCAAAAATTAGAGTCAAAAAGAGGAAGGATGGCAAATTTGTGATTGAAATGGTTGAACTCAACCACAATCACAAGATGCTGGAAAGCCCCGGGATGCTTTTGCACATGCGCTCGCACAAAAGAGACGATCCTTTGATTGACCAGTTGGTGAAGGACATGCAGCTGGACAACCACACACACGCACAGATGATGTCAACGCTGTCGTGTATGTTCGGTGGTCTGCAGTACATGGGACATACTTCCCGCGACTGGCTGAACAAGTAAGCACGTCACAGAACATATCACTTGAGCATTCTGTCGGTAATTATTTCTTGTTTGATGAGATGAGTTTGCATTGCGTTTGAAATGCAGGAAACAGAAGTTTGCCAGAGAAGAGTCCCAAGATGACGTGAAGAAACTTCTGGATTCCTTCGAGAAGATGCAGAAGATAAACCTAGAGTTCTTCTATGATTATGATGTTGATGCAGATAACCATGTAAGAAACATCTTTTGGGCCAATGCAAGTTGCAAAGGATCCTATGAAGATTTTGGAGACTGCGTTACATTTGACACGACATATAAAACTAACAAATTCCACATGCCGCTGGGAGTCTTCGTGGGAGTGAACCATCATCTACAGAGCACCATATTTGCTATCGCCCTCGTGCGAGATGAAACAATACCGTCGTTCGAGTGGGTTTTCAAAACATTCCTGAGGTGTATGAACAACAAGCCGCCAATCTGCATGCTCACAGGTACAGAAAAAACAACACCTGTATACTTAAGTTTGTTTGGTACACTTCTATTTCTTCCGTCTCTCTTACACACAAACAATTTAATAAAAAACACTATTTGTGCCTTCTCAGACCAATGTTCTTCGATGAAGGCAGCATTAAAAACTATCCTCCCAGATACATTACATAAGTTGTGTCGGTGGCATATCATGAAGAAGTACAAAGACCACCTCGCCTTGCTGTATAAGGCGCACGAGAAACTCAAGGATGACCTCAATGCGGTGCTGAACCACCCACTAATGCCGTCCGAATTTGAACGGGCATGGAAGGACCTCATGCAGAAATACAACTTGCAAAACGACGAAGTGATGAATTCGCTGTGGGATGACATGCCCAAGCGGATCTCGGCTTACTACAAGGAAATTTTCTCTGCTTGGATGACTTCCACACAGAGAAGCGAGAGCATGAACCGCATATTGAAGAAAAACTTCGTCAAAGAGAAGCATGATCTCCATCTGTTTGCTCAACAGGTGGACAAGTGCATTCAGACCAGGAAGGCCGTCGAGCACGCAGAGACAGTAGCAAATGAGGTAAATAAAATGTCCATCAAAAACTGCTAAATATAACTACAAAAACAAACAAATTTTTCATTTCTCTGATTCGTAATGCTGCATTTCTGGTCATGCAGTCTGAGGTAAAGACAACAACCAAGTTTGGGTTCGAAGTTCAGCTATCAAAAGTGTATACAAGGGCAGTTTTTGCAGATTTCAAAGAAACACTCTACCGCAGCACTGCATTCAGAGCAGAACGGTGCCCTGAGAACCCAACCAAGTACCTCGTACACCACTACAACAGATCGGATGCATTTGACTGGGCAAGGCATAATTTCCAAGTGGTCGCCGATGAAGAGAAAGGTGTCTACGAATGTGAGTGCAAACTCTAGACACACACAGGTGCGACTCGCTAGCAAAAAAAATCCTAATTTCCGATAGTCATGCATGAAAGCTCACTTACTGAACTTTAAAAGTCCACATGCATGAGTAATTCACAAAACCAAGTGAAGTTCACTTCCTTAAAATGAACGAAAAAATGTGTTTATTAATTTCATGCAGTTCACTTACAAAACAAAGAAAACATGTGTTGTCTGCAGGGCTCTTTTGCGTCCATGTGTTATGCATGCTTTCTCACCTGAGAGTACTCAAGATTCCTGAGGTGTACATCATGAAAAGATACACCCGGAACACAAGATCAAATGCAACGTTTGACAGAAGAGACTACGAAAAAACAGCACCAGATGGAAGTTCGCTTTTTTGCCGTAGAAAATTGCTGACAGAAACAGCAATGGACCTTGCAAACAGAGCGACAAGGTCCAACGCTGGGTGCCACAGAGCGTTGTCTGGTATGAGGGCATTGATCAAGGAAATTGATGTGCTCAACGAAGAAGAAGAAGAAGCAGCAAAACTAAAGCAAGCAGAGAAATCCCAGCATGACAATAATACCGAGCAAGTAGAAAATACTGAACACAGCTCAACTGGTGCAATAAAAAAAGAAACAATTCTTCCACCTCCTGTTTCAAACACAAGAGGAAGGAAGAAAGGGGGCGACGCAACCCAAAAAAAGGTTGCATGCAAGGAGAAAAATGATGACAAAAATAGTAAGCCACAGCGTGAGCTGGACAGTGATGGTCACCCACTGGGAATAAGAAGGTGCAAGACATGTAATGAAATCAGCGGCCACAATTCCAGGACATGTAAAAAAAGACATGAACAAGAAAACCATGGACATGGCGATGCACAACCAAACAGAGATTCCAGTGACAACACTAAGAAATGGAAGAAACCAAGATGTTGCAGCATCTGCAAAAATAGGAAGAGACACAATTCAAGAACCTGCCCCAAAAGAACAAGATCAGAAAACAAGTAAGATGAAGAAGATGAAATCACAGAAGAAGATGGTGACACAACTGAAGAAGAAATGGCTTATGAAGAAGCAGATGAAGAAGAGGAGGAGGAAGAAGAAGAGAGAGTGAAGAGGATGAAGAACATTAAGAAACTGTAGAAGGAGTGGCTTATGAAGAAGCAGATGAAGAAGAGGAGGAAGAGGAAGAAGAGAGTGAAGAGGACGAAGAACATGATGAAACAATGCCCACAAGACCACCAAACAAAAGACAGAAAACACAAGGGAATGCTGCTGTACAGAAACAACCGAGAACGACACCGCATACAAAAAACCAGGTAGGAGCACGAAAGGATGCAGTTCATAGCGCTGGAAAACAAAAGCTGCCATCAACCATCACGCGAGGAGCAAAGAAGGATGCAGTTCACAATGCTGCAAAACAAAAGCCACCATCAACCAGCACGCGAGGAGCAAAGAAGATTGCAGTTCACAGCGCTGGAAAACAAAAGCCGCCATCAACCAGCACGCGAGGGGCTACAAACACAACGGTGCAAAGACAAGAACCAGCAACACCGCCACGAAAAACAAAAGAAAGTGCGACATTGGACACACTCCACTCACCGCGAAGAAGCAGCAGGTTAACGACCAAATAGATGAAGTTCAATAAATTAATCATATACATAGCAGTTTGCATATCTGTACGATTTATGTATCAGTTTAAATTTTGCGTAAACACAAATTTCCCGCTGACTATGAGTTCTTTAACTAAACCATACTGAGAGAAATGATGTATAGAGTAAACCATATATATAGCAGTCTAGAGTAAACATTGACACATTTTGATCCACAACCCATAAAAATGCAGTTAGCTCATAGCCAGCACGAAGTTCTGACTTATAATTCAAGCGGTTCAGATCACGAAAGTACTTATTACAAATCACATCAAAAGATGAAGCGTTCGATACGCAAAAGTACTTATTACAATCAACCTCATAACCTTAACCAATCATGTCAAACGTGATTCTAACCATACGATCCTTGAGTTCAAAGAAGTTGAGGACAACAACTTGCTGAGACTTCAGGCCACTATCAATGAGAAATTCCTTCCAACCTTTTTGCAAATATAGCCGCCCATCAACGCCTACACGGTACTTGGATGGTTTCAGGTGTCCATTGCCGAGAACAACTTGGAGAATTCCCTTCTTCTTGAGCCAGAGATACCTAACAGCTCGTTGGGGGATTTTCTGCAAAAAATAATAAAACAGTTTGAGGACGATACTAGCAGTACAATTCTCATACTGTGCACAAAGCAGTAAAAACCTACACACAGTACAGACACGAGCTAGATGAAGGCACAACAGTCCAACAAGCAGTACATATAAAACGCACGCTAGTATGCAGTATGGAACATGCTAATATGCAGTACGCTTCTAACTATCATACAGTTCTTGAGAATAGCTGCATGTAGTACACACCGTACAAGCAGGGAAAATTGTGAAAACTAGTAGTGCTCATCTAATATCTAAGCAGTTCACATATTGTAACCATGCAAACTAAAACACGAGCTCCATGCACACAAGCAAAAAAATAAAAACAAGATATAAGTACACAGTGCAATACACTTCAATAAAACAAAATAAGTGCATTCCTAAAATACTAGAAGTTCAGACTAGTATGGAATTATACAAGAAAATAAAAGACACAAAGAAAAAATCAGATCAAGCAAAAAATACCATCTTGTAGTGAGTCTCCACGTCTGTTGGCGTAAGCTGATGGACAAAAGGACTTTTACGGCCAAGGCCATGGCGAAGCAGGGCGGAATAGAATGCAGCAACGTTGATGTGGCCCATATCCAATCCTTTCGTGAATACTGTGCCATATGCAAGCTGCTCTGCTCGCCCAGCTCGGCACAAGACTTTGCCCCCCCCCTGGCGAGCACGACGGGCCTGCAAGCAAGCCGAGCAATCGCAGTGCGTCGGCACACCACAACCATGGCCGCAGCAGGAGAGATTTGCGCAGGGGCCTGGAGCCATCGCAACAAAAACCTAGAAAATGAAAAGAAATAAAGAGAGGTTGGAGGAAGGAGAGAAGTTGCGGCCAGAGGAGAAATGAACTGCAAGGGAAGGTTAGATGTTGGACTACATTTATAGAAGAGGAATGCAAAAAGGTCAAAAGTGAAAATTAAACGAGAGTTAATGAAATTTATGTTACCAAGAATGAAGGACAATCAATGAAGGCTTATGTTACCAAAGAAAAAGGACAAAAAAGGTGTACTTTGACTGCAGCACTTCCCACGCACTAACCGCAGATCATTAAATATTTATATTTCTAAAAAAATATAATCCGTAGACCATTCTAAATAAAAGTGAATGCAGTTCATCAAAGTAATACTAGGCAGTTCACAATATGTGTGCATGAAGTGTAGTACATGCTCAAAAATGAAGCACAAGAGAAGCACTTTCATGCAGTGCACAACGCATAGACTTAGTGCATGAAATGCAGTCCGTAGATGCAAGCAATGAAGTCCGCAATGTTGGCACAAGCAGTCACAACGTCGGCACAAAAAAGGATGCATGCAGTGCAAAATGTGGGCACCTGCAGTACAGGACTCTAACGAATGCAGTGCACACAGACCTAACAAAGCAGTGCACACCGTATATTAGAAAAGAATATGTAAGAGGAAAAACAATAAAAAAATGCGACCAGCATGCAGTGCACAAAAATGCACCTGCATATGTAGTGCGGAATGTGTTCACATGCAGTACACAAACCTGATGAATGCAGTGCAAAATGATTTACTAAGCAGTGCACGCCCTATATTAGAAAAAATACGTAAGAGGGAAAATAAAAAAAAATTGACCACCCAGGTGCAACCAGGCCCTAGCCAGCCTTGTAGTAGGTCTGCGCCCATAGTAGGCCAGTCCATTCTGAGCCACGATGCATGGGGTCGGGCACACATGGGCCCACAGGTCAGAGAGGATAGAGCAGCGAGCGCCGTGTATAAGCGCCAAAATAAGTAACCAGAGGAGTTCGATACGGCGGCCTCGCCAGGGCTTATAAACAGGTCGGGCGCGCTCTCGGTGGGCGAGGTGGGAATAAACGTTACCGCGCACACACAGTGCACCGGGAACCACTCGTGCTGACAGGCCTACCTGGGCCGAATGCGTTTTCACTCCTCTAACACAGGCCCAACACGCTATAGTGGTTAAAAATAACACGGCCCACTAAAAAAACAGTAAGTACAAAAATTAAACATCAAAGAAAAATGAGAAACATTTTCTAAATGAATAGCAACCACAAAAAAAATGTGTGTGGGCACCGCCAGAAACTACAGTTCGCTCTCATAAATAAAATGCAGGAAGCCTCAAGTCAACGTACAAATGCAGTCCGCGACCTACAACAATGCAGTTCGTCACGTGGAAGCACGAAGTATTGTTACTTCTGAAATGCAGTTCCCTTTCTACTGGATTGCAGTAGGGCTAAAATGAAGAATGCAGCCCTGTTAGTTAAGCAAAGCAGTCCGATACCCCTATCCACACTACCCTCCATCCACACAAAAGTTGCATCACCATCATCTATAAAAAAAGAGAAGATAAGAAAGAACTCCATCGAAAAAGTAATGTGCGTACATCTGTATGAATCCTGATCTGATCTAATACAGTATACGAAGAATAAAAATCAGTTGCATGTAGTACACTTTATGGACATAGGCAGTTCTATCATGATACCCAAGAAGTGCACTTACTAGGAAAATTCACCGAAAACACAACCATCACATTTTCTGACAGTTGCGTGCATACATGAAGTTGTCACAAAAAAAGAGGCGACGATGTTCCGGATTTCCAACGCACTAAGACAGCCTCCTCATAGCAAAACCTCTCTGCAGTTGCAACGTAACTGAAAACACAACCCCACCACGCTACCACCCCCTCCACCACTCCCACATCCTGTCACAGAGAGCAGAGGAGAGCACAGGAGAAAACACAACTGCTTCGTCCCCCCAAAAACCCCATTGCAGCTTCTTCTCCCCACTTCCTTTCACTAACCTCTCTCTCTAGAACAAACGCAAGAGAGCAGAGGAGAGCCATGGCGGATGCACCTCTGTACAAGTAGCGCCGCAGGTATACCAGGGAGCTCCACGACGTTGACCTCCACGGCAACCACAAGCTCCACGTCGTTTGCACAAGCAAGGGTCAAAACGTGGACAAGATGCTATCCACGCTCAGGAGGAAGCTCGGCGGAATGCCCGTCAAACTAGTCGGCGTTGATGTCGAGTACACGCACTACGTGAAGCCACAGCGGGCAGCAGTGCTCCAGCTATGCATAGAAAAGGTGAGAATAATTATCAATCTGTACTATTGCTTGTCAATATTGATTTTAAATTTTCTTCATCGCAAATGCCATTATATAAACTTTGGTTCTCATTTTTAAAAAGCATGGCATAGGAATTCATTGACAGTTTTCATCTGGCTCCATGTAACTCATGTGTTCAATTCTTGAATTAGATGATCTAGTGATCCACGCAGTTTTATTTTGTTTTACCAAATACATATTATCTGCCTGAACAATAGAAAACTGCACCATTACTATCTAAAGCATGTATGAAATTCAATTCAAGAAAACAAACATGCACAAACATGCATTGTTTATGGAATCTATTATGAGATTTACTAGTTATGCTGTACAAAGTATTAGCAGCTACTCACTGCAACAGATTCAGGGATTCATATTGCACTTCAGTTTCAGCAAAATCAAAAAAACATTGGTGGTTCTAAAAATTAACTGGAACTGTCTCACTATATTCAGTCTATACAAACATCTTGCAGGCCAATGGAACTAGACAAATTCCTCATGAATGATGAATACACCTTCGCCGAATTCGCCATTGAAGGAGACAAAAACAACCTGAAGCTATCTGGCTTGGAGATCAACTCCGACAACTACATTGATATTCAGGTGGAATGGAGAGACCCATACAATGAAAAGAAGTTTGACTCTTTGGCTGATGTTGCCGGCAGGCTGATCGACATTCACTACCATGACATGAAGAACAAAATCAACCGCTAGGAGGACCATACTCTGTGGGGGTTTTGCCCGCTGCCAGACAAGCTTATCAAGTATGCAGCAATAGATGCATTCGCAACCTACGAGTCATGGAGAATCATCTACGATGTCATAATGGTACTGGACAGGGCAAAAAGAGAAAAAGAAGCGAAGAAGAAGAACATGGCTGTAATCCCATACAACAACTAGAAATGAACAGGGCTATGTTTAGTTTCATTTTACTTTAGTGGTTGTGTTGTTCCTTGTTTCCTATCTGCTAGGTTTTGCTTATGTCCGTTGCTTCATATCGAATGTTTCTTTGTAAAAACAATGTCGTTGCACAAGGTAATGATTGTTGAGTTTGTATTAGAACAAGTATCCAGACAACTTTGAAAAATCTGATGTGTGATACCAAAACATACTACACACATACAAAACATATTCAAAAACAACGTTAAACAAAAAAATTAAGTACTATGACTTCAACTCATACCTAAAAAAGAAAGATGAATGCAGTTCACAATGGTAAACATAAGCAGTGCCCATGTGTCTACATGCAGTCCACAAGAGTAATTATAGAAATGCCATTAATATTAATATTTCTAAAAAATTATAATCCGTAAACCATTCTAAATAAAGGTGAATGCAGTTCATCAAAGTAATATCAGGCAGTTCACAAAGTGTGTACATGAAGTCCAGAACATGCCTAAATGAAGCACAAGAGGGACTGCAGCCACTTTCGTGCAGTGCACAATACACAGACTTAGTACACGCAGTACAGTGCGCAACGTTGGTACAAGCAGTACAAATGATATCATTTGTACTACCACAAATACATGTAGTGCAAAAGAAAAAAAATGCTTGCAATACGAAAAAAATTGACCACCCAGGTGCAACCAGGCCCCAGCCAGTCTCGTAGTAAGTCTGCGCCCACAGTAGGCGAGTCCATTCTGAGCCACGATGCATGGGGCCGGGCACACATGGGCCCACAGGTCAGAGAGGGTAGAACAGCGAGCGCCGTATGTAAGCGCCCAAATAAGTAACTAGAGGAGTTCGATACCGTTGCCTTGCCAGGGCTTATAAACAGGTGCGGCGCGCTCTCGGCGGGCGAGGTGAGACTAAACGTTACTGCGCACACACAGCGCAAGAGCAAAGCACCCGTACAGCAAAACAAGGCCGACTTGGGCCGAAAGCGTCTTACACCCCAACGGACCCAACACATTTTCAGCCGAAAACCAACAAGACCCATGACCCACAACTAGCATGCAACTCTAGTTCCCTCGCACGTAAAAAAAATGCAATCCGCTGTGCAGTTCTGTAAGGGAAGGAAGATGTGGTGTCAATTAAGCATTGCAGTTCGCTTAGACGGTTGTTTTTTCCAGACAACCACGAACACTGCCGCTTGGCGGTTACCACGATGAAATAAAACGGCGGGCGCATGTCCACTACCCAAACTACCACGGCTAGCCAGCGTCCAACCGCCTCCTCTATGACCGAAAACAAGACCCCCCGTCACACCCAGGCTTGGTTGACTGGTGCACGGGGAGATAGACAGGTGGGCATCAAGGTGTGATGGACTCGCCTCTGCAAGCGGCTCCGCGGCACGCCGCGTCACCGCCTGCTCCGGCTCGTTCTAGGCTCGGCCTCGCGGGGGGGTGGGGAGGGGGGTCACGACCCCCTCCCCACCCCCCCTCGGCCTCCCACTAACGCACGCAGTGCGCTTGGTTGACAGGCACAGTGCGGCTATTCTGTTTTCCAAACCCTAGCACGCACGCTACCCCAGAGCCACACCCCTAAGATAGACAGGGGGCGACGGCGTGTGACGGACTCGCCTCCACATGCGACGCTGCGGCACGCCGCGTCGCCGCCTACTCCAGCTCGTTCCAGGCTCGGCCTTGCAGGGAGTGGGGAGGGGGGTCACGACCCCCTCCCCATCCCCTGCTCGGCCTCGCGCTAACACACACATGGCTTGGTTGACGCGCATAGTGCGCTTATTTTTTTTGCACAACCCTAGCACGCACGCACCCCAGAGCCACACCCTAAGATAGACAGGGGGCGATGGGGTGTGACGGACTGCGCCCTCCGCCAGCGGCGCGTGGCACGCGCATCGCTGCCCTGCTCCGGCTGATTCCCAGGCTTCGCCTCGTGGGGGTGGTGAGAGGGGGTCACGTACCCCCCCTCCCCACCCCCCGCTCGCCTGCGCGCTAACGCACGCAGTGCCTTGTTGACAGGCAGATGCGGCTATTCTGTTTTCCAAACCCTAGGCATGCACCGCCAGAGCCACCCCTAAGAGTAGACAGGGGCGGGGTGTGGACAGCCTCGCATGCATGCGCGCCACGCCGTGCCCCGGCTCCGGCTCGTTCCAGGCTCCAGGCCTCAGCAGGGGGGTGGGGAGGGGGGTCACGACCCCCCTCCCCCCCCCCCCCGCTCGGCCTAGCGCTAACACACGCAGTGCGCTTGGTTGATAGGCGCAGTGCGGCTATTCTGTTTTCCAAACCCTAGCACGCACGCAACCCCAGAGCCACACCCCTAAGATAGACAGGGGACGATGGGGTGTGACGGACTCACCTCTACATGCGGCGCCGCAGCACGCCGCATCGCCGCCTGCTCCGGCTCGTTCCAGGCTCGGCATCGCAGGGGGGTGGGAAGGGGGGCCACGACCCCCCCTCCCCAACCCCTGCTCGGCCTCGCGCTAACACACGCAGTGCGCTTGGTTGACAGGCGTAGTGCGGCTATTCTGTTTTCCAATCCCTAGCACGCACGCACCACCAGAGCCACACCCCTAAGATAGACAGGGGGCTATGGGGTGTGACGGACTCGCCTCCGCATGCAGCGCTACGGCATGCCGCGTCGCCGCCTGCACTATCTCGTTCCAGGCTCGGCCTCGCAGGGGGGTGTGGAGCGGGGCCCCCCTCCCCCCCGCTCGGCCTCGCGCTAACGCACGCAGTGCGCTTGGTTGACAGGCGCAGTGCGGCTATTCTGTTATCCAAACCCTAGCACGCACGCAACCCCAGAGCCACACCCCTAAGATAGACAGCGGGGCGACGGGGTGTGACGGACTCGTATCTGCATGAGGCGCCGCGGCATGCTGCGTCGCTGCCTGCTTCGTCTCATTCCAGGCTCGGCCTCGCAGGGGGGTGGGGAGGGGGGTCACGACCCCCCTTTCCCCACCCCCCCGCTCGGCCTCGCGCTAACGCACGTAGTGCATTTGGTTGACAGATGCAGTGCGGCTATTCTGTTTTCCAAACCCTAGCACGCATGCAACGCCAGAGCCTGACCCCTAAGATAGACAGGGGGCAACGGGGTGTGACGGACTCGCCTCCGCATGCGGCGCTGTGGCACGCCGCATCGCCGCCTGCTCTGGCTCGTTCCAGGCTCGGCCTCGCAGGGGGGTAGGGAGGAGGGTCACGACCCGCCTTCCCACCCCCCGCTCGGCCTCGCGCTAACGCACACAGTGCACTTGGTTGACAGGCGCAGTGCAGCTATTCTGTTTTCCAAACCCTAGCACGCACGCAACCCCCGAGCCACAACCCTAAGATAGACAGGGGGCGACGGGGTGTGATGGACTCGCCTCCGCATGCGGCACCACGGCACGCCGCGTCGTCGCCTGCTCCGGCTCGTTCCAGGATCGGCCACGAAGGGGGTGTGGAGGCGGGTCATGGCCCCCCTCCCCACCCCCCCCCCGCTCGGCCTTGCGCTAACGCACGAAGTGCGCTTGGTTGACAGGCGCAGTGCGGCTATTCTATTTTCCAAACCCTAGCACGCACGCAACCCCAGAACCACACCCCTAAGATAGACAGGGGAAGACGGGGTTTGACGGACTCGCCTCCGCATGCGGCACCGCGGCATGCCGCGTTGCCGCCTGCTCCGACTCGTTCCAGGCTCGGACTCGCAGGGGGGGTGGTGATGGGGGTCATGACCCCCACCCTCCCGCTCAGCCTTGCGCTAACGCATGCAGTGCACTTGGTTGACAGGCGCAGTGCGGCTATTCTGTTTTCCAAACCCTAGCACGCACGCAACCCTAGAGCCACGCCCCTAAGATAGAGTGGGGCGAGCAGGTGTGACGGACACGCCTCCGCATGCGGCCCCGCCGGAGCAGGCGGCGACGCGGCATGCCGCGTCGCCGCCTGCTCCGGCTCGTTCCATATTCGGCCTCGTAGGCGAGGGAGGGGGTCACGACCCCCCTTCACCACCCCCCCCCTCGGCTCTTGCTATGCCGCAGTGCGCTTGTTACATGCGGTGGCAGCTATTCTGTTTTCCAAACCCTAGCACGCACGCAACCCCAAAGCCACACCCCTAAGATAGACAGGGGGCGATGGGGTGTGACGGACTGGCCTCCGCATGCGGCGCCATGGCACGCCGCGTCGCCGCCTGCTCTGGTTCATTCCAGGCTCGGCCTCATAGGGGGGTGGAGGGTGGGTCACGACCCCCCTCGCCACCCCCCCGCTCGGCCTCGCGCTAACGCACGCAGTGCACTTGGTTGACAGGCGCATCATGGCTATTCTATTTTCCAAACCCTAGCATGCACGCAACCCAGAGCCACACCCCTAAGGTTGACAGGGGGCGACAGGGGGTGACACACTCGCCTCCGCATGCGGCACCGCGGCACACCGCGTCGCTGGCTTCTTCGCCTCGGTCCAGGCTCGTCCTTGTAGGAGGGTGGGGAGGGGGGTCACGACCCCACCTCCCCACTCTCCCGCTCGGCCCCACGCTAACGCACGCGCGCTTGGTTGATAGGCGCAGTGCGGCTATTCTGTTTTCCAAACCGTAGCACGAACGCAACCCCAGAGCCAGACCCCTAAGATAGACAGGGGGCGACGGGGTGTGACGGACTCGCCTCCGCATGCGGCACCGCGGCATGCCATGTCGCCGCCTACTCCGGCTCGTTCCAGGCTCAGCCTCGCAGGGGGTGGGGAGGGGGTCACGACCCCCCTTCCCACCCCCCCGCTCGGCCTCGCGCTAACGCATGCAGTGCGCTTGGTTGACAGGCGCAGTCCAGCTATTCTGTTTTCCAAACCCTAGCACGCACGCAACTCCAGAGCCATACCCCTAAGATAGACAGGGGCGACGGGGTGTGATAGACTCGCCTCCGCATGCGGTGCCACGGCATGCCATGTCGCCGCCTGCACCGGTTCGTTCCAGGATCATCCTCGCAGTGGGGTGGGGAGGGGGGTCAACCCCGCTCGGTCTCGCGCTAATGCATGCAGTGCGCTTGGTTGATAGGCGCAGGGTGGCTATTCTGTTTCCCAAACCCTAGCACGCACGCAACCGTAGATCCACACCCCTAAGATAGATAGGGGCAACAGGGTGTGACGGACTCGCCTCCGCATGCGGCGCCGCGGCACGCCGCGTAGCCACCTGCTCCGGCTCGTTCCAGGCTCGGCCTCGCAGGGGAGTGGGGAGGGGGGTCATGACCCCCCTCGCCACCCCCTTCCCCACCCCCCCCCCGCTCGGCCTCGCGCTAACGCACGCAGTGTGCTTGGTTGACAGGCGCAATGCGGCTATTCCTTTTTCCAAACCCTGGCATGCACGCAACCCTAGGGCCACAACCCTAAGATAGACAGGGGGCGACAGGGTGTGACGGACTCGCCTGCGCATGCGGCACCGTGGCACGCCGCGTTGCCGCCTGCTCCGGCTCGATCCTGGCTCGGCCTCGAAGGGGGGTAGGGAGGGGGGTCACGGCCCCCTCCCCACACCCCCCGCTCGTCCTGGCGCTAATGCAAGCAGTGCGCTTGGTTGACAGGTGTAGTGCGGCTATTCTGTTTTCCAAACCCTAGCACGCACGCAACCCCAAAGCCACACCACTAAGATAGATAGGGGGCTACGGGGTGTGACGGACTCGCCTCCGCGTGCGGGCTCGTTCCAGGCTCAGCCTCACAGGGTAGTGGGGAGGGGGGTCACGACCCCCCTCCCCACCCCCCGCTCGGCCTCGCGCTAATGCACGCAGTGCGCTTGGTTGACAGGCGCAGTGCGGCTATTCTGTTTTGCAAACCCTACCATGCACACAACACCAGAGCCAGACCCCTAATATAGACAGGGGGCGACCGGGTGTGACGGACTCGCCACTGAATGCGGCGCCGCGGCACGCCGCTTCGCCGACTGCTCCGGCTTGTTCCAGGGTTGGCCTCGTAGGGGGGTGGGGAGGGGGGGTCACCACCACCTTCCCCACCCCCCCGCTCGGCCTCGCGCTGACGCATGCAGTGCGCTTGTTTGATAGGCACACTGCGGCTATTCTGTATTGCAGCTATTCTGTTTTACAAACCCTAGCACGCACGCAACCCTAGAGCCACACCCCTAAGATAGACAGGGGGGCGACAGGGTGTGACGGACTTGCCTCCGCATGCGGCGCCATGGCACGCCGCGTCGCCACCTGCTCTGGCTCGATCCAGGCCCGGCCTCGAAGGGTGGTAGGGAGGGGGGTCACGGCCCCCCTCCCCACACCCCCCGCTCGGCCTGGCGCTAACGCACGCAGTGCGCTTGGTTGACAGGTGCAGTGTGGCTATTCTGTTTTCCAAACCCTAGCATGCACACAACCCCAAAGCCACACCCCTAAGATAGACAGGGGGGCGACGGGGTGTGACGGACTCGCCTCCGCGTTCTAGGCTCGGCCTCACAGGGGGGTGGGGAGGGGTGGTCACGACCCCCTCCCCACCCCCCCGCTCGGCCTCGCGCTAACGCACGCAGTGCGCTTGGTTGACAGGTGCAGTGCGGCTATTCTGTTTTCCAAACCCTAGCACGCACGCAACACCAGAGCCACACCCCTAAGATAGACAGGGGGCGACGGGGAGTGACTGACTCGCCTCTTCATGCGGCGCCACGGCACGCCGCTTCGCCGCCTGCTCCGGCTCGTTCCAGGCTCGGCCTCATAGGGGGTGGGGAGGGGGGTCACCACCCCCTCCCCACCCCCCCGCTTGGCATCGCGCTAATGCATGCAGTGCGCTTGGTTGACAGGTGTAGTGCGGCTATTCTGTTTTCCAAACCCTAGCACGCATGCAACCCCAGAGCCACACCCCTAAGATAAACATGGGGTGATGGGGTGTGATGGACTCGCCTCCGCGTGCGGCGCGACGCACGCCTTGTCACTGCCTTCTCCGGCTTGTTCCAGGCTCGGCCTCGCAGGAGGGTGGGGAGGGGGGTCACAACCCTCCCTCCCCACCCCCCCGCTCAGCCTCGCGCTAACGCACGCAGTGCGCTTGGTTGACAGGCGCAGTGCGGCTATTCTGTTTTCCAAGTCCTAGCACGCATGCAACCCCAGAGCCAGACCCCTAAGATAGACAGGGGGCAACGGGGTGTGACAGACTCGCCTCCGCATGCGGCGCCACGGCACGCCGCGTCGCCGCCTGCTCCGGCCCGTTCCAGGCTCGGCCTCGCAGGGGGTGGGGAAGGGGGTCACGACCCCCCTTCCCACCCCGCGCTCGGCCTCGCGCTAACGCATGCAGTGCGCTTGGTAGACAGGCGCAGTGCGGCTATTCTATTTTCCAAACCCTAGCACGCACGCAACTCTAGAGCCACACCCCTAAGATAGACAGCGGGTGACGCGGTGTGATGGACTCGCCTCCGCATGCTGTGCCGCGGCAAGCCGCATCGCCGCTTGCTCCGGCTCGTTCCAGGATCGGCCTTGCAGGGGGGTGGGGAGGGGTCACGACCCCCCTCCCCACCTCCCTGCTCGGCCTCGCGCTAACGCATGCAGTGCGCTTGGTTGACAGGCATAGTGCGGCTATTCTGTTTTCTAAACACTAGCACGCACGAAACCCTAGAGCCACACCCCTAAGATAGACAAGGGGGAGACGGGGTGTGACGGACTCGCCTCCGCATGCGGCGCCGCGGCACGCCGCATCGCCGCCTGCTCCGGCTCGTTCCAGGCTCGGCCTCGCACGGGGGTGGGGAGTGGGGTCATGACCCCCTCGCCACCCCCCTCTCCACCCCCCGCTCGGCCTCGCGCTAACGCACGCAGTGCGCTTGGTTGACTGGCGCAGTGATGCCATTCTGTTTTCCAAACGCTAGCACGCACGCAAACCCGCAGCCACACCCCTAAGATAGAATGGGGCGATAGGGTGTGACGGACTCGCCTCCGCATGCGGTGCAGTGGCACACTGCATCACTGCCTGCTCCGGATCGTTCCAGGCTCGGCCTCGCAGGGGGGTAGGGAGGGGGAGTCACGACCCACCTCCCCACCCCCCCTCGCTCGGCCTGGCGCTAACGCATGCAGTGCGCTTGGTTGACAGGCGTACTTTGGCTATTCTGTTTTCCAAACCCTAGCACGCACGCAACCCCAGAGCCACACCCCTAAGAGAGACAGGGGTGAGGGGGTGTGACGGACTCGCATCCGCATGCGGCGCCGCAGCATGCTGCGTCGCCGCCTACTCCGGCTCGTTCCAGGCTCGGCCTCGCAGGGGGGTGGGGAGGGGGGTCACGACCCCCCTCCCCAACCCCCCCGTCCGGCCTCGCGCTAACGCACGAAGTGCGCTTGTTTGACAGGTGCAGTGCGGCTATTCTGTTTTCCAAACCCTAGCACGCACGCAACCCCAGAGCCACACCCCTAAGATAGATAGGGGGGCGACGGGGTGTGACGGACTCGCCTCCGCATGCAGCGCCGTGGTACGCCGTGTCTTCGCCTGCTTCGGCTCGTTCCAGGCTCGGCCTCACTTGGGGGTGACCCCCCTCCCCACCCCTCGCTCGGCCTCACGGTAATGCAAGCAGTGCGCTTGGTTTACAGGCGCAGTGTGGCTATTTTGTTTTCCGAACCCTAGCACGCACGCAGCCCCAGAGCCACACCCCTAAGATAGACAGGGGGGCGACGGGGTGTGATGGACTCGCCTCCGCATACGGCGCCGCGGCACGCCATGTCACCGCCTGCTCTGACTCGTTCCAGGCTCGGCCTTGCAGGGGGTGGGGAGGGGGTCACGACCCCCCTCACCACCCCCTGCTCGGCCTCGCGCTAACGGACACAGTGCGCTTGGTCGACAGGCGAAGTGCGGCTATTCTGTTTTCCACACCCTAGCACGCACGCAACCCCAGAGCCACACCCCTAAGATAGACAGGGGGCCGACGGGGTGTGATGGACTCGCCTCCGCATGCGGCGCCGCGGCACGCCGTGTCGCAGCCTGCTCCGGCTCGTTCTAGGCTCGCCCTCGCAGGGGGTGGGGAGGGGGGTCACGACCCCCCTTCCCACCCCCCCGCTCGGCCTCGCGCTAATGCACGCAGTGCGCTTGGTTGACAGGCGCAGTGCGGCTATTCTGTTTTCTAAACCCTAGCACGCACGCAACTCCAGAGCCAGACCCCTAAGATAGATAGGGGGGCAACGGGGTGTGACGGACTCACCTCCGCATGCAGCGCCGCGGCACGCCGTGTCGCCGCCTGCTCCGGCTCGTTCCAGGCTCGGCCTCACTTGGGGGTGACCCCCCCTACCCACCCCCCGCTCGGCCTCACGGTAATGCAAGCAGTGCGCTTGGTTGACAGGCGCAGTGCGGCTATTCTGTTTTCCCAACCCTAGCACGCACGCAACCCCAGAGCCACACCCCTAAGATAGACAGGGGGGCGACGGGGTGTGATGGACTCGCCTCCGCATACGGCGCCACGGCACGCCATGTCGCCGCCTGCTCTGACTCGTTCCAGGCTCGGCCTTGCAGGGGGTGGGGAGGGGGTCACGACCCCCCTCACCACCCCCTGCTCGGCCTCGCGCTAACGCACACAGTGCGCTTGGTCGACAGGCGAAGTGTGGCTATTCTGTTTTCCAAACCCTAGCACGCACGCAACCCCAGAGCCACACCCCTAAGATAGACAGGGGGCCGACGGGGTGTGATGGACTCGCCTCCGCATGCGTCGCCGCGACACGCCGTGTCGCCGCCTGCTCCGCCTCGTTCTAGGCTCGGCCTTGCAGGGGGTGGGGAGGGGGGTCACGACCCCCCTTCCCACCCCCCGCTCGGCCTCGCGCTAATCCACGCAGTGCGCTTGGTTGACAGGCGCAGTGCGGCTATTCTGTTTTCTAAACCCTAGCACGCACGCAACTCCAGAGCCACACCCCTAAGATAGACAGGGGGCGACGGGGATTGATGGACTCGCCACCACATGCTGTGTCGCGGCAAGCCGCGTCGCCACCTGCTCCGACTCGTTCCAGGGTCGGCCTTGCAGGGGGGTGGTGAGGGGTCACGACCCCCCTCCCCACCTCCCCGCTTGGCCTCGCGCGAACGCATGCAGTGCGCTTGGTTGACAGGCGCAGTGCGGCTATTCTGTTTTCTAAACCCTAGCACGCACGCAACCCCAGAGCCACACCCCTAAGATAGACAGGGGGAGACGGGGTGTGACGGACTCGCCTCCGCATGCGGCGCCACGGCACGCCGATTCGCCGCCTGCTCCGCCTCGTTCCACACTCCGCCTCGCAGGGGGGTGGGGAGTGGGGTCACGACCCTTCCCTCGCCACCCCCCGCTCAGCCTCGCACTAAAGCACGCAGTGCGCTTGGTTGACAGGCGTAGTGAGGCTATTCTGTTTTCCAAACCCTAGCACGCACGCAAACCCGGAGCCCCACCCCTAAGATAGAGAGGGGGCGATAGGGTGTGACGGACTCGCCTCCGCATGCGGCGCCGCGGCACACCGTGTCGCCGCCTGCTCCGGCTCGTTCCAGGCTCGGCCTCGCAGCGGGGTAGGGAGGGGGAATCACGACCCACCTCCCCACCCCCCCCCCCGCTCGGCCTGGCGCTAATGCATGCAGTGTGCTTGGTTGACAGGCGTAGTGCGGCTATTCTGTTTTCCAAACCCTAGCACGCACGCAACCCCAGAGCCACACCCCTAGGATAGACAGGGGGGCGATGGGGTGTGACAGACTCGCCTCCGCATGCGGCAACGTGGCGTGCGCTTGGTTGACAGGCGCAGTGTGGCTATTCTGTTTTCCAAACCCTAGCACGCACGCAACCCCAGAGCCACACCCCTAAGATAGACAGGGGGCAACGGGGTGTGATGGACTCGCCTCCGCATGCGGCACCGCGGCACGCTGCGCGCCGCCTACTCCGGCTCGTTCCAGGCTCGACCTCGCAGGGGGGTGGGGAGGGGGGTCACGACGAACCCCCTCCCCACCACCCCGTTCGGCCTCGCGCTAACGCACGTAGTGCGCTTGTTTGACAGGTGCAGTGCGGCTATTCTGTTTTCCAAACCCTAGCACGAACGCAACCCCAGAGCCACACCCCTAAGATAGATAGGGGGGCGACGGGGTGTGACGGACTCGCCTCCGCATGCGGCGATGCGACACACCGCGTCGCCACCTGCTCCGGCTCGTTCCAGGCTCGGCCTCGCAAGGGGGTGACCCCCCTCCCCACCGTCCCGCTCGGCCTCGCGCTAACGCACGCAGTGCTCTTGGTTGACAGGCGCAGTGCGGCCATTCTGTTTTCCAAACCCTAGCACACACGCAACCCCAGAGCCACACCCCTAAGATAGAAAGGGGGGCGACGGGGTGTGACGGACTCGCCTCCGCATACGGCGCCGCGGCACGCCGCGTCGCCACCTGCTTCGACTCGTTCCAGGCTCAGCCTCGCAGGGGGTGGGGACGGGGTCATGACCCCCTCCCCACCCCTGCTCGGCCTCGCGCTAACGCACACAGTGCGCTTGGTCGACAAGCGCAGTGCGGCTATTCTGTTTTCCAAACCCTAGCATACACGCAACCCCAGAGCCACACCCCTAAGATAGACAGGGGCCGACGGGGTGTGACGGATTCGCCTCCGCATGTGGCGCCGCGGCACGCCGTGTCGCCGCCTGCTCCGGCTCATTCCAGGCTCGGCCTTGCAAGGGGGTGGGGAGGGGGGTCACGACCCCCCTCCCCTCCCCCCACTCGGCCTCGCGCTAACGCACGCTGCGCGCTTGGTTGACAGGAGCAGTGCAGCTATTCTGTTTTCCAAACCCTAGAACACACGCAACCCCAGAGCCATACCCCTAAGGTAGACAGGGGGCGTGACGACCCCACGGAGGCCGATTTAAAAAAAAGAGGAAAGTTGTGCTGAAAAAAGAACTTAGCCATGATGCAGTTCAGTTATACACATGAATGCAGTGCCATTCTGCAAAAAAGTTTTTGTACAGATGGAAAAAACAGGTGAAAAAAAGAAAACACCTACGAAAAACGGCACAGGAGCCAGAAAACAAAAAGACATGTAAGAACAAAAAAAATATATACTGTATATTTATATAAAATAAAACACACAGAGTTTCGTCCATATACGCTGCTGCAAAAAGCAGACGATGCACAAAGACAAGAAAATAGTAGTCTTTTCATACATTATCTACCTTAGACAGCACACAGTACACAACATAAAACCTAGTTCTTGTCCATACACAGGCCTTTAACCAAAAAAATATATGCCAAATGACTGTTACTGCGACTGCGACTGTGACAGGGAAGTAAGCCTGAGGCTTGCAATCAGATCTTGTAGCTCAAGCAGCATGTCTTCATAATACAACATGATCAAAGGATTGAACAGCAGCTGGAAAATGTACTCCGCCTTCCAATCTTCAAAAGCAGGCTGGATTTAAAAAAAAAAATGCAGACCAGTGATTTGAAAAAAAGGTTGTCATAAGAACAAAAAGTGAAAAAAAAATCAAAAAATAAAAACAGTAACAAAAAAGAAGAAACATAGAAGGTATTACATCGGATTTGACAATTTTTTCGACTAGACGGGTGCTGTCATCCAACTGCGTCAACCTCAGAACATAGATTCCACACTCGTTTGTTCCCTGTGCTGGCACGGCCGGGTAAGAGGGCTTCTCTGCCAATTTAACCCAGTCTAGGTGGTTCTTAGATTTATACAACTTTTCACCATAAACCGTCTTCAGCAGCTGAGTCCTCCTCCTCATCTTGCAAAAAGGCAGCACAAAGTAATAAACACACATCACAGATCAATAACTATCAGACGAAGCAAAAAATACAAAGTTCTTCTCAACGTCTAGATAGTCCCTCTTTTAAATGCACGTGTGGTCATTTCCTTTTATCACTCCTTTACACAGATTGGGTGCGTGGGAGAAAATGCAGTTCTGTGACGCATATGTTGCAGTGCACTATATTAACAAGTGTGGTGCCATGTGTACTAACAATGCATGTGCAGTTTAAAAAATATTTGTAGTAGGAGAAACACCAAAAAGCTTTGCACTTGGCTTAAAAAAATGACATACCACTGCAGTGCAATCTGAATGGTAGTCAGTCCTGCGCCACTTTGTCCTGAAATCAGGATGGCCAGTGTACTTCCTAGTGTCATGGATATCAATCGTCTGGCGATGATTTTTCACCGTGTATAAGGAATAATGACCATCCTTAAAGTGCGGCATCATAATCTGTCGCATCAAAAAACAAATGAAAATGAAAGTTCATTCGACACGTAGCATTAGAACCACTGTTTCAAATAACTATAAAAAAGAAATGCAACAAACAAGAAAATAAATGACAGAAAACAATGGCCTTACCAGTTTTGCGTCCAACAGGTTTTCGTCGCCAACAAAAACCTTGAACTGCTTAACTGCTTCTTCTAAAACAAATGGCTCATGCACAACTGGCAACACAGGGTATCCTTCATCATCTTTCTTCACAATGGTTTCCATTTGAAGAACATACTGCATAGAAAAAGAACAAAATAGGACATGAAAAAAAGAATAAAACATGCATGCACGCATGGACATAAAAAATTCAGTACAAGAGAAAAAAATGCACCAAAGCAAAAAAAAACATGACAACAGACACATTTACCGTGATAAATAAAGGTGAAAGTAGCACACGTTCACCAGAACGATGAACTAAACTCATTTCAAGGTCTTGCTTCCAGTACTTAATGACAAAATCCATGAGATACGAGTCCATGCAAGCTCCTTTGCCAAATGTATTATAGATATAGTCAACTTTGACATTTTTGACATCACCAAAAGAATTATTCACCATCAAGAACGGGCTCCTGGAGTAAACATACACAGATGGGATCAATAAAATAAACTTAAAAACAAAAGACACAAAAAGGATGAAGGGCACACACATAAAACTTACTCGTGGTATTTGCTTTCAAAATCTTGGCTGAGACCGAGATCCTTTATTATCCTCGCCTCATCAATATATTTGAACCTCGGAGGCTTCAATTTCTCTAAAGAGCCTCTCAACTTAAAAGCCCTCTCACCTGCCCTCTTGTTCGAAAATACTTCAGCCTCATCTGCACGAGGACGATTGATTGCTGCAATCCTTGTCCTAGTGACACGTGGCACCGGCGTAACAAAATCATCATCATCAACATCAACTACCTCATGAGGAGAGCCGGGGCGAGCAACCTTTCCACAATCAGGTCCAGGTCCAGATACCGCATCTGTGTTCAAAACATCTCCAGCTGAAGTACCAGAATTCTCTAGAGAGATTTCAATGGCACAATCCTCCATAACTACCTCAGAACCCTGCCACTCAAACAATGATGTACAGCCTCCATGAAGACCCCCATCAAAACCTGATAACGAGGAGAAAAAACATGGGAACACTCAGCCCAAATACAAAACCAAAAACATTAAATGCATCTCAATAATATAAAAAAATGTAGTTCACTAAAGAAGAGAATGCAGCCCACTTGTCTAGAATGATGCAACCACTTGTCTAGAACAATGCAGCCCACTTATATAGAACAATACAGCCCACTTGTCTAGAACAATGCAGCCCACTTATATACAACAATGCAGCTCACTTGTCTAGAGCAATGCAGCTCACTCACCCCGAATAAATGCAGTTCACTTGTCTACAACAAATGCAACTCACTTACACAACAATAAATAGCCATCCACTATAAATCACGCATTTCACTAAACACACTAGTAAAAAAAGACCTTAAGAAGCGGAAGCAAGCAGTAGACAAAAAAAAGTAAGGGAAATAAAGAAGTTCACTAAAATAACCTTTATCTGCAAAAATTAAAAGTGACGATAACTCAAGGCAACACTTTGTCGATGTGAGCCAACTATAGAGCATGGCCTTTCTGATGTAGCCAATGTGCTCCACCCCAAACTGAGCAACTCGAACACCATCCCAATTCTGCAAGAATTAAAACATATAGAATCCACAATCATGCCTGCAATAAAAGAACAAAAAACATCAGTTTCACATAATGAAATTATAAAAAAAAGTTCAGCAGTATGGTGGAGAGGGGCTGTAAGGCACATACCCATTTGGCTGAATTGGGACAATAACATGTTTCAACACAAATCCATCCAGTGTAGGAGGATTTAGCGGCTCATCAGAACTTGAGCTACCTTCTTTCCATGCATGCTTGATATTTTTAACCATCCTCCTAAAAATCATGTTCGCTTCAGAGCTGCCAGGTTTATTGAGCGAGTCAAGAAATTCAAACTGCCTTTCTTTCACATTTAAGGCAACTACACAATAATGACCAACTCCATCCCTCGTCTCTGGCGGATCAAATGTTGCAAACAAGACCTGTTGGAAGTAAACAAAGAAATAAAAGTATTACAAGAACAAGAAAAAGAACACTATAATAACCAACACACAAAAAATGGTCTTCGGCACATAAAAACGTTACTCACCATATCTTTTTTATCAACACGCTCCTCGGCTTTTGAAGAGAACATCAATTTAACACTCCTGCCTACACTACCACCATGCCAAATACTCGTCTAACAAAACAAAACCAAACAAAGGAATAGTAGTCAAGCAAACAGGTCATCACACGAAATCAGAAAAGAAAATCAAAAAACAAAAACAAAAATTTCTGCATGCTTACACAAATATGGTACGGGACAACCATCGTCGGAGATCCCTTAAACTTATCTACCAGCAAAGAAACCCCGAGATCTACAAGGGCTGTAGTGAGCATCCCTTTATCCCAAAAAGATTGACCAACTTCGCCAATGATAATATCAGCCATCTCAGTTTTAAAAGCAATCATGTCCTTGAATTTTTTATGGAAAACTGAAACATAAGATACTACAAAAATAACAAGAACGAGAAAGGGTAAAGACTGAAATTAGAAAATACATATGAACAAAACAATTTTTAAAAAGCCATACTTCTTCTTTTTGTCCCTCCATGTCCTTGTAACAGCAGTGTACAACTCATTGTATCTTTTCAGAAGAGCTGGATCAATGCTCGACGATGTCGCGATAGGAAGTTCGTCATCTGTAATAAAAAAAAGATGAAGTTCACTTATCCAAAAAATGAAGTTCAATATTAAGATAAGGAAATTCTGCTAGCTATTTTGAAAATCACCAACAAAAGATGAAGTTTCACTTATCATTAAACATCTAATGCAGCTACCATAGTAATTAAAAAAATTGAATGAGAAAAACTTCAACTTCACTGTTCGAAACATAACTCTTGCCTTTAGTGTCAGAGTCTTCATGCTGTTGTTCTTCAGAGCTGACCAAAACATTTACTTGGCTTGGTTGCGATGAAACAACCACAGCCTCACTGGACTGCCCTACTGTAGCAACATCAGCATTCTCTGGATTTACAACAGTTTGGTCAACCGCAACGTCCTTAGATACCTCAGCTTCATGAGGCTCCACTCTGAATACATCAGGAACATTGTTGGGCGTCAGACAAACACGAGAAGCAGCAACTCTACCAGCAGGAACGACATTCTCCAGCGGCTTTTCAATGACAACATCAGAATCTTCGTGCTGACTAGGGGAAGCAGCATCGTGGGATTCCTGAGCTACAGAAGGTTCTGCACTGTCGATGGCAACCGATACAGAAGCATCAACACTGCCACCACCAGCAACAACGCAACCCCCCTGGTTCACATCAACATGAACTTCTACGTTTTCATCTCCAAGCTGTAAAAAGTTTAAAAAAGTCACAATGACACAAATGAGCGAGGGGATAATTAACACTACAACACACAGTTCACTTATGTCAAAGACTACAGTCCACATATGTAAAACAACTGCAGTTCACTTATGTCAAACACTGCAGCCCACACATGTCAAAGAACTGCAGTCCATATATGTAAAAAGAAATGCAGTTCACTTATGTCAAACACCGCAGCCCACATATGCAAAAAGAACCGCAGTTCAGTTCTGTTAAAATACTGAAGCTTACATATGTAAAAGACTGCAGCCCACATATGCGAAAAGAACTGCAATTCACTTCTATCAAAGACTGAAGCTCACACATGTAAAACTATACAGCTCACATATGTAAAAGAAATGCATATGTGTGAACAGAACAGCGTACGTCAAGCTTATAACAACTACAAAAAATTAGATTACAACCCACTAACAGAAAATGTAATTCCACTAAACCTTATCAGCTACAACATCCGGAGGGGACGATGCATCAGCCAAGTCCTCATCCTTCTCAGAGCCATCGTAGGAATCTTTGTGCACATCACAAGCAGCAACTCCAGTCTACAGGCATAGAACAAACCAAAACGAAAATAAGATGGTAACGACCAAAAAAGAAAAAACTTCAACTATGCACAAGCAGTACACATTTTACAATCGCGAGGTACACAAAAAATACAATAAAATGGAAAGCAAAAAATGCAAGTTCAAGAAGAGAGGCACATAGCAGAACAGGCATGGCAGAAAATACTTGTACCTGACCAATTCCATCGTCCCTAGATCCATGGACACTAGAAGATTCCACTCCAGCCTATGACAAAAAAACGAATAGTGAGGAGCAGTCCACATAATACACGAAAGAGGTTCAAAAGCACAAAAAACCTAGAACGTACATTATCAGTGCCGGCGCCAGCGTCCTGACGGTTCATTTCATCCAAAATGTGCTCAGCATCCTTCTCATACCGAGCGCATTTTTCTTCCTGTGAATGTTTCAACTGAGCATATGAAGACCAAATATTCATCACTGCAATCTTCAGACTTTCAACGACGCCACAATCAAAATTGTGAGCAGTAACAATATCTTCATCTCGTGGGCCATGGCCAGCAGGGAAAAAACCAGCAACTGTCCTCAACCTGTCACCAGAGGTTGGCAAATCTTCAGTTAACTTCAAAACCTTCAGAAGAAGCTCATCAATCTCCTCGTGTTTTTTGCCGCCAACAAATGTCTGCTTAGGAGAGCTTCTATTATCAAACATCCGACGAGCCGTGAAACCACGAGTAGGCGGCGCCTCATCATCATAGGCAGGAAGCTGGCTACAGATAGGCTCATAGAACCTAGCACGAGTGGTAGGCCCCGCATCAGAGCCGCCACATAGCACTGCAGCAGGACAGTTGTACACAATATCACCTGACGCCTTCCACTTCAACAAAAAAAGACAAAAAGGGAAGAGAAGTACACATGTAAATACTAGAAAGTTCAGATTTATAATGACTGCACTTTTTTTTTAAAACTCTGATCTTAAAAATTCAGATGCACTAACCGGCAGCTTCCCAAATTTGTAAGTTTCCAAATAAATCTTTCCCTTGACAAGCATATCCTCATTGTATAACTTCATCAGGTCCTTGGTCGTCAGGTATGACGTGCGTGGCGTCAACGTGTGCATAACTGAAAATTTGCGAAGCTTCAAGCAATCAAGATACATAATCAAGGGGACAATGGCACAACCCTCTGCACAATTCTGCTTCCTCCCTTCTATCCACCACCTCACCATAGATGCCTGCAGCTCATCAAGAACAAGCTGACAAAAGTCCATCTACGCCATAGCCGCATAATCCATGTTCTCAACCATGGCAGCAACCCTGCCCAAATGAACTTCAGGCCGGGGGCACAGCAAATTTTGATAAAGTATCAGGAAGAACACCTTGACAGCAAGATCAACCGTCACATGCTCATCTTCCTGCACCAACACCTCCAGCTTCTGAAGCAAGACCTTGACACCTATACTTTTTGAATGGTCAAAGCCAAGCTCATCCTTGAGCGCAGTCAACGAGTCATCATGGCCGCTGGTAGCAGGCATGGGTGCAGTGTGACTTCCCATAGGTAAATAAAAAATGTGATGAACTGCATCACGATTGATTCAAAGAACCCTGCCATTCCCAAAGTCCATTATCATTGTGGCAGGGTCAATCACTCCCATCAGATAGCACATAAGAATGCGCGACACATTTTTCTTTACTGTCAGTTCAAAGACAACACCAAATCCAGCATCCCGAACATGACTACAGTGTGCTTCTTTCAATAAAGCAGCAGCTTTGCAAACAGTGGGGAGCGACAAACGTACGGTCTTGTTAAATCGAGCATCATCTCCCTCGGCATCATCTTCAGTTGGATTGCTCTTACTAGACTTCTTCCTCTGTGTAAAGGGAAATGCAGTCCACATTAGAAGATTAGCCATAAAAAGAGACAAAAAAACATAGATAGAATAACAATGAGGGAAACAAAGGCAGTCCACTTCAACAAACCTTTGGAACAACATCCGCCTCCCCACCAGAGTCAGCACCAACACCTTCATCGCCATCATTGCGGGGACACTTGGGGTGACTCTTAGATGAACCACAGTCTTTGGGTCTACCAGTTTGAGCATGCCTCAAAAAATCTGCAAGCACAAAGTCATCATCGTCAGAGTTGGGACCTTCACTGACATGTGGTCGCGTGCGCTGAGGATCCTTTGCACCAGCTTCAGCAGTTCTCTTACCAAGATTCTTGTTCATGCCTGCAACACGTGGACTCCGCCGAGGAGTACCACCTTCCTCAGCAACAGAACTCAGTCTCTTCTTCTGCAAAGCAGGCTGCTTGATTTTGACAAATTTGGAACCTTTGGCACCGTCTGCAGCTCTCCTCTGCTTCTCCTTCTCCGCATACTCTTTTGAGTCACTTTCAAACCTCAACTTCTTCTTGCTTTGCTTCAATTCATATGCACGAAGCTGTTTTGAGACCATCCACTCCTGTGTAACTTCCTCTGTACCATCAACAGACTGAGATTGTGTTTCAGACAAGATGGGACATCTCTAGTTAAAGCACACACCAACGTCACCCTCTGCAAAATAATGGTCAATCAATTGAGTAACCTCCTCAAACCCAGGCGCCCCAGCATGAAAAACAGACACTACATCAAAATGAAGTTTAACTATGGTCATTAAAAAGTGCACAAAAAGAACAAATGCAGTACACTTATACATATGAATGCAGTGCTGCAATCAGAAGCTACATAAAAATTAATGCAGTTCATATATCAATGTAGTGGAGTACACACATATGTATACAAAAAACCTGAATGAAACAACAATGCAGTTCACACATACATAAAGTGGAGGTTCACATATACATATAAATGCAGTGCTGCATACACTAACTTCACAGTTTGTTTCCAAAAAAATGCCGGACTAGATACAGCAAGGCAACACCAATTTGTACAACATCAAGTAAGCAGCATACACAAAATAAACAAAGCATAAATATCAAAAAATAGCAGATATCTATAAGAACAATCCATTTCAAAACTCACAGGACACATATGAAATTTACAACAGAAATAGGGATACAAGCAAATTGGCAAATTAAAAATAAGAAGAAAAAAAACACATACCAGAAGGAGGGGCCACACTTATGGGAGAAGATTCAATTGGTGAATTCAATAGATGTCTTGCCTCACCACCATGATCCTTACCACCAGGACAATGAGAGCCAATTGGTGTATCATTATGACCATTGCAATCACCTACTGGATCCAATAAAAACCAGAAACAGAAATTACAAAACATCACATGACAAATAATGCAAAGCAATGCTGACAACTAACATAGCATAAACAAATCTTCAGGATGAACTATGAAACTAGATAAACATCACAGAAAATAAACAAGGCCAAAGTAAGCAGTCCACATACCTTGAACTCCTCCTTCTACCCTGCTTGGCGAAGACATGGCATTTGCCTGCAGCACAAGGACGAAGTGACAGATATCAGCAACAAAATCGACAAAATCTGACGAAACCCTAGATGCACCTTGCTCTGCCTACAGAGCACACATGAGTATAGACTTCAAATCGAGATCAAATCGCCTGCTTACGGAAAAAAATACATAAGCAAAAAACAAAGCAGCCACTACGAGAATCACAGAACTAGACGAGGGGACGATCAACACCGAGGGCACGGGAAACGTACCACAAAAAAGGGGATGAAAGGCGGCGGTGGGGGGCGAGGGCGGGAATGGACGGGAAAGGGCTGCGGGAGCGGAGCAGGAAGGGCTGGCGGAGCAGATGAGGATGCCGAATGCAGGAATAAGGACATCTTGAGGACGGCGGTTCCGCGGGCGACGGCGGTTGCTGCGGGCGACATCGGTTTTGCTCGAGGGAGAGATGCTATGGGAGGCCCTGCAAGAGAGGAGAGAGGATTCTTCTCGGTCTCTCCCTATGAGCGGATCGGTGGGATCGCCTGGGAGGGCCACGTGCGAGGCCCGCGTGGGAAAGAGTTACATAAAACGGGCCAGCCCAAAATGGCCCGGCTAAATAAGACGGACCAGATCGAAATGAAGAAGTTAGTACCAGATGCAGTTCGCTGTGAAGAACAATGAAGTTCTGACAGTGAAACAAATAAATACATGCAGTTCATAAAAAAAGTTAAATTCGAAAAAATAACGCGCGTGTGAAGATAACACGTCCGAAAAAAAGTCTACCTTCAAATAAGTGCCACAAAAAAAAATGTGGGCCCCCCAACCCCCCCTCCAGTGCCAGGGGCTGCAGCAAGTACACGCAAAAACAGATGCAGTACGCAGCTCTATAAAATGTAGTGCGTTTGGATAGACGAAGCAGTGCGGTACCATAAGCAATGCAGTTTCGGAATACAGACATGAATACATACATGGTCTAGTTCACAGCGAAAACACTTGTAAATTGCGGAATATACTGCACTTTTTTCTAGGGGCTGCAGCAAGTACAAGCAAAAACAGATGCAGTACGCAACTCTAGACAATGCAGTGCATTTGGTTAGACGAAGCAGTGCGTTACCATAAGCAATGCAGTTTCGGGAACACGTACGATACATATAAACGTGACAAATGCCCGTTTGCATAGAACGTGGTGGTTAACAAATTTTACTGATGAAAAACAAAATAAAACCACGTTAGAAAAACCACGTTCGTAGACAACCGCCCAATCCGAGCGGTTCCATCGCCACAAACCCATGATCACAGACGCAACCCCAACCCACGATCTGCAAAACCGCATCGTCAGCGAGATCGTGTAGTTCATCCACTGCGGCCACCCCCCCTTTAAATTCAGACCACTACCAAGGCTTTCTCATCCACAACAACACAAGTATCCATTGCGCTACCACCAAATCGCTCCATCACACCAATCTCCACAAAAGACACCAAGCCCTACTGCCGGCGATGGGGTTCGTCGACGAGTACTGGAACGTGGAGGCGCACGACAACACCAAGTTGCACGTCATCCACACCAACGACAAGAAGCAGATGGCGACCTCCCTCGAGCAGTACGAGCGCCATCTCAGGCTCCAACGCCACAAGATAATCAGGATTGATCTCGAGTACAACAACGAGCCTGACGCGACGCAGAAACCCGCCCTCGTCCAACTCTCCGTCGGCAAGACTCAGCCGGTGCTGCTCTTCCAATTGAGCGCCGCTGAAAGGTGCACCATATTTGACAACTTCCTCGCCGACCCCAGGTACACGTCTACTGGCTTCTCCATCGGCGGTGACAAAACCAGGCTAGAGCGCGTCAATCTGGAGGTCACCAACTTCGTCGACATCCAGAAGGAATGGAGGGTGCCCGAGGCCACAAAGGAGTTGGACTCCCTTGTAGACGTCGCTGGCATGCTCATCGACGACTACTACAACAACATGAAGAAGAAGATCACCGACGAAGAACACAGGCGCTGGGCCACCCTGCCTCTGACCATGAGGCACATCGAGTACGCGGCAAAGGACGCCTATGTAGCGTACGAGATATGGAACCGCATCACCCTCACCCAGGACGGGTTTCGCCGTCCAAAGCTGGAGAAGGAGGAACCCCCCAAGAAGCGCGCCAGGAGCAGCTGGGGAGACGCTACCTGGTGAAGAAGCAGACGGTGCCGGCCAAGAGCCAACATTGCTCGCGTCGTTTTAGAATTATCATCAAATTTGCTTTTGGTTGTTTGCTTATGTATCGTTAGTTTGCTTGTGATCATTTGCTTTTGCTGAACTTAGTTTGCTTGTCATACAGAATGGCTTGTAATGATGAACTTTGGTTATGTTATGAAGAACTTTATTTCAATTACAAAACTAGAGTTCAACATTAGAACATAATGTAGTGCACATAAAGTATGTGATCCGAGCAGTGCACAAAATGGACGAAGATGCAGTGCACAAATAGGATGCATGCAGTGCAAAATGTGTACACATGCAGTACAGGACTCTGACGAATGCAGTGCACACATACCCAACAAAGCAGTGCACACCATACACTAAAAAAAGAATACGTAAGAGGAAAAACACGAAAAGAAAATGTGACCAGCATGTAGTGCACTACATATGCAGGTGCACCTGCATATGTAGTGCGGAATGTGTGCATATGTAGTACACAAACCTGATGAATGCAGTGCAAAAATGATTTACTAAGCAGTGCATGCCCTATATTAGAAAAATACGTAAGAGGAAAAATACAAAAAAAAATTGACCACCCAGGTGCAACCAGGCCCCAGCCAGTCTCGTAGTAAGTCTGCGCCCACAGTAGGCGAGTCCGTTCTGAGCCACGATGCATGGGGCCGGGCACACATGGGCCCACAGGTCAGAGAGGATTGAGCAGCGAGCGCCGTGTATAAGCGCTCAAATAAGTAACACATGAGTTCGATACGGCTGCCTCGCCAGGGCTTATAAACAGGTCGGGCGCGCTCTCAGCGGGCGAGGTGGGACTAAACATTAGGGCGCACACACAGCGCACCGGGAACCAGCCGTGCTGATAGGCCTACTTGGGCTGAATGCGTTTTCACTCCCCAAACACAGGCCCAACACGCAAAAGAGAGGCCACTGAAAATTAAAAAAATTCCCACATACCACGAAAAACCATGGCCCAATAAAAATATAAACAATAACTAGAAAAATAAAAAAACAAACACAATCCACGCATTCTGTAGTTCGTTGTAATACGACAATGCAGTTCTCTAGATTCAAGTAAGCAGTGCTGTTGCTTCTCAAATGCATTCGCATAGACTGAATCAGAATCAATCCACCACCTAACACCAACCACAACATTTATTACTTCCGTTGCTCAATTGGCTGCATAAAAACCTATCCATTCGTGCTCCAGACTGGCACAACTCCTCCCCTCGTTCCTCTTTTTCTTCAAATCATAGATCTAGGGTTCCTCCCATCCCCAACTATTCTCTGAAATTCCAATGAACCCGCCATGGACTGTTCGTGCGGGTGCTTGGCAAGGATGGCCCTGATAGCGGACACATGCGTGTACGCAGATGGTCTAGAGCTCACCGACGCCGAGTGGCGCAGCATGCTCGGGTGCCTCATGATACCCAACAGGGGGTTTCGGGCACCATTTCTTCATCGCCTCACATCTGCAGACCTGCAGGAAAGTTGGGTATGTTTTTCCCCTCACAATTGTTGACACAATCTAGGCTGCAAATCCACATCTGAATGTATATTTCCATCAATTTGTTCAGTAGTATCAACAATACAAAGAATTTGTATTGTTGTTCAGATTTGTTAGCTATTAAGACTAGATAGTTCCACCTATTTTTCTTCAGCACCACACCAGGTATTGACACTAGTTAGATCAAAACCCCAACAAACGAACAAAAAAGAGGTTCAATAGATCAGTGTTGCAGTTCTCTTACATGCTAGCGAAGTACACAGCAAATGACCTTGCAGTACAAACATGTTACAGTATAATATATATTCTACTAAAACTAGAGGTCAATTCCGTATATAAGTTTGTTCATACATTGCATCTACTTTATTAAATAGTAGTCATATATATGTACATATTTAAGTCAACATAAATAGATCATCCTAAATATAAAGAAAAACATTTGGTGTTTACTTATACACATTCTTTTTCCATCCGTGTCAAAATGCGGAAACTGCCATCAACAATAAAGTTTCCTGCTCCGAGTTAAGGGAAGGTTACTTTGGAGACACAACACAAGATTGGGTATGCAGACACGCAAGCTGACTACCACATCAACTCTGAAGACTGCATCAACATAACTAATGGTTGGAAAGATTTTGTCTCCCAGAATGGTTTTGAGGCCGGAGAAGTGGCCATGGTGTTTTTCTACAAAGAAAATGACTCCCTGAAGTTTACAATATTTGCACTGTAGGCGGTCTAAAGATAAAGCAAGCCATATGTGGCATATTTCTAATGCTTTGCTTAAGTTGTATGATTTTAAAATTATGTCCATCAGACACTTTGAAAGGTGCCTTATTAATGTATGCGACCTCGTCTCCATCATTTTATGACCCTTTTAGACAAGTTGCTGGTGACAGAATGCAGTTATGTAATACACATAGTGTGGTCCTAAAATATAAAAAATGCAGTCCTCTGAAGAGTAACAAATGCAATGCGAATGGTCGAAACTTTGCAGTTAACATATGATGTTCAAAAGAATTCTCATAGTATGCAGTTCAAAAAAATTGTCATAATAACTATTCAGCTAACACCAGCACAAAATAAACCATCTATTCTAATAGCAGAATAGCAGATTAACCATACTGCTAATGCAGTACGAAAGTGCATATTATGCAGTTCTCTAAAACCCAGAATGCAGTTTAAGAAAAGAGAAATCTCATAAGCTGCCATCACCACTGTAATGCAGCTACAACGAAGTCCACTACTAACGAAAATACAATGCACTACAACGTATGCCAGAACTGCAATAATAAAATTAAAGAAGTACAAATCCAGACATATGGGGGACTAACAGAGGTGCCAATTCACTCGCACTTACATAACTCGCCTAAAAAAGGCCGAATCACTAAATTTTTGAAAAATACCCCGCAAAAAATTGCATCGGACACATGGTCACTGGACGAACAGCATGAGCTTTTATTTAAAAATTGCAATTCAAAATATGAAGATTACAGCCGCAATACAATGAATTAAAAACAACAGTGACAGTAATTACAAGATTTAAAAACACATCGACGCAAAAAATCCAAAAATCAACAAGAACAGAGGAGCGGACGAAGCTCACCCGCAAACACTAACAAATTCACAGGAATTGAAACCTAACTCTTAAAAATTACACAAATTCTAGAGTAAAGGGAGCCATTAAACGAACGATATCAAAGAATTCCTACTAATAAACAACACGCGACCGCCAGAAAGTCGCATCCGACGCGAACACGAACGAACAGAGCAAAGCTCGTCCGCCAAATCACTCGATTTACCCAGACTTTAGTAGTTTTTTTAGCAAATTACAGTGATAAAAGGTCAAATGGCATTCAGAAACAAATTAAATTATCCTGCAACACCCGATTCCACACAAAACAGACGGGCGGACCGCCAGAAAATGAAGCAGTTCTCCCATAAAGCATTGCAGGGCTCATCGTAAAGAAGTTGCAGTTCGCTTCTGTTGAGCGTGCAGTACGAAAGTGTTATCAGAATAACTATTCTGCTAATATTAGCAGAATAGACCAGCTGTATATATATATATATATATGTATATATATACACATATATATATAGGGCTGGACTATTCTGTTACTAGTAACAAAGTAATATTCTGTTACCACCCCGGCCCTATAAGGGCGCGACGCGCCTACACCGTCCCCGACCCAGCCCGAAACCAACCCACCTCCTTCCGCTGGAGGCAGCCGTCGTGGGCGAGCGAGCGACGGCGTCAGCCGGAGCAAGGGAGCCCGCGGCGCCATGACTGGCCGCCGACGGATCCACCGCCGCCATCCCCTTCCTCGCTGGCAAAGCAGTGACGGGGCCGTGATCCCCGCCTCCTGCCTACCTCCCTCGCCGGGGCGCCTTCGCCGGGGCCGTGATCCTCGCCTCCCGCCTCCCCCCTTATCGGAGTTCCTTCACCGGGGCCGTGATCCTCGCCTCCCGCCTCCTCCCCTTGCCGGAGCTCCTTCGACGCTGCCGTGATCCCCGCCTCCTGCCTCCCCCTTGCCGGAGCTCCTTCGACGGATCCGTGATCTGCGCCACCAGCCGCTGCCTGCCCGGACCACGTCGCCGGAGCTCCACCACAAGCAGGAGCACCGTCGTCTCCCCAAGCTCCTTGCCTGCATCAATGGTGCCGCCTTCCAAGATTATGACAGTACGCCGCCAACGAGAGGAAGAAGAAGACGTCAGATCCAAGAACATGCCACTGCAGGTGATGTCTGCTTTCCACACTAATTTTCCTCCAAGTTGAATCTGCCGGATTGCTACTGAAGCACAAATGATCAGTTCAAAAAATGTTTTCAGATATGGGTTTGCCTGAAGAAAAATACCACGTTTGTGTCAGTTCATCAGTCCTGCTATGCAAAAGATTCGATTTAAAAATTGCACACACTATGCTCTGCCTACATGTTACACTATTAGATTCATCAGTACTACATGTGTGTTGCATCAGTGACACATGTTCCTATGATGCAGAAGCTGATAGTACATTGCAAATGCTTGCATCAGTTCATTACCCCCCTGCCACTTGATGCACAATTTGGATGTCGAGGTTACTGTCAGTACGTCTAATATGCTAGCTTCAGTTCCAGTCAAAAAAAAAAAAAACTTATGCATCAGTCCAAGTAGCTACTACGCTTTTATATAAGGTTCAGCTACCACTGCAAGTTGTATGTTGTTATTTCTAAGAGTACATGTCGTGTAGTTGCGTCAGTTCGAACGAGTAAAATATTGTTGTTGAAAAAAATATACACTTGTTACACAGTAAGTTCAATGATACAGAAACTAGGAGTACTTTTAATGTAGATGCATAAGTTCTAGATGAAAAAAATGAAGACATGCATCAGTTTTATATATATGCATACTGTTCCAAAGTTCAATGTTCAGTTTGCAAGCAGTGCACCAAATGTTTATGCATCAGTAATAGGGAAAAAGATAAAAAACTGTGCATAACAGATGCATCAGTGCTAAAATCAGTACATCAGTACATCAGTGCTAAACAAGTCCTTTCATCAGTTCGACTGAAACTACATCAGATACAAAAATAGACAACAAAGTTTAATAACGCCCAACGATGGAAGTTCAACTTGTACGTTACCTTCAGTGCATGGCATGTTAGCCATATCATGTATACGAGAAAATGCAGGAAAGATTAATCCCAAAACTGTTGAATGTCATTGCAGAAACATGCAAGGCGGCACACGCAGGGAAGGTTTGATGAGCCAAGCAGATATGAGGCACCGCCTGGTTGGGTAACACCAGAAATAGCACCTGGATACTTCAACAATACAGACAGATTTCAAGCTACACCAGAATCATCAGAAGCACGGACTGGTTCTTCTATGCAGCAAACACCGATATCTGGGAATACAAGCTTTGCCATTGCTTGGGTGCAACAAGGTCAACAATGTCCCCAACAACAAATGTTTTCCTACCCTAGAGCATGAAGAAAGGCAAGGACACACAGGCTTCCACCAGTCGCTCCATCAGCATCAATCATCCATGCTGCAAAAGCGGTTGCGACAGGAAGACCAGGACAAAGAGACAGGAATGTTCGCCACTCTAGCAGGGTGCAAAGTAGAAGATATGAGCCATATAGACAGGAGCAACCTCACAATGAATCTGAGGGAAGGCGGCCGTACAATGAGAGATGGAGATCTTCATCAACATTGCTCCCTCCAAGAGATGCATTGCTGCATGTGCCGAGGGTGACACCACCCGCGCCCATACACCAGGGTGAACAGCAAACATCGGAGGTAGCACAGAGCTATACACATGTAAGTATCCATTCAGAAAAAACATACAAGCACAGTCCATACCCTAGTACTGTGACCACCCCATCTAACATTTTCATCACTCTGTTTTTGTTTGCTCACTATTGCATGCAGCCACCTAACATTGAAGCTTACGTTCTGCCAAGGTTAGAGATGCGCTTTGAAACTTTCAAAGAAGCAAAGAACTTCTACAACGTCTATGCAAAGCATGCGGGTTTTGCTGTTAGGGAAGGCTCCATAGTTAACACCAAAGTCTACCTTTATTGCACGTGCTATGGAGTCTATGAATCGAAGGTGTCAGAAGCAAATAGACAGCGGAACAAGACCACAGCCAGGACTAACTGCGGGGCTAAAATGAGGCTGAAGAGGGAAAAGGATGGAACACTTGTCGTAAAAGAGATAGTCTGGGAACACAACCACATGCTATAGCTCTCCCCCCAAATGCTTGTCTTCTTGCACTCTCACAAAAACTTTGACAAAACAATCTTGGAGTACGTTAAGTACCTACAGTTCAAAGGCATTGAACACACGCAAATCATGAGCATACTGGGCGGCGATGACCCCGGTAGCTACTTCCTCGAAATGAATGCCAAAGACCTGATTAACATGTAAGTACAAACTTGTTCTCCTCCCAGAAACCCCCTCCGTATTTTTTCCTCTGTCAGTACAAACATATTACGCAACGCATGACCTGATGCCAGTTCAACATGCATTTTTGAATGACTATTCACTTTTAATATGCAGCAAAGCAATGAATTCAAGGATGGATGATGTGGATGATGTCGTGAAGACTGTCAACTTCTTTAGGGAGATGAAAGCGATAAACAAGGAATTCTTATGCGACATACAACTTGATGAGTCTGACAGAGTGAAGAACATATTCTAGGCGAACGCAAGCTGCCGAGGAGCATATCAAGACTTTGGTGACTGCGTAACGTTTGACACCACATATAAGACCAACAAGTACCATATGCCACTTGGGGTGTTTGTGGGTACTAACAACCACTTACAGACTACATTCTTTGCTTTCGCCTTGATAAGAGATGAGGATGCAGATTCATTCAGATGGCTGTTCAAAACATTTTTAAGGTGCATGAGAGGGAAGGATCCTACATGCATCCTCACAGGTACAACCGCCAAACCCCCCAAAAAAAGGAAAATAACACAATAAAATTGTTGTGTTAGTTCTATTTGTATATATGCACTACCATCTGCTGACCACTCCATGTCTCTTTTCTTATTACCAGACCAGTGCCCGGCAATGGCTTTGGCAATCCCAGATGCTTTCGGGGACAAAGTACACAAGCTATGCTGCTGGCACATTATGAAGAAGTACAGGGAACACCTCGCATACCTGTACAACCTCCACGAAGACTTTAAGGATGAATTCATAGCAATCCTCAACTGGCCCCTCATGCCAACTGAGTTTGAGGCTGCCTGGAAAGCACTCACGGATAAGTACAACCTCCATGATGATGCCACGATGGTGGCAATGTGGAACGAGTGCGAGAAATGGATATCAGCTTACTTCAAATAAATTTTCTATGCCAAAATGACATCCACGCAACTGAGTGAGAGCATGAACTATGTGCTCAAGAAGAACTTTGTAAGTGAGAGACAAAACCTGCACCGGTTTGTCAGCCAGGTAAACTCCTGCGTCAAAACCAGGAGGCAGGCAGAGAACCAGGAGATAATGGGTAACCGGGTATAGCTCTATCACCTGTCATAAGACAAATAATGTGCTTACTAAAGTAAATCTTTCTTAGTTAGACAAGTTTTTGCTACGAGAAAACTAATAATTTGTTCATCACTCTTCCTTTCGCAGAAGGAACAAAACATGCTGACCTTCTATGGGTTTGACACTCAGATGGCAAAGCTTTACTCACGAGCTGTGTACAGCGAGATCAGAAAAAGGCTAAAACTGAGCACCCTCTTCACGGTGACAGAGACGGAAGAGCCCACAAAGTACCTTGTGCGCTACAACAAACCGCAAAAACTGTTTGCATGGTCTCAGCACGTGTTCCAGGTGGTTGCAGACCCCATGGGATAAATATTTGACTGCGAGTGCAAGCTGTGGGACCACACAGGTGAGGACTAAAAAAAAGATGTTACATACTGTAGTACTTATTTTTGCAAAGTTTTTGTTCGAAAGAAATGACAGAAAACATGCACCTCTTCCAAAAAAACAGGTATTTTCTGCCTGCATGTCCTGTGCATGATGCAGACGATTAAGGCTGACAGCGTTCCAGAGAAATACATCCTCAGGAGATACACCAAATGCCCGAACATCCACCCAACATTCAACAGAAATGACTTGAGGACAGTAGCGTCAAACAAGGCCTCCCAATACTGCATTGAAAGCGCATTGCTACAGCTGAACATGAAGGTGCACAGAAAAAGCTTGAGAAGCCAAGAGCAAATGGCGACCAAGAACTCAACGCCATGCATTCTGTTGAAAACGAAGATGTCGCGGACAACGAAGCCATTGAGCAGGATATCGCTACAATCTTATCCGAGATGAACCATCTGTGAGCTATTGACCCGTACGACAATGAGGAAGAGGAGCAACAGCAACCAGAGCTTGCCCATGTGCACACTCAAGAGCAGCAACATGCTCACGTGCAAGATCATGAGCTTGACGGTGCTCTAGGTGAACGACATGACAACAGGAGATCCTACCAGTAGCAGCAGGAAAGGGTAATTAAACCACCCATATACTCATGCACAAAGGGGAGGAAGAGTAAGATGCAAGTAGCGAAAGCAGCAAAAGCAGCAGCCAAAAAGCCGCCACGCCCCATCAGATGCGTGGAATTCGGCCCGGACGGCAAACCTCTCGGGATAAGGGCATGCAGATTCGGCAATGTGGTGACCAATCATAATTACCGCACATGCCCACTCCGCACAGATGCCATTGTCAACAAGCAAAAGCTACAGAAGCAGATTGGAGCCGCCCAGGTTTCTACCAATGGAGACGACACACGTAACAGGTACACTTGCCGCAAGTGTGGGGGGGCTGACGGACATAATGCCCACACATGCAAAGTGGGCAAGGAGGTCATTGGCGCTGAACAGAAACAGGGCAAGGTCCAGAGTTCCAAATAATCAAAAGAAGAGGATGAAGAAGAAGAGTTTGACGAGAATGATGACCAATCAGATGAAGACAATGAAGATGACAGTATTGGGGACGAGGAAACTGAAACTGACGATGAAGCTGCCAAGGCTCAAGCAGGAAAGGGCGCCGACAAGGGACAACATTTGGGGCCACTTAGGAGGAGCTCAAGACTGAAGAATCCATACTGGTTATGCTACTGCGTCAATTAAAAAATAAGCTTGTACTCTCGGTTGCCTCGGTACACAATGAGGAATCATATCAGAAACACTGTCGTTACCAAAACTTATTTAGCTTTATCATGGATTTCTCGATCGGTACTATATTTAAGATATAATTTGTGATTTGTGCCCGCTGGACCAGTGACATTATTATGTAAACCATTTGATAAACCTTTTGAATGCAGTCACAAATATATTTGAAAAAATTGATCTGGATTTATGTAATGTCAACTATACTATCGACCAGTAACTCAGCAAAAATTTGTTAAAGAAAATTTAAACTCTTATAGTACATCAGTACTGATAATTCTCACTCGTCAGTTCAAGGCAAAGTAACCAAACACACCCGTGAACACCTCAAAAAACATCATTTCAAAACAAGCTATGACTGGTTCTGCCAGTCCTAGTTCAGAAAGTCCATCAGTACATAAAAATAATTACCTCAAGCAAACATAAAAAATTGAAAGTGCAAATATAATACACCTGTACTGATGAAAAACTAATTTATCTGTAAAAAATACTTATAAGATAATGTTGATATAAACAATCCTTTCAAAAAACAAAAAATACTTTAAAATATTAGCATGACACACATAGTCTAAACTTGTATTTGGTAAGTTCAATTACACTTCAATCACCAGTCCAAGTACCCACAGTAGAGGAGTACAAAGCGCCATCATCACCGACCTTGACATGTGCAAGTGGGATAAGCAGCTGATAAGTACAGCTTGACAAGACGGATCAGTGCGAGAGTAAAAAACCCTGAGTATAAGACTTCAGTGTAAAAACAAGACTTAACCTCCACACTGAAAAACATCACAAAGTATACGTCACTTAAACAGTACAAAATGCCATCATCACCGACCCTGAGACGTGCAAGTGGGATAAGCAGCTGATAAGTACAGCTTGACAAGACTAGTCAGTGTGACCAGTAAATACCCTGGCAAAGAAATTGGCTTGGACGGTTGGTTCTTCCAGGACACCGCCCGTGCCACGCAATGGGCCGTTGCCACAACGGACTGCAATGGCGACCCCACGACCACTACCCCCACGACCGGGACGAACCGCCTCCGCCACGTCCCAAACCACACCCTCAAAAAGCCCCAAATCGACTCCATACCTGCCACATCTCCAAAAACCACCATTGCCGCTTCCATCTCCACTACAAACAACCCACAAACATCTCTCTTCCGAGCCCACAGTTGCCGGAGGAGGGCAATGGCGGAGGAACCGTCTGCCAAGCGTCATCGTGGCGAGACGTCCGACCAGAGCGGCAACCTCGACGACGTTCACGTCCCTGGCGAGAAGCACGAGTACACCCGAACCATCACAGAGGTTGAGCTCCACAGCAAGGAAACGCTAGAGATCGTCTGCACCACCGAACCAGACAAGGCCGACGAGATGATCAACAGGCTCTGGAAGAAGGCTCGTGGCTTGTATCCTAGGTTCATCGGCGTTGATGTGGAGTACACCAGGGAAGACGAACCTCTGCAGAGAGCAGCAGTTCTGCAGTTGTGAGTGGAGGAACTCTGCCTGCTGTACCACATCGCAGCGGCCACAAAATGGTGAACCATCCTACTCATTTGCCCTATTTGGTTCATCTATTTAATTAGTATTGTATCCTCAAAATTTCATTAAACTTGTTTCCCAACTAGATGTACTAGCGTAGTTTGTGAAAGTGGATGCACTACTGCACTTTCTCAAGTAGATGCACTATAATGTATTTTGAACCTGATGCACTGGATTACTATTTGAAAATCTTGCAGAAGATTAATTTCTGAACTTGATGTTCTAGTGTAGTTTCTGATATTGATCCAACAGTGTAGTTTCTGCACTCGATGTATTAAAAAGATGTTTCTGAACTTGATGTAGTGAAGTAGTTTCTGAACTTGGTCTGGTGTTATTTTCATCAGCAAAAAAACTAAGAACTTGATGAAGCACTGGTATGTGTTGTTCTATTCAACAAAAGTAAACTAAACTAGTACTAAAGCAGCACATACATCATTGACTCAAATTGTATATATTCCAAAAAGAAAAATAACATGGTGTACTTGAATTTAATTTCAGAACTTTGTTTGCTAGTTTCTGAAGTACATTCATCCATTAATTATAATATATAAGCATCTACTTCATGCATTCATCACTTGTAAAACAAAAAAAACTGAAGAATTCAAACATCAAAATAATACTAATCTTCAATATGTCTCTCCCCTTGCAGGTCCAAGCGCCTCAACAACATGGTGAAGCATGAGAAGTTGTTCACATTTGCCGGTTTCAGCATTGAAGGTGACAAAGAGAAGCTGAAGATGTCTGGTTTGGAGATCAACCCCAACAAGTACATCGACATTCAGTGCAACTGGAGAGTTCCATACACCGGAAAAGAGTACGACTCCTTGGCTAATGTTGCAGCCAGCGTTATCCACCCATTCTACAAAGACATGAAGAAGAAGATCGACAGGAAGGAAGACCATAAACTGTGGGGGATCAGCCCACTGCGAAATTACCTCATCGAGTACGCAGCGATAGATCAATACGCCACCTACAAGTCATGGAAGATAATCGACAACATCACAACAGGTTGGGAATTTCAAAAGAGTAGGAGGCTAACCCCTACTACCACTGCCACTATGCGGGATGAAGAGACATCAAAGTCTGCCTTCGTGTTGCTTGCGCTTGTGCTTGCCTTTTATCTTGTTGTTTCAAATTCTTAGTTTGCTCTTGTTAGATTAAACCAGTTTGCTTATGTCTTGTATGCCAGGGTTGAACCAGTCTGCTTATGTCGTGCTTGTCACTGTTGAACAAGTTTGCTTATGTCATCAAGTACATTGTTTGCTTATCTCGTTATATAAGTTTGGTAGCTTTTTATTTTGTTTATGAATCATTTCAAATTCAAAGTAGCTTGTGAATGGAACTTTGTGGCTGCTCTTCAGTACTAGTTATGAAGCAACTAATCACACAAGGATGTTCCATGTGTAGTTTCGATTCAGTATTGTATGGAAAACATAACATTGAAAACAATCAGTACAATTTGACTTCCTTAACAACGCTTCAAAAGTTGAAGCAAAAAATCTTAGTACTTCATGTACTGTTCTCATTCATATGTAGCTGCTAGAAAATTAGCAAGTACTACAACAAAAAAAGTTAACAAGCATCAACACACACTTATATTGGTCACTTGCAGACTAAGAATGACAGTACTAGTACACTTGAACAGACAATACATACTTACTACAATAAAAAGTACAAAGAAGCATCAGTTCGCAATCCCTCAAAAAATAAATGTTAGACTAAGCACATAAGTGCTACTACGAATGAACTCTCAGTACAACTTAGTTTACACGCAAGTACTATAGTGCTAAAAATAATACCAGAAGACCCTTGAGAATAATCACAAAAACAAACAAAAAAAGAAGGCAAAAACTCAATGAAAAGATAACACTTCGACAAAACTCACAAGAACTACAACAAACATATCAGTCCACATTACTGGTGGAGTAAAGTACCACATCGCAGCAGCCACAAAATGGTAATCCATACTACTCTTCATTCATCTGTTCTATTAGTACTACTCCCTAAAAAATTCATTAAACTTGTTTCCCAACTAGATGAACTACTGTAGTTTGTGAAGTGGATGCACGAGTACATGTTTCTCAAGTAGATGCACTATAATATATTTTGAAACTGATGCACTGGATTAGCATCTAAAAATGTTTCACCATATTAATTTCTGAACTTGCTGTACTAGCATAGTTTCTGATCTTGATGCACTAGTGTAGTTTATAGACTTGATGTATTAAAAACTGTTTCCAAACTTCATGTACAAAAGTAGTTTCTGAACCTGGTCTGATGTTATTTTCAGCAGCAAAAAATAAAGTAAGAACTTGGTAAAGCACTGGTATAGGTCTTTTATTCAACAAAAAGAAAACTAAACTTGAAGTAAGCAGCACATAGATCATTGACTCTGGCTATAGGTTCTTGAACTCGGTGAAGCATTTGGTGAAGCACTGAAGATACCAAAAAAGAAAAATAACATGGTGTACTTGAATTTAATTTCAGAACTTTGTGTACTAGTTTCTGAACTACATTCATCCATGACTTACACTATATAGGCATCTACCTCATGGATTCATCACTTGTAAACCAAAAAACAGAAGAATTAAATCTTCAAAAAAGTACACTAATCTTCAATATGTGTCTCCACCTTGCAGGCCCAAGCGCCTCAAAGAGTTCCTGCAGGAGCAGAATTTGTACAACATTGTCGGTGTCAGCATTAAAGGTAACAAAGAGAAGCTGAAGAAGTATGGTTTGGAGATCAACCCCAAGAACTTCATCGACATTCAGCGCAACTTGAGAGTTCCAGGCTGCGGAAAAGAGTATGACTCCTTGGCTGATGTTGCAGCCAGCCTCATCCACCCATTCTAGAAAGGCATGAAGAAAAAGATCGACAAGCAGGAAGACCACAAACTGTGGGGGATCAGCTCGCTACCAGAGTAGCTCATCGAGTACGCAAGAGTAGATGCGTACGCCACGTACAAGTCATGGAAGATAATCGACAACGTCAAAATAGGTCTGCAAATTATGGAAGCGCAGAAAGCGGATCCCTACTACCACTACCACTACGCGGGATGAAGAAACAACAAAGTCTGCCTTCGTGTTGCTTGCACTTGTGCCTGTCCTTTATCTTGTTGTTTCAAATTTGTAGTTTTCTTTTGTTAGGTTGTACCAGCCTGCTTATGTCGTGTGTGTGAAGGTTGAACAAGTTTGGTTATGTCATCAAGTACATCGTTCGCTTATGTCGTTGAACAAGTTTGCTAGCTTCCTATTTTGTTTATCCATCATTTGAAGTTGAAGTAGGTTGTGAATGAAACTTTGTGGCTGCTATGCAGCACTAGTCATGGAGCAACAAAATCACACAGGGATATTTTCACAAAAATAGCGGCACACTAAGGACAACAGCAAGTAGTATCCTTGGACACTCAGTACAGCTTAGTTCTGTATGGTAGTACTATCATAGTAAAAATTAGTTTTTAGTTTCAGAAGAGCACTAAAAAGACTAAAAAGTACTAACAACATCATGCTTATAGTCGTTAGAAAATTACTAAGTACTGCAACAGGAAAAGCCAAGAACCATCAGTACGTATTTCATAGTCACTAGCATACCAGGAGTGAAAGTACTCGTATACTTGAACACACAGTACATCTATACTACAAAAATAAAAAGGAACAACAAGCGTCAGTTCGTATTCCTTAAAACAGTGACACACCAAGAATAACAGTGCTAGTACAATTGAAATCTCAGTACAACTTAGTTTATAAGGCAAGTACTATGATGATACCAAATAATGCCTTGAGAATAATCACAGCATAGAAAAAGAAGGACAAAACTTAATAAAAAGATTACACTTCAACCAAGGACAAAAATCATAAGAACAAAACAACAGAAGCATCAGGCCACATTGACCAGTGAGGTACTAGTTTCAAACAACAACAAAAATGATGACCGCCCAAGGACAGGCCAGCCACGCACAGGAGGATACACTTGGACTCGAGCCCACGGCGGAACCGTTGGTGAATCCATAGTAATCGAAACTGCGCGGGCCAGCCGACAAGGGACCATAGGTCATGGAACAGAGAGCGAGCGCCGTGTATAAGCGCCCAGGTCAGTATACAGAGGAGTTCGACAGACAAGGCACGACAACGCTTATAAACCGGTCGAGAGCCCCCTCGGCTAGCGAGGTGGGACTAAACTCAGAGCGCACGCATAGCCAGCAGTCCACAGTCACGCGCGCGGGCCATTTGGGCCGGAAAAAGGCCCAATACACCTGCTACTCCCTCGTCTCCAAACTGTACTCACCAGAACCCATAAGGCCCATTGAATAAACTGGAGCGCTTGGCAAAGAAATATAAACTAGTAGAAAAAAGTTCGAAAACTGAATATAGAAAAGTTCAAATACATGTTCGCAGGCAAAAATAAATTCTAAATAAAAATATAAAAATAAAATAAATTCCCTACGTTCAGCACAGATAAAAGGATTAAAAAAATGCTACAAAAACAATGATACTTTGAAGTTCAACTAAATATGCTACAAAAATAATTATGAACTTAATAGGGCTACCTGTTAAATGTAGCTAATTTAAACCAGTGGTTTAACTTTTACTCTGAAGTTCAACTACTAAAATGCAAGAAGTTCAAACAAATATTTCGCTCTCAATTTTGCTAAATTTCTTATATTTAAATAAAATCTGGCTAGAGACACGTAGCAATTTCGTCGTAAATAATCTCAATCCCCAAAAAAACTTCAGTTCTAACACATTATATGACATCAGTTCTACATAACAAGAAAGGGTCACTCCACTCATGCTACACCCACAAATACTATTGTGACACCAATTTTAAAAGCCTTACGTTGTATGAAATTACAATTCAGTACTCACAGAACTATACCATAAGTACAAGAAAGGAGGGTACAGAAACTATAAAAGGTCCAACTTAGGTTGGGACAGATGAAAATAAAATAAATATCACTTTTCAGCAACAACTCGTAATGCGCTTGAAAAAAAGTGTTTCAGTTCAACTAGTGTATAAGACTTCAGCGCAAAAATATTACTTAACCAAAACAAATCCCCAAGAAAACATACACGAGTGAAACAGCTGTCCAACCGCATTCTCATCATGGAAAAAAGTTTGTAAAATGTTGTGCCACACTTAAAAACATCATAGAGTATACTGGTTATTACATAGTTGACAAGACATCCAAACACTATGTACAAAGCCTACAATGCTTTCAAGACATAAATCACACAAGTATCCTATCCACTACGCAAATTATAACCATTTCTTCTATGCACCAGGAGCCAAAGCCTGAACCTCCTTGGGAAGCTCCGTCACCAGAAGTTGGTTATTCCGGTTGAACAAAACTGTATACAAATTCTCAGCATTCCAATCAACAATACGCGGCTGCAAAACAATAAAACAAATTATCAAAAATCATGACATATAAAAAAGGAATAGACAATCAGCCAAGCACTGAAAGTGAAAGCTGAACTAGAACCCACATCGTTATTTCGAATGTTCTCAATGATCTTTGCACCATCATAGGTTCCCGCATACTTCAGAGTATAATGGCCACATTCATTCGCCCCTTGAAATGGAACCTTGACAAACGCTGGTTTCTTTGCTAAAACCTCCCATTTGGGCTGCTTGCTCGCATTATACTGAGCATCACCATACACAGCCTTCATTACTTGGACCAATCTAGAGATCTGTAAAAAAAGAAAAGAAACCACACATTTCAGGTATCAGAAAAGCAAAAACAAGAGGCGGAAAAATTAATCTAGTACAGAAAATAAATATCACTCACAATCTTCTCGTAGTCTTTGTGATAGGTGTTCTTTGAAGGACGATGGTTCTTCCCATAAGGTAAAGGGTCAAGGATGTCAACAGTACTTCGGTACCGATTCATGACATATAAGGAAAAGTGCGACACTTTCAAATCCTTTGATAAAACCATAGGTTTGAATAGAGGCAGCATGACCTTAAAACAAATGACCAAAAAGAGATATTAAATATTCAAAATAAAAACCAGCATCACAACATACAAATAAAACCAAAAATCAGCTAGTAGATCTCACAAGGTTGGCACTGAGCAAGTCTTCCCCATCTTGAACATAGCTCTTCAAATCTCTCGCTGCACTCTCCACATTAAAATCTTTATCTTCATCACCATAAAACGAACAGTCAAGCACAACCTGCGAAAATCCAAAAAGAAATAGACAGGGGAAAAGGATCAGCAAGGAAAGTATTTTAAAAACTCGTAAAACAACAGGCAGTCTTGTTTCACAGAAACAAACGATCTAATTCATTACCATGATGAAATATGGACTCAGCAAGATCCTTTTTCCAGATGTGAAATCAACATTTCTTTCGGGATCTAGCTTGCAATCATCAATGAGGAAGTCCATTACATCACCCTCCATCAGCTGTCCAGGTGCAAAAACTTCGCAGATGCGTTTGCCAATGAAGGTAGTTACGCTATCATCGGGCTGAGGTATCATTGAGAACACAGTCCGGCAGCACACACAAGAACAAAAAGCAGGGGAAGCAAGATAAGGCATTCATAGCAGTTCAAGTTATATAAAAATGAGCAGTTTAGGTAATATTTATCTAGCAGTTAGAAACAATAGAAGAAAACAAGAGGAAACATAATGAGAGATACTCACTTGGCATACTTCTCACGTCCTTCATCACCAAGCAACAGATTATACAACTTGCGAGCCTTGTCCGGGTGAAGGAATTTATGAGGGTGAAGTTGCTGCACAGGGGAGCAAAACTTTATAGGAGCTCTGGGTGCACGCTTCGTGCTTGTAACATTGCCAGACTTCAAAGCAGGATCCTTCCTAGCAACACCAGCTCTACAGCCCACTATACCAGCAAGGGGAGATACACCCTTGGCAGCAGCGCTCCTGGTGACTCTTCCCATGCTAGCAATCCTGTCAAACACATCATCATCACTATCTATCAATTGCACAATGGGATTCTTGGGTGTAGAGGGGCTCTCTGCACAAGCAGCCGTAGAACCTTTGAGAGCTCCCAATCGCCCCTTCATAGCACCAGATCTTGTCTTTTTGGGAGAACGCCCCTGGGTCAAATCAACAGCTACACGCTCGAGCTCCGAGAACTGGCTGCCAAAGATCTTGTAGTCATGCTCACCAAGATCCAGCCACTCACCTGCAAATAAAAAAAGGAGTGCAAAAAGGGTAAGTTCAAATACAGAATTCATGACAGTACTAGTCAAGAAGTACAAGCTGCAAACAAATACAAAAGGTCATGCATACATACATGGTTCGATGCCAAACAAACCCCAGAAGTCAACATCAAACACATCGCTAGTCGCGCAGGTATACAACAAAGTCTTTCTAATTTTAAGAATGTCTTCGTGGCTGTAATCCAACATTTCAATCACACCATCCTCCCGGCAATGATAGGTCCTGCAGTTTTGTAGCATAAAGAAGACACAATCATGCCTGTTAACAAAAGAAAAAGCAAAAGGGTACATCACAAATTCGAAATACAGGAATACAACCAAAAATTGGAAAACCACGCATTCCAGCAACAAAAACAACTAATAAAAATCATTAAAAACGGATACTCACGTGTTTTGCTGTTGCGGCACATGCACAAACTCGCAAGAGAAACCATCAACATGCGCCGGCGAGAACGGTTTGGCCCTATCTACGCTGGACTCCCTCCAAAGCTTCTTTATATTATCTGTCATAGTCCATAAGAATCTAACTGCATCACTCCAGGTTTCATCGCAAAGTGAATCAAGACACTCGAAACGATGGAACCTCAAATTTAGAACAATCAAGCACCAATGCCCAGATTCTTCAGTAGGCTTCATGGCAGCCACAAATGACGGCGGATCAAAAGTAGGGAAAAGAAGCTGACAAAAAAAATCACAGAGGAAAAATGAATTTAACAAATCATAATGAAACAAAATATTCAGCCTCCAAAACAATAAATAAAAGAGGGAAATTGAAATTCAGAAGTCCAAACAAATCAGATAATCATAAATTCTAATTGAGTAAGCAACTCAGTACAAAAAATAAATGCTACTCAAGTTTATATCCACCGCCCAAACTTGCAACAAACATATCAGTTCAATTTCCTTGCGACAATAAGTGCAGCTTCAAAAAAGAAGCACACATCATTCATAAGTATAGGGGAAAAAGCAGGCTACTCAAGTTCATTCCACCCCGCAAACTTGCAAGAAAACATGACAGTTCTAGTTCATGAGTACACTAAGTTCAAGTTCACCTACTTGGTCAAAACCATCAGCCCCTGATCTCGTGAACCACTGTAGCACATTGGCATCAATATTTCCATCACGGATCTTGGTCTGTTGTACAAAAAGAACAACAACAGTTAGAAAATTGCCAAAATAACTTATCATCCTATGTAGAAAGCAAAAATACTGACCGTCACCCATTTGGGAACTATCAACTTGTCAGTGTCTCGGTACTTCTAACGAAGAGAATATAAAACAACGTCAGCACTGTCTGAGTTGAGAATGCCAGTGGGGACAAACGCTTTAGCAACAGAACCAACACTGGCATCGCATTCACTATTTTGAAACATCGGCTTTTCACTAGGAAAACACAAAGATGACATGAATTAAAAAACTGCAATGACAACAATAGTCATATGAGAGAAAGAAAAAGAGACGAAAATGATACGGGCAAAATCCCAAACTAACCGTTTCCCACGGTTCGTGTGCAACCTCGTAACAGCGAAGAAAAACGAATGAACCTTAGCAACATTAGCACCTTCTGCTTGCAGAAAAAGAAGAAAAAAACAATAAGTTCAAGCACTACAAGTGAACATGTCCAAAATGCCATAACTGAGAAGTACGCCTCATTTACAAGTCCTTACCTGCACTTTCAGGGTTTGACGACGGAAGATCTTCCGACGACAGCAATATGCCTGCGCTTTCAGGGTTTGACGACGGAACATCTTGCGACGACAGCAATATGGCTGCGCTTCCAAGGTCTGAAGACAGAAAATCCTGGGACGACAGGAGCGCCTCCTGCGTCAAGGGGCCAGAAGAAATCGACAGAATTAAATCATCATCGTTAGATGGCACCTCCTCCATGCTAGACACGTCGGTGTCTTCCAATGCATCACCATAATCAAGACCTCCATGTGACGCCCCCGACTCAATCATGCACTAATCATACACGCAAACATGCACGATCAAGCCCAGGGACTCACGGGAAGATATCACAACACAACTCTAACACAAATTAACGGAGATCCACAATATTACAGACCAGGGATCCGAAGATCTGAATACATAAGTCAGTCATACAAATATTATCTAAGTACAGACATAGTTAGACAAGTTTTGCCTTAAGAAGGCTAGCACAAACAACGACTCTAGATCAAAAGGCGTAGGCCTCCTGCCTGGGAGCCTCTGATCCTACTCCTGGTCGACTGGCTCGATCCAGTAATAACTTTCGTCTGGACCCTCTTGGTAGTAAGCTCCTGAGGTGGCATCTGGCTCCGGGGCTCCATCGTCTGATGTAACATCAAAGTGGGGTGTATGGGGGAAAAGAAGTAACAAAGCAACCGTGAGTACTCATCTGAAGTACTCAGCAAGCAAGGATCTACAATACATATGCAACATTATCAATGGAGAACGGCTGTATATGTGGATTGGGCTGCAGAAATGCCAGAATAGAGAGAAGGCCTAGTCCTATCGAAGACTAGCATCTTCAAACATCTTCACAAGCCACCATCTTGCAGCAATAGAAGAGAGTAGGATAGCATTTTATTAAGCAAACATGTTGAAGCAAAGCCTAGAGATCCTTCCTTGACTCCCTGCGAGAAAGTGATCCCGAAGCTTCAATTTAAGTAACAAGTATCCAGTTCAAGTAGTAGATCGGGATACACAAACTGAGCGTCCTTTACCGTAGGACCGGCTATCGATAGATTATTCATCCCTGCAGGGGTGCACTGCTGCTACCCAACACGCTCGATCACCTCTGGCCGGACACACTTGCTGGGTAATGCCCGGCCTCGGGAGATCAACACGAAGCAGCGCCCTACCTAGGCTCAGCAGAGAGGTGAGCACGCCGGACTAACCTATGCACCCAGAGGTCTTGGGCCATCAACTTGGGCACCCTGCGTGTTGCGTGGCTGGCCGGGGTGCAGGCGCAACACTAAACTCGTTAGTGAAGTATCCACCCCAATCCCGGCAATCAGCTCGCACGGTGAATCGTGACGTCTGATGAGCTTTCGGGAGAAACGTTCCTCACAGAGGGCGCCATAACCATTATCCCGCATGGTGGGAGTGCGTATAGGGCACGTCGACCCACTCAGATCACAAACCCGAATCTAATAGGCTCATTTAGTATCACGCGGAGACAATCAGAGTTTCTGAAGCTCCGCCACACTATCACACTCGAGTGCCCTTCCGGCACACCCGACATCATATATTCCCAGCGGGTACCCACCAGGGTCGACCCGCCTGTAACAAAGGTCAAAGAACCGTGTGGTCATAGCATCATGGGGGAAACCCCGAGGAATCACCCTCGGTGGATTCCACTTGATGAAAACATCAGGGTGAACGTATGAGGCATCATCCTCGAGGTTCAAACTGAGGGGTTGCACGACAGAGTCATATCAGAAATGGAGAAGGAGGAATCACCCTCAAAGACCACGACCGAACAGCTACACTGCAGAGTACTCATCAGGAGTGCGTTACGAGGTATCACCTTCGGCACTCGATAGTAACTATGCAGAGTCGTACAACTAAGGGGGGTGAAGTGATGTGTCGGTCTCTGGTCGACGATCACATTGATCGAGTCGTCGATGATCAAGCATGGGCAACAAGGGTAAGGTGGTGGGGGTCACTGATGGTTCACTACCAACCTATACTAAGCATTTTAACATGGGCAGGTAAGGTAACAATGAACAGGTTACGAAAGCAGGCTATGCATCAGAATAGGAGCAAACATTAAGAGTAGCAAAATCTAATGCAAGCAGGAGAAATGGAATGGGCGATATCAGGATGCTCAAGGGGGGCGGGCTTGCCTGGTTGCTCTGGCAAGAGAGAGGGATCGTCAACAGGCTGCTCGTCTGGAGCACAGTCGTACCCGGCTGCAACATCGTCGGTCTCGGCGTCTATCGAGAGAGAAGGAGGGGGAGAGAAACAATAAATTCACGGCAATAATGCAAACAATATGTATGACATGCCTATATGCTATGCCGGGGTGTTCTACTACCTAACTAAATGATTTGGTTAATTTAGGAATTTATTCGAATTTATTTAGTTAAAGTTGGGCACTATTCATTTATCAAAATTGGTCTAAAAGTTCCATGTTTTTCTAGCTAGGGTCATCTGACAGGAATACAGAGGGCGTATTCAGATTTGTTTCGAAATTCTGAGTCACTTTCATATATAAATTATTTTCATCGGAGTTACGGTTTATTTTATATGATTTTCTAAAGTTTTAATTGATTTTCTGGAATTTATTTATGTATTTTAAATCAACATTATCCAAAACAGTGAATGATGATGTCAGCATGACCTAGGTGTGACGTCAGCAGGTCAACAGGGGCTGACCAGGGTCAAACCTGACATGTGGGGCCCACATGTCATACACAGTGGCCTTAACAAAGGGGTTAAAATTAACTAATTGGGATAATAAGTGGGTGGGCCCCAGTAGTCAGTGACTAATTAGTGATTTTAATTAACTAACTTATTAATTAACTAATTATTCTTTTAATTAATTCATTTAATGGGGTGGGACCCATATGTCAGTGACTAGGCCTGCCTAGTCAACAGGGTTGACCCAGTCCACGGGTCAAAGTGGGGCCAGGGGGCCCGCTGGTCAGTGACCCTGGGGGTGGGCCCTAGGTGCCAGGTCAGCACGCCGGCCGAAGCAGCACCGGCGAGCTCGCCCGCGATGACGAAACTTCAGCGAGGCTCAGAAACGGCGCACAGGGCACCATTCGAGGCGTTTTCGGTCGCGTTCGATCGGGGAGACGATGCCACGTCGATCTACGGCACTGGAGCGAGGCAGGGCAGTCGGAGATGAGCTCTACAGCGGAAATGGCAGAGGGCGGTGTTCGGGTGTGGTGGCGAACGGTGTTGCGGCGCGCAAATGGACGAGGCGAAGCGCTGGGAAGGACCTACGCGGCACGGTGAGCACGTTGGTTACGCGCGGGTGACCAAATTGTCACCGGAGAAGCGTCGGTGACTAAACGAGGCGGCGGTGGGTTCGGGCTTCATCGGGGCAGTGGCTACGGCTATGAAGAGCGCGCGGGGAGAGGGGGAGGGGGTCGAGGTGCTCACAGCGGTGCAGAGAAGGCCCGGGGAAGAACGGAGGAGCTCGGCGCGGCGTGAATCGACGGCGGCAACGTAGGAGGCCGAAGGTGGAAGATGACGACGTAGGGGATGATGCAGAGGCGTTCAGCTCCGGCTCGTTGGCACAGGAGGCGTAGAGGAGCACGGCGGAGCTTGTGGACACGTCGGTGGGGCGAAAAGGTGGCGGTGGCCACGAGCTTGAACGGAGGCCGATCATGGCGGTGCCGGGCGAGGTGGGGAACGAGGGAGAGGGGGTGAACGGGGCGGCTCGGGTTTGTCCGCGGGGTCGAGGGGCAGCCCTTGTAGGCGTCCGTGGCGCGCGGCGCGCGCTGTCGAGCATAGGCGAGGGGGGTCCGAGTGCGCGCGCGCGGGCGCGTTCGACAGCGTGGGCGCGGGTGAGCAGTGAGGTAGGGGATGGCGCCAGGTGGGCTGGGCCGTGCTGTAGCAGTTGGCCTAAGTGCACAGTAGAGCTTTAGGCCTTTTTCTATTTTCCTTTTTCTGTTTTCTTTTCTTTTCTGTTTTGCTAATGGGTTGGGCCCTAAATGAATTTTGTAAAAAGTGTGACCTAGTCCATAAATCACAGTGCATTATACCCTAACACCAAAAATTAGTTTGGGCAAAACATAATTTCATAATTAATTTAGATTAAATAAAAGGCTATTAAATATTGTTTTCAGCCACTATTAAGGATGTTTGAGTTACTTAATTAATTTATTAAGTGTTGGTTACAATTTTAGAATAGTCTCTGGAATATTTGTTATTTATTGAACATTTTAGTTTCTATGTTTGAACAACTTTTATTTTCCACTTTGATGTAAATTTGAATTTGAGTTAGGAGTTGAAATGCAATATGATGCAAATGATGATTTGGCACTGTTAATCATGCTGACTTGTCATTATCAAAAGTGCTGTGGCTAATGACGGGTGTTACAATTCTCCTCATCTATCAAGAATTCTTGTCCCGAGAATTAAGAGGAAGACTGAAAGAAAGTGGGGTATTCTTCACGAAGACGATCCTCGCGTTCCCAAGTGGCTTCATCTTCAGAATGATTCGACCCCTGAACCATGAGGAATTTGATTGATTTCTGACGAGTTAGATGTTCAGCTTGATCAAGAATATGGATGGGATATTCTGGATAAGACAGATCTTCCCGCAATTCAAGCATTTCATGATCCACAGCTCGAATAGGATCCTTGAAGCAGCGACGGAGTTGGGATACATGAAAGACATCATGCACTTGAGAAAGATTTGGCGGCAATTGCAACTGATATGCCACTTCTCCTCGACGGGCAAGAATACGGAACGGGCCAATGTAGCGAGGAGCTAACTTGCCTTTGATTCTGAACCGATGAGTGCCTTTCAACGGAGTGACGTGAAGGTAAGCTTGCTCGCTAGGTTGATAGACCATTTCCTGGTGCTTTCGGTCATAGTTGCTCTTCTGATGAGACTGAGCAGTTTTCAGATGTTCACGGACAATGCGGACTTGTTCTTCAGCTTGCTGAATAATGTCTGGTCCGACAAGTGAGCGTTCCCCAGTTTCTGACCAATTCAGAGGGGTTCAACACTTACGTCCGTAAAGAACTTCAAACGGTGCCATCTTCAGACTAGCTTGATAGCTATTGTTGTAAGAGAATTCAGCATACGGGAGAGATTCCTCCCACTTCTTACCAAAGGAGATGACGCAAGCTCGAAGCATATCTTCGAGCACTTGATTAACTCGTTCGACTTGACCCTGAGATTGAGGGTGAAGAGCGGTACTGAAGGACGGATGAGTTCCCATAGCTTCTTGGAAACTATTCCAGAATCTGGAGGTGAAGAGGCTGCCATGATCAGAACTGATCTCCAAGGGAACACCGTGGAGTGACACAATTTGGGAAACATACAAGTCTGCTAACTGACTAGCAGTGATTGTCTCCTTAACTGGCAGAAAGTGAGCAACCTTTGAGAATCGGTCAATGACGACAAAAATAGCATCATGACCCTTCTGAGATCTGGGAAAACCAGTAATGAAATCCATTTGGACCTTGTCCCATTTCCATTCAAGAATTGCAAGGGGTTGCAGAGTTCTAGCAGGCCTTTGATGTTCTGCTTTAGTGTGGCGACAGACGTCACACTCAGAAACATAACAAGCAATGTCTCGCTTCATATTAGGCCACCAGTATCTCTGACAAATGTCGCGGTACATCTTTGTGCTACTAGGATGAATTGACAGAGGAGTGTCATGAGCTTCTTTCATAACGTGTTCCCTCTCATCCTTGAACTTAGGTACGAAGAGACGGTGTTGGAAGAATAGGATCCCATCATCATCAAGATGGAATTCCGCCGGTTTTCCTTTTTCGAGGTACCGCTTAATCCTTTCAACTTCAGAGTCATACCGTTGCATAGTCTTGATGTTGTGTTCTAAATCAGGTTCAACAACCAGGGTATTGAGATAACCCTGTGGGACAATATGGAGGTTCAATTTGCGAAGCTCTTCATGGAGAAGAGGTTGTGTTTCCTGAATCATATGGTTGCTGCAATAAGCCTTGTGACTCAAAGCATCAGCCATTACATTAGCGTTGCTAGGGGTATATGAGATATTCATATCATAATCGGCAATTGTCTCGAGCCATCTTTGTTGACGAAGGTTCAGATCTGGTTGAGTATATAAATACTTCAATCTTTGATGATCCGTGTATATCTCGCAATGATTACCGAGAAGGTAATGTCGCCATAGCTTCAGGGCATAAATAACCGCAGAAAGTTCAAGATCATGCACTGGATAATTTTCTTCATGAGGACGCAATTGTCGAGAGGCATAAGCAATCACTTTGCGCTCTTGCATTAGGACACAACCTAATCCTTGACGAGATGCATCACAGTATATCACGAAATCCTTTTGGGAATCCGGGGGCGCTAGCACTGGGGCAGATGTTAACTTGTCTTTTAGTGTCTGAAAGCTCTCTTGACATTTTTCTGTCCACTCAAATTTAACACCTTTGTGGAGTAGATTCGTCAATGGTTTTGCAATCTTGGAAAAATTCTTAATGAATCGACAACAATAACTAGTGAGTCCGAGAAATCTTCTGACTTGCTTGACATTCTTTGGGGGAGTCCAATCAAGAATAGCCTGAACTCGCTCGGGGTTAACAGCAATGCCATTCTTGGAAATCACATGACCAAGATAGGTCACTTCAGATAACCAGAACTCACACTTGGAGAATTTAGCATACAACTGATGTTCTCGTAGCTTCTCCAATACAAGCCGAAGATGTTCAGCATGTTCTTCTTCATTCTTGGAATATATAAGGATATCATCTAAATAAACCACGATGAATTTGTCGAGGTAATCCTTGAAGATATAGTTCATCAACCGGGAGAAAGTTGCTGGAGCATTTGTTAAGCCAAATGACATGACAGTGTACTCATAAGAGCCATATCGAGTAACAAAGGCAGTCTTCAGGATATCCTCTTCGCGAACACGGATCTGATGATAACCCAACCTCAAGTCGAGATTCGAGAAGACAGAGGATCTAGCAAGCTGATCATAAAGATCATTGATCCGGGTTAGTGGGTATTTATTCTGGATTGTGGCTTGGTTAATGGGCCGGTAATCCTGAACCAATCGGTTAGTTCCATCCTTCTTCCTAACAAAGAGTGAAGGTTCTCCCCAAGCAGAGGAACTGGGGCAGATGAAACCTTTCTTAAGTGACTTGTCGATTTCTTCCTTAAGCTCGAGAAGGTGGTGCGGAGGCATCTTATAAGGACGCTTCGCAATAGGGACAGTGCCAGGCTTCAAGTCAATGACAAACTCAACAGCTCTAGCCGGGGGTATACCTGGGAGTTCTTCTGGGAAGATGTCTGGAAAATCTCAAACGACAGGAACGTTCTCGATTCCTTCCAGAGGTGAGGCATTCAAAGCATTCAGAACATATATCTGAGCTTCAGCGTCCTGTGTAATGCGGGCGGTATAATTCACTATCTCATCGGAGGGGTGAAGAAGTTGGATAACTTTAGTGGCACAATTAATCGAAGCAATGTGAGCTTTCAACCAATCCATTCCGAGTATGAGGTCTATGGTGGAAGACTTCAGGATAATGGGCAAAACAAGGAATTCCAATCCCTTAATTTCAATGGGAACATTGTGTGCCATCATAGTGGTTTGACACTGGCCTCCAGGGGTGTGGATTACTGCTGGCAGGTTCATCTTTCGAAATGCAATGTCATGCGATAATGCAAATGCTTCTGACATGAATGAATGCGATGCTCCTAAATCAAATAATACTGAAGCGGGTACCCACAACAGTAGCAGGTTGATCCTGGACTTCTTCAATATCAATGTTGTAAGCGTGTCCACGACCATGTGCAGCAGACCTAGTATTATAGTTGCGGGTCTGATTGTTGCCACGACTATTGCCACGGCCAGTACGAGAAAAAGCCAACTGATTCTGAGTCTGGCAGCAGTCTTTAGCAAGGTGACCTGGTTTGCGGCATTTGAAGCACAGACCATCTTCAGGACGAAGAGGAGCATTGTTCTGAATAGCTTGAGCTCTTGGCTGCCTCGGTGGTGGAGGAGGCAGACGTGGTGCAGCATAGTTGTTCTTTGGCGCAGGGGCATTTGGACGGAACACATTGTTGGGAATCCAGACTCGACGCTTCTGTGCTGAGCTCGAAGATGAGCCAGCATCACGATGGCGCTTCTACGAGTCCTTGTGTTTCATCTGAGCGGTCTCAACCAGAATAGCCTTGTTCACAAGAGTTGAAAAGTCATTGAAGTATTGAGCAGCAAGGGTAAGCTCGAGGTCTGAGTGTAGTCCATTACGGAACTTCTCTTGTCTACGAGCATCTGTGGCGATGTCTTCTTCAGCATAGCGGGAGAGGTCAAGAAATTCCCGCTGATAAGCTTCGACAGTCTTGTTGCCCTGAGTGAGGTTGCGGAACTGGGTCTTCATCCGTTCCATGATTGCCTGAGGGATATAACGGGCACGAAAAGCAGCCTAGAACTCATACCAGGTAATGACTGTTCCAGCAGGCAGTGTACGCTTGTGTGTGTCCCACAATTGAGCAGCGGGCCCCTTTTTAAGAAAAAGGACGAGAAGGTGAAAAAGTTGGCAGGGGCGACATTAGCAGACTCCATCTCGTGAGTGATGTCACGAAGCCAGTCATCAGCATCCACTGGCTTGTCAGAGTTGCGGAAGTGAGTGGGGTTGAGTCGCATAAACTCCGGCAGTGTTATTGAAGGAGGGTTTTGGTTCTGGTTGTTCTGATGCGGAAACTGAGCCATGATTCCAGTCATGAACTGGCGGTTGAGCTCGAACTGTTGCATCATAGCTGCCATATAGTCTGGCGGTGGTGGGTGTTCAGGGGCACAACCACGACCACGACCACCTGGTCTAACCATCCTGCTCAGTATCAACAGGGGGCAGTTTAGTAAAAGAGATTGCGGGTGTTTAGTGTCAAGCATGATATAACTCGACAAGAATTTAAGCAGTGTAATAGATACATAACAGTAGTCAATTAAGACATACAGATCCATACACAGAGTCGGGTACATGCGGACAGCATAACGGCGCAAATTTAGAACTAGACATACTAGGCGGCGCACATGCACGCGGTAAGGAAGTACACAACGGGACATAACAAAGGCTACATCAACATCGGGGAAAACCACTGTAACGGGGTAACTGCGAGTGCGGACGACGAATGTTCGTCGCGCTAGGATCCTGCGCTCCATGTGCACTCTGATGCAGAACCCGGTCTCGAGCTGTAAGAAGAGGTCCACATGTAGGTGTGTGACCTCCAACAGCAGGCCAATCAATACCAGCATACATCTGAGTCCTGCGCGGATAAAGGATGTGATCCGGATGTATCCCTGCATGAACAGCGGGTAGCAACTGCGTCATAGCATCGTAGAGACGTGCTCGAGTGGCAACCAACTCGACGGCAAGAGGCCGAACAGTGCGATCCAGAGCCTGAGTGCACTGAATCAGAATGCGTGGGTCGTAGCGACGAGGCTCGTGCGGGGCACAGATAGCTGTGTAGTATCCAGTGGCATCTCCGGCAGGGGCATAAGGAAAGTACCGGAACTCAAAGTCATCCAAGATATCGCTGAACTCTCCTCGGAGACGTGTGACAGCAGAGTAGGCGGCATCATGGACTGCCATCTCAATCGTCACGCCGATATCGTGGAAAAGGTGCAGCTCAGTGTCTGAGTCATTTCGCGGATCATAGATACGAACATCAGCATGGTACTGCTCCTGCTTGAACCCGCGGTACTCCTCATAGACCATGTACTCGGGGTACCAGCGGTAGCCAAGTCTTGTCAGGAGGGCGATCAGAATAGTTGGAAACCCAGGGGCATCACGAGCCCAAGTGCGAAGCACAAGCTACGTCGTAGGACGTGGTGGAAACAAACGGTCCATCTGAAACAGAGGAAATTCAAAATTGTCAAATGACAACGAGAAGTTTAACAGAACTCGGAGAGAAAGGTTAAACAAAACAATGGAAAGGAAAATGATTATCAGACTAATCAGATCAATGACAAGGAAATCGCATAGATATCCAGCTCTCCGGGTAGACGGGATTTACGAGATCCTAAGTTTCGGCGTTAGTAAAATTTATTTAACCCGAATAGAAGAGAGATCAGAGTCCCAGAGTATAGACGAGGAATAAAAGATCCTAATACCACCCAGTTGGAGACGTGGGCCTGTAAGCCACACAACCAAGTTAGTAAATTAGTTTTTCGGTTTCTAGACTCAACTTCGGCCAAGGAATTTGGAAGGGGGCTTCCTACAGCCAGTCGGCTCTGATACCAACTTGTGACGCCCCCGACTCAATCGTGCACTAATCATACACGCAAACATGCACGATCAAGCCCAGGGACTCACGGGAAGATATCACAACACAACTCTAACACAAATTAACGGAGATCCACAATATTACAGACCAGGGATCCGAAGATCCAAATACATAAGTCAGTCATACAAATATTATCTGAGTACAGACATAGTTAGACAAGTTTTGCCTTAAGAAGGCTAGCATAAACAACGACTCTAGATCGAAAGGCGCAGGCCTCCTGCCTGGGAGCCTCCGATCCTACTCCTGGTCGGCTGGCTTGATCCAGTAATATGTGCCGTCTGGACCCTCCTGGTAGTAAGCTCCTGAGGTGGCATCTGGCTCCGGGGCTCCATCGTCTGATGTAACATCAAAGTGGGGTGTATGGGGAAAAAGAAGTAACAAAGCAACCGTGAGTACTCATCCGAAGTACTCAGCAAGCAAGGATCTACACTACATATGAAACATTATCGATGTAGAACGGCTGTATATGTGGACTGGGCTGCAGAAATGCCAGAATAGAGAGAAGGCCTAGTCCTATCAAAGACTAGCATCTTCAAACATCTTCACAAGCCACCATCTTGCAGCAATAGAAGAGAGTAGGATAGCATTTTATTAAGCAAACATGTTGAAGCAAAGCCTAGAGATCCTTCCTCGACTCCCTGCGAGAAAGCGATCCCGAAGCTTCAATTTAAGTAACAAGTATCCAGTTCAAGTAGTAGATCAGGATACACAAACTAAGCATCCTTTACTGTAGGACCGGCTATCGATAGATTATTCATCCCTGCAGGGGTGCACTACTGTTACCCAACACGCTCGATCACCTCTGGCCGGACACACTTGCTGGGTAATGCCCGGCCTCGGGAGATCAACACGAAACAGCGCCCTACCTAGGCTCAGCAGAGAGGTGAGCACGCCGGACTAACCTATGCACCCAGAGGCCTTGGGCCATCGCCCTGGGCACCCTGCGCGTTGCGTGGCTGGCCGGGGTGCAGGCGCGACATTGAACTCGTCAGTGAAGTATCCAGCCCAATCCCGGCGATCAGCCTGCACGGTGAATCGTGACGTCTGATGAGCTGTCGGGAGAAACATACCTCGCAGAGGGCCCCATAACCATTATCCCGCGTGGTGGTAGCACGTATAGGGCACGTCGACCCACTCAGATCACAAACCCAAATCCAATAGGCTCATTTAGTATCACGCGGAGACAATCAGAGTTTCTGAAGCTCCGCCTCACTATCACACTCGAGTGCCCTTCCGGCACACCCGACATCATAGATCCCCAGCGGGTACCCAGCAGGGTCGACCCGCCTGTAACAAAGGTCAAAGAACCGTGTGGTCATAGCATCATGGGGGAAACCCCGAGGAATCATCCTCGGTGGATTCCACTCGATGAAAACATCAGGGTGAACATATGAGGCATCACCCTCGAGGTTCACACTGAGGGTTGCATGACAGAGTCGTATCAGAAATGGAGAAGGAGGAATCACCCTCGATGACCACGACCGAACAGCTACACTGTAGAGTACTCATCAGGAGTGCGTTACGAGGTATCACCCTCGGCACTCGATAGTAACTATGCAGAGTCGTACAACTAAGGGGTGTGAAGTGATGTGTCGGTCTCTGGTCGACGATCACATTGATCGAGTCGTCGATGATCAAGCATGGGCAACAAGGGTAAGGTGGTGGGGGTCACTGATGGTTCACTACCAACCTATACTAAGCAGTTTAACATAGGCAGGTAAGGTAACAACGAACAGGTTACGAAAGCAGGCTATGCATCAGAATAGGAGCAAACATTAACAGTAGCAAAATCTAATGCAAGCAGGAGAAATGGAATGGGTGATATATAGATGCTCAAGTGGGGGGGGGGGGCTTGCCTGGTTGCTCTGGCAAGAGACAGGGATCGTCAACGGGCTGCTCGTCTGGAGCGTAGTCGTACCCGGTTGCAACGTCGTCGGTCTCGGCGTCTATCGAGAGATAAGGAGGGGGAGAGAAACAACAAATTCATGGCAATAATGCAAACAATATGTATGACATGCCTAAATGCTATGCCGGGGTGTTCTACTGCCTAACTAAATGATTTGGTTAATTTAGGAATTTATTCAGATTTATTTAGTTAAAGTTGGGCACTATTCATTATCGAAATCGGTCTAAAAGTTCCATTTTTATCTCTAGGGGCATCTGACAGGAATACGGAGGGCGTATTCAGATTCGTATCAAAATTCTGAGCGACTTTCATATATAAATTATTTTCATCGGAGTTACGGTTTATTTTATATGATTTTCTAAAGTTTTAATTGATTTTCTGGAATTTATTTAATTATTTTAAATCAACATTATCCAAAACAGTGAATGATGATGTCAGCATGACCTAGGTGTGATGTCAGCAGGTCAATAGGGGCTGACCAGGGTCAAACTTGACATGTGGGGCCCACATGTCATACACAGTGGCCTTAACAGAGGGGTTAAAATTAACTAATTAGTTTAATTAGTGGGTGGGCCCCAGTAGTCAGTGACTAATTAGTGATTTTAATTAACTAACTAATTATTCTTTTAATTAATTAGTTTAATGGGGTGGGACCCATATGTCAGTGACTGGGCCTGCCCAGTCAGCAGGGTTGACCCAGTCCACGGGTCAAAGTGGGGCCAAGGGGCCCGCTGGTCAGTGACCCTGGGGGTGGGCCCCAGGTGCCAGGTCAGCACGCCGGCCGGAGCAGCACCGGTGAGCTCGCCCGCGACGGCGAAACTCCGGCGAGGCTCGGAAACGGCGCACATGGCACTATTCGAGGCATTTTCGATCGCGTTCGATCGGGGAGACGATGCCGCGTCGATCTACGGCATTGGCGCGAGGCGGGACAGCCGGAGACGAGCACTACGGTGGCAATGGCGGACGGCGGTGTTCGGGTGTGGTGGCGAACGGCGTTGCGGCGCGCAAATGGATGAGGCTAAGCGCTGGGGAGGCCCTACGCGGCAAGGTGAGCACGTTGGTTACGCGCGGGTGACCAAATGGTCACCGGAGAAGCGCCGGCGACCAAACGAGGCGGCGGTGGGTTCGGGCTTCGTCGCAGAAGTGGCTACGGCTACGGAGAGCGCGCGGGGATAGGGGGAGGGGGTCGAGGTACTCACAGCGGTGCAGAGAAGGCCCGGGGAAGAACGAAGGAGCTTGGGGCGGCGCGAATCGACGGCGGCGACGCAGGCGGCCAAAGGAGGAAGATGACGGTGTAGGGGATGATGCAGAGGCGTTCGGCTCCGGCTCGTTGGCGCAGGAGGCGTAGGGGAGCACGGTGGCGCTCGTGGACACGTCAGCGGGGCGAAAAGGTGGCGGTGGCCGCGAGCTTCAACGGAGGCCGATCATGGCGGCGCCGGGCGAGGTGGGGAACGAGGGAGAGGGGGCGAACGGGGCGGCGAGGGTTTGTCCGCGGGGTCGAGGGGCGGCCCTTGTAGGCATCCGCGGCGCGCGGCGCGCGCTGTCGAGCGTAGGCGAGGGGGGTCCGGGTGCGCGCGCGCGTGCGCGTTCGACAGCGAGGGCGTGGGTGAGCAGTGAGGTAGGGGACGGCGCCAGGTGGGCTGGGCCGCGCTGTAGCAGTAGGCCTAAGTGCACAGTAGAGCTTTAGGCCTTTTTCTATTTTCCTTTTTCTGTTTTCTTTTCTTTTCTGTTTTGCTAATGGTTTGGGCCCTAAATGAATTTTGTAAAAAGTGTGACCTAGTCCATAAATCACAGTGCATTATACCCTAACAGCAAAAATTAGTTTGGGCAAAACATAATTTCATAATTGATTTAGATTAAATAAAAGGCTATTAAATATTATTTTCAGCCACTGTTAGAGGATGTTTGAGTTACTTAATTAATTTATTAAATGTTGGTTACAATTTTAGAATAGTCTCTGGAATATTTGTTATTTATTGAACATTTTAGTTTCTATGTTTGAACAACTTTTATTTTCCACTTTGATTTAAATTTGAATTTGAGTTTGGAAGTTGAAATGCAATATGATGCAAATGATGATTTGGCACTGTTAATCATGCTGACTTGTTATTATCAAAAGTGATTACTGTGGCTAATGACATGGGGTGTTACACTCCAGGAGGGAAATTTTCAGGCGGCAGATCTTCAGAATCAGAACCATTATCATTCTCAGCAATACCAACACCAGAAGATTTGCCATCAAGTATGCTGGCAACACCAGAAGATTTGCCACCAAGTATCCTGGCAGCACCAACATTCTCGTCAGCAACTTTGCCACCAACATCGCGCCCACTGCTCAATGGAAAAGTACAAGCATCTGCCCCAACAATAACGGCCGCCTCACGCTCAACATTAGCCATCTGAAAAAACAAAAATTCAGAGAATGAAGAAAATGAGCAAAAATAACCATCAAAAAAACCAGCAAAAGGTGTACATGCTAACTCTTACAAAAAATAGCAGCGAAAGCTGCATATAAAAATTAATGCAAGCACAGAAAAACAAACCTTAGCAGCATTCACAGCAACATCACCGATGTTGCTGCTGCTAACATTTAAAGGAACATCACCGATGGTCGAACAAGGCTCATCACCAACAACAGGATCCTGATTCATAGTAATAAAGCAAAAACAATGCTCTTGTTAGCAACAACACACAAAAATTTAAACTACACTAACAAAGGTAGATATCACCTACAATTATTCACGGTGCGGGATAGAAAAATGAACATGTAAGGCACAGTGGTGCGCATGAAAATTCAAGAATCTATATAAACACAATAAAAAATAAAAATAACCTTGCTCTTATCAGTAGATGGATCATTAACTCCACAGTCAACAGCAGCTTCAACACCATCAATGCTCTCCTGTATTAAAAAAACAAATGAACATCAGCAAAGTTCAACTACAATACTGACAGCAGAACAACATAGTAAAAAATGCAAACATCAAGGACTGACTCACCTCAATAACAGGGGACTCCAAACCAACATCATTCGTATGGTCGTCAGAAACATTAGCCTCAGTACCATCACCAGCCCTGCTGGCCGTGGCAGGAGCCTCATCCTGCTCAATCTGCCTCATAACAACATTGGCACCTTCTTCGTATGGCTTGCAGCGAGAGTCTTGCATAGTTTTGAAACGCTTCATGTTGTTCAACAGACGAACCGAGCTCTGAATTAGTTGAGCAGCACCATCACGCATATCACTAATTAATATTCTCTCCATCTCAATATAGTCCACTGCTTCCTCAGCATTAAATTGATGACCGTCAGGGAGGATACCATTGATACAGCTCAGACGCTCAACTGTAGTTGGGACCTTTTCCAGCTCAGAACGCACATTAATAAAAATATGCTCAGCGCGCTCCAACGCAGAAATAGCTACATCAATACCAAAACCCTGCCTCTATAAGTACTAGCCTTACTAGGGCCAGGGGGAACATAACCAGCACCCTCAACACTATGACCATTTCTCAACTCATCGTGCAGAGATAAAATCTTGGGAACCTGAGACGGCATCTCCAGGACTGACCGTTTATGCACCCGGAAAAAGACAAATTCCTCTTGAGTTTTCCACTATGAACAAGGGAAAAAAGAGTTAATTAATCAATGCAACACACAGGGAAAAATAAACATTATATTAACAGATTTAAATCCACAGTACTAACGAGCTTTCACTGTCAGTTCCAATTTGTTAGTATTTACAAACAGGTCAGTTGAACAAGAGATTCAGTTCAACCACACATGACACAACAGTACTAAAAATCATACATAAACCTCACAAAGCTTAAGAACTGACAAAATCTAAACAGATAACTCTGAAGTACACATATTCACTCCAGCAAAAACAGCTATACCTAAAAAATAAAAGGTCTGCAAGACACGAGAGAAATAAAACTCACCGGAAGCTTCTTGAACACCCAAGTCCTTGGATCTGCATTGCCTCTTCTTATCAAATCTGCATCAGCTAGATCGGAAAGCTTGTCCTGATCCATGAAACATATGCGGGGGACTCGCGTGTCAGAATCCAGAATCTTGCCACGGATAAGGCAGTCAAGGTACATTAGTACATGCCCTGTAACACAACCTGTGATTGCCTTCCCACGGGAAACACCATCTTGGTACCTGACAACAGCCCTTCTAGGCTCATCAACCATCAGCTAGCAATAATCCATATTAGCCATGTCCTTAATGACGAGATCCTCAAACATTGCTGCCTCTCTGGAAACACGAGTGGCGGCACTAGGCAACACAACTTTCATAAACACAATAATGAAGAACACTTTTAGAGCATGGTCATCTTTGCTAGGATCCTTGACAAGCACCTTGAGCTTATCCCTCAAATCCTTCGTCTTGATATCTTTGTTCCTGCTAATGTCAAGCTCCGACCATAACTTCATCAGAGCGTCATCATATCCATCCTCTGACGGCCTTGGTGCAGAACGACCACCAAGAGGGAACCCAAATAGTTGCTGTATACCATCGCTAGTGATGCGAAGCTTCTTATTCGCCTCACCCATGTCAAGAGTCATCGTATCAGGATCTATCTTCAGGTACAATACTCCCATCAGAAGGCGGGAAATGTTAGACTTCACCTTCCGTTGGAAGATAGAACCAAAACCAGCTGCATGAACCCTAGCAACATGGCGACTCTCAAGCAAACGAGCACAAGCATGAATTTCTCTCAAAGAACATCGCACAGTTATATTCAATCGCTGTGAGTCACCTTCAACCAAAGCAACTTTTCCGTCATTGCCTCTCACCAACTTGACCGGACTCATAACACTAACAGGTTGTAAATGAAAATAAAGAAGGCACAACTTAATTCAATGAATATAAAAAACATAACAAACATATGAAGCCGACAAGGAAAAAAAGATTGCACAAGTTCAACTATAAAAACAACATCAGTACCACCCTCAATTGATGCAAACAATGACTAGGCCTCACCTGGCCAACATACCAACCCAGTCACAATTAAATCATTACAAGTACAACTAGTAAGTCGCATACAGTACAAACACGTATCCCAGAACAAAAATATTGTTTTTACAAATATAATTAAGTCCGGTGTGCATGACTAATACTAATAAACACAGAAAATCACTAACATACTTCAGCAAAGACTAAAGCAAAGGAATAAAAAAAACACCACTAACTACAAAATTTCAAATACTAAAAAGAAAAAAAACACATACCACTGCATATTCATCTTCAGAATTAACTTCAATATCACCTCCTTCAAATGCAGGATCTTCAGCTTCGACACGGGCACGCTTCTTCACACCTTTGTTCACCTTCGCAGGAGGAACTTTTCGCTTCTTATTTTCCTTCAACAAAGAGCGCTTCAGAACAGGAGACAAAGAAGGCTTCTTATTTGACAAAACTCGTGGACTCCGGTGAACAGGGGAGCCACCAAGTGTGCTTGGACCAATCTTCACAGCAACACTATCTCCATCAGCTTTGCTATTACCAGGTTGGGAACCAGCTTTCACACGTGGGCTACGCCTCTGTGTGCCATCAGGATTTGGATCTGCCATCTTCCTCTTCAAAACAGTTTTCTTTTCCTTTACTGCATCTCGAGGAAACACTTGCGTCAAGCGAGTCTGCAACAGGTTTGTCTTGATAGGCATGTCAGTTCCATGAGATCCAGCATCAACAGTTGCACAGGGCGTGTCACCACCTTCATCACCTCCACCTTTAGCAGCTTGAGCAACAACATCAGCGCTTCGTTGCACGCAAGCAGCCTTTTGACGTCGTTCCAACTACTTTCTCCTCTGGAAATCACACTTCTTCTTTCTTTTCCTTTCGTCCTCCAGCTGTAACTGCATAGGAACATCCTCAGCCTGAGTAACAGGCTCAGTGCCATCAACACTCTGTGACTGAGTAACAGACAACTGCAAGCTCCCAGCACCATCACCAAAATTAAGAGAATAAATTCCATCATTAATATCTTTCACAACATTAGCAATGTCCTCAGCAGCAGCATGGCTATCATTAACTGCATAAATCAATAACATAAGCACACACATATAAAATTAAAACACAATTAACATTGCAGAGACAAATAAAATAAGGCGCATAGCATCAGACACAAACAAACGGAACAACTGATGTAACTAAACACATCTATGTATGCAAGGCTGTTAAAAAAGAGCAAATATAAGGGAAACACCAGCAACACTCGCAAGTTCTTCTAGAGGATTTGGTATCTCAAAAAGAACATTCACAAGATCTTGAAAGCGTTCTGATTTGTCAGAATCAAGAGGCACAGGCACTCCAACATCTGCAACAACATCATAATCAGCAAAAAGGAAAAAAAGAAAAGTACATGAACAAGCAATCAGTTCAACTATATGAACACTACAAGTGCAACCAATAAAATAATATAACCCGACGAGTCGCACACCGAACTTCAAAATGTCAGCTCTTTCGACATCATAGTAGTTCTTCTTAGACTGCTACAAACTATTCAGATGCCAGTACAACAGTTCAAACTACACATGGTAATCAGTACTCCAACCTGTGTGCAGGTTACAGCAACCTAAAAACTAGACATACCACACATTAACAACTATCAAAATCCATACAACTTGTAATGTCCATACGACAACACCTATACAACTAAAAACCTATTAAGCACTAGATCTGATAAAACATCATCTACAGAAAACACAAAAAAAGGTTTCAGCACAATGAAATACCTGCATTCAACTTGTCTGGACTGGATGATGTACCCATTGAGATCTACACACCTAAAATCTGCCGAACCAGAACTGCAAGACACATTACCAAAAATTAGGGTTCTTACCTATTTCAGAAACGAAGGACGCCAAACAAAGCAAAACTCTTACTAGCAAAAACAAACTCCACCACCGAATCCAGTATCAGGCATGCGAGCTGCTCATTCAAGAGCAAAGGAACCCTAGCAAATCTAGCCTGAGACAGCACAAGAGCAACAAATTACAAATATAGGAAAAATCTGTATAGAAGGGGATGCAAGGGGAGTCGAGGGCAGAGCAAAGGAACCAACAGAGCACACAGACCTTCCCCCTGGAGTTCAACCCGCCGGCCGACGCTCCCACGGCGAAACAGGGGAAGCAGCTTCTATGCGAGAAGAGGAGAGGAGGGGAACGAAGAAGGAAGCGATTTGTGGAGTGGAGAGGTGGGGAACGGGGGAGAGCGGAGGTTAAAAGGTGAGTGGGAGAAAACCGACGGCTAAAGCCCACAATCATGGAAGAAAAAGAAAAAGGGCAAAGCCCACTATCTCAGGGCAGTTACTAAAAATAATAGCAAAAATTAAATACAATAACAAAAAAAATTAATATAGAGGGAGAAAACGAACGGCTAAAGTACAAATAAGACCTCATAACAGCACAATAAAAAAATCTAAAAAAGTACAATTGAAATACCTTACATAGACTATACAAAATTAAGTACAATATTTCTCAAAAAATAACAAAAAGTACAAAAAAATGGTGGTACGCTTTGAATCACAAATTCATGTAAAGGACTTGCATCCTCACACTCGTGTACACATATGACGCCACAGCACATTATACAATGCAGACACCTAACAAAGATGCCAAATGACGCAAGTTATGTTACAGATACACCTCAGTGTATAACAAAAACCACTTCTTACCGACGACGTGTGTTCATCAATCAATAAAACAAAAAAGATGGTCAGTACAACTATGCCCCTCGGTGTGGTGCTGGTTTTTCCCCTAAAAAGATAGATAATGGGGGAAAGTCCATACAAGGAAGATGTGTCAGTACAACTATGCCCCTCGGTGCGGTGCTGGTTTCCCCCCTAAAAAGATAGATAATGGGGGCAAGTCCATACAAGGAAGATGTGTTAGTACAACTATGCCCCTCGGTGCGGTGCTGGTTTTCCCCCTAAAAAGATAGATAATGGGGGCAAGTCATGTTACGGACTCGCCTCCGCATGTGACGCCGCGGCACGCAGCATCGTCGCCTGCTACGGCTCGTACCTGGCTTGGCCTCGCCGAGATGGGGGAGGGGGCCCCCTCCTCCCTGGCTCGGCCTCGCGCTAATGCGGCAGTGCGCTCGTTTGACAGGCGCAGTGCAGTTATTCTGTTCCCCCCCATGCACCCACACCCCCTAAGATAGATAATGGGGGCAAGTCCATACAAGGAAGATGTGTCAGTACAACTATGCCCCTCGGTGTGGTGATGGTTTTTCCCCTCAAAAGATAGATAATGGGGGCAAGTCCGTACAAGGAAGATGTGTCAGCACAACTATGCCCCTCGGTGCGGTACAGGTTTTTCCCCTAAAAAGATAGATAATGGGGCAAGTAATGTTACGGACTCGCCTCCGCATGCGACGCCGCGGCACGCCGCGTCGTCGCCTGCTACGGCTCGTTCCTGGCTCGGCCTTGCCAGGATGGGGGAGGGGGGTCCTGACCCCCCCTCCCCCCGGCTCGGCCTCGCGCTAACGTGGCAGTGAGCTCGTTTGACAGGCGTAGTGCGGTTATTCTATTCCCCCCACGCACCCACACCCCCTAAGATAGATAATGGGGGCAAGTCCATACAAGGAAGATGTGTCAGTACAATTATGCCCCTCGGTGCGGTGCTGGTTTCCCCCCTAAAAAGATAGATAATGGGGGCAAGTCCATACAAGGAAGATGTGTCAGTACAACTATGCCCCTCGGTGCGGTGCTGGTTTTCCCCCTAAAAAGATAGATAATGGGGCAATTCATGTTACGGACTCGCCTCAGCATGCGACGCCGCGGCACGCCGCGTCGTCGCCTGCTATGGCTCGTTCCTGGCTCGGCCTCGCCAGGATGGGGGAGGGGGGTCCCGACCCCCCTCCTCCCCCCGGATCAGCCTCGCGCTAATGCGGCAGTGCGCTTGTTCGACAGGCGCAGTGCGGTTATTTTGTCCCCCCCCCCCCACGCACCACACCCCCTAAGATAGATAATGGGGGCAAGTCCATACAAGGAAGATGTGTCAGTACAACAATGCCCCTTGGTGCGGTGCTGGCTTTCCCCCTAAAACGATAGATAATGGGGCAAGTCATGTTACGGACTTGCCTCCGCATGCGACGCTGCGGCACACCGCGTCGTCGCCTGCTACGGCTCATTCCTGGCTCGGCCTCGCCAGGATGGGGGAGGGGGGTCCCGACCCCACCTCCCCCCTGGCTCGGCCTCGCACTAACGTGGCAGTGCGCTCGTTTGACAAGCGCAGTGCGGTTATTCTGTTCCCCCCCATGCACCCACACCCCCTAAGATAGATAATGGGGGCAAGTCCATACAAGGAAGATGTGTCAGTACAACTATGCCCCTCGGTGCGGTGCTGGTTTTTCCCCTAAAACGATAGATAATGGGGGCAAGTCCATACAAGGAAGATGTGTCAGTACAACTATGCCCAACGGTGTTGTGCTGTTTTTTCCCCTAAAAAGATAGATAATGGGGCAAGTCATGTTACAGACTCGCCTCCGCATGCGACACTGCGGCACGCCGCGTCGTCGCTTGCTACGGCTCGTTCCTGGCTCGGCCTCGCCTAGATGGGGGGACCTCGCGCTAACGCGGCAGTGCGCTCGCTTCACAGGCGCAGTGCGGTTATTCTGTTCCCCCCCATGCACCCACACCCCCTGAGATAGATAATGGGGGAAGTCCATACAAGGAAGATGTGTCAGTACAACTATGCCCCTCGGTGCGGTGCTGGTTTTTCCCCTAAAAAGATAGATAATGGGGCAAGTCATGTTACGGACTCGCCTCCGCATGCGACTCTGCGGCACGCCGCGTCGTCGCCTGCTATGGCTCGTTCCTGGCTCGGCCTCGCCAGGATGGGGGAGGGGGTCCCTTCCCTCCTCCCCCCCGGCTCGGCCTCGCGCTAACGCGGCAGTGCGCTTGTTTGACAAGCGCAGTGCGGTTATTCTGTCCCCCCCCCCCATGCACCCACACCCCCTAAGATAGATAATGGGCAAGTCATGTTACGGACTCGCCTCCGCATGCAACGCCGCGGCACGCCGCGTCGTCGCCTGCTATGGCTCGTTCCTGGCTCGGCCTCGCCGGGATGGGGGAGGGGGGTCCCGACCCCCCTCCCCCCCGGCTCGGCCTCGCGCTAACGCGACAGTGTGCTCGTTTGACAGGCGCAGTGCAGTTATTTTGTTCCCTCCCCACACACACCCACACCCCCTATGATAGATAATGGGGCAAGTCCATGCAAGGAAGATGTTTTCAGTACAACTATGCCCCTCGGTGCGGTGCTAGTTTTCCCCCTAAAAAGATAGATAATGGGGGCAAGTCCATACAAGGAAGATGTGTCAGTACAACTATGCCCCTCGGTGTGGTGCTGGTTTTCCCCCTAAAAAGATAGATAATGGGGGCAAGTCCATACAAGGAAGATATGTCAGTACAACTATGCCCCTCGGTGCGGTGCTAGTTTTTCCCCTAAAAAGATAGTAATGGGGGCAAGTCATGTTACGGACTCGCCTCCGCATGCGACGTCGCGGCACGCCGCGTCGTCGCCTGCTATGGCTCGTTCCTGGCTCGGCCTCGCTGGGATGGGGGAGGGGGGGGTCGGTGCACTCGTTTGACAGACGCAGTGCGGTTATTCTGTTTTCCCACCCCCCATGCACACACACCCACTAAAAAAAGATGTTCTTCAGTCCATACAAAAAAAATGTGTCAGTACTATTATGCCACTCGGTGGGGTCCTATATCTCACCCAGATGTTCATAAAAAATCCAAAAAAAAAGCGGAAAAAAATGAGAACTAAGAGAAAGCGAGGGAAACACACTATAAAAAAGATGTCAGTTCAAGCAGAGGAGAACATTTAGTACTAAAATAAAAAATGCTTATATTAATAAAAAATCATAAAAAACTAGAAGGAAAAAATGCTAAGAATCAAAAATATTGGCCGCCCAAGGGACAGGCCGGCCCATCGCAGGTGGGTACTAGGACTGAAGCCAATAGCAAAACCACCGGCGAATCCTTTGTAAACCAGACTGCGAAGACCAGCCGACCAGGGCCCACAGGTCATGAGAGAGTGCGAGAGCCGTGTATAAGCACTCAGGTGTAGCACTCGGCAGCGCTTATAAACAGGTCTAGAGCCCCCTCGCTTAGCGAGGTGGGACTAAACCCAGAGCACATGCACAGCCAGCAGTCCTCAAATCGCCCGTGCGGCCCATTTGGGCGGGAAAAGGGCCCAATAGCCTCCCTCATCTCCAAACACCCCACCCATAAGGCTCGTTGAATAAAGCAGAGCGCGGGGCAAAGAAATATAAACTACAACAAAAATGTTCGCAAACTGAATATAGAAAAGTTCAGACACTTGTTCGTTGTAAAAAATAAAAAAAATTAAACAAAAAAAATACTTTTTTTAAAATTAAACGTAGAAGATTGTAATAAAAAATTCAGAAACAAATTTTTAAAAATTAAAACTACTAAAATTCATATGGTTCAAGTAAAATTAGTACTGTGCAGCAAAGATTAAATTCTTTTTATTTAAAAAAATACTAGAACTATCACTATTCAACTAAAAAAATAAATTGTGCTCTAAATTCCTTTCAATAGTAAGAAAGAATGCTCTACAACAAACGAATGCAGTTGGCCATTGACATCCAAAATAGTTCAGTACTATCATTAACAGCATGCAAGTTCAACAAACTCAAACCCAAGGGGTCCTACATCCATCATCAGCGTATATTTTTCGTGTGTGAGCTATGTACATGAAAATATCCCAGTAAAAACAAAGGATGCGCATCAGTTCAACTATAATTGTTCCAATTCAAATATAAAAAATATAAAAAAACAGTTGTGCTTGAGCCAAAATAGGAAGCATTACATTAATAAAAATAGCGCATACAATAACATACGAACAAATTGTTCCAAACCATATGGTAATAACATATAATTCAACCATCTCACGTGCATTGTTTTAAAGAAAAATACTGCAACATAATCAAACGCACACACATCTCACAACCAGCGTCATTTGCCACATCTAAACCTACAACACATAAATTCTGAACGTCAGAGAGTCATCTTCCCTGGAGAACATAACCATATGCACATCTCCATCCTCAATTCCAGACTCTGCCACAAACTCCTTCCACCCACTAGTTAGGTTGATGCAACCATCAAAGTCGATGTGGTAGGCAACTTCCATCAACTGATACTCATTTTTGTCTGAAGTTTCCATCTTCAGTACCCCCGAACTAAGAGCAACAATCTGATTCTGGGTGACATTTTCTGCAAATGGGCATGGCAGTAGAAAATAAAGTGAACACCTGACATAACTGAATATTTGCACAGATCTAGGAACTGTTGCATAACAAAGTGAAAAAAAATATCTGAACCAAAACAAAAACACCAAACCAACTAGTCATTTGTGCTGACTAAACTGAAGAAATATACATATCAATACCCCTACAGTAAAACATCTGACAAAAACAGAACAAGGATTATACAAAAATGGATAAATTACTGTTAAGTATTGAACAAATACACACACAAATCCCTACTGTTAACTTCTGACAAAACCAAATAAAAATTATAGACAAACTATTGATAAAACTAAACTACAGATTCAGTCCATGGGATTCAAAATGAGACCTAAAAAAGAAGAAAACAAAAAGAATAGAAACACATACCCATGATTCATCCAAGTCCCCAACCGTCAGGCGACAAACATAGGATGCACGAAACCCATGGTTGCTCTACAGCAGACACGAAAGTTGCCCACGGCGCTGACTCTCGGTGAGCTCCAAACCAGATTCGTACACACAGCCGTCAGCTATGCGCGCCATCTTTGCGAGACATCCGCATGAACAATCCTCCATGGGAAACACAAGAAAGGGGAAGAAAACAACAGAGAGAAGAGGAAGGAACCTAGATCTGATTCTGGAAGAAGGAAGAAAAAGGAGGGGGAGACTGAGCCACACACCACACATAGATGCATAGAATTTATAGCCAGGAAGACTCACAGATTATAAAAATAATAAATAGGCAGGTGGGCAGCCAGCTGGTAGAAAATAGTTATTATACAAGTCATACAATATTGACCGCAAAACAGTTCAACTTCAGATATAGCAGCAGTTCAATAATAATTGTTGGACAGCACATACGACAGCAGTTCAAAGTGCACATACCAAACATATGTAGATAAAACAACTCATTCAGAGGTAGACACTTGAATTCATTTAGTCATTCAACCATCTTCCCTCACAACACAATCTTAAAAACATAAAAATTCAGTACTTCAGTCATAACAATCAAAGAAACGACGCAATTTGGCCCTGGTGGATGGATGTGGAGCCGTGGCTGCTCTCACCCTAGCCCAACTGATGATCTATATATGGTTCCTTCCCCTGCCCTCTGGGAAAATTAGCTCCAGTTCATTGGAGTTACAAGTATCCATCACCTCACGGGCAAGGCGTCTGTTGAACTCTGCCTCCACTTCCTCCTCGGCAGCATGTCGTGCCCTCTGCCTGCGCCTGCGCCTCCTCCTCCTCCTATGCTCTGCTACTGTAGCCCTCACATCGACGGCATCCCCCTCCTCCTTTGTGACCTCTCCCAGCTCAGGATCCATCTGGCTTTTCTTTGGTGGCAGCTGGTGGAATGAAAGTGATAGAGGGCAGGGGCTTTATATTCAAAGTGTAGATGGTTGGGTAGGCAGCCAGCAGAAACTACTTACTCCGATGTCAACGCACAGTAATACAACTTTGACACGGAGCAGTCCAACTACACATACGGCAGCCATTCAAACAACACTGAAAAACACGCAACTTAATTACACAGTTTGACCAGATTACAAGAAATCGTAGGCTACAGTCAGCCACCATACAACACCTCCGCCAACAACCAAATCACATGGGAATCCGGGGTAGAAACAACTCAAGAAGCAAAATTGACAACACAAATCTATTCATACAATCCTCAACTATGTCCCTGCAACGCCAATTCGAAAATAAAACAACAGAAAAAGAAGAACACATTGGCATCGCGGCCATGGCCAATGACGAAGAACACCAAAACTCCTAATCAGAAATTACACTGAAAGAATCTCCAAAAACTCTAACACACCGATCATTCTCACATCCCAATTAACACATCAAAAAACAAAGCGGACGTAAAATCAACGGCTACGAACACCACGGTAAACACAAACGCCCGCAACACCTCCGCCGCCAAATGCCCACGCCGTCACCTCTGGTGACTTCAGATCGCAAAACATGAACAATCAGCACGCGCACGTGCGGAACCCTATACATGTCTCCTCTAGCATCGAATGGCCCGCAGCACCGCGCCGGAGAACCCCCGGAAGCTCCTCGTTGAATCCCCTGTTTCCGTCCGTCGAAGACACAGGAAGATCAGTTCAGGTGGTAAACCATGTCAGTCCAACCTGTCCACTTCGTCAGTTCAAGTAGGGTAACAGAATAATATTCTGTTACGCGAAACAGATTTGCCCAGATGTATATATATATATATATATATATATATATATATATATATATATATATATATATATATATATATATATGTTCTGTCCTCTACAACATTCACTTATAGCTATGTCTTCAAGTCACAATTTTCTGCGCTAAGTGAATGTGATCGGACCCTAACCCCTTCCGTGCTTATCTCTCTAATTCTCTCTGTCTCTTTATATGCATTCTATTGACACGTGTCGATTGTCTTCACTGTGTCCTTGTCAGTTGAAGATATAGAGACAAAACATTAAACTTCTTTTACTATCTCTATCCTTTTTACTTGAATACTGGAGAAGCCGGAACGACCACCCGACAAACCAGGCGCGCATGGGGTCGTGGCACAATATTCAAGCTGTTGCATGCTTACCACGTGTCCTTCAGATGTGAACCACCAGGGGCACCTGAGTAATTACACTGCGCCCTCCCTCTTCCTTATAAATACTCCACCCCCTGCGGTCATTATTTCCTTACCCCCTCTCGCCGTCTCGCTCAAACCCTAGCGCCATCGCTAGCTTCCGTCGTCGCCGAAGACGAAGCACTTCACTGCCGTGACTTCTCTGCCGTCGTCATCACGCCGGTCGCGGATCTTCCTCCTTCCGCCACTGTCGTAGTTGTCTTCCGCCGCCAAGTTAGGGCATGGAAGATTGGACTGCTCGGCCTCCATCCCGCCTCGTCTAGCAGTTCTTCATCTGCTCATTTGCGGTAATTAAAAATCAATTTTTTACCGCATGTTTGATCCGTTACACTTTCTATATCTTCAGAAAGTTGTTTCTTCACTTTCAAATCTGGATCTTTCATCTTCTGCATCTCATAACTTGCAAGTACTTTCACTTATGCTTCAAAACTAGTTAGATTCCTCACTTGTACTTATTCATGGATTCGTACAAATCTAGAACCAACTCACATCTATAAGTGAATGTCTTCGCGCTATGAAGTCAATGTCTTCAAACTGAATTATCTTCAAAATCTTTTGAGAATGCATATGACCTCTTCCCCTTCCCTCGCATCTCTAATGTTGTCACAGCTACATGTCTGTGGGAGAGTCCTTTGGTTCTCATAGTCTGCATTCATTTGCAGAGTTCTTACAACATCATATTGAGTCTCCTGAAGCAAGTTCTTGTCTGACCAGCGGACTGAAGCCAAACACCATTGTGAAGCCTTTCAGTTTGAAGCCAATGGCTACTGGAAAATCTGCAAATAAGGGCGGCAGATAGTGCTGTGACAACACTGCCTTGGACTTGTCACCGGATCTATAAGAGATGTACAAGTCTGACCCTGAAGAAACCTATGGTGAGCGCAAGTCTAGAGTCCAATGGATTCGCAGATATTGGGCAGAGCAATGGTTTTTGTATCATTTTGTGAATCCAGAATATGCAGACAAAAATGCTGTGAGGCCCCCATGGGCAGATATCATATACAAGAAGCTGCAACCCAAGACCAAGGCTGAAGCTACTGCTAAAGGCTTCTTTCCTTGCATGGTCCGTGGCCCAATGCCTGAAAATGCCGACCCATCAAGTCTTCGATGGTGTCGAGAGGATGATCTATTTGAAGCCAATCTCCAGTTTGCTAGGGCTTCAGCAGCTCCAAACAAGAAGGACCTTGGGATTAACTTCAACCCAGGTCCAGCTGCTCCAAGGCCAGATGGCAGTCACGAAGCTGAGCCAAATCTCATTGGCCCCTTTGAGGATTTTGTTGCATTTCTAGCACATTGTGCCGCTCAAAGGGCCAGTGTTGAAGATGCTCCTACTGATGAGGAACATGTTAAAGTTCAGAGCCCTCGAAGCCAGTGAAGAAAGCAAAGACTTCAAAATCTTCTGGTGCACCAAAAGCTTCAAGAGTGAAGCCACTGAAATCTGCACCTCCTGAATCCAGTGTGCAGTCTGAAGACTTCTTTCGCACATCTAAGAAGATGAAGAAGACCTTAGGGCAAGCTCTTACACCTGCAGGTATCTTTCGCAATGATGAAGACATTGTCGATCTCTCTAGCGATGAAGATATTGATGATGATGCTCTTGAAATGCTAATCAAGAGCAAACAGGAGGCCGAAATCTTCAATGATCTGCCTCTGTTTCACGCTGACATTCTCAACAACTTCATTGATGAATGGTTTGTTGATCCCTCTCTTACCATTAATGATGTGCAGCTTCCAATTGGCATAAACGTAACATTTCAGGGCTGTATTTCCAAAGAGCTTACCATTGCTCAAAAGGTAGTTGAGCAGAAGAACAAGATTGATCATGAAAAGGCCCTCTTCAAGAAGCACATGGCCTAGCTCAGTGTCATTGAAGTGCAAAATTTCAAGCAAATGAAGATTAATCCCAAGGCTGAATTTGCTAAGCGCCGTGATGAAGCCAAAGGCTCAAGAGAGTGCCTCAAGCACTGTGCTAAAAAATGCGTTCAGGCTCATAATGAAGCCTTGAAGAGGAAAGCACTTGGGCGTCCAGGCATTGACCCCAAGCTGGCTGCTAAGAAGAAGAAGAAGCCGATCCAAGCTGAGGCTGAAGCTCCAAGGCAGAAAAGACCAAGCATTATCTTCCCTGCCAGCATGACTGGCTCGAAGCCAAAGGTCCCATCAGCTACTTCTGAAAGGAAGAAGATAAAACAGGCTGAGGATGAGGCCAAGAAGGGAAAGCATCATGAAGCCTCTGATGCTGCTCCCTCAAAGAAGAAGCTAAAGACAAAACCTTCAAAGTCTTCAGGAAAGGATCAAACTGCACCACCAGAGCCGCTGCTTGTTGAACCCATCTCTGTTGCCTTGCCTGCCTCCTCCAACGGCGAGCGCCGCCTAGTAGTTCATGGGCATGCTACCATAGAGGCTCATGAGTCTGAAGATATTCCAGCTGCCGACACCATCGCAGCTGAAGACATTGGTCGTGAAGACAATGTAGTTGATGATGAAGTCCTTCCTTAGTTCCCCCAGATCTTGCCCAAGCCGGTATCATCGCCTACTCCATCGAGCAGTGAATAGATAAGTATTGGCGGTCCCACGACGCCAATCACACATGATGATTACTGGGAAGAGCAACACCCCAACACTCCGCTCGATGATGTTATTCCTCGCACTCCACTGGCTCAAGTCACCACTCCAATGATTGAGACTCCGCAAGGCACCGCTGAAGACATGGAGAAGACCACTCCCTCACCATAGCCGTCGCCCTCTTTCTGAAGGCTTCGCCAACGCCCAAGGCCAATGGTCTCCATGTCAAGCACTCCTGAAGAGGATGTGCAAGCCACAAGCTCAGTAGCACGTCAAGTGTTCCCTGAAGCCATCCCTACAGAAACTGCTCAAGAATCTGAAGCCAAAGAGGCTGAAGATATTCCGGCTGCATCTGCCAAAGAAAAAGAAGAAGATCAAGCTGTTATTCCCCCTACCGTTGAATCAAGAGAGAATGAAGATGTGATTGTGCCAGACCCCCCAATTCCTGAAGCCACTGAAGCCTCGGCAAATGAGGCTGCCGATACAACCACTACTGAAGCCGATGACATTGTCATGGCTGAAGACAATGTGCAGCCCGAAGCCACTCTTCAGCCTGAAGCCCATGATGCAACTGAAGACATTCAGCCATCCACCTCAGATGCTGCAGCTGCTCCTCCTGTACCTCACACCATGGAACGGGCGTTCTATCGTTGTGAGCTTGTAACTATCAAGTGGCCAATCATGACACCACCGGATGCTCCTGGTCCTCAGTATGATTATCATGTGGAGCAAGGCCTCAGATGCAGAAGCGAAAGCCCAGACTGCCCAGGCTTCCTAGTGCCGTTACACTCAAGGCTCATTCAGTGTGCTCACCTTCAGAGAGCACAACACATTCTTTGACAAAGCCAAGAATCCTTACGAGAAGCATAAGATCTCATCTGACAGGTTCTGGAGCCACCAGCAAAGGAGCTACTATTCATGTATTCTATATAACCAGGACAGGATCTTCCCTCACAAGTGCCTATGCAGCGATGCCATTGCTGGTCTCCCATCCCTTGAAGAAGCTCTTGACTGCTTTCGAGAAGTTGGATTGCTCCCATTTGTCATCGACAAGGAGCACTGGAATGAAGAACTCTTGCTACAATCCTATGCCACTCTTCATATATCAAGCTACAACAGGGATCCGAAGACATGGGTCCTTGAGTGGATGTCAGGAGATGTACATCATGAAGCCAAAGCTCAAGACATCATCGAGCTAACTTCCCTACCCACTCCTGGTGATATCTATGAACCAGGTTGTCAGCACTATGAACAGGAATTGCGGAGCATCTTTCAAAAGCCAGAGCCCAATATGAGCCAGATGCTCAGTATGATGAAGCCTTTGCCTGTTGATGCTGAATACCCCAAGGAATTTCTTGTCAATGACCTTGAGTATCTGCCTCGCACTATTTATCACATACTGAGGCATACTCTATGGCCAATCAAGGGGCATTCTCCTCACACTAAGCTTGAAGGCACTATGAAGACATTGGTCTTCTACATCATCAATGGCATCAGGTTCAACACTCAAGACTTCTTCATCCGTCAGTTGGCAGCTTCAGGCATTAATTTGTTCGGCCTCAAGTTCTATGCTCCATGGGTCATGCGGCTGATTAAGCTTCACTCCACTATCAACTATCAAGCTTCAACACGCAACCATGTCGTCTTTTTACCTGAGGTAGATATGTCTCATGAAGCTATATATCCCGAGCCTGCCAAAGAACTCGTTTGTGAAGACAATGCTACCTTCCAGAGCTTCACTCAACCGCTTCAAGGTGTTCATGTGCCAAATCCACCTGCAACTGCTAGTCCTCTTGCTGGTCAGCTCAGCCTACCGCATCATGCCAACACTAATGCTATAGCCAGCACAGTAGCCCAAAGGCCTTAGAAGCGTGCTCGTGTGCTGAATGACAGAGAGCTTCTTGTGTCACTTCATCAGAAGCAGGATAGGCATCATGACTGGATGAAGCGCCAGATGCAAAGTCTCCTTGTTGATGTCAATCGTATACGCAACCTTGCAACCAAGAACTCATTTGTTGCTCATGAAGCCTGTCGGCATGCCTGGAAGAGCCTCACACTGCTATGTTCTGAAGATGATCTTCAAGTAGATGGCTTAACTGAGAGATTCAAGTTTGACTCCAGGCCTCCACAGTCAGCAAGCTGGCGTCCAACTCCTTCCATTGAAGATTCTGAGTCTTCGTCTTCGGCTCCAACTATTGTTGCGCGAGTCATTGATGAAGAGGACGACGCCACTTCACCAGCTATGGCTTCACTACGTCAGGATTCTGTATTAGGCCCCCTCTACACCGCCAAACTCCATCGTTGACCTTGCTGCCCCAACATCTTCACCAACACCACATGGGAACGCTTAGACACTCTATGTCTTCACACCCTTTTTGGTCATTCCTGACAAAAGGGGGAGAAGCATATGAGTTTATAGTCTTCAAGCGGGTCTATATGGGTCGGGTACTTATTTTAGTTAATTTTTGCAACTCCTGTTCTTGAACTGTTGGTGTTTGAGTTGTAACACGTAAAACTTGATGGTTGTGTGCCACTTTTGCTGCTACCGCTTATTGCGATGATAAATTCCGCATGAAGTCATTCTGCAGACGCCCATTTTTCATTGTGGATGTCATTATCTTCATTACATTCTTGCTTGCATGATGAACTGTCTTCATGAGTTGAAGGGGATCTCCACAAGGCAGAACCTGCCATGTGCATTTGCATTCAAAGGCAAAACTACTTATATGCACATCTTCAGCTGGAGCCCTCTCAACTACATGAAGCCAATGACTACGTTCTTTAACTTACACATATTTTTATCCCCATTGAAAACTTCAACCAGTTTGTCATCAATCACCAAAAAGGGGAGATTGTAAGTGCATCTAGTGCCACCCCTAGTTGGTTTTGGAGTATTGACGACAAACATGGTTGAGGGACTAATGTGTTTGTGAGAATTGCAGGATAACATAGGTAGAAGTCCCTCACTGATTCGGTTTACCTACCAGAGATGACCCCTAAAAATGTGTGAAGACATTGAAGACAATGGTGGTTCGTGAAGACATTCACGTCGAAGATAATGACGTGTGAAGACATTCACTTGAAGACAATGAAGTGCAAAGACATAGTTTCTTTCGTAGTTTCATTTTCTTCTTAATTGAGTCATAAGAACCACCGTATAGTTAAGTGGGGTCAAAGTGAACAAAGTCAGAAGACTGACGTGATGCTCAACCAAAATCCTATGTCTTCGAGTGAAGACAATGAGAGCAAATCTTATCCAGAGTTGGATGAGTCAGCTTTGCTTGTAGCCCAAGCCAAGCTGCCGCGTGTGTTTGAAATCCGACCGTTGGACACGTGTCTGTTCCTTAGTGACCTAGGGTCATTTCGGACATATCATGTTGGGTTGCCTGCTGGCTATAAATAGCCCACCCCCTCCACCATAAATTGGTGGCTGCTCAGAGTTAGTGCACGGCTTTTGTCGTTTGAGAGCAACCCACCTCCGAAGCCTTTGAGAGAGAGAGAGAGAGAGATCCTTGTGAGGACAAAGCCCAAAACACCCAGAGCAAAAGAGTGTTAGGCATCACTGAAGTCTTTCTGTCCGCGTGACCTGAATACTTGTTACACTTGTGGACTGAGTATCCTCCAGCCGCTTAGGCGTCACGTTCTGAGGATCCAAGAGTCATTGTGGATCGCCGGTGAACGGAGTCTGTGAAGGTTTGGAAGTCTACCTTGAAGACTTACCAGAGTGATTGGGCGAGGACTAAGTGTCCTTAGCTCAAGGGGAATAAGGTGAAGACGTGATCTTCTGAGTTCAATCTCAGCCTCCCTAACCAGATATACAGTTGTCACAGCAACTGGAACTGGTCTACCAAATCCTTGTCTTCACCAAGCATCTGGTTCTATCCCTTACCTCCTTTACATTTCAATTTGTCTTCGTGAAGTCATTGCTTGTTTGCCTGATCTGTTTAACTTCACTGTGCGAAGACTTTTACCTGTTTGGCATCTTACTGTCTTCCATTCCGATTTGTTCTACCTAGCTGCTATTAGTCTTTGTGCCTTCATTGTACTATTAACTTTACTATGGCCTATCTAGTGTAGTTTATCTTCCGCTGCATATCGTATAGGTGTTGTTCGGTTGACTGTCTTCGAAGATATCACATCTTTCGAAGACTTTCATAAAAAATCGCCTATTCACCCCCCCTTTAGTCGATAACTAGCACTTTCAGTGGGCTTGTCCTCCATCTTCTTCTCTAGCTTGCGTCTAAGGTTAAATTGGGTTTGCAATGAAATCAGCGACATAGCTCTCTCCCTCCGAATCTTGAGACGACATATTTCTAGATCTGCCAGGAAAACAGCACGAAACAAAAACAGAGGATTTTGCCATGATACGGTGGTCAAAACCTTCGGGAGATTATATAATGAATTTTTCCAACCAAAAGGAGTGTATTACAAGAAAACGGAGTCCGAAGGGCACACGAAGTGGCCACAAGCCTGGGAGGCGCGCCCGCAGGGCTTGTCGCCTCCTCGTGTACTTTTTGGACTACTTTTTATTTTTCTATTTTTTTAAATATTCCAAAACGGAGTAAAATTGCTTTTGGAAAAGTTTTGGAGTCGGTTTACTTATCGTACCACATACCTATTCCTTTTCGGATTCTGGAACGTTCTGGTAGATATTCCTTATGTACTCCTCCGGTGTTATGGTATTAATAATATTGGTTTCAATATTTATGGGAGTACCTGAGATATAGTGTTTGATTCTTTGCCCGTTTACCACCTTCGGGTTATTGCCTTCGGCGTTGTTGATCTTGATGGCACCGGAACGATAAACTTACTCGATAATGTAAGGCCCTTCCCATTTAGAGAGAAGCTTTCCTGCAAAAAATCTTAAACGAGAGTTGTATAGCAAGACATGGTCACCTACATTAAATTCATGCTTTTGTATCCTTTTATCATGCCAGCTTTTAACTTTCTCTTTAAATAATTTGGCATTTTCATAGGCTTGGGTTCTCCATTCATCAAGTGAGCTAATGTCCAACAACCTCTTCTCACCGGCAAGTTAGAAATCGTAGTTGAGCTCTTTAATTGCCCAATAAGCTTTATGTTCTAGTTCAAGAGGTAAGTGACATGCTTTTCCATAAACCATTTTATATGGAGACATACCCATAGGGTTTTTGTAAGCAGTTCTATAAGCCCATAATGCATCATCAAGTTTCTTAGACCAATTCTTTCTAGATCTATTAACGGTCTTTTGCAAAATCAACTTTATTTCTCGATTACTTAATTCTACTTGACCACTAGACTGAGGGTGATATGGAGATGCAATTCTATGGTTAACATCATATTTAGCAAGCAATTTACGGAAAGCACCATGAATAAAGTGTGAATCACCATCAGTCATTAAATATCTAGGGACTCCAAACCTCGGGAAAATAACTTCTTTAAGCATTTTAATCGAGGTGTTATGATCAGCACTACTAGTTGGAATAGCTTCTACCCACTTAGTAACGTAATCAACAGCAACCAAAATATGCGTATACCCATTAGAGGAAGGAAAAGGTCCCATATAATCAAATTCCCAAACATCAAATGGTTCAATAACAAGTGAGTAATTCATAGGCATTTCCTGACGTCTACTAATGTTACCAATTCTTTGACATTCATCATAAGACAAGACAAACTTACAAGCATCCTTAAAAAGAGTAGGCCAATAAAAACCAGATTGTAATACCTTGTGTGCAGTTCTATCACCAGCATGGTGTCCTCCGTAGGCCTCGGAGTGACACTTGCGTAGGATCTGTTCCTGCTCATGCTAAGGTACACAACATCTAATAAAACCATCTACTCCTTCTTTATAAAGGTGTGGGTCATCCCAGAAGTAATGTCTTAAATCATAGAAAAACTTTTTCTTTTGTTTGTATGTGAAACTAGGTGGTATAAATTTAGCAACAATATAATTAGCATAGTCTGCATACCAGGGAGTACTATGAGAAGCATTTATGACAGCTAATTGTTCATCGGGAAAGCTATGATCAATAGGTAGTGGGTCATCAAGAATATTTTCAAACCTAGACAAGTTGTCTACTACGGGGTTCTCAGCTCCCTTTCTATCAATAATATGTAAATCAAATTCTTGCAACAAGAGAACCCATCTAATAAGTCTAGGTTTAGCATCCTTCTTTTCCATAATGAATAGTTACTTTGGAATCAACAACATACGATCTGAACTTATCACATGCAAATACAACTGGTAAAAATTCTTTTTCAGTAGTAGCATAATTTCTTTGAGCACTGTCTAGAGTTTTACTAGCATAATGGATAACATTTAATTTCTTATCAACTCTTTATCCTAGAACAGCACCAACAGCATAATCACTAGCATCACACATAATTTCAAAGGGTAGGTTCCAATCAGGTGGTGGAACAATAGGTGCAGAAATCAAGGCTTTCTTAAGTATTTCAAATGCTTCTACACAATCATCATCAAAAACAAATGGAACATCCTTTTGCAAGAGATTAGTAAGAGGCCTAGAAATTTTAGAGAAGTCTTTAAGAAACCTCCTATAGAAACCAGCATGACCAAGGAAACTTCTTAAACCTTTGATATCTTTAGGACACGACATTTTTTCAATAGCATCAACTTTAGCTTTATCAACTTCAATACCTCTTTCAGAAATTTTATGCCCCAAGACAATACCTTCATTAACCATAAAGTGGCACTTCTCCCAATTCAAGACAAGATTAGTTTCTTCACATCTCTGCAAAATTCGATCAAGGTTGCTTAAGTAATCAACAAAAGAAGTTCCGTAAACGAAGAAATCATCCATGAAAACCTCAACAATCTTTTCACAAAAGTTAGAGAATATAGCAGTCATGCATCTTTGAAAGGTAGCAGCTGCATTACATAAACCAAAAGGCATACGTCTATAAGCGAAGGTTCCGAAAGGGCAAGTAAAAGTAGTCTTTTCTTGATCCTCTTCTGACACAGGTATTTGGTAAAACCCAGAATAACCATCTAGAAAGCAGAAGTGTGTATGTTTTATTAGTCTTTCTAGCATTTGATCAATAAAAGGTAGAGGATAATGATCTTTCCTAGTAGCTTTGATTAACTTTCTGAAATCAATAACCATTCTATAACCTATGACAATTCTTTGCGGAATCAATTCATTCTTATCATTAGGAACAACAGTAATACCTCCCTTCTTAGGGACACAATGAACAGGACTTACCCATCTACTATCAGCAATAGGATAAATTATACCAGCTTCCAAAAGCTTTAGTATTTCATTTCTTAGCACTTCTTTCATTTTTTGATACAACCATCGCTGATGATCAACTACAGGTTTAGCATCAGGTTCCATATTAATTTTGAGCTGACATAGAGTGGGACTAATGCCCTTAAGATCATCCAGAGTATATCCAATAGCTACATGGTGCTTCTTCAGAGTTTTCAATAATTTCTTTTCCTCATGCTCTGAAAGGTTAGCACTAATAATAACAGGATATATATTTTTCTCATCGAGATAAACATATTTCAAGGTATTAGGTAATTTTTTAAGATTAAATACAGGATCACTCTTGGGTGGTAGAGGATCTCCAAGAGTCTCAACAGGCAGATTGTGTTTCAAAACAGGCATTTGTTTAAAGAAAATCTCATCTAATTCTCTTCATTCATTCATGAACATATCATTCTGATGATCTAGCAAATATTGTTCTAAAGGATCAGTAGGCGGCACGACAATAGAAGCAAGACCAATAATTTCATCTTTACTAGGCAATTCCTTATCATGGGGTTGTGTACGAAATTTGGATAAATTAAACTCATGAGACACATCCCCAAAACTCACACTAACAATTTCTTTCTCACTATCTATTTCGGCATTAACAGTGTTCAAGAAAGGTCTACAAAATATAATGGGACAAAATTCATCTTGTGGGGAACCAAGAACTATAAAATCAGTAGGGTATTTTATTTTCCCACACAAGACTTCAACATCTCTAACAATCCCAATTGGTGATATAGTATCTCTATTGGCAAGCTTAATAGTGACATCACTATCTTCTATTTCAGCAAGTGCAATATCATTCATAATTTCTTGATATAAAGGAAAGGGAATTACACTCACACTAGCACCCAAATCACATAAGCCATGATAACAATGATCTCCTATTTTAACAGAAACAATAGGCATGCCAACAACATGTCTATGTTTATCCTTATTATCGGGTCTAGCAATTCTAGCAGCTTCATCACAGAAATAAATAGCATGCCCATCAATATTATTGACCAAGAGATCTTTAACCATAGCAGTACTAGGTTCAACTTTAATTTGTTCAGGGGGTGTAGGTGTTCTAGTATAACTCTTACGAATCACAACTGAAGCTTTAGCATGTTCCTTTATCCTAAAAGGGAAAGCTGGTTTCTCAATATAAGCAGTAGGAATAACAGGATGAACATTATAAGTAATAGTTCCCTCTTCAGCTTTAATAGGTTCTACTGTTTTTACTTCAATGGGAGGATGATATTTAAACCACTTCTCGGTAGGGAGATCAATATGAGTAGCAAATGATTCACAGAAAGAAGATACTATCTCAGAGTCAAGTCCATATTTAGTGCTAAATTCACGAAAAGCATCAGTATCCATAAAAGATTTAACACAATAAAACTTAAGGTTTATACCTGACTCCTTACCTTCATTGAGTTCCCAATCTTCAGGGTTGTGTTTAATTCTTTCCAAGAGATCCCATTTGAATTCAATAGTCTTCTTCATAAAAGAACTAGTACAAGAAGTATCGAGCATGGATTGATCATTACGAGAAAGCCGAGCATAAAAATTATGAATAATAATTTCTCTTGAGAGTTCATGATTGGCGCATGAATATAACATTGACTTAAGCCTCCCCCAAGCTTGAGCAATACTTTCTCCTTCACGAGGCCAAAAATTATATATATAATTCCGATCATGATGAACTAGATGCATAGGATAAAACTTCTGATGAAATTCCAATTTCAACCAGTTGTTATTCCAAGTCCCAATATCATCGCATAGCCTATACCATGTCAATGCCTTTTCCTTCAAAGATAAAGGGAAGACCTTCTTCTTGACTTCTTCCTCGGGCAAACCTGAAAGCTTAAATAATCCACAAACTTCATCCACATAGATTAGATGCAAATCAGGATGTAGTATCCCATCTCCTACATAAGGATTTGCTAGCAGTTTCTCTATCATACCCGAAGAAACTTCATAATAAATATTTTCAGTAGGTGAAGTAGGTTGAGGGGCAACTCTTTGCTCTTCCGGTCGGGGTGAAGATACCCCGAACAAACCCCTCAAAGGATGATGTTCCATAGTAACAAGTGACAATAAATTTCCGCATGTAATATAAATGTTTCCTTATCAAATTCCACTTACCAAAGGCGCTTCACTCCCCGGCAACGGCGCCAGAAAAGAGTCTTGATGACCCAAAAGTATAGGGGATCTATCATAGTCCTTTCGATAAGTAAGAGTATCGAACCCAACGAGGAGCAGAAGGAAATGACAAGGGGTTTTCAGCAAGGTATTTTCTGCAAGCACTGATATTATAGGTAACAGATAGTTTTGTGATAAGATAATTCATAATGGGTAACAAGTAACAAGTGTAACTAAGGTGCAGCAAGGTGGCCCAATCCTTTTTTATCAAAGGACAAGCCTGGACGAAATCTTATATAAAGCAAAGTGCTCCTGAGGACACATGGGAATTGTTGTCAAGTTAGTTTTCATCATGCTCATATGATTCACATTCGTTACTTTGATAATTTGATATGTGGGTGGACCGGTTCTTGGGTGCTGTCCTTACTTGGACAAGCCTCCCACTTATGATTAACCACTCTCGCAAGCATCCACAACTAGGAAACAAGAATTAAGATAAATCTAACCATAGCATGAAACATGTGGATCCAAATCTGCCCCTTACGAAGCAACGCATAAACTAGGGTTTAAGCTTCTGTCACTCTAGCAACCCATCATCTACTTATTACTTCCCAATGCCTTCCCCTAGGCCCAAATCATGGTGAAGTGTCATGTAGTCGACGTTCACATAACACCAGTAGAGGAAAGACAACATACATCTTATCAAAAATATCGAACGAATACCAAATTCACATGATTACTTATAACAAGAGTTCTCCCATGTCCTCAGGAACAAACGTAACTACTCACAAAGTATATTCATGTTAATAATTAGAGGGGTAATAAATATCATTAAGGATCAACACTACTAGCAACCCACAGGTACCAATCTAAGGTTTTGAGACAAAGATTGAATACAAGAGATGAACTAGGGTTTGAGAGGAGATGGTGCTGGTGAAGATGTTGATGGAGATTGACCCCCTCTCAATGAGAGGATCGTTGGTGATGACGATGGCTTCGATTTCCCCTTCACGGAGGGAAGTTTCCCCGGCAGAACAGCTCCGCCGAAGCCCTAGATTGCTTCTGCCCAGGTTCCGCCTCGAGACGGTGGCGCTTCGTCCCAAAAGCTTCCTTATGATTTTTTCCAGGTCAAAAGCCTCCATATAGCAGAAGATGGCACCGGAGACCTGCCAGGGGCCCACAAGACCTAGGGGCGCGCTTGTGTCCACCTGGTGGGTCCCCCTCTAGTATTTCTTCGCCCAATATTTTTTATATATTGCAAAATAATTCTCCGTAAATTTTCAGGACTTTTGGAGTTGTGCAGAATAGGTCTCTCAGATTTGCTCCTTTCCGGTCCAGAATTCCAGCTGCCGGCATTCTCCCTCTTTGTGTAAACCTTGTAAAATAAGAGAGAAAAGGCATAAGTATTGTACCATAAAGTGTAATAACAGCCCATAATGTAATAAATATTGTCGTGGTTCAACACGGCCACCTATGGGGCCATCGGCCCCTTGTGGTTCGGCAAGGGGGAAGGGCGCATTGCACAAAGAGCGAAGACCATAGAGCAGCACAACAGTGATGACACGGCAGTTTTTACCCAGGTTCAGGCCACCGCGAGGCGTAAAACCCTACTCCTACTTTGGTGGATTGACGAAAGGACCGTGGTGGAGGCGCAGCGCTCCAGCCCGGCAAGGTTGCCTCGGGACGAGAGCAGCTACGCACGTATGAGTGTATAAGGGTCCGAATCACAACAGGACAGCTTAGTCTCACATCGCGGGGAGCCTGGCAAGCCTTGCCATGCTATCATACCTAACTCCACAGACAGGACAGTGTGCATTAAATGCACCACTTAGTGTCACATCATGGGGAGCCCGGCAAGCCTTGCCGTGCTATTCATCCACCTCCTCGCCTGCCTGCGTGACACGCCCCTGGATTGGTGTCATTTGGGGGTGATCTTCCTCAGAAATGGCTGCCATGTGCCAAATAACAGCCACTTAATCACTTGGGTGCTCAACACCGCAACGATAGGTGACTTGCGTTGCTGTGATGTGGAGCGGTGGAGCCTTGGCGGGGTGATCTACCCTTGTCATCCCCGGCAAGCTTGCCAGGGTAGTCTTGAGACTTGTCTTCGGGGTGACCTCGACCTTGCCAGGCTCGCCTGCCCGGCAAGGGAGGTTTTTCCTTAGTGATATCTTGCTTCTTTGGCTTGTCTTGGTCTTCTTGATCCGCCCTTTGATTTCTCAAAGAGCTAGATCCTCTGCTTGGCCTTGTCTTGGATACTGTAACTATACCCTTGCGCTTGTGTACAGTTCGGGAAACATACACCAGTGTTTGTTGCACCGACAGGAGCCCTCGGGCCTGGTCCGAATGCACTGCTGAGCATCGTCGGGGTAGGCCCTGTCTAGTACACAGGCAAAGAGTTTGTGGTTGCTCATCCTTGAGATTTTCTTTGCTTCTTCATTAACCTGTGCTTGAGTCAGTTTCCGGTCTTTTCGCGTGTTGTATGATGCCAATCGTGGTGGGGTCATTTCTGTAATGGCCCGTGAATGACTTTAACTCACGAGGGAGTAACTGCCAATTCACTTATCCCACCACGCCCTTATCCTTTGCCACGTATGCTCCATGCATCGAGTGGGGTAGGTAACGGAGGCGCGTGGTGTGGGGAAGAGCGTCATGGCAAAGACCTAGTCTTCTTGGATTGGTGTGAGAGGGCGGCGATCAGATCCGGCTGTTGGTGGTAGCTTGGGCGGGTCGGATCGAAAAGAGTCCCTCGGGGGTGAAGGACTAGCCCCCAGCCCCTAGCTTGCCTATAAAAAAGGGGGTGCGAGGAGGAGCGGAGGCGCCCATCTACGCACCTCTCCTTTTTTAGTTCTTGCCTTCTTCTTTGTTATGTCGAGGGACGGTGACCTGGACCAGGTCATGTACGCACCAATCCTTTCAAGAACTTGATAGCTAACTGTGCGGTCACCTTACTCACGGGCTCCACTTCCGGCCACTTTGTAAACTTGTCAATTGCAACGTACAAGAATTCAAAGCCCCCGGTAGCACGGGGGAAGGTGCCCAAGATGTCAAGCCCCCAGGCCAAAAATGGCCATGACAAGGGGATCATTTGGAGAGCTTGAGCAGGCTGATGGATATTCTTGGAGTGGAACTGGTAGGCTTCACATCTGGTGACTAGCTCAATTGCATCTTGGAGGGCCGTGGGCCAGTAGAAACCTTACTGGAAAGCTTTTCCAGCCAGGGGCCTTGATCCAATGTGGGAGCCGCACATGCCTTTGTGTATCTCTTCCAACAGTTCCTTCCCTTCTTCCCAGCAAATGCACTTCAATTTCACACCGTTGGGCCTCCTTCTGTATAGCGTGTTGTCGACAAACTGATACATACCGGCCCTCCGGGCTACTCTTTCAGCTTCTTCTTGCTCTTCGGGAAGTTCTCCTGTTTGGAGGTAATGGACTATGTGTCGTGCCCAAGTTGGAGCCTGAGGCTCAACAACAAGGATCAGTGGCACCTCCTCATTCACGGGAGCGCATGCCTCGATCGCAAGGACTAGAGTCCGGCGGGAGGGTGCTGCTCCCCGAGCGAAGGGGAGTTGTTCCCACCAAGCTCTCTGCCGGGGGCTTTGGGAAGCTCTGCCGGGAGAGGCTTGCCAGAGTCCAGTTTCCTCCTCTTTCTGGCCATTGTTGTCGGGGATACGGAGGGCTGAGTCAGGTGGAGAACAAAAGTCCCTGGTTCCACAGGAAGCTTTTGCGCAGCGCACTTTGACAGATGATCAACAATGTTGTTTTCCGCACGGGGTACGTGCTCTGTTTGCAATCCGTCAAAGCGCTCCTCCAGCTTTCTCACTTCCTCCACGTATGCCTCCATCAATGGACTCTGATAATCCTTGTTCACTTGCCTCACCACAAGCTGTGAGTCTCCGTGAATGATCAACTTCTTGATTCCTAGTTCTGTTGCGATCCTGTGCCCGGCAAGGAGTCCTTCATATTCCGCAGTGTTGTTGGTAGCCTCTTCCCGGGGGAAACGCATTTGAACCATGTACTTGATGTGCTCCCTAGTGGATGCGATGAGAAGCACGCCAGCCCCCGCACCTTGTAGGGAGAAGGCACCATCAAAGTACATGATCCATTCTTGGGGCGCTTCCTTGCCGGGGATAACTGTCTCCGGCGTCCCTTCATCTGGAGTTGTTGTCACATCTGCAATAAACTCCTCCAACGCTCTGCTCTGAATAGTTGATGTACTCTCAAACTTCAAACCAAAGCTAGATAACTCCAGAGCCCATTCCACTATTCTGCCAGTGGCCTCAGGGTTCCTCAGTATGTGTTGCAAGGGGAAACGGGTGACAACCGTGATCTCGTGGGCTTGGAAGTAGTGGCGTAGTTTCCTTGAGGCCATGATGAGGCTAAAGATCAAATTTTTCACAACAGAATACCTTGACCTAGACCCTGCAGTAGGGAGCTGACAAAGTACACTTGCCGCTGCACCACCTTCTTCCTTGCCGTGATCCTGGAATTGTCTCCGTTGCCCCGCTCCTGTTCGTTCTAGCCTGCACCTTTCTCTTGCTGGGATGAGTTGACTTTCCTCTCCGGAGGGGACGGTAGTCGCGGCTGCTCCTTCATCTACTTCTCGCTAGGCCACCAGCGCTGCACAAACCACTTGATTGGTTGCCGCTTGGTACAGCAGCAACGGCTCTCGTGGTTTAGGAGCGACTAGGGTGGGAACAGAGGATAAGTAGGTCTTCAAATCTTGCAGCGCAGCGGCCGCCTCCGGGGTCCACTCCATGGGCCCTGCCTTCTTTAAGACTTTGAAGAACAGCAAGGTGCGCTCGACAAACTTGGAAATGAACCTGCTCAGTGCAGCAACACATCCATTCAAACGCCTCACATCTTTAACTGTCTTGGGTGCTTGAATCTGCGCGATCGCCTTCATCTTGTCGTGGTTGGCCTCTATCCCCCAGTGGGATACGAAGAAGCCAAGTAGCTTGCCGGAAGGAACGCCAAACACACACTTCTCTGGGTTAGCTTCAAGTTGATCTTGCGCAAATTTCCAAAGGTCTCTTCCATGTCCTGAATCAGAGTTGATTTGTGCTTGGTTTTGACCACTATGTCATCCATGTAAGCTTCTACATTCCTATGCAGGTGGGGCTCAAAACAAATTTGCACTGCTCTTGCAAAAGTGGATCTAGCGCTTTTTAACCCAAAGGGAATCCGTACAAAACAGTACATGCCGCATGGGGTTATGAACGCGGTCTTCTCTTCATCTTCCTTGGACATGAAAATCTGGTGGTACCCGGAGTAGGCATCCAAGAAGGAAAGCAGGTCACACCCGAAGGTGGAATCCACAATCTGATCGATGCGCGGCAAGGGGAATGGGTCCTTCGGGCATGCTTTATTCAGATCTGTGAAATCTATGGAAAGCCTCCACTTCCCATTCACCTTGCGCACTACCACTGGATTTGCCAACCATGTTGGATGCAATACTCCTCTAACCAAACCAGTAGCTTCAAGTTTCTTGATCTTGTTGGCAATGAATTGCTGCCGCTCCAAGGCTTGCTTCCAGACCTTCTGCTTGAAGGGCCGGGCATGAGAGCAGACAACAAGGTGGTGCTCGATTACCTCCTTGGGAACACCGGGGATGTCAGATGGTTGCCAAGAAAACACATCAACATTCGCCCGCAGGAAGGCAACGAGTGCGCTTTCCTATTTGTTGTCCAGGGTGGACCTGATAATAAATGTACCATCAGCGCCAACCAGCCCTGCCGGGACATTCTTCACAGCAGGCGCAGCAACCTTTGATCTCTTGCTAGTGGAACTCTCTGGCAAGTCATCGACAGGTGCAGCACACTTTGGAGAGGCGCACTTCCCGGATTCCTTGCCGGTATCCTTGCTAGCTTTTCTCCCATGCTTGTTTTCCTTGGCGGGGAGTGCGGCTTCCGCGGCCTCGGTAGTGACCGTGTCCCGGTACATCTTGTGCACGCATATAATTGCGTCCTTCTTATCTGATGGGATAGAAATAATGCCCATTAGTCCTGGCATCTTCAGGGTGTTGTAGGCATAGTGGGATGCCACCATGAACTTTGCCAGAGCAGGTCGTCCAAGTATCCCATTGTACGGCAATGGAAGCTCAACCACATCGAACACAATCTTCTCAGTCCGGTAGTTTAATTCACCTCCAAACATCACTGGCAGCGTGATCTTCCCCTTCGGATGACTCCTGCCGGGGTTGATTCCTTGAAAGGTGCCAATAACCTTGAGCTCTACGTCTGTTATCTGCAGCTTGCTGATGCCCTTGGGAGAAATCAGATTCAACCCGGCCCCGTCGTCGACCAACATCTTTGTGACCTTGAGGTTGCGGATCATTGGTGAAACCAACAACGGCAAACACCCTACCGCGGTGGTGCGGTCAGGGTGATACTCTTCATCAAAGATGATGGGCGTGCAGGACCATTTGAGTGGTTTCCAAGAATCTGCCACTGGCTCCACAACATTGACCTCACGCGCCCACTGTTTAAGCTGGCGGTGAGAGGAGTGCAAGGATGCACCTCCGTTAATGCACAGGGTGTCAGTGGCTTTCTGGAGCTCCAGCTTGTTGGTTTCCTCTTCATCCCCTTCATCGCTCTCGTCATCGCATTCCTTCTTCCCATGGCCTCTGGCAGGCTTCCCTTGATGCTGAGGGATCTTGCCGGGGCAACTTCCTCAGCCACCTCGGCCCTTCCCACCAACACCATCTTGGTCTCTCCCTTTTTCACGCTTCTCGTACTCAGCCTTCTGCTTCTTGATGAGTTGCTCGACTTGATGACAATCTTGGAGATCATGTCCCTTGGTCCGATGGATCTTGCAGTATGGCCCATCAGCCTTCCCAGCCTTCTCGGCTGCCACAGCTTCCCGACAGTCATTGCACGCGGCAACTTCCTTGTCGGGAGCTTCGGTCTTGGCCTTCTTGCCGGTACTAGGAACGCCAGACCCTTCGACCGCCAGAACTGTCTTCTACTTGCGCTTCTTGTTGCATTTCTTGTTCTTCTTCTTCTGATTGGCAGCATCGTCGTCATCCTCTGAGTCAACATCGACGCTGTCTTCTTCTCCGGAGAGTCGCCTCCCCTCCTCTGTTCGGGCAAACTTATCCGCCAAAGTGTACAGCTCATTCACAGTCTTGGGCAACTGGACGTTCATCTTGGAACATATCCTGTGGTTGCGTATGTTGGACTGGAACGCAGCTATCATAGCTGCCGGATGGATGTCCGGAATGTTCTTGTGCACTCGGCTGAATCTCTGCGTATACTTCCGCAAACTCTCTCCTTCCTTCTATGGGAGGAGCTGCAAGTCGCTGGGCCGCCCTGGTTCTTGATGGCCGCCCGTGAAGGCGCCAACAAACTCATTGCACAGGTCAGCCCAGGTCGAGATGGAGTTCTCCGGTAAGTGCATCAGCCATGACCTCATATTTGGCTTGAGTGCCAAAGGGAAGTAGTTGGCGAATACCTTCTCATCTCTTCCTCCGGCGGCTTGAACAGCGATGGTGTAGATGCTCAAGAACTCTGCCGGGTTCAGCCATCCATCGTACTTTTCTGGTATCTCCGGCTCGAACGTACAGGCAGACGGCCAACGGACTTGCCGCAGCTCGCGAATGAAGGCAGAACACCCAACCTCGAAAGGCAGGTATCCATCTCCACTGGGCGTGGGCTCATCGACGTCGGGACCATTGCGCCTATCAGACTGGTGGCGGGTGTCGCGGCGCCGTTCTATGGTGACGCGCGCGTCTTTCCCTCGCCTTTCTTCTAGGACCCGCCATTGATCTCGACGAGCTCGAGGATCAGACGAAGCCATTGATACCTCGTGGGGTTCTTGATTGCGTGGCTCTGGCCGCGGCCCCTGCACTGGCTGCCGTGGATGGGACTGCACCGTAGGAGTGACCCCTTCAGTACGGCCAGCGGCTCGGGCTGTTGTCACTACCCGCGGAGGCCATGACGGGCCTGCTCGCTGTGATCCTCCCGCCTCTGTGAAACCAATCAGGCTTTGAATGGTGGCTCTCCACTCATCCATTTGATCGGCCGCTGGCGAAAATCTCAACAGGAGTTGGGCCCGTGCCATGGCCTCCGAAGCGGTGCTCGGCATAGACGACAACGTAGATCGCGACGTCGCCTGACTTCTGACGGTGCCGGTAGTGGCGGCGCCATGCTCTTGTCGCTGCAAGCTGGTCGCCAGGGTGGCGTGGCGACGAGGCGGATGTGCTTGGGATTAGCGACCTCATTCGGCACATCATCTTGGCTAGCTTGCCCCGGGGATGGCGCATGTCCTGCAGCCGCACCCATAGCGGGAGCAGCTAGAAGGTTGTGATTCGCACCAGAGCAAGCGCCATCACTGTGGCTGCATCCTTCAGGGAGGTGGAGAGGCAGAGATCAGATATTCTCCCCACCCTCATCTTGTGGAGCATAGCCGCTAGGATGCTGTTGATGCTATCCTCCCCGGCTGACCCCCGCTCCTGCTTCGACCGCAGGAGGAACGGTGATGGCGCCGCCTGCGCCGGTCACGTCCCCCGTGGCGTCCACGTCCCCGTGCACCCCCGTAGCCCCCATGGCATCAATGGCTGCATGCAAGGGGGCCTTCGAGGTGGACGGGTGAGCTGTAGCACCGGGCTTTTTCTTGGGCACCATGGATGATGAAGCCGTCGACGAAGAAGACGATGATGAAGATGACGCGCTACTTACACCCTCAGGTTCGCATAAGCGCTTCCCCCTACCTACCGCGCCAAAGATGTCATGGTTCAACACGGCCACCTATGGGGCCATCGGCCCCTTGTGGTTCGGCAAGGGGGAAGGGCGCATTGCACAAAGAGCGGAGACCGTGGAGCAGCGCGGCAGTGACGACACGGGCAGTTTTTACCCAGGTTCGGGCCGCCGCGAGGCGTAAAACCCTAATCCTGCTTTGGTGGATTGATGAAAGGACCATGGTGGAGGCACAGCGCTCCAACCCAGCAAGGTTTCCTCGGGACGAGAGCAGCTATGCGCGTATGAGTGTACAAGGGTTCGAATCCTTTCTAAGGTTGCCACGGCCCTCCTTTTATAGGTCAAGGCCTTACCACAATGGCAAAACAGTCATTATCCAGTGATTAGATAGCCACAGTGCTATCATACCTAACTCTGCATATAGGACAGGGTGCATTAAATGCACCGCTTAGTGTCACATCGTGGGGGCCCCTGGCAAGCCTTGCCGTGCTATTCATCCACCTCCTCGCCTGCCTGCGTGACACGCCCCTGGACAAGTGTCGTTTGGGGTGATCTTCCTCAGAAATGCCTGCCACGTGCGAAATAACAGCCACTTAATCACTTGGGGGCTCAACACCGCACCGATAGGTGACTTGTGTTGCTGTGAGGTGGAGCGGTGGAGCCTTGGCAGGGTGATCCGCCCTTGTCATCCCCGGCAAGCTTGCCGGGGGAGTCTTGAGACTTGTCTTCGGGGTGACCTCGACCTTGCCAGGCTCACCTGCCCAGCAAGGGAGGTTTTTGCTTAGTGATATCTTGCTTCTTTGGCTTGTCTTGGTCTTCTTGATCCGCCCTTCGATTTCTCAAAGAGCTATATCATCTGCTTGGCCTTGTCTTGGATACTGTAACTATACCCTTGCGCATGTGTACAGTCCGGGCAACATATACTAGGGTTTGTTACACTGACAAATATCAACATAAAAACATGATGCAAAATGGACGTATCAACTCCCCCAAGCTTAGACTTGGCTTGTCCTCAAGCGGAAACCGAAATCGATAATCATGTCCACATGTTTAGAGATAGAGGTGTCGATAAAATAAAATACAGACATGAAAGCATCATGATCATCTTTAGAACAGCAACATATATTGTCATATAGTTTCTTACGCTAAAGTAACAATTCATTCACAAGGTAAAGTATGAAACAAGAACTTTATTGAAAACCAACAAATAATGATCTTGGTCATTGAAACAATTCCAATTTATCATAATATCGGAAAGAGTCAATGTAAGAGCTTTTGTTTAGCAAGTTTCACATACTCAACTATCATTTAGTCTTTCACAATTGCTAACACTCACGTGATACTTATGAGATCAAAGTTTCTACCGGACATAGAGAAAGATAGGGGCTTATAATTTTGCCTCCCAACCTTTTACCTCAAGGGTAATGTCAACAATAATAGTTTATGAATACCTACATCCGAGTGGATATATATATCTGGATCTCCCCCAAACATATAGTGCTTGCCAAAAAGAAAAAGTATAAAAAGAAGAGGTGATGATCACCATGACTCTTGTATAAGGGTAGAAGATAAATAAAAGATAGGCCCTTCGCAGAGGGAAGCAGAGGTTGTCATGCGCTTTTATGGTTGGGTGCACAAAATCTTAATGCGAAAGAATGTCACTTTATATTGCCGCTTGTGGCCACCTGGTAGGTCCCACTCTGGTATTTCTTTGCCCAATATTTTTTATATATTCCAAAATAATTCTTCGTAAGTTTTCAGGACTTTTGGAGTTGTGCAGAATAGGTCTCTCAGATTTGCTCCTTTTCGGTCCAGAATTCAAGCTGCCGGCATTCTCCCTCTTTCCAGCTGCCGGCATTCTCCCTCTTTGTGTAAACCTTATAAAATAAGAGAGAAAAGGCATAAGTATTGTACAATAAAGTGTAATAACAGCCCATAATGCAATAAATATCAATATAAAAGCATGATGTAAAATGGACGTATCATGACGCTTCTTGTTTGGGCTTAGCCTTTTCTTCACGGTTGCTTAGTGCTCTGCGTCGCCGGTACCCACTCCCCAAGCAAGCCTCAGCCATCACTGGTATGCCAGGTCGCGATGCCTCGAGCAAGACCAGGAGGTGAGAGGCTCGAGGTCTGGTTAGAGCTCCTGAGGCACGATTCTCAAGAGGTCCCCCTTGACGCGCAAGCGCCTCACAAGAGAGAAAAGGCTTCCACCCCGATGAGATTTGCGAAAGTAGTGGTGAAACATTATTAGGAAGACTTGCGTACCACGCGAGGTGTTCAACTTAGCTTAGGGTGTAGCGTGGGGAGATCTGCGGTGCGCTGGGAATCCTTGCAACGTGCGAGCGCGCTTCCTTAGAGCCTGGCTTCCTGTTCACCTTCTGTTCTGTGGCAAATTAACACATGTCTCGTGAGGGGTACGTGAAAAATCGACGTCCTCTGTGTTTCAGCCGATGTCGCTCAGCCGAACTACGACCCTCCATTCCAAACTACCTCGCGAGGCCTGCCTCTCTGTCAGTGCAACAAACATTTATGTTTGGTTGCCCGGACTTATACACATGCATACTTGCATCGCGTGTCCTTCACTGAGTTACAAAGCAAAACCAAGCCAGAGGAACCACTCTTCATGAGATCAAGGAGCAGATCAAGAAGACCAAGACAACAGAGCATCACCTTGCGGAGGCTTCCCTTGCCAGGCAGGAGAGCCTGACCGGGTTGAGGCCACCCTAGGGACAAGTCCAAGATTTCCCCGGCAAGCTTGCCGGGTCCGCCAAGGGCGAGGAATCCCGCCAAGGAGCCACGGCTCCACCGCTCCACAGCACCACAAAGCAAATCACCTATCAATGTGGTGTCGAGCCTCCAGGTGATTAAGTGGCTACCAGCAAGCATGTGGCAGCCCATTAGAAGACAGATTACTCTCATGTGACACCCGTCTAGAGGCGTGTCTACCAGATAAGCAGAGGATGGTTAAGCGGCACGGTAGGCTTGGCGGGCTTCACCCTCAACACGACACCTAGCAGTACATTTAATGCACTTTGTCCTAACTGCCAGAGTTAGGTATGATAGCACTATTAGCTATCTAATCACTAGATAAAGACTTGTTTGCCACTGTGGTCACCCCTTAAGCTATAAAAGGAGGTCCAAGGCTAACTAGCAAGGGATTCAGACCCTTGCACACTTGTACGCGCGTAGCTACTCTCCCCGAGGCCACCTTACCGGGCTTGAGAGATGTGTGTTCATCGTGTTCCTCCATCCAATCCACCAAAGTAGGAGTAGGGTTTTACGCTTTCCAGCGGCCCGAACCTGGGTAAAAACCACCCGCGTCACCACCGTCGTGTTGTTCCATGTCCTCTGCTCTTTTTGCAACGTGATCTTCCCCCTTGCTGAACCACAAAGGGCCGATGGCCCCATAGGTGATCATGTCCACCCATGATATCTTTGGCGCGCCAGGTAGGGGGAAGCGTTTGCGCGAACCTGAGGTTGTGAACAGCGCGTCCATCATCATCATCGTCTTCATCCATGGTGCCCAAGAAGAAACCCGGCACCACCACGCACCCTTCCACTTAGAAGGCCCCCTCGCACATAGCCGCGGACGCCGTAGGCACCACCGTGGCGTTGGATGGAGCGGGTACCATGTGAGGGGCAACCAACGCAGGTAGCGTTGTCGTTGCGTCCCCCTTGGATGAAGCTGGAGCAGGAGGCGCCGGGGGAGGGCAGCATCAACAACATCCCAACATCCATGACCCACAAGCTATGGGAGGAGGTAACGTTCAGTCTCCACCACCCCACCGCACTAGCGGGCACAGCCGCATCAACGACACCCGCTCCGGTGCAAGTCATGACCCTCTAGCCGTGCCTGCCGCAGGCGCGGCTACTGGGCACGCGCCTTGCCCGGAGCAAGGCGAACAAGGCGGAGCGCCGAACGGAGTTGTCAATCCTCGAGCGCGGCCCACTCAACACCAGACCGCATTGGCGACCGGTTCGTGATGGCATGAGCGCGGTGACGCCCCTGCTGGTACCATCGGGAGTCGAGCGATGTCGTGTTCTGCCTCGTCAGCTGCGTCGAGCATAGCTACAGAAGCAATGGCACGGGCCCAGCTCCTACTAAGATTCCCACCAGCAGCCGATCAACTGTATGAGTGGAGGGACACCATCCAGAGTTTGACTAGCTTCGCTGAAGCTGTAAAATCGCGGCAGGCAGAGCCCTCACGGTGCCCGCGAATGGCAATAGCAGCCAGGGCTGATGGCTGTGTCGAGGAGACCGCACTGACGGTGCAGCCTCCTTCGCGACAGCAGACCCAGAGGCGACAGCAGCAGGAACAGCGTATCCACGAGCCCGATGAAGCATCGATGGCCTCTACTGATCCGCGAGCCCACTGGGATCAATGGCAGGTCCTGAAGGGTTGGTGGAGGGAAGATATGCGCGTCACCAAAGAGCGACGCCAGTAGACTCACCGTCAATCTGACAGGCCAAACGGCCCAGACGTTGATGAACCCGCGCCCAGTGATGACGGGTACTTGCCTTACGAGGATGGGTGCCCCACCTTCACTTGTGAGCTGCGGCAAGTCCGCTGGCAGTTTGCCCGCGTCTTCAAGCCTGAGTTACCAGAAAAATATGATGGAAAGTTAAACCCGGCAGAGTTCTTGAGCATTTACACAATTGCCGTTCAAGCCGCTCGGGGCAGAGATGAGAAGGTATTCGCCAACTACTTCCCTTTGGCACTCAAGCCAAACATGAGGTCGTGGCTAATGCACCTGCCAGAGAATTCCATTTCGTCATGGGCTAACTTGTGCAATGAATTTGTTGGCGCCTTCATGGGTGGCCACCAAGAGCCAGGGCGGCCCAGTGACCTGCAAGTCGTTCCACAGAAGGAAGGGGAGAGCTTGCGGAAGTACACGCAGAGGTTCAGTCATGTGCACCGAAACATTCCAGAGATACATTCAACGGTTGTGATTGTTGAGTTCCATTCAAACATGCACAACAGAAGGATGCGGTCTAAAATGAACGTTCGGCTGTCCATGACTGTCAATGAGTTGTACACATTGACGGATAAATGTGCACAGGCTAAAGAACGAAGGCGATTTCCCGGGGAGGAGGATGGAGTCGAGGTCGATTCGGAGGACAACGATGAGACCACTAACCCGAAGAGAAGGAGCCGAAGACACAAAAACAAATGCAAGGATAAGTCAGTATTGTCCGTTGAAAGCCCTGACAAACTCGGCACCGGCAAGAAGGCCAAAGCTGAAGCCCTCGGCAAGGAAACTGTCGCGTGCGCTGATTGCCACGAGACTGCAGCGGCAGAGAAAGCTGGGAAGTCCGATGGGCCATACTGCAAGATCCACCGCACCAATGGTCACGATCTCCAAGAATGCCACCAAGTCTAGCAGCTTGTCAAGAAGTAGACGGCAAAATATAAGAAAGGGATAGGGAGAAGGACCAAGAGGGTGCTGGAGGACAAGGCCATTGCAGTAGAGAGGGCCACCGCGGAAACGCCCCACAGCAAAAAGAGAAACCTGCCAGAGGCCATGAGAAGAAAGAAGGAGATGATGAAAGTGATGAGGGGGATGAAGAAGAAACCAGCGAGCAAGAATTCCAGAAAGCAACTGAAGCCATGTGTATTGATGGAGGTGCATCTTTGCACTCCTCTCACTGCCAGATCAAGTAGTGGGCACGGGGGGTCAATGCCGTGGAGCCAGCTGTAGATTTCCGGAAACCGCTCAAGTGGTCCCGCACGCCTATCATATTTGATGAAGAGGATCACCCCGACCGCACTACCGTGGTAGGGTGTTTGCCGTTATTGGTCTCCCCAACAATCCGCAACCTCAAAGTCACAAAGATGCTAGTTGACGGCAGGGCTGGGTTGAATCTGATCTCTCCCAAAGTGGTCAGCAAGCAACAAATCCCTGATGAAGAGCTCAAGGTTACTGGCACATTCCAAGGGATCAACCCCGGCAGGAGCCGTCCTAAGGGAAAGATTACGCTGCTGGTGACATTTGGTGGGGAACTGAACTACCGGACCGAGAGGGTTGTGTTTGATGTGGTTGAGCTTCCTTTGCCTTACAATGGGATTCTTGGTCGTCCAGCTCTGGCAAAATTCATGGCAGCATCCCACTATGCTTACAACACCATGAAGATGCCAGGGCTGTTGGGCGTCATTTCCATTCCATCAAATAAGAGAAATGCAATAATATGTGTGGATCAGATGTATCAAGATGCGGTAGCAGCTGAGGCTGCAGAAGCCACGGCTCCCGCCAACGAGGCAAAGAAGGGAAAGAAAGCTAGCGGAGATGCCGGCAAAAACTCCGGGAAGCGTGCCTCTCCAGAGTGCACTGCACCTGTTGAGGACCTGCCGGAGAGTTCCACTAGCAAAAGGCCAAAGGCTGCTCCACCTGTTGTGAAAAAGGTCCCAGCAAGGCAGGATGGCGCTGACGGTACGTTCACCATCGGCGCCACCCTTGATGACAAATAGGAAAGCGCGCTCATTGCCTTCCTGCGGGCGAATGTCGATGTGTTTGCTTGGCAACCATCTGACATCCCCAGTGTTCCCAGGGAGGTAATCGAGCACCACCTTGCTATCTGTCCTCACGCTCGGCCCGTCAAGCAGAAGGTTAGGAAGCAAGCTTTAGAGTGGCAGCAGTTCATTGCCGAGGAAATCAAGAAACTTGATGCAGCTGGATTGGTCAGAGGAGTGCTGCATCCAACATGGTTAGCAAACCCAGTGGTAGTGCGCAAGGCGAATGGGAAATGGAGGCTCTGCATTGACTTTACACTCATGAACAAAGCAAGCCCAAAGGACCCTTTTCCGCTACCGTGCATCGATCAGATTGTAGACTCCACTTCCGGGTGTGATCTGCTTTCCTTTTTGGATGCGTACTCCGGGTACCATCAAATATTTATGTCCAAGGAAGATGAAGAGAAGACCACGGTCATAACTCTGTGTGGCACGTACTACTCTGTACGCATGCCTTTTGGGTTAAAAAGCATAGGGTCCACTTTTGCCAGGGCAGTACAGATTGGTTTCGAACCACAACTGCATAGAAACATAGAAGATTATATGGATGATATAGTGGTCAAAACCAAGGACAAATCAACACTAATCCAATATTTGGAAGAGACCTTTGCAAACTTGCACAAGATCAATTTGAAGTTAAACCCTGAGAAGTGTGTGTTTGGCGTTCCCTCCGGCAAGTTACTTGGTTTCATTGTGTCTCACCGAGGGATTGAGGCCAACCCTGACAAGATCAAAGCGATCGAGTAGATACAAGCACCCAAGACTGTCAAGGATGTGAGGCGCTTTACTGGATGCGTTGCCGTGCTGAGCAGGTTCATTTCCAAGTCTGCCGAATGTGCCTTGCCTTTCTTCAAAATTTTGAAGAAGGCAAGTCCAATGAAGTGGACCCCGGAGGCAGAAGCAGCGGTGCAGGACCTAAAAGCCTACCTTTCCTCTGCTCCAACCTTAGTCGCTCCTAAACCACAAGAGCCGTTGCTGCTATACTTAGTAGCGACGAATCAAGTGGTTAGTGTAGCACTGGTGGCGCTTCGGGAATTGGATGAAGAAGCAATTGCCGCAACTGTACCTCCCAGAGATGAAGTTGAACCAGTCCCGGTAGAATTGGGCGCAGATTTAAGGAAAGCAGAGCAAGTTAGCGAAGGCAATCCCAAAACCGCGGCAAAGAAGAAAGTGGTGCAACGGCCAGTGCACTTTGTCAGCTCCTTGTTACAGGGGTTAGGTTAAGGTACTCTGGGGTGCATAAATTGATCTTCGGCCTCATCATGGCCTCGAGGAAACTGCACCACTACTTTCAAGCCCATGAGATCACGGTTGTCACTCGTTTCCCACTGCAGCGCATACTGAGGAACCCCGAAGCGACTGGTAGGATAGTTGAATGGGCACTAGAGCTGTCAAGCTTTGGCCTGAAGTACGAAAGTACCTCAACCATTCAACGTAGAGAGTTATCTGAGTTCATTGCGGAATGGACACCGACTCCAGATGAAGAAACAACAGAGATAGTTATCCCCGGCAAGGAGGCACCTCAGGAGTGGACCATGTACTTTGATGGTGCTTTTTCGTTGCAGGTTGCGGGAGCTGGCGTGCTTCTTGTTGCACCCACCGGAGAGCATCTCAAGTATGTAGTTCAAATGCACTTTCCCCGGGAGAAGGCCACCAACAACAGTGCTGAGTACGAGGGTCTCCTTGCTAGGTTGAGAACCGTGGTAGAGTTGGGGATTAAGAAACTGATCATCCGTGGAGACTCGCAGCTTGTGGTGAGACAAGTTAATAAGGATTATCAAAGTCCATTGATGGAGGCATATGTAGAGGAAGTGAGAAAGTTGGAGGAGCACTTTGATGGATTACAAATAGAGCATGTGCGACGTGCGGAGTATAGCATTGCTGATCATTTATCAAAGTGCGCTCCACAAAAGCTCCCTATGGAACAAGGAACTTTTGTCCTCCACCTTACTCAACCATCAGTGTCCCCTTCAATGATGGCCAGTAAAGGAGGAAGTTGGACTCCTGCAAGTATCTCCCAGCAGGGCTTCCCGAAGCCGCTGGTAGAGAGGCTGCCGGGGACAACTCTGCTTCGGTTGGTGAGCAGCACCCTCCCACGGAACCACAAGTCCTTGCGGTCGAGGTGAGCGCTCCCACGAACGAGGAGGTGCCATTAGTCCTTGTTGTTGAGCCTCAGGCTCCAACTTGGGCGCGGCACATACTCTATTTCCTTCAAATAGGAGAACTTCCCGAAGAGCGAGAAGAAGCTGAAAGAGTAGCCCGAAGGTCCAATATGAACCTGTTTAAAGATAATACACTATACAGGAAAAGGCCGAATGGTGTGAAATTGAAGTGCATTTGCCGGGAAGATGGGCAGAAGCTGCTGGCAGAGATACATGGGGGTATGTGCGGCTCTCATATTGGATCAAGAGCCCTGGTTGGAAAAGCCTTCCGACAGGGTTTCTACAGGCCTACTGCCCTCCAGGATGCAACTGAGCTAGTCACCAAATGTGAAGCCTACCAGTTCCACTCGAAGAACATCCATCAACCAGCTCAAGCTCTCCAGACGATTCCTTTATCCTGGCCATTTTCGGTCTGGGGGCTCGACATCTTGGGCCCCTTCCCCCGTGTTACCGGGGGCTTTGAATTCTTGTACGTTGCAATCGACAAGTTTACAAAGTGGCCAGAAGTAGAGCCAGTGAGGAAGGTGACCGCGCAGTCTGCTATCAAGTTCTTGAAGGGATTGGTGTGCCATTTTGGAGTACCCGCCAGGGTGATCACCAATAATGGCACCCAATTCACGAGTCGCGCCTTCATGCAGTACATACAATACCTTGGGAGCAAGGTCTCTTTTGCTTTTGTTGCTCATCCCCAGAGCAATGGACAAGCTGAAAGAATGAATGCTGAAGTGTTGCATGGGCTCAAGACAAGAACTTTTAATAAGTTGCAGAAGTGCGGTAGATGTTGGATCGACGAGTTGTCGGTGATTCTTTGTTCCCTCCGTACGACACCAAATTGAGCCACCGGCCAGACTCCCTTCTCCCTAGTCTATGGGGCAGAAGCAGTGCTCCCCACGGAACTCATATACGGGTCAACTCGAGTACTTGCCTATGATGAAGTAGAGCAAGAGCAGCTCCAGCATGACGATGCCGTGCTCGTCGAGGAAGATCGTCTCCGGGCCGTTGTGCGTGCTGCACGCTACCAGCAAGCCTTGTGTCGTTATCATAGCCACATGATTCGTGGTCAGAGCCTTGAGGAAGGCGACCTTGTCCTTAGGTGTGTTCAATCCACCAAGGGTTCCAACAAGTTGACGCCGAAGTGGGAAGGCCCTTACCGGATAGTACAAGTCAGCAGACCTGGCGCAGTCCGTCTGGAGACCGAAGATGGCATTAAGGTGCAAAACTCATGGAATATTGAGCATCTTCGCAAGTTCTACCCGTAAGGCGTGGTTGCCGGGCTAAGCCCCGGCAACCACCTTTTGTACAAGCCTTGCCGATGTGCATGTAACACTTTGTACAAAGCCAGGCGCAGACCTTGTGCAAAGATAATTAAATAAAGCGCTGGCGCCTAAAACTTGCATGCATGTTTATCTTAGCATCATTCTGCCATGGTCATTCAGAGATGGTCATACGCTGCTGTTTTTCCCCTACGGTAACCACAGGGCCCTTGCCGCGGATAAAATCCCAAGGAGGAGGAGAGAGAACAAGCTTGCGTATCACCCCCCCGGCAACTCAAAGCAGATAAGTTTTCTTTGAGGCATCCATAGTGTACCTCTGAGGGAAACTTGTGCGTAGAAAAACCTTGTCACCCTCAAACATTTGTGCTCCCATCTTTTGATTCGAAGATTACTTCAGTCAGACTAGTTGCAGTGGCATTTGGAAAAAGGGGTGACAAGGGGCCAGTTCTCTTCCACGCTCTTGAACTCACCGGCCCGAGCCTCGTGACACCGATGGAAGGGACTGGAAAGATGTCTTGCTGGAAAACCTTGTTTACTTGAAAGTATAGTGGAGTCATTCCTCTACATGGGTATAATACATGCACAAGTGCCCGGCAAGCATATCTTTTTTCATTAATACGTAGATAAACAAGTACAAAACATTACAGGGTACAAATGTGGCTGAAAAGGTTACATAATTTAAGATAAAAGTTTGGCAAGTGCCTACATGTTTTAGTTTAAAAAAGATAAGTTCCCCATAATGCCTTTCTTATCCCTCTCCTCCTAGGAGCTAGAGTAGGAGGTGAAGAGGGCAAAAGGAGTGCCTGGGCAGAAGCCCAGCCTGACCCTGTCAGGGCCTGCAGGATGTAGTCTGACAAGATCAGGAGGGGCGGGGGCGAAGACGATGGACGGAGAGAGCGGCTAGGCGATGCCCTATTCACCACCGCGAGGACCAGAAGAACACGGCAGGAGGGTCACCGGCAGGGAAGATGAAGCGGAAGCCCACGAGGAAGCGTGCCAGGGTCTAGCTGGAGGAGGCACATCCACACCCAACACCCCGGCAAATCGCTCTGTCGGGGAGAGGAGAAGATCCAAGTGCAAATGATGGTGTCGTCGGCGCCTTGCTGATGGTGACGGTGCTTCCGACGCTCAGCTGGAGTCCGAGCTGCCGTCCTCCCGCTCGGTGTCGTCGTCATCACTGTCACTGTCCTCTTCGTCGCTGTCGCTCGAGGAGGAGCTTTCGTCGTTGGTCGAGCTCTCCGCGTAGCACCCGAACGCCCGAAGACCTTGATGGAGAGCAGATTGGCCTCCATTAACTTGAAATGGAGAACGTGCCCTGCGGCCAAGCTATGGGCATGAGCGAAAGTTTTCCAGCCACACCGGAGAAGCATGACATGAGGCACGGGGAACTCTACGTCTGCCCGCATGCTGCCGTTACAGCAGCCCCTCATGTGTAGCCTCAATCCTGGCAGCTGTTCTACCTCCATAACCCTTTTGAACAGGGTGGGATGTCGAAGATGACTGCATGGTGGCCCGCGTAGTTTGACAATGAACTCCAACGGCTGGTCCCCAACGTGGCCTTCCATTGGGGCTAAGGAGACTTGGGGAGGAGCGACCAGGGCACCACCACGTCCTCCTCGGCCTCAGGCGCCCCGACGGCCATGCCCACGTCCTGCGCTACCACCTTGTGCGCTGGATTCTGCCCCTGCATCCCCAGCAGGGGGAGGGAGGCGCTGCCGAGAAGAGACCCTCGTCGCCACTGCTGGAGCACGACCACGTCCTCTTCCCCTCATCATAGTGGAAGAAAGACACAAGAAGAAGAAGGAGGAGATGTGTGCGGACGAGCCCCTTGCCCACGTCCCCTTTTATAGGGGAGCATGGCCGGGGGCTGGGTCCTCACCACCCAGAAGGCAACCAACCCGCTCCACCAATCCTATCCCTCTACGTCACTGACGAGGTCAAGGATCGACGGACGCCGTCTTGCACCTATCCACGGCGCTGAGCTTTCCGCCATGGCACTCATTCCCACGCCCTACGTGTCCTCCACAAACATTATGCAATGCATGTGTCGCGGGAAACCACTGCCACCTATGGGGCCAAGGGGCCCCTTGCTTGTTCGGCAGGGGGGATGTCTCGTTACACAAAGAGCAGAAGAACGTGGGGCAGCACGGCAGAGATCACACGGGCAGTTTTACCCAGGTTTGGGCCGCCGCGAGGCGTAAAACCCTACTCCTGCTTTGGTGGATTGATTGTGGAAAAGTGGTGATGGAGTGTAGTACACTTGCCCGACAGGCTCGCCCTGGGGAGGCAGTGACTACGCGCGTACGAGCGTGGGGGTGTTCAACTTTCCAACCCTTGCTACGGTTGCCATGTGCCTCCTTTTATAGGTTAAGGGGTCACCACAGTGGCAAAACAGTCATTATGCACTGATAAGATAGCAAACAGTGCTATCATACCTAATTCTACAGGCTGACAGAGTGCATTAAATGCACCGCTCAACGTCACATCGTTGCTTGCCCGGCAAGCCTTACCGGGCTCGTCTGGCCAGCTCCATGCCTGCTTGCTTGACATGTCACAGGACGGGTGTCATCTGTAGGTATTTCCTGTAGAAAGAGGCCGCCATGTGGCGAATGGCTGCCACTTAGTCACTTTGCGGCTTGACACCGCATTGATCAATGACGTGGGTCATGGTGAGATGGCTTGGTGAGGTGTCTTTGCCCTCGTGAGTCCCGGCAGGCCCTGCTGGGACGTCTTGAATGCTTTCTTCCGGGGGAGCCCTTGTCCTTGCCAGGTCCGCCTGCCCGGCAAGGGAGGCTTTTCTCACGGTGGTGTCTCTTTTCTCTGTCTTGGTCTTGGCCTCGTTAATCTGCCTACTGGTTCTTCGAAGATCATGGTCTCTTGTATCCTGACACGGCCTTGGTGTTGTAATCTTGTTCTCGTGCCTGTGCACAGTCAGGGCAACAGACCCAGGGTTTGTTGCACCGACAGAAGCCCCCGGGCCTGCCCCGATCACCCTGCCGGGCGTCGTCGGGGTAGGTCCTAATAAGTGCACAGGCAGGGGCGCTGAAGAGGCTGGTCTCTTGGAGTCTTCTTTGCTTCTTCATTAATCTTGATTCTGGGCTAGTTTCTGGTTTTCCCGTGCGTCGTGTAAAGCCAATCATGGTGGGGCCATCATTGCAATGGCCTGTGAATGACTTTAACACACGGGGTAGAAACTGCCAATTCTCTCTTCCCACCATGCCCTTATCCTTAGCCACGTATGCGGCATGCATCGTGCGGGGTAGGTAACGGAGGTGCATGGCGCTGGAGAGCATCAAGGCGAGGGCCCGGTCTTATTGAATTGGCGGAGAGGGGCGGCGATCACTTGTTGAGGGAGCGGCTCCCTTTCTTGCTCCGCCTATAAAAGGAGGGGCGAAGGGAGAGTCGAGCCATCCATCTCCGGATCCTTTCTTCCCCTGTTTCTGTCTTTCGTTGGTCATGTTGAAGAGAAGGGCTTGGGGCCAAGCTCCGGTCTTCAGCTTGCGCCTAGAGTTGTTGAGTGTTGGCATTCGGGGAGTGAGCCTGGTCCATGCTCGGAGAAGGCGTCGTGGACGGGCTGCTCGTAGTGCGGAAGATACCAAGCTCTCCCGTTGTGAGGGAATGCTTGCTCCTTTTGCCACGGTCGTCTGCCCGTTGGGTAGTGTGGTGTCCAGCCTCGGGTCACCGCCGCTCGTGGTCTTGGAGATCGGGTCCTTAGCGTCTCTGGGGCGTGCCCGGGAGACAGGGCTGGGAATCATCGGTAAACCCAGCACTGCCCCATCCGGGAGCCGTGGGGATGATATCGACGAGAGGCGCACCTTCCTGCCCGCCAAGGCAGGGAGGGGCGTGTCCCGAGCCCCCTGGCTGTCTTGGTCACTCGCCGTCTCTCTGAGGAAGGCGTCAGGCTAGAGTCCTGGCTCTCCACGAAGGCGATGGTGACAGAGAGAAAATGAGGGAAGGCGGAGAAGGCGGGTGGTGGGAGGTCAGGTCGGAGTACGATGGTGTGGATGCCTTCGCCTCCGACCGAGGAACTGCCGCCTCATCTTTCCGCTCTTCCCCTCCCTTCCCGGCATCATCATCACCAGCCTCCTTGGGTGACAGCCGGGGAGGGATGTTCCCTTGGTGTCTTCGCCTCCCCTCCCGCAGTCTTCCGACTGAGCTTTGGTGGATGACTCCACCGGCGCCCAAGTCGGGGCTTCTTGTTGATCCTGGAGGTGGTGACCAGGGAATGCCGCCCTACTCCCGTGCTCCTCCTTCGCAGCCTTGCCGCTCCCAGTCATGTCAGGCTGTGACAAGTGGGTTGCAACGGGACCGGGATGGGCTCCTGTTTGGGTGCCCTTTCTCATCTTTTCCTCCTTCCACCACAGTGCCTGGTGGAGGGAAAACGAAAAGGGGAGATTACAGGGCACTTATCTTTTTTCTATCTTAAACCTGCCGGTACTTGCCAAATTTTAGTTCAAATAATGTAATGTCTCGAGTCCATGTCTGTGTTCTGTAAGGTTTGTACTTCTATGACCAGCATATTAATGAAAAAGATGAACCTTGCCGGGAACTCGTGCATGTATATGTCCACGCATAGGTGAAATGCATCTTTATTTTAAATAAATGAGTTTTCCCCGGCAGGCTATCCTGCCGGTACCCTTTCTTCGTTGCAGGGGAACTGAGCCTACCGGCAAGAAATAGAGGGACCAGCCCCCCGCCAACTTCTTTTCATCAAAGGGCACTACGACCATCCAGGCCGAAGCAACATTCGAGCCAGGGATGGGAGCACCTAAGTTTTGAAGAGTGGCGGGGTTTTCTTATGCACAAGTTTTAGCTTACAGAACACTTATGGACAAGAGGTAGAACTTATCTATTTGGTTCACCGGGGATCGCAGCGTTGGTTCATCTCCCCATCTTCTTGCAGAAACCAAGTTCTCGGCAGGAACCTGCAGCTTTATGAGATGAGAATGATGCAGGATGCGATCCTATCTATATGCATATGCAAATGCTCATGCAAATACTCTTGGAACGCTTATGCATGCATGCAACTTGGTCGGGGGTCCCCCAGCGCTTCGTTTATTTCTCTGGTGATCAGGGTCATCGCCTGGCTTTATACAAGGGGTTACATGCAACTGAGGCAAGGCCTGTACAAAAGGGTGGCTGCCGGGCAGGGCCCGACAGCCGCGCCTTACGGGTAGAACTTGCGAAGACGCTCAATATTCCATGAGTTTTGCAATTGAATGCCACCTCCGGTCTCCAGACGGACTGCGCCACATCTGGTGACTCATACTACCCGGTAAGGGCCTTCCCACATCGGCATCAACTTGTTTGTACCCTTGGCGGACTGAACGCGCGTAAGGACAAGGTCGCCTTCCTCAAAACACCAGGCATGAACCCTGTGGCTGTGATAGCGACGTAGGGCTTGCTGATAGTGTGCAGCACGCGTAGCAACCCGGAGACGGTTCTCCTCGAGTAGCACGGCATCGTCATGCCGGTGCTAATCTTGCGCTACTTCGTCGTAGGCAAGCACTCGAGGCGACCCGTAAATGAGTTCCGTGGGGATAACTGCTTCTGCCCCATAGACTAGGGAAAAAGGAGTTTGTCCGGTAGCTCGATTTGGTGTCGTTCTGAGGGACCATAGAACTACCGGCAGCTCATCGATCCACTGCCTGCCGTGCTTCTGCAGCGTATCAAAGGTTCTTGTTTTGAGTCCCCGCAGCACTTCAGTGTTCGCCCTCTCAGCTTGCCCATTGCTTCTGGGATGTGCGATAGTAGCAAACGAGATCTTGCTTCCGAGGGCATGAACATATTGCATGAAGGCGCGGCTCGTGAATTGGGTGCCGTTATCGGTAATGATCCTTGCTGGGATTCCAAAACGACACACCAAATCTTTCAAGAACTTGATAGCTGATTGAGCAGTCACCTTTCTCATGGCAGCAACTTCCGTCCACTTTGTAAACTTGTCGATAACAATGAACAAGAATTCAAAGCCCCCGATCGCTCGGGGGAAAGAGCCGAGGATATCGAGCCCCCAGACTGAAAATGGCCATGATAAAGGGATTGTCTGAAGAGCTTGGGCAGGCAGGTGGATTTTCTGGGAATGGAACTGACAGGCTTCTCATTTGGTGACTAGCTCAACCACATCTTGGAGGGCTGTGGGCCATTAGAATCCTTGCCGGAATGCTTTCCCAACCAGCGCCCTTGATCCAATGTGGGAGCCGCACATGCCTTTGTGTATCTCAGCCAGCAGTTCCTTCCCTTCTTCCCGGCAGATGCACTTCAATTTCACACCGTTGGGCCTCCTTCTGTACAGAGTGTCATCGACAAACTGGTACATACTGGCCCTCCGGGCTACTCTTTCAGTCTCATCTTGGTCATTGGGGAGTTCTCTGGTTTGGAGAAAGTGGACTATGTGCCATGCCCAAGTTGGAGCCTGGGCTCGGCAACAAGGACTAGCGGCACCTTCTCAACTGCGGGGGCACATTCGTCATTCGCAGGGACCATGGGTCCGGCTGGAGGGCGCGGTCCGGCAGGTTGTGAGGAGTTGTTTCCGGCAGGGTCCCTGCTAGGAGCGGATGGCTCTACTGGGAGAGGCTTACCGGAGTCCAGCCTTCTCCTTTTCCGAGCCATTGTTGTTGGGGATACGGAGGGCTGAGTAAGATGGAGAACAGAAGTTCCTGGTTCCACAGGAAGCTTTTGGGCAGCACACTTTGATAGGTGATCAGCTATGCTGTTTTCCGCACGAGGTGTGTGCTCTGTTTGCAACCCGTCAAAGTGCTCCTCCAATCTTCTCACTTCCTCAACGTATGCCTCCATCAATGGACTTTGGTAATCCTTGTTGACTTGTCTCACCACAAGCTGTGAGTCTCCTCGAATGATCAGCTTCTTGATTCCCAATTCTGTGGCAATCCTGAGCCCGGCAAGGAGACCTTCATACTCTGCTTTATTATTGGTTGCCTCTTCCCAGGCAAAATGCATCTGGACGACGTACTTCAAGTGTTCCCCGGAGGGAGCGATGAGAAGCACGCTAGCCCCTGCACCTTGTAGGAAAAAAGCACCATCAAAATACATGATCCATTCTTGGGGCGCCTCCTTGCCGGGGATAACTGTTTCTGGCACTTCCTCGTCAGGAGTTGGCGTCCATTCTGCAATAAACTCTGCCAATGCCCTGCTCTGGATTGTTGATGTGCTCTCAAACTTCAAACCAAAACTGGATAACTCGAAAGCCCACTCCACTATTCTGCCAGTAGCCTCCGGGTTCCGGAGTATCCTTTGCAACGGGAAGCGAGTGACAACCGTGATCTCATGAGCTTGGAAGTAGTGGCGTAGTTTCCTTGAGGCCATGATGAGGCCAAAGATCAAGTTTTGCATGCCAGAGTACCTCGATCCAGCCCCCTGTAGCAGGGAACTGACGAAGTACACTGGGCGCTGCACCACTTTCTTCCTTGCCGTGTCCTTGGGGTTGTCTTTGCTGCCGTGCTTATCTCTGTCCTGATCCCTATCTGACTCTGCCGGTCTTTGCTCACTCTCTGTTTCATCCACTTCCCGCTGCGCCACCAAGGCTGCACTAACCACTTGATTGGTTGCCACCAAGTATAACAACAACAGCTCTTGTGGTTTGGGAGCAATCAAGGTGGGCACAGAAGATAGGTAGGCCTTCAACTCTTGCAAAGCCGCATCTGCTTCTCGAGTCCACTTCATGGGCCTTGCCTTCTTCAAGATTTTGAAGAACGGCAAGGCGCGCTCGGCATACTTGGAAATGAATCTGCTTAGCGTGGCAACGCACCCTGTCAGACGCCTTACATCTTTGACCATCTTTGGTGCTTGGATCTGTTCGATGGCTTGGATCTTATCGGGGTTGGCTTCGATCCCCCGATGGGATACAAAGTACCCGAGTAGCTTGCTGAAGGGAACACCAAATACACACTTCTCCGGATTGAGCTTCAAGTTGATCTTGCGCAAATTGGCAAATGTATCCTCCAAATCCTGGATAAGGGTTTATCTGTCCTTGGTTTTGACCACAATATCATCCACATAAGCCTCAATGTTCCTGTGCAGCTGTGGCCCAAAACCAATCTGGACTGCCCTTGCAAAAGTAGACCCGGCACTCTTTAATCCGAAAGGCATACGGATAAAACAGTACATACCACACGGGGTGATGAACGAGGTCTTCTCTTCGTCTTCCTTGGACATGAAGATTTGATGATACCCAGAATATGCATCCAAAAAGGAGAGCAAATCACAGCCTGAAGTGGAGTCCATGATCTGGTCGATGCGCGGCAAGGGAAATGGGTCTTTCGGGCAAGCCTTGTTGACATCTGTGAAGTCTATGCAAAGTCTCCATTTCCCATTGGCCTTCCGGACAACGACTGGATTTGCTAACCACGTTGGATGTAGCACTCCTCTAACCAAACCAGCTGCCTCAAGTTTCTTGATGTCCTCTGTAATGAACTGCTGCCTCTCCAAGGCCTGCTTCCGGACTTTCTGCTTGACAGGTCAGGCATGTGGGCAAACAGCAAGGTGGTGCTTGATTACCTCCCTGGGAACACCAGGGATATCAGATGGTTGCCAGGAAAACACATCAATATTCGCCCGCAGGAAGGCAACGAGCATGCTTTCCTATTTGTCATCGAGGGTGGCGCTGATGGTGAAAGTACCATCAACGCCAGCCAGCCCTGCCGGGACCTTCTTCACTTGTGGAGCAGCAACCTTGGATCTCTTGCTGTTGGAACTCTCCGGCAAGTCATCAATAGGCGCAGCGCACTCCGAAGAGGCGCGCTTCCCGAATTCCTTGCCGGAGCCCTTACTATCCTTCTTCTTCCCTTTGTTCTCCTTGGCGGGAATTGCCGCTGCTACTGCCTCTGCCGCGACTGCGTCCCGGTACATCTTGTCCACACAAATGATTGCGTCTTTCTCATCCGATGAGACAGAAATGACTCCAACTGTCCCTGGCATCTTCAAGATGTTGTAGGCATACTGGGATGCCACCATGAACTTAGCCAGGGCTGGGCGTCCAAGGATTCCATTGTACGGCAAGGGGAGGTCGACCACATCAAACACAATATTTTCAGTCCGGTAGTTCAGCTCTCCCCCAAACATCACAGGCAATGTGACCTTTCCCTTAGGATGACTCCAGCCGGGATTAACTCCTTGAAACGTGCTGGTGACTTTTAACTCATCCTCTGCTATCTGAAGCTTGCTGATAACCTTTGGGGAAATAAGATTCAACCCGGCCCTGCCGTCCACCAACATCTTCGTGACCTTGAGGTTGCGGATTGTTGGGGAGACCAACAACGACAAACATCCTACCATGGTGGTGTGGTCAGGATGATCCTCTTCATAAAAAATGATGGGCGTGCGTGACCATTTGAGTGGTTTCCGGGCCCCTGGCGCTGGTTCCACGGCATTAACCTCACGCGCCCACCGCTTGAGTTGGCGGTGAGAGGCATGTAGGGACGCACTCCACAGCCTCGGCGAAGCCGAGCAGGCTCTGGATGGTGGCACGCCATTCATCCATCTGCTCAGCCGCTAGTGGAAACATCAGTAGCAGTTGAGCCCGCGCCATGGCCTTCGTACCGGTACTTGGTATGGGCGATGATGACGCAGATCACGCCATCGCTTGGCTCCTGACCTGGCCAGCAGCGCCTGTATGACGTCCCCACTGTTGCGGGGCGGCCACCTGGTTGGCATGGTGGCGCGGTGATGGCGCTTGAGGGTCAGCAGCTCCACTAGGCGCAGCAGCCTGGTCGACTCGTCTCGGGGGAGGTGTACGCGCTGCAGCCGCCCCCGTGGTGGGGGCGGCCGGAGGGTGGCGATTCGCCTCGGACCGAGCACCATTGCTACGGCTGTGCTCGTCGGCGAGGGGAAGGAGTGTGGATGGAGTAGCCCCTTCACCCATACCTCGCGGAGCGTGGCCATCGGGGTGTTGCTGATGTTGTTCTCCTCCGGCGTCTCCTGCTCCTGCTTCGACCGCAGGGGAAGTGGTGATGGTGCCGCCTAGCCCGACCACAGCCCCAGCGGCGTCCACACTCTCATGCGCATCCACGTCCCCTGCAACATTGGTGGCTATGGGCGGCGGCGCCTTTGATGTGGATGGGTGAGCAGCAGCACCGGGCTTCTTCTTGGGCACCATTGCCAACGGCGCCATCGAAGACGAAGATGGTGATAAAGATGACACGCTGCACATGGTTTCAGGTTCGCGCAAGTGATCCCCCTACCTGGCGCGCCAAAGATGTCGCGGGAAACCACGGCCACCTATGGGGCCAAGGGGCCCCTTGTTGGTTCGGCAGGGGGGATGTTGCGTTGCACAAAGAGCAGAAGAACATGGGGCAGCACGGCAGAGATCACACTGGCAATTTTACCTAGGTTTGGGCCGCCGCGAAGCGTAAAACCCTACTCCTGCTTTGGTGGATTGATGGTGGAAAAGTGGTGATGGAGCTTAGTACACTTGCCCAGCAGGCTCGCCCTGGGGAGGCAGTGACTATGCACGTACGAGCGTGGGGGTGTTCAACTTTCCAACCCTTGCTATGGTTGCCATGGGCCTCCTTTTATAGGTTAAGGGGTCACCACAGTGGCAAAACAGTCATTATGCACTGATAAGATAGCAAACAGTGCTATCATACCTAATTCTGCAGGCTGGCAGAGTGCATTAAATGCACCGCTCAACGTCACATCGTTGCTTGCCCGGCAAGCCATGACGGGCTCGTCTTGCCAGCTCCATGCCTGCTTTCTTGACATGTCGCACCGACAGCAAGCAGCGTACGTGGCAGAAACGGCAGGCATAGTGGGATGAGTAAAATGGCAGTTACCTCCCCGTGAACGTGGGCAGCCCATGGGCCATTACGTGGGTAACCCCACGTCATTCTGCATGACTCGTGGGAAAACCGGAAACTAATTCAATCACAGGTTAATGAAGAAGAAAGGAAGATATGAAAAAACACATGAATCTCATTACGGTTTGGCTAAAGTGTGTGCATGTGTATTTGTTGGGGCCTACCCCAACGATGCCAGGCGGCATGTATGGGCCAGGCCCGGGGGCTCCTATCGGTGCAACAAACAATTACGTTTGGTTGCTCAGGCTTATACACATGTGTACTGGCATCGCGTGTCCTACACCGAGTTACAAAGCAAAACCAAGCTAGAGGAACCACTATACATGAGTTCAAGGACCAGATCAAGAAGACCAAGACAACAGAGCATCACCTTGGGGAGGCTTCCCTTGTCGGGTAGGAGAGCCTGACCGGGTCGAGGCCACCCTAGGGACAAGTCCAAGATTTCCTCGGCAAGCTTGACGGGTCCGCCAAGTGTGAGGAATCCCGCCAAGGCGTCACCACTCCACCGCTCCACAGCCCTACAACACTAATCACCTATCAATGCGGTGTCGAGCCTCCAGGTGATTAAGTGGCTACCATCAAGCACGTGGCAGCCCATTAGAAGACAAATTACTATCATGTGACACCCGTCTAGAGGCCTATCAAACAGATAAGCAGAGGTTGGTTAAGCGGCACAGCAGGCTTGCCGGGCTTCACCCTCAACACGACACCTAGCAGTGCATTTAATGCACTTTGTCCTAACTGCGATAGTTAGGTATGATAGCACTGTTAGCTATCTAATCACTAGATAAAGACTGTTTTGCCACTGGGGTCGCCCCTTAAGCTATAAAAGGAGGTCCAAGGCTAACTAGCAAGGGATTCAGACACTTGCACACTTGTACGCGCGTAGCTGCTCTCCCCGAGGCCAACTTGCCAGGATTGAGCATTGTGTGTTCATCGTGTTCCTCCATCCAATCCACCAAAGCAGGAGTAGGGTTTTACGCTTCCCAGCGGCCTGAACCTGGGTTAAAACCACCCGCGTCACCACTGTCGTGTTGTTCCATGGCCTCTGCTCTTTGTGCAACATGATCTTCCCCCTTGCCGAACCACAAGGGGCCGATGGCCCCATAGGTGATCGTGTCCACCCATGACACTCTCTTTTCCTTTCTCGTCAAAGTGCTCTACGTCCTCAGGACCTGGCCCTTGAGCGAGGCTCAGCCGCCGCTGGTATGTCAGGTCGTGATGCCTGGGACAAGGCCAGGGGGTGAGGCTCGAGAGCCAGTAAGAGCTCTTGAGGCACGATGCTCAAGAGCCCCCTTTTAACATGCAAGCGACTCGAACAGAAAAGAGGCGACATGCTCCAGGAGGTCGTAGGGGACGGAATCCCGTCCGGCAACGACACAACATATGAGATGGCGGCACTTACATTTTTGCAGTTGGTTAAGCGGACCATACCATCGCCCGTCCAAGGCCGGCCCTCCTGAGGTAACGAGGCACTGCTGAAGTGCCACCGAAAGCCTGGCTCCTGTAACTCCTGCATGCTGAGAGATTACATGGTAGATAAGGCAACACGCTCTTGCCGATCAGCTCATGATTGTTACATGAGAAGACAAGGCACTAAGGACCTGATGAGTTGATGTGCGTGGGGCCGGCCCGCGAGCCAGAGCTTGGCCGCTTAGATTTATTAGCGCCGCAGGGACAGGCCCGAGCACAGACGCCATGCGAGTAGCCCCCCTCTCATCGAACATTCAGGAGGAGAGCTGCTAGCGCGTGGCGCCCATGTGGCGACGCCTATGGGGCGATTTGGTATTGTGGGCAAGTTTAACAATCATAGCAATTAACAAAAGCATAGCCAGTTCAGATACATAGCCAAAAGATAGACAGTTGCAGGGGCTGGCCCCAAACCGCCTGAGGATAATGCAGCCTGAGGGGCACCCTCAATTGAACAGACGAAAAAGTCACCTGGCAATGTTGTTGTGGTAGCGTCGAGGAAATCGATGAAGCGTGCCGCAGAGGTTCGCTCCTCATGAGCCGAGTGGCTCCTGAGGCTCGGGAGGCTCTCAACGGTATGGGGCCTCTGAAGGTGCTAGCACCGAGTGCCTGGCCTCGTGAGACGCCGACAAGAGCTGCGTGAACTGCTGGTACATGGCGCTCGCGTTCAGCAGGGCAAAGGGCATGCAGATGTAGTTGCAGGGGTAAACCCCACTCCGGCCAACGCGTGATGGCCAGAAGAGGCCCTGAGAAGCGGCCCTGTTGAGGCATGGGATGTTGATGTAGACTCGCAGCTCGCCACCCGCGTCGGAAGCGGCAGCTGACTCGATGGGGCATGCGGGGAGACACTCGCCATGCAAGGCCCGTGCTTCTTGAAGCTCGCTGATCGCCTTGGTGATGAATTCTCATGTTGTCGCCTCGTGCCATGTTCCTTGCTTGCGGGGGAACGCGTCAAAGCATGCCTCCAAGTGGTGCCCGTGCACCTCCCTCGTCGCACTAGTCAGGTCAGATGCTCTCCAGGTGGAAGCCCAGAGCATGTCCTGAGGGAGGCACCGGGCACGCCTTCCTATGTGGAAGGAAGGCATGCCCCTGCGGTAGGCGCGACAACTAAGGCTTCACCGGCGGGCGCCTTCTTGGCCTCAGGACGGTTCTTTGGGAGGAGCTGCTTCTTCTTCGCGGGGACAACCTCAGGTGAGGCGTCTCCTTCGCCATCGGAGTTCTCGGTCGCCGCGGCCCAGTAGGCGTGCTCAAGTGATCAAACTGCATCATTTTCATCACACGCGACGGTGATTGTCAGGGCTCTGGGACTGGGGGTACCCAGGCCCGTCTGCCTGCGGCCCATCGCGTGGCATCGTCAAAGGTCCCAGCATGGCCCAGCATCAAGATTCCACAAGCGAAGCCCTCGCGAGGCCCCCGCTTCATGAGGCGGACATTAGTAAGCTTTGTCAGGTGTCCCAAGGGCGTTGTGGGGAGCGACCTCCCGAGGCTGCCTCCCGAGGCCTCCCGTGGGGTGGACACTTCTATGCTCACCACCCCGCCTCGCGATGCACGTGGGTGACACGGGCTACAACAGGCGTCACCAGGACCGGTGCCAGTGGGCGCGGACAGTGAGGCTTTCCTCTTTGGTGATAAAGGAGCAAGGCCAGCACGCGGGTTCCCAAGGTAGCCACAAAGGTTGCCTCTTTGGCCCAACGAGGCCAGGACGCTGGCTCGGTAGGATGGAGGTCATCGTCGAGCCCACCTGCGCATCATGGACAGAAGCTTTGCAGGCGAAGACCACCTTTAGTCAGGATAGGGTGTACTCTTGTCCCCCTTCAAATTTGGCTGTTGTGGCATCCCTTCCCTCCGAGAGCTTTAGGGGAAGAGGACCGGGCCAGTATAAGAATAGGTTAGTCTCCACCGTAGAGGGGGAGAGCCCGGATCAAGTTCATCCACCCCTGAAGCCCGGAGCCGCTCCTGAAGCCTCCGAGGGCCACTTGTACTCATTCATACTCATCCTCCTCACGAGGCAATCCACCTCAAAGAAGGAGTAGGGTCTTACACTGCAAGGTGGCCTGAACCTGGGTAAAGCACCATGTTCTTCCTTCTGACCTCTCGCTCGAGCACATCGGAGCATCGCCGTGAGGTAGTGAGCAGCGGGTCATAACCTAGCGAGTTCTTCGCGCACACCCCAGAGTTCGAACCATTCTTTGGGTCTGCGGAGCCCCGATTCTAACATTTGGCGGGCCAGGTATGGGGGTGCCGAAGTTCTTCCGTTTAGTTTCGACCCCGCTTCACCGTCCCCATGGCCGACGCTCGTCGTGTTCGTGCTGAGCGCCGTGGGGCTCGTGTCACCCAGACGGACCCTGCGGGCCGCAGCGGCCGCTGCCTCTCCCCATCCGCTGCGGCCAACGCCGCCAGTGACCCAGCTGCTCACGAGCAGCAGGACCTCCGTGCCGCCTTCTGTGCTGCGCGACGGCCGCACCGCCACACCTTCCCTCACTCCGGCCATGGCTACGTCCTCCCTTGCTCGCCGTGCGCCGGGGAACGGGCAGGCTGCGCTGCTTGTGGCATGCGAGATGCTGTGCTATCGCCCCGCCGACGAGGGCTACGATGCCTGGCTGGGCCGCATCACGGAGCTCATTAACACCGCGGGTGAGGCCCCAGCGCCCTCCCACTCGCTCCATCCTCTGCCATCCCGTGCAGGCGATGTGGCACATAGTGCGCCTCAACCTCCTCCCATGCGCGGCGACAACTCCGAGCCCCAGCACGACGTCTGGCCTCACGCTCCGCCGCATGGAGCGCAGGCACCTGCTCGAGACAAGGCCAGCTACCAGATTGTCCAACAGCCGCAGCACGACACACCCGCACCCCCCGTACCGCTACGTCAGCACCAAGACCGGGCCGTCCAAGAGGCCGCGGTGCATAGGCGCCATGACCGCGCTGCTCCTGCTCGATGCGCACCTGTGAGCGCTCCTGGATGCCACACCTTCACTCGTGAGCTGCGTCGGGTGGTCTGGCCAGTCAAGTGCAAGCTGGAGCTGCCTCCTCGCTACGACAGCATCCCCGACCCTGTAGAGTTCCTCTAGCTCTACGCGATGAGCATCTAGGCGGCGAACGGCGATGACAAGGTCATGGTGAACTGGTTCCCCATGGCCCTTAAGAATGGCGCGCGCTCCCTACGACATATTCGAATCACCAAATGAAGGGATTGGAAGATGCTTCATGGCTAAAGGCCCCAAGGTATCACACCCCGAGTATGTTGATTTCAATAGTGATGAAGATGATTTGCTAGGTGATGATGATTTACTTGTTGACAACACTAGTGATGAAAACTATGATGAAATTGCTGTTAATCATGCTAATCAAGATGGAATGAATGACAATGATAATAAGGAGATTGAGCGTCTAACTAAAGAACTGAACACTCTTAAGTTAGCTCATGAAACTACCTTAGAGGATCATCGAGAGCTTTTCAAGACTCATGAGAAGCTACACTTTGAAAAGCTCAATCTAGAGCAAGAGCATGGGTTCTTAAAAGCAATCAATGATGATCTTCGTAAGAAAAGTTCTTCTTACATTGCCAAGCATTTACTCTTGTCTACTTACATGCCACAAGTAAAATCTAGCAACAAGAGCAAGAAAGATTCTTCTTCTAGTAGTAACAATAATCATGTTAAATCCAATATTGTTGCTTCTAGTAGTTCTCTTGATTCCACTAATGATTCTCTTAGCCAAGTTACACTTGATCAAGAAAATAGCTTATTGAAGGGAATTATAGAGAAAGGTGTTTACAAGAGCCTTGCCGGAAGTAAGCAATTTGAGGAAATTGTACGCAAGCAAGGAAGGCACCGGAAGAATCAAGGTGTTGGTTTTGAATGCAAGTTCAATGCTAATGGAGTTGAGTGGGAAGAAGATCAATACCCCAAGACGAAGTTTGTTCCTCAACAAGAGAAGTATGATCCCACTTCTTTTGAGGGAACACAAGCTCAAGATGATCTTCCACCACAAGACCACAAGCTAAAAGGCAAGGACAAGCTTTAAGAAGAGATTGATTCATTTTTAGAAGCTCCAAAGGCCTTGGTCAGGTGGGTTCCCAAGACTAAATCAAGTTCTACTTCATCAAGTACGACTACAACTCCAAGGATTCCCATCAAGTTGATGTGGGTCCCAAAGAAGATGAACTAAAGAGTTCTTGAGGGTGACTCCGCCAACATACTTCACTCATATTCATTTTGGCAAGGACAAGTGCAATCAACTTTCATATCTTGCACTAGTTCAAGGAGTCACAAACCCTCTTGTTGGTAAGACAAGGGACAAGGTAACCTAATGCTTTCATGGACAACATCATATGTGTATTTCACTCTATGTCTATGGATATCCGTGTATGTTCCTTGTGGGACTAACCCATGTGGTATTGAAAGTGCAACTCACTCAAATGGATTGCTCCAAATGATCTACATCAACATTGAGCATCTACATCTTCAACACCTACATGAAGTCATCATCGACAAAACCCAAGGTTAGTTCATCCCTCTTAGGGGGGATATCATATCTAGGGGGAGCTTTGCTCTAAGAATTGAGCTGAAGCAACTCTAATGGTTTGAACACATCAATGCTTTATGTAAAAGTGGTAACCCCACTTGTGCTTAAACGATGAGTATGACCTATGATCAAATGTTCTCATTTGACTCCTAAGTCAATATACTCATATATAGATGACCTAGTCATCGCCAATTGCTTGATTGATGCTAGAGTGTTTGTGCATGTTTTGCCACATATTTCATTTGTTATCTTATTGTGTGAGCATGTTGGTTGCATATTTTCTCCATTCGAGGACATCCATTTGTTGCTTTGATTGTTCGATTTCTTTTCTTTTTGCCAAATGGATGGACAAGAATGCCTAAGAACTCCCTCTAGCTATCTATGCGTTTCTCGTCTCAAACTCTATTCGTGCTACATCACAAAGTTTGAACAAGTAGAATTCGGACCCTCCGGGTGAGGAGCACTCGGAGCCACTGATCTGTCAAGGGCTTAAACTTCCAAAACCTCTTAATGGCTTTCGGCCTGATCGATTCATTCTTTCCGGTCTCACCGAAATCATTGAGTTGATCTAGGTTTTCACCTTGGTGCAACCGATTAGAACTGTTCGGTCTCACCGAGTTGCAGTAAATGCTTGCGATTCTGCATCTCGGTGCCACCGAGTCGTTCCACTCGGTCACACCGATAGTGACTGGGTATATATACCGCGGGTTGAAATTTGGAAATTACTCCAAACCGCTTGAACCCGCCTGCCTAGCTCTGCCGCCCCCTTGGTCTCCAGATCATCGCCATCGTCGCCAGCTTCCTCTTGCTGCTGGTCTCCGCCGCCGTCAACGGGAATCTCCACCGCCGTTGTCACCGTAGCGAGTTCGTTGCCGAGTTAGGGTACAGACTCGATCTCTTTGTGCTTTCTTTAACTCCGATTCTTGCACAAAGAACAATGCCAAGTTTCTTGCCACGATTGAGATAAATCTATCCACCGAAAACTTCGTATAGAATAGATTTGATGCAAAAACTTAGGGTTAGGTTTCTGCCGAACTCATCTTGGACCGACCGATCTGAAAATTTCGGTCTCACCGATTTGGCCCATGCCATTGCACTTGGACAACTCAGTCTGACCGAAGTGTACGGATCGGTGTGACCGAGTTCACTTTCTCTGTGAAACCCTAGCATCTTGGAGTCACCAAACTACATTTCGGTCTGACCAAAACTGTATGTTTAGACTCTGAGTTAGCTTCAGTGTCACCGAGTTTGTCATATCGGTAGCTCCGAAATGCTTTCTGCAGAAAACTAAAGTAAAGTTTTTGTCTCAATGTTTTTGCAAAAACAGTTGTGCTTTGTGATGCTCATCTACTCTACCTATACCTATCTATTCATAGGGTCAGTGTCAGAGATGTCAGACAACAGTGATAGTCAGAACAGGTCAGAGGAGCAGGTAAATCTCAGTGAGGGCACTAGTCCCTCCAACAACAGCTATGATGAAGGTAGCAGAAGTACACCCAGCAATTTGCCTAAGGCTACTACTAGGCAAAGGAAGAAGAGAACCTCAGATTCAGAAGATGACGATTTTATTGTTGAGGAGGAGGTGACCTCCAAGAAGAAGGTACTCAATAAAGAGTATGCTGCTGCTGCTGCAACCAAGCCTGGAATGAAGGTGAAGGCCCCTGCTAAGAGAGTGCCTATGTCAAAAGCCAGAGCCTCCACTCAAGGAACCATGGAGTTCACTCTTGAATCAAGAGAGGATGAGGCTGCTGGAGGAAAGAAGAGGAAAGAGAGAGTCAAGAAGACTATTGCCAAGGTCATTGGCAAACCATCTATGATGAGAGAGTCAGATGATGATGAGGAGGAGGAAGAGCCAGCTGCACCACCTCCAAAATCTCAGAAGCTCATGGGAGATGCTATTAAGTCTGGGGCTGCTCCATCTAAGCCGAAGACAGCTCTCAAGCCATCTGCCCAATCTCAAGCTCCAAAACCATCTAGACCCAAGAGATTCACCAGAAACATCCCAGCTGCAGAGAAGAATAAGGCCCTAGTGCCTGAAGCTCAAGAGGATGAAGAGCAGCAAGTGCTTAGGAAGCTAAAACCCAAGATTCCAGATCATGATGACAATCATCCAGTTGCTGAGAATATGAAGTTAAGAAATGATGCAGGTCTCAGATTGTGGAGACAGACTAATCCATATGCTGTAAGGAGAAGAACTGCTGTTGATTATCGCTTTCACACCAAGGAACAGCAAGACTTCTATGAGAAAGTCTTGTTGGACAAGAAGCCCATTGCCAGTGACATGAGATGGGTTGATTGGAAGTTCATTGATGACAATGAGGATTACTTCCCAGGAGTTCATGAGAGTTTTAGAATGAACGGAGTTGACAAGTTTGTTGGTCAAAAGTTGACCAAGTGGAAAGATGAAATGGTAATGCAATTCTATTCAACTGCTCATTTCTATCCAGATGGCAAGATTATCTAGATGACTGAAGGCACAAGATATCAATCGTCAATTGCAGAATAGGCCAAGTTGATGAATGCCCCTGAAGAAGCTGAAGAAGACATAGATGTGTATGCCAAGCCCAGAAAGGATCGCAACTCCATGGCTCACATGTACAAGCCAATTCCAGATGCTGCTTTGGCAACTCACAAGTTTGGATCCATCTATTATCTGCTGTCAGGTCTAACCACGATAAACACTATATTGAGGCACACTCTATTGCCCAAGTCAGGAGATCATATGATGATCTGTGGTCACCCAATCAACCTTCTTCATATGTTTGATGTGCCAGAGAAGTTCAAGGTGATGAGTTTAATTGTTGAAACTGTGAAGAGAACTGCCGCAGATCAGAAAAGATCGTGTGGATATGCCCCTCACATTCAGATGCTAATCAACTCCAAGATGGGGACAGGGACATATCTTCTTGACAAAGAGCATCTTCTGCTGAGGCTAGACTTTGAGGATAATGAGGTTGTCATGGATGCAGCACATCCTACTTCAGCAGAGGCTCAAGAGAAGCAAGAGAAAGCAAAGGCTGCAAAGAGTTCAACAATGCAAGATGCTTCAGGTGTCAATCTCAAGACCAAGTAAGATCAACTCAGTTATCTGCTTCTGGCAACCGTGAGAATAGAGAAAGGACTAGCCACCCTGACTCAAAATCAAGAGAGCCTTGAGAGGATCTTTGAGACCAAACTTCATGATTTAGATGTGAAGGTCACCGAGATTCAAACCACTGTTGAGAAGCTCCAGGAAGAGATTGAAGACAGGAATGAGAGACCTACCACGAACACTTTTCAGCGTGTGCCAAGGGCACAGAGGTCTTCAGCAGTGCCAGTAGTCAGTGACACGAGGAGTACACTCTCAGCACCTGCAGCACCTGCCACTGTTGTACCTCCAATCTCAACCCCTCCAGCTCCTCAGACATCGGCAGAAGCTTTTGCAGACGGACTCCTCTCCACGCCATCTACGCACATCGGAGCAACCAGCCAGAAGACTAATTCAGGAGCTCCCGGAGATCATGCCTAGAGTGCCGCATAGCACTATGCATTTTCAAACTTTTTGGTAACTTGTTGCCAAGGGGGAAGAAAGTGTATAGATCATTAGGCATCGAGAGAGAAAGAGCATTTTGCCTATTGTTGCCTCTCTTACTACTTGATTGTTTGCTTGCTACTATTTGTGCTTATGTGTGAGCTACTCTTATGATCATGTGTTTGATCATATTATGCTTTATTGTGTGCTTGAATGATGATATCTGAATACTTGTGTATGATCAATCATGTTTCCCTTGGTGATGAGTGCATGTTGTTTAATTCTATCATTTTGAGTGCTCCACCAAGATGTATGTGACATGGAAGAGTGTCCCATGATCCTAATCGATTGTACATTTGCATTCAAAAGCAAATTTTAAATAATGCACAAATTTAGGGGGAGCTCTTACTTATCACATACTTCTCAAAGCGGCGATGTATTTCCTTCATATTATCATTTGTCAAAGCTTTGATCTATATGTTGCCATCAATTACCAAAAAGGGGGAGATTGAAAGTGCAACTAATCCCCGGGTGGTTTTGGTAATTCATAACAACATATAGCTCATTGAACTAATAACCTTTCAAGTTAAATATTTCAGAAAGTTCAATGATTTGCATGGCATGGGCTAGAGATGTGGACCCCTCAAAATGCTAAGGACAAAGATTGGCAAAAGTTCAAGATTCTTCATTTCTATTTTAGTGATCCAAGATCACATTGAGTCCATAGGAAAAGCCAATACTATTAAAAGGGGATGAGGTGTTGCATAATGGTCTACTTGCTCAAAATGCTTAGTGATATGCTCCAAAGCCCTCAACCACTTTCTCATTTACAAATATGTCCAAAACCTAAATTCAAACTCGGCCCGACCGATTTGATCTATCTGGCGCCACCGAGTTTCTTTGAGATAGCCACTGCCAAAAACCCTAATCAATTCGGTCTCATCGATCGGGATCTCGGTCTCACCGAGATGGCAATGCAAACTCTCTGTTTCCCTTCGTAATGTTTCGGTCTTACCAAAATGAGCGATCGATCCCACCGAGTTCACAATGCAAACTCTCTGTTTCCGTTCGTAATGTTTCGGTCTTACCGAAATGAGCGATCGGTCCCACCGAGTTTGCCTGACCAACTCTCTATTTAACTCATTGCTGAAATTGGTCCCACCGAGTTCATGCAATCGGTCACACCGAGATGAGGTCTTGCCCTAACCCTAGCACATCGGTTCCACCGAGTTGATCATATCAGTCCCACCGAGATTCCTAACGTTCACATTTTGAACTAGATCGGTCTCACCAAGTTCTTCTATTCGGTCTGACCGAGTTGGGTCAAATGTATGTAACGGTTGGATTTTGTGTGGAGGCTATATATACCCCTCCACCCCCTTCTCTATTCAAGAGAGAGCCATCAGAACGCGCCTACACTTCCACTACTCATTTTCTGAGAGAACCACCTACTCATGTGTTGAGATCAAGACATTCCAATCCAACCACAAGAATCATGATCTCTAGCCTTCCCCAAGTTGCTTTCCACTCAAACCATCTTTCCACCATAGCCAAATATGTGAGAGAGAGTTGAGTGTTGGGGAGACTATCATTTGAAGCACAAGAGCAAGGAGTTCATCATCAACACACCATTTATTACCTTTTGGAGAGTGGTGTCTCCTAGATTGGTTAGGTGTCACTTGGGAGCCTCCGACAAGATTGTGGAATTGAACCAAGGAGTTTGTAAGGGCAAGGAGATCGCCTACTTCATGAAGATCTACCTGAGTGAGGCAAGTCCTTCATGGGCGATGGCCATGGAGGGATAGACAAGGTTGCTTCTTCGTGGACCCTTCATGGGTGGAGCCCTCCGTGGACTCGCGCAGCCATTACCTTCATGGGTTGAAGTCTCCATCAACGTGGATGTACGATAGCACCACCTATCGGAACCACGCCAAAAATCTCTATGTCTACATTGCGTTTGCTCCCTCCAAACTCCTCCCCTTTACCTTCATATGCAATGATTTACATTCCACTACTATACTCTTAGAATTGCATGTGTAGGTTGATTGCTTGACTTGTGCTAAGTTGCTAAAATCTACCAAGACATAAAATTGGGAAAAGGCTAGATTTTTATTTGGTCAAGTAGTCTAATCACCCCCCCTCTAGACCTACTTTCGATCCTACAAAAGGGTAACCATCCTTGATAATACAAGTTGTTATGTGGATGCTATTTCTATGATTGTAGTTAAATTGGAAAGAGAATTTTTACGCATCCATCCCGCTTTACAAAAGATGTTTTATGAACTCCCCAATATCTTAGATCCCAAGGCTAAGAAACTTGCTACCATTATCCTTATGCATGAATTTGATTATGTAGTCCAAGAAGCTAGGGAAATTTTTGCTTTCTATAATATGAATGTTGAGCATCCTCAAATAGAAGAGATTATTTATGATAAAGAAACTTTAAGTGGTTTGGAATCTAAAGATTATGAAGCTTTTAGTGACAATCGAAGAAAAAGAGTCCCTTATCCAAAAATTATGCGAGATTTATAGATTGATGCTTATGATAGATTTGATTGGCTTACTAAAGGAATTGATGAAGGGTTTAATAAAGAATGGATTGAAGAGATATCTAGAAAACCCATTAAGAATGAGCATGTTCCTTGTGAAGATATTTTTGGTGATGATCCTGAGAATGAAATTATGAATGTCAAAATCACTAATCGAAGTTCTTTGCAAGATTTATGCTCTCCCGCTAGAAAGGAAGAACATGAAAAGAAAGATTTAGTAAGAATTTTTTTGGAAGATTTGATTAGGAAAGAATTGCATACCAAAGATGATTATACCTAGATCTATGCATTATGCCTAGCTAGTGGCGTTAAACAATAGCGCTTGTTGGGAGGCAACTCAATTTTTATTTTGTGTTTTCTGTTTTTGTTCCTATTTTCCAATAAATACACATTATTTCCTCTATCGTAATTGTGGTTTAATTAGTTTTTGATCCAAGTAAGACCTTTGGGATGGTCTATGGTGATAGTTGATTTGATCTTGCTGAAAACAGAAAATTTTGCGCTCATTGCCAGAAATTGAAAAACTCACAAAAACATGCTTTTCAACTGAATTTTTTACAAAAGATTGATATACAAATTTCCTAGGTTTTTCTAATTTTTCAGAATTTTTGGAGTTACAAAAGTATACGAAATTTCCAGATTACTACAGACTGTTCTGTTTTTGACAGACTCTGTTTTCTATGTGTTGTTTGATTATTTTGTTGAATCTATGGGTAGTATGGGGGGGTATGAACCATGGAGAAGTTGGAATACACTATATATAACACCAATAAAAATTTATAATGAGTTCACAACATTACCTAAAGTGGTGACTTATTTTATTATACTAATGAACCATACGAGTTTTCTGTTGAGTTTTGTGTTGTGAAGTTTTCAAGTTTTGGGTAAAGTTTTGATGGACCACGGAATAACGAGTGGCAAGAGCCTAAGCTTGGGGATGCCCTGGATGGAATCCCCTCTTTTGTCTTCAATCCATCGGTAAATTTACTTGAGGCTATATTTTTAATCACCACATGAAATGTGTTTTGCTTGGAGCGTCTTGTATGATATGAGTCTTTGTTTTTTAGTTTGCCACAATCATCCTATCTGTACACACCTTTTGAGAGGGACACACATTAATCGTGAATTTATTAGAATACTCTATGTGCTTCACTTATATCTTTTGAGCTAGGTAGTTGCTCTAGTGCTTCACTTATATCTTTTTAGAGCACGGCGGTGGTTTTATTTTATAGAAATAGATGAACTCTCATGCTTCACTTATATTATTTTGAGAGTCTTTAAACAGCATGGTAATTTTCTTAGGTTATTAATTTAGTCCTAATACGATGGGCATCCAAGAGGGATATAACAAAAACTTTCATATAAGAGCATTGAATATATGAGAAGCTTGATTCCTTGCATTTGTTTTAAGATATAAAGATGGTGATATTAGAGTCATGCTAGTGAGTAATTGTGGATTGGTAGAAATACTTGTGTTATTTGTGATTCCCGAAGCATGCATGTATGGTGAACCTTTATGTGATGAAGTTGGAGCATGAATTTTTTTATTGTCTTCCTTATGAGTGGCGGTCGGGGACGAGCGATGGTCTTTTCCTACCAATCTATCCCCTAGGAGCATGCATATTAGTACTTTGCTTTGATGGATAATAAATTTTTGCAATAAGTATGTGAGTTCTTTATGACTAATGTTCAGTACATGGATTATATGCACTCTCACCCTTCCACCATTGCTAGCCTCTCTAGTACCGCACAACTTTCGCCGGTGCATTAAACCCACCATATACCCTTCCTCAAAATAGCCACCATACCAACCTATTATGGCATTTCCATAGCCATTCCGAGATATATTGCCATGCAACTTCCACCATTACGTTTATTATGACACATACCATCATTGTCATATTGCTTTGCATGATCATGTAGTTGGCATAGTATTTGTGGCTTGTCCACCGTTCATACTTTTTATACATGTCACTCTTGATCATTGCACATCCCGGTACACCACCGACAGCATTCATATAGAGTCATATTTTGTTCTCGTATCGAGTTGTAAGTAAATAAAAGTGTGATGATCATCATCATTAGAGCAATGTCCCATGCGAAGAAAGGATGATGGAGGCTATGATTCCCTCACAAGTTGGAATGAGACTCTGGACTTAAAAATAAATGAGGCCAAAGAACCCAAAATAAAAAAAAGAGCCCAAAGAGCCCAAACAAAAAAATGAGAGAAAAAGAGAGAAGGGACAATATTACTATCCTTTTTCCACAATTGTGCTTCAAAGTAGCACCATGTTCTTCTTTTTAGAGTCTCCTATTTTATCACTTTCATATACTAGTGAAATTTTTTCATTAGAGAACTTGGCTTGTATATTCCAATGATGGGCTTCCTCAAATTGCCCTAGGTCTTCGTGACCAAGCAAGTTGGATGCATACCCACTTAGTTTCCTTTTTGAGCTTTCATACAGTTATAGCTCTAGTGCATCCGTTGCATGGCAATCCCTACTAACATGCATCAATATCAATTTATGGGCATCTCCATAGCCCATTAATTTGCCTAGTTGATGTGAGACTTTCTCCTTTTTGTCTTCTCCTCACAACCTCCACCATACTTTATTCCACCTATAGTGCTATATCCATGGCTCACGCTCATGTATTGCGTGAAAGTTGAAAAAGCTTGAGAACATTAAAAGTATGAAACAACTGCTTGCCTTGTCATCGGGGTTGTGCATGATGAAATATTTTGTGTGATGAAGATAGAGCATAGCCGGACTATATGATTTTGTAGGGATAACTTTCTTTGGCCATGATATTTTGAGAAGAGATGATTGTTTTATTAGTATGCTTGAAGTATTATTGTTTTTATGTAAATATTAAACTTTTGTTTTGAATCTTATGGATCTAAACATACATGCCACAATAAAGAAAATTGCATTGATAAATATGTTAGGTAGCATTTCACATCAAAAATTATGTTTTCATCATTTACCTACTCGAGGACGAGCAGGAATTAAGCTTGGGGATGCTTGATACGTCTCCAACGTATCTATAATTTTTTATTGTTCCATGCTATTATATTATCTGTTTTGGATGTTTTATATGCATTAATATGCTATTTTATATTATTTTTTGGACTAACTTATTAACCTAGTGCCTAGTGCCAGTTTCTGTTTTTTCCATGTTTTTGACTTCAACAGAAAAGGAATACCAAACGGAGTCCAAACGGAATAAAACTTTACGATGATTTTTCTGGGACCAGAAGAAACCCAAGAGACTTGGAGAGGAGGCCAGAAGACCTACAAGGCGACCACAAGCCATGGGAGTGCGCCCCTGGGGGCGCCCCTAGGGCTTGTGGGCCCCTCGGAGACCTCCCAACCGTAATATTCGCACTATAAATCCACAAATATTACCCCTATACCAGAGGGCACACAAAAATAATTTTCCCCACCGCAAGCTTCTGTTCCTGTGAGATCCCATCTTGGGTCCTTTTCCGGCACTCTGCCGGAGGGGGAATTGATCACAGAGGACCTCTACACCAACCTTGCTGCCCTTCCGATGATGTGTGAGTAGTTTACGAAAGACCTACGGGTCCATAGCTAGTATCAAGATGGCTTCTTCTCTCTCTCTGATCTTCAATACAATGTTCTCCTCCATGTTCTTGGAGATCTATTTGATGTAATCTTCTTTTGCGGTGCGTTTGTTGAGATCCAATGAATTGCGGATTTATGATCAGATTATGTATGAATATTATTTGAGTCTTCTCTGAACACTTTTATGCATGATTATCGATAGCTTTGTAGTTCTCTCCGATCTATCGATTTGGTTTGGCCAACTAGATTGGTTTTTCTTGCAATCGGAGAGGTGCTTCGTGATGGGTTCAATCTTGTGGTGTCCTCACCCAGTGACCGAAGGGGTAGCAAGGCACTTATTGTATTGTTGCCATTAAGGACAAAAAGAAGGGGTTTATATCATATTGCTTGAGTTTATCCCTCTACATCATGTCATCTTGCTTAAAGCGTTACTTTGTTCTTATGAACTTAATACTCTAGATGCAGGCAGGAGTCGGTCGATGTGTGGAGTAATAGTAGTAGATGCAGAATCATTTTGGCATACTTGTCATGGACGTGATGCCTATATTCATGATCATTGCCTTAGATGTCTTCATAATTATGTGCTTTTCTATCAATTCCTCAATAGTAATTTGTTAACCCACCGTATGTTTTCTTCAAGAGAGAAGCCTCTAGTGAAACCTGTGGCCCCCGGCTCTATTTTGCATCATATATTTTCAGATCTATAAACCAAAAACCCTTGAAATACCTTGTTGCAATTTATTTATATTTACTTTATCTTACTCTTTTACTTATCTTTTATACCTATCTCCATTAGATCTCACTCTTGTTCGTGACTGTGAAGGGATTGACAACCCCTTTTTCACGTTGTGTGCAAGTGTTTGTTATTTTGTGCAGGTGCACATATTGGAGACTTGCTTGTGCCTCCTACTGGATTGATACCTTGCTTCTTAAGTGAGGGAAATACTTATCTCTACTTTGCTGCATCACCCATTCCTCTTCAAGGGAAAAAGCAATGCAACCTCAAGAAGTAGCACCTCGCGAGGATGCCTGGCGTGATCAACTGCATGACGGGGCCTGGAGCGATCAGCCTCGTGACGGCGTCGGGCATGATCAGCCTTGTGAGGTCCACCCTTAGGGCAACGCGGGCCTTCCGCCGCTGCCACCACCCCCAGGAGGAACGACAACAACCAGCCAAACGAGGGGGCTGGGGGCTATCAGGAGCCTTGCGTGATAGCCTGCATCCTCGGCGGAGCTCAGTCCCCCGCGTCAAACCACCTCTTCAAGCAGTTCTCTCATGAGGTGAATGTAGCTCTCCTGAGGCTTGAGGCTGTGCGCCCCCTCAAGTCGTCACAGTACGCCCTCACCTTCGATTCCAAGGACCACCTCAGGTGCTCTGCTACTGCTGGTGTGCTCCCCATGCTGTGCACCCCCACCATCAGCAACGTCTCAGTCACCAAGACCCTCATGATGGCGGCGTAGGCCTCAACGTGCTTTCTATGGAGACCTTCAAGATGCTTCAAGTGTCGTATGATCAGCTCATGCCCACCAGGCCATTCTTCGGGGTGACCAATGGCTCCACCATGCCCCTGGGGCAGGTGCGCCTCCCCGTCACTGTCGGCACCCACGACAACTACCACACCAAGCTCATCGACTTCGACGTGGCCCACATTGGCCTCCCGTACAATGCCATCTTGGGGTATCCGTCCCTTGCCAAGTTCATGGCGTCTACACACCATGGCTACAACGTCCTGAAGATGCCAGGGTGCAGTGGTGTCATCACCGTCGCCAGTGATGAGAAGGATGCGGTCTACTCCCTCAAGCACGCCTACCGGGCTGCGGCAGCTGAGTACTCCGATGGCAGGGATGACGTCGCGCCCCCCTGAGGTTGTTCTCGCTAAGAAGCAGCGCCTCCCCAAGAACCGCCCTGAGACAAAGAAGGCACCCGTCGCCGAGGCCTCTGCTGCCATGCCTGCCGCTGGGGTGTGCCTCCCTCCTGCATAGGAAGGCGCGCCCGGTGCCCCCCCTCGGGATGGGCTCGGGGGCTCCCACCTAGAGGGCCTCTTACTTGACCGCTACGATGAGGGAGGCGCTTGGGCACCACTTGGAGGCGTGCTTCAATGAGCGCACCCACAAACAAGGAGCACAGCGTGAGGCGCCAGGAGCACGTGAATTCATCGCCAAGGCGATTAATGAACTTCAGGAAGCGCGGGCCATGCACGGTGAGCGCCACCACGCCTGCCCCACTAGCTCAGCTGCCGCTCCCGACACGGGCGGCGAACTACGCATCTGCGTCAACATCCCTGGCCTCTACAGGGCTGCCTCTCAAGACCTCTTCTGGCCGTCACGCGTCGGCCAGAGTGGGTCCTACCCCTGCAGCTACATCCGCATGCCCTTCGGCCTGGTGAACGCGGGCACCACGTACCAGCGGCTTGCCCAGCTCGCGTTGGCATCTCACAAGGACAGGCACTCAACACTGGAGCCTCATGAATCCCCGACCCCTCGCGAGCCTCCCGAGCCTCAGGAGCCGCCTGGCTCGTGAGGAGCGAACCCCGCGACACACTTCATCGGCTTCCTTGACGCTTCGGCAACAACATTGCCAGGTCACTTTTTTGGTTTGTTCAATTAAGGCCACCCCTCGGGCTGCATTATCCTCAGGCTGAGAAGGGTCCGCCCATACAGCCACGTTGCTTTTGCTCATGTATCGGTTTCAGTTGTGCTTTGATGAAATCTTTTGGATAGCTTGAATTGCGTGATTGGTTCTTTGTCACCATGAAAGTCACTGCGCCCGCGTGGACCTGCCTCGACCGCCTCATGACTAAGGGCTGACACGGCGTCTGTGCTCGGGTCCGTCCCTACAGTTGTTAAATCCAAGCGACCGAGCTCTGTCTCGCGGGCCGGCTCCCGGCATGTCACCTCCTGAAGTCCTCGATGTCTTGTCCTCTTATGAGCTCATCGCGAGCAGGCGAGCGGGGCGCAGCTCGGTTTGTACATCCACGTTTGTGGTGCTTCACCACCATGGGAACCTTGCGCTAGGTGTCCTTCCTCAGATTGTTACATGAGAAGGCATGGCAAGATGTATGTGCTCGGGTTCGTCCCTGCAGCATCGACAAACCCAAGTGACCGAGCTTTGTCTGGCGGGCCGGACCCGTACACGTCACCTCCTATGGGTCCTTGGTGTCTAGCCTTCTCATGCAATGGCCTCCGGACATTCGCTTGATGCAGGTTGCTCTCTCAACCCAGGAATCACAAGCGCGCGATCGCGCCAGGAACTAGGCGCACCCCACCTGAGGTAGGGCCTCCTAAGCCCCGTGCTGGCTCACGAGTGTTTAAAACACCTCCGCAAGTTCTACTGTGCTAGCCACGCGTACGAACCAGATAGGGCTTTACACGCCCCAGAGCTTCTTGAACAGAGCTCTTTCCCATGCCCAGTGGAAGCCCCATGCTCAGCACTGGCGGAACGATCCACCAATGATCATGCCCACGCCCAGTGGAAGCCCCATGCTCAGCGTTGGCGGAACGATCCATCAATGATCATGCCCATGCCCAGTGGAAGCCCCATGCTCCCGCTGGTGGATAAACAACTGAGGGCGCCCTATGGGTAGCATCAATCTCAGGATCACGGCTTGATTCATCAACAAAGTTGTTCATGACCTAGCCCTAGGCCTCATGCGAGTGGGGGCTGGACACGGTGCCCATCCTTGGGTCAGTCCCAGTAGCACTAAAAACCCCAAGGGACCGGGCTCTGGCTCATGGGCCTATCTCCACACAATATACCCCACCAAGGCCCTTGGTGTCTAGTCTCCTCGTGCAACACCTAGGGGAAGGCCGACGAGAGCTAGGTAAGAGAGGCCCCGGGGCAACCTCGCCACCGCCAACGTTTCCTTCATGAGGGCCGCTTGCGTGTCAAAGGGGGACCCTAAGCATCGCAACTCAGGAACCTTCACTAGTTTTGTAGCCCCTCGCCCCTTGGCCTTGTCCAGGCATCGCGACCTGACATCCCAATGGCGGCCGAGGTATGCGCAGGGCTGGGCCCTACCGACGCAGAGCACAAAGGCAAGCACAAACAAAAGCAAGCACGGAAAGGAAACTATCGAGCCAAACAGTTAGTACAAGCATTAAGTATCTCAAGATAAACCAAAGTCTCGCAACTCCGCGAGGCAGGACCAGTCTGATGCAGGGTAACAAAAAGTTCTCAGTAAGAAGGACCATCGCCGCCATCGCCGTTGCTTTCTTCGGCTCCAATAGGCCCCCCGTCCTCGCTGCAGGTGAACTTCCCAAGCAGCGCAGCCACATGGCCCTCGACTCCCTCCACCGTGGTGTCATGGGACTCACGAGGGACAGGTCCTATCACCACGCCAAAGTCGAAGCTGGGGTTGTGGAGGTAAAGGTGCCTGAAGACGCGTGTTGCTCCCACGGAGAAGAGGTTGCCACACTCTGCCTCCAGGATGCCTTCCACCTTCTAGGCAGTGCCTTCGAGCTCCGTGGTGAGCTTGGAGTAGTGCTCGGCATAGCCGGAGTCAGGGGAGGCGAGAGGAGCCTCGAACCCCTCCCTGCATATGGAGCTCAGCGCTTGGCAGGCCCTAAGCTCAAGAGAAGAGAAGGCGGCAAGGTCTGCTGCCACCTGTGCTTCGGCGTCGGCCAGGATTTTCTTCTCCCTGGCATCCAACAGAGCGCTTACCTCGAAGACATTCTCAGTGGGAGCAGCTTGGGCTTCGGTCACCTCCTGCTGCAGCTTCTCGATGCGCACGCGGTCCGTGGCTTGCTCGGCTCCCACCCTTGTCAGCTCGGAGTCGCGGTCCGCAAGCTTCGCCTCGCGAGCCTTGAGGTCCTCCTCCCCCTGCTGGAATTGTCGTGCACGCGCAGTCCATTCTTCCTGGAGTGCCTTCAGGCTGGCCTCCGCCTCACTACAGCACTTGGTGGCTGCTTTCGTGTCAGCAGGTGCGTGGTCACGAGCTGCTCGTGCCTCGGCGGCTTCCTTCGCATTCTCTATGGTGGCGGCCTCGGCCTGGCTCAGGGCCTTCTTGGTTGCCGTCTCAAGTTGGAGCCACCCAGAGGCAAGCCTCTGGCGCTCCCTATCAAGTCGGGTATCGGCATCCCAGAGGTCGGCCCCAAGCCGATCGAACGCGGCCTAGGCGTTAGCCAAAGCCCCACGCCTGATCAGGGTGTCACAGCTCACAAGCGCGAGGGCCCCTTGATGCGCAGGGGCTCCAGATCCTTCCCCGCGATTGGCTCCCGCGGAACGGCTGGGGTGACTGCCGCCTCGGCAGGCTGAGCTCCGAGTGTGGGCATTGTTTGAGGCTACACCACGACGTGCCCTGCGTCATCGCTGTCTGTGGGGGTCAAGATGACCAGCGAGGCGAGATGTGTCGTCCCCTTGTCCGCGGTGAGGGCTGCCACAACCGTGGCGAGGGGCGTCATGAGCTGAGCCACCGCGTCTTCAGTAATCGGCTCCCCCGGTGGGGTGGGCGGAGCTCCAAAAGTAGCCGAGGCGCCCGTGTGCCCAGGTGCAAAGGAGCCCGCGCGCCCGAGCGTGGCGCCGGGCTGGTGTTGCGCGCCCTGCGCCCGCCAAGGTTGCGGCCAAGCACCAAAGCTGCCCTCAGGACAAAGGGCGCGTTCGACATGAAGACCACCACCTTCTTCTTCTTCTTCTTCTTCTCCGAGCCACCACTTCAGGTTCGGCATGTGGAGGAGACGATATGAGCATATGGACTACAGACGTGCAATTGAAAGACAAGGAGAGGGTACTTACTCATGCGGCGCGATCCAATTCCTCTTCTTCTCCTCCGCGGAGGCCGACGCACTACCATCCTTCCCTGGTGCCGCCTTGGCCCCATCCCGGGGCACCTCAGAGCGACCCTCGGCAAGCCTCGCTGTGGCGTCACCTCACAAAGGAGCACAGGAATTTCCCTGGGACCCCGTTCGGCGAGAGCTCGGTCACCTCGGTGAAGGCCTCCGTGGTCGTCGGCTACGCGGCTAGCGAGGCCAGATCCGCCTTCTTGGTCACCTCGGTGGGGCACGGGGAGCCTGCAGGAGGAGGCTCGGCCGCCCCCTCGCCTGGGGCCACTTCCCTCGACGCTCGAGCGGACGGAGGAGCGGATTCCGCCCTCATAGACACCCCGGAGAGGCATGGGGAAGCCGCGGGCAGAGGCTCGTCGGCGTCATCATCATCCTCAAGGCCGAGGAGAAGCTGGTGACGTGATGGTGGTAACGCCCTCCCGAGGTCATCCTCCACCATTTCCTCTGAGTCCTAGTCGTTGTCGCCGGAGGACAGCACCAAGGGCGTATCGGCCTAGTCGCGCGGCTCAAGCCCCAACTCGTCGAAGGCGGGCATGGCCGTGACCAGCTACTCCTTGTCGCCACGGCTATATAGCGGAGCGGCCACCTCGGGAACTTCCCCAGGGATGTATCCCAGCAGGGTAAACAAGGCCCCGTCCAGCTCCTTGACCGTCAGGCCGGCGGTCTGCAGCCGCATTGCGTTCCCTGTGCCGTCATACTCCCATTGAGGCAGCGAGCACCCTTGGAGCGGCGCGATGCGATGCGCCAGGAACTCCTTCATGATTGCCGCCCCCGTCAACTTCACCTTCATGTGTGAAGCTATCCTCCTCAGGACGGGCTTGGCTCGAGGGTCGTCAAGCTTCGCAGAGCCCCATCCTGCAGTATGCGCGGGCGGCGCCGCTGGAGTCATCAAGCGCGGGTCGGAACCGCGAGCATACATGAAGACCCAGCGCTGCCGGAAGCCTTCCACCTTCTTCCCGGCTTTTAGGAGGGAGTTTCCCTTAAGCACTTCAACAAAGGAGACACACGCAGACCGCTGACCCTGGGCGGTGAACCGCAGGCTGGAGAAGTGGCAGAAGAGCGCTACCGAGGGCTTTATGCCCACAAAAGCATCATAGTAGAAGGCGAAGACGGACAGGAGGAGAATGGAGTTGAGCTGAAGGTGGAGGGCATGGATCTGGTAATGCGCAAGGACGGCATAAAACGACTCGGAGAAGGGTAGGACCAACCCGACATAGATGCTGTGGAGGAAGAAGGGGTAGACAGACTCCACCAGGTCACGCCGCGTCGCCGAGCCAGGCCAAATCTGGGTCGCAGCCCATTCATTGTGGTCGTCGACTATCAGCGGGAGCACTGGATCTAGGTCCTTCCCCTTGGTGATGGAGGAGGTCAGGAGCACCGGCGAGAGGGAAGAGGAACTCGCGGCCTGGGCTGCGGACTTCACTTTCCCGGCGGGTGCCATTCATGAAGTCACCAATGTCGGTGAGAACGAGGAAAAGGCCGCGCTCAGTTTGGATCTGGAGAAACCTCACGAAAGAGAAAGGGGATCTCGGCAGAGCAAGGAGAATGCCGGATGAGGGAGCAGTGATGGCTCCGTAGCACGCGCCAGGCTTTATGTCAGCCTGGGCAGTTGCCAGGGAGACATGGGGAAGTGGGGACGTCGCGCGCCCGTTATAAGCCACGCGTCAAACATGGCCCGCAGGCGGTTGGGGCCCGCATCACCTCGCCCTCCTCTTTTTCGCATTCACTTCCAAGCTAGGATGTGCATGCCACGGGCCTGGGAGCTACTGTCGGGGCTCTGGGACTGGGGGTAACCAGGCCCGTCTACCTGCGGCGCACCACGTGGCATCGTCAAAGGGCCCGGCGGGGCCCAACGTCAAGATTCCGCAAGCAAAGCCCTCGCGAGGCCCCCGCCTCGCGAGGCGGGCATCAGTAAGTTTTGTCAGGCGTCCCAAGAGCTCCGCGGGGAGTGACCTCCCGAGGCCTCCCGCGAGGCGGACACTTCTATGCTCATCACCCCGCCTCGCGATGCACGTGGGTGACGCGGGCTACGACAGGCGTTGCCAGGACCGGTGCCAGCGGGTGCGGACAGTGAGGCTTTCCTCTTTGGTTCTAAAGCAGCAAGGCTAACATGCGGGTTCCCAAGGCAGCCCCAAAGGTTGCCTCTTTGGTGCAACAAGGCCAGGATGCTGGCTCAGCAGGAAGGAGGTCATCGTCAATCCCACCCGCGCGTCATGGACAGAAGCTTTGCAGGCGAAGACCACCTTTAGTTAGGATAGGGTGTACTCTTGTCCGCCTTCAAATTTGGCAATTGTGGCATCCCTTCCCTCCAAGTGCTTTGGGGGAAGAGGATTGGGCCAGTATAAGAATAGGTTAGTGTCCACCGTAGAAGGGGAGAGCTCAGATCAAGTTCATCCACCCGTCAAGCCCGGAGCCGCTCCTGAAGCCTCCGAGGGCCACTTGTAATCGTTCATACTCATCCTCCTCACGAGGCAATCCACCACAAAGTAGGAGTAGGGTCTTATACCGCAAGGTGGCCTGAACCTGGGTAAATCACCATGTTCTTCCTTCTTCCCTCTCGCTCGAGCATGCCGGAGCATCACCATAAGGCAGTGAGCAGCTGGTCGTAGCCTAGCAAGTTCTACGCGCACACCCCAGAGTTGGAACCTTTCTTTGGGTCTGTGGAGCCCCAATTCAGACACTGATGACGCCGCCGCACCCTGGCATCTTGAGGATGTTGTAGCAATGGTGGGTTGCCGCCATGAACTTGGTGAGGGCAGGATACCCCAGGATGGCGTTGTAAGGGAGGCCGATGCGGGCCACGTCAAAGTCAATCAGCTCGGTGAGGTAGTTGTTGCGGGTGCCTAAGGTGACTGGGAGGCGCACCTGCCCCAGGGGAGTGGTGGAGCCGTCGGTCACCCCAGAGAATGGCCTAGTGGGCATGAGCTGGTCATAAGGCACTCAAAGCGCCTCGAAGGTCTCGACAGAGAGCACGTTGAGGCCGGCGCCGCCATTGATGAGGGTCTTGGTGACGGAGACGTTGCTGATGGTAGGCATGCACAGCATGGTGAGTGCATCGGTAACGGCCGCATACTTGGGGTGATCCCTGGAGTCAGAAGTGATGACGCCCTCAGCCTACGCGCGGCACCGCGAAGCCTCAGGCCAGAGCCGCGTGGTGTTCACCTTGTGGAAGAGCTGCTTGGCGTGGTGACCAGATGCAGCTGCTTGGGACCCTCCGAGGATGCACGAGACCGTGTGGGGCCCTGAGATCGTGAACAACGTACAGTTAGCCATGGCCTTGTCATCGCGGCCCACCTCCAAGATAACCCGAGCGTACAGCCAGAGGAACTCTTCAGAGTCAGCCGCACCGTCATAGCGCGGGGGTAGCACCGGCCTAAACCTTGCCGGCCACTTCACTCGGTGCAAGCTGGGAGTGAAGGCTGGGCAGCCCGCGGTGCTTGAGGGAACGGCGGGGTGGACGGTGTCAGCCATAGAAGCAACGAAGTGGAGTTGGAACAAAGCGAAAGAACTCCGGCACACCCCTACCTGGAGCGCCAAATGTCGGAATCGGGGCTCCACAGACCGAAAGAAAGGTTCGAACTCTGGGGTGTGCGTGAAGAACTTCATTAGGCTATGGCCCGCTGCTCACTGCCACTCAGCGATGCTCCGACGTGCTCGAGCAAGAGGGAAGAAGAAAGGACACGATGATTTACCCAGGTTCGGGCCACCTTGCAGTGTAAAACCCTACTCCTGCTTTGTGGTGGATTGCCTCGCGACAAGGATGAGTATGAACTAGTACACGGGTGAACTGCCTCTCGAGGGCTCTAGGGATGCCAAGATTCAATCCTTCTCTACAGTGGAGACTAACCTGTACTAATACTACCCCGGTCCTCTTCCCCCAAAGCTAGGCGGGAAGGGATGCCACAACGGCCAATTTTGAAGGGGGACAGCGGTACACCCTATCCTGACTAAAGGCAGTCTTCGCCTGCAAAGCTTCTATTCATGATGTGTAGGTGGGCTCGACGATGACCTCAGTCCTGCCGAGCCAGTGTCCTGGTCTTGTTGCACCAAAGAGGCAACCTTTGGGGCTGCCTTGGGAGCCCGCGTGTTGACCTTGCTCCTTTAGCACCAAAAAGGAAAGCCTCACTGTCCGCGCCCGTTGGCACTGGTCCTGGCGACACCTGTCTTGGCTCGCGTCTTCCAAGTGCAGTGCAAGGTGGGGTGGTGAGCCTAGAAGTATCCGCCCCATGAGGGGCCTTGAGATGCAGCCTCGGGAGGCCGCCCCTCATGGAGCCCTTGGGGCGCCGGATGAAGCTTGCCACTACTTGCCTCAGGAGGCAGGGGAGCACGCGAGGGCTTTGCTCGTGAAGTCTTGACGCTGGGCCATGCGGGGCCCTTTGACGATGCCACGCAATGGGCCACAGGTAGACGGGCCTGGGTACCCCCAGTCCCAGAGCCCGACAGCCTCCATGGCAGCGAAGGGGCGAGAGCCGCTCCGAGATTGGATCTCTCTCTCTGTTATCTTCTGTTTTGCATTCCTATTTTCTGGCCCTTCACCATTTCTTAAATTCCCGAAGATCCGTAACACAGATTGCGCTGAAATTTTTACACGATTGTTTTCCATAAATTATCTTTATTGCGCCCGAAGAAGAGCCCCAACCGACATACGGGGTGCCCACAAGACACCTGGGCACGCCAGGGGTGCCAGGTGCACCCTGTTGGATAGTGGAGGCAATGGGCCTATGTTTGCATTGATTCCACCTCCCAAAAATCACATATATTCCAAAATAATTCTCTGGAAATTTTTATCGCGTTTGGACTTCGTTTGATATGGATATTCCGTGAAACAAAAAACATGCAACAAATAGGAACTGGCACTGGGCACTGGATCAATATGTTAGTCCAATAAGTCATATAAAATGTTGCCAAATGTCGGGACCCTGATCCTATGTCACACCGATCTAGCATGTAACACATCATATCACTTTGCGGCCTCATGCACGGTATTCCCATGGCTGCAGCTTTACCTAGGCCGGGACCATTTGCGCCTTTTGGCTCACGTACATGATAGTGTCGCAAGCATCCATATGATAGAGAACCCGGGCCGACATGACTAGTCGTAAACCCAAGGTGGCACAAACTTACAGGGACAGGCATACATGACCCAACAATGCAAGTGTCAGTCAGCAGCGAGTGCAACCGGGCTGTAGAAAGCTGTTAGGACTCCGGTAGACACCGTGACATTTCCCAGGAAGGGACAGACACAGGAGCAAAGAAGGACACATGCCGGTCAATCGATGTGTTCCAGAGCAGTAGCAAACTACCATGGGTCAGTGGAAGCACTAGGAGGCATTTCCCCATAAGGAAGGCTACCAAGAATAAACAACTAGGTGTTAGATCCCACACATACCAAGCATTTTAATAACATACACACAATATGCTCGGTATGTGTAAATACAACATGGCATCACAACAAAACTCTACGACTCAAAGTATTTATTCATTAGGCTCTGAGGCACCAGATATTACAAACATGGTTCTCATGACCCAACATACAAGTCATACAAGCAACAAGCGGAAACATAAACATGTCTAAGTACAGACATCTGAAAAGAAGAAAGCTAGAAAGCCCGACTATCTACAATACAATCCAAAGGAACCAGACCTCTGTCTGGGATTCCCAAGCTAATGTCGAAGCCCACGTAGAACTACTATTGAGACTAAAGTCTCTCTACAAAAACATAAATTAAGCAAACATGAGTACAAATGTACCTAGCAAGACTTACATCAGAACTAACTACATATGCATCAGTATCGACAAAGGGGTGGTGGAGTTTAACTGTAGCAAGCCAGCTTTGACTCGGTGGCTATCATGTACTACGAGTACTTTCTTTGAGGTGGCGCACAAGAGTCCACATATTCACCAAATCAATACACCACTATGGATCTGCTCCCGTCTCCCTACGAGAAGGCCATCCATAGCACTCATGCTTATCTTGCGTATTTTAGAGTATCAATTTAACTTGTCTATGAACAATGTAAGCGTTCCAAGTAGTCCATACCCGCGGACACAGCTATTCGAATAGATCATATTACCCTAGAGGGGTGTACTTCTTCACACGCGCTCTCACCACTTATCGTCGTTTACACGACATGTACTCGACAACCTTCAAGCGGAAGCCCAGCGAGGGTGTCGGCCACGACCTGACAAACCACACAAGTCTCTAGAACAGGTTTATCGCCTATTCGAGTTCCATCTGCAAGGAAGACCTGCCGGGGTTTCCACTACGGCCCCAAACGATGTGTGCAGGGTTCCCAAGTCCACCATCCGGGTGCCACTTCGTACTTTGGGCCACGGTGCCTAGTTTGTCCCAAGCCCACCTGTACCGGGTGCCACTTGGTAGACTACTAACACTACCTACAAACACAAGAAACTAGTTGCAACTCCTGGACAGAGATCAAGGTGATTACTAAGCCGAGAGGGGACGAGTTACCAGAACCCAATGTGTGGTAGTAACTGTCTTGGATCACAAACACAGAACTCAGTTCCTGAGGACGGTTTCAATGAGACAACCTGCCATGTACTCCTACATGGCCTCTCATCGCTACCTTTACCAAATCGTGTTCACACACTTAGCTCTGATACGTCTCCAACGTATCTATAATTTTTGATTGTTCCATGCTATTATATTATCTGTTTTGGATGTTTTATATGCATTAATATGCTATTTTATATTATTTTTGGGACTAACCTATTAACCTAGAGCCCAGTGCCAGTTTCTGTTTTTTCCTTGTTTTTGAGTTTCGCAGAAAAGGAATACCAAACGGAGTCCAAATGGAATAAAACTTTCGCGTTGATTTTTCTTAGACCAGAAGGAAACCAGGAGACTTGGAGATGAAGTCAGAGGAGCCACGAGGCGGCCACAAGGATGGAGGGCGTGCCTAGGGGGGTAGGGCACGCCCCCCACCCTTGTGGGCCCCTCACGCACCTCCTGACCTAATTCTTTCGCCTATATATTCCCAAATATCCCCAAACCAACAGAGGCATCCACGAAACACGTTTCCACCGCCGCAACCTTCTATACCCGTGAGATCCCATCTAGGGACCTTTTCCGGCACCCTGCCGGAGGGGGATTCGATCATGGAGGGCTTCTACATCAACCCATTGCCCTTCCGATGAAGCGTGAGTAGTTTACCACAGACCTACGGGTCCATAGCTAGTAGCTAGATGGCTTCTTCTCTCTCTTTGATTCTCAATACCATGTTTTCCTCGATGTTCTTGGAGATCTATTCGATGTAATACTTTTTTGCGGTGTGTTTGCCGAGATCCGATGAATTGTGGATTTGTGATCAGCTTATCTATGAATATTATTTGAATCTTCTCTCAATTCTTATATGCATGATTTGATATCTTTGTAATTCTCTTCGAACTATCAGTTTGGTTTGGCCAACTAGATTGGTTTTTCTTGCAATGGGAGAAGTGCTTAGCTTTGGGTTCAATCTTGCGATGTCCTTTCCCAGTGACAGTAGGGGCAGCAAGGCACATATTGTATTGTTGCCATCGAGGATAAAAAGATGGGGTTTTCATCATATTGCTTGAGTTAATTCCTCTACATCATGTCATCTTACTTAATGCATTACTCCGTTCTTTATGAACTTAATACTCTAGATGCATGCTGGATAGCAGTCGATGTGTGGAGTAATATTAGTAGATGCAGAATTGTTTCGGTCTACTTGACACAGACGTGATGCCTATATTCATGATCATTGCCTTAGATATCTTCATAACTTTGCCTTTTTCTATCAATTGCTCGGCAGTAATTTGTTCACCCACCGTATTATTTTCTATCTTGAGAGAAGCCTCTAGTGAAACCTATGGCCCCTGGGTCTATTTTCCATCATATAAGTTTCCGATCTTCTATTTTCCATCATATTAGTTTCCGATCTACTATTTTGCAATCTTTTACTTTCCGATCTATAAAACAAAAATACCAAAAATATTTACTTTATCGTTTACCTATCTCTATCATATCTCACTTTTGCAAATGACCGTGAAGGGATTGACAACCCCTTTATCGCGTTGGGTGCAAGTTGTTTGATTGTTTGTGCAGGTATTCGGTGATTTGTGCGTTGTCTCCTACTAGATTGATACCTTGGATTCTCAAACTGAGGGAAATACTTATCTCTACTTTGCTGCATCACCCTTTCCTCTTCAAGGGAAAAACCAACGCAAGCTCAAGAAGTAGCAGGAAGAATTTCTGGCGCCGTTGCCGGGGAGAATTTCTGGCGCCGTTGCCAGGGAGATCTACGTCAAGTCAAGACATACCAAGTACCCGTCATAAACTCTCATCTCTTGCATTACATTATTCGCCATTTGCCTCTCGTTTTCCTCTCCCCCACTTCTAAAACAATTTTCGAAAAGATTTGCGTTTTTCTTCGCCCCTCTTCCGTTCATCTTCTTCGTTTGCTTTTTGTTTGCTCATGCGTTAGACCGCTTGTTTTGCTTTCATGGCTAGTCGTCCCATCATTGTTAGCACTCCCGATTATGAGGTCCTTAATTTTAAGCAAAGGGAGGGAGAAAATTTAAAAGGTGCTTGGTATAGAATTTGCAATGCTCAAAATAGATCTACTCAAAAGCAATCTACTGTTGTTCTCCTTCGTAATTTTTATGTGGGCGTCACTCCTTGGAATAGATATGTTCTAGATACCATTACCGGAGGAAATTTCTTGGGGAGCCATACTTTTGATTCTTACAATGCTATGATAGATTTGTTAGGCCCATCACCTCTTCTGATCAATGGAACTGTTTTAACTTTGGAACATGTGATGCAAAGGCTTGATATAATTGAGAATAAAATTGCTACCGTAGAGTTAATTGAAAACTTGGATAAAAAGATTCATAATCAGATTACTCAATATGGATCTAAGGTAGGAGTTACTTTAAAAGATCTTACAGAAAAAGAACCCATAGTTAACGAAAAGATAGATCGAGATTCTACTAGAATTGGCAAACTAGAAGACATTATTACCAACTTGGATTCCGCTTTTTCCTCCATTAAAACTACTCAAAATCTTCCTCCTACTAAGACTGCTAAGTTTATTTACGTTCCTAAGAATAAGGGTGAATCCTCTAGTAAAGGAAATGAAGATCTCAAAACAATAAGCGTTCACCCCAATTTTTTCGATATTATTAAGGAAGGGATTGCCACAAGTGAATTTCTTGATTTCTTGCCTAGGAGTTTGATCATTAATAAAACTAAAGAATCTCCTAAGGATTATGAGTGTGCAATTGAAGGATTGCATACCTAGATCTATTCTTGTTTTTATGCCTAGTTAAGGGCGTTAAACAATAGCGCTTGTTTGGAGGCAACCCAATTTTATTTTTGTTTTTGCCTTTTTGGTTCTGTTTTGCAATAAATAATTCATATAGCCTCTTGTTAGATGTGGTTTTGTGTTTTAATTAGTGTTTGTGCCAAGTAAGACCTTTGGGATGGCTTACGTTGATAGTTGATTTGATCTTGCTGAAAAATAGAAACTTTTGGGTCGAGTCTCAGAATTTTAGTAATTTACTCAAGCGTTTAAAAACCCTGAATTTTTTATACCAGATTTATATACAAATTTCATGTGTTTTCATAATTTTGAACAATTTTTGGAGTTACATAAGTATTATAACAATTCGGATCTTCACAGACTATTCTGTTTTTGACAGATTCTGTTTTCTTTGTGTTGTTTGCTTATTTTGATGAATCTATGGGTAGTATCGGGGGGTATGAACCATGGAAAAGTTGGAATAAATTATATATTACACCAATATAAATAAAGAATGAGTTCACAACAGTACCAAAGTGGTGATTTATTTTCTTATACTAACGGAGCTTATGAGATTTTCTGTTGAGTTTTGTGTTGTGAAGTTTTCAAGTTTTTGGGTAAGGATTTGATGGACTATGGAATAAGAAGTGGCAAGATCCTAAGCTTGGGGATGTCCAAGGCACCCCAAGGTAATATTCAAGGACAACCAAGAGCCTAAGCTTGGGGATGCTCTGGAAGGCATCCCCTCTTTCGTCTTCGTCTATCAGTAACTTTACTTGAGGCTATATTTTTATTCACCACATGATATGTGTTTTGCTTGGAGTGTCTTTTATAATTTGAGTCTTTGCTTTTTAGTTTGTCACAATCATCCTTGCTGTACACACCTTTTGAGAGGTACACGCATGAATCGTGATTTATTAAAATACTCTATGTGCTTCACTTATATCTTTTGAGCTAGGCAATTTTGCTCTAGTGCTTCACTTATATCTTTTTAGAGCACGGCGGTGGCTTTATTTTGTAGAAATTATTGAACTCTCATGCTTCACTTATATTATTTTGAGAGTCTTTAAACAGCATGGTAATTCGCTTTGGTTATAAATTTAGTCCTAATATGATAGGCATCCAAGAGGGATATAATAAAAACTTTCATATAAAGTGCATTGAATACTATGAGAAGTTTGATTCCTTATGATTGTTTTGAGATGTAAAGATGGTGATATTAGAGTCATGCTAGTGAGTAATTGTGAATTTGATAAATACTTGTATTAAGGTTTGTGAGTCCCATAGCATGCACGTATGGTGAACTTGTAACGAAGTTGGAGCATGAGATATTTTTTGATTGTCTTCCTTATGAGTGGCGGTCAAGGATGAGCGATGGCCTTTTCCTACCAATCTATCCCCCTAGGAGCATGCGCGTAGTACTTTGTTTCAATGACTAATAAATTTTTGCAATAAATATGTGAGTTCTTTAAGACTAATGTTGAGTCCATGGATTATACGCACTCTCACCCTTCCACCATTGCTAGCCTCTCTAGTACCGCGCAACTTTCGCCGGTACCATACACCCACCATATACCTTCCTCAAAATAGCCACCATACCTACCTATTATGGCATTTCCATAGCCATTCCGAGATATATTGCCATGCAACTTTCCACCGTTCCGTTTACTATGACACGCATCATCATTGTCATATTGCTCTGCATGATCATGTAGTTGAAATCGTATTTGTGGCGAAGCCACCGTTCATAATTTTTTCATACATGTCACTCTTGATTCATTGCACATCCCAGTACACCGCCGGAGGCATTCATATAGACTCATATTTTGTTCTAATATCGAGTTGTAATTTTTGAGTTGTAAGTAAATAGAAGTATGATGATCTTCATTATTAGAGCATTGTCCCATGTGAGGAAATAAAAAAAAAGAGGCCAAAGAAGCCAAAGAAAAAAAAAGAAAGAAAAAAAAGAGAGAAAAAAAGAGAAAGAAAAAAAAAGAAAAATGAGAGAAAAAGAGAGAAGGGGCAATGTTACTATCCTTTTTCCATACTTGTGCTTCAAAGTAGCACCATGATCTACATGATAGAGAGTCTCCTATGTTGTCACTTTCATATACTAGTGGGAATTTTTCATTATAGAACTTGGCTTGTATATTCCAACGATGGGCTTCCTCAAATTGCCCTAGGTCTTCATGAGCAAGCAAGTTGGATGCACACCCACTTAGTTTTCTTTTTGAGCTTTCATACACTTATAGCTCTAGTGCATCCGTTGCATGGCAATCCCTACTCACTCACATTGATATCTATTGATGGGCATCTCCATAGCCCCTCCATACGCCTAGTTGATGTGAGACTATCTCCCTCTTTTTGTCTTCTCCACAACCACCATATTCTATTCCACCTATAGTGCTATGTCCATGGCTCACGCTCATGTATTGCGTGAAAGTTGAAAAGGTTTGAGAACATCAAAAGTATGAAACAATTGCTTGGCTTGTCATCGGGGTTGTGCATGATTTTAATATTTTGTGTGGTGAAGATGGAGCATAGCTAGACTATATAATTTTGTAGGGATAAGATTTCTTTGGCCATGTTATTTTGAGAAGACATAATTGCCTTGTTTTTATGCTTGAAGTATTATTGTTTTTATGTCAATATTAAACTTTTGTTTTGAATCTTACGGATCTGAACATTCATGCCACAATAAAGAAAATTACATGGATAAATATGTTAGGTAGCATTCCACATCAAAAATTCTGTTTTTATCATTTACCTACTCGAGGACGAGCAGGAATTAAGCTTGGGGATGCTTGATACGTCTCCAACGTATCTATAATTTTTGATTGTTCCATGCTATTATATTATCTGTTTTGGATGTCTTATATACATTAATATTCTATTTTATATTATTTTTGGGACTAACCTATTATCCTAGAGCCTAGTGCCAGTTTCTGTTTTTTCCTTGTTTTTGAGTTTGGCAGAAAAGGAATACCAAACGGAGTCCAAACGGAATAAAACTTTCGCGATGATTTTTCTTGGACCAGAAGGAAACCAGGAGACTTGGAGATGAAGTCGGAGGAGCCACGAGGCGGCCACAAGGACGGAGGGTGCGCCCCCCACCCTTGTGGGCCCCTTGTGCACCTCCTGACCTAATTCTTTCGCCTATATATTCCCAAATATCCCCAAACCAACAGAGGCATCCAAGAAAACACTTTTGCACCGCCACAACCTTCTGTACCCGTGAGATCCTATCTAGGGACCTTTTCCGGTACCCTGCCAGAGGGGGATTCGATCACGCAGGGCTTCTACATCAACACCATTGCCCTTCCGATGAAGCGTGAGTAGTTTACCACAGACCTACGGGTCCATAGCAAGTAGCTAGATGGCTTCTTCTCTCTCTTTGATTCTCAATACCATGTTCTCCTCGATATTCTTCGAGATCTTTTCGATGTAATACTTTTTTGCGATGTGTTTGCCGAGATCCGATGAATTCTGGATTTGTGATCAGCTTATCTATGAATATTATTTGAATCTTCCCTGAATTCTTATATGCATGATTTGATATCTTTGTAATTCTCTTCGAACTATCGGTTTGGTTTGGCCAACTAGATTGGTTTTTCTTGCAATGGGAGAAGTGCTTAGCTTTGGGTTCAATCTTGAGGTGTCCTTTCCCAGTGACAGTAGGGGCAGCAAGGCACGTATTGTATTGTTGCCTTCGATGATAAAATGATGGGGTTTTCATCATATTGCTTGAGTTAATTCCTCTACATCCTGTCATCTTACTTAATGCATTACTCTGTTCTTTATGAACTTAATACTCTAGATGCATGCTGGATAGCGGTCGATGTGTGGAGTAATACTAGTAGATGCAGAATCGTTTCGGTCTACTTGACACGGACGTGATTCCTATATTCATGATCATTGCCTTAGATATCGTCATAACTTTGCACTTTTCTATCAATTGCTTGGCAGTAATTTGTTCACCCACAGTATTATTTTCTATCTTGAGAGAAGCCTCTAGTGACACCTATGGCCCCCGGGTCTATTTTCCATTATATAAGTTTCCGATCTTCTATTTTCCATCATATTAGTTTCCGATCTACTATTTTGCAATCTTTTACTTTCCGATCTATAAAACAAAAATACCAAAAATATTTACTTTATCATTTCTCTATCTCTATCAGATCTCACTTTTGCAAATAACCGTGAAGGGATTGGCAACCCCTTTATCACGTTGGGTGCAAGTTGTTTGATTGTTTATGCAGGTATTCGGTGATTTGTGTTTTGTCTCCTACTGGATTGATACCTTGGTTCTCAAACTGAGGGAAATATTTATCTCTACTTTGCTGCATCACCCTTTCCTCTTCAAGGGAAAAAACAATGCAAGCTCAAGAAGTAGCACTCTCAACAGTAGGACATGCTCATCACCATTCCAATCCATCCCAGATGAATAGGACCTGACACAACTCTAAGCATAGCAGGCATAACAAGAAAGCATGAATGAGTAGGCACATCATGGCTCAAACAACTCCTACTCATGCTAGTGGGTTTCAACTATTTACTGTGGCAAAGATAGGTCATGCAGAGGAATGGGTTCAACTACCGCAACATGTAACAGTTGAATCATTGTTATCCTAATGCAGTAAAAGAGAGCAGGAGCGAGAGAGTGGGATTGTATCGGAATGCTCAAAGGGGGTTTGCTTGCCTGGCACTTCTGAAGGATAGTATTTCTCTTCATCAGTGACAATGATCACAATGCCGGAAACATCGGCTATCGAGAAGGAACAACACCGGCTAGCAGAGAAGGAACACAATTCAATGCAATGCACAACCAAATGAATGGCATGACATGTTAAGGTACTGAATTGACCTAATGCAATGGTTAGCCATAATTGAAGTGGAATTCAAACAAGGTCAAATTCCAACTCCAAATGTTATTTCAAAGATTGCCCTAATTATCATTTATCCTAAGCAATGAATTTAACTTGTTCAAACATGCATGATCCTGGCATAAACAGATTCTTCATAATTTTTCTGATCATTTTCTTATATAAATTATTTCATTTGGAGTTACTGTTGAAATTCTATGATTTTTCAAAGTTCAGGACATTTTCTGAAATTCATAAATCATTTTCTGATTTATTTTAATTCCAGAAAGGCATTACTGCGTCAGCACTAAGTGATGCTGATGTCATCTAGTCAACAGGGCCGATCCTGGTCAAAACTGACCGGTAGGACCCATTTGCCAGTGACATGTGGCTAACAGAGTTTAGTTTAACCCTAACCAAAGTAATTAGAGGAGATGGGGCCCATTGTCAGTGTCACAAGGGGGTGATTAGCAACGTCATTAGTTGCTAATGATGTAGTCACATTGGACGCGCCGGTAGTTAGGCCGTCGGCGACCACACAGTGCGGCCGTGGCTCACCGGAGTGGCGATAGGTGCTGCAGTTTGTCGCGCAGAGGCACTAGGGGCTAGCCCATGCTCGCCCGCATCCGATGGACCAAGAGGGAGGTCACGAGGTCACCGGAGACGTCGGCTACAACGACGGAGGGCGGCGGACGGAGTTCGGTGGCCCACGGTTTAGGCGCTATGGAGCTCGGCAGGAGGAACTAGCAGGTGGGTCGGGCTCCTGGTGAGCTTCTGAGCGAGGTGACGTGCTTAGATGTGAGCCTCAATGGCTGAGATGATGAGGGCAACATGGCCGGCGGCGGTGGGTTTCGGCCTCGACGGAGCTATGGCCTAGAGCTCGCATACGCGAGTGGAAGGAGAGGGGTTCTGCACGGAGGGTCACAACGTGTCTGGGAGCGACGACGGCGATGCCGGAGAAGCCCTCTTGGTGACGGAATCATCGATGGCATTCGGTGGCCGAGGCGGCGAGGAAGACGACGATGGCGAAGGAACATGGGCTCCCGACTTGCGTGGCTTCTCGAGGAGGAAGAAGGGGTCGCGACTCTTCTTCTTGACATGGCAAAGAGGCAAGCCGTGCACGGTGGCTGCGTGGGCGAGCGGTGGTGCGGTTCGGCCATGGAGACAGGAGGCGAGGGAGAGAGCAGGGGGACGAGTGAGGAGGTCAGGTAGATCAGGACAGCACCGAGGAGACGACTAGCGCCGTTACGCTGTCCTCGGACGTAGGCAGGCAGCCTGGTGGCGTGGCATCCGCGCGAATGTGCGATGTTCCCCCTACCTACTGGCGCGAGGTTGGGGATGACTGGTATCTCCGGTGGGCTGGGCTGTTACAGTAACGGGCCGGCCAGGTAAGTCACTCTCTCTCTCTCTCTGATTTTTCCCAATTCTTTCTGTTTTTCCATTTTGCAAATTTGTTTTGAATTTGGTTTTGAAACCAATGCAATTTTGTTGCTTCTGAAAATATTTGTGGATGCAATATGGACTAATCCAAAGCCCCACATTGATTTTCCAGAATTATTGGAGATGTTGGAAATGTATATAGTATTTAAAAGCCCCAATTCAAATACTTCTGATTTAATTCAAAAATCCAGAGTGACCTAGAAAAATGTGCACCATTTTTGGTAGAGGTTCTTGACCAATTCAAAAATGATGAATTTTTGTTAGGGGCAATTTGGGTTCATTGAAATCATTTGAATTTGAACCTAGTATTTCAAAGGGGTGCTAGGGTTTGATCAATCCCCATTTCAAGTTTAACAAACATTTAAACATGATTCATGATGCTAATGCAAAGACAGGCAAGGTTAATGCTAGGGCTGTGACGACTCACCCCCACTAAACAAGAATCTCATCCCGAGATTCAAGACATGAGGTAAGAAGACAGGGGGGACACAAAGCTAACACAATCTTCATGATGCAACTGCCTTTCTCGAAGATGTTGATTCATTGCTTCAAATTGATCTTGACGTCTTTGCTTTTGAGATCTTCATCCAACATGACGACAAAAGAAAGGAAAACTCTACAAGAATTGATCTTCACGAAGATCGAGCACCTCTGGATCAACTCATGAATTGAGATGTAAAACATCTCTCGAGCTGAGACACAACACACACATCAGGAGCAATGGAAAGAGATAGATGACAATGGTTCAATTTGGTAGGCAACAATTCCACGCTTAAATAAGATGGTGCATGGGTTTCAAAGTAGCGAGGAGATAAATTGCCATGATTCCATAACGGGGCACCTTAGGGGAGGTGACTCGTGGGGTTATTCCATTAGGTGGCAAAAAGAATTACTTTTGATACATATATCATGGAAATTCTTCATACCAGCCTGAGGTAATTCACAATTGACCGTTTGAAGGAATTCGAAAGAATGACATACTCAGTTTGGAAAGGAAACTATAGGTATAGAGCAACTCGGCAAATTAAAGGCACATTTCCATTGATACCGAGGATATAAGCTAGAGAATGACCGTGCTGTTAAGAACTTGAGCATTTCCATACTCATCAAAATCTTACCAACATTCATGCTGGGGATCCTGGCAACACATCATACTACCATGATGAATAGTGATGGATGATGCAGAAGCAAAGGAAGACAACAGTTTCTCATATTTCACCTTAGCGATGCCAAGGAAACAAAATTTGCATTATCGACCGAGAGACATTTAGCACTCCGCTTCTAATGTTCTCCTTGATGAACTAGCATAACCCATTTATAGATATAGTTTGTTATCTAGAACATCAACTAAAAGGTCGGACTTTGGGAGCACAAGAATCCATAAGGAGCAACTTCTAGAGTAAGTCACATGAAATCCTCATGGGGAAACAACCAACTTTTCAATCATGATACTACAATAATAGGTCTTCCGGCTAGGTGTGTTGGCCACAACTTCCACTTTATCGGTTTAAAAAGACCAATATTATAATTCTTGGGATATGTTCCAACCATCATATCTGCCAGAGATTCAAATCTGGTTGGTGATAGGATATTCTAGACCTAGCATGTCTGGAAGAAAAGTTTGCAACGCAAATCGAAGAGATGACGTTGCAAGATTCTCGGGAAATGGACTATGGTAGTAAGCTCCAAAACATAAGCGGGTTCTGCTACACACATGTGAACACGATGTCCCAGACAAGCATGACCACATAGTAGTCTTATAATAAAACACTACCGAGTTCAAGTGGGGAACCATCATCAAGGATATCAAAGTCCTTACATAAGTCATATGATTAGCTCTTATGAAGGAACTTCTTCTCCTTGAACAAATCAATCAATGGCTTGGTGTGCTAGGAAACACATATGGAATGGAGGCGGCCAACCTATCAAACCATAGAGTACTTCGCACATAGGCATGACTAACTTGGGATGATTCCAGAAGAAGCAAAAACAAGCTTACTCAAGTTCATGACGGCAACTTGCATCAAGTGCATATGAACTTAGAGGAAGTCACTTCTTTCACCCAACATATGCTCCATGAATGCGACATGAAGATAATGCTTATAAAAGTTTCCAACACTAGTTTGATGTTCAACATGAATCATGGAAAAGATAGACAGGTTGCCGATGGGCTTGACAACAATTCATCAAAATTCCACAAAGATGGAATTCCATAACTATGTGAACAAAGTGATAGCATCGGTCAGACCAAAAGAATATAATGCTGCGTGCTCGAGGAATAACCACGAGTAACACAGCATTACGGAATTCGTTGGTACTGATTTGATTTGATTTGATGATAGCCCACACTCAAATCAAAAGGTTTGATAAGACAATAGATCCAACAATTAGTCACGGAGATCAATGGATGAATATATCATCTTTCTTCAACACACACACACACACAAAATAACCCTTTGCGATGAGCTAATTCAGATAAAGCTTTTATCTTCCAACTCTCCAAGTTGTTGTTTTGCTTAACCAACTAGTTCAGGGTATCCAACACAGATTCTTGGAGAAGGGCTGGTTTATAGGAAAATCAACTTGATCACGAACTCAACATAACGGTCAGGGGACAACCTGGTGATACTTCCGAGAAGATATTCGGAAAATCGCGAACCACCGATATGTTATTAAGCTCGAGAACAATCTTGCTTTTCAGGGCAAGATGATATGATCAAAGAGCAAGGAATTAACACCATCCTAACTCATTGATCGAAGAGTGCACCAGGGAAAATGGACTAGGTAGCACGATCAATCTTACAATGGTGATTTAATAACCAACACGCCAAGAATGAAATTTATCGTCCATTAACTCCCAAGCAACAGGGTTGCTAGGAGTATTGATTTCACACATCACACTTCACTTGTCGGCATTCCGGTTACAACAACACGGGGACCGAGGAGTGAATGATGATGGAGAGAAGTATCACTGCATCAAGAATTCATAAGAAGTCGTGCAATTCTCATGACAATCCTAACATAAAGGGGGTAATACTCCATGGTAGAATAGAACAAAAGCTGGATTAGCATTTTGATCTGCGGAATACAACTGCTTTGACCAAATCCTAGAAATGGCTAAGGTACTGGAGTTTGCTTCTCCTAGTCATTCTGGAATAGAACAGATTGACGGACCACAAGAGTAAAAGGCATCGATGAACACAAATGCACCACTACTCCTGACTATCAACTGATAGATGAGGGTCGAAATACAACTGAAGAGGGACAACTCAAAGGAACATACGATTTTTCTGAGTTGTGGATGCATAGAGTGGCATGTTGAACAAAGTTCAACATGTTTCTTCCCGGTAACCCATGTAGAGGGTAGGACTGGAAAATTCATAATATAGGATGGAGAACTCATCGAGAGCACTCTGGTTGTGATATTTTGGTTCAAAAGAACTTCTGCCGTAATGGTTCATGGTATTGGAAGAATGATATACCACAGACCTTGAGGTCCATCACAAAGGTTACTAATATCCTAAAGGAATGAGCAAACACTATCAACAGGAATGATCAGATTGAATCTTGGGTCCAAGAACCCAGAACTAGAATACCTACTAACTAAATGGCGTCACGAGATGCTTTCGAGAATGGTGGCTAGAATCATCACACTGGGAACACAATACAAGGTTGGATCACCGGGTGGTTCTCTAAATATCCTAGTTTCATATAATAGCTTCAACAAGTATATCGAGGTAATGGAGTACCTCAGCGCACCGACTAGTGTGCTTACTCTGATCCAAAAGGACATCGAGAACATGGAGGAAAGATTTGCAAATGCATCAGATTGTTTAGAGACCTTGGATAACTCGGACAGCATAACGACTATAAATGCTCAAAAAAGATTTGAGACATCCTGCAAAATGGTGGCATAACCACTCAACATCACAATAACAAGGTTCCGAGACCAACTGTTAACACACGGAAGTACTAGAAACTGAACTTAGACTTCAATCCAACATTCCTACAAGTCTACGGATTAGTAACACGTGACCCTGATAGAAAGATGAGAAGCCTAGTTCTTAATCCCCGTAGAAAAGAAGAGGGTGACTCAAATCAGAAGGACATAAGGTAAAGGAGTAAAACGAGCCTTACGTTCCCTTCCACAATCAATTCCCTTATATAACTAAAGCATTTCTAGACTCGACTTCGACTAGTTTGGCTTGGTAATTCTATAGGCAGTCAAGCTCTGGTACCGAAGCTGTCGGGACCCCGATCCTAAGTCACACCGATCTAGCATGTAACACATCTTATCACTTTGCGGCCTCACGCACGGTATTCCCATGGCTACAGCCTTACCTAGGCCGGGACCGTTTGCGCCTTTTGGCTCACATATATGATAGTGTTGCTAGCATCCATATGACAGAGAACCCGGGCCGCCATGACTAGTCGTAAACCCAAGGTGGCACAAACTTACAGGGACACGCATACATGAACCAACAATTCACGTGTCGGTCTACAGCGAGTGCAACCGGGCTGTAGCAAGCTATGGGGACTCCGGTAGACACCGCGTGACATTTTCCTGAAGGGACAGACACAGGAGCAAAGAAGGACACATGCCAGTCAATCCATGTGTTTCGGAGCAGTAGCAAGCTACCATGGCTCAGTGGAAGCACTAGGAGGCATTTCCCCATAAGGAAGGCTACCAAGAATAAACATCTAGGTGTCGGATCCCATACCAAGCATTTCAATAACATACACACAATATGCTCGGTATGTGTAAATACAACATGGCATCACAACAAAACTCTACGACTCAAAGTATTTATTCATTAGGCTCCGAGGAGCCACATATTACAAACATGGATCTCATGACCCAACATACAAGTCATACAAGCAACAAGCGGAAGCATAAACATGTTTGAGTACAGACATCTGAAAAGAAGAAGGCTAGAAAGCCTGACTATCTACAAGACCCTCCAAAGGAACCAGACCTCTGTCTGGGATTCCCAAGCTAATGTCGAAGCACATGTAGAACTACTATTGAGACTGAAGTCTCTCTGCAGAAACATAAATTAAGCAAACATGAGTACAAATGTACCCACCAAGACATACATCAGAACTAACTACATATGCATCAGTATCGACAAAGGGGTGGTGGAGTTTAACTGCAGCAAGCCCGCTTTGACTCGGCGGCTATCCTGTACTACGAGTACTTTCTTTGAGGTGGCGCACATGAGTCCACATATTCACCAACTCAATACACCACTATGGATCCGCTCCCGTATCCCTACGAGAAGGCCATCCATAGCACTCACGCTTTTCTTGCATATTTTAGAGTATCCATTTAACTTTTCTATGAACAATGTAAACGTTCCAAGTAGTCCATATCCACGGACGCGGCTATTCGAATAGATCATATTACCCTGCAGGGGTGTACTTCTTCATAGACACTCTCACCACTTATCGCCGTTTACACGACATGTACTCAGCAACCTTCAAGCGGAAGCCCAGCGAGGGTGTCGGCCACGACCTGACAAACCACACAAGTCTCTAGTCCAGGTTTATTGCCTATTCGAGTTCCATCCGCAAGGAAGTCCGGCCGGGGTTTCCACTGCGGGCCCAAATGATGTGTGCAGGGTTCCCAAGTCCATCATCCGGGTGCCACTTGGTACACCGGGCCACGGTGCCTATTCCGTCCCAAGCCCACCTATACCGGGTGCCACTTGGTAGACTACTAACACTACCTACAAACACCAGAAACTAGTTGCAGCTCCTGGACAGAGATCAAGGTGATTAATAAGCCGAGAGGGGTCGAGTTACAGGAACCCAATGTGTGGTAGTGACTGTCTTGGATGACAAACACAGAACTCAGTTCTTGAGGATGGTTTCAATGAGACAACCCACCATGTACTCCTACATGGCCTCTCATCGCTACCTTTACCAAATCATGTTCACACACTTAGCTCTCAGCAGTAGGACATGTTCATCACCATTCCAATCCATCCTAGATGAATCAGACCTGACACAACTCTAAGCATGGCAGGCATAACAAGCAAGCATGAATGAGTAGACACATCATGGCTCAAAGAGCTCCTACTCATGCTAGTGGGTTTCATCTATTTACTGTGGCAAAGAAAGGTCATGCAGAGGAATGGGTTCAACTACCGCAACATGTAACAGTTGAATTGTTGTTGTCCTAATGCAGTAAAAGAGAGTAAGAGCGAGAGAGTGGGATTGTATCAGAATGCTCAAAGGGGGTTTGCTTGCCTGGAACTTCTGAAGAATAGTACTTCTCTTCATCAGTGACAATGATCACAACGCCGGAAACATCGGCTATCGAGAAGGAACAACACCGGCTAGCCGAGAAGGAAAACAATTCAATGCAATGCACAACCAAATGGATGGCATGACATGTTAAGGTACTGAATTGACCTAATGTAATGCTTAGCCATAATTGAAGTGGAATTCAAACAAGATCAAATTCCAACTCCAAATGTTATTTCAAAGATTGCCCTAATCATCATTTGTCCTAACCAATGAGGTTAACTTGTTCAAACATGGATGATCATGGCATAAACAGATTCTTCATATTTTTCTGATCATTTTTCATATATAAATTATTTCATTTGGAGTTCCGGTTGAATTTCTATGATTTTTCAAATTTATGACATTTTATGATTTTTTCTAATTCCAGAAAGGCTTTACTGCATCAGCACTAAGTCATGCTGACATCATTTGGTCAACAGGGCTGATCCAGGTCATAACTGACCGGTGGGACCCATTTGTCAGTGACATGTGGCTAACAGAGTTTAGTTTAACCCTAACCAAAGTAATTAGAGGGGCTAGGGCCCATTGTTAGTGTCACAAGGGGGGTGATTAGCAACGTCATTTGTTGCTAATGACATAGCCACGTCGGATGCGACAGCAGTTAGGCCATCGGCGACCACACAGTGCGGCCGCGGCTTGCCGGAGTGGCGCTAGGGGTGGCAGTTTGTCGCGCAGAGGTCACTAGCGGCTAGCCCATGCTCGCCCGCATCTGATGTACCAAGCGGGAGGTTGCGGGGTCACCGGAGACATCGGCTACAAGGACAACAGGCAGCGGATAGAGTTCGGTCGCCCACGGTTTAGGCGCTAGGTAGCTCAGCAGGAGGAACTAGCGGGTGGGTTAGGCTCCTGGTGAGCTTCTGAGCCTGGTGACATGCTCAGATGTGAGCCTTAGCGGCTGAGATGATGATGGCGACATGGCCGGCGGCGGTGGGTTTCGGCCTCGATGGAGCTATGGCCTAGAGCTCGCGAACGCGAGGGGAAGGAGAGGGGTTCTGCACAGAGGCTCACAGCGGGTCTGGAAGCAACGACGGCGATGCCGGGGAAGCCCTCTTGGTGATGGAATCATCAACGGCATCCGGTGGTCGATTCGGTGAGGAAGACGGCGATGGTGAAGGAACATGGGCTCCCAACTTGCGTGGCTTCTCGAGGAGGAAGAAGGGGTCGCGGCGCTTCTTCTTGACATGGTGAAGAGGCAAGGCATGCACGGTGGCTGCGTGGGCGAGCGGCGGTACGGTTCGGCCATGGAGACAGGAGGCGAGGGAGAGAGCAAGGGGATGAGTGAGGAGGTCGGGCAGATCAGGACGACACCAAGGAGACGACCAGCAGTGTCGCGCTATCCTCGGACGCAGGCAGACAGCCTGGTGGCGTGGCATCCGTGCGCGTGTGCATTGTTCCCCGTTCCTACTGGCGCGAGGTAGGGGATGACCGACATCTCCGGTGGGCTGGGCTGCTATAGTAACAGGCCGGCCAGGTAAGTCACTCTCTCTCTCTTTCTGATTTTTCCAAATTCTTTCCATTTTTCCATTTTTCAAATTTGTTTTGAATTTGGTTTTGAAACCAATTCAATTTTGTTGCTTCTGAAAATATTTGTGGATGCAATATGGACTAATCCAAAGCCCCACATTGATTTTCCAGAATTATTGGAGCTATTGGAAATGTATATAGTATTTAAAAGCCCCAATTCAAATACTTATGATTTAATTCAAAAATCCAGAGTGACCTAGAAAAATGTGCACCATTTTTGGCAGATGTTCTAGACAAATTCAACAATGGTCAACTTTTGTGAAGGGCATTTTGGGTTCATTGAAATCATTTAAATTTAACCTAGTATTCAGAGGGGTGCTAGGGTTTGATCAATCCCCATTTCAAGTTTAAAAAAAATTTAAACATGATGCATGATGCTAATGCAAAGACATGCAAGGTTAATGCTAGGGTTGTGATACCAAAAATATGTGAAAGTTGTATAATATTGGCATGGAACAATCAAAAATTATAGATACGACGGAGACGAGGCACTGAAGATTTTGAAATCTTAGGTGCTGAAGCTTTCGAAGCCATCGGCTGGGCCACTGAGGGCTTTGGAACAAACGGCTTGGGCTTGTTGGCAGGCTTTTTCTTCATAGCCTTCTTGGCAGCGCTTGCACTACCACTGCCACTTGCACCAGCTTCAGTTGAAGCCTTTGTGGCTCTGTTGAACTCATCAATGACTTTCTTGGCCTATTTTGCCAGTTTAGCTTGACGCTTTTCCCATTCTTTGGGGAATTCTTCACCATGGCAGATGCTTGTGGGGTCAGCTTTGTTTCTAGGAACAAGCGTGGCCTATTTCACGGAGGCATCACAGGAAAGTCCATCTTGTATTTCTAGGTGACGTATCTGTAATCCCTCCACTCGTACATCCAGTACCACTTGATCTTTCGCAGTCGCATTTTGCGCTGCTCTTTAGTTTCCTTGCCATGAGTTGCTTCATCTGGCGTACAATATCCTAAGTAGATATCCTCAGGATCTCAAAAGTAGTGTGTTCCTCTTTCCTCTTGCCTCCTTTCTGAGGCCTTTTTCCATCAGCCGTTTTCTTCAACTAAGGTATTTGAACATGTGAGGACTCTGAAGATGTTTGAAGGTTTCCCTCAAGCAATGTTGCAAATGAACTAATTTGATGAGAACCTAGAGATTCGTCGGCAGACATTGTACCTATGAGTAGAGTATAGTTGTGGGGAAATAGGGAATAGTCACATGCATTCTCATAGATTTTTCAAAGTTAAACCAGTTAAGGAAATTGACCCTTATCATCTTGATGCAATTCACTAAGTGTTCTTGACCTAGGTTCCAGAGTTGTACAGATTGATGCAATTGCACAATTGAGGAATCTTGTTGTTAAGTATAACTTACATGAAAATACTCAAGATTGGCCAAAAGGAATTGCTAAAGAATTGGAATAGTAGTAAAAACAACACTTGAAGATTTTTGAGTAGAGTGAAGATCAAATGGGGAGGTAAAATTAGCATTTAATTACCCCAGTGATGACTTCGATGAACTAGACGATGAGGCAAAGGAAATCATTAGTTCATATCATTCGTGCCCTAACTCAGCGACGAAAGACATCTATGGTGGCAGCTGAGGTGAAGAAATCTGTGTCCGACGTGAGTACGTTGACGAAGAAGTCGAGGCAGTGAAGCTCTTCTTCTCCGACGGCAATGAAATCCAACGGCGATGCTAGGGTTTGAGGTTTGAGAGCGACAAGAGCTGGGAGGCAAAGTGAAATAATGTTGTCGGGGTCAAGGCTATTTATAGCCGAAGTGAAAACCGAGTGGTCCAAAAGATTTGGATGGATAAGCCCCTGACCATTCGCATCTGGGTGACATGCGTCACACATGCATTTTTGCACTTATCCATGCATGTGAAGTGCGGGATGAAGTTACTGTGGCAACTGCCAAAAATAATTTTTAAGATTTTTAAAGTGTGTTCACAATTTGTTCAGCTGTCAAGGACACACTGAAGACTTTGAACTTTGTCAAGTAGAACGCATACGAAGAATTTGTGAATATAGTGGGTTGAGCTTATAATAGAGGGGAGCAGGTCCGATCACATCCACATAGATGAAGAAATCAAATTGAAGAATTAGCAATATGAGGATGCTGTTGAGGACATGAAAAGTTCAAACAAAAACAAAAATATTAAGCAGTGAAGAATAACCTCAAATGATGAATTTGAAAAGTTTGACGAAATTGCAAATGATGAAAAACTCAAATTTGAAGAATGTCATAAAGACGTGGTGGTGTTACCCACCGTATAAGAACTATGGTGACTTCAGACATCGCGTACAATTTTTGTAGGGTTTTGAGAGTCAAGTTCTTCATTAATTTCTTCACACTTAGAGGGTTAGTCTTCATTGATTGAAGAAAAACATTACTTCATGTGTTGTGCATCAAAGTCATCAAAAATGCATAAGCGTTAGGATGTGTGTCCATTTCAGAGGACATTCCAAGATTCTAGTATGTTTAGCTCACACCACAACTTGCAAAACCTCTTTTCATCCAAGGGCTTAGTGAAGATATCGGCAAGCTGGTCTTCAGTCTTCACGTGGTCGATGACGATGTCTCCCTTCAGCACATGATCATGACGAAAGTGGTGAAGAATCTGAATATGCTTCATCTTGGAATGTTGCACTAGGTTGTGGGTGATCTTGATAGCACTCTCATTATCGCAGAAGAGAGGGACATTTTTCACGTTGGCGCCATAATCCTTGAGGGTTTGCTTCATCCATAGCAACTGTGAGCAGCAGGCACCAACGGTAATATATTCAGCCTCAACTGTGGAAAGTGCAACGCTGGTCTGCTTCTTTGAGGACCAACAGACAAGAGATCATCTAAGGAAATGGCATGTGCCTGATGTAGACTTGTGATCCACACGATCTCCAGCGTAATCAGAATCGTAAAATCCAGCTAGATCAAGAGATGATCCCTTGGGATACCATAATCCAAGCATTGGTGTGTGAGCTAAATATCGAAGAATTCGTTTCACAGCCTGATGGTGTTATTCCTTCGGTGTCGCTTGAAATCGGGCACACATGCAAATGCTAAGTATAATATCTGGCCTAGATGCACATTAGTAAAGAAGCAAACCAATGATGGAGTGATATACCTTCTGATTGAAATCTTTACCTTTTTTGTCAGTGCCGAGTTGACCATTAGTAGGCATTGGAATTTTGAGGCCTTTGTAGTCTTGCTTGCCGAATTTCTTCAGGCAATCATTGAGGTATTTCTCTTGAGAAATGAAGATGCCACTGGGTTGTTGACAAATTTCAAGACCAAGGAAGAATTTCAATTCTCCCATCATAGACATCTGATACTCTTCGCGCATTATATATGCAAATTCATCACTGAAATGCTTGTTAGTGCAACCAAAGATAATATCATCAACATTTAGCATATGAATAGTTCACCATCATAAGATTTTGTGAAAAGAGTAGGCTCAAGTGAACCAGGTTTGAAACCCTTGTTCTTTAGGAATTCCTTCAGAGTATCATACCAACCCCGTGGGGCTTGCTTGTGGCCATAGAGAGCCTTGTTCAATCTGAAGACTTTATCAGGATGCTTTGGATCCTCAAAACCTAGTGGTTGAGCAACATATACTTCTTCCTCAAGCTTACCATTGAGGAATGCACTTTTCACATCCATTTGATATAAGAGAATATTGTGATGGTTAGCATATGCAAGCAATATACGAATAGCTTCAAGCCTAGCAACAGGTGTAAATGTTTCACTCAAATCAATACCCTCAACCTGTGTGTAGCCTTGTGCTACAAGACGGGCCTTATTCCTCACCACTTGGCCATTTTCCTCTTGCTTGTTGCGGTAGATCCACTTAGTGTCGATGATATCGTGCTTGCGTGGATCAGGATGATTCACAAGCTCGCACACATTGATGAGCTCGAATTGTTGCAATTCTTCTTGCATGTCTTGAATCTATTCAGGCTCTAGAAATGCTTCATCAAGTTTGGTGGGCTCTGTGATAGTGACAAATGCAAAATGCCCACAAAAGTTAGCTAGATGAAAAGCTCTTGAGCGAGTGAGGGGACCGGGTGCATTGATGTTGTCAAGGATCTTCTCAATTTGCACTTCATTCGCCACTCGAGGATGAACTGGACGAGGGCCTTGTTGAGGTTGAGCATTTTCCTCAGGGCCATTTTCTTCAGGATCGGCAATTTCTTCACGACGGGGAATGATCACTTCTTCTTCAATTATTTCTTCACTGGGCACTATTTTGCCAGTGCCCATCAGCTTGATAGATTCCTCAGGAGGCATTTCATCTAGCATAGGAGGCAGGTGCTCTCTTTGCGAGCTGTTAGTTTCATCGAACCGCACATCTACAGTTTCAACAACCTTGTTGTGGTAGGTGTTTAAGAATCTGTAGGTGTGCATGTACTTTCCATAACCAAGCATAAAACACTCTTGTGCTTTAGGTGCAAATTTAGAATAGTGATGTTGATCTCTAATCTAGCATTTAGCACCGAAGACTTTGAAATAACTTACATTGGGCTTTTTGTCAGTGAGGAGCTCATATGAGGTGTTCTTGAGGAATTTGTGAAGATATACCCGATTGATGATGTGACAAGCAGTATCAATTGCTTCACGCCACCATCGACGAGATGTCTTGTATTCATCAAGCATAGTGCGAGCCATCTCAATGAGAGTCATGTTCTTGCATTCAGCAATTCCATTCTGCTGAGGAGTATAAGGGCAGATAGCTCATGAGTGAAACCAAGTTCGTTAAGATAGTCATCAAGGCCTATGTTCTTGAACTCGGTGACGTTGTCTCTTCTGATATGCTTGATCTTGATGCCATAATTCGTCATGGCACGATTTGCGAATCGTATGAAGACACCCTGCACTTCAGTCTTCAAGGTAATGATATGCACCCAGGTGTAACGAGAATAATCATCAACTATGACGAATCCATAGAGTGATGCTGCATTGGTTAGTGTGGCATAATGAGTAGGACCAAAGAGATTCATATGAAGTAATTAAAAGGGACGAGTAGTGGTCATGGTAGTCTTTGCGGAGTGCTTGGATCTTATCATCTTTCCAGACTCACAAGCACTGCAAAGGTGATCTTTGATGAATTTGATGCCCTTGACACCAATGATATGCTTCTTCTTGATGAGTGTGCTCAAATTCATCATGCCAGCATGTCCAAGTCATCGATGCCATAGCCAGCACTCTGAAGCTTTTTCCAGTAGACATGTGGCCGATTGAGGACCTAGAGAAAAATCTACAATGTACAAATCACCACTCCTTAAGCCTTCGAAGACTATGGACTTGTCAGATTCCATTAGCACAATGCATCTATATTTGCCAAAGATGACAATCATATCAAATCAGAAAGCATTGAGAGAGACATGAGAATGTATCCTAGGGACTCAACAAGCATCACCTTTTCCATGTGTTGATCCTTTGAGTTACCTTACCTAGACCCAATACCTTGCTTTTTCCTTTGTCAGCGTAGGTGATATGCTTCAGATGAGGCAGAGTAAGGGGAGCATTGGCGAGGAGATTCCTGTCATCAGTCATCTGATTGGTGCAGCCACTGTACAGAACCCATTCAGTAGCTTCTGGAGAATCATCCTGTAGAAGCATTAGTCTCACTTGCAAACTCATATACTTCAGTTGAAGAATATGGTGATCAATTTCATCAGTGAATTTCATATGGGATGTGTGAAATGAAGAATTCAACTTATCATTATTAGCTTGCATCCCAACAAGCATTATGTATGGTCTTCAGCAAATTCACCAGGCATTCATTGTGTCTGAAGACCTGACCCTGCAGAAGAGATTAGCTCTTCTTCTTAACCACCCACATCTGAATGGGTGGATGAGAAGCAATGTAATGCAAGGCATTGATAGAGAAGTTAGGCATTGAAGAATATGCATTTCTCTTCACAGGAGGAGTGTAGTACTCATAAGAATATGCAGAGAAACTCTTAGCAGTTTTGTGCACATAGTTGAAAGTGTAACTAATCCCCGGGTGGTTTTGGTAATTCATAACAACATATAGCTCATTGAACTAATATCCATTCAAGAAAAATATTTCAGTATGTTCAATGATTGGCGTGGCATGGACTAGAGATGTGGACCCCTCAAAATGCTAAGGACAAATATTGGCAAAAGCTCAAGACTCTTCATTTCTATTTTAGTGATCAAAGATCACGTTGAGTCCATAGGAAAGCCAATACTATTAAAAGGTGATGAGGTGTTGCTTAATGGTCTACTTGCTCAAGTGCTTAGTGATATTTCTCCAAAACCCTCAGCCACTTTCTCCATCCAAATATATCCAAAACCTAATTCCAAACTCGGCCCCACCAATTCTTTCAACCTGGAGCCACCGAGTTCATTTGACATAGCCACTGCCAGAAACCCTAACGATTCAGTCACACCAATACGGATCTCAGTCCAATCGAGATGGCCTTGCCAACTCTCTGTTACTTGTTGCAATTATTTCGGTCTCACCGAGAATTGCAATCGGTCTCACCGAGATGGCTTGCCAACTCTCTGTTGCCTTATTGCTTCACTTCGGTCTCACCGAGTTGATGCAATCAGAGCCACCGAGACGAGGTTTGCGCTAGGCCCTAGCACATTGGTCCCGCCGAGTTGTTCCAGCCAGTCCCACAGAGATTCCCAACGTTCATATTTTTAACAGATCGGTGCCACCGAGTTCAACTAATCGGTGCCACAGAGATTAGTCAAATGTGTGTAATGGTTGGACTTTGTTCGGAGGCTATTTATACCCCTCCACCCCCATCTTCATTTGAGAGAGCCATCAGAATGTGCTTACACTTCCACCATACATTTTCTGAGAGAGAACCACCTACTCATGTGTTGAGATCAAGAGATTCAATTCCAATCTTTTGAACCTTTATTTCTAGCCTTCCCCAAGTTTCTTTCCACTCAAATCCCTCTTTCACCATAGCCAAATCTATGAGAGAGAGTTGAGTGTTGGGGAGACTATCATTTGAAGCACAAGAGCAAGGAGTTCATCATCAACACACCATCTATTACCTTTTGGAGAGTGGTGTCTGCTAGATTGGTTAGGTGTCGCTTGGGAGCCTCCGTTGTGATGTGGAGTTGAACCAAGAAGTTTCTAAGGGCAAGGAGATTGCCTACTTCGTGAAGATCTACCCGAGTGAGGCAAGTCCTTCATGGGCGATGGCCATGGTGGGATAGACAAGGTTGCTTCTTCGTGGACCCTTCGTGGGTGGAGCCCTCCGTGGACTTGCGCTGCCGTTACCCTTCCTGGGTTGAAGACTCCATCAACATGGACCTACGATAGCACCACCTATCGGAACCACACCAAAAATCTCCAGGTCACCATTGCATTTGCCTTCTCCAAACCCTTCCCTTTACCTTCATATGCAATATTTTACTTTCCGCTGCTATACTCTTAGAATTGCATGTGTAGGTCGATTGCTTGACTTGTGCTAATTGCTAAATCTGCCCACAACTAAAATTGGGAAAATGATAGATTTTTATTTGGTCAAGTAGTCTAATCAACCCCCTCTAGACATACTTTCGATCCTACAAGTGGTATCAGAGCTTTGGTCTCCATTAGCCTTGATTTCCATAGCTTTGGTGATCATAGCCTTGGTTTCACAACCTAGGAGAGTATGGCGTCTAGCGAGGGTAACTATCACAATAGAGGTCCTTACTTTGATGGTACAAGTTTTGCTAGTTGGAAGCATAAGATGAAAATGCATATTCTTGGTCATAACCCCGCCATTTGGGTTGTTGTTTGTATTGGATTGCAAGGTGAATACTTTGAAGATGGTAGAGAACCGGATCATGAAGCGACCACAGATGAACTCAAGATGTTGCAATACAATGCTCAAGCTTGCTATATTCTCTTCAATGGATTGTGCCCCGAAGGATTCAACAAAATCAGCCGCCTTGAGAATGCAAAGGAGATTTGGGATACTTTGGTTGATATGCACGAAGGTACCGAGCCCGTCAAGGAATCCAAGTTGGATGTGCTTCAAAGTCAACTTGACAAGTTGAAGATGAAGGATGGTGAAGGAGTCGCCGAAATGTACTCTAGGCTTGCTCTCATCACAAATGAGATTGGCGGCTTAGGAAGTGAAGAGATGACCGAAAAATTCATCATCAAGAAGATCCTTAGAGCCTTGGATGGAAAATATGATACCATGTGCACATCGATCCAAATGATGCCCAATTACAAAGATCTCAAGCCCACGGAATTCATTGGTAAAATTGTTGCTCATGAGATGTCACTCAAGGATAAGGATGATCTCCACAACGAGTCAAGTGCTGCTTACAAAGCTTCAAGTGATGCTCCTACAACATCAAGTGACAAGCTAGTCTCCAATGAAGAATTGAGCTTAATGGTGAAGAACTTCAACAAATTCTACAAGAGTAGAAGCAAAGAGAGAAGTTCCAAGTCAAGGTACTACAATGACAAAAGATCTTCTAGTCGTGATCGTAATTACTACAACTGTGGAAGACCCGGACACTACTCCATTGAGTGTGCGGATCCCTACCAGAAAAGAGAAGACTCTCCAAAAAGGAGAAGTAGAAGAGATGAATCACCTCCAAGAGAGAGGAGTAGAGATGATCGACATGAACGAAGACCCTCTCGAAGAAGCAGAGATTCGAAAAGGAAGGACAAGTCATCAAAGAGCTACACAAGATGAAGACATCAAGATGACGTTGGTGAATGGGTGTCCGGTTCCGACTCCAACAACTACTCCGAGTGAAGCTATCACTCTAACTCCAACTATACTCAAGATGAAGGTGTTGCCGGTCTTGCACTATTGTCATCAAACTCCTACGACATATTTGACTCACCAAATGAAGGAATTGGAAGATGCTTCATGGCTAAATGCCCCAAGGTATCACAACCTGAGTATCTTGATTTTGATAGTGATGAAGCTGATTTGCTATTTGATGATGATTTACTCATTGACAAAACTAGTGAAAACAGTGATGAACTTGCTAGTAATCATGCTAATCAAGATGAAAAAAATAACAATGATAAGAAGGAGATTGAGCATCTAACTAAAGAACAAAACACTCTTAAGTTAGCTCATGAAACCACTCAAGAGGATCATAGAGAGCTCCTAAGGACTCATGAGAAGCTACGCTTTGAGAAGCTAAATTTAGAGCAAGAACATGAGTTCCTAAAAGCTATCAATGATGATCTTCGAAAGAGGAGTTCCACATTGCCAAACATCTCCTCTTGTCTACTTATATGCCACAAGTAAAATATAGCAACAAGAGCAAGAAAGATTCTTCCTCTAGTAGTAACAATAATCAAGCTAAATCCAAAAATGTTGCTTCTAGTAGTTCTCTTGATTCCACTAATGATTCTCTTAGCCAAGTTACACTTGAGCAAGAAAATGGCTTATTGAAGGGAATTATAGAGAAAGGTGTTTACAAGAGCCTTACCAGGGGTAAACAATTTGAGGAAATTGTACGCAAGCAAGGAAGGCACTTGAAGAATCAAGGTATTGGTTTTGAACGAAAGTTCAATGCAAATGGAGTTGAATGGGAGGAAGATCAATAACCCAAGACAAAGTTTGTTCCTCAACAAGAGAAGTATGACCCCACTTCTTTTTATAGAACACAAGCTAAAGATTATCTTCCCACAAGACCACAAGCTAAAAGGCAAGGACACGCTTCAAGAAAAGATTGACTCATTTTAAGAAGCTCCTAAGGCTATGGTAAAGTGGGTTCCCAAGACTACGTCAAGCTCTACTTCATCAAGTACAACAAAAACTCCAAGGATTTCCAACAAGTTGATGTGGGTCCCAAATAAGAAGAACTAGAGTGTTCTTGAGGGTGACTCCGCCAACATACTTCACTCATATTCATTATGGCAAGGTCTTGTGCAATCAACTTTCATATCTTGCACTAGTTCATGTAGTCACAAACCATCTTGTTGGTAAGACAATGGACAAGGTAACTTATTGCTTTCATGGACATCATCACATGTGCAATTCACTTTATGTCTATGGATATCCTTGTATGTTCCTTGTGGCACTAACCCATGTAGGTATTGAAAGTGCAACACTCCAATGGATTTCTCCGAATGATCTACATCAACTTTGAGCATCCACATCTTCATTATCAACATGAAGTCATCATCGACAAAACCCCAGGTTAGTTCATCCTTCTTGGGGGGATATCACATTGATACGTCTCCGACGTATCTATAATTTTTTATTGTTCCATGCTATTATATTATCTGTTTTGGATGTTTTATATGCATTAATACGCTATTTTATATTATTTTTGGGACTAACCTATTAACCTAGAGCCAGTGCCAGTTTCTGTTTTTTCCTTGTTTTTGACTTTTACAGAAAAGGAATATCAAACGGAGGCCAAACGGAATAAAACTTTACGCTGATTTTTCTTGGACCAAAAGACACCTACGTGACTTGGAGAGAGGGCTAGAAGAGTCCCGAGGTGGCCACAAGCCTCTAGGGCGTGCCCCGGGGGGGGGGGCGCCCCTGGCTTGTGGTCCCCTCGGGAGCCCCCTAACGCTAGTTCCACCTCTATAACTTCTCAAATATTCCCCCAACATCAGAAGCGGCCACCAAAATACTTTTCCGCCGCCGCAAGCCTCTATTCCTGTGAGATCCCATCTTGGGGCCTTTTCCGGCACCCTACCGGAGGGGGATTCGATCACGGAGGGCCTCTACATCATCCTTGCTGCCCTTCCAATGAAGCGTGAGTAGTTTAATACAAACCTACGGGTCCATAGCTAGTAGCTAGATGGCTTCTTGTCTCTCTTTGATCTTCAATACCATGTTCTCCTCGATAATCTTGGAGTTCTATCCGATGTAACCTGATTTTGCGGTGTGTTTGTTGAGATCCGATGAATTGTGGCTTTATGATCAGATTATCTATGAATATTATTTGAGTCTTCTCTGAACTCTTTTATGCATGATTAAGATATCTTTGTATTTCTCTTTGAACTATCGGTTTGGTTTGGCCAACTAGATTGGTTTTTCTGGCAATGGGAGAGGAGCTTAGTTTTGGGTTTAGTTTTCTGGTGTCCTCACCCAGTGATAGAAGGGGTAGCGAGGCACGTATTGTATTGTTGCCATCAAGGATAAAAAGATGGGGTTTATGTCATATTGCTTGAGTTTATCCCTCTACATCATGAAATCTTACTTAAAGCATTGCTCTGTTCTTATGAACTTAATACTCTAGATGCAGGCAGGAGTCGGTCGATGTGTGGAGTAATAGTAGTAGATGCAGAATCATTTCAGTCTACTTGTCATGGACATGATGCCTATATTCATGATCATTGCCTTAGATATCATCATAACTATGTGCTTTTCTATCAATTGCTCAACAGTAATTTGATTACCCACCGTATGTTTTCTTTCATGAGAGAAGCCTCTAGTGAAACCTATGGCCCCTGGGTCTATTTTCCATCATATTTTTTCAGATCTATAAACCAAAAAACACAAAAATACCTTGCAGCAATTTATTTATATTTACTTTAGTTTGCTCTTTTATTTATCTTTTGTAGCTATCTCTATTAGATCTCACTCTTGTTCGTGACCGTGAAGGGATTGACAACCCCTTTTTCACGTTGTGCGCAAGTGTTTGTTAGTTTGTGCAGGTGCATAGATTGGAGACTTGCTTGTGCCTCCTACTGGATTGATACCTTGGTTCTTAACTGAGGGAAATACTTATCTCTACTTTGCTGCATTACCCTTTCCTCTTCAAGGGAAAAATCAACGCAACCCCAAGAAGTAGCAGGAAGAATTTCTGGCGTCGTTTTCGGGGAGGTTCTACATCAAGCCTACCAAGTACCCATCATAAAATCTCATCTCTTGCACTTACATTATTTTCCATTTGCCTCTCGTTTTCCTCTCCCCCACTTCTAAAACATTTTTAGAAAAATACAAAAATATTTGCCTTTTTATTCGCCTTCTATCATTTGTCTTTTCATTTGCTTTTCATTTTCTTGTGTGCTAGATTGCTTGGTTTGTCACGATGTCTCAAGAAAATACCAAGTTATGTGACTTTTCCAACACCAATAATAATGATTTTGTTAGTACTCCGATTGCTCCCGCCACTAGTGCGGAATCTTATGAAATTGATGCCGCTTTGTTGAATCTTGTTATGAAAGAACAATTTTTTGGTAGTCCTAATGAAGATGTCACATCCCATCTAAATACTTTTTTGGGTTGTGTGATATGCAAAAGAAAAAAGATGTGGATAATGATATTGTTAAATTGAAGCTATTTCCGTTCTCACTACGAGATCGTGCTAAAACTTGGTTTTCATCTTTGCCTAAAAATAGTATTGATTCATGGAATAAGTGTAAAGATGCTTTTATTTCCAAGTATTTTCCTCCCGCTAAGATCATCTCCCTTAGGAACGATATAATGAATGTTAAGCAACTTGATCATGAACATGTTGCACAATCTTGGGAGAGGATGAAATTGACGATAACAAATAGCCCTACTCATGGTTTAAGTTTATGGATGATCATACAAAGTTTTTATGCCGGATTGAATTTTGCATCTAGAATTCTTTTAGATTCTGCCGCGGGAGGTACTTTTATGGAAATTACATTAGGAGAATCTACTTAACTCCTAGATAATATTATGGCGAATTACTCTCAATGCCATACCGAAAGATCTTGCACTAGTAAAGAAGTGTGATTGAAGAAATTAATACTTTGAGTGGAAAGATGGATGAACTTATGAAATTGTTTGCTAGTAAGAGTTTTCCTATTGATCCTAATGATATGCCTTTGTCCACTTTTATGTAAAGCATTGCTGTGTTCACACCATAATGAAACGAAGTTTTATGATCTGGACTTGAAGGTGACAGAGATACAGACAGCTGTTGAACAGCTCCAGGAAGAAGCTAAGGAGAGGAAAGGGAAAGCTACCATAGATGCTTTTCAGAGAGTGCCTAGGGCACAGAGATCTGCAGCAGTGCCTGTGACAGATACAAGAGCTACTGCGTCAGCACCTGCAGCTACAGCTTCAGTTGCCCCTCCCGTTGCAACTCCACCAGCTCCAACAACCTCAACAGATGCATTTGTTCTTGGAGTCCTCCCTACACCACCTCCCGAAGATCAAGCCTAGAGAGACGCATAGCACTATGCATTTTCAAGCTTTTTGGTAACTTGTTGCCAACGGGGGAGAAAGTGTATAGATCATAGGCTTCAAGAGAGAGTGCTTGCTTCTTTTTGCCGTTCTCTTCGCTACTTTTTGTGCGCTTGCCTGGTTGATACTCTATGTTTATGTGTGTGAGATACTTATGGTCATGTGTTTGATCATATCCTACATTAATGTTTGTGCTTGGATGATGACATTATTTATCTCTCTTGTATGATCATTCACTTTGCCTTGGTGATGAGTGCAAATTTTCATATTCCATCATTTTGAGCGCTCCACCAAGATGTATGTGACATGGAAGAGTAACCCATGATCCTAATTGATTGTGCATTTGCATTCAAAAGCAAATTTTAAATAATGCACAAATTTAGGGGGAGCTCTTGCTTATCACATACTTCTCAAAGCGACGATATATTTCATTCTTATTATCATGTGTCGAAGCTTTGATCTATATGTTGTCATCAATTACCAAAAAGGGGGAGATTGAAAGTGTAACTAATCCCTGGGTGGTTTTGGTAATTCTTAACAACATATAGCTCATTGAACTAATACTCTTTCAAGATGATCATTTCAGAAAGTTCAATGATTGGCATGGCATGGACTAGGAATGTGGACCCCTCAAAATGCTAAGGACACATATTGGCTCAAGCTCAAGACTCTACTCTTTTCATTTTAGTGATCCAAGATCACATTGAGTCCATAGGAAAGCCAATACTATTAAAAGGGGATGAGGTGTTGCTTAATGGCTTGCTTGCTCAAAATGCTTAGTGATATGCTCCAAAAGCCCTCAACCACTTGCTCATATCCACATATGTCCCAAACCTAAAGTCAAACTCGGCCCCACCGATTTGATCTATCCGGCGCCACCAAGTTCATTTGACATAGCCACTGCCAGAAACCCTAATCAGCTCGGTCTCACCGATAGGGATCTCGGTATCACCGAGATGGGATTGCTAACTCTTTGTTTCCCTTCGTAACATTTCGGTCTAACCTAGATGAGCGATCGATCCAACCAAGTTCGCAATGCAAACTCTCTGTTTCCTCTTCGTAACGTTTCGGTCTCACCGAAATGAGCGATCGGTCCCACCGAGTTTGCCTGACCAACTCTCTGTTTGCCTATTACAGAAATCGGTCTCACCGAGTTCATGTGATCGGTCTCACCGAGATTACGTTATGCCCTAACCCTAACGAAATCGGTCTCACCGAGTTGATATGTCAGTCCCACCGAAAAGCCTAACGTTCACATTTTGAACTAAATAGGTCTGACCGAGTTTCACTATTCGGTCCCACCGAGTTTGGTAAATTGTGTGTAACGGTTAGATTTTGTGCGGAGGCTATATATACCCCTCCACCCTTCCTCCATTCGTCGAGAGAGCCATCAGAACGTACCTACACTTCCAGTACTCATTTTCTGAGAGAGAACCACCTACTCATGTGTTGAGACCAAGATATTCCAATCCAACCACAAGAATCTTGATCTCTAGCCTTCCCCAAGTTGCTTTCCACTCAAATCATCTTTCCACCAAATCCAAATCTGTGAGAGAGAGTTGAGTGTTGGGGAGACTATCATTTGAAGCACAAGAGCAAGGAGTTCATCATCAACAAACCATTTATTACCTTTTGGAGAGTGGTGTCTCCTAGATTGGTTAGGTGTTACATGGGAGCCTCCGTCAAGATTGTGGAGTTGAACCAAGGAGTTTGTACGGGCAAGGAGATCGCCTACTTCGTGAAGGTCTACCCTAGTGAGGCAAGTCCTTCATGGGCGATGGCCATGGTGGGATAGACAAGGTTGCTTCTTCGTGGACCCTTCATGGGTGGAGCCCTCCGTGGACTCGCGCAACCGTTACCCTTTGTGGGTTGAAGTCTCCATCAATGTGGATGTACGATAGCACCACCTATCGGAACCACGCCAAAAATCTCCGTGTCTACATTGCGTTTGCTCCCTCCAAACTCCTCCCCTTTACCTTCATATGCAATGATTTACATTCCGCTGCTATACTCTTAGAATTGCATGTGTAGGTTAATTGCTTGACTTGTGCTAAGTTGCTAAAATCTGCCAAGACTTAAAATTGGGAAAAGGCTAGATTTTTATTTGGTCAAGTAGTCTAATCACCCCCCTCTAGACATACTTCCGATCCTACAAGTGGTATCAGAGCTTTGGTCTCCATTTGCCTTGATTTCCATAGCTTTGGTGATCATAGCCTTGGTTTCACAACCTTGGAGAGTATGGCGTCTAGCGAGGGAAATTACCACCGTAGAGGTCCTTACTTTGATGGTACTAATTTTGCTAGTTGAAAGCATAAGATGAAAATGCATATTCTTGGACATAAACCGATCGTTTGGGCTATTGTGCGCATTGGCTTGCAAGGTGAATTCTTCGATGGGAGAGAACCGAGTTGTGAAGCTACCGCGGAAGAATTGAAGATGTTGCAATACAATGCTCAAGCTTGCGATATCCTCTTCAATGGATTGTGCCCCAAAGAATTCAACAAAATCAGCCATGTTGAGAATGCAAAGGAAATTTGGGATACTTTGATTGATATGCACGAAGGTACTGACTCTGTCAAGGAATCCAAATTGGATGTGCTTCAAAGTCAGCTTGACAAGTTCAAAATGAAGGATGGTGAAGGTGTCGCTGAAATGTACTCTAGGCTTGCTCTCATCACAAATGAGATTGCCGGCTTAGGAAGTGAAGAGATGACCGACAGATTCATCATCAAGAAGATCCTAAGAGCCTTGGATGGAAAATATGACACCGTGTGCACATTGATCCAAATGATGCCAAATTACAAAGATCTCAAGCCAACTGAAGTCATTGGAAGAATTGTTGCTCATGAGATGTCACTCAAGGATAAAGAAGAGCTTCACAACAAGTCTAGTGGTGCTTACAAAGCCTCATGTGATGCTCCTACATCATCAAGTGAGAAACAAGCCTTCAATGAGGAATTGAGCCTAATGGTGAAGAACTTCAACAAGTTCTACAAGAGTAGAAGCAAGGAAAGAAGTTCCAAGTCAAGGTCCTAAAATGACAAAAAATCTTCTAGTCGTGAGCGTAATTGCTACAATTGTGGAAGACCTGGACACTACTCCAGTGAGTGTATGGCTCCCTACAAAAGAAGAGAAGACTCACCTAAAAGAAGAAGCAAAAGAGAAGAATCACCTCCAAGGGAGAGAAGGAGTAGAGATGATCGTTATGAACGAAGAACCTCTCGCAGAAGCAAGGATTCAGAAAGGAAGGACAAGTCATCAAGGAGCTACACAAAATGAAGACATCAAGCTAATGTTGGTGAATGGGTATCCGGCTCCGACTCCGACCACCACTCCGAGAGAAGTTATCACTCCGACTCTGAATATATTCAAGATGAAGTTGTTGCCGGTCTAGCACTTGTGTCAACCAACTCCTATGACATATTTGACTCACCAAATGAAGTAATTGGAAGATGCTTCATGGCTAAAGGTCCAAAGGTATCACACCCCGAGTATGTTGATTTCAATAGTGATGAAGATGATTTGCTAGGTGATGATGATTTACTTGTTGACAACTCTAGTAATGAAAACTATGATGATCTTGCTATTAATCATGCTAAACAAGATAAAACGAATGACGATGATAAGAAGGAGATTGAGCATCTAACTAAAGAACTAAACACTCTTAAGTTAGCTCATGAAACTACCTTAGAAGATCATCGAGAGCTTTTAAAGACTCATGAGAAACTACGCTTTGAAAAGCTCAACCTAGAGCAAGAGCATGGGTTCTTAAAGGCAATCAATGATGATCTTCATAAGAAAAGTTCTTCTTACATTGCCAAGCGTTTACTCTTGTCTACTTACATGCCGCAAGTAAAATCTAGCAACAAGAGTAAGAAAGATTCTTCTTCCAGTAGTAACAATAATCATGCTAAATCCAATATTGTTGCTTCTAGTAGTTCTCTTGGTTCCACTAATGATTCTCTTAGCCAAGTTACACTTGAGCAAGAAAATAGCTTATTGAAGGGAATTATAGAGAAAGGTGTTTACAAGAGCCTTGCCGGAAGTAAGCAATTTGAGGAAATTGTACGCAAGCAAGGAAGACACCGGAAGAATCAAGGTGTTGGTTTTGAATGAAAGTTCAATGCCAATGGAGTTGAGTGGGAAGAAGATCAATACCCCAAGACAAACTTTGTTCCTCAACAAGAGAAGTATGATCCTACTTCCTTCGAGGGGACACAAGCTCAAGATGATCTTCCACAACAAGACCTCAAGCAAAAAGGCAAGGACAAGCTTCAAGAGGAGATTGATGCATTTGAAGAAGCTCCTAAGGCCTTGGTCAAGTGGGTTCCCAAGACTACATCAATTTCTACTTCATCAAGTACGACTACAACTCCAAGGATTCCCATCAAGATGACGTGGATCCCGAAGAAGAAGAACTAGAGAATTCTTGAGGGTGACTCCGCCAATATACTTCACTCACATTCACTTTGGCAAGGACAAGTGCAATAAACTTCCACATCTTGCACTAGTTCAAGGAGTCACAAACCCTCTTGTTGGAAAGGCAAGGGACAAGGTAACCTAATGCTTTCATGGACATCATCTTGTGTGTACTTCACTCTATGTCTATGGATATCTTTGCTTGTTCCTTGTGGGACTAACCCATGTAGGTATTGAAAGTGCAACTCACTCCAATAGATTGCTCCAAATAATCTACATCAACATTGAGCATCCACATCTTCAACATCTACATGAATTCATCATCGACAAAACCCAAGGTTAGTTCATCCCTCTTATGGGGGATATCACATCTAGGGGGAGCTTTACTCTAAGAATTGAGCTAAAGCAACTCTAATGGTGTGAACACAGCAATGCTTTACGTAAAAGTGGTAACGCCACTTGTGCTTAAACGATCAGAATGACCTATGATCAAATGTTCTCATTTGACTCCTAAGTCAATATACTCATATATAGATGACCTAGTCATCGCCAATTGCTTGATAGATGCTAGAGTGTTTGTGCATGCTTTTTCACATATTTCATTTGCCATTTTATTGTGTGAGCATGTTGATTGCATACTTTTCTCATTCGAGGACATCCATTTGTTGCTTTGGTTGTTTGGCTCTTTTTCTTTTGCCAAATGGATGGACTAGAATGCCTAAGAACTTCCTCTAGCTATCTATGCTTTTCTCGTCTCAAACTCTATTCATGCTACATCACAAAGTTTGATCAAGTCAGATTCGAACCCTCTGGGTGAGGAGCACTCGAAGTCACCGATTCGTCATAGACTTAAACTTCCAAAACCTCTTTGTGTATTTCGGTCTGACCGATTCATCCTTTTCGGTCATACCGAGTTCACTGAGTTGATCTAGGTTTTCAATCTCGGTGCAACCGATCAAAACCATTCGGTCACACCGAGTTGCAGTAACCGCTTGCTATTCTGCATCTCGGTGCCACTGAGTTGTTCCACTCGGTCACACCGCCAGGGTCAGGATATATATACCGACGGGTCAAATTTTGGAAATTTCTCTGAAACCTTTTCGCCCGCGCGTGTCCTGATTTGCCGACTCGGGTCTCCGGATCGTCCTCTCATCGCCAGCGACCCCCTGCCGCTGGTCTCTGCCGCCGTCAACGGAAATCTTCACTGCCGTTGCTGCCGTAGCGAGCTCATCGCCAAGTTAGGGTATGAGTTCGACCCTTTGTGCAATCTTTACCTCCGATTCTTAGCACAAAGACAATGCCATGATTCTTACCACGTATGAGATCAATCTATCCAACAAAAACTTCCTTTAGATTAGTTTTGATTTGAAAATTTAGGGTTAGGTTTCCGCCAAACTCATCTCGGACTGACCGAGTTGTAGAAATCGGTCTCACCGATTTGGCTTAGGCCATTGCACTTGTAGTTTTCGGTCTGACAGAAAGTTGCAAATCGGTGTGACCGAGTTCAACTCTCAGTGAAACCCTAGCAATCTCAGACTCACCGAACTGTGTCTTGGTCTGACCGATATCACTAGTTCAGACTCCAATATTGCTTCGGTGGCACCGAGTTTAACAAATCGGTAGCTCCAAAATGCTTTCTGTGGAAAACTAAAACTGAGTTTTTGACTTAATTGTTTTGCAAAATCTCTGAACTTTGTGATGCCCATCCATTCTATCTCATCTACATCTATTCACAGGGTCAGCTTTCAGTTTGCAGTGCTAGAATGTCTGATCAGAGTGATAGCCAGAACAAGTCTGAGGAGCAAGTGAATCTAAGTGAGGGCACTAGTCCCTCTGACAGCTATGAGGATGGTAGCAGAAGTACTCCCAGCAACCTGCCTAAGGCTGCTACTAGGGAGAGGAGAAAGAGAAATTTTGATTCTGAAGATGAAGATTATGTGGCTGCTGAGGAAGAGGTCAGCTCAATGAAGAAGGTGGTCAATAAGGAATTTGGCAGATCTACCTCTACAAGACCTGGTCTGAATAAGAAGGCTCCTGCAAAGAGAGTGCCCATGTCTAAGGCTAGAGCCTCAACTCTTGAAACTTCCAAATCAACTGTTGGAGAGGCTATTAGTGAGGGCAAGAAGAGTAAGGAAAGGGTCAAGAAGACTATGGCCAGAGTTGTTGGAAAGCCATCAATGATGATCCAATATGATGAGGAAGAAGATGAAGAGGAAGATGCTGCACCAGCACGAAAGACTCATAAATTGATGGGGGATGCCATCAAGTCTGGGGCTGCTCCAGCAAAGCCCAAGACTGCCCCCAAGTCTACTGCTCAAGCTTCTAAGTCTGCACCAAAGAGAAGCACAAGGAAGATACCAGCTGCTGAAAAGAACAAGGCCCCAGTGCCTGAAGTGGAAGAAGATGAGGAAACCCAAGTGCTTAGGAAGCTAAAGCCAAAGATCCCTGACCATGATGACAATCATCTAGTTGCTGAAAACATGAAGGCAAGGAAGGATGTAGTTGTCAGATTGTGGAGACAATCAGATCCATATGCTGTGAGGAGAAGGACTGCTATGGACTATAGATTTCACACCAAGGAGCAGCAGGACTTCTATGAGACAATTCTTTTGGATAAGAAGCCCATAGTGTGTGACATGAAGTGGGTAGACTGGGAATACATCGACAACAATGAAGACCACTTCCCAGGAGTGCATGAAAGTTTCAGACTCAATGGAGTATACACCTTTGTGGGTCAGAAGCTTACCAAGTGGAAGGATTAGCTTATTATGCAATTCTATTCTACAGCTCATTTCTATCCAGATGGAAGGATTGTATGGATGTCTGAAGGTACTAGATTCCAATCAACAGTTGCTGAGTGGGCCAAGCTGATCAATGCCCCTGCAGAGCTTGAGGATGACATAGATGTCTATGCCAAGAAAAAGAAAGATGACAACTCCATGGCCAACATGTATAAGGAGATTCCTGACAAAGCATTGGAGACTCACAGGCTAGGCTTTGTATATTATCTGTTGTCTGGACTGGCCACTATTAACACCATCTTGAGGCACACCTTGTTGCCCAAATCAGGAGATCACAGGATGATCAGAGGCCACTCCATCAATTTGCTTTTGTTGTTTGATGTGCCCCAGAAGTTTAAGGTGATGAGTTTGATTGTTGAGACAATCAAGAGGACAACTGCAGACCAGAAGAGATCATGTGGGTATGCTCCACACATCTAGATGCTCATCAACTCCAAGATGGGCACAGGCACATACTTGTTGGATAAAGAGCACCTTCCCTTGAGGCCTGAATTTGAGGACAACACAGTTGTCATGGATGTTGAAGATCCTACATCAGTAGAGGCTCAAGAGAAGAGGGAGAAAGCAAAGGCAGAGAAGGCAGCCAAGATGCCAAGTGTTGAAGAGGCATCTCAAGTTTTTCTCAAGTCAAAACAAGATCAACTTAGCTATCTCATCCAATCTACTTTGAGGATTGAGAAAGGTTTGGCCACCCTGACTCAAAATCAAGAGAGCCTGGAGAGGATCATTGAAACAAAGTTTTATGATCTGGACTTGAAGGAGACAGAGATGCAGACAGCTGTTGAGCAGCTCCAGGAAGAAGCTGAGGAGAGGAAAGAGAAATCTACCACAGATGCTTTTCAGAGAGTGCCTAGGGCACAGAGATCTGCAGCAGTGCCTGTGACAGATACAAGAGCTACTGCGTCAGCACCTGCAGCTACAACTTCAGTTGTCCCTCCCGTTGCAACTCCACCAGCTCCAACAACCTCAACATATGCATTTGTTCTTGGAGTCCTCTCTACACCGCCTCCCGAAGATCAAGCCTAGAGAGACGCACAGCACTATGCATTTTCAAGCTTTTTGTTAACTTGTTGCCAAAGGGGGAGAAAGTGTATAGATCATAGGCTTTGAGAGAGAGAGTGCTTGCTTCTTTTTGCCATTCTCTTTGCTACTTTTTGTGTGCTTGCCTGGTTGATACTCTATGTTTATGTGTGTGAGATACTTATGGTCATGTGTTTGATCATATCCTACATTAATGTTTGTGCTTGGATGATGACATTATTTATCTCTCTTGTATGATCATTCACTTTGCCTTGGTGATGAGTGCATATTTTCATATTCCATCATTTTGAGCGCTCCACCAAGATGTATGTGACATGGAAGAGTAACCCATGATCCTAATTGATTGTGCATTTGCATTCAAAAGCAAATTTGAAATAATGCACAAATTTAGGGGGAGCTCTTGCTTATCACATACTTCTCAAAGCGACGATATATTTCATTATTATTATCATGTGTCGAAGCTTTGATCTATATGTTGTCATCAATTACCAAAAAGGGGGAGATTGAAAGTGCAAATAATCCATGGGTGGTTTTGGTAATTCTTAACAACATATAGCTCATTGAACTAATACTCTTTCAAGATGATCATTTCAGAAAGTTCAATGATTGGCATGGCATGGACTAGGAATGTGGACCCCTCAAAATGCTAAGGACACATATTGGCTCAAGCTCAAGACTCTACTCTTTTCATTTTAGTGATCCAACATCACATTGAGTCCATAGGAAAGCCAATACTATTAAAAGGGGATGAGGTGTTGCTTAATGGCTTGCTTGCTCAAAATGCTTAGTGATATGCTCCAAAAGCCCTCAACCACTTTCTCATACACACATATGTCCCAAACCTAAAGTCAAACTCGGCCAGACCGATTTGATCTATCCGGCGCCACCGAGTTCATTTGACATAGCCATTGCCAGAAACACTAATCAATTCGGTCTCACCGATAGGGATCTCGGTCTCACCGAGATGGGATTGCTAACTCTTTGTTTCCCTTCGTAATGTTTTGGTCTAACCGAGATGAGCGATCGGTCCAATCGAGTTCGCAATGCAAACTCTCTGTTTCCTCTTCGTAACATTTTGGTCTCACCAGAATGAGCGATCGGTCCCACCGAGTTTAGCTGACCAACTCTTTGTTTGCCTATTACAGAAATCGGTCTCACTGAGTTCATGTGATCAGTCTCACCGAGATTACGTTATGCCCTAACCCTAACGAAATCGGTCTCACCGAGTTGATATGTCGGTCCCACCGAAAAGCCTAATGTTCACATTTTGAACTAAATCGGTCTAACCGAGTTTCACTATTCAGTCCCACCGAGTTTGGTAAATTGTGTGTAATGGTTAGATTTTGTGTGGAGGCTTTATATACCCCTCCACCCTTCCTCCATTCGTGGAGAGAGCCATCAGAACGTACCTACACTTCCAGTACTCATTTTCTGAGAGAGAACCACCTACTCATGTGTTGAGACCAAGATATTCTAATCCAACCACAAGAATCTTGATTTCTAGCCTTCCCCAAGTTGCTTTCCACTCAAATCATCTTTCCACCAAATCCAAATCTGTGAGAGAGAGAGTTGAGTGTTGGGGAGACTATCATTTGAAGCACAAGAGCAAGGAGTTCATCATCAACACACCATTTATTACCTTTTGGAGAGTGGTGTCTCCTAGATTGGTTAGGTGTTACTTGGGAGCCTCCGTCAAGATTGTGGAGTTGAACCAAGGAGTTTGTACGGGCAAGGAGATCGCCTACTTCGTGAAGATCTACCCTAGTGAGGCAAGTCCTTCGTGGGCGATGGCCATGGTGGGATAGACAAGGTTGCTTCTTCGTGGACCCTTCATGGGTGGAGCCCTTCGTGGACTCGTGCAACCGTTACCCTTCGTGGGTTGAAGTCTCCATCAACGTGGATGTACGATAGCACCACCTATCGGAACCACGCCAAAAATCTCTATGTCTACATTGCGTTTGCTCCCTCCAAACTCCTCCCCTTTACCTTCATATGCAATGATTTACATTCCGCTGCTATACTCTTAGAATTGCATGTGTAGGTTGATTGCTTGACTTGTGCTAAGTTGCTAAAATCTGCCAAGACATAAAATTGGGAAAAGGCTAGATTTTTATTTGGTTAAGTAGTCTAATCACCCCCCCTCTAGACATACTTCCAATCCTACACACTATGTTCATTGTCCCTTGTTCCCCATCGATCCCAGATCCACAACTTGGGACCCCCTACCCCGAGGTCTACCGATTTTGACACCGACATTGGTGCTTTCATTGAGAGTTCCACTGTGGGGTCGCCCAAAGGATCGATGGCTCACCTCATCATAGGAGAAGGCATCGGATCTGGGGACTTCTTTGTCCCCGGGCAACTCTTTGTGTTTGGCAGCATCGTATTGCACGCCGACCCGACTGGTCGTCTGGGTCAGATCGACACCTTCGCTCCTAGACACCAAATTCGATTCGGTTGTCTGGATTACGTTGCGGACACGCGGGGCGATCTGGTCTTCACTGGATTCACTTCCCCCTCCCGCACCCACGCCATGCCCATTCCAGAGTCCCCTTCTGATCCAATCGGTAGATCGGCCCCAACAGCTTCGAGCCAGGAGAGCTTCACTTCAAACGGGGGCCAGACTCCACCTTTGTCTGGACACATCATGACCGCGGAGAACCTATCCTCGACCTTCAAGGCAGAATTAGGAGGCAGAAGCCAAGAGTCAATCCCGGTCAAACTTTCCCTTCATGATGCTCACCTGGCCTTGAGCCCTTACCACAAAGTGGTAGCCAATGGCCAGGGGTCACCCCCGGCCCAAAGCAGCTCGATCTCAAACCCCGACGGGGAAGCCACACGCAAGGACCAAAGCCCATCCTTGACCTCCAGTGATGATCTGGACCCCGTCAAGGATCCATCTCCACACCCTGAGCTTAGCACGGCCAACGGAAACCAAGGACCGGCCAAGGAACTGACTGCCCCCCACCCCGTTACATCGGAATTTGGCCCGGAGTCCTCGAGTTCGGCGACCCTCGCAATGTTAAACGAGGCGCTAGACCGAATTCAGAATATGACCATCCAGGAGGACCTGCCCTCCGCCTTCAATCATCAACCCTTCGAGGCGTACCATGGGGAATTTTGCGTCCCACCCACCACCCACTTGGTAGCCACTATCGATGATTTAACCGATATGCTATACAATAATTCGAAGTATGCCAAATACATGGACGAGGAGGGTGGAGCCACGGCCAATACCGATGTTGCCCCCCCACCCATCATCGGCCGGTGGTCAGCCGCATCCACCTATGATATTTACATGGTGGACACACCCTAGGACGGTGATGGCACTCCCTATCAGGACCGAGGCAAGCCCAGAGATGAACCGCCCAAACGCCGAAAACAGCGGCGTCGATCGAAGCCACGTTGAAGCCATGCGAGCAACGTGGACTCTGCGGAGAACGGCACCGTAAATAATATGGATGACCTCACCGGAGACACAGCCAACGAACATCATCAGGATGACCCCATGGGGCAGGAGGACCCGCTCAATCCAGAAAACCCCGACGACTTCGAGGATAGCAACTACCTCCCACTCTTTGAAGAGGAGGTTAGTCTCAGGGATGACGATTTCATCATCCCCGAAGACCCTCTGGAGCAGGAACGGTTCAAGCGGATGCTTTTAGCCACCGCCCGCAGCCTAAGGAAACAAAAACGCAAAATCAAAGCCGAACAGGACACCCTCAATGACCGATGGACTAAAGTCCTAGCTACCGAAGAGGGGTATGGCCGCGAACAGCCAACCAAGAGTTATCCCAAGTGAAGGCTATTGCCGCAGTTCGATGACAGGGCTGTAGAGCCAACACGTCCGACATACACAAGCACTAAACAGCCGGACCGCCACCTAGAGGGCGGGACAGAGAAGCTGACAAGGATGAACACCCAGCCGCCCCACCGCGCCGTTATGGCAAGGATCAAGTGCGGCCCACTTATGAGTACGACCTCCTCCATGACCTAGACGCTCGAGGAGGCCATACCAGGTCCATCTACAAACCCAGAGAAAACCCGCCCGCTTACCGGGAACGATACTACAATCGACTAAACCGAAACGATAGAATCCGGGAGCAGCAGCAGGCTCGGAGGGCTGAAGACCTCCGACGTGATGTGGCCCGAGTTTAGGGCGCCGCACACCCCCTGTGCTTCACAGAGAGGGTAGTGCAACACCAATTCTCGGAAGGCTTCAAGCCTGTGAACATCGAATCATACGACAGAACCACAGATCCAGCCATATGGATAGACTCCTCCACATTCACATGGCGCGAGGAGATGACCTCCACGCCATTAAATATTTGCCGCTAAAGCTTAAAGGTCCAGCTCGACACTGGTTGAACAGCCTTCTTGAAGACTCTATAGGCTGCTGGGAAGAGCTCGAGGACGCTTTTCGAGCAAACTTTTAGGGCACCTATGTCCAGCCTCCGGATGCTGATGACCTAAATCGCATCACACAACAACCCAGAGAATCTGCCCAACAATTTTGGAACCGATTCCTGACCAAGAAAAACTAGATTGTCGACTGTCTGGATGCCGAAGCCTTGGTCGCCTTCAAGCATTGTGTCCAGGACGAATGGCTCGTACGGCAGCTTAGCCAGGACAAACCAAGAACTATGGCAGCCCTTACTTCTCTCATGACCCGCTTTTGCACGGGCGAAGACAGTTGGCTTGCTCGCAAAAACACCAACCTCGACACACCCGGTACCTCCGAGGTTCGGGACGGAAATGGAAAGCCCCGACGCAGCAAGAATAAACGTCGCCACAATGACGGCGAGGGCGAGGATACGACAGTAAATGCTGGATTCCGAAACCAGAAGTCCGGACCCCGAAAGAAAGTCCCTAAAGGTAACAGCGATGGCCCGTCCAGACTGGACACAATTCTGGACAGGCCTTGTCCAATCCACGGCACATCAGAGAAGCCTGCCAACCACTCCAGCCGAAACTGTTGGGTGATCAAACAGGCCGGCAAACTCACAGCCGAAGACTCGGACAAAAGCCCACGAAGCAAGGACGATGATGAGCCCCGCAGGCCAAATAGTAGAGGCTAGAAACCTCTCCCTTCCGAGGTCAAGACGGTAAACATGATCTATGCAACCCACATACCGAAGAAGGAGAGAAAGCGAGTGCTACGAGACGTGTATTCCATCAAGCCAGTAGCAGCGAAGTTCAATCCATGGCCAACTTGCCTGATCACATTCGATCGCAGAGACCATCCCACCAGCATACGCCATGGAGGGTCCGCAGCCATACTGCTCGACCGCATCATCGATGGACTCCACCTCACTAGAGTCCTCATGGACGGAGGTAGCAGCCTCAATCTGATATACGAAGATACAATGAGGAAAATGGGGATCGATCCGCCAAGGATCAAACCCAGTAACACCACCTTTAAGGGGGTCATTCCGGGAGTGGAGGCCCGCTGCACAGGCACTGTGACGCTTGAAGTACTGTTCGGATCTTCGGATAACTTCCAAAGCGAGGACTTGATCTTCAACATTGCACCTTTTCGCAGCAGCTATCACGCCCTCCTCGGCCGAACAATGTTCACCAAATTTAATGCCGTTCCGCATTACGCGTACCTCACATTGAAGATGCCTGGTCCTTCGGGCATCATAACTATCAACGGCAACACAGAACGCTCACTTCGAACCGAAGAGCACACTGCGGCCCTAGCGGCCGAAGACCAAACCGGCCCATACAGGACCAGATGTCGACCCACCGTAAAGGCCGGCGACAATAGTAAACTGGTTCCAACCCGTTCCCCGTCATGGGAACTCGCATGCGATCGCCGCAAATAGGGATGCGCACCCCACGGCACACCCACATTCTTCACGCTCCATGTGCCTCGTCGGCACAATTTCGCACTCAAAATACCATGGGCGGCCGTGAGGCATATATCAACAAATCTGAAGTATATGTTCGGCTAAACTGAACTTCGGAACAACCTCGTCTTCGGACGACCCGAGGGCCAATTCCAGAAACCCCCCAAGCATAAAGCTGCATCGGCAGGAACCTCACCCCTCAAGGTCTCATCGAAGGTCCCAACCCCCACCTCCCAGAAGCAAAGGCGCAGACGTGCAATAGGGTAAAGTGAAGGTTTCAACTCAGCATCAAGGCCCTGCATAAACCTTTACTCTGTAAAATTCTTTTATTTTTAATAACGCCTTGGCAGTTCGAATTGTACGGTGAGACGACTTGAGCTTACAAGAAATAATAAAAATGCCCTTTATGGTATTCGGATATCCGCATCTTGCGACTTTCTATCTCCGTTTTGATTCTCCACTCGCCCTTAGAACAGCCCGGCATGAAAACATATTAACTAACCAAGAGTTCGATTTACAAATCAGCTCCATATCTTAAAGTCCAGCATAGCCTTCCGCTGGGTGTTCGGCGTCTCGGATATTGCACTATATGCATTAGTTCCGAACTATGTCTTGGGTCAATAGTTGGGTTGCCTGGCTCCTGTACTTGCCCCTTAGGTTCCACACGTTCGGCTAAGAGGGCAAAGGGAGAACCCCTGCGATTGTACTTCTGGCTTGCCCGGTCAAGTACCTCAGGAGGAGAAAGCCGAAAACTCACCGTCATAGTAAGCGCGAACTGGTCAGCGATCCGATGACGAGGTTTGACTCCAAAAATCATTGGCGATTTCACCGTCTCACATGAAGGGTTCGTCTTAACACAAATCATGTGACTGGAAAGGGCAGGCATTGACCCCCAAGTACATCACAATACACCGGGGGCTAGTCCTTAGCCCCCACCATCAAGCTCCTAAGGCTAAGTGAAAGCAGTAAAAGCGAATAGTATGACTGCCTAGTTTCGCTCATGCGCTACCGCCTCCGGGTACCAAGATGTTGGCAAAGGGTAACAGCGCAGAGACTAAACACCCCTCGCAACATTCACCTGGGGGCTGAAGCCGACGACTGGTAGCTTTCAGATTAAACATACGGTCGAATAGGAGTCAAAATTAAAATCATTACAATATAAAACAAGTCAGGCGGACACATTATAAAGCATAAGGTCCACATGGTACAAACTTAATACATCACTCAAGCATAACATCTTTTGAACATTGGCCCTCTATCGCCCGGGCGTCGGTCATCACCTGTGCAAAGTACTGCTCAGGGAGGCGATGCTCCTTTCCCTTGGGCAGAGGACCAGTGGCCATGTCCATTGGATTAATCTTCGGCCCATGCACCATGGTTTCCACAAATGCAAGCCTTGCCCCCTCGAGACACGCTGACCGCTTTACGGCGTCAATCCAGAGTGGCACCTCTCGCAGCTTCTGCACAGGGCCGAAGTAGGTGTCCGGAATGGGCTCGGCAGGCCACAGACTGACATAGAGGTCCTTCACGGCCAGCTCGGACATCTGATGCATCTCCATCAGCTGCTTCATTTGATCGCTGAGGAGGGGAGGATGCTCGGAATCCAAAAACTGTGACCAGAAGAGCCACTGCGTGGAGTCCTCCTCGATAGTAGCGTAGTGCTTCGCTGCGGCCGCCACATTCTTCGGAAGTTCAGTGAAGAGGCCTGCGGAGCGCCAGAACCGCTTCAGCAGGGCAAACCTGTTGCCTTCGAACACACTCTGCAGTAAGTATTTCTTACCATTTACAATTTGCCCGACATGGCGGGGCTCTTCCCGGACACCTCGCGCATCGGTCCTTACCTCCTGGAGCTCCCTCTCCGCCTTGGATAGCCGGAGGGATCGCTCCTCCTGCTCCTTCTCAAGGGCCTCCATCTTCTTGGCATCATCCTGGAGCTCCACTTGGACTTTGGTTACTCGAGCCTTGTGCTGCTCAGCAGCAAGCTTGGCCTTCTCAAGCTCGGCCACCGCCTTCTTAGCGGTCGTTTTCTTCGCGGCCGCCTCTGCCTCGGCTTTCTTCAGGGCCCCCCTCAAGCCCTCCACCTCGGTGGCGGCAGCTGTAGGATCATCACGGTAAAGGATTAGCATACAGTCCGGATCGTCAATATCCGGCATCAAGCAAATACACATCTTATCACAGGGCTTACCTTGCGCCTCGTCATGCCGTTTGTTGGCAAGGTCAAGCTCTTCATCAGAAAGCTTGTGCTTCCGATCCATTTCCTCCAGTGCCGCGGCATTAGCAGCCGCGGCCATGGAAGATGCCTGCGTCAGCAAAAGAAATGTCGAGATTATTACTCGGCCTACCGAATTTGATCCTCTGCAGGCTTCTCCGAAGTCCCTGCAGAGTCCCAGGGGTTGCTATGTACATGGCCTACCCAAAATAAAGATTACAACCGCTCTATGAGAAAGGAGCGTTACTTGACTTACCTCAAAGCCTGTTAGAAGGCCTTGGACAACATCGTTCAGTCCGGATTGAATGGATTGAACACCTTGCATGACCGCACTCATAAGAGTGCGGTGCCCATCAAAGATGACGGAGTTGTTCACCAACTCCTCCAGCGCATTCGGCCAGCTAGCCACCGCCCGTTTGGAGGTGTTCGGTGCTGACGTTGGCTCCCCGACCCCTTCTCCACCGGAAGGGGGAACCTGTGCCATCGAGGGCCTTGGGGGCTCGGGAGCGAAGGGCGAAGAGGGTCCGAATTGTCCGGACTCCCACCCCACGGTAGCCAGGAGGGATGCATCTCCCTGGTCTTCAATGACCAAGGTGTCAGCCTCGGCCATGGTGGCATCGACCTCCTCCTCTGTGTTCGGAGGAGGAGGGGTCTTTCGTGACACCACCTCCTCAGCTTCTTCGGGGATTGGAGGGGGTGCCGAGCGTGGGCCACTATCTGCTAGTTCGGCGGGTAGGGACGTCCCCGAAGAGGTCTGCTCGTCGGGGTGGCCACGCGGAGGGCTGCACCACCAAAAAAACATTCAATCTACGTTCTACCAGTGACTACTAAAAGCATAAAGCAATTGAAAATGTCGTAGTATGTACATGGCCGCTTGGTGCTTGACCCTGGGATCTTTCTCTGGAACCTTTTTGGACGCTTCGAAATCCTCGTCTGAGTCCGAGCTGTCGGGCAGGACCAGCTTGGGCTGGCACTGTCTCTTCCAGGCCTGAGGAGGTTGAACCTCCTCGACATCGCTGGACGCCGCCCTCTTCTTAGAGTGCGAGGAGGCGTTTCCTCCTTGTCTTCATCCCCTTCCTGTGTGGACTGGGCCGCGGTGTCTCCGGACCTGCTATCCGGACGTGCTTTGCGACGGAGGCCTGAGAGGGCCTCCGGCACCTCTGTCTTCTTGCCCTTCTTGTCGGGAACCATGACCAACAGCTTCTCGAGCTGCTCAAATCGGGGTCCCTCTGGCAGTGGCACTGGGCCGCTGATCTTCCCGGCCTTGGCAAGCCAGCCTGCAAAATCCACATAAAGAGGTTCGTATCAAATCGTGTGGTGCTAATATGCAGATATATGATAAGACAAGTGATGCTTACCTTCCTTGGAGGGTTCACAGCGTCGATGCCGATGTCCTCCCCCTCGACCGGCCACTCCTTCTGTGGCTTGAATAGCAGACTCCACACTTTCTTGTGGGTTGTGCCGAAGAGGTGCTGCACGGTGCCCGGATCTTCAGGGTCATACTCCCACTTTGGCTTGGCCCACTCCTAGCAGGGGAGGAATCGATGATGGAGCATGACCTGAATCACGTCGACCAGCTTTGCGCCAGTCTCCATGACGCTGAAGACACACTTCTCCAGCACCTTCCAATCATCAGCGGATCCCCAGTCTGGGCTTTTGTTGATCCATGAGGCCAGCCTGGTAGGGGGTTCGGATCTGAATGTGGGAGCTGCCGCCCAGCCGGCTCCCCGTGGCTCAGTGATATAGAACCACTCTTTTTGCAACATTTTGACGGTATCAATGAAGTGGCCCTTTGGCCACAGGACTGTGGCACCCCGATGGAGGGCCGACGCACGCCAGCCCCGGGATATGACCTGGCGCACGTCAAAGACATGATACAGCAATTCCAGGCAAAAAATGGCTTTATTATATAAAATGGAGTATTACAATACTGTTGCTTACAACAATATTACATAGCTCCAAGGCTAACTAAAATGGCAGCGAAGGTCTTGGTTCAGTGGCAACGTCGTCTCTGGCTGGGCTCCACAACTCATAGGACTGGCTGGGTTATGATCTAGCCTGACGGATCTTCTCCTGCAACTGGCCACGTGCAAGGCCAAGTGAGTACTTTGAATGTACTCGCAAGACAACCAAATACATAGCATCCAAACAAGCAGATGACAAAGCAAGCCCTATGCTATGCAAGAATTTATTCTAAACAAGGCATGGAATTAACAGGAAGACATGGATCAAACATGGCATGGAATTAACAGGAAGACATGGATCAAGCATGGCATAGCATACCTATCTAGCATTACTAATTATCTTGTTGTAGCAAGATTACCTGGCATGATTAAACATCTAGCAGCATTGATCATCATGACATACCAAGGTTATCTAGCAAGATAACTACTGAAGTAGAGTACGGTAAAGTAAAGCGTATTAAGTATACAATTCGTATTCCAAACATTCTCATGATCCAATCTGAAACTGATCCCAGTCCAATCCAAGTTTTTTGGTCATCTGACCATCTCTTCCCTAGCCATCCCACGGCTAACATACCATATTCCTGACAACATATGATGTATATGCAGGACAGGTTCTTTCACCATTATTATCATCATTACGGTTGATCACCTAGTGAGGTCTAGACGGGCTGTCCAATACCATGGACACAACAATTCGAATAGATTTTACACTCTGCAGAGGTTGCGCACTTTACCCACACCATGGAGCACTTGACCTCGTGATCCCATTCAGGTGGACCAGCGTTGCTCCAATGAAACCTGCCTAACCCGTGACTCCCCCATCATACCACCGACAATCATACCCTCCCAGGGTCATGTCCTGGGTTGCCCCTGTGTCACTCTTGACACCTGCCACCATCGTGGCCAACACAATGGTCCCAAACGGGGACTCCCGGGCTAAACAATCAACTGGGCTCACAAGGTTATCGCCGCCTACCTGATCAGGGTAGCACGCACGCATAACCTTCCCTAGTTGGTGGTACCGGTGAAAGAGCACAAGGCTAGACCAAGTCAAGGCCGTCCCATACCGGCAAATGTGGCTGCACGAATAAGCCCGGACAGGTGACTCTGGATCAACCAGCTAAGTTTAGTTTATTCAATTCAGCATCTCCATAATCGCACCATTACCTCAACCATTATAAGTGTGAACAGCCACTTAACATTAGCATAGCAGAATCATAACAACGTTGACAAACATGTCATGAGATCAAATCATGGCACTAACATGATAACGGTATTCAAAACATTGGTACTAGCATGCAAGATATGGCATGAAAACAAGTCATGACATTAGATGAAAGGTAATGCTAACATCTAATAAACACGACAAAACAGGTCTATGCAAGTGCAAACTAACAGGCGATACAGGTGTGCTATGATGAATACACAAGGTGCAAGCAAAGTCACCACGCAAGTCCGGAGCTCATGATAAGAGGTTGGCTTGCCTGGGGGGTGAAGGAATACACCGGGTGGAAGTGCGATAAAACTCCGGAAAGATTTGCGGAAAGGTTTCCCTCTCGAAGGAGGCTGATTAAGGGCAAGGGCAAAATGGTCATTTTCATAGTGTGAAAACGTTATGAAAATGATGGCATTGGAACGGGCTCGACGTACTGAAGACGTGGGCGTTGGATTTACCTCAATCAGAGTTACGGTCGCGGAGTTATGCCCGTTCGTTCGTTAAGCGTTAAAACAGACAGAACACTGTCTATTTCAGCTCTAACGTGTGAAAATTCACTATTTAATCAATTCGGCCGGCGGCTGATAAAAGAGAAGGCGCCTTTTCATAGTTTACGCTTTCAATACACCGAAAGCGTATTTTCACAATGCACCTCCACTTACAGCAGCTAGGCCCAGCGCTTGTCTCACTTATAGATGGGGCCCCCCGGCTGGTTCTCTCTCCCCTATCTCCTTCATCTTCTTTCCCCGACCGGAAACTGAGGTGGCTCGGCTGCCGTCGTCGCCGGCGATGGGCGACGCCAGGGAGCTCGCCGGCGTTTCCCCTGGAACCAAGGCACCTCACCGCGCGCGAGGGTGGCCGTGTGGCATCGGGGAACGGCCTGCAGCGCCGTCGCCATCGCCAATGGCGGAGCGGCCAGAAAGCTTCGGGGAAGCCACGGCGGCAATGCCTCCCCGGAGAAATGGTGGACGGCGGCAGCTTTGCTAGCTCTTGGGGAGGCTGAGGGCGTGGACAGAGGAGAGGGGGAAAGACCAGGGAGCCGAAGTTGGCAGAGGGAAGTGGACGGCTGCTCACGGCCGTGGGATAAGAAGGGAGCTCGGGGAGCTCGAAGGGGAGGGGAAAAGGGGCTGCTGATGAGGAGGCAGCTCGGGGGTACCTTATATAGCGACGGGAGAAGGCTAGAGAGGGGGTCTCGCGACGGCGGCAGAGGTCTCCAGAGCTTGGCGAGGTGGCGGCATTCTGACGGTGAACCGAGGTCGGCAGAGGCGTCCATGAGCTAGGGGACAAGGGGGAGAGGTGGCCGGATGGCATAAACAAGTGGTGGGCAGCTCGTCGGTGCTCCCGGACGAGCTGCGGCGTGCCAGAGAGGGCTCCCGAAGCCTCCGGGATGCGGTGCTCTGCTTTGGCTGGCCCCGCACATGGTCACCACGTGGCCACGGTGTTGCCATGCCCTACTCGACGCCCAACTTTGTCTACCGCGTGGGCACTGTATCAATTAGGTTATGTGAGTCCTCAGACAGCAACAGGAAGCTTAGATTTGACTGCACTAAGGTCAACTACTAATGAACAGCAAGGTGTTTGATTGATGATATGGACAGCTCCTTGCTACTCTTGGCTTGATCTTGGGCAGGGTTTGGTCATCTACTAAGGTAGTCACGCTGGCAAAATTTGAGGTCGAATGGGAAACTCTAGATGGTACTTCCTTCACAAAGCACCAATCTGACCAGAAAAGCAAATGAGGAATTAGGGGTCAAATGGATAAATGGATTTGGATGATTTTTGGTGTAGAGTGATTATTTGTTCATTAGAGATAGCTGGAAATGTTTGAGCTCAAATTGATCATCTATGAAGGTACTTCCTTCACAATGATTCAATCTGTACAGAAACTTAGATAATTTTCTAAGGAAGATTGGCTAGATGAAAGGGCTGATTTTTGGTATCCAGGGGTAATATCCCATAATGAATCACCCTGCAAAATTTCAGCCCAAAGAGATCAAGGAATCAAGCACTTCCTTTGCAAACTGGAAACCTGGACAGAATCTGCAAAGTGGTGTTGTGCTCAAACTTTAATTGGTGGAACTTGAGATCTTGATGGAAATGGTGAATATATGGATAGGATAAGCTCCACAAATTATTTGGGATTTTTCCTAGCTACCAAAATGGTAGTTCCTTTGGAAAGGCCCCAAATTGAAATATTGACTTTAAATAGGAAAATGCAATTTCCCTTATTTAATTATGGCCAATATTTTTGTGACAGCTCAATATGATCACAAAGAATATCTCCACAAGTTTTCAAGAACTTTGGATACGGATAGATATTTTTCTGGATTTAGTTCCTCAGAAAGGCAGAAAAGGAATTAATTCTAGATGAGAAATATTACATAGGACTTGGCAATATTTTTGCACATCTAGGGTTTATGAGTGAATGAGGATCTCCAGAAATTTTGGGAGGATCAACTAAGCAAAGAAAATGATAGCTCCTTTGTAAACACAAAGGCAGGATTTCCAGTTCCGATATTTTGGAACTAGGGTTTGAACGGGATTCGGGGTTTACAGACGGGAACTTGACTGGCACAAGAGCATGGAAATGCACTGAAGGTTGAGGATTGTCTGGATTCACCTGGTCACTCACCAGATTCCAGAGGAAAAAATTCGGGAGAGAAAAGCTAGGAAGGAATAACAGCACAAAAATTGATAACCCGATTTTTGGGGTGTTACAAACCTTCCCGCCTTAAGAGAATCTCGTCCTCGAGATTCCTAGGGTTAGCTCTGAACAAAAATTACTCCTCTTCGAAACCTCTGGGTTGAGTTTTAACCCTGTGGTTGGAAACAACCGAGTTAAAAGTACCAAAAATTGGTACACCCAGATCGAGATACGGATATTGCGGAATTTACTCCACAGGTAGGGGCCGCTGGGTAGCCCTGTCATTTTTAGAAAAAGCAAAATTTCCTTATTCCAAAAAGGCTCGGGGCACCATAATGAACAGTGGCCTCTCTCGCTGACAGGTGGGCCTTGGGCCCACTGGCAGCCTTCTTCTTTCTCCAGCTAACAACTCTCTCTCGCTCCCGCGCTGTCCTGCGTGCGGCTAGGCACTGTGCATGCCTAGCTATTGGTGCATAAAGCACGCTACGACGATATTGCGTGGCATGCACGGGACAAACGCAGAGAGCACTCCCATCGCGGGCCAGCGCCGGTTGGCACTGCTCGCAGATTCGCCTCCTGGATGCCGGTGATCGAGTGTCGCGCGGCTCTCCTGGACCTCGCTCACCGTACACTGGACTTGGGCTATAAAAATGATTGCAGTCTCCTTCTTCCTCGACCTCACATCTTACCTCACTTTTTCTTCCTCTTCTCCTTTTCCCTCTGGTTGCAGGAGCGCGAGGCAAGGTGTTAATGGCAGACGTGGGTTCGGAGCTGATCACCATCCTCTTGGTGAGTCTGCTGGCGGCATTGGTTGGCTTCTCGCTGCTGCTGTGTGCGATGATCCTCGATGATCGTCGGGATGCCGCTAACCAAGCGGTGGCTAGTGATCATCTACGTCGTCTTAGGCCGGCAGAATAAGCGCGGGCTGCGGTGGGATGAAGGGCGGCAGGTCAGCATCATACAAGACGGTGACAGAGGCACCGCTGGGTCTGTGGTTAGTGTGGTGTGGTCAGCGGAGCTCTACCAGTGTGGAGGCCACACTGCTGGTTGCTTCTTGCTGAACGACATCCACAACTAGTGGGGGTTGAGGTAGTATCAAGGTTTAGATCTTAGACTGGAGGAGTTGTAATGGTTTGTGCTGCAATAAAATTTCTCCGAGATTGCAACCGGGTTCTGGATAAGATTTTGGGACCGGGGGTATTATTGGATAGAGCTGGTTTTCCAGAACACTGGGTTCGAGAAAACTGGCAAATGGAGTAAGCATAGATGGTATGGATGGGCGGCTTTGCATTCTACCCGAGTATTGCGGCGATTGTACTTAGAAGAATGAACTTGGCGTGCAGACATTGCTCACACGATACACATGCAATCCATTCAGACTAATATGCAAGCAAATGCAGAATGCATACGGTAGCAAAATACAAACAGAGGAAAGAAGCATAGCAAGCAGATTACACTAAGGTGTTGTAATGCTAGCGGGTGTATGTACTCCTGGTATACATACACCTACACCAGCTCGCATTTTATTAGGGACTCTGGGCTAGTCCAATGTTATTAGGTGTAAGTGCTCTACTGACTAAAATCTTGTTAAGAATCCACTGCCAGCTCTGTTAGACATTTCTGCTTAATAGAGAGACATATGGACCAAACACACAGAGCAAACACGCATACACAACATTACAACAGCACACAGGCACAAGCAGTACAAGCAATACAACAAAGCATAGCCTTACTAGGTAGCTAACAGTAACAACTCACTCCGAACTACAGGGTCTTAATCCTAGACGAGAACGAAGAAACAGTCTTCGCAACATGCATACTCGCGGCATCTCCTGGCTTCGCTCACTGCTGGAGCCACAAATGGGCCTACTCTTGCTGGGGCTCTCCCGGGGGACGAAGGCTGAGCCAACTTCCATCTTCATCATCGGACACCTCTATAGGTTGGGGCTCTGCTGCTGGAGCTATGGCTGGAACTTGACGGAACACATCCCGATGATGAAGACGCCGAATAGCTCCTCGAATGGAATTTGGGTGGATGATGCCGGGTAGGCATGGGTTCACGGATTGCGAGGGTGGTACTAGCCACGAAGGTGGCATTGGGTTTGGCAGCAGGGAACGGGTAGTCTGGGATGCAGTTTGACGGGCCGCACGGTATGCTTCCGTAACAACCCGAGTGGTGTCATGGTCAACGGATTTGAACTCTCTAAGAATGCCGGCAAGTAGCAGTCCCTGAGCAGTAATGAACTGAACAAGGCGAGCCACTGCCGGGTCGACATCTCCAAATGTACTGGAGAACTCGCAACCTGCGTCGGACGAAGAGGGAAAGTAGCGGAACTCCTGCATCTCCGCCACTTGCGAAAACTGGAAACGAAGACGGGTGATGGCTTCCGCGGCAGCTGTCTGGACAGGCAATGAGGGGGTGGGCATGGGTTTGCCTTGAAAAATCATGGGCTTCCCATGCGCGGCTGGACCTTGATTGATAAGCGCCTTCACACAGAATCGGCAAAGGTGGGGAACGGGTTCCGATTGGAACACCAGATACACCGGAGGAGTATTACGGCCAAGGGCTTGGGTGAGCATAGTCGAAAGGATAGGAGGAAAGCCGGGATAACCATCACCCAAGGTTCAGCTATGGAACGTGGGTTTTCTGGAAGAACTAGCCATGGCTACTGGTTTGAGGATACTAGTATGGGTTCTCTTACGGGGATCTGCCTTACTGAATGGGGAGAGCTACGACTCACAGGTGGGGGGGGGGGTTAAATAGGTAGTCAGGCTGGAACACACCAGCATGCCCTGGATCCTTCTCGTGTCGAGTAGAAGATACGCCGGCACGGCCGACAACTGGCTAGGGTCGCGGTCTTATCCGAGGTGGCTTGGTGGGCGGACAGCTGGGTAGGGACACATCAATTCTGACAGCGCCACCTGTTGATCAACAGTGGCCGTGTCGGATGCCAGAGATGGGTCAACTCTAGTGGGCTCACTACAGGTTGGAAATAGGGGTGGTTTGGTGCTAGGGTAACCTACAGCCAGCCTGGCTCTGATACCACGTCCTGTGGAACCCCGATAGAGGGCCTACGCACACCAGCCCCAGGATAAGACCTGGCGCACATCAAAAACATGATACGGCAATTCCAGGCACAAAATGGCTTTATTATATAAAATGGAGTATTACAATACTGTTGCTTACAACAATATTACATAGCTCCAAGGCTAACTAAAATGGCAGCGAAGGTCTTCGTTCAGTGGAAACATCATCTCTGGCTGGGCTCCACAACTCACAGGACTGGCTGGGTTACGATCTAGCCTGACGGATCTTCTCCTGCAACTGGCCACATGCAAGGCCAGGTGAGTACTTTGAATGTACTCGCAAGACAACCAAATACATAGCATCCAAAGAAGAAGATGACAAAGCAAGAACTATGCTATGCAAGAATTTATTCTAAACATGGCATGGAATTAACAGGAAGACATGGATCAAGCATGGCATAGCATACCTATCTAGCATTAGTAATTATCATGTTGTAGCAAGATTACCTGGCAAGATTAAACATCTAGCAGCATTGATCATCATGACATAACAGGGTTATCTAGCAAGATAATAACTGAAGTAGAGTACGATAAAGTAAAGCATATTAAGTATATAATCCGTATTCCGAACATTCTCATGATCCAATCTGAAACTGATCCCAGTCCAATCCAAGTTTTTCTGTCATCTGACCATCTCTTCCATAGCCATCCCACGGCTAACATACCATATTCCTGACAACATCTGATGTATATGCAGGAAAGGTTCTTTTAGCATTATTATCATCATTATGGTTGATCACCTAGTTAGGTCTGGACGGGCTGTCCAATACCGTGGACGCGGCTATTCGAATAGATTTTACACTCTGCAGAGGTTGTGCACTTTACCCACACCATGGAGCACCTGACCTCGTGATCCCATTCGGGTGGACCAGCGTTGCTCCAACGAAACCTGCCTAACCCGTGACCTCCCCATCGTACCACCAACAATCATACCCTCCCAGGGTCATGTCCTGGGTGGCCCCTGTGTCACTCTTGACACCTGCCACCATCGTGGCCAACACAACTGTCCCAAACGGGGACCCCCGGGCTAAACAATCAACTGGGCTCAGAAGGTTATCTCCGCCTACATGATCAGGGCAGCACGCACGCATAAACTTCCCTAGTTGGTGGTACCGGTGAAAGAGCACAAGGCTAGACCAAGTCAAGGCCGTCCCATACCGGCAAATGTGGCTGCACGAATAAGCCCGGACAGGTGACTCTGGATCAACCAACTAAGTTTAGTTTATTCAATTCAGCATCTCCATAATCGCACCATTACCTCAACAATTATAAGTGTGAACAGCCACTTAACATCAGCATAGCAGAATCATAACAACGTTGACAAACATGGCATGAGATCAAATCATGGCACTAACATGATAACGGTATTCAAAACATTGGTACTAGCATGGCAAGATATGGCATGAAAACAAGTCATGACATTAGATGAAAGGTAATGCTAACATCTAATACAGACGACATAATAGGTCTATGCAAGTGCAAACTAACAGGCGATACAGATGTGCTACGATGAATACACTGGGTGCAAGCAAAGTCATCACGCAAGTCCGGAGCACATGATAAGAGGTTGGCTTGCCTGGGGGTGAAGGAATACGCCAGGTGGAAGTGCGATAAAACTCCAGAAAGATTTGCCAGAAAGGTTTCCCTCTTGAAGGAGGCTGATTAAGGGCAAGGGCAAAATGGTCATTTTCATAGTGTGAAAACATTATTAAAATGATGGCATCGGAACGGGCTCGACGTACTAAAGACGTGGGCGTTGGATTTACCTCAATCGGAGTTACGGTCGCGGAGTTATGCCCGTTTGTTTGGTAAGCATTAAAACAGACAGAACACTGTCTATTTCAGCTCTAACGGGTGAACGTTCACTATTTCATCAATTCGGCCGGCGGTTGATAAAAGAGAAGGCACCTTTTCATAGTTTACGCTTTCAATACACCGAAAGCGTATTTTTACAATGCACCTCCACTTACAGCACCTGGGCCCGGCGCTTGTCTCACTTACAGATGGGGCCCGCCGGCTGGCTCTCTCTCTCCCCTATCTCCTTCATCTTATTTCCCCGACCGGAAACAGAGGTGGCTCGGCTGCCGTCGCCACCGGCGATGGGCGACGCTAAGGAGCTCGCCGGCGTTTCCCCTGGAACCGGGGCACCTCACCGCGCGCGGTGGTGGCCGCGTGGCCTCGGGGAACGGCTTGCAGCGCCGTCGCCATCGCCCGTGGCGGAGCGGCCAGAAAGCTTCAGGGAAGCCACGGCGGCAGTGCCTCCCCGGAGAAATGGAGGATGTCAGAATCTTTGCTAGCTCTTGGGGAGGCTGAGGGCGTGGACAGAGGAGAGGGGGAAAGGCCAGGGAGCCGAAGCTGGCAGAGGGAAGTGGACGGCGGCTCACGGCTGTGGGATGGGAAGGGAGCTCGGGAAGCTCCAAGAGCTTGAAGGGGAGGGGAAGAGGGGCTGCTGGTGAGGAGGGAGCTCGGGGGCACCTTATATAGCGACAGGAGAAGGCTGGAGAGGGGGTCTCGCGACGACGACACAGGTCTCCAGAGCTTGGCGAGGTGGCGGCATTCCCACGGCGAACCGAGGTCGGCAGAGGCGTCCACGAGCTAGGGGACAAGGGGGAGAGGTGACCGTATGGCGTAAACGAGTGGTGGGCAGCTCGTCGACGCTCCTGGACGAGCTGCGGCGTGCTAGAGAGGGCTCCCGAAGCCTCTGGGACACAGTGCTCTGCTTTGGCTGGCTCCGCACGTGGTCACCGCGTGGCCACTGCGTTGCCACGCCCTACTCGACGCCAAACTTTCTCTACCGTGTGGGCACAATATCAATTAGGTGATGTGAGTCCTCAGACAGGAACATGAAGCTCAGATGTGACTGCACTAAGGTCAACTGCTGATGAACAGAGAGGTGTTTGATTGATGATATGGACAGCTCCTTTCTGCTCTTGGCTTGATCTTGGGCAGGGTTTGGTCATCTACTAAGGTAGTCACGCTAGCAAAATTTGAGCTCAAATGGCCAACTCTAGATGGTACATCCTTCACAAAGCACCACTCTGACCAGAAATGCAAATGAGGAAGTAGGGGTCAAATGGATAAATGGATTTGGATGACTTTTGGTGTAGAGTGATTATTTGGTCATTAGAGATAGAAGGAAATGTTTGAGCTCAAATTGATCATCTATGAAGGTACTTCCTTCACAATGATTCAATCTGAACAGAAACTTATATAATTTCCTGAGGAAGATTGGCTAGATGAAATGGGCTGATTTTTGGAATCTAGGGGTAATATCTCATAATGAATCACCCTACAAAATTTCAGCCCAAAGAGATCAAGGAATCAAGCACTTCCTTTGCAAACTGGAAATCTGGACAGAATCTGCAAAGTGGTGTTGTGCTCAAACTTTAATTGGTGGAACTTGAGATCTTGATGGAAATGGTGAATATATGGATAGGATAAGCTCCACAAATTATTTTGGATTTTTCCTAGCTACCAAAATGGTAGTTCCTTTGGAAAGGCCCCAAATTGAAATATTGATTTAAATAGGAAAATGCAATTTCCCCTATTTAATTATGGCCAATATTTTTGTGACAGCTCAATATGATCACAAAGAATATCTCCACAAGTTTTCATGAACTTTGGAGATGGATAGATATTTTCCTGGATTTAATTCCTCAGAAAGGCAGAAAAAGGAATTAATTCTAGATGAGAAATATTGCATAGGACTTGGCAATATTTTTGCACATCTAGGGTTTATGAGTGAAGGAGGATCTCCAGAAATTTTGGTAGGATCAACTAAGCATAGAAAATGATGGATCCTTTGTAAACACAAAGGCAGGATTTCCAGTTCCAATATTTTGGTACTAGGGTTTGAACGGGATTCGGTGTTTACAGACAGGAACTTAACTGGCACAAGAGCATGGAAATGCACTGAAGGTTGAGGATTGTCTGGATTCACCTGGTCACTCACCAGATTCCAGAGGAAAAAATTCGGGACAGAAAAGCTAGGAAGGAATAACAGCACAAAAATCGATAACCCAATTTTTGGGGTGTTACAAGGACCCGCGTCAGTTTGCTGATCATGGCCCCGCCACAGTCTGCCTGCTCGCCGCCAACTACCTTGGGCTTGACGTTGAACACCTTTAGCCACTGGCTAAAGTGTGGCTGGACTCGAAGGAAGGCTTCGCAGAAGATGATAAAGGACGAGATGTGGAGAAGGGAGTTGGGGGCTAGATCGTGAAAATCTAGCCCGTAGAAGAACATCAGCCCCGCACAAAGGGGGGGAGGTGAAATCCTAGCCCCCTATGGAAATGGGGAAGAAATATGACCCTTTCGCCCAACTTGGACGTAGGGATGATCTGGCCCTCGTCGGGGGCCCGATGAGCAACATCGGCCGATGAATAGCCGGCCTGCTTTAGCCGCACGATGTCGTCGTCGATGACGGTGGAGGCTTCCCACTCCCCGTTGGCACTGGATCCGGCCATGGTTGAAGGAGACGGGACGGGATTTGCTGGGGAAGGAGAGAAAAGGGGCGCTGGAGCTCTAAGGATATGCGTGAGCGCGGGTGGAAGAAGGCGTGGGATGCTGACTATAGTGGTTCCCCCTTTATAGACTGTTGACAGGCCAGAGGTTCCTTTTTTCGCGCTGTTTGCTTCTCCACTTCCCAATATACTCGCGACATTATGTGTGGGGAGGGGAATCGAAATCATTAATCATATCCCTCGAAAGGCAGGACACGATCCGCACCTCCACGGGACGTGCCAAACGTGACATTGGCCTCGAGCCGTGCTTCGAGAAATAGTAACTGCTCGGCGTTATGGCCGGAGGTGACTCTTTGTTGGAGGAGAAAAAGTTGTCAGATGAAGGCACCATTTACACTTGAATGATTTTTTGTCATTGCCTTCGTCGTTAAGTAAAACTGCTATTTCAGATTCCGGACATCAGCTGGTTCCGAACATGGCAAAACATATTGAAGAACTCACCTCGCAAGCCGAACACTGATTGGGTGAGTGGATGCTGGATACAAGCCTTGGTGTTGGAGGCAAGTTCGGGGGCTACTGAGGGAGTCATGGACTAAGGGGTCCTCGAGGCGACGACCCATTGAGTATGGGCTGGACTGTTGGAGCCGTATAGTGACAGGAGATCTATGAAGCCGTGGTGTGCCCTCCAAGTCAAGAAGGCGCAGGATCTCTTTAATCCCTTATTGTAATCTATCTTCGGTAACCCTAACCCTACCGGTGTCTATATAAACCGAGGGTTGTAGTCTTTTAGGGCTAGAGCTACATTCATCACCTTATCTCCTTAGGGTTTAGTTTATGCTGATCTCGAGGTAGATCTACTCTATAAACCATACTATACATCCAATACAATCAAGCAGGACGTAGGGTATTACCTCTTCGAGAGGGCCCGAACCTGGGTAAACACTGTGTTCGTCGTCCCTTGTTCCCCATCGATCCTAGATCCACAGCTCGGGACCCCCTAGCCCGAGGTCTGCCGGTTTTGACACCGACAGCTAGGATGTGTGCTAAGAGAGATTGGTTATTAAAAGCATGGTCTTCTAGTTTTTGTGAAAATAATGATGAAGATCTTAAAGTAATTGGTGTGACTCCTATTGAATCTTTGTTTGCTAATATAAATCTTGATAAAGATGGGACTGGAGATGAGTCAACTTTAGCTAGAAGGCGTCCCGATAATTTTGAGGGTGAAGATCTTAATGAAAAAATTGATAAAACTTTAAGTAGGGATGAACCCACTCTTTTGGATTTCAAGGACTTTAATTATGATAATTGTTCTTTGATAGATTGTATTTCCTTGTTGCAATCCATGCTTAATTCACCTCATGCTTATATTCAAAATAAAGCTTTTACTAAACATATCGTTGATGCTATGACAAAATCGTTTGAAGAAAAACTTGAGTTGGAAGTTTCTACCCCTAGAAAGCTTTATGATGAGTGGGAACCTACAATTAAGATTAAAATTAAAGATTATGAGTGCAATGCTTTGTGTGATTTGGGTACTAGCGTTTCCACAATTCCGAAAACTGTATGTGATGTGTTAGGTTTCCATAAATTTGATGATTGTTCTTTGAATTTGCATCTAGCGGATTCCACTATTAAGAAACCTATGGGAAGGATTAATGATGTTCTTATTGTTGCAAATATGAATTCTGTGCCCGTAGATTTTATTGTGCTTGATATAGATTGCAATCCTACATGTCCTATTATTCTTGGTAGACCTTTCCTTAGAACGATTCATGCAATTATTAATATGAAAGAAGGAAACATTAGATTTCAATTTCCATTAAGGAAGGGCCTGGAACACTTTCCAAGAAAGAAAATTAAGTTGCCATATGAATCTATTATGAGGGCTACTTATGGTTTGCATTCCAAAGATGACAATACCTAGATCTATGTTTTATGCTTAGCTAGGGGCGTTAAACAATAGCGCTAGTTGGGAGGCAACCCAATTTTATTTTTGTGTTTCTTGTTTTTGGTTCTGTTTTTCAATAAATACACATTATTACCTCTGTAGTAATTGTGTTTGGTGTTTTAGGGATGGTCTATGGTGATAGTTGATTTGATCTTGCTGAAAAACAGAAACTTTTGCGCTCATTGCCAGAAATTTAGAAAATCACAGAAACGTGATTTTGATCTGAATTTTTTACAAAAGATTGATATACAAATTTCCTAATTTTTCCTAATTTTTCAGAATTTTTGGAGTTACAGAAGTATACCAAATTTCCAGATTACTATAGACTGTTTTGTTTTTAACAGATTCTGTTTTCTATGTGTTGTTTGCTTATTTTGATGAATCTATGGGTAGTATCGGGGGGTATGAACCATGGAGAAGTTGGAATACAGTAGATATTACACCAATATAAATTTATAATGAGTTCACAACAGTACCTAAAGTGGTGATTTATTTTATCATACTAACGGATCTTATGTGTTTTCTGTTGAGTTTTGTGTTGTGAAGTTTTCATGTTTTGGGTAAAGATTTGATGGACTATGGAATAAGGAGTGGCAAGAACCTAAGCTTGGGGATGCCCAAGGCACCCTAAGGTAATATTCAAGGACAACCAAGAATCTTAGCTTGGGGATGCCCCGGATGGCCTCCCCTGTTTCATCTTCAATCTATTGGTAAATTTACTTGAGGCTATATTTTTATTCACCACATGATATGTGTTTTGCTTGGAGCGTCTTGTATGATATGAGTCTTTGCTTTTTAGTTTGCCACAATCATCCTTGCTGTACACGCCTTTTGAGAGGGACACGCTTTAATCATGAATTTATTAGAATACTCTATGTGCTTCACTTATATCTTTTGAGCTGGACAGTTTGCTCTAGTGCTTCACTTATATCTTTTTAAAGCACGGCGGTGGCTTTATTTTATAGAAATTGTTGAACTCTCATGCTTCACTTATATTATTTTGAGAGTCTTTAAACAGCATGGTAATTTTCTTAGGTTATGAATTTAGTCTTAATATGATGGGCATCCAAGAGGGATATAATAAAAACTTTCATATAAAGAGCATTGAATATATGAGAACTTTGATTCCTTGCATTTTTTGAGATATAAAGATGGTGATATTACAGTCATGCTAGTATTAGTACTTTGCTTTGATGGCTAATAATTTTTTGCAATAAGTATGTGAGTTCTTTATGACTAATGTTGAGTCCATGGATTATACGCATTCTCACCCTTCCACCATTGCTAGCCTCTCTAGTACCGCGCAACTTTCGCCGGTGCATTAAACGCACCATATACCCTTCCTCAAAACAGCTGCCATACCTGCCTATTATGGCATTTCCATAGCCATTCCGAGATATATTGCAATGCAACTTCCACAATTCATTTTATTATGGCACGCACCATCATTGTCATATTGCTTTGCATCATCATGTAGTTGGAATAGTATTTGTGGGTTGGCCACCTTTCATATTTTTTATACATGTCACTCTTGATCATTGCACATCCCGGTACACCGCCGGAGGCATTCATATAGAGTCATATTTTGTTCTAGTATCGAGTTGTAAGTAAATAAAAGTGTGATGATCATCATTATTAGAGCATTGTCCCATGTGAGGAAAGGATGATGGAAGCTATGATTCCCTCACAAGTTGGGATGAGTCTCCGGACTTTAAAAATAATAAAAGAGGCCAAAGAATCCCAAATTAAAAAAGAGAGGCCAAAGAAGAACAAACAAAAAAAAGAGAGAAAAATAGAGAAGGGACAATGTTACTATCCTTTTTACACACTTGTGCTTCGAAATAGCACCATGTTCTTTATGATAGAGAGTCTCCTATTTTGTCACTTTCATATACTAGTGGGAATTTTTCATTATAGAACTTGGCTTGTATATTCCAATGATAGGCTTCCTCAAATTGCCCTAGGTCTTCGTGAGCAAGCAAGTTGGATGCACACCCACTTAGTTTATTTTTGAGCTTTCATACACTTATAGCTCTAGTGCATCCGTTGCATGGCAATCCGTACTCACTTGCAATGATATCAATTGATGGGTGTCGGTGTCAAAACCGGCAGATCTCGGGTAGGGGGGCCCAAGCTGTGCGTCTAAGGATCGATGGTAAGAATGGACAATGGGGACACAATGTTTACCCAGGTTCGGGCACTCTTAATGGAGGTAAAACCCTACGTCCTGCTTGATTGTATTCGATGAGCATAGGGGTTACAAGAGTTGATCTACCTCGAGATCGTAATGGCTAAACCCTAGCTGTCTAGCCTATGATTATTCGGACTAAACCCTCTGGTTTATATACACACTAGATTGGCCCAGGGTCGTACAAAGTCGGTTTACAGAGGAAGGAAAGAGTACATCCGGACACCAAACTTGCCATCCACGCATACAGGAGTCCCACCCGCACATGGGGGATAGCCTTCTGCTTTATCTTCACGGCCCATCAGTCCGGCCCATATCGAATAGACCGAACACGCGAGGACCCCCTAATCTAGGACTCCCTCAGTAGCCCCCGAACTTGCCTTCAATGACGATATAGTATCCGGCTTATGTCTTCGGCTTTGCAAGGCGGGTTCTTCATCATACTCCGTATTGACGACAGTCCGGTTTTGACCTCCATGTTCTGCCTTTATGATTCCTCCCTGTCGTCGCCTCGATTTCCACACGTCGGGCGAATGTGAACAGTCCATAATTTTTTACAAATAAGCCCCTTATCATGCAAGGGCGGTATCTATATAATGAGGTTAGATCTCCTAATGTCATCCCATATCGCGCAAAGAGCATCAAAGCAAACCACGAAAAATCAAAACATGGCGAGCGCTCCTGGTTCTTCCTCGCGCCCTCAAATGGGTGATTGGCGAAGCTGCTCCGTGTCTCTCCCTCAGCTGAATCAACTTCAAACGCAGGGATATCTCCCTTCCCCAGATTTAGTCTCCGTGCGGGCAGGATTGGCTTCGATTAGCCATGACATGCTAGAAGAGAACTTCCCCAATCCCAACAAGGTGGAGAGGGTGTGCTTTGTCTCGTTTCTTCTAAGGGGCTTAGGATTCCCAATCCACCCCTTCCTCAGAGGTCTATTGCAATTCTATGGGATCCTGCTGCACAACCTCACACCAGGTTCTATTCTGCACATTTCTGGTTTTGTCGCTCTCTGCGAACTATTCTTAGGCTGCGAGGCTCATTTCGAACTATGGAGAAAGTTCTTTTGCCTCATCCCCTGTCATAAAGGGGGTTCTATATTTGAAGTGGGCGGCGCCGAAGTATGGCGCATAGCCGGATCAGGTTACCTCGTCGGAACTCCCAAGAAGGCATCCAAAGAATGGGCTTCGGAATGGTTTTATATCGAGGATGTTCCCCTTCCGGGCCCAGTTCAACATGGACTCCCTGAATTCTCCAGTGCTCCTTTGAAGAAACGCCTCAACTAGTGCCCCCGGAGCCCCAAAGAAGAAGACAGTGCGGAAGTAAAGAGGTTGGTCAGCAAGGTCAGATTACTTGCCCATTCCGGACTCTCGATAATCGAAGTCATGGCTATCATGATAAAGTGATGCATCCAACCCATTCAGTCCAGAGTGACCCCTTTATGGTGTTACAACGGGGAGGACGACGCATCTCGCTATAGGCGCGAGGGCCTGTATACCCCCGCCGCTCTGGCCGCCATTCTGGCAGATCTTTATAAGGGGGAGAAAGAAGAATTCCTCCGTTTAAATTGTCGGGAAGGTTTCTCCATGTATAACCCCATTGAATGGGTGAGTTTTCTGATTATCAGCATTGTCCTACCCCATTATCGAGGCATACTAATCGAATTGTTCTGGTCATCTTTAAAACAGACATGGAGGAAGGTCGTCGAAAATGTGCACTGCCCCTCTCCACAACCAGAGGACTATGCTCGCCACGAAGATCCCGGCCTCTACGAAGATCCGGATATATTTATAGAGTTTGATGATGGAGTCTTTTATCAAGCAAGCCATGACAGTTCGGAAGTGGCCATTATAGCCGACTACCCCGGCCTCCTCCCTTTCTCTAAGGTAAGTATTCAGAAATCATCCTCAGAAAGAGGAGTCCCCACTTGCACCTCACCCATCACACTGAATCGTGCTTTATAGGATCGGCGCTCGGCAAGCCGTACTCCATCAAGGGCGGCCCCTAGGAAGGTAGCATCTACGTAGGGTGAGCCTTTAATTGCCATATTTCTCCTCCCATCTTATTCCAGGAGGAGCACATGGCGAACCGTGTCCAAAATACCTGTTAGCTGATCATCAGCTAATCCGACGCCGGGCTCATCAACCAGGACAAGAGCCAATACGGATGCAGCGCCAACTCATCTGCCTCATGAAGATTCGGATGACATATCCGTCACAAATTCCGAAGTAGAGAGCATGATGAATCATCGACGACTGAAAGAGACCATGCACACTCCAGCTTTTACGGAGCAAGAATTTAATGCCTTCAGCACCGTGGATGCATATATCCGGGCCGCCCAGGATGGACTTGCTAGAGTTGCCCACCTATTTTCAAAAGATATGCAGGTAATGGTTTGCGTAAATTTAATAGATATATGCCAGTAGCCCCCGAGACTTGAAGCGGTTTAGGCCAACCGATTTAAGGATTGTTATGACCGCAGGTCCTCAAAGAGAAGAACAACGCACTATCCCAGGAGCTTGAAGCGAGCCGGACAAAGCTAGACGCCGCCAACACAGAGCTAGAAGAACTAAAGAAGGTCACAATGACCGTTGATCAAAAGAACAAACTGGAGGAGAAAAATGATAAGCAAGTCGAAGAGATAAAGAGCTTAAAGGCTCAATTATCACATGCTCAAAAAGAGAATAAAAAGTTAAAAGGCGGCATATTCAGTATGACCTTTGAACCATCCAAGTTGCTCATATTAACCCGTAATTCGTAGTGTTATAATGTTGCTCGTGCAGGTCTATTAACCGGGCGTCATGAAGAAGAAGTATCCAGATTCTGAGGCGATGCTTTAAAAGAGCTGTCTGTAGTGCAAGAGCGAGCCCGGAAAGCCATGAGAAGTATGGCCAAGGCCTTGTGGCAATCCGATGCCCCTCCAGAAAGTATGGAGGGGTTGGCAAACCTGTTCAAAGGTGCCCGGCGCCGTTTTGAGCTATGGAAGACGTCGGCATGTCGGGAAGGTGCACGAGATGCATGGGCAATGGTGAAGACGCGCTACACCGGGCTTGAGCCGAATCATGTGGCCCGAGTTGGACCACAGGGACCAGACGGAAAAGAGATTCTCGTGAACTTGGTATATGACCAAGTGGTGATAGCTGTGAAATATTCACAAGAAGACTGTAGCTTAAGCAGTCTTATAGATGACATAGATAAAGAGTAGGCGTTCGATTCAATGTATCAATGTACTTTATCATCGAACTTATCTCCAACCAAACATGTCAAAATTTGTCATCGTAGGCCTTCGGCTTCAACCTCCAAACCAAGAAGTAGTAGTGTTTCTGGATACCATGTTAGAATGTAATAAACATTCACTATGTCCGGAAACCAGGCAATCCGGTCATGTTGCTCGAATAGACAAAATTTGTTTGGGGAGTTATGTTATATTACTTTTTAATGTAAGAAACATCTTCCAGGGAAAATAGTTCCGATAAGGGTTCCTTTCCTTGGGTCGGCATGCTTAAGTAAGCATGCCTAGGCTTTGATCCGAGTTACGGGCAGCCTATCCCGTGTTTGTTAGAAGAATTACACAAATGCAAATAATCTGTCGTTGTTTGCCGACCAATTATTCCCTTAAGAACGCTAGCTTTCGGCTTCACCCGTCTGAGGTACAGGTCTGGAGTACCCGGTTGTAACAATCGCAGAGGTGCTCCCTTTACACACTAGCCGAACAATCGGGAACGTAGGGTATAAACACAGGAGTGAGGCAACCCGGCTTGGCAAAAACTTAAGTCATAGTGGTGCATATAATGGCAAAAAGATGTATAGAACAAACGACGTAAACAATGTAAGCAAGAAGCTGTCAGTAATAAGCTTCGTCAAAGAAGCCCCCAGTTATAATGGGGTGTATACATTTAAAGATGTGTACCCCTAACAGTTCGGTAGATCCGAACATACCCTGGGATAAAAGAAGGAAAACATAAAAAAGAAGAGGAGAAAAAAAAGAACCTAATCGAAGAAAGAAAAAAGGATGTGACCGAACTATCCGTAGAATCGTCGGAGCCGAGCAGCGTTCCATGGATTTGGCTCAAGGCAATTATCTGATGCATTACGAAGGCGATAGGCTCCTCCTGTGAGAACTTCATCGATGATGAAGGGGTCCTCCCATCTTGGTTTGAGCTTATCCTTCTTCTTCTACGGGAGACGCAAGACGAGTTCACCAACGTTATAAGTCTTGGCCCGCACTTCTCTGCTTTGGTATCGCCTGGACTGTTGTTGATAAAGTGTGGAACGGGCTTGTGCAATGTCACCCTCCTCTTCGAGACCGTCTAGGTCGTCCTGCCGATCGAGCTCGGCTTCTCGCTCTTCGTACATGCGCACTCGAGGTGAGTCATGAATGATGTCGCAGGGCAGAACAACTTCCGCGCCGTACACCATGAAGAAAGGTGTGTATCCGGTTGTCCGATTAGGTGTAGTCCGTAGCCCCCAGAGCACGGAATCGAGTTCCTCAACCCAGTGTTTATCTGACTCCTGTAGGGAGCGCACCAGTCGGGGTTTGATGCCGCTCATTATTAGGCCATTGGCCCGTTCAACCTGACCGTTTGTTTGAGGGTGGTAGACGGATGCATAGTCGAGTTTAATGCCCAAATTAGCACACCAGTTTTTCACCTCATCAGCTGTGAATTTGGAGCCATTGTCAGTGATGATACTGTGTGGGACACCATAACGGTGTACCACGCCGGATATAAAGTCAATCACTCGTCATGCTTCAGCCGTTTTTACTGGTGTGGCCTCTATCCACTTAGTGAATTTATCCACCATAACCAGTAAATATTTCTTTTTATGGCTTCCCCCTTTAAGGGGTCCGACCATATCGAGTCCTCAGACCGCAAAGGGCCATGTAATGGGGATTGTTCTTAAGGCGGTGGGAGGCATGTGACTTTGATTGGCGAAAAGCTGACATCCCACACAACGCTGGACAAGGGATTGTGCGTCTGCTCGGGCCGTTGGCCAGAAAAAACCTGTCCGGAAAGCTTTGCTTACGAGGGCCCGAGCTGCGGCGTGATGGCCGCCCATACCAGCATGTATTTCAGCCAAGAGTTGCCGTCCCTCCTCTTCGGAGATACACCATTGGAGAACTCTGGTAGTGCTTTTCTTGTACAGTTCACCTTCGTGAACTTTATAGGCTTTAGAACGCCGAACTATGCGACGGGCCTCATTTTGATCATCGGGAAGCTCCTGCCTATTAAGTTAGGCTAGGAAGGGTTCAGTCCATGGAGCAATAACGGCCATGATCTCATGAGCAGAGGGTGCTATTTCGGTATCCGAACCCCCGATGATACCTGAATCACGTTCTGCTGATGGGGGTGTGATCAGGTCCGTACTTGCGTCTCCGCTCTCGTCCTGCCATACCACGGATGGCTTGAAGAGCCTTTCCACGAAGGTATTAGGCGGGACGGGGTCGCGCTTGGCGCCCATGCGAGCGAGTATATCCGCTGCCTGGTTACTGTCTCTAGCGACATGATGAAATTCGAGCCCCTCAAACCGAGCTGATATTTTTAATACGGCGTTTCGATATGCTGCCATTTTTTGATCTTTTGCATCGAACTCTCCATTTACCTAGGATATTGCGAGGTTCGAATCGCCGCGCACCTCTAGGCGTTGTATGCCCATGGAGACAGCCATGCGGAGACCATGTAGAAGTGCCTCGTATTCGGCTGCGTTATTGGAGTCCGTATACATGATTTGCAACACGTAACGGACTGTGTCCCCCGTAGGGGATGTCAAGATGACGCCAGCCCCCAGTCCGGCTAACATTTTAGAACCGTCGAAGTACATGATCCAGTTGGAGTAGGAACTGTACTCTTTGGGGAGCTCGGCTTCCGTCCACTGCGATGAAGTCGGCCAGCACCTGAGATTTAATAGCTCGGCGTGGCTTGTATGTTATTTCAAACGGTAAGAGCTCAATGGCCCATTTAGCTATGCGGCCAGTGGTGTCCCTGTTATTTATAATGTCATTAAGTGGTACTTCGGATGCCACCGTGATCGAACACTCTTGAAAATACTGTTGAAGTTTTCGGGATGCCATAAAGAGCGCATAAGCTATCTTTTGGTAGTGAGGGTATCGGGATTTGCAGGGTGTAAGGACCTCCGATACGTAATACACTGGCTTTTGGATGGGGAATTTATGTCCCTCTTCCCCTCGCTCGACGACGAGTACGGCGCTCACTACCTGGTGAGTTGCGGAGATATAAAGCAGCATAGGCTTTGCAACACTTGGGGCGACTAGGATTGGATTGCCTGCTAATATGGTTTTTATTTCTTCCAATCCGGCTGTGGCCGCTTCCGTCCTTTCAAAGTTGTCGGTGCGTCTAAGCAGTCTATAAAGTGGTAATGCTTTTTCTCCTAATCTGGAGATAAAGCGGCTCAAGGCCGTTACGCACCCTGCTAGCTTTTGGACCTGTTTTAGGTCTGTTGGCGTAGCCAATTGTGACAAGGCTCGGATTTTGGCTGGGTTTGCTTCAATTCCTATATGGGAGACAAAGAACCCTAATAGCTTTCCGGCTGGAATGCCGAAGATGCATTTTCCCGGATTGAGCCGTATGTCGTATGCTCAGAGGTTGTCAAATGTGAGGCAGAGATCGTCCACCAATGATTCGACATGCTTGGTCTTGATGACCACGTCGTCCACATATGCTTCTACTGTCTTGCCATTTTGTTTTTCCAAGCATGTTTGAATCATGCGTTGATAAGTGGCACCAGCATTTTTGAGCCCAAAAGGCATAGTGTTGAAACAGAAAGGCCCATACGGGGTGATGAATGCCGTTGCGGCCTGGTCGGACTCCTTCATTTTAACTTGATGGTATCCAGAGTAAGTCTCAAGGAAACACAATGAGTCGTGTCCCACGGTCACGTCAATAATCTGGTCAATGCGGGGCAATGGGAAAGGGTCTTTAGGGAAGCCTTATTGAGGTCTTTGAAATCGATACAAAGGCGCCAAGACTTGTCCTTCTTCGGCACCATGACCAAGTTGGCTAGCCAATCCGGGTGTTTGATTTCTCTGATGAACCCGGCTTCGAGTAGTTTGGCTAGCTCCTCCCCCATAGCTTGTCGTTTGGGTTTGGAAAATCGCCGTAGCGTTTGCTTGACTGGTTTGAACCCCTTAATTATGTTGAGGTTGTGTTTGTCCCATCTACGTGGTATACCGGGCATTTCCGAAGGGTGCCAGGCGAAGATATCCCAATTTTCACGTAGGAAAGCGCGTAAGGCGGCATCTACCGTCGAATCCAGCTATGCTTCGATGGACGCTATTTTGTTAGGATCCATCGGGTGCACTTGAAATTTAACTCTTTCATCTGCTGGCTTGAAAGAGGTGGATTTAGGTCTCTTATCGAGAATCACATCATCCCTGTCCACCGTGGATCGTAGGGTGGTTAACTCTTCGGCCGCAAGGGCTTCGGAGAGTGCCTCAAGGGCCAGGGATGCGGTTTTGTTTTCGGCGCGGAGTGATGTATCCGGATCACTTGTAACTGTGATTATTCCCTTGGGCCCCGGCATTTTAAGATTCATGTACCCATAATGGGGTACGGCTTGGAAGCGTAAAAAAGCGCCCCGCCCTAGAAGGGCGTGGTATCTGCTATTTGAAAGAGCAGCTCCTCTGACCTACAATTTTCAGGTGTGCCGAATACTACGTCGAGTTTAATTCTCCCCGAGCATCATGCTCCTCGACTGGGGATGATACCTCGAAAGGTGGTACTGCTTTGCTCGATGCGTGTTCTATCGATCTGCATTTTGTCGAGCGTGTCCTCATAGATGAGGTTAAGCCCGCTGCCGCCATCCATGAGCACTTTGGTAAGTCGAAAGCCGTCCACAATTGGGTTTAGGACTAAAGCGGCGGGTGCTCGGACTGATCGGGCCCTTGGTTTGTCGTCAGCGGTGAAGGTTATTGCCACATCGTTCCATGGGCTTACTGCAGTTACTTGGTGGACTTCAGCGAGGTCGCGGAGTGCCCTCTTACGCTGATTATTTGAGGAGAAAGTCTCGAAGACCGTAAGGACGTTAAAATCATCATCCTCCGGAGAATGCTTCTCTGGAGTGGTGGTGGTGGGGATGGCCTCGCCACTTTTAGCTACCTGCCGGAGTACCCAACATGCTCGAAGGCTGTGGGTTGAGTCTGAACTCGACGTTGTATGTACCAGACAGGGCTTGTCGAGGAGTTCGTCAAGAACAGACCTGTATCTCGTAGAAGGTTTTTTCTTGCCGACGGGCTTATGGTCGGATGCCTTGTAAGGGTGTATCTATTTTGCCCGGGCAGTGCACTGCTTAAAGGCAGCCAGTTCCAATTTGGTTTTCTATGCTTTCCAAGTGCTTTCCATCGCGCAATACTTCTGTACTATGTGCGATAGCTCCGTGAAACTCTGTATGCGATGGCGGTTGAGGGCATTCCGAATTCCCTCGTCGGTACAATTGCGATGAAAGACAAAGACTGCGTCGTCGTCGCAGCAATCTTTAATCTTGTTTTTGACAAGTAGGAATCTGGCCCAGAAGTGATGGACTGTTTCCCGAGGTTGCTGCCGTACATACATTAGGTCACATATGTCTGGAGGGCCGGAATTGCTTGGAGAGTATTGATCGTGGTGGGTGGGCGGGCAAAAACTCGAATCCCGACCCGGGATTGCATCCGGAGCCTGTAAAATCTCCGAAGTGACTAGTTCGGGTCTAGGGAGATCCAAGTGCTCCCCGGACCCAATGTCTGACCCTGAGTTTGGGGGACGCGAAGTCTCATCCAAAGGGAGGGTGTCCGAGCCAAGAGGTTCGGAGACCCGAACATAGCTGGTCTTTAGTTTAGGGGAAGAATTGTTTTCGGCTCGTTCCTCGACGACCGCTACCAGGTGGGTGATCGGTGGGGAATTAATTTCCCTCTGGTCGGGTTTGAGCCTGATCCGATCATAATCCATTGAAAGCCCTAGGGTGGCGATGTGATCTAGCAGCTCGTTTAAGGATGAGACATCCGCCGGATCCATCTTTTTGGAGTATTTGAGACCAATGCGGGGGTGAAGTTTGGCGATCACGGGGGGCAATGTAGGCTTGATGGCCATGCTAGCACCCACGGTAAAACTGCCGAGCTAGAGGACCTATCCTGAAGTTAGGCTCCTTCCAGAGGTGATATCATCATTGATGACAAGGCGAGCCATAGATCGCTTCTCGCGACTACACAGCGGAGCTCTCAATGAAAGCACCAATGTCGGTGTCAAAACTGGCAGATCTCGGGTAGGGGGCCCAAGTTGTGCGTCTAAGGATCGATGGTAACAATGGACAATGGGGACACGATGTTTACCCAGGTTCGGGCCCTCTTAATGGAGGTAAAACCCTACGTCCTGCTTGATTGTATTCGATGAGTATAGGGGTTACAAGAGTTTATCTACCTCCAGATCGTAATGGCTAAACCCTAGCTGTCTAGCCTATGATTATTCTGATGGCCTCTACAGACTAAACCCTCCAGTTTATATACACACCAGAGGGGCCCAGGATCGTACAAAGTCGGTTTACAGAGGAAGGAAAGAGTACATCCGGACACCAAACTTACCATCCATGCATACAGGAGTCCCACCCGGACACGGGGGATAGCCTTCTACTTTATCTTCATGGCCATCAGTCCGGCCCATATCGAATAGGCCAGACACCGGAGGACCCCCTAATCCCGGACTCCCTCAATGGGCATATCCATAGCCCATTAATTTGCCTAGTTGATGTGAGACTTTCTCCTTCTTTTTTTCTTCTCCACAACCACTATATTCTATTCCACCTATAGTGCTATATCCATGGCTCACGCTCATGTATTGCGTGAAAGATGAAAAAGTTTGAGAACACTAAAAGTATGAAGCAATTTCTTGGCTTGTCATCAGGGTTGTGCATGATGAAATACTTTGTGTGATGAAGATGGAGCATAGCCAGACTATATGATTTTGTAGGGATAACATTCTTTGGCCATGTTATTTTGAGAAGACATGATTGCTTTATTAGTATGCTTGAAGTATTATAATTTATGTCAATATTAAACTTTTGTTTTGAATCTGATGGATCTGAACATTCTTGCCACAATTAAGAAGATTGCATTGATAAATATGTTAGGTAGCATTCCACATAAAAAATTCTGTTTTTATCATTTACCTACTTGAGGACGAGTAGGAATTAAGCTTGGGGATGCTTGATATGTCTCCAATGTATCAATAATTTTTTATTGTTCCATGTTATTATATTATCTGTTTTGGATGTTTTATATGCATTAGTATGTTATTTTATATTATTTTTGGGACTAACCTATTAACCTAGAGCCCAGTGCCAGTTTTGTTTTTGCCTTGTTTTTGACTTCTACAGAAAAAGGAATAACAAACATAATCCAAATGGAATAAAACTTTACGATGATTTTCCTTGGACCAAAAGACACCTATGTGACTTGGAGAGAGGGCCAGAGGAGTCCCGAGGAGGCCACAAGCCTCTACGGCGTGCCCCAGGCGGGGCGCCCCCTGGCTTGTGGGCCCCTTGGGAGTCCCCTAACCCTTGTTCCACCTCTATAAATTCTCAAATATTCCCCCAACATCAGAAGCGTCCACCAAAATACTTTTCTGCCGCCGCAAGCCTCTGTTCCCCTGAGATCCCATCTTGGTGCCTGTTCTGCACCCTGCCAGAGGGGGATTCGATCACGGAGGGCCTCTACATCAACCTTGCTGCTCTTCCAATGAAGCGTGAGTAGTTTACCACAGACCTATGGGTCCATAGCTAGTAGCTGGATGGCTTTTTCTCTCTCTTTGATCTTCAATACCATGTTCTCCTCGATGTTATTGGAGTTCTATCCGATGTAATATTATTTTGCGGTGTGTTTGTTGAGATCCGATGAATGGTGGATTTATGATCAGATTATCTAGGAATATCAGTTGAGTCTTCTCTGAACTCTTTTATGCATCATTAAGATATCTTTGTATTTCTCTTCGAACTATCAGTTTGGTTTGGCCAACTAGATTGGTTTTTCTTGCAATGGGAGAGGTGCTTAGTTTTAGGTGCAATCTTTCGGTGCTCTCGCCCAGTCACACAAGGGGTAGCGAGGCACGTATTGTATTATTGCCATCATGGATAAAAAGATGGGGTTTATGTCATATTGCTTGAGTTTATCCCTCTACATCATGTCATCTTACTTAAAGAGTTGCCTTGTTCTTATGATCTTAATAGTCTAGATGCAGGAAGGAGTCTGTCGATGTGTGGAGTAATAGTATTAGATGCAGAATCATTTCGATCTACTTGTCACGGACGTGATGCCTATATTCATGATCATTTCCTTAGATATCGTCATAACTATGTGCTTTTCTATCAATTGCTCAACAGTAATTTGTTTACCCACCGTATGTTTTCTTTCAAGAGAGAAGCCTCTAGTGAAACCTATGGCCCCCGGGTCTATTTTCCATCATATATTTTCAGATCTATAATCCAAAAAACCCAAAAATACCTTGCTTCCATTTATTTATATTTACTTTAATTTGCTCTTTTATTTATCTTTTATACCTATCTCTATTAGATCTCACTCTTGTTCGTGACCGTGAAGGGATTGACAACCCCTTTTTCGCGTTGTATGTAAGTGTTTGTTAGTTTGTGCATGTGCATAGATTGGAGTCTTGCTTGTGCCTCCTACTGGATTGATACCTTGGTTCTTAACTGAGCGAAATAGTTATCTCTACTTTGCTGCATCACCCTTTCGCCTTCAAGGAAAAAATCAACGCAAGCTCAAGAAAAAGCACACATCTAGGGGGAGCTTTGCTCTAAAATTGAGCTAAAGCAACTCTAATGGTGTGAACACATTAATGCTTTATGTAAAAGTGGTAACCCCACCTGTGCTTAAACGATGAGTATGACCAATGACCAAATGTTCTTATTTGACTCCTATTTCAATATAATCATATATAGATGACATAGTCATCGCCAATTGCTGGATAGATGCTAGAATTGTTTGTGCATGCTTTGACACATATTTCATTTGCTATCTTATTGTGTGAGCATGTTGGTTGCATATTTTCTCCATTCGAGGACATCCACTTGTTGTTTTGATTGTCTTGGTTTTTATTAGCCAAGTGGATGTATAAGAATGCCTAAGAACTTTCTCTAGCTATCCATTCTCTTCTTGTCCCAAACTCTATCAGGGTACACAAACAGGGGTGTCTGTTTCCCCTGACTTGTGCACGGACGGAAGGTCTCCTCCCCGGCAACGAAGGCCAAGCCATAGAAGCAGCTCTTCGTGAGATCAAAGAGCAGATCAAGAAGACCAAGAATAAGCACGACAGAAGAATATCACCTTGGGAAAGCCTCCCTTGCCGGGTAGGAGTGCCTGGTCGGGTCGAGGTTGCCCCAGGGACAAGTCCAAGACTTCCCCGATAAGCTTGCCGGGTCCGCCAGGGGTGGGATCCCCGCCAAAACACCACCGCTCCACCGCACAGCGACGCAAGTCTCTTATCAGTGCAGTGTCAAGCCCCCAAGTGATTAAGTGGCCTCTGCTAAGCACGTGGCGGCCCATTGGAAGACAAGATTTGTCCAATTGACACCCGTCCAGAGGCGTGTCAAGATGATAAGCAAGAGATGATTAAACGGCTCGGCAGGCTTGCCAGGATTTGCCCTCAGCATGACACCTAGCATGCACTTTGTCCTAACCGCCAGAGTTAGGTATGATAGCATTGTTGGCTATCTAATTAGTAGATTAACACTATTTTGCCATTGTGGTTACCCCTTAAGCTATAAAAAGATCCAAGGCGACCTAGCAAAGGATTCGGACCCTCATACACTTGTACGCGTGTAGCTGCTCTCCCCGAGGCACCCTTGCTGGGCTTGAGTGTTGCGTGCTCATTGTGTTCTTCCACTCAATCCACCAAAGCAGGAGTAGGGTTTTATGCTACCCAGCGGCCCAAACCTAGGTATAAGCCACCAGTGTCACCACCGTCGTGTTGTTCCATGGCTTCTGCTCTTTGTGCAACGTGATCTCCCCCTTGACCGAACCACAAGGGCCTCATGGCCACATAGGTGATCGTGTTCCACCACGACATCTTTGGCGCTCCAGGTAGGGGGCGTCGCTTGTGCGAACCTGAAGTTGTGAACAACGCGTCGAACTTCATCATCATCATCATCATCATCGTCATCGTCATCTTCATCGACACTCTCTTCGTCCATGGTTTCGAAGAAGAAGAATAACGTCGCTCCGTCGCCTTGTCCTACCCAGATTCCATCGCTTGTTTCTGCTGCAGCCGCGATAGCGATGGGAATGGAAGGCGGTGGTGATGCAATGACCATGGGCGGCTCAGGTGGCATGGCCACCATGCCACCTGTGTCCGGAGAAAGGAGCGCAACGTGTGGCGACGTCGCCCTCCTCGCGAGCTCCTGTCAAGCATGTACGATGCCAAAAAGTGTCATTTGAACAAGCAAGAAAAATGGTGCGTGGTCGGCCTCTTCCTCCCTTCTCACTTGTCAATGACCAAGCCATGCGGTGGTAGCATCAACAACATCAATGAGCCCGCGTGGAACTCGGTCCAGTATTTATCCCGCCAAGGGTAAATCCCGAGTGAAGCGCTAGCGTGAATCTATTGGGCGACACCCTGGCAAGCGTGCTCCAGCAAAGTCGTTCATGTCAGCATGACCTTCATGCCCGCCGACGTGAGATCATTAATAGTATAAAGAAAAGGAGAGAGGAGCCGAACCTTCTTTTCTGCCATACATCGTCAGCTGCAAGCGTTCCATTAGCCCCTCCAGCTCTTGCCGGGGGTGGATGCATAACTAATAATTTGCCAAGTCTTTTCCTTGTGCACCTTCTTGTTTGTTGTCTTTTTCATAACAAGGATGGATACATGAATGGGAGGAACGATCGCAAGTGGGGAAGGAGGTGTTATATGTGACCTAATGCATGCCCGGCAAGGGAGGGGAGCATCAACGAAAGATAAGTTAGCATGATCATTGGTTTTTTTCGAGACTTGCATCGTTTATCCTTCGGACAACCAGGATTTTCGTATGGCAAGACTTTCGTATGATGGTACCTTACTGTATTTGCCTGCGCCCCTGCTTTGTTTCGAACCTGCTCAACAAAGTGGGCAGCTGCGTCAAAAACTGCTGAGGAAAAACCTGTCGGAGGCATTCCCTCGCCAGCTGAATGCTAAGGACCCGTTCCTCACAGCAATCACGGAAGCATGCTACTGGCGGGCAACCAAAGTACGCAAAAGAAACTAACCATACGAACATCGATGGGTAAACAGAAGAGGGATAGCGTGCATTGACATAATTAAATATCAGTTCAACGAGTACAAAACCAAAAACAGTACGGGACCTAAACAAAGGACACATGATTGTTTTGTTACAGGGCACCACGGCAATAAGAATGGATCAAGGCTAGGTGTGCTGATCTCCAGGAACCCTTGGGACGGAGAGAACCTTGTCAGCAAGGGGATTGGCCTTCGCCTCGGCGGCAGAAATGTCGGCGCCTGGTGGCAGCCTCTTGAAGCCGTCGGAGAGGTTGAGGTCCAGATGGCGATAGGCAAGATTGCTCAAGACCATAAAAAGGGCGTCGCGGGCAAGCTTCCGGGATTCAAAAGCGAAGCATTCGGCCCTGTCTTCCTCGTACATCTTCAGCCCTTCAATCAAACCTTCAAAGAAAAGCGCCAGCTTGACACTTGGAACTTCATGGTCGCTGACAGAGAAAGCCCAGCTCTTCATGTGCATCTTCGAGATTTGGGCAGTGAGGCGCTCGGCGATGTCAACCAAGTTTTTGATCCAGAGGTCGCGTTGCTCGACCTGGTTCTGCAGTTTATCTTCCGCGTCCTGTCAGAGAGTTCTTGCATTCTCCAAGTCCTTCATCAGCCACTTCTCGCGGACGCCGGCAGACCCGATCTCACTTTCCATGGTGCCAAGCTGTGCTTTCATATCAGTGATGGTGCCATTGGTAGTGTCAAGGTTCTGACTCTTGGATGAAAGCTGTAATTGTGTCTCCTTCAGGAGGGTCTCTGCTTTCTGCAATTCTTCTTTAAGAGCCACGATTTCCTTGGCACTCCCAGCAAGATCCTCTGCCAGCTTGGCCACCTGTTGGTCAAGGTCAGTCTCGGCAGCAGACACAGCGGCAAGCTCATCGGTGACCTTCTTCAACTAAGCATAAGAGTCAAGTGTGATCATGTCAAGAGGCGCTTTGTGCTTGTCCTCTAGGTCCTTGGTACGCTGCTGGACAAGGACCTCCAGCTCTGAATCTTTGCCGCGGAGGATGGCTTCAAGGTTCCCTTCCCAGGAAGAGATATCCTTTTCCTTGGCTTTCAGAAGCGCTTTGCGCTCTGCTAGGCGGGTCTCCCGGGTAGCAACATCCTCCTTGGCCATGGTTATCACCTCCTGCTGCCACAGAAGGGATTGAGACTGTTTCCTGTGCCACTCGCGTAGTTCGCTGCCCTTGTCCCTCAGTTTCTGATCTATGAGACCAGCAGAGTCGCGCTGCTCCTTGATCCTCTGCCACTTCAGGCTATACCTGCTCTGCATATCTTTGATGCCAGCTGCCATGGACTCCAAGAAGGACAGGTCCATGGCTGTGCCAACAGAATCATCAGTCTCCTCGGTTCGCTGGGACAGCGGCGCCAAGATGCGCCAGATCTCTGCGTCAAAATCCGCACCCACTACAACAGATGAGCTGGGGGATGCAAGCCTAGGCTGGGCAAGGACCAGTGCTAGCTTGCTTGAGGATGGTTGTGGGACTGCGGCCAGTGTACCAAATGAGGGAAGGCGCCCCATAGTTTGCAGAGCGGTTTTCTCCTCCACAATTGCGTCTTGGCCAGATGTGCTGCCGAGGGCTTTCTCTGTTCCTTCGAGAAATTCTTGTATGGTCCCGGCAGTCTGACCATGGCCTTCCGCAGCAGCAATTCTGGTGGCCTCCTTGGCAGCATCCTTATCAATACTGGCCACTTCTTCTAGCAGCTCAGGTTCCTCGGCCAACGAAGCTGCAGACAAGATTAACAAGCAATAATAAAGAGATGCTACAAATCGCTAAGACGGAGACCTAGAAGCAAAGTAATTCAAATAAGAAGAGACAAGGGCAAGTAGATTACCTGGTGGCATTTGCCGCGGAAGGGCATTGGTCTTCCCGACAACATCGGTTGCCGTGGTGCGGTCCGTGACCCCTTCCTCGGTGACCATGACCTCAACATGGGCCGACCCCTCGGTGGAGGCCCTTGTTGGTGATTTCTCTGCTTGAACGACGGGTGGGGTGGGCCTCTCATGGTGGGCCCCACCCTGGTGGATCTCCTCTCCTTCCTTGGTAGGGATGGGGCACATTCTTCCATGTCTCTCCTGGCGGGTGAAGCTTGCTCCATACTTTTGCACCGACGGCTGGGCTGGAAGCTGGGCGCAGGATCATCTGTGCTATCTTCCGCCAGGCCTGCGCTCGCTAAGGGCCCCGACGACGCCTCCTGCTTGGTTTGTTTGGCCCGGTTGATGAGGAGTTCTTCGTTCCTGACAAGTCAACAAGTCAGATTGAGTCAAGCAAGCACCAAGTACATGGTCCTCAACAAGAAAAGTCTGTATTCTCCTTACTCTGGGTCGATGAGCATGGAGCCCAGTGTGTATCCCGCAGGTGGTGGGGTCGCTCTCTCCCCTCTTCAGGGTTGGGGGAGCAGAACTTCCCGGTAGCTTTGAGCCCTTTTGTGGAGCTGGGGGCTCTGGCGTGATCGAGCTACGCGAGGACGCCTATCGGTGCAACAAAACCTGGGTCTGTTGCCCAGACCGTGCACAGGCCTAAAAGAGCAAGGTCGCAACATCCAAGTCCAAACCAAGCAAGGAGTACAGCTCTTTGGGGAATCAAAGGGGAGATCAAGAGGACCAAGACAAGCTAAATGAGCAAGACACCACTAAGGAGAAACCTCCCTTGCCGGGCAGGCGAGCCTGGCGAGGACGAGGTGGCCCCGAAGACAAGACTCAAAGACCTTCCCGGCAGGCCTGCCGGGCGCTACGAGGGCAAACTACCCCGCCAAGGCTCCACTGCTCCACCTCACAACAACGCAAGTCATCGATCGGTGCGGTGTCAAGCCCCCAATTGACTAAGTGGCTGTTATTTGGCATGTGCCAGCCACTTCCTATGGAAAATTACCTCCAAATGACACCCGTCTAGAGACATGTCAAGTAGATAGACGATGAGGTGGCCGATCAGCCCGACAAGGCTTGCCGGGCATGCCATGATGTGACACTAAGCGGCGCATTTAGTGCAACCTGCTATGACTGCATAGTTAGGTATGATAGAACTGTTCGCTATCTAATCAGTACACAATGACTGATTTGCCACTGTGGTGACCCCTTGATCTATAAAAGGAGGGCCATGGCAACCATAGAAAGGATTCGGACCCTTGTACACTCGTACGCGCGTAGCTGCTCACGCCACGAGGCAACCCTGCCGGGCAAAGAGCGCTACGTTTCCACCACAATCCATCATCAATCCACCAAAGCAGGAGTAGGGTTTTATGCCTCGCGGCGGCCCGAACCTGGCTAAAACTCCTCGTGTGATCTCTGCCGTGCTGCGTTATGTTCCTCCACTCTTTGTGCAATGTGCTCATCCCCCCTACCGAACTACAAGGGGCTGATGGCCCCATAGGTGGCCATGGTTTCCAACGACATCTTTGGCATGCCAGGTAGGGAGAAGCGCTTGCGCGAACCCGAGAAGCGTACGCAACGCGTCATCTTCATCATCTTCTTCATTGACGGCTCCATCGCCCATGGCGCCCAAGAAGAAGCCCGGTGCTATAGCCCATCCATCCACTTCGAAGGCCCCAACGCACGTAGCCACGGACGCCGTGGGGGCTACGGGGACGCACGGAGACACGGACGCTGCGGGGGATGTGGCCGGCACAGGCGGCGTCGTCACCACCTCCCCTGTGGCCGAAACAAGGGCGGAAGGCACCGAGGAAGGACAGCACCAACAACATCCCAGCGGTTACGCTCCACAAGGTACGGGTGGAGAAATCATTCTATCTGCACCTCTCCGCCCAACTGAAGGGCATAGCCGCAGTGGTGGCACTTGCTCTGGGGCGAATCGCAACTCTCCGGCCGCTCTGGGAACAAGCTACCCCAGCCAATGCGCCAAACGGAGCCGCTGGCCCTCAAGCGCCTCCACCTCGTCATCACGCCATCCTAGCGACAGGCTCAGGATGACGAGAACACGGTGCAGCTACTACCGGCACCATGAGGAGCAAAGCGACGCTACGCTCTACGTCGTCATGCATGCCAAGCACCGCTTCGGAGGCTATGGCGCGGGCCAAGGTGCTATTGAGATTTCCGCTGGCAGCCGATCAGATGGATGAGTGGAGAGCCACCATTGAAAGCCTGATTGGTTTCGCCGAGGTGGGAGGATCACAGCGAGCTGGCCCGCCACGGCCTCCCCAGGCGACGACGACGGCCCGCGCTGCTGGCCATGCCAAAGGGGCCACCCCCATGGTGTAGTCCCCTCCGCGGTAGCCTGCGCAGGGGCCACGGCCGGAGCCACGCGATCAAGAACCCGACGACGTCTCGATGGCTTCGTCCGGCCCTCAAGAACATCGAGACCAGTGGCAGGCCCAGGAGGATACGCGAGGGGAAGGCGCACGCGTCACCATCGAGCGGCGCCGCGACACCCACCGCCAGTCTGATAGGCGCCATGGCCCTGACGACGATGAGCCCACTCTCGGTGAAGGTGGGTACCACCTTTCAAGGTTGGGTCCCCCGCCTTCACTCGTGAGTTGCGACAAGTCTGTTGGCCATCTTCCCACACATTCAAGCCAGAGATACCAGAGAAGTACGATGGGAGATTGAACCCGGCAGAGTTCCTGAGCATCTACACCATCGCTGTTTTGGCTGCCGGGGGAAGAGATGAGAAGGTGTTCGCCAACTACTTCCCTTTGGCACTCAACCCAAATGTGAGGTCTTGGCTAATGCACCTGTCGGAGAACTCCATCTCAACTTGGGCTGACCTGTGCCATGAGTTTGTTGGCGCCTTTATGGGCGGCCATTAAGAACCAGGACGGCCCAGTGATCTGCAGCTCCTCCCGTAGAAGGAACATCCCAGATATCCACCTGGTAGATGTGATAGCCGCATTCTAGTCCAATGTGCGCAACCGCAGGATACATTCCAAAATGAACGTGCGGCTGCCCAAGACTGTGAATGAGTTATACACTCTGGTGGATAAGTGTGCTCACGTAGAGGAGGGAAGGCAACTTCCCGGTGAAGAGGATGGTGTTGACATTGATTCAGACAACAACGACGACGCCACCAGTCAGAAGAAGAAGAACAAGAAGCGCAAGGAGAAAGTTGTGATGGCCGTCGAAGGATCAAGCACACCTAATACCGACAAGAAGGCCAAGGCCGAGGCCCCCGGTAAGGAGGTTGCTGCTTGCACTGACTGCTGGGCGACAGCGGCTGCCGAGAAGGCTGGGAAAGGTGATGGGCCGTACTGCAAGATCCATAGGACCAAGGGCCACGACCTTCAGGAGTGTCATCAGGTTGAGTAGCTCATCAAGAAGCAGAGGGCTGAGTATGAGAAGCGTGATAAGGAGAAAAACCAGGATGGTGCTGGCGAGAAGGGCCAAGGCGGCGGAGTAAGCCACCCTGGCAAGGCTCCTCAGAATCAAGGGAAGCCCGTGAGAGGCCATAAGAAGGAGGATTGCAATGATGAGAGTGATGGAGGAGATGAAGAGGAAACCAGCGGGCAGGAGTTCCAGAAAGCCACTGACACCCTGTGCATTGGCGGGGGCGCATCTCTGCACTCCTATCACAGCCAACTTAAACAGTGGGCACGTGAAGTCAATGCCATGGAGCCAGTGGCAGATTCTCGGAAGCCGCTCAAGTGGTCCCGCACGCCCATCATCTTTTACGAAAGGATCACCCTGACCACACCACCGCAGTAGGGTGCTTGCCATTGTTGGTCTCACCAACAATACGCAACCTCAAAGTCACCAAGATGTTAGTTGACGGCGGGGCCGGGTTGAATATGATATCTCCAAAGGTCATCAGCAAACTTTAGATAGCATATGAGGAGCTCAAGTTTACTGGCACATTCCAAGGAATCAACCCCGGTAGGAGTCATCCTAAGGGAAAGATCACGCTGCCGGTGACATTCGGAGGGGAGTTAAACTACCGGACTGAGAAGATCGTATTTGACGTGGTTGACCTCCCCTTGCCGTACAACAGAATCCTTGGTCACCCAGCTCTGGCCAAGTTCATGGTTGCATCCCACTATGCCTACAACACCTTGAAGATGCCAGGGCCGATAGGAGTCATTTCCATTCCGTCAGATCAGAAGGACGTAGTTATATGCGTGGACAAGATGTACCGGGAGGCAGTTGCGGCAGAAGCTGCGGAAGCCACTGCTCTCGCCAAGGAAAGTAAGAAAATGAATAGAGCTAGCAATGATGCCAGCAAGGAATCCGGGAAGCGTGCCTCTCCGGAGTATGCTGCGCCTGTTGATGACTTGCCGGAGAGTTCCAATAGCAAGAGATCCAAAGCTTCTACACCTGCTGTAAAGAAGGTCCCGGCAGGGCTTGCTGGCGCTGATGGTACCTTCACTATCAGGGCCACCCTTGATGACAAATAGGAAAGTGCGCTCGTTGCCTTCCTGCGGGCGAATATCGATGTGTTTGCCTGGCAACCATCTGATATCCCCGGTGTTCCCAGGGAGGTAATCGAGCACCACCTTGCTATCTGCCCACATGCCCGGCCCGTCAAGCAGAAGGTCCGGAAGCAAGCTTTGGAGCGGCAACAGTTTATTGCCGAGGAGATCAAGAAGCTTGAAGCTGCTGGTTTGGTCAGGGGAGTGTTGCATCCCACATGGTTAGCAAATCCAGTGGTGGTGCGCAAGGTGAATGGGAAATGGAGACTTTGCATAGACTTCACAGATCCAAACAAGGCATGCCCGAAGGACCCGTTCCCCTTGCCGCGCATCGACCAGATTGTGGATTCCAGTTCTGGGTGTGACCTGCTTTCCTTTTTGGATGCCTACTCTGGATACCACCAGATCTTCATGTCCAAGGAAGTCGAAGAGAAGATAGCGTTCATAACCTCATGTGGCACGTACTGCTTTGTACGGATGCCCTTTGGGTTAAAGAGTGCTGGATCCACTTTTGCATCAGCAGTACAGATTGCCTTTGAATCCCAGCTGCATAGAAACATTGAAGCTTACATGGATGATATTGTGGTCTAAACCAAGGACAGATCAACCCTCATTCATGATTTGGAAGAAACCTTTGCTAATCTACATAGGATCAACCTGAAGCTGAACCCAGAGAAGTGTGTGTTTGGAGTTCCCTCCGGCAAGCTACTGGGCTACTTTGTGTCTCATCGAGGGATAGAGGCCAACCCCGACAAGATCAAGGCTGTCGAGCAAATTCAAGCACCCAAGACAGTCAAGGACGTGAGGTGTTTGACTGGATGCGTGGCTGCACTGAGCAGGTTCATTTCCAAGTCTGCCAAGCGCACCCTACTATTCTTCAAAATCTTGAAGAAGGCAGGACCCGTGGAGTGGACCCCAGAGGCAGACGCTGCGCTGTAAGATTCGAAGACCTATCTTTCCTCTGTGCCCACCTTGGTCGCTTCCAAACCACAAGAGCCGTTGCTGCTATACTTAGCGCCAACCAATCAAGTGGTTAGCATGGCACAGCGGGAAGTGGGTGACGCGGCAACCACAACCAATGTCCCCTCCGAAGAGAGAAGCGAACCCATCCCGGCAAGACCAGAGTCAGTCAGGTGCGAAGAAAGGCAGTGCAGCGGAAGCAGTTCTATGGTTGCGGCAAGGAAGAAAGTGGTGTAGTGCCCAGTGTACTTTGTCAGCTCCCTGTTACAAGGAGCTAGATCGAGGTACTCTGGCGTGCAAAAGTTGATTTTTTGCCTCATCATGGCCTCAAGGAAACTGCGCCACTACTTCCATGCCCACGAGATCACAATTGTCACCCGCTTCCCCTTGCAACGCATACTCCAAAACCCCGAGGCCACCGGCAGGATTGTGGAATGGGCTTTGGAGTTTTCCAGCTTTGGTTTGAAGTTTGAAAGCACATCAACTATTCAGAGCAGAGCACTAGCAGAGTTCATCGTAGAGTGGAGATCAACTCCTGATGAAGAAGTATTGGAGACGATCATCCCCGGCAAGGAAGTGCCCCAAGAATGGATTATGTATTTTGATGGTGCCTTCTCCCTACAAGGTGCAAGGGCTGGCGTGCTTCTGGTTGCCCCCACTGGGGAGCACCTTAATTACGTTGTCCACATGCACTTTCCCCGGGAGAAGGCTACCAACAATACTGTAGAGTATGAAGGGCTCCTTGTCGAGCTCAGGATTGCAACAGAACTAGGAATCAAGAAGCTGATCATCCACGGAGATTCGCAACTTGTGGTGAGACAAGTCAACAAGGATTACCAAAGTCCATTGATGGAGGCATACATCGAGGAAGTGAGAAAGTTGGAGGAGCGCTTTGATGGATTGCAAACAGAGCACGTGCCCCGTGCGGAAAACAGCATTGCTGAACATCTGTCAATGTAAGATGCGCAAAAACTCCCTGTGGAACCAGGGACTTTTGTTCTCCATCTGACTCAGCCCTCCGTATCCCCGGCAACAATGGCCAAAAAAGAGGAGGAAACTAGACTCCGATAAACCTCTCCCGGCAGAGCTTCCAGAAGCCCCCGACAGAGAGGTTGGCAGGAACAACTCCAATGTCGGGGTACGACACCTATGGGATCCCGAGAGACCCCTTTAGGATTCGGCGGGGGAGAGGTATACGCAAAGAGCAGAACCAGTGATCGACGCGGGAAGTTTTTACCCAGGTTCGGGCCGCTAATCAGCATAAAACCCTACTCCTGCTTTGTGTTCTTATTGATGTTCTTGAGCCCAGCCTTCAGGAGCGCTCGCAATGAACAGTACGTTCAAAGAGCAGCTATGCATGCAGAATGGGCCGGCCGTTCTCCTCCGTAGCAGTTGCCTTGGGCCTCCTTTTCTATGCTCAAAGGGGTCTCCACAGTGGCAAAATGTACATACATTGAGGTGTAAAGTAGCTACAGGGTATCATACCTAACCCCTGACGAATTAGGACAAGCGCATTTAATGCACCGTGAGGTGTCCGTTTAGGTGTCCTCACTTTCTTGGGGATGGAAAAAGGGGCCATCCCATCAGCACCGCTCAAGCTCTCCTCCACTGGCATGCCGCCACACACCCAGGGAAGGAGCCAGAATGTCAGACTTGTAACTGTGCCGAAGCGGTGGCACAGTAGCGGAATCTCGCCAGGCGCCGATCCTTGCCGGGCACCAAACCTTGCCGGGCGCCAGGCCTTGCCGAGAACCAAATCTTGCCGGGTGCCGAGCCTTGCCGGGCTCCACGGCCATCCCAGCAAGGATCTTGCCGGGGAAGCTGGCCTTCGATTTCCAGCTTTGCTTATCTGCTGATTCTCAGATCTCTGACTTGATGATTTCCTTGATGACTTGAATCGACCTCGAGCTGATCCCGGCAAGCCTTGCCGCGAGGACGGCTACAACTGCCCGTGCACAAGTAAGGGGTACTAGTGGCCCAATACTTAGTACACCAATAGGAGCCCCCGGGCCTGGGCCATACACGAGTGCGAGGCGTTGTTGGGCTAGGCCCAAACAGTGCACGGGCACGCGTGGCAGGGAATTAACTGCTCGTAAAGATCTTGTTTTACTGTGCCCCCACTACGCGCACGGAGCGCGCGATATGGGAAGTGTGCCAAAAAGGCTGCAAACTGTTTCGCGCCCATAGAGGCGCATTCATATTGGGGGATAAACAAGGTGGCCCCGCTCCTTCCCCATAAAAAGGAGAAGTCGTGGAGGCGCAAACATATTCACCCCCCTCTTCTTCCCAATCTTGCCATCGCCACCGCCTTCCTCTGCTCGAGCTCAGAGTGAAACATTTCTTCTCTTCTGCTTGCTGCTCCCACGCTCGTTCCGTCCTCCGGCTTCCATTTCCACAGTCGCCATGCCGCCCAAGGCCAGCAAAGGCAAGGGCACGGACAAGGAGGCGAAGGCTGAAGTTCCGGAGAGCGAACTGGTGAAGATGCGGAAGAGGCTCGTCGTCTTCCCTCCGACGCTCGACGCCGAAACTTTGAAGGGACGATACCAATGCATGTGGGCGAAGGGAACACAAGCTCACCCTGCCACACGCGTAATCCCAGGTGCTAGTTCCAAAGGCGGATCGGACAGATACCCCTTCTTCACTGCGTACTTTTATTGCGGGCTCTGTCCACCTTTTTCCGATTTCTTCAACGACATCATGTAAACATATGGCTTCCGCCTTCTTGATTTCACGCCGAATGCCGTATTTTGCATGTCGATCTTTGCCCACCTTTGTGAAAATTTCGCTGGCGTGATCCCCAATTCTGCTCTTTTCCGCCACTATTTCTATCCTCGAATCCAAAAAGGAGAGGCTCTCTCTGGATCTATTGCTTGGATTCCAAGGGCCTGGAACAAAGAGATATACCCAGATGGAGTTTACCGCGAAAAGTGGGACGAGTGGCGGGCCGAATGGTGCTGGATCCAGGAAGCAGATCCTCATCCTTTTTGTCATCCCCGGCGACAGAAGGTGGTCCACGGCAAGGATTGGGGTGATCTCGCCGCAGAAGACGAGATGCTCACAATCGCCAGTACCAGGATCCTCCGCTTGAAGGCTGCCGAGCTGACAATGGAGATGATCGGCTTCGACTTCCTCCGCCGCCGCATCGCCCCTCTGCAGAATAGGGGGAGGCCATCCTGGGAGTATAAGAACGCAGCGGATGTCATGAGGCTGCACCCCGGGCTGAACAATAACCTGACTGCTATGCAGCTTGGCGCTCTCCGCCAAAAGTTATTCCAGCGCGAAGACAAGCACCGGCTACCGGCAAGGATCGTCCCCTTGTGCAACAATTCTGCATTGGGGTCGATCATTGCCTTCTTGCCGATGTTCAACGCCCACGGCCTTGACCCAACCTGGGTCAAGCCAAGCGAGGAAGAAGCGCAGAAATTCTTCGACAATCTGCCGGAGAAGCCTGTCCGGCAAGAGTCAGATCTTATTCGCGCCACCACAGATCAGGAGGTAGCATACATCGCTACCAGAGTGGAGCAAGCGAATCTTGCCGTGGAGGCCGGCAGCGTTGGCTTCACAGAGTGGGAAGCCAGTGATGCAGAGGTGGTAGTGGAGGCAAAACCTGCGGAGGAGAGCAAGGTTGCCGGGGAAGAAGGCGGCGCAGTCGCTGAAAACTCATCCGGCGAAGACACGGCCGAAGAGGAGACGCGAGAAGAGCCCTCGCCCCCGAAGAAGACAAAGCATGTCCTTCGGAAAGCCGCATCAGGCGTCCCGGCAAGCCAGCCTACATCGAGCGGCGAATCCCCCAGCAAGAAAGTGGCCGGCAAGACCGGACAGCGGCAGGGGGCCCGTCAACAGCCCGCGCGGCGCGCGAGACCCACACCAGCGACCACCGCCGGAGCGGCAGGAGGGTCTCGTACAACCGTGCCAGAGGCTGCCCCGGCACCTGCCATAGCCAAGCGGCCCAGGACCCCTCCTCCGCCTCCCCACTCAGACATCGCAACGGAGGTCGACTTCGACATCTCCGGCTTCAGTCCGGAGCGAGAGGAAGAAGAGTGAGTACCTGTCACAACTTCCACCTTCCAATCTGCATCAGTCTTACTGACTTACTTGTATTGTTTCTGCAGTGACATAGAAACCTTGCTGGAGAGGATGGCGAAGAGGTCAAGGACTTCTACGGGCGACGAGCCCCCGGCAGGCTCCACTAGCGTGCCAGAGACCGTCATTGTGAGCCCGGCGCCTAGTCCTCAACGCAGCCCCCAGCGTAAGTTTATTGTCCCTTTTTCTGTTGGCTGGTGCCGAGGCTTTCATTCTTGTCGCTGATATCTTTGGGTTTGCAGGAGAAGAACGGCAACAAGGAGAAGATTGCCCCATTGTGCCTCCTTCATCGACCGCTCCGCCCACAAGCACATCCCCGGCAAGAGATCCTGCCGACGAGCCCGTCCGGATTGAGGAGCCGACAAGCACGGACTCCGGCAACCCACCCCCGGCAACCGGAGTTGCCGGGAGAGGCGAAGCCACCTCTCGACAGCCCGACGCAGGTACTCGATCACCTCAGAGTGCTAGTTATTCTTTTCCCCCTACTTCTTTATCTTTGGTTACCTCAAAATCTAAAAACTCGATCTTATTCTGACCTCCTCCTTCACCCTTCAGAGTTCTCTGCGATGGAACATATGGACGTCGACGCCGTCATCGAGGAGACCGCCAGGGATGCTGCTGCCGAAGCGGACAGGATCACTGCCAGCGAGGCCACCAAGTATGATGTTGCCAGGGCTGGTGATGCTCTTGACGGGGAGGCCGCCAAGATAGCACAAAAGGAAATCGCGGAAGAACCTGCTGAAGAGGGCGACAGGGAGGCTGGGGACCATACTGACGGCATTCCTGCCGCAGGAGCGCCAGGCGCTGCATCGGCCGCGGAGTCCCCTGTCACTGGTGAGGCAGCCACTGAAGACCAGCCATCAACATCTGAAGAGCCCTCATCCAGCAAGTATCTCAAGGTTGGCGAAAACCAATCATCAACTTGCCAGGGACGGCAAGCACCGAGGCACCAGCCGAAGGAGAAATTTTCGAGGAAATTATTGCCGCTGCCGGGCTCGAAGTTGTTGACGATCCCAGCGCTAGCAGTGGCAAGTCTGAAGAGGATCAGCTCCTTCAGGCCATGGGCGAGAACTTCCGCAAACTCCAGGCTCTCCATCGTGCCCGAAAAGAGAAAGCGGACTCCAGAATGGCAGTTGTCGAGGCAGCCGAAGCGGATTTTCAAAGGCACGTCGCACAAATGCAAATCTGGCATGCCGAGGCCCTTCAAGAGCTGGTTGCCAGTCGAGAACAAGTGAGCCAGCAATGGAATGAGGTCCTCCTGAAGCAATCAGACATGGAGAAGGCACATGATGAAGCTGTTCAAAGGATCGCTGCCGAAGATGCTCTCCTGACGGGGCGCCGCGTTGCTCTTGACGCTTTCGAAGAAGATCTCACCGCACGTAAGCAGGCGCTCGCCGCCAAGCTTCGTAGCAGGGATGAAGACATTGAAAATCTTGTCGCGCGGCGGACCCAGGAGCTGTAGCAGAAGCACAAGGAGGCGCTCGAAGCTCTAACTGCAAGTCACGCCGGCAAGCTCAAGGAGGCCGTCGATGCTGCCGAAGTTGCAGAGGCCGCCAAGAATGAGCTGAGCGACAAAGTGAAGAGGCTAGAGATAGATCTCGACGAGCACGGCAAGGAGCTCTCGACGCTCAAGGGGGACAGGGAAAAAACCCTCCACTCCTTGGCAGAGATGCAAGTCGCCCTGTCCGACAAGACCAAGCAGCTCTCCTCTGCGGCTGATGATATTGCGGTTCTGGAGCTGAAGCTAACCACGCTGCAGAAATCTCTCAAGGCCGGCAGGGCCTGTGAGAAGGCTCTACTCAAGGATCTCCAAGGAGAGAGGAACCTGGTCAAGAGCGCCGCCGCTGCCCAAAACGAGTACGAGAAGGGAGTGGAGATCTGGACTGGTCGTCTCATTGCTGCCGCGGAGAAGCTTACCACAGAACTGTCAACCATGGGCTTGCCGAACTTTAGATATTCTTCCGAGGAAAGAATATCCCCAAGCGCCAAATTGACGATGTTCTTTCAAAGCATCATCAACGCGTTGAGGGCGCTCCAGTCTAGCCGGGCAACCCAACTGGCGAACGAGACTCGCCGGCTTTGCCGGGCCGTCCTTCGCAAGGTGCTCCTCAAGGTGGTGCACAGCAATCCCGGCATCGACCTCTCCAGCGCACTCGGCCACCTGCCAAAGGACGCAAATGTTGAGGCGCTTGAGAAGTGCATCGCGCCAATCCTTGAGAAGGTGGACTCCATCAAAAGGATCGAAGGCCAGCGCAGGGATTGAATGCTCCTCTTTTATTCTTGCCGCCATCATCTCATGTAAAAGACAGTTAAGTCTCAAGTTAGGACTGCGGCAACTCATGGATGTAATATAATTTAACTATGTTTAGGCTCATGCTAGCTACTTTCCTTGTCTGATTCCTTTATGTATGGAGTTCATCCTACGCTTACTGAAAAACTTGCCGGCGCGCAACCTACCGCGAGCGCTGGGTGCGGGACTTCAGCAGCCTGCCGGAGGCGCAGCGGCCGGCAAGACTCCTTGGCGTTCTCAGTGCAGCCACTTAACATGTTGAGCGGACTCGAAACAAAATAAGGGCGCAACTGATTACAACAAGGGTTCCTTCGCATGCAGATTTTCCATACAAGGGTCGGAATCGTCCAAGGAACTTGGTACTAAAAGAAAAAAAAACTTGCTCTAAGCTTTTAGGACTTAGCTTTCTGGCTTTGTTCTTCCTCCGGCAAGCATACGATTCCGAACGTCACCAACTGGTATTCATGTCTCCCTTCCCCCCCCCCCCCCCGGCAAATGTGAACGCGAGGAATCCTCTGTCTTTAAGAAAAGAAAGAAGAGAAATAAAGAGATGAAACCTTGGCGGTTCGTTAGAACTTACCCGGATCAGGTGTCATACAACATCTTAGACAAACATGCATATATGAATGTGAACATGAGAATCAATAAGGAAATGTACAACACTTAAATTTATTCATCTGTGCTCAGGGTCTGCGCCTGGCTTTGTACAAAAGATCACATGCCTTGCCGGCAAGACTTGTACAAAAAGGTGGTTGCCGGGAGCCCTCGGCAACTGCGCCTTATGGATAGAACTTGCGAAGATGTTCGATATTCCAGGAATTACTCACTGGAACGCCATCTTCGGTCTCCAGGCAGACAGCGCCAGGCCTGGTGACTCGTACTACCCGATAAGGGCCTTCCCACTTTGGCGTCAACTTGTTTGAATTCTTGGCGGACTGAATCCGTCGAAGAACAAGGTCGCCTTCCTCAAGGCTTCGGGCATGAACTTTGCGGCTATGATAGCGGCGCAAAGCTTGCTGGTAGCGTGCAGCTCGCGCAGCAGCCTGAAGACGATTCTCCTCAAGGAGCACAGCGTCATCTTGCCGCAGTTGCTCTTGCTCGAGCTCATCATAAGCAAGCACTCGAGGAGATCCGTGTATGAGTTCCGTGGGGAGAACTGCTTCCGCTCCATACACCAGAGCGAAGGGCGTCTGGCCGGTGGCTCGATTTGGTGTCGTTTTGATTGACCAAAGAACCGCCGGCAACTCATCAATCCAGCATCTTCCGCACTTTTTCAGCCTGTCAAAAGTTCTGGTCCTGAGACCGCGCAGCACTTCAGCATTGGCCCTCTCCGCTTGGCCGTTGCTTCTCGGGTGAGCAACAGAGGCAAAACAAATCTTGCCGCCAAGGTCGTGGACATACTGCATGAAGGTGTGACTTGTGAACTACGTGCCGTTGTCGGTGATGATCCTGTTAGGCACACCGAAATGGCAAACAATTCCTTTGAAGAACTTGACAGCCGACTGCGCCGTCACCTTCCTCACTGCTTCCACCTCCGGCCACTTTGTGAACTTGTCGATAGCAACGTACAAGTACTCAAAGCCCCCGGTAGCACGGGGAAAGGGGCCCAGTATGTCGATCCCCCAGACCGAAAATGGCCAGGAGAGAGGGATTGTTTGAAGAGCTTGAGCTGGCTGATGTAATTTCTTCGAATGAAACTGGCACGCTTCACACCTGGTTACTAGTGCAGTCGCATCCTGAAGGGCGGTAGGCCAAAAGAAACCTTGCCGGAATGCTTTCCCGGCAAGCGCTCTTGACCCTATGTGAGAGCCACACATGCCCCCATGTATCTCTGCCAACAGCTCTAGTCCATCCTCCCGAGGAATGCACTTCAATTTCACACCGTTTGGTCTCTTTCTATACAGGACGTCATCGACAAACTTGTACATAACAGACCGACGGGCTACTCTCTCCGCTTCTTCTTGTTCCTCGGGGAGTTCACCTATCTGAAGGAAGTGGACAATGTGCTGCGCCCATGCTGGAGCCTGAGGCTCGACAACTAGGACTAAAGGCATCTCATCCGCCGGGGAAACATTTGTCTCGACAGCAAGGGCCTGAGGCCCTGCCGGAGCCTGTTGTTCCCCGGCAGGCGTGTCGATCCCGGCAACTTCCTTGCCGGCGGCTCCGGGGAGCTCTGCCGGGAAGTACTGGCCAGAGTTCAACTTTCTTCTCTTTTCTTGCCGCATTGATGGTGCCACGGATGGTTGAGTCAATTGGAGCACAAAAGTTCCTGGTCCCACAGGCAACTTGAGGGCAGCACGCTTTGACAGGTCGTCAGCAACGCTGTTCTCGGCACGAGGGACATGCTCCATTTGGAGACCGTTAAAGCGCTCTTCCAATTTCCTCACTTCATCTACGTAGGCTTGCATCAACGGACTTTGATAGTTCTTGTTGACCTGCCTGACGACAAGCTGTGAATCAGCTTTGATAATGAGCTTTTTGATACCAAGGTCTGCCGCGATCCTAAGACCGGCAAGCAAACCTTCGTACTCTGCAGTGTTGTTGGTTGAACTCTCCCGGGGAAAATGCATTTGGACTACATACTTGAGGTGCTCTCCGGTGGGTGCGAGAAGCAGCACACCAGCACCGGCGCGTTGCAGCGAAAAAGCCCCGTCAAAGTACATAACCCATTGCTGATCGGTTTCCTTGCCGGGGAGACTTGTTTCTTGAACTTCTTCGTCTGGCGTCGGGGTCCATTCTGCAATGAACTCCGCCAAGGCCCTGCTCTGGATCGTCGAAGTGCTTTCAAACTTAAGGCCAAAGCTGGACAACTCCAACGCCCACTCCACGATCCTGCCGGTTGCCTTCGGATTTTGCAAAATCCGTTGCAACGGAAAGCGAGTGACGACGGTGATCTCATGTGCTTGAAAATAATGGCGCAGCTTCCTCGAGGCCATAAGGAGGCCGAAAAGCAACTTCTGCACAACAGAATATCTTGACCTAGCTTCTTGCAAGAGGGAGCTAACAAAATAAACTGGGCGCTGCACCACCTTTTTCTTCTGCACGGGTTCCTCTGTTTGCGCAGATACTGTCTTGCCGGGATCAACCCTTGCCGGGGAAGATCTTGCCGCGTCATCTGGCAGTCCTGCCGCTGATGTTGCCTCCTCATCAGCTTCCCTCTGCGCCACCAGCGCAGCACTAACCACTTGATTTGTCGCCGCCAGATACAGCAGCAACGGTTCTTGTGGTTTAGGTGCGACTAGCGTCGGCGGAGAAGAAAGGTATTTCTTCAAATCTTGCAGCGCCGCCTCCGCTTCCGGAGTCCATTTCATTGGACCTGCCTTCTTCAAAATTTTGTAGAAGGGCAGGGTGCGCTCAGCAGATTTGGAAATAAACCTGCTTAGAGCAGCAACACAGCCGGCAAGACGACGCACATCCTTGACGCGTCTCGGCGCTTCAATTTGCTCAATGGCTTTGATCTTGTCGGGGTTAGCTTCGATTGCCCGGCAAGATACAAAGAATCCGAGGAGCTTGCCGGAAGGAACACCGAACACGCACTTCTCAGGATTGAGCTTCAAGTTGATCTTGCGCAAGTTCGCAAATGTTTGTTCTAAGTCTTGAATGAGCGTTGCTTTATCCTTAGTTTTGACCACTATGTCGTCCATATATGCCTCCATATTTCTTTGGAGTTGTGGCTCAAAACCAATCTGGATTGCTCTGGCGAATGTTGAACCAGCACTTTTCAACCCGAAAGGCATCCGTATAAAACAATACGTACCACATGGGGTGATAAAGGCGGTCTTCTCTTCATCTTCCTTTGCCATAAAAATCTGATGATACCCTGAATAGGCATCAAGGAAGGACAGGAGATCACAACCAGCGGTGGCATCCACAATCTGGTCGATGCGCGGCAAGGGAAAAGGATCTTTTGGACAAGCTTTATTGATATCTGTATAATCGATACAAAGCCTCCATTTCCCGTTCGCTTTCCGCACTACAACCGGATTGGCCAACCAGGTTGGATGAAGCACTCCTTTGACCAGTCCTGCCGCCTCCAGCTTCTTAATTTCTTCGGCAATGAATTCTTGCCGCTCCAAAGCCTGTTTCCTCACCCTTTGCTTGACGGGCCGCGCATGAGGACAGACAGCAAGGTGGTGCTCAATTACTTTCCTGGGAACGCCGGGGATGTCAGACGGTTGCCATGCGAACACGTCGACATTCGCCCGCAGGAAAGCAACGAGCGCGCTTTCCTATTTGTCATCTAGGGTGGAACTTATGGTGAAAGTTCCCCCCGTCCCGTCCTCCCTGGCAGGCACCTTCTTGGTTTCCGGCGGGGCAGCCTTGGACTTCTTGTTCTTGCCGGTGGAACTCTCTGGCACGTCCTCGACGGAAGCGCAGCACTCCAAAGAGGCGCGCTTGCCGGAGTTGGCGCCAAGGTTCCTGCCGGTCTTCTTCTTCCCCCCGGGAGTTCCAGCGGCAGGAGCAGATGCCCTGATGGCAGGTGCTGCAACTGCTTCCCGGTAAAGTTGGTCGGCACAGATGAGCGCATCCTTCTTATCGGAATGGATAGTGATGACGCTCAACGGCCCAGGCATCTTCAAGACGTTGTACGCGTAGTGTGATGCCGCCATAAACTTAGCTAGCGCTGGCCGACCAAGGATCCCATTGTATGACATGGGGATCTTGGCGACATCAAACACCACCTTTTCGGTCCTGAAGTTAAGCTCGCTGCCAAATGTTACTGGCAGCATGATCTTGCCCTTAGGCTGGGTTCTTCCCGGGTTGACCCCTTGAAACGTACCCGTTACCTCGAGGTCTTCGTCGGGAATCTGAAGCTTTGTGAGCACATCCGGTGAGATTAAGTTTAGGCCGGCCCCGCCGTCAACTAACATCTTCGTCACCTTGAGGTTGCGAATTGTCGGGGAAACCAACAATGGCAAACACCCGACCACAGTTGTGCGATCAGGGTGATCCTCGGCGTCAAAGATGATAGGCGTGCTGGACCACTTCAGAGGCCTACATGCATCGGGGGATGGCTCTGCCGCATTAACCTCCCGCACCCACTGTTTAAGTTAGCGGTGGGAAGAATGCAGCGAGGCACCCCCATCAAGGCACATAGCCTCCGTAGCCTTCTGGAATTCCTGCTCACTGGATTCGTCATCTTCTTCTTCATCATCTCCTTCTTTATCTCGGCCCCGAGCGGGCCGATCCTTCTGCTGCTTGGCCTTGCCGCGGCGACCTCCTCGGCCACCGCGTTTCTTGCCGGACCCCTCAGCACCATCTTGGGCCTTCTCCTTATCTCGCCTCTCGTATTCGGCCTTCTGCTTCTCGGCAAGCTGCTCAACTTGCCGGCAGTTCTGGAGATCGTGGCCCTTAGTGCGATGGATGTTGCAGTACTGCTTGCCGGAGTTCTCTGACTTGTCGGCAACCGCCAAGGCCTGACAGGAAGGGCACCCGGCAAGATCCTTGCCGGGGTCGCCAACCTTGGCCTTCTTGGCGGCGCCAGGGTTGCCGGATTCCTCGACGGCAAGCACGGCCTTGCCTCCGCGCTTCCTGTTCCGCCGCCGGCCTTTCCTTGACGGAGCCGCGGCATCTTCTTCTTCTGAGTCGCCTGTCGCACCAACAGATTCACCGGGGAGTTTCCTCCCCTCTTCAGCTCGAGCACACTTGTCAGCCAAAGTGTAAAGCTCGGCAATACTCTTGACTTTGTTCATTGCCAGCTCTTCCCGCATCCTGCGGTTATGCACGTTCTGATGGAACGCGCTAATGACAGCAGCAGGATGAACGTCAGGAATATTGTATTGCACCCGGCTGAATCTCTGCATAAACTTGCGCAGGGACTCGCCCTCCCTCTGAGGGATGATGTGCAAATCACTTTCTTGGCCAGGAGCTTGGTGGCCTCCAACAAAGGCGCCAACAAACTGATGGCACAGATCTGACCAGCAAGAAATAGAATCCTCCGGCAGATGCATCAACCACGACCTGACGTTGGGTTTGAGCACCAACGGGAAGTAGTTGGCAAGTATCTTGTCATCTCGGCCCCCGGCAGCCTGCACCGCAATGGTGTAGATGCTCAGGAACTCCGAGGGATGAGTCTTGCCGTCGTATTTCTCCGGGACCTCTGGCTTGAAGGTTCGGAGATTGGGCCATTGGACTTGCCGCAGCTCACGGGTAAACGCCGGAGGTCCTACCTCATAAGGCAAGTCTCCTACGTTCCCTAGCGCAGGCTCGTCGACAACCGGCCCCGCGCGCTTATCAGACTGATAGCGCGCTTCCCGCCGCTGCTCGATGGTTGTTCGAGCGTCTTCCTTGCCTCTTTCCTGAAGAACCAGACGCTGATCACGGCGCATCCGTGGATCGGACGACGCCGTGGAAACTTCCTCATGGCGGTCGACTTGCTGAGTCGTCGGCCGCCACTGATGTCGTGGAGGAGAGTGCACTGTAGTTGCACCACCTCCGGTTTTCTCTGCACCGGCTCGCATCGGATCGATGGGCCTCCGCTGAGAGGGCCCTGCCTCTTGTGGTCCATCCTTGTTAGCGAAGCCGATAAGGCTCTGGATAGTAGCTCGCCACTCCTCCATCTTCTCCGGGGCGGGAGGAAAATCGAGGAGCAGCTGTGCACGTGCCAAGGCTTCCGCTGGCGTAGGTGGTGGCGACAGGTGCGAGGTGCGTGAGGTGCTCTGACTCCTAATCAAGTTAGAAGGAGCACCGCCACGGTCACGCGACCGCGCACCACCTTCGCCGGCAGCTCGGTGTGCATGCTGGTCCCGCGCATCTTGGGATGTATGCGTAGAAACCTTTTCGTGGGGACGCCCCGAACCACCAACGCCATGATGTCGCTCATCTCGCACGACCTGGGCAGGTTGCGAGGCTCGCGCCGGTGCGGGAGCTCCCGCAGGCGCTCTTCGATCCCTAGAGTTTGTTGTGCCACCCGTAGGCAACACAACACCATCTCTAGATCCAGCGGCGCGCAAGTTAACACTGCCACTACGAACGACACCGCTCGCTTGGCTTGGGTCACCAGAACGCCACGGGGGTTCTGGCCCTCTTCCTTCTGCACCCACACCATCGCCTGTCTGCGAAGGCGCGGGCAAAACGGACCCGGACGGTTGTGCTGTCGCAGCGTTCTTCTTCTTGGGCGGCATGATGATGAAGATGATGAAGGAACTAGGGTGTCGACCACCAGATCAGGTTCACGCAAACTTCAATCCCCCAGACCTGGCGCGCCATAGATGTCGGGGTACGACACCTATGGGATCCCGAGAGACCCCTTTACGATTTGGCGGGGGGAGAGGTATACGCAAAGAGCAGAACCAGTGATCGACGCGGGAAGTTTTTACCCAGGTTCAGGCCGCTGATCAGCGTAAAACCCTACTCCTGCTTTGTGTTCTTATTGATGTTCTTGAGCCCAGCCTTCAGGAGCGCTCGCAATGAACAATACGTTCAAAGAGCAGCTATGCATGCAGAATGGGCCGGCCGTTCTCCTCCGTAGCAGTTGCCTTGGGCCTCCTTTTATATGCTCAAAGGGGTCTCCATAGTGGCAAAATGTACATACATTGAGGTGTAAAGTAGCTACAGGGTATCATACCTAACCCCTGACGGATTAGGACAAGCGCATTTAATGCACCGTGAGGTGTCCGTTTAGGTGTCCTCACTTTCTTGGGGATGGAAAAAGGGGCCATCCCATCAGCACCGCTCAAGCTCTCCTCCACTGGCATGCTGCCACGCACCCAGGGAAGGAGCCAGAATGTCAGACTTGTTACTGTGCCAAAGCGGTGGCACAGTGGCGGAATCTCGCCAGGCGCCGATCCTTGCTGGGCACCAAACTTTGCCGGGCGCCAGGCCTTGCCGAGAACCAAATCTTGCCGGGCGCCGAGCCTTGCCGGGCTCCACGGCCATCCCGGCAAGGATCTTGCTGGGGAAGCTGGCCTTTGATTTCCATCTTTGCTTATCTGCTGATTCTCAGATCTTTGACTTGATGATTTCCTTGATGACTTGAATCGACCTTTAGCTGATCCCGGCAAGCCTTGCCGCGAGGACGGCTACAACTGCCCGTGCACAAGTAAGGGGTACTAGTGGCCCAATACTTAGTACACCGACATCCAATTCACTTGGCGAGCAGCACCCTCCCGCTGAACTACCAATCCTCGCAGTTGAGGCATGCACTCCCACAAACAAGGAGGTGCCACTGATCCTCATTGTCGAGCCTCAGGTTACAACTTGGGTGCGACACATAGTGTGTTATCTCCAAACAGGAGAACTTCCCGAAGAGCAAGAAGAAGCTGAAAGAGTAGACCGGAGGGCCACTATGTATCAGTTCGTTGATGATGCACTATACAGAAGGAGGCACAACGGCGTGAAATTGAAGTGCATTTGCTGGGAAGAGGGGAAGGAATTGTTGGCAGAGATACACAGATGCATGTGCGGCTCGCATATTGGATCAAGGGCCTTGGTTGGAAAAGCTTTCCGGCAAGGTTTCTACTGGCCTACGACCCTCCAAGGTGCAATTGAGCTAGTCACCAGATGTGAAGCCTGCCAGTTCCACTCAAAGAATATCCATCAACCTACTCAGACTCTCGAGACGATCCCTTTATCATGGCCCTTTTCGGTATGGGGGCTTGACATCTTGGGCCCCTTCCCCCGAGCTACCGGGGGCTTTGAGTTCTTGTACGTCGCCATCGGCAAGTTCTCGAAGTGGAGGAAACTGGACTCCAGCAAGCCTCACCCGACAGAGCCTCTCCAGGCTCCTGGCAGAGAGCTTGGCGGGAACAACTCCCCTTTGATCAGTGAGCTGCACCATCCCGCCAGACCACCGGTCCATGCGGTCGAGAAGTGCACTCCTACGAATGAGGAGGTGCCGCTGGTCCTTGTTGCCGAGCCCCTGGCCCCAACCTGGGCACAACACATAGTCCATTTCCTCCAAACTGGAGAACTCCCCGGAGAGCAAGAAGAAGCTGAAAGAGTAGCCCGAAGGGCCAGTATGTATTAGTTCGTGGATGACACGCTGTACAAAAGGAGGCCCAACGATGTGAAATTGAAGTGCATTTGCCGGGAGGAAGGAAAGGAACTATTGGCAGAGGTACACAAGGGTATGTGCGGCTCACACATTGGATCAAGGGCTTTGGTTGGAAAAGCCTTCCGGCAAGGTTTCTATTGGCCCACAACCCTCCAAGATGCAGTTGAGCTCGTCACCAAATGTGAAGCCTGCCAGTTCCACCCCAAGAACATACATCAGCTTGCCCAAGCTCTTTAGACGATCCCTGGATATGCAAAAATATTGCAAAGTCATTTGCTTCACTTATTTTCTGATGTTTAAAGGAATTAAATCTAGGAAAATATCTATCCATCTCCGAAGTTCATTAAAACTTGTGGAGATATTCTTTGTGATCATACTGAGCTCCCATTAAAATATTGGCCATAATTAAATAGGGAAAGTTGCATTTTTCTATTTAATGCCAATATTGCATTTTGGGCAGTTTCTAAAGGAACTACCATTTTGGTAGTCAGGAAAAATCCCAAATAAATTGTGGAGCTTACCCTATCCATATCTTCAACATTTCCATCAAAACCCAAGCTCCATAGTTCAATGTTTGAGCACAGCATCCATTTGCAAATTCTGTCCAGATTTCCAGTTTGCAAAGGAAGTGCTTGAACCCTTGATCTATTTGAGCTGAAATTTTTCATGGTGATTAACATTGACAAATCACTCATGAAAACCAGAAATCAGCTCAATCTATTTATCCATTCTCCCACATTAATTTTCCTAAGTTTCTATCCATTTGGAAGCTCTGTGAAGGAAGTACCCCTTTGGTATATCAAAATGAGCTGAAATTTTCCCAGTATCTTCATATTTCCAAATCATCACTCTCCATCAAAATTCAGCTCATTTCATCAAACCATTTGGGCACAGCTTCAAGATCCCTTTTCTGGACCAAATTTTGCGTTGTGAAGGAAGTATATGCAAATGAGGTCCAAATGACTTCAAATTTTACCAGTACCTAGTCCTTCCTACCACATTTCATTGTGACAAGGATTCAGCTCCCCACTCTCATTAATTTCTCTACAAGAGTCCACCCAAGTTGCTATCCAGAAGTTGTTCTGGATCCCCTCAACCTCTCCAGACCCCACCTAGTCCATCTAGTGATCTATCTCATCTATTTGGACAGCGAGGAGCGTGCTGGACAAGTTTCCAGGACCATCCGGTGCCCTAGACAGGCGGTGTCCTTGGTGACCACGCAGGAGAGCATGCCAAAATGGTGCTCTGCGCTTCGGTCACCTCAGCCAGCTAGCTCCGGCCAGCCCGAGCTTGTCTGAGCATGCTGACTAGTTCCGCACCATGCACATACCCCACTCCCGACCCTTCTTCCCTCCGGAGTCTTCCTCCTCGCGCCACGACGAGCGCCGCCGCGGCACTATACTCCCCGTGACCGTTGTGGTATTCCTCTCCCTTGGCCTCTTCTTCCCCGAGTTGTCCCCTGCATCTGGCGGTCGTCAGGTCGGCGCCGTGCATGACCAAAACCATGTCACCGAAGCTCTAGTGCGCGGCTAAGATCGCCAGCGTGGCCGAGCTTATCCGGCGAGCCCGTCCGGCTATAAATAGGCCAGCCCCGAGCCACTCGATCTCACAACCTCCTCCCCACTCCCTCTAGACCACCCCCGCCACCGCGCCTGACCGAAGCCCTCATCAGGGTGCTCAAATTCTGGTGAGGATCGCCCACGGCCTCCATGCCAAATTCCCCACTTCGGCCATTCCCCGTCTCCACCGAGCCCACTGTTGGATTCCCCGGTAGCTGTAGTCCACCTCCATTCATCTCCTTCTCCGGGGAGCCTCCTAGCCGCCGGAACCCCGCCGGAGATGCCGCCCTCGTCCATAGACACAGCCACGCCACCGGCCATCTCCGGTGCCCGAAGAGCCATCCCCTGGATGCAGCACACGCCGGCGACCGCAACCATGCCCTCGCCCGCCCGCGGGAACCACGGGAGCACCAGTGCCCACCGGAGCAGAGGCGCCCTGCCTCGGCGTTAGGCAGAGGGAGAGGAGGAAGAAGGCGGGTGGGAGGAGAGAGGAAAGGGACATGACGGGTGGGCTCCGACCCCACCTGTCAGGGAGAGAGGGAGGAGCCAGCGAGGATAAGTGGAGACGTACTCCGAAGAGTACATGACCACTACAGCGAAGGCGCATTCTGGCGAATACGCTTTCTATTTTTCCAGCCGGCGCCGACACCTCTAAATAGTGAAGTTCATCTGTTAACAGCAGAAAAGCACATTTTTCATTTGTTTTTCTACCTAAATAATGAACGGCCACAACTTTCCGCTCGTAACTCTGATTGAGGTAAAACCAACGCTCACGTCTTCAGTTCGTCGAGCCCGTTCTGATGGTATTATTTTCATACTGTTTCCACACTGAAGAAACTGACCATTTTGCCCTTGCTTGTAAACAGCCCCTCCGGGTGAGAAACTTTTCCGGTGATCCTTTCCGCGGACTTTCCGCACCTGATATATGCCCTAAAGCATTGCTCTGTGTTATTCTTGCGTGTTTAAATTAATATGTTTATGCTTATCTGCGTAGTAGTGACTGTATGTGACCCTGACGAACCCTTGCTAGCACTTTTTTCGATGACGGCACCACGCCTGTGTTTGAGCTGCTTTCGGCCGTCCGGGGTGGATGCCGAATTTATGTTCTCTTTTCAACAATTGGCCGTGTTCTGAGCTATTTTCCGGCCGTCTCGGACAGTTGTTGAATTTCATTCTGTAGTAGTGACCCTATGCTCTGAGCTGTTTTTTGGCCGTCTTAGGGAACTGCTACCTTCTTTTTATCAACACCGTCTCATGCTCTGAGCTGCTTTCCAGCCGTCCTGAGCCGGGGTTGAGTTATTCCGGTAATATCCCAGATCTGAGTTGTAAAGACCGTGCTGGTGGCTACTGGTTTCTTTGCCGGTTTTATGCAAGGGTTCCGATGGTTGTAACTTACAGCTAGAACTTGTAAAGTGATAACTTGCCATTTAAATCTTGTTTCACTAATGACTCATTGTGATGTTATATGGAGATAGGTTGTTATGTCTCCACAGTTGTTACATCATACATAGTTACCACCATGTTAAACTATTCATGATGAATATCCATACTTGCTAAATGATGGCTAAAGTTAAACCTAGTCGGTTGATCCAGAGTCACCTGTACGGACTAATTCGTGCGGCCACATTTACCGGTATGGGACGGCCTTGACTTGGTCTCATCGCGTGCTCTTTTATCGGTACCACCAAACAGGGAAGGTTATACGCGCGTGCTGCCCTGGCCCGGTAGGTGGCGATAACCTTGTGAGCCCAGTTGAGATATTTGTCGGCATCCCCATTTGGGACAGTTTAGTTGGCCACGATGGTGGCAGGTGTCAGGAGGTGACACAGGGGCCACCCAGGGCTTGACTCTGGGGGAGAATGATTGCTAGTGGTATGGTGGGGGAGTCACGGGTTAGGCAGGTTTCGTTGCAGCAACACTGGTCCACCCGAATGGGATCATGAGGCCAGGTGCTCCATGGTGTGGGTAAAGTGCGCAACCTCTGCAGTGTGCAAGAATCTATTCGAATAGCCGCGTCCACGGTATTGGACAGTCCGTCCAGACCTCACTAGGTGGTTAACTGTAGTAATGATAATAATGATGGAAGAACTTGTCTTATGATCGGAGGTACTCAGCGACTCATGAGTATTCCGAGGATTGTGGGACACCCGTAAGAGAGTAAGTTTATCAGACTTACAAAGGAGATGCATAGACATCGGATGATGTCAGGGATATGATGTTGGCCATGGAATGGCTATGAAAGTGATGGTCGGATGACCGAAAGACTTGGATTGGATTTGGTTCAACATCGGATTGGATCATGAGATTGTTCGGAGTATGGATCACTTACTTGGATGCTTTACTTTACTGTATTTTACTTTAGTAGTTATCTTGCTGGATAAACCTGTTATGACTTGATAATTAATCTTGCTAGATAGGTATACTATGCCATGATAATTAATGTTGCTCTAATAACAAATGCATGCTTGAATACCATGGATTGCATTGCTTGGTGTATATGTTAGTTTGGTTTGCTTGCGAGTACATTCAAAAGTACTCAGCGGCCATCAATGTGGCCAGGTTAACATAAAGATCCGTCGTCCATCGACAAGAAGCCAGAGTGTGCGCGGGCTAGAAGAGTAACCCAGTCAGATCCCTGTGGATTGGAGCCGCACCAATACCATGCTGCCTTAGATAGAGCTTTTCCGCTGCCATCAACTCTTGTAATATATCATGTAAGACTTACGTATCCATTAATAGAAATGCCTGTGTTCTTTATACTTGTTGTAAACACGCATGCCAGAGTGATTTCCTGGGCTGGTATGCATGGCGACTATCTGGCTACAGTGGTAATCAGGTGGGGCGCCACAACGGATGGTATCAGAGCAAGAAGGCTAACTATAGGTTACCCTAGCCAGACTTCATTGTCTTGTGCTCAGTAGAAAGCCCAGATGGATTTCAGCCATCTTTGCCAGCAGGCATGGCTACTATTGATAATACGGCAACCCCATAGGTTTTAGCTTCATCAGACCCCAACTCTCGTGGCCTTTGCCTCCGGTGTGAAATTTCCGCACCCGGCAATGACCCGTGAGCCCTGAACACCTAGGTAAACAAGATATCCCTACCTTGCTTGCTAGCCATGGTATTTCTCTTCTTAACTCTAGTTTCCTTTGGGAAACGCCTATAAATTCTATCTTTCCCTGACAACCTTAGGATCGTTGACTAATTCATTTTGGCTATGGTCCTGCATCGAGAGTGTGATGTTCCCTAAGGAAGTAGTAGGAGCTTGACACCAGTGCTACCAGGAGCATTGTGTTGTTTCGCTTCTAAATCCTTAGATGTACATCGAGTGCGCTATAATAGTTATACTAGTGGATCCTCGGCCACGTGTGTAAGGTCCGCAAAATTTGAGCTTTATTTGCTTTTTGGTTTTCATGGTTCTTGTTTCTTTTGTCGGTTCCATTTCTTCGCTCTGACTGGATCCATCCGCAAGTGCCGTCAAGAAGACCAGCATACAACTGGGATAATACCCAATAATCCCAATTCAGCAAGAGTCAAGCCAGCCGACTAACTGATATTCAGAATGGCAACACCGGATCTGTCAGGAAAGAAGAATGGGTCAGAAGCAGAATGTGTGTGCAACAGACAAGGCCAGAATATACCTGAGAGAGTTTGCCTCAGAACAGATCATGCCTAAGGAGCAGTCAGATGAGTTACCAAGAATGAACACCAGTAAGGACAAATTATTCGATCCATGATATAAGGATTATTTCAGTCAGTGAGGTGAACCTTGAGTCATTTCTCAATGGACTCAAGAATCATCTATTATCCACCAAAGACATATTTCGAAAATCTGGATGTGCCAAGAGCAACAACAAAACTCCGGTATGTTTGTACAAATTTCAAAACAAATCTTGAAGTTCACTGGTGCAAATACAAATTTTCTGGGCACTGTGACAAGGTTTGCAAGGAATATGGATAAGTTCGCGGTTGCCCAGAATCAATGAGAACTTCACATGCTTGGAAGCTCAGCTGAACCGAAAGGAGTTATCCGTCAACTGCTTATCATCAGCAACACTTGGTTTCAATGCAAAGGGTATTCCGAATTAATTATCAACATGAAGCCTGCATCAGTTGTGCAACCTTTACAGCAGCAATGATCAGACCAACAGAAAACAAGCGGTGTGCATGACAACAAAATATATTCAGACAAGGTATGGCCTATATCAAGTTTGGCTCCGCTATGAGTAAATTCGGGATACTTCGAAAGGAAGCCAAAATCGGCCATAGAACCAAATGCATACACAGAGAAAGGCTTCTGGTATAAGGAACCCAGCCTTCCTCCGTAAGCTACCAGACTGCCAATCTTCCTTGGTAGGCCACTTGGTGAGGAAAAATCTTCTGGGATACGATACTCCCATCTTCCACAGCATGCTACCACGGAAAACTTCCGGCATAAGACACCTGACCTTCCGCAGCAAGCCACATGAAGGAAATATTTCTGAGGTAAGATACCCAGACTTCTTCAGCATGCTACATCGGCAGAAGCTTCGAACATAAGGAATTCAGCCTTCTTCAACATGCCATCACAAGCTTGTCAGAAGCACAAACTAGTCTGGACACACATCTGCCTCAGAACTCAGTGCTCATCAAAAGGATTTATCCTACACCTGCATATGTTGTGAGCATGCAGTCCAGTGGACCAGTTCATGCAAGCCACTCGTACATGGGAATGACTGTGTTCAGAGAAGCATTGGCCCCATAACTCGAGGAAGGATATGAATACAGCAACCCCTATGAGGTATGAAAGAGTAAGTTGTGAGAACAAGCCCGACAAATCGGGAAAACAATCAAGGAGCCGTGCTTGTAGGTCATGACAGGTCGATGAAAGGAATCCTCAAGAACAAAGAAGTGGTGAACAAACAACCTCCGTGCCGGTTAACAAGATACAGCTTCACGGACGGAGTGACATTGGTAATACTTGTCAGACTCTTGCATATACGGCCACAACAATGCAGCTAGCATGCTATACTCATCCTAATTATGGGCCATCAACCAGGAGACATCTCCATGAGCGACAGAGTTTGAAACAAGACATTCAGATAGAATGGCTCAAAGCGCGTTAGCACCAACAGCTCGTAGATATAATGACGACATTGGAATAGGAGATTACCATCGATGATTACTTGGTGACCATGCCCGACACTTCTGTTGAGGATATAGCAGCAATAGCTCTGTCACGTTGTTCCTTGAATTGTGGATCACCTAAGGACAAAGTCAGAATGCCGAAGACAAAAGGAAATGTTAGTCCGAAATCTGCAGCCAGACTGAGTATTTTGAAACGGCAAAAAGAAAGCCACTCTCACTCGAGGCCAACGAGCACGTGAGCTTGGTACCAGCAAAGGTTGTCTTGCCCATGATAGTCAGGATACGAAGTATCACAATAAAACCAGAAGCAGTCGCTTCCAGGCCAAGGAAACCGAGTTGTTTGTTGGTATTACCCGCTACCCCACCCAGCAACACCACTACCAAGGAAAAATGTACAACTGACAGGAAAGAGAAGGATTCAAGGAAAGTTGTTTGCAAAGACAACACAGGGTCCATCAGAAGAGGCAGTTAAAAGGGCAGTGAACCAACGAAGACGAGATCGCTGATGGATCCAAGTCGCACATAGGTAAGTCCCCCTTTCACCGGGAGGTAAGCCTAGAAATCTCTAGGACGAGATTTTCTTAAGGGGGGTAGGTTTGTAACACCCTGGTTTTCGCTCCCTGTTTTTTTTCCTTCGCGGGATTTGACTCCCGTCTTTTTTCTCGGTGTTATCGGATTTCTTTAGCGTTTGGGTATATGAAGATGGTCATTTAAGCTTGCCTTCCCTATCCAACCAGAGATTCCCTTCAGCCCAACCTTGCCACCCAAGCTATTTTCTCCAGTATTTGCCATCAAAACCCTACCTTCCGAGTTATCAGAAGGGAAACCCTAATCTTTTCAGTTACAAAGGAACCCCAATTTCCTTTGATCTGCTGACTCCCAAACTTTTCCCAGTGATCATCCTTTATCTATAAACCCTGGATATGCAAAAATGTTGCCAAGTCATTTGCAATATTTTTCACTTATAATTAATTCCTTTTTCTGCTGTTTAAAGGAATTAAATCTAGGAAACTATCTATCCATCTCCAAAGTTCATGAAAACTTGTGGAGATATTCTTTGTGATCATACTGAGCTCCCATTAAAATATTGGCCATAATTAAATAAGGGAAATTGTATTTTCCTATTTAATGCCAATATTGCATTTTGGGCAGTTTCTAAAGGAACTACCATTTTGGTAGCCAGGAAAAATCCCAAATAAATGCTGGAGCTTACCCTATCCATATCTTCACCATTTCCATCAAAACCCAAGCTCCATAGTTCAAAGTTTGAGCACAGCATCCATTTGAAAATTCTGTCAAGATTTCCAGTTTGCAAAGGAAGTGCTTGAACCCTTGATCTATTTGAGCTGAATTTTTTCATGGTGATTAACATTGACAATTCACTCATGAAACCAGAAATCAGCTCAATCTATCTATCCATTCTCCCACAGCAATTTTCCTAAGTTTCTGTCCATTTCGAAGCTCTGTGAAGGAAGTACCCCTTTGGTATATCCAAATGAGCTGAAATTTTCCCAGTATCTTCATATTTCCAAATCATCACTCTCCACCAAAATTCAGCTCATTTCATCAAACCATTTGGGCACAGCTTCAAGATCCCTTTTCTGGACCAAATTTTGCATTCTGAAGGAAGTATATGCAAATGAGGTCCAAATGACTTCAAATTTTACCAGTACCTAGTCGTTCCTACAACATTTCATTGTGACAAGGATTCAGTTACCCACTCTCATTAATTTCTCTACAAGAGTCCACCCAAGTTGCTGTCCAAAAGTTGTTCTGGGTCCCCTCAACCTCTCCAGACCCCTCCTAGTCCATCTAGTCATCTATCTCATCTATTTGAACAGCGAGGAGCGTGCTGGACAAGTTTCCAGGACCATCCAGTGCCCTAGACATGCGGTGTCCTTGGTGACCACGCAGGAGAGCATGCCAAAACGGCGCTCTGCGCTTCGGTCACCTCAGCCAGCTAGCTCCCACTAGCCAGAGCTTGTCTGAGCATGCCTACTAGCTCCGCATCGTCCATGTACCCCTCTCCCGACCCTTCTTCCTTCCGGAGTCTTCCTCCTCGCGCCACGATGAGCGTCGCTGCGGCACTGTTCTCCCCATGGCCGTCGTCGTCTTCCTCTCCCTTGGCCTCTTCTTCCCGAGTTGTTCCCTCCTTCTGGCGGTCGTCAGGTCGGCGCCGTGCACGACCAGAGCCACGTCGCCGGAGCTCCAGTGCACGGCTAAGATCGCCACCGTGGCCGAGCTTATCCGGCGAGCCCGTCCGGCTATAAATAGGCAAGCCCCGAGCGTCTCGAGCTCATAGCCTCCTCCCCACTCCCTCTGGACCACACCCGCCACTGCGCCCGACCGAAGCCCTCATCGGGGTGCTCTAATTCCGGCAAGGATCGCCCAAGGCCTCCGTGCCCAATTCCCCACTTCGGCCATTCCCCGCCTCCACCGAGCCAATTGTTGGATTCCCCGGTCGCCGTAGTCCACCTCCACTTCATCTCCTTCTCTGGGGAGCCTCCCAGGCGTCGGAACCCCGCCGGAGCTGCCGCCCTTGGCCACGGACGCAGCCACGCCACCGGCCATCGCCGGTGCCCGAAGAGCCATCCCCTAGATGTGGCACACGCCGGCGACCGCAGCCGTGCCCTCGCCCGCCCGCGGGAACCACGGGAGCACCAGTGACCATCGGAGCAGAGGCGCCCTGCCGTGGCATCAGGCAGAGTGAGAGGAGGAAGAAGGCGGGCGGGGGGAGAGAGGAAAGGGACCTGATGGGTGGGCCCCGACCCCACCTGTCAGGGAGAGAGGGAGGAGCCAGCGAGGATAAGTGGAGACGTACTCCGAAGAGTACGCGACCACTACAGCGAAGGCGCATTCTGGCGAATACACTTTCTATTTTCTAGCCAGCGCCGAAACCTCTAAATAGTGAACGTTCATCTATTAACAGCAGAAAAGCACATTTTCCATTTGTTTTTCTACCTAAACAACGAACGGCCACAACTTTTCGCTCGTAATTCCGATTGAGGTAAAACCAATGCTCATGTCTTCAGTTCGTCGAGCCCGTTCCGATGGTATCATTTTCATACTATTTCCACACTGTGAAAATGACCATTTTGCCCTTGCCTGTAAACAGCCCCTCCAGGAGAGAAACTTTTCCGGTGATCCTTTCCGCGGACTTTCCGCACCATGTCCCCCCGGTGGATTCTTCATGCCCAGGTAAGCCGACCATCTGATATATGCCCTAAAGCTTTGCTCTGTGTTATTCTTGCGTGTCTAAATTAATATGCTTATGCTTGTCTGCGTAGTAGTGAGCTGTATGTGACCCTGACGAACATTTGCTTGCACTTTCTTCGATGACGGCACCACACCTATGTCTGAGCTGCTTTCGGCCGTCCGGGGTGGATGCCGACTTTATGTTGTCTTTTCAACAACTGGCCATGTTTTGAGCTGTTTTGCGGCCGTCTCGGACAGTTGTTGAATTTCTTTCTGTAGTAGTGACCCTATGCTCTGAGCTATTTTTCGACCATCTTAGGGAACTGCTATCTTCTTTTTATCAACACCGTCTCATGCTCTGAGCTGCTTTCCAGCCGTCTTGAGCCGGGGTTGAGTTATTCCGGTAATGTCCCAGATCTGAGTTGTAAAGACCGTTCTGGTGGCTACTGGTTTCTTTGCCAGTTTTCTGCAAGGGTTCCGATGGTCGTAACTTACAGCTAGAACTTGTAAAGTGATAACTTGCCATTTAAATCTTGTTTCACTAATGACTCATTGTGATGTTATATGGAGATAGGTTGTTATGTTTCCACAGTTGTTACCTCATACATAGTTACCACCATGTTAAGCTATTCATGATGAATATCCATACTTGCTAAATGATGGCTAAAGTTAAACCTAGTTGGTTGATCCAGAGTCACCTGTCCGGACTTATCCATGCAGCCACATTTGCCGGTATGGGACGACCTTGACTTGGTCTGATCACGTACTCTTTTATCGGTACCACCAAACAGGGAAAGTTATGCGCGCGTGCTGCCCTGGCTCGGTAGGCGGCGATAACCTTGTGGCCCAGTTGAGATATTTGTCGGCGTCCCCGTTTGGGATAGTTTAGTTGGCCACGACAATGGCAGGTGTCACGAGGTGACACAGGGGCCACCCAGGGCTTGACTCCGAGGGAGAATGATTGCTGGTGGTACGGTGGAGGAGTGACGGGTTAGGCAGGTTTTGATGGAGCCACACTGGTCCACCCGCATGGGATCACGATGCCAGGTGCTCCATGGTGTGGGTAAAGTGCGCAACCTCTGTAGAGTGTAAGAATCTATTCGAATAGCCGCATCCACGGTATTGGACAGTCCGTCCAGACCTCACTAGGTGGTCAACTGTAGTAATGATAATAATGATGGAAGAACTTGTCTTATGATCGGAGGTACTCAGTGACGCATGAGTATTCCGAGGATTGTGGGACAACCCGTAAGAGAGTAAGTATATCAGACTTACAAAGGAGATGTATAGACATCAGATGATGTTAGGGATATGATATGTTGGCCATGGAATGGCTATGAAAGTGATGGTCGGATGACCGAAAGACTTGGATTGGATTTGGTTCAACATCAGATTGGATCATGAGATTGTTCGGAGTATGGATCACTTACTTGATATGCTTTACTTTACTGTATTTTACTTTAGTAGTAATCTTGCTGGATAAACCTGTTATGACTTGATATTTAATCTTGCTAGATAGGAATACTATGCCATGATAATTAATGTTGCTCTAATAACAAATGCATGCTTGAATGCCATGGATTGCATTGCTTGGTGTATATGTTAGTTTGGTTTGCTTGCGAGTACATTCTAAAGTACTCAGCGGCCTTCACTGTGCCCAGGTTCAGATAAGGATCCGTCGTCCGTCGACGAGAAGCCAGAGCATTCGCGGGCTAGAAGAGTAACCCAGTCAGATCCCTATGGATTGGAGCAGCACCAAGACCATGCTGCCTTAGATAGAGCTTTTCCGCTGCCATCACCTCTTGTAATATATCATGTAAGACTTACATATCCATTAATACAAATGCCTGTGTTCTTGATACTTGTTGTAAATGTCAGATTTCGGGTTCCGCAAACCCTTGAGAGGTTCAAACTCTGGGGTGCGTGCGAAGAACTCGTCCTCCCCAGTCTGTCTACTCGCTGATCTCACAGCCTAGCTCGATGAACTGTAAGGAAAAGAGACATAGCAGTTTACCCAGGTTCGGGCCACCTTGCGGTGTAAAACCCTACTCCTGCTTTGTGGTGGATTGGCCTCGAGGGGATGATGATGAACTGGTACAGTGGCGAACAGCCTCAGGAAGAGAGGCGTTCTTGAGCTCAAGTGAGCTGGTGGAGTGGGGGTCCGATCTCCTCCGCCCTCTCTATGGTGGTGGCTAAGTCCTATTTATAGTGGCCTTGGTCCTCTTCCCAAATGAAAGGCGGGAAGGGATCCCACAATGGCCAAATTCAAAGGGGGACAGCTAGTACATGCTATCCTGACAAAAGTAGTCTTCGCCTGCGAAAGCCCCTGGTTGTGACGCCGTGGTGGGCTCGGTGATGACCTCGTCTTACCGTCCTAGCGGTCTTGGTCTTCTTGCACGGGAATGGAAACCTTTGGCTGATTCCTCGGGACTCCGCGCCTGCGCTTGCCTCTTTAGCACCGAATAGGAAAATGGTACACTGCGCCCGCTGGCGCCCGCCTGGCCTTGGTCGTCATGGCTCACGTCATCCAGACCTCACAAGGTGAGGCTTGCATAGAGATCTCCGCTCCTCGGGAGCCAGCCTGAGGAGGCCGCTCCGCGTGGAGGTCTTGGTGTCATCCGCCTCGTGAGGCTTGGCCCCTCGCGAGGGTCTTGAGTTGTTGTTGCTGAAGCTGGGCCATACCAGGCCATCGATGGAGACACGCCGTGGGCCGCAGGCAGGCAAGTCTGGGTACCCCCATTCCCAGAATGCCGACAGTAGCCCCCGGGCCCAAGGCGCGCTCGAATTTGGCTTCGAGGCAAAGCCAAGGGGCAAGTGCGGAGCGCCGCAGGCCCTAACCTCCTGCGGCCTTGGTCGACGCATGGCGATTGATGGGACGTGGGCGTGTCCGCTTCCCCACGCCGCCTCGGCAACCGTTTGACTTGACGAGACTTCGCTGCATGCAAAGAAGAACCATCATTGCGTGGGATCATGGAGGCCGGTGGTTGGCCTCCCTCCGACTATAAATGAGGGGAGGGGCAGGGCCCCCCTCATTCATCTCCATCTTCTCGCTACCCGCTCCTTCTTCTTATTCTTTGTCTCGCCGTCTTGCAGCAGCATCCATGGCGCCGATTAGGAGATTCTCTGCAGTGGAGAAGGGAAAAACCCCTTGGGAGGAGCCGGGGCAACTTCCACCGAAGAAGAGGCTCGGCTGCCCTCACGACGACGGCGAAAGGCAAGAGGGGACGCGGCCTTGGTACGAGCGGGCCCAGCGATTCTCCAGAGTCCAGTGATGACAGCTACGTGCCGCCGAGCTCTCGCCATGCCCGCAGTGCAGCAGCGGCATCCGCTCGGCGTCGTTGGTGATGCCCAGCAGCCGGGGTCCCTTGACGTTTCCTTCTTTGGTTTCCCTGCGCGGAAATGTGACAAACCCCGTGGGGGTATGTATAAAACTATAATGCTTTTGCTCCACTGTTTATTATTCCTAGTATGATGTTGCAGCCGCGCATCTTGCTTCGGCATGGTTCCCCCTTTTTGTTCTCGCGGTAGCTTAGTGCTCTACTCTGGTAGGTCCCAGTCCCCAGGCAGGCTTCAGCCGTCGCTGGAATGCCAGGTCGCTATGCCGTGGTCAAGGCCAGGAGGTGAGCAGCCCGAGGTCCGTTAAGAGCTTCTGAGACGCGATGCTCAAGAGGTCCCCTTTGGCGTGCAAGTAGCTCCCTGGAGGCCGAAAAGGGAAGCGGCATTGCCGAAGCGAGATTGCGAGAATCAAAATACCGGACAATGAGGTTCACTCTGATATGCATGAGTGACTTATCTTAGTAGGCCTGAAGTGATTCCTTTGCGCAGCGCCTGATTGTGCCTTGGCAGTGATGCTTCCAGGTAGGGCTCACACCGACCTCCCCTCGAGCGAGGTCCTGACCCTTGAGCGAGGCTCAGCTGCCGCTGGTATGCCAGGTCGCGATGCCGTGGTCAAGGCTAGGGGGTGAGGGCTGGAGAGTCAGTAAGAGCTCCTGAGGCGCGATGCTCAGGAGCCCCCCCCTTTAACGTGCAAGCGAATTGCGTGAAAAAGGGACGGCCGGCGGGGCCACCCGTGGCTAAACTCCATGGATTCTTGCGGGTTAGTCCGAGAGGAGAGTATAACTCATAATCGCACTTGCTGTCCTACCGCTGATCTTTCCGCAAGAAGATGAAGGCACTGAGGATCTGGGGAGGTGACGTGCGCGGGGCAGGCCGCGAGCCAGAGCTCGATCTCTCAGATTTGTCAGCGTTGCTGGGACGGACCCGAGCAGAAGCGCCGTGCCAGCATGTGTAGCCCCCATTGCGGGATGAGCAAGAGGCTGGTCAGCAATGCGGGAGGCCGCGGAGGTGATAGAACACCAGGCAAGCAGGTGATAACATAAATCAACCCACAGGTAAGGTAGAGCTAGTTCTGATAGATGCAAAATGATACGTGCCGCAGGGACGGACCCACGCGGCTTAGGGATAATGCAGCCCAAGGGGCGCCCCCAACTGAACAAACCAGAAAATTTCACCTGGCACCGTTGCTGAAGAGATGTTGGAGTAGCTGAAGACGCATGCTGTAGAAGTCACTCCTCATGAGCCGCCCAGGCCCTGAACCTCGGGAGGCTCTGCGGGCCCGAGGGGCTCACGAGGATCCATCTCCTCCTCTGACAGGATCACCTGGCTTCTGGCCTCTTGAGCCACTAGGATGCCCCGCATGTGGCACTGGAATGTAGCAGCTGTGCTCGACAAGCCCAAAGGCATGCGAACATAGCTGTGAGGGGGAACCTCGCATCGGCCAGCGCGGGACGGCCAGAAGCGCTCCTAAGATGCGGCCCTGTTGAGCCCTGGGATGTTGACACAGACGCGCAGCTCACTGTCCTTGCCGGGACAAGGAGCCGTGCCGGGTGGTGGGCGATGGTCGCCTCGCATAGCTCTTGCCTCCTGAAGCTCCTCGATTGCCTTGGTGATGAACTCCTGAGCACCTGGCACCCCGCGCCTTGTACCCTCCTGGCGGAAGCGCGCGCCAAAGCATGCCTCCACATGGTGCCCGAGTGCCTCCCTCGTGACGTTGGCCAGGTCAGAGGCCCTCCAGAGGAGAGCCCCCGAGCCTAGCCTGAGAGGGGCACCGGGCGCGCCTTCCTATGCAAGAGAGGGAGGCACCCCGTCAGTGGGCGCAGGGCCTAAGGTAGTGCCGCTGGACACCCCACTCTCCTGAGGTCCTTGGCGGAGCAGCTGCTTCTTCTTCTTGGGGACAGCCTCAGGAGGGTAGACGGTGCCTTCATCGTCTGGGTTCTTGACTGCCGCAGCCTGGTAGGCGCGCTCGAGAGAGCACACCGCATCCTTCTCCTCACAGGCGACCGTGATGACGCCGCAGCTCCCTGGCATCTTGAGGACATTGTAACCATGATGAGTCACTGCCATGAACTAGGCCAGGGCCAGATACCCAAGGATGGCGTTGTATGGAAGGCGAATGTGGGCGACGTCGAAGTCGATGAGCTCGGTGCAGTAGTTGTCGCGCTTGCCGAAGGTGACAGGGAGGCGAATCTGCCCTATCGGGGTGGTGGAGCCGTCAGTCACTCCTGAGAAAGGCTTGGTAGGCTGCTGCTGGTCGTAGGGCACCTGGAGTCAGTCGAATGTCTCAATGGAGAGAACATTGAGCCCTGCACTGCCATCGATGAGAGTCTTGGTGACGAGCACGTTGCTGATGGTAGGCGAGCAGTGCATCGGGAGAGCGCTGGCAGTTGCCGCGCACTTGAGCTGATCGGATGAGCTAAAGGTGATGGTGCATTTGGACCACCTGAGCGGATGCGTTGCCTCGAGCTTAGGGAGGGCCGCGTTCACCTCACGGGCAAACTACTTGAAGATGCGATGAGAGGCAGGGGCCTGAGCGCCGCCCAGGATGCTGGCGATGGCACGAGGCTCCTGGAAGCCCCCAGCCCCCTCGTCCTGGTGGTGGTTGTCATTCCTTCTTGGTGGTGGTGGTAGCGGAGGAAGGCCAACGTTTCCCTGAGGACAGTCCGCACGAGGCTAGTCTCTCCAGGGGCCCTCGCGAGGCTGGCCCTGCCAGCGGTCCTCACGAGGCTGATCGCGCCATTCTTGGCGGGGGTCGCGGCCGTCCCAGTGTCCTCCACCTCGGCCATAGCCTCGGTCGCTGCGCTCGGGTCATCGACGGAGGCGCCCGTCACAGATGGCCCTGAGCTCCTGGCAGTCATTGGTGTTGTGGCTGTGCATGTTGTGGAAGACGTAGAACGGGCGGCATTCCTTGGATGACTCTTTGTGGTCGCAGCCGCGCTTCATCTCTGGTTCGGCCGCGAGCACGGCCGGTCCCTTGCGCTTCACGTCCTTGGCTTTGGCCTTCTTGTCTTCTGGGTCAGCCCCTGGGAGCTCCAGGAGAGAGAGGCGACCTTCCTCGGCTCTCGCGCACTTGGTTGCCATGTTGAACATCTCCAGAGCCGTGCACAGGTCCTCATGTATGGTGAGCTCCTACTTCATCTTTACGTCGCGGACGCCATCAGTGAACACCGAGATGATGGCCTCGTCCGACACCTTGGGGATCTTGAGGTGGACGCTGTTGAAGCGCTGGATGTACTTCTGCAAGGTCTCTCCTGGCTGCTACTTGATGCACCGTAGGTCACCTGTAGCCGGTCGACAGTCGCGAGTGCCCTGGAAGTTGGCGACGAAACGCTCTCGCATTTCATCCCAGGATAAGATCGATCCCGTGGGCAGGTTTAGGAGCCACGAGCGCGCACCATCCTTGAGGGCCATGGGAAACCAATTCGCCATAACATTCTCGTCGTTGTTGGCTGCCTCGATGCTCAGCTCGTAGAGCTGCAAGAACTCGGCAGTGTCAGGGGTGCCATCGTAGCGCGGAGGCAGGTCGGGCTTGAACTTCCCCGGCCAAACGATGCTGCGTAGCTCTGGAGTGAATGCACGGCAACCCGCTGTGGTCATGGGAGCCCGTCGTGGAGGTGGAGCCTGGTCTTGGCGCTCGTGCGCCACAACTGCAGGCGGCGCACGGTCTTGACGTGACGGTGCTGGGAGTGCACGAGCATCTTCTTGCGGCCGCTGCACCACCTGGCAGCTTTCTTCTTCACGCGCCGGCGCCCTGCGCGGCGGGTCACGCCGCGGGGCCTCGCACCTTGGCTCGAGGGCGACGTCTTGACGGGGAGGTGGGGGAGGTGCTCCGTGGGCTACGTCACCCACAGTAGGCGGCGGGTGAGGCAGCGAGCGAGATAGTGCAGGAAAGTCCCCGGTGGCGCTGACGAGCTCAGCGATGCGGTCCAGCCAGTCTTCGTAGAGGTCATCGACGGGGCGGTAGCGCAGGACCTCACGCGCCATGAACAATGCAGCCCGCGCGTTCGCCGGCCCGCGACGAGCATGAGCCGACGAACCAGCCGGAGTCAGCGACTGGGTGGCGGTGCGTCCATCCTGCCGCACGGAAGGGTGCAGCGATGAAGCTTGCTGCTCGTGCCCCACGGGGCCGCTGGCGGCGTTCACCACTGGAGACAGGGGATGGCGAGGGCAGCCGTCACCCGCATGCGCTGTCTGAGCGACGTGGGCGGCGAGGGCGGCCCGGTGCTCAGCACGAGCTCGACGAGCGTCAGCCATGGAAGCGGTGGAGCGGTGGTGGATCGACCAACGGAAGAGAGGCTCTGACGCACCCCTACCTGGCGCACCAAATGTTGGATTTCGAGTTCCGCAAACCCTTGAGAGGTTCGAACTCTAGGGTGCATGCGAAGAACTCGTCCTCCCCAGTCTGCCTACTCGCTAATCTCACAGCCTAGCTCGACTAACTATAAGGAAAAGAGACACAGCAGTTTACCCAGGTTCGGAACACCTTGCGGTGTAAAACCCTACTCCTGCTTTGTGGTGGATTGGCCTCGAGGGGATGAGGATGAACTAGTACAGTGGCGAACAGCCTCAGGAGGAGAGGCTTTCTTGAGCTCAAGTGAGCTGGTGGAGTGGGGGTCCGATCTCCTCCCTCCTCTCTACGGTGGTGGCTAAGTCCTATTTATAGTGGCCTTGGTCCTCTTCCCAAATGAAAGGCGGGAAGGGATCCCACAACGACCAAATTCAATGGGGGACAGCTAGTACATGCTATTCTGATAAAAGTAGTCTTCGCCTGCGAAAGCCCCTGGTTGTGACGCCGTGGTGGGCTCGGTGATGACCTCCGTCCTGCCGTCCTGGCGGTCTTGGTCTTGTTGCACGGGAATGGAAACCTTTGGCTGATTCCTCGGGACTCCACGCCTGCGCTTGCCTCTTTAGCACCGATGAGGAAACTGGTACACTGCGCCCGCTAGCGCCTGCCTGGCCTTGGTCGTCATGGCTCACATCATCCAGACCTCAAGAGGTGAGGCTTGCATAGAGATCTGTGCTCCTCGGGAGCCAGCCTGAGGAGGCCGCTCCGCGTGGAGGTCTTGGTGTCGTCCGCCTCGCGAGGCTTGGCCCCTCGCGAGGGTCTTGAGTTGTTGTTGCTGAAGCTGGGCCATTCGAAGCCGTTGATGGAGACATGCCATGGGCCGTAGGCAGGCAAGTCTGGGTACCCCCGTTCCCAGAACGCTGATAGTAAACGCGCATACCAGAGTGATTTCCTGGGCTAGTATGTGTGGCAACCGTCTGGCTACAGTGGTAATCAGGCGGGGCACCACAACAGATGGTATTAGAGCAGCTAGGCTGACTATAGGTTACCCTAGCCAGACTTCATTGTCTTGTGCTTAGTAGAAAGCCCGGATGGATTTCAGCCATCTTTGCCAGCAGGCATGGCTAGTACTGATCATACGGTAACCCCATAGGTTTTAGCTCCATTAGACCTCAACTCTCGTGGCCTTTGCCTCCGGTGTGAAATGTTCGCACCCGGCAATGACCCGTGAGCCCTGAACCCCTCGGTAAACCAGATATCCCTACCTTGCTTGGTAGCCATGGAATTTCTCTTCTTAACTCTAGTTTCCTTTGGGAAACGCCTATAAATTCTATCTTTCCCCGACAACCATAGGATCGTTGACTATGCCATTTTGCCTATGGTCCTGCATCGAGAGTGTGATGTTCCCTAAGGAAGTAGTAGGAGCTTGACACTAGTGCTACCAGGAGCATTGTGTGGTTTCACTTCTAAATCCTTAGAGGTACATCGAGTGCACTATACTAGTTATACTAGTGGATCCTCGGCCACGTGTGTAAGGTCCGCAGAATTTGAGCTTTATTTGCTTTTTGGTTTTCGCGGTTCTTGTTTCTTTTGTCGGTTCCGTTTCTTCGCTCCGACTGGATCCATCAGCATGTGCCGTCAAGAAGACTAGCATACAACTGGGATAATAACAAAAAATCCCAATTCAGCAAGAGTCAAGCCAGCCGACTACCTAATATTCAGAATGGCAACACCGGATCTGTCAGGAATGAAGAATGGGTCAGAAGTAGAATCTGTGTGCAACAGACAAGGCCAGAATATACTTGAGAGAGTTTGCCTCAGAACAGATCATGCCTAAGGAGAAGTCAGATGAGTTACCAAGAATGAACACCAGTAAGGACAAATTATTCGATCCGTGATACAAGGATTATTTCAGTCAGTGAGGTGAACCTTGAGTCATTTATCAATGGACTCAAGAATCATCTATTATCCACCAAAGACATATTTCGAAAATCTGGATGTGCCAAGAGCAACAACAAAACTCCGGTACATTGGTACAAATTTCAAAACAAATCTTGAAGATCACTGGTGCAAATACAAATTTTCTGGGCACTGTGACAAGGTTTGCAAGGAATATGCATAAGTTCGCAGTTGCCCAGAATCAATGAGAACTTCACATGCTTGGAAGCTCAGCTAAACCGAAAGGACTTATCCATCAACAGCTTATCATCAGCAACACTTGGTTTCAATGCAAAGGGTATTCGAAATTAATTATCAACATGAAGCCTGCATCAGTTGTGCAACCTTTACAGCAGCAATGATCAGACCAACAGAAGACAAGCGGTGTGCATGACAACAAAATATATTCAGACGAGGTATGGCCTATATCAAGTTTGGCTCCGCTATGAGTAAATTCCGGATACTTCAGAAGGAAGCCAAAATCGGCCATAGAACCGAATGCATACATAGTGAAAGGCTTCTGGTATAAGGAACCCAACCTTCCTCCGCAAGCTACCAGACTACCAATCTTCCTTGGTACGCCACTTGTTGAGGAAAAATCTTCTGGGATACGACACTCCCATCTTCCACAGCGTGCTACCACGGAAAACTTCCGGCATAAGACACCTGACCTTCCGCAGAAAGCCACATGAAGGAAAACATTCTGAGGTACGATACCCAGCCTTCTTCAGCACGCTACATCGGCAGAAGCTTCGAACATAAGGAATTCAACCTTCTTCAACATGCCATCACAAGCTTGTCAGAAGCACAAACTAGTCTGGACATACATCTGCTTCAGAACTCATTGCTTATGAAAGGATTTATCCTACACCTGCATATGTTGTGAGCATGTAGTCCAGTGGATCAGTTCATGCGAGCCACTCATACACGGGAATGACTGTGTTCAGAGAAGCATTGGCCCCATAACTCAAGGAAGGATATGAATACAGCAACCCCTACGAGGTATGCAAGAGTAAGTTGTGAGAACAAGCCCAACAAATCAGGAAAATAATCAAGGAGCCGTGCTCGCAGGTCATGACAGGTCCATGAAAGGAATCCTCAAGAACAAAGACATGGTTAACAAACAACCTCCATGCCGGTTAACAAGATACAGCTTCACGGACGGAGTGACATTGGTAATACTTGTCAGACTCTTGCATATACGGCCACAACAATGCAGCCAACATGCCATACTCATCCTAAATATGGGCCATCAACCAAGAGCCATCTCCACGAGCAATAGAGTTTGAAACAAGACATTGAGATAGAATGGCTTAAAGCGCGTCAGCACCAACAGCTCGTAGACGTCATGACGACATTGGAATAGGAGATTACCATCTATGATTACTTGGTGACCATGCTCGACACTTCAGTTGAGGATATAGCAGCAATAGCTCGGTCATGTTGTTCCTTGAATTGTGGATCACCTAAGGACAAAGTCAGAATGCCGAAGACAAAAGGAAATATCAGTACGGATCCTGTAGCCAGACTGAGTATTCTGACACGGCAAAAACAAATCCACTCTCACTCGAGGCCATACGAGCACATGAGCCTGGTACCAGCAAAGGATGTCTTGCCCATGACAGTCAGGATACGAAGTATCGCAATAAAACCAGAAGCAGTCACTTCCCGGCCAAGGAATCCGAGCTGTTTGTTGGTATTACCCGCTACCCCACCCAGCAACACCACTACCAAGGAAAAAGGTACACCTGACAAGAAAGAGAAGGATTCAAGGAAAGTTGTGTGCAAAGACATCACATGGTCCATGAGATGAGGAAGTTAAAAGGGCAGTGAACCAACGAAGACGAGATCGCTGATGGATCCAACTCGCACACAGGTAAGTCCCCTTTTCACCGGGAGGTAAGCCCGGAAATCTTGAGGACGAGATTTTCTTAAGGGGGTAGGTTTGTAACACCCTGGTTTTCGCTCCCTGTTTTTTTTTCTTCGCGGGATTTGACTCCCATCTTTTTTCTCTGTGTTATCGGATTTCTTTAGCTTTCGGGTATATGAAGATGGTCTTTTAACCTTGCCTTCCCTATCCAACCAGAGATTCTCTTCAGCCCAACCTTGCCACCCAAGCTATTTTCTCTGGACTTTGCCAATGAAACCCTACCTTCCGAGTTATCGGAAGGGAAACCTTAATCTTTTCAGTTACAAAGGAACCCCAATTTCCTTTGATCTGCTGACTCGCAAACTTTTCCCAGTGATCATCCTTTATCTATAAGCCCTGGATATGCAAAAATATTGCCAAGTCATTTGCAATATTTTTCACTTATAATTAATTCCTTTTTCTGCTATTTAAAGGAATTAAATCTAGGAAAATATCTATCCATCTCCAAAGTTCATTAAAACTTGTGGAGATATTATTTGTGATCATACTAAGCTCCCATTAAAATATTGGCCATAATTTAATAGGGAAAATTGCATTTTCCTATTTAACGCCAATATTGCATTTTGGGCAGTTTCTAAAGGAACTACCATTTTGGTAGCCAGGAAAAATCCCAAATAAATTGTGGAGCTTACACTATCCATATATTCACCATTTCCATCAAAACCCAAGCTCCATGGTTCAAAGTTTGAGCATAGCATCCATTCGCAAATTCTGTCCAGATTTCCAGTTTGCAAAGGAAGTGCTTGAACCCTTGATCTATTTGAGCTGAAATTTTTCATGGTGATTAACATTGACAAATCACTCATGAAAACCAGAAATCAGCTCAATCTATCTATCCATTCTCCCACAGCAATTTTCCTAAGTTTCTGTCCATTTCGAAGCTCTGTGAAGGAAGTACCCCTTTGGTATATCCAAATGAGCTGAAATTTTCCCAGTATCTTCATATTTCCAAATCATCACTCTCCACCAAAATTCAGCTCATTTCATCAAACTATTTAGGCACAGCTTCAAGATCCCTTTTCTGGACCAAATTTTGCATTGTGAAGGAAGTATATGAAAATAAGGTCCAAATGACTTCAAATTTTACCAGTACCTAGTCCTTCCTACCAAATTTCATTGTGACAAGGATTCAGCTCCCCACTCTCATTAATTTCTTTACAAGAGTCCACCCAAGTTGCTGTCCAGAAGTTGTTCTGGATCCCCTCGACCTCTCCAAACCCCTCCTGGTCCATCTAGTGATCTATCTCATCTATTTGAACAGCGAGGAGCATGCTGGACAAGTTTCCAGGACCATCCGGTGCCCTGGACACTCGGTGTACTTGGTGACCACGTAGGAGAGCATGCCACAACGGCGCTCTGCGCTTCGGTCACCTCACCCAGCTAGCTCCGGCCAGACCGAGCTTGTCTGAGCATGCTGACTAGCTCCGCACCGTCCATGTACCCCTCTCCCGACCCTTCTTACTTTTGTAGTCTTTCTCATCACGCCACGACGAGCGCCGCGCCGGCACTGTACTCCCCATGACCGTTGTCGTCTTCCTCTCCCTTGGCCTTTTCTTCCCCAAGTTGTCCCCTCCTTCTGTCGGTCGTTAGGTCGGCGCCGTGCACGACCAAAGCCACGCCGCCGGAGCTCCAGTGCGCGGCTAAGATCGCCACCGTGGCCGAGCTTATCCGGCGAGCCCGTCCGGCTATAGATAGGCCAGCCCTGAGCCTCTCGAGCTCACAGCCTCCTCCCCACTCCCTCTGGACCACCCCCACCAGCGCACCCGACCGAAGCCATCATCAGGGTGCTCGAATTCTGGCGAGGATCGCCCACGGCCTCCGCGCCCAATTCCCCACTTCGGCCATTCCCCGCCTCCACCGAGCCCACTGTTGGATTCCCCGGTCGCCGTAGTCCATCTCCACCTCATCTCCTTCTCCGGGGAACCTCCATGCAACCGAAACCCACCGGAGCCACCGCCCTCAGCCACGGACGCAGCCGCGCCGCCGGCCATCTCCGGTGCCCGAAGAGCCATCCCGTGAATGCGGCACACGCCGTCGACCGCAGTCGTGCCCTCGCCCGCCCGCGGGAACCACGGGAGCACCAGCGCCCACCGGAGCAGAGGCGCCCTGCCGCAGCGTCGGGCAGAGGGAGAGGAGGAAAAGGCGGGCGGGAGGAGAGAGGAAAGGTACCTGACGGGTGGGCCCCGACCCCACCTGTCAGGGAGAGAGGGAGGAGCCAGCGAGGATAAGTGGAGACGTACTCCAAAGAGTACACGACCACTACAGCGAAGGCGCATTCTGGCGAACACGCTTTCTATTTTTCCAGCCGGCGCCGAAACCTCTAAATAGTGAATGTTCGTCTGTTAACAGCAGAACATCACATTTTCCATTTGTTTTTCTACCTAAACAACGAATGGCCACAACTTTTCGCTCGTAACTCCGATTGAGTTAAAACCAACGCTCATGTCTTTAGTTTGTCGAGCCTGTTCCGATGGTATCATTTTCATACTGTTTGCACACTGTGAAAATGACCATTTTGCCCTTGCCTGTAAACAGTCCCTCCGGGAGAGAAACTTTTCCGGTGATCCTTTCCGCACCTCGTCCCCCCAGTGGATTCTTCATCCCCAGGCAAGCCGACCATCTGATATATGCCCTAAAGCATTGCTCTGTGTTATTCTTGCCTGTTTAAATTAATATGCTTATGCTTGTTTGCGTAGTAGTGAGTTGTATGTGACCCTGACGATCCTTTGCTTGCACTTTCTTCGATGATGGCACCACGCCAGTGTCTGATCTACTTTTGGCCGTTCGGGGTGGATGCCGACTTTATGTTCTCTTTTCAACAACTGACCGTGTTCTGACCTATTTTGCGGCCGTCTCGGATAGTTGTTGAATTTCTTTCTGTAGTAGTGACCCTATGCTCTGTGCTGTTTTTCGGCTGTCTTAGGGAACTGCTACCTTCTTTTTATCAACACCGTCTCATGCTCTTAGCTGCTTTCCAGCCGTCTTGAGCCAGGGTTGAGTAATTCCAGTAATATCCAAGATCTGAGTTGTAAAGACCATTCTGGTGGCTACTGGTTTCTTTGCTGGTTTTATGCAAGGCTTCCGATGGTCGTAACTTACAGCTAGAACTTGTAAAGTGATAACTTGCCATTTAAATCTTGTTTCACTAATGACTCATTGTGATGTTATAGGGAGATAGGTTGTTATGTTTCCACAGTTGTTACCTCATACATAGTTACCACCAAGTTAAGCTATTCATGATGAATATCCATACTTGCCAAATGATGGCTAAAGTTAAACCTAGTCGGTTGATCCAGAGTCACCTGTCCGGACTTATCCGTGCAACCACATTTGCCAGTATGGGACGGCCTTGACTTGGTCTGATCGCGTGCTCTTTTATGAGTACCACCAAACAGGGAAGGTTATGCGTGCGTGCTGCCCTGGCCCAGTAGGCGACGATAACCTTGTGAGCCCAGTTGAGATATTTGCCGGCGTCCCCGTTTGGGACAGTTTAGTTGGCCATGAGGGTGGCAGGTGTCACGAGGTGAGACAGGGGCCACCCAGGGCTTGACTCCGGGGGTGAATGATTGCCGGTGGTACGATGGAGGTGTCACGGGTTAGGAAGGTTTCATTGGAGCAACACTGGTCCACCCGAATGGGATCACGAGGCCAGGTGCTCCATGGTGTGGGTAAAGTGCGCAACCTCTGTAGATTGTAAGAATCTATTCGAATAGCCACGTCCATGGTATTGGACAGTTCGTCCAGACCTCACTAGGTGGTCAACCGTAGTAATGATAATAATGATGGAAGAACTTGTCTTATGATCGGAGGTACTCAGCGACTCATGAGTATTCCGAGGATTGTGGCACAACCCATAAGAGAGTAAGTTTATCAGACTTACAAAGGAGATGCATAGACATCGGACGATGTCTGGGATATGATATGTTGGCCATGGAATGGCTATGAAAGTGATGGTCGGATGACCGAAAGACTTGGATTGGATTTGGTTCAACATCGTATTGGATCATGAGACTGTTCGGAGTATGGATCACTTACTTGATATGCTTTACTTTACTGTATTTTACTTTAGTAGTTATCTTGCTAGATAAACCTGTTATGACGTGATAATTAATCTTGCTAGATAGGAATACTATGCCATGATAATTAATGTTGCTCTAATAACAAATGCATGCTTGAATGGCATGGATTGCATTGCTTGTTGTATATGTTAGTTTGGTTTGCTTGTGAGTACATTCAAAAGTACTCAGCGGCCTTCAATGTGGCCAGGTTAACATAAGAATCCGTCATCCGTCGATGAGAACCCAGAGCGTTCGCGGGCTAGAAGAGTAACCCAGTCAGATCCCTGTGGATTGGAGCCGCACCAAGACCATGCTGCCTTAGATAGAGCTTTTCCGCTGCCATCACCTCTTGTAATATATCATGTAAGACTTACATATACATTAATATAAATGCATGTGTTCTTGATACTTGTTGTAAACGCACATGCCAGAGTGATTTCCTGGGCTGGTATGCGTGGCGACCGTCTGGCTACATTGGTAATCACGCGGGGCGCCACAATATCTTGGGCCCCTTCCCTCGTGCTACCGGGGGCTTTGAGTTCTTGTTCGTCGCTATCGACAAGTTCACAAAGTGGCCAGAGGTGGAGCTCGTGAGAAAGGTGACTGCTCAGTCAGCTATCAAGTTCTTGAAAGGGTTGGTGTGCCGCTTCGGGGTGCCTGCCTGAATCATCACCGACAATGGCACCCAATTCACGAGCCGCGCCTTCATGCAATATGTTCATGCCCTCGGAAGCAAGACCTCATTTGCCTCTCTCGCCCATCCCAGAAGCAATGGACAAGTTGAGAGGGCGAACGCTGAAGTGCTGCGAGGTCTCAAGACAAGAACCTTTGATAGACTGCAAAAGTGTGGCAGGCGATGGATCGACGAGCTGCCAGTGGTTCTTTGGTCCCTCAGAACGACAGCAAATCGAGCTACCGGGCAGACTCCCTTCTTCCTAGTCTATGGGGCAGAAGGAGTTATCCCCACGGAACTCATATTCAGATCTCCTCGAGTGCTTGCTTACGATGAAGTAGCACAGGAACGACACCGGCGTGACGACGCTGTGCTACTTGAGGAGAACCGTCTCCGGGCCGCTACACGTGCTGCACGCTATCAGCAAGCCCTGCATCGCTATCACAGCCATAGGGTTCGTGCCCGGGGTTTTGAGGAAGGTGACCTTGACCTTAGGCGTGTTCAGTCCGCCAACTGTACAAACAAGTTGACGCCAAAGTGGGAAGGCCCTTACCGAGTAGTACGAGTCACCAGACCTGGCGCAGTCCATCTGGAGACTGGAGATGGCATTCAGTTGCAAAACTCATGGAACATGGAGCATCTCCGTAAGTTCTACCCGTAAGGCGCGGCTGTCGGGCCCTGCCCGGCAGCCACCCTTTTGTACAGGCCTTGCCGATGTTGCATGTAACCCCTTGTACAAAGCCAGGCGCAGACCCTGAGCAACAGAAATAAACAAAGTGCTCGGGGGCCCCCAAAACTTGCATGCATGCATAAGCATATCATGAGCATAGCATGATCGTGTAGATAAGGTCGCACATGGCATCATTTTCATCCGCATTAAGTTGCAGGGTTCTTGCCATGGACTCGGTCCCAAATAGAAGAAATGAAGACGAGCCTACGTGATGATCCTCGGCAAGCCAAAAAGATAAGTTCCCTTCTTATCCTTACGTGTTCTGTAAGTAGAAACTTGTGCATATGAAAACCTCGTCACCTTCAAAACTTAGGTGCTCCCATCCTTTGCCTCGAACATTGCTTTGGTCAGGATGGTCGCAGTGGCCTTTGGCGGAGAAGGCTTGGTGGGGGGCTGGTCCCTCTTTACGATTTGTGCCCGGCAGGCTTAGCCCCATGGCAACAATTCGAGGGTACCGGCAGGATAGCTTGCCGGAGATAACTTGTTTACTTGAACGTATAGAGGCATTTCACCTCTGCATGGGTATGATGCATGCACAAGTGCCCGACAAAGCTTGTCTTTTTCATTAATATGCAGATAAACAAGTACAGATCTTACAGAACACCAACATGGGTAAAGAAGATTACATTATTTGACCTAAAGTTTGGCAAGTGCCTACATATCTTAGATTGAAAAAAGATAAGTACCCCGTGATGCCCTTTCTTGCCCTTCTGCTCCCAGGCACTACGGCGGAAGGTGAAGAAGGCAAAAGGGGTGCCTGGGCAGAAGCCCAGCCTGACCCCGTCAGGCCCCTTGGCGAGGGGCCTAACAAGACCGGGAGGGCGCGGGCGAAGGTGATGGTGAAGAGAGTGGCAGGGGCAGCCCACCAGCAGCCACCACCAGGGCCAGCAGGACGCGGCAGGGCTAACGGAGCTGCAGCCCATGAGGAAGCCTGCCGGGGTCCAGCTAGAAGGCTGCTGGAGGAGCTCGGGACGCCATCCGCACCTCTACATCCAACTCCCCAGCAAAACACCCTGCCGGGAACGGGGTGCAGGTGCAGAAATTGGTGCCCCGGCCTGACGGTGACGGTGTGGCTGGTGTTCAGCCGGAGTCGGAGCCGTCGTCCTCCCCATCGGCGCCATCATCATCGCCATCACTGTCCTCCTCGTCGCTGTCGCTCGAGGCGGAGCTTTCATCCACATCCACCCGCATGCCGCCATTCCCGCAACCCCTCATGTGTAGCTTCAGTGCGAGCGGTTGTTCAAGCTCTATCGCCCTCGCGAATGGAGTGGGGAGACGAAGGTGGCTGCGCGGAAGCTTGTACAATATGATGATGAACTCCAGGGGTTGGTCTTCGACATGGCCTTCCATCTTGCGAGGGGCGGCCGGTGGGGGAACAATCAGAGCACCACCCCGTCCTCCTCGGCCCCGAGTGCCACGAAGACCACGATCTCGCCCCATCCCACCTCCTCTCGCGGCGGGCTCTGCCCCCGCACCTTCGGAGGGAGGAGGGAGACGCTGTCGAGCAGAAGCTCTCGTCGCCGCCACTGGAGCAACACCGCACCCCCGACCACTCACCATGGTGGGCAAGGACTGCTGCAAGAATGGAAGGAGAAGGATGTGTGGGAAAACGCCTTGCTCCACGTTCCCTTTTTATAGGTGAGCGGGGCAGGGGCTAGATTTTCCATGAAGGTAGCTGCCCTGTTCACCTAGTCCGGCTCCTCCTCGCCATTATCGGCTCGAGGAATTAAGGCCGACCCCCTGCACCAACCCGCGACGCCTGGCTTTCTGCCACTGCTCTCATTCCCGCACCCTCCGCATCCGCCGCCAACTTCGCGCAGTGCATGCAATACACGTGGCGGAGGCGCTTGGGGCGGGAAGGATAATGGGGTGGCGGTTACCGCCCCGTGAACGTGGGACATGGGTATCCCACGGATCGTGGCCCATTATCTCTCCCACCACAATTGGCATTACGCGACGTGCAGGAGAACCGGAAACTGACCTGAGCTCAGATTAATGAAGAAGCAAAGAAGATCTCAAAGGACAAGCAACTGCTACCCTCTTGCCTGTGCACTAGATAGGGCCTGCCCTGACGATGCCCGGCAACACATTCGGGCCAGGCCCGGGGGCTCCTATCGGTGCAAAAAAACCTGGGTCTATTGCCCAGACCGTGCACATGCCTAAAAAAGCAAGGTCGCAACATCCAAGTCCAAACCAAGCAAGGAGTACAGCTCTTTGGGGAATCAAAGGCAGATCAAGAGGACCAAGACAAGCTAAATGAGCAAGACACCACTAAGGAGAAACCTCCTTTGCCGAGCAGGTGAGCCTGGCGAGGATGAGGTGGCCCCGAAGACAAGACTCAAAGACCGTCCTGGCAGGCCCGCCAGGCGCTACGAGGGCAAACTGCCCTGCGAAGGCTCCACTGCTCCACCTCACAGCAACGCAAGTCATCGATCGGTGCGGTGTCAAGCCCACAAGTGAAAAAGTGGCTGTTATTTGGCATGTGGCAGCCACTTCCAATGGAAATCACCTCCAAATGACACCCATCTAGAGACGTGTCAAGCAGACAGATGATGAGGTGGCCGATCAGCCCGACAAGGCTTGCCGGGCATGCCACGATGTGACATTAAGCGGCGCACTTAATGCGCCCTGCTCTGACTGCAGAGTTAGGTATGATAGCACTGTTCGCTATCTAATCAGTACACAATGACTGATTTTCCACTGTGGTGACCCCTTGATCTATAAAAGGAGGGCCATGGCAACCATAGAAAGGATTCGGACCCTTGTACACTCATACGCGCGTAGCTGCTCACGCCCCGAGGCAACCCTTCCGGGCAAAGAGCGCTACATTTCCACCATCAATCCACCAAAGTAGGAGTAGGGTTTTATGCCTTGCGGTGGCTCGAGCCTGGGTAAAACTGCCCGTGTGATCTCTGTCGTGCAGCGTTACGTTCCTCCGCTCTTTGTGAAATGTGCTCATCCCCCCTGCCGAACCACAAGGGGAAGATGGCCCCATAGGTGGTCGTTGTTTCCCACGACAACGCTGGACTTGACTCGTGGCTGGGATCAACCCCAGTGATCGTTCGTCGCTTGGCGGGTGGAGTCTTGGCCTCGAAAAGGCGGGAGGAATGGCGGCATACTACATCTAGATTGTCACTCTTGGAGGCGATCTTCTTCACTCTCTTGGTGGCTGGCGCGGGAACAGGGGCCATTGTTCCCCGGCTTGCCCTCCTGCGGGGACGCTGGTCCAGATCTGGCTCTTGAGCTTGAGGACCCATAATGAGCCATTCATCCTCCGGCTGCTTTGTTTCCTCAACCTCGCCTCCTCCTTGGGCCTCTGCTGCCGTGGCTTGAAGAATTTCGGCCCCGGCAGGGCTAATCCCGTCAGCTTCCTCCATGGCGTGCCCCTCATCCCTTTCATCTGAGGAGCCTTCGCCTTCGGCCTCCACTTCTTCATACTCCTCCTCCTCTTCTCAGGGCCTCACCTTCCCGGCAGCCCGGAGCGCTTTGTCCTCTTCGATGCACCTCCTGATAAACTCTGCCTCTGCCTTAGAGGTGCGCTTGAACATGTTGCTTTCCACCCTGGAAGCCCTTTCTTCCAGGCCGGAGACCCACTCCATCTCTGCATCGTGTTCGGGCAACTTCCAATCACCTGCAACCCGTAAGCATTGCAGTCAGGCATCCACTTCAGAATTTGGTCCCGAGCGGAGTTGATGTGCAGTGGGATGACCTTTTCCGACAAAGGGAATGGCCCAAGGCTACCGAAGAACTATTCGCACAGCTAGTCTTGGCCATATACCGATAAGTTGTTGGCAAGGCCCGGGTACAGACGTATCCTATCATCGGCATCCCCATACTCCCAGGCGAATCTGTACCTCTTCTGCAGTGGTGAAATGCGGCGCCGGAGGAAGTCAGCCCCCACCTGCTCGATGGTTAGCCTGGCAGCCTTAAGGCGCGCGATACGATTCAGTGCAAGATGAAGCCTATCATCGGTGAGGCCTGGCTTGCCCCATTCGTTGCCGCGTACGACGCATTCTGTGCGCACCCTGCATTAATCTGGGGCATCTTCTTCCTGGATCCAGCACCAGTCCACCGTCCATTCCTCCCATCAGCCGCATTGTTGGCCAGGAAGGTAATCCCAATTCTCCCTCTTGCCCCAGGGAATCCAACTTATGTTTCCAGAGCAGTGGGTCTTGTCCTCCACTCGTGGAACAAAGAAGTGCCTGAACAAATCCACGTTGGGGGCAACTCCAACAAAGTTGTCGCACAGATGACCAAAGATCGCCATGCACGCAATTGCATTGGGCGTAAAATCCAAAAGGTGGAATCCATACACCACCATCATGGCTTCGAAGAAATCAGAAAAGGGGGAGGTGACACCACAGAGAAAGTTCGCGCAGAAAAAGCGGTACGAGTTTGGTGGAACCTCTTTCCCCTCTGGCAGGAGCACAGGGCGCTCCATGCCCCTTCGGGACTGCCCTTCCCCACATGTACGCATACCTTGCCGTCAGGGCTTGGCTATCCAGGCTCGACGGAAATAAGACCACGTCCTCTTGCCGCTTCCTATCCAGCTCCGCCGCCCTCTTCTTCTTCCCGTCCGCTGCAGCTTCCTTCGCGTTCGTCGCCCGCTTCCCCCTTGCGGCGGCGGCTTTCTTTCCTATCCTTTGGGGTTGCCGGAGGAACGGAAGGTTTGGTGGAGCAATGGAGGCGAATGTTGGCGTGGGAGCAATTGCTTGGCTTGAGGAAGAAGATGATGGAAGGAGAAACAGATGCGAACGAGCAACGCCCCTTCGCGTTTCCTTTTTATTAGTAACGGGCGCGGGGGCTGGCTCTTCACTATCTTTTCCTCAGGAAGTTACCGTTTTACAAGTGCACTACCCATTAACTGCTACAGTCCCACGACCCCACGACCTGCGGTAATTACGCGGAGTGGACATTGGATTGACTGTTCGTCATGACAACCGCTGCATGTGCAACACTTTTTCAATGCGTGTCCGTGCATTGTTTGGGGCCTAACCCAATGTGCCCGGTGACACGTATGGCTCAGGCCCGGGGGCTTCTGTCGGGGTACACAAACAGGGGTGTATGTTTCCCCTGACTTGTGCACTGACGGAAGGCCTCCTCCCCGGCAACCAGGGCCAAGCCATAGAAGCAGCTCTTACTGAGATCAAGGAGCGGATCAAGAAGACCAAGAATAAGCACGATAGAAGAATATCACCTTGGGAAAGCCTCCCTTGCTAGGTAGGAGACCTTGGCTGGGTCGAGGCCGCCCCAGGGACAAGTCTAAGACTTCCCCAGCGAGCTTGCCGGGTCTTCCAGGGGTGGGATCCCCGCCAAAACACCACCGCTCCACCGCACAGCGAAGCAAGTCACTTATCAGTGCGGTGTCGAGCCCCCAAGTGATTAAGTGGCCTATGCTAAGCATGTGGCGGCCCATTGGAAGACAAGATTTGTCCAAGTGAGACCCATCCAGAGGCGTGTCAAGATGATAAGCAAGATATGATTAATCGGCTCGGCAGGCTTATTGGGCTTCGCCCTCATCATGACACCTAGCAGTGCATTTAATGCACTTTATCCTAACTGCCAGAGTTAGGAATGATAGCACTGTTGGCTATCGAATCAGTAGACAAAGACTGTTTTGCCATTGTGGTTATCCCTTAAGCTACAAAAGGAGGTCCAAGGCGACCTAACAAAGTATTCGGACCCTCATACACTTGTACGCGCGTAGCTGCTCTCCCCGAGGCACCCTTTCCGGGCTTGAGTGTTGCTTGCTCGTTGTGTTCTTCCACTCAATCCACCAAAGCAGGAGTACGGTTTTACGCTACCCAGCGGCCCGAACCTGGGTAAAAACCACCAGTGTCAGCACCGTCATGTTGTTCCATGGCTTTTGCTCTTTGTGCAACGTGATCTCCCCCTTTACCGAACCACAAGGGGCTAATAGCCCCATAGGTGATCGTGTTCCACCATGACAAACGCTATTCATGCTATATCACAAAAATTGAACAAGTTTCTTTTCGGACCCTCCGGGTGAGGAGCAAGCGGAGCCACCGATCCAAAACCTTCTACTGCATTTTGGTCAGACCAATCCAGTCAAACTCGGTCACACAGAAAGCATTAGACTAATCCAGGTTTTCCATCTCGGTGCTACCGATTAGACCAACTCAGTCTCACCGAGTTGCTGTAACTGCATGCAGTTTCACATCTCGGTGACACTGATTCATTCCACTTGGTGCCACCGACAGCACATGGGTATTTATATCCAGTGGCCCGTACGGTTGAAAAAATTCTTCAAACGTCACGCGCCCGCCCCATTGCCACCGCCCCCTTGGTTTCTGGATCATCGCTGTTGTCTCCTGTGTGTCTCTGCTGCAGGAATCTGCCACCGTCAACGGAATCTCCTCCGCTGTTGCCACCGTAGAGGATCGTCACCAAGTTAGGGTACGATTCGATCTCCTCGTGCTTTCCCCTTCCGATTCAATGCACAAGGATAATGCCTAGTATCTTGTGACGTTTGAGATTCATCTATCCACCAGAAAACTCTGTTAGAATAGATTTGAAGAAAAACTTTAGGGTTAGGTTTCCGCCGAGCTCATCTCGGACCGACTGAAATGAAATTTTCGGTCCCACCAATTGGCCGTGGCCATTGCACAAGTACAACTCAGTTCCACCAAAATGTACTGATTGGTGAGACCGAGAGTAAAGTTTCAGTGAAACCCTAGCATCTCGGAGCCACCGAACCACCACTCGGTCCAATTGAAACTATGTGTTTAGGCTCTGTGTGTGCTTCAGTGACATCGAAATTAACATATCGGTAGCTCTGAAATGCTTTCTATGGAAAATTAAAACTAAAGTTTGGACTCATAATTTTTGAAAAACTATTTGCTTTTTGTGATACTCATCTACTCTGCCCATACCTATCTATTCACAGGGTCAGCTTTGCAAGATGTCTGATGCCAGTGACAGTCAGAGCAAAATGTTGATCTTAGTGAGGGTTCAAGCCCCAATGACAGCTATGATGATGGCAGCAGGAGCACTCCAAGCAACTTGCCAAGGCTGCCACCAGAACAAAGAAGAAGAAAACCTCTAACAGTGAGGATGAAGATTTGGGGGCAGAAGAGGTCACTTCCAAGAAGAAGGCAGTACTTAGAAAGGAGTATGGCTCTGCATCTAGCACTAAGCCAAGTGCAAAAGCAAACGACTGATGTTAGGAGAGTTCCTATGTCAAAACCTCGGAAAACTTCAGCTACACAAGAAATCATGTAATTCACACTTGAGGAACCAAGTGGTGCTGAAGGTGATGCTAGCAAGAAGAAGAGGGTGAGGAAGACCACTGCTAGAGTGATTGGCCGACCTTCCATGATGATGGATGTGGAAGAAGAGGAGGAGAACCAGAAGCACCTCCTGCTAAGACTCAGAAGTTGATGTCTGATGCTATGAAATCTGCCAACCCCTGCAAGTCCAAGCCCAAAGCTCCAGCTCCTAGGAGATCTACCAGGAACATATCTGCAGCTGAGAAGAACAAGGCCCTAGTGCTAGAGACACAAGATGATGATGAGCCACTAGTGCTCAGAAAGCTCATGACCAAGATCCCAGAACATGACAATGCACACCCAGTTGCTAAAAACATGATGCTCAGGAAGGACAAAGGTCTGAGAGAATGGAGGTAAGTGGATCCCTATTAAGCTAGGAGGAGGACAACTTGTGATTACCGCTTTCACACCTGTGAACAACAAGACTTCTATGAGACAGTTTTACTTGATAAGAAGCCCATTATCAGTGACATGAAGTGGGTGGACTGGAAATGCATGGAACCAATGAAGATTATTTCCCCCACGTTCATGAGAGTTTATACTTGCTGGTGTGGATGAGTTCGTTGGACAGAAGCTCACAAAGTGGAATGACGAGATGATCATGCAATTCTACTCCACATCACATTTCTATCCAGATGGCAAGATTACATGGATGACTGAGGGACACAAGTACTAGCCATCAATCTCTAAGTGGGCTGCTCTTATAAATGCCCCTAAAGAAGATAAAGATGATGTTGATGTATATGGGAAGCCCCGGATGGACCACAACACAATGGCAAACATGTACAAGGAAATCCCACCAAAGGATCTTGAGAGCCACAAGCTTGGGTCAATCAAGCATTTTCTAGCTGGTTTTGCCACCACAAACACCATTTTGAGGCATACTCTGTTGCCCAAATTTGGAGATGAGAGGATGATTCGTGGCCACTCCATCAACTTGCTACACTTGTTTGACTTCCCACCCCAGAAATTCAAAGTTATGAGCTTAATTATTGAGACAATTAAGAAGACGGCTGGTGACCAGAAGAGGTCTTGTGGATATGCTCCACACATCCAGATGCTTATCAACTCCAAGGTTGGTACAAACACATATCTACTTGATCGTGAGCACCTCCCTCTTCAGCCAGAGTTCAAGGATAATGTGGTGGTGATGGATGCCTCACACACCACATCAGTTGAGGCCCAAGAGAAGGCTCAGGCAGCAGCAGCAGCAAAAGCAGCAAAGGAAGCCACTGCACCAAATGCCCCAATAGCAAATTTCAAGACAAAGCAAGACCAAATGACATATCTGTTGGAAGCAACACTGAGGATTGAGTGAAGTCTGGCCAACTTAGCCAAGAACCAGGAGAGCTTAGAGCGGATTATGGAGGACAAGATGTACAACTTAGATGTCAAGGTCACAAAGATCCAGTCTATTGTGGAGAAGCTTTGAGACGATGCTGACGATGGAAATGTGCACACCTCCACTAATAGGTTTCAAACTATGCCCAGAGCAGCTAGATCTTCAGCTGTGCCAATTGCAGACACGAGGACCACTCACTCTGCACCTGCCACTACAGCTTTAGTGCAACCTCCAATATCTGCACCACCAGCTCAGCAGAGGCATTTGCAGAAGCAGTTCTCTCCACACCTTCTACGCACACCGGAGCCACAAGCTAGAAGACCCCTTCAGGAGCTCAAGAGGATCGTGCCTAGAGAGACGTATAGCTCTATACTTTTTTGAGCTTTTTGGTAACTTGTTGCCAAAGGGGGAGAAAATGTATAGATCATAGGCTTCGAGAGAGAGTGTCTCATTCTTTTGCTTGTTGGTTTTTATTGCCCATTGCTACAATATCTGTTTGATTCATGCCACTTGGTTGTTTTTATGCTTGTGAGATGCTACGTTTGGTTGTGTGATTGATCATACTATGCTTAATGTCTGCTTAATGCTTATCTCTACAATTACTTATGTATGATCATTCACTTATGTGCTTGGTGATGCATGCATGTTATATCACTCTTATCATTTTGTGCGCTGCACTAAGATGTATGTGGCATGGAAGAGTGACGCATGATCCTAATCGATTGTGCATTTGCATTCAAATGCAAATTTCTAAATATGCACAAATTTAGGGGGAGCACTTGCTCATCACATACTTCTCAAAGCGATGATGTATTTCATTTATTTAATCATATTTTGAAGCTTTGATCTATATGTTGTCATTAATTATCAAAAAGGGGGAGATTGAAAGTGCAACTAATCCCCGGGTGGTTTAGGTAATTCATAACAACATATAGCTCATTGAACTAATATCCATGCAAGAAAAATATTTCAGGATGTGCAATTATTGGATGGACTAGAGATGTGGACCCTCAAAATGATAAGGATAAAGATTGGGAAAAGCTCAAGACTCTTCATTTCTATTTTAGTGATCCAAGATCACATTGAGTCCATAGGAAAGCCAATACTATTAAAAGGGGATGAGGTGTTGCTTAATGGTCTACTTGCTCAAGTGCTTAGTGATATTTCTCCAAAACCCCCAGCCACTTTCTCCACCCAAATATGTCCAAACCCTAATTCCAAACTTGGCCCCACCGATTCTATCTACCCGGATCCACCGAGTTCATTTGACATAGCCACTTCCAGAAACCCTAACGATTCGGTCACACCGATACGGATCTCGGTCCCACCGAGATGGCCTTGCCAACTCTCTATTACTTGTTGCAATTATTTCTGTCTCACAGAGATGTCTTGCAAACTCTCTGTTGCCTTATTGCTTCACTTTGGTCTCACCGAGTTGATGCAATCAGAGCCACCGAGATGAGGTTTGCCCTAAGCCCTAGCACATCGGCCCCACTGAGTTGTTGCAGTCGGTCCCACCGAGATTCCAATGTTCATATTTTTTAACAGATCGGTGCCAACGGGTTTAACTAATCGGTGCCACCAAGATGAGTCAAATATGTGTAACGGTTGGATTTTGTGTGGAGGCTATTTATATCCCTCCATCCCCATCTTCATTTGAGAGAGAGCCATCAGAACGTGCCTATACTTCCACCATACATTTTCTGAGAGAGAACCACCTACTCATGTGTTGAGATCAAGAGATTCCATTCCAATCTTTTGAACCTTGATTTCTAGCCTTCCCCAAGTTGCTTTCCACTCAAATCCCTCTTGCACCATAGCCAAATCTGTGAGAGAAAGTTGAGTGTTGGGGAGACTATCATTGGAAGAACAAGAGCAAGGAGTTCATCATCAACACATTGTATATTACCTTTTGGACAGTGGTGTCTCCTAGATTGGTTAGGTGTCGCTTGGGAGCCTCCATTGTGATGTGGAGTTGAACCAAGAAGTTTGTAAGGGCAAGGAGGTCGCCTACTTCATGAAGGTCTACCCGAGTGAGGCAAGTCCTTCGTGTGTGATGGCCATGGTGGGATAGTCAAGGTTGCTTCTTTGTGGACCCTTCATGGGTGGAGCATTCCGTGGACTCGCGCAGCCGTTACCCTTCGTGGTTGAAGTCTCCATCAACATGGACGTACGATAGCACCCCTATTGGAACCACGCCAAAAATCTCCGTGTCTCCATTGTGTTTGCCTTCTCCAAACCCTTCCCTTTACCTTCGTATGCAATGTTTTACTTTCCGCTGTTATACTCTTAGAATTGCATGTATAGGTTGATTGCTTAACTTGTGCCAATTGCTAAAATTGGCCCACAACTAAAATTGGGAAAAGGATAGATTTTTATTTGGTCAAGTGGTCTAATCACCCCCCCCCCCTCTAGACATACTTTCGACACTATAATAGTGATTTTAAGAATAATGCACATATTCATCAAATCGCTGTCTGTTTCCCTGCATAGAATTGTTAGTATGAGCATGAATTGGCCTGCGTCCATTTGACGACTTTGGTCCAGGTGAAGAATTTGCCCTGGGGTTGTTTCTTTTGTTTGGTGGTGTCATGATGACATTCGCCTAAAGATTTTGAAGAACACTTTTGGGCACCCAGATTTTCTACACTGGGGGACCATGCCTGCAGTTAGTACCAACAAATATGGCAAATACTTCACCATTCTGAGTTTTGAATAGCTTATAGTTGTAGTCAAATGACTCATCAGAAGAATGTGGAGTATCAGAATTGTAGCCAGATAGAGTGGATGGATCAACTGGTGGTCCTTTTGCAGCAACCCATGTGGTTTTGGGATACTGCTCAGGTTTCCAATAAGATCCATCAGCATTCAGCTTTATCTCAAAAGCAATACCCTCTTTCCTAGGCTTCCTGTTCATAATCTGTTTCTTGAGCACATCACAAAGAGTTTGGTGCCCTTTGAGGCTTTTGTACGTGCCTGTGACGTACAATTCCTTCAGACCTGCATTTTCGTCAGTAAAACCTATGGTTTCCTCATATGAGGGAATTGAAACCACAGAGACATTTGAAGATATAGTAGTAGTTGAAGCATTTCAACAATCAACTGAAGAATTTGCATTATCACGATCAAGACATTCTAAGCATGGAGCAACAAATTATTGCTGAGTTGTGTTGATCTGTTGAGCAAGTAAGGAATCATTGTCTTTCTGAAGATCATCATGAGACGCTCTCAGCTTCTTGAGTTCTTGCTTCTTTGAAGAAATTCATAGGACTTCTTCTCGTGTGCAGCTGAATGGGTCACATGATGACTTTCAAGTTCGTCATATTGTGACTTTAGGCATCTGAGGCCTTTAGACAAACCTTGACTGTGATCCATTTTCTCATCTAACAGATCATCACTGTTTTCTAGCAATTTTTTAATTCTTTCCATAGCATTTTGTTGTTCAGTTGCAATTGTAGCAAATTTCTTATAGCTAGGTTTTGATTCACATTCAGAGTCATCATCACTTGAATTATTAAAGTAAGCTTCTCACGAGGTTACCTTGGCATCTTTTGCCATGAAGCAATAGGGGGGAGTGAAGTGATCAACACAGTCTTCAGTGTTGGTGGAGTCACCCTTTTCTTCATGGTCGAACTCCATAGCGAGGGCCAAGCTTGCAAAACCAGAGTCAGGTTCCTCCTCTGATTCCTTAGCTTCCTCAGATTCTTCCTCATAATCCATTTCCTTCCCAATGAAAGCGCGAGCCTTGCCGGAGGAGCTTTTCTTCTTTGATGAGGACTTTGATGAAGACTTTGAGGATTTCTTCTTTTCATCATCAGAGTCGTCATCCTTGCTAGACTTCTTCTTCTTTGAGCCCTTTTCCCAGAGGGGGCAATTAGCAATGTAATGGTGTGGCTTCTTGAATTGGTGGCAAGTTCTCTTGTCGTAGTCATGAGCAGAAGCTTCTCTAGTATTCTTCGAGACATAATTTGAAGACTTTCCAAAGCAGTTCCTCTTGGAAAATATCTGTAACTTCCTCACAAGCATAGCCAGCTCTCAGCCAATTTCGTCAACATCATCAGTACATGTCGTGGTGGAACACGATCACCTATGGGGCCGTCGGCCCATTTGGGGTTCGGCAAGGGGGAAGATCACGTTGCACAAAGAGCAGAGGCCGTGAAATAATACAAACGGTGGTGACGCTGGTGGTTTTTACCCAGGTTTGGGCTGCTGGGAAGCGTAAAACCCTACTCCTGCTTTGGTGGATTGGATGGAGGAACACGATGAGCGCGCAACGCTCAAGCCCAGCAAGGTGGCCTCGGGGAGAGCAGCTATGCGCGTACAAGTGTGCAAGGGTCTAAATCCTTTGCTAGTTAGCCTTGGACCTCCTTTTATAGCTTAAGGGGTGACCACAGTGGCAAAGTAGTCTTTATCTGGTGATTAGATAGCTAACAGTGCTATCATACCTAACTCTAGCAGTTAGGACAAAATGCATTAAATGCACTGCTAGGTGTCATGCTGAGAGTGAAACCCGGCAAGCCTGCCGTGCCGCTTAACCCTCTTCAGCTTATCTGCTTGACACGCCTCTGGACGGGTGTCATATGAGGATAATATGTCTTCCATGGGCTGCCACATGCTTAGCAGAAGCCACTTAATCACTTGGAGGCTTGACACCGCATTGATAGGTGATTTGCATTGCGGTGCGGTGGAGCGGTGGAGCGGTGACGCCTTGGCGGGGAGATTTGCCCTTGGCGGACCCGGCAAGCCTGCTGGGGAAATCTTCGACTTGTCCCTTGGGGGCGGGGGGCTCGACCCCACCAGGCTCTCCTGCCCGGCGAGGGAAGCTTTTCCAAGGTGATTCCTCGCTATCTTGCTTGGCTTGGTCTTCTTGATCCGCTCCTTGATCTCATGAAGAGCGGTCCTTCTGGCTTGGTTTTGTTTTGTGTAACTTGGTGTAGGACATGCAATGCCAGCTCGCCTGTGTATGAGTCTAGGCAAACAAACGCAAATGTTTGTTGCTGTCGTGGGAAACCACGGCCACCTATGGGGCCACGAGCCCCTTTTGGTTCGGCAGGGGGACTGAGCACGTTGCACAAAGAGCGAAGGAGCGCAGCGCAGCGCGGCGGAGATCACACGGGCAGTTTTACCCAGGTTCGGGACACCACAAGGCGTAAAACCCTACTCCTGCTTTTGTGGATTGATGGTGGATGGTGGTGGAAACGCGACGCTCTTGCCCGGCAGGGTTGCCTCGGGGCGAGAGCAGCTACGTGCGTACGAGTGTACCAGGGTCCGAATCCTTTCTATGGTTGCCATGGGCCTCCTTTTATAGATCAAGGGGTCACCACAGTGGCAAATCAGTCATTGTGTACTGATTATATAGCAAACAGTGCTATCATATGTACTCTGCAGACAGAGCAGTACGCACTAAATGCGCCGCGTAGCGTCACATCATGGCCTGCCCGGCACGCCTTGCCAGGCTGTTTGGCCACCTTCTCTCCTGTCTGCATGACACATAGCTGGACGGGTGTCATTTGGAGGCGGTTCCTGTAGGAAATGGCTGCCATGTGGCAAAAGACAGCCACTTAGTCACTTTGGGGCTTGACACCGCACCGATCGATGACTTGCGTCGCTATGAGGTGGCGCGGTGAAGCCTTGGCAGGGTGTTTTGCCTTCGTAGGACCTGGCAGGCCTGCCGAGGCGGTCTTAAAGCTTGCTTCCGGGGCAACCTTGACCTCGCCAGGCTCTCCTGCCCGGCAAGGGAGGTTTTCCCTTAGCGGTGTCTTGCTCCTTGGCTTGACTTGGTTTTCTCAACCTGCCCTTTGATTCCTCAAAGAGCCTATATCTTCATCTTAGCCTTGTCTTGGATGCTGCAATCTTGATCTCGGGCATGTGCACGGTCTGGGCAACAGACCCAGGGTTTGTTGCACTGACACGAGCCTCGGGGCCTATCCCGAACGCACTGCCGGGCGTCGTCGGGGTAGGCCCTAACTTGTGCATAGGCGAGGAGGAAATAGCTGCTTGTCCTTTGAGATCTTCTTTGCTTCTTCATTAATCTGAGCCCAGGTCAGTTTCCGGTTCTTCCGCCCGTCGCGTAACGCCAACCGCAGTGATGGAGATAATGGGCCACAATCCGTGGAGTTAGCCACGTCCCTTGTTCACGGGGTGGTAACTGCCACCCCACTATCCCTCCCCGCTCTAAGTGCTTCTACCACGTGTATTGCATGCATTGCGCAAGGTTGGTGGCGGATGCGGAGGGTGCGGGAATGAGTGCCATGGCAGAAAGCCAGGGTTCATGGATTGGCGCAGGGGGTCGGCCTAGATTATTCGAGCTGTTAATGGCGAGGAGGAGCCGGATTGGCCGAGCAGGGCGGCCACCTCCACGAAGAAAACCCAGCCCCTGCCACGCCTGCCTATAAAAATGGGGCGCAGTGCGAGATGTTCCTCCACACCTCCTTCCTTCTCCATTTCTGCAGTTGCCCACGTCTGTCATGGTGAGAGGTCGGGGGTCCGGTCCTCCCCAAGTGGCGACGAGAACTTCTGCTCGACAGCGTCTCCCTCCTCCCCCCAAAGATGTGGGGACAGAGCCTGTGATGAGGGGAGGTGGGAGAGGACGAGGTCGAGGCCGTCGTGGCGCACAGGGCCGAGGGGGACGGGGTGGTGCTCTGATTGCGTCCCCGCCGGCCGCCCCTCCCCCGATGGAAGGCCACATTAGAGACCAGCCTCTGGAGTTCGTCATTAGGCTGTATAAGCCTCCGCGCGGCCGCCTTCATCTCCCCACCCCATTCGCAAGGGCGATGGAGCTCGATCAGCCGAGTGCATTGAGACAACACATGAGGGGCTGTGTGAATGGCAGCATACGGGTGGATGTGGATTTCCCCGCCCCTCATGTCATGTACTTCCGCCGTGGCTGGAAGTCCTTTGGCCGCGCCCATAGCTTGTCGGAAGGGCACGTTCTCCATTTTAAGTTAATGGAGGCCGATTTCCTTTCCGTCCAGGTTTTCGGGAGCTCGGGTGGTTGTTTAGGGTGCTGCGCGGAGAGCTTGAACGACGACGAAAGCCCCTCCTCGAGCGATAGTGACGAGGAGGATAGTGACAGCGATGATGATGGTGTTGGCCGGGAGGGCGACGACTTTGACTCCAGCTGAGCACCAGCCGCACCATCACCATCAGGCGGCGGCACCATCATCTGCACCTTCATCTCCTCCCCGGTAAGGTGACTTGCCGAGGAGTTGGGTGCAGGGGTGGGGGTGGTGCTCCTGGCTCCTCCAGCAGCCTTGCAGCTGGACCCTGGCAGGCTTCCTCATGGGCTGCAGCTTCGTTCGCCCTGCCGCGTCCTGCTGGCCCTGGTGGTGGTGATTTGTGGGTCATCTCTGCTGATCTCTTCACCATCACCTATGCCCGCGCCCTCCTGCTCTCGCCAGCCTCCTTGTCAGGGGACCCGACGGGGTCAGGCTGGGCTTTTGCCCGGGCACTCCTTTTGCCCTCTTCACCTCCTGCCGCAGTGCCTAGAAGGGGAGGGGCAAGAAAGGGCGTCACGGGGCACTTATCTTTTTTCAATCTAAAATATGTAGGCATTTGCCAATCTTTAGCTCAAATTATGTAATCCCTTTTATCCATGTTTGTGTTCTGTAAGGTCTGTACTTGTTGATCAGCATATTAATGAAAAAGATAAACCTTGCCGGGCACTTGTGCATGTAAAATGTCCATGCAGAGGGAGAATGCCTCTATACGCTCAGGTAAACAAGTTTTTCCATGGTAGGCTATCCTGCCGGTACCCTCAGTTTGCTGCCGCGGGGCTGGGCCTGCCGAGCACAAATCGTAATGAGGGACCAGCCCCCCGCCAATTTTCTCGCCAAAGGCCACTACAACCTCCCCGACCAAAGAAACGTTCGAGTCAAGGGATGGGAGCACCTAAGTTTTGAAAGCGGTGAGGTTTTCCTATGCACAAGTTTTTACTTACAGAACGCGTATGGATAAGAGAGAGAACTTATTTGTTTGGGCTTGCCGGGGATCGCAATTTAGGCTTGTCTTCTCTTCTCCTTTTTTGGGACCGAATCCACAGTAGGAGCCTGCAGTTTGATGCAGATGAAAATGATGCCGCATGTGATCTTATCTACATGAACATGCAATGCTCATAATATGCTTATGCATGCATGCAATTTGTCGGGGGCCCCCAACGCTTCATTTATTTCTCTGTTGCTCAGGTTCTATGCCTGGCTTTGTACAAGGGGTTACATGCAACAGAGGCAAGGCCTGTACAAAAGGGTGGCTGCCGGGCAGGGCCCGACAGCCGTGCCTTACGGGTAGAACTTGCGGAGATGCTCAATGTTCCATGAGTTTTGCAACTGAATGCCATCTTCGGTCTCCAGACGGACTGCGCCAGGTCTGGTGACTCGTACTACCCGGTAAGGGCCTTCCCACTTTGGCGTCAACTTGTTTGCACCCTTGGTGGACTGAATGCGCCTAAGGACAAGGTCGGCTTGCTCAAAACACCGGGCATGAACCTTGCGGCTGTGATAGCGACGCAGGGCTTGCTAATAGCGTGCGGCACACATAGCAGCCCAGAGACAGTTCTCCTCGAGTAGCACAGTGTCGTCACGCTAGTGCTGATCTTGCGCTACTTCATCGTAGGCAAGCACTTGAGGTGACCCATAAATGAGTTCCGTGGGGATACCTGCTTTTGCCCCATAGACTAGGGAGAAGGGAGTCCGCACGGTAGCTCGATTTGGTGTCGTTCTGAGGTACCAAAGGACCACCGGCAGCTCATTGATACACCGCCTGCCACACTTCTGCAGCCTATCAAATGTTCTCGTCTTGAGTCCTTGCAGCACTTCAGCTTTCGCCCTCTCAGCTTGCCCGTTGCTGCTTGGATGGGCCACAGAGGCGAATGAGATTTTGCTCCCGAGGGCCTGAACATATTGCATGAAGGCACGACTCATGAACTATGTGCCGTTGTCAGTGATGATCCGGTCAGGAACTCCGAAGCGGCACACCAATCCTTTCAAGAACTTGATAGCTGACTGAGCAGTCACCTTTCTCACGGGCTCTACTTCCGGCCACTTTGTAAACTTGTCGATTGCAACGAAAAAGAATTCAAAGCCTCCGGCAACACGGGGGAAAGGGCCGAGGATATCGAGCCCCCAGACCGAAAACGGCCAGGACAAAGGGATTGTCTGAAGAGCTTGGGCAGGCAGGTGAATATTCATGGAATGGAACTAGCAGGCTTCACACTTGGTGACTGATACGTCTCCAACATATCTATAATTTTTTATTGTTCCATGCTATTATATTATCTGTTTTGGATGTTTTATATGCATTAATATGCTATTTTATATTATTTTTGGGACTAACCAATTAACTTAGAGCCCAGTGCCAGTTTCTGTTTTTTCCTTGTTTTTTAGCTTCGTGGAGAAGGAATACCAAACAGAGTCCAAACGGAATAAAATCTTCGCGATGATTTTTCTTGGTCCAGAAGACACCCAGGAGACTTGGAGATGAAGTCGGAGGAGCCACGAGGAGGCCACAAGGGTGGAGGGCGCGCCCCGGGGGGTAGGGCGCGCCCCCTGCATTGTGGGCCCCCCGTGACCCTCCTGACCTCATTCTTTCGCCTATATATTCACATATATTCCCAAACCACCAGAAGCATCCACGAAAACACTTTTCCACCACCGCAACCTTCTGTACCCGTGAGATCCAAACTAGGGACCTTTTTCGGCACCCTGCTGGAGGGGGATTCGATCACGGAGGACTTCTACATCAACCCTATTGCCCTTCTGATGAAGCGTGAGTAGTTTATCTCAGTCCTACGGGTCCATAGCTAGTAGCTAGATGGCTTATTCTCTCTCTTTGATTCTCAATACCATGTTCTCCTTGATGTTCTTGGAGATCTATTCGATGTAATAGTTTTTTGCGGTGTGTTTGCCGAGATCCGATGAATTGTGGATTTATAATCAGATTATCTATGAATATTATTTAAATCTTCTCTGAATTCTTTTATGCATGATTTGATATCTTTGTAATTCTCTTTGATCTATCGGTTTGGTTTGGCGAACTAGATTGGTTTTTCTTGCAATGGGATAAGTGCTTAGCTTTGGGTTCAATCTTGCTGTGTCCTTTCCCAGTGATAGTAGCGGCAGCAAGGCAAGTATTGTATTGTTGCCATCGAGGATAAAAAGATGGGGTTTACAACATATTGCTTGATTTTATTCCTCTACATCATGTCATCTTACTTAATGTGTTGCTCTGTTCTTCATGAACTTAATACTCTGGATGCAGGCAGGAGCCGGTCGATGTGTGGAGTAATAGTAGTAGATGCAGAATCGTTTCAGTCTACTTGACACGGACGTGATGCCTATATTCACGATCATTGCCTTAGATATCGTCATAACTTTGCGCTTTTCTATCAATTGCTCGGCAGTAATTTGTTCACCCACCATATTATTTGCTATCTTGAGAGAAGCCTCCAGTGAAACCTATGGCCCCCGGGTCTATTTTCCATCATATAAGTCTCCGATCTACTGTTTTGCAATCTTTTACTTTCTGATCTATAAACCAAAAATACCAAAAATATTTACTTTATCTTTTATTTAGTTTCATCTATATCTATCAGATCTCACTTTTGCAAGTAATCGTGAAGGGATTGAGAACCCCTTTATCGCGTTGGGTGCAAATTGTTTGATTGTTTGTGAAGGTATTCGGTGATTTGTGCGTTGTCTCCCACTGGATTGATACCTTGGTTCTCAAACTGAGGGAAAAACCAACACAAGCTCAAGAAGTAGCAAGAAGAATTTCTGGCGCTATTGCCAGGGAGATCTACGCCAAGTCAAGACATACCAAGTACCCATCATAAACTCTCATCTCTTGCATTACATTATTCACCATTTGCCTCTCGTTTTCCTCTCCCCCACTTCTAAAATTATTTTCGAAAAGATTTGCCTTTTTATTCGCCCTTCTTCCATTCGTCTTTTTTGTTTGCTTTTTGTGTGCTCGTGTGTTGTCTTGCTTTCTTTGTCATGATGGCTCAAGAGAATACCAAATTGTGTGATTTTTCCAACACTAATAACAATGATTTTATTAGAGCTCCGATTGCTCCCGCCACTAGTGTGGAATCTTATGAAATCACCGCCGCTTTGCTGAATCTTGTTATGAAAGATCAATTTTCCGGCCTTCCTAGTGAAGATGCCGCATCCCATCTAAACAATTTCGTTGATTTGTGTGATATGCAAAAGTAAAAATATGTGGATAAAGATATTGTTAAATTGAAGCTATTTCCGTTTTCACTTCGAGATCGTGCTAAAACTTGGTTTTCATCTTTGCCTAAAAATAGTATTGATTCATGGAATTAGTGTAAAGATGCTTTTATTTCCAAGTATTTTCCTCCCGCTAAGATCATCTCCCTTAGGAACGATATTATGAATTTTAAGCAACTTGATCATGAGCATGTTGCACAATCTTGGGAGAGGATGAAATTGATGATACGAAATTGCCCTACTCATGGTTTGAATTTTTGGATGATTATACAAAAAGAATTTGCCGGATTGAATTTTACTTCTAGAAATCTTTTAGATTCGGCCGCGGGAGGCACTTTTATGGAAATAAATTTAGGAGAAGGTACTAAACTCCTAGATAATATTGTGGTTAATTATTCTCAATGCCACACCGAAAGATCTTCCACTAGTAAAAAAGTGCGTGCAATTGAAGAGATTAATGTTTTGAGTGGAAAGATGGATGAACTTTTGAAATTGTTTGCTAGCAAGAGTGCTTCTTTTGATCCTAATGATATGCCTTTGTCTACTTTGATTGAGAATAATAACGAATCTATGGATATGAATTTTGTTGGTAGGAACAATTTTGGTAATAACGCGTATAGAGGTAATTTTAATCCTAGGCCGTTTCCTAGTAATTCCTCTAATAATTATGGTAATTCCTACAACAATTCTTATGGAAATTATAATAAGATGTCCTCTGATTTTGAGAATAGTGTTAAAGAATTTATGATTTCGCAAAAGAGTTTCAATGCTTTGATTGAAGAAAAATTGCTTAAGATTGATGATTTGGCTAGGAACATGGATAGAATTTCTCTTGATGTTGATTCTTTGAAACTTAGATCTATTCCACCCAAGCATGATATTAATGAAACTCTAAAATCTATGAGGACCTCCATTGATGAGTGCAAAGAAAGAACCGCTAAGATGCGTGCTAAAAAAGATTGGTTTGTAAGAACATGTTCTTCTAGTTTCTGTGAAAATAATGATGAAGATCTTAAATTGATTGATGTGACTCCTATTGAATCTTTGTTTTCCAATATAAATCTTGATAAATATGGGACTGGAAATGAGTCAACTTTAGTTAAAAGGCGTCCCAATGATTCGGAGTTTTTAGATCTTGATGCAAAAATTGATAAAAGTGGGATTGGAGAGGTCAAAACTTTAAGTAGCAATGAACCCACTCTTTTGGATTTCAAGGAATTTAATTATGATAATTTTTCTTTAATAGATTGTATTTCCTTGTTGCAATCCATGTTGAATTCTCCTCATGCTTATAATCAAAACAAAGCTTTTACTAAACATATCATTGATGCTATGATGCAATCCTTTGAAGAAAAGCTTGAATCGGAAGTTTGTATCCCTAGAAAACTTTAGGATGAGTGGGAACCTACTATTAATATTAAGATTAAAGATTATGAGTACCATGCTTTGTGTGATTTGGGTGCTAGTGTTTCCACGATTCCAAAAACTTTTTGTGATGTGTTAGGTTTGTGTGAATTTGATGATTGTTCATTAAATTTGCATCTTGCGGATTCCAATATTAAGAAACCTATGGGAAGGATTAATTATGTTCTTATTGTTGCAAATAGGAATTATGTGCCCGTAGATTTCATTGTTCTTGATATAGATTGCAATCCTACATGTCCTATTATTCTTGGTAGACCTTTCCTTAGAACGATTGGTGCAATTATTGATATGAAAGAAGGAAACATTAGATTTCAATTTCCGTCAAACAAGGGCATGGAACACTTTCCTAGAAAGCAAATTAAATTGCCGTATCAATCTATTATGAGAGCTACTTATGGATTGCATACCAAAGATGACAATACCTAGATCTATTCATGTTTTTATGCCTAGCTAAGGTCATTAAACAATAGCGCTTGTTGGGAGGCAACCCGATTTTATTTATTTTTTTGCTTTTGTTGTTACTGTTTTTCTTTGAATAATTCATCTAGCCTCTGGTTAGATGTGTTTTTGTGTTTTAATTAGTGTTTGTGCCAAGTAAAACCTTTGGGATGGCTTACGGTGATAGTTGATTTGATCTTGCTGTAAAACAGAAACTTTTGCGTCCAGTCACAGAATTTTAATAATTCACTGCAGCATTGAAAAACCCTGAATTGTTTATACGAGATTGATATACAAATTTCCTATGTTGTCCTAATTTTTCAGAATTTTTGGACTTACATAAGTATTAGAACAATTCGGATGTTCATAGACTGTTCTGTTTTTAACAGATTCTGTTTTTCTTTGTGTTGTTTGCTTATTTTGATGAATCTGTGGGTAGTATCGGGCGGTATGAACCATGGAAAAGTTGGAATACAGTAGATATTACACCAATATAAATAAATAATGAGTTCACAACATTACCAAAAGTGGTGATTTATTTACTTATACTAACAGAGCTTTTGAGATTTTCTGTTGAGTTTTGTGTTGTGAAGTTTTCAAGTTTTGGGTAAGGATTTGATGGACTATGGAATAAGGAGTGGCAAGAGACTAAGCTTGGGGATGACAAAGGCACACCAAGGTAATATTCAAGGACAACCAAGAGCCTAAGCTTGGGGATGCCCCGGAAGGCATCCCCTCTTTCGTCTTCGTCTATAGGTAACTTTACTTAAGGCTATATTTTTATTCACCACATGATATGTGTTTTGCTTGGAGCGTCTTGTATGATTTGAGCCTTTGATTTTTAGTTTGCCACAATTATCCTTGCTGTACACACCTTTTGATAGGGACACGCATGAATCGTGATTTATTAGAATACTCTATGTGCTTCACTTATATCTTTTGAGCTAGGCAATTTTCCTCTAGTGCTTCACTTATATCTTTTTAGAGCACGGCGGTGGTTTTATTTTATAGAAATTGTTGAACTCTCGTGCTTCACTTATATTATTTTGAGAGTCTTTAAACAGCATGGTAATTTGCTTTGGTTATAAATTTAGTCCAAATATGATAGGCATCCAAGAGGGATATAATAAAAACTTTCATATAAAGTGCATTGAATACTATGAGAAGTTTGATTCCTTATGATTGTTTTGAGATTAGAAATGGTTATATTAGAGTCATGCTAGTGAGTAATTGTGAATTTAAGAAATACTTGTGTTCAAGATTGTGATTCCCGTAGCATGCACGTATGGTGAACCGTTATGTGATGAAGGCGGAGCATGATTTATTTATTGTTTGTCTTCCTTATGAGTGGCGGTCGGGGACGAGCGATGGTCTTTTCCTACCAATCTATCCCCCTAGGAGCATGCGTGTAGTACTTTGTTTTGATAACTAATAGATTTTTCTAATAATTATGTGAGTTCTTTATGACTAATGTTGAGTCCACGGATTATACGCACTCTCACCCTTCCACCATTGCTAGCCTCTCTAGTGCCGCGCAACTTTCGCCGGTACCATACACCCACCATATACCTTCCTCAAAACAGCCACCATACCTACCTATTATGGCATTTCCATAGCCATTCCGAGATATATTGCCATGCAACTTTCCACCGTTCCGTTTATTATGACACGCTTCATCATTGTCATATTGCTTTGCATGATCATGTAGTTGACATCGTATTTGTGGCAAAGCCACCGTTCATAATTCTTTCATACATGTCACTCTTGATTCATTGCACATCCCGGTACACCGCCGGAGGCATTCATATAGAGTCATATTTTGTTCTAAGTATCGAGTTGTAATTTTTGAGTTGTAAGTAAATAAAAGTGTGATGATCTTCATTAGAGCATTGTCCCATGTTAGGAAAGGATGATGGAGACTATGATTCCCCCACAAGTCAGGATGAGACTCCAGACGAAAGAAAAGAGGCAAAAAAATGAGAAGGCCCAAATAAAAAAAATGAGAGAAAAGAGAGAAGGGACAATGTTACTATCCTTTACCACACTTGTGCTTCAAAGTAGCACCATGATCTTCATGATAGAGAGTCTCCTATGTTGTCACTTTCATATACTAGTGGGAATTTTTCATTATAGAACTTGGCTTGTATATTCCAATGATGGGCTTCCTCAAATTGCCCTAGGTCTTCGTGAGCAAGCGAGTTGGATGCACACCCACTTCGTTTTCTTTTGAGCTTTCATAAACTTATAGCTCTAGAGCATCTGTTGCATGGCAATCCCTACTCACTCACATTGATATCTATTGATGGGCATCTCCATAGCCCGTTGATATGCCTAGTTGATGTGAGACTATCTCCTTCTATTTGTCTTCTCTACAACCACCATATTCTATTCCACCTATAGTGTTATGTCCATGGCTCATGCTCATGTATTGCGTGAAAGTTGAAAAAGTTTGAGAACATCAAAAGTATGAAACAATTGCTTGGCTTGTCATCGGGGTTGTGCATGATTTGAATATTTTGTGTGATGAAGATGGAGCATAGCCAGACTGTATGATTTTGTAGGGATAAGCTTTCTTTGGCCATGTTATTTTGAGAAGACATAATTGCCTTGTTAGTATGCTTGAAGTATTATTTTTTTATGTCAATATTAAACTTTTGATTTCAATCTTATGGATCTGAACATTCATACCACAATAAATAAAATTACATGGATAAGTATGTTAGGTAGCATTCCACATCAAAAATTCTGTTTTTATCATTTACCTACTCGAGGACGAGCAGGAATTAAGCTTGGGGATGCTTGATACATCTCCAACATATCTATAATTTTTGATTGTTCCATGCTATTATATTATCTGTTTTGGATGTTTTATATGCATCAATATGCTATTTTACATTATTTTTGGGACTAACCTATTAACCTAGAACCTAGTGCCAGTTTCTGTTTTTTCCTTGCTTTTTAGCTTCATGGAGAAGGAATACCAAACGGAGTCCAAACGGAATAAAATCTTCGTGATGATTTTTCTTCTACCAGAAGACACCCAGGAGACCTGAAGATGAAGTCGGAGGAGCCACGAGGCGGCAACAAGGGTGGAAGGCGCGCCTAGGGGGTAGGGCGCGCCCCCTACCTTGTGGGCCCCCCGTGACCCTCCTGACCTAATTCTTTCGCCTATATATTTACATATATTCCCAAACCACCAGAAGCATCCACGAAAACACTTCTCCACCACCGCAACCTTCCATACCCGTGAGATCCCATCTAGGGACCTTTTTCGGCACCCTGTCGGAGGGGGATTCGATCATGGAGGGCTGCTACATCAACCCTATTGCCCTTTCCGATGAAGCGTGAGTAGTTTATCTTAGACCTACGGGTCCATAGCTAGTAGCTAGATGGCTTCTTCTCTCTCTTTGATTCTCAATACCATGTTCTCCTCGATGTTCTTGGAGATCTATTCAATGTAATACTTTTTTGCGGTGTGTTTGCCAAGATCCGATGAATTGTGGATTTATGATTAGATTATCTATGAATATTATTTGAATCTTCTCTGAATTCTTTTATGCATGATTTGATATCTTTGTAATTCTCTTCGAACTATCGGTTTGGTTTGGCCAACTAGATTGGTTTTTCTTTCAATGGGAGAAGTGCTTAGCTTTGGGTTCAATCTTGCGGTGTCCTTTCCCAGTGATAGTAGGGGCAGCAAGGCACGTATTGTATTGTTGCCATCGAGGATAAAAAGATGGGGTTTACATCATATTGCTTGAGTTTATTCCTCTACATCATGTCATCTTACTTAATGCGTTACTCTGTTCTTCATGAACTTAATACTCTAGATGCAGGTAGGAGTCGGTCAATGTGTGGAGTAATAGTAGTAGATGTAGATTTGTTTCGGTCTACTTGACACGGATGTGATGCCTATATTCATGATCATTGCCTTAGATATCGTCATAACTTTGCGCTTTTCTATCAATTGCTCGGCACTAATTTGTTCACCCACCGTATTATTTGCTATCTTGAGAGAAGCCTCCTGTGAAACCTATGGCCCCCGGGTCTATTTTCCATCATATAAGTTTCTGATCTACTATTTTGCAATCTTTTACTTTCCGATCTATAAACCAAAAATATTTACATTATCTTTTATTTAGTTTCATCTATATCTATTAGATCTCACTTTTGCAAGTAACCATGAAGGGATTGACAACCCCTTTATCACGTTGGGTGCAAGTTGTTTGATTGTTTGTGCAGGTATTCGGTGATTTGTGTGTTGGCTCCTAATGGATTGATACCTTGGTTCTCAAACTTAGGGAAATACTTATCTCTACTTTGCTGTATCACCCTTTCCTCTTCAAGGGAAAAACCAACGCAAGCTCAAGAAGTAGCAGTGACAAGCTCGACCTGTCAGCGTACGACACCTATGGGATCGCGTGGATCCCTTTTACGGTTCGGCAGGGAGAGATATATGCACAAAGTGCAGGTCCAACCATCAATGCAAGGGGATATTTACCCAGGTTTGGGCCGCTAAGAAGCGTAATACCCTACTCCTGCTTTAGTTTATTGTGGATGTTTAAGCCCAAGCTCCAGGAGCGCTTGCACTGAACAGTACATTCAAGCAGCAGCTACACATGCAGAATGGGCCAAAGGGTCCTCTTTCTGTAGCTACGCCTTGGGCCTCCTTTTATACGTCCAAGGGGTCACCAACAGTGGCGTTCAGTACATACATGCGGTGTAAAGTAGCTACAGTGTTTACATACTTATCACAAACGATTTAGGACAAACGCATTAAATGCTCCATTTAGGTGTCCTTACTTTCTTGGGGATGGAAAAAGGGGCCGTCCCATCAGCACCGCTTAAGCCCGTTCACCACTAGAACCATGCCACGCATCCAGGAGGAAAAACCCGAATGCCAGGCTGTTCACTGCGCTGGAGCGGTGGCAGGGTGGCGGAACCTTGCCGGGTGCGGATATTGCCGGGTCTTCGCGGGCCATCCTGGCAAGGATCTTGCCGGGAGCCAAGCCCTCGGTCTTCTGTCTTCTGACCATTGGCCTGAATACTTCCCTGATGATCTTGCATTTGCTTCCAGCTGTCCTCCGGCAGACCTCGCCGCTGGTATGGCTACAACTGTCCGTGCACAAGTATGGGGTACTAAAGGACCCAAGCTTTAGTACACCGACAAGAGCCCCCGGGACTAGGCCATACACGGATGCGAGGCGTTGTTGGTCTAGGCCCAAACAGTGCACGAGCACGCGTGGTAGGAGTTAGCTGTTATTATCTTGTTTACCACGCTTCCCCACGGTGCGTAATAAACGCGCGACGTCGGAACGTGTGGAACGACCGCAGTAACAGTGCACTCGCGAAAGTGCATTTACATTGATTAGAAAGGGGGCAGCCCCACGCCTTCCCCATAAAAAAGGAATCCGCAGAGGTGCCGCTCATTTACCTCCCATTCTTTCCAATCTGGAAACCACCACCGTCTTCTTCCTCAAACTCAAAGCAGAACCTCTCTCATCCATCCGCCGCCTCCACGCCCTCATCATCCTCGGTCTCTGCTTCCACAGCCGCCATGCCGCCCAAAGCGAGCAAGGGTAAAGAGGTGAAAGCCATCGAGAAGAGCGAGCTGGTGAAGATGCGGAAGGAACACGTCGTCTTCGCCCCAACGCTCGATGCAAGCGCTCTGAAGAACCGGTACCTGTGCATGTGGGGGAGGGAGACAAAAGCTCACCCCGCCACTCGCGTGAATCCTGCTTCCTCCAAGGGCGGCCCAGATAAATTTCATTTCTTTGTCGCATACTTCTATTGCGGGCTCTGCCCTCCATTTTCTGATTTCTTCAATGACATCATGTACACATACGGCTTCCGTCTCTTGGATTTCACGCCAAATACCGTGACATGCATGTCAGTCTTTGCCCATCTCTGTGAATATTTTGCCGGAATAATCCCCAACACAGCCCTCTTTCACCACTATTTTGTTCCCCGGATCAAGAAAGGAGAGGCCTTGTCCGGTTCTATCAGCTGGATTCCAAGGGCCTGGAATAAGGAGATATACCCAGAAGGGCTCTACCATAGCAAGTGGGAAGAATGGCGGGGCGAATGGTGCTGGATCAAGGAGGAGGATTTCCAGCCTTTCTGTCTGCCCGACTAACGAAAGTGGTCCGCGGCAATAACGGGAGTTCCCTTGATCCTCAAGATGAGAAGCTCACAATTGCATTAACCAGAATCCACCGTCTCAAGGCTGCCGGGCTGACAATAGAAATGGTTGGCGCTGGTTTCCTTCGCCGCCACATCGCCCCTCTGCATAACAAAGGGAGACCAGCCTGCGAATTTTGGAATGTGGCAGATATCATGAGGCTGCATCTAGGTTTGAACAACAACTTGACGGTTATGCAGCACACAGCTCTCTGCCACAAACTGTTTAGGCCCGACGAGAAATATAAGTTGCCGGCGAGCATAATTCCTCTGTGCAGCAACTCCGCTCTGACCTCAATCATCGCCATGATGCTGGCGTGCAATGCTCACAGCCTTGACGGAACTTGGGTTGAGCCATCTGCAGAGCGTGCATAGGGGTTCTTCAACAATCTGTCAGAGAGAGCCATCCGGGAAGAGACAAACCTTATTTGCCCCACCACTGATGAAGAGGTGGCGTACATCGCCAACAGGGCGGAAGAGGCAAATCTTGCCGCGGAGGCCGGCAGCGTTGGCTTCACAGAAGAGGAAAATAGTGAAGCAGAAATAATGTCCGAAGAAGACCTTGCCGGGTAGGATGAGACTACCGGGGAACAGAGCGACAAAGCTGCCGGGGGCCCTTCTGTCGAGGACGCAGCTGAGGAACGGCTGCACGAGGAGCCCCCAACTCCAAAGAAGAAGAAACGCGTTCTTCGGAAAACTGCCTCTAGCATCCCAGCAAATCAACCCTCCTCGAGCGGTGAGGTTCCTGGCAAGAAGGCGGCCGGCAAGGCTGCGCAGTGGCAAGAAGCTCAATAGCAACCAGTGCGGCACACGAGACGCATGGTCGCGGCAACAACTGGAGTGGCGGGGGCGTCTCATACGACGTCACCGGTGGCCGGGGCATCAGAACCATATCAACCTACCATTTCTACCGCAGCCAAGCGACCAAGGACCCCTTCTCCACCTCCTCGCATGGACACTATAGAGGAGGTCGACTTCGACCTTTCCGCTTTTAGCCCAGAGAAAGAAGAGTAAGGGTCCCGTCGTATCTTTTAATTTTTGAGTTTCTGATTTTGCTTAACTCATCTACCTTGCTTCAACCTGTCTCCGCAGCGATATAGAAACTTTGGCACAAAGGATGGCAAAGAGGGCAAAGACTTCAATGGGTGATGAACCCCCGGCAAGCACCATGGATGCGCCAGAGCTCATCCTCATCAGCCTGGAGCTTAATCCTCCTCGCAGCCCCCAACCCAGCCCCCAGTGTGAGTCCACTACTCATTTTTTTGCTGGCGGGCGTAGAGATGTTTATCTTTGCTACAAACATCACCGTGCTTGTAGGAGAAGAACGGCAACAGGAAGAGCCATTGGAGACCGTCACTAAAATGCCGCCTCCGTCAACCACGTCGCCCAGAAATGAATCTCCTGCAAGGGCTTCCACCGGCGAGCCCATTCACGTTGAAGAGGAGCCGGCAAGCACGGGCACTGGCAGTCCTACATCGGCAACCAATGTTGCCGGGAAAGGAGAACCCATCTCTCAACAGCTCAGCACAGGTAAACCACTTGCCTCTGAGTACTTGTTATTCTTTCTTTATTTTTGTCTTGTTGAACTTCAACTTTGGTCTCATCTTGTTTTTTCCCCTGGTCTTCAGATCTTCCCTTGATGGAACAAATGGATGTTGACATCATCATCCAGGAGACCGCCAAGGATGCGACCGCCGAGGCCGACAAAATCGCTGTTGATGAAGCCGCCAAGGACGCACAGGAAGAAACCGCCAAAAAGTCTGCTGAGAGAACTGGCAAGGAGACCAGTGACCATACTGATGGCATTCCTGCCACAGGAGCGCCTGGCGCTACACCGGTCATGGAGTCCCCACTTGCCGGCAAGACGGTTGTCGAGGATCAACCGTCAACATCCGAGGCCCCCTGTCAAGCAGATACCTTAAGATTGGCGACAACCTGTTCATCAGCATACCAGGAACGGCAAGCACTAGGGTACCAACTGAAGGGGAAATTTTTGATGAAGATTTCATCACCGCTGCCGGGCTCAAAATTGTTGACGAGCCACGCGCCAGCAGCAGCGGGTCCAAGGAAGAACTGCTCCTCCAAGCCATGAGCAACAACTTTCAGAAGCTTCAGGCCCTTCACCGCACCCGGAAAGAGAAGCTGGACTCCAGGGCAGCAGTTACTGAAGCAGGAGAAGCAGATTTCCAGAAGCGCGTCGAGCAAACACATGTCTGGTATGCTGAGGCTTTCCAGGAACTGATGACTGGCCAGGAACAACTAAGCCAGAGTTGGAATGAGTTCCTCTTGAAGCAGTCTGACGTTGAGAAGGCACAGGAAGAGGCCGCACAGCGGGCCACTGCAGAGGAAGCTCGCTTTACACAACTCCGTGTCGGGCTTGACGCACAGGAAGAAGACCTTGCTGCTCGCGAGGAGGCACTTGCCGCCAAGCTCCACCGCAAGGACGAGGAGATCGAAAAACTTGTAGCGCAGCGAACCCAGGAGCTGGAGTAGAAACATAAAGAGACGCTCGAAGCTCTGGCCATAGATCATGCCGGCAAGTTAAAGGAGGCCGTCAATGCCGCCAAAGCTGCAGAGGCTGCCAAGAACGAGCTGGGCGATAAGGTAAAGAGGCTGGAGATGGATCTCGAGGACCATGGTAAGGAGCTCTCGACGCTCAAAGCCAACAGGGAGAAGACTCTCTATAGCCTGGCAGAGATGTAAACCTACATGTCCGACAAGATCAAAAAGCTCACCACAGCCAATGAATCCATCGCTGATCTGAAATTGAAGCTGACCATGGTGGAGAAGTCTCTGGAGGACGGCAAGGGTAGAGAGAAGGCTTTAATCAAGGACCTCCAAAACGAGAAGGACTTGCTCAAGAGCGCCGCCGCCTCTTATAATGACTTTGAGAAAGGCGTGAAGATCTGGAGTGAGCGCCTGGTTGACATCGCGGAAAGGATTGCAGCAGAGCTGTCCATCATAGGCCTGCAAAACTTCAACTATTCTTGTGACGACAGGGAATCCTCGAGCGCCGAGCTGACCATGTTCTTCGAGAGCGTCGTTGATGCCCTGAAGCAGTTCCGTTCTGAACGAGCAACCCATCTAGCCAACGAATCCCGCAAACTCTGATGGGCCATCCTCCTCAAGGTGCTCGTCAAAGTGGTGCACAAGAACCCTGGCATCAACCTCACCAACATCCTCGACAGCTTACCGGAGGATGCCGACCTCGAGGCACTCAAAGAGCTTGTCGCACCCATCATCGACAAGGTTAGCCAAGTCAAGAGGGTTGAAGGCCAGCACAGGGACTAGCCACTTCGCTTCATCTTTACTGCCACCATTCCATGTCAAAGAAAATTTTGTCTTTAATTAGAATCGTGGCAACTATCAATGTAATATAACTTGCTATGTTTTGGATGAATGCATGCTATTTCCCTTGTCGGATTTCTTTCTGTATGGTGCGTGCCCTACACTCATTGGAAAAACTGCCAGCGTGCGCACCCTTGCCGTGAGCTCTTTGAGGAATGGATCCTTAGCAGCCTACTGGGGGTGCCACTACCTGCAAGATACCTTGACGTTTTTAGTGCAGCCACCTAAACTGTTGAGCAGACTCGAAACTGAGTAAGGGCGCAACTGATCACAACAAGGTTCCTTCGTGTGCAGGTTTTCCATACAAAAGCCGAAATCGTTCAAGGAAAATGGCCTTTAAGTAAAAAGAAATTCACTTAAGGTTCTGCAACTTAGCTTTTTGTTGCTGTGCTCCTTCCTGTGAGATGTCAACTTTTAACGTCGCCTGTCGGTGTCCATACCATCATTCCCCCCCCCCGACAAACTTGTACACGAGGGAACCTTCCATCCTTTGAGAAAAAGAAAGAAGAGAAAGCAAAGATATGGAACCTTGGCAGTTCGTTAACACTTACCGGAAGCAAGTGTAATACAATATCTCAGACAAACATGCATATAGATTAACATGAAAACCGACAGAAATTGTAAAACACTTGAGATTATTCAACTATGCACAGGGCCTGAGCCTGGCTTTGTGCAAAGGATCAGATGACTTGCTGGCAAAACTCGTACAAAAGGGGTTGCCGGGAGGCCCGACAACCGCGCCTTATGGATAGAACTTACGAAGATGTTTGATATTCCAGGAATTGCTCACTGGAATGCCATCCTCGGTCTCTAGGCAGACAGCACCAGGCCTGGTGACTCGTACTACCCGATAAGGGCCTTCCCACTTCGGCGTCAGCTTGTTGGAATTCTTGGCCGACTAAACGCGCAGAAGAACAAGGTCACCTTTCTCAAGACTTCGGGCGTGAACCTTGCGGCTATGGTTGCGACGCAAGGCTTGCTGGTAGGGTGTAGCTCGCACAGCAGCCTAAAGGCGATCTTCCTCAAGGAGCATAGCGTCATCTTGCCGCAACTGCTCTTGCTCAAGCTCATCATAAGCGAGCACTCGAGGTGACTTGTATATGAGTTCTGTGGGGAGAACTGCTTCTGCCCCGTACACTAGGGAGAAGTGTGTCTGGCCAGTGGCTCAATTTGGTGTCATTATGATTGACCAAAGAACCGCTGGCAACTCATCAATCCAGCATCTTCTGCACTTCTTCAGCTTGTCAAAAGTCCTTGTCTTTAGCCCTCGCAACACTTCAGCATTTGCCCTTTCCGCTTGGCCGTTGCTTCTCGGATGAGCAACAGAAGCAAAATAGATTTTGCTGCCAAGGTCTTGGACGTATTGCAAGAAGGCGTGGCTCGTGAACTATGTGTCATTGTCGGTGACGATCCTGTTTGGCACACCAAAACGGCAAACTAGTCCCTTGAGGAACTTGACGGCTGATTGTGCTGTCACCTTTCTCACTGCTTCCACTTCCGGCCACTTTGTGAACTTGTCGATTGCGACGTACAAGTACTCAAAGCCCCCGGTAGCACGGGTAAAAGGGCCCAATATGTCGAGCCCCCAGACGAGAAATGGCCAGGAAAGAGGGATTGTCTGAAGAGCCTGAGCTGGCTGATGCAATTTCTTCGAATGGAACTGGCACGCTTCACACTTGGTTTCTAGTGCAGTTGCATCCTCGAGGGCTGTGGGCCAAAAGATACCTTGCCGGAATGCCTTACCGACAAGAGCCCTTGAACCTATGTGGGAGCCACATATGCCTCCATGTATCTCTGCCAACAGCTCCAGTCCATCTTCCCGAGAAATGTACTTCAATTTCGCATCGTTTGGTCTCTTTCTGTACAGGACATTATCCACGAATTGGTACATACTAGACCGACAGGCTACTTTCTCCACGTCTTCCTATTCTTCGGGAAGTTCCCCTATTTGGAGGAACTGGACGATGTGTTGTGGCCATGCTGGAGCTTGAGGCTCGACAACAAGGACTAAAGGCATGTCCTCTGTCACGGGAGCATTTGTCTCTACGGCAAGGGCTTGAAGCCTTGCCGGAGCCTGTTGCTCCCCGACAAGCTTGGCGGAGTTCCCGGCAACTTCCTTACCGGTGGCTCCTGAGAGCTCTGCAGGAAAGTACTAGCCGGAACTCAACTTCCTTTGCTTATGTTGCCTTGCTGATGGTGTTACTGATGGCTGAGTCAATAAGAGCACAAAAGTACCTGGTTCCGAAGGTAACTTAAGGGCAGTACGCTTTGATAGGCCGTCAGCAAAGTCGTTCTCTGCTCGAGGAACATGCTCTGTCTACAGACCATCAAAGCGCTCCTCCAATTTCCTCACTTCTTCTACATATGCTTCCAACAACAGGCTCTGATAATCTTTATTCACCTGCTTGACGACAAGCTGTGAATCACCTCTGATGATGAGCTTCTTAATTCCAAGATCAGCTGCGATCCTGAGACCGGCAAGCAGCCCTTCATATTCTGTAGTGTTGTTTGTTGATCTTTCTCGGGGAAAGTGCATCTGAATTACATATTTGAGGTGCTCTCCGGTGGGTGCGACAAGCAGCATGCCAGCACCGGCGCCTTGTAGCGAGAAAGCCCCGTCAAAATACATAATCCATTCTTGATCTGTTTCCTTGCTGGGAAGAGTTGTCTCTTGACTCTCTTCGTCTGGTGTTGGGGTGCATTCTGCGATGAACTCTGCCAAGGCTCTGCTCTGAATTGTTGAAGTGCTTTCAAACTTGAGATCAAAGCTTGACAATTCCAACGCCCACTGCACAATCCTGCCGGTCGCATCTAGATTTCGTAAAATCCGCTGCAACGGGAAGTGAGTGACGACAGTAATCTCATGTGCTTGGAAGTAACGGCGCAGCTTCCTCGAGGCCATAAGGAGGCCGAAGAGCAATTTCTGCACACCAGAGTATCTTGACCTAGCCCCCTGCAAAAGGGAGCTGACAAAATAAACTGGGCACTGCACTATCTTCTTCCTCTCCGTTGCTTCATCTGACCTTGCAAATTCTGCCTTGTCGGCCCAAGATCTTGCCGACGAAGATCCCAGCTCGTCATTTGACGGTCCTGCCAGTGCCGCTGCTTCCTCATCGACTTATCCCTGTGCTACTAACACAGCACTAACCACTTGATTCGTCGCTGCTAAATATAGCAACAACGGCTCTTGTGGTTTAGGCGCGACTAGTATCGGCGGAGAGGAGAGGTACTTCTTCAAATCCTGCAGCGCTGCCTCTGCTTCCAGAGTCCATTTCATTGGATCTGCCTTCTTCATGATTTTGAAAAAGGGCAGGGCGTGCTCAGCAGATTTGGAGATGAACCTGCTCAGAGCAGCGATGCAGCCGGCAAGTCGACGTACATCTTTGACGCGTCTTGGTGCTTCAATTTGCTCAATTGCCTTGATCTTGTCGGGATTTGCTTCGATCCCACGCTGAGATACAAAGAACCCGAGAAGCTTGCCGGATGGAACACCAAACACACACTTCTCGGGATTGAGCTTCAGATTGATCATGCACAGATTTGCAAATGTGTCTTCTAAATCTTGTAATAGCGTTGCTTTGTCCCTAGTTTTAACCACTATGTCATCCATATAAGCTTCCATATTTCTATGCAGCTGAGGCTCAAAACCAATCTGGACTACTCTTGCAAACGTTGAGCCAGAACTTTTCAACCCGAAAGGCATACATAAGAAACAATATGTGCCGCACGGGGTGATAAATGCGGTTTTCTCTTCATCTTCCTTTGCCATGAAAATCTGATGGTACCCTGAATAGGCGTCGAGAAACGACAGCAGATAACAGCCGGTAGTGGATTCCACAATCTGGTCGATGCGCGGCAAGGGGAAAGGATCTTTTGGATAGGCTTTATTGATATCTGTATAGTCAATACACAGCCTCCATTTTCCATTCGCCTTGCGCACTACAACTGGATTAGCCAACCACGTCGGATGGAGCACTCCTCTGACCAAACCTGCCACTTCCAACTTCCTGATTTCTTCGGCAATAAATTCTTGCCGTTCCAAAGACTGCTTCCTAACTTTTTGCTTGACGGGCCGTGCATGAGGACAGACAGCAAGATGGTGCTCAATTACTTCCCTGGGAACACCGGGGATATCAGAAGGTTGCCATGCAAAGACATAGATATTCGCCCGCAGGAAAGCAACGAGCGCGCTTTCCTATTTGTCATCGAGGGTGGAACTTATGGTGAAAGTTCCTCCCGTACCATCTTCCTTGATGGGCACCTTCTTGCTTTCTGGTAGAGCTGCCTTGGATTTCTTGCTCTTGCCGGTGGAGCTCTCCGGCACATCCTCGACAAGAGCGCAGCACTCCGAGGAGGTGCGCTTGCCGGAGTGTGTGCTAGAGGTCTTGCCGATCTTCTTCTTCCCCCCATGAGCTTCAGCGGCAGGAGCAAGTGCCTTGGCGGCAAATGCTGCAACTGCCTCCCGGTAGAGTTGGTCGGAGCAGATAAGCACATCCTTCTTGTCGGAGTTGAGAGTGATGACGCTCATCGGCCTGGGCATCTTCAATACATTGTAGGCGTAGTGCGAGGCCGCCATGAATTTGGCCAGCGCTGGACGGCCCAGAATCCTGTTATATGGCAACGGAATCTTGGTGACGTCGAAAACGATCTTCACTGTTTTGTAGTTCAGCTCGCTGCCAAATGTTACTGACAATGTGATCTTGCCCTTTGGCTGGCTCCTTCCTGGATTGATCCCTTGAAACGTGCCCATTTCCTTGTGATCTTCGTCAGGAATATGCAACCGCTTGATCACGCTAGGCGAGATCAGGTTCAAACTGGCCCCACCGTCAACTAACATTTTTGTCACCTTGAGGTTGCGAATCGTTGGTGAAACCAACAATGGCAAACACCCGACCGCGGTTGTGCGATCAGGGTGATCCTCGATGTAAAAAATGATAGGCGTGTTGGACCATTTCAGAGGCCTACGGGAATCAACTGACGGCTCTGTCGCATTAATCTTGCGCACCCACTGTTTAAGTTGGCGGTGAGAAGAATGCAACGAGGCGCCTCCATCAGTGCACATAGCTTCTGTAGCCTTTTGGAATTCGTGCTCGCTGGACTCGTCGTCCTCTTCATTGTATTCGTCACCCCCCTCTTCTTTGTCGTGGCCTTGAGCGGGCCTCTCCTTCTGTTTCTTGGCCTTGCAACGGCGACCTCCTCAGCCACCACGCTTCTTACCAGACCCCTCAGCACCATCCTGGGCCTTCCCCTTGTCTCGCCTTTCATATTCAGCTTTTTGCCTCTCGACAAGCTGCTCAACTTGCCGACGGTTTTGGAGATCATGGCCCTTAGTGCGATGGATCTTGCAGTATTGCTTGTCGGAGCCCTTCGGCTTGTCGGCAGCCACCAAGGCCTGACAGGTGGCACACCCGGCAACCTCCTTGCCGGGACCATCAACCTTGATCTTCTTGGCGGTGCTGGGGTTGCTGGATTCCTCGATGGCAAGCACGGCCTTGCCCTTGCACTTCCTGTTACACCGTCGACCTTTCCTTGCCGGGGTTGCGGCGTCTTCACCTTCAGAGTCGATACCTGTGCCGGCATCCTCGCCGGGGAGTCTCCTTCCTTCTTCAGCCCGAGCACATTTGTCCGCCAGACCATAGAGCTCAGCAATATCCCTGACCTTGTTCATCGCCAGCTCTTCCCGCATCTTGCGATTGCGCAAGTTCTGATGGAACGTGCTAATGACAGCGGCAGGATGAACGTCTGGGATATTGTGCTTTATTCGGCTGAATCTCTGTATATACTTGCGCAAAGGCTCACCTTCTTTCTAGGGAATTAGATGTTAATCACTTTCCTGGCCAGGAGTTTGGTGGCCTCCAGTAAAGGCACCAACAAACTGATGACACAAGTCTACCGAGGAAGAAATGGAATTCTCTGGCAGATGCATCAACCATGACCTGACGTTGGGCTAGAGCACCAATGGGAAGTAGTTGGCGAGTACCTTGTCGTCTCGAGCCCCGGCAGCCTGCACCACAATGGTGTAGATGCTAAGGAACTTCGACGGATGAGTCTTGCCGTCGTATTTCTCCGGGACCTCTGGTTTGAACGTTCGGGAATTGGGCCACTGGACTCGCCGCAGCTCGCGGGTAAACGCCGGACGACCCACCTCATAAGGTAAGTCGTCGGGGTACCCCGATGTAGGCTTGTCTACAGTAGGCCCCGCGCATCTATCAGATTGATAGCGCGCTTCCCATCGCCGCTCGATGGTAGTTCGAGCGTCTTCTTTGCTTCGCTCCCGAAGAACTTGCCGTTGATCACGGCGCGTTCGCGGATCAGACGACACCGTGGAATCGCCATCACAGACGTCGGTCCGTCGAGCAAGCAACCGCTGTTGCTGTTGTGGAGGAGAGTGCACAGTAGTCATTCTTCCTCCTGTCTTTTCGCCATTGGCACGCGTCGGCTCGATGGACCGCCGCCTTGAAGGATCCGCCTGCTGTGGCCCATCTCTGTTGGCGAAGCCAATGAGGCTCTGAAGAGCAGCTCTCCACTCTTCAAGCTTCTCCGGAGCGGGAGGGAAATCCAGGAGTAACTGCGCTCGCGCCAACGCTTCTGCTAGTGTAGGCGGCGGCGAAAGGTGCGAGGAGCGTGAGGTGCTCTGACTCCTAACCGTGTTAGAAGGAGCTCCATGACTGTCCCACGACCGCGCCGCGCTTCCACCAGCATCTTGACATGCATGCTAGCCCCGCGCATCTCGGGAATGATGCCCAAGGGTCTTTCCTTGGGAACACCTAGAACCATTGACGCGAGGACGGTGAAACAAGCCCTATGCCACTTCACTGCAGAAACACAAATGGCAATAGGGGAGGAGATAGCACGCCGGCTCGCAGCCAAGTTCATAAGGGTGGTCGCGCACCCAGAATGGCTGGCAAACCTAGTAATGATGTTGAAGAAGAACAACACATGGCGCATGTGCATGGACTACACCGACCTCAACAAAGCATGCCCTAAGGACCCATTCATGCTACCCAGGATCAATCAAATAATCGACTCCATGACAGGATGCGAGCGACTGTGTTTTCTGGACGCGTACTCTGGATACCGCCAGATATAGATGAAGGAACCTGACTAGGAGACGACCTCCTTCATCACACCATATAGGCCTTTCTTCTACATTATGATGCCGTTCGGCCTCAAGAATGCAGGGGCTAAATATCAGCGGATGACACAGAAATGTTTTAACAAATAGATCTGTCACATTATGATTTTCATAACACATCATTTAAGTTAATTAAGCATGAAAATTTGGACCAACAAAAACTTTTGTGTGATTTGGCTTTATTTTGATTTGGGTTTCTACTGCTATTTTCAAAGTGCTCTTAAATCAAATAAATTCCCAAAGTCTTACACTTCGTCTCCTTGCTCCAAAACTTTGTCCAATGATCATACCATGTGTATAGGACATAAAAGTATTTTCTTACAGAAATAGTTTGGCCAAAAAGTATTTTATAAATTAGGTTTTCCAAAAACCCCTGAGTTAAGGCTTCAAATACAAGTACTTAATTTAGGTTGAGAAAAATCTTTCAAAAAATTATATTTGAATCCTATTAGCCATAGGACTCTCTGAAACCACAAAATATTATTTTAATTTTTTTTTGCTATTTTATTTAAAGGCATTTTCATAATGCCAGAAATTGTCTTTAATATGTTACAATTATTTTAGTGTTTCAGAAATATTTGAGAAAATTCAGGGAGACTCAGTGCACATATATTGTCCATATATAGGAGTTTCAACACATGGTAATGTTCAAAATATTGGTCAAATCCCTCAAAAACCCTTTCTGGATATTTCAAGCTTTTGAAATATTTACAAAGGAAATATTATCCATAAACTCCAAGAAAATTCTAGCTTGTCACAAATGACATATTTGGTGATCTTGCCAAGCCTCATGTCTTGGAGAACAAGACAACCTCATCAAAACCCCTCAAAACCCCTTCTGTCCATTTCCAGATTTGAACAACTTTCCACTATCAAGTTTCTACAAACTTTCTCACACTTGGTACAAATGCTCAAATGGTCTAATAATTCATCTAGGACAAGTGGTGCATCTAGGAGAACAAGTTAACTTGATCAAAGCTTGCCAAAACCATTTCTGCCAATTTCTAGGGTTTGAAAAAGTTACATTGGCAACTTTATCCAAATGAGCTCAAATTTTTACCACATTATCAAATGATCATGGCCATCACCTCTATCAAGTGGCACAAGGAGATTAGTGCAACTAGCCCAACTCACCATCAAAGACCTTTCTGCCATTTTCCAAAATCACCATTTTTACTACTTACACTATTCTCCTTGAGCTCAACTTTTACCAGAGTTTCTCCAAGTCATATTCTACCTCCAGTAGCTTTCACTCATCCATAGATCAATAATTGAAGGGTGAAAACTCTAATTTTCATCTCTGGACAGTGCATTTCACCCTCTCCGTCTACCTCACCACTCCTCCAGGGGCATCCTTGAGCATCCAATGCTACCCCCACTTTCTTTACTTCCCTCCACAGCTCCTAGACACTAGAGGCCAAGCCCAGGGCGCCTAAAAAATGGCCATGCCGGCCAAGGGCATGCTCTGTAGCCACCTCTGCCCGAGCCGCCCGACCACCTCGACTGTCCCCCGCACGCGTGCGAACGCGCCTCAACGTCCAGTACACAGCACGTGGTCGGCCCCTCCTCCCTCTCTCTTACCTGGCCGTCCCGCGCATGCACAGAGCACCGCCCCAGCCAGCCATTGTCTACTCGAGCATGGGCCCCGCCTCTGCCTTGCTCCGCTCCTCCTCTCCCTTCCCAGAACCTTGCACCAGCCCCACAAACACCACAGATCAGCCCCAGCTCCTCCCCATGTCTACCAGAGCAGATTCTGCAGGAGCCCGTGGGCGCCGTCCATGGTGAGCCCCGGGCTGGCTATATAAGGCCTCCTGAGCTCTTCTCTCATTTCCAACCACCATCTACCACTCCCAATTGACCCCCAGAACCACCCACTACTCCTCAGAGCAGCCCGAGCTCGGGATCGAGCTCGAGCTCCGCAGCCTCGGCCGTCCGGCGTACGCACGATGCAGGCCTCCTTCGCCCATGTTCTTCTATGAACTGGAGCCGCTCACCCCACTGACCCTTCCCCTACCCTTTCCCCCTTCGCTTGTAGGTGGAAGCGAGAAAAGCAAGTGCCTCCCGATGCGTCGCCGCCCTGCCTCCTTGTCGCCGGTGAACTGGGCCACCCTAGCGACCAACTCCGGCACCCATCGAACGGCGACACCACGCCGAGTTCAATGGTGCCCGTAGCTCGTAGCACCGTCGACCACAGCGCCGCCAGTGAGGTCACCGTATATGAGTTCCGTGGGGATCATTGCTTCTGCCCCTTAGACTAGGGAGAAGCGAGTCTGGACAGTTGCTCGATTTGGTGTCCTACGGAGGGACTAAAGAACCACCGGCAACTCACCTATCCAGCGTCTGCCGCACTTGCGTAGCTTGTCGAAAGTTCTTGTCTTGAGTCCTCACAGCACTTCAGTGTTCATCCTCTCAGCTTGTCCATTGCTTCTGGGATGAGCAACAGAGGCAAATGAAACCTTGCTTCCGAGGGTTTGAACGTATTTCATGAAGGCAGCGCTTGTGAATTGGGTGCCGTTGTCAGTGATGACTTTGGCAGGTACTTCGAAGCGGCACACCAATCCCTTCAAGAACTTGATAGCTGATTGTGCGGTCACCTTTCTCACAGTCTCCACCTCCGGCCACTTTGTAAACTTGTCCATTGCAACGTACAAGAATTCAAAGCCCCCGGTAGCACGAGGGAAGGGGCCCAAGATGTCGAGCCCCTAGACCGAAAATGGCCATTACAAGGGATCGTCTGGAGAGCTTGAGCGGGTTGATGGATATTCTTGGAGTGGAACTGGCAGGCTTCACATCTGGTGACTAGCTCGATCGCATTTTGGAGGGCCGCGGGCCTCGATCCCCATGTGGGATACAAAGAAACCAAGTAGCTTGCGAGGGGGAACGCCAAACACACACTTCTTAGGGTTTAACTTCAAGTTGATCTTGCGCAGATTTGCAAGAGTCTCTTCCAAGTCCTGAATGAGAGTTGATTTATCCTTGGTCTTGACTACTATGTCATCGATGTAAGCTTCAATATTCCTGTGCAATTGAGGCTCGAAACCAATTTGCACTGCCCTTGCAAAAGTGGATCCAGCGCTCTTCAACCCGAAAGGCATCCACACAAAGCAGTACTGTCGTGGTTCAACAGGACCACCTATGGGGCCATCGGCCCCTTGTGGTTCGGCAAGGGGGAAGGGCGTGTTGCACAAAGAGTGGAAACCATACAGCAGCACGACAGTGATGACACGGGCAGTTTTTACCCAGGTTCGGGCCACCGCGAGGCGTAAAACCCTACTCCTGCTTTGGTGGATTGATGAAAGGACCACGGTGGAGACGCAGCGCTCAAGCCCGGCAAGGTTGCCTCGGGACAAGAGCAGCTACGCGCGTATGAGTGTACAAGGGTCTGAATCCTTTCTAAGGTTGCCACGGCCCTCCTTTTATAGGTCAAGGGGTTACCACAATGGCAAAACAGTCATTATCCAGTGATTAGATAGACATATTGCTATCATACCTAACTCTGCAGACAGGACAGGGTACATTAAATGCACCGCTTAGTGTCACATCGTGGGGTAGCCTAGCAAGCCTTGCCGTGCTATTCATCCACCTTCTCGCCTGCCTGCGTGACACGCCTCTGGATGAGTGTCATTTGGGGGTGATCTTCCTCAGAAATGGCTGCTGTCGTGGAATAGTCACGGCAGATGTCCTAGTGTGAGGACTTAGTCGTGGAGCCATCGCAATGAGGTTAGTTTAAAGGGGTTAATCAGGACAAAGGACACGGGGAGTTTATACTGGTTTGGCCCCTTGCGGTGAAGGTGAAGGCCTAATCCAGAGGTGGTATTGCTAGGGTTTCGATGACCAGGGAGCGAATACGCTAAACCTGGCTCTCGATCTGTTGTTTCTTGTCCCTAAATCGCCGCCGGGTCGTCCCTTTATATACACAGGTTGACGCCCGGCGGTTCACAGAATCCCGGCCGGCTCATAAACGTGTCCGGCTCGGTATCCACTCTTTCCTATCTTACAATACAAGTCATATACTTATGGCAGTTTACATCTATGGGCCCTAACTCGCCTTTGGGCTTTGGGCCTTCTTATTAAGTCTCCTTCGTAAGTCGCCATCTTCTATGTCTTCATGGGCTTTAATACAGGTAAATCACTATGAGCATAACCCGACCCCTCCTTGGCGGTTTATACTCAATAGTTATATCCCCAACATTAGGCCCCAGGTTGATTTGAACTTGTTCATGTCAATCTTCAACACTTAGGAAAATTCCTTCTTCATTACCTTCGCAAAAACTTGTAACTCGCCGTGACGTCATCTTTCAAGATCATTATAACCCGGCATGATGTCACCTGTCATTAATTTTATAAACATCCAGAAATCATATATGCATCTCCTTTTTAATGAACCTCCGAAAATCGAGGCGTCAGCCCTGTCACATATCCAATTTGGAGCTCCTCGATTCCCGTGCATGCCACATATCCACTCACCTTATAAATAGGGCCAGGGGTCCTTTTCACTTTCCCCCCTCGGCCTCTTCGTCTTCATCGTCTTCCTCGCGACGCACTGCTCTCGAGTCCAGCCGCCGCCATCGACCCTCTCCTCTGCATCACCATTGGCCGCTGCGTCAACCTGACTTGGTCCAGATTTTGCTCACACGCCTCCGCCGTTCAACAGCCTGGGTAAGTTCTTCCTCCTTCCCCCTCCGTAGATCTCATTAGGGTTCGAATGAATTCATGGAGGTTCGGCACTGTTCTTCACCTGTTCTTCGCTGTAGCATGAGGTTTGGTTCACGCTTGATATTTATCCTGTGCGGCAATAATCCTAGTCCCTTTTTCCTCATAAGAGCATCTCTTTTAGGTAGAAAAATCCGATCTAGACCTTCATAAACTGCTCAAGTACCAGTATTTTAGGTCTGAATATATTTTCATTTTCTGACAGGCGGTAGATCCAAAATTGCAATACCAATCTGTGAAACCTGTTTTTCATCACTTAGCCATTTTCCAACTTCAGATCTATACTTTCAATATCCGTGTAGGCGGTTTAACTTTAGAAAATAATAACCTGCCAGGTACCATTAGTCCCCTCTTAAACCGCCAAGTGCTCATCTTTGTAATTTGATAACGTCACTGTCCGATTTAACATTTATGCATGCTTCAACACTTTCTGCCTGTTAACCATGAACCTTAAACCGGCACAAATCTTTTCCAGGTTATCGTATAAATGGCCAATTCCTTTTATTCCTGTAACTGGGTTCAATCCCGGGTTACAGAAGAAGAACTGAACGGGTGTGTTGTAACCGGCGCTTTAGCAAAAAAGGAAGACATCCACTGGAGAGCCCCCGGTCTAGAAAATCCTCCTGAGCCCAAGGATGGGGAAGTGATCGTTTTTGTTGATCATCTGAGTCGAGGGTTCAGCCCTCCCGGATCAAAAAAATTCCGTGACATGCTTCACTTCTTCCAACTTCACCCTCAAGATATTGGGCCTAACTCCGTGTCCAATATTTGCAATTTTCAAGTGTTTTGTGAAGCCTACCTGCAAGAAGAGCCCACATTCGACTTGTTCAGAGATTTCTTCTATTTAAACCGCCGTACTGAATTTACGGATGGGCCCAATACTGAACTTGGTGGGGTTTCAATTCAGAAGAGAAAAGACGTCAGCTTCCCTCACGCTAAGCATCATAGCCATCCCAAAGATTGGAATCAAACTTGGTTCTATTGCCAAGATACATCTCCAGCTGGCGAGAATCCTCTGCCGGGTTACCGTGCTCACTGGCTTACCGATGCACATCCATTCCCCCAAAGACTCAATGCAAAGGAACGGTCCAAATATGCACCAGAGCTTTCAAAGCTCAGAGCCTTTGTGGCAAACGGTTTGACAGGCATTGATTTTGTCCGTTGCTGGGTATCTTGGAGCATTTTGCCTTTAAGCCGCCGCTCCGGTTTAATGTGTGAGTACAAAGGGGATGTGAAAGACCCTCGACGCCACACTGATATTCAGCTGACTGATGCTAAAATTACTGAATCTGTCAAGAAGATGTTGGATGAACCGGTGACCGACTGTAGCAAAATAGGACTTAGTCCTTTCTGCGCTTCAAATAAACCGACAGCTCTAAGAATTGCCCCACTCCTGCTTTAATCCATATTCTTAATACTCCCTTATGATCTTTTCAATCTTTAAACAGGGTGATGATCCATTCTGGAAGAAGAAACCGCAGGATAAACCGGCCAAAACACCTCGTGTCAAGACCAAGGTCAACAAGAAGCCCGCTAAGAAGAAAAACACCGAGCCTACCGAGTTAAACATTGACGATGATAATCCGGAGTCAGAGGTAGAACTTGATTCACTTGGCTCTTTTTTCATACATCTCATTGACGATGATTTTTATCAGGACGACGCAGAAGCTAGCCGCGCAAATGACGTAGAGGTAACTATTCTCTCATCCAGTTAAGAACCTCTGCCCACACAGAAAACCCGACAAGCAAGCCGGAAAGTAAGATTTTCTCACCCCCTAGCTTACTTGGATCCAAACTTTCTTTTGAAGAAGCAGCAACACGAAGCTCGCCGCACAACCCGGCATAGCGGCCATGTGGTCACTTCTTCCGGTTTACCGAACTCGCCAGTTTGTAAACGCCGCCCAGAGGTCTCTTCTATTTCTGACACATCTTATCCCAAGGCGGGTTATTTCCGACAACCTCTTAATCCGTCTGATTCAAACTATCAGGGAACTTCCCATTCATCCTCTGGCGAGTCCACAGGGACACAAATTCCAACCCTCAAAACTGTTCCTGGGTGAGCATTTTTAACTAACCCCTTATACCTTATGCTTGATCATTATACTAACCTGTTATTTGTGTCTCTGTCAGAGCCAAGGCCAGACCCAGTAAAAAGGCCAAATTGAACAAATCGGCTGATGACAGCGCGCCAACTGATTCAGAAAAGAACCCGGAACAGTTTGAACCAAATACTGAAGCTATTCTTGATGATCCGCCACCGCAAGATCATGAAACCTTTGTTGAACAGATGGAAATTGATCCGATGGGTCATGCTGATAAACCGCCAAGCCCAACTAAGGCTACTGATGATAAAGCTGACGATGTTGTAGTTACCGGTGTCAGTTATACAGCCCCAGGCAACCCCACTGCTCTGTCAAAACATAGTGCCAAAGAAGAATTTTCTGCTGTTGACAAGGGCAAGAGGAAGGTGGACTTGGAAAGCTATGCCCACCTCAGCGCCCAAGATATTCATTCTGGGTTTTTAAACCATTTGTACACAATCCGTGATTATGAAGCCGGTTTACTGAACATGATGAAGGAGCGATATGAGGTAAATGCTGTTAACTCTGCATAAATATTCTTCCCTTAGCCGCCAAGTTTACTGGACATAAAATAATAGAATGTTCTGCAAACTTGCAAGAACCATATAGATCAACTCCACTTGCCCGCAAGGGCCGGTTTATAATGTTAATATGAACCGGGACTTTAGAATAATAACTCTTCAATTTCGCCTATGTAGCCCCCAAGGGTCGACTTAACAAATATGTTAAGTTGAGACTAATTATGCTGTAAGGCTCAAAATTCTTACTTAGGACCTTTATAATCCAGTTGACCATCAAGCTGATAGTTGTTATGTGCTTGGGACTTGTAATTTTTTTTGATAAGAAGCAATAGACATTAGCCCGCAAGTATCAAGTATATTACTTGTTATGTGCTTGGGACTTTGAATATGCACTACTATCTAATTAATTACATGTCTCTTGCAGGCTGATCTTAACAAGAAGGAATCTCAAATCGCCGACCTTCAAGAAAATATCAAGTCGCAACAAGCCGAGACCTCCAAAGCCAAGGAGGAACTGACCAGTGCCTTAACAGCAATGGAAAAACTGAAGGAGAGCTTCAAGAACGAGCGGGCAGGTTGGGATCCAGAAAAGTCAACTCTGCTGAAGAGGGCTGAGGATGCTGAGGCGGCCCTTAATCCGGTAGCTGAGGAGCTGACTGGCTTGAAACAGCAAATAAATGCCATGAACGCTGCCGTATTTGGTAAATAACTTCTTCATAAGCTTTGAACATGTATTATGTAAGAGACTGCCGGTTTACCGATGTTTTTGATGATGCAGGAACTCGCATTGCTCATCTTGGCTCAGATATGCGGCAAAAACTGAAAGCCGCCTATACACTTATAGAGCAATTATATACCGGCGTACAATGGGTTATCTGCGCAGCTTCCCATAATAAACCGCCCCCAACCTTGATCAAGGAGACGTTGGAAAGGCTGGCGATGATGACTGCACTGTTTGAAGAGCTAAAGAAGTCAGCTGCCAGGGCGGGTGCTCTTACTGCACTGAGTCGGGCCAAAGCTTGGATATCTGATCTTGATCCGGCCAATGTGGGAAACGGCTACCCAAGCATAAAGGAGGACGGGTCAGACTTTAATAACGATGACCTCAGAGCCTTGACGAGGGAAATGCACCCATTGGCTAGAAAATTGGCTGAAGAAACCGATCTTTCACATTATCAGTCGATTTATGATGCCAACAACAAGAGAGTTAACGCGCCAACTTATGATGCTCCAAATCTTATTCCTCCAATCCGTAAGCATACCTATGCCCCTGATGTTGACCCCTCCACACTTATAAGTGATGAAGCTGTATTCAAGGCCTTAACTGGGATCGATTGGACCACCATTGACTTCCAGCCACTGGGTAGAGAGGAGGAAGATGAACTGGAGCTGGATGATCTGCATCCTTCAAGTCAGCAAGGCCAGGACTCGTAAATCGGGGGCCAGTTTAGCAGCTGCTTTCTTTAAGACTTGTTAAAACAATTATTCTTTTGGGCGCCAAACGCCTTGTAATAGGCTAGCTTAAACTCTTGTTTTGCTATGCCATCGTGCATATTTACTTTGCATGACACTGCTAATCCACCATGTTAAGAGATGCCACTTATGCTTATAATATTAACAATGTGGAATCTGCTCCTGCATGCAATGGATTAAAAGTGTCCTGGCGGTTTACCGCTGGACGGGTCATCACGCCCAATATAAAACCATGGAAACTAACATAGCTTATACCCAAGGCTGGACTTTAAGAATAACCAAATTTGAAATATATCATACCTGTGATATTTGATCACACTGTTGGTTTACCAAACCGGTGTAGTAAGGGGGAGAACCCAAACTTTGAGCACTGGTAATTATCATAGATTGCTTGGCTTATGAACAAAACCAGGCCGGGTTAATAAACACCGGATATTATCTTATCTCATACTGGCGACTTATATTCAAAAGCCAGGCCGGGTTAATAAACACCGAATGTTATCTTATCTCATACTGGCGACTTATAGTCAAAAACCAGGCCGGGTTAATAAACACCGGATAAATTATGATCATAAAGCATTATAAGCCTCATCAAATAAACCTCAAAAAAACTGTGGAATAAAACAAACGAAAAAACGAGGCTTTTCATGGGCTGCCAGGCCAAAAATCGAGTGCTTTCATGGGCCGCACAGCCACTGAGTTAAACCTATATACAAACCTTATAAGATGGACCTCACATAACCAATCGTCGTTTTAACTTTGACAAGTTCAGGGTCTGTATAAGATTGACTTGTCAAACGTTCGGCGGGTCATTCCAGGAATACCTAGGCGGAGTGGCTTACTTAAAAAGGCAGGATAACCCGGGGTTTTAGGTGAATACACCTGGCTTCCAAGCCTGGCTTTTAAGCCTATTACAAGGGTTATACAAACTCTTTGTTCTTTAGAATCAAGGAGCCCCCAAGTAATATTTTTGAGTGTGCTCAAGGGGCACCTATGTTTGAGCTGTGATTTTGCAACAGACTCTCTTTGGTACCTTTAACCTGGGTAGCAAGCCCCCAAGTTTTTTTTTCAATTGCCTTATAAGCCGGTTCAAAGGGTAATCGTAACTTCGCTCATAAGCCGGAAGCCCCCAAGTAACCAAAGACTCATTAAGAAAAAACGACAGAGGCCCTGCTTTAGCAGGGGTGCCGGTTTATTATATTGATCACAATATATACATTGTCAAAATATGTACATCAGAAGAGCCAATGGCTCAGGTGTAGTAAGGCCGAAGAAGAGCAATATTCCACGGCCGGCGAGTCTCTTCCTACGCCGTGCGTGAGTCCTTGTGGTCTCGAACATCAATAAGGTAGTATGACCCGTTGTTCAGATTCTTGCTGACCACAAAGGGTCCTTCCCAAGGTGGGGATAACTTGTGCATATCAGTCTGGTCCTGGATAAGCCGGAGCACTAAGTCGCCTTCTTGAAAGGTTCTGGTCTTGACCCGGCGGCTGTGATAACGACGTAGATCTTGCTGGTAAATCGCCGAACGAGCCGCTGCGAGATCACGTGCCTCGTCTAACAGGTCAAGTGCATCCTGACGTGCCTTTTCATTATCAGCTTCAACATAAGACGCCACATGGGGTGAGTCGTGACGAACGTCACTGGGGAGAACCGCCTCTGCTCCATAAACCATGAAAAAAGGCGTGTAACCTGTAGATCTGTTGGGCGTTGTGTTGATGCTCCATAGCACCGAGGGTAACTCCTCTACCCAACAACCCGGCGTCCTCTGTAAGGGAACCATAAGCCGGGGCTTGATGCCTCTCAGGATCTCTTGATTGGCTCTCTCAGCTTGACCATTAGATTAGGGGTGAGCCACCGATGATACATCAAGCCGGATATGCTCACGTTGACAAAATTCTTTCATAGCACCCTTGGAGAGATTAGTGGCATTGTCTGTTACAATGCTGTGTGGAAAGCCAAAACGGAAGATCACCTTCTTCATGAATTGAACCGCCGTTGCTGCATCACACTTACTGACTGGCTCTGCCTCTATCCACTTAGTGAATTTATCAACCGCCACCAAGAGGTGGGTCTTCTTATCCATGGACCTCTTAAAAGGTCCAACCATATCAAGCCCCCAAACTGCAAATGGCCAAGTGATTGGAATCATTCTCAACTCCTGAGCCGGAACGTGAGCTCGACGTGAAAACTTCTGACAACCGTCACATTTTTTGACCAAGTCCTCAGCATCAGCATGAGCCGTCAGCCAATAAAAACCATGACGAAAAGCCTTGGCTACAAGAGATTTAGAGCCGGTGTGATGACCACAATCTCCTTCATGGATCTCACGCAGAATCTCACAGCCTTCTTCAGGAGAAACACAACGCTGAAACGCCCCGGTAACACTGCAATGGTGCAGCTCTCCATTGACAATTGTCATTGACTTGGACCGCCGGGTTATTTGCCTGGCCAAGGTTTCATCCTGAGGTAACTCGCCCCGGGTCATATATGCCAAATATGGAACTGTCCAATCAGGAATAACATGAAGAGCCGCCACCAACTTAGCTTCCAGGTCAGGAATAGCCAAATCCTCCTCTGTAGGTAACTTGACCGACGGGTTATGCAAAACATCAAGAAAGACATTAGGTGGCACCGGTTTACGTTGAGAACCCAACCGGCTTAAGGCATGAGCCGCTTCATTTTTCCTCCGATCAACCCTTGAAGTGACCAGCAATAACATCCACCTCTCGTCGATAAGCCGCCATGAGGGGATCCTTAGAATCCCAAGTACCAGAGACTTGTTGAGCCACCAAATCTGAGTCACCAAAGCACCTTACCCGGCTTAAGTTCATCTCCTTAGCCATCCGAAGACCATGGAGCAAGGCCTCATATTCAGCTGCATTGTTAGTGCAAGGGAACATCAAACGGAGAACATAAAAAAAATTATCACCTCGAGGGGAAGCTAGCACAACTCCAGCCCCCGAGCCCTCCAATTGCCTGGACCCATCAAAGTGAATAGTCCAATACGTGTTATCTGGTTTTTCCTCAAGCATCTGTAGCTCTGTCTAGTCATTGATGAAATCCACCAGTGCTTTAGACTTGATGGCCATGCGAGGCATATACTTCAAACCATGAGGCCCAAGTTCAATGGCCCATTTGGCAACCCGGCCTGTTGCTTCCCTGTTTTGGATGATATCTCCTAAAGGAGCAGAGCTAACCACAGTAATGAAGTGACCCTGAAAATATTGCTTAAGCTTCCGGCTTGCCATGAAAACCCCATATACAAGCTTCTGCCAATGTGGGTATCTCTGCTTGGACTCAATAAGCACTTCGCTGATATAATAAACTGGCCATTGAACCGGATATTCCTTGCCTGCCTCTTTCCTTTCAACCACAATAGCCACACTGATAGCCCGGCTATTAGCAGCCAGATATAACAACAGCGGCTCCTTATCAACGGGCGCAGCTAGGACCGGCGGCTCAGCCAACTGCTTCTTAAGCGCCTCAAATGCCTCATTAGCAGCGTCACTCCAGACGAATTCATCTGTCTTTTTCATCATCTGATACAAAGGGATGGCCTTCTCACCGAGGTGGCTTATGAACCGGCTTAGCGCCGCAATACGATCCGCTAGACATTGAACATCATTGATACACGCCGGTTTAGCCAGAGAAGTAACTGCTTTGATCTTCTCCGGATTAGCTTCAATGCCCCTGTTAGACACCAGAAAGCCCAAAAGCTTGCCCGCCTGCACACCAAAAACACACTTGGCCGGATTAAGCATCATCTTATAAACTCAGAGATTATCAAAGGTTTCCTTCAAGTCGTCTATCAACGTCTCCTTCTTTCTGGATTTCACCACAATATCATCCACATAAGCATGAACATTGCATCCAATCTGATTATGAAGACAATTCTGCACACATCGCTGGTAAGTCGCCAGGGCACTCTTGAGCCCAAAAGGCATAGACACATAGCAGAAGGCTCCAAAGGGAGTTATGAAAGTTGTCTTCTCCTAGTCCTTAACTGCCATCTTGATCTGATGATAACCAGAATAAGCATCCAAAAAACTCAAACGCTCACAACCCGCCGTAGCATCAATAATCTGATCAATACGAGGGAGAGCAAAAGGATCAGCCAGACAAGCCTTGTTTAAATCCGTGTAGTCCACACACATGCGCCAAGTGCCGTTCTTCTTAAGTACCAGCACCGGGTTAGCCAACCACTCAGGATGAAAAACTTCAACAATAAACCCAGCCGCCAAGAGCCGGGCTACCTCCTCACCAATGGCCTTACGCCTTTCTTCATTGAAACGACGAAGAAACTGCTTGAAAGGTTTAAACTTGGGATCAATATTGAGAGTGTGCTCAGCGAGTTCCCTCGGTACACCTGGCATGTCAGAAGGTTTCCATGCAAAGATGTCCCGGTTCTCACGGATGAACTCGATGAGCACGCTTTCCTATTTCGGATCCATATTAGCACTGATGCTGAACTGCTTGGATGAATCGCCAGGAACAAAATCAACCATCTTAGTGTCATCTGCCGATTTAAACTTCAAAACCGGATCATGCTCTGTAGTTGGCTTTTTCAAAGACGTCATATCCGCCGGATCAACATTGTCCTTGTAAAATTTTAACTACTCCGTTGCACAAACCGACTCAGCATAAGCCGCATCACCTTCTTCACATTCCAAGGCTATCTTTCGGCTCCCATGTACTGTGATGGTCCCCTTGTAACCTGGCATCTTGAGCTGCAGATAAACATAACAAGGCAGTGCCATGAACTTGGCATAAGCCGGCCGTCCAAACAGAGCGTGATACGGGCTGTGAATCTTGACTACTTCAAAGGTCAATGTCTCTAACCTAGAGTCATGATCATCTCCAAAGGCAACTTCCAGAGCTATCTTACCAACAGGGTACGCCGACTTACCAGGCACCACACCATGGAAAACTGTATTCGACGGTTTAAGATTTTTATCTGTCAACCCATGCGATGGAAAGTTTGGTAATAAAGGATATTGATGCTGCTCCCTCCGTCCATGAGTACCTTGGTAAACTTATACCCTCCAACCTGGGGTGCAACCACCAATGCTAGGTGACCCGGATTATCAACCCGGGGCGGGTGATCTTCCCGACTCCACACGATGGGCTGCTCAGACCAGCGCAAGTAACGGGGAACCGCCGGTTCAACGGCGTTACTGCCCTTTTATGAAGCTTCTGATCCCGTTTGCATAAATTTGTGGTGAAGATGTGGTACTACCCACTATTCAACTGCTTTGGGTTACTCTGATACCAAGATTGCTGTTGCTGATTCCCCTGACCTGACTGTTGATGGTAGCCACCCTGATTGCCTTGATTGCCCTGATTACCTTGGAATCTAGAACTAGAACCGCCACCGCCGTAACCCGGCCCATGAGAACCGGACCCTGAACCACCACCCGGTCCATGATTGTCTTGAAAAAGATTGGAATTTTTATACTCCTTCATGATGTAGCAATCCTTCCAGAGGTGGCCAGACGGTCTTTCTCGCGTCACATGCCTTAGGCAGGGCTGATTTAGCATCTGCTCAAGATTAAAGCCTGACCCTCCGACCCGTGGGGGCGGTTTACCTTTACGACACTGGCCATTATTCTGTGCGTTGGTGTTAGCCACAAAGTCCAAACTATAATCAGCTTTGCGCTTACCATTGCCTCCCTGATTCGCCGGATTATGCTGCTGTCCTCTGGTGCTGCTGCTCTTCTTTCCCTTTCCCGGCTTGTCATCATCAGACTCGGGGTCCTTGGTACCATCAGGGTCAGCGTACTTAACCAGAGCCGCCATCAGCTCTCCCATGTCATTGCAGTGGCGCTTGAGCCGACCCAACTTCTGCTTAAGAGGCGTAAACCGGCAATTCTTCTCCAATATTATGACCGCTGAACCGGCATTGATGCGATCCGATGAACGTAAGATGGTCAAAACCTGGCGCACCCAATGGGTTGTGGACTCACCCTCTTCTTGGACACAGGCATCCAGATCCACAATTGACATAGGCTGCTTGCACGTATCTTTGAAATTCTGGATAAACCGGGCATTTAACTCGGCCCATGACCCAATGGAGTTGGCAGGGAGCCCCTTCAACCAAGTGCGAGCCGTTCCATCCAACATCAGGGGGAAATATTTAGCACATGCCACATCGCTAACATCTAGCAATTCCATGGCCATCTCATAACTCTTGATCCATGCTTCAGGAGGTAAATCGGCTGTTTAGTTAGGCACCTTGCAAGGACCCTTAAAATCCTTGGGCAGACGCTCATTACGTATGGCCGGCACTAAACATGGCACGCCCAAATTCCTAAAGGTTACACCTGGCTCCATCGAAGTTGTCGGACGAACCGGAGAAGGTTGACGGGCCGCATATTGCGCCGCCAGCTCGGCCTCTCGACGTGCTCTACCCTGATCCACCACGTTCTGAGCATCAGCACCACCGCCCGCCGGGTTATGTCCACGAGGCAGGTTATGGTTCCGCCCACTGCTTGACACAGCTGGTTCATCAATATGCCTACTATAACTCCGGCTTGGGCGAGGGGTGGAATGAATCAGGCTTCGACTGTAAGAATAAGCCTGCTGCTGAACAAATGTTGTCTGAAGGAGCTCTCTAGCCCTCCGCATCTCAACCGCCGTTGGAGACTCGCCTTCAACCGGGATAGCCGCCAATCGTGATGCCGCAGCGATCATGTTATCCAAAGGGTTAGAGTAATGACCCGGTGGTGTTGGCATGTGTTGCGGCGGGATATTGTTATGACGAGGTGGATCCGTGGTGTGCGGCTGAACCGGCGCTCCCATCCCAGGCGCTTCAACCCAGTCCGCCACTGGCGGGTTACTGGTTCCTGCTCCTGGCTTGTTAAAGAGGTTCCTCGCCTCGTAAACCGGTGGCAGGCGAGACTGCTGCCTCCTCCTCATGACTTCGTTTGAAGCGTTCTGATCTAGCATGAGCCGGTAAGACTCCGACTGAATCCGCTACGCCTGAGCATCCAACGTAACCCGCTCCGCAGCCATCCTGGCATCTTCAGCTGCCAGGTCTTCCTTAGCTTGAGCTATCTGATCTCGCAATTTCACGACTTCCGCGTTATGCTGATCTTGATTATCCGGGTTAACCTCCATCGTCAGCAGTGTTGCCATGGCGTCTAGTAAACCGGACAAGACTTGAGCCAGCGGGCGCGCAGGGCCTCCTGCCCCGGCTGCCGTCGCCGCTGCTAACCCGGAAATCAATGCCGCTGCAGTTGAAGAGTGCTGCACTGGCTGCGTACCGGCCATGAAGATTGCAACCCGGTTCGGCGGCTCATAGGGGTCCGGAATACTATCGCCATCGGAACAGCCCCCAAGCCGACCGTCTTGCAGTTGGTACAATGACTCAGTTTCACCGGTGGATGACTCGCCATCAGAATAGACAACTGTCTCACCGTCAGATACCGATTTATCCTTAGATTCCGCACCATTGATGAATCCCATGAAGGCACGACTCATGGCGGGCTGAACTCGGGCGGGTTTTGCATTCTGAGCTGTCTCGATGATGTCGGTGCAGGTGTCCGGCTCAGGGCCCAGTTCGCCGATCTTGCCAATGAAGTCGTGAATTCCACCGAAGGGGACCCGGTACCCGTACTCAATTGAGCCGACCTTGGGGCCCCAGCCTTCATCGTCGATGTAGAGCTTGCCGCGACGACTCTTGGTCATCCGACCCATAGCTTATCCCTTGATCCCTTCGAAGTTGCCCTTCAAGAACTCGAAACCACCGTGCGCTGGCCCCACGGTGGGTGCCAACTATCGTGGAATAGTCACGGCAGATGTCCTAGTGTGAGGACTTAGTCGTGGAGCCATCGCAATGAGGTTAGTTTAAAGGGGTTAATTAGGACAAAGGACACGGGGAGTTTATACTGGTTCAGCCCCTTGCGGTGAAGGTGAAGGCCTAATCCAGTTTGAGGTGGTATTGCTAGGGTTTCGATGACCAGGGAGTGAATACGCTTAACCTGGCTCTCGATCTGTTGTTTCTTGTCCCTAAACCGCCGCCGGGTCGTCCCTTTATATACACAGGTTGACGCCCGGCGGTTCACAGAATCCCGGCCGGCTCATAAATGTGTCTGGCTCGGTATCCACTCTTTCCTATCTTACAATACAAGTCATATACTTATGGCGGTTTACATCTATGGGCCCTAACTCGCCTTTGGGCTTTGGGCCTTCTTATTAAGTCTCCTTCGTAAGTCTCCATCTTCTATGTCTTCATGGGCTTCAATACAGGTAAATCACTATGAGCATAACCCGGCCCCTCCTGGGCGGTTTATACTCAATAGTTATATCCCCAACAGCTGACACGCGCCAAATAATAGCCACTTAATCACTTGAGGGCATGACACCACACCGATAGGTGACTTGTGTTGCTGTGAGGTGGAGCGGTGGCGCCTTGGCGGGATGATCCGCCCTTGGCATCCCCGGCAAGCTTGCCGGCGGAGTCTTGTGACTTGTCTTCGGGGTGACCTTGACCTTGCCAAGTTCGCCTGCCCGACAAGGGAGGTTTTTCCTTAGTGATATCTTGCTTCTTTAGCTTGTCTTGGTCTTCTTGATCCGCCCTTTGATATCTCAAAGAGCTATCTCTTCTGCTTGGCCTTGTCTTAGATGCTGCAACTTTGCTCTTGAGCCTGTGTACAGTCTGGGCAACATACACCAGGGTTTGTTGCATCGAGAGGAGCCTCCGGGCCTGGTCCGAATGCACTGCCGAGCGCCATCGGGGTAGGCCCTATCCAGTACACAGGCGAAGAGTTTGTGGTCGCTCATCCTTGAGATTTTCTTTCCTTCTTCATTAACCTGTGCTTGAGTCAGTTTCCGGTCTTTCCGCGCACCGTGTGATGCCAATCGTGGTGGGGCCATTTCAGTAATGGCCCTTGAATGACTTTAACTCATGGGGAAGTAACTACCAATTCACTTACCCCACCACGCCCTTATCCTTTGCCACGTATGCTGCATGCACCGAGTGGGGTAGGTAATGGAGGCGCGTGGTGCGGGGAAGAGCATCATGGCAAAGACCTGGTCTTCTTGGATTGGTGCAAGAGGGTGGCGATCGGATCCGGCCGTCGGTGGTAGCTTGGACGGGTCTGATCGGAAAGAGCCCCTCGGGGGTGAAAGACCAGCCCCCGGCCCAAGCCTGCCTATAAAAATGGGGGTGGAAGGAGGAGCGGAGGCGCCCATCCACGCACCTCTCCTCTTTTGGTTCTTGCCTTCTTCTTTGTTATGTCGAGGGAGGGAGACCAGGGCCAGGCCCCGGGCTCTAGCTTGGGGGTGACGATGCCGAATACTCGTGCTGATGCTTGGGGAGTGAGTCAGGTCTGGGGTTGTAGGAGATGCGGCAGTCGCAGATGTGGGCGTCGAATCGACCGTAGTGTGGGAGGCATTGCTCTTCTCGGAAACGGTGGAGTGCTCGTTTCACCCGCACAAGCCAGCCTCCTGGAGGGGAGTACTTGCCTTTGCCGCAAGCTGTTGAGGCTTTTCACCTCGCCGGCGAGACCCCTGGGGCTTCCGGTGCCCGCCTGTGGTGCCGTGCTTGGGATCCTTGGTAATCCCAGCACTTCTCCTTTCGGCGGGGTAGAGATTGACGCTGAAGATGGCGGTGTCTTCCTGCCCGCCAAGGTGGGGAGCGGCACTCCTCGCACGCCTCGGGCGTTGCCGCCTTCTTTCGCTCCTCCAGGGGAGGTGATGGCCCGAGGGGTCGGCATCCTCCTGGAGCGATGGTGATGAGGAAAAAACAAGGGAAGATGGTGAAGGCGGGTGGCAGGCCGTTACGTTTGAGTACGATGGCACCGACGCCTTCGTCTCATATTGCCGGCTCGCTGCCTCATCTTTCCGCTCTTCCCCTTCCTCCCCGGCTCCATCATCACCGGCCTCTTCCGGACGGTTGCCGAGGAGGGGGAGCTCTCTTGGTGACTGCGCCTCCTCTAGCAGTCTTCTAGCTGAGATCCGGTGGCCCTCCCTGCCGGCGCCTATGCTGGGGCTTCTTGCTGGCCTTGGGGTGGTGACCAGGGCACCGCCGAGCTGCTCTCTCTGTCCCCCTCCTTCGCAGCCTCGCCACTCCCGATCCTGTCAGGCTGCGCCCGGCAGGTCCTGATGGGGTCAAGCTGGGCTTCTATTCAGGCACTTCTTTTGCCCCCTTCACCTCCCATCATAGTTCCTAGGAGGAGAGGGACAAGAGAGGGATTATGGGGCACTTATCTTTTTTCAATCTATAATATGTAGGCACTTGCCAAACTTTAGTGTAAAATATGTAATCTTCTTTATCCATGTTTGTGTCCAGTAAGATCTGTACTTGCTTATCCGCAAATTAATGAAAAAAGACAAGCCTTGCCGGGTACTTGTGCATGTACCATGCCCATGAAGAGGTGGGATGCCTCTATACGTTTAAGTAAACAAGTTTTCTCCGGCAAGCTATCTTGCCAGTGCCTTTCGCTTGTTGCCGTGGGGCTTGGCCTGCCGGGCACAAAACTATGGAAAGGGACTGGCTCCTCGCCGAACCTTCTCCGTCAAAGGCCACTACAACCATCCTGACTGAACCAACATTCGGGACACAAGATGGGAGCAACTATGCTTCGAAGGTGATGAGGTTTTCATATGCACAAGTTTTCACCTTACAGAACAAGTATGGATAAGAGAGAACTTATCTGTTTGGCTTGTCGGGGACCGATATGTAGGCTTGTCTTCATTTCTTCTCTTCGGGACCGAGTCCACGGCAAGAACCCTGCAGCTTAGTGCAGAGGAAAACAATGCCACATATGCCCTTATCTACATGATCATGCGATGCTCATGTTATGCTTATGCATGCATGCAAGTTTTTGGGGCCCCCATCGCTTCGTTTATTATCAATTGCTCAGGGTCTGCGCCTGGCTTTGTATAGAGGGTTACATGCAACATCGGCAAGGCTTGTACAAAAGGGTGGCTGCCAGACAGGGCCCGACAGCCGCGCCTTATGGGTAGAACTTAGGGAGATGCTCAATATTCCATGTGTTTTCCAACTGAATGCCATCTCCGGTCTCCAGATGGACTGCGCCAGGTCTGGTGACTCGTACTACCCGGTAAGAGCCTTCCCACTTTGACGTCAACTTGTTTGTACCCTTTGCGGACTGAATGTGCCTAAGGACAAGGTCGCCTTCCTCAAGGCTCCGGGCATGAACCCTGCGGCTAACGCAGGGCTTGCTGGTAGCGTGCAGCACGCGTAGCAGCCCGGAGACGGTTCTCCTCAAGTAGCACAGCATTGTCACGCCGGTGTTGTCCTTACGCTACTTCATCGTAGGCAAGTACTCGCGGTGACCCGTATATGAGTTCCGTGGGGATCACTGCTTCTGCCCCATAGACTAGGGAGAATGGAGTCTGGCCGGTAGCTCGATTTGGTGTCGTACTGAGGCACCAAAGAACCACCGGCAGCTCGTCGATCCATCGCCTGCCACATTTCTGCAGCCTATCAAATGTTCTTGTCTTGAGTCCTCGCAGCACTTCAGTGTTCGCCCTCTCAGCTTGTCCGTTGCTTCTGGGATGAGCAACAGAGGCAAACGAGACCTTGCTTCCGAGGGCATGAACGTATTGCATGAAGGCGCGGCTTGTGAATTGGGTGCCATTGTCAGTGATGATTCTGGCGTGTACTCCGAAATGGCACACCAATCCTTTCAAGAACTTGATAGCTGACTGTGCGGTCACCTTTCTCACGGGCTACACTTCTGGCAACTTTGTAAACTTGTCGATTGCAACGTACAAGAATTCAAAGCCCCCGGTAGCACGGGGGAAGGGCCCTAAGATGTCGAGCCCCCAGACAGAAAATGGCCATGACAAAGGGATCGTCTGGAGAGCTTGACCAGGCTGATGGATATTCTGGGAGTGGAATTGGCTGGCTTCACATCTGGTGACTAGCTCAATTGCATCTTGGAGGGCCATGGGCCAGTAAAAACCCTGCCGGAAAGCTTTTCCAACCAGGGCCCTTGATCCAATATGGGAGCCGCACATGCCTTTGTGTATCTCTGACAACAGTTCCTTCGCTTCTTCCCAGCAAATGTACTTCAGTTTCACACCATTGTGCCTCCTTCTGTATAGCGTGTTGTCGATGAACTGATACATACGGGCCCTCCGGGCTACTCTTTCAGCTTCTTCTTGCTCTTCGGGAAGTTCTCCTGTTTGGAGGTAATGGACTATGTGCCGCGCCCAAGTTGGAGCCTGAGGCGCAACAACAAGGATCAGCGACACCTCCTCGTTCACGGGAGTGCATGCCTCAGCCGCAGAGACTGGTAGTTCGGCGGGAGGGTGCTGCTCACCGAGCGAAGGGGAGTTGTTCCCGCCGAGCTCTCTGCCGGGGGCTTCAGGAAGCTCTACCGGGAGAGGCTTGCCGGAGTCCAGTTTCCTCCTCTTTCTGGCCATTGTTGCCGGGGATACGGAGGGCTAAGTCAGGTGGAGAACAAAAGTCCCTGGTTCCACATGAAGCTTTTACGCAGTGCACTTTGACAGATGATCATCAATGCTGTTTCTCGCACGGGGTACGTGCTCTGTTTGCAATTCGTCAAAGTGCACCTCTAGCTTTCTAATTTCCTCCACTTATGCCTCCATCAACGGGCTTTCATAATCCTTGTTCACCTGCCTCACCACAAGTTGTGAGTCTCCACGAATGATCAACTTCTTGATTCCCAGTTCTGTTGTGATCTTGAGCCCAGCAAGGAGTCCTTCATATTTTGAAGTGTTGTTGGTAGCCTTCTCCCGGGGGAAATGCATTTGAACCACGTACTGGAGGTGCTCCCCAGTGGGTGCGACGAGAAGCATGCTTGCCCCCGCACCTTGTAGGAAGAAGGCACCATCAAAGTACATGATCCATTCTTGGGGTGCTTCCTTGGCGGGGATAACTGTCTCCCGCGTCTCTTCATCTGGAGTTGGTGTCCATTCTACAATAAACTCCGCCAATGCTCTGCCCCGAATAGTTGATGTGCTCTCAAACCAAAGCTCGATAACTTTAGAGCCCATTCCACTATTCTGTCAGCGGCCTCAGGGTTCCTTAGTATGCGTTGCAAGGGGAAAGGGGTGACAACCGTGATCTCGTGGGGTTGGAAGTAGTGGCGCAGTTTCCTTGAGGCCATGATGAGGCCAAAGATCAACTTTTGCATGCCAGAATACCTTGATCTAGCCCCCTGCAGTAGGGAGCTGACAAACTATACTAGCCGCTGCACCACCTTCTTCCTTGTCGTGATCCTGAAATATTTTCTATTGCCCTGCTCCTTTTTGTTCTGATCTGCACCTGATCTTGCCGGGATGAGTTCACTTTCCTCTCCGGAGGGGACGGTAGTCGCGTCTGCTCCCTCATCTACATCCTGCTGGGCCACCAGTGCTGCACTAACCACTTGGTTGGTTGCCGCTAGGTACAGCAGCAACGGCTCTTGCAGTTTAGGAGCGATTAGGGTGGGAACAGAGGATAGATAGGTCTTCAAATCTTGCAGCGCAGTATCTGCCTCTAGGGTCCACTCCACGGGCCCTGCTTTCTTCAAGATTTTGAAGAATGGCAAGGCACTCTCAACAGACTTGGAAATGAACCTGCTCAGCGCAGCAACACATCTAGTCAAATGCCTCACATCTTTAACTGTCTTGGGTGCTTGAATCTACTCGATCGCCTTGATCTTGTCGGGGTTGGCCTCTATCCCCCGGTGGGATACGAAGAATCCAAGTAGCTTGTTGGAAGGAACACCAAACACACACTTCTCTGGGTTTAGCTTCAAGTTGGTCTTGCGCAAATTTGGAAAGGTCTCTTCCTAGTCCTGAATGAGAGTTGATTTGTGCTTGGTTTTGACCACTATGTCATCCATGTAAGCTTCAATATTCCTATGCAGCTGGGACTCAAAACCAATTTGCACTGCTCTTGCAAAAGTGGATCCAGCACTCTTTAACCCAAAGGGCATCCATACAAAACAGTACGTGCCGCATGGGGTTATGAACGCGGTCTTCTCTTCATCTTCCTTGGACATGAAAATCTGATGGTACCCGGAGTAGGCATCCAGGAAGGAAAGCGGGTCACATCAGGAGGTGGAATCCACAATCTGGTCCATGCGTGGCAAGGGGAATGGGTCCTTGAGGCATGCTTTATTCAGATCTGTAAAATCTATGCAAAGCCTCCACTTCCCATTCGCCTTACGCACTACCACTGGATTTGCCAACCATGTTGGATGTAATACTCCTCTGACCAAACCAGCAGCTTCAAGTTTCTTGATCTCGTCGGCAATGAATTGCTGCCGCTCCAAGGCTTGCTTCCAGACCTTCTGCTTGATGGGTCGGGCATGAGGGCAGACAGTAAGGTGGTGCTCGATTACCTCCCTGGGAACACCGGCGATGTCAGATGGTTGCCAGGCAAACACATCGACATTCGCCCACAGGCAGGCAACAAGCGCACTTTCCTATTTGTCATCCAGGGTGGAGCTGATAGTAAATGTACCATCAGCGCCACCCAGCCCTACCAGGACCTTCTTCACAGCAGGCACAACAACCTCTAATCTTTTGCTAGTGGAACTCTCCAGCAAGTCATCGATAGGTGCAGCACACTCCGAAGAGGCGCGCTTCCCGAATTCCTTGCCGGTATCCTTGCGAGCTTTTTTCCCTTGCTTGTTTTCCTTGGTGGGGACTGCGGCTTCTGCGGCCTCGGCAGGGACACCGTCCCGGTACATCTTGTCCACGCATATAATTGTGTCCTTCTTGTCTGATGGGATAGAAATAACGCCCATTGGTCCTGGCATCTTCAGGGTGTTGTAAGCATAGTGGGATGCCGCCATGAACTTGGCCAGAGCAGGTCGTCCAAGTATCCCATTGTACGGCAACGAAAGCTCAACCACATCGAACACAATCTTCTCAGTCCAGTAGTTCAATTCTCCTCCAAATGTCACTGGCAGCGTGATCTTCCCCTTTGGAAGACTCCTGCCGGGGTTGATCCCTTGAAAGGTGCCAATAACCTTGAGCTCTTCTTCTGTTATCTACAGCTTGCTGATGACCTTGGGAGATATCAGATTCAACCCGGCCCCGCCATCAACCAACATCTTTGTGACCTTGAGGTTGAGGATCATTGGTGAAACCAACAATGGCAAGCACCCTACCATGGTGGGGCGGTCAAGGTGATCCTCTTCATCAAAGATGATGGGCGTGTGGGACCATTTGAGTGGTTTCCGAGAATCTATCGCTGGCTCCACAGCATTGACCTCACGCACCCACTGTTTAAGATGGCAGTGAGAAGAGTGCAAGAATGCACCTCCGTCAATGCACATGGCATAAGTGGCCTTCCGAAACTCCTGCTTGCTGGTTTCCTCTTCATCCCCTTCATCGCTCTTGTCATCGCATTCCTTCTTCCCATGGCCTCTGGCAGGCTTCCCTTGATGCTGAGGGACCTTGCCAGGGTGACTTCCTCTGCCACCTCAGCCCTTCACGCCAATGCCATCTTGGTCTCTCTCTTTGTCACGCTTCCCATACTCAGCCTTCTGCTTCTTGACGAGTTGCTCGACTTGATGACACTCTTGGAGATCATGGCCCTTGGTCTGATGGATCATGCAGTATGGCCCATCAGTCTTCCCAGCCTTCTCGGCCGCCGTAGCTTCCCGGCAATCATTCCACGCAGCAACTTCCTTGCCGTGAGCTTTGGTCCTGGCCTTCTTGCCGGTACAAGGAACGCCAGACCCTTCGACAGCTAGAACTGTCTTCTCCTTGCGCTTCTTGTTGCATTTCTTGTTCTTCTTCTTCTGATTGGCAGCATCGTCGTCGTCCTCCGAGTCAGCATCGACGCCATCTTTTTCTCCGGGGAGTTGCCTCCCCTCCTCTGTTCGGGCACACTTATTCGCCAAAGTGTACAGCTCATTCACAGTGTTGGGCAACCGGACGTTCATCTTGAAACGTATCCTGCAGTTGCGTATGTTGGACTGGAACGCAGCTATCACAAGTGCCGGGTGGATGTACGAAATGTTCCTGTGCACCCGGCTGAAGCTCTACATATACTTCTGCAAATTCTCTCCTTCCTTCTGTGGGAGGAGCTGCAAGTCGCTGGGCCACCCTGGTTCATGATGGCAGCCCGTGAAGGCTCCAACAAACTCATTGCACAGGTCAGCACAGGTCGAGATGGAGTTCTCCGGAAAGTGCATCAGCCATGACCTCACATTTGGCTTGAGTGTGTAACACCCTGGTTTTCACTCCTTTTTTTTCCATCGCGGGATTTGACTCCCGTCTTTTTTGTCGGTGTTATCGGATTTCTTTAGCTCTTGGGTATATGAAGATGGTCATTTAACCTTGCCTTTCCTATCCAACCAGAGATCCTCTCCAGTCCAACCTTGCCACCCAAGATATATTCTCAGGGTTTTGCCACCGAAACCCTACCTTCCGAGTTGCCGGAAGGGAAACCCTAATTCCTTCTGTTACAAAGGAACTCCAACTTCCTTTGATCTGTTGACTCCCGAACTTCTCCCAGTGATCATCCTATCTTTGTCAACCCTGGATATGCAAAAATATTGCCAAGTCATTTGCAATATTTTTCATTTATAATTAATTCCTTTTTCTGCCAGTTAAAGGAATTAAATCCAGGAAAATATCTATCCATATCCAAAGTCCATGAAAACATGTGGAGATATTCTTTGTGATCATATTGAGCTCCCACAAAAATATTGGGAATAACTAGATAAGGGAAATTGCATTTTCCTATTTAATGCCAATATTGCATTTTGGACCCTTTCTAAAGGAACTACCATTTTGGTAGCCAAGAAAAATCCCAAATAAATTGTGGAGCTTCTCCTATCCATATCTTCACCATTTCCATCAAAATCCAAGTTCCATAGTTCAAAGTTTGAGCACAGCATCAATTTGCAAATTTTGTCCAGTTGGGCAAATTGCAAAGGAAGTGCTTGAACCCTTGATCTATTTGAGCTGAAATTTTTCATGGTGATTAATATTGACAAATCACTCATGGACACCAAAAACCAGCTCAATCCATCCATCCTTTCTCCCACATCATTTTTCCTAAATTTTTGTCCATTTGGAACCTCTGTGAAGCAAGTACCATTTTGGTGTACCCAAATGGTATGCAACTTTTACAGTGGCTTCATATATTTAAATAACCCCCCTCCCCCAAATTTGAGCAAAATCCATGTAGCCATTTTCCCCCAGCATCAGCATCTTCATTTCTGGCCAGAGTGCATGGTTACAAAGGAAGTACCATCTAGAGTTGTCCATTTGTGTTGAGACTTTGTAATCATGTTCACCTTAGTGTATGATTAACCCTTGCCCATGATCTGGCCAAGGTGAGCATTGTGGTGGTGACACCACCTGTCAAACACCTTGCTGCCAGCTGTCATTTGACCAAGGTGCAGTCATATCTGAGCATCCTGTTCTTTCTTGAGAGGTCTAGTCAATCCAGTGAAGAGTGTAGATCGTCCCAGACACGATTTGGCTGCGAGTGCGGCGTGGCAACGCCGTGGCCACGCGGTGACCGCGTGCAGTGCACGCCAAGGCAGAGCACCGCGTGCCCAGAGGCTTCGGGAGCTCGCTCCCGCGGGCTCCGGCTTGTCCGGTAGCAATGACGAGCTCCCCACCGCAAGCGTGGATCATCTGGAGTCCTCTCCCCCTCGTCCCCTAGCTCCTGGCTGCCTCGACCGATGTCGATTCGCCGCTAGATCACCGCCAGGGTGACGAGCTCTCGAAGCTCCGGCCATCGTTGCCTAGCCCCTCCCTCGGCTATAAATGGCGATCCCCGAGCCCTCCCTCGCAACCACCAACCCCTCCCCCTCGCCACCCGCAGCTCTCTCCCCGAGCCCTAGAGCTCCACATCCCCTCTGGCCAAAGATCGCGGCTCGGCCTCGCCGGCGATTTCCTCCCCGTGGCCTTCTCCCCGCCCCCTTTCCTGCTCCGAGCCTCCCCCTGGAGCCGCAGACTGCCACCACCTCCAACTCCGGTGAAGGAGCCCTCCCAGCGCGCCTCCTTGGCAGCACTTCGGCCGCCGCGGCCTGCCATTGGAGACAACGCTAGAAGCCGCCACGAGCGACACCGCAGCTACCCCCGAACGCTGCGAGGGGCGCCCGTTCTAGAGCCGTCGCTGGTGAGCTCACTCATGCCCCCAGTCGACAACAGCGCCGGCGGCAACAGCGCTCCTTTGCTTCGCGTCGGGAGGAAGAAGAGGATCGCAAACAGAGAGATGAAGATGCCGTTGGCCCCGCTTGTCAGTCCCTCAGCGCTGACCCGGCCTGCACGTTGACTGGAGTTAGTGGAAGCGTAATCCGCGGAATACGCTTTCCCTGTCGGAAAGCGCACTAGGTCGCGGCATCGGGAGGAAATGTGTTTTCCCTGTAAGAAGGCGAATTTTCGGAAATACGCTTTCAGCCCAGCCCCGCCGGCTGTGCCGGTTACTTTGTGAAAGTTCGCCCATTAAGGCCAGAAATGGACATTTTTTGTCTGTTTTATCGCTTAACGAACGAACGGCCATAACTTTGCGACCGTAACTCTGATCCAGGTGAATCCAACGCCCACATCTTCAGTTCGTCGAGCCCGTTCCGATGGTAACATTTTCATAATGTTTCCACACTATGAAAATGACCATTTTGCCTTTGCCCTTCAGTCAGCCCCCTCCGAGAAGGAACAGTTTCCGGTGATTCTTCCGCGGCTTCACCGCACTTCTTCCTGGAGTATTCATCAACCCCAGGCAAGCCGACCATCTGATATATGCCCTAGAGCATTGCTCTATGTTATTCTTGCGTGTTTAATTAATAATTATGCCTGTGATAGAAATGATTGAACTTCTGCTAGGTTGCACTTACTGTTTACATTACTTGTCAATGCTCATTGTGTTATCACACTAGTGACTCATATATGACAGTTGGGAGATAGGTTGTTATGTTGTCATCATGCATAGCTACTGCCATCTCCAATTATTGTGATAAACAACTATGCTTGCTAAATACTGGCTAAAGCTCAACCTAGTCGGTTGATCCAGAGTCACCTGTCCGGACTTATCCGTGCAACCACATTTGCCGGTATGGGATGGCCTTGACTTGGTCTGATCGCGTGCTCTTTTATCGGTACCACCAACTAGGGAAGGTTATGCGCGCGCATTGCGCTGGCCCGGTAGGCGGCGATAACCTTGTGAGCCCAGTTGAGATATTTGCCGACATCCCCGTTTGGGCAGTTTTGTTGGCCACGATGGTGGCAGGTGTCATGAGGTGACACAGGGGCAACCCAGGACATGACCCTGGGAGGGTATGATTGTCGGTGGTACGATGGGAGAGTCACGGGTTAGGCAGGTTTCTTTGGAGCAACCCTGGTCCACCCGAATGGGATCACGAGGTCAGGTGCTCCATGGTGTGGGTAAAGTGTGCAACCTCTGCAGAGTGTAAAATCTATTCGAATAGCCGCATCCACGGTATTGGACAGTCCGTCCAGACCTCTCTAGGTGGTCAACCATAATAAAGATAATAATGATGGAAGAACTCGTCTTATGATCGGAAGTACTTAGTGACTCATCAGTATTCTGAGGGTTGTGAGGCAACCCGGAAGAGAGTAAGTTTATCAGACTTCCAGTGAAGATGCATAGACATTGGATGATGTCAGGGAGTTGATATGATAGCCATGGAATGGCTATGAAAGAGATGGTCAGATGACCGAAAGAGTTGGATTGGATCCTGATAATGTTCGGAGTATGGATTATTTACTTGATATGCTTTACTTTACCGTATCTTATTTTAGTAGTTATCCTGCTAGATAAACCTGTTATGTCATGATCATTAATATTTCTAGATAGGTATGCTATGCCATGATAAGTAATGATGCCTAATAACAAATACATGCTTGAATGCCATGGATTGCTTTGCTTGGTGTATATGTTAGTTTGGTTTGCTTGCGAGTACATTCAAAAGTACTCAGCGGCCTTCAACGTGGCCAGGTTCACATAAGGATCCGTCATCCGTCGACGAGGAGCCGGAGCGTTCGCGGGCTAGGAGCATAACCCAGTCAGATCCCTGTGGATTGGAGCCGCACCTGGACCATGCTGCCTTAGATAGAGCCTTTCCGCTGCCATCACCATTGTAATATCTCATGTAAGACTTATGTATCCATTAATAGAAATGCATGTGTTCTTGATACTTGTTGTAAACGCACATGCCGGTTTGATAGAGAGGTGAGGAGGGTGAGGGAGTAGCGGATTCAACTTACTGCTGGAAAGGTAGGGCTGTGTGATTTGATGGCTTGTTACTACTGGAAAGATGGGGTCTTGTGATATGAGTACTCATTATAGTCATTATTACTGCGGCGCTACGAATAGGGTGATGCCCCGCTTCCATTCCCCACTCTAATCTGGTGCATGACACGTCGACCCGGATGCTGGCTCTTCCACATGTCGGCGACATAAGAAGGAGCAAAGAATCATGTGGTATATATAGTACTACGTAGTATATACTACTACACACGTTGGAGGAGTGGGAAACACGGTAGCCCAGTGAATCAGTAGGCGATAGGCCATAGAAAACAATGTGGTGATATGGCTATAAAAAATAATGTACTACAGTCCAGTCTCTAGCATGTACAGTACTCCACCTCTCGGTTCATCGCCATCATACTTTCCCCATTTCTGTGTTTTCAGTATCCTGTGAATTAAAGAGGCCCTTAGACTGGTTTAGGTCCGGTTGATTTTTTTCAATGTGTTACATCCAAAATTTAATGTACATGCTCCCGTTTCTACGAAAATAATCCGGTTTGCATGTAGTAATTCATTTATTCCTCTGTGATGGGTTTGCATGTAATTCGTCAGGTCTGAAACGTAAAGTACGCTGGCATGGTTGCATGTGCTCCGAGTCATGCATGCACTACGACCCACATGCTCTATGTCCCACATGTCGGCAAAAGGAAGCACGTGGAAATAGCCCAGGAGTACATATAGGACGAAAAATGCGTGAAAAAATATGTACTATGAAGCGTCGGTGTGGTTCGAACAGGAGACCTAAAGTGATGATAGGTATAGGTCACACGCACGCAACAAGTCGTACTAGACGTACGAGTACTCAGTACTCCTATTCTATCAATACGAGTCCCATCTGACAACAGCGTCCGTGCTACAACTAGCTCTTCGCCCTCGTTTCTCTCTTCTAATTCTAACTCAGCCGACGCGCGGTGAGCGGGGTGGGGATTTGCCGATAGTCCATTTTCTCAACTGCGGCCCCACTTGACAGTGAAAATGCTAAATCAACAGGCGTTCAGAGGTTGAGCGGCATGCTGGACAGACCGTGCGGGGGTGCGATGCGAACGCGACAGTCTTTACCTTTTTAACTTGTAGATAGAAAATGCCAAGCCAATGCGCGCTGAGCGGCGGGCCGAAACGACAGTGTGCGGTGCGACGCGCATGGCACAGGCATGCTATACTTGTTCATTGGTCCTGGTTTATTGGTCCCCATTGTAATCTGTGCCAAATTTTGACCATAAATTTGACTAACAAAAGGTTCGTGCATGTCACCAAAATTATATCATTGAAAACTATGTTCAAATATGAATCAAACGATATAATTTTTGTTGACACGCACTAACATTTTTTCAGTTAAATCTTTGGTCAAAATTTATCACAAATTACAAAAGTGACTAATAAACAAGGACCTAGGTAGTAGTCCACCAGGACGAAGACAGTGATACTACATATGATTAACACCAAATAAGAGCAAGGGATCACACATGTCATTTATGACTTGAATAAAAATGCCATACACTAACACATTATGGCCATGAGGCGATGCAGTGCTGGTTACAGGAGGGAAGAAGAAAGAGGCATCCATCACTGACCTCATCCTCCTTGACTCAGGGCTCCGACCCACCCAACAGCGGCTAAGTAGCAGCGGCTTTTGCGGCCAGGTCAACGTGCCTCTGAACAATGGCGTCCAAAGATTCCAGCCGGTCGAAGAAGGCCAATGTCTTTCTTTCCTCCCTGGCCTTGTAGTGGCCTATGTAGCCGATTTCCTCATAGACGTGGATGTGTAGGTCGACGGTTTCTTGCATGGCGAGGTGCTGCGCGGCGAGCGCAGCCTCGAGGTGCACATTCTTCGTCGCGACCTCCGGCAGCTACTGGGCTGACGTATCTATAATTTATGAAGTATTCATGCCATGTTTACAAAAAAATTATATTGTTTTGGTATGATTTGATTAGAACTAACCTGGACTGACATTGTTTTCAACACAACTATCGTGGTCTTTTTTTTGTGCAGAAATAAAAGTTCTCGGAATGGGCTGAAAATTTACGGTGCTTTTTATGGACCAAAAGAGACCCCCGAAGCACCGGAGCTGGGCCAGGAAGTGTCCGAGGAGGCCACAAGTCTGCTAGCCATGCCCTACCCCCCAGGGTGCTAGCTCCAGGCTTGTGGGCCCCTCGGGCACCCCCTTGACGTGAGATCGATGCCAAAAATCATTATAAATACCCAAACCTCCGAAAAGAACCCTAGATCGGAATTTCCACCACCGTAAGCCTCTGTAGCCATGAAGAACTAATCAGGAGCCCGTTCTGGCACCCTACCGGAGGCCATCTTCATCATCCCAGGGGCCACCATGATGAGGAGGGAGTAGTTAACCCTCGGGGCTGAGGGTATGTACCAGTAGCTATGTGTTTGATCTCTCTCTCTCTCTCTCGTGTTCTTGATTTGGCATGATCTTGATGTACAGCGAGCTTTGTTAATATATTTGGATCTTATGGTATTCTTCCCCCTCTACCTTCTTGTGATGAGTTGAGTCTTGCTCTTTGAGGTTTCGTTATGTTGGATTGAGTATTGGGTTTGAGAACACTTGATGTATGTATTGCGATGGGATATCTGTGGTGACAATGGGATGTTCTATTGATTCACTTGATGTAAGTTTTGGAACTAAATTCGTGGATTCCCGAGGTGACATTGGGGTAATCTACGTATAGGGGTTGATGCATGTTTTCGTCCTACGCTCTCTGATAGAAACTTTGGAGTCATTCTTTGTTGCACGTTGAGGGATTGTTATATGATCCAATTATGTTATCATTGTTGAGAGACTTTGCACTAGTGAAAGTATGAACCCTAGGCCTTGTTTTCAAGCATTGCAATATCATTTTTGCTCACTTTTGTTACTAGTTACCTTGCTATTTTTATATTTTCGGATTACAAAAACCTATATCTACTATCCATATTACACTTGTATCAACATCTCTTCACCGAACTAGTGCACCTATACAATTTACCATTGTATTGGGTGTGTTGGGGACACAAGAGACTCTTTGTTATTTGGTTGCAGGGTTGTTTGAGAGAGACTACCTTCATCCTACGCCTCCCACGGATTGATAAACCTTAGGTCATCCACTTGAGGGAAAATTGCTACTGTCCTACAAAACTCTGCGCTTGGAGGCCCAACACGAGTCTACAAGAAGAAGGTTGCATAGTAGACATCAAGGGCCACCAGTGCATGAAAGAGTTCGTCACCATGGAGGCCGATGAGGGTGGCAGGCAACAAGGAGCCTAGGCGCACGGGCTCCAGGAGTACGGCAAGGTCATCCGCGCGCTTCTTGACGGCGGTGAACTTGCGGCTGGAGCGGACCATCATCTCGTCCATGCGAGAGGAGAAGCCGGCATCGGCGAGGGCTATGATGTCGGCAGTCGCCAGCACCGTCTGGAAATGCTACACGGTGCGGGGCTGCAGGCCGGTGTCTTGGATGATCTATCACAGCCGACTGCCGCCCGCGTCCATCGCCTCCATGGGTGCTTGTGGCTTCTGGTCACTTGGTCTTGGTCTTGGATTGGAGTGAGCAGTAACGCGTATGATTTGGTAGATGGATTGGAGTGGTGGTGCGGCTTCATATAAGACTAGAAACTGTGTTGCATTCACATCATGCTGGCTCAGTTCTGCTTCTCCAATTAATACCCTCTGCATGCTAATTGAGGATGCATCATTGACCGTTCAACATCTCGGCAACCGCTACCCTATCCCTCATTGGCATTCAAGCAGTATCAATGTAAATGCGTGTCAAAAAGAGACTAGTCATTACTACATTGTGCACCACGACCAAGGCGGAGGGAAAAATGAGAGAACTTAATATTTACTGTACTACCATTGCATGCAATGAACTGACCGTTGCATGCCATGCTAGGTAGTCTCAAGGCATTAATAACATACACGGCCCATGTTTCTTATTGGTTGATTCCTTTATTCTTGTCAAGAAACAAGAAACGAGGTCGAGTTAATCCACCGCGCCTAAGTGTTTTGGGATTATAAGGTTTTCGTAAGCGATCGGCACAATAACCATAAGATCTTCATCCGACAGTGGCACCTATTGGACGCAAACATCAATAGAAAAGAAATGCCATACACTAAAACATTAAGGCCACGAGGCAATGGAGTGCTGGTTACAGGAGGCAAGAAGAAAGACGCATCCATCGACGACCTCCTCCTCCTCGACTCAGGGCGCCGGCCCACCAAACGACGGCTAAATAGCCGCGGCTTTCATGGCCAGGTCAACATGCTTCTGAACAATGGTGTCCAAAGATTCCAGCCAGTCGAAGAAGGCCAACGTCTTTCTATCCTCCCTGGCCTTGTAGTGGCCTATGTAGACGATTTCCTCATAGACGTGGATGTGGATGTCGACGGTTTCTTGCATGGCGAGGCGCTGCGCGGCAAGCACGGCCTCGAGGTGCACATTCTTTGTCGTGGCCTCCGGCAGCTGCAGGGCCACCAGTGCTTGAAAGAGTTCGTCACCATGGAGGCCGATGAGGGTGGTAGGCACCAAAGAGCCTGGGCGCACGGATTCCATGAGTACGGCAAGGTCGTCCGCGCGCTTCTAAACGGCTGTGAACTTGCGGATGGAGCGGAGCATCATCTCGTTCAAGCGAAAGGTGAAGCCGGGGTCGACGAGGGCTATGACGCCTGTGGTCGCCAGCACCTTCTGGAAATGCTACGCAGTGTGGGGCCGCAGGCCAGCGTCTTGGATGATCTGGCACAGCCAACTGCCGCTCGCGTCCATCGACACCATGGGTGCTTGTGGCTTCTGGTCACTTGGTTTTGGTCTTGTATTGTAGTGGGCAGTGTTGCGCAGAGGCTACGAGTAGATGTATTGGAGTGGTGAGCGCCTCTATATGAGAGTCCAAACTGCGTTGCATTCACATCATGCTGGCTCCATTCTGCTTCTCCAATTAATTCCCTCTGCATGCTAATTGAATGAGGATGTATTATTGACTGTTCAACGTTTCGGGAACTGCTACCCTCTCCCTCATTGGCATTTAAGCCGTATCAACGTAAATGCGTGTCAAAAAGAGACTACTCACTAGTAGTACCTCTGTCTTGGTTTATTGGCCCCAATTGTAATCTGTGCCAAACTATGACCATAAAGTTAACTAACAAAATGTTCATGCATGTCACCAAAAAATATATCATTGAAAATTATGTTCAAATACGAATCCAATGATATAATTTTTGTTGACATGCACTACATTGTGCACCGCGACCAAGGCAGAGAGGAAAACGAGAGAACTTAATATTTATTTACTAATTGATACCATTGCATGCAATGAACTGACCGCTGCATGCCATGCTAGTTTTGTCTCAAGGCATTAAAAACATGCACAACACACGTCTCTTATTGGTTGATTCCTATTCATGTCTAGAAACAAGAAACGTGGTCGGGTTTGTTTTGGGATTATTTGATTTTTTGTAAGATGACTATAACTAGCAATCGCCACAATAACCGTAAGATCTGCATCTGACGGTGGCACCTATTGGACGCAAACAGCAATAGAAAAGAATTGCCACAAAATTGCAACACCACGCCCCTCCCCTACACATAAGACTGCCACGCGAGCGTTCACAACTACCACGTACATTCGGTTTGTGCTTGGATCTTCGCCTCTTCGAGAAGTCGTACAATGATGTATTGATGTTACTACTTCTACAGTATCGAATCAACTGCTGCATGTCCACTGCGTGGGGGGGGGGGGGGGGGGGAGAGCTTGTTGTAAGCAAAAGCTTCTCCTCGTCTGCGAGCCACTGCGTGCATGGGCGAGGGAGAGGGCGTACTAGTAATCAAGCTTCTTGTTGTACGAGTTGACGCGACACATCATAGCATGATTTTCTCAAAATGTTGTGTTTACCTATGCATTAATTACAATGCATGCATGTCGTGAGTTTCCTATTGATACTTGCATCTGTTGATTTAATGCACCTTGAAGTATGAACATCTGATGGTAAACTTGTCACAATGGAGAGCACCTCGAGTGTTTGGAGGCAGCACTGCTTCTAACACGGGCCCCACATGCTTGCCTCTAAACTTGGCTAAAAGACCCATAGTGTATGATCTTTGCTGCAACCTCTAACATTTACCACACCACAAATTAAAATATATATTCCTCTCTTGACCAGATCAGCGTGCAAAATACAATCACTGGGATGACAGGTAGGGACAAAAGATTACTTTAATCAAAAAAATGCTTCGAGACGGCCTCTTAGCATGGGGGCGACTCCAACGATTTTAAGCTTAGAGGCAAGGTAGACGGTATCCTAGACTATGTTACTACTACCTCCCCGACACATGAAACTACCACGTGAGCATTCGGTTGCGCTTGGCTCTTCGCCTCTTCGGGGAGTTGAACAATGATGGTACTACTACAGTGGAGTACTACTCGCATGCTTCTGGCCATCTTACACTGTCATGGAGGAAGGCGGTGATGGAGGCAGGCGGGTCAAGCGGCCGGTGGCGGGTCGGAGCTGAGCCATGGTTGCAGTGGCCGGGGAGGCAAGCCACAGTGGTGATGGAGGCAGGCTGGTCAAGCGGCCGGTGGCGGGTCGAAGCTGAGCCATGGTCGCAGCGGCCAGGGAGGCAAGCCGCAGTGGTGCATGATGGCAGAGGGAAGCTGCGCGAGGAGGCGTGTGGTGGAAAACGTGAGGTTCGGTGCGGCTTAGGACGGCAGGTCATCGATGAGACGACTGATGCCGGCGGCTCGATGGGGGAAACCGCGGCTACTCGATAGATGAGGCACGCCACCGGGGCAGCTTGCAGTAGAGGCAAGTCGTGGTCGTAGCATCGGCGTGAGGCAAAAGGGTGAGCCAGGGCAGTGGCGGCTTGGAAGGTGCTCTGAACAGCGGTTGACTTGGAAGTGGACAGCGGTTTAAAGGCACCCCGGCGACGGGTCTCAGCGGCAGTGGCGATAGGCACTCGAGGCAGACAGGCCATGTTGGAGGTGGCTCACGATGGCGCCAGAGCCACGGCAGGTCGAAGAAGTAGCAGCAGAAGAGGTGGCTCTTGAAGACTGAGCTCAAGGCGACTCGGCGGAAGTGAGCGACGGCAACTCAGGCCAGTGGTGGCTTGCGGCGAACCGAGGCGAGGCGGATTGGCATGGCGTGAGTGGCCATGGAGGAGGCTTGAAGGCGCGATGTGGAGGCCTCGGCAGCGAAGAAAAACACCAATGAGAAGTCGCAGCGGTGGCTTAGCACGGCCGATGCCGCGACTGGGCGGCGGGTCAGGGCTGCGCAGCAGCTCGATAACTTGGTCCGACGGTGAAGCTGGCCCGGCGAAGGCAGGGTGCTGCTGATGCGAGGCACGGCGGCTTGCCACAAGATTTTCACCAGGCGGCTTAACACAAAGCACAGCAGCGGGGGCTCGTCGGAGGCATCCGGCCGTCGGAGGTGGCTCGGACAGCGGAGATGAGGCCAGCGCGACGGTGGTTTGCGGCTGAGGTGGGCGGCTCAAGGCCATGGCGGCGACTTGAAGCAGGCAGACCGAAGTGGCAGCTTGGCACACCGGTGAGGGCGGCTTGGAACAGGCACGGGGCCGCGGTGGCTACTCAGGGCCGAACAGGCGCGAGGCCGCAGCGGCTCAGCAGAGGTGCAGCAGCCGGTGGCGGGTCGGATCGTCACAAGGGTGGCTCAACATCGGACGAGAGGTCAGGGCCGCAGAAGCAAAAGTGACCGGCGGCTCGAGGCGGTTTTGGAGTCACGAGAGCGAGTCAGAGTGGCTATGGCCAGAGGCCCGCGAGCCATGTCGAGCATGGCGAGCCGGAAACGTCAGGCGGCGGTGGCTCAGAAATAGAAGCCAGGCCGTGACCTGGAGGCAGCGGCTCAACGAGGCCGGCCACGGCAGGAGCGGCGGTGAGGCCGGCTCGTGGCGGTGGAGGTGCCCCGGCGAGGCGGCTCAGCGAAAGCCAGCAGAGGCGGCGTCGGTGGAGACGAGGCCGCAGACGTGCGAGCCGCCAAGCGGGTCAACGGTGGTGTACATGTCGCTGTAGGTGATCTGCTCGTACGAGGAACAGGGACGCTGTAGGTGATCTGCTCATACGAGGAACAGGGACGCTGTAGGTTGCCTCTGATGGGATTCTTTCCTTCTTTTTGGTAATCCAGGGCCAGTCTAACTTGGTAGCTTTTCCTTTCCTTAATTCTGGAATTAACCTCCTCATAGCTTCCTTGTAGCAATCAGAGTTGACAAAGAAAAAACAATTTGGCCTCTAATGATGTACTAATCCAAAACGTACTAGTACTTGAAAACATCAGGGTTGATGCTTGATGCGATGGAAACAATGCGCTTGTCCGCACTCTTTGACTTGATCAGATGCAACAACTCGGCGACTCTGACAGAAACGTTTACAACTTGATGTCTTTGGCGGATAAACATCTGCAGCCGCATTGGAAAATTCTATCGGTCTCGGACGGCTTGAAAACGCATGACTTGACCGCGGCGCACCAAAAAATATATCTGCCTTCCGGGTCGTGTGCGGTAGCACGCACAAAACCCTATCCTCTCAAACTTAATCTTGCATCGATGACTCTTCTTCACTTGACGATTGCAAGCTCCTCGATCCCTGGAGAGCTCCCTCCAAGAACAACACCACCGTGCACTGGCCCCATGGTGGGCACCAACTGTCATGGTATTTTCACATGGCCAGATGTCCTCATAGGAGAACTTAGGTGTGTGGCCATCGCAACTAGGTGGTAGCTTGAACGGGGTTGGTCGGAATGAGAAGACACGAGGTTTTACCCAGGTTCGGCTCCTCGCGGTGGAGGTAAAAGCGTATGTCCTGCTTCACTGATATTGATGGTGATGATGATCTCAATTACAAGGGCGGTGTTCGCTACCTCTAATCTCGAGAGCTATTGATTTGTCAGTCTATCCAGACATGTAAAACTTGTCCCCCATGGGGTGCCCTACCCCTCCTTATATAAGTTAAAGGGGTGGCTTACATGAAGAGTCCTAGTAGGATTAGGACTACTCTATTACAAGTGGAATCCTAGTCTTGCTTCCCTTGTAAGGGAAATATTCCTTATGCCTTTCCTCTCAAGCCGGCGCACCGGATACCGTACCCTGAGCAGGTCTTCTTAGTGAGCCGCCTTCCATGCCTTGGGCCTTGTCATTCGTCTGACCCGCAAAACGGGTCACCAGTGAGTCGCCAAGTCCCGGCCGGGTCACCAGTGAGTCGCCAAGTCTTGGCTGGGTCTCCAGTGAGTCGCCAAGTCCCGGCCAGGTCACCGGTGAGTTGCCAAGTCGCGGCCGGGTCTCCAGTGAGTCGCCAAGTCTTGGGCGGGTCATACCGCGGGGTATATCCCCGACAGACATCAAATGAACTACTGCATGTTCATCGCGTGCGGGAGGGAGAGTGTGTAGCAAAAGCTTCTCCTAGTCCTGCAAGCCACCATGCTCATGGGCGAGGGAGAAGGTGTTGTATTCAAGTGTCTCCTTGTTGTACGAGTTTACGCGACACATCAAAGCAGTGCACTCGATAAATTTTAATAATTTGCGTTTACCGATGCATTAATTACAACGCATGCATGCATGCTGTGACTTTCCTTTTGAAACTTGCATTTGTTGATTTAATGCACCTTGAAGTAGTATGAATATGTGATGGTAAAACTTTCTATTGCCCCGGCCATAAAATGAGAGATGGTGGTGCACGAGGAGGGCGAGACCATGCCAACGAAATAGGACCCGACGATGGATGTCTCTATGGACCTCACCTTGCTCGACTGCCCCTTGTGCCTCCGCCCCTTGAAGCCTCCAGTGTACGAGGTTCGAATACACCTCATCTGTTTGGCTGATCGAGCAAGGTGCAGGTTTCTTGATTGATGTGTTGTTCGATTGATTTATGCAGTGCAAGGGAGGGCACGTGGCCTGCGCGGATTGCCGCGGTGAGTGCCCTGGGAACCAGTGGCAGTGCCAGAAGTGCTAGCGTGGCGGCGGCTTCGACGTGCACAACACGGCGATGGACACCATCCCCTCCTCAGTGAGGATGGAGTGCCCGCACGAAGGCTATGGGCTCTACGTCACTTACCACAAGCTCGTCGATCACCAGAGCGTGTGTCCGCTCGCGCATTGCAAATGCCCCATGCCCGTTTGTGGCTACGAAGGCCCGCCACCGGTGCTCCCCCACCACATCAGCACCGTGCATCCCATGCCCACTCACATGATCCAGTACGGCAAGGTGCTCCAGCTGCAAGTCCCGGTGTCGGAGCCGCGATGCTTGCTGTTCGCGGAGGAGGACGGCCGCGTGTTTTTCGTGGTCGGCGGCGTCCTCAACATCGGCGCGCCTATCACCGTGTCAGTCGTCTGCATCAGAGCTGGGGCGTCCCCACCGCCGTAGTACGTGGCCAAGGTGTGGGCGAACGGCCCACCGGGGGAGCCCAAAGGCAGGACCGACGCTGTCAAGGTGGAAATTGAGGTGACAAGCAACAAGGAACCCGACGCCGTCGCTGTGCACGAGCTGACCTTCTTCATAGTGCCGCGCAAGCTACTGGCCGAGGCTAGGTTGTCGAGGACAACGTCCCTTCACATTCAGATTGACAAGCTCACCTCCTAAATGATTCTGCAGTGCCTTCTATTTATCTTAGTAATATGCTAATATAGGTTTAGCTCGGTCTACTTTAGCTTAAGAGATGGTGGATTTTGGTGGCGATGCAACAATTACTTCGACATCAGATCAACAGTTAAAGTAATTTCAAACAGTCGAAGGGATATTTTGTGTCTGTTGGGCATAAAGATCCTTTGGGTAAGGAGTATAAGCTGCTTATTTGCTTGTTTGTTGAGGAAGTGTTGCATACTTCTGTGAGTTGATGTGACTCATCAAAGAAGTACTCCCTCCGTTTTTATTTACTTTGCATATTAGGTTTGATTGAAGTCAAACTTCATAAAGTTTGACCAAGTTTATAGAAAAAAATATAAACCTTTACAATAACAAATCTATATGATATGAAAGTACATTCAATAATGAATCTCATGTTATTGATTTGTTACTGTGTATGTTAATATTTTTGTTCACAAACTTTATCAAAATTTACATAGCTTGACTTTGACCAAAGCTAATACACGAAAAAAATAAAAATGGAGGGAGTACTACTACTAGTAGTACTAACCCGACTGCGCATCAGGCCGACCAAGCTCGTGTTGTGTTGGTGCCACGTGCAGCCCGCACATTAACCAAAACCTCGCGCCTCTAGCTGAGCGTCTGTGTTTTAAACTTCACAATCTCAAGGCCAAGGAGCAATGTGAACCTATGACAGAGCCAATCGGATGGTTGACAACACTACAATTCGTAGCTACAGATGCGTGTGTGAGAGAGGACGAGTGTGTGCGTGCACTTCTTCTATTCGTGTACAACGTACTAAACGCAGAGTACAAGTGTATGTGGGTGGCATCGACCGAGAGAGCTAGAGACGGTGCGTGCGAGAAGTCTCGAGAGACTAGGTGTGTGCGTGGGAAAGAGGGAGAGAGATGGTATGTGTCGATGTAATGCGTTTGAAAAAAGACTAGTCAATAGCTCACCACGAGGCTATTCCTGGCGAACGCCCCAATAACCGTAAGATATGTATTCGACGGTGCCAGTTATTGCACGTACACAGCAGTAGAAAGAGAAGTGTCGTGGCATATTACAAAACTACCACACCACGGCCCTCCCCTACCCATGAAATTGCCACTCGAGCGTTTGCAACTGCCATGGTCCGCTCCTATGTGCGATCTTCATTTTTTTAAAGGGATCTACAATAAAAGGCCGGGCTTTTCGCGCGCGGTAGGTGGGGGAGCTTGGCGTGTCGGTTTGCTACTGCTCACATGCGGTCGAACATAAGTGATGTACCAAGCCGATGTGCATCGCTTTGGTGAGCGGCGGGCCGGACATATCGTCTGCTCATGCTAAGCGGCAGGCCAGACAAACCTTGTGTTGGTGCTACTGCTTCCATGCTGTCGCATGTGTCAGTGATGCACCAAGCCGATGCGCGTCCCTTCAGTGAGCGGCGGGCAGAACCGACCATGTGTTGGGTCGACGCCAACGCGATGGGCTATAAGTTTACCACCTAACTTAATTTGTAAAGGGTAACACTTGCTTTGCCTCCTTATCGAGATCGGTCGCTAAAAATCCTCATTACATACGTTTCTCGGACGCGTACGTGTGCCCGCGTTCTCAGAGGCCATAGTGGCAGAGCCAGACGCCTGCAACTCTTGGAGCAAAAAATGAGTAGCCCACTGCTGGCTATTTCTATAATTAGTTTAGAAATTCTCAATTTCATGTGTCATGCGATATTAGCCATTCATTGATGTTGATCCAACGGTCTAAGTGCCTCCGAATGGCTGGGATTCACATCTATAGTAACCTCATTGTACCCAGCAGTGTCTACGTTCTTCTCGAAGCATCAATACATCAGTGTGATCAATCCACGCAAGAAGCTAGCAAACTACACCTCCACATGTGCCACGTCGCTTCATTGAGCTACCTCATCATTTTATTCAAAAATATATTAACTGAAAAGGGAGACATCTCTTGAAACAAAAACTTGCTCGTATTTTGTTTCCTACTTGCTTTGCACGTACCGGAAGAGCAAGTATAATAAGTTATAGTCAGCAGGCTATAATGATTAAACAATTATATTTGTGTTGAGTTGGATGAGAGAGAATGGAAGCGGGCTGTAGATTAACAGCCGGCTACACCACGGACTCCAAGAAACATTGTGAGAGTGTATAGTGGGCCATGCATTAATAAAGTTGTACCGCTTAGCAACTAGCTATACTATATACGTTGGCTATTAGGTTGACTATATATGACATGCCAACTCCATATAGCTGGTTGTTGGCTATACTATTAACCATGCTCAAAGGACCAGTGCCATGTCATCTAACAAGTCTTTCAACATGCGTCAAATTATCACGGGAGCTAACTCTCTTCGTACACGCCCCCACGGCTCCACCTAGTGGGTGTGTTAGAGAGAGAGGGAGATGGTGTGTCTGACATGCCTCTATACATATGTTTCTGTCAAAGAGAGGCATGAATACATAGTATATGTATGTGGAGGGGGCGATATACGAGAAGAAAGGGGGAGGGATCGTTTATCCAACATAACGAGAGACACGGATAGAGGGAAGAACTTTACGAGTGTACAAGTGCTAGGAAAGAGGGGGGTGCATGTTGTAAGATGATGCGAGAGGCCAACTCACTACTAGAAAAAAGGCTGTTAGTGGCGCACCTGTTTTTGCTATTAATGGCGCACTATAGGTGTGCCACTATTAACACGCCACTAGTAACAAATAGTAATGGCGCACCTCTGGTGCGCCATTAGTATCCCAGATAATAGTGGCGCACCACATAGTGCGCCATTACTATGTCCAATAGTGCGCCATTACTATGCCTCCTAGGGGGCCATATTTACCTTCACGTATGCCCCCAAGTGCGCCATTACTATGCCCCATAATGCGCCACTGGTATTTAGCCTTGGTGCGCCACTAATGCTCAATATGGTGAGCCACTACTATGAATATTAGGAATTATTATTTTTTGCTTTTCTGGTATTTGCACAGGTTACAAAATATGTTACAGCACAGAATATAAACATCACACAATAGAATTCATCATATTAGTCTCCAAATTCGAAATAGCGAACAAAGTTCAAACATTAGCCAAGTTTAGGTCTCAAGACATTAGCAAAGTTCATCATATTAGCCGAGTTTGTCGTCACATTACAAAGTCGATATCGATCATCTAAACTACCATCACATAGAAGAGAGCTGCGGTCACGATGAGCATCATCGCGATGAAACTGTTCTTCATCCGGTTCCTCCTCCGCTCCCTCCTCTCCCCCGCTAGATAGCGCGCGTATCTAGCTTCCGCCTCCGCCCTAGTGGTGTACCCTTTGTAACTGTTACCGCTGAAACGGTGAACCTGTCTCTGACACTCCTCCCAGTCGTCGTAGACTCCGGGAACCTTACCCTTGTACACGACATACGACGGCATCTCTATGCACTAGACAAACAAAACGTTACTAGCAATTCACAGATAATATATAAGCAATATATAAGTATGCAACAAAAGGATCGGAAGAGAAAAGCAACACATTAATAGCACGATTCATGGTCCTACTAATAAATAGCATCGATTACATATAAGTTGAACGACTGTCCAAACTAAAGAGACATACAAGTTCATTAAAGTTTAATTACAACATGAGCTAATTGATATTTCAGAACTACATAGCATCATTACTTTTGACTCGACTTAGGGACCGGAGCGTGGATGAAGCCGCCGTCTTTCATGATGGTCATGAAATCGCGATCGTTGTCAGCCTGCATTTGTAGCATTGTTTCTATTTCACTGTTGGACGGTTGATATTTGAGGTAGAACTGCCCCGAGGTATGAAGGACATCTTGATAGATGATTTCCGCAAACTCCGACTGGATGCGAAAGAATTCTTGTATGATGTCCGCGTCCTGGATTGCCGACAAGCGTGCGGCCCAATCTTTGAGATTAGTTGGTAGCAGAAGGTGATTATGGTCCCGTACGATCGCCCGCATGTGATGGAGGGCGTAGTAGGCATCCTTCTGACTGCCAGGCGGCTGCTTGACATAGGGGAATGTCGTTACGTGGGTGAAGACGTGCTTGCCGTACCTACAAATTGGCCTCCTGAAGGTGCCTCCAGATTTGGCGTAGCCGGGGAGAGCATCATCGAGAACTTTCTTGATATTTGTGTAGTCTTTCTTCGACTGACGGTCCGAGTTGAAATACGTGGCCATGGAATATTTCGGGCTTTAAGAGGATGAGTGTGCAATGTGTGTCACTGCACAAAACACGGAATGTTAGAAAAAAAAAGAACGATTGAAATCTAAGAAATCATATGTTACGCGGCGGTGAGGGGATGACTTACTCAGGAAAGTAAGGCACGAGGAAGTTATCCTTATCTGGGTTCGCCAGAATGACGCCTTCGAGGTATGAACCCGCGACTTGCCGGTCCCCAGCACTGCCCAAGATCTTGGCATGCATGTAGAAGGGGTCGACTATCACGATGTCCGGGGTCTTGTCTCTAATGATCCGCATCTCCATACTGAGCGAAAATAGCCGAATGAAGGTGTAGTGCAGTGGATGAAGGTTAAACATAGCGAAGATGTCATCAAACCGCAGGACGATCATACCCCCGATGGTGCTATCGACAAAGCCCTTGCCCTCTGGCACCTTGGCCACGAAAACCGGGTATGCCACATCATTCTCGGAGAGACACCGCTTCTCCATAGAAAGAACACTGTCATGCAGACTTCGCATAGCACCGGTTGCAGCATTGAGCAGATTAGTCGGTAGCATCGGCCTACCCGCCACATGCACCCTCCTCGAGATATCCTTAGGTGAAGGTGGCCCGTCCTGAGCACGGATCGTACTCGGTGCCAGCTGGCTCGCACCCTTGTTATTTTTTCTTTTCTCTCCCTTCTGCTTCTTCTGCTGTAATGGGATCGAGTTCTGCTCAGAGACCACCTTCTTGAGTGTGTTGGGGCTAATAATATTTTGCACCTCGCTTATCTAAGGCTCGGTGAAGGCGGCAGCTGGAGGCGTCTCCTGAGAACTGAACGCCAGACGATGCCTGTTGCAATTGGGTTTCTCCGCGGTACCAGCTAGATCGCGATCGTCTTTTGCAGGGTTGGGTTCTTGAGAAGGAGGCCTCAAGAATTCGTCACCGTACCCATGTTCGTTGAAGTACTTATCAACGTTGGTAAATGTACCATCGTCGTCGTCCGGATCCTGTGCCATATGCATGTCCGGATCAGCTGATGGCGGTAGCGTTATGGCGGTCTTGCCATGGCTTGGCGCCGGCACGACTGGCGGTGTTGTCTGTGGGGTGGTGTCCCCCGCCCCCAAACAAATCTGGCTCTTCGGCCAAAGTATGGACCAGCTTATGCAGGCGCTGAGGGTCATCACATCATCTTCGTCGGCCCCAGGGGGTCGATACGGAGGTAACAAGTCGTCGCAGCCCCGCAGCACCTGAACCAGTTCTATACACGGTGGGTGGCATCGGATTACTGTGGAACACGCGGTTGCCCGGTTGAACGATTCTGGCCTTGGCGACATCGATCAACTCGCCGTCCACGAAGTGCAGGAGAGTGCATGGAACGTCGGTGGCGCCCTGCGAAAACATGTAGGGCGTCAGGGATGCCTAGTCAAAGGCAAGGAGATGAAGTCATCGGCCGAGAGGCTTAGTTACTGTGATGGCGTCGAGCTCGGCTAATGTCGAGGCACTGCCAACGGCGGGCGTGCAAGTGATGGAGGGGCCACTTGCTGCCGAGGTGCCGGCCGGCGTATTCTTCCCACACCCGGGTGCATTAAGCTTCAATGCCGGTGCCGACGCTGGAGACACCAATGCCGCCTCTGCCGGAGACACCAATGGCGCCGGCGCGTTGTACGAGTTGCTGCCCATGAAGCTGGGAATCGGGGGCGGCCCCTGTTGGCCGCCCGCAATCCACGCCTGCAGCCCCTCAACCAAGGTAGGCATAATGGCGGTGATCGTCGCTCCCAGTTGGTCTCGCACTTGCTCTTCGACTATCTCCGGAATCCGCGCCACTTGTGCCTTGAGTTCTTGAACCTCGCGCTCTTGGCTTTCTGAGCTGGTCTTTATCTCCTTTCGCCCAGCGTTATAGTATTCCGACCATTTCGTGGACAAGCCTTTGCCGGCCACACGACCAGCTGACGACGGCTTACTGAACTTATCCTTGTGTTTCATTATGTTCAACGCCCTATTTAAAGTGGTGTCCCAAGGCGAGCTCTGAGACGACCCCGCGCTAGTGCTTTCAGTGTCCTGTGGAAGGAACGTGAACCATTTAGAAATTTGGCTTCATTAATTAGAATGCAACCATATGGAGCTAATTACGCGGGGGTGTATTCCTTACCAGAACAAGCTCAAGCGCCTTGGTCTTCGGATCCGTGGTAAGCTCCTTTGTTACCGGGTCCACCTTGTACTGGGCCCTGACATAGTTCCTGGTCTGCTTGTCACGGTATTTATCGAAGAGGGGCGGTAGGCCTTGCTTGGCACGCTCCGCGTCCTCCTTGTCCCATATAGGTTCCGCCACTCTGTAACCGCCGGGACCGAGTTTGTGGACGCCTAAGTTCAAGTCTCGCATATCTTTCCCCCACTGACTTGATTCCGCAGATGCGTTGCTCTCGTACTTGATCTTGAACTCCCGGTAGTCAGCTTCGCTGATCGAAGGATTTGTCTCCTTGATCTTCTCATAACTATCACCTCTTAGAATCCTTCTCTTCACCGCGGCTCTCCATGTAGCCAGGGCCGTGCTCATCTTCGTGAGGGCGGCACTGTTCACTTTATTCCCTGAGAGGTGTGTGTTTGCGAAGTCACCGGGGAACTTGTATCATTCGTGCAGCTTCGTGAAGAGGAGGTTGCGCATTTAACAGGAGTACACTACTAGAGTTAACAAATTGGGCATCTTCTAGGTCAAACTATAAATGTTGATTAATTTTTGTTTCGGTTGAGAATCGGGCACCTTCTAGGTCAAGAAATTTGGGCATGACCTATGCTAATTTTCTTGACCTAGGAGTGCCCCATTCTCAACCGATATGGAAATTAATCAACATTTCAGGAGAAAGGGGTCATTTCAGAAGATCACAAGTTCAGAAGATCTACAGTAGCAGCAGCATCAAGTGTTGATAAAATTCAGTGAATATAATGATCAACTCTACAGTAGCAGCAGCATCACAAGTAGTACAGCAGCAACATCATCACAAGTAGTACAGCAGCAGCAGTGAATACAGTTTTTATAGCATGTAATTTGGGTTCGGTTCTCTCGAGAAAAAATAGTGCAGGTTTCTGCATTATTTACCATGGTTGGTATTAATTTTTGAACCATGATTTGGTATTTTATTTGACATGCTGGGTTGGGAAAGGCACCAACAAGGTCCAAAGTATAGCCTTGATAACTGCATTCAGCCACTGAAATAACATGAGTACCAGGTAACTAAGTAAGACTGCATGCGACGATCTCCAAGATATAAAAGACCAGCCAGGTGAATTCTTCAGTGAAAATGTTAGGCAAGAATAGCAGTCTACTGTATTATTTTGCGGTGGTGCATATGTTCAAATCCTACTATGTAGCACTATTATAAGTTTGAATTTGATTCTGTTTGAACACTTTTAATATTGTTTCCATTGTTTAAAGTAGTACAACAGCAGCTTGAAATGAACTAAGACCCTAATAGCTAGTTTGATCCCGCGCTGTTACTTTCTAAACTCTTTTTATCAAATCTAGCACATGATAGCATCTTGAACTGAACCAACATCAAAAGAAAAAGACTACAACTTTGAAGACCACATCGATCAGCTTATCCTATCAACACAAATTACACACATATTCTCCCTAAACCACCCCAATCAAACACTTTTCAGAAGCTAAGTTGCATTACACACCCATGAGCCATGACTTATAAACACAATTACTAGAGCAGCAGAGAAATTCATCCATAATTTGTGCTAGGTATGAGGCAGCGGAACCCGGGAGCGAGGTTGCCGAGAAGGAAGAGGGGAGAGGAGGCGGAGCACACCGGGGAGGCGCAAGGAGGCCCTGCGAGATCTTAGTAGCAGCAGAGGTGGCCGGAGTTGAGGAAGACGGCGGCGACCCGAGGAAGAAGACGAGGTGGATCCGGTGTTGTGCGGCTCCTCGGGTTCACGCTCCTGCAGGGACGAGGGAGGGGCATGAGCAGCGGGCGAGAGGGAGGGAGAGCGCGGCCGGGGAGAGGAGGAGAGGGGAGGACGATCGGCTCGCGCGCGCACCTCGCAATGCCGGCGGTGGTGGAGCGGGCGCGGGCGGAAGGCGGCGTGCTCCCGCGGGGGTCGTCGGGTTAGGTGGGGCGCGCGCACCTCGCAATGCCGGCGGCAGTGGAGCGGGCGCGGGCGGACGGCAGCGTCGACGTAGGGCGGCGTGGATCTGGCGAGGGAGGGAGAGAGGCCAGAGGGAGAGGGGAGCAAGTGGGAGTGGGGGGAGGGTTAGCAATGGCGCACCTTTTAGGGGTGTGCCATGAAAATACGTATACCAATGGCGCACCTTCTAGGGGTGCGCCATAAACACCGTGATAGCAATGGCGCACCTTCTCCTAGTGCGCAATTACTATCTTTTTTTTTTGGATTTTTAGTTGCATGTAATAATTTTTTAGAAAATGACCATAAATTTTAAAATGTTACGATATAAGTAGTTATTACTAATTTTCAAATACTTGCGTTGCAAACATTTGTGAATTGGTAAAACATTTATGAATACGAAAAAATATCATCAAATTTGAAAAATATTCATGAATTCAAAAAGTGCCCATGAAATTTAAAAATATTCATGAGTTCAAAAAATATTAACAAATTCAATACTTTTTGTGAGTTAGAAAAATGTTCGCATTTTCAAAAAATGTTTGCAAATTTAAGCAGGAAAAGGAACACTGAAAAATAAAATACCAGAATAAACATAAATAAAAATTGGTATATCAATGGCGCACCTCCTAGGGGTGCGCCATAAATACCTTGATAGCAATGGCGCACCTTCTCCTGGTGCGCCATTAATAACTTTTTTTTACCAGAATAAACATAAATAAAAACAATTAAAATACCAGAAGAAAACACAAAGAAGCCCAAGGTGCCTGTAAATGATGATTTGCAACAAAACAAGAGGGAGAAGAACAAAAATTCCAAATCCAAGAAGAAAGTGGTCGATACTTCAACATGGTGATGGAGAAGTTACAAAATATTAAAGGAAGGTAAGTACAGACAACATTAATCCCCACTGCTTTGAACAAAATAGGTTACTGGATAGAGGACTAGAACAGAAGAAATGCCATTTCCATATGTCGAAATACAATCGAGAAATGAAGACTACAATTTAAATACAATCGATCTTATCTATCTTTTCACAATCTTCTTGCCCTTCTTTTTCGCAAATGGAGTTCTTCCCTTGAACGGACGTTCTTTAGGTAGGGTGGTCCTGCTTCTTCTTGTGGTGTATGGTACTCCATCGTCGTCGGCATGTTCCATCTTCGGGTCGCCGTACTTGTCGAAGTCTTGCTCATTGGCGACTCCATCCATTCCGATGATCTTCCTTTTGCCTCTCCTCACGACAACACGACTGGGCTTTGACGGGTCAGTAATGAAGAAGCATTGGTCCACTTGGGAAGCCAGTACCCATGGCTCATTTTTTGCGGTGAAGTTTGCGCCCGTGGTCTTGGATTTGGCTTCGGGTATAACCATGGTGGTGAAATACCGGTCTTCTTTTAGGTCGCTCTTGGCCCATCTGACACGGAACATCGGGACCTTCTCTCCAGCGTAGCTCAGCTCCCAGATCTCCTCCATCCTTCTGTAGTATCTGTCCTTGTCGTTACCGGTGTAGGATTCCATCGTTACCCCGGAGTTCTGATAATCATCGCTCTTCATGTCCTTTTCCTCGGTGTAGAATGTGGAGCCGTTGATATCGTACGCCTCATAGGTCATCAGGTTGTGCTCAGCGCCCTGTGACAAGGCGAATATGAGTTTTTCTTCCGCGGAAGAATCCTCATGTAAAGGGTATGATAGAAGCTTGTCCTTGAACCAATGCGTGAAACATGAGTTGTGCTCTTTGATTATATCTCCGTCCGTCCTCTGTTGGCCTCGGTCATTGTACGTCTTCTCAATAAAGGTTTTGTGCTCTACCACCCAAGGATCGACCACGTCTATGTGTTGTAGCGTGACTAGGTTTGCTCTTTCAAAGTCGGCGAGTCGACCCTTGAAGTCTACATGCATTTTGCGGCGACCCTCGCGGTGACCCCATCCAGCGAGCCTGCCGAGGTGCCTGTTGACGGGCAGACCAACGGGGTTCTCGATGCCTAGATAATTCGTGCAGTAGGAGATGCACTCTTCGGTCAGAAAGCCCTTGGCTATGCTTCCATCTGGACGTGCCCTGTTGCGAATGTATCCTTTGATGACATCATTCATCCTTTCAAACGGCATCATGCTGTGCAGGAACGTCGGCCCGAGTTGGATGATATCCTCCACGATATGGACCAGCAGATGCACCATAACGTTGAAGAATGCAGGCGGGAAGTACATCTTAAGCTCGCATAGTATCACCACGATCTCTTCCTGTAGCCTTCTGAGTTGCCTCACGCCAACCGACTTCTGAGAGATGACATCGAAAAAGTTGCATAGGCCAAATAGCGTTTCATGGACGTGCGCGCCCATGATCCCACGGATTGCAACTGGAAGTATCTGCGTCATCAACACGTGACAGTCGTGAGACTTCATCCCGCTGAACTTCTGCTTCGCTGAGTCTAGGTATCTGCTTATCTTTCTCGCGTAACCGTAAGGAAGTTTTACTCCTACAAGGCAGGTGAAAAACTGCTCGATCTCCTCCTGACTTAGAGTGAAGCACGCGGGAGGGCATTCGTATTCGATCTTCTTGGCCTTTTTGCCTTTGCGACGACTTTCCGTGTCCTTCGCCTCATCATCATCATCATCATCATTAGGGCGTTTTGCGTGAAGCTCCTCCCTGATGCCCATTGATTGCAAGTCTGCCCTTGCTTTTGGCCCACCTTTGGTCCTCTCTGGCATGTTGAGCAGGGTACCAAGCAGAATCTCGCACACGTTCTTCGTGATATGCATGACATCAAGGCTGTGAGGCACACGGAGGATCTTCCAGTACGGCAAGTCCCAGAAAACTGACCTCATTTTCCATACCTTCAGCAGCGGCTCTGGCGCCTTTCGCTTCTTTCCCGGCGGTGGGCACTCTTTCTAATTTTTCAATAGCTCGTCTATTTCCTCGCCGCTCCTCGTATGCGGGCGTCTTCGGGGTTCGGCTTCACCATCGAACAGATCCTTGCGTTTTCTCCATGCGTCATCGTCATGAAGCCAACTTCGATGTCCCATGAACACGGTTTTCGAAGACCCGGGATCTGTATCTAGCTGGCGATACGTTGTGTCATCCATGCACCTGACACATGCACAAAATCCATGGACCACCTGCCCCGCGGCATATCCGTAACCGAGATAGTCATGCACCATCGTGAGCAGTGCGGCTCTCATAGGGAAATATTCTTTCGCTGCGGTGTCCCACGTATTGGCTGGTGTTTTCCATAGCGTGTCTAGCTCCTCTTTCAGCAGCCCCAGATACATATTGCTGTCGTTCCCTGGTTGTTTCGGCCCTTCAATTAGCATACTCATGTGAATGTACTTCCTCTTCATGCACACCCAGGGGGGAAGGTTGTACATCCACACAAACACAGGCCAGGTGCTATGTGTGCTTCTCTGGCTGCCAAACGGATTGACTCCATCGGTGCTCGTGCCTAGCACGATGTTCCTTGGATCGTCCCCAAATTCTGGGTGTTCGAAGTTCAATGCTTGCCACTGGCTCGCATCCTTAGGGTGACTCAGCATCTTGTCTTTTTTATTTATCTCCGGATCATTTCTGTCATCTTCTCACTTCTTCTCCTCCCTATCCGCGTGCCAACGTAGGAGCTTTGCTAGCTTAGGGTCCACGAAATACTGCTGCAGACGAGGAGTGATCGGAAAGTACCACACCACTTTTCGAGGAGCTTTCTTCCTCTTCTTGTATCGAGTGACGCCGCACACCGGACATATGGTAGACTCCACGTGCTCATCCCGATAAATGATGCAATCATTCATGCACACATGGTATTTCACGTGCGGTAAATCCAGAGGACACATGATTTTTTTCGCCACCTTGAAACTGGTCGGGCACTTGTTCCCCTTGGGAAGACGTTCGTGCCAGAATGACATGTTCTCGTCGAAGCATGCATCGGTCATTTTGTGTTTTACCTTCATCTCCAGAGCCATGAGCGTTACTTTCAGTCGGGTATCCTCGGGCCTGCATCCTTCATACAATGGAGTAGCCGCGTCTATCTCCAGTTGATCCAGCTTGGCTTTCTCTCGGGCGGCAGCTCTTGCGTTACCCGTCTGCTTGAGAAGCAGCTCTTGAATATGAGGGTCCTGCACCCAGCCCATCGATGGTGCATCGTCGTCTGCTCCGGCATCTTCATCTTCATGATCATGCCCTTCGTCTTGATCTTCCTCATCATCATGTCCGGCATCTTCTACATGATGACTGTGTTCTGCATCTACTTCGTGATCATGTCCTGGAGATTCTTCGTCTTCTCGCCCTCCCTCGCTGCTATTGTCTTGCTGCCCTTCCTTATTTCTTGCCCAGCCCCCATGGACGACTTCATAATCATCTTCATCACCTTGCCACCGATAGCCATCCATGAAACCACGCACGAGCAGGTGGTCCCGCACCTGTCTGGAATCCGGGTCCATAAGGCTCCTCAGCTTGCATCTTCGACACGGACATCTTATCTCCGTCTCATTCTTTTGAAGCATCTCGGCCTTCACGGAGCTCAAAAACCTATTCACGATGCCTTCGGTCATCGTGCGAACCATGGTCGCCTGCGGGGTAGAGCAAAACGATATTTTAGACCAAAAATTTTTTTGGCATGACTTTGCCTAAAAATAGGACAAAAAAGAATGCATAGTGCCAAATTCTCGCCGAAACGGAAATGAATCAACATTCTAATAAAATATTGGCAACTATCGCATTTCAAATACCGGTACCTCCAAACACAAACATATGCAACACCACAAACATACGTAGATCTAGGCCATAAAAAGTGTGCACGTTGTTGGAGGGAGAAAAAAGTAGATCTAGAACATAAAGAAAGCTTTCCCCTTACTTACCTATGAAAAAAAGGAAATTTAACCACTTAATTTGGGTGAATCTATGGTGCAAATGAGGTGAGGAGGAGGAGGCAGCCGATACCAAGCTTGGTAGAGGTGGAGAGAATGAAGTGGGGAAAGTGAGTGTGGTAGGTGGCTGTCCAAAATATCTAGCTGCTCTCAGGTTACCAATGGCGCACCTCCTAAGAATGCGCCATTGGTAACCAGGGTTACTAGTGGCGCACCTGGTGTATGGTGCGCCATTACTAGTTTTGAAAAAAAATAATAAAAAAAATTGTTAGTAGTGGCGCACCGTGGGTGTGGTGCGCCATTACTAGTTAAAACTAGTAATGGCGCACTATCCCTAGGTGCGCCATTACTAGTTTTGAAAAAAAAAATTGATAGTAGTGGCGCACAGAGGGTGTGGTGCGCCATTACTAGTTAAAACTAGTAATGGCGCACTTTCCCCTGGTGCGCTATTACTAGTTTTGAAAAAAAAATTGTTAGTAGTGGCGCACCGTGGGTGTGGTGCGCCATTAGTAATATGGCCATTAATGGCGTACCTATATCTGGTGCGCCACTGCTATATAGCAGTGGTGCACCACATACATGGTGCGCCATTAATGTCCATATTAGCTATAGCCGTTTACTAGGTGAAGACAAGGAAGGACTACAAGTGCGAGATCGATAATTAAAGAGAGGGGACGATAATGTGCGTGGGCATGCTTGTCTGGTCGACAGACAAAGTGGAAGGCATGGATGATGAGACAGGGAGGGGCAATTTATGTCTGTGTGGTAGGCGGTCCTATGTAGAGAGGTCATGGTTTGGTCGATGTGTACGTGGGTAAAGAGGGGGAGACTTAACTAGAGATATAGATCAGACATTTTGAGTGGGGAAATAGTGAGATACCTGGTTACACATAGAGGGAAATCGATTGGTGCACATGCATGCATGTGTCAGAGATAAAGAACACCCGGAGTGACGAAGACAGGGGAAGGTGTGTGAGTGGTGGGGGGAGGGGGTGCAGCTAGCTTGCGACACTGTATGAGTGCAAGGTGGATAACAACAGAGGGTGCGATAGTGCCCGCGTGCCTCAGAGTTAGGACGAGATGCATGGATGGTGAGAGGAGGGGAGGGACTATGTGTGTACATGTTTGTGTGTCGTAGGCATGCCTAGCTAGCTAGAGGGGTATATCGATCGGTGTGTGTTGGAAAGATGGTGACGTAGGGAGATCGTGGGAGACCGACCTAAAGAACAAGAACGTGTGTGCACGATGTAGAGGATGCAGAGTGGTGGGGAGTGTGTGTGCATATATGCATGCACAATAGGGAAGTTATTAGTATCCACGAAGGGAGGAGGAGTGTGTGTGTGTGTGCGTGAAAAAGACTTACAGAGATGATAATCAGTACAAAAATGGATTCAGATATTTGAATAAGAGCCCATGATGTTTGTAACTCATGCTTGCATGAATATAATGCAGATATGCCTCGTGTGGTTTTGAATCAAACGTGTTATATACTATATTCACATCGAACAAGGCCATATCAATTTGAAATTGAGATACCGATGGCAGGCATCGTCTAACCACATTGCATCCATGCATGGACAAAACTATTGGAATTTGTGATAATGTGTGGCTTTGAAAGCTAACATCTAAATGTTGTGTGTGTGGGTAGGGGGCGGGGGACGCATTGTTGTGTGTGTTAAACACATTATACATATGAAAATAGGGTTTAGATTATTCCGAACATCTCACTACCTAGACCAATGTACTGTGATTTGAATTCAACATAAAATGGATACAAATATTTGAATTGGAGATCATATGGTACATGCAGTTCATATTTAAATATGATTAATACTATATGCATGTTTTCTGTTATCAAGATAATATTTAAATGATGGTATAACTTGACAACATTTGTATTCAAATAGGGAAAATTGATTTGAATTAGTCCATATGTTAGACGACAATATATATTCGTAGGGTGGAGTAAAATGTTCATATAAGATGGAAGATCAAAATGTAGGACTACATCCATTATAAACCGCAAGATCACTGAACAATATATTCGAATTCAACATAACGTGGATTCAAAAATTGAAATTCGAGATCATGGCATTTGTAATCATATAAAATGGGACATGACTTTTTCTTGTGGTGGGAATTGATTTTTTTTTGTTGAGGGAAGTGCGAATTGATTCGGTACTGTACAGGCTAATCTTGTCCTCCTATTTTTTTTAGATTTTTCTTGTAGTTTTTTCAATGGCATTTGTAGCAATATAGTAAAAGGGGACATCATCGCAAAAAAAAGAAGTAAAAGAGGACATGACTCTCTTGTGTCTTGTATGCATTTTTTTTCTACACGTTAAGTTTGTTCTGCCGAACGTGGAATCCGTGCCTTGTTATCTCGAAATTTTCAAGCTAGAGTATCTCTTGTCTCTTCTGGTGCGAAACCCCCGCCTCTTCAACCCGCGCCGCGCCTTGTTATCACGAAATTTTGACACGCGCGAAAACTCCCTCCTCATCCGAAATTAGTCGTGCAGCCCAGACACGTGAAATCCCCCTTCTACCCCTCAGACGGAAATGCCGCCTCGACGTCGCGTGGTCAAAACGGGTGGGGGTACGTTCGTAACTTACCCCACATTTCGGACAAGCACGTCCCTAAGCCATGGCTCCCCCTACCTTACCATTCGTTCCCCCCCATTCGTACACCGAGGCTACCAAAACCCGCGAAACCCCACGCTCCTCCGTCGACCTCCCCACCGCCGCCCAGCCGGAGCCTCTTCCCCGACGATGTCGTCCACAACAACAGCTTGACATCCGTCATCCACCGCACCGGATGAGGATCCATCGACGATCTCGTCGTCCCGCCTGTTCAGCCGCCCCGTCCTCCACCTCCAAGGAGCTGCCCCGATGTTCGCCTCGTTTATCACGCCACGTCCATCCCCACAGCACCGTCTTCACCTGCCCGGCCAGAACTGCAACACCCTCACCAATTCCACTGATGAAGCTGAGGCCTACTCAGTGCCACCAAGGAGGTTCTGCACTCACCGCTGCATTTTATCTTTTATTCGATCCCACGGGGCTGCTAGTGCTCGATACCGAGCAGCCATGGCGGGTCTCCATCGACGGTGCTGTCCCCGGCCACTTCTTCCACGACGTCTCTCCCACATGTCATTACTTCCTCGGCGGCGACTTCCACACTAGCACTGGCTGCTGCTGCTCCTGCTCTCGGTCGCGCTGCGGCTCTGCTCTTGCTGTCGGTCGCACTACTGCTTTGCTCTTGCTTTCGTTTGTGTTGCTGCTCTGCTCTGCTCTTGCTGTCGGTCACGCTGCTGCTCCACTCTTGCTCTCGTTCATGCTGCTGCTCTGCTCTTGCTCTCGCACACGCTGCTGCTGTTGCTACATGACCTGTGGCAGCTACAGGAGTTGCTGCTTTAGCACTCGCTCATGGTGCTGCTGCATGAGCTGCTCTCTGCTTGTGAGTTCCCTGCTCGAGTGGCTGCTAATTTAGATCACTGCTTCTCTGCTACCAGTGCTCGAACGGCTTAAACTTCTATTGTAGTGCTCTGCTACTAGTTTAATCAGTTTCGTCTGTAAAATTCAGTTTCGACAGTAAAACTCAGTTTCCACTATAAAGTTGAGTTTCTTCAGTTAAGTTCAGAGTCAACAATATTTACAACATCGGTTTGAGCGGCCGCGGCTGATGCATTTTACATCTAGCATTTTTTGGTGATGTATTTTACATCATCTATTGCAGATGCTATTAGAATCCCAATTCAGATTAACGTTGCCTATCTTGTCCTCCTTATGCCTGATTGTCGTACACCTCACTGCAGCCTCTCCAACAACGGAACCGTCCATCACAGTGGAGCAGTACCCAAGGCGCCGTCTCAAGAGGCCTCAGATCTTCTTCCCCGCCTCCGACAGTCACACCAGCATCATCATCCTCCACGCCCAACCCAATGATGTTGAGGTCGACAAGGCTACGCCAAAGAGGTTGTATACTCGTCGCATCACTTTTTTACTCTACATTAATGTCGATCCCTCAGGGATCCTTTGGTTCAAAGCAGTTGCAAATCTAAAAAGAAATGAATCATGGTCACAAAGTTAACATGGAGAAAACTAAATGCTCTTTTGAACCACAATTTGAATTGGTTTAGCAAGATAGCCATTATATGATATTCATGTGGACCAAATAAGCTCACAAAATATTTTGAGGGTAGGCTTCAGCCTGTTGAAGACTGCCTACTAGAATCGCCACTAGTTCAAAGAAAAAGTGAAGGAAAACATAGGTATTGGAAACTTTCCTATGGTACTACCATTCATGCATTTGGTTAGAAGGAATGGAGCAAAGAAAAACTGGAGGACTTTTTTCCTTTCGTGTCTCTTTCAAAGAAAAAGCATAGGAATTATAATATCCACTTGGACGTCCTTTTCAAATTAATATGCATGAAGAACAAGACTAAGTGCATTACTGGCATAATAAGATTCTTATTTTACATTTTCATGTGGTATGACTTTAATTTGACCATGTTTGTCCAGTCCTGTGTTCTTCAAATTCATGTGAACCAAACATCTAGGTTGACATAAATCCTATGTTTGCAAATGCTTTGTTTTGCATGTGCATTCCTATCCTATTCCTGTGTTTTTCATGTCCCTGCGTTTTTAGAATCCTCCAATTCTAAGGAGCCCTTGCAGATTTACTTCATTTTCAGATAGGTGTCAAACAAAACTCTCTCTGTTTTGTCCCGCTCCTGCCGTGCCGTCATCCACCCCACCTAAAGGTGCACCATCAACGGAAGCGTCCACCGTAGCAGAGATCCCCCTGCAGACCTTCTTTCGCCACCTCCGATCATCTTCCCCGTTGCCGGCAGCCATGGCAACTGCATTACCATCATCGACGGAGCAGATGAACCTTAGGACTACACAGTTCCAGAAGAGAGGTCACACTCTTTCGTGTCTACTTACGTTATACATCGATTATTATTACCTGCTACTTTATCAACCTGTTCACCTCTTAGACTCTGAGTCGGGTCCAAACTAATGTTCAAACTTGAGTTTTGAAATGCCTGTGGGGCACATATCAAGGCAACAACAAATAGTATCTCTGTGTACTATCTGGTTCATCTCGAGTCTTCTATGTGGTTCATGTTTGGTGGGCAACAAACAGTAGAAGAGCCATCGTCTATCTTTTTAAACTGTAGCTATCATCTACCTGCTATCATTAGTTTTGGATCTATCCACTCGTTTGCTACCATCAGTCTTGATTTGTGCATGCACCCCTTAGGCCTTACATAATCTAACTATTTTTTATTATGTATGTAAGTTATTGTACACAATCGTACTGAACATGTAGAGAAAAAGAGAAGACCGCTGCATGGGAATATGTGATGCAGACACTGCTCCATGGTGGGCACAGTGGGTCCCCCCTCCCCACATTCCAGATTGTATTCCACAGGAAGATAACTGTTCAGAGGGGGATTTAGAGGGAGCCGACCACTCCTATTTACCACTTGAGGTGTTTGCTCTAACCTGGCATGCTAATGTTGGTCATATCATGCATATGGTGCCTCGCATTGCTTACTTTATACATCTTATATGTCATCAGCTTAGTTTAGATTTACTTTGTGTGAATGCCACCTGTTTGGTTTCTATATCATATATGTGAATTATGCAATGCCATCTTGTTTAGCCAGGCATCATATACGTGAATCATGCAATGCCATCCTCTTTAGCCAGTCATCGTATATGTGAATTGTATCATGCCATACTATGTTTTTTCATCATGTATTCCATTTGTCGACAATGTTTGTACATTCATCTACTCTTCCTATGCATCAGCCATTGGAGTCGGCGATGGGAAAATCTGGAGTGAAAACAAGGTGTTCTGCAGTCAGTCCTACCTGTCGATGCAGATTACTTGTTGGTTACAGTTAGCTCCTTAGAGGAGGATTCAGAGATAGATGACTAGTCGTATTGCCCGCCTGAGGTGTATGCTCTAACTTGGCAGGGTTATATTGCTCATATCATGCATATGGTGTCTTGCATTGCCATGCCATTTGCTTAGATTAGACATGCTTTGTGCGAATGTCTCATGTTTACTTTCTATATCATATATGTGAATTATGCAACGCCATCCTGTGTAGCCAGGCATCATATATGTGAAATATATCATGCCATACTTTTTTTCCATTATGTATTCCACTTCTATACAATATGTGTATATTTGTCGGTGCAACAAACCTTCATGTATGTTGCCCAGACTATACACAGGCGCAATAGCGAAGATACAACAGCACCAAGCTTCTACGACAAGGCCAAGCCAGAGAGATAGCTCTTTGCACTTGTAGAAAAAGGACCTTTGGTTCAGCACGTTAGTCTCAGCTAGAGTTGGAACCGGGACTAATATTAGCGTTAGTCCTGGTTCCAAGTTTCATGGGCGTCAGAGGACCTTTAGTCCCGGTTGATAACACCAACCCGGACTAAAGGTCCTATATTAGTCCTGGTTGGTGTTACCAACCGGGACTAAAGGCCTTGACCCTTTAGTCCCAGTTGATAACACTAACCCGGACTAAAGGGTCTACCTTTAGTCCCGGTTTGTATTACCAACCTGGACTAAAGGACCCTTTAGTCCTGGTTGATAACACCAACCCAGACTAAAGGTCCTCCATAGGCTAGTTCAAAAGGAAAGCATCCATCAAAAGTCACATGTGCTGTGTAGGTGGGGTGGTAAGCTGCGTGCGAGGAAATACATGAGGTCTGGAGTTCGAAACCCACGAGTTGTATTGGTGGTAGGCATTATTATTTTTAGCCTAGAGGACCTTTACTCCCGGTTGTGACAATCGGGACTAAAGGATCATGCCTTTAGTCCTGAATCCATAGTCCCGGTTGAGAAACCGGGACAAAATGGGGTTGGGAATCGGGACTGAAGGAGGTTTTTCTACTAGTGTTGAGGAATCAAAGGGCGAATCAAGAAGACCAAGACAAGCCCAGGGAACAAGATGCCACTAAGGAAAGACCTCCCTTACGGGGCAGGTGAGCCTGGTCAGGTCGAGGCCGCACCAAGGAGAAGTCCCAAGATCCCCCCCCCGGCAGGCTTACCGGGGGCACCAAGGGCGGATCTCCCCGCCAAGACTCCACCGCTCCACAGCACAGCGACGCAAGTCACTTATCAGTGCGGTGTCGAGCCCCCAAGTGATTAAGTGGTTGTCATTTGGCACGTGGCAGTCATTTGGAAGGGAGATTCCCTCCATATGACACCCGTCCAGAGGCGTGTCATGCAGACAGGTGGAAGACGGTTAAGCGGCACGGCAGGCTTGTTGGGCTGCATCCATAGCGTGACACCTAGCAGTGCATTTAATGCACTTTGTCCTAACTGCCAGAGTTAGGTATGATAGCACTGTTGGCTATCTAATAAGTAGATAATGATTGTTTTGCCACTATGGTAACCCCTTAGCCTATAAAAGGAGGGCCATGGCAACCTAAGAAAGGATTCGGACCCTTGTACACTCATACGCGCGTAGCTGCTCCCCCCGATGCAACCTTGCCGGGCTCAAGCACTACTCGACCACCACAGTCCTCTCTTCAATCCACCAAAGCAGGAGTAGGGTTTTACGCTTCACAACAGCCCGAACCTGCATAAAAATCACCAGCGTAACCTCTGTCGTGTTGTCCCATGGCCTCCGCTCTTTGTGCAACTTGATCTCCCCCCTGCCGAACCACAATGGGCCGTTGGCCCCATAGGTGATCGTGTTCCACCACGACATCTTTGGCGCGCCAGGTAGGGGGAAGCGCTTGCGCAAACCCGAGGTTGTGAACAGCGCGTCGATCTTCATTATCATCGTCTTCATCATCCATGGCGCCAAAGAAAAAGTCTGGCACAACAGCTCACCCTTCCACCTCGAAGGTCCCCTCGCATGCAGCCACTGATACTATGGGTGCTGTGGCGGCATTGGGGGGTGCGGACGCCGTGCGGGACATAACCGGCGCAGGCGGCGCTGTCATTGTTCCCCCAATGACCAAAGTGGGGGCGGAAGACGCTGGGGGAGGGTACACCAGCAGCATCCCGACGACCGTGTTCCACAAGGCGCGGGTGGGGAGAATGTTTAGTCTCCACCTCCCCACCGCGCTGGAGGGCACAGCCGCAGCGACAACGCCCGCTCTGGTGCGAGTTGAGACCCCCTAGCTGTCCCTGTTACGTGTGCAGTTACGGGGCGCGCGTCATCCCCAGGGGAGGGTAACCAAGACGAAGCGCCAAACAGGGTCGTCAACCCCCAAGCGCACCCTTCTTGCCACCGTGCTGTCGCGGCGGCCGACTCACGGCGACGAGAACAGGGCACCGCCACAGCTGGTACCATCAGGAGTCAAGCGTCGTCACGGTCTGCGTCATCGTCTATGCCAAGCAGTGCTTCGGAAGCCATGGCGCGAGCCCAACTCCTACTGAGATTGCCGCTAGCGGCCGATCAAATGGATGAGTGGAGAGCCACAATCCATAGTTTGATCGGTTTTGCTGAAGCGGGAGGATCACAGCGGGCAAGCCCGCCACGGCGCCTGCAAGCAACAACCATGGTCTGAGCTGCTGGCCGTTTCAAGGGGGCTACTCCAAGGGTGCAATCCCCTCCCTGGTAGCCAGCGCAGAGGCCGCGGCCCGAGCAACGTGACCAGGAACCCGACGAGGCATCAATGGTTTCATCTGATCCTCGGGCCCATCGAGATCAACGGCAGGTCCTAGAAGATCGGCGAAGGGAAAACGCGCGCATCACTATAGAACGACACCGCGAAACCCGCCGCCAATCCGACAGGCACAATGGCCCAGACGTCGACGAACCCGGGCCCAGTGACGGCGGATACTTGCCTTTTGAGGTTGGGTGCCCCGCCTTCACTCGTGAGCTGCGGCAAGTCCGTTGGCCATCTGCCCATGTTTTCAAGCCAGAGATACCAGAAAAGTATGATGGAAGGCTGAACCTGGCAGAGTTCTTGAGCATCTACACCATCGCTGTTCAAGTTGCCGAAGGAAGAGATGAGAAGGTGTTCGCCAACTACTTCCCTTTGGCACTTAAGCCAAACGTGAGGTCATGGCTGATGCACCTACTAGAAAATTCCATCTCGACCTGGGCTGACCTGTGCAATGAGTTTGTTGATGCCTTCACGGGCGGCTATCAAGAACCAAGACGGCCCAGTGATTTGCAACTCTTTCCACAAAAGGAAGGGGAGAGTTTGCGGAAGTACATGCAGAGGTTTAGCCGGGTGCATAGGAACATTCCAGATATCCACCCGGCAGCTGTGATTGACGCGTTCCAGTCGAACATACGCTACAGGAGGATACGTTCCAAGATGAACGTCCGGTTGCCCAAGACTGTGAATGAGCTGTACACCTTGGCAGATAAGTGTGCACGTACAGAGGAAGAGAGGCGATTCCCTAGAGAGGAGGATGGCATCGAAGTTGACTCAAAAGATGACGACGATGCCACTAACCCGAAGAGGAAAAGGCAGTACTGGCTGTTGAGGGTTCTGGCGCCCCCAATACCAGCAAGAAGGCCAAGACCAAAGCCTCTGGCAAGATAGTTGCCGCTTGCACTGATTGCCGGGAGGCTGCGGCATCCGAAAAGGCTGGGAAGGCTGACGGACCGTACAGCAAGATCCACAGGACCAAGGGCCATGACCCCCAAGAATGTCACCAAGTTGAGCAACCTGTCAAGAAGCAGAAAGCTGAGTACGAGAAGCGTGACAAGGAAAGAGACCAGGAAGGTGTTGGCGGGAAGGGCCAAGGCAGCAGAGGAGGCCGCCGCGGCAAGGTTCCCCAACATCAAGAGAAACCTGCTAGAGGACGCGAGAAGAAGGAAGGTGATGACGAAAGTGATGAAGGGGGTGAAGAGGAAACCCGTGAGCAAGAGTTCCAGAAAGCCACTGAGGCCCTGTGTGTTGACGGAGGCACATCTTTGCACTCCTCTCACTGCCAGCTTAAACAGTGGGCACGTGAGGTCAATGCCATAGAGCCAGCGGCGGACTCCTGGAAACCACTCAAATGGTCCCGCATGCCCATCATCTTTGACGAAGAGGATCACCCCGACCGCACCACCGCGATAGGGTGCTTGCCGTTGTTGGTTTCACCAACAATCCGCAACCTCAAGGTCACGAAGATTTTGGTTGACGGCGGGCAGGGTTGAATCTGATTTCCCCCAAGGTACTCAGCAAGCTCCAAATATCAGATGAAGAGCTCAAAGTTACTGGCACATTTCAAGGGATCAACCCCGGCAGGAGTCGTCCAAAGGGGAACATCACACTGTCCGTGACGTTTGGAGCAGAGTTGAACTACCGGACCGAAAAGATTGTGTTCGACGTGGTCAAGCTTCCTTTGCCGTAGAGTGGGATTCTTGGCCATCCAGCTCTGGCAAAATTCATGGCGGCATCTCACTATGCCTACAACACTCTGAATATGCCAGGGCCGATGGGCGTCATCTCCATCCTGTCGGACCAGAAGGACGCAGTCATATGCGTGGATAAGATGTATCGGGATGCAGTCACTGCCGAGGCCGCAGAAGCTGCTGTCCCCGCCAAGGAAAACAAGAAAAGAAAGAAAGCTAGCAGGGATGCCGGCAAGGAATCCTGGAAGCGCACCTCTCCGGAGTGCGCCGCGCCCGTCGATGATTTGCCACAGAGTTCCACTAGTAAGAGATCCAAGGTTGCCTCGCCTCCTATGAAGGATGTCCCGGCAGGGCTGGGTGGCGCTGATGGTACGTTCACCATCAGCTCCACCCTCGATGACAAATAGGAAAGCTCGCTCGTTGCCTTCCTGCGGGCGAATGTCGATATGTTTGCTTGGCAACCATTTGACATCCCCGGTGTTCCCAGGGAGGTAATCAAGCACCACCTTGCTGTCTGCCCTCATGCTCGGCCCATCAAGCAGAAGGTCAGAAAACAGGCTTTGGAGCGGCAGGAATTCATTGTTGAAGAGATCAATAAACTTGAAATAGCTGGTTTGGTCAGGGGAGTGTTGCACCAAACATGGTTGACAAACCCGGTGGAGGTGCACAAGGCGAATGGGAAACAGAGGCTTTGCATAGACTTCACAGATCTGAACAAGGCATGCCCAAAGGACCCTTTCCCCTTGCCGCGCATCGACCAGATTGTGGATTCCACTTCCGGGTATGATCTGCTTTCCTTCTTGGATGCATACTCCGGGTACCATCAGATATTCATGTCTAAGGAAGACAAGGAGAAGACCGCATTCATTACCCCATGTGGCACGTACTGCTTTGTGCGGATGCCCTTCGGGTTAAAGAGCGTCGGGTCTACCTTTGAAAGGGCAGTGCAAATTGGGTTCGAACCTCAGTTGCACAGGAATAATGAGGCTTGCATGGATGAAAGGATAGATCAACGCTCATTCAGGGCCTGGAAGAGACGTTTGCAAACCGGCGCAAAATCAACTTGAAGTTGAATCCTAAGAAGTGTGTGTTTGGCGTTCCCTCCGGCAAGCTACTTGGCTTCTTTATGTCTCACCGGGGGATAGAGGCCAACCCGGACAAGATCAAGGTGATCGAGCAGATTCAAGCACCTAAGACAGTCAAGGACGTGAGGCGTTTAACTGGATGTGTTGCTGCGCTGAGTAGGTTCATTTCCAAGTCTCTGAGCGCGCCCTACCATTCTTCAAAATTCTGAAGAAGGTAGGGCCCATCAAGTGGACCCCGGAGGCAGAAGCAGCGCTGCGGTACTTAAAAGCCTATCTTTCCTCTGCTCCCACCTTGGTTGCTCCTAAACCACAAGAGCCATTGCTGCTATATTTAGCGGCAACCAATCAAGTGGTTAGTGTAACGCTAGTGGCACAGTGGGAAGTGGATGAAGGAGCAGCTGCAGCTACTTCCCCCCCCCCCAGAGAAGGAAGTGAACCAGTCGCGGCAAGCTTGGGTACAGACTAGGAGAAAGAAGAGCAGGGTGTTGAAGGCAGTCCCAGGTCAACGGCAAAGAAGAAGGTGGTGCAGCGACCAGTTTACTTTGTTAGCCCCCTGTTGTAGAGGGCTAGGTAAAGGTACTCTGGAGTGCAGAAATTAATCTTCGGCCTCATCATGGCCTCGAGGAAGCTGCGCCACTACTTCCAAGCCCACGAGATCATAGTTGTCACCCGTTTCCCTTTGCAGTGCATACTGAGGAACCCTGAGGCCACCGGAAAGATAGTTGAATGGGCATTAGAATTGTCAAGTTTTGGTCTAAAGTATGAAAGTACCCTCAACCATTCAGAGCAGAGCGCTGGCAGAGTTCATTGCAGAATGGACACCCACTCCAGATGAAGAGACGCCAGAAATAGTTATCCCTGGTGTCGGTGTCAAAATAGGTACACCTCGGGGTAGGGGTCCCAAGATGCGGATCTAGGATCGATGGGGAACAAGGGACGACGAACATAGTGTTTACCCAGGTTCAGGCCCTCTCGAAGAGGTAATAGCCTACGTCCTGCTTGATTGTATTGGATGTATAATTTGGTTTACAGAGTAGATCTACCTCAAGATCAGCATGAGCTAAACCCTAAGGAGATGAGGTGATGAATGTACCTCTAGCCCTAAAGACTAAAAATCCTCGGTTTATATAGACACCGGTAGGGTTAGGGTTACCGAAGATAGATTACAATAAGGAATTTAAAGAGATCATGCGCCTTCTTGACTTGGAGGGTACACCACGGCTTCGTAGATCTCCTATCATTATACGGCTCCACCAGTCCGGCCCATGTACAATGGGCCGTCGCCCCGAGGACCCCTTAGTCCATGACTCCCTCAGTAGCACCCGAACTTGCCTCCAACATCGGGGATTATCCTCTGGAATCTTCAGATCGTTGGCTTGCGAGACAAGTTCTTACATTCCTCTATTCGGTTGGGAGCCAGATTACTTTCGCCGAATCCTATCTGGAACCCGGACTAATGTGCTTCAGGCCTGGACAGTTTTAAGACTCCGGGCTCCGAAGACATCTCGAGGCCAAGGTGGGTCCATCAATGTTTAATGTTGTTCCTCAGGGCAAAGGCTTCGCACAGTTTTTTAGAGGGCGTCCGGCCCAACGTCGTCTTTCCATGAACCCATCCTTCCGGCTTCACGCTAGGACGCTTATTTATAGATCCAAAAGTGCTGGGAATAGTTACCTCCCCCCTTCGCAAAATTCCAGGTTCATCCTCGTGCCCCCACGGCCCACTCCCAGGCGATTGGTCGAGTTGCTCAGTTTCACACCTCCATCTGAGGTGCTTGCAGATGCAGTGCTTCCTCCCTCCGGCTGATTTGGTCTTCGTCCGCGCCGAACTCATCTCCGTCGATGGCTGCGCCCTTGCTGAGAACTCTCCCACCCCAAGTAAGGAGGAGAGGGTATGTCTTGTGCCCTTCCTTCTAAGAGGCTTGGGCTTCCCTATTCATCCCTTTCTGCGGGGTCTATTTGAGTTCTACGGGATTCAGCTTCACAACCTCACCCAGGGTCCATCTTGCACATCTCCGGCATTGTAGCCTTGTGCAAGATATTTTTGAGTTGCGAGGCCCACTTTGACTTGTGGAGGAAGTATTTCTGCCTTGTCCCTCGCCTCCGGGAGGGATCTATATTCGAGGTGGGCGGCACCGAGGTATAGTGGATAGCTGGGACAGGGTACCCAATTGGGACCCCTCAGAAGGATCCCGAAGGATGGACTTCAGAGTGGTTTTATATCGACGATGTTCCCCTCACCGATCCAATTCGGCAAGGGTTGCCCGAATACTCAAATGACCCGCCTATAAAGCGGTTTAACTGGCGGCCCAGAGGCCCTTCCCAACAGGATAGTGAGGAGGTGCTTGTGCTAGCGGCCAAGATCAGGCTGTTAACCAGCAGCAAGCTGACCATGGTTGAAGTAATGGCCATTGCTATTACCCGATGCGTGCAACACCTCCAGCAGTGGGGTCATCCTTTATGGTGCTACAACGGGACCAAGGACGTAACCCGTTACCAATTACAAGGCCCAGACAACAAAGCGGTTCTGGCCAAAATATTGGCCGATCTCTTCAAGGGAGAGGAAGCGGAGTTCGCTCGTATGAGTATTCAGGAAGGCTGCTCCGGATACAATCCGGCGGACTGGGTAAGCCACAGTCCATTATTTTGAACACATAGATTTCGCTCAAATTCTAACTGATCGTAACTGAATCGGGATGGAGGCGTTAGGTTGCTTCCATTAATTGCCCTCCTCCTCAACCAGAGGACCATTCCTATGATGACGATCCAGGGTATCATGACAACCCAGAGATGTCGATTGATTTTGAAGACGGGGTGTTCTACTAGGAGAGCCTTAATGGCATCAAGGTTGCTGTGACAGCCAATCACCCCGAGGCTCTTCCCTCGTCCACAGTAAGTGAAAAGAAGACCTTTACCCGAACAGGGCGCTCATCTCGTGCTATTCCCCACGTGCTAACTTTTGCTCCCAAGGGTCGCCGCACTACATGTAAGACCGTTCTGGGAGGAGTGCGGACCACGCCAACTTCGGCCCCTAATGGGTGATCAAAGCGGAAAGCCTTCACCGAAGCGGAAGCACCTTCCCCCTCGGCCCAATGGTAGCGTATTTCGGAATTGCAGCGAGGGTTGATTTTAGCACTCTTTTACTAAAACTTGCTCAACTTTTGTAGAAGGCGTATGCCTCTGCACCAATCCGAAGATTCCCCGGGTGCACCGAATCGCAGCTCCGGTCCCAAGTCTTCAGCACAAGCTAGAGCCTCCCCCGAGCACAGGGCGGCCAGCGTGCCTTCGGCGGACTCCGATGATGTTTCAGTCACCAACTCCGAAGTCGAGAGCATAATGAATCATCACCGCCAGAGGGAGACGTTACATCATACTGCCTTTGCCGAACAGGAATTTAGTGCTTTTAATTCGGTGGATGCGTACCTTGGAGCGGCCCGGACAGGTCTTGAAGGGATCGCCGGTCTTTTTGCTGCCAAGGTGCAGGTATATAGCTTGAAAGCAGATCATGTTCCCTAACCACCTAGCCCCCAAGCCTTAATTTGGATGGGACGGCCGAGTTAAGGGTGTCTAATGATATTATTTTTGTAGGCCGCAAGAGAGCAGAACGAAAAGTTGTCCAAGAACCTTAAAGTGAGTCAGACACAGTTGGTTGAAACCAAGGCCGAACTAGATGCGGCTCGAAAAGCCAGCAGCAAATTGTCCGGTAAGTAGAAAAGACTTGTTGCGCAGGTATACATTGTATTTAATGCATTAACACCGTATTCTCCGTATAGTCGCGGAAGCTGGAAGCGAGCTGCGGAGGCAGCTAGAGGCTGGCAAACGGGTGCTGACGCGAAGTCAGGAGGAGAAAAATGAGCTCAAGGAAGAGAACTGGTGAAAAACTGAGGAAATTGAAAGCTTAAGAACCCAGCAGGCGCAAGCCTTGGAGGAGAACCAGAAGCTAAAAGGTGGCATATTTGGTAAGTACTGCTCTAGCCGGCATGGTGGTCCGATATCATTGGCATTGTAATGATGATATGCAACACGTGCTTGGTAGGTCTCCTGACTGGGCGGCCCGAGGAAGAACATAGCGCCTATGACGGGAATCTTGTAAAGGAGCTGTCGAAGACCTATGAAAGGGCTCGGAAAGCCATGAAGAGCATGGCGAAGGCATTATGGACGTCAGATATGCCGCCAGAAAGTATGGTTGAACTAGCCAGTCGCTTTAAAGGGGCTCGGTGAAGGTTCGAATTATGGAAGATCTTGGCCTGTCGAGAAGGAGCACGTGAGGCGTGGGCTATGGTCACTGGTACAGCGAGGTGCTATACAAACGGTTTTTAACCCCTTTCTGCAATGGCGTTCTGAACCGTCGCCTAGTGAGTGACTGCGATAGGGGGGTCCTTCCCACACGACCTAGAAACCGTTGGTGATAGACCCTCCTGGCACACACGCTCGGCAAAATGAGGTCGTGTGCGACAGGCGAGCGATCAAATACAGTTATACGCACAGTTGTGCTAAAAAAATACAATTACAGAAGCCAAATAGTTTACGGTCGTAAGTACATCCCACACAGTCAGTCCCTGCTAAACGTTTCCGTTCGTATGTACATTCCACACAGTCAATCCAAGGAATATGTTTCCGTTAGTATGTACATCCCACACAGTTAATCTAAGAAGTACGTTTCCGTTTGTATATACATCCCACACAGTCACTCCAAGGAAAATGTTTCCGTTTGCAGGTACATCACACACAATTTTCGCCGTTAAATCATTTGTGATAGCGTTGCCATTGCACACGATATTAACAATTTTATCGTTTGCGTTATTGAATGCGTCACACACGGTGCTTAGAAGAAACTGTGTGGCAAAGGTTGTCCATCACACACACTTTTTATGTGGTAAACATTTGTGCAAGGTTGCCTAACACAAACATTTTTCAAGAGGATGTCGTGTGTGATTGTTCATTGATCCAACACGGTTTATTCCTACAAACTGTGTGCGTTACCTGAGGTCATCGCCCACGATGTTTTCTCAATAACCGTTTGCAATAGAAAAACCCAATTAGCAGGCTAATTGGCCATTATCATGCTAGTTGCCCTATTATTAATAATCCATTTATTAATCTAACTGACATTTCATATTAAGCACACAATATATTTCATTTTCATATTAAGGAAGCAGGATTTCATAATTGAAATACGTCAGAGTACAACATCATATAGCTTCGGCACTCAGCTACCCCATTACACAACTTCACCAACACCAAGTTTCACATGCAACATCTATAACCTTTCAAAATTAGCATCATAGATGGTACATAGACAGATAGATCTCATCCGGAAAACTGCTAAAGCGGAAGGTGAATATTGAGCCTTCATTGATGTTGAAGGTCTTTGCAACTTTAGGCCAGTGCCTGCCCATCCTTCGTCCTCTTCAGGAACAATTCAATATTGAACCGTGGGAGTTGTATGAATACCTTCCTCGCCTCCTGACCATATAGGTGGTTTGAGAGGTAATCATTAGTGAACTGCTTTGGAAAGGCCTGAAAACAAGGATATGCATAAATATCTTCTCTAGATTTGAAATGGCGTAAAGGAATTAAAAAGACAAGGAATAACAGTTAGTACCATCCCGTAGTGAACTGATGTCTTCTTCATTGTGCAGACAAAGATCTTGTTGTTTTTTGTCACTAATTTCTTTATCGTAACAATCTTTCTGAGTTTCTTGACTTGACTGATAATCATGGATAACTCATTTCCACATAGGCAAAAAGGGTCAAACAGTGGGTTAAAACCTCTAACAGCAGGACCTGCATGTGCAAGACCAACTTGTTAAAAACCTAATATTTAAAAACAAGAAGTGAAAAGGTGTGTCATTATCTACAACAGGCCTAATATTTAAAAACAAGCAAACGTAGTCATTCAAACTTGTATTGTGCAGGTCTAAGTACACTAGTTATTGGCCCTGTTTGGATCCATGGGTTAGAATTAGTTTGAGCTAGTTTGGGCTCAAATAGCCCTAAAGTATCCAAATATGAGGGCTAGTTTGAGCTAGTTGCGTCAAACCTATCCAAAACAACTATCCCACCCAAGAGGTGCTAATTGGGGCTAGTTCTCCTAGTGCATTTATTGTCAATCTAACACTGTCATCCAAACACCTCTTTGGCTAGAGTTAGTTCAGGGTTAGTCATTGTTTAGTATCATTGTTATTTAGGAAACGTAGGATAGCGTAGGATTTATTCTACCTTGACTTGTACTCCAAGATGACCATCTACTCCTATATATATGCCCACAAGGCTCAAGCAATACAATCAACTATTCCACCAATCCCTCTCTCCCTTCTAACTGTCATGAGCTAGAAACTAACTCTAACCTCTAGCTAAGTTAGAGTATCCAAACAGCGCCATTGTTAAATCAAATGGAAAGGTGTGTTCAATACTCCCCCCGGTCCTTTTTACTCTGCATATAAGAATTGTCTGAAGTCAAACTTCTTAAAGTTTGACCTTATTTATATGAAAAAATATCAACATCTACCATTCTAAAGTTATACTCCCTCCGTCCGAAAAAACTTGTCCCTCAAATGGATGTATCTAGCATCAAGTTAGTGCTAGATACATCCATTTGAGGAACAAGCTTGGGACAAGCTTTTTCGGACGGAGGGAGTACAATATGAAAATTTAAGTCCTGACACATGTACTGATATTTATTTCATATTGTGAATGTTGGGATTTTGTTCTACAAAGTTGGTCAACCTTTACGAGGCTTGACTTTAGAAAAATCTTATATGCGAACTAAAAATATTCGGAGGGAGTACAACATGCTTAACAACAACCAAATATAGTCATTCATAGAGCTATTGTTAAATTTGGTATTGATGAAATTGAACTGCACAATTCATACTAGCACATATAGAACATCATACTGTTAATAGCCGAAATAAACAAGGCATACTACGAACAACCAAAGATGGCAATTGAAACTGGACATATGCTAACTACAAACAACCAAACAACCATAAACCGTAGAAATAAACAAGGCGTAATGCAAACAACCAAATATAGCAATAAATACTGGACATGTTCTCACTACAAAAGAGGTTCGAGAAAACAAATCATGGGTTTCCTCACTTGTCACAGATTGGCTCCTCCTCGTGGTCGCCGTCGATGAGGTTTGACTTGCCAGCTGAGGTGCCCAAGCGAGCGTCGCAGAACGTGTCCTTCAGAAATGACAAAAGGGGCTCCATGGTGATGAAAGATGGCAAATTGTTCATAACGAGCCATAGGAGATCAGCGGCAGGGCCATCGATGAGACCGACGGCTATCGAACCCGAAGGGTTTGGGGTGGGCAACTTAACCTGTGACATAGCCCGCGTCAAGCCGTCGGTGTCAACGACCTCGATGTCGTAGTCGGTGTCCGCGACATGCCAGAATACTCTAGCCCGCTGATTGAAAGGATTAATCCATGTCCAGTCATTGTCGTCAGCTTTTTCTGCGGCCACGTCACCGAAGTCAGGCGAAGAGGCCGCGGTAAAGCTCTTTTGGGCCATTCGCTCCTCGAGCTCCCCGAGAAGCGTAGCCAGGCTTAGGTTGCGACGCTCTGTAGTGGGGGAGGGGGGTGGGGATGGGGATCTCTGGGAAAGGGAGCGATTCGCAGGCATCATCTAAGAAACTCAGGGTGGCGAGGGTATGTATATCGGTGGGTAAACTCCACAGGCAGACCGGCAAACGTTGACGACGGAGGCGGCGCGGCGGCGGCTGCGGCGACCTTAGCTAGGTTTGGAGCAAGGGAGGGGTGGTGTGTATGTGTGTGAGTGGGGGGGATTTGGGGTGAGCGAAGGATTTGGGGTGTGTGTGGAGGGAGTCCAAGGAGGTGTTTGAGGAAATGCCGCAGGTACTGAAAATTTTACTAGGCGGGAGTAAAATGGCGGGGCTACCAAAAATTTGGATCAAGGGATCGAAGCAGAGCGGGGCAGGAGTAACGAACATCACACACGGTTAAAACATAATAGTCGTGTGCTATCAAACAGAAAACCACTCCAGCCGAGCAGATATTTTTGAGATTGCGAGGGATGCAGGCAGGAGTAAAATGCCGGGGCTCCAGTTCAAAAAAAATTTGGGGCTACTGAAAATTTGAATCAAGGGATTGAAGCAGAGCGGGCGTAATAGACATCGCAGACGGTCCGCACATACTAATCGTGTGCTATCAAACATAAAAACCTTCCAGGCGGTATATATTTTTGAGATTACGAGGCAGTAGATATTTTCGAGAGTGGGAGGCAAGCCTCATGGAGCCCAATCTACTATGCTCATGTGAGTGACTGCAGGGGCACGGGCGTGGCACACGGGTAGTCTGACCGAACCGTGTCTGTTGCGTACCCAATCGCAGACGGTTTCTGCATCAAACTCGTGTGCTGTTTATAAATTTGGCAAAAAGAATAACATAGGAAAGGGTCAGAACACGAACACACTTGCATGTGGACCAAATATATGTATGAAAAGGGTGGTTTGATGTTCGAATACCCAATGCACAACTTTGATGTGGGACCTGTCGCACAAAGCGCATAGTATTGCTAGTCAGCCACCCCCTACGAACCGCACTTCGTATCGGCGGTAAGGGAATCCTAGCTATGAATGCATGCCCCCAGATTGTTAGCTTTGAAATCTCACCCTACCTTAACACAAAACCTATAGGAGTCCATCATATATATGGTCAAACTTCCCCTTTCGCTTCCGGACAAAGGTGGACCGTGTCCCGACCCACAAATGTGTGCTTGTGGCAGGAGATGGGTGAGACCACATACGAACCACCTGCGAGTGGCCCTATACTATATGTATGAAAACAGTGTGGTGTCATATTTAACTATACCATTCACAACTTTGATGTGGCATGTGTGCCTCGCAAAATAACCGGACTTCCCCGACCCCACGGAGGTTGCGGGTAGTGCAAAGTACGCCCCCCCCCAACACACACACGTGTCAGGGGGAGGGCATCTCACCAAGATGTACTGTAACACGGACCAAACAGAATCCAACTTGATCGTACAACCTCTCTCGCTCGTTGTTGGTAAAAGTGATGGACATCCACTCTGCCCCGCGAAATGGGCTAGCTTGTCACCGATAAACTCACGGGGGAGTACTGTCTGAAGACAAAAACCACCCTGTGCATGTGGCCCAATTATTTATGGAAGTGGTGTGTGTGGTACTGGTGTTTGAATACGCAATGCACAAATTTGATGTGGCACCATGCTTTGGAACCATAAAATCCCCACACTGATCGAGGGTTCACGATGCGTAGCATGCATGCGCTCAAACTTAATTAGGCCTAGAATGATCGACCTACTACTATACGGTAACACGAACCAAAGAAGAAGAATCCACCCTGGTAACCTTTCTCATCGTCAGTCAAAATGATGGACATCCACACGGGCCCACAAATATATATAGGCTTGCCGCCCATATATCACCAAGCTAGTGAGAGTGTGCAAAGATAACCATTGCATGCTTGTCTCCCAAACATATTTATGGAGGTGCGTGATGCATGCATATGTGTTGAATTAATACCTAATGCACAACATTGATGTGGTGCATGCGATCAAAATCGCATAGGTCCCCACACAGAGCAAGAGGTTCATGACGTATCATGTGCTCGCCCCCCCCCCCACTCGATCTAGCGTGATGGATTCATGTGTACACATGTGCTATTATATATGTAATCTCACCTATATCTAGAGACAAGCAAAAAATTAATCCCCTCCTTAGTCAAAATAATTAACCTCTCTAGTTGTCGGTGAAAGTGATGGACCAAGCGGGCCGATAGATGCAAGCATCGCTGATAACCACGCGAGTTAGTGCCACAGGACAACCACCATCGCTTGCATGTGTGCCAAAACATATATATGAAGAGGTGTGTGGTTGTGATGTTTTGAATACCTAATGCACAACCTTTGATGTGGCATTTGCCTCAAAAAACCGCAAAGTCCCCACACAGAGTGAGGTTCATGTGTGACACCTAGTATATATGTTGGTCCCATGTCCCCTTCGACACGTACTATATATATACTCCTACCGTAACACATCCCTAAAAGAATTAATCCACCTTGTTCGTCAAATGGGCCTCTCTCTCTCTCTCGTTGGGTCAAAGTGATGGAGGACGACCTCTCGCGGGCCCACAGATGGAAGCGCCGCATGCGAGTGAGTTCATGTAGGGCAACCACCACCTGCATGGTATTGCATGATGTTTGAATACCAATGCACAACTTTGATGTGGCGCCTGCCTCGGGAACCGGAAAGTCCCTAAATGGAGCGAGGTTATGACACACACACACACACACACACATCCCACACCACCACCTCCATTCTGAGGCATGTCAAACTTTTTCTGCAGTGAACATGTGACCAAAGGAGTGTCGTGTTAAAGTTAAAAAAACAGAGATCATTCGACCTGTTTTATACATTGATTGATTTCGTAGGGATTTAGTGTGCAAAAATCAAATTTGAGCTACATGTGCACCAAAATGGATTGCAAAATCATATGTGTGTCCCTCAGTGCATGTTTCCCTATGAAAGAAATTTCAAAACATTGGGAATACTGATTTTTAAAATTCAATAAATCCAAAACTTAGTTGAAATTCATGAAACTTATCGTGGTGTCATATATGGACACCAGTAGACTGTGATATTGTATTTTTTTCGTCAACTTTGAGACAAGTTTTGATATAATCTACTTACAAACGGGAGATTGTTAATAACTGGCAATCAATATCTCATACAAAATATTTATTCAGACCGTGTGCGTTAGACCGTGCCATGCTTCGGTTAAGCAATAAAGCGGCTGAATGAATCATCAAAAAACAAAAAAAAATATACGTGTCATGCGCCCCGTGTGGCGTGCGAGCAGGCGTGAGTTGACAAGACGCATGCGAGCAGTCCGCCACGCAGGCAGATCGGGAGGCGTGCGTGCAGGCGTGTGAATTGATGGGAGGCGTTTTTGCTGCATAGTGTCAATGGGAGGCGTGCAAGTAGCTGTGTGAAATGATGGTATAGGAATGCCAGAAGTCTGCCGCGCAGGCTCACCGGGAAGTGAGACAGCCTTTGACCGCCGCCCGCCTCACTCCCATTGTTCCGTGTTAATGGCGCGCCCGAGCGGCCGCACCCCCCATACTGGCCACACACACAATCCTCTATCTCCGCCCGCATCCTTGATGCCGCTCTTAGTCCTCAAAGCCGGCACCCCCCATCCTTGCCACACACACAATCCTCTCTCTCCACCAGCATCGTCGACGCCGCTCTCAGTCCTCAAAGCCGTCAGTGTATGAGGATGCCACCGAAGCGCCCAATCGGAGGGAGTGGCAACGCTGGGGCTGCTGAAGTACCAGAGCACAGCGTGAATATGGAGACAGAGGTTTCCATCACCGCCGACGAGATGGAGAACGAGGCTGCCAACAAGCGGAGGCAGGTCGAGAAAGAACCACAAGCGACTCCTGTAGGCCTAGACTTCATCAGCAGCCTCCCTGATGATATGTTGACAGTCATCGTATCCCTCATCCCAATCAAATATGGGGCGACGACAACCGCCCTTTCCCGGCGGTGGCGCCACCTATGGCTCTCCACCCCTCTCGACCTCCTCGACGCCCACGAGCTCTGCCATGGCTATCGCAAAAGCTTGGATGTGTTCTCCCAGATCCTCGGCAGTCACCATGGCCCAATTAGAGGCCTTATCACGGGCAAGTTCCATTCCAATGGCAAGGACCAAGCCAAGCTTGACGAGTGGTTCCGATCCCCTACCCTAGATCAGCTCGAGGAGCTCAGTTTTAGTTATGAGCATATGCGCTCACTGCCAACGTCTTCGCTCCGCTTCGCGCCCACGCTGCGCCTCGCCAAGTTCATGAACTGCCATTCCCCCACCCCTTAATGATGCGCCCGCTCTTTTTCTACCACGACTGAAGCACCTTGAGCTCGTCGCCGTCTGCATCCCAAAGGATGACATGGAGCACCTGCTCCGCGGCTGTACTGCACTCGAGTTCCTTCGTCTTCCGGCGATGAATTGGCCGAGTAGCTTCCACATCACCTCCAGGACTCTCCGGACTATTTATGTGTGTTGCTGGTGCTGCAGCGAGAGATCACAAAAGGTGGACCACAATAAGGTCATTGAGGACACACCTTCACTTGAGAGATTACTTGTAGTTGATCAATAAGGTCCAACAAGAATCAATGTCATTTCTATGCCGAAATTGACACTGGTGGGCTACTCGTCTGTCAAATACTCCTACTTTCAGGTACAACAGTCGCCTTCTACCTGTCCTTCTTGATATCAACATTATTTCTAATTTTGAAGATGTATGTTCGTCTGTCATCCAGAAAAGGTTCACCCAGATTCTGCGCAAAGTGAAGGTCTTGGCACTAGAATCTATCGGCCCCAACCTGGACCAAGTTGTTAGTTTCCTGAGATGCTTTCCGTGCCTGAAGAAGATGTATATCGAGGTGATGTTCCTTTCCTGTTAAATGTTAACCATAAGGGAGATCAATTTTTGGCACCTTTTCCCAAGTTTACAATGACAATGTACTACAATTTCTGAAGGAATTTTGGAGGATTTCAGGACATACACCCCCCACCCCCACCCCATTTTGGTTGCTTGATTCATATGGTTACAATCCATAAGCATTTCTCCTTTGGATTCATCTGTACTAGTTTTCTTAGGGAACTTTTCATCCACTCCAACCTCTTGTGAAGAAGGCTACATTTTTCTAGATTGTAATCAAATGCCCATGTTAATCATGTCAGATCGAAGATGGCACGTTGGTGCATTTTACAAATCCTGCAAACCAAATAGGCCTGTAGTAGTGTTCAAAACTACATGTAGGCACTAACACATTCTCTTCTTTTGCAGATAATAATAGGCCCGGTGGTGGATAATGTGATACAATATAATGACAATCACATCGAATGCCTAGATCTGCATCTCTCAAAAATTACTTTGAACTCCTACTGAGGGACCTTACCGGAGATTATATTCGCCAGGTTCTTTGTTTCTAGAGCAAGGGTGCTGAAGGTAATGAGGTTGAACATGCATTTACGTAGAAATTATGAATGATTTGTTGATCAGAGCCGGCAGCACATGCAGAATGTAAGAGGCTCCAAAAAAGCTAAACTTTGTATTGGAACTGCATATGACAGAGTAATTGGAAGTCATTGTGTCAACCCCATACATGACTTGTCAGTGGCTAAACCCTTTGCAGAAATGATGAGGTTTCAAAACTGGCCTTACTATTGGTAATTTTAGTTTGAACCTCTCTTATATCCATGTTCAGCTAAGCAGCATGGGCGTTTGTAGCTGAATGAGCTGAATTTCATTTCTAATATCAGTTTGAACCTTGTAATCTTCGAATTTGAGCCATGTAACTCTGGAATTTGAACCTTGTAATATTTTGGGCTTTTGTGGTACAATCATTGAAATGGCATCGTATGAGACTCGTATATTGGTAGTACTATTTTGACCTTAATATGCAATAGACTTAGATTTTATTAACCATTCACGACCAGGGATCCAGCCAGAAGCAGAGCAATGGCAAACATCATCGCAACAAGATGTAGGTGATTAGATGCTCGTTTCTCCTAGTTTACTATGCATGTAATTGCTTACTTTGGTGTGTGGAAATGTTATGTGTGTAGTCACTTATGTAATTGTATGCTTAATTTGGTTATGCAATGCTGTTCTTATAAGTATGTATGTTGATGTTCTGTAGACAGAGCATATCACATCGCACACGGACCACACTAGGGAACCCGTCGGTCATGAATTCATCAATCGCAGATGTTTGTATACCAGCAAGCGTTTGCCTACAACACACACGGCTTATTCCTTCACAAACAGCTCTGGTGGATCAACTGTATGCCACGTATCACACACACAAGTCTAATCTGATTCGTGCTTGATGTCTCCGACATCGCTCACACAGTTCGTCTTATTTTGCCACGTATCACTGTGCCGGCCTCTGCTCGCGTCCCTCGGCGTGCTCTGCTCGCCGTTAGGCACCGTGGCCCGCTCTGCTCGCATCCGTCGGCGAGCTCTGTTCACATACCTCCACGCACTCGGCTTGTGGATAGCTTTTCCTTGCGTGTTCAACTGCTATATGCATATATATGGTTGCTTGTCGTTGAGGCGACCGCGGAGCGCTCTGCTTGTGTCCCTGCGCGCGCGCTCTGCCAGCGGTTGGGGCCTGCGCACGATCATGTTGGGGGGCCCATATACATGCGGTTGCGTCGCGCGCGTCGCCATGATGCAGTTACGTGCGGCATGATGGTGTTACGTGCTATAATTTAGAACTGCTATCCGAGGGTGCGGATATTCCAGGCCGTCCGGCTTGCCCATTAATTCCCCCGGCCATTATAACCTTAGTCTCTTGAACCTCTCGATCTCACCCCACAACACAACAAGCACACCCACGACGACACATACAGAGAGGATATCTAGTGGCGCTCCAATGGAGTTTGGCGATCATAAAGTGGAGACCCACGCGAGGGAGACGGATCTCTCGGTGGTGTACACCAAAGACCCAGCCGTGGTGGACGACTACAGCAACACCGTGGAGCAGTTGCTTGCTCGAGACAAGTACAAGGTGGTCGGCATCGACCTCCAGTACACCAACGGTCATCCCGGCAATGATCAGAACATTGCCGTCGCCCAGTTGTGCGTGCGCAATCACGTCCTCATCTTCCACTACTGCATGGCCACATAGCCTTGCGACAGTTTCGCCAGGTTTGTCAATAGCACCGACTACAAGTTTGCTATGGTGGAAACCTGCAACAATGTAAAGGCGCTCAAGGTTACGGGCTTGGCCTGCAAGAACCTTGTCGAAATCCGTGACCACTACAGGGTCTGGGGCAGCACGAAGAAGGACTCCCTGGTTGAACTCGCCTCGGCCATCATCGACCCCTACTATGAAAAGATGAAGCAGGATGCCAAGACAACAAATCCCGTATCCTAGCACGGGGCCTGGACGCGGCAACTGGATGAACCTCACCTCAGGTTCACGGCCAAGAGTGTGTACACATGCTACGAGATGCACAAGCGGATCGTTGACATGAGGAACTGCCTCCTTACTGAAATCGATGAGGCCGGATCAAGCCACAAGCAGAGCAGTAGCGGCAAGCGTCCCAAGAAGTAGATGGTGATCAGATGATCGTTTATCCTAGTTAATTATGCCTGTAATATATAGTGGACTTTGGTGTGTAGAAATGTCATGTGTGTAGTAGCCACCTATGTAATTATGCATGTAATAGTTTACTTTGGTGTGTGCAAATGTCATGTGTGTAGTAGCCACCTATGTAATTGGATGTTTAATTTGGTTATGCAACCATGTCCCTATAAGTGTGTGTGTGTGTGCGTGTGTGTATATATATATATGTTGTTGTTCTGTATGCAATCCCAATGCACAACACACACGTCTTATTAGCAGCAATCGTCTGTGTTATTATCGGTCTTCGCACACATTTATGATTACAGACATGTTTGCCGCGTATCACATACATCTTGTTAAATTGAACCGTTTCTGTTATCTTGGTTCAATGCAAATAGTTCATACGAGTGAACTGTTTGCCCTCTATCTCACACAACTTGATCTGGCTGACCATTTCTTTTGTTCCGCCTAATCACAAACAGTTCATCCGAGTGTACCGTATGCCGTATATTGCACACACTTTCATCTGGCTGCCGTTTCTGTTCTTCTCCCTCATCGCAAATAGTTCACTGAACTGAACCGTATGCCCCGCATCGCACACGCAACTAAATTCTGAACCATGTTTGATGTATCCGCCATCACAAACGTTTTGCATTTTTTTGATGGTTTTTTTACATCACCGTTTGCGATTAATGCATTGCACATAGTTTTGTCAAAGGGTCTCTGATCGTAGTGTCGTGTTAGCATCATCCTGCAGTAGTGGGTAAAGACCTGTTTCACCAAGCTAGACCCGGTGCATATGGCCCGGGTTGGTCCCGTGGGTCCTGACGGCCGAGAGATACCACTGAGCTTGGTGTACAATGAGGTGATGCCAGCCGCTCGCTATTCCCCAAAGGATTGTTGTTTAGAACAATTGATAGACAATGTCGAGAATGAGTAATCTTGTCAATTCTATGTATCTATGTACTTTACGTTGACCGTGCTCAATCCGCATTCTTATTGTTATTTTTTGAAAGAATGTTGTCTTAACTAGCCATCGGCTTCTGCCTCCCCGATCAGAGATCGGGGAGTGCTCCATGCTTTGTGCCATGGGAAACAAGGCAACAATTCGGGAACCAGGCAATCCGGCCCTCTTGTTTGAACAGACAAAACATATGCGGAGAGCTATGCTATATTACTGTTTAACATAAGAAACATCTTCTGATGAAAATAGTTCCTCCAAGGGTTCCTTTCATCGGGTAAAATTATAGTCTGGTTACGTAAGATCAACGGACACCAATGGCTTTGAAAAAGAACACTGGTAGTAAGCTCAAAGGCTATATTCACTTCCCTTAGGCCAACTTGTTGTATTCTGTAAGAACGCTAGCTTTCGACTTCACTTGTCTGAGGTATGGTCCCGGATGACCCGGTCATAACAATCACAGAGGTGCTCCCTTTACGCCCTAGCCGAACAATCGGGAACGTAGGGGTAAGCACAGGAGCCAGGCAACCCAGCTTGGCAAAGATCTTAAGTCGAACAAGTGCATATGTTGGCTTAACATGTGTGAGAAGGACGCAATCCGTACGAATGCGATTTATACATTTATTCGGCTCTTCTAAGGGAGCCCCCATGCACAGCTGGGTGTTACATTCAGTGATGTATATAGAACAAGCTTGGTATGGTTCGGTTTAGCCAAACTAGTAGCATGTCGAAAAGAGAGAAGAAGGGAAAATAAAAGAAGGAAAAGGTGGAGATGTATGTCAAGCTCAGGCGTAAAAACGCCGCAGCCGTGCTGCATTTCACGGGTTTGGCTCAAGGCAGTCGTCGGACGGGCGGCGAAGATGATATGCTCCTCCAATGAGTACTTCATCGATGATGTACGGTCCCTCCCATTTGGTGATAGTTTATTCTTCTATTTCTCGGGGAGTCGGAGGACGAGGTCTCCCACATTATATGTCTTCGCCCGGACTTCACGGTTGTGGTAACGTCGCGGTTGCTACTGATAGAACGCGAACCGAGCTCGAGCTATGTCCTGTTCTTCTTCCAGAGCATCTAGATCATCCTACCGATTGATCTCGACTTCCTTTTCTTCATACATGCGCACTCTAGGCGTGTCATGGATAAGGTCGCATGGGAGAACTGCTTCCGCACCGTATACCATAAAAATGGTGTGTATCCGGTTGACCGATTAGGAGTAGTGTGTAGCCCCCATAGTACGGTCGAGTTCCTCGACCCAATGGCAGTCTGATTGTTCAAGGGATCAAACTAGGCGAGGCTTAATGCCGGTCATAATGAGTCCGTTGGCTCATTCGACTTGTCCGTTGGTCTGTGGGTGGTACACCGAGGCGTAATCGAGCTTAATGCCCATTTTACCGCACCAGTCTTTAACTTCTTGGGTGGTGAAGTTGGAACCATTATCGGTAATTATGCTATGGGGGACACCATAACGGTGTATCAAATCGGATAAGAAGTCGACGACTGGTCCGGATTCTGCCGAAGTGATGGGTCTTGCTTCGATCCACTTGGTGAATTTGTCGACCATGACCAATAGGTACTTCTTTTTGTTTGCCCCCCTTTGAGTGGCCCGACCATGTCGAGACCCCAGACCGCAAAAGGCCATGTGATCGGTATCGTCCGAAGAGCTGTGGGGGGCATGTGGCTTTGATTTGCGAACAGCAGGCATCCGATGCAATGTTGGACTAATGTTCGGGCATCTTCACGGGCGGTAGGCCAGTAAAAACCTGCTCGGAAAGCCTTGCTGACCAAAGCTCGAGCTGCCACGTGGTGTCCGCCCATGCCCGCGTGTATCTCTGCCAAGAGATGTTGCCCCTCTTCTTCGGGGATGCACCTTTGTAAAACTCTTGTGGTACTCTTCTTATAGAGTTCACCCTCATGGACCTTGTATGCTTTAGAGCGCCGAACTATGCGTCGTGCTTCTGTTTGATCCTCCGGAAGCTGATGTTGTGTGAGGTAGGCTAGCAGGGGCTCTGTCCAGGGTGGGATTACGGCCATTACTTCATGTGCGGAAGGTGTTTCCTCGAGTGCGGAGCCGCTGATGATGTGATTGTCTTGTTCATTTTCGGGCGAGGCATTGTGGGTGGGCCCGTTGGATAGTGGACCAGTAATGTCGTCCTGCCACACCATGGAGGGCTTAAAGAGCCGCTCGAGGAAGGTGTTTTTGGTAACCGGATCGCGCTTGGCCCACATGCGGGCGAGGACGTGGGCTACTTGATTGCTGTCTCTAGTGACATTGTGAAATTCTAGGCCCTCAAATCGGGCTGATATCAGGAGGACCGCGTTTCTATACGGCGCCATCTTGGGGTCTTTGGTGTTGAATTCACCGTTGACTTGAGAGATCGCCAAGTTTGAATCTCCCCTTACCTCGAGGCGCTGCACGCCCATTGATGTGGCTATACGAAGACCATGTAGTAGTGCTTCGTATTTGGCTACGTTGTTGGAGTTCGTGTACATTATTTGGAGGACATACCGAACAGTGTCGCCTGTGGGGGAGATTAGGATGAACCCAGCCCCTAGTCCGGCTAACATCTTTGAGCCGTCGAAGTACATTGTCCAGTGCGAGTATGTAGAATACTCCTGGGGTAGTTCGGCTCTCGGTCCATTCAACTATGAAATCGACCATCACCTGAGATTTAATGGCTCGACGTGGCTTGTATGTTGTCTCAAAGGGGAGAAGCTCGATGGCCCATTTGGCGATGCAGCCTGTGGCATCCCTGTTATTGATTATGTCATTCAAGGGGACCTCTGATGCCACTGTGACCGAACATTCTTGAAAGTAGTGACATAGCTTTCGAGATGCCATGAAAACCGTGTAGGCTATCTTTTGATAGTGCGGGTATCATGATTTGCATGGCGTAAGCACCTCGGATACGTAGTAGACCGGCTTCTATACTTGGAACTTGTGGCCCTCGGATTACCGCTCCACGACAAGCACCATGCTGACCACCTGATTGGTGGCTGAAATGTATAGTAGCATGGGTTTGCCGACGCCGGGTGCGGTCAGGATAGGGTTGCCGGCGAGGAGTGTTTTAATCTCCTCGAGTGCCATGGTTGCTTCATCTTTCCACTAGAAGTTCTTGGTCTTTTTGGGCATTTTGTAGACTGGCAATGCCTTTTCTCCGAGGCGAGATATGAAGCAGCTCAAGGTGGCCACGCATCCGGCTAGCTTCTGGACATGCTTGAGCTCTGTTGGTACGCTCTAATTTTGGCCGGATTGGCTTCAATTCCTCCATGGGAAACTATGAATCCAAGTAGCTTTTCGGCAGGGACCCCGAAGACGCATTTCTTTGGATTGAGCCGTATGTCGTAGGCCCATAGGTTGTCGAAGGTTTGGCGTAGGTCGTCTATCAGTTGGTCGATATGTTTGGTTTTGACAACCACGTCATCCATGTATGCCTCGACTGTTCTACCGATTTGGTTTTCGAGCAATGTTTGAATCATGCGCTGGTATGTGGCTCCCGTGTTTTTTAGTCTGAACGGCACGGTATTGAAGCAGAAAGGCCCGTAAGGGGTGATGAATGCGGTTGCTGTCTAATCGGACTCCTTCATCTTAATCTGATGGTATCCGGAGTACACGTCAAGGAATCATAACGAGTCATGTCCGGTGGTGGCGTCGATGATCTGGTCTATCCTTGGCAGGAGGAATAGATCCTAAGGGCAGGCCTTGTTGAGGTCTTTAAAGCCGACACAGAGCCACCAGGACTTATCCTTCTTGGGTACCATAACCAGATTTGCTAACCACTCGGGGTGCTTGATCTCGCGGATGAATCCGGCCTCTAGTAGTTTTGCAAGTTCTTCGCCCATGGCCTACCGTTTGGGTTTGGAAAATCGGCGCAAGATTTATTTCACTGGCTTGAAGCCTCTTAAAATGTTGAGGTTGTGCTCTGCTAGCCTGCGTGGGATTCCTGGCATATCTGATTGGTGCCAGGCGAATATTTCCTAGTTTTCACGCAGGAATGTCCTTAGCACCCCGTCGACTGCGAGGTCCAGCTGTGCTCCTATGGATGCCATTTTGTCGGGATCTGTTGGGTGAACTTGAAATTTTACTATTTCATCTGCTGGCTTGAATGATGTGGGTTTTTGTCTTTTACTGAGAACCACATCATCCCTGTCGACTATAGTGTGTAGCGCTGTCAACTCTTTGGCCGCGAGGGCTTCGGATAGTGCGTCTAGGGCAAGGGATGCCGTCTTGTTTTCGGCTCGCAAGGCTTTGCTCGGGTCGCTTATAAGAGAGATCACCCCGTTGGGCCCTGGCATCTTGAGTTTCATATCCCTCCTGCCGCGGACCCGGACTATCCTTGACGGGTTGTTGAGTCATGTCCGGTTCTGGTCGTGCAGGGCTCGGATCCGGACTAGTGCGCGCTGGATCGGCTCAAGGCCGGACTAGCGTTGGGGCTCGAGTCCGGATGTACATCTGAGCTGGTGTCTGACTCCGAACTGGATATTTGAGTGTATACTGTTCTTAGCTTGCAGGGCTGTGGCCCCTCCTGGGCCTCTTCGACTGTGGCGATGAGGTGCGTGACCGGAGGGGTGTTGATTTCTCGGTCATCGGGTTTATGCCCGATCTGATTGTAGGCTGTAGGCCTGATAACAGAGATTCCCATTGCACGGAAAAGACTCGCCAAGTGGTGTGCCAGCTGGCCACATGGGGGTGCCAGACACTCCGACGATTCGGCGGGAGATCTTGTGGGTGGTCTGTCGGGGTCGGGCTTTTGGGCCAGACTCTGAGGATACTAGATTTTTGTGAGTCTGCCGGTCCTGGGGTTAATGCCCCTAAACCAATGAACCCTTCACCGGGGATGAAGCCTTCGATCTGGTCGAGGCGACTAGTGGGATCGGTGCGCAATAATATGCCGCCGAATACGAAGAGATGACCAGGGGCGGGGAAGCCCTCAGCGCGGGTGTGGTCTCCAACGACCGGTTGAGCCATCGATTCCTATGGCGATCCCACAGCGGAACTCTCAATGAAAGCACCAATGTCGGTGTCAAATCCGGCAGACATCGGGGTAGGGGGTCCCGAGCTGTCGATCTAGGATCGATGGGGAACAAGGGACGACGAACCCAGTGTTTACCCAGGTTCAGGCCCTCTAGAAGAGGTAATACCCTACATACTGCTTGATTGTATTGGATGTATAATGTGGTTTACAGAGTAGATCTACCTCGAGATCAGCATGAGCTAAACCCTAAGGAGATGAGGTGATGAATGTAGCTCTAGCTCTAAAGACTAAAAACCCTCGGTTTATATAGACACTGGTAGGGTTAGGTTTACCGAAGATAGATTACAATACGGAATTTAAAGAGATCCTTCGCCTTCTTGACTTGGAGGGTACACCACGGCCTCGTAGATCTCCAATCATTATACGGCTCCACCAGTTCGGCCCATGTACAATGGGCCGTCGCCCCGAGGACCCCTTAGTCCATGACTCCCTCACCCGGCAAAGAGGCTCCCCAAGAATGGGTCATGTACTTTGATGGTGCAGGGGCTGGCGTGCTCCTCGTCGCACCCACCGAAGAACACCTCAAGTATGTGGTCCAAATGCATTTTCCTTGGAAAAAAAGCTACCAACAACACTACAGATATGAAGGACTCCTTGCCGGGCTTAGAATTGCAATGGAATCGGGGATTAAGAAGTTGATCATCCGTGGAGATTCACAGCTTGTATTAAGACAAGTGAACAAGGATTACCAGAGTCTATTGATTGAGGCATATGTTGAAAAAGTGAGAAAGTTGGAGGATCGTTTTGATGGATTGCAAACAGAGCATGTGCCACGTGCGAAAAACAGCATCGCTGATCATCTGTCAAAATGCGCTGCGCAAAAGCTTCCGTGGAACCAGGGACTTTTGTTCTCCACCCGACTCAACCTTTCGTATCCCAGACAACAATGGCCAGAAAAAGGAGGAGGCTGGACTCCGGCAAGCCTTTACCGGCAAGGCCTCTAGAGGACCCTGGTAGGGAAGCTGTCGAGAACAACTCCATTTTGATTGGTGCGCTGCACTCTTCCGTAGAACCACAGGTCCATGCAGTCGAGGTAGTCGCTCCCACGAGTGAGGAGGTGCCATTTGTCCTTGTTGTCGAGCCTCAAGCTCCAACTTGGGCACGGCACATAGTCCACTACCTTCAAACTGGAGAACTTCCCGAAGAGCAAGAAGAAGTTGAAAGAGTAGCCTGAAGGGCCAGTATGTATCTGTTTGTCGATGACACATTATACAGAAGGAGGCCCAATGGTGTGAAATTGAAGTCCATTTGCCGGGAAGAGGGGAAGGAACTGTTGGCAGAGATACACAAAGGCATGGGTGGCTCCCATATTGGATCAAGAGCCTTGGTTGGAAAAGCTTTCCGGCAAGGTTTCTACTGGCCCACGGCCCTCCAAAATGCAATTGAGCTAGTCACCAGATGTGAAGCCTGCCAGTTCCACTCCAAGAATATCCATCAACCTGCTCAAGCTCTCCAGACGATCCCTTTGTCATGGCCATTTTCGGTCTGAGGGCTCGACATCTTGGGCCCCTTCCCTCGTGCTATCGGGGGCTTTGAATTGTTGTACGTTGCAATCGACAAGTTTACAAAGTGGCCAGAAGTGGAGCCTGTGAGGAAGGTGACCGCACAATCAGCTATCAAGTTCTTAAAAGGATTGGTTTGCCGTTTTGGAATACCCGCCAGAGTCGTCACTGACAATGGCACCCAATTCACAAGCTGCGCCTTCATGCAATACGTTCAAACCCTAGGAAGCAATGTTTCATTCGCCTCTGTTGCCCATCCCAGGAGCAATGGACAAGCCAAGAGGATGAATGCTAAAGTGCTACGTGGGCTCAAGACAAGGACTTTTGATAAGCTGCGGGTGTGCGGCGGACGCTAGATCGACGAGCTGCCGGTGGTTCTTTGGTCCCTCCGTATGACACCAAATCGAGCTACCGGCCAGACTCCCTTCTCCCTAGTCTATGGGGGAGAAGCAGTGATCCCCACAGAAATCATATACGGGTCACCTCGAGTATTTGCCTACGATGAACTAGAGCAAGAGCAGCACCGGCATGACGATGCCATGCTACTTGAGGAGAACTATCTCCGGTCTGTTGTATGTGCTGCACGTTACCAGCAAGCCCTGCACCGCTATCACAGCCGCAGGGTTCATGCCCGGAGCCTTGAGGAAGGTGACATTGTCCTTAGGTGCGTTCAGGCCGCCAAGGGTTCGAACAAGTTGACGCCGAAGTGGGAAGGCCCTTACCGGGTAGTACGAGTCACCAGACCTGGCGCAGTCTGTTTGGAGACCGATGATGGTATCAAAATGCAAAACTCATGGAATATTGAGCATCTTCACAAGTTCTACCCATAAGGCACGGCTGTCGGGCCCTGCCCCAGCAGGCACCCTTTTGTACAAGCCTTGCTGATGCGCATGTAACCCTTTGTACAAAGCCAGGCGCAGACCCTTAGCACAGATAATAAAACGAAGCGCTGGCGCCCTAAAAACATGCATACATGATTAGCTTAGCTTAAGACTTGCCATGATCATTTAGATGAGGTCATACGCTGCTATGTTTTCCCCTACAACTAATTACAGGGCTCTTACCATGGACTTGATCCTAGGAAGAATAGACGGAAAACAAGCTTACATATCTATCCCCGACAAGCCGAATAGATAAGTTTCCTTTTATCCATACGTGTCTCTGTAAAAAGAAAACTCTTGCATAGAGAAACCTTGTCACCTTCAAAGCATTTGTGCTCCCATCCTTTGATCCGAATGTTGCTTCGATCAAGATGGTTATAGTGGCATTTGACAGAGAAGGATTGACAAGGAGCCAGTTCCCTTCCGTAGTTTCAAGCCCCGGCAGGAGGCAACAACGGAGGGCACTAGCAAGATAGCTTGCGGGGAAAACTTGTTTACCTAAAAGTATAGAGGTGTTCCTCCTCTGCATGGATAAAACACATGCACAAGTACCCGGCAAGGCTTATCTTTTTCGTTAATATGCAGATAAACAAGTACAGACCTTACAGAACATAAACATGGATAAAAGAGATTACATATTTAAGACTAAAATTTGGCAAATGCCTACATGTTTTAGACTAAAAAAAGATAAGTGCCCCGTAATCCCTTTCTTGTCCCTCTCCTCCTAGGAACTACGGTGGGAGGTGAAGAGGGCGAAAGGAGTGCCTGGGACCGTAGGACACAGCCTGACAAGATCGAGAGGGCGCGGACGCAGGTGATGGGCGGGGAGAGTGGCTAGGCGATGCCCTGGTCACTGCCACCAGGGCCAGTAGGACGCGCCACCACAGACACCGGCAGGAAATATGAAGCTGGAATCCATGAGGAAGCCTGCCGCGGTCTAGCTGGAAGACAGCTGGAGGAGGCGGAGACACCATCCACACCCAACGCCATGGAAAATCGCCTTGCCGGGGAGAAGAGGCAGGTGCAGATGGGGGTGCCGCCGGCCTCCCGCTGACGGTGACAGTGCGGCTAGTGTTCAGCTGGAGTCGGAGCTATCGTCCTCCCCACTGGTGCCGCCGTCATCACCGTCACTGTCCTCCTCGTTGCTGCCACTCGAGGAGGAGCTTTCATCGTTGGTCGAGCTCTTCGCGCAGCATCCTAAGCGAGCACCCGAACGCCCGAAGACCTTGACAGAGAGCAGGGTGGCGTCCATTAACTTGAAATGAAGGATGTGCCTGCCGCCAAGCTGTGGGCACGAGCGAACATTTTCCAACCGTGCCGGAGAAGCATGAAATGAGTTGCGGGGAACTCTACGTTCGCTCACATACTGCCGTTACAGCAACCCCTCATGTGCAGCCACAACCCCGGCGGCTGTTCAACCTCCATCACCCTTGCGAACGGAGTTGGAAGCCAAAGACGGATGCACGGGGCCCGCGTAGCTTTACGATGAATTCCAGTGGCTGGTCGCCAACATGGCCTTCGTCCAGACACGGAGCAGCTGGAGGAGGGGCGATTAATGCACCGCCCCATCATCCTCACCCCCGGGTGCCACGATGGTCGCGTCCACGTCCTCTGCCACCCCCTCTCACGACGGGCTCCGCCCCGGTGTCCCCAACGGGAGGAGGGAGGCGTTGTCGAGCGGAAATCCTCATCGCCACCGCTGGGGTACCACCACGCCCTCTCCCCCTTACCATGGTGGAGAGAAGATGTCAGAAGGAAGGAGGAGGAGTTGGATGTGAGCAGGCACCTCGCCCACGTCCTCTTTTATAAGCAAGCGAGGCTGGGGGCTGGCTCCTCACACAGGAGGCAACCGCCCCGCTCCAGCAATCCGACTATTCTACTTCACCAACGGCGCATAGAATCAAGATCGACCTCCTGCGCCTATCCACGGTGCCTGACTTTCTGCCATGGCACTCATTCCCGGGCCCTCCGCGTCCGGCACCAACCCTGTGGAATGCATGCGGCGTACGTGGCGGAAACGGTAGGGGCAGGGGAACTCGTCGATTGGCAGTTACCGCCCCGTGAACATGGGACGTGGGCGGCCCATAGATCGTGGCATAAATCCCCCCATGATGTCTTGCACGACGCACGGGAAAACCGAAAACTGACTCAAGCACAGGTTAATGAAGAAGCAAGGAAAATATCATGAAGTGAGCCACCGCAACTGCCCAGCCTGTGTACTTGAGAGGGCCTACCCCAACGGTGCTCGGCAGCACATTCGGGCCAGGCCCGAGGGCTCCTGTCGGTGCAACAAACCTTCATGTATAGTGCCCAGACTGTACACAGGCGCTATAGCGAAGATACAGCAGCACCAATCTTCTAAGACAAGGCCAAGCTAGAGAGATAACTCTTTGTGGAATCAAATGGCGGATCAAGAGGACCAAGACAATCCAAGGGAAGAAGATGCCACTAAGGAAAGACCTCCCTTACCAGGCAGGCGAGCCTGGTCAGGTCAAGGCCGCACCAACGACAAGTCCCAAGATCCCCCCTGGCAGGCTCACCGAGGGCGCCAAGGGTGGATCTCCCCGCCAAGACTCCACCGCACAGCGAGGCAAGTCACTTATCAGTGCGGTGTCGAGCCCCCAAGTGATTAAGTGGCTGTCATTTGGCACATGGCAGCCATTTGGAAGGGAGATTCCCTCCATATGATACCCGTCCAAAGGCGTGTCATGTAGACAGGTGGAAGATGGTTAAGCGGCACGACAGGCTTGCCGGGCAGCATCCACAGCGTGACACCTAGCAGTGCATTTAATGCCCTTTGTCCTAGCTGCCAGAGTTAGGTATGATAGCACTGTTGGCTATCTAATCAGTAGATAATGACTGTTTTGCCACTTTGGTAACCCCTTAGCCTTTAAAAGGAGGATCATGGCAACCTAAGAAAAGATTCGGACCCTTGTACACCCATACGCGCGTATCTGCTCCCCCCGAGGTGACCTAGCCAGGCTCGAGCACTACGCGATCACCATGGTCCTCTCTTCAATCCACCAAAGCAGGAGTAGGGTTTTATGCTTCACAGCGGCCCGAACCTGGGTAAAAATCACCAGGGTCAGCTCTGACGTGCTGTCGTAGGGCCTCTACTCTTTGTGCAACGTGATCTCCCCCCTGTCGAACCACAAGGGGCCGATGGCCCCATAGGTGATCGTGTTCCACCACGATAATATTGAACTACTCTTCATGTGCATCAGCCATTTGAGCTGGTTATGGAAAAATCTGGAGTGAAAACAAGGTCTTCAGAGCAGACAATGGTACCTATTGAAGCATATATCTCGATGGTTACATGAAGCTCCTCAGAGGAGGATTCAGAGACAGATGACCAGTCCTATATCCCACCTAAGGTGTTTGCTCTAACTTGCAATCTTTATATTTCTCATATCATGCATATGGTGTCTTGCATTGCTTAGTTTAGACATCATATACACAATATTCAATGCCATCTGCTTAGTTTAGAGATCATACATGCGAGTGCCAGCTGCTTAGTATATGAATCAATTATGTGAATTATATCATGCCATCCTGTATACTTAGACAACAACATGTATGTGAAGTATTTCATCCCAACCTATTTCAGAAAGACATCATATAGTTATGTCATGTCATCATGTTTAGATACTCATCATATGTTGAATTATGCCATTATATCCTGTTAAGTTATCCAGCATATATCTGAAACTATGTCATGCTATCCTGCTTAGTTAGCCATCATATATGTCAAATTCTGTCATGCTGTCCTGTTTGGGTAGACAACATGTATGTGAATTACCACATCTGTCTGTCATACAATGTCTGTACATTCAATTTCTTTTCTTGTTTATCAGCCATTTAATTTGGAGGGGGTGATGGCAGTATCTAAGGGAGTAAAAACTCAGTCTTCACAAAAGACGGTGGTACCCGTCGATGCAGATAGAACCATGGTTGTACTGGCCCATGAACTAGCCCCACCACACATAATCGAGACTCTTCCAGATTGAACACCTACACCGTTGGACAGAGAACCAGCTACACCCCATCTAACCCTAACCCCAGCAGATGGTAACCCACTTCTAGTTGACGTAGCACCATGTCCACCATAGAGTACCCCCACACGAGTAGTTTGTAAGGCAACTGCAGTGCCCAAAGCACGAAGACCACCACAACAAACCCAAACTCTATGTTTAAAGCAGAAGAGCAACTGTTCTCAGGTCAGATTCTGTAGCTATGGTGCATACTCCTTTGCTCTTGCATCATTGTATTTACTCATACCAACTAATTTCCAATTTGAAGGATCCAATTGAAAGTCCAACGGTGCAACAAGTATGTTTTCAACCTATTTCTTTAACTGTATTGTTGTTCTAACTTCTTGCTCTATGTTGATTTCAGTTTCAGTTATATAAACAGTTATGTTCTCATGTCATGCACATTACAAGTGTTGTTAGTATTGCGTAGTTTCCCACACTTATATTCTGTCTATGTTGTTGTGTCTTAAGAAGATATGATTTGAATTGTGTCTCTATCTTGATTTGGCAACATAAACTAGAATGATATAGACAATACAGTGACCATAGTACATAGATATATGTTTGTTTCATGTTGTTATCCTATCCACCTTACTACTAAACCGGTTTACCAAAATCAGTTTCATATACTACATGATAAACCGTTGATGTGTCTGCTTGTTTATCTTGTAGAATGCGAACGTAATATTGGAGAAGAGCACCCCATTATGCAATGGTAGAGAATGTAATGCAGATAAGGTTCAAGATAGTGAGACAACCCTGTTGATCTCCAAGGAAGGTGATAAAAACTATCTTGTAGATAGTGAGACAACCCCAAAGTCCTGCATTGATGTAGTGTTCGAGTTACTGGCCGCTACCGCTGGCACAAGCTCTTCGAACTTGTTGCCTGAATCACTTCGGCTTCTTCAATCTCAGCTACAAGCTGAAAGGCATCATTCAGCTGTGCTACGGCAAGAAGCCGATGGACTGAGGAAGTTCCTGCAGAATTCAGATGCATACTTTCTGGTGCAACAACAACCACTAGAGGATTTAAGTGTCAAACAAGAGAAAGTTAATAAGCTTGCTAAGCATCTTGCCAGCATGGTGGCTACCCAGGATAATTTTTTTGAGCTCTTCTGAAGTGGTTTTAGTTCTGGACTTGTTTTGCTGCCGCGTTTATTTACACTGGTGGCCAATTTAGACCTAGTGTATGTAATATGCTGCTTTGTTCCCTATATTTGCACTGGTGGCGAACTTTGATACCCAGTGGATGTAATATGTGTAATAGCCATAATAGCCTAGCGTAAGTTGCTTGCTTATTTATTTCCTTATTGTCTTGTTTATTTGTTTGGTTGTATTCACTGCAGTTCTTTTTCCGCGGTTTGCTAGTGGCCACAATAAAACATTTTTTTAAACTAGGCCACAATAACCATGGGCAACATACGGACCGTTGTAAACATGGTCCTGCTACCTGCCGTAGTGACCATGGGCCTCCTACGGGCCGTAGTATCCATGGGCCTTCTACAGGCCGTATAATCAATGGGCCTTTTATGGCCCGTATGATCGATTGGCCAAACATGGGCAATACTATTCGTGGACCAATAACGGTCCGCAAAATGGGTCGTAAACGGGCTAGAGTGGAAATCGTTTGTTTACGGCCCGACCATAACGGGCCGTTAATAGGCCGATATGTATAACAGGCTTAATTCTATCGACAAGCATCACGGGTCATTAATGGGCCGTATTTGATGACGCTATGAAAACAGCCCAATGGGTCAATGCGCCACAAACGGGCCGACTATAACCACGAGTTGAATTTGGCCCACAAGCTGAACAGGCCAGTAACGGACTGTAAGTAACTGAATGCCGAAAATGTGCCCAAGAATAAATGGGCCCTTAGAAGGCGGAAAGTTAAAACGGGCTTGAAATGGCCAAACGGAATAATGGGTAGTGAATGGTATAAAGCGATACACTGTTCATTATGGGCTGGTTTCACCACAGGCCTTTAATGGGCCCAGAGTTATAAAGGGCTTCTTATGGGCCGAAAGACATCATGGGCCATACATGGGCCGGAAGTTACAATGGGCTGGAATCATATTGGATGGCCCAGATGACGTTACGGTGCCTAATTCGGATAGGCCATAACGGGCCGTGAGTTAGCGAGCTGTAAAAGGGCTATATGTGAACAGGCCGTTAAGAGGCTTTCGGTTGGCCGACCTGCTTCCTTTTGACCAAGTCAAACGGGCCGGCCTTTTGACCTGAATGGGCCGTTGTTGGGCCTTGCCACGTGTCGACGTATCATAGGTGCCTCCCATACAATGAGTGGATGATATCTGTCCCAACGCTGAGCCCACACGTGGATCCTCCGGCGAATGAGAATTTTACACGTGGAAAATCCTCATTGGTCCTGGCTGTTAACGGGTTATCGGATCCAAACCGGAACCCGAAAGCTTAAAGGCGACCTGTTACGGTGGATGCCACATGTCGGTTACCCTTGACGAAAACACTTCCATGACGCGCCAGTTATCATCATGGAAGTGGACACTTCCGTGATGATAATTTTGTTATTATCATGGAACACTTCTACGATAGCACATGTATGACTATCTTGATTCTGTCATAAAATCATCATGGATGTACATGCATGACAGAAAATGAGACCTACTATGACAAACACGTATCATCACGGAAGTGTATTTTTTTTGTAGTGTAGTCCCCCAGACCCCTTCCCCAAATCACTTGCAAACCTATTACACTCTTCTGCTCTTCTAATCTAGCCAACTATAAAAACTTTCATACTTGCCTTATCCTCTCTTGTCATATTAATCCTTCTTTGACCATCTTGTAGATGGCCGTCGCCCCCATGAGATTCCTCATGCCCGGATTTCCACCACTCTTAAGGGACTGCCTCCAACAATGCCACTATTCTTCAGAGCCGATGTACACCCTGCATGAACTGGACAATGGCGAGTTCGAAACGGAGTTCTACGCCAAGGTGGTTGTACCTGCCAAGACCTCACCCTAGAGTTGGATCTTTGTTGGACCTCCTATGCCAACAAGGGACATGGCCATTCAGCAGGTGGCCTATGAAGCTGAAAGGATCGAGAAGAGGGGGTCTAGAGGGGGGGTGATTAGATCCTTAACTAGTAAAAAGTGGCAGTTTTTAATTTGTTCAAGTTAAGGTTGAGTTTATTACAAGTTAAAGGAACAACAATACATTTCAAGCAAGCATGACAAAAGTATAGGCAGCAGAAAAGGTAAAGCAAGCAATTTGCAAGAATGTGGAGGGATGGGATTGGAGTGCGCAAACGCAATGGACACGCGGAGAATTTTTGGCGTGGTTTCGATAGGTGGTGCTATCGTACATCCATGTTGATGGAGACTTCAACCCACGAAGGTTAACAGGTGCGCGAGTCCACGGAGGGATCCACCCACGAAGTGTCCATGAAGAAGCAACCTTGTCTATCCCACCATTGGCATCGCCCACGAAGGACTTGCCTCACTTGGGTAGATCTTCATGATGTAGGCGATCTCCTTTCCCTTACAAACTTCTTGGTTCAACTCCACATCATGTCGGAGGCTCCCAAGCGATAGCTAACCAATCTAGGAGACACCACTCTCCGAAAGATAATAGACGGTGTGTTGATAATGAACTCGTTGCTCTTGTGCTTCAAATGATGATCTCCCCAACACTCAACTCTCTCTCATAGATTTGGCTATGGTGGAAGAGGGATTTGAGTGGAAAGCAACTTGGGGAAGGCTAGAAATCAAGGTTCAAATGGTAGGAATGGAATCTCTTGATCTCAACACATGAGTAGGTGGTTCTCTCTTAGAATATGAATGGTGGAAGTGTAGGCACGTTCTGATGGCTCTCTCGCAAATGGAGAAGGAGGTGGAGGGGTATATATACCCTCCACACAAAATGCAACCATTACACACTTTGACTCATCTTGGTGGCACCAATTATTTAAACTCGGTGGCACCAATCTATTCAGAAATACAAACGTTAGGAATCTCGGTGGGACTGTCTGGAACAACTCGGTGGGACCTATGTGCTAGGGCTTTGGGAAAACCTCGTCTTGGTGGCACCGATTGCATCGTCTCGGTGAGACCGAAGTGAAGCAATAAGGCAACAGAGAGTTGGCAGGCCATCTCGGTGAGACTGATTGCAATTCTCGGTGAGACCAAAATAATTGCAACAAGTAACAGAGAGTTGGCAAGGCCATCTCCGTGAGACCGAGATCCGTATCGGTGTGACCGAACTGTTAGGGTTTTGGCTGTGGCTATGTCAAGATGAACTCGGTGGCTCCGGATAGAAAGTATAAGTGGGGCCGAGATGGATTTTAGGGTTTGACATATTTGGATAGAGAAAGTGGCTGAGGGTTTTGGAGCAATATCACTAAGCACTTTCAGCAATTAGACCATTAAGCAACACCTCATCCCCTTTTAATAGTATTGGCTTTCCTATGGACTCAATGTGATCATGGGGCACTTAAACAAAGATGAAGAGTCTTGAGCTTTTGCCAATCCTTGTCCTTAGCATTATGAAGGGTTTCGACATCCTCTTGTCCTTGCCACTCCACTATTGAACTTATCTGAAATATACTCGATAAAACTATTAGTCCAACAAATGATATGTACACATTAATTACCAAAATCACCCAGGGAGCACTTGTGCTTTCAATCTCCCCCTTTTTGGTAATTTATGACAACATACATCAAAGCTTCAAGTAAATAATATGACGAGTAGTAAGTAAATCTTTGGAAGAACATGTAATATGCATAAGCTCCCCCTACATATCTGCAATCATGTACTGATAGAATTGAACAGCATGTGAATGCACATCATGACAGAGCAAGTAATGACTTACATGTATCTTGGCTATATGCATCAGGGCAAAAATTAAGTGAGGTGTACCTTCATGTTTGTGAATCCCTCTTGCAAACAATATGTGTAGAGGCAAGAGATCATCATGCACATGAGTGTGATGCATATACTTACCTTGTGGTTCTTGAAATGACTCTTTGAGGAAGCAATCTTCAGAAAACAAGGTTAAATAACACAAGAAAACTCTAGACAAGAAGGATTCCAAGACCCATAAGAATACCAAGACTAGGATGACATGTAATAGGTGAGTACCACAGAGTGAGTACTTCATTCAAATAGACATGTCCACAAAGGTTTAAAGATTTGCAATAAATCCTAAGAATTTTCTCCCCTTAAGCATGGACTCTTTCTCCCCCTGAATCTATAATGGATAATGGGAGAAGGTAGGGTGAGATAAAATCAGAGCAAAGATAAATAATCAGAGCAGAAATGAATAATATCAAGAGTAGAAATATCTCAAATCAAATACTAACATGTCTTTCCCCTCTTAAAAACATGGGACTTCTCTCATCTTATGACATTGCATCTCTCTTCCTTTCTTAGAAGAGTTTTGTAAGAGTAAGCTTTGATGTGCTCTTTCTCCCCCTTTGACATCAATTTCCAAGAAGGGTTTTTTTCATGGATATGAGTCAAGTGAGTATGATCCTTGAGAGACAAAAGCAAGCTTAATGTTGCTCAAGATGCAGATAGAGGGAAAAGAATCATTGAGTGGAGCTGAAGAAAATAGGCACTATAAGATGGCAAAAAGTTTTCTCAGTTGTGAAATCGGTGGCGCCGATTCATTTCAGTCGGTGACTCCGAGATAGCAGAGCCACTGAAGGTGCTCATCGGGGAGACCGAGTTAGTCCATTTGGTAGTACCGATGAATAGTGTGCAAGTGGACCTTACACTTCGGTCCGATCGATAGGCTTAGAACGGTGGAACCGTGATCAATATAGAGAGAAGATTTTGTCAACTTAGCTCAGTTGCAAATGAAATTTCACAAAGATTTTTAAGGAATTTCATAAGGATTTGCAATGAATTGAAAGAAATGAAAAGATCGCAGAATAAGTAGAAAGGATCTAGATGAATTTTTTTAATTTTTATTTATAAGGGAAACACAAGAAGAAATGCAATGAAAATGCAATGTACGAAAAGAACACTAGAGAACTTCATCTAGAGGTGGTCGGCGACAAAGTCACCTATGTTAGAGTATATTGACTTAGGAGTCAAGTGAGATCACTTGATCATTGGTCATACTCATCGTTAAGCTCAAAATGGGGTTGCCATTTTTCATTTAAGCATCTTGATGTATTCACATCTTGTTGAGTTGCTTTAACCCATGACTTGGAGCAAAGCTTCTCTAACATGGAATGGCATACCTTGGGTTGTGGTGTTGACCTTGATCATGTAGTGGAACTTAAGTTGGATGCTCAAGGTTGAAGTAGTCCCTCAAGTGTTGGGAGCATCCATAGGAGTTGAATCTCATCTTCCTACATGGGTTAGTCTTGCAAGGAATAGCACTTGTGTATCCAAATTGACAATTGTGAAATTAGACACATTGAAGTAGTCAAAGAATATGTTGAGTGTGTTCATTCTTCCTTGATTCCAACAACCAAAGCATAGATACTTGGTGATGTAGAAATTGCTCAAGATGTGAGTGGTTTGCAATCTCATAGATTTAGGCTCATCCAAGCACCTTCAAGGGTTAGATAACATACAAGGGTGCAAATATATCCAAGATAAATGATCATCATCATACGAGAAATATCAAGGATTAGTCACAAAGTCTTAAGCCTTGCATGTATACAAATGGAATCTATATTCCAAGTTTGAGGCATCAATGATGTTCAATTCACCTCTCAATCGACAAAATATATTTTCATTAAGCGGTTTAGTGAAGATATCCTCCAATTGCTTGTCGGTACGAACATGCTTAAGATTGATATCTCCTTTAGCAATATGATCACTAATGAAATGGTGACAAACATCAATATGCTTAGTTCGAGAATGTTGCACAGGACTGTGAGCAATCTGAATAGCACTCTCATTGTCACAAAGCAATGGAACATGTTTCACATGTATCCCATAATCTTTAAGAGTTTGGGTCATCCAAAGTAATTGAGCGCAACATGATCCGGCGGAAATGTATTCCGCTTTGACGCTGGATAAGGATACCATGTTTTGTTTCTTGGAGGACCAAGAGGCAAGGGATCTACCAAGAAATTGACATGTACCCGAAGTGGACTTTCAATCAACCTTGTCACTGGCATAGTCCGAGTTGGAATAGCCAACAAGATCAAAAGATGACCTGTTAGGGTACCAAATGCCAAAATTTGGTGTACGAATCAAATATCTCACTATCCTTTTCACGGCCTTAAGATGACATTCTTTAGGAGCCGCTTGATATCGTGCACACATGCACACACTTAGCATAATATCAGGACAGGAGGTACAAATATATAATAATGAACCAATCATAGATCGGTAAACCTTTTGGTCAACCAGGTTGCCATGCTTTGTTAAGTCAAGATGTCCACTAGTAGGCATGGGTGTTTTCATACCTTTGTTTTCTTGCATGTTGAACTTCTTGAAAATATCCTTAGTATACTTTGTTTGTGAGACAAAGGTACCTTCCTTAGTTTGCTTGATTTGCAAACCAGGGAATAATTTGAGTTCACTCATCATAGACATCTCAAACTTCTTTGACATTAGCCTTCCAAACTTTTCACTAAAATGAGGGTTAGTAGAACCAAATATGATATCATCCACATAAATTTGGCACACAAATAATTCTCCATTAACCCTTTTAGCAAAAAGAGTAGAATCAATTTTCCCAATTTCAAAGCCTTTTTCAATAAGAAACTTAGTCAAGCATTTATACCAAGCTCTAGGAGCTTGTTTAAGACCATAAAGAGCTTTGGGAAGTTTGTAGACATGATTAGGTTTCTTGGGATTAACAAAGACGGGAGGTTGTTTAACATAAACTTCCTCCTCAATTTCACCATTTAGAAAAGCACTTTTAATCTCCATTTGGTATAAAGTGATATTATGGTGATTGCTATAAGCAAGTAAAATGCGAATGGACTCAAGTCTTGCAACGGGGGCATATGTCTCACCATAGTCCATACCTTAGACTTGAGTGTAGCCTTGAGCGACGAGACGGGCACTGTTGCGTACAACTTGTCCATCCTGATCTTGCTTATTCCAAAACGCCCACTTGGTTCCAATGCCATTTTGATCATCGTTGGGCTTTTCAACCAATGTCCATACTTGATTCCTCTCGAAGTTGTGTAGCTCTTCGTGCATAGAGTTTATCCAATCTGGATCCTCAATTGCTTCTTCTACCTTCATAGGTTAAACACTAGAAATAAATGAGTAGTGGTCACAAAAGTTAGCCAAACGAGTTTTAGAGCGAGTGATTCTCCCGGTTTGGATGTCATCAAAGATTTGTTCAATCGGATGATCTCTTGAGACTCTTGTTCTACCTCGTGAGAGCTTTTGCTTGGGTTGTGGTGGAACTTCCTCATCATCTTCTTCTTCTTCATTGTTGGTGGCTGTTGTCGTTTGCTTGTGGAGGTGGAGAAGGAGGTCAAGGTGATTCATCTTGTTGTACTTCCTCATTTCCTTCGTCTTGATGTATTCCACTTGTGAATGCATCCATGTCAACTTGAGGTTCACCTTGATGTGAAGTTGAGGCTTCCACTTGAATGGACGAAGTAGTCTCCTTCACCTCCGTTGGGCGAATTTTGCCAATAGACAAATCTTGAATTACCTCCGAAGGATCTTTGTCTCCTACATCAAACTTCACATCTACCGTCTCTTCAACCTTTCGGGTGAAATTGTAGTAGATACGGTAAGTGTGAGAGTTTGAGCCGTAACCAAGTAGGAAGCCTTCATGAGAATTTGGAGCAAATTTTGAACGATGATGCTTATCAAGAATGTAGCCCTTTGAGCCAAATATTTGAAAGTATCCAACTTGGGTTTTGTTACCAGTAAGTAGCTCGTATGCCGTTTTGCCGAGAAGCTGGTGAAGATATAGTCGATTTGTAGCATGACAAGCTGTCTCAACTATTTCTGCTCAAGAGTGTCTTGGCGTCTTGTATTCATCAAACATCAAGAAAGGTATCCACATTAGCGTTCTTGAACTCCGTTCCATTTTCACTTTGAACCTTCTTGATCTTCACTTCAAATTGATTTCGGGCCTTCTTAGGGAAGTTCTTGAAGATCTTTTGGACCTGCGATTTGTCCTCAAGAAAGCACACCCGCGTAAATCTTGAAAAATCATCAACAATGACCAAACTGAAAGAGTTACCACCAAGGCTCTTATAAGCATTGGGACCAAAGAGATCCATGTGAAGTAGCTCAAGTGGTCTTCTCATGGTCATAATGTTCTTCACGGGATGACTTCCTCCAACTTGTTTTCCTTCTTGACAAGCACTACAAAGTCCATCCTTGTCAAATATAACATCTTTACCACCAAGGATATGATCACCTTTAATAAGCTATTATCAAGATTTCGCATGCCAACATGACCTAACCTTCTATCCCATAACCATCCTTTAGAAGATTTTGCAATTAAACAAGTGTGAGGTTGGGCTCTTTTAGTGAAATCAACAATGTATAGATCACCTCTATGAATACCGGTAAAGACCATATTAGGATTATCTCTACGAAACACTTGGCAATCTACTTTGGTAAATAGAACATTGAAACCAAAGTTGGCTAGTCTAGGTACGGAAAGAAGATTGTTACCAAGAGATTCAATGAGCATAACATTTTGAATAGAGATATCATTGGATATGGCCACCTTACCAAGGCCGAGTACCTTACGTCTGGAGTTATCTCCAATAGTTACATACTTGCGTGGACCATCATTTTCGTCAAGCTCACGGAACATGTCTTTATCTCCACTCATGTGATCGGTACATCCACTATCAAGAATCCACTCCTTCCCACCGGCCATGTAGCCATGAAAGTTTGTCGTGAGACCAAGATTTCTCATAGTCTCATCATAGTCAATGTCACTTTCTTTGTTTTCATCATAATAGACATGCTCAACATCATGATCATTGTCATGCGTGTAGTCATCACCTAGTTCAAGTGATTTGTTTGATTTATGATCATGACAATGTTCAAGTTTATGAATTATAATTGTCTCCTAGATGATGCTACTAATGATTCCAACATCACCCTTGGCACGCATAAGATCACGGAGCTCAAATAGAAATTCATCAAACTTGGGATCACTAGGCTTCATTTTATGAAAAGCAATGGATTTATGAAGAATCTCATCTGGTTTTTTCAAGCAGTAATTTGTGAAGTGTTCCTCAAGATAATTCCATATAGTAAATTGCTAGGCAAACCTCTAATGATAAGATCGATGGTTCTAAGATTGCGAACCTTGTCAAGATACTCATCGGGGGTAGGATGCAAATGGTCAATGGGAGGCACATAAGGGCTAAGAATATACTTGTTCAAATTATATTCATTGAAAATCTCAAGCATCTCATTTTTCCATGAACCGTAAAACTCCCCATCAAGGATAGGCACTCTATGTCTAATACTCCCCATCAAGAATATACTTGTTCAAATTATCTTCCTCCAATGGTGATTAAACCAAAGCAATGGAGACCAATGCTTTGTTACAAATTGAAAGGATCGAGAAGAGGGTGCCTAGAGGGGGGGTGATTACACCCTTAACAACTAAAATGTGGCAGTTTTTAATTTCTTCAAGTTAAGGTTGAGTTTATCACAAGTTAAAGGCACACAATACATTTCAAGAAAGCATGAGAAGAGTATAGGCAACGGAAAAGGTAAAGCCTGCAATTTGCAAGAATGTAATGGGATGGGATTGGAGTGTGCAAACGCAATGGAGACGCAGAGATTTTTGCATGGTTTTGATAGGTGGTGCTATCGTACGTCCACGTTGATTGATACTTCAACCCACGAAGGGTAACAGTTGCGCGAGTCCACGGAGGGATCCACCTATGAAGGGTCCACGAAGAAGCAACCTTGTCTATCCCACCATGGTCATCGCCCACGAAGGACTTGCCTCAATCGGGTAGATCTTCATGAAGTAGGCGATCTCCTTGCCCTTACAAACTTCTTGGTTCAACTCTACATCATGTCAGAGGCTCCCAAGTGACACCTAACAAATCTAGGAGACACCACTCTCCAAAAGGTAATAGACAGTGTGTAGATGATGAAGTCCTTGCTCTTGTGCTTCAAATGATAGTCTCCCCAACACTCAACTCTCTCTCTCTCTCACAGATTTGGCTATGGTGGAAGAGGGATTTGAGTGGAAAGCAACTTGGGGAAGGCTAGAAATCAAGGTTCAAATGGCAGGAATGGAATCAATTGATCTCAACACATGATTAGGTGGTTCTCTCTTAGAAAATGAATGGTGGAAGTGTAGGCACATTCTGATGGCTCTCTCACAACTGGAGAAGGGGGTGGAGGGGTATATATAGACTCCACACAAAATCCAATCGTTACACACTTTTGACTCATCTCTGTGGCACCGATTAGTTAAACTCGGTGGCACCGATCTGTTCAGAAATATGAATGTTAGGAGTCTTGGTGGGACCAACTGGAACAACTTGGTGGGACTAATGTCCTAGGGCTTAGGGTAAACCTCGTCTCGGTGGCACCAATTGCATCAAATCGGTGAGACCGAAGTGAAGCAATAAGGCAACAGAGAGTTGGCAGGACATCTCGGTGAGGCAAATTCCAATTCTCGATGAGACAAAAATAATTGCAACAAGTAACAGAGAGTTGGCAAGGCCATCTCAGTGAGACCGAGATCCATATCGGTGTGACCAAACTGTTAGGGTTTTGGCTGTGGCTATGTCAAGATGAACTCGGTGGCTCCAGATAGAAAGTATCGGTGGGGCCGAGTTGGATTTTAGGGTTTTGACATATTTGAATAGAGAAAGTGGCTGAGGGTTTTGGAGCAATATCACTAAGCACTTTGAGCAAGTAGACCATTAAACAACACCTCATCCCCTTTTAATAGTATTGGCTTTTCTATGGACTCAATGTGATCTTGGATCACTTAAACAAAGATGAGGAGTCTTGTGCTTTAGCCAATCCTTTTCCTTTGAATTTTGAAGGGGTTCCAAATCCTCTTGTCCTTTCCACTCCACTGTTGAACTTATGTAAAATATACTCGATAAAACTAATAGTCCAACAAACGATATGTTGACATTAATTACCAAAATCACCCAGGGAGCACTTGTGCTTTCAGAAGCCCTCATTGGTCTTCAAGACCTCCTGTTGGTGCAACGATAGGCCCCTTATGTTTTGGAGTTTGTCGACATAAACAGTATGGGACTTATGTGTTTGCTAGTGCACACAGAGTAACAGGTCCCAGAGATATCGAGGAGTTTGATGCAAACGACGAAGATAATCTCCCTGCAGTGCAGCGAAGGTTATCACCGAAGATTATGATAACAAGAGTGACACCTCAAAAATTGCTGAAGTGAAGCAAATGGTTCGGTGCCTGTCTGAGAAAAATGACTGTGTCCGAGGAGATTGAAGACAGAATGAAGACGTAGCATTTATTTTGTAGTTCTTCTCTTTATTGAGTCATAGGACCACCGTACTATTAAGAGGGATGTAGCGTTCGAAACTTTGATTCTCTGATGCTAAACCCAAATCCTATGAAAGTTGCGAGAGAAATCTCTTTGTGTTCCGAGCAAATACTTGCCAGCAAGAGATTGTGATCTGCTTCGCTGTGAGGCATTTGACTCTGGCCGAGGAGTTAGCATTACTTGTTCCTCAAGTAATGTTACCGTTGCTCCCAAATATGACAGTTGCAAATGTGTCAGTTGGCATTGGCTGGACCGCATGTCCAAAATGGTCATTTCCCATCCGGGAAGGCTGCGGCTATAAATAGCCACCCTGCAACGGCTTTCTCCGGTGCCTGCTTCATTTGATTCTGAGAATATTGTTGAGCAACCCCCTCTCTAAGCAATTTGAGTTTAAAATACACCGAGAGAAAATCCCTATAGCCGAAGAATTAGATAGTGGTTCAGCATCACTCGAAACTAAGTCCAGTACGCTCCACCTATTGCTCTTGAGAGCTGTAAACTCTCTAGACGGTTAGGTGTCAATTTATTCAAAGACTAAGCATGATTGTGTTTCTCGAAGAATAAGTCTGTAAAGGTTTGGAGATCGCCTAAAGTATCTACCACGAGTGATCGGCATTGGTTGACGAACCAATTGTCGAGGAGAATAGGGTGAAGAGACTTTATCTTTCGTGTTAAGTCACAGCCCTCCAACCAGACGTAGTCCTTGTGTAGAAGGACGAACTGGTCAAACAAATACCCTGTCGCCAACAAGCACCACTGGTTACCTCTGCTACCCATGTTTACATTTGATCTATTTTCCTTCATGTAATTTGTCTCGATGCATGCTTTAGTTTCCATATGGTACTTAGTTTTAGCTCGCTGTAGTTTGTTTTTTATTCGCTCCGCTACTGGGTTCCGAGAGTTTTGAGATTTTCGAAGAAATTTTAAAACTCCCATTCACCCCCCCCCCTCTGGTAGACATGCTTTGTTCCTACAATTGGTATCAGAGCCGAGGTACTCCTTGACTCTGCTCATTTTGGTCTAACGACCTTGGAGTTTAAATATGTCTTCAGTGAGCTACAAGTCGCATCTCAAGATTCCCATATTCGATGAGATGGACTATCCCTTCTGGAAGGAGAAGATGAAGATCCGTCTCTGAGCCATTGACGATGACATGTGGAACGTGGTGCAGTTTGGATTCACGATTGAAATACCTCAAGCCCGCACTGATGCCGAGAAGAAACTCATTCAGATGGATGCTCAAGCTAAAGATGAAATTGGTGGCCATCTCTCTCGGGCTCAATTTCTTCGCTATCGACAGTGTGAAACTGCGACGGAATTGTGGGACATTCTCGAGAAGATCAACGATGGTGTTTCAACTCAGAAAGAAGCTCACATTGATACACTTCGAGCAATCTTCAATCAGTTCAAGCGCATTGGAAATGAAAGCTGTGAGCAAACATTCGATCGTTTGAGTGACATAGCAAATAAGCTGCAAGGACTCGGCGCCAAAGACATCACTGACCATGAAGTTGTGAATAAGCTGCTCCGATCTCTTAACAGTTCATTCGACACACTTGTTCTGATGATTAGGGAACGAGCTGATTTCAAAGATCTCGACTCTGCTGATATCATGGAGAGGCTGAACACCCACGAGGAACAAGAAGAAGAGAAGAGAGATCTATATGGTTCAAACCATCAGAAAAACCACGCTCTCAAGGCTATGGCTGATTCTTCCTCTGAAGGAAATGCCAAAGATGATTCTGATGACCCTGAAAGGATCAGCAAAGATCTCGCACTGATCAGGAAAAGATTCCAGTGCTTTCACAAGAAGAGTCAGTTCCAGAAGAAAAGTTCAAGCAACTCTGGAGGTTCAAAATCCTCATCCAAACCTATTGGAGGACACACCTTCTTCAAGTGCAAAAAGCCTGGACACTTCATTTTAGACTGTCCTCTCTGGGAATCTGAAATCCGTGCTAGTGGAAAATATGATTTTGGCAACTATCAAGGCAAAAGCAAGAGCAAGAACTACGACTCTGATGATGAGAAGAAAACAAAGAAATTCTTCAAGAAGAAGGACAACTCCAGTTCAAAATCTTCGCCAAGATCTTCCTCAAGGAATCTTTCCAAGTCCTCCTCGAACCGCAAGAATAACTCTCGCAAGGCCAAGGCGTACATCAGCAAGGAGATGGATTCTGATGAAGAAGAATCATCTGACTCCGAAGAAGCTGATGAATCCGATCAGGATTCTGACTCTACATGGCTGGCATAGCATATGCCTCCTCCCCCGCAACAAACTTCTTCGGGAATCCATCAAGCGACGATGAATCTCCTGCCTACTGCTTCATAGACAAAGCTTCGAAGGAAAAGGTATCCTCTAAACATCACAAGGTTCACCCCAGTGATCAATATTCTTCTGATGGGGATGACCATGCTAAAATGATAAAATTTCCAATATTGAACAAAACTCTCTTGAGAAAATTGAGAAACCCTAAGGAAATCTGAAGGGTTGTTGGTTGAGAAGATGGAGAAAAATGACTCGTTGACCAAAGAGTATTCTGCTCTCCAGTCATGAATCGAAGAACTATCAAATCGTCGTGATTTTTTCTCGGCCGACTACAAAAGGTTAATCTATGATTACCTGAAAAGGAAACAGGAACTTGAGGCGCTGAAAGAGGCTCATGAGGATTTGATCAGGGAAAATTCTCTTCTCACCCAACACATTAAAGAGACACCTGAAGTGTTTGTTCCACCTTGTTTAAAATGCCTTGAACAAACCAATGCTGAATCAAATGCTGAATCATCTATGAATGCTAACCCCTCGGTCGAGGAAAATGGTTTTTTTTCTGATGAAAATGCTAGGTTAAAGGATCTTCTTCAGACAGGAATGTTCAAATCTCTCAAAGGGCATCAAACCCTTTGTGATGTTTTGAAGAAATCCATTCTCCACAAAAATCCTAGGAAAGAAGGCATCAATTTTGAAAGGAAACTGAATGAAAATGGCACCTACTGGGAACCTGATCAATATCCGCGTACTCTATGGGTACCTGCCAAGAGCAAAACGCTCGATCCAGCATTGCTTTCGGGATATAACTCTCCCATCCCTGAATATTCTGATGATAATTCTCTGGACAACTATAAGTTGTTCAAAAATCAACTTGGTGAGGCTGTTGCTCGCTATGTTGGACCGAACAGTAGGAATGGTCCCCCAAAGAAAGCCATTTCGGTGCCTAAGAAAACCATTGAACCATTACCTGTTACCACATTACTAACCATGCAGGCTCAAAATGCTCGTAACTTCCTTGAAAAAGTTCGACACAATGAGTACATGCATACCTCATTAAATCACTACACTCATTCATCTGGAAAGAATTTTAATGCTTATTCCTGTGATTATGCTCGCATCTCATCGAGTAACAACTATGGTTACCGAAATAAATCCTACCCTGCTCGCTCATATGTTTCAAAACCACCTGCAAAGATGTGGGTGGTTAAGAAAGCCTAATTCTTCTATAGGACTATGTCTCCAGGTGTACAGAATGGGTAATGGATAGTGGATGCACTAGTCATATGACCGGAGACAAGTCGTTGTTTGTCGACCCCAACTTAACTGCTTCACCTCTGAAGTATATCACTTTTGGCAACGACAACAAAGGAAAGGTAATTGGGCTAGGTAAAGTTGCCATATCCAAAGACAAGTCCATTGATGATGTTTTACTAGTTCAGTCTCTTGGATTCAATCTTATGTCAGTTGGCAAGCTATGTTATCTAGGCATGCTAGTTCAATTTTCCTTATCCAAATGCATTGTATTTATGGCCTCTAACAATTCCTTCATATTCGATGGAATTAGAAAGGGTTATCTGTATATTGTGGATTTCTCTAAGGGTCCCTTAGTCCAAACTTGTTTGCTTGCAAAAGCAACCAAAGGTTGGTTGTGTCACCGAAGGCTTGGTCATGCAGGTATGAGAAACTTGCAGACATTGGTGAAGAAAAATCATCTCTGTGGCATTCCTGATGTAAAATTCGACAAGGATCATCTTTGTGCTGCATGTGAGCCTGGTAAATTGGCTAAAAAGCATCATTCTTCAAAGACTGTCATGACCATGACAAGACCTCTGGAAATTCTTTATATGGATTTATTCGGTCCACAAAATTATGCAAGTTTCGGAGGCAGTCATTATGGCCTGGTCATTGTTGATGATTTCTCTCGTTACACTTGGGTATTCTTTCTCGAAAACAAAACCTGCACCCAAGATATCTTCAAAAGCTTCACCAAGAAGGCCCAGAATGAATATGATGTGCGAATCAAGCATGTCAGAAGTGACAATGGGACCGAGTTCAAAATGTAGCGACCCGACCCGAATGGATCGAATCTCTGTGTTCAAGTGTCATCCCTGGATCGGTAATGCTGACACACACAGTACTTGAGGGATTTATAACAGAGTAGCAATCACACACTTATTACATCGAATGTCTCAAAAGAGAACTGATTACAATAAATATGGCTTAAGGCCATCTAAATAAGATAACAGCGGAAGGCTTGGAAGATAAGGTGAGTCCATCAACTCCAACGGCATAGCTGAGTGCACGACAACGACCTAGCACACCTTACTCTCCGTCTGAAAAGTCTGCAACATGATACGTTGCAGCCCGAAACGGGTCAGCACATGGAATATGCTGGCAATATAACACAGTAGAGCAATGAACAGAATAATTGCTAATACTACATGCATATTTGGCTGGTGGAAAAGCTCTAGGGTTATACTGTTTTGCGAAAAGCCAATTTTTCCCTACAACAAAGGAATATATTTTATTTAACTATCATGGTGGTTGTTGAACAGTGAGAAGGTAAAACCCCCTCTCAATCCCAATTAAAAGTAATCATTAATCCCAACAAATTAATTTAGAGTGATGGGATTCAATATGATGATCCAAGAACCAGATACTCAAGATGTCCATAACCGGGGACACGGCTAATCATGATTAGTTTGTACACTCTGCAGAGGTTTGTGCGCTTTTCCCCACAAGACTCGATCTCCTCCGTTGGATTTCTCGCACTACATGGTGTTTGAGAAACGGATGACCGAGACACAGTCTTTCAAAAACATTTACTCTTTACTCTGGGTAGACAGTTACACCTACTTTCCCCTACATCTGCTAGCCTACCACTGAAAGAGGTCATGTAACATACTCAACTATGCTAGAGCCCATAATAGCTTGTGGCTGCACACGGAAGTTTCTAGCATGAATAATCTTATGATCCCTTTGAGCCTGGGTGGCGGACCGTAGGAGGATCACACGGTATATCCCCGGGATCTCCTAGGACAACACTGGTATATCCCCAGGTGCCCAAACAAGCAATCCACCCAGATGTGTATTAAAGTTGCCACCTTAAGTTGAACCATTAATTAAAAATCTCACATCTGTCATGGATACACTCAAACCCAATCCACGTCTACGAGCATAGCATGGCAACATAAGCATAGCGTAGAAGTAACTCCCAAGGGTTTGTTATTAAAAGGGCAATAGGTTCTACCTCATCATCTACTTCCCAGTACCCACAAGTTAATCACATCCTAATCATGCAATATTTGAGGGTCGAAACTAATGCATAAAAACTGGGTAACGAAGAAGTATGATCAATGTGTTACTTGCCTTGCTGACGATCTGCAAATCCTAAAGACTCGTAGTAGCACGCTCCGCACTCCGGGAATTCTATCGCAAACAACCAATAGCATACATAAGCAATCAAGCGAAGATGCACGGGTAAAACCCAAATGAGATGATTTAACCAGAAAGTTCAACCTAAGAACTCCGGTTTGCAAAAAGAATCAAATCAAACGGAGCAACTAAACTCAAACTGCGAAAGAAACAAGCTTCGATTACTAATCTGGACTAAAGTCAAATTTTACAGTAGCAAAAACTTGTTTAAGTTGATTAAACAGAAAGAGGGCTTCGAGACGAAGATCTAGGCGCTTGAATCGCCTGATTCCGACAAACGAGCGAAAAGTTATACTAAAACGAAAATCGGATCAGAAATCGCGATCGAAAATAATCGCGGAAAATCCGAGAAAAAGAAAAACTAACGAACAGGCTAACGAACGAACGTTCGCTGTCTGCGGTTAAACGGTGAAAACCGTTCGTTAAAACGAACGTACGGACGAACGTCCGCTAAATAACTAAACCGACGGAAAACCGATCTAAAAAGAATAAACCGGAATTTAAAAAAAAACCGAATCTAGATCTAGGGTTTACAAAAAAAACCGAACGGTTAACCGAAAAAAAAACGAACGGCGGCAGCGGCTACTACCTCCGGCGACGCTCCGGCGGGACGGCGGGGTGCGGCGCGGCGGCGGCTCCGGCGGCGGGGTCGGGCGGCGGCGGCGTCCAGCAGCGGCGGCAGCGGCTCCGGCGGCAGCGGCTCCGGCGGCGGCGAGCGGCGGCAGCGGCAGCAGCAGCGTGCGGCGGCGCGGCGGCGGGGCTGGTCGAGAGAGAGAGGGGGGGCGGCTATTTAAGAGGGGCCGGGGTGGCTTGGGGAGGGGGCGACGGGCAGCGACGGCGGCGGCTCGGACTCCCTGGAGGAGTCCGGCTCGGGGACGGGGACGAAGGCGGCGGCGGCCTGCTGGGCCGGCTGGGCTTCGGCCCAGTTCGGTCCGGCGGAGTTTTTTTTTTTTTAAATAATTCCGCGCAGAAAAACAAATAAAAGAAATACTAAACGGACTCCAAAATTCCCGAAATAAATTTTCCCCGTCCTCTAAAAATCTCCCGGACAAGGTAAACATTTATTTGGGACTCTAATGCAATTTTGAAAAATGCATATTTTTTTCTAAATTCAAATAAAATTGCAATAAAAATCCAAATAAAATATTTATTTGATTTTAATATTTTTCCTCCAATATTCCATTTATTTTGGAGAAGTCATATTATCTCCTCTCATATATTTTTAATATGAAATATTTTCGGAGAGAAAAATAGTTAAACCAAATTGATCCCTGTTTCAATATTTGAGAAAATTCAAATATGAAAACGGTGAAATCCCCAACTCTCTCCGTGGGTCCTTGAGTTGCTTAGAATTTTCGAGGATCGCAAAACGAAATGCAATAAAATATGATATGCATGGATGACCTATGTATAACATTCCAAATTAAAAATTTGGGATGTTACAAACCTACCCCCCTTAAGATGAATCTCGCCCTCGAGATTCGGGTTGGCTAGAAAATAGGTGTGGGCGGTCCTTCCGGAGGTCTTCTTCGCGCTCCCAGGTGGCTTCATCTTCGGTATGGTGACTCCACTGAACTTTGCAAAACTTGATAACTTTGTTGCGTGTAACTCGGCTGGCAACTCGAGAATCTTGATGGGTTTCTCCTCGTAGGTTAGATCACTATCCAATTGAATTGCTTCTAGGGGCACTGTATCTCTTAGAGAAATATCAGCCATCTCCGCATGGCACTTCTTCAACTGGGAAACGTGAAACACATCATGAACTCCTGACAGTCCTTCGGGCAATTCCAACTTGTAGGCAACTTCACCCATACGTTCCAATACTCGGTATGGTCCTACAAACCTCGGGGCTAACTTTCCTTTAACTCCAAAACGTTTCACTCCTCGTAAGGGTGATACTCGTAGATATGCTCTGTCTCCGACTTCATAGGTTACCTCCTTGCGTTTTGGATCGGCATAACTCTTCTGTCTGGACTGGGCTACTTTCAGTCTATCTCGAATCAGCTTAACCTTCTCTTCGGATTCCTTAATCAAATCCGGTCCAAACAACTGACGGTCTCCAACTTCATCCCACATCAACGGTGTTCTGCACCTCCTTCCATACAAAGCCTCGAAAGGTGCCATCTTCAAACTGGCTTGGTAGCTGTTGTTGTATGAGAACTCCGCGTAGGGCAGATTGTCATCCCAACTAGATCCATAATCTAGTGCACAAGCTCTTAACATGTCCTCCAGGATCTGATTGACTCTCTCGGTCTGTCCATCTGTCTGCGGATGAAAAGCTGTACTAAACTCTAGCCTGGTTGACAATGTCTGGTGTAGTTGGCGCCAAAACTTTGAAGTAAACTGGGTTCCTCTATCTGATACGATGGTCCTCGGAACTCCGTGCAGACATACGATCCTGGTCATATATATCTTGGCCAACTTCGCACTCGTATATGTGGTTTTCACTGGAATAAAGTGAGCTACTTTGGTCAAACGATCCACTACTACCCAGATAGAATCATATCCTGATCGGGTCCTGGGTAATCCGGTGATGAAATCCATGCCAAGTTTATCCCACTTCCATTCGGGTATTGGCATAGGCTGTAGCAATCCTGCGGGCTTCTGATGCTCTGCCTTCACTCTCTGACATACATCACATACGGCTACATACTCAGCAATATCCCTCTTCATACCCGTCCACCAGAAACGCTCTTTTAAATCCAAATACATCTTGGTGTTTCCGGGGTGTATCGAGTATGGCGAGTCATGAGCCTCCTGTAGTATCAACTTCCTGATCTCGGCATTATTGGGTACATACACACGGTCCTCAAACCATAAGGTGTCGTGCTCATCTTCACGAAAACCTTTGGCTTTTCCCTTGCGCATTCTATCCTTTATCTCGGCAAGTTCTTTGTCATCTTTCTGAGCTTCTCGAATCCTTCCCAATAATGTTGACTGAACTTCCATAACTGCGACAAAACCTCTAGGGACTATCCCCAAACGAAACTCCCTGAGATCTTCGGATAACCCCTTTGGTAAACCTCCACTTTTGAGGGTATTGACATAACTCTTCCGGCTCAAAGCGTCTGCTACGACATTGGCCTTTCCTGGATGATAATGCAACTTCATATCATAATCCTTTATAAGTTCCAACCATCTCCTCTGCCTGAGGTTCAGCTCCTTCTGAGTGAAAATATACTTCAAGCTCTTGTGATCCGTGTACACATCACAACGGTTCCCAATAAGAAAATGTCTCCAAGTCTTAAGTGCTTGAACTACAGCTGCTAACTCCAAGTCATGAGTGGCATAATTCAACTCATGCGGCCGAAGCTGACGTGAGGCATATGAAACAACTCTCCCTTCCTGCATAAGTACTCCTCCCAGTCCTAAGCGAGAAGCGTCGCAATACACTTGGAAATCCTTGCGTATATCTGGCAGAATCAGAACTGGGGCTGTAACCAAACGTTTCTTCAGTTCCTGAAAACTTGCCTCACATTCATCTGTCCATTTGAACTTAGTGTCCTTCTTCAGTAACTCCGTCATAGGCTTCGCAATCTTGGAAAAATTCTCGATAAATCTCCGATAATATCCTGCAAGTCCAAGAAAACTGCGGATCTCCCCTACTGAGGTGGGTGCCAACCACTCAGTGACAGACTGAACCTTAGTGGGGTCTACTGCTATACCTTCGCCCGATATAACATGTCCAAGAAATCCAACTTCCTTCAACCAAAACTCACATTTGCTGAACTTGGCATACAACTGATGTTCCCTGAGCTTCTCGAGAACTAAACGCAGATGCTCCTTGTGCTCCTCTTCATTCTTTGAGTATACCAAGATATCATCAATGAACACCACGACAAACTTATCCAAAACTCCATGAACACCTTGTTCATCATACTCATGAAATAGGCAGGGGCATTAGTCAATCCAAATGACATAACTGTGTACTCATATAGCCCATACCGGGTGGTGAAGGCTGTCTTAGGTATATCCTGTTCTCGGATCTTCAGCTGGTGATACCCTGATCTCAGATCGATCTTGGAGAACACTTTAGCTCCTTGCAACTGATCAAACAAATCATTAATCATTGGCAGTGGGTACTTGTTCTTAATCGTCACTTCATTCAATGCGCGATAATCAACAACCATTCTCAAGGATCCATCCTTCTTCTCAACTAAGAGCACTGGGGCTCCCCACGGTGATGAACTTCGTCGAATGTAACCTTTCTCCAATAATTCCTTGATCTGCTTCCTAATCTCCTCCAGATCATTTGCGGGCATCCGGTATGGTCTCTTTGATATTGGTCCGGTGCCTGGCAACAACTCTATCAAGTATTCAATGTCTCGATCCGGCGGCATGCCTGGTAACTCCTCTGGAAATACATCTGGGTAATCCTTCACAATAGGCACCTCCTCCTGAACAACTCCCGTGAGAGAATTTACTTGGCTCCTTCTAGGCACATGCCTAGATACATACTTGATCCTTTTTCCCTCCGGGGTGGTAAGCGAAATCGACTTACTCGCACAATCGATGCTTCCTCCATACATCGATAGCCAATCCATGCCTAGTATCACATCCAATCCTTGTGACTTCAAAACTATCAGGTCTGAGGGGAAAACATGACTTCCAATGATCAATGGCATCTGAAAACATCCTTGTCTTGCCATATACTCCGCACCGGGTGATCTTACTAACATGGGTGTCCTAAGTACCTTAGTGGGCAACTTATACTTATCCACGAATCCCCTTGATATGTGTGAATGCGATGCACCAGTATCGAAAAGAACAATTGCAATAAAAGACTTAACCAAAAACTTACCGATAACTGCATCAGGCTGCTCCTCAACCTCCTCCACGTTCACGTGGTTCACTTGTCCTCGGTTGAATGGATTGGGCTTCTTCCCAGCGCTTCCATTACCATTGCCGTTCTTCAATTCTGGACATTCGTTGGCATAATGTCCAGTCTTCCTGCACTTGAAACAGGTAATGTGGCTTTGATCCTTCTTGGCGGGTGTGGCTGGGTTAGAGCGGTTCTGATTGCTGCCTGCTCCATTTCCATTTCCATTCTTGTGGCCATTATGGTTGTGCGAACTTCCTCCATTGTGGTTATGACCTCCATGGTTATGAACAAGCCCTCCCGAGTTCGGGGTGAACCGGGGCTTCTGCTGAGCTCCTGAGTTGAACTTCCCTTGTCCATACTTCCTCTTGCGGCTATCAATCTGCTGCTGCTTCCCTTCAATCATAAGAGCTTTGTCTACCAACTCCTGGTAGTTGTTGAATGTTGCCGCCATCAACTGCATACTCAGCTCATCATTCAACCCTTCCATAAACTTCTCCTGCTTCGCGGCATCAGTGGCCACATCATCCGGGGCATAGCGAGCTAATTTACTGAACTCATCCACGTACTGCCCCACGGTACGGTTTCCCTGGCGTAAGTTGCAAAACTCACGCTTCTTCATGCTCATAGCTCCTGCTAAGACATGTGCAGTGCGGAAAGCTTGCTGAAACTGATCCCAAGTGACATTGGCTATAGGGAATGTGGCTGTGTAATTCTCCCACCATGAGGCTGTGGGTCCATCCAATTGATGTGCGGCAAAACGCACCTTCTCAGCGTCTGTGCATCCTGCGGTGGTCAACTCCCTTCCAATCCTGCATAGCCAGTCATCCGCAACTATTGGCTCGGTGCTACTGGAAAACACCGGCGGCTGCAACCTCAGAAAACGGGCTAAGTTGTCAACTGGTGGTGGTGGCGGTGGGTTGTTGTTGTTGTTGTTGTTGTTGCCTTGGTTCTGAACTAGTAGCTGCATCAGGGTATTCTGCTGTTGAATCAACTGAGTGAGCTCCGGTGGGAAAACAAATCCGGTGTCGCGTCTCGGAGGCATCTGATGGGTTTAGAGGGAAGAGATTAGAATAGAGTAAGGTCTAGTGAGAAGGCACTACCCATATGCACATGAGACAAACACATTCATAACACACCACTCAATTCAAGCAAGAGCATACAATCGATCTAACTACCGTTACAAAAGTGCTCGGACTATTACTATTTACATGGGGAGAAATACTAATGATAATATGGTGGTCATCTAGAAATTTTGATCGGTGGAAGACTCCATGATGTCCGCTCCAGCTTCGTCTTCATAATCATCATCACTACTGTCGGGGTCGGAGTCGGTGTCGTCGATGATGATGTAGTCTTCAGATCGAATTTCCTCAGGTTCGTTGTCTTCTTCTCCGGGCGCGGGGTCTCCCATGAATACTCCTAGCTTCCTTGTCAGGTCGTCATTCTTCTCCACTAGTATTGCGATTTCCTCCTCGTATCCATCGCGTGTAGACTTGAGTTCCTCTTCTAGCTCCATGTTCCTGGTCATCACCTTCTTCAAATCTATCATGCTTGCACACATCTGGTTCTCCTGTCGACGAATGTGCTGGTTTAACTCCTGGATGAAAGCTGCAATGGACCTGTCCCTCCGGGTGCTGATCATCTCCCATTGCTCATCTCGGCGCCCACATAACTGGTAGATTGTGTCCTTAAGATCCTTGTGATACACCTCGCCGATGCGTCCCATGGCGATGTGGGCTGCCATGCTCTTTCCTAGACTCCAGGTTGGTGCATCAAAGGAAAACTCTATGGGCTCCGTAACTGGCGTGAATGTCCTTCCTGGAATTTGAACTCGAATCATCCAATGCTCCTCTTCTGGTACAGTGGTGGTGTAGGTCCCGGTGAAGCTTGGTATTCCGATGTTCAGGTACCTAGTGACTTCCTTCAAGTGTCGTCCAAAAGGTGTGTCTTCATCCGGTTGTGTAAACTTGTTCCTTGAGTCCGCCATCCTAGAGAATAGAAGATGGAGAGAAGTCAGAAATGAGTAGAGAAGAGTGACCTATGGCTTTTCTTAGTGGTCTTGTCCTACAGTCAGCGTGTGCTCTGATACCATCTCTGTAGCGACCCGACCCGAATGGATCGAATCTCTGTGTTCAAGTGTCATCCCTGGATCGGTAATGCTGACACACACAGTACTTGAGGGATTTATAACAGAGTAGCAATCACACACTTATTACATCGAATGTCTCAAAAGAGAACTGATTACAATAAATATGGCTTAAGGCCATCTAAATAAGATAACAGCGGAAGGCTTGGAAGATAAGGTGAGTCCATCAACTCCAACGGCATAGCTGAGTGCACGACAACGACCTAGCACACCTTACTCTCCGTCTGAAAAGTCTGCAACATGATACGTTGCAGCCCGAAACGGGTCAGCACATGGAATATGCTGGCAATATAACACAGTAGAGCAATGAACAGAACAATTGCTAATACTACATGCATATTTGGCTGGTGGAAAAGCTCTAGGGTTATACTGTTTTGCGAAAAGCCAATTTTTCCCTACAACAAAGGAATATATTTTATTTAACTATCATGGTGGTTGTTGAACAGTGAGAAGGTAAAACCCCCTCTCAATCCCAATTAAAAGTAATCATTAATCCCAACAAATTAATTTAGAGTGATGGGATTCAATATGATGATCCAAGAACCAGATACTCAAGATGTCCATAACCGGGGACACGGCTAATCATGATTAGTTTGTACACTCTGCAGAGGTTTGTGCGCTTTTCCCCACAAGACTCGATCTCCTCCGTTGGATTTCTCGCACTACATGGTGTTTGAGAAACGGATGACCGAGACACAGTCTTTCAGAAACATTTACTCTTTACTCTGGGTAGACAGTTACACCTACTTTCCCCTACATCTGCTAGCCTACCACTGAAAGAGGTCATGTAACATACTCAACTATGCTAGAGCCCATAATAGCTTGTGGCTGCACACGGAAGTTTCTAGCATGAATAATCTTATGATCCCTTTGAGCCTGGGTGGCGGACCGTAGGAGGATCACACGGTATATCCCCGGGATCTCCTAGGACAACACTGGTATATCCCTAGGTGCCCAAACAAGCAATCCACCCAGATGTGTATTAAAGTTGCCACCTTAAGTTGAACCATTAATTAAAAATCTCACATCTGTCATGGATACACTCAAACCCAATCCACGTCTACGAGCATAGCATGGCAACATAAGCATAGCGTAGAAGTAACTCCCAAGGGTTTGTTATTAAAAGGGCAATAGGTTCTACCTCATCATCTACTTCCCAGTACCCACAAGTTAATCACATCCTAATCATGCAATATTTGAGGGTCGAAACTAATGCATAAAAACTGGGTAACGAAGAAGTATGATCAATGTGTTACTTGCCTTGCTGACGATCCGCAAAACCTAGGGACTCGTAGTAGCACGCTTCGCACTCCGGAAACTCTATCGCAAACAAACAATAGCATACATAAGCAATCAAGCGAAGATGCACGGGTAAAACCCAAATGAGAAGACCTAACCAGAAAGTTCAACTGAAGAACTCTGGTTTGCAAAAAGAATCAAATCAAACGGAGCAACGAAACTCAAACTGCGAAAGAAACACGCTTCGATTACTAATCTGGACTAAAGTCAAATTTTACAGTAGCAAAAACTTGTTTAAGTTGATTAAACAGAAAGAGGGCTTCGAGACGAAGATCTAGGCGCTTGAATCGCCTGATTCCGACAAACGAGCGAAAAGTTATACTAAAACGAAAATCGGATCAGAAATCGCGATCGAAAATAATCGCGGAAAATCCGAGAAAAAGAAAAACTAACGAACAGGCTAACGAACGAACGTTCGCTGTCTGCGGTTAAACGGTGAAAACCGTTCGTTAAAACGAACGTACGGACGAACGTCCGCTAAATAACTAAACCGACGGAAAACCGATCTAAAAAGAATAAACCGGAATTTAAAAAAAAACCGAATCTAGATCTAGGGTTTACAAAAAAAACCGAACGGTTAACCGAAAAAAAAACGAACGGCGGCAGCGGCTACTACCTCCGGCGACGCTCCGGCGGGACGGCGGGGTGCGGCGCGGCGGCGGCTCCGGCGGCGGGGTCGGGCGGCGGCGGCGTCCAGCAGCGGCGGCAGCGGCTCCGGCGGCAGCGGCTCCGGCGGCGGCGAGCGGCGGCAGCGGCAGCAGCAGCGTGCGGCGGCGCGGCGGCGGGGCTGGTCGAGAGAGAGAGGGGGGGCGGCTATTTAAGAGGGGCCGGGGTGGCTTGGGGAGGGGGCGACGGGCAGCGACGGCGGCGGCTCGGACTCCCTGGAGGAGTCCGGCTCGGGGACGGGGACGAAGGCGGCGGCGGCCTGCTGGGCCGGCTGGGCTTCGGCCCAGTTCGGTCCGGCGGAGTTTTTTTTTTTTTAAATAATTCCGCGCAGAAAAACAAATAAAAGAAATACTAAACGGACTCCAAAATTCCCGAAATAAATTTTCCCCGTCCTCTAAAAATCTCCCGGACAAGGTAAACATTTATTTGGGACTCTAATGCAATTTTGAAAAATGCATATTTTTTTCTAAATTCAAATAAAATTGCAATAAAAATCCAAATAAACTATTTATTTGATTTTAATATTTTTCCTCCAATATTCCATTTATTTTGGAGAAGTCATATTATCTCCTCTCATATATTTTTAATATGAAATATTTTCGGAGAGAAAAATAGTTAAACCAAATTGATCCCTGTTTCAATATTTGAGAAAATTCAAATATGAAAACGGTGAAATCCCCAACTCTCTCCGTGGGTCCTTGAGTTGCTTAGAATTTTCGAGGATCGCAAAACGAAATGCAATAAAATATGATATGCATGGATGACCTATGTATAACATTCCAAATTAAAAATTTGGGATGTTACAAACCTACCCCCCTTAAGATGAATCTCGCCCTCGAGATTCGGGTTGGCTAGAAAACAGGTGCGGGTGGTCCTTCCGGAGGTCTTCTTCGCGCTCCCAGGTAGCTTCCTCCTCGGTATGATGACTCCACTGAACTTTGCAAAACTTGATAACTTTGTTGCGTGTAACTCGGCTGGCAAACTCGAGAATCTTGACGGGTTTCTCCTCGTAGGTTAGATCACTATCCAATTGAATTGCTTCTAGGGGCACTGTATCTCTTAGAGAAATATCAGCCATCTCCGCATGGCACTTCTTTAACTGGGAAACGTGAAACACATCATGAACTCCTGACAGTCCTTCGGGCAATTCCAACTTGTAGGCAACTTCACCCATACGTTCCAATACTCGATATGGTCCTACAAACCTCGGGGCTAACTTTCCTTTAACTCCAAAACGTTTCACTCCTCGTAAGGGTGATACTCGTAGATATGCTCTGTCTCCGACTTCATAGGTTACCTCCTTGCGTTTTGGATCGGCATAACTCTTCTGTCTGGACTGGGCTACTTTCAGTCTATCTCGAATCAGCTTAACATTCTCTTCGGATTCCTTAATCAAATCCGGTCCAAACAACTGACGGTCTCCAACTTCATCCCACATCAACGGTGTTCTGCACCTCCTTCCATACAAAGCCTCGAAAGGTGCCATCTTCAAACTGGCTTGGTAGCTGTTGTTGTATGAGAACTCCGCGTAGGGCAGATTGTCATCCCAACTAGATCCATAATCTAGCGCACAAGCTCTTAACATGTCCTCCAGGATCTGATTGACTCTCTCGGTCTGTCCATCTGTCTGCGGATGAAAAGCTGTACTAAACTCTAGCCTGGTTCCCAATGTCTGGTGTAGTTGGCGCCAAAACTTTGAAGTAAACTGGGTTCCTCTATCTGATACGATGGTCCTCGGAACTCCGTGCAGACATACGATCCTGGTCATATATATCTTGGCCAACTTCGCACTCGTATATGTGGTTTTCACTGGAATAAAGTGAGCTACTTTGGTCAAACGATCCACTACTACCCAGATAGAATCATATCCTGATCGGGTCCTGGGTAATCCAGTGATGAAATCCATGCCAAGTTTATCCCACTTCCATTCGGGTATTGGCATAGGTTGTAGCAATCCTGCGGGCTTCTGATGCTCTGCCTTCACTCTCTTACATACATCACATACGGCTACATACTCAGCAATATCCCTCTTCATACCCGTCCACTAGAAACGCTCTTTTAAATCCAAATACATCTTGGTGTTTCCGGGGTGTTTCGAGTATGGCGAGTCATGAGCCTCCTGTAGTATCAACTTCCTGATCTCGGCATTATCGGGTACATACACACGGTCCCCAAACCATAAGGTGTCGTGCTCATCTTCACGAAAACCTTTGGCTTTTCCTTTGCGCATTCTATCCTTTATCTCGGCAATTTCTTTGTCATCTTTCTGAGCTTCTCGAATCCTTTCCAATAATGTTGACTGAACTTCCATAACTGCGACAAAACCTCTAGGGACTATCCCCAAACGAAACTCCCTAAGATCTTCGGATAACCCCTTTGGTAAACCTCCGCTTTTGAGGGTATTGGCAGAACTCTTCCGGCTCAAAGCGTCTGCTACGACATTGGCCTTTCCTGGATGATAATGCAACTTCATATCATAATCCTTTATAAGTTCCAACCATCTCCTCTGCCTGAGGTTTAGCTCCTTCTGAGTGAAAATATACTTCAAGCTCTTGTGATCCGTGTACACATCACAACGGTTCCCAATAAGAAAATGTCTCCAAGTCTTAAGTGCTTGAACTACAGCTGCTAACTCCAAGTCATGCGTGGCATAATTCAACTCATGCGGCCGAAGCTGACGTGAGGCATATGAAACAACTCTTCCTTCCTGCATAAGTACTCCTCCCAGTCCTAAGCGAGAAGCGTCGCAATACACTTGGAAATCCTTGCGTATATCTGGCAGAATCAGAACTGGGGCTGTAACCAAACGTTTCTTCAGTTCCTGAAAACTTGCCTCACATTCATCTGTCCATTTGAACTTAGTGTCCTTCTTCAGTAACTCCGTCATAGGCTTCGCAATCTTAGAAAAATTCTCGATAAATCTCCGATAATATCCTGCAAGTCCAAGAAAACTGCGGATCTCCCCCACTGAGGTGGGTGCCAACCACTCAGTGACAGACTGAACCTTAGTGGGGTCTACTGCTATACCTTCGCCTGATATAACATGTCCAAGAAATCCAACTTCCTTCAACCAAAACTCACATTTGCTGAACTTGGCATACAACTGATGTTCCCTAAGCTTCTCGAGAACTAAACGCAGATGCTCCTTGTGCTCCTCTTCATTCTTTGAGTATACCAAGATATCATCAATGAACACCACGACAAACTTATCCAAGAACTCCATGAACACCTTGTTCATCATACTCATGAAATAGGCAGGGGCATTAGTCAATCCAAATGACATAACTGTGTACTCATATAGCCCATACCGGGTGGTGAAGGCTGTCTTAGGTATATCCTGTTCTCGGATCTTCAGCTGGTGATACCCTGATCTCAGATCGATCTTGGAGAACACTTTAGCTCCTTGCAACTGATCAAACAAATCATTAATCATTGGCAATGGGTACTTGTTCTTAATCGTCACTTCATTCAATGCGTGATAATCAACAACCATTCTCAAGGATCCATCCTTCTTCTCAACTAAGAGCACTGGGGCTCCCCACGGTGATGAACTTCGTCGAATGTAACCTTTCTCCAATAATTCCTTGATCTGCTTCTTAATCTCCTCCAGATCATTTGCGGGCATCCGGTATGGTCTCTTTGATATTGGTCCGGTGCCTGGCAACAACTCTATCAAGAATTCAATGTCTCGATCCGGCGGCATGCCTGGTAACTCCTCTGGAAATACATCTGGGTAATCCTTCACAATAGGCACCTCCTCCTGAACAACTCCCGTGAGAGAATTTACTTGGCTCCTTCTAGGCACATGCCTAGATACATACTTGATCCTTTTTCCCTCCGGGGTGGTAAGCAAAATCGACTTACTCGCACAATTGATGCTTCCTCCATACATCGATAGCCAATCCATGCCTAGTATCACATCCAATCCTTGTGACTTCAAAACTATCAGGTCTGAGGGGAAAACATGACTTCCAATGATCAATGGCATCTGAAAACATCCTTGTCTTGCCATATACTCCGCACCGGGTGATCTTACTAACATGGGTGTCCTAAGTACCTTAGTGGGCAACTTATACTTATCCACGAATCCCCTTGATATGTATGAATGCGATGCACCAGTATCGAAAAGAACAATTGCAATAAAAGACTTAACCAAAAACTTACCGATAACTGCATCAGGCTGCTCCTCAACCTCCTCCACGTTCACGTGGTTCACTTGTCCTCGGTTGAATGGATTGGGCTTCTTCCCAGCGCTTCCATTACCATTGCCGTTCTTCAATTCTGGACATTCATTGGCATAATGTCCAGTCTTCCCGCACTTGAAACAGGTAATGTGGCTTTGATCCTTCTTGGCGGGTGTGGCTGGGTTAGAGCGGTTCTGATTGCTGCCTGCTCCATTTCCATTTCCATTCTTGTGGCCATTATGGTTGTGCGAACTTCCTCCATTGTGGTTATGACCTCCATGGTTATGAACAAGCCCTCCCGAGTTCGGGGTGAACCGGGGCTTCTGCTGAGCTCCTGAGTTGAACTTCCCTTGTCCATACTTCCTCTTGCGGCTATCAATCTGCTGCTGCTTCCCTTCAATCATAAGAGCTTTGTCTACCAACTCCTGGTAGTTGTTGAATGTTGCCGCCATCAACTGCATACTCAGCTCATCATTCAACCCTTCCATAAACTTCTCCTGCTTCGCGGCATCAGTGGCCACATCATCCGGGGCATAGCGAGCTAATTTACTGAACTCATCCACATACTGCCCCACGGTACGGTTTCCCTGGCGTAAGTTGCGAAACTCATGCTTCTTCATGCTCATAGCTCCTGCTGAGACATGTGCAGTGCGGAAAGCTTGCTGAAACTGATCCCAAGTGACATTGGCTATAGGGAATGTGGCTGTGTAATTCTCCCACCATGAGGCTGCGGGTCCATCCAATTGATGTGCGGCAAAACGCACCTTCTCAGCGTCTGTGCATCCTGCGGTGGTCAACTCCCTTCCAATCCTGCGTAGCCAGTCATCCGCAACTATTGGCTCGGTGCTACTGGAAAACACCGGCGGCTGCAACCTTAGAAAACGGGCTAAGTTGTCAACTGGTGGTGGTGGCGGTGGGTTGTTGTTGTTGTTGTTGCCTTGGTTCTGAACTAGTAGCTGCATCAGGGTATTCTGTTGTTGAATCAACTGAGTGAGCTCCGGTGGGAAAACAAATCCGGTGTCGTGTCTCGGAGGCATCTGATGTGTTTAGAGGGAAGAGATTAGAATAGAGTAAGGTCTAGTGAGAAGGCACTACCCATATGCACATGAGACAAACACATTCATAACACACCACTCAATTCAAGCAAGAGCATACAATCGATCTAACTACCGTTACAAAAGTGCTCGGACTATTACTATTTACATGGGGAGAAATACTAATGATAATATGGTGGTCATCTAGAAATTTTGATCGGTGGAAGACTCCATGATGTCCGCTCCAGCTTCGTCTTCATAATCATCATCACTACTGTCGGGGTCGGAGTCGGTGTCGTCGATGATGATGTAGTCTTCAGATCAAATTTCCTCAGGTTCGTTGTCTTCTTCTCCGGGCGCGGGGTCTCCCACGAATACTCCTAGCTTCCTTGTCAGGTCGTCATTCTTCTCCACTAGTATTGCGATTTCCTCCTCGTATCCATCGCGTGTAGACTTGAGTTCCTCTTCTAGCTCCATGTTCCTGGTCATCACCTTCTTCAAATCTATCATGCTTGCACACATCTGGTTCTCCTGTCGACGAATGTGCTGGTTTAACTCCTGGATGAAAGCTGCAATGGACCTGTCCCTCCGGGTGCTGATCATCTCCCATTGCTCATCTCGGCGCCCACATAACTGGTAGATTGTGTCCTTAAGATCCTTGTGATACACCTCGCCGATGCGTCCCATGGCGATGTGGGCTGCCATGCTCTTTCCTAGACTCCAGGTTGGTGCATCAAAGGAAAACTCTATGGGCTCCGTAACTGGCGTGAATGTCCTTCCTGGAATTTGAACTCGAATCATCCAACGCTCCTCTTCTGGTACAGTGGTGGTGTATGTCCCGGTGAAGCTTGGTATTCCGATGTTCAGGTACCTAGTGACTTCCTTCAAGTGTCGTCCAAAAGGTGTGTCTTCATCCGGTTGTGTAAACTTGTTCCTTGAGTCCGCCATCCTAGAGAATAGAAGATGGAGAGAAGTCAGAAATGAGTAGAGAAGAGTGACCTATGGCTTTTCTTAGTGGTCGTGTCCTACAGTCAGCGTGTGCTCTGATACCATCTCTGTAGCGACCCGACCCGAATGGATCGAATCTCTGTGTTCAAGTGTCATCCCTGGATCGGTAATGCTGACACACACAGTACTTGAGGGATTTATAACAGAGTAGCAATCACACACTTATTACATCGAATGTCTCAAAAGAGAACTGATTACAATAAATATGGCTTAAGGCCATCTAAATAAGATAACAGCGGAAGGCTTGGAAGATAAGGTGAGTCCATCAACTCCAACGGCATAGCTGAGTGCACGACAACGACCTAGCACACCTTACTCTTCGTCTGAAAAGTCTGCAACATGATACGTTGCAGCCCAAAACGGGTCAGCACATGGAATATGCTGGCAATATAACACAGTAGAGCAATGAACAGAATAAATGCTAATACTACATGCATATTTGGCTGGTGGAAAAGCTCTAGGGTTATACTGTTTTGCGAAAAGCCAATTTTTCCCTACAACAAAGGAATATATTTTATTTAACTATCATGGTGGTTGTTGAACATTGAGAAGGTAAATCCCCCTCTCAATCCCAATTAAAAGTAATTATTAATCCCAACCAATTTAATTTAGAGTGATGGGATTCAATATGATGATCCAAGAACCAGATACTCAAGATGTCCATAACCGGGGACACGGCTAATCATGATTAGTTTGTACACTCTGCAGAGGTTTGTGCACTTTTCCCCACAAGACTCGATCTCCTCCGTTGGATTTCTCGCACTACATGGTGTTTGAGAAACGGATGACCGAGACACAGTCTTTCAGAAACATTTACTCTTTACTCTGGGTAGACAGTTACACCTACTTTCCCCTACATCTGCTAGCCTACCACTGAAAGAGGTCATGTAACATACTCAACTATGCTAGAGCCCATAATAGCTTGTGGCTGCACACGGAAGTTTCTAGCATGAACAATCTTATGATCCCTTTGAGCCTGGGTGGCGGACCGTAGGAGGATCACACGGTATATCCCCGGGATCTCCTAGGACAACGCTGGTATATCCCCAGGTGCCCAAACAAGCAATCCACCCAGATGTGTATTAAAGTTGCCACCTTAAGTTGAACCATTAATTAAAATCTCACATCTGTCATGGATACACTCAAAACCCAATCCACGTCTACGAGCATAGCATGGCAACATAGGCATAGCGTGGAAGTAACTCCCAAGGGTTTTATAATAAAAGGGCAATAGGTTCTACCTCATCATCTACTTCCCAGTACCCACCAGTTAATCACATCCTAATCATGCAATATTTGAGGGTCGAAACTAATGCATAAAAACTGGGTAACGAAGAAGTATGATCAATGTGTTACTTGCCTTGCTGACGATCTGCAAATCCTAGGGACTCGTAGTAGCACGCTTCGCACTCCGGGAATTCTATCGCAAACAAACAATAGCATACATAAGCAATCAAGCGAAGATGCACGGGTAAAACCCAAATGAGAAGACCTAACCAGAAAGTTCAACTGAAGAACTCCGGTTTGCAAAAAGAATCAAATCAAACGGAGCAACGAAACTCAAACTGCAAAAGAAACAAGCTTTGATTGCTAATCTGGACTAAAGTCAAATTTTACAGTAGCAAAAACTTGTTTTAGTTGATTAAACAGAAAGAGGGCTGGGGCAGGGTGGCTTGGGGCAGGGGGCGACGAGGCGGCGGCGTCCCGGACTCCGGCGGAGTCCGGCTCGGGCACGGGGCGCGCGCGAGCGGAGGCGGCGGCGTTGCCGGGCCGGCTGGGCTTCGGCCCAGTTCGGTCCGGCGGAGTTTTTTTTTTTAAATAATTCCGCGCAGAAAAACAAATAAAAGAAATACTAAACGGACTCCAAAATTCCCGAAATAAATTTTCCCCGTCCTCTAAAAATCTCCCGGACAAGGTAAACATTTATTTGGGACTCTAATGCAATTTTGAAAAATGCATATTTTTCTAAATTCAAATAAAATTGCAATAAAAATCCAAATAAAATATTTATTTGATTTTAATATTTTTCCTCCAATATTCCATTTATTTTGGAGAAGTCATATTATCTCCTCTCATATATTTTTAATATGAAATATTTTCGGAGAGAAAAATAGTTAAACCAAATTGATCCCTGTTTCAATATTTGAGAAAATTCAAATATGAAAACGGTGAAATCCCCAACTCTCTCCGTGGGTCCTTGAGTTGCTTAGAATTTTCGAGGTTCGCAAAACGAAATGCAATAAAATATGATATGCAGTGGATGATCTATGTATAACATTCCAAATTAAAAATTTGGGATGTTACACAAAAATACTCATATCGATGATTTTCTTGACGAAAATGGTATCACTCATGAGTTCTCTAACGCATACACTCCCCAACAAAATGGAGTTGTTGAAGGAAAGAATAGAACTCTCATTGAAATGGCAAGAACAATGCTCACTGAGTATAAAACTCCTATTCGCTTCTGGGGTGATGCTATTAATACTGCTTGTCATGTTATCCATCGTGTTTATCTTCACAAGTTCCTTCAGAAAACCTCATATGAGCATATCACTGGCAAGAGACGAAATGTTCTTATTTGCGTGTTTTTGGTGCACCTTGTTATATTCGTGATATGAATCATTCTTCCAAGTTTGCACCTAAGGCACATGAAGGTTTTCTTCTTGGTTATGGCTCGAACTCGCATACTTATCATGTCTATAACTCTCACCACGGGAAAGTTATGGAAACGGTAAATGTGCGGTTTGATGAATCTAATGGCTCCCAAAAGGAGCACCTACCAAATGTGATAGATGAACCACCGATTTCGGATGCTATTCAGCAAATGGCCATTGGGAGCGTCAAGCAAGTTGAGGAAAATGCACCTGAGTATTCCGATGTACTAATGGCAACCCGAATCCAAATGCCGAGCAAAATGGCAATCCTGAAAGGAATGGCGATACAAATGCTGGTACTGATGAAAACAATGATGATCATCAAGATGAAAATCCTCATCCTTGAGTGGCTAATCAAGTTGATCCTTCATTAATTCTCGATGAACTCGAGAATCCAGGTTATCGACTCACAACTCGTTCACGCACTCGTTTGGCTAACTACTGTGGCAGTTTCTCCTTTGTTTCATTGGTAGAACCTACCAATTATGAGGAAGCCATGAATGATTCAAATTGGATGAATGCAATGCAAGAGGGGTTGGTGCAATTCGAACTGAATGATGTTTGGGAATTGGTTGACAAGCCGAATCCTAAGAAGCATAATATCATCGGCACCAAATGGATATTCCGGAACAAGCAAGATGAAAATGGCATTGTTGTGAGAAACAAAGCTCATCTTGTCGCTCAAGGGTATACACAGGTAGAAGGTATTTATTTCGGTGAAACAAATGCTCCTGTTGCTAGTCTTGAGGCAATTCGTATTCTTCTCGCTTATGCAAATTACAATGATATCTTGCTTTATCAAATGGATGTGAAAAGTGCTTTCCTCAATGGTGAAATTGATGAGGAAGTTTATATTAGATAGCCACCTGGCTTTGAACACCTTGATTTTCCTAACAAAGTTTTCAGGTTGAAAAAGGCTCTATATGGGCTGAAGCAAGCCCCTCGAGCTTGGTATGACACCTTGAAGAAGTTTCTGCTCAATAAAGGGTTCAAGCCAGGATACACTGATCCCACACTTTTCACTCGTGTTGTTGATAATGATCTATTCATATGTCAAATCTATGTGGATGATATTATCTTTGGCTGTACTAACAATGCTTGCAGCTTAGTGTTCGGGAAAATGATGTCCGATAAATATCAAATGTCTATGATGGGTGAACTTAAGTTCTTTCTCGGACTGCAAATTCGTTAACATGCAAATGGAATTTTCATATCTCAGGAGAAATATCTTAAGGAATTCCTGAAGAAGTTCAAAATGCAAGATTCCAAAATGAAGGGCTACAAAACACATATGCCCACGAATGGTAAGGCGGATGCAGATGTGTACGATAAGGATTACAACCAGAAGGCTTATCATTCGATAATTGGTTCTTTTCTTTACCTATGTGAATCCAGACCTGACATTATGTTGAGTGTTTGCATGTGTGCCCACTATCAAGTTGCACCGAAAGAGTTGCATCACCAAGCAGTTAAGCGTATTCTGAGATATTTGGCTCACATCCCCACCTTAGGTTTATGGTATCCTAAGGGAGCACAGTTTGATCTCGTTGGATAGTCAGACTCAGATTACGCAGGTGACTTGGTTGACAGGAAATCTACTTCGGGGACATGCCATTTCCTCGGTAGATCATTGGTATGTTGGTCATCAAGGAAGACGAATTGTGTATCACTTTCTACGGCTGAGGCCGAATATATTGCTGCTGGCGCTTGTTGCACTCAGTTATTGTGGATGAAGCGGACTCTGAAGGATTATGGCATCAAGGTCAAGAAGTTTCATCTATATTGTAACAATGAGAGTGTCATGAAAATTGCACACAATCTAGTGCAGCATTCTTGCACGAAGCATATTGCAATCAGACATCATTTCATTCACGATCATGTTGCTCGAGAGGATATTTTCATGCATCACATCAAGACCAAAGACAATCTCGCTGATATTTTCACCAAGCCTCTCGATGAGAAAAGATTATGTGTGTTACGGTGTGAGCTAAATATCCTAGACTTCGCAAACATGCAGTAAGCTGGACTCGGCACCCGTGCCAACACTTCCACATCTTATAAGGAATGGGTGCACAACACTCGAAGAGTTTGAAAATTTTGACAAAGTGAAATCTTCTTTCTAAGAGTGAATACATTAAAAAAGAACTATACTAACCGGGTATGATAATTGTGTGACACTCGGGGTCATACAGTTCTTATACGGTGGGTCACGCCAGCACAATTTTCATTCGTTGAGTTTCTTTTCGATTGAAGTTTCTGTGATAGTCCGAATGCATTTCTCTCATAGCTATTTGATCGGGTGTTTGTGTTTCGTTGTCCGAGTGAAATGCCTAGGACCCTATTTTCCCTCTGTTCTATCTCTTCCAGTCTATGTTGTTCCGTTATGAATGCTCAATTTCATCTGGAAAGAAACTTTACTGGTGTCCTTGACCACGATTAAGATTCGGTCCGAACTTTAATCTATTTTGGCGAAAGCTTCCAAAATTTGGGGTTTCCCACCCAAGTCAGGACCACGATCTTTTATGATGGTTGCCATGTGCAATCCGTCAACTGCCACCCCATCCTGTCTGTTGAATCGCAATAATCTCTCGATAGTAGCTGTTCGATCAGATTCACTCCACGCGGTTATTTTCCCTCGCATATAAATACCGCAGGACCCCGCTCCCTCATTCACTTCTCTTCCTTCTCGCCCTCGTCTCCTCCGAAACCCTCGCCACAATGCTCCACCTTGAGCTCGACACCGATGACCCCTTCGTAGCTTCACTGCCGGAAAGCGGTCGCCGGAGTCTTTCCTCGCCACCATGGGACATCTTCTTCCCCGCGCCGCCGTAGCTCCTGCACGACACCAAGCTAGGGTACGTGCAGTTCGAACTCGGGCCTCCGTCCTTCTCATTCAAGTTCGTCCGCGGTTATTATTCTCCAATTTTACCGCATTTCTTAGATCTTTACTGCTTAGGTAACTAGTGCGGATGTGGTTTGTAGTTGTCCCTCGCATCCGAAAAAATTCAGATCTAGGGTTTGTGTTATGTCTCGCACGAATGGAATGCTTAGCACGCTGACTAGTATTTCCTTCGGACCTAGTAGTTCGTTATATATATTTCTTTCATTCGAAACATTTCTAAAAGTCTGCATCTAATTCTTCATCAAAACATTTTTGCTCAAAAATTATTTGCCGTGAGCATTTGTAACCCTGTCCCCATTTTCCCTCGCATCTATTCTTATTCACAGTTGTATACGATCAGTTGAGGATTCTGCTCAACCAATGAGCATGGCCGATGAAGATGAGGTAATCTTGGGTACACCTAATGAGTCAAAAGCTCCAAATGAAAAGGGCCCAACGGTAGGCCCATCAACCAGCAAAAGAAAGAGACACGAGCAAAATGCAGATGAGCAAGAAGAAGATGCTCCGAAGAAAAAGAAAGGTGGCAGACAACCGTACGTAAATTCAGCTCAGTACATCTCTCATGACAATTACAACACTGTTCCAGGAGAGTCAAAACAAGAACGAGACAAGCATTTGCAAAGAATTCGACGCCATTGGGTGCGCAAGTGGTTTAACTATGAGATGATTCATCCTCGGCTTGCGAAGAACTTTGCCTGCCATCCTCCATGGGGTGACTGCCATGAAATTGGCCTCATTCATGCAAGTGATCCCCAGGAGAGATCGCCACGACCACCAAATGTTGACTCCCTTCGCACTCCCAAATCATATCCTGATGAACTGGCTAAGCGCCAGAAGAATGCTGAAAAGAGAGCTAAGAAGGCAGAAAAAGAAAGAGCTCGTGAAGAAGAAAATCTTCATCTTCTCAAAGATGAGGTTGAGAAGAAAAAGGCTGAAGGAAAATCAGAAGGACGTTCCAAGCGTAAACATGATCGTAGCACTGCTACACCAAAGAAAAAGAGTGCACCGAAGAAGAGGTCAGCTGAACCAGCCGATAGAAATGCTGAAAGCAATTCCTCCGATCAAGATGATCCTCCACCCACAAGGGATGAAGTTCAAGCTTCTCTCTCCGAGCAAGTGAACATCACCAGATCTACCGTGCTACCTGATCTTCGAGCTCGTACCGCTCCAATAGCACCTCCGAAGAAGATCATTCTGAAGAGAAAAACTCCACAGACCACTGTTACTATGGTAGATCACGTGGATACAACCCCTCATCCAGATGCAATCAACTTGCAGGATTTGGTCATTGATGCCCCTGTCAGCACAGCTAAGCCAGGCGAGCAAATTCCAAAGCCAAAAGTTAAGAAAATCATGGCTCCTGTCAAGGCTCCAATCAACGAGCAAAATACTCCTGAAAAGGCTGTAACTAAAGAAAAGGTTGCTCAGTCTGCTCCCACCTTGACACAACCATTGTCATCTATGCCTCCAACCAAGAAAGTTCTAGTGCAGACTGCACCAGTTGCACAGGCTGTGGAAAACCTATTCGATGGTGAAGTGGCATCTCTGCCAATCCCTCCTAAAGTCATTTCACAAGCTTCTGATCTTGTTCATAATATGAGAGAAGAATCTGTTGAAATTAATTCCCTCACGGCCGAACTCAATGACCTTGACAGTCGCATGAAAGCTACATCTTCCAAAATTGTCATTAAGCAACTTGAAGAATCATACATGGATGTCAATCAGGCTTTGACTATCTTTCACAACAGAAGATTGAGATTTCACTCTGATCTGGATAATATTGTTCGCAAGATTTGCATCAAGCATCAAGCCAAAGTTACTGGTTATAATGATTTAGTCAAAGGGCGTGTTGACCCAACAGCTCAGAAGAAGAAGCGAAAGAAAATTTTGAAGAAAAATGCTCCTCCTCCTACAACTACAAAGTCTCCTGATCATTCTGATGCCCAGCTTGCGAAAGAGAACTCACCTGAGCCAGCAATTCCTTCGGAACCCACTGCTCAAGTTACTGATGCACCTCCCTTGCCAAGGCTAACTGAACCAGTGCATGTGGCCTCCCCTGTAAGAGTTGAAATTCCATCACAGCAAGTTGTTTCTAAAGATTGGGAAATCCCTTAGTCCGAGCCCCAAGTTTCTCCTGCTCATGAACCAAATGTTTCGGTTCCTCCCTCTTCACAACAACCAACCTCCGAAGAACAACCTACTCATGCTCCAGTCCTTGATTCGGGCTAAGTGCCCACTGAAAAGGAATCTGCTCCAACCATTGTGCCTTCAGCTCCCTCTCAACTGTGGATTTCCATCGACACAGCAAAAAGAATTTCTGAAGATGGTTCGTCTGGACATAAATCTATCTCTGCTCGTCATACTGACTCTGTAGTCTATGGTGATGAAGTTATCTCAGTCGAGGATGAACTCAAATATCCATTTTCTCATGAAGAATTGTCGTTGTTCTCGACTGGTGCTGGTGCCAAAGGATCGTTATTCAATAGGAATACACACCCTCAATTCTTTCAAGAAAGTCCTTACAATGTGGCACGCACATCTGAATCACCTCGTTTCTGGACTCAAGAACATGCCATCTATTATTCTTGGATTTTGTATGACAGCAAGAAGATATTCCCTCATGAATTTCCGAATATCACTGCTATGAAGAGTATTGGTTGCTTTGATCAGCTGCTGCAAGATTTGGAAGATTTTTGCCTCACCAGTGTGTTTGCATTCGAACATCTGTGGAACCGAGAGATAATTCTTCAATTCTATACAACATTATACATCTCTGGTGATGCATCTGACAGTTCCAAATGGATCATGGAATGGATGACCGAAGGAAAACGTATCAAGTGCACCTCCAGGGATTTTGTTTCACGCTTTCATTTCCCTTGTTTTAAGCATGGTAAAACTGAAATCCGAGTGCATAACATTGATGCCATTTCAGATGATATGTTTCGGTGCACCATGGATAAGGAAAAGATTCATGACTACAATGGTCCTCCCAAGCCAGAGCACTTAACCTTCGAGAATCAAACTCTCTATCATATGCTTTCTTATACCATCTACCCTCTGCCTAGGATGAATACTGACGGTACAATCTCAGATGTTCTTCAAAATGCCATCTATGCCATCTCTGAGAAATATGTCTTTGATGTTGAGGATATGTTTCTGCAAATATTGAAAGATTCTGCTAAGTATCCAAAAACACTCAAAGTATATGCCCTGTGGATTCAGAAAGTGGTTGATTATTCCATGAAAACTGAGTATTTGGCAAAGGCGAGCCATAGAAGGTTTATTCCTCCTGTTCTGGACACCTTGCAAGTCATGCAAGATATTTCTTCGGGTAAATCGCTCGAGTCAAGCTCGCAAGATTATCACAAAGGATTCGATGGGCCACATCTGCCTCAATGCGACTAAATGGTTACTCATCAACCTCCATCACATCTTTAAGTTAGTTTGTGCATGCAACAACTGTTTCTAAAAGACAATTGAAGATCTCCAAGAGAAAGAACATCTTGCTGCCGAGCTGAATGCTATCAACAACCGAACAAGAATCACGCATCTGATTGCTGATGAGAACAAGAAAAGGCTCTGGAAACTACTTCGAAAGTTCTTGTCCAAGAAACAACTCATAGATGTTGATCTCAAAGAGCTCTATGAATACATTGACAAAGGCCTCACAGTTGAAGATTATCAACCTCGCAGTGCTCCTCCACTACCTGCTCGAGCGCCAACTACTGATCTTCTGCATATTAAGATTCGCGAGATAATCGAAGAATCTGAAGCCACCTCACTGATTGAAAAACTAGCCGAAGGAAATGTGTTATCACGAACAACTCAAGTGTCTAATCCCAATGTGCCTTCATCATCTCAGCCTCAAGCTCCCATTCCTGACGGAAATTCTGCTGCTATTGACGATGAAGATCTTCCAGTCACTTCTGAATCAGAAACCTCTTCGGACAGTTCTTCTGGCAATGCCACCAAGTGAATCAAGTTCACCGCTTCTGCACTCATGTTATTCGTCACCTTCTGGACACTAGTTAACAAAAAGGGGGAGTTATTATCAGAAGTTATGAATGATTGCACTATAATCTCGATGGATTATATATTATCAGTGCGAATCACTATCTCTAATGATTGATATTTCCTCTACATACTTCAATGAATTGTAGGAGATTTTATCTAATATCTATAACCCTGCATACATCTAGGGGGAGTATATTTCATCTTCGAGCCAAGTAACGCTAATTCACTTTGATGATTATCTGTTTTGTCAACAACCATCCAAAGAGGGGAAGATTTTTGGTCCAATGATAGGCCCCTTATGTTTTGGAGTTCGTTGACATAAACAGTATGGGACTTATGTGTTTGCTAGTGCACACAGAGTAACAGGTCCCTGAGATATCAAGGAGTTTGATGCAAACGACGAAGATAATCTCCTTGCGGTGCAGCGAAGGTTATCACTGAAGATTATGATAACAATAATGACCCCTCAAAAATTGCTGAAGTGAAGCAATTGGTTCGGTGCCTATCCGAGGAAAATGACTGCGTCCGAGGAGGTTGAAGACAGAATGAAGACGTAGCATTTATTTCGTAGTTCTTCTTCTCTTTATTGATTCATAGGACCATCGTACTATTAAGAGGTGTGTAGCATTCCAAACTTTGATTCTCTAATGCTAAACCCAAATCCTATGAAAGTTGCGAGAGAAATCTCTTTGTATTCCTAGCAAATACTTGCCAGCAAGAGACTGCGATCTTCTTCGCTGTGAGAGATTTGACTCTGACCGAGGAGTTAGCATTACTTGTTCCTCAAGTAATGTTACCGATGCTCCCAAATCCGACCATTGCAAATGTGTCGGTCAGCCATTGGCTGGACCGCATGTCCAAAATGGTCATTTCCCATCTTGGAAGGCTACGGCTATAAATAGCCGCCCCGCGCCGGCTTTACCTGGTGGCTGCTTCGTTTGATTCTGAGAAGATTGTTGAGCAACCCCCTCTCTGAGCGATTTGAGTTTAAAATCCATCGAGAGAAAACCCCTAGAGCCGAAGAATTAGATAGTGGTTCGGCATCACTCGAATCTAAGTCCAGTATGGTCCGCCTATTACTCTTGAGAGCTGCAAACTCTCTAGACGGTTAGGTGTCAATTTCTTCAGAGACCAAGAGTGATTGTGGTTCTCGAAGAAGAAGTCTGTAAAGGTTCGGAGATCGCCTCAAGTATCTACCATGAGTGATCGGCATTGGTTGATGAACCAATTGTCAAGGAGAATAGGGTGAAAAGAGTTTATCTTCTGTGTTAAGTCATAGCCCCTCCAATCGGACGTAGTCCTTGCGCAGAAGGACGAACTGGTTGAACAAATACCCTGTCGCCATTGAGCACCACTGCTGCTACCCATGTTTACATTCGATCTGTTTTCCTTCTTGTAATTTGTCTCGATGCATGCTTTAGTTTCCATTTGGTACTTAGTTTTAGCTCGCTGTAGTTTGTTTTTCATTCGCTCCGTTGCTGGGTTCTGAAAGTTTTGAGATTTCCGAAGAAATTTTAAACTCCCATTCACCACCCCTCTGGTAGACATACTTAGTTCCTACACCTCCTCTCGGAAATGAAGGAAGGACAGGCTACCCGCTACCTACCGAGCAAGAGTGGATCAGGAGCCTCTGTTCACGCAATGATTTCCACAAGAGACGAAGACCCAACCCTCAAGCTCCAGATCCGCTTCGCCCACACGGTAGATTACCTTCTACGTTACCTTACTGAAGAATTCCTCAAGTCCCGCCAGGATTTCCCTTCACTTCTACACCTCCACTGCCTCGAGAAGAAGAAGGTGGTCGAGTCAAAAGCAGCAAATTGAGGAATGTCAGTGCAACAGACCCTGGGTCCATTGCACAGACTGTGCACAGGCCAGAGACAAGATTGCAAGACAAAGATCAGACCAAACAAGGAGGATCAATTCCTTTGAAGGATCCAAGTGCAAGTCGACAAGGCCAAGGTGAGCCAGAGGAACAAGGCATCGCTAAGGGAAGGGCCTACCTTGCCGGGCAGGCGAGCCTGGCAGGGTTGGGTTTTGCCCCGGAAGCAAGCTCCCAAATCGTCCCGGCAGGCCTGCCGGGGCTGGCGGAGGCAAGCCACTCCACCGCTCCACCTCACAAGCGACGCAAGTCATTAATCAAAGCGGTGTCGAGCTCCATGGTGACTAAGTGGCTGCTTTTTGCCACATGGCAGCCACTTCCTACAGCAAACACCTCCAAATGACACCCGTCCTGAGACGTGTTAAGCGAGCAGGTGCGAACCTGGCAAAACAGCCCGGCAGGGCCTGCCGGGTGAGCTGTGATGTGACACTGAGCGGCGCATTTAATGCGCTCTGTCAGCCTGCAGAGTTAGATATGATAGCACTGTTAGCTATCTAATCAGTACGCAAAGACTGATTTGCCACTGTGGTGACCCCTTAATCTATAAAAAGGAGGCCCATGGCGACCGTAGAAAGGGTTGGACCCTCGCATATCCATATGCGCGTAGCCACTCTCGCCCCCAGAGCGACCTTGCCAGGCGAGTGTGCTGCGTCCACCACCATTATCCACCATCAATCCACCAAAGCAGGAGTATGGTTTTACGCCTCAAGGCGGCCCGAACTTGGGTAAAGACTGCTCGTGTGATCTCTGCCGTGCTGCGGGACGCTTCTCCGCTCTTTGTGCAACGTGCCCCCCCCCCCGCCGAACCAAAAGGGGCTCATGGCCCCATCGGTGGCCATGGTTTCCGACGACATCTTTGGCGCGCCAGGTAGGGGAAATCACTTGCGCGAAACCGAGAGCGTACGGTGCGCGTCATCTTCATCGACGATGGCGCCCAAGAGGAAGCCCAGAGCTGCAAATCACCCGTCCACCTCGAAGGCTCCGCCACCCACGACCGCCGACGTCGCGGGGAGTGCAGGCGCTCACGAGGGTGTGGATGCTGCGGGGGACGTGGTCGGCGCAGGCGGCGCCGTCACCACCTTCCCCGTGGCCGAAGTAGGAACAGGAGGTACCGGGGAAGGACAGCATCAGCAACATCCCGACGGCCATGCTCCACGAGGTACAGATGGAGGGATCATTCCACCTGAACCCCTTCTCCTCGCCAACGGGCACAGTCGCAGTGATGACGCTCGTTCTGCGGTGAATCGCAACCCTCCGGCCGCCCCGCTACGGGCGCGACCGCAGGGCACGTGTCACCCCCGGGCCGGGCTGACCCAGCTACTGTGTCCAATGGAGCCACTGGCCCTCAGGTGCCTCCGCTGCTTCATCATGCCGCCCAAACGGCAGGTTCGCAGCAGCAAGGGCGCGGCGCGGTCGCCACCGGCAACATCAGGAGCCGAGCGACACTACGATCTACATCGTCATCACCTATGCCAAGCACTGCCTCAGAGGCCATGGCGCGAGCCCAACTGCTCTTCAGATTTCCACTGGCGGCAGACCAGATGGATGAGTGGCGAGCCACCATCCAAAGTTTGATTGGTTTTGCCGAGGCGGAAGGATCACAGCGGGCAGGACCACCACGGCCTTCCCAAGCAGCAACGGCGGCTCGTGCGGCTGGTCGCGCGGGAGGGAGCAACCTCACGGTGCAATCCCCACCACGGCAAGCCGCCCGGGAGCCACAAAACCAAGCACCCGATGATGTCTCGATGGCCTCATCAGACCCTCGAGCGTGTCAAGGCCGACAGCGTACCCCGGTGGGCAGGCAAAGGGAAGGCGCGCGCGTCATCGACGAGCAGCGCCGTGACAACCCCCGTCGGTCCAATGGGTGTGATGGCCCCGACGTCGACGAGCTCGCGCTCGGAGATAGCGGGTGACTGCCTTTCGAGGTTGGGTGCCATGCCTTCACCCGTGAGCTGCGGCAAGTCCGTTGGCCGTCCACTCGCACGTTCAAGCCAGAGATACCCAAGAAGTATGATGGAAGACTAAACCCGGCAGAGTTCTTGAGCATCTACACCATCATTGTTCAAGCTGCCGGGGGAAGAGATGAGAAAGTGATTCGCCAACTACTTCCCTTTGGCCCTCAAGTCAAATGTGAGGTCTTGGCTGATGCACCTGCCGGAGAACTCCATTTCGACCTGGGCTAACCTTGCCACGAGTTCGTTGGTGCCTTCACAGGCGGCCACCAAGAACCAGGGCGGCCCAGCGACAGCAGCTTCTCCAGCAGAAATAAGGAGAAACTCTACGGAAGTACTTGTAGAGATTCAGTTGAGTCCATGGAAATATCCCAGATATCCACCCAGCTGCCGTGATAGCTGCCTTCCAATCCAACGTGCGCAACCGCAGGATACGCTCCAAGATGAACGTTTGGTTGCCCAAGACTGTGAAGGAGCTCTACACTTTGGTGGACAAATGTGCTTGGGTGGAGGAGTGGAGGAAACTTCCTGGAGAGGAAGATTGCATCGACATCGACTCAAAAGATGACGACGAAACCATCAGTAATAAGAAGAAGAACAAGAAGCACAACAAGAAGCGCAAGGATAAGACAGGGATGGCTGTTGAGGGGTCAGGAATGCCTAGTACCGGCAAGAAGGCCAAGGCTGAAGCCCCCGCCAAGGAGGCTACCGCATTCGGTGACTGCCGGGAGGCGGCGGCTGCCGAGAAAGCTGGGAAAAGTGATGAGCCATACTGTAAGATTCATTGGACCAAGGGCCATGATCTCCAGGAGTGTCATTAGATTGAGCAGCTTGTCGAGAGGCAGAAGGCTGAGTATGAGAAGCGCGATAAGGAAAAAGAATGGTGTTGGCGGGAAGGGCCGGGGTTGTGAAGCATATCGCCCTGGCAAGGCTCCTCGGAACCAAGGGAAACCCGCCAAAGGCCGAGAGAAGGAGGATTGTACTAATGAGAGTGATGGAGGGAATGAAGAGGAAACCAGCGAGCACGAGTTCCAGAAAGCCACTGACGCCCTGTGCATTGACGGGGGTGCATCTTTGCACTCCTCTCACCGCCAACATAAACAGTGGGCACGTGAAGTCAATGTCGTGGAGCCAGTGGCAGATTCTCGGAAGCCGCTCAAGTGGTCACGCATGCCCATCATCTTTGATGAAGGGGACCTCCCCGACCACATTACTGCGGTAGGGTGCTTGCCGTTGTTAGTCTCACCAACAATTCACAACCTCAAGGTCACAAAGATGCTAGTTGATGGTGGGGCCGGGTTGAATCTGATTTCCCCAAAGGTTATTAGCAAACTCCAGATGGCAGAGGAAGAACTTAAGGCCACAGGCACGTTTCAAGGAGTCAATCCCGGCAGGAGCCATCCTAAGGGAAAGTTTACACTGCCAGTGACATTTGGAGGAGAGTTGAACTACAGGACTGAGAAAGTTGTATTGATGTGGTTGACCTCCCCCTGCCGTACAACGGGATCCTTGGGCGCCTGGCTCTGGCCAAATTCATGGCAACATCCCACTATGTACAACACCTTGAAGATGCCAGGGCCGATGGGCATCATTTCCGTTCCGTCGGACAAGAAAGACGCAATTATTTGCGTGGATAAGATGTACCAGGACGCGGTCGCGACAGAGGTCACGGAAGCCATAGCTCCCGCCAAGGAAAAGCATAGCAGAGGCACTAACAAGGAATCCGGGAAGCGTACCTCTGTGGAATGTGCCGCGCCCATTGATGACACGCCAGAGAGTTCCAACAGCAAGAGATCCAAGGCTGCTCCACCCCAAGTGAAAAAGGTCACGGCAGGGCTAGCTAGCGCTGATGGTACTTTCACTATTAGCACCACACTTGATGACAAATAGGAAAGCGCGCTCGTTGCCTTCCTGCGGGCGAATATCGATGTGTTTGCCTGGCAGCCATCTGATATCCCCGGTGTTCCCAGGGAGGTAATTGAGCACCACCTTGTTGTCTACCCACATGCCCAGCCCGTCAAGCAGAAGGTTCGGAAGCAGTCCTTGGAGCGACAGCAGTTTATTGCCGAGGAAATCAAGAAACTTGAAGCAGCTAGTTTTATCGCACCCAAACCACAAGAGTCGTTGCTGCTATATCTGGCAGCAACTAATCAAGTGGTTAGTGCGGCCCTAGTAGCGCAGCGGGAAGTAGAAGAAGCAGCCACCTCAGCAAGTGTCCCGCCTAGGGAAGAGGAAGAGAGCGGCCTGGCAAGGACAGATACGGATCAGGACAAAGAAGAGCACGGCAGCGGAAACAACCCCAAGGACACGGCAAGGAAGAAGATGGTGCAGCACCCAGTATACTTCGTCAGCTCCCTGTTGCAGGGGGCTAGATCCAGGTATTCTGGCGTACAAAAATTGATCTTTGGCCTTGTCGTGGTCTCAAGGAAACTGCGCCACTACTTCCAAGCCCATGAGATCACGGTTGTCACCCGCTTCCCGTTGCAAAGGATACTTCGAAACCCAGAGGCCACCGGCAGGTTAATGGAGTGGGCATTGGAGTTATCCAGCTTTGACCTAAAGTTTGAAAGCACATCAACAATCCAGAGCAAGGCGTTGGCAGAGTTTATTGCAGAATGGATGCCAACCCCTGATGAAGAAGTACAGGAAATAGTTTTCCCCGGCGAGGAAGCACCCCAAGAATGGATCATGTATTTTGATGGTGCCTTCTCCCTACAAGGTGCAGGGGCTGGCGTGCTTCTCGTGGCTCCCACTGGAGAGCACCTGAGGTACGTCGTCCAGATGCACTTTCCCCGGGAGGAGGCGACCAACAATACAGCAGGATATGAAGGGCTTCTTGCCGGGCTCAGGATTCCTACAGAGTTGGGAATCAAGAAGTTGATCATTCGAGGAGATTCACAACTGGTGGTGAGACAAGTCAACAAGGATTACCAAAGCCCATTGATGGAGGCATACGTCGAGGAAGTGAGGAGATTGGAGGAGCGCTTTGACGGGTTGCAAACAGAGCACGTACCCCGTGCGGAAAACAGCATAGCTGATCACCTGTCAAAGTGCGCTGCGCAGAAGCTTCCTGTGGAACCAGGAACCTTTGTTCTCCATCTTACTCAGCCCTCCGTATCCCCGACAACAATGGCCCGAAAGAGGAGGAAATTGGACTCCGGTAAGCCTCTCTCGGTAGAGCCTTTCGGGGCTCCTGGCAGGGACCCTCCCGGGAACGACTACCCTTCGATTGCCGGGCTGCACCCTCTTGTCGGTCCACTGGTCCCCGCGGTCGAGGGATGCGCCACCACGAATGAGGAGGTGCCGCTAGTCCTCTTTGCTGAGCCTCAGGCTCCAACTTGGGCAAGGCACATAGTCCATTTCCTCCAAACCGGAGAACTTCCCGAAGAGCAAGAAGAAGCTGAAAGAGTAGCCCGGAGGGCCAGTATGTATCAGTTTGTCGATGACACACTATACAGAAGAAGGCCCAACGGTGTGAAATTGAAGTGCATTTGCCGGGAAGGAGGAAAGGAACTGCTGGCAGAGATACACAAAGGCACGTGCGGCTCCCACATTGGATCAAGGGCTTTGGTTGGGAAAGCATTCGGGCAAGGATTCTATTGTCCCATAGCCCTCCAAGATGCGGTTGAGCTCGTCACCAAATGTGAAGCCTGTCAGTTCCTTTCCAAAAATAACCATCTGCCTGCCCAAGCACTCTAGGCAATCCCTTTGTCATGGCCGTTTTCAGTCTGGGGGCTCGATATCCTCGGCCCTTTCCCCCGAGCTGCCGGGGGCTTTGAATTCTTGTTCGTTGCAATCGACAAGTTTACAAAGTGGCCGGAAGTAGATGTCGTGAGAAAGGTGACTGCTCAGTCAGCTATCAAGTTCTTGAAAGGATTGGTGTACCGCTTCGGGGTCCCTGCCCGGATCATAACCGACAACGGCACCCAATTCACGAGCCGCGCCTTCATGCAATATGTTCATGCCCTCAGAAGCAAGATCTCATTTCCTCTGTCGCACATCCCAGAAGCAATGGACAAGCTGAGAGGGCGAACCCTGAAGTGATGCGAGGACTCAAGACAGGAACGTTTGATAAGCTGCGGAAGCACGGCAGGCAATGGATCAATGAGCTGCCGGTGGTTCTTTGGTCCCTCAGAACGACCCCGAACCGAGCTACCGGGCAGACTCCCTTCTCCCTAGTCTATGGGGCAGAAGCAGTTATCCCCACGGAACTCATTTACGGGTCACCTCGAGTGCTTGCCTATGATGAAGTAGCGCAGGAACAGCACACACGTGACGACGCCGTGCTTCTCGAGGAGAACCGTCTCTGGGCTGCTACGCGTGTTGCACGCTATCAGCAAGCCCTGCATTGCTATCATAGCCGCAGGGTTCATGCCCGGTGTTTTGAGGAAGGCGACCTTGTCCTTAGGTGTGTTCAACCCGCCAAGGGTACAAACAAGCTATCGCTGAAGTGGGAAGGCCCTTACCGGGAAGTACGAGTCACCAGACCTGGCGTAGTCCGTCTGGAGACCGGAGATGGCATTCAATTGCAAAACTCATGGAATATTGAGCATCTCCGCAAGTTCTACCCGTAAGGTGCGGCTATCGGGCCCTGCGCGGCAGCCTCCCTTTTATACAGGCCTTGCCTCAGCTGCATGTAACCCCTTGTACAAAGCCAGGCACAGACCCAGAGCAACAGAGAAATAAATGAAGCGCTGGGGGCCCCCGACAAGTTGCATGCATGCATAAGCATATCATAAGCATCGCATGATTCATGTAGATAGGTTGCATGATCATGTAGAGAGATTGCATTTGGCATCATCTTCATTTGCATAAACTGTAGGCTCCTGCCGTGGACTTAGTCCTAGGAAGAGGATGCGAAGACAAGCCAGCACTGCGGTCTCCGGCAAGCCAAACAGATAAGTTTCGTCTCTTATCCATACATGTTCCGTGAGTAGGACTCGTGCATATGAAAACCTCGCCACCTCAGAAACAAAGGTGCTCCCATCTACTAACACTAACGTTGCTTCGGTCAGGATGGTCGTAGTGGCCTTTGGCTGAAAGGGGTTGGCGGTGGGCTGGTCTCTCACAATGGGTTCTGCGCCTGGCAGGCTCAGCCTCACGGCAGCAGTCCTATGGAGTACCGGCAAGGTAGCTTACCGGGATCTACTTGTTTACATGAAAGTATGGAGGCGTTCCACCTCTGCATGGGTATCGTACATGCACAAGTGCCCGGCAAAGTTTATCTTTTTCATTAATATGCTACTCAACAAGTACAAATCTCACAAAACATAAACATGGATACAAGAGATTACATTATTTGAACTGAAATTTGGCAAGTGCCTACAGATTTCAGATTAAAAAAAGATAAGTGCCCCGTAATGCCCTTTATTGTCCCTTTCCTCCTAGGCACGACGGTAGAAGGTGAAGAGGGCAAAAGGAGTGCCCGGGCGGAAGCTCAGCCTGACCCAGTCGGGCTCCAGGTGAGGATGCCCAGTGGGGGCAGGAGGGCATGGACGAAGACGACGACGGAGAGCATGGCGGAGGCGACCCGTCGACCGCCACCACCAAGGCCAGGAGGACACGACAGGGCTAACGGAGCTACAGCCCGAGGGGAAGCCTGTCGGGGTCCAGCTGAAGGACTGCTGGAGGAGCCAGGGGGCACCATCACCACCTCCACATCCAACTTTCCGGCAAATCACCTTGCCGGGGAGAAAACGCAGGTGCAGATGATGGTGTTGCTGCCTGGTGAAGATGGTGTGGGCGATGTTCAGCCGGAGTCGGAGTCGTCGCCCTCCCGGTCGCTGCCGTCGTTATCACCATCACTGTCCTCCTCGTCGCTTTCTCTCGAGGAGGAGCTTTCGTCATCGGTCGAGCTCTCCACGCAGCACCCTAAGCGAGCTCCCGAGCGCCCGAAGACCTCGACGGAAAGCAGGCCGCTCTCCATTAATTTAAACTGGAGAACGTGCCCCTCCGACAAGCTATGGGCTCGAGCAAAGGTCTTCCAGCCGCAGCGGAGGTACATAACCTGAAGAGCAGGGAAGTCAACATCCACCCACATGCCGCCATTCCCACAGCCCCTCATGTGCAACCTCAGTGCATGCGGCTGTTCGAGCTCCATCGCCCTTGCAAATGGAGTGGGGAGGCAGAGGTGGCCGCACGGAAACTTATACAGCCTGATGACGAACTCCAAGGGTTGATCTCCGACGTGGCCTTCCATCGGGGGAGGAGCATCCAATACAGGTGCAGTAGAGGCGCCGCCCCGGCCTCCTCGGCCGCGCACACCGCGACGACCTTGACCGCGCCCCTTCCACCTCCTCTCACAGCGGGTTCCGCCCCCACATCATCGAGAGGAGGGGGAAGACGCTGTCGAGCATAAGTTCTTGTCGCCACCACCGGAGTACCACCATGCCCTCGCCCCCTCACCATGGCAAGCAAGGGAAGCTTTGAGGAAAGGGAGAAGGAAGGTGTGTGAGCAGGCACACTACTCCTACCCCCTTTTATAGGAGAACGAGGCAGGGGGCTGGCCTCCCATCCAGCAGGCGACCGCCTTGCTCCTCCAATGCAGTTCCCCCGTGCCTCCAATGGCTCGGGGAATCAGAGCCGCCCCTCTACACCACTCAGTGACGCCTGGCTTTCTGCCATGGCGCCCGTTCCCGCGCCCTCCGCGTCCACCACCTACCCTACGCAATGCATGCGGTACACGTGGCGGAGGCGCCCCGGGGCAGGAGGCAAGTGGGATGGCAGTTTCCTAACTTGTGATCGTGGGGCGTGGGCTGCCTGCAGATCGTGGTTCAGCTTCTCCCTTAAATGTTTCGCATGACACGCGGAAAAACTGAAAACTGATCCAAGCTCAGGTTAATGAAGAAGCAAAGAAGATCTCAAAGGGCGGAGCCGTCCTTACATTTCTTCCTGTGCACTGGGTAGGGCCTACCCCAATGACGCCCAGCGGCGTGTTCGTGCCAGGCCCGAGGGCTCCTGTCGGTGCAACATACCCTGGGTCCATTGCACAGACTGTGCACAGGCCAGCGACAAGATTACAAGACCAAGATCAGACCAAACAAGGAGGATCAATTCCTTTGAAGGATCCAAGTGCAAGTCGAGAAGGCCAAGGTGAGCCAGAGGAACAAGGCATCGCTAAGGGAAGGTGTCGGTGTACTAGAATAGGGGTACCCTAGTACCCCGTACTTGTGCACGGGCAGTAGTAGCATCCCGCGGCCAGGCTTGCGGGAGGACAGCCAGAGAGAAGCTCAAGATTATTAAGCCATTCAAGAACAAAGTATACAAAGCAAGAGTTAAGGCCCCGGCAAGAGGAGCTTGCCGGGAGGGACAGCTGAGGCCCAGCCTGAGGTTTGCTGTAGCAGAGTACTTGCCGCGGCAAGGTACTTGCCCCGGCAAGTCAATGGCTGCGGCTAGGTATTGGCTGCGGCAAGATAGCAGCTACGGCAAGGTACTTGCCCCGGCAAGTTACCTTGCGCGGCAAACTATGGGTTGCGGCAAGCGGTCAGGTGCGGCAAGGTCTTGCCGCGGCAAGCGTTACTGTACCATTGTGCTACTGTGCTGTTCCGGTGCCTCTGCCAGCGTGGCGCTCTGGGTCCTTCCAAGCGTGTGTGGCAGGGCACTGTATAAACGGTGGTACACTGTAGCTAGCGGTGCAGGAGCAGGTGGGATAGGCTTTTCCCACGTCCAAGACATCCGGGTACATGTATGTGGACAGCAAAGGCATGGGCATTTAATGCCCTTGTCCCCTGCCGTCAGTGGTAGGTAGGACATGTCATCCTGGTAATAATGGCCTTACTGTAGCAACTTTCCACCTCTACCTTTACTGTTTGCGACCTGTTGGTGACCCCTTTGTGCGTATAAAAGGAGGCCCATAGGCAATGTGGAGGGGGGAGGAGGAACGGGGAGATGGAGAACTCCAGTATTGTACGCAGCTGCTCGGTACTGTAGCGCTCCTGGAGCTAGAACAATCATACAGATAATAAACCAAAAAGCAGGAGTAGGGTTTTACGCATCCGTGCGGCCCGAACCTGGGTAAATCTCTCTCGTGCACTGTCGTGTTCTTCGCTAGATTTGCTCTTCGTGCGACCGTCTCTCCCTGCCGAACGTAAAGGGGTCCTTCCCTGGGTCCCATAGGTGATCGCGGATTCGTCCCCGACATCTTTGGCGCGCCAGGTAGGGGAGAGGAGGTTGTGTGAACCTAATCTAGCGATTTGCGCGTTAGTTTTTGGGCCATCCTCCGCCTTATGGCTCCAAAAAAGAAGACTTCGGCCATCGGTGCGTCTACGTCCAACCCGACTGCTCCCATGCAGGAGGGTGCCGACGTGATTGCGGCTGCTGGGGGGACTGGAGAGCGAGAGCTCCTATTACGTCCACCTGTCCAAAACCGGGCCAGCAACGCCAATCTTGGCACTGCTGGGTCTGGGAACGTAGCGCTGCTCGCTGCTGCTGGCCCTGCAAGCTCCAGAAACGGTGCTGCGCGTTCTGGAACGCCTGCGCCGGTTCAAACGCCGCGGCCTTCGCAAGAAGCCCATGACAGGCAGCGTCGTGACGCCCCAGGTGCCAGGCGCTCCCTGGATAATGAACTTGTGCATCGATCTCGAGATGCGCGGAGTCACCATACGCAACAACACGTTGGCGGGGTCGAGGTGCGGTCGCCTGGGCGTGGAGATGCTCCTTCTAACACTGTTAGGAGTAAGAGCATCCCACAGTCCTCACGCCACTCGATACCTCCCTCACCAGCAGAAGCGTTGGCGCGTGCGCAGCTGCTCCTGAACTTCCCTCCACCAGCAGATAAGCTTGACGAGTGGAGGGCAACCATTCAGAGCCTTCTCAGCTTCGCTGATGCCGACCCGGTGCGCGCGGCCGACAAGAGAACTGGTGACAATGCTGTCACCAACAAGAACGGCGAGGAGGCAACAACCGTACACTCCCCGCCTAGACGGCCTCGGTCGCCGACACGTCGAAATGACGCCCGTGGCAATGATTCCACGGCATCGTCTGACCCGCGAGCTCGTTGTGACCAGCGCCTCGTTATTCAGGAACGCAGAGGAGAAGACGCTCGTACCACTATCGAGCGAAGGAGAGAAGCGCATCGTCAGTCTGACAGACGCGCAGGGCCCGCTGTTGACATGCATGCGCCAGGGGATCCTGGCGACTTGCCGTACGCGGTAAGTTGTCCAGCGTTCACCCGTTAGCTGCGGCAGGTCCAGTGGCCCAATCGCAAGGCTTTCAAGCCTGACGTGCCGGAGAAGTATGATGGCAAGACACACCCGTCGGAGTTCCTCAGCATTTACACCATTGCGGTGCAAGCTGCCGGGGGACGAGACGACAAGATCCTTGCTAACTACTTCCCGCTCGTGTTAAAGCGCAACGTCGTCTCATGGCTCATGGACTTGCCGGAGAACTCCATTTCTTCATGGGCGGACCTGTGCCATCAGTTTGTTGGTGCCTTTACTGGCGGTCATCAACCTCATGGCCAGGAGAGTGATCTTCATCTCATCCCCCAGAAGGAAGGAGAGCCCCTGCGCAAATACATTCAAAGGTTCAGCCGCGTACAGTACAACATCCCAGATGTTCACCCCGCTGCGGTTACTAGCGCATTCCATCAGAACGTGCGTAACCGCAGGATGCGGGAGGAAATGGCGATGACCAAGGTCAGAGACATTGGCCAGCTATATGCTCTCGCCGACAAGTGTGCGCGCGCTGAAGAGGGAAGGAAACTTCCCGGTGAAGGTGTTGGCGCAGGGGGGAGCTCTGACAGCGAAGGTACCACCCCGGCAAAGAAGGGCCGGCGGCGGAACAACAGGAAGAAAAAGGGCAAAGCTGTGCTTGCCGTCGAGCAGTCCAGCGGCAACGGCAGCGCCGACAAGGCCAAAGTCGAGGGCTCCGGCAAGGAGATTGCCGCCTGCGCCAACTGTCAGGCCTTGGCAACTGCCGACAAGCAGGACGGCTCCGACAAGCAATATTGCAAGATCCACCGCACCAAGGGACACGATCTCCAGAACTGTCGACGAGTCGAGCAGCTTGTCGAACAGCAGAAAGCTGAGTATGAGAGGCGCGACAAGGAGAAGGCCCCAGAAGGTGCTGGCGGGTCCGGCAAGAAGCGCACTGCCCGAGGAGGGCGTCGTGGCAAGGCCAAGCAGCAGCAGAGAGACAGGCCTCCTCGTGGCCGCGACAAAGATGATGATGATGATGATCTAGATGATGAAGAATCCAGTGAGCACGAATTTCAGAAAGCCGCAGAAGTCTTGTGTGTTGACGGTGGTGCTTCGTTGCATTCTTCTCACCGCCAACTTAAACAGTGGGCGCGAGAGATCAATGCGGCGGAACCATCTGTTGATGCCAGAAAACTTCTGAAGTGGTCCGACACGCCTATTGTCTTTGACATTGAGGACCACCCTGACCGCACAACGGCGGTCGGGTGCTTGCCGATGTTGGTTTCACCAACGATCCGCAACCTCAAGGTCACGAAGATGTTAATTGACGGTGGGGCCGGCTTGAATCTGATTTCGCCTGCTGTGCTCCGGAAACTTCAAATCCCTGACGGCGAGCTTGAGGAAACTGGTACTTTCCAAGGAGTCAATCCAGGAAGGAGCAAGCCGAAAGGGAAGATCACGCTGCCAGTGACATTTGGCGACGAGCTGAACTACCGGACCGAGAAGGTCACCTTTGACGTTGCCGATATTCCATTGCCTTATAATGGGATACTTGGCCGTCCAGCGCTCGCCAAGTTTATGGCAGCCTCTGATTTTGCCTACAACGTGTTGAAGATGCCAGGCCCAGTAAGTGTTATCACAGTTCCCTGCGACAAGAAGGATGCGCTTATTTGCGCCGACAACATCTACCGGGAAGCAGCTGCCGCAACTGCCGCCAAGGCACTTGCCGCTGAAGCTCTCGGGGGGGAGAACAAGAGGAAGTCCGACAAGAGCTCTTGTGCCCACTCCGGCAAGCGCACCTCTTCGGAGTGCTGCGCTGCCGTCGAGGACGCACCAGAGAGCTCCCCCGGTAAGTGCAAAAAGAATAAAGCCGCTCCGCCGGCGACAAAGAAGGTGCCCGCCAAGGAGGACGGCACTGGTGGTTCCTTTACCATCAGTGCCACACTTGACAACAAATAGGAAAGCGCGCTCGTTGCTTTCCTGCGGGCGAATGTCGACGTGTTTGCATGGCAATCGTCCGACATCCCCGGTGTTCCCATGAAAGTAATTGAGCACCACCTTGCCGTTTGTCCCCACGCGAGGCCCGTCAAACAGAAAGCCAGAAAGCAAGCTGTGGAGCGGCAAGAGTTTATTGCGGAAGAAATCAAGAAGTTGGAAGCAGCAGGCCTCGTCAGAGGAGTGCTCCATCCTACGTGGTTGGCCAATCTTGTTGTCGTGCGCAAAGCGAATGGAAAATGGAGGCTTTGTATTGATTTCACTGATGTTAATAAAGCTTGTCCCAAAGACCCATTTCCTTTGCCCCGCATAGACCAGATTGTTGACTCCACGGCAGGATGTGATTTGCTTTCATTTCTTGACGCATATTCAGGGTATCATCAAATCTTCATGGCTGAGGAAGATGAGGAAAAGACCGCATTTATCACACCCTGTGGCACATACTGTTTCGTACGTATGCCATTTGGTTTGAAAAATGCTGGTTCAACATTTGCAAGAGCCATCCAGATTGCTTTTGAGCCTCAGCTGCACAGAAATGTGGAAGCCTATATGGACGATATAGTGGTCAAAAGCAAGGACAGGGCTACTTTGGTTCAAGATCTAGAAGAAACTTTTGTAAATCTGCGCAAGATCAACCTGAAGCTCAACCCCGAGAAGTGCGTGTTTGGAGTTCCCTCCGGCAAGCTTCTCGGGTTCTTTGTGTCTCAACGCGGAATTGAAGCCAATCCTGACAAGATCAAAGCCATTGAGCAAATTGAAGAACCGAAGCGCGTCAAGGATGTACGACGACTTGCCGGCTGTGTTGCTGCTCTCAGTAGGTTTATCTCCAAGTCAGCTGAGCGCGCCCTGTCATTTTTCAAAATCTTAAAAAAGGCAGGTCCATTGAAATGGACTCCGGAGGCGGAGGCAGCGCTGCAAGACTTGAAGAGATACCTCTCCTCTCCTCCAATACTTGTCGCACCTAAACCACAAGAGAAGTTGTTGCTGTATCTAGCGGCAACCAATCAAGTGGTTAGTGCTGCGCTGGTAGCGGAGAGAGAGGTGGATGAGGAGGCAGTAACTGCGGCAAGCACGTCCAGCGACAAGCTGGGGGCTCCCCCGACAAGTTTTGCTGCCGACAAGGATTCGTCTGCGCAGTCAGGCGAAGTGATACAAAAGAAGAAAATGGTGCAGCGCCCGGTCTACTTTGTGAGCTCTCTTCTGCAGGGAGCTAGGTCAAGGTATTCTGGTGTGCAGAAGCTGCTTTTCGGCCTTCTCATGGCCTCGAGAAAGCTGCGCCATTACTTTCAAGCACATGAAGTTACCGTCGTCACTCGCTTCCCGCTGAAAAGGATTTTGCAAAATCCAGAAGCGACAGGCAGGATTGTCGAGTGGGCGTTGGAGTTGTCGAGCTTTGGTCTCAAGTTTGAGAGTACATCAACCATACAGAGCCGAGTTTTGGCAGAGTTTGTCGCAGAATGGACACCAACGCCAGACGAAGAAATCCCAGAGACGACTCTCCCCGGCAAGGAGACAAGCAAAGAGTGGCTTATGTACTTTGATGTGGCCTTTTCGCTGCAAGGCGCAGGTGCTGGCGTACTGCTTGTCGCACCCACCGGAGAGCACCTCAAGTACGTGGTCCAAATGCACTTTCCCAAGGAACAGGCGACGAACAATACTGCAGAATATGAGGGGTTGCTTGCCGGTCTCTGGATCGCGGCAGACCTTGGGATCAAGAAGCTTATTGTCAGGGGAGATTCGTAGCTTGTCGTCAGGCAAGTGAACAAGAACTACCAATGCCCATTGATGGAAGCTTATGTAGATGAGGTGAGGAAGTTGGAGGAATGCTTTGACGGCCTACAAATGGAGCACGTCCCACGTGCTGAGAATGACATTGCCGATGGTTTGTCAAAGCGCGCCGCACTCAAATTGCCTGTGGAACCAGGCACTTTTGTGCTCCAACTAATTCAGCCATCCGTGACGCCATCAGTAGGGCAAGGCAGGAAGAGGAAGTTGGCTTCTGGCGACTACTTCCCGGCAGAGCTCCCCGAAGCCGCCGGCAAGAAGGCTGCGAAAGCCAGCGCCAAAGATGCAGAGGGGCAACTTGCTCCGACAAGGCCTCACGCTCTTGTCATTGAAGCGAGTGCTCCTAGGCAAAAGGCAAAGGGGAAACTTGCTCCGACAAGACTTCGGGTCCTTGTCGTTGAAGCAGGCGCTCCTGATCGAAGCGCTGAGGAGCAAGATGCTCCGACGAGGCCTTGGGCTTCCGTCATTGAAGCAACTGCTCCCGACAAGCTTGTTGAAGGACAGCACGCTCCAGCAGGGCCCCAGGCTCTTGTCGTTGAAGCGGCTATTCCCGCCAAGCTCGTCGGGGAACGGCCGGCTCTGGTAGAGCGACAAGCTCTTGCCGTAGGGCCTGATGTTCCCGCAGCAGAAGAAATGCCTTTAGTCCTCGTTGTCGAGCCACAGGCTCCAGCGTGGGCGCAGCAGATCGTCCGTTTCCTTCAGATAGGAGAACTTCCCGAAGAGCAGGAAGAAGCGGAGAAAGTAGCCCGACGGTCCAATATGTATCAATTTGTCGATGACATGCTGTGCAGAAAAAGACCAAATGGTGTGAAATTGAAGTGTATTCCCCGGGAAGAAGGACAGGAGCTGTTGGCGGAGATTCATGGAGGCATATGTGGTCACCACATAGGGTCAAGAGCCCTTGCTGGAAAGGCTTTCCGGCAAGGTTTCTTTTGGCCCACCGCCCTCCAGGATGCAACTGCACTAGTAACCAAGTGTGAAGCGTGCAAGTTTCATTCCAAGCATATTCATCAGCCAGCTCAAGCTCTCCAGACAATCCCTCTCTCCTGGCCATTTTCGGTCTGGGGGCTCGACATCCTCGGCCCTTTTCCCCGTGCCACCGGGGGCTTCGAGTACTTGTATGTGGCCATCGACAAGTTTACGAAGTCGCCGGAAGTGGAAGCAGTGAGGAAGGTGACAGCACAATCAGCCATCAAGTTCTTCAAGGGAATTGTTTGTCGCTTTGGTGTTCCTAACAGGATCATCACCGACAACGGTACCCAGTTCACGAGCCACGCCTTCATGCAGTATGTCGAAGACCTTGGCGCCAAGGTCTGTTTCGCTTCTGTTGCTCACCCCCGAAGCAACGGTCAAGCTGAAAGGGCAAATGCTGAAGTGCTGCGTGGGCTCAAGACGAGAACTTTCGACAGGCTGCGTAAGTGCGGCAAGAACTGGATCGAGGAGCTGCCAGTGGTTCTTTGGTCGATCAGGATGACGCCAAATCGAGCTACTGGCCAGACGCCTTTTGCTCTAGTTTATGGAGCAGAGGCAGTTCTCCCCACGGAACTCGTATACGGGTCACCTCGAGTGCTCGCTTACGATGAGCTTGAGCAAGAGCAACTGCGGCAAGATGACGCTGTGCTCCTCGAGGAGGATCGTCTTCAGGCTGCTGTGAGAGCTGCTCGCTACCAGCAAGCTTTGCGTCGCTACCATAGCCGCAAAGTTAATGCCAGAAGTCTCGAGGAAGGCGACCTTGTTCTTCGGCGCGTTCAGTCGGCCAAGAATTCAAACAAGTTGACGCCGAAGTGGGAAGGCCCTTATCGGGGGAAACGAGTCACCAGGCCCGGCGCTGTCCGCCTGGAGACCGAGGATGGCATTCCAGTGATCAATTCCTGGAACATTGAGCATCTTCGTAAGTTTTTTCCATAAGGCGCGTGTCGGGGATGAATCCGCGATCACCTATGGGACCCAGGGAAGGACCCCTTTATGTTCGGCAGGGAGAGACGGTCGCACGAAGAGCAAATCTAGCGAAGAGCACGACAGTGCACGAGAGAGATTTACCCAGGTTCGGGCCGCACGGATGCGTAAAACCCTACTCCTGCTTTTAGGTTTATTATCTGTATGATTGTTCTAGCTCCAGGAGCGCTACAGTATCGAGTAGCTGCGTACAATACTGGAGTTCTCCATCTCCCAGTCCCTCCCCTTTTTCACGTTGCCTATGGGCCTCCTTTTATACGCACAAAGGGGTCACCAACAGGTGGCAAACAGTAAAGGTAGAGGTAGAAAGTTGCTACAGTAAGGCCACTATTACCAGGATGACATGTCCTACCTACCACTGACGGCAGGGGACAAGGGCATTAAATGCCCATGCCTTTGCTGTCCACATACATGTACCCGGACGTCTTGGACGTGGGAAAAGCCTATCCCACCTGCTGCTGCACCGCTATCTATAGTGCACCGCCGTCTACACAGTGACCTGCCACGCACGCTTGGAAGGACCCAGAGTGCCACGCTGGCAGAGGCACCGGAGCAGCACAGTAGCACAGTGGTACAGTAACGCTTGCCGCGGCAAGACCTTGCCGCACCTGACAGCTTGGCGCAACCCATAGTTTGTCGCGCAAGGTAACTTGCCGGGGCAAGTACCTTGCCACAGCCGCTATCTTGCCGCAGCCAATACCTTGCCGCAGCCAATGACTTGCCGAGGCAAGTACCTTGCCGCGACAAGTACTCTGCTTCAGCAATGCCCAGGCTGGGCCTCAGCTGTCCCTCCCGGCAAGCTCCTCTTGCCGGGGCCTTAACTCTTGCTTTGTATACTTTGTTCTTGAATGGCTTAATAATCTTGAGCTTCTCTCTGGCTGTCCTCCCGCAAGCCTGGCCGCGGGATGCTACTATTGCCCGTGCACAAGTACGGGGTACTAGGGTACCCCTATTCTAGTACACCGACAGGAGCCCCCGGGCCTGGGCCACACAATGTGCCGGGCGTTGTTGGGCCAGGCCCAAACAGTGCACGGGCACGCGTGGCTGGGATAAGCCGAAACGTCCCTATGCTGTTTAATTGCACGCTCTCCCACGCGTCGCGCGTTGAATGCGGAGCGTGGGAAGCGTGCGCAGCCATCTCGAATGACGAAGGGGCGGATGGTTCCGCATCTTTCCCCATAAAAGGAGGGACCTGCAGAAGCACTCACACACCCCTCTCACCATTCTCGATCTCCAAATCTCCGCCTTCTTCTTCCTCCGCTCTAAAACAAAGCGGTTTCCCAATCCTCCGCCACCGCGCGCGTCTGCATCTCCCTCGGTCCTCAGCTCCGCCTTCGCCATGCCTCCCAAAGGAGAAAAGGGGAAGACGGGGAAGTCCTCAAGGATGGAGACCTAGGCGCAGTTGAAGAGGCAGAAGTATGCGCTCTTCGCTCCGCCGCTCACGGGGGCGGATCTGAAGGCCAAGTTCCAAGGCATGTGGGCCGCGAGGACCAAGGCGCATCCGGCCACCCGCGTTCGCCCAGCCACCGACGAGAGCGAAGTGAGCAAGTACCCCTTCTTCGCTTGCTACTTTTGGTGCGGGCTCTGCCCACCGTACTCGGATTTCTTTAGCGACGTCATGTACACCTTCAACCTCCGTCTGCTGGATCTCACACCGAATGCCGTATCCACCATGGCAATATTTGCGCATCTGTGCGAGAACTTCGTCGGCGTCGCACCCAACACTGCGCTGTTCAGGCATTACTTCACTCCCCGCGCTGAAAAGGGGGAGCCTCTCACTGTTGGCGTCTCGTTCGTTTCAAGATTGGGCGCCAAGGAGCATTACCTTAAGGGGGATCTCCGCCCAAGATGGGGAGAAATCCGGTCTGAATGGTGTTGGATCATTGACGACGAGCCGCCACCATACTGTGCGCTTTGCAAGACCCCAGCAGCGCGTGGCACAGACTGGAGCGATCTGGATCCCCAGGACAAAAAGCTGGAGATTGCCGCTACCAGGATCATACGGCTCAGGGAGGCCGGGCTCACCATAGGGATGGTTGGCGCAGACTTCCTCCGCCGCCGCATTGCTCCTCTGCAGCAGAGAGGAAGGCCGGCCTCTGATTGGAAGAACCCAGCCGATATCATGCGGTTGCGCCCTGGACTGATCAACAACTTCACAGTTCTGCAGCACGACTTTTTCATGCGAGAACTGTTCAAGCAAGAGACAGATCCAGAGAAGCGCGACAAGGCGTTCACGCTGCCGAAGCACATCGTGCCCCTTTGCAACAACTCCGCATTGAGTGCAATCATCGCTATGATGCCGTTCTGCAATGCGCACAGCGTTGAAGCAACTTGGGACGTGCCGCTCGAAGAAGATGTGCGGCGATTCTTTGACTCCACGGTCAAAAAGCAGGTCCGGGAGGAGGAGTGGCTCGTCCGCAACACCACTGAGCAAGAAATAGAATTCATTGCTCGAAGAGTGGAGGAGGACAGGCTCGCCAGGGAAGCTGGCGATTTTGGTTATACTTTGGCGGAGCTCGACGAGGCACAAAAGGAGATCCTTGCCGAGCAGGGGATGCTTGCCGGGAAGGGCGACTCGCCGCACCCGGCAAGGATGTCGGGCCAAGCCAGCCTGCCGACGAGTCGGGCAGCTCGGAGGATGAGGGCTCCTCTTCCGAGGAGGGCACCGAAAGCCCACCGCAGTCAGAGTCCCCAGCCCCTCGGAGGAGGAAACGCCTTCGCAGGCTTGGCAAAGTGGCTGAGCGGCAAGAGGTTCAACAACCGCCGGAGCGCCGTTCGACGCGCTCGACCGCGGCAAGGGCTGGTGCTGCGGGAGCGTCTCACGTGGCCCCGGCAACTGGAGCAGGGTCATCAAAGACCGCTGCTACTACCCCCGCCAAGCGGCCAAGGAGTCCAGCTCCCCCTCCTCCCCCTCCTCACACGGAGGCGGACTTTGATTTTTCCGCTCTCAGCGAAGAGGACGACGAGGAAGAGTAAGTTCCCTTGCCGCGACGCTCAATCTTTGTAAGGTTTTGTTTCTATCCTCACTTGTCGCGCTCCGGCCTTGCTTCCGCAGGGAGGAAACCTTGGCGGAGAGGACAAGGAAGAGAGCTAAGGTCTCGACGAGCAAGACCGTGGTGGTCGTCGAAGATGAGCCCACGGCAACCACCGGGAGAGCGTCTGAGACCATGCCGACCAGCTCGGAGCCCAGCCCTCGTCGCAGCCCCCAGCACAGCCCCCAGCGTAAGTATTTCAACTACCTTTCGCTGGCGGTCGCTGAGGAACAAGCATTTTGTCACTGACATCTTTGGGCGTGTAGGAGAGGAGCAGCAAGTGGAGCCATCTGAAGGTGCTCCAGAAGTACCACCCCCCTCGACCACACCGCTAAGGAGAAGATCTCCGGTAAGGGCTCCCACTAGCGAGCCGAGCCACGAAGAGGAGCCGGCAAGCGCCGAAGTGCTAAGCACCAGTGCTGGCGACCCCACCCCAATGACAAACGTTGACGGGGGAGGGGAGCCCACCGCTCCTGAGCTCAACACGGGTAAACCCACTTGCTGCAAAACTCTTTCTGCTTTCTTTCTTTTGTCTTCTTGAATTTCTTCCTGAAGCTCTTTTTGCCTTACTTCTCGGGTTGGCAGAGCCCTCCTCGGTGGAGCCAATGAACATTGACTCTTCTACCGAGGAGAACACCATAGGGGCCGTCGACGACAAGGCCGCCAAGGCCGCCGCTGCCAAGGCCGACAAGCTGGCAGCCGACAAGCTTGCCGACGAAGAAACTGCCAATGCTGCCGAAGAGGCCGGCAAGGCCGCCGAGGATAAAACCGCCAAGGCGCCCACCGATGAAGCCGCCAAGGCTGCTGAAGCTGAGGCCGCCCAGAAGGCTGCTGAGGAGGCCGGCGAGGGAGCCGGTGGTCGTACTGACGGCCCTGAGGCCACAGGAGCGCCAGGCGCTACTCTGACCACGGGTCCTTCAACCACTGACGAGGCGGCAGCGCCCAACTCGCCTCCGCCAAGCAAATACATCCGGGTCGGCGAGAACGTCTACGTCAGCCTCCCCTGGACGGTGGGCTCCAGAGCGCCAACCGAGGAGGATGTTGTGGACGAGGAGATCCTTGCCGCTGCCGGGCTCCAGCTTGTGGATGCGCCAGGCGCCAGCAGTAGCAGCACGTCTGAAGAGGAGCAACTGCTTCAAAAGCTGCTGAATCTTCACCGCGCCCGACGGGAGAAGCTAGCTTCCAGGGAGGCGCTCATCGAGAAGGCCGAAGCTGACATGTTGAGGCGCGCAAAGATCTTGGCGGACGTCTGCGCGCGATCTCTTAATGCGTTAGAGGCCAAGCGGGCACAGCTGGCCGAAGAACGGCAGGCCCTCCTCCTGATGAAGCAAGACATTGAACAAAAACAGGAGGAGACCGCCAAGGAGTTGTCTTCTCAGGCCGGTGATCTGAACCAGCGGAAAGTGGACCTTGATGCCCACGAAGAACAACTTGCCGAGCGCAAGAGGAAACTTGCCGAAACCCTCGGACAGAAAGACGAGGAGGTGGCAAGACTTGTCGCAGAGCGGACCCAGGGGCAGGCACAAAAACACCAGAAGGAAATCGAAGCCTTGGCCCAAGAGTATGCCAGCAAGTTGGTGGAGGCCACCAACGCTGTCGCTGCTGCAGAAGTGAACAGAAAGGAAACGGAGGGGAAAGTGGCAAGACTAGAGGCCGCCCTCAAGGCAAACGGTGACAAGCTCTCAACGCTTGAAAGTGAGAGGGCAAAGGTGACCCACACTTTGGCGGAGATGCAAGTTACCATAGCCAAGAAGAACAATCTGCTTGCCGCCGCCAACGACTCCAGAGCAAACCTGAAGCTGAAGCTGACCACGCTGAAGGAGACGCTCGACACCACTAGAAAGCGCGAAGGGCTTCTAATGACAGAGCTCCAGAAGGAAAAGGGTCTGCTTCAAGACGCTATTGCAACCCACAAGAAGTTCAGGGATAACGTGGGGATCTTCACAGACAGGCTTGCCAGCGCCGCCGAGGACATCGACAAGGAGCTGACTGCCCTGAAGGTGCCGGACTTCGGGTACTCCACCGACAAGAACACGCAAACTAGCGTCAAGCTAGCCGAGTTCTTCGACGGAGTAGTAGAAGCACTCCAATAGCTCCAAGTCAATCACAAGGCTCAACTGGCCGACGAGTCACGCAGGCTTTGCCGGGGAGTTCTCCGGAGGTTGTTGGTGAAGATAGCATACAGAAACCCGGGCGTCGACTTCAGCAACATCTTCAAAAGCTTGCCGAAGGGATACGACCCCGCGCCACTAGAGGCCCTTGTCGCGCCCATCGTGGAAAGGGTGGACCAAATCCAGAGAGTCGAAGGCGAGCACCGCAATTAGAGAGCCCATTCTTCTCCCTCCTTGCCGCCGCTAGACATGTTAAAGAACAATCTGTTTGAGCCGCGGCAACTTATCTTGTAATATAACATGCAATATTTTGAAGTTAATGCATGTCATCTCCCTTGAGCAATTTCTTTCTTTGTGTGTACTTGCCCTACGCTTATAGGGAACTTGCCGGTGCGCGCACCATCGCCGCGAGCGCTGGGTGCGGGACTCCAGCAGCCTGCTGGCGGTGCTGCTGCCGGCAAGCAACCTTGTCGCGCTCAGTGCAGCCACTTAGGTTGTTGAGCGGGCTCGAAACAAGGTAAGGGCGCGACCGGTTACGCTTAGGTTCCGTCGCGCACAGGTTTTCCATACAAAGAGTAGTATCGTTCAAGGAAAATAACCTTGAAAATAAAAAAGAATTTGGTTATTCAAACTTTGGCACTTAGCTTTGTCGCTGATCTCTCCGCGGCAAGGTCTTGTCACTGCTTGCCGCTGCCTTCTTCCGGGCAAGGCAAAGTTTCTTTGAACGACGCCTGGTCCATATCATTATCCCATCCCCCCCGGCAAACTTGTGCGCGACGGAAGCTTCTGTCTTTTTGAGAAAAAGAAAGAAGAGAAAATAAAGATATAGGAGCTTGGCGGCTCGTTAATGCTTACCGGGGAGGCTGTACTGCACAGTATGTCAGATAATCATGCAAAATAAAAGTAAACATGAAATCGTCAAAAACTGCAAAATACAAAAGCTTTATTTATGCACAGGGTCTGCGCCTGGCTTTGTACAAAGGATTACATGCAACAGCGGCAAGACTTGTACAAAAGGTGGTTGCCGGGGAAGGGCCCGGCAACCGCGCCTTATGGAAAAAACTTACGGAGATGCTCAATGTTCCAGGAATTGATCACTGGAATGCCATCCCCGGTCTCCAGGCGGACAGCGCCGGGCCTGGTGACCCGTTTCACCCGATAAGGGCCTTCCCACTTCGGCGTCAACTTGTTTGAATTCTTGGCCGACTGAACGCGCCGAAGAACAAGGTCGCCTTCCTCGAGACTTCTGGCATTAACTTTGCGGCTATGGTAGTGACGCAAAGCTTGCTGGTAGCGAGCAGCTCTCACAGCAGCCTGAAGACGATCCTCCTCGAGGAGCACAGCGTCATCTTGCCGCAGTTGCTCTTGCTCAAGCTCATCATAAGCGAGCACTCGAGGTGACCCGTATACGAGTTCCGTGGGGAGAACTGCCTCTGCTCCATAAACTAGAGCAAAAGGCGTCTGGCCAGTAGCTTGATTTGGTGTCGTCCTGATCGACCAAAGAACCACTGGCAGCTCCTCGATCCAGTTTTTGCCGCACTTGCGCAGCCTATCGAAAGTTCTCATCTTGAGCCCACGCAGCACTTCAGCATTTGCCCTTTCAGCTTGACCGTTGCTTCGGGGGTGAGCAACAGAAGCGAAACAGACCTTGGCGCCAAGGTCTTCGACATACTGCATGAAGGCGTGGCTCGTGAACTGGGTACCGTTGTCGGTGATGATCCTGTTAGGAACTCCAAAGCGACAAACAACTCCCTTGCAGAACTTGATGGCTGATTATGCTGTCACCTTCCTCACTGCTTCCACTTCTGGCCACTTCGTAAACTTGTCGATGGCCACATACAAGTACTCGAAGCCCCCGGTGGCACGGGGAAAGGGGCCGAGGATGTCGAGCCCCCAGACCGAAAATGGCCAGGAGAGAGGGATTGTCTGGAGAGCTTGAGCTGGCTGATGAATCTGCTTGGAATGAAACTGGCACGCTTCACACTTGGTTACTAGTGCAGTTGCATCCTGGAGGGCGGTGGGCCAAAAGAAACCTTGCCGGAAAGCCTTTCCAGCAAGGGCTCTTGACCCTATGTGGTGACCACATATGCCTCCATGAATCTCCGCCAACAGCTCATGTCCTTCTTCCTGGGGAATACACTTCAATTTCACACCGTTTGGTCTTTTTCTGCACAGCATGTCATCGACAAATTGATACATATTGGACCGTCGGGCTACTTTCTCCGCTTCTTCCTGCTCTTCGGGAAGTTCTCCTGTCTAAAGGAAACGGACGATCTGCTGCGCCCACGCTGGAGCCTGTGGCTCGACAACGAGGACTAAAGGCATTTCTTCTGCCGCGGGAACATTATGCCCTACGGCAAGAGCTTGTCGCACTACCAGAGCCGGCCGTTCCCCGACGAGCTTGGCGGGAACAGCCGCTTCAACGACGAGAGCCTGAGGCCCTGCTGGAGCGTGCTGTCCTTCAACAAGCTCGTCGGGAGCAGTTGCTTCAACGACGGAAGCCCAAGGCCTCGTCGGAGCATCTTGCTCCTCAGCGCTTCGATCAGGAGCGCCTGCTTCAACGACAAGGACCCGAAGTCTTGTCTTAGCAAGTTGCCCCTTTGCCTCTAGCCTAGGAGCACCCGCTTCAACGACAAGAGCGTGAGGCCTTGTTGGAGCAAGTTGCCCCTCTGCATCTTTGGCGCTGGCTTTGGTAGCCTTCTTGCCGGCGGCTTCGGGGAGCTCTGCCGGGAAGTAGTCGCCAGAAGCCAACTTCCTCTTCCTGCCTTGCCCTACTGATGGCGTCACGGATGGCTAAGTTAGTTGGAGCACAAAACTGCCTGGTTCCACAGGCAATTTGAGTGCGGCACGCTTTGACAAACCATCGGCAATGTCATTCTCAGCACGTGGGACGTGCTCCATTTGTAGGCCGTCAAAGCGTTCCTCCAACTTCCTCACCTCATCTACATAAGCTTCCATCAATGGGCATTGGTAGTTCTTGTTCACTTGCCTGACGACAAGCTGCGAATCTCCCCTGACAATAAGCTTCTTGATCCCAAGGTCTGCCGCGATCCTGAGACCGGCAAGCAACCCCTCATATTCTGCAGTATTGTTTGTCGCCTGTTCCTTGGGAAAGTGCATTTGGACCATGTACTTGAGGTGCTCTCCGGTGGGTGCGACAAGCAGTACGCCAGCACCGGCGCCTTGCAGCGAAAAGGCACCATCAAAGTACATAAGCCACTCTTTGCTTGTCTCCTTGCCGGGGAGAGTCATCTCTGGGATTTCTTCGTCTGGCGTTGGTGTCCATTCTGCGACAAACTCTGCCAAAACTCGGCTCTGTATGGTTGATGTACTCTCAAACTTGAGACCAAAGCTCGACAACTCCAACGCCCACTCGACAATCCTGCCTGTCGCTTCTGGATTTTGCAAAATCCTTTTCAGCGGGAAGCGAGTGACGACGGTAACTTCATGTGCTTGAAAGTAATGGCGCAGCTTTCTCAAGGCCATGAGAAGGCCGAAAAGCAGCTTCTGCACACCAGAATACCTTGACCTAGCTCCCTGCAGAAGAGAGCTCACAAAGTAGACCGGGCGCTGCACCATTTTCTTCTTTTGTATCACTTCGCCTGACTGCGCAGACGAATCCTTGTCGGCAGCAAAACTTGTTGCCCCCAGCTTGTCGCTGGTCGTGCTTGCCACAGTTACTGCCTCCTCATCCACCTCTCTCTCCGCTACCAGCGCAGCACTAACCACTTGATTGGTTGCCGCTAGATACAGCAACAACTTCTCTTGTGGTTTAGGCGCGACAAGTATTGGAGGAGAGGAGAGGTATCTCTTCAAGTCTTGCAGCACTGCCTCCGCCTCCGGAGTCCATTTCAATGGACCTGCCTTTTTTAAGATTCTGAAAAATGGCAGGGCGCGCTCAGCTGACTTGGAGATAAACCTACTGAGGGCAGCAACACAGCCGGCAAGTCGTCGTACATCCTTGACGTGCTTCGGTGCTTCAATTTGCTCAATGGCTTTGATCTTGTCAGGATTGGCTTCAATTCCACGTTGAGACACAAAGAACCCGAGAAGCTTGCCGGAGGGAACTCCAAACACGCACTTCTCGGGGTTGAGCTTCAGGTTGATCTTGCGCAGATTTACAAAAGTTTCTTCTAGATCTTGAACCAAAGTAGCCCTGTCTTTGCTTTTGACCACTATATCATCCATATAGGCTTCCACATTGCTGTGCAGCTGAGGCTCAAAAGCAATCTGGACGGCTCTTGCAAATGTCGAACCAGCATTTTTCAAACCAAATGGCATACGTACGAAACAGTATGTGCCACAGGATGTGATAAATGCGGTCTTTTCCTCATCTTCCTCGGCCATGAAGATTTGATGATACCCTGAATATGCGTCAAGAAATGAAAGCAAATCACATCCTGCCGTGGAGTCAACAATCTGGTCTATGCGGGGCAAAGGAAATGTGTCTTTGGGACAAGCTTTATTGACATCAGTGAAATCAATACAAAGCCTCCATTTTCCATTCGCTTTGCGCACGACAATAGGATTGGCCAACCACGTAGGATGGAGCACTCCTCTGACGAGGCCTGCTGCTTCCAACTTCTTGATTTCTTCCGCAATAAACTCTTGCCGCTCCACAGCTTGCTTTCTGGCTTTCTGTTTGACGGGCCTCGCGTGGGGACAAACGGCAAGGTGGTGCTCAATTACTTTCCTGGGAACACCGGGGATGTCGGACGGTTGCCATGCAAATACGTCGACATTCGCCCGCAGGAAAGCAACGAGCGCGTTTTCCTATTTGTTGTCAAGTGTGGCACTGATGGTGAAGGAACCACCAGTGCCATCCTCCTTGGCGGGCACCTTCTTTGTCGCCGGCGGAGCGGCTTTGTTCTTCTTACACTTGCCGGTGGAGCTCTCTGGTGCGTCCTCGACGGCAGCGCAGCACTCCGAAGAGGTGCGCTTGCCGGAGTGGGCACAGGAGCTCTTGCCGGACTTCCTCTTGTTCTCCCGCCCAAGAGCTTCAGCGGCAAGTGCCTTGGCGGTAGTTGCGGCAGCTGCTTCCCGGTAAATCTTGTCGGCGCAAATAAGCGCATCCTTCTTGTCGCAGGGAACTGTGATAACACCTACTGGACCTGGCATCTTCAACACGTTGTAGGCATAATGAGAGGCTGCCATGAACTTGGCGAGCGCTGGACGGCCAAGTATCCCATTATAAGGCAATGGAATATCGGCAACATCAAAGGTGACCTTCTCGGTCCGGTAGTTCAGCTCGCCGCCAAATGTCACTGGCAGCGTGATCTTCCCTTTCGGCTTGCTCCTTCCTGGATTGACTCCTTGGAAAGTACCAGTTTCCTCAAGCTCGCCATCAGAGATTTGAAGTTTCCGGAGCACAGCGGGCGAAATCGGATTCAAGCCGGCCCCACCGTCAACTAACATCTTCGTGACCTTGAGGTTGCGGATCGTTGGTGAAACCAACATCGGCAAGCACCCGACCGCCGTTGTGCGGTCAGGGTGGTCCTCAATGTCAAAGACGATAGGCGTGTCGGACCACTTCAGAAGCTTTCTGGCGTCAACAGATGGTTCCACGGCATTGATCTCTCGCGCCCACTGTTTAAGTTGGCGGTGAGAAGAATGCAGCGAAGCACCACCGTCAACACACGAGACTTCTGCGGCTTTCTGAAATTCGTGCTCACTGGATTCTTCATCATCTAGATCATCATCATCATCATCTTTGCCGCGGCCACGAGGAGGCCTGTCTCTCTGCTGCTGCTTGGCCTTGCCGCGACGCCCTCCTCGGGCAGTGCGCTTCTTGCCGGACCCGCCAGCACCTTCTGGGGCCTTCTCCTTGTCGCGCCTCTCATACTCAGCTTTCTGCTGTTCGACAAGCTGCTCGACTCGTCGACAGTTCTGGAGATCGTGTCCCTTGGTGCGGTGGATCTTGCAATATTGCTTGTCGGAGCCGTCCTGCTTGTCGGCAGCTGCCAAGGCCTGACAGTTGGCGCACGCGGCAATCCCCTTGCCGGAGCCCTCGACTTTGGCCTTGTCGGCGCTGCCGTTGCCGCTGGACTGCTCGACAGCAAGCACAGCTTTGCCCTTTTTCTTCCTGTTGTTCCGCCGCCGGCCCTTCTTTGCCGGGGCGGTACCTTCGCTGTCAGAGCTCCCCCCTGCGCCAACACCTTCACCGGGAAGTTTCCTTCCCTCTTCAGCGCGCGCACACTTGTCGGCGAGAGCATATAGCTGGCCAATGTCTCTGACCTTGGTCATCGCCATTTCCTCCCGCATCTTGCGGTTACGCACGTTCTGATGGAACGCGCTAATAACCGCAGCGCGGTGAACATCTGGGATGTTGTACTGTACGCGGCTGAACCTTTGAATGTATTTGCGCAGGGGCTCTCCTTCCTTCTGGGGGATAAGATGAAGATCACTCTCCTGGCCATGAGGTTGATGACCGCCAGTAAAGGCACCAACAAACTGATGGCACAGGTCCGCCCATGAAGAAATGGAGTTCTCCGGCAAGTGCATGAGCCATGAGACGACGTTGCGCTTTAACACGAGCGGGAAATAGTTAGCAAGAATCTTGTCGTCTCGTCCCCCGGCAGCTTGCACCGCAATGGTGTAAATGCTGAGGAACTCCGACGGGTGTGTCTTGCCATCATACTTCTCCGGCATGTCAGGCTTGAAAGCCTTGCGATTGGGCCACTGGACCTGCCGTAGCTCACGGGTGAACGCTGGAAAACTTACCGCGTACGGCAAGTCGCCAGGATCCCCTGGCGCATGCGTGTCAACAGCGGGCCCTGCGCGTCTGTCGGACTGACGATGCGCTTCTCTCCTTCCCTCGATAGTGGTACGAGCGTCTTCTCCTCTGCGTTCCTGAAGAACGAGGCGCTGGTCACGACGAGCTCGCGGGTCAGACGATGCTGTGGAATCATCGCCATGGGCGTCGTTTCGACGTGTCGGCGACCGAGGCCGTCTGGGTGGGGAGTGTACGGTTGTTGCCCCCTCACCGTTCTTGTTGGTGACAGCATTGTCACCAGTTCTCTTGTCGGCCGCGCGCACCGGGTCGGCATCAGCGAAGCTGAGAAGGCTCTGAATGGTTGCCCTCCACTCGTCAAGCTTATCTGCTGGTGGAGGGAAGTTCAGGAGCAGCTGCGCACGCGCCAATGCTTCTGCTGGTGAGGGAGGTATCGAGTGGCGTGAGGACTGTGGGATGCTCTTACTCCTAACAGTGTTAGAAGGAGCATCTCCACGCCCAGGCGACCGCACCTCGACCCCGCCAACGTGTTGTTCCATATGGTGACCCCGCGCATCTCGAGATCGATGCGCAAGTACATTATCCAAGGAGCGCCTGGCACCTGGGGCGTCAGGACGCTGCCTGTCACGGGCTTCTTGTGAAGGCCGCGGCGTCTGAACCGGCGCAGGCGTTCCAGAACGCGCAGCACCGTTTCTGGAGCTTGCAGGGCCAGCAGCAGCAAGCAGCGCTGCGTTCCCAGACCCAGCAGCGCCAAGATTGGCGTTGCTGGCCCGGTTTTGGACAGGTGGAGGTAATAGGAGCTCTCGCTCTCCAGTCCCCCCAGCAGCCGCAATCACGTCGGCACCCTCCTGCATGGGAGCAGGCGGGTTGGACGTGGACGCACCGATGGCTGAAGTCTTCTTTTTTGGAGCCATAAGACGGAGGATGGCCCAAAAACTAGCGCGCAAATCGCTAGATTAGGTTCACACAACCTCCTTCCCCCTACCTGGCGCGCCAAAGATGTCGGGGACGAATCCGTGATCACCTATGGGACCCAGGGAAGGACCCCTTTACGTTCGGCAGGGAGAGACGGTCGCACGAAGAGCAAATCTAGCGAAGAACACGACAGTGCACGAGAGAGATTTACCCAGGTTCGGGCCGCACGGATGCGTAAAACCCTACTCCTGCTTTTAGGTTTATTATCTGTATGATTGTTCTAGCTCCAGGAGCGCTATAGTACCGAGTAGCTGCGTACAATACTGGAGTTCTCCATCTCCCGGTCCCTCCCCTTTTTCACGTTGCCTATGGGCCTCCTTTTATACGCACAAAGGGGTCACCAACAGGTGGCAAACAGTAAAGGTAGAGGTGGAAAGTTGCTACAGTAAGGCCACTATTACCAGGATGACATATCCTACCTACCACTGACGGCAGGGCACAAGGGCATTAAATGCCCATGCCTTTGCTGTCCACATACATGTACCCGGACGTCTTGGATGTGGGAAAAGCATATCCCACCTGCTGCTGCACCGCTATCTACAGTGCACCGCAGTCTACACAGTGCCCTGCCACGCACGCTTGGAAGGACCCAGAGCGCCACGCTGGCAGAGGCACCGGAGCAGCACATTAGCACAGTGGTACAGTAACGCTTGCCGCGGCAAGACCTTGCCGCACCTGACAGCTTGGCGCAACCCATAGTTTGCCGCGCAAGGTAACTTGCCGGGGCAAGTACCTTGCCGCAGCCGCTATCTTGCCGCAGCCAATGACTTGCCGGGGCAAGTACCTTGCCGCGGCAAGTACTCTGCTTCAGCAATGCCCAGGCTGGGCCTCAGCTGTCCCTCCCGGCAAGCTTCTCTTGCCGGGGCCTTAACTCTTGCTTTGTATACTTTGTTCTTGAATGGCTTAATAATCTTGAGCTTCTCTCTGGCTGTCCTCCCGCAAGCCTGGCCGCGGGATGCTACTATTGCCCGTGCACAAGTACGGGGTACTAGGGTACCCATATTCTATTACACCGACAGCGCGGTTGCCGGGCCCTTCCCCGGCAACCACCTTTTGTACAAGTATTGCCGCTGTTGCATGTAATCCTTTGTACAAAGCCAGGCGCAGACCCTGTGCATAAATAAAGCTTTTGTATTTTGCAGTTTTTGACGATTTCATGTTTACTTTTATTTTGCATGATTATCTGACATACTGTGCAGTACAGCCTCCCCGGTAAGCATTAACGAGCCGCCAAGCTCCTATATCTTTATTTTCTCTTCTTTCTTTTTCTCAAAGAGACAGAAGCTTCCCTCGCGCACAAGTTTGCCGGGGGGGATGGGATAATGATATGGACCAGGCGTGGACCAGGCGTCGTTCAAAGAAACTTTGCCTTGCCGGGAAGAAGGCAGCGGCAAGCAGACCAGGCGTCGTTCAAAGAAACTTTACCTTGCCGGGAAGAAGGCAGCGGCAAGCAGTGACAAGACCTTGCCGCGGAGAGATCAGCGACAAAGCTAAGTGCCAAAGTTTGAACAATCAAATTTGCCAAAGTTTGAACAATCAAATTCTTTTTTATTTTCATGGTTATTTTCCTTGAACGATACTACTCTTTGTATGGAAAACCTGTGCGCGACGGAACCTAAGCGTAATCGGTCGCGCCCTTACCTTGTTTCGAGTCCGCTCAACAACCTAAGTGGCTGCACTGAGCGCGACAAGGGTGCTTGCCGGCAGCGGCACCGCCAGCAGGCTGCTGAAGTCCTGCACCCAGCGCTCGCGGCGATGGTGCGCGCACCGGAAAGTTCCCTATAAGCGTAGGGCAAGTACACACAAAGAAAGAAATTGCTCAAGGGAGATGACATGCATTAACTTCAAAATATTGCAAGTTATATTACAAGATAAGTTGCCGCGGCTTAAACAGATTGTTCTTTAACATGTCTAGCGGCGGCAAGGAGGGAGAAGAATGGGCTCTCTAATTGCGGTGCTCGCCTTCGACTCTCTGGATTTGGTCCACCCTCTCCACGATGGGCGCGACAAGGGCCTCTAGTGGCGCGGGGTCGTATCCCTTCGGCAAGCTTTTGAAGATGTTGCTGAAGTCGACGCCCGGGTTTCTGTATGCTATCTTCACCAACAACCTCTGGAGAACTCCCCGGCAAAGCCTGCGTGACTCGTCGGCCAGTTGAGCCTTGTGATTGACTTGGAGCTGTTGGAGTGCTTCTACTACTCCGTCGAAGAACTCGGCTAGCTTGACGCTAGTTTGCGTGTTCTTGTCGGTGGAGTACCCGAAGTCCGGCACCTTCAGGGCAGTCAACTCCTTGTCGATGTCCTCGGCGGCGCTGGCAAGACTGTCTGTGAAGATCCCCACGTTATCCCTGAACTTCTTGTGGGTTGCAATAGCATCTTGAAGCAGACCTTTTTCCTTCTGGAGCTCTGTCATTAGAAGCCCTTCGCGCTTTCTGGTGGTGTCGAGCGTCTCCTTCAGCGTCGTCAGCTTCAGCTTCAGGTCTGCTCTGGAGTCGTTGGCGGCGGCAAGCAGATTGTTCTTCTTGGCTATGGTAACTTGCATCTCCGCCAAAGTGTGGGTCACCTTTGCCCTTTCACTTTCAAGCGTTGAGAGCTTGTCACTGTTTGCCTTAAGGGCGGCCTCTAGTCTTTCCACTTTCTCCTCCGTTTCCTTCCTGTTCACTTCTGCAGCAGCGACAACGTTGGTGGCCTCCACCAACTTGCTGGCGTACTCTTGGGCCAAGGCTTCGATTTCCTTCTGGTGTTTTTGTGCCTGCCCCCGGGTCCGCTCTGCGACAAGTCTTGCCACCTCCTCGTCTTTCTGTCGGAGGGTTTCGGCAAGTTTCCTCTTGCGCTCGGCAAGTTCTTCTTCGTGGGCATCAAGGTCCACTTTCCGCTGGTTCAGATCACCGGCCTGAGCAGACAACTCCTTGGTGGTCTCCTCCTATTTTTGTTCAATGTCTTGCTTCATCAGGAGGAGGGCCTGCCGTTCTTCGGCCAGCTGTGCCCGCTTGACCTCTAACGCATTAAGAGATCGCGCGCGGACGTCCGCCAAGATCTCCGCGCACCTCAACATGTCAGCTTCGGCCTTCTCGATGAGCGCCTCCCTGGAAGCTAGCTTCTCCCGTCGGGCGTGATGAAGATTCAGCAGCTTTTGAAGCAGTTGCTCCTCTTCAGACGTGCTGCTGCTGCTGGCGCCTGGCGCATCCACAAGCTGGAGCCCGGCAGCGGCAAGGATCTCCTCGTCCACAACATCCTCCTCGGTTGGCGCTCTGGAGCCCACCGTCCAGGGGAGGCTGACGTAGACGTTCTCGCCGACCCGGATGTATTTGCTTGGCGGAGGCGAGTTAGGCGTTGCCGCCTCGTCAGTGGTTGAGGGACCCGTGGTCGGAGTAGCGCCTGGCGCTCCTGTGGCCTCAGGGCCGTCAGTACGACCACCGGCTCCCTCGCCGGCCTCCTCAGTAGCCTTCTGGGCGGCCTCAGCTTCAGCAGCCTTGGCGGCTTCATCGGTGGGCGCCTTGGCGGTATTATCCTCGGTGGCCTTGCCGGCCTCTTCGGCAGCCCTGGCAGTTTCTTCGTCGGCAAGCTTGTCGGCTGCCAGCTTGTCGGCCTTGGCAGCGGCGGCCTTGGCGGCCTCGTCGTCGACGGCCCCTGTGGTGTTCTCCTCGGCAGAAGAGTCAATGTTCATTGGCTCCACCGAGGAAGGCTCTGCCAACCCGAGAAGTAAGGCAAAAAGAGCTTCAGGAAGAAATTCAAGAAGACAAAAGAAAGAAAGCAGAAAGAGTTTTGCGGCAAGTGGGTTTACCCGTGTTGAGCTCAGGAGCTGGGGGCTCCCCTCCCCCGTCAACGTTTGTCATTGGGGTGGGGTCGCCAGCGCTGGTGCTTGGCACTTCGGCGCTTGCCGGCTCCTCTTCGTGGCTCGGCTCGCTAGTGGGATCCCTTACCGGAGATCTCCTCCTTGGCGGTGTGGTCGAGGGGGGTGGTACTTCTGGAGCACCTTTAGATGGCTCCACTTGCTGCTCCTCTCCTACACGCCCAAAGATGTCAGTGACAAAATGCTTGTTCCTCAGCGACCGCCAGCGAAAGGTAGTTGAAATACTTACGCTGGGGGCTGCGACGAGGGCTGGGCTCCGAGCTGGTCGGGATGGTCTCAGACGCTCTCCCGGTGGTTGCCGTGGGCTCATCTTCGACGACCACCACGGTCTTGCTCGTCGAGACCTTAGCTCTCTTCCTTGTCCTCTCCGCCAAGGTTTCCTCCCTGCGGAAGCAAGGCCGGAGCGCGACAAGTGAGGACAGAAACAAAACCTTACAAAGATTGAGGGTCGCGGCAAGGGAACTTACTCTTCCTCGTCGTCCTCTTCGCTGAGAGCGGAAAAATCAAAGTCCGCCTCCATGTGAGGAGGGGGAGGAGGGGGAGCTGGGCTCCTTGGCCGCTTGGCAGGGGTAGTAGCAGCGGTCTTTGATGACCCTGCTCCAATTGCCGGGGCCGCGTGAGACGCTCCCGCAGCACCAGCCCTTGCCGCGGTCGAGCGCGTCGAACGGCGCTCCGGCGGTTGTTGAACCTCTTGCCGCTCAGCCACTTTGCCAAGCCTGCGAAGGCGTTTCCTCCTCAGAGGGGCTGGGGACTCTGACTGCGGTGGGCTTTCGGTGCCCTCCTCGGAAGAGGAGCCCTCATCCTCCGAGCTGCCTGACTCGTCGGCAGGCTGGCTTGGCCCGACATCCTTGCCGGGTGCGGCGAGCTCGCCCTTCCCGGCAAGCATCCCCTGCTCGGCAAGGATCTCCTTTTGTGCCTCGTCGAGCTCCGCCAAAGTATAACCAAAATCGCCAGCTTCCCTGGCGAGCCTGTCCTCCTCCACCCTTCGAGCAATGAATTCTATTTCTTTCTCAGTGGTGTTGCGGATGAGCCACTCCTCCTCCCGGACCTGCTTTTCGACCGTGGAGTCAAAGAATCGCCACACGTCTTCTTCGAGCGGCACGTCCCAAGTTGCTTGAACGCTGTGCGCATTGCAGAGCGGCATCATAGCGATGATTGCACTCAATGCGGAGTTGTTGCAAAGGGGCACGATGTGCTTCGGCAGCGTGAACGCCTTGTCGCGCTTCTCTGGATCTGTCTCTTGCTTGAACAGTTCTCGCATGAAAAAGTCGTGCTGCAGAACTGTGAAGTTGTTGATCAGTCCAGGCCGCAGCCGCATGATATCGGCTGGGTTCTTCCAATCAGAGGCCGGCCTTCCTCTCTGCTGCAGAGGAGCAATGCGGCGGCGGAGGAAGTCTGCGCCAACCATCCCTATGGTGAGCCCGGCCTCCCTCAGCCGTATGATCCTGGTAGCGGCAATCTCCAGCTTTTTGTCCTGGGGATCCAGATCGCTCCAGTCTGTGCCACGCGCTGCTGGGGTCTTGCGAAGCGCACAGTATGGTGGCGGCTCGTCGTCAATGATCCAACACCATTCAGACCGGATTTCTCCCCATCTTGGGCGGAGATCCCCCTTCAGATAATGCTCCTTGGCGCCCAATCTTGAAACGAACGAGACGCCAACAGTGAGAGGCTCCCCCTTTTCAGCACGGGGAGTGAAGTAATGCCTGAACAGCGCAGTGTTGGGTGCAACGCCGACGAAGTTCTCGCACAGATGCGCAAATATTGCCATGGTGGATACGGCATTCGGTGTGAGATCCAGCAGACGGAGATTGAAGGTGTACATGACGTCGCTAAAGAAATCCGAGTACGGTGGGCAGAGCCCGCACCAAAAGTAGCAAGCGAAGAAGGGGTACTTGCTCACTTCGCTCTCGTCGTTGGCTGGGCGAACGCGGGTGGCCGGATGCGCCTTGGTCCTCGCGTCCCACATGCCTTGGAACTTGGCCTTCAGATCCGCCCCCGTGAGCGTCGGAGCGAAGAGCGCGTACTTCTGCCTCTTCAACTGCGCCTGGGTCTCCGTCCTTGAGGACTTCCCCGTCTTCCCCTTTTCTCCTTTGGGAGGCATGGCGAAGGCGGAGCTGAGGACCGAGGGAGATGCGGACGCGCGTGGTGGCGGAGGATTGGGAAACCGCTTTGTTTTAGAGAGGAGGAACGGGGAGATGGAGAACTCCAGTATTGTACGCAGCTGCTCGGTACTGTAGCGCTCCTGGAGCTAGAACAATCATACAGATAAAAAACCAAAAAGCAGGAGTAGGGTTTTACGCATCCGTGCGGCCCGAACCTGGGTAAATCTCTCTCGTGCACTGTCGTGTTCTTCGCTAGATTTGCTCTTCGTGCGACCGTCTCTCCCTGCCGAACGTAAAGGGGTCCTTCCCTGGGTCCCATAGGTGATCGTGGATTCGTCCCCGACAGAAGGACCTACCTTGCCGGGCAGGCGAGCCTGGCAGGGTTGAGTTTTGCCCCGGAAGCAAGCTCCCAGATCGTCCCGGCAGGCCTGTCGGGGCTGGCGGAGGCAAGCCACTCCACCGCTCCACCTCACAAGCGACGCAAGTCATTAATGAAAGAGGTGTCAAGCTCCAAGGTGACTAAGTGGCTGCTTTTTGCCACATGGCAGCCACTTCCTACAGCAAACACCTCCAAATGACACCCGTCCTGAGACGTGTCAAGCGAGCAGGCGCGAAGCTGGCAAAACAGCCTGGCAGGGCCTGCCGGGCGAGCTGTGATGTGACACTGAGTGGCGCATTTAATGCACTCTGTCAGCCTGCAGAGTTAGATATGATAGCACTGTTAGCTATCTAATCAGCACGCAAAGACTGATTTGCCACTGTGGTGACCCCTTAATCTATAAAAGGAGGCCCATGGCGACCGTAGAAAGTGTTGGACCCTCGCATATCCAAACGCGCGTAGCCACTCTCGCCCCCAGAGCGACCTTGCCAGGCGAGTGTGCTGCGTCCACCACCATTATCCACCATCAATTCACCAAAGCAGGAGTAGGGTTTTACGCCTCATGGCGGCCCAAACCTGGGTAAAGACTGCCCGTGTGATCTCTGCCATGCTGCGGGATGCTTCTCCGCTCTTTGTGCAATGTGCCTATCCCCCCGCCGAACCAAAAGGGGCTCCTGCTTTGGTGTCCGTGGTTTCCCACAACAAGGAACTTCAGGAAGCCCATAACTGAACCCCATGCAGGAGGCATATGAATGGATTTCCATATCCACCTCGTAGAGGACCATCGTCAGGCCACCTACATCATAACCCAGGGCTGAATAACAACCTTTATTCTCCCGTCACATGTCACTGGTGTGGTGAATTTGGGAATATTGTTAGAAGGTTAACAAGCAGCCGACTGTCGCATACCTACTGGCACCACATGAGAATCTAGAAGCTAAAGACTGTACACCCTTCTCTCCGAGTAATGAAGCAAGCACGACTACTGAGTCCGAGAACCCTTAGGGTAGGATGAGTCATTTTCCCCTATGCGAAGTCCAGTCCATATGATGGGTCAAATGAAACCATGTTGTGTGTTGCTTGTTCATATCTATTTGTGTTTCGATATAAGTCACACTTTTGCCCTAGGCAACATGTAGGTGACTATATCACCTATCTTATCTTAATGAATGTGTGTGGCCTTTACAGCACTTGTTTGATTACACTTGCACTATACCACACGCTATAGGCTCTCCCCTTATGATGCTTTTCCCCTCCCACCTATCTCGTCAACTGAAGACCAGCAAGACAAGATGCGCCAAGGATTCCACCTCGACCAACAACTGGCACTCAAGACTTTTGCGACAACCTATCAAACTAAGTGCAACCCCGTAGAATTATGCCTCCCTTCAAGATTGGAAACCCTTCCCTAGCCTGGTCTAGAACACACAAGTTACCCCAGCTCGAACCCCTAACCATGTTCTTAGCCCGCAGATTTGCAAGGGAACTAGTTGAGCTCTGACAACCCTTGCTTAGCAGTGGGCTCATTATGGAACTAGTGATCATGGTGAACAAACACATAACATTCTTGATCCAGCACTTGAACTGACAATGCCATAGGAAAGGTCATTTTGAGGATACATGATTAGTAGACAAATGATTTGATGTAGCTATAATAGATATCTTGAAGACATAGCTAAGACCCTTCGGTGGATTACGAGATTTTTATGATGGTTGATAAACTTGGTGGGTCTAGTTAATAGAGTAGCATAACTTACTTCTCCCTTGAGTAAATTGGATCTAGTATGACGACTATGATCTCAAGCTGTGGTCCTTGGAGTAAGGAATTGACTTGATCAGGTGATATTGATGGTAGATTGGTGATGTTACGATGATAACTTGGAATGACAAGTAGGGGATTCTCGTTGGACATGATATTTGGATTTAAATAGGTGATCCTAATAGGGTGCTGATGATAAACGAGACTACATGATTTAGAGTAATTTGGATTTAGTGTGATGATCTCGACCAGGATATCATGTTTCTCGATGAATGATAAGCTAGGAAAACTGGATTATTGTTAGAGTTGATTTCGGGATCTGTATAAGCTTAGCCTTGGAGTTTACATGACCATGATAATGGAATTTGTGGATATATATTGATAAGATAGTCCTTTCAAGGATTTGGGGATTTTAGGAACTCTAGAAGATTAGGTGGGACACCATCAATATTGGATTTATAGGAGTAGTGGATCATGCAATGGTTGTTGGCATTTGAGGACCAGTTGGTTGGATTCGTAGGAAGGAAACAAGATCTTGGATTGGTATAATACGTGTTTCCTTGGCATAGAGATGCAATACCTTAGAACTTGGATCGATCAACCAAGAATAAGGGAGGTATGAATAGCATGAATGAGGTTCGGAGATGAATTATGTGAGACAATGCTTTTGGTGGTATAAGATGATTTTGTTTGGAGGTTTAGACAGGACAATTGGCATCTAAGGACTCTGCTCAAGAATAAGGTGATAAACGTTCATTCCCATCCTAAGATTCTTGAAACCCTTAAGCCTTACCCAGCCATAACATGAACGGCTTATGACTATAGGCTTTGGCTCTAAGTCAAAAGACTTTGGCCAATACTCCGCCTTGACTACCATCAGCCCTGTCCACAAGGAAGGTGGACACAAAGAGCTAGTCCACTAAGGACCACAAACCTCTGGACTAGTGACCACCCGGAACAAGTGCCCGCTTCTCACACATGTCCCATAAGCGAAGCATTTATGTGGTACTCGAAGAAATATGTCGTTGTCCCCATGGATGACATACTTATTTACCCAATGAGAGAAAGGAACACCTTAGTCCTATTTGGATAAGCCCAGAAGCACCAATTGCGAAGTTTCTCAAGTGTAAAGTTTTACCTTGAAGAAGTAGGACTCCTTGAAGTACTCTCCCTGCAATAGAAAACATTCTTACCCAAGCAAGATCAAGAACCGTTATGGTTGGGAAACCATGAAGAAGAAGAAGAAGGAGCATGAGAAGACAATCGTCACTCCCTTATCGGCTACCCCAGCAAGACTATGACAGGCAGCACCGACGATCAAGCAAGACGAAACCCTCGGACATCAAGTGAAATCAGAGAGATCATTGTTTTAAAGGTCGCCTTTCAATTCTTGACTGGAAAGGAACTGGGGAGTTGATAATACCCCTCACTTCACCAACTGGGTAGAGTAAGATGAGCATGACTTCCCTACTCCCTCCACAACTTGGAGCAGAGTGGGACAATCGTCATAACTTTGTTACTAGCCTCCTTGGGTCCAATCATGGGCGTAACCCTGACTGGACCATGGGGAACCACCTGCCAAAGATAGTCTTCCCCACTTAACCAAATCTCCAACCTTGGGGACCATATGACTATTCTATGCTTTTGGAAAGTCAGCCTATTTAGAACCCCTCAGAAACCTTCGCAGATGGAAGAACCTATTTTTCCGCCAAGTCTCTAAGTTAGCCTTAGGGGCGAGACTCGACCCAAACCCTTGCCATTATGGACCTGAAGAGATGAGTGAACCAAATGCTTCAGGACACGCTAGAGACGCGCGTCCGTGATTATGAAGACAAATGGCCAAAGGTGACTAAAGGATGTACCTAGACAACTTAGATAAGTGGAAGAACTCGATGAGAAGCCTACATTAACATGCTTCAACACTCTCAAAGATGAGGGCCACATGCGATTGGAGATCACCTGCCTTAAGGAAGTCAATGACTTCCCAATCAGCGGAAGGCTACACCAAGACTCGGACCCTCTTAGACTAACGCGAGACATTATGATGCCACTAACCAACACGGATAAACTCCAGGGCAAGCACACAGACACACTACCTTGCCACATATTCCGATTATGGAATACACAGCAAAGCCAGACCCCTTACCCGAACCTCGTTCATCAAGACCTTGACCCTTAGTTAGGACTAATACATTGCTAGGACCACGTTCACATCTCGGACGATGCCAAAACGATGCACTCAAGGCTGTATGATCAGGAACTTCAAGATCCAGTGGAGCAACCACATCGAAGAAGGAGCGACACAGGAACATGAAAACTAACACTGACCCGAATTTCCGTACCTCTTCAATGCCTAGCCTAGGAATCTCGGGGACGAGATTCTTGTAAGGGGGTAGGTCTGTCACACCCTGATTTTCATACCACATCATTTAAGTTAATTAAGCATGGAAATTTGGACCAACAAAAACTTTTGTGTGATTTGGCTTTATTTTGATTTGGGTTTCTATTGCTATTTTCAAAGTGCTCTTAAATAAAATAAATTCCCAAAGTCTTATACTTCATCTCCTTGCTCCAAAACTTTGTCCAATGATCATACCATGTGTATAGGACATAAAAGTATTTTATTACAAAAATAATTTGGCCAAAAAGTATTTTCTAAATTAGTTTTTCCCCAAAACCCCTAAGTTAAGGCTTGAACTACAAGTACTTAATTTAGGTTGAGAAAAATCTTTCAAAAAATTATAGTTGAATCCTATTAGCAATAGGACTCCCTGAAACCACAAAAATATCATTTTAAAAGTTATTTTTCTATTTTATTTAAAGGCATTTTCTTAAGGCCAGAAATTATCTTTAATAGGTTACATTTATTTTAATGTTTCAAAAATATTTGAGAAAATTTATGTAGAATCAGTGGACGTATATTGTCCATATATAAGAGTTTCAACACATGGTCATGTTCAAAATATTGGTTAAATCCCTCAAAAACCTTTTCTGTTTATTTCAAGTTTTTGAAATATTTATAGTGGAAATATTCTCCATAAATTCCAAGAAAATTCCGGCATGTCACAAATGACATATTTGATGATCTTGCCAAGCCTCATGTCAAGGAGAACAACATAACCTCATAAAAACCCCTCAAAACCCCTTGTGTCCATTTCCAAATTTGAACAACTTCGCACTATCAAGTTTCTCCAAACTTGCTCACACTTGGTACACATGCTCAAATGGTCTAATAATTCATCTAGGACAAGTGGTGCATCAAGGAGAACAAGTTGATCAAAGCTTGCCAAAACCATTTTTGCCCAATTTTAGGGTTTGAAAAAGTTACATTGGCAACTTTATCCAAATGAGCTCAAATTTTTACCACATTGTCAAGTGAACATGTCCATAACCTCTATCAAATCACCATCAAAGACCTTCTGCCATTTTTTCCAAAATCACCATTTTTACTAATTACACTATTCTCCTTGAGCTCAACTTTTTACCAGAGCTTCTCCTAGTCCTATTCTACCTCCAGTAGCTTTCACGCATCCATAGCTCAATAATTGAAGGGTGAAAACTCTAATTTTCATCTATGGACAGTTCATTTCACCCACTCACTCTACCACACCACTCCTCCGGGGGCATCCTTGAGCATCCAATGCTGCCCCCACTTTCTTTACTCCCCTCCATAGACCCTATACACTAGAGGCCAAGCCCAGGGCGCCTAAAAATGGCCATGCCGGCCAAGGGCATGCTCTGGAGCGTGCTACAATAAACCCTTGCACTATACCCGCCCTCTGCCAGAGCCGCCTGACCACCTTGACTGTCCCCCGCATGCCTACCGACGCACCTCGACGTCCGGGATACGCCACACGGTTGGCCCCCTCCTCCCTCTGTCTTCCCTGCCCGTCCCGCGCGTGGACAGAATGCCGACCGAGCTTGCCATTGTCTGGTCGAGCACGGGCCCCGCCTCTGCCTTGCTCCGCTCCTCCTCTCCCTTCCCAGCACCTTGCACTAGCCCCACGAAAACAGCAGAGCAGCCCCAGCTCCTCCCCATGGCCACCAGAGCCGATTCTGTGGGTGCCCATGGGCGGCATCCACGGTGAGCCCCGGGCCAGCTATATAAGACATCCTGAGCTCTTCTCTCGCTTCCAACCACCCTTTGTCACTCGCAATCGACCACCAGAACCACCCACTCCTCCTTAGAGAAGCCCAAGCTTGAGATCGAGCTCGAGCGCCGCCGCCTCTGCCGTCTGGCGTATGCATGGTGTAGGCCTCCTCCGCCCCTGTTCTTCCCCGATCTGGAGCCGCCTCACCTCACTGACCCTTCCACTACCCTTTTATCCTTCGCTTGCAGCCGGAGGCGATGGAAGCAAGCGCCTCCCGACGCGCCGCCGTCCTGCCTCCACGTCGCCGATGAACTGGGCCACCCCGACGACCAACTCCGGCACCCACCGAATGGAGACACCACGCCGAGTTCAACGATGCTCGTAGCTCACCGCGCCATCGACCACAGTGCCGCTGGTGAGCTCATCGGCCCCTCTGGCCAGGGGTTGACGACGACCCAGGCAGGGCCCACTCATCAGCCTCCCACTTCACTCTCCCCCTCTCTCTATCGCTGACACCCGGAACCCGCACGTCAGGTTTAAAACTTGGCGGTGCGTGCGCCCTGGCTCGTCTGGGCTAGCTCGGCTGTAGGCCAGCCTAGTTGCCAGCTGATTTGGCTTGGCCTGTCTGGCCATTTTTCTTTTTTATTTTATCTCTGTTTTCCAAAAATTCCACAAATCAAAATAATTGTCCAAATGAAATAATTCCAACTCCTAAATTCATCTAAAAATCCCACCTATTTAATGGTATAACTTTCATGCATGTCCATTAATGTTTTCTGTACTATTTTTATTTAAAACCCTATTTAAAGCATTTAAAACCACTGCTAAAATGCTTTTCATTTTTTTGGCACTCCAAATCCAAAATAATAATATTTTTTATTATTTTTAGTTTTAACTCTGGTATTTTACAAAAATGAGTTGACATTTTTCTGAGTGTTTTTATCTTCCTGTTTTGTGCTATTGTCTAATTGTGTGCCCTTTACTTTGCGACGTTAGATTATGAAGTTGACAAAGAAGTTGGACCAGAGACATTTGAAGACCCTGAGGACTTTGTTGAGCCAGGCAAGCAGCCCCTTGACCATGTCTAGGATACCCTTTTTATGCATGTCGTATAGCACTTTATTATTGTTGCATCGGAATCATGATGAGGTGGTAACCACTTTGGTGGGTTGCCTTCGTTACTTCCTTGTTGACACTTGCATTGTGCATGACCCTACCTTCCTATGAGGGTTATGCGGGTGGGAGTAGATAGGATGCTAAAGTAGATGCTATGCAAATGGGACGGGTATATGCATGGTGGTGGAGACAAAAGTATTTTCAAAGACCTTTCGAAAACCCCGTCGGGTGCCACTAATGCCCGAGGGAGATGTTGAGCTAGGTAAACACTTGATAAAGAAGTGGTGTACCGAGGCAAGTGAGTGTGCTGTTTTCGAAAACGGATTGGTTTAAGTTGTGACTGTTACTCTAACCTTACATGTACGACCACAATACCCCATATGGGACGAGGCTTTGTTGATTACCTTGGTCGATGCTAGCAGAGAGACCGCATTACTACTGGCGGGAGAGTATGAGTTAGTCTCTCGATATGGGGTCGTGCCTGGTAGGGCGACTATGGCTGTTTTTACAGACACCGGGCACACCATTGTGTCCCCTCTTGGATGGTATGATCTTGAGCGAGTCTCGTGTGATGTATGTCATGAGGACATGGGCCAACGAGTGGACTCTTTGTTTAGTATTGTCAAAGGAAAGATATTGTTCGGGTGCCTACCCCGGGTACTTGATGTGCCGCGAGCCATGGATTGACACGAAGGTTCCCCGAGTCTTGTGGGTAAAGTGTGCAACCTCTGCAGAGTGTAAAACTATACGAATAGCCGTGTCCATGGTCAATCACAGTTGGATGACCGCTCTTGGGCTATGTCCATTGTTTACAAAAACCTAGTGTGTGTGTGTGGGAGAGAGAACTACTTGAGTTAAGTTGAATGACTTGACATGTTGATTAAGCTGGAGTTGATCTAAACTTCGTTTATGTTGATATCTGTAACCTGTTCACATGCATATCTCAATTCTTATGATGCATGCTCTACAAGTTGTTAGGACATGTCATTGCATTCAAAACTAGCTTTCTGCAAAATTACCTACTTAGTGCTATATCATGCATTGTTGTACCTTGTTCCAAAACATGGGTTGGTTGCGAGTACATTCAAAGTACTCATTAGCTTGCCACTGGTTATTTAATTGGCCAGGCATGGAAGAGCAGGATTATGGTGAAGAATTCCCCGGTGACGAACATGCGAATTAGGACGCTTCCTAGTTAGAATGCCTGTAGGTTTAAAGCAGATGGCATGGGCCTCCGTTATCGTTGAGGATTTCCGCTGCAAGTTTGTGTTTGATGTTTGGCCTACATGGCCCTATCTATGTAAGACTTTCCCATAATGGTCAAAATTTGTGTAAGACGGTATGTATGGATGTAAGGCTCTTGTTATTCAGCTTCTGTGTGTTCAGTGAGCATTGATCTATGGGATCACTGTACATGTGTATTCGGTGATCATGACTTATGAGTCGGGGTCCCCACAAGATCGGAGTAAACCCAGAGGTTTACATCGACGAAATCATGGTCAAATCAAAATAAGGCTCAAGCCTTGTCAACGACCTCTAGCAGACCTTTGACAAGCTCCAAAATTTCAACATGAAGCTAAACCCCAAAAAGTGCGTCTTCGGGGTCCCCACCGGACATGTGCTGGTATTCATCGTATCCCAATAGGGAATAGTGGCAAACCCAAAAAACATTCGTGCCATAGTGGACCTTGAGCCCCCGGAGATGTTACATGATGTATAGATGCTCGTAGGGTGTCTAGAAGCCCTGAGCAGGTTCATCTCGCGGCTGGGTGAGAAGGCCCTACCCCTGTATCGCCTCCTCAACAAGGGCGACAAGTTTTATCAGAGCGACGAAGCCAAACAAGCATTCGTCGACCTCAAGAAACTACTATAATCAAACCCACTCATTGTCTCCCCATCCCAATCAGAACACATGTTGCTATACATAGCAGTGACCACCCAGGTGGTTAGCGTGGTGATCACCGTGGAACCACTACATTTGCTCTATTTTGCAACGCTTCACTTGTGTCACGTATAACCCATTTTTTCATGAAAATACGCTGATGACGTTTTGAGTCCGTCACCCCACCATCACAGAAGCGCCGTCATACAAAATAAAATTTTGATGGCACCACTTTTTTCGTCACGTGAGATCGCATTTTTGGTGACGAACTAAAAAATGTCATCGATGGCGTTTTCGGTGACGACCCAGAATGGCACGTATTATAGCCCAATCTGTTGCGTAAGATCTTTTTCGTGATCAATCAAATTTTGCAAGCATGTCTTGAAGAATATTGTGTGAACATTCATGTTTACCTTCAAGACATCATCTTTATGAAGATAAGATACAAGGTTGATCAAGACAAAGTACAAGAGTGGATTCAAGAGTGGATTCAAGAAGATGTATCGAGTGGGATCAAGGGATCTCATGGTATGGTAAGCATTGTCCATTACACTTTGTCTACTAACCCATGGTCTACTTGTGTGGTGGTTCCTTGTTGGGTTAGGTATCATGTTGTGCAAGTTCAAGAGGTCATGTACTTGAAGCTTGCCGTCCATTGTGGTGACAATGGACTTGTAAAGATGTGTCGAAGAGAGGCTCACCCATAGTGGAGTATGGGGGAGCAATCAATTAGTTCTCATTGAGCCAGTGCAATCAAGAAAGGTGGTCCAACTTGAGGAGGTCAAGATCGTCATCATCTAGCTCAAGTGGACTATGCGCAAGGCAAAGGTTTTCCCTTGATAGTTTTTCTATTTTACTGGTCTCATGGCCGTAGTTGGGAGACCGGGTTATAGGATCGATTGCCATACTATCAAGGGGGGCTCTCAAGTGACTAGCTTGATCATATCCTTCGTAGAGAGCTCAAACCATTGCATCCCTGGCATCATCTTTCTTGGTTCTTGTTTTGGCTTTCCTCCTTGTGAGTTTTTGAGCTAGTGATTGCTACTTGTGAGGTGCGTTGGGATTTCCTCAAAGAGGAGAGGATGATGCAGTAAGTAGAGATAAGTATTTCCCTCAGTTAAGAACCAAGGTTATCAATCCAGTAGGAGAACCAAGCAACACCTCGTTAGCAGTACCTACACACAAAATAACAAATACTTGCACCCACCGCGAACAAGGGGTTGTCAATCCCTCGGCGGTTAATTGCAAGGATCAAATCTCATAGTGATAGATAGATAAATAAAACATAAAATAAAAAATAAAGTAAGTAAAATTGCAGCAAGGTATTTTTGGATTTTAATATATCATAAAAATACACCCAGGGGCCATAGTGTTCACAAGAGGCTTCTCTCTTGAAAATCGCATACGGTGGGTAAATAAATTACTGTTGGGAAATTGATAGAGAAGCTAATAATCATGACGATATCCAAGGCAATGATCATGTATATAGGCATCACGTCTGAGACAAGTAGGCCGAATCGTGCCTGCATGTACTACTATTACTCCACACATCGACCGCTATCCAACATGCATCTGGAGTATTAAGTTCATAAAGAACGGAGTAACGCCTTAAGCAAGATGACATGATATACACAAATTAAACTCACGCATGAATAAACCCCATATTTTATCCTTAATGGCAAAAATACAAATAGGTGTCTTTTCCCTTTCTGTCACTAGGATATAGATCACCTCAAGATTGAACCCATCACAAAGCATTGCAAGAAAAATCAATCTAGTTGGCCAAACCAAAGCAATAGATCGGAGAGAAATACAAAGCTATAATAATCATGCATAAAAGAGTTCAGAGAAGAATCAAATAATATTCATGGATAACCTGATCATAAACTCAAAATTCATCGGATGCCAACAAACACAATGCAAAAAGTGATTACATCGAATAGGACTCCAAGAACATCGAGGAGAACATTGTATTGAAGATCAAAGAGAGAGAGAGAGAAGAAGCATCTAGCTATGGACCCGTAGGTCTGTGGTAAACTACTCACGCATCATTGGAAGGGCAGCGAGGTTAATGTAGAGCCCCTCCGTGATCAATTCCCCCTCCGGCAAAGTGCAGAAGCTTGCAGCGGCGGAATAAGTGTTTTGGGTGGCTCTCTGTTGGTTTCCCGATTTTAGAGAATTTATAGAGGCGGAATTAGGTCAAACAGAGCAACGAGGGCCCCACAAGGCACCAGGGCACGCCTACCCCTGGGCGCGCCCTGGTTGCTTGTGGGCCACCCCTTCGTCTTTTAACTTCCTTCTGAAGCTTCTAGGTTCTCTTAAGTCCAAAAAAATCATCAAAAAGTTAGATGGCATTTGCTCTTCATTTGGTACCGATATTCTAGAGAACCAAAAGCAGGCGAAAAACAACAACTGGCAATTGGCACTAAGTTAATAGGTTAGTCCAAAAATGATATATAATGACATATAATTGCATATAAAACATCCAAGATTGATACTATAATAGCATGGAACAATAAAAAATTGTAGATACATTGGAGACGTATCAAGCATCCCCAAGCATAACTCCTGCTTGTCCTCGAGTAGGTAAATGATAAAAACAGAATTTTTGATGTGGAATGCTACCTAACATGTTCATCATGTAATCTCTCTTTTGTGGCATGAATATTAAGATCCGAATGATTCGAAGCAACAGTCTATAGTTTGACATAAAAAATAATAATAAGGCATACCAACAAACAATCATGCCTTCCAAAATATCAGTGCTAAAGAACGTTATCCCTACAAAATCATCTAGCCTTGTTATGTTCCATCTTCTTACCATAAAGTATTTATCATGCACTACCCCAGTGTCAGCCAAACAATTGGTTCATACTTTTTAACGCGCTTCAACATTTTCATGTCTCATGCAATACATGAGCACAAGCCATGGATATAACACTATGTGTTTAATAAAGTACGGTGGTAGAGATTGATATGGAGAAGACAAAAAAGGAGAAATTCACACATTGACGAGGCTAATCAATGGGCTATGGAGATGCCCATCAATTGATGTCAATGCAAGGAGTAGGGATTGCCATGCAACGGATGCACTAAGAGTTATAAGTGTATGAAAGCTCAAAAAGAAAACTAAGTGGGTGTGCATCCAACTTGCTTGCTCATGAAGACCTCGGGCATTTGAGGAAGCCCATCATTAGAATATACAAGACAAGTTCTATAATGAAAAATTCCCACTAGCTATATGAAAGTGAAAGCATAGGAGACTCTCTATATGAAAAACATGGTGCTAATTTGAAGCACAAGTGTGGAAAGGATAGTAACATTACCCCTTCTCTCTTTTTCTCTTGTTTCCCTTTTTTCTTTTCTTTTTTTCTTTTCTTTTGTTGGGCTCTTTTTGGCCTTTTTTATTTCCTCACTTGGGACAATGCTCTAATATCATCACACTTCTATTTACTTACAATTCAAAGAATTAGAACTCAATACTAGAACAAAATATGACTCTATATGAATGCCTCTGACGGTGTACCAGGATGTGCAATGATCTAGTCTAACATGTATAAAAAAATGATGAACGGTGGCTGAGCCACAAATACTATGTTAGCTATGTGATCATGCAAAGCAATATGACAATGATGATGTGTGTCATAAAAACGAAACGGTGGAAGTTGTATGGCAATATATCTTGGAATGGCTAAGGAAATGCCATAATAGGTAGGTATGGTGGCTATTTTGAGGAAGATATAAGGACGCTTATGTGTGATAGAGTGTATCATATCACGTGGTTTGTATGCACTTGCGAAGTTTGCACCACATCTCAAGGTGAAAAAGGGCAATGCATGGTACCGAATAGGCTAGCAAGTTGTGGAAAGGTCGGAGTGCATATAATCCATGGACTCACATTAGTAATAAAGAACTCACATACTTATTGCAAAAGTTTATTAGCCCTCCAAGCAAAGTACTACTACGCATGCTCCTGGGTGGGAGGTTGGTAGGAGTTAACCATTGCGTGCCCCTGTGTTACGTCTCCAACGTATCTATAATTTTTTATTGTTCCATGCTGTTATATTATCATTCCTGGATGTTTTACAATCATTTTATAGCAACTTTATATCATTTTTTGGGACTAACCTATTGACATAGTGCCCAGAGCCAGTTGTTGTTTTTAACTTGTTTTTACTTCGCAGAAAATCAATACCAAATGGAGTCCAAACGCAGCGAAACTTTTTGGAGAATTTTTCTAGGAGAGAAGACACAGGATGGGCCAAAGAAGTACTAGAGGGGTGCCCCAAAGGGGCACAACCCACCTGGGCGCGCGTGGGGGCCCAGGCGCGCCCTGGTGGGTTGTGCCACCTCGGTGGCCTCCCGCACCACCTCTTTGCTCTATAAATACCCAAAAATTACAAAAACCCTAGGGGAGTCGACGAAAAACAATTCTAGCCACCGCAAGTTCTAGAACCACCAGATCCAATCTAGACACCATCACGGAGAGGTTCATCATCCTCATTGGTGCCTCTCCGATGATGCGTGAGTAGTTCATTATAAACCTACGGGTCCGTAGTTAGTAGCTAGATGGCTTCCTCTCCCTCATTTTATTCTCAATACAATGGTCTCTTGGAGATATATTTGATGTAACTCTTTTTGCGATGTGTTTGTTGGGGTCCGATGAACTTTTAGTTTATTATCAGATCTATTTTATCCATGAAAGTTATTTGAGTCTTCTTTTGATCTCTTAGATGCATGATTACTTATAGCCTCATATTTCTTCTTCGAATCTTTGGTTTAGTTAGGCCGACTAGATCGATTTTTCTTGCCATGGGAAGAGGTGCTTTGTGAAGGGTTCGATCTTACAGTGCTCAATCCCAGTGACAGAAGGGGACATGACATGTATATATCGTTGCTATTAAGGATAACAAGATGGGGTCTATTCCTACATGAATAGATCTTGTCTACATCATGTCATCATTCTTATTGCATTACTCCGTTTCTCCATGAACTTAATACACTAGATGCATGCTCGATAACAGTCGATGTGTGGAGTAATAGTAGAAGATGCAAGCAGGAGTCGGTCTACTAATCTTGGATGTGATGCCTATATAATGATCATTGCCTGGATATCATCATAATTATTTGAACTTCTATCAATTGCCCAACAGTAATTTTTCTACCCACCGTATGCTATTTTCTCGAGAGAAGCCACTAGTGAAATCTATGGCCCCCGGGTCTATTTTCTCATCATATATCTTCAGATCTATATTGCTATTTGCCTTTTTATTTAGTTGCATCTTTTATTTTCAGATCTATATTATCAAAAACCCAAAAATACCTCACTGAATTTTATTTACCGTTATTCTATTTGCATCTACCTAACTATATCTTTACCAATCTTTTACCCGGGAGGGATTGACAACCCCTCTTACGCCTCAGGTTGCAAGTATTTGTTCTTTGTGTGCAGGTACCGTTTACATAGTGTTGCTTGGTTCTCCTACTGTTTCGATAACCTTGGTTTCATCACTAAGGGAAATACCTACCGTAGCTATGCTGCATCATGCCTTCCTCTTCGGGGAAAAACTGACGCGGACACGAGCCATCAAGAAAGGATTCCTAGTGCCGTTCTCGGGGAGGATCAAGTCAAGATAGTCTCTCGATAACTCGCCAATTTCTGGCGCCGTTGCCGGGGAGACATCATAACCATCTATCAGGTTCATAATCACAAATCTCATCTCCTTGCAATTCACATTATTTGCCATTTGCCTCTCATTTTCATCTTCCCCACTTCACAAAAATTTGCCGTTTTATTCGCCCTCTTTTTTGTTCGCCGTTTTTTCGCCAGATCTGTTTTTGTGTGCAATTTTGTTCGTCACTTTTGTCATTATGGATAGTTCTTCCTCTATTGCGTGCACCCCCAAGAACGCGGTTCTTAATTTCAAACAAAGGGGAGGGGAGAATTTAAAAGATGCTTGGTATAGAATTTGCAATGCTCATAATATATCTATTCGTAAGCAATCTACCGTTGTTCTTCTTCGCTGTTTTTATGTGGGCATCACTACTTGGTATAGATTCGTCCTTGATACGATTACCGGTGGAAATTTCTTGATGTGTCCCTCCCTTGATGCTTTTAATGTTTTGGGAAATTTAGTGGGATCACCACCTCTTATGATTAATGAAACAACTTTGACTCTCGAGCATGTTATGGAAAGGCTAGATGCTATTGAAAAGAAAATGCTTACTGAAGAACATCTTGAGAACTTGGATAAAAAGATGCATAATCTTGCTAGTAAAATTGGGTCAAATGCGGGAGAGGTTTTTATGTTGCTAAAAGAAAAGGGAACTATAATTCACGAAAGAATTGAAGAAAGTCCCTCTCGGATTGATAAGTTGGAAGAAATTTTTAGTAATTTGATCTCTGCTTTTGCTTCTACTAAAACTATTGAAAAAACTCCCGTTAAAATTAGTAAGATTACTCAAATCACTAAGAATAAGGGAGCAACTTCTAATAAAAACAAAGAAGATCTTAAGATGATTAGTATTCACCCCGATTTTTTGTTGAAGTGATAAAAGACCCTACTTGCAAGAATGAATTCTTCAAACTTGTTCCTAGGAGTATTGTTATCAAAAATTTGTGTGCTAAATCTTTGAAGAAGTCTAAGTGTTTGATTGAGGAGTTGGGAACCAAAGATGACAAAACTTAGATCTATGTTTTATGCCTAGCTAGGGGCGTAAAACGATAGCGCTTGTTGGCAGGCAACCCAATGAATAAAATTTATTTTTGCCTTTTTCTTTATGTTCTTGAGTGTTTGCACAAGTATGCCTCTCTTATGATTGTGTTTTTTTATGTTTTAATTAGTGTTTGTGCCAAGTAAAGCCTTTGGGATAGCTTTGGTGATAGTTGATTTGATCTTGTTGGAAAACAGAAACTTTTGCATCCAGTAATATTATTATCTAGATTCACAGAAGCGACAAAAAATTCTGAATTTTTTACACAAGATTTATATACAAATTTCCGCTATTGTACTAGTTTTTCAGAATTGTTAGAGTTACATAAGTATGAGAACAATTCGCATATTTACAGACTGTTCTGTTTTTGACAGATTCTGTTTTCTTTGCATTGTGTGCTTATTTTGATGAATCTATGGTTTGTATCGGGGGGTATAAGCCATGGTAATGTTTGAATAAAGTAGATATAATGCAAAAAAAATTTAAATGGGTTTTCTACAGTACTTAAAGTAAAGACTGGTTTTCTTATACTAACGGATCTCACGAAGGTTTTGTTAAGTTTTGTGTGATTGAAGTTTTCAAGTTTTGGGTGAGATCACGATGGATGAAGGAATAAGGTGTAAGAAGAGCCTAAGCTTGGGGATGCCCCATGGCACCCCAAGCCATTATCCAAAGAGAAACAAGCAACTAAGCTTGGGGATGCCCCCGAGTGGCATCCCCTCTTTCTTCTAACGACCATTGATATTTTACTTGGAGCTATATTTTTATTCGTCACATATCATGAGTTTTCCTTGGAGCGTCTTGTGTTATATGAGTCTTTGCATGTTTTGCTTTTTATTTTGTGTCATCTATCCTTGCTGGACACACCTATTTGACAGAGCCAAAATTATGCTATGATTTGTTAGAATTGCTCTATGTGCCTCACTTAAATTGTTTGAGCTATGGAATTGCTCTAGTGCTTCACTTATATCTTTTTGAGCATAGTGTGCTTTAATATTTTTAAAGAAATGCTCTCATGCTTCACTTAGATTTATTTGAGAGTTAGTAAATTTTTGAAGAAATTCTCTCATGCTTCACTTATATTATTTTGAGAGACAAAAAAAATTATGCTCATGTTCTTCACTTAGATTTGTTTGAGCTATCAAAAGCAACATATGAAACTAGTCCCAAAGTGATAGATATTCAAGAGGGATATAATAAAAACTTTCATGAATATCATTGGACAAATTAAACTTGATTCTTTGTAATAGTTTTGCGATATGATGATAGTGATATGTGAGTCATGTTGATGAGTAATTGTGCTTTAGTAAGAATATTGATGTTAAGGTTTGTGATTCCCTATGCAAGCACGAAAGTCAATGGTTATGCAATGAAATTACATCCTACTTGTGGTGCACTATTCGGTGTTAGTTATGCTTAATGCTCGCTTATGAGATTTTTCATTTCTTGGTTCGATGCTTCTCAATCTTTTTGCTAGCCTCCATTTGTACTAAGTAGGAATACTACTTGTGCATCCAAAAACCTTAAACCCAGTTTTGCCATATGAGTCCACCATACCTACCTATATGCAGTATTTTCGTGTCGTTCTAAGCAAATTTGTATGTGCCATCTCCAATTTAAAAATAAATTTCCTTTTTGTGTGCTCGTACCGCTCATGAAGCGGTAGGGGGTGGCCAATATTCTCCATGCTAGATGTGTTATTCTCAAGATGAGTGTTTATTCACTTGTCATTGCACGAGAGTACGGCAAAGGTATTAGAGATGCCCAGTCCGAAATGAAAAAGAAATTTACTTTATGTTGTCAATTAATAAATTCCTGGAAAGTGTAGATATGGACGACACCCGTGGATATGGCTAGCCGTGGAATGTGAAAGTATGGTGGAAAAGGGAATAAACTTTATTTTTTGCTTGGGAACCGCCTATGATATATCTAGCAGGAAAGTGTTGGGAATTACTCGGTCGTTTTCGTTGACGGGAAAAGTATACCTCTCAAAATGTTTTATCTCTTAATTTTCGCTTTGAGCACTGGCACCTCTACAAATCCCTACTTCCCTCTGCGAAGGGCCTTTCTATTTACTTTATGCAATTTTTATTTTTATTTGAGTCTCCATCTTCTCTTATAAAGCACTAAATAAGGGGCACTATTATCGTACTTGAGCATTGGATGTAGCTAATATGCGAGTGTGGTTCATGAATGGATCAATGATTCAGCATGACGGGCTAGGGATAACTTGCTTTAGTGTTGATATTTTGAAAGACATGGTTGCTTGTTGATTTGCTTGAGTATTGAAATCTTCATGTCAAAACTAGACTATTGCTTTGAACCATATAAAAGTCCATATGTCCATGCTACAAAAGAAAAGAATATGTGATGAACATGTTGGGCAGCATTCCACATCAAAAATTCTGTTTTTATCATTTACCTAGTCGAGGACGAGCAGGAATTAATCTTGGGGATGCTGATACATCTCCAACGTATCTATAATTTTTGATTGTTCGATGCTGTTATATTATCATTCTTGGATGCTTTACAATCATTTTATAGCAACTTTATATCATTTTTTGGGGCTAACCTATTGACATAGTGCGCAGTGCCAGTTGCTATTTTTTGCTTGTTTTTTACTCCGCAGAAAATCAATACCAAACGGAGTCCAAACGCAGCGAACCTTTTTGGGGAATTTTTCTGGGCCAAAATACACAGGATGGGCGAAAGAACTACCATCGGGGTGCCCCGAGGGGGGCACAACCCACCTGGGCACGCCAGGGGGCCCAGGCGCGCCCTGGTGGGTTGTGCCCACCTCGGTGGCCTCCCGCACTGCCTCTTTGCTCATAAATACCCAAATATTCCAGAAACCCTAGGGGAGTCGACGAAAAACAATTCCAGCCGCCGCAAGTTCCAGACAACCAGATCCAATCTAGACACCATCACGGAGGGGTTCATCATCCTCATTGATGCCTCTCCGATGGTGCGTGAGTAGTTCTGTAGACCTACGGGTCCGTAGTTAGTAGCTAGATGCTTCCTCTCTCTCATTTGATTCTCAATACAATGGTCTCTTGGAGATCTATTTGATGTAACACCTTTTGCGGTGTGTTTGTTGGGATCCGATGAACTTTGAGTTTATGATCAGATCTATTTTATACATGAAAGTTATTTGAGTCTTCTTTTGATCTCTTATATGCATGATTACTTATAGCCTCATATTTCTTCTTTGAATCTTTGGTTTAGTTAGGCCGACTAGATCGATTTTTCTTGCCATGGGAAGAGGTGCTTTGTGATGGGTTCGATATTACGGTGCTCAATCCCAGTGACAGAAGGGGACATGACATGTATGTATCATTGCTATTAAGGATAACAAGATGGGGTCTATTCCTACATGAATAGATCTTGTCTACATCATGTCATTGTTCTTATTGCATTACTCCGTTTCTCCATGAACTTAATACACTAGATGCATGCTGGATAGCGGTCGATGTGTGGAGTAATAGTAGTAGATGCAGGCAGGAGTCGGTCTACTAATCTTGGACGTGATGCCTATATAATGATCATTTCCTGTATATAATCATAATTATTTGAAGTTCTGTCAATTGCCCAACAGTAATTTGTCTACCCACCGTATGCTATATTCTCGAGAGAAGCCACTAGTGAAATCTATGGCCCCCGGGTCTATTTTCTCATCATATATCTTCAGATCTATATTGCTATTTGCCTTTTTATTTAGTTGCATCTTTTATTTTCAGATATATATTATAAAAACCCAAAAATAACTTGCTGAATTTTATTTGCCGTTATTCTATTTGCATCTACCAAATTATATCTTTACCAATCTTTTACCCGGGAGGGATTGACAACCCCTCTTATGCGTCAGGTCGCAAGTATTTGTTCTTTGTGTGCAAGTAACATTTACATAGTGTTGCTTGGTTCGATAACCTTGGTTTCATCACTGAGGGAAATACCTACCGTATATGTGCTGCATCATCCCTTCCTCTTCGGGGAAAAAACTGACGCGGCAAATTCATATTCAGTGATCTAGAAGAATGTTTTTATTGTCCCTCTGGAATACCTATCATATTAGGACCAAATTCATAACTTGTATTAATTTCCATTGCTAATATCAACTCTAAAAAATATATAAGTGAAGAATGAGAGTGCAACTAGTTCTTTGAAATATAACCACCGCCATGCCCTAAAAGATAAAAGTGAAGCACTAGAGCAACTGCCTAGCTGAAAAGATATAAGTGAAGCTCATAGAGTATTCTAACAAATCATAAATAATGTGTGTCCCTCTCAAAAAGGTGTGTTCAGCAAAGATGATTGTGACAAACTAAAAAGCAAACAAACCAAAGACTCATATAATACATGACGCTCCAAAAAAAACTCATACCATGTGATGAATAAAAATATAGCTCCAAGTAAAATTATCGATAGTGGTAGAAGAAAGAGGGGATGCCTTCCGGGACATCCCCAAGCATAGATGCTTGGGAGTCATTGAATATTATCTTGGGATGCCTCAAGCATCCCCAAGATTAGGCTCTTGCCACTCCTTATTCCTTCATCCATCGTGATCTCACCCAAATCTTGGAAACTGCAGCACACAAAACTCAATAAAAACCTTCATGAGATCCGTTAGTATAACAAAGCAAATGACTACTTTAGTTACTATTGTAAACCCATTCATATTATATTATTTCAATATACCTACTGTATTTTCTACCTTCAGCATGGCTTATACCCCCGATACAATCGATATATTCATCAAAACAAGCAAACAACGCATGGAAAACAGAATCTGTCAAAAACAGAAGAGCCTGTAATAATTCAAACAATTACCATACTTCTGTAAATCCAATTTTTTTTTTAAATTAGGTAAATGTGGGAAATTTGTATATCAATCATGTGTAAAAAATTCATAATTTTATCAGCTCAAGCAAATTGTAACAATTCTGCTACTGGACCCAAAAGTTTCTGTTTTTGCACAGAATCAAAGGAACTATCATCCCAAAGGCTTTACTTGGCACAAACACTAATTAAAACACAAATACACAACCATAACAGTAGCATAATTGTGTGCACACACAAAAAACGAAAAGATAACTGTTGGGTTGTCTCCCAACAAACTCTTTCTTTATAGCCATTAAGATAGGCTTTGAGATTTCAATGATGCTCACATGAAAGATAAGAATTGAAGCACAAAGAGAGCATAATAATACATGTGACTAACACATTTAATTCTAACATACTTCCTATGCACATGCATTTTATAAGGAAACAAACTATCAAGGCAAGCAAAACCTAGCACATGCAAGGAAGAAGAGAGAAACAATAGCAATGTCAACATGAAGAGAGGTAATTTAGTAATATGAACATTTCTACCATCATACTTCCACTCTCATAATAATTAAATGTAGGATAATAATCAAATTCAACAATATAGCTACCATATAAAAATTTCCTGATTTTAGAGAATTAATAGAGGCAGAAAAAGTGTTTTGGGTGCCTCTTTGTTGGTTTCCTGATTTTAGAGAATTTATAGAGGTGGAATTAGGTCAAACGGAGCAATGAAGGCGCCACAATGCACCTTGGCGCGCCTACTCCCATAGGCGCGCCCTGGTGGCTTGTGGGCCACCCCTTCTTCTTCTAACTTTCTCCCAAAGTTTCTAGGGTTTCTTATTTCCAGAAAAAATGTCAAAATGTTTCGTGGCATTTGGACTTCGTTTGGTACTGATATTCTGTAAATCCAAAAGCAGGCAAAAAACAGCAACTGGCACTTGGCACTAAGTTAATAGGTTAGTCCCAAAAAGGATTTATAATGACATATAATTGCATATAAAACATCCTAGGTTGATACTATAATAGCATGGAACAATAAAAAATTATAGATACGTTGGAGACGTATCCCTGGTCATCTTCTTGACAAGCTCGAGTTCATCGAAAATGGATTTCGTATGCATCTTCTATGAATAGTGGCTAGTGGTAGTGCCGCTCAATCGGCACTACAGCTCACACTTCTACCTCGCTACCGCAACCCTTGCTATAGCCCTGGGAATTTAAGCTATAGTACCGCTGAGGTAGAGAGGTAGTACCGCTTGTGCTACCACCTATTTTTCTTCTTCGATTCTCGTTGGGCTGTGTTGACGTATCTAAGCGGTGGAACCGCTCCCCAGAGTGGTAGTACCCCTTGTGCATGTCTAGTGCACATAATGGTTGGATTTGGGGGTGGGGGGCTATTGAAGGGGTCTACTTCCCCAATGGTTCATATCCTTTGAGCTCATGTTTTACCCCCATTGTTGACCTTCTTTGAGGTTGCTATCTCTCAATCCCTCCAATGATTCTTGCTAGTTCTTGAGGGAAAATAGAGATGAGATCTATATCTACATTTCCACCAATCACTTCCTCCTCTATGTGAGGAGAATCCCTTGGATCTAGATATTGGAGTTCTTTCTGTTCTGTTCTTCCTCTTAAATTCCTATCTAGAATTAGTTGCTTTGATGGGATTTGAGAATGAAGGACTTGGGCACTCCGGCTGCCCTTGCCATTGCAGTTGGTGCATAGGTTTGAGTTCTCCATGGTCCAACATGGAAGTGAAAGTTGAGTAGCTTATTACTCTTGGGTGCTTGGTACCATAGAGCTTGTTCCTCTTGGGTTCTTGGGCGCCCTAGATGGTCGGTGGTGTCGTGGAGCTCAATCATTGTGGTGCACAGCTCCGGGCAAGCGTCGGGTGAGGGAGTCCTGGACTAGGGGGTCCTCAGACTGCCGACCTACTTCTTACGGGCCGGATAGGTGGGCCGCTGTATGACTACTACGAGACTGAGCTATAAGGCGACTCCGTGTCCAGACAGGAAACCCTCGATGTCTTGGTGTGTCCTCCAAGTCAAGATAGAAGATTCGGCATATTTATTTCCTTTGTTGTAACCTACCATGTGTAACCCTAGTACCCCTGGTGCCTATATAAACCAGAGGGTTTATTCCATAGAGGCTAGAACAACAACCATCATCCTGCAAGCCTAGGGTTTAGTTCATCTGATCTCGTGGTAGATCGACTCTGTAATCATCCTATACACTTCAATATAATCGAGTAGGACGTAGGGTTTTACCTCTTAGAGAGGGCCCAAACCTGGGTAAACATTGTGTCCTTCGTCCCTGATGACTCACACGTATAAGGGATCAACCGTAGTCCTTTCGATAAGTAAGAGTGTCGAACTCAACGAGGAGCAGAAAGAAATGACAAGTGGTTCTTAGCAAGGTATTTTCTGCAAGCACTGAAATAGTAGGTAACAGATAGTTTGATGGCAAGATAATTTGTAATGAGCAAGTAATGGTAACAGTAAATAAAGTGCAGCAAGGTGGCCCAATCCTTTTGTGGCAAAGGACAGGCCAAAACGGTCTCTTATGATAAGCAAAGCGTTCTTGAGGGTACACAGGAATTTCATCATATCACTTTCATCATGTTGGTTTGATTCGTGTTCGCTACTTTGATAATTTGATATGTAGGTGGACCGGTGCTTAGGTGCTGTTCTTACTTGAACAAACCTCCTACTTATGATTAACCCCCTCGCAAGCATCCGCAACTACGAGAAAAGTATTAAGATAAAATCTAACCATAGCATTAAACTTTTGGATCCAAATCAGTCCCTTATGTAATAGTGCATAAACTAGGGTTTAAGCTTCTGTCACTCTAGCAACCCATCATCTAATAACTACTCCACAGTGCATTCCCTTAGGCCCAAATATGGTGAAGTGCCATGTAGTCGACATTCACATGACACCACTAAGGGAATCACAACATACATATCATCAAAATATCGAACACATATCAAGTTCACATAATTAATTGCAACATGACTTCTCCCATGACCTCAAGAACAAAAGTAACTACTCACAAATGATAATCATGATCAAGATCAGAGGGGTATTAAATAGCATAATGGATCTGAACATATAATCTTTCACCAAATAAACCATATAGTAATCAACTACAAGATGTAATCAACACTACTAGTCACCCACAAGTACCAATCTAAGGTTCTGGTACAAGGATTGAACACAAGAGATGAACTAGGTTTTGAGAGGAGATGGTGCTGTTGAAGATGTTGATGGAGATGGCCCTCCCAAAGATGGGAGAGTTGTTGGTGATGACGATGACGATAATTTTCCCCCTCCGGGAGGGAAGTTCCCCCGGCGGAATCGCTCCGCCGGAGGGCAAAAGTGCTCCTGCCCAAGTTCCGCCTCGAGATGGCGGTGCTTCGTCCCGAAAGTCCTCTCTTTTTTTCTAGGTCAAAATGACTTATATACAAGAAGAGGGGCACTGAAGGTGGGCCGAGGTGGGCAGAACCCAATAGGGCGCGCCTGGGCTCCCTGGCGCGCCCAGGTGGGTTGTGCCCACCTGGTGGGGCCCCTTTGGTAGTTATTTGCTTCAATATTCTTCATATATTCCAAAACAATTCTCCGTAAGTTTTCAGCTCATTTGGAGATGTGTAGAATAGGTAATTATGATGTAGCTTTTCCAGGTCCAGAATTCCAGCTGCCGACATTGTCCCTCTTTGTGTAAACCTTGCATAATATGAGAGAAAAGGCATCCAAAATACTCCAAAAAGCATTATTATGAATAAAAACATTATAAATAGTAGTAGGAAAACATGATGCAAAATGGACGTATCAACTCCCCCAAGCTTAGACCTCTCTTGTCCTCAAGCGAAAACTAAAATCGAAAACATGCCCACATGCTTAGAGAGAGAGGGTTCGATAAAAACAAAATACGGACATAGAAGCATCATGCATATTATTATAACAGCAAAGAACTTTAACATAAAACTTTTATCAATAACTTTTATCATATAACTTCTCATGAACAAGTAACAATTCATCACAACATTGAAGTATATAGCATAAACCTTATTGAAAACCAACAAACTATGTTCTCAGTCAACTTTGCAACTACAATTCATCATATTTTCAGCAAGGGTCACGTATCGGAGCCTTTCGGCAAGTCCACATACTCAACCATCATTTAATCTTCTATGATTGCTAACACTCACAGCGTACCCATGAACAAAAAGTTTCAACCAGACACATAGAAAGATAGGGGCTTATAGTTTCGCCTCCCAACGTATTCAACTCAAGGGTGATGTCAACAATAATAACTCATGCCCACTCATATCCAACTGGATTTATGTGCCTAGATCTTTCCTCACCACATGATGCTTGCAAAAATAGAAAATAAAAAGGAATAGGGAAGAAAACTTTGACTATTCATAAAAGTAAATGCATAAAAGTAAAAGATAGGCCCTTTGCAGAGGGAATCAGAGGTTGTCATGCACTTATTTGTTTTTATGCCAAATCGCTTAATGCAAAAAAACGTCATGTTATATTGCCCTTTATGATAGCAACCTTTATTATGCAGTCCGTTGCTTTTATTACTTTGCCATCACAAGTTTGTAAAATGCTCAATTTTCTCTTACACTAAATGATCCAACACATTTAGAAGCAATTTTTATTGCCTTATAGCGCCGATGACAACTTACTCGAAGCATCTTACTCAATCCATAGGTAGGTATGGTGGACTCTCAAAATAAGATTTTGGGTTAAGGGTTTTTGGATGCACAAGTTGTATCTCTACTTAGTGCGGAATTTTTGGCTAGAAAAGATATTGAGCAAGCACCGCATGTTAAAAGGATCTATGACAATATAACTTCTATGTGAATATGAATAAACATAACTCATTACATTGTCTTCCTTGTCCAACGTCAACTATTTTGACACAAAATATTTAATGGGGGCTCAGAATCCTAAAACATGTCCAAGATAGTGTATTTTGCATGTGAATCTTCTCTTCCCTTATTAATGCTTTCATGAGTTGCATCATTGACCAATGCTATGTTCGTCAATCTCCAACAAATTTTACCACTTATACTTTTCCTTATGTGATGTCATTACTTACCATAAGATTAGCATATGATCTTTTTCATTTATTTTCCTTTCTTTTTATTGGAACAAAAGATTAAAGAAACAAAACTCAAACTACTCTTTATTATATATCTCGCACACGATTACATAGATAGATCACTAAGCAAGCGCTCGAAAAGAAAGGATCAAACTGAACTTTATTCAACTAGATCATAGGATAACTAAAGATCGAACTAAAATAGATAAAGGCAAAGATAGTGGTGGTGATACGATACCGGGACACCTCCCCCAAGATTGACACAACCCAAGGGGAGTGTCCATACCATGAACTCAAGTCCCTTTTGGTGATGACGAAGGCGGTGGTGGTGATGAGGTAGTAGCGATCTTATCTTCCGGTTTCCATGGCAATGGCTCACCATCATTAGAGGAGGAGTGAGTCTCGCGAGTCCCACAACTAGCAGCCAAACTCATACCTATAAACCTTACCTCATATTCAAAGACTTGGTTTTGGAGATCATAGATTTGGCTTTGCAGAAAGTTGATTTGCTCGTTGAAGGTGAAGATGATGCCTTTCATGGATTTGCCATCCACCTTGAGATCACGGGTGTAATCCGCGATCATGAGGTGATTGGCGTTGAGTCCATGCTCCACCATCCCCTTGCACTTGAAGACATCTTGCTCCATAGCTTCGAGCCTGACATCCACGGTCCCTGTCCCCTTGGGGCCCTGGATGTCTCGGATGTGGAGCACCCCCTCATGCATCTCAATGGCTTGAGGGTGCTGCATCACCTCCCGCAAATACGGGTTGATGACGGTCTCGAAGAACTTGTCCTTGGAGGAGCCCGAAGCGGCCATGGCGATCTAGATCTGTCAGAAAACAACAAGAAAGAAGAAGATAAGATTTCTCTGCGATACGGTGGTTAATACATTCGGGGGAGTATATAAAGATTTTTTATCTTGGGAAACAAGAAAACGGGAGGAAAACAGAATCGGGAAGGTTCCCGAGGTGGGCACAACCAACCTGGGTGTGCCATAGTGTCTTGTGTGCCTTCCTGGTTGTTTCTTATTTTCCTAATTTTTAAAATATTCCAAAACTGACAGAAAATATTTTTGCGGATTTTTCGGAGTCCGTTTACTTACCGTATCACGTACCTCCTCTTTTTTATTTATTCTGGAGTGTTCTGGAAGGTCTTTTTTTATGTGTTCCTCAGGTGTTATAGTTTGAATAATATTACTTATCATATTCAGTGATCTAGAAGAAAGTTTTTGTTGTCCCTCTGGAATACCTATCATATTAGGACCAAATTCATAACTTGTACTAATTGCCATTGCTAATATCAACTCTAAAAAATATATAAGTGAAGAATGAGAGTGCAACTATTTCTTTAAAATATAACCACCGCCATGCTCTAAAAGATATAAGTGAAGCACTAGAGCAACTGCCTAGCTGAAAAGATATAAGTGAAGCTCATAGATTATTCTAACAAATCATAAAAAAGTGTGTCCCTCTCAAAAAGGTGTGTTCAGCAAAGATGATTGTGACAAACTAAAAAGCAAACAAACCAAAGACTCATATAGTACATGACGCTCCAAGAAAAATTCATATCATGTGATGAATAAAAATATAGCTCCATGTAAAATTATCGATAGTGGTAGAAGAAAGAGGGGATGCCTTCCGGGACATCCCCAAGCATAGATGCTTGGGAGTCATTGAATATTATCTTGGGATGCCTCAGGCATCCCCAAGATTAGGCTCTTGCCACTCCTTATTCCTTCATCCATCGTGATCTCACCCAAATCTTGGAAACTGGAGCACACAAAACTCAATAAAAACCTTCGTGAGATCTGTTAGTATAACAAAGCAAATGACTACTTTAGTTACTATTGTAAACCCATTCATATTTTATTATTTCATTATACCTACTGTATTTTCTAACTTCACCATGGCTTATACCCCCCGATACAATCGATAGATTCATCAAAAGAAGCAAACAACGCAAGGAAAACAGAATCTGTCAAAAACAGAACAGTTTGTAATAATTCAAACAATTACCATACTTCTATAAATCCAATTTTTCTGAAAAATTAGGAAAATGTGGGAAATTTGTATATCAATCATGTGTAAAAAATTCATAATTTTATCAACTCCAGCAAATTGTAACAATTCTGCTACTGGACCCAAAAGTTTCTGTTTTTGCACAGAATCAAAGGAACTATCATCCAAATCATCCCAAAGGCTTTACTTGGCAGAAACACTAATTAAAACACAAATACACAACCATAACAGTAGCTTAATTGTGTACACACACAAAAAATGAAAAGATAACTGTTGGGTTGTCTCCCAACAAACTCTTTCCTTATAGCCATTAAGATAGGCTTTGAGATTTCAATGATGCTCACATGAAAGATAAGATTTGAAGCACAAAGAGAGCATAATAATACATGTGACAAACACATTTAATTCTAACATACTTCCTATGCACATGCATTTTATAAGGAAACAAACTATCAAGGCAAGCAAAACCTAGCACATGCAAGGAAGAAGAGAGAAACAATAGCAATGTGAACATGAAGAGAGGTAATTTAGTAATATGAACATTTCTACCATCATACTTCCACTCTCATAATAATTAAATGTAGGATAATAATCAAATTCAACAATATAGCTACCATATAAAAATTTCCTGATTTTAGAGAATTAATAGAGTCGGAAAAAGTGTTTTGGGTGGCTCTTTGTTGGTTTCCTGATTTTAGAGAATTTATAAAGGCGGAATTAGGTCAAACGGAGCAATGAAGTAGCCACAAGGCACCTTGGCGCGCCTACTTCCCTAGGCGCGCCCTGGTGGCTTGTGGGCCACCCCTTCGTCTTCTAACTTCCTCCCAAAGTTTCTAGGGTTTCTTATGTCCAGAAAAAATGTCAAAATGTTTCGTGGCATTTGGACTTCGTTTGGTACTGATATTCTGTAAAACCAAAAGCAGGCAAAAAACAGCAACTGGCACTTGGCACTAAGTTAATAGGTTAGTCCCAAAAAGGATTTATAATGACATATAATTGCATATAAAACATCCTAGGTTGATACTATAATAGCATGGAACAATAAAAAATTATAGATACGTTGGAGATGTATCCCTGGTCATCTTCTTGACAAGCTCGAGTTCATCGAAAACGGATTTCGTATGCATCTTCTATGAATAGTGGCTAGCAGTAGTGCCGCTCAATCGGCACTACGGCTCACACTTCTGCCTCGCTACCACAACCCTTGATATAGCCCTGGGAATTTAAGCCATAGTACCACTGAGGTAGAGAGGTAGTACCACTTGTGCTACCACCTATTTTTCTGCTTCTATTCTCGTTGGGCTGTGTTGACATATCTAAGCGGTGGAACCGCTCCCTAGAGTGGTAGTACCCCTTGTGCATGTCTAGTGCACATAACGGTTGGATTTGGGGGGGGGGGGGGCTATTTAAGGGGTCTTCTTCCCCAATGGTTCATATCCTTTGAGCTCATGTTTTACCCCTATTGTTGACCTTCTTCGAGGTTGCTATCTCTCAATCCCTCCAATGATTCTTGCTAGTTCTTGAGGAAAAAGAGAGATGAGATCTATATCTACATTTCCACCAATAACTTCCTCCTCTATGTTAGGGGAATCCCTTGGATCTAGATCTTGGAGTTCTTTCTGTTCTGTTCTTCCTCTTAAATTCCTCCCTAGCATTAGTTGCTTCGATGGGATTTGAGAATGAAGGACTTGGGCACTCTGGCTGCCCTTGCCATTGCATTTGGTGTATAGGTTTGAGTTCTCCATGGTGCAACGTGGAAGTGAAAGTTGAGTAGCTTATTACTCTTGGGTGCTTGGTACCGTAGAGCTTGTTCCTCTTGGGTTCTTGGGTGCCCTAGACGGTCGGTGGTGTCGTGGAACTCAATCATTGTGGTGCACAGCTCCTGGCAAGCGTCGGGTGAGGGAGTCCTGGACTAGGGGGTCCTCGGACTGCCGACCTACTTCTTACGGGGCGGACAGGTGGGCCGCTGTATGACTACTACGAGACCGAGCTACAAGGCGACTCCGTGTCCACACAGGAAACCCTTGATGTCTTGGTGTGTCCTCCAATCCAAGATAGAAGATTCAGCATATTTATTTCCTTTGTTGTAACCGACCATGTGTAACCCTAGTACCCATGGTTCCTATATAAACCAGAGGGTTTATTCCATAGAGGCTAGAACAACAACCATCATCCTGCAAGCCTAGGGTTTAGTTCATCTGATCTCGTGGTAGATCAACTCTGTAATCATCCTATAAACTTCAATATAATCGAGCAGGACGTAGGGTTTTACCTCTTAGAGAGGGCTCGAACCTGGGTAAACATTGTGTCCTTCGTCCCTGATGACTCACAAGTATAAGGGATCAACTGTAGTCCTTTCGATAAGTAAGAGTGTCCAACCCAACGAGTCGCAGAAGGAAATGACAAGTGGTTTTTAGCAAGGTATTTTCTGCAAGCACTGAAATAGTAGGTAACAGATAGTTTGATGGCAAGATAATTTGTAATGAGCAAGTAATGGTAATGGTAAATAAAGTGCAGCAAGGTGGCCCAATCCTTTTGTGGCAAAGGACAGGCCAAAGCGGTCTCTTATGATAAGCAAAGCGTTCTTGAGGGTACACAGGAATTTCATCTTATCACTTTCATCATGTTGGTTTGATTCGTGTTCGCTACTTTGATAATTTGATATGTAGGTGGACCGGTGCTTAGGTGATGTTCTTACTTGAACAAACCTCCTACTTATGATTAACCTCCTCGCAAGCATCCGCAACTACGAGAAAAGTATTAAGATAAAATCTAACCATAGCATTAAACTTTTGGATCCAAATCAGTCCCTTATGTAATAGTGCATAAACTAGGGTTTAAGCTTCTGTCACTCTAGCAACCCATCATCTAATAATTAATCCACAGTGCATTTCCTTAGGCCCAAATATGGTGAAGTGCCATGTAGTCGACATTCACATGACACCACTAAGGGAATCACAACATACATATCATCAAAATATCGAACACATATCGAGTTCACATAATTACTTGCAACATGACTTCTCCCGTGACCTCAAGAACAAAAGTAACTACTCACAAATGATAATCATGATCAAGATCAGAGGGGTATTAAATAGCATAATGGATCTGAACATATAATCTTCCACCAAATAAACCATATAGTAATCAACTACAAGATGTAATCAACACTACTAGTCACCCACAAGTACCAATCTAAGGTTCTGGTACAAGGATTGAACACAAGAGAAGAACTAGGGTTTGAGAGGAGATGGTGCTGTTGAAGATGTTGATGGAGATGGCGCTCCCAAAGATGGGAGAGTTGTTGGTGATGACGATGATGATAATTTCCCCCCTCCGGGAGTGAAGTTCCCCCGGCGGAATCGCTCCGTCGGAGGACAAAAGTGCTCCTGCCCAAGTTCCGTCTCGAGACGGTGGCGCTTCGTCCCGAAAGTCCTCTTTTTTTTTCTACGTCAAAATGACTTATATACAAGAAGAGGGGCACCGAAGGTGGGCCGAGGTGGGCACAACCCACCAAGGCGCACCTGGGCTCCCTAGCACGCCCAGGTGGGTTGTGCCCACCTGGTGGGGCCCCTTTGGTAGTTATTTGATTCAATATTCTTCATATATTCCAAAACAATTCTCCGTAAGTTTTCAGCTCATTTGGAGATGTGCAGAATAGGTAACTATGACGTAGCTTTTCCAGGTCCAGAATTCCAGCTGCCGGCATTCTTCCTCTTTGTGTAAACCTTGCATAATATGAGAGAAAAGGCATCCGAAATACTCCAAAAAGCATTATTATGCATAAAAACATTATAAATAGCAGTAGGAAAACATGATGCAAAATGGATGTATCAACTCCCCCAAGCTTATACATCGCTTGTCCTCAAGCGAAAACTGATATCAAAAAGCATGCCCACATGCTTAGAGAGAGAGGGTTCGATAAAAACAAAATACGGACATAGAAGCATCATGCATATTATTATAACAGCAAAGAACTTTAACATAAAACTTTTATCAATAACTTTTATCATATAACTTCTCATGAACAAGTAACAATTCATCACAACATTGAAATATATAGCATAAACCTTATTGAAAACCAACAAACTATGTTCTCAGTCAACTTTGCAACTACAATTCATCATATTTTCAGCAAGGGTCACGTATCGGAGCCTTTAGGCAAGTCCACATACTCAACCATCATTTAATCTTCTATGATTGCAAACACTCACAGCGTACCCATGAACAAAAAGTTTCAACCGGACAGATAGAAAGATAGGGGCTTATAGTTTCGCCTCCCAACGTATTCACCTCAAGGGTGATGTCAACAATAATAACTCATGCTCACTCATATCCAACTTGATTTATGTGCCTTGATCTTTCCTCACCACATGATGCTTGCAAAAAGAGAAAATAAAAAGGAATAGGGAAGAAAACTTTGACTCTTCATAAAAGTAAATGCATAAAAGTAAAAGATAGGCCCTTCGCAGAGGGAATCAGAGGTTATCATGCGCTTATTTGTTTGTATGCCAAATCCCTTAATGCAAAAGAACATCATGTTATATTGCCCCTTATGATAGAAACCTTTATTATGCAGTCCGTCGCTTTTATTACTTTGCCATCACAAGTTCGTACAATGCTCAATTTTCTCTTACACTAAATGATCCAACACATTTAGAAGCAATTTTTATTGCCTTATTGCACCGATGACAACTTACTCGAAGCATCTTACTCAATCCATAGGTAGGTATGGTGGACTCTCAAAATAAGATTTTGGGTTAAGGGTTTTTGGATGCACAAGTAGTATCTCTACTTAGTGCGGAATTTTTGGCTAGAAAAGATATTGAGCAAGCACCGCATGTTAAAAGGATCTACAACAATATAACTTCTATGTGAATATGAACAAACATAACTCATTATGTTGTCTTCCTTGTCCAACGTCAAATATTTTGACACAAAATATTTAATGGGGGCTCAGAATCCTAAAACATGTCCACGATAGTGTATTTGCATGTGAATCTTCTCTTCCCTTATTAATGCTTTCATGAGTTGCATCATTGACCAATGCTATCTTTGTCAATCTCCAACAAATTTTACCACTTATACTTTTCCTTATGTGGTGTCATTACTTACCATAAGATTATCATATGATCTTTTTCATTTATTTTCCTTTCTTTTTATTGGAACAAAAGAGTAAAGAAACAAAACTCAAACTACTCTTTATTATATATCTCGCACACGATTACATAGATAGATCACTAAGCAAGCACTCAAAAAGAAAGGATCGAACTAAACTTTTATTCAACTAGATCATAGGCTAACTAAAGATCGAACTAAAATAGATAAAGGCAAAGATAGTGGTGGTGAAAGGATACCGGGACACCTCCCCCAAGCTTGACACAAGCCAAGGGGAGTGTCCATACTATGAACTGAAGTCTCTTTTGGTGATGAAGAAGGCGGTGGTGGTGATGAGTTAGTAGCGATCTTATCTTCCGGTTTCCATGGCAATGGCTCACCATCATTAGAGGAGGAGCGAGTCTCGCGAGCCCACAACTAGCAGCCAAATTCATACCTTTAAACCTTACCTCATATTCAAAGACTTGGTTTTGGAGATCATAAATTTGGCTTTGCAGAAAGTTGATTTGCTCGTTGAAGGTGAAGATGATGTCTTTCATGGATTTGCCATCCACCTTGAGATCACGGGTGTAATCCGCGATCATGAGGTGATTGGCGTTGAGTCCACACTCCACCATCCCCTTGCACTTGAAGACCTCTTTCTCCATAGCTTCGAGCCTGACATCCACGGTCCCCGTCCCCTTGGGGCCCTGGATGTCTCGGATGTGGAGCACCCCCTCACGCATCTCAATGGCTTGAGGGTGCTGCATCACCTCCTGCAAATACGGGTTGATGACGTTCTCGAAGAACTTGTCCTTGGAGGAGCCCGAAGCGGCCATGGCGATCTAGATCTGTCAGAAAACAACAAGAAAGAAGAAGATAAGATTTCTCTGCGATACGGTGGTTAATACGTTTGGGGGAGTATATAAAGAGTTTTTAGCTTGGGAAACAAGCAAACGAGAGGAAAACAGAATCGGGGAGGTTCCCGAGGTGGGCACAACCCACCTGGGTGCGCCTGGGGGCCCTGGCGTGCCCCGGTGCCTTGTGTGCCTTCCTGGTTGTTTCTTATTTTCCTAATTTTTAAAATATTCCAAAACTGACAGAAAATATTTTTGCGGATTTTTCGTTGTCCGTTTACTTACCGTATCACGTACCTCCTCTTTTTTATTTATTCTAGAGTGTTCCGGATGGTCTTTTTTTATGTGTTCCTCAGGTGTTATAGTTTGAATAATATTGCTTTCAACATTAATAGGCCTACCTGAAATATAATGTTTAATTCTTTGCCAATTAACCACCTTCGGGTTAGTACCTTCGGCATTATTTATTTTGATAGCTCAAGAGCGGTAAACCTCTTCGATGATATATGGTCCTTCCCATTTAGAGAGAAGTTTTCCTGCAAAGAATCTGAAACGAGAGTTGTACAAAAGAACATATTCTCCAACTTTGAATTCCCGCTTTTGGATTCTTTTGTCATGCCATCTTTTAACTTTTTCTTTAAACAATTTGGCATTTTCATAGGCTTGGGTTCTCCATTCATCAAGTGAGTTAATATCAAATAACCTCTTTTCACTGGCAAGTTTGAAATCATAGTTGAGTTCTTCAATTGCCCAATATGCTTTGTGTTCTAACTCTAGAGGCAAATGACAAGCTTTTCCATAAACCGTTTTATAGGGAGACGTACCCATAGGATTTTTATATGCTGTTTTGTAGGCCCAAAGTGCATCATCCAATTTCTTAGACCAATTCTTTCGGGACCTATTAACAGTTTTCCGTAATATTAATTTTATTTCTCTATTGCTAAGTTCAACTTGACCGCTAGATTGAGGATGATAGAGTGATGCAATTCTATGGTTAACATCCTATTTAGCAAGCATTTTACGGAAAGCACCATGAATAAAGTGTGAACCACCATCATTCATTACTTATCTAGGGACTCCAAACCTCAGGAAAATAACTTCTTTAAGCATTTTAATGGAAGTGTTATGATCAACACTACTAGTTGGAATAGCTTCTACCCACTTAGTAACATAATCAACAGCAACCAAAATATGTGTATACCCATTAGAGGAAGGAAAAGGTCCCATATAATCAAAACCCCAAACAGCAAATGGTTCAACTGCAAGTGAATAATTCATGGGAATTTCTTGACGCTTACCAATATTACCAATTCGTTGACATTCATCACAAGATAAAACAAACTTACGGGCATCCTTGAAGAGAGTAGGCCAATAAAAACCAGATTGCGATACCTTGTGAGCAGTTCTATCTCCCGCATGATGCCCTCCATAAGCTTCGGAGTGACATTTCCATAGGATTTTTTCATGTTCATACTCAAGTACACAATGTCCAATAATATCATCTACTCCTTTATAAAGGTGTGGGTCATCCAAAAAGTAATGTCTTAAATCATAGAAGAATTTTTTCTTTTGTTGGTATCTGAAACTAGGTGGTATGTATTTAGCAACAATATAATTATCATAGTCAGCATACCAAGGAGTATTATGAGAAACATTTGCTGCAACTAGTTGTTCATCAGGAAAGCTATCATCAATAGATAGTGGGTCATCAAGAATATTTTCTAACCTAGACAAGCTGTCAGCTACAGGGTTCTCAGCTTCTTTTCTATCAGTTATATGTAAATCAAATTCTTGTAGCAAGAGAACACACCTAATGAGTCTAGGTTTAGCATCTTTCTTTTCCATAAGATATTTAATAGTAGCATGATCGGTGTGAACAGTTACTTTGGAATCAACAATCTAAGATCTGAATTTATCACAAGCAAACACAACTGCTAAAAATTCCTTTTCAGTAGTAGCATAATTTCTTTGGGCACTGTCTAGAGTTTTGCTAGCATACTTGATAAAATTTAATTTCTTATCAACCCTTTTTCCTAGAACAGCACCAACAGCGAAATCACTAGCATCACACATAATTTCAAAAGGCAAGTTTCAATCAGGCAGTTGAACAATAGGTGTAGAAGTTAAGGCTTTCTTAAGTGTTTCAAAGGCTTCTACACAATCATCATAAAAAACAAATGGAACATCCTTTTGTAAAAGATTTGTAAGAGGCCTAGAAATTTTAGAGAAGTCTTTAATAAACCTCCTATAGAAACTTGCATGACCGAGAAAACTATGAATACCTTTAATATCTTTAGGACATGGCATTTTCTCAATTGCATCAACTTTAGCTTTATCCACCTCAATACCTCGTTCAGAAATTTTATGTCCCAAGACAATACCTTCATTAACCATAAAGTGGCACTTCTCCCAATTCAAGAGAAGATTAGTTTGCTCACATCTCTGCAAAACTCGATCAAGGTTCTCAAGCAATCATCAAAAGAAGTTCCATAAATAGAAAAATCATCCATGAAAACCTCAACAATCTTTTCACAAAAATCATAGAATATAGCAGTCATACATCTTTGAAAGGTAGCAGGTGCATTGCATAAACCAAAAGGCATACATCTATAAGCATATGTTCCGAAAGGGCAAGTAAAGGTGGTTTTCTCTTGATCAGGTTGTGAAACAAGTATTTGAGAAAAACCAGAATATCCAGCTAGGAAGCAAAAGTGTGTGTGCTTTGATAATCTTTCTAGCATTTGATCACTAAAAGGCAAAGGGTAATGATCTTTTCTCGTAGCTTTATTTAATTTTCTAAAATCAATAACCATTCTATAGCCAGTAACAATTCTTTGTGGAATGAGTTCATTTTTATCATTAGAAACAATGGTAATACCTCCCTTCTTAGGGACACAATGAATGGGACTCACCCATCTACTATCAGCTATGGGATAGATTATACCTGCTTCCAGAAGCTTTAATATTTCAGTTCTTACCGCTTCTTTCACCTTAGGATTCAAACGTCATTGATGATCAACAACGGGTTTAGCATCAGGTTCCATATTAATCTTGTGCTAACAGAGAGTGGGACTAGTGCCCTTAAGATCATCAAGAGTATATCCAATAGCAGCACGGTGCTTCTTCAGAATTTTCAATAATCTTTCTTCTTCATGTTCAGAAAGGTTAGCACTAATAATAATAGGATATACTTTTTCTGATCGAGATAAGCATATTTCAAAGTGTCAGGTAGTTGTTTTAATTCAAACACAGGATCACCTTTAGATGGAGGAGGACCTCCTAGAGTTTCAATAGGCAAATTATGTTTGAGCAGAGGTCATTGTTCAAAGATAATTTTATCTATCTCATTTCTTTCATGCATATGCATATCATTTTCATGGTCTACCAAATATTGTTCTAGTGGATCAGTAGGAGGCACAGCAATAGAAGCAAGACCAATTATTTCATCCTTACTAGGTAATTCTTTCTTGTGAGGTTGTCTATGAAACTTGGAAAAATTAAACTCATGAGACTCATCACCAAAGCTAACACTGACAGTTTGTTTATTATAATCTATAGTGGCATTGACAGTGTTCAAGAAAGGTCTACCAAAGATAATGGGATAGAAGTCATCTTGTGGGGAACCAAGAACTAGAAAATCAGTGGCGTATTTTATTTTCCCACACAAGACTTCAACATCTCTAACAATCCCAAGTGGTGTGATGGTGTCTCTATTAGCAAGTTTAATAGTAACATCTATATCTTCTATTTCAGCGGGTGCTATGTCATTCATAATTTTTTGGTATAAGGTAAAGGGCATAGCACTCACACTAGCACCTAAGTCACATAAACCATGATAACAATGATCTCCTATTTTAACGGAGACAACAGGCATGCCAACAACGGGTCTATGTTTAACTTTTTCATCGGGTTTGGCAATTCTAACAGCTTCATCACAGAAGTAAATAACATGCCCATCAATATTTACTACCAAGAGATCTTTAACCATAGCAACACTAGGTTCAACTTTAATTTGTTCATCAGGTTTAGGTGCTCTAATATTACTTTTGCGAACCATAGTTAAAACCTTAGCATGTTCCTTTATCCTAACCGGGAAAGGTGGTTTTGCAATATAAGCAGTAGGCACAACTGGATCAACATTGTAAATAATAGTTTCTTCTTTAGCTATGTCGGGTTCTTTAATTTCTTCTTTGATAGGTGGGTGATATTTAAACCACTTCTCCTTAGGGAGGTCAACATGAGTAGCAAATGATTCACAAAAGGAGGCTACTATCTCAGAGTCAAGTCCATATTTAGTGCTAAACTTTTGAAAAGCATCGGTATTCATAAAAGATTTAACACAATCATACTTGAGCTTAATACCTGACTCTTTACCTTCATCGAGTTCCCAATCTTCAGAGTTGCGTTTAATTCTTTCTAAAATATCCCACCTGAATTCAATAGTCTTCTTCATAAAATAACCAGTACAAGAAGTATCAAGCATGGATTGATCATCACGAGAAAGCTGTGCATAAAAATTCTGAATAATAATTTCTCTTGAGAGCTCATGATTGGGGCATGAATATAACATTGACTTAAGCCTCCCCCAAGCTAGAGTGATACTTTCTCCTTCACAAGGCCAAAAATTATATATATAATTCCGATCATGATGAACTAGATGCATAGGATAAAGTTTTTGGTGAAATTCCAATTTCAATCGATTCCAGTTCCAAGATCCAATATCAACGCATAGCCTATACCATGCCAATGCTATTCCCTTCAAAGATAAACGGAAAACCTTCTTCTTAGCTTCATCTCCGGGCAAACTTGCAAGCTTAAATAATCCACAAATTTCATCCACATATATCAAGAGAATATTAGGATGTTCAGTTCCATCTCCTGCATAAGGATTAGCTAGTAGTTGTTCTATCATACCTAAAGGAATTTCATAACCAATATTTTCAGTAGATGCAGTAGGTTGAGGGGTAGCTAATTGTGGTTCCTGTCGAGGTGAAGATACCCCAAACAAACCCCTTAAAGGATGATTCTCCATAGTAACAAGTGACAATAAATTTCAGCACGTAGTAATACTTTTCCTTTACCAACAGCGCTTCACTCCCCGGCAACGGTGCCAGAAAGGAGCCTTGATGACCCAAAAGTATAGGGGATCAATCATAGTCCTTTCGATAAGTAAGAGTGTCGAACCCAACGAGGAGCAGAAAGAAATGACAAGTGGTTTTCAGCAAGATATTTTCTGCAAGCACTGAAATAGTAGGAAACAGATAGTTTGATAGTGTCGGGGACGAATCCGCGACCACCTATGGGACCCAGAGAAGGACCCCTTTATGTTCGGCAGGGAGAGACGGTCGCGCGAAGAGCAAATCTAGCGAAGAACACGACAGTGCACGAGAGAGATTTACCCAGGTTCGGGCCGCACGGATGCGTAAAACCCTACTCCTGCTTTTTGGTTATTATCTGTATGATTGTTCTAGCTCCAGGAGCACTACAGTACCGAGTAGCTGCGTACAATACTGGAGTTCTCCCTCTTTCCGTCCTTTTTTTTCTTTCACGTTGCCCATGGGCCTCCTTTTATACGCACAAAGGGGTCTCCAACAGGTGGCAAACAGTAAAGGTAGAGGTGGAAAGTTGCTACAGTAAGGCCACTATTACCAGGATGACATGTCCTACCTACCACTGACGGCAGGGGACAAGGGCATTAAATGCCCATGCCTTTGTTGTCCAGATACATGTACCCGGACGTCGTGGACGTGGGAAAAGCCTATCCCACCTGCTGCTGCACCGCTATCTACAGTGCACCGCTGTCTACACAGTGCCCTGCCACGCACGCTTGGAAGGACCCAGAGCGCCACGCTGGCAGAGGCACCGGAGCAGCACAGTAGCACAGTGGTACAGTAACGCTTGCCGCGGCAAGACCTTGCCGCACCTGACAGCTTGGCGCAGCCCATAGTTTGCCGTGCAAGGTAACTTGCCGGGGCAAGTACCTTGCCGCAGCCGCTATCTCGCCGCAGCCAATACCTTGCCGCAGCCAATACCTTGCCGCAGCCAATACCTTGCCGCAGCCAATACCTCGCCGCAGCCAATGTCTTGCCGGGGCAAGTACCAGTACCTTGCCGCGGCAAGTACTCTGCTTCAGCAATGCCCAGGCTGGGCCTCAGCTGTCCCTCCCGGCAAGCTCCTCTTGCCGGGGCCTTAACTCTTGCTTTGTATACTTTGTTCTTGAATGGCTTAATAATCTTGAGCTTCTCTCTGGCTGTCCTCCCGCAAGCCTGGCCACGGGATGCTACTACTGCCCGTGCACAAGTACGGGGTACTAGGGTACCCCTATTCTAGTACACCGATAGGAGCCCCCGGGCCTGGGCCACACACGGTGCCGGGCGTTGTTGGGCCAGGCCCAAACAGTGCACGGGCACGCGTGGCTGGGATAAGCCGAAACGTCTCTATGCTATTTAATTGCACGCTCTCCCACGCGTCGCGCGTTGAATGCGGAGCGTGGGAAGCGTGCGCAGTTATCTCGAATGACGAAGGGGCGGATGGTTCCGCATCTTTCCCCATAAAAGGAGGGACCTGCAGAAGCACTCGCACACCCCTCTCACCATTCTCGATCTTCAAATCTCCGCCTTCTTCTTCCTCCGCTCTAAAACAAAGGCGGTTTCCCAATCCTCCGCCACCGCGCGCGTCCGCATCTCCCTCGGTCCTCAGCTCCGCCTTCGCCATGCCTCCCAAAGGAGAAAAGGGGAAGACGGGGAAGTCCTCAAGGACGGAGACCCAGGCGCAGATGAAGAGGCAGAAGTACGCGCTCTTCGCTCCGACGCTCACGGGGGCGGATCTGAAGGCCAAGTTCCAAGGCATGTGGGCCGCGAGGACCAAGGCGCATCCGGCCACCCGCGTCCGCCTAGCCACCGACGAGAGCGAAGTGAGCAAGTACCCCTTCTTCGCTTGCTACTTTTGGTGCGGGCTCTGCCCACCGTATTCGGATTTCTTCAGCGACGTCATGTACACCATCAACCTCCGTCTGCTGGATCTCACACCGAATGCCGTATCCACCATGGCAATATTTGCGCATCTGTGCGAGAACTTCGTCGGCGTCGCACCCAACACCGCGCTGTTCAGGCATTACTTCACTCCCCGTGCTGAAAAGGGGGAGCCTCTCACTGTTGGCGTCTCGTTCGTTTCAAGATTGGGCGCCAAGGAGCATTATCTGAAGGGGGATCTCCGCCCAAGATGGGGAGAAATCCGGTCTGAATGGTGTTGGATCATTGACGACGATCCGCCACCATACTGTGAGCTTCGCAAGACCCCAGCGGCGCGTGGCACAGACTGGAGCGATCTGGATCCCCAGGACAAAAAGCTGGAGATTGCCGCTGCCAGGATCATACGGCTCAGGGAGGCCGGCCTCACCATAGGGATGGTTGGCGCAGACTTCCTCCGCCGCCGCATTGCTCCTCTGCAGCAGAGAGGAAGGCCGGCCTCTGATTGGAAGAACCCAGCCGATATCATGCGGCTGCGCCCTGGACTGATCAACAACTTCATAGTTCTGCAGCACGACTTTTTCATGCGAGAACTGTTCAAGCAAGAGACAGATCCAGAAAAGCGCGGCAAGGCATTCACGCTGCCGAAGCACATCGTGCCTCTTTGCAACAACTCCGCATTGAGTGCAATCATCGCTATGATGCCGCTCTGCAATGCGCACAGCGTTGAAGAAACTTGGGACGTGCCGCTCGAAGAAGACGTGCGGCGATTCTTTGACTCCACGGTCGAAAAGCAGGTCCGGGTGGAAGAGTGGCTCGTCCGCAACACCACTGAGCAAGAAATAGAATTCATTGCTCGAAGAGTGGAGGAGGACAGGCTCGCCAGGGAAGCTGGCGATTTTGGTTATACCTTGGCGGAGCTCGACGAGGCACAAAAGGAGAGCCTTGCCGAGCAGGGGATGCTTGCCGGGAAGGGCGAGCTTGCCACACCCGGCAAGGATGTCGGGCCAAGCCAGCCTGCCGACGAGTCAGGCAGCTCGGAGGATGAGGGCTCCTTTTCCGAGGAGGGCACTGAAAGCCCACCGCAGTCAGAGTCCCCAGCCCCTCTGAGGAGGAAACGCCTTCGCAGGCTTGGCAGAGTGGCTGAGCGGCAAGAAGTTCAACAACCGCCGGAGCGCCGTTCGACGCGCTCAACCGCGGCAAGGGCTGGTGCTGCGGGAGTGTCTCACGCAGCCCCGGCAACTGGAGCAGGGTCATCAAAGACCGCTGCTACTACCCCCGCCAAGCGGCCAAGGAGCCCAGCTCCCCCTCCTCCCCCTCCTCACACGGAGGCGGACTTTGATTTTTCCGCCCTCAGCAAAGAGGACGACGAGGAAGAGTAAGTTCTCTTGCCGCGACGCTCAATCTTTGTAAGGTTTAGTTTCTGTCCTCACTTGTCGCGCTCCGGCCTTGCTTCTGCAGGGAGGAAACTTTGGCGGAGAGGACAAGGAAGAGAGCTAAGGTCCCGACGAGCAAGACCGTGGTGGTCGTCGAAGATGAGCCCACGGCAACCACCGGGAGAGCGTATGAGACCGTCCCGGCCAGCTCGGAGCCCAGCCCTCGTTGCAGCCCCCAGCGTAAGTATTTCAACTACCTTTCGCTGGCGGTCGCTGAGGAACAAGCATTTTGTTACTGACATCTTAGGGCGTGTAGGAGAGGAGCAGCAAGTGGAGCCATCTGAAGGTGCTCCAGAAGTACCACCCCCCTCGACCACTCCGCCAAGGAGAAGATCTCCGGTAAGGGCTCCCACTAGCGAGCGGAGCCACGAAGAGGAGCCGGCAAGCGCCGAAGCGCCAAGCACCAGCGCTGGCGACCCCACCCCAATGACAAACGTTGACGGGGGAGGGGAGCCCACCGCTCCTGAGCTCAACACGGGTAAACCCACTTGCCGCAAAACTCTTTCTGCTTTCTTTCTTTTGGCTTCTTGAATTTCTTCCTGAAGCTCTTTTTGCTTTACTTCTCGGGTTGGCAGAGCCCTCCTCGGTGGAGCCAATGAACATTGACTCTTCTGCCGAGGAGAACACCGCAAGGGCCGTCGACGACGAGGCCGCCAAGGCCGCCGCTGCCAAGGCCGACAAGCTGGCAGCCGACAAGCTTGCCGACGAAGAGGCTGCCAGGGCTGCCGAAGAGGCCGGCAAGGCCGCAGAGGATAATACCGCCAAGGCGCCCACCGATGAAGCCGCCAAGGCTGCTGAAGCTGAGGCCGCCCAGAAGGCTGCTGAGGAGGCCGGCGAGGGAGCCGGTGGTCGTACTGACGGCCCTGAGGCCACAGGAGTGCCAGGCGCTACTCCTACCACGGGTCCCTCAACCACTGACGAGGCGGCAGGACCCAACTCGCCTCCGCCAAGCAAATACATCCGGGTCGGCGAGAACGTCTACGTCAGCCTCCCCTGGACGGTGGGCTCCAGAGCGTCAACCGAGGAGGATGTTGTGGACGAGAGATCCTTGCCGCTGCCGGGCTCCAGCTTGTGGATGCGCCAGGCGCCAGCAGCAGCACGTCTGAAGAGGAGCAACTGCTCCAAAAGCTGCTGAATCTTCATCGCACCCGACGGGAGAAGCTAGCTTCCAGGGAGGCGCTCATCGAGAAGGCCGAAGCTGACATGTTGAGGCGCGCGGAGATCTTGGCGGATGTCCGCGCGCGATCTCTTAATGCGTTAGAGGCCAAGCGGGCACAGCTGGCCGAAGAACGGCAGGCCCTCCTCCTGATGAAGCAAGACATTGAACAAAAACAGGAGGAGACCGCCAAGGAGTTGTCTGCTCGGGCCGGTGACCTGAACCAGCGGAAGGTGGACCTTGATGCCCACGAAGAAGAACTTGCTGAGCGCAAGAGGAAACTTGCTGAAACCCTCCGACAGAAAGACGAGGAGGTGGCAAGACTTGTCGCAGAGCGGACCCAGGGGCAGGTACAAAAACACCAGAAGGAAATCGAAGCCTTGGCCCAAGAGTACACCAGCAAGTTGGTGGAGGCCACCAACGCTGTCGCTGCTGCAGAAGTGAACAGGAAGGAAACAGAGGAGAAAGTGGCAAGACTAGAGGCCGCCCTCAAGGCAAACGGTGACAAGCTCTCAATGCTCGAAAGTGAGAGGGCAAAGGTGACCCACACTTTGGCGGAGATGCAAGTTACCATAGCCAAGAAGAACAATCTGCTTGCCGCCGCCAATGACTCCAGAGCAGACCTGAAGCTGAAACTGACCACGCTGAAGGAGACGCTCGACACCACCAGAAAGCGCGAAGGGCTTCTAATGGCAGAGCCCCAGAAGGAGAAGGGTCTGCTTCAAGACGCTATTGCAACCCACAAGAAGTTCAGGGATAACGTGGGGATCTTCACAGACAGGCTTGCCAGCGCAGCCGAGGACATCGACAAGGAGCTGACTGCCCTGAAGGTGCCGGACTTCGGGTACTCCACCGACAAGAACACGCAAACTAGCGTCAAGCTAGCCGAGTTCTTCGACGGAGTAGTAGAAGCACTCCAACAGCTCCAAGTCAATCACAAGGCTCAACTGGCCGACGAGTCATGCAGGCTTTGCCGGGGAGTTCTCCGGAGGTTGCTGGTGAAGATAGCATACAGAAACCGGGGCGTCGACTTCAGCAACATCTTCAAAAGCTTGCCGAAGGGATACGACCCCGCACCATTAGAGGCCCTTGTCGCGCCCATCGTGGAGAGGGTGGACCAGATCCAAAGAGTCGAAGGCGAGCACCGCAATTAGAGAGCCCATTCTTCTCCCTCCTTGCCGCCGCTAGACATGTTAAAGAACAATCTGTTTAAGCCGCGGCAACTTATCTTGTAATATAACATGCAATATTTTGAAGTTAATGCATGTCATCTCCCTTGAGCAATTTCTTTCTTTATGTGTACTTGCCCTGCGCTTATAGGAAACTTGCCGGTGCGCGCACCATCACTGCGAGCGCTGGGTACGGGACTCCAGCTGCCTGCTGGCGGTGCTGCTGCCGGCAAGCAACCTTATCGCGCTCAGTGCGGCCACTTAGGTTGTTGAGCGGACTCGAAACAAGGTAAGGGCGCGACCGATTACGCTTAGGTTCCGTCGCGCACAGGTTTTCCATACAAAGAGTAGTATCGTTCAAGGAAAATAACCTTGAGAATAAAAAAGAATTTGGTTATTCAAACGTTGGCACTTAGCTTTGTCGCTGATCTCTCCGCGGCAAGGTCTTGTCACTGCTTGCCGCTGCCTTCTACCCGGCAAGGCAAAGTTTCTTTGAACGACGCCTGGTCCATATCATTATCCCATCCCCCCCGGCAAACTTGTGCGCGAGGGAAGCTTCTGTCTCTTTGAGAAAAAGAAAGAAGAGAAAATAAAGATATAGGAGCTTGGCGGCTCGTTAATGCTTACCGGGGAGGCTGTACTGCACAGTATGTCAGATAATCATGCAAAATAAAAGTAAACATGAATTCGTCAAAAACTGCGAAATACAAAAGCTTTATGTATGCACAGGGTCTGCGCCTGGCTTTGTACAAAGGATTACATGCAACAGCGGCAAGACTTGTACAAAAGGTGGTCGCCGGGGAAGGGCCCGGCAACCGCGCCTTATGAAAAAAACTTACGGAGATGCTCAATGTTCCAGGAATTGATCACTGGAATGCCATCCCCGGTCTCCAGGCGGACAGCGCCGGGCCTGGTGACCCGTTTCACCCGATAAGGGCCTTCCCACTTCGGCGTCAACTTGTTTGAATTCTTGGCCGACTGAACGCGCCGAAGAACAAGGTCGCCTTCCTCGAGACTTCTGGCATTAACTTTGCGGCTATGGTAGAGACGCAAAGCTTCCTGGTAGCGAGCAGCTCTCACAGCAGCCTGAAGACGATCCTCCTCGAGGAGCACAGCGTCATCTTGCCGCAGTTGCTCTTGCTCAAGCTCATCATAAGCGAGCACTCGAGGTGACCCGTATACGAGTTCCGTGGGGAGAACTGCCTCTGCTCCATAAACTAGAGCAAAAGGCGTCTGGCCAGTAGCTCGATTTGGCGTCGTCCTGATCGACCAAAGAACCACTGGCAGCTCCTCGATCCAGTTTTTGCCACACTTGCGCAGCCTGTCGAAAGTTCTCGTCTTGAGCTCACGCAGCACTTTAGCATTTGCCCTTTCAGCTTGACCGTTGCTTCGGGGGTGAGCAACAGAAGCGAAACAGACCTTGGCGCCAAGGTCTTTGACATACTGCATGAAGGCGTGGCTCGTGAACTGGGTACCGTTGTCGGTGATGATCCTGTTAGGAACACCAAAGCGACAAACAATTCCCTTGAAGAACTTGATGGATGATTGTGCTGTCACCTTCCTCACTGCTTCCAGTTCTGGCCACTTCGTAAACTTGTCGATGGCCACATACAAGTACTCGAAGCCCCCGGTGGCACGGGGAAAGGGGCCGAGGATGTCGAGCCCCCAGGCCGAAAATGGCCAGGAGAGAGGGATTGTCTGGAGAGCTTGAGCTGGCTGATGAATCTGCTTGGAATGAAACTGGCACGCTTCACACTTGGTTACTAGTGCAGTTGCATCCTGGAGGGCGGTGGGCCAAAAGAAACCTTGCCGGAAAGCCTTTCCAACAAGGGCTCTTGACCCTATGTGGTGACCACATATGCCTCCATGAATCTCCGCCAACAGCTCCTGTCCTTCTTCCCGGGGAATACACTTCAATTTCACACCGTTTGGTCTTTTTCTGCACAGCATGTCATCGACAAATTGATACATATTGGACCGTCGGGCTACTTTCTCCGCTTCTTCCTGCTCTTCGGGAAGTTCTCCTGTCTGAAGGAAACGGACGATCTGCTGCGCCCACGCTGGAGCCTGTGGCTCGACAACGAGGACTAAAGGCATTTCTTCTGCTGCGGGAACATCAGGCCCTACGGGAAGAGCTCGTCGCTCTACCAGAGCCTGCCGTTCCCCGACGAGCTTGGCGGGAATAGCCGCCTCAACGACAAGAGCCTGGGGCCCTGCTGGAGCGTGTTGTCCTTCAACAAGCTTGTCGGGAGCAGTTGCTTCAACGACGGAAGCCCAAGGCCTCGTCGGAGCATCTTGCTCCTCAGCGCTTCGATCAGGGGCGCCTGCTTCAACGACAAGGACCTGAAGTCTTGTCGGAGCAAGTTGCCCTTTTGCCTCTAGCCTCCGACCCAGTGCGCGCGGCCGACAAGAGAACTGGTGACGACGCTGTCACCAACAAGAACGGCGAGGGGGCAACAACCGTACACTCCCCACCTAGACGGCCTCGATCGCCGACACGTCGAAACGACGCCCGTGGCGATGATTCCACGGCGTCGTCTGACCCGCGAGCTCGCCGAGACCAGCGCCTCGTTCTTCAGGAACGCAGAGGAGAAGACGCTCGTACCACTATCGAGCGAAGGAGAGAAGCGCATCGTCAGTCCGACAGACGCGCAGGGCCCGCTGTTGACATGCATGCGCCAGGGGATCCTGGCGACTTGCCGTACGCGGTAAGTTGTCCAGCGTTCACCCGTGAGCTGCGGCAGGTCCAGTGGCCCAATCGCAAGGCTTTCAAGCCTGACGTGCCGGAGAAGTATGATGGCAAGACACACCCGTCGGAGTTCCTCAGTATTTACACCATTGCGGTGCAAGCTGCCGGGGGACGAGACGACAAGATTCTTGCTAACTACTTCCCGCTCGTGTTAAAGCGCAACGTCGTCTCATGGCTCATGCGCTTGCCGGAGAACTCCATTTCTTCATGGGCGGACCTGTGCCATCAGTTTGTTGGTGCCTTTACTGGCGGTCATCAACCTCATGGCTAGGAGAGTGATCTTCACCTCATCCCCCAGAAGGAAGGAGAGCCCCTGCGCAAATACATTCAAAGGTTCAGCCGCGTACAGTACAACATCCCAGATGTTCACCCCGCTGCGGTTATTAGCGCGTTCCATCAGAACGTGCGTAACCGCAAGATGCGGGAGGAAATGGCAATGACCATGGTCAGAGACATTGGCCAGCTATATGCTCTCGCCGACAAGTGTGCGCGCGCTGAAGAGGGAAGGAAACTTCCCGGTGAAGGTGTTGGCGCAGGGGGGAGCTCTGACAGCGAAGGTACCGCCCCGGCAAAGAAGGGCCGGCGGCGGAACAACAGGAAGAAAAAGGGCAAAGATGTGCTTGCCGTCGAGCAGTCCAGCGGCAACGGCAGCGCCGACAAGGCCAAAGTCGAGGGCTCCGGCAAGGAGATTGCTGCGTGCGCCAACTGTCAGGCCTTGGCGGCTGTCGACAAGCAGGACGGCTCCGACAAGCAATATTGCAAGATCCACCGCACCAAGGGGCACGATCTCCAGAACTGTCGACGAGTCGAGCAGCTTGTCGAACAGCAAAAAGCTGAGTATGAGAGGCGTGACAAGGAAAAGGCCCCAGAAGGTGCTGGCGGGTCCGGCAAGAAGCGCACTGCCCGAGGAGGGCGTCGCAGCAAGGCCAAGCAGCAGCAGCAGAGAGACAGGCCTCCTCGTGGCCGCGACAAAGATGATGATGATGATGATCTAGATGATGAAGAATCCAGTGAGCACGAATTTCAGAAAGCCGCAGAAGTCTTGTGTGTTGACGGTGGTGCTTCGTTGCATTCTTCTCACCGCCAACTTAAACAGTGGGCGCGAGAGATCAATGCGGCGGAACCATCTGTTGACGCCAGAAAGCTTCTGAAGTGGTCCGACACGCCTATCGTCTTTGACATTGAGGACCACCCTGACCGCACAACGGCGGTCGGGTGCTTGCCGATGTTGGTTTCACCAACGATCCGCAACCTCAAGGTCACGAAGATGTTAGTTGACGGTGGGGCCGGCTTGAATCTGATTTCGCCCGCTGTGCTCCGGAAACTTCAAATCTCTGACGGCGAGCTTGAGGAAACTGGTACTTTCCAAGGAGTCAATCCAGGAAGGAGTAAGCCGAAAGGGAAGATCACGCTGCCAGTGACATTTGGCGGCGAGCTGAACTACCGGACCGAGAAGGTCACCTTCGATGTTGCCGATATTCCATTACCTTATAATGGGATACTTGGCCGTCCAGTGCTCGCCAAGTTCATGGCAGCCTCTCATTATGCCTACAACGTGTTGAAGATGCCAGGTCCAGTAGGTGTTATCACAGTTCCCTGCGACAAGAAGGATGCGCTTATTTGCGCCGACAAGATCTACCGGGAGGCAGCTACCGCAACTGCCGCCAAGGCACTTGCCGCTGAAGCTCTCGGGCGGGAGAACAAGAGGAAGTCCGGCAAGAGCTCCTGTGCCCACTCCGGCAAGCGCACCTCTTCGGAGTGCTGCACTACCGTCGAGGACGCACCAGAGAGCTCCACCGGCAAGTGTAAGAAGAACAAAGCCGCTCCGCCGACGACAAAGAAGGTGCCCGCCAAGGAGGATGGCACTGGTGGTTCCTTCACCATCAGTGCCACACTTGACAACAAATAGGAAAACGCGCTCGTTGCTTTCCTGCGGGCGAATGTCGACGTATTTGCATCGCAACCGTCTGACATCCCCGGTGTTCCCAGGAAAGTAATTGAGCACCACCCTGCCGTTTGTCCCCACGCGAGGCCCGTCAAACAGAAAGCCAGAAAGCAAGCTGTGGAGCGGCAAGAGTTTATTGCGGAAGAAATCAAGAAGTTGGAAGCAGCAGGCCTCGTTAGAGGAGTGCTCCATCCTACGTGGTTGGCCAATCCGGTTGTCGTGCGCAAAGCGAATGGAAAATGGAGGCTTTGTATTGATTTCACTGATGTCAATAAAGCTTGTCCCAAGGACCCATTTCCTTTGCCCCGCATAGACTAGATTATTGACTCCACGGCAGGATGTGATTTGCCTTCATTTCTTGACGCATATTCAGGGTATCATCAAATCTTCATGGCTGAGGAAGATGAGGAAAAGATCACATTTATCACACCCTGTGCCACATACTGTTTCGTACGTATGCCGTTTGGTTTGAAAAATGCTGGTTCGACATTTGCAAGAGCCGTCCAGATTGCTTTTGAGCCTCAGCTGCACAGAAATGTGGAAGCCTATATGGATGATATAGTGGTCAAAAGCAAAGACAGGGCTACTTTGGTTCAAGATCTAGAAGAAACTTTTGTAAATCTGCGCAAGATCAACCTGAAGCTCAACCCCGAGAAGTGCGTGTTTGGAGTTCCCTCCGGCAAGCTTCTCGGGTTCTTTGTGTCTCAACGTGGAATTGAAGCCAATCCTGACAAGATCAAAGCCATTGAGCAAATTGAAGCACCGAAGCGCGTCAAGGATGTTCGACGACTTGCCGGCTGTGTTGCTGCCCTCAGTAGGTTTATCTCCAAGTCAGCTGAGTGCGCCCTGCCATTTTTCAAGATCTTAAAAAAGGCAGGTCCATTGAAATGGACTCCGGAGGCGGAGGCGGCGCTGCAAGACTTGAAGAGATACCTCTCCTCTCCTCCAATACTTGTCGCGCCTAAACCACAAGAGAAGTTGTTGCTGTATCTAGCGGCAACCAATCAAGTGGTTAGTGCTGCGCTGGTAGCGGAGAGAGAGGTGGATGAGGAGGCAGTAACTGCGGCAAGCACGACCAGCGACAAGATGGTGGCAAAAGTTGTGCCGAGCCAACAAGGATTCGTCTGCGCAGTCAGGTGAAGTGATACAAAAGAAGAAAATGGTGCAGCGCCCGGTCTACTTTGTGAGCTCTCTTCTGCAGGGAGCTAGGTCAAGGTATTCTGGTGTGCAGAAGCTGCTTTTCGGCCTTCTCATGGCCTCGAGAAAGCTGCGCCATTATTTTCAAGCACATGAAGTTACCGTCATCACTCGCTTCCCGCTGAAAAGGATTTTGCAAAATCCAGAAGCGACGGGCAGGATTGTCGAGTGGGCGTTGGAGTTGTCGAGCTTTGGCCTCAAGTTTGAGAGTACATCAACCATACAGAGCCGAGTTTTGGCAGAGTTTGTCGCAGAATGGACACCAACGCCAGACGAAGAAATCCCAGAGATGACTCTCCCCGGCAAGGAGACAAGCAAAGAGTGGCTTATGTACTTTGTTGGTGCCTTTTCGCTGCAAGGCGCCGGTGCTGGCGTACTACTTGTCGCACCCACCGGAGAGCACCTCAAGTACGTGGTCCAAATGCACTTTCCCAAGGAACAGGCGACGAACAATACTGCAGAATATGAGGGGTTGCTTGCCGGTCTAAGGATCGCGGCAGACCTTGGGATCAAGAAGCTTATTGTCAGGGGAGATTCGCAGCTTGTCGTCAGGCAAGTGAACAAGAACTACCAATGCCCATTGATGGAAGCTTATGTAGATGAGGTGAGGAAGTTGGAAGAACGCTTTGACGGCCTACAAATGGAGCACGTCCCACGTGCTGAGAATGACATTGCCGATGGTTTGTCAAAGCGCGCCGCACTCAAATTGCCTGTGGAGCCAGGCACTTTTGTGCTCCAACTAACTCAGCCATCTGTGACGCCATCAGTAGGGCATGGCAGGAAGAGGAAGTTGGCTTCTGGCGACTACTTCCCGGCAGAGCTCCCCGAAGCCGCCGGCAAGAAGGCTGCCAAAGCCAGCGGCAAAGATTCAGAGGGGCAACTTGCTCCGACAAGGCCTCGCGCTCTTGTCGTTGAAGCGGGTGCTCCTAGGCTAGAGGCAAAGGGGCAACTTGCTCCGACAAGACTTCAGGTCCTTGTCGTTGAAGCAGGCGCCCCTGATCGAAGCGCTGAGGAGCAAGATGCTCCGACGAGGCCTTGGGCTTCCGTCGTTGAAGCAACTGCTCCCGACAAGCTTGTTGAAGGACAGCGCGCTCCAGCAGGGCCCCAGGCTCTTGTCGTTGAGGCGGCTATTCCCGCCAAGCTCGTCGGGGAACGGCAGGCTCTGGTAGAGCGACGAGCTCTTCCCGTAGGGCCTGATGTTCCCGCAGCAGAAGAAATGCCTTTAGTCCTCGTTGTCGAGCCACAGGCTCCAGCGTGGGCGCAGCAGATCGTCCGTTTCCTTCAGACAGGAGAACTTCCCGAAGAGCAGGAAGAAGCGGAGAAAGTAGCCCGACGGTCCAATATGTATCAATTTGTCGATGACATGCTGTGCAGAAAAAGACCAAACGGTGTGAAATTGAAGTGTATTCCCCGGGAAGAAGGACAGGAGCTGTTGGCGGAGATTCATGGAGGCATATGTGGTCACCACATAGGGTCAAGAGCCCTTGTTGGAAAGGCTTTCCGGCAAGGTTTCTTTTGGCCCACCGCCCTCCAGGATGCAACTGCACTAGTAACCAAGTGTGAAGCGTGCCAGTTTCATTCCAAGCAGATTCATCAGCCAGCTCAAGCTCTCCAGACAATCCCTCTCTCCTGGCCATTTTCGGCCTGGGGGCTCGACATCCTCGGCCCCTTTCCCCGTGCCATCGGGGGCTTCGAGTACTTGTATGTGGCCATCGACAAGTTTACGAAGTGGCCAGAAGTGGAAGCAGTGAGGAAGGTGACAGCACAATCAGCCATCAAGTTCTTCAAGGGAATTGTTTGTCGCTTTGGTGTTCCTAACAGGATCATCACCAACAACGGTACCCAGTTCACGAGCCACGCCTTCATGCAGTATGTCGAAGACCTTGGCGCCAAGGTCTGTTTCGCTTCTGTTGCTCACCCCCGAAGCAACGGTCAAGCTGAAAGGGCAAATGCTGAAGTGCTGCGTGGGCTCAAGACGAGAACTTTCGACAGGCTGTGCAAGTGCGGCAAAAACTGGATCGAGGAGCTGCCAGTGGTTCTTTGGTCGATTAGGACGACGCCAAATCGAGCTACGGGCCAGACGCCTTTTGCTCTAGTTTATGGAGCAGAGGCAGTTCTCCCCACGGAACTCGTATTCGGGTCACCTCGAGTGCTCGCTTATGATGAGCTTGAGCAAGAGCAACTGCGGCAAGATGACGCTGTGCTCCTCGAGGAGGATCGACTTCAGGCTGCTGTGAGAGCTGCTCGCTACCAGCAAGCTTTGCGTCGCTACCATAGCCGCAAAGTTAATGCCAGAAGTCTCGAGGAAGGCGACCTTGTTCTTCGGCGCGTTCAGTCGGCCAAGAATTCAAACAAGTTGACGCCGAAGTGGGAAGGCCCTTATCGGGTGAAACGGGTCACCAGGCCCGGCGCTGTCCGCCTGGAGACCGGGGATGGCATTCCAGTGATCAATTCCTGGAACATTGAGCATCTCCGTAAGTTTTTTTCATAAGGCGCGGTTGTCGGGCCCTTCCCCGGCGACCACCTTTTGTACAAGTCTTGGCGCTGTTGCATGTAATCCTTTGTACAAAGCCAGGCGCAGACCCTGTGCATACATAAAGCTTTTGTATTTCGCAGTTTTTGACGATTTCATGTTTACTTTTATTTTGCATGATTATCTGACATACTGTGCAGTACAGCCTCCCCGGTAAGCATTAACGAGCCGCCAAGCTCCTATATCTTTATTTTCTCTTCTTTCTTTTTCTCAAAGAGACAGAAGCTTCCCTCACGCACAAGTTTGCCGGGGGGGATGGGATAATGATATGGACCAGGCGTCGTTCAAAGAAACTTTGCCTTGCCGCGTAGAAGGCAGCGGCAAGCAGTGACAAGACCTTGCCGTGGAGAGATCAGCGACAAAGCTAAGTGCCAAAGTTTGAATAACCAAATTCTTTTTTATTCTCAAGGTTATTTTCCTTGAACGATACTACTCTTTGTATGGAAAACCTGTGCGCGACGGAACCTAAGCGTAATCGGTCGCGCCCTTACCTTGTTTCGAGTCCGCTCAACAACCTAAGTGGCCGCACTGAGCGCGACAAGGTTGCTTGCCGGCAGCGGCACCGCCAGCAGGCTGCTGGAGTCCCGTACCCAGCGCTCGCAGCGATGGTGCGCGCACCGGCAAGTTTCCTATAAGCGCAGGGCAAGTACACATAAAGAAAGAAATTGCTCAAGGGAGATGACATGCATTAACTTCAAAATATTGCATGTTATATTACAAGATAAGTTGCCGCGGCTTAAACAGATTGTTCTTTAACATGTCTAGCGGCGGCAAGGAGGGAGAAGAATGGGCTCTCTAATTGCGGTGCTCGCCTTCGACTCTTTGGATCTGGTCCACCCTCTCCACGATGGGCGCGACAAGGGCCTCTAATGGTGCGGGGTCGTATCCCTTCGGCAAGCTTTTGAAGATGTTGCTGAAGTCGACGCCCGGGTTTCTGTATGCTATCTTCACCAGCAACCTCCGGAGAACTCCCCGGCAAAGCCTGCGTGACTCGTCGGCCAGTTGAGCCTTGTGATTGACTTGGAGCTATTGGAGTGCTTCTACTACTCCGTCGAAGAACTCGGCTAGCTTGACGCTAGTTTGCGTGTTCTTGTCGGTGGAGTACCCGAAGTCTGGCACCTTCAGGGCAGTCAGCTCCTTGTCGATGTCCTCGGCTGCGCTGGCAAGCCTGTCTGTGAAGATCCCCACGTTATCCCTGAACTTCTTGTGGGTTGCAATAGCGTCTTGAAGCAGACCCTTCTCCTTCTGGAGCTCTGCCATTAGAAGCCCTTCACGCTTTCTGGTGGTGTCGAGCGTCTCCTTCAGCGTGGTCAGTTTCAGCTTCAGGTCTGCTCTGGAGTCATTGGCGGCGGCAAGCAGATTGTTCTTCTTGGCTATGGTAACTTGCATCTCCGCCAAAGTGTGGGTCACCTTTCCCCTCTCACTTTCGAGTGTTGAGAGCTTGTCACCGTTTGCCTTGAGGGCGGCCTCTAGTCTTGCCACTTTCTCCTCCATTTCCTTCCTGTTCACTTCTGCAGCAGCGACAGCTTTGGTGGCCTCCACCAACTTCCTGGCGTACTCTTGGGCCAAGGCTTCGATTTCCTTCTGGTGTTTTTGTGCCTACCCCTGGGTCTGCTCTGCGACAAGTCTTGCCACCTCCTCGTCTTTCTGTCGGAGGGTTTCGGCAAGTTTCCTCTTGCGCTCAGCAAGTTCTTCTTCGTGGGCATCAAGGTCCACCTTCCGCTGGTTCAGATCACCGGCCCGAGCAGACAACTCCTTGGCGGTCTCCTCCTGTTTTTGTTCAATGTCTTGCTTCATCAGGAGGAGGGCCTGCCGTTCTTCGGCCAGCTGTGCCTGCTTGGCCTCTAACGCATTAAGAGATCGCGCGCGGACATCCGCCAAGATCTCCGCGCGCCTCAACATGTCAGCTTCGGCCTTCTCGATGACCGCCTCCCTAGAAGCTAGCTTCTCCCGTCGGGCGCGATGAAGATTCAGCAGCTTTTGGAGCAGTTGCTCCTCTTCAGACGTGCTGCTGCTGCTGGCGCCTGGCGCATCCACAAGCTGGAGCCCGGCAGCGGCAAGGATCTCCTCGTCCACAACATCCTCCTCGGTTGACGCTCTGGAGTCCACCGTCCAGGGGAGGCTGACGTAGACGTTCTCGCCGACCCGGATGTATTTGCTTGGCGGAGGCGAGTTGGGTCCTGCCGCCTCGTCAGTGGTTGAGGGACCCGTGGTCGGAGTAGCGCCTGGCACTCCTGTGGCCTCAGGGCCGTCAGTACGACCACCGGCTCCCTCGCCGGCCTCCTCAGCAGCCTTCTGGGCGGCCTCAGCTTCAGCAGCCTTGGCGGCTTCATCGGTGGGCGCCTTGGCGGTATTATCCTCGGCGGCCTTGCCGGCCTCTTCGGCAGCCCTGGCAGCCTCTTCGTCGGCAAGCTTGTCGGCTGCCAGCTTGTCGGCCTTGGCAGCGGCGGCCTTGGCGGCCTCGTCGTCGACGGCCCCTGCGGTGTTCTCCTCGGTAGAAGAGTCAATGTTCATTGGCTCCACCGAGGAGGGCTCTGCCAACCCGAGAAGTAAAGCAAAAAGAGCTTCAGGATGAAATTCAAGAAGCCAAAAGAAAGAAAGCAGAAAGAGTTTTGCGGCAAGTGGGTTTACCCGTGTTGAGCTCAGGAGCGGTGGGCTCCCCTCCCCCGTCAACGTTTGTCATTGAGGTGGGGTCGCCAGCGCTGGTGCTTGGCGCTTCGGCCCTTGCCGGCTCCTCTTCGTGGCTCGGCTCGCTAGTGGGAGCCCTTACCGGAGATCTTCTCCTTGGCGGAGTGGTCGAGGGGGGTGGTACTTCTGGAGCACCTTCAGATGGCTCCACTTGCTGCTCCTCTCCTACACGCCCTAAGATGTCAGTAACAAAATGCTTGTTCCTCAGCGACCGCCAGCGAAAGGTAGTTGAAATACTTACGCTGGGGGCTGCGCTGGGGGCTGCAACGAGGGCTGGGCTCCGAGCTGGCCGGGACTGTCTCATACGCTCTCCCGGTGGTTGCCGTGGGCTCATCTTCGACGACCACCACGGTCTTGCTCGTCGGGACCTTAGCTCTCTTCCTTGTCCTCTCCGCCAAAGTTTCCTCCCTGCAGAAGCAAGGCCGGAGCGCGACAAGTGAGGACAGAAACTAAACCTTACAAAGATTGAGCGTCGCGGCAAGAGAACTTACTCTTCCTCGTCGCCCTCTTTGCTGAGGGCGGAAAAATCAAAGTCCGCCTCCATGTGAGGAGGGGGAGGAGGGGGAGCTGGGCTCCTTGGCCGCTTGGTGGGGGTAGTAGCAGTGGTCTTTGATGACCCTGCTCCAGTTGCCGGGGCCGCGTGAGACACTCCCGCAGCACCAGCCCTTGCCGCGGTTGAGCGCGTCGAACGGCGCTCCGGCGGTTGTTGAACTTCTTGCCGCTCAGCCACTCTGCCAAGCCTGCGAAGGCGTTTCCTCCTCAGAGGGGCTGGGGACTCTGACTGCGGTGGGCTTTCAGTGCCCTCCTCGGAAAAGGAGCCCTCATCCTCCGAGCTGCCGGACTCGTCGGCAGGCTGGCTTGGCCCGACATCCTTGCCGGGTGCGGCGAGCTCGCCCTTCCCAGCAAGCATCCCCTGCTCGGCAAGGCTCTCCTTTTGTGCCTCGTCGAGCTCCACCAAGGTATAACCAAAATCGCCAGCTTCCCTGGCGAGCCTGTCCTCCTCCACTCTTCGAGCAATGAATTCTATTTCTTGCTCAGTGGTGTTGCGAACGAGCCACTCTTCCACCCGGACCTGCTTTTCGACCGTGGAGTCAAAGAATCGCCGCACGTCTTCTTCGAGCGGCACGTCCCAAGTTGCTTCAACGCTGTGCGCATTGCAGAGCGGCATCATAGCGATGATTGCACTCAATGCGGAGTTGTTGCAAAGAGGCACGATGTGCTTCGGCAGCGTGAACGCCTTGTCGCGCTTTTCTGGATCTGTCTCTTGCTTGAACAGTTCTCGCATGAAAAAGTCGTGCTGCAGAACTGTGAAGTTGTTGATCAGTCCAGGGCGCAGCCGCATGATACCGGCTAGGTTCTTCCAATCAGAGGCCGGCCTTCCTCTCTGCTGCAGAGGAGCAATGCGGCGGCGGAGGAAGTCTGCGCCAACCATCCCTATGGTGAGCCCGGCCTCCCTGAGCCGTATGATCCTGGCAGCGGCAATCTCCAGCTTTTTGTCCTGGGGATCCAGATCGCTCCAGTCTGTGCCACGCGCCGCTGGGGTCTTGCGAAGCTCACAGTATGGTGGTGGATCGTCGTCAATGATCCAACACCATTCAGACCGGATTTCTCCCCATCTTGGGCGGAGATCCTCCTTCAGATAATGCTCCTTGGCGCCCAATCTTGAAACGAATGAGACGCCAACAGTGAGAGGCTCCCCCTTTTCAGCACGGGGAGTGAAGTAATGCCTGAACAGCGCGGTGTTGGGTGCGACGCCGATGAAGTTCTCGCACAGATGCGCAAATATTGCCATGGTGGATACGGCATTCGGTGTGAGATCCAGCAGACGGAGGTTGAAGGTGTACATGACGTCGCTGAAGAAATCCGAATACGGTGGGCAGAGCCCGTACCAAAAGTAGCAAGCGAAGAAGGGGTACATACTCACTTCGCTCTCATCGGTGGCTGGGCGGACGCGGGTGGCCGGATGCGCCTTGGTCCTCGCGGCACACATGCCTTGGAACTTGGCCTTCAGATCCGCCCCCGTGAGCGTCGGAGCGAAGAGCGCGTACTTCTGCCTCTTCATCTGCGCCTGGGTCTCCGTCCTTGAGGACTTCCCCGTCTTCCCCTTTTCTCCTTTGGGAGGCATGGCGAAGGCGGAGCTGAGGACCGAGGGAGATGCGGACGCGCGCGGTGGTGGAGGATTGGGAAACCGCCTTTGTTTTAGAGCGGAGGAAGAAGAAGGCGGAGATTTGAAGATCGAGAATGGTGAGAGGGGTGTGCGAGTGCTTCTGCAGGTCCCTCCTTTTATGGGGAAAGATGCGGAACCATCCGCCCCTTCGTCATTCGAGATAACTGCGCACGCTTCCCACGCTCCGCATTCAACGCGCGACGCGTGGGAGAGCGTGCAATTAAACAGCATAGAGACGTTTCGGCTTATCCCAGCCACGCGTGCCCGTGCACTGTTTGGGCCTGGCCCAACAACGCCCGGCACCGTGTGTGGCCCAGGCCCGGGGGCTCCTGTCGGTGTACTAGAATAGGGGTACCCTAGTACCCCGTACTTGTGCACGGGCAGTAGTAGCATCCCGCGGCCAGGCTTGCGGGAGGACAGCCAGAGAGAAGCTCAAGATTATTAAGCCATTCAAGAACAAAGTATACAAAGCAAGAGTTAAGGCCACGGCAAGAGGAGCTTGCCGGGAGGGACAGCTGAGGCCCAGCCTGGGCATTGCTGAAGCAGAGTACTTGCCGCGGCAAGGTACTGGTACTTGCCCCGGCAAGACATTGGCTGCGGCAAGGTATTGGCTGCGGCGAGGTATTGGCTGCGGCAAGGTATTGGCTGCGGCAAGATAGCGGCTGCGGCAAGGTACTTGCCCCGGCAAGTTACCTTGCACGGCAAACTATGGGCTGCGCCAAGCTGTCAAGTGCGGCAAGGTCTTGCCGCGGCAAGCGTTACTGTACCACTGTGCTACTGTGCTGCTCCGGTGCCTCTGCCAGCGTGGCGCTCTGGGTCCTTCCAAGCGTGCGTGGCAGGGCACTGTGTAGACGGCGGTGCACTGTAGATAGCGGTGCAGCAGCAGGTGGGATAGGCTTTTCCCATGTCCACGACGTCCGGGTACATGTATCTGGACAGCAAAGGCATGGGCATTTAATGCCCTTGTCCCCTGCCGTCAGTGGTAGGTAGGACATGTCATCCTGGTAATAGTGGCCTTACTGTAGCAACTTTCCACCTCTACCTTTACTGTTTGCCACCTGTTGGAGACCCCTTTGTGCATATAAAAGGAGGCCCATGGGCAACATGAAAGAAAAGAAAGGACGGAAAGAGGGAGAACTCCAGTATTGTACGCAGCTACTCGGTACTGTAGCGCTCCTGGAGCTAGAACAATCATACAGATAATAACCAAAAAGCAGGAGTAGTGTTTTACGCATCCGTGCGGCCCGAACCTGGGTAAATCTCTCTCGTGCACTGTCGTGTTCTTCGCAAGATTTGCTCTTCGCGCGACCGTCTCTCCCTGCCGAACGTAAAGGGGTCCTTCTCTGGGTCCCATAGGTAGTCGCGGATTCGTCCCCGACATCTTTCGGGGAGCTCTGCCGGGAAGTAGTCGCCAGAAGCCAACTTCCTCTTCCTGCCATGCCCTACTGATGGCGTCACGGATGGCTGAGTTAGTTGGAGCACAAAAGTGCCTGGCTCCACAGGCAATTTGAGTGCGGCGCGCTTTGACAAACCATCGGCAATGTCATTCTCAGCACGTGGGACGTGCTCCATTTGTAGGCCGTCAAAGCGTTCTTCCAACTTCCTCACCTCATCTACATAAGCTTCCATCAATGGGCATTGGTAGTTCTTGTTCACTTACCTGACGACAAGCTGCGAATCTCCCCTGACAATAAGCTTCTTGATCCCAAGGTCTGCCGCGATCCTGAGACCGGCAAGCAACCCCTCATATTCTGCAGTATTGTTCGTCGCCTGTTCCTTGGGAAAGTGCATTTGGACCACGTACTTGAGGTGCTCTCCGGTGGGTGCGACAAGCAGTACGCCAGCACCGGCGCCTTGCAGCGAAAAGGCACCATCAAAGTACATAAGCCACTCTTTGCTTGTCTCCTTGCCGGGGAGAGTCATCTCTGGGATTTCTTCGTCTGGCGTTGGTGTCCATTCTGCGACAAACTCTGCCAAAACTCGGCTCTGTATGGTTGATGTACTCTCAAACATGAGGCCAAAGCTCGACAACTCCAACGCCCACTCGACAATCCTGCCCGTCGCTTCTGGATTTTGCAAAATCCTTTTCAGCGGGAAGCGAGTGATGACGGTAACTTCATGTGCTTGAAAATAATGGCGCAGCTTTCTCGAGGCCATGAGAAGGCCGAAAAGCAGCTTCTGCACACCAGAATACCTTGACCTAGCTCCCTGCAGAAGAGAGCTCACAAAGTAGACCGGGCGCTGCACCATTTTCTTCTTTTGTATCACTTCACCTGACTGCGCAGACGAATCCTTGTTGGCAGCAAAACTTGTTGCCACCAGCTTGTTGCTGGTCGTGCTTGCCGCAGTTATTGCCTCCTCATCCACCTCTCTCTCCGCTACCAGCGCAGCACTAACCACTTGATTGGTTGCCGCTAGATACAGCAACAACTTCTCTTGTGGTTTAGGCGCGACAAGTATTGGAGGAGAGGAGAGGTATCTCTTCAAGTCTTGCAGCGCCGCCTCCGCCTCCGGAGTCCATTTCAATGGACCTGCCTTTTTTAAGATCTTGAAAAATGGCAGGGCGCGCTCAGCTGACTTGGAGATAAACCTACTGAGGGCAGCAACACAGCCGGCAAGTCGTCGAACATCCTTGACGCGCTTCGGTGCTTCAATTTGCTCAATGGCTTTGATCTTGTCAGGATTGGCTTCAATTCCACGTTGAGACACAAAGAACCCGAGAAGCTTGCCGGAGGGAACTCCAAACACGCACTTCTCGGGGTTGAGCTTCAGGTTGATCTTGCGCAGATTTACAAAAGTTTCTTCTAGATCTTGAACCAAAGTAGCCCTGTCTTTGCTTTTGACCACTATATCATCCATATAGGCTTCCACATTTCTGTGCAGCTGAGGCTCAAAAGCAATCTGGACGGCTCTTGCAAATGTCGAACCAGCATTTTTCAAACCAAACGGCATACGTACGAAACAGTATGTGCCACAGGGTGTGATAAATGCGGTCTTTTCCTCATCTTCCTCAGCCATGAAGATTTGATGATACCCTGAATATGCGTCAAGAAATGAAAGCAAATCACATCCTACCGTGGAGTCAACAATCTGGTCTATGCGGGGCAAAGGAAATGGGTCCTTGGGACAAGCTTTATTGACATCAGTGAAATCAATACAAAGCCTCCATTTTCCATTCGCTTTGCGCACGACAACCGGATTGGCCAACCACGTAGGATGGAGCACTCCTCTAACGAGGCCTGCTGCTTCCAACTTCTTGATTTCCTCCGCAATAAACTCTTGCCGCTCCACAGCTTGCTTTCTGGCTTTCTGTTTGACGGGCCTCGCGTGGGGACAAACGGCAAGGTGGTGCTCAATTACTTTCCTGGGAACACCGGGGATGTCGGACGGTTGCCATGCAAATACGTCGACATTCGCCGGCAGGAAAGCAACGAGCGCGTTTTCCTATTTGTTGTCAAGTGTGGCACTGATGGTGAAGGAACCACCAGTGCCATCCTCCTTGGCGGGCACCTTCTTTGTCGCCGGCGGAGCGGCTTTGTTCTTCTTACACTTGCCGGTGGAGCTCTCTGGTGCGTCCTCGACGGTAGCGCAGCACTCCGAAGAGGTGCGCTTGCCGGAGTGGGCACAGGAGCTCTTGCCGGACTTCCTCTTGTTCTCCCGCCCGAGAGCTTCAGCGGCAAGTGCCTTGGCGGCAGTTGCGGTAGCTGCCTCCCGGTAGATCTTGTCGGCGCAAATAAGCGCATCCTTCTTGTCGCAGGGAACTGTGATAACACCTACTGGACCTGGCATCTTCAACACGTTGTAGGCATAATGAGAGGCTGCCATGAACTTGGCGAGCGCTGGACGGCCAAGTATCCCATTATAAGGTAATGGAATATCGGCAACCTCGAAGGTGACCTTCTCGGTCCGGTAGTTCAGCTCGCCGCCAAATGTCACTGGCAGCGTGATCTTCCCTTTCGGCTTACTCCTTCCTGGATTGACTCCTTGGAAAGTACCAGTTTCCTCAAGCTCGCCGTCAGAGATTTGAAGTTTCCGGAGCACAGCGGGCGAAATCAGATTCAAGCCGGCCCCACCGTCAACTAACATCTTCGTGACCTTGAGGTTGCGGATCGTTGGTGAAACCAACATCGGCAAGCACCCGACCGCCGTTGTGCGGTCAGGGTGGTCCTCAATGTCAAAGACGATAGGCGTGTCGGACCACTTCAGAAGCTTTCCGGCGTCAACAGATGGTTCCGCCGCATTGATCTCTCGCGCCCACTGTTTAAGTTGGCGGTGAGAGGAATGCAACGAAGCACCACCGTCAATACACAAGACTTCTGCGGCTTTCTGAAATTCATGCTCACTGGATTCTTCATCATCTAGATCATCATCATCATCTTTGTCGCGGCCACGAGGAGGCCTGTCTCTCTGCTGCTGCTGCTTGGCCTTGCCGCGACGCCCTCCTCGGGCAGTGCGCTTCTTGCCGGACCCGCCAGCACCTTCTGGGGCCTTTTCCTTGTCACGCCTCTCATACTCAGCTTTTTGCTATTCGACAAGCTGCTCGACTCGTCGACAGTTCTGGAGATCATGCCCCTTGGTGCGGTGGATCTTGCAATATTGCTTGTCGGAGCCGTCCTGCTTGTCGGCAGCCGCCAAGGCCTGACAGCTGGCGCACGCAGCAATCTCCTTGCCGGAGCCCTCGACTTTGGCCTTGTCGGCGCTGTCGTTGCCGCTGGACTGCTCAACGGCAAGCACAGCTTTGCCCTTTTTCTTCCTGTTGTTCCGCCGCCGGCCCTTCTTTGCCGGGGCGGTACCTTCGCTGTCAGAGCTCCCCCCTGCGCCAACACCTTCACCGGGAAGTTTCCTTCCCTCTTCAGCGCGCGCACACTTGTCGGCGAGAGCATATAGCTGGCCAATGTCTCTGACCTTGGTCATTGCCATTTCCTCCCGCATCTTGCGGTTACGCACGTTCTGATGGAACGCGCTAATAACCGCAGCGGGGTGAACATCTGGGATGTTGTACTGTACGCGGCTGAACCTTTGAATGTATTTGCGCAGGGGCTCTCCTTCCTTCTGGGGGATGAGGTGAAGATCACTCTCCTGGCCATGAGGTTGATGACCGCCAGTAAAGGCACCAACAAACTGATGGCACAAGTCCGCCCATGAAGAAATGGAGTTCTCTGGCAAGTGCATGAGCCATGAGACGACGTTGCGCTTTAACACGAGCGGGAAGTAGTTAGCAAGAATCTTGTCATCTCGTCCCCCGGCAGCTTGCACCGCAATGGTGTAAATACTGAGGAACTCTGACGGGTGTGTCTTGGCATCATACTTCTCCGGCACGTCAGGCTTGAAAGCCTTGCGATTGGGCCACTGGACCTGCCGCAGCTCACGGGTGAACGCTGGACAACTTACCGCGTACGGCAAGTCGCCAGGATCCCCTGGCGCATGCATGTCAACAGCGGGCCCTGCGCGTCTGTCGGACTGACGATGCGCTTCTCTCCTTCGCTCGATAGTGGTACGAGCGTCTTCTCCTCTGCGTTCCTGAAGAACGAGGCGCTGGTCGCGACGAGCTCGCGGGTCAGACAACGCCGTGGAATCATCGCCACGGGCGTCGTTTCGACGTGTCGGCGATCGAGGCCGTCTAGGTGGGGAGTGTACGGTTGTTGCCCCCTCGCCGTTCTTGTTGGTGACAGCGTCGTCACCAGTTCTCTTGTCGGCCGCGCGCACTGGGTCGGCATCAGCGAAGCTGAGAAGGATCTGAATGGTTGCCCTCCACTCGTCAAGTTTATCTGCTGGTGGAGGGAAGTTCAGGAGCAGCTGCGCACGCGCCAACGCTTCTGCTGGTGAGGGAGGTATCGAGTGGCGTGAGGACTGTGGGATGCTCTTACTCCTAACGGTGTTAGAAGAAGCATCTCCATGCCCAGGCGACCGCGCCTCGACCTCGCCAACGTGTTGTTGCGTATGGTGACCCTGCGCATCTCGAGATTGATGCGCAAGTTCATTATCCAGGGAGCGCCTGGCACCTGGGGCGTCAGGACGCTGCCTGTCACGGGCTTCTTGTGAAGGCCGCGGCGTCTGAACCGGCGCAGGCGTTCCAGAACGCGCAGCACCGTTTCTGGAGCTTGCAGGGCCAGCAGCAGCGAGCAGCGCTGCGTTCCCAGACCCAGCAGCGCCAAGATTGGCGTTGCTGGCCCGGTTTTGGACAGGTGGAGGTAATAGGAGCTCTCGCTCTCCAGTCCCCCCAGCAGCCGCAATCACGTCGGCACCCTCCTGCACGGGAGCAGGCGGGTTGGATGTGGACGCACCGATGGCTGAAGTCTTCTTTTTTGGAGCCATAAGACGGAGAATGGCCCAAAAACTGGCGCGCAAATCGCTAGATTAGGTTCACACAACCTCCTTCCCCCTACCTGGCGCGCCAAAGATGTCGGGGACGAATCCGCGACCACCTATGGGACCCAGAGAAGGACCCCTTTACGTTCGGCAGGGAGAGACGGTCGCGCGAAGAGCAAATCTAGCGAAGAACAGACAGGGCGACGAGAGAGATTTACCCAGGTGTCGGGCCGCACGGATGCGTAAAACCCTACTCCTGCTTTTTGGTTATTATCTGTATGATTGTTCTAGCTCCAGGAGCGCTACAGTACCGAGTAGCTGCGTACAATACTGGAGTTCAGATTAGGTTCACCACACCTCCTTCCCCCTACCTGGCGCGCCAAAGATGTCGGGGACGAATCCGCGACCACCTATGGGACCCAGAGAATGACCCCTTTACGTCGGCCGGAGGGAGAGCGGTGCGCGAAGAGCAAATCTAGCTAAGAACACGACAGTGCACGAGAGAGATACCCAGGTTCGGGCCGCACGGATGCGTAAAACCCTACTCCTGCTTTTTGGTTATATCTGGATGATTGTTCGTAGCTCCAGGAGCGCTACAGTACCGAGTAGCTGCGTACAATACTGGAGTTCAGATTAGGTTCACACAACCTCCTTCCCCCTACCTGGCGCGCCAAAGATGTCGGGGACGAATCCGCGACCACCTATGGGACCCAGAGAAGGACCCCTTTACGTTCGGCAGGGAGAGACAGTCGCGCGAAGAGCAAATCTAGCGAATAACACGACAGTGCACGAGAGAGATTTACCCAGGTTCGGGCCGCACGGATGCGTAAAACCCTACTCCTGCTTTTTGGTTATTATCTGTATGATTGTTCTAGCTCCAGGAGCGCTACAGTACCGAGTAGCTGCGTACAATACTGGAGTTCTCCCTCTTTCCGTCCTTTTTTTTCTTTCACGTTGCCCATGGGCCTCCTTTTATACGCACAAAGGGGTCTCCAACAGGTGGCAAACAGTAAAGGTAGAGGTGGAAAGTTGCTACAGTAAGGCCACTATTACCAGGATGACATGTCCTACCTACCACTGACGGCAGGGGACAAGGGCATTAAATGCCCATGCCTTTGCTGTCCAGATACATGTACCCGGACGTCGTGGACGTGGGAAAAGCCTATCCCACCTGCTGCTGCACCGCTATCTACAGTGCACCACCGTCTACACAGTGCCCTGCCACGCACGCTTGGAAGGACGCAGAGCGCCACGCTGGCAGAGGCACCGGAGCAGCACAGTAGCACAGTGGCACAGTAACGCTTGCCGCGGCAAGACCTTGCCGCACCTGACAGCTTGGCGCAGCCCATAGTTTGCCGTGCAAGGTAACTTGCCGGGGCAAGTACCTTGCCGCAGCCGCTATCTCGCCGCAGCCAATACCTTGCCGCAGCCAATGTCTTGCCGCAGCCAATGTCTTGCCGGGGCAAGTACCAGTACCTTGCCACGGCAAGTACTCTGGTTCAGCAATGCCCAGGCTGGGCCTCAGCTGTCCCTCCCGGCAAGCTCTTCTTGCCGGGGCCTTAACTCTTGCTTTGTATACTTTGTTCTTGAATGGCTTAATAATCTTGAGCTTCTCTCTGGCTGTCCTCCCGCAAGCCTGGCCGCGGGATGCTACTACTGCCCGTGCACAAGTACGGGGTACTAGGGTACCCCTATTCTAGTACACCGACAGATAGCAAGATAATTTGTAATGAGCAAGTAACGGTAACGGTAAATAAAGTGCAGCAAGCTAGCCCAATCCTTTTGTGGCAAAGGACAGGCCAAAATGGTCTCTTATGATAAGCAAAGCATTCTTGAGGGTACACAGGAATTTCATCATATGACTTTCATCATGTTGTTTTGATTCGTGCTTGCTACTTTGATAATTGGGACATTTACGTTTATGCCCCTAACTCGAACTCACTACTCAGTTTTGCCCCTATTTTTCAGGTATGCTCAGTTTTGCCCCTCTGCCGTCAAGTCAACTTATAGAAATGCCCTTCCGTGCATTTACCGTCCGGTCAAAGGGCATTGACCATCTGGTGAACAGTATCAAAAAAATATGAAATTTTTTGGGATCGAAGATACTCAGGTGCGCAAGGTGCGTGCTAATTTTCGTGCTGTTTGGACATTCCAGGAGCTCGTGGCAAAGGAAAAACAGTAAATCTGTACGCCTATGAACAGTAAATTCAAAAAAAATAGCAAGAAAATTTGAAAAAATATGAAAAATTTTGGCATCAAAGAGGCTTGGGTGTGCAAGGTGCTTGCAAGTTTTTGTGATCAAATGACATGCGAGGAGCTCTAGCAAAAAAAACAAAATAGTGCATTTTTTCAAAGTTTTTTCTGAGCCAAATTTTGTTTTTTTCTCCATGAGCCCCTACAAAGTTCAAACACAACAAAAATTTGCACACACCTTGCGCACCCGAGCATCTTGGATGCCAAAAAAATTCATATTTTTTTGAATTTTCTTGCTATTTTTTTTGAATTTACTGTTCATAGGCATACAGATTTACTATTTTCCTTTGCCACGAGCTCTTGGAATGTCCAAACAGCACGAAAATTTGGACGCACCTTGAGCACCTGAGTATCTTCGATCCCACAAAATTTCAGATTTTTTTGATACTATTCACCAGATGGTCAAAGCCCTTTGACCGGACGGTAAAGGCACGGAAGGGCATTTCTATAAGGTGACTTGACAGCAGAGGGGCAAAACTGAGCATACCCGAAAACTAGGGGCAAAACTGAGTAGTGGCTTCGAGTTAGGGGCAGAACTGGAATTGCCCCTTGATAATTTGATATGTGGGTCGACCGGTTCTTAGGTGTTGTTCTTACTTCAACAAACCTCCTACTTATGATTAACCCCCTCGCAAGCATGCGCAACTATGAGAAAAGTATTAAGATAAAATCTAACCATAGCATTAAACTTTTGGATCCAAATCAGTCCCTTATGTAATAGCGCATAAACTAGGGTTTAAGCTTCTGTCACTCTAGCAACCCATCATCTAATAACTACTCCACAATGCATTCCCTTAGGCCCAAATATGGTGAAGTGCCATGTAGTCGACGTTCACATGACACCACTAAGGGAATCACAACATACATATCATCAAAATATCGAACACATATCAAGTTGACATAATTACTTGCAACATGACTTCTCCCGTGACCTCAAGAACAAAAGTAACTACTCACAAATGATAATCATGCTCAAGATCAGAGGGTTATTAAATAGCATAATGGATCTGAACATATAATCTTCCACCAAATAAACCATATAGTAATCAACTACGAGATGTAATCAACACTACTAGTCACCCACAAGTACCAATCTAAGGTTCTGGTACAAAGATTGAACACAAGAGATGAACTAGAGTTTGAGATGAGATGGTGATGTTGAAGATGTTGATGGAGATGGCCCTCCCAAAGATGGGAGAGTTGTTGGTGATGACGATGATGATGATTTCCCCCTCCGGGAGGGAAGTTCCCCCGGCGGAATTGCTCCGCCGGAGGGCAAAAGTGTGCCTGCCCAAGTTCCGCCTTGAGACGGCGGCGCTTCATCCCGAAAGTCCTCTCCGTATTTTTTCTAGGTCGAAATGACTTATATACCAGAAGAGGGGCACCGGAGGTGGGCCGAGGAGGGCACAACCCACCAGGGCGCGCATGGGCCCCCTCTGGTAGTTATTTGCTCCAATATTCTTCATATATTCCAAAACAATTCTCCGTAAATTTTCAGCTCATTTGGAGTTGTGCAGAGTAGGTATCTCTGACATAGCTTTTCCAGGTCTAGAATTCCAGCTGCCGGCATTCTCCCTCTTTGTGAAAACCTTGCATAAAAACATTATAAATAGCAGTAGGTAAACATGATGCAAAATGGACGTATCAGTCCCCTGTTCCCCATTGATCCAAGATCCACAGCTCGGGACCCCCTGATACGTCTCCAACGTATCTATAATTTATGAAGTATTCATGCCGTTATATTATCATTCTTGGATGTTTTACAATTATTTTATAGCAAATTTATATCATTTCTTGGGACTAACCTATTGACATACTGCCTAGTCCCGGTCGCTGTTTTTTTGCCTGTTTTTTACATCGCAGAAAATCAATACCAAACGGAGTCCGAATGCAGCGGAACTTTTTGGAGATTTTTTGTGGACCAGAAGACACCCGGTGGGCCAAAGAAGTACCAGAGGGGAGCTCTGAGGGGAGCATAACCCACCAGGGCGCGCCTGGGGACCCAGGCGTGCCCTGGTGGGTTGTGCCCACCTCGGTGGCCTCCCGCACCGGCTCTTCGCCCTATAAATTCCCAAATATTCCAAAAACCCTGGGGGTAACCCTAGATCAGAAGTTTTGCCGCCGCAAGCCTCTCTAGCCACGAAAAACCAATCCAGAGCCTGTTCTGGCACCCTGTCGGAGGGGGAAATCATCACCGGCGGCCATCTTCATCATCCCGGCGGCCACCACGATGAGGAGGGAGTATTCCACCCTCGGGGCTGAGGGTGTAACACCCCTGTTGTAATAAGCACTGTGATCATCTGTTAATTATGCCAAGTCATCTTCATTTGCAATGCATGATCATAATGTTTAAACACTTCAATTCAAATTTCTCTCTGAAAATCAATTCAAATTCAAGTGCAAAATAGAGTTGCCCAAAAGTTGCTGGAAAAATGTTCACCCTCTAGAAAATATTCCAAAAAAATGGTGGTTAAGGAAAACAACATCACCATCAACTCAAAATGGGCCTAAGCATTTTAAATAGTGCCAAGATTGCACTATTAATGCCATGTCCTTTGAAAATTCCAAATAAATTCCAAAATTGCCAAAACTTTTTGTGGCAGTGCTAGATAATGCATTGTACTTATGTGGCCAAGTTTCACATTTATACAAAATCATTTGGCAGCTCTTTTTTCATCCAAAACCTCTCTGAAAAAGAAAAACAGAAAAACTAATCAAAAAAAAGGAAAAAGGCTACTGCGGACTGGGCCTAAGTGCACAGTGCGGCCCAGCCCACAGCGCACGGTCTCTCCCTCCCTCTCCCTCGCCGTGTCGTCGTCCCTGTGGCTGCACCGGCAAACACCGGCCGAACGGCGACACGACGATGGCCACCGACGCGAGGAGGGGATAAGGACCCCCTCGGCCTCTTCCCTCCGTCCTCATCCACTCGCTGCTCCTCTTTCCCTCTCTCCCTCACTCACGCTCGCCCCCTTCTCCTGCTCTGACCGAGCGCCACCATCGCCGCGCTGCTGCTCCGCCACGGCCCTCGTGCCTCCCACGTGGCCCCGCCGCGTCAGTCTGCTTCGCCGTGGACCGTCTCGACTGATGGAGCCGTCCGCTGGAGCCAAGGTGCCCTGCAGCTGCCGATCCGACCTCGTCCCCATCTTCGGCCACCGCGGCATCGCCTCGGCTGATTCGCTCCATTGCTGCGCTCCTAAGCTGCCGACGGCCATCGTGTGCCTCACTATGAGCATCTACCTCTCCCCCTTCCCTCTGGCCGCCTGCGTTCTCACCCGTAGCTCGCTATCAACACCGCGCGCCATTGCCGTGCTCTGACCGCCGCCGCCGCTGCCATTAGCGCGCTCCCGAGCCCCTACGGCTCGAGCCAGTGGCTTTGTCGAGCTTCTAGAGAGCTGCTACACCAGCCTAGCCATGTTGCGCGCCTTAGGACGAACCGTAGCAGTGCCTAAGCTTGGACCTGAAGCTCACCGCCGCCAAACCTCGTTGCCGGGCAAGTTTCCGGCCACCTCCGGCTAGGGCGCCACCATAGACCGATGCAACCCTTCACGACCGGTCGAACGCAAGCTACGACACTCATTTTGGAGGCCCGTAGCGCAATTCCGCCCGACTCCGGCGAGAAACCGCCGCGGAAACGGTTGCCGGAGCGTTTCCGGCGCCGGCGCCGACGTGGCATGACCGGTGGGCTGCCCTGAGTCGCTGGCAACTGGGTCCCGCAGGCCCAGTTGACCTGGTCAGCGCCGCTGATGTGTCGCTACAGCCACTGACTAGTGGGCCCCCCTCGTTTAGTTAAACTAATTGAACCGAGTTTAATTAAAACCTAAACTAATTAATTAATTAGTCACTGACATAGGGCCCCACCTAGTTAATTGAATCTGTTAATTAGTTAGTTAGCCCACTGTCTATGACAGGTGGGTCCCGCAGGTCAGGTTTGACCTAGACCTGGCGGTCTGACTTGCTGACATCACAGTGACGTCAGGCTGACGTAATTAGTATTTTCTTTTATTTTCTTTATTTATTTAAATTTCAGAAAAATGCTAAAAACTTTGAAAATTCGTAGAAATTAAACCGTAGCTCGGATTGAAAAAACTTTATACATGAAAGTTGCTCAGAACAACAAGAAGAAGCCGACCGTGCTATCTGTTTCTGTGTCAGGACCCTCTATGGAGGTGAACCCGCAACTTTTATCCTATTTCCGATAGATGAATAGTGCATATATACCGGTTAATAAATCCAGCTTTAATTCTAAAATAACTAAAATGACTTAGACATGCTTTTAGGCAACCCTGCACTGCACGTTAGCATAGCATGCCCTGTGTTGCTTAAGTTTGTTGTGTATTTATCTGTTTCTTCCCCCTCTTCTCTCTCGGTAGATTCCAGTACCGACGTAGTCCCCGAGACCGATGCAGCTCCGGAGTTCGACTACACTGTTGACGAGCATTCTCTTGCCGCAGAGCTTCCAGGCAAGCACCCCCCCCCCTTTGAACATGCCTATATCGCCTATTCTTTCTCCCTACTGCTTGCATTAGAATTTGCTACTGCTTTGAGTTATCCTATTCTGATGCATAGCCTGTTTATTGTAACCTGCTATTGATACCTTACCTGCTTATCCTAAACTGCTTAGTATAGGCTAGTTAGAGACCTACCAGAGACCCCACTTTGTCCTAGTTGCCCCGCTGGATTATCAGATGACTCGATCAATGTTATCGATAACCAGGCCCCGGCACCGCACATCACCCCCCTTAGTTGTATGACACTGCAGTGTTACCATCGAGTGTCGAGGGTGATACCTCGTTTAGCACTTCTGATGTTAAACTCTGTAGAGTAGCTATTCGGTTGTGGTCATCAAGGGTGATTCCTCCTTCACCACTTCCGATAACGACGCCGTCATGCAACACCACAAGTGCGAACCTCGAGGGTGATTCCTCCTAAGTTCACCTTGACGGATACATCGAGTAGGAATCCAACGAGGGTGATACCTCGGATTCCCTGATGTTATAGACACATGGATACTTGGACTTTACAATTGTTACTTGGAAAGGCGGGTCGACCCTGAGGGGTACCCGCGAGTGATGGGAAGTCGGGTTGACCTGGAGGGTACCCGAGAGATAAATGCGAGGCATGGCCGGGAATTCTTAGCCCTTGCCGCAAGTCCTCGAGACGGGGCGACGGGGTCACATCGATCGTGAGTCTCTGCTCGTTACCGCACTACCAAAACACTAACGATTTGGATATTTGATCTGAGTGGGCCTTTGGCCCGATAGCACTAACCATCACGCTGGAATAAATATGGGTACTCTGCGTCGTATGCATAAGCCGAAAGCTCTATCAGGCATCCAATTCAGCATCGCGGCACGGCTGGGCCGGCTCCATCCTGTAGTGGTGGTACCGAGATTTGCCCTGCACGCAATGACCCGGAGTGCAGAGGGCGATGGCCCAAGAGCCCTGAGTGCTTAGGATGTAGACCGGTGAGGACCTCTCTGCTGAGCTTTAGGTAGGGCTGCGGTGTGTCGTTTGGCTGAGGCAGGGCACGACCCAGAAAAGTGTGTCCGGCCGGAGTTAAGCGAGCGTGGTGGGTAAGTTGGTGCACCCCTGCTGGGAAGAACTAATCTATGCGTAGTTGGATCCTCGGTAACAGACGCTCGGAGTTGTATCCCGATCGATACAACTAGAACTGGATAGAATTGGATACTACGGCTTTGGGATTGCTTTGTCGCAGGGATTCGAGGAAGGATCTCTGGGCGAGGTTGATAATGATTACTACTACTAATTTATACTGTACTAATCTACACTTTTCTAATGCTGTAAGACCGCTGAAGATCCTAGTCTTCGATAGGACTAGGCCTTCTCTCTATTCTGGCATTTCTGCAGCCTAGTCCACATATATAGCCTTTATTTGATAATGTTGCATATGTAGCGTAGATCCTTGCTTGCTGAATACTTCGGATGAGTACTCACGGTTGCTTTGCTTCCTCTTTTTCCCCATACCCGTTTGATGCAACCAGATGACGGAGCCCCTGAGACAGCTGCCCCCGCCGACTACTACTACTACTACCCCGAGGATGGCTACTGCTACGAGTTGGCTGACAACCAGGACTAGGTTCGGAGGGTCCCAGGCAGGAGGCCTGCGCCTTTTCGATCGTAGTGTTTTCTTTTGCCTCGCCTTTTAAAGGCCTATCTGTTTTATCTTTTATATCTATACTCAGATATCTGATGCTTCCGCTGACGCTTGTATGCGAGCTTATGTATTCGAGCCCTCGAGGCCCCTGGCTTGTAATATATAGCTTGTATTATTTTAAATTTGTGTCTAGAGTTGTGTTGTGATATCTTCAAGTGAGTCCTTAGGCTTGATCATGTGCATTTGCATGTATGATTAGTGCATAATTAAGCCGGGGGCATCATAGAGGGTTTGTACTAGTAGCTATGTGTTTAATCTCTCTCTCGTGTTCTTGAGATGTCATGATCTTGATGTATCGCAGGCTTTGTTAATATAGTCGGATCATATGGTGTTTTCCCCTCTCTATCTTGTTGTGAATTGAGTTTTCCCTTTCAGATTTCGTTCTTATGGGATTGAAAACTTTTATGGATTTGACAACACTTTATGTATGTCTTGCTATGTATACCCGTGGTGACAATGGGGTACATGTTGATTCACTTGATATATGTTTTGGCACTCAACTAGCGGATTCCTGAGGTGACATTGGGGTCATCTATGCATAGGGGTTGATGCACGTTCTTGTCTTTGTTTCTCCGGTAAAAATCTTGGGGCGCTCTTTGAGGTTCTTTGTGTTGGATTGAGTATTATGAATCTGAAATTGTTTGATGCATATCGTATAATCAAGTCACGGATACTCGCGGTGACATTGGAGTATCTAGGAGAACATATGGTGTTATTTTAGTATGAACTCTAGGATAGATTGATCAGAAAGAATAGCTTTGAGGTGGTTTCATACCCTACAAAAAATTTCGTCTTATGTTCTCCGCTAGATAGGAACTTTGGAGTGATTCTTCATTGCACGTTGAGGGATGGTTATATGATCCAATTATATTAGCATTGTTGAGAGATTGCACTAGTGAAAGTACGGACCCTAGTCCTCATTTTCAAGCATTGCAGTACCGTTTGTGCTCCATTTTATCAATTGCTACCTTGCTGTTTTTTATTGTTCCTATTACAAAAATCAATATCTACTATCCATATTACACTTGTATCACCATCTCTTCGCTGAACTAGTGCACCTATACAATTTACCATTTGTATTTGGTGTGTTGGGGACACAAGAGACTTTTTATTATTTGGTTGCAGGGTTGTTTGAGAGAGACCATCTTCATCCAACGCCTCCCACGGATTGATAAACCTTAGGTCATCCACTTGAGGGAAAATTGCTACTGTCCTACAAAACTCTGCGCTTGGAGGCCCAACACGAGTCTACAAGAATAAAGTTGCGTAGTAGACATCAAGCTCTTTTCTGGCGCCGTTGCCGGGGAGGTGAGTGCTTGAAGGTATATCTTTAGATCTTGCAATTGAATGTTTTAGTTTCTTGTCTTATCACTAGTTCGGTTTATAAAAAAGAAAACTACAAAAAAATGGGATTGAGGATGCATCATATTGTTCATCTTTATAATGCCTTTCGTGAAAATGATGGAAAGGAAAATTGTGCTCAATTAATAGAGGAAGAATTCTATAAAATGTTTGACAATAAATCTTTCAATGATGATCATGATTGCAATGTTGTTGGTATGAACTATTTGAAAAACCATGATGCTAATGATATGCAAAGCCATAAGCTTGGGGATGCTATGTTTGATGAAGATGATATTTTTAGTCCCCCAAGTTTTGATGAGAAAATTTATTATGATGAAAGCATGCCTCCTATCTATGATGATTATGGTGATGACATGTATGCTATAAATAATAATGATAACCATGAAACTTGTCATCATGATTTGAATTTCCAATCACATGATAGTTATTTTGTTGAGTATGCTCCCACCGCTATTCATGAGAATAAATTTGCTTATGTGGAGAGTAAGAAAATTTCTATGCTTGTGGATCATGAAAAGAATGATTTATGTGATAGTTATATTGTTGAATTCATTCATGATGCTACTGAAAATTATTATGAGAGGGGAACATATGCTTTTACATATTGCAATAATATCAAGTTTCCTCTCTTTATGTTAAAAGTTTTGAAGTTGCACTTGTTTTGCCTTCCTATGCTAGTTGATTCTTGTTCCCATAAGTTGTTTGCTCACAAAATCCCTATGCATAGGAAGTGGGTTAGACTTAAATGTGCTAGTCATATGCTTCATGGTGCTCTCTTTGTGTTTCAATTCTTATATTTTATGTGAGCATCATGAAAATCATCATGCCTAGTTAAAAAGGCCTTAAAGAAAAGCGCTTGTTGGGAGACAACCCAACATTTACCATTACTGTTTTTGTGTGTTCACATGATTAGGCTACTGTAGTGATCTTGTTTTATAGCTTTTGTTTCAATAAAGTGCCAAGTAAAGCCTTTGGGATAGTGTGGATGATAGTTGACTTGATTCTGTGCAAAAACAGAAACTTTTGCGTCAAGTGCAGATATTCCTGTCTTTTACTAAACATTGAAAAATTCTGATTCTTTTTACAGTTGATGGGTATACAAATATTCTACGTTTTCCTAATTTTTCAGAATTTCTGGAGTTACAGAAGTATGACTTTAATTGAGATCTTTACATACTGTTCTGTTTTTGACAGATTCTGTTTTCAATGCATAATTTGCTTGTTTTCTAGTTTCTATAGCTTATATTGCTTAATATAAATTGTGGAAATTGAAGAGTACAGTAGGCATTGTGTGAGAACAATTATGAATCTTGTCTTTGACAGTACCAAAGTGAATGATTTATCTTTATCATGCTAACCCATCTCACGAAGTTCCGTTATGTTTTGTGTGATTGAAGATTTCAAGTTTTGGGTGAGATATCGATATGAGGAGAATAAGGAGTGACAAGACCATAAGCTTGGGGATGCCCAAGGCACCCCCAAGACAATATTCAAGGAATATCCAAGCAACTAAGCTTGGGGATGCCCCGGAAGGCATCCCCTCTTTCGTCTCCGACATTATCGGTAACCTCACTTGGGGCTATAATTTTATTCGTCACATGATATGTGTTTTGCTTGGAGTGTCATTTTATTTTATTTTTATTTTATTGCTGCTATTTATAATAATTTTTTGCATCTTTCATTTGAATAAAAATGTCAAGGATGGCCTTTACCATGCTTATTTTGCAAGTCTATTTGTTGCTGTTTCAAAACAGAAAGTTTAGCGCTGTTATGTTCGCATTGTTTGCATATGTTTGCTTGTTTAATGATTCTATTTGAGGATAGGAGTATTAAATATGCAGAGGCATTTAGTATTCAATGTTGAATAATAATTTTAGTGATTGGCTACAGTAGAGAATGATAAGGTTTTGCATTGATTTATAGTAACTTATCTCACAAGTTCTTGTTGAGTTTTGTGTGGATGAAGTTTTTAAGAATTAGGGAAACCGTGATTTGAGAGTAATGAAGTAGACACAAGAGCTCAAGCTTGGGGATGCCCAAGGCATCCCAAGTTAATATTCCAAGAAGTCTCAAGCATCTAAGCTTGGGGATGCCCTGGTAGGCATCCCACCTTTCTTCATCAACAATTATCGGTTAGCCTCAGTTGAGCCTAAGTTTTTGCTTCTTCACATGATGTGTGCTATTCTTAGAATGTCATTTTATTTTGTTTTGCTTGCCGTTTTAATAAAATACTTAGATCTGAAAGTTTTAAATAAGAGAGAGAGTCTTCAATTAGCTACCCATTTACATAACTACTCATTTGATCTTCACTTGTATCTTTTTGGAGTAGTTTGTCATTTACTCTCATGCTTCACTTAGATTATTTTGAGAGTTGAAAATTTTGAAGAAATACTTATGCTCTCGTGCTTCACTTAAATTTATTTGAGAGCTTGTTAGTAGCAATGGTAATATATAAATTTAGTCCCAAAGTAATGGATATTCAAGAGGGATATAATAAAAACCTTTCATGTGGATCACTGGATATGATAAGTTTGATTTCTTGCAATAGTTTTGCGATATGGAGATAATAATATGTGAGTAATGTTGGTGAGTAATTATGCTTTAGTAAGAATATTGGTATTAAGGTTTTTGATTCCCTATGCAAGCACGAAAGTCAATAATTATGCAATGAAATTACATCCTACTTGTGGTGCATTATTTTGTGTTAGTTATGCTCAATGCTCGTTTATGTGAATTTTCGTTTCTTGGTTGGTTGCTTCTCAATCTATTTGCTCGCCTCCATTTGTACTAAGTGGGAATACTACTTGTGCATCCAAATCCTTAAACCCAAAGTTGTGCCAAATGAGTCCACCATACCTACCTATATGCGGTATTTCCATGCCGTTCTAAGAAAATTTGTATGTGCCATCTCTAAATTTTCAAAATAATTTCCTTTTTGTGTGCTCGTACCGCTCATGAAGCGGCAGGGGGTGGCCAATATTTTCCATTCTAGATGTGTTATTCTCAAGATGTGTGTTTATTCACTTGTCATTGCATGAGAGTACGGCAAAGGTATTAGGGATGCCCAGTCCTGAAATGAAAAATGAATTTACTTTATGTTGTCAAATAATAAATTCCTTGGAAAGTGTTGGTATGGAGGGCACCCGTGGATACGGCTAGCCATGGATTGTGAAAGAATGGTGGAAAAAGGAATAAACTTTATTTTATGTTTGGGAACCGCCTATGATATATCTAGCATGGAAAGTGTTGGGAATTACTCGGTCGTTTTCGTTGACGGGAAAAGTATGCCTCTCAAAATTTTTATCTCTCAATTTAAGATTTGAGCTCTGGCACCTCTACAAATCCCTACTTCCCTCTGCGAAGGGCCTATCTATTTACTTTATGCAATTTTTATTTGAGTGTCCATCTTCTCTTATAAAGCACCAACTAAGGGGCACTATGATCGTACTTGAGTATTGGATGTAGCTAATATGCGAGTGTATTTTTTGAATGTATCAATGATTGAGCATGATGGGCTAGGGATAACTTTCTTTATTGTTGATATTTTGAAAGACATGGTTGCTTGTTGATATGCTTGAGTATTGATGTCTTCATGTCAAATTATAGACTATTGCTTTGAATCAATCAAGTCCAAATGTCCATGCTACAAAAGAAAGAGTATATGATGAATATGATAGGTAGCTTTCCACAACAAAAATTCCATTTTCAATTTCTACTTTATCATGATAAGTTTTATGAGAAAGAGTTGCTGTTATGATGATAGAAAAAAGCGATTGAAATTATCATTGATCAAACTTATGCATTTTGCTAGCATTCACACTTCAAAAATTATTTCTTTTATCATTTACCTACTCGAGGACGAGTAGGAATTAAGCTTGGGGATGCTGATACGTCCCCAACGTATCTATAATTTATGAATTATTCATGCCGTTATATTATCATTCTTGGATGTTTTACAATCATTTTATAGCAACTTTATATCATTTTTTGGGACTAACTTATTGACATAGTGCCCAGTGCCAGTTGCTATTATTTTGCTTGTTTTTTTACATCGCAGAAAATCAATACCAAACGCAGGAAACTTTTTGAGATTTTTTCTGGACCAGAAGACACCTGGTGGGCCAAAGAAGTACCAGAGGGGAGCTACGAGGGGGAGCACAACCCACCAGGGCGCGCCTGGGGGCCCAGGCACGCCCATGTGGGTTGTGCCCACCTCGGTGGCCTCCCGCACCGCCTCTTCGCCCTTTAAATTCCCAAATATTCCAAAAACCCTGGGGGTAACCCTAGATCAGAAGTTCCGCCGCCACAAGCCTCTATAGCCATGAAAAACCAATCTAGACCCCGTTCCAGCACCCTGTCGGAGGGGGAAATCATCACCGGTGGCCATCTTCATCATCCCGACGGCCACCACGATGAGGAGGGAGTAGTCCACCCTCGGGGCTGATGGTTCGTACCAGTAGCTATGTGTTTAGTCTCTCTCTCGTGTTCTTGAGATGTCACGATCTTGATGTATCGCGGGCTTTGTTAATATAGTCGGATCATATGGTGTTTTCCCCTCTCTATCTTGTTGTGAATTGAGTTTTCCCTTTGAGATTTCGTTCTTATCGGATTGAATACTTTTATGGATTTGAGAACACTTTATGTATGTCTTGCTATGTATACCCATGGTGACAATGGGGTATCATATTGATTCACTTGATATATGTTTTGGCACTCAACTCGCAGATTCCCGAGGTGACATTGGGGTAATCTATGCATAGGGTTGATGCATGTTCTTGTCTTTGTTTCTCCAGTAGAAATCTTGGGGCACTCTTTAAGGTTCTTTGTGTTGGATTGAGTATTATGAATCTGAAATTGTTTGATGCATATCGTATAATCAACTCACGGATACTCGCGGTGACATTGGAGTATCTAGGTGACATTAGAGTTGGTTGATGTGTATCATATGGTGTTATTTTAGTACGAACTCTAGGATAGATTGATCGGAAAGAATAGCTGATACGTCCATTTTGCATCATGTTTTCCTTCTGTTATTTATGATGTTTTTATGCATAATAATGCTTTTTGGAGTAATTCTAATGCCTTTACTCTCATAATATGCAAGGTTCACACAAAGAGGGAGAATTCCGGCAGTTGGAAATCTGGACCTGAAAAGGCTACGTCAGGCTACCTATTCTACACAACTCCAAATGACCTAAAACTTCACGAGGAATTTTTATGGAATAAATAAGAATTATTGGAGCAAACAACTACCAGAGGGGCCCACCAGGTGGGCACAACCCACCTGGGCACGCCAGGGAGCCCAGGCGCGCCCCTGGTGGGTTATGCCCTCCTCGGCCCACCTCCGGTGCCCCTCTTCTAGTATATAAGTCATTTTGACCTAGAAAAAATAAGGAGAGGAGTTCGGGACGAAGCGCCACCGTCTCGAGGCGGAACTTGGGCAGGAGCACTTTTGCCCTCCGGCGGAGCAATTTCGCCGGGGGAACTTCCCTCCCGGAGGGGGAAATCATCGTCGTCATCATCATCACCAACAACTCTCCCATCTTGGAGAGGGCAATCTCCATCAAAATCTTCAACAGCACCATATCCTCTCAAACCCTAGTTCATCTCTTATGTTCAATCTTTGTACCGGAACTATAGATTGGTACTTGTGGGTGACTAGTAGTGTTGATTACATCTTGTAGTTGATTACTATATGGTTTATTTGGAGGAAGATTATATGTTTAGATCCATTATGCTATTTAATACCCCTCTGATCTTGAGCATGATTATCATTAGTGAGTAGTTACTTTTGTTCTTGAGGTCACGGGAGAAATCTTGTTGCAAGTAATCACGTGAACTTGATATGTGTTCGATATTTTGATGATATGTATGTTGTGATTCCCTTAGTGGTGTCATGTGAACGTCGACTACATGGCACTTCACCATATTTAGGCCTAAGGTAATGCATTGTGGAGTAGTTATTATATGATGAATTGCGAGAGTGACAGAAGCCCAAACCCTAGTTTATGCGCTATTCCGTAAGGGACTGATTTGGATCCAAAAGTTTAATGCTATGGTTAGATTTATTCTTAATACTTTTCTCTTAGTTGCGGATGCTTGCGAGGGGGTTAATCATAAGTAGGAGGTTTGTTCAAGTAAGAACAGCACCTAAGCACCGGTCCACCCACATATCAAATTATCAAAGTAGCGAACACAAATAAAACCAACATGATGAAAGTGACTAGATGAAATTCCCGTGTACCCTCAAGAACGCTTTTCTTATCATAAGAGACCGTTTTGGCCTGTCCTTTGCCTCAAAAGTATTGGGCTACGTTGCTGCACTTTTGCTACCATTACTGTTACTTGCTCATTACAAATTATCTTGCTACCAAACTACTCGTTACTTAAAATTTCAGTGCTTGAAGACATTACCTTGCTGAAAACCGCTTGTCATTTCCTTCTGCTCCTCGTTGGGTTCGACACTCTTACTTATCGAAAGAACTACGATTGATCCCCTATACTTGTGGGTCATCAAGGCTCTTTTCTGGCGCCGTTACCGGGGAGTGAAGTTCTCTTGGTAAGTGGAAATCGGTAAGGAAAAATTATTACTATGTGCTGAAATTTAGTGTCACTTGTTACTATGGAGAACAATCCTTTGAGGGGTTTGTTCGGGGTATCTTCACCTTGACCGGAACCACAATTAGTAACCCCTCAACCTGCTGCACCTACTGAAAATATTGGTTATGAAATTCCTTCGGGTATGATACAACAACTGCTAGCTAATCCTTATGCAGGAGATGGAACCGAACATCCCGATATGCACTTGATATATGTGGATGAAATTTGTGGATTATTTAAGCTTGCAGGTTTACACGGAGATGAAGCTAAGAATAAGGTTTTCCCTTTATCTTTGAAGGGAATAGCATTGGCATGGTATAGGCTATGCGATGATATTGGATCTTGGAATTGGAATCGATTGAAATTGGAATTTCACCAAAAAAATTATCCTATGCATCTAGTTCATCGTGATCGGAATTATATATATAATTTTTGGCCTCGTGAAGGAGAAAGTATCACTCTAGCTTGGGGGAGGCTTAAGTCAATGTTATATTCACGCCCCAATCATGAGCTCTCAAGAGAAATTATCATTCGGAATTTTTATGCTCGGCTTTCTCGTGATGATCAATCCATGCTTGATACTTCTTGTACTGGTTCCTTTATGAAGAAGACTATTGAATTCAGGTGGGATCTTTTAGAAAGAATTAAACACAACTCTGAAGATTGGGAACTCGATGAAGGTAAAGGGTCAGGTATTAAGCTCAAGTATGATTGTGTTAAATCTTTTATGAATACCGATGCTTTTGAAAAGTTTAGCACTAAATATGAACTTGACTCTGAGATAGTAGCCTCCTTTTGTGAATCATTTGCTACTCATGTTGACCTCCCTAAGGAGAAGTGGTTTAAATATTGCCCACCTATCAAAGAAGAAATTAAAGAACCAGTAATAGCTAAAGATGAAACTATTATTTACAATGTTGATCCAGTTGTGCCTACTGCTTATATTGAAAAACCACCTTTCCCTGTTAGGATAAAGGAACATGCTAAAGTCTCAACTGTGGTCAACAAAAGTTATATTAGAACTTCCAAACTTGCTGAGCAAATCAAAGTAGAACCTAGTGTTGCTATGGTTAAAGATCTCTTGGTTGAAAATATAGATGGACATGTTATTTACTTCTGTGATGAAGCTGCTAGAATTGCCAAACCCAATGAAAAATATAAACATAGACCTGTTGTTGGCATGCCTGTTGTCTCAGTTAAAATAGGAGATCACTATTATCATGGTTTATGCGACATAGGTGCTAGCGTGAATGCCAGTCCTTATACCTTATATCAAGAAATTATGAATGATATAGCACCAGCTGAAATAGAAGACATAGATGTTACTATTAAACTTGCTAATAGGGACACCATCACACCACTTGGGATTGTTAGAGATGTTGAAGTCTTGTGTGGGAAAATAAAATACCCTACTGATTTTCTTGTTCTTGGTTCCCCACAAGATGACTTTTGTCCCATTATCTTTGGTAGACCTTTCTTGAACACCGTCAATGCTAAAATAGATTGTGAGAAACAAATCGTCGGTGTTAGTTTTGGTGATGAGTCTCATCAGTTTAATTTTTCTAAGTTTAGTAGGAAACATCATAAGGAAGAATTTCCTAGTAAGGATGAAATAATTAGTCTTGCTTCTATTTTTGTGCCTCCTACCGATCCACTAGAACAATATTTGCTAGACCACGAAAATGATATGCATCTGCATGAAAGAAATGAAATAGATAAGATTTTCTTTGAACAACATCCTCTGCTTAAACACAATTTGCCTATTGAAACTCTAGGAGGTCCTCCTCCACCTAAAGGTGATCCTGTGTTTGAATTAAAACAATTGCCAGACACTTTGAAATATGCTTATCTTGATGAGAAAAAGATTTATCCTGTTATTATTAGTGCTAAGCTTTCAGAACATGAAGAAGAAAGATTATTGAAGGTTCTATAGAAGCACTGAGCTGCCATTGGATATACTCTTGATGATTTAAAGGGCATTAGTCCCACTGTCTGTCAGCATAAAATTAATATGGTGCCTGATGCTAAACCCGTTGTTGATCACCAACGACGTTTAAATCCTAAAATGAAAGAAGTGGTAAGAACAGAAATACTGAAGCTCCTGGAAGCAGGTATAATCTATCCCATAGCTGATAGTAGATGGGTAAGTCCCGTTCATTGTGTCCCTAAAAAAGGAGGTATTACCGTTGTTCCTAATGATAAGAATGAACTTATTCCACAAAGAGTTGTCACTGGCTACAGAATGGTAATTGATTTTAGAAAACTATATAAAGCTACTAGAAAAGATCATTACCCTCTGTCTTTTATGGATCAAATGTTAGAAAGACTATCAAAGCACACACATTTTTGCTTTCTTGATGGATATTCTGGTTTTTCTCAAATACCTGTCTCACAACCTAATCAAGAGAAAACCACCTTTACTTGCCCTTTTGGAACTTATGCTTACAGACGTATGCCTTTGGGTTTATGCATTGCACCTGCTACCTTTCAAAGATGTATGAGTGCTATATTCTCTGACTTCTGTGAAAAGGTTGTTGAGGTTTTCATGGATGATTTTTCCGTCTACGGAACTTCTTTTGATGATTGCTTGAGCAACCTTGATCGAGTTTTGCGGAGATGTGAGCAAACTAATCTCGTCTTGAATTGGGAGAAGTGCCACTTTATGGTTAATGAAGGTATTGTCTTGGGACATAAAATTTCTGAATGAGGTATTGAGGTGGATAAAGCTAAAGTTGATGCAATTGAGAAAATGCCATGCCCTAAAGATATAAGGGATTCGTAGTTTCCTCGGTCATGCTGGTTTCTATAGGAGGTTTATTAAAGACTTCTCTAAAATTTCTAGGCCTCTTACAAATCTTTTACAAAAGGATGTTCCATTTGTTTTTGATGATGATTGTGTAGAAGCCTTTGAAACACTTAAGAAAGCCTTGATTTCTGCACCGATTGTTCAACCACCTAATTGGAACTTGCCTTTTGAAATTATGTGTGATGCTAGTGATTATGCTGTTGGTGATGTTCTAGGACAAAGAGTCGATAAGAAATTAAATGTTATTCATTATGCTAGTAAAACTCTGGACAGTGCTCAACGAAATTATGCTACTACTGAAAAAGAATTTTTAGCAGTTGTGTTTGCTTGTGATAAATTTAGATCTTACATTGTTGATTCTAAAGTGACCGTTCACACCGATCATGCTGCTATAAAATATCTTAGGGAAAAGAAGGATGCTAAACCTAGACTCTTTAGGTGGGTTCTTTTGCTACAAGAATTTGATTTACATATCACTGATAGAAAGGGAGCTGAGAACCCCGTGGCTGATAACTTGTCTAGGTTAGAAAATATTTTTGACGACCCACAACCTATTGATGATAGTTTTCCTGATGAACAATTAGCTGCAATAAGTATTTCTCATAACACTCCTTGGTATGCTGACTATGCCAATTATATTGTTGCTAAATATATACCACCTAGCTTCACATACCAACAAAAGAAAAAATTCTTCTATGATTTAAGACATTAATTTTGGGATGACGCACATCTTTATAAAGAAGGAATAGATGGTATTATTAGACGTTGTGTACCTGAGCATGAACAGGGACAAATCCTACGGAAATGTCACTCTGAAGCTTATGGAGGACATCATGCGGGAGATAGAACTGCTCACAAGGTATTGCAATCTGGTTTTTATTGGCATACTTTCTTCAAGGATGCCCGTAAGTTTGTTTTATCTTGTGATGAATGTCAAAGAATTGGTTATATTGGTAAGCGTCAGGAAATGCCTATGAATTATTCTCTTGCTGTTGAACCATTTGATGTTTGGGGATTTGATTACATGGGACCTTTTCCTTCCTCTAATAGGTATACACATATTTTAGTTGCTGTTGATTATGTTACTAAGTGGGTAGAAGCTATTCCAACTAGTAGTGTTGATCACAACACCTCTATTAAAATGCTTAAGGAAGTCATTTTCCCAAGGTTTGGAGTCCTTAGATATTTAATGACTGATGGTGGTTCACATTTTATTCATGGTGCTTTCCGCAAAATGCTTGCTAAATATGATGTTAACCATAGAATTGCATCACCTTATCATCTTTAGTCTAGTGGTCAAGTTGAACTTAGCAATAGAGAAATAAAATTAATATTACAAAAAACTGTCAATAGGTCCTGAAAGAATTGGTCTAAGAAGCTAGATGATGCACTTTGGGCTTATAGAACAGTATATAAAAATCCTATGGGTATGTCTCCGTATAAAATGGTTTATGGAAATGCTTGTCATTTGCCTCTTGAGTTGGAACATAAAGCATATTGGGAAATTAAAGAACTGAACTATGATTTCAAACTTGCTGGTGAAAAGAGGTTATTTGATATTAGCTCACTAGATGAATAGAGAACCCAAGCCTATGAAAATGCCAAGTTATTTAAAGAAAAAGTTAAAAGATGGCATGACAAAAGAATCCAAAAGCGTGAGTTCAAAGTTGGATATTATGTTCTTTTGTACAACTCTCGTTTCAGATTCTTTGCAGGAAAACTCCTCTCCAAATTGGAAGGACCTTATGTTATCGAGGAGGTTTATCGATCCGGAGCCATCAAGATAAATAATGCCGAAGGTACTAACCCGAAGGTTGTTAATGGGCAAGGAATACAACATTATATCTCAGGTACGCCCACTAATGTTGAAAGCAATATTATCCAAACTATGACACCGGAAGAACACATAAAGGAAACCTTCCGGAACACTGCAGAATAACTGAAAAAAGAGGAGGTTCGTGATACGGTAAGTAAGCGGACTCCGAAAAATCCGCAAAAATATTTTCTGTCAGTTTTGGAATATATCAAAAATTAGGAAAATAAAAAACAACCAGGAAGGCACCCCTGGTGGGCACAAGACACCAGGGCGCGCCTGGCTTGCCAGGCGCGCCCAGGTGGGTTGTGCCCACCTCTGGTACCTTCCGGACTCCATTTTTCTTACGTTTGCTTGTTTCCCAAGATAAAAAAATCTTTATATACCCCCCATACCTATTGACCACCGTATCGCGGAGAAATCTTCTGTTTTCTTTCCCTTGCTGTTTTCTAACAGATCTAAAAATATGTCGTCTCAAGATTCCAAGGAGGAGTGCCCAGTTTCTCATCAGCCTTTAGATAAAAATATCTTCAAGGATACCTTTCCCTATATATGGTTCTCCGATGAAGAAGATGAAGATGAACCAGTCCCTCCTCGTTTCAAGCATGAAACCATGGAGGCGTTATGCAAGAGGATAATAAAGCTTGAGATGGAGAATGAAGAGTTAAGGATAGATAATTTTTACCTTCGAAATAAGTTGGAGAAATAGGCAGACAAACCTTCTACTTCATCACCACCACCTCCTTCTTCATCATCGAAAGAAAATTGAGTAATCGGGTATGGGCACTCGCCATGGCTTGTGCCAAGCTTGGGGGAGGTGCCCCGGTTTCGTATCACCTCCACTATATTTTGCCTTTACTTATCTTAGTTCGATCCATGGTTATCTTTTGCTTTAGATGAATAAAAGTTTAGTTCGATCCTTTCTTTTTGAGTGTTTGCTTAGTGACCTATCTTTGTAATCGTGTGCAAGAGATATATAATAAAGTCTAGTTTGAGTTTTGTTTTCTGTACTTTCATGTTCAATAAAAAGAAAGGAAATACATGAATAAGATCATATGCTAATTTTATGGTAAGTAATGACATCACATAAGGAATAGTATAAGTAGAAAATTTTATTGGAGATTGACAAACATAGCATTGGTCAATGATGCAATTCATTAGAGAATTAATAAGGGGAAAGTAGATTCACATGCAAATACACTATCCTGGACATCTTTTGTGATTGTGAGCCCCCATCAAAATATTATATGCCAAAATTGTTGACGTTGGACAAGGAAGACAACGTGATGATTTATGTTTGTTCATATTCACATAGAAGTTATATTGTCATAGATCCTTTAACATGTGGTGCTTGCCCCCATCTTTGCTAGCCAAAAATTCCGCACTAAGTAGAGATACTACTTGTGCATCAAAAAACCTTTAAACCCAAATCTTATTTTAAGAGTCCACCATACCTACCTATGGATTGAGTAAGATCCTTCAAGTAAGTTGTCATCGGTGCTTCTAAAAGTGTTGGATCATTTAGTGTAAGAGAAAATTGAGCGTTGTACAAACTTGTGATGGCAAAGAATAAAAGCGACAGACTGCATAATAAAGGTTGCTATCACAAGGGGAAATATAACGTGATGTTCTTTTGCACTAAGAGATTCTGCATACAAACAAATAAGCGCATGGCAACCTCTACTTCCCTCTGCGAAGGGCCTATCTTTTACTTTTATGTATTTACTTTTATGCAAGAGTCAAAGTACTTCTCTCTATTCCTTTTTATTTTCACTTTTGGCAAGGATCATGTGGTGAGGAAAGATCTAGGCACATATATCCAGTTGGATATGAGTAGCATGAGTTATTATTGTTGACATCACCCTCGAGGTGAGTATGTTGGGAGGCGAAACTTTAAGACCCTATCTTTCTATGTGTCCGGTTGAAACATTTTGCTCATGTGTATGCGGTGAGTGTTAGCAATCATAGAAGACTATATGATGGTTGAGTATGTGGACTTGCCAAAAAGGCTCTGATACGTGACCCTTCCTGAAAAGATGATGAATTGTAGTTGCAAAGCTGACTGAGAACATAGTTTGTTGGTTTTCAATAGAGTTTATGCTGTATACTTCGATGTTGTGATGAATTGTTACTTGTTCATGAGAATTTATATGATAAAAGTTCTATATTAAAGTTGGTTGCTGATATAATAATATACATGATGCTGCTCTGTCTGTATTTTGTTTGTATCGACACCTCTCTCTCTAAGCATGTGGACATGTTTTTCGATTTCGGTTTTCGCTTGAGGAGAAGCGAGGTCTAAGCTTGGGGGAGTTGATACGTCCATTTTGCATCATGTTTTCCTACTGTAATTTATGATGTTTTTATGCATAATAATGCTTTTTGGAGTAATTCTAATGCCTTTTCTCTCATAATATGCAAGGTTCACACAAAGAGGGAGAATTCCGGCAGCTGGAAATCTGGACCTGAAAAGGCTACGTCAGGCTACCTATTTTGCACAACTCCAAATGAGCTGAAACTGCACGAGGAATTTTTATGGAAAAAATAAGAATTATTGGAGCAAATAACTTCCAGAGGGGGCCCACCAGGTGGGCACAACCCACCTGGGCGCGCCAGGGAGCCCAGGCGCGCCAGGGAGCCCAGGCGCGCCCTGGTGGGTTGTGCCCTCCTCGGCCCACCTCCGGTGCCCCTCTCCTGGTATATAAGTCATTTTGACCTAGAAAAAAATAAGGAGAGGACTTTAGGGATGAAGCGCCCCCGTCTCGAGGCGGAACTTGGGCAGGAGCACTTTTGCCCTCCGCCGGAGCAATTTCGCCGAGGGAACTTCCCTCCCGGAGGGGGAAATCATCGTCATCATCATCACCAACAACTCTCGCATCTTGGGGAGAGCAATCTCCATCAACATCTTCAACAGCACCATCTCCTCTCGAACCCTAGTTCATCTCTTGTGTTCAACCTTTGTACCGGAACTATAGATTGGTACTTGTGGGTGACTAGTAGTGTTGATTACATCTTGTAGTTGATTACTATATGGTTTATTTGGTGGAAGATTATATGTTCAGATCCATTATGCTATTTAACACCCCTCTGATCTTGAGCATGATTATCATTAGTGAGTAGTTACTTTTGTTCTTGAGGTCACGGGAGAAATCTTGTTGCAAGTAATCCTGTGAACTTGATATGTCTTTGATATTTTGATGATATGTATGTTGTGATTCCCTTAGTGGTGTCATGTGAACGTCGACTACATGGCACTTCACCATATTTGGGACTAAGGGAATGCATTGTGTAGTAGTTATTAGATGATGGGTTTGGAGAGTGACAGAAGCTTAAACCCTAGTTTATGCGCTATTCCGTAAGGGACTGATTTGGATCCAAAAGTTTAATGCTATGGTTAGATTTATTCTTAATACTTTTCTCGTAGTTGCGGATGCTTGCGAGGGGGTTAATCATAAGTAGGAGGTTTGTTCAAGTAAGAACAGCACCTAAGCACCGGTCCACCCACATATCAAATTATCAAAGTAGAGAACACAAATCAAACCAACATGATGAAAGTGACTAGATGAAATTCCCGTGTACCCTCAAGAACGCTTTTCTTATCATAAGAGACTATTTTTTCCCGTCCTTTGCCTCAAAAGGATTGGCTTACCTTGCTGTACTTTTGTTACCATTACCGTTACTTGCTCGTTACAAATTATCTTGCTACCAAACTACTCGTTACTTATACTTTTAGTGCTTGCAGACATTACCTTGCTGAAAACCGCTTGTCATTTCCTTCTGCTCCTCGTTTGGTTCGACACTCTCACTTATCGAAAGGACTACAATTAATCCCCTATACTTGTGGGTCATCAATAGCTTTGAGGTGGTTTCATACCCTACAAACCATTTTGTCTTATGTTCTCCGCTAGATAGGAACTTTGGAGTGATTCTTCATCGCACGTTGAGGGATGGTTATATGATCCAATTATATTAGCATTGCTGAGAGATTGCTATAGTGAAAGTACGGACCCTAGGCATCATTTTCAAGCATTGCAATACCGTTTGTGCTCCATTTTATCAATTGCTACCTTGCTGTTTTTTGTTGTTCCTATTACAAAAATCAATATTTACTATCCATATTACACTTGTATCACCATCTCTTCACCGAACTAGTGCACCTATACAATTTACCATTGTATTTGGTGTGTTGGGGACACAAGAGACTTTTTATTATTTGGTTGTAGGGTTGTTTGAGAGAGACCATCTTCATCCTATGCCTCCCACGGATTGATAAACCTTAGGTCATCCACTTGAGGGAAAATTGCTATTGTCCTACAAAACTCTGCGCTTGGAGGCCCAACACGAGTCTACAAGAATAAAGTTGTGGAGTAGACATCACCCCCTACCCGAGATCCACCAGTTTTGACACCGACATTGGTTCTTTCATTGAGAGTTCCGTTGTTGGATCACTAAAGGATCGATGGCTCGCCTGATCATCGAAGATGGCATCAACACCGGGGACATCTTTGTCCTCGGCCAGCTTTTCGCATTTGGTAGCATCGTTCTGCATGCCAACCCGACCGGTCATCTCGACCAAGTAGACAGTTTTGCCATGAGCACCACATCAGGTTCGGTAACCTAGAGTACGTTGTTAACACTCGGGGCGATCTGATCTATATGGGCTTCTCAACCTCATTGGAGGCGCCCACGGGCTCCGAAGCATCAACTTTGGGGCCTCTCCCCGATCCGATCTCTGGATCGGCCCCTACCTCACGACTGGCTTTGAGCCCGGACGCAACCACCACGTCCGAAGATCGGGAGTCACCCTCGGCCGAACTTGCTCTTCTCACCGCAGATCTTGCTTCGAGCCTCAACACTAGATCGGCGCCCGAAGACCGGGAGTCACCCTCAGCCGGGCACCACCTCCTTACCGCGGATCTGGCTTCAAGCCTCAACACTAGATCGGCCTCCGAAGACCGGGAGTCTCCCTCGACCGGATTTACCTTCCCTACCGCAAATCCGGCTTTGAGCCTTGGCATGAATTTGGTATCTGAGGACCAGGAGTCAGCCCTGGCCAAGCCTGCCCCTCACCTCACTATCACGACGGAGGTCAGCTCCGAAGAAACCTCATACGCCAATCCGACCAGCCTCGCCCTGTTAAACGAGGCACTTGATCAGATCCAGATGATAACTATCTTGGATGGTCCATCCTTGGCCTATGCTCATCGGGGCCTCGAGGCAAAGTACGGGGAATTTTATGCCCCACCCACCACCCACTTAGTAGCCACTGTCGAGGACTTAACTAACATGTTGGACTACGCCTCTGAGGTGGCTGACGACATGGACGAAGACAGTGACGCCATGGCACACACTGACACTACCCCATCCGTCACCGGCCGATGGACAACCACCTCCACCTACGATGTTTACATGGTGGACACCCCCAAGAACAACAGCGATGGCACCAATAACGGGGACGGCACCCCCAGGACAGACATCAACAAGCCTGGCAAAGAGACGGCCAAACGTCGGAGGCAACATCGATGCTCCAGGGGCGTCGAGGCAGAGTAAGCAACGCGGGCAGCGGGGAGGACGACACCCCGGACAATATGGAGGACCTCAGCGACCCCGCGGCCGCCAAACAATAGCCAGAAAATTCGGAGCAGCAAGAGGAATAGTTTGATCCCGAGGACCTTAATGACTTCGAGGATAGTAACTACCCCCCTCTCCGAGGAGGAGGTTAGCCTCGGAGACGAGGATTTCTTATTCCCCGAGGATCCGCTGGACCAAGAGCGGTTTAAACGTCAACTAATTGCCACCGCACGAAGCCTGAAGAAAAAGCAGCAAAAAAAGGTGAACAAGACACCCTCTACGATAGATGGATAGAAGTCTTAGCAGCTAAAGAGGGGTACGGCTATGAGCGACAAACCAAAAGCTACCCAAAGTGGAAATTGCTGCCGCAATTCGACAATGAGGCCCTTGAGCCCGCACCTCCAAGATATACTCAGGCAAATCAGCCGGACCGCCCCCCTCGAGGACGGGATAGGCCGGCCGGAAAGCCCGAACACCAACCTGCTCCCCCTCATGGAAGAGGGAAGGAGCCAGAATACGAATACGACTTATGACGCAACCTGGATGCTAGAACAGGTTAGACAAGATCCATTTACGGATCCAGATCATACCCTCCCAGTAGACGGGACGGATATCAAGCTTGGCTCGACCAAAACGATAGAGCTCGGGAACAGCAACAGGCCCTAAGAATAGCTGAACACCGGTGCGATGTGGCCCGAGTCAGGGGTGCCGCTCACCCGATGTGTTTTACTGATGAGGTGATGCAGCATCAGTTCCCTGAAGTGTTTAAACCCGTAAACATCGAACAATATGACGAGACTTCAGACCCGACCGTGTGGATTGAGGAATTTCTTCTCCACATTCATATGTCTCGAGGGGACGACCTCCACGCCATAAAATACTTGCCATTAAAGCTTAAGGGACCGGGCAGGCACTAGCTGAATAGCCTCCCCGAAAACTCCATAGGATGTTGGGAAGAGCTCGAGGATGCTTTTCAAGCCAACATTCTGGGCACTTATGTCCGGCCTCCGAATGCCGATGACCTGAGCAATGTGGTCCAACAACCTGGAGAATCAGCCCAGCAATTTTGTAATCGGTTTTTGACCAAAAAGAACCAGATCATCGACTGTCCAGACGCCAAAGCTATTGCCACATTTAAGCACAGTATGCGGGATGAATGGCTAGCGCGCCAGCTTGGCCAGGATAAACTAAGGATGATGTCAGCACTTACCTCTCTAATGACCCACTTTTGCACAGGGGAAGATAGTTGGTTGGCCCGTAGAAGCACCAACCCAGAAGACACCCGGCACTTCGGGAGCCCGAGACGGAAACAGGAAGCCATGGCGCAAGAAGAATAAGCGTCGCCACAATGGTGGTGAAGCCGAAGACACGGCAGTGAATGCTGGATTCTGCAACCCCAAATCAGGAGCGCGGAAAAAGCCATCTAAAGGCAACCAGGATGGACCCACCAACCTGGACACAATCCTGGACAGGCCCTGCCAGATCCACAGCACCTCTGTCAAGCCCGCCAACCACACCAACCATAACTGTTGCGTAATAAAACAGGCTGGCAAGCTCGTGACGGAAGAGTCGGGTAAAAGCCCCGCAGTGAGGATGATGAGGAACCTCGCAGGCCAAACAATGGAGGCCAAAAACAAATTCCTCCCGAGGAAAACGGTGAATATTATCTATGCCACTCATATACCCAAGAAGGAGAGGAAACGTGCACTCTGGGATGTTACACCGTAGAGCCTGTAGCCCCAAAATTCAACCCATGGTCGGCATGTCCGATCACTTTGGACCGCAGGGACCATCCGACCAGTATCCGTCATGGAGGATCGTCGGCCCTAGTCCTCGGCCCCATTATCGATGGATACCACCTCACCCGAGTCCTCATGGACAGAGGCAGTAGCCTCAATCTAATTTATGCAGATACAGTGGGGAAGATAGGCATTGACACATCAAGGATCAAGCCCAGCAGCACCACCTCTAAAGGAGTAATCCCAAGCGTAGAGGCCCACTACTCGGGCACCCTAACTCTGGAAGTAGTGTTCGGCTCACTGGACAACTTCCGCAGCGAAGACTTGATCTTCGACATTGTCCCCTTTTGTGGCGCCCCCGGCTCAATCGTACACTAATCATACACGCAAACATGTACGATCAAGCACAGGGACTCACGGGAAGATATCACAACACAACTCTAACACAATTTAAACGGAGGTCCACAATATTACAGACCAGGGATCCGAAGATCCGAATACATAAGTCAGTCATACAAATATTATCTGAGTACAGACATAGTTAGACAAGTTTTGCCTTAAGAAGGCTAGCACAAACAGCGACACTAGATCGAAAGGCGTTGGCCTCCTACTTAGGAGCCTCCGATCCTACTCCTAGTCAGCTGGCTCGATCCAGTAGTAAGTACCCTCTGGACCCTCCTGGTAGTAAGCTCCGGTGGTGGCATCTGGCTCCTGGACTCCATCGTCTGATGTATCATCAAGGTGGGGTATATGGGGAAAAGAGAAAGTAAAGCAATCGTGAGTACTCATCCGAAGTACTCAGCAAGCAAGGATCTATACTACATATGCAACATTATCAATGGAGAAAGGCTGTATAAGTGGACTGGGCTGCAGAAATGACATAATAGAGAGAAGGCCTAGTCCTATCGAAGACTAGCATCTTCAAACATCTTCACGAGGCCATCATCTTGCAGCAGTAGAAGAGAGTAGAATAGCATTTTATTTAACAAACATGTTGAAGTACAGCTTAAAGATCCTTCCTCGACTCCCAAGCGAGAAAGTGATCCCGAAGCTTCAATTAAGTAACAAGTATCCAGTTTAAGTAGTAGATCGGGATACACAAACTGAGCGTCCTTTACCGTAGGACCGGCTATCGATAGAAGATTCATCCCTGCAGGGGTGCACTACTGTTACCCAACTCGCTCGATCAACTCTGGCCGGACACACTTGCTGGGTAATGCCCGTCCTCGGAAGATCAACACAAAGCAGCGCTGTACCTAGGCTCGGCAGAGAGGTCAGCACGCCGGACTAACCTATGCACCCAGAGGTCTCGGGCCATCGCCCTGGGCACCCTGCGCGTTGCGAGACTGGCCGGGGTGCAGGCGCGACACTGAACTCGTCAGTGAAGTATCCAGCCCAATCCCGACAATCAGCCCGCACGGTGAATCATGACGTCAGACGAGCTTTCGGGAGAAACGTACTTCACAGAGGGTCCCATAACCATTATCCCGCGTGGTGGTAGTGCGTATAGGGCACGTCGACCCACTCAGATCACACACCCAAATCCAATAGGCTCAATTAGTATCACGCGGAGACAATAAGAGTCTCTGATGCTCCGCCACAATGTCACACTCGAGTGCCCTTCCGGCACACCCGAAAATCATAGATCCCCAGCGGGTACCCACCAGGGTGGACCCCCCTGTAACAGAGGTCAAGTAATCGTGTGGTCATAACATCAAGGGGGAAACCCGAGGAATCACCCTCGGCGGATTCCACTCGACGAAATCATCAGGGTGAATGTATGAGGTATCACCCTCGAGGTTCACACTGAGGGTTGCACGACAGAGTCGTATCGGAAGTGGAGAAGGAGGAATCACCCTCGATGACCACGACCGAACAGCTACACTGCAGAGTATTCATCCGGAGTGCGTTACGAGGTATCACCCTCGGCACTCGATAGTTACTACGCAGAGTCATACAACTAAGGGGGTGTGAAGTGAGGTGTCGGTCTCTGGTCGACGATCACGTTGATCGAGTCGTCGATGATCAAGCAGGGGCAACAAAGGAAAGGTGGTGGGGTCACTGATGGTTCATTCCAACCTAAACTAAACAGTTTATCATAGGCAGGTAAGGTAGCAATGAACAGGTTACAACAGCAGGCTATGCATCAGAATAGGAGCATACATTAACAGTAGCAAAATCTAATGCAAGCAGGAGAATAGAATGGGCGATATCTGGAATGCTCAAGGGGGGGGGGGCTTGCCTGGTTGCTCTGGCAAGAGGGGAAGGTTGTCAACGGGCTGCTCGTCGGTAGAGTAGTGGTATCCAGGTGCAGCGTCGTCGGTCTCAGCGTCTATCGAGAGAGAGAAGGAGGGGGAGAGAAACAATAAATTCACGGCAATAATGCAAACAATATGTATGACATGCCTAAATGTTATGCCGGGGTGTTCTACTGCCTAACTAAATGATTTAGTTAATTTAGGAATTTATTTGGATTTATTTAATTAAAGTTGGACACTATTCATTTACTGAAAACGGTCTAAAAGTTCCATGTTCTTATAGCTGCGGGCGTCTGACGGGAATACGGAGGACGTATTCGGGTACGTATCGGAATTCTAAGCAAGTTTCATGTACAAAGTATTTTCATCGGAGTTACGGTTTATTTAATATGATTTTCTAAAGTTTTTATTAATTTCTGGAATTTATTTAAATATTTAAATTAACATTATCCGAAACAGTGCTGCGATGACATCAGCATGACATCATGCTGACGTCAGCAGTCATCTGACATGTGGGTCCCACATGTCATAGACTGGTTTGGTTAATTAGGTTTAACTAATTAATTACTGTTTAATTAAACTAACTAATTAATTAGATTAAGCTAATCAGAGTTAATTAACTTAATTAATTTACTAATTAATTAATTATTAATTCTATTAATTCATTTTTATTTTCTATTTTATTTTTATTTTTTTAAACGTTTTTGGGGGTGGGACCCACTGTCATAGGCCCTGGGGGCCTTAGCGGGTTTGGGCGCCCGGAGCGGGCGCTGGGCACCCGTATGTGCCCGAGGGCGCTGGCGGGCGAGGCAAGCAGCGCCAGGGCGCGGCGAGGCGATGGCGCGGGTACGCGGTCGGCGCCGCGGCGAGCGGTGGGCGCGGCGCGATGGTGCAGGGTAGCAGCAGCAGCTTCACAGCGGCAGAAGCAGCAGCGGGGTACGGCTAGGGAGAACGCGAGGCGGAGGGGAGCTCGACGCGGCGCGGGCTTGTGGGCGCGCGCACGGTGCGCGACCGGGGATGCACGGGCGAGGCAAAGCGCAGCTGGGCGCGGTCGGGAGGCGAGCGGCAAGGCACGGGCCACGGCGGTCGGAGCGCGCTAGGCGGGGCACATGGCGAGCGGCGCGACGGCTGTGCGCGGTGAGGGGAGCGGCGTGCGGCTGCGGCACGGCGAGGCCCAGGGGCGGGCGCGGTACGTGCGGTGGCCGGAGCAGAGAGGGGAGGACGGGGGAGCGCTCACATGCGTTGGAGAGAAGGGGGGGCGTCGAGACCTGGTGTAGGCCGGCGAGGGAGAGTCGGGGAGGGGCAGTCCGGCGACGGGGACGAGGTGGCGACGGGCACGGCGTTGAGGGCGTGGGCGACGGGAGCGCCGGGGTTCGATGGGGTCGGGGCATGTTGCCCCGATCCAGATCCAGACGAGGGAGAAGAGGATCGGGGGGGGAGTGAATCGGGCTAGGGTTTCGGCGGCTCGGGGGAGCCATATAGGGGAGGGGGAAAGTGGGCCGGCCTGGCAGGCCACTGGCTGGGTTGAGGCCCAGTCGGGCCAGGGTTTTTCTCTTTTTCTTTTCTGATTTGTTTTCTTTTATCTTTTTCTTTTTATTTATTCTCATGTCTCTGTTTAGTAAATAGTTAGGCCTCAATTTGAATTTTTGTAAAATATGAGACCTAGCCCATAAATCATAGTGCATTATACTCTATCTCCCAAAACTAGTTTGGGCAAAACATAATTTCATATTTAATTTAGATTAAATAAAAGGTTACTAAATATTATTTGCAGCCACTGTTCGAGGATGATTGAGTCACTTATCCAATTCCAATAAGGTTGGTTTCAATTTTAGAATAGTCTCTGGAATATTTGTTAATTATTTAACATTTTAGTTTCTGTGTTTGAACAACTTTTATTTTTCACTTTCATTTAAATTTGAATTTGACTTAGGAGTTGAAATGCAATATGATGCTAATGATGATTATGCACTGCTAATCTCGCTGACATGTCATTATCAAAAGTGATTACTGTAGCTAATGACAGGGGGTGTTACAACTCTCCTCATCTATTAAGAATTCTCGTCCCGAGAATTAAGAGGAAGACTGAAAGAAAGAGGGGTATTCTTCACGAAGACGATCGTCGCGTTCCCAAGTGGCCTCATCTTCAGAATGATTTGACCACTAAACCTTGAGGAATTTGATTGACTTTGGATGAGTCCGACGTTCAGCTTCATCAAGAACACGGATGGGATATTCTGGATAAGACATATCTTCCCGTAATTCAAGCACTTCATGATCCACAGCTCGAATAGGATCCTTGAAGCAGCGACGGAGTTGGGATACATGAAAGACGTCATGTACTTGAGAAAGATTTGGCGGCAACTGCAATTGATATGCCACTTCTCCTCGACTGGCAAGAATACGGAACGAGCCAATGTAGCGAGGAGCTAACTTGCCTTTGATGCCGAACCGATGAGTGCCTTTCAACGGAGTGACGCGGAGGTAAGCTTGTTCGCCAGGTTGATAGACTATTTCCTGGTGCTTTCGGTCATAGTTGCTCTTCTGACGAGACTGAGCAGTTTTCAGATGTTCACGGACAATGCGGACTTGTTCTTCAGCTTGCTGAATAATGTCCGGTCAGATGAGTGAGCGTTCCCCAGTTTCTGACCAATTCAGAGGGGTTCGACACTTACGACCGTATAGAACTTCAAACGGTGCCATCTTCAGACTAGCTTGATAGCTATTGTTGTAAGAGAATTCAGCATACGGGAGAGATTCCTCCCATTTCTTACTGAAGGAGATGACGCATGCTCGAAGCATATCTTCGAGCACTTGATTAACTCGTTCAACATGACCCTGTGATTGAGGGTGAAAAGCGGTGCTAAAAGACAGGTGTGTTCCCATAGCTTCTTGGAAACTATTCCAGAATCTGGAGGTGAAGAGGCTGCCACGATCAGAACTGATCTCCAACGGGACACCATGGAGTGACACAATTCGGGAAACATACAAGTCTGCTAACTGGCTAGCAGTGATTGTCTCCTTAACTGGTAGAAAGTGAGCAACCTTAGAGAATCGGTCAATGACGACAAATATAGCATCATTACCCTTCTGGGATTTGGGAAAACCAGTAATGAAATCCATTTGGACCTTGTCCCATTTCCATTCAGGAATTGCAAGGGGTTGCAGAGTTCCAGCGGGCCTTTGATGTTGAGCTTTAACGCGGCGGCAAACGTCACACTCAGAAACATAACGAGCAATATCTCGCTTCATATTAGGCCACCAGTATCTCTGACAAATGTCACGGTACATCTTTGTGCTACCAGGATGAATTGACAGAGGAGTGTCATGAGCTTCCATCATAACGTGTTCCCTCTCATCTTTGAACTTAGGTACGAAGAGACGGTGTTGGAAAAATAGGATCCCATCATTATCAAGATGGAACTCCGACGGCTTTCCTTTTTCAAGGTACCGCTTGATCCTTTCAACTTCAGAGTCATACTTTTGTATAATCTTAATGCTGTGCTCTAAATCTGGTTCGACAACTAGGGTATTGAGATAACCCTATCGAACAATATGGAGGTTCAATTTGCGAAGCTCTTCATAAAGCATCGATTGTGCTTCCTGAACCATAAGATTGTTGCAATAAGCCTTACGACTCAAAGCATCGGCCATTACATTAGCCTTGCCAGGGGTGTATGAGATATTCATATCATAATCGGCAATTGTTTTGAGCCATCTTTGTTGACGAAGGTTCAGATCCGGTTGAGTATGTAGATGCTTCAAACTTTCATGGTCCGTGTATATCTCGCAACGGTTACTGAGAAGGTAATGTCGCCATAGCTTCAGAGCATAAATAACCGCAGAAAGTTCGAGATCATGCACTGGGTAATTTTCTTCGTGAGGACGCAATTGTCGAGAAGCATAAGCAATCACTTTACGCTCTTGCATTAGGACACAGCCTAATCCTTGACGAGATGCATCACAGTATATTACGAAATCCTTTTGGGAATCCGGGGGTGCTAGCACTGGGGCAGATGTTAACTTATCTTTTAGTGTTTGAAAGCTTTCTTGACATTTTTCTGTCCACTCAAATTTAACATCTTTGTGAAGCAGATTCGTCAATGGTTTTGCAATCTTGGAAAAGTTCTCAACAAATCGACGGCAATAACTAGCAAGTCCAAGAAAACTTCTGACTTGCTTGACATTCTTCAGGGGAGTCCAGTCAAGAATAGCCTCAACTCGTTCCGGGTTAACAGCAATTCCATCCTTGGAAATCACATGACCAAGATAGGTCACTTCAGATAACCAGAATTCGCATTTGGAGTACTTGGCATACAACTTGTGTTCTCGAAGCCTCTCCAGAACAAGGCGAAGATGTTCGGCATGTTCTTCTTCATTCTTAGAATAAACCAGAATATCATCCAAATAAACCACGACGAATTTGTCGAGGTAATCCATGAATATATAATTCATCAGACGGGAGAACGTAGCTGCGGCATTCGTTAGGCCAAATGACATGACGGTGTATTCATAGGAGCCATAACGAGTGACGAATGCAGTCTTGGGAATATCCTCTTCACGGACACGGATCTGGTGATAACCCAACCTCAAGTCGAGCTTAGAGAACACCGATGATCGATCAACTTGCTGGATCCTACTCTCTGTGTGCACTCTGATGCAAAATCCGGTCTCGAGCTGTAAGAAGAGGTCCACGTGCGGGTGTATGACCTCCAACAGCAGGCTAATCAATACCAGCATACATCTGAGTCCTGCGCGGGTAAAGGATGTGCTCTGGATGTATCCATGCGCGAACAGCGGGTAGCAACTACGTCATAGCATCGTAGAGACGTGCTCGAGTGGCAACCAACTCGACGACAAGAGCCCGAACAGTGCGATCCAGAGCCTGAGTGCACCGAATCAGAAGGCGCGGGTCATAGCGTCGAGGCTCGAACGGGGCACAGATAGCTGTGTAGTATCCAGTAGCATCTCCAGCAGGGGCATACGAAATGTATCGGAACTCAGAGTCATCCAAGATATCGCTGAACTGTCCTCGGAGACGTGCGACGGCAGAGTAGGCGGCATCATGGACTGCCATCTCAATCGTCACGCCAATACCGTGGAAAAGGTGTAGCTTGGTGTCTGAGTCATTTTGCCGATCATAGATACGAACATCAGCATGGTACTGCTCCTGATTGAACTCGCGGTAATCCTCGTAAACCAAGTACTCAGGGTACCAACGGTAGCCAAGTCTGGTCATGAGAGCGATCAGGACAGCTGGAAACCCAGGGGTATTACGAGCCCAAGTGCGAAGCACAAGCTGTGTCGTAGGACGTGCTGGAAACAAACGGTCCATCTGAAACAGAGGAAATTCAGATTTGTTAAATGACAATGGGAAGTTTAACACAACTCGGAGAGAAAGGTTAAACAAAACAATGAAAAGGAAAATGATTATCAGACTAATCAGATCAATGACAGGGAAATCGCACAGATATCCAGCTCTCCGGGTAGATGGAATTTACGAGATCCTAAGTGTCGGCGTTAGTAAAAATTTATTTAACCCGAGTAGAAGAGAGATCAGAGTCCCAGAGTATAGACAAGGAATAAAAGATCCTAATACCACCCAGTTGGCGACGTGGGCCCGTAAGCCACACAGCCAAGTTAGTAAATTAGTTTTTCGGTTTCTAGACTCAACTTCGGCCAAGGAATTGGAAGGGGGCTTCCTACAGGCAGTCGGCTCTCATACCAACTTGTGGCGCCCATGGCTCAATCGTACACTAATCATACACGCAAACATGTACGATCAAGCACAGGGACTCACGGGAAGATATCACAACACAACTCTAACACAATTTAAACGGAGGTCCACAATATTACAGACCAGGGATCCGAAGATCCGAATACATAAGTCAGTCATACAAATATTATCTGAGTGCAGACATAGTTAGACAAGTTTTGCCTTAAGAAGGCTAGCACAAACAGCGACACTAGATCGAAAGGCGTTGGCCTCCTGCCTGGGAGCCTCCGATCCTACTCCTGGTCAGCTGGCTCGATCCAGTAGTAAGTACCCTCTGGACCCTCCTGGTAGTAAGCTCCGGTGGTGGCATCTGGCTCCTGGACTCCATCGTCTGATGTATAATCAAGGTGGGGTATATGGGGAAAAGAGAAAGTAAAGCAACCGTGAGTACTCATCCAAAGTACTCAGCAAGCAAGGATCTATACTACATATGCAACATTATCAATGGAGAAAGGCTGTATAAGTGGACTGGGCTGCAGAAATGACAGAATAGAGAGAAGGCCTAGTCCTATCGAAGACTAGCATCTTCAAACATCTTCATGAGGCCATCATCTTGCAGCAGTAGAAGAGAGTAGAATAGCATTTTATTTAACAAACATGTTGAAGTACATCTTAAAGATCCTTCCTCGACTCCCAAGCGAGAAAGCGATCCCGAAGCTTCAATTAAGTAACAAGTATCCAGTTTAAGTAGTAGATCGGGATACACAAACTGAGCGTCCTTTACCATAGGACCGGCTATCGATAGAAGATTCATCCTTGCAGGGCTGCACTATTGTTACCCAACACGCTCGATCAACTCTGGCCGGACACACTTGCTGGGTAATGCCCGTCCTCGGAAGATCAACACAAAGCAGCGCTCTACCTAGGCTCGGTAGAGAGGTCAGCACGCCGGACTAACCTATGCACCCAGAGGTCTCGGGCCATCGCCCTGGGCACCCTGCGCGTTGCGAGACTGGCCGGGGTGCAGGCGCGACACTGAACTCGTCAGTGAAGTATCCAGCCCAATCCCGACAATCAGCCCGCACGGTGAATCGTGGCGTCAGACGAGCTTTCGGGAGAAACGTACTTCGCAGAGGGTCCCATAACCATTATCCCGCGTGGTGGTAGTGCGTATAGGGCACGTCGACCCACTCAGATCACACACCCAAATCCAATAGGCTCAATTAGTATCACGCGGAGACAATCAGAGTCTCTGATGCTCCGCCACAATGTCACACTCGAGTGCCTTTCCGGCACACCCGAAAATCATAGATCCCCAGCGGGTACCCACCAGGGTGGACCCGCCTGTAACAGAGGTCAAGTAATCATGTGGTCATAACATCAAGGGGGAAACCCGAGGAATCACCCTCGGCGGATTCCACTCGACGAAATCATCAGGGTGAACGTATGAGGTATCACCCTCGAGGTTCACACTGAGGGTTGCACGACAGAGTCGTATCGGAAGTGGAGAAGGAGGAATCACCCTCGATGACCATGACCGAACAGCTACACTGCAGAGTATTCATCCGGAGTGCGTTACGAGGTATCACCCTCGGCACTCGATAGTTACTACGCAGAGTCGTACAACTAAGGCTGTGTGAAGTGAGGTGTCGGTCTCTGGTCGATGATCACGTTGATCGAGTCGTCGATGATCAAGCAGGGGCAACAAAGGAAAGGTGGTGGGGTCACTGATGGTTCATTCCAACCTAAACTAAACAGTTTATCATAGGCAGGTAAGGTAGCAATGAACAGGTTACAACAGTAGGCTATGCATCAGAATAGGAGCATACATTAACAGTAGCAAAATCTAATGCAAGCAGGAGAATAGAATGGGCGATATCTGGAATGCTTAAGGGGGGGGGGCTTGCCTGGTTGCTCTGGCAAGAGGGGAAGGTCGTCAACGGGCTGCTCGTCGGTAGAGTAGTCGTATCCAGGTGCAGCGTCGTCGGTCTCAGCGTCTATCGAGAGAGAGAAGGAGGGGGGAGAGAAACAATAAATTCACGGCAATAATGCAAACAATATGTATGACATGCCTAAATGTTATGCCGGGGTGTTCTACTGCGTAACTAAATGATTTAGTTAATTTAGGAATTTATTTGGATTTATTTAATTAAAGTTGGACACTATTCATTTACTGAAAACGGTCTAAAAGTTCCATGTTCTTACAGCTGCGGGCGTCTGACGGGAATACGGAGGACGTATTCGGGTTCGTATCGGAATTCTGAGCAAGTTTCATGTACAAAGTATTTTCATCGGAGTTACGGTTTATTTAATATGATTTTCTAAAGTTTTTATTAATTTCTAGAATTTATTTAAATATTTAAATTAACATTATACGAAACAGTGCTGCGATGACATCAGCATGACATCATGCTAACGTCAGCTGTCATCTGACATGTGGGTCCCACATGTCATAGACTGGTTTGGTTAATTAGGTTTAACTAATTAATTACTGTTTAATTAAACTAACTAATTAATTAGATTAAGCTAATCAGAGTTAATTAACTTAATTAATTTACTAATTAATTAATTATTAATTCTATTAATTCATTTTTATTTTCTATTTTATTTTTATTTTTTTAAACGTTTTTGGGGGTGGGACCCACTGTCATAGGCCCTGGGGGCCTTAGCGGGTTTGGGCGCCCGGAGCGGGCGCTGGGCACCCGTATGCGCCCGAGGGCGCTGGCGGGCGAGGCGAGCAGCGCCAGGGTGCGGCGAGGCGATGGCGCGGGCACGCGGTGGGCGGCGCGGCGAGCGGTGGGCGTGGCGCGATGGTGCAGGGTAGCAGCAGCAGCTTCACAGCGGCAGAAGCAGCAGCGGGGTACGGCTAGGGAGAACGCGAGGCGGAGGCGGGCTCGACATGGCGCGGGCGTGTGGGCGCGCGCACGGTGCGTGACCGGGGATGCACGGGCGAGGCAAAGCACAGCTGGGCGCGGTCGGGAGGCGAGCGGCGAGGCAGGGGCCACGGCGGTCGGAGCGCGCGATGCGGGGCACACGGCGAGCGGCGAGACGGCTGTGCGCGGTGAGGGGAGCGGCGTGCGGCTGCGGCACGGCGAGGCCAAGGGGCGGGCGCGGTATGTGCGGTGGCCGGAGCAGAGAGGGGAGGACGGGGGAGCGCTCACATGCGCTGGAGAGAAGGGGGGCGTCGAGGCCTGGTGTAGGCCGGCGAGGGAGTGTCGGGGAGGGGCAGTCCGGCGACGGGGACGAGGTGGCGACGGGCGCGGCGTCGAGGGCACGGGCGACGGGAGCGCCGGGGTTCGATGGGGTCGGGGCACGTTGCCCCGATCCAGATCCAGACGAGGGAGAAGGCGATCGGGGGGGAGTGAATCGGGCTAGGGTTTCGGCGCCTCGGGGGAGCCATATAGGGGAGGGGGAAAGTGGGCCGGCCTGGCAGGCCACTGGCTGGGCTGAGGCCCAGTCGGGCCAGGGTTTTTCTCTTTTTCTTTTCTTTTTTGTTTTCTTTTATCTTTTTCTTTTTATTTATTCTCATGTCTGTGTTTAGTAAATAGTTAGGCCTCAATTTGAATTTTTGTAAAATATGAGACCTAGCCCATAAATCACAGTGCATTATACTCTATCTCCAAAAACTAGTTTGGGAAAAACAAAATTTCATATTTAATTTAGATTAAATAAAAGGTTATTAAATATTATTTGCAGCCACTGTTCGAGGATGATTGAGTGACTTATCCAGTTCCAATAAGGTTGGTTTCAATTTTAGAATAGTCTCTGGAATATTTGTTATTTATTTAACATTTTAGTTTCTGTGTTTGAACAACTTTTATTTTCCACTTTCATTTAAATTTGAATTTGACTTAGGAGTTGAAATGCAATATGATGCTAATGATGATTATGCACTGCTAATCTCGCTGACATGTCATTATCAAAAGTGATTACTGTAGCTAATGACAGGGGGTGTTACACCTTTCGAAGTGGGTACCAAGCCCTCCTTGGCCGAATAGTGTTTGCTCACTTCAACGCTGTCCCCCATTACGCATACCTCAAATTATAATTGCCGGACCCAAAGGCGTCATCACAGTCAATGGCAATACGGAGCGCTCACCCCGGACCAAGGAACACACCGCAGCTCTGGCAGCTAAAGACCACACCGGTGTCGCACAGCCAAAGTACCAGCCCGTCATCAAGGCCCGAGAAGCAGGTAAACAGGCTCGCGCCCTGTCCCCATTCAGGGAGCCTCCCTATGTTCGACGCACATAGGGATACGCCCCCCACGGCATGCCCACCCCAGTCGCACACTACATGCCCCGCCAGCACAATTTTGGGCTCAAGATACCGTGGGCTACTGTGGGCCCTAAACTAAAACACCAAGTATTTGGCTTAACCGAACCATGGTCACACACGTCTTTGGACGGCAACAGGTACCATTCAGGACCTATCCAGCATAAAGATAGAACATCGCGGCTACCTCTCAAGGATCCTAGTCAAGGGTCTGTCCACCGATTTCTCCTCTTTCTCCACAGAGTTCTCCCCCCCAGCAGAAGCAAAGGCGCAGACGTGCAGCAGGGCACAGTAGAGGCTTCAACCCATGCATCAAGGCCCTGTGTAAACCTTTCATCTGTAAATTTTTCCCTTTCTATATAAAGTACCTATAACATATGCCTTGGCAGTTCGAATTATACGGATAGATGTCCCGAGCTCATTGGAAATAAAGACCACCTTTTATGGTATTCTGGCAGTCATTTATATCGCCCTTTTTTCCGCTCTTCGACTAGCTCGACACACATTTTTTCTACAATGTAATCAGCTAATAGACCGAGGGCTCAATTTTACTACCCGCCCTACGCATGAAGTCCGACACTACTCTCTCTCTCTCTATGTGTTCGACGTCTCGGATATTCCACCATATGAATCAGTTCTGAATAATGTCTTGGATCAATAGTTCGGTTGCCCGGCTCCTGTGCTTACCTTCTTATATTCTGCATGTTCGGCTAAGAAGGTAAAGGGAGAACCACTGTGATTTTACTTCTGGCTAGCCTAGTTAAGTACCTCAGTGGAGAAAGCCAAAAACTGACTGTCATAATAGGTAAGAACTGGTTGATGATCCGATGACAGGTGTTAAACTCAAAATCGATAGCGATTACCCCGTGTTATACGAAGGGTTTGTCCTTGCACAAACCATGTGATAAAAGACGTATGCCTCGGCTTTCCCAAATATCACAAAACACTGGGGGCTAGTCACTAGCCCCCGCAGTCAAACTCCTATGGCCAAGTGAAGGTAATAAAATCACAGAGTCCGCTTTCCTAGTTTCTCTCACGCACTACCACCTCCGGGTACCGAGACATCGGCTAAGGGTAACAGTGCGGGGACGAAACACCCCTTGTAGTATCTACATGGGGGATGAAGCCGACGACTAGTAACTTTCAGATTCAAAACGGCCGCACAGGAGTCAAAATAAAATCAACATAGATTCATGTATGATAAACCATACAAAGGGCCGCATTAGAAAGCAAAAGGTGTAATTGTCATTCAATACATGATAATTCAGTCAAGGATTACATCTTTGGGACACTGGTCCTCTATCGCCTGAGCACCATCCATAACAATGGGGAAATACTGCTCGGGACGACGATGCTCCTTTCTAGCAGGCGGGGGAATGGTGGCCATTTCTACTGGCTTGACCTTAGGCCAGTGCACCATGGTCTTCGCGAAGGCCATCCGAGCTCCTTTGATGCACGCAGAGCGCTTCACAGCTTCAACCTAGGAGTGTGCGTCGCGCAACTTCTACACTAGGCCGAAGTAACTGCTCGGTATTGGCTCTGTGGGCCACAGCCGGACACAGAGGTCCTTCATGGCTGGCTCAGCCATCCGATGCAGCTCCATCAGCTGCTTCATCTGGTTGCTCAGGAGGCGAGGGTGTTCGGGCTCCTGGAACTGCGCCCAGAATAGCTTGTGTTCGGTGACACCCTCCCGAGGTGCGTAGTGCCTTGCCGCATCCGCCGCACTGCTCGGAGCTCCGCAAATGCGCCTAAGGAACGCCAGACCCCTATGAGCAATGCAAACCTGTTGCTGCCAACGACACTCTGCAGTAAATACGGCTAACCATCAGCAATTATCTTCACTTGGCGGAGCTCTTCTCGGGCGCCCCGCATCTCTGTCATCGCCTCCTGGAACTCCCACTTCACCTTGGACAGCTCAGAGGACTGATCCTTATTCTTCTACTCAAGGTCCTCACATTTAGTGACGACATCCTTGAGCTCCTGCTACACTTCGGCCACTCGGGCCTCGTGGTTCCCACTCATGGTTTTCACAGTCTTGAGATCGGTGGCCGCTTTTTCGGCCGCCGCCTTCTGTTTGGCCGCTTCCTGCTTCGCCTTCTTCAGTTTGGCCTTGAGGCCCTCGACCTCTGCAGCGACAGCTGCAAACATAATTAAGCATCTCTTGCTTAGGAATAATCCCGAACACTTTGCTTGACATAAGGGCTGTAAAATCTCGATCAGGCTAACCTTGTGCTTCGTCGAACCGCTTATTGACAAGGTCGAGCTCCTCATCAGAGCTTTTGAGCTTCCGATTCATCTCATCCAGCGCCGCGGCATTAGCAGCCACTGCCAAGGATGAGGCCTCCAATACCAAAAGAATCACTTCATTTACACTTTTGAATCAATGATTTTCGATCCTCCGTCAGGTTTCTCAATTCTAACAGAGTCTCGAGGACTGCTATATACAAGGATTGCTCAATCTTTGTTAGCCAAATCCACACTATGTGTTGTGGTGGAACACGATCACCTATGGCGCCGTCAGCCCCTTGTGGTTCGGCAGGGGGGAGATCGCGTTGCACAAAGAGCGGAGGCCATGGGACAGCACGGCAGAGGTGACACTGGTGATTTTTACCCAGGTTCAGGGCACTGTGAAGCCTAAAACCCTACTGCTGCTTTGGTGGATTGAAGAGAGGATTGTGGTGGTCGCGTAGTGCTCGAGCCCGGCAAGGTCGCCTCGGGGGGAGCAGCTACGCGCATATGAGTGTACAAGGGTCCGAATCCTTTCTTAGGTTGCCATGGCCCTCTTTTTATAGGATAAGGGGTTACCACTGATGATCCACAAGTATCAGGGATCTATCATAGTCCTTTCGATAAGTAAGAGTGTCGAACCCAACGAGGAGCAGAAGGAAATGACAAGCGGTTTTCAGCAAGGTATTCTCTGCAAGCACTGAAATTATGGGTAACAAATAGTTTTGTGATAAGATAATTCGTAACGGGTAATAAGTAACAAGTGTAACTAAAGTGCAGCAAGGTGGCCCAATCCTTTTTTAGCAAAGGACAAGCCTGGACAAACTCTTATATAAAGCAAAGCGCTCCCGAGGACACATGGGAATTATCGTCAAGCTAGTTTTCATCATGCTCATATGACTCGCATTCGTTACTTTGATAATTTGATATGTGGGTGTGCCGGTGCTTGGGTACTGTCCTTACTTGGACAAGCCCCCACTTATGATTAACCACTCTCGCAAGCATCCACAACTACGAAAGAAGAATTAAGATAAATCTAACCATAGCATGAAACATATGGATCCAAAACAGCCCCTTACGAAGCAACGCATAAACTAGGGTTTAAGCTTCTGTCACTCTAGCAACCCATCATCTACTTATTACTTCCCAATGCCTTCCCCTAGGCCCAAATCATGGTGACGTGTCATGTAGTCGATGTTCACATAACACCACTAGAGGAAAGACAACATACATCTTAACAAAATATCAAACGATTACCAAATTCACAAGATTACTTATAACAAGACTTCTCCCATGTCCTCATGAACAAATGTAACTACCCACAAAACATACTCATGCTCATAATCAGAGGAGTAATAAATATCATTAAGGATCTAAACATATGATCTTCCACCAAATAAACCAACTAGCATTAACTACAAGGAGTAATCAACACTACTAGCAACCCACAGGTACCAATCTGAGGTTTTGAGACAAAGATCAGATACAAGAGATGAACTAGGGTTTGAGAGCAGATGGTGCTGGTGAAGATGTTGATGGAGATTGACCCCCTCTTGATTAGAGGATCGTTGGTGATGACGATGGCTTTGATTTCCCCCTCCGGGAGGGAAGTTTCCCCGGCAGAACAGCTCCGCTGGAGCCCTAGCTTGCTTCTGCTTAGGTTCCGCCTCGAGACAGCGGCGCTTCGTCCCGAAAGCTTCCTTATGATTTTTTTTCAGGTCAAAACCCTCCATATTGCAGAAGATGGGCACCAGAGACCTGACAGGGGGCCCACAAGCCCTAGGGGCGCACCCAGGGGGGTAGGGCGTGCCCCCCAGGCTTGTGGGCTCGTGGTGGGTCCCCTCTGGTATTTTCTTCACCCAATATTTTTTATACATTCCAAAATAATTCTCCGTAAATTTTCAGGACTTTTGGAGTTGTGCAGAATAGGTCTCTTAGATTTGCTCCTTTCCGGTCAAGAATTCCAGCTGCCGGCATTCTCCCTTTTCATGTAAACCTTGTAAAATAAGAGAGAAAAGGCATAAGTATTGTACCATAATGTGTAATAATAGCCCATAATGCAATAAATATCAATATGAAAACATGATGCAAAATGGACGTATCAACTCCCCCAAACTTAGACCTCGCTTGTCCTCAAGCGAAAGCGGAAATCGATAATCATGTCCACATGTTTAGAGATAGAGGTGTCGATAAAATAAAATATGGACATGAAGGCATCATGATCATCTTTAGAACAGCAACATATATTGTCATATAATTTCTTATGCTAAAGTAGCAATTCATTCACAAGGTAAAATATGGAACAAGAACTTTATTGAAAACTAACAACCTATTGTTTCAGTCATTGGAGCAATTGCAATTTATCATAACGTAGGAAAGAGTCAATGTAAGAGCTTTTCAGCAAGTTCACATACTCAACTATCATTTAGTCTTTCATAATTGCTAACACTCACGCGATACTTATGAGATCAAAGTTTCAATCGGACACAGAGAAAGATAGTGGCTTAAGGTTTCGCCTCCCAACCTTTTACCTCAAGGGTAATGTCAACAATAATAGTTTATGAATATCTACATCCGAGTGGATATATATATATATATATCTGGATCTCCCCCCAACATATAGTGTTTGCCAAAAAGCAAAAGTGTAAAAAGAATAGGTGGTGATTACCATGACTCTTGCATTAAGGCTAGTAGATAAAAAGTAAAAGATAGGCCCTTCATAGAGGGAAGCAGTGGTTGTCATGCGCTTTTATGGTTGAATGCACAAAATCTTAATGCAAAAGAACGTCACTTTATATTGCCGCTTGTGATAAAGAACTTTATTATGCCTTTTGTCACTTTTATTTCTTCCATATCACAAGTTCGTATAAAGCTTATTTTCCTCACACTAATAGATCATACATATTTAGAGAGCAATTTTTATTGATTGCACCGATGACAACTTACTTGGAGGATCTTACTCAATCCATAGGTAGGTATGGTGGACTCTCATGGCAAAAACTGGGTTAAGGGATTTTGGATGCACAAGTAGTATCTCTACTTGGTGCAAAAGATTTGGCTAGCATGGGGTGAGAGGCAAGCTCAGCATGTTGGAGGATCCATGACAATATAACTTCTATTCGGATATAAAGAAACATAACCCATTATGTTGTCTTGCTTATCCAACATCAACCTTTTTGCATATAATATTTTAATGAGTGCTCACAATCACAAAAGATGTCCAAGATAGTATATTTATATGTGAGACCTCTCTTTCTTTATTACTTCCTATTAATTGCAATAATGACCAAAACTATGTTTGTCAAATCCCAACAAATGTCATGCGACATACTTCTTATATGTGAAGTCGTCACTTCCCATAAGATCATTATATAATCTTTTTTATTTCTTTTTCCCATGATCATAGCAAGAAAGCAAAGCCCTCAACTCAAAACTAATCTTTATTATATAACTCTAGGACTCGATTACATAGAGGGAACACAAAGCAAAACTCAAAGCTAGATCATACTAAAACTTTATTATACTAAACCGAGATATAACCAAAAGGATCGAACTAAGAAAAATGATAAAGGTAAAGATGTGATGGTGATACGATACCAGGGCACCTCCCCCAAGCTTCGCAGTTGCCAAGGGGAGTGCCCATACCCATGTATTTAGGTCTCTTTCTTCAGAGGTGATGGTGATGGGATTTCGGTTAGCTTGATTAAGCTACCCTTCAGATCCTGCAATTCTCGGAGTACACGTTGAAGCATAATTGCATTGTTCTAAATCTCCTCTAAAAGATGCTTGTTTTCTGGCCACCATGAACTTTTCCCTGCACCACTTTCACTTGGACGGGATATATCCCAATTGGAGGGTATGTGTGTGAGAGGAGTATTCTCCACTCCATAATTATGAACCAAATTATGGAAGTTGTTCCGATGTAACCTGTGTAAGGGCCTCCTGGGAGGAAGTCCTTCTTGTATCTGTTGGCCTTCATGGTTTCTTGTAGTCCCTTCAGCTTGATGGGGATTGGGAATAGTGGAGATGCCAGCCAGAGTGCCCCTCTCCGAAGCCGGATGGTGAACCTCAAGCGAATCCCCTTGATCTTCTTCCATCGTGACTTCCTTGGCCCCCGCCCTCCCAAGTTCCATCTGCATCAACCAAGCATCATCGTCCACATTGTTGGAGGAGGAGGAAGACAAGATGCCTGGCCTTGAAAAATCTGGCAGAAAATAGCTCAAAACAACAACAGGAGATATTGTTGTGGTACGGTGGTCAAAACCTTCAGGAGATTATATAATGAATTTTTACCGACCGAAAGAAGTGTTCCACAAGAAAACGGAGTCCGGAGGCACACAAGGTGGCCACAAGCCAGGGAAGCACGCCCAGGGGGGTAGGGCCCGCCCCCAGGGCTTGTCGCCTCCTCGTGCACTTTTCGGACTACTTTTTATTTTCCTAATTTTTTAAATATTCCAAAACATAGTAAAATTGTCATTGAAAAAGTTTTGGAGTCGGTTTACTTACCGTACCACATACCTATTCCTTTTCAGAGTTTGAAACGTTCTGGTAGGTCTCCCTTATGTACTCCTCTGGTGTTATGGTATTAATAATATTTGTCTCAACATTTATGGGAGCACCTGAGATATAATGTTTGATTCTTTGCCCGTTTACCACCTTCGGGTTGGTGCCTTCGGCGTTGTTGATTTTGATGGCATCGGAACGGTAGACCTCCTCAATAATATAAGGACCTTCCCATTTAGAGAGAAGTTTTCCTGCAAAAAAGTCTTAAACGGGAGTTGTATAGCAAGACAAGGTCACCTACATTAAATTCGTGCTTTTGTATCCTTTTGTCATGCCATCTTTTAACTTTTTCTTTAAACAACTTGGCATTCTCATAAGCTTGGGTTCTCCATTCATCAAGTGAGCTAATGTCAAATAACCTCTTATCACCGGCAAGTTTGAAATCATAGTTGAGCTTTTTAATTGCCCAATAAGCTTTATGTTCTAGTTCGAGAGGTAAGTGACATGCTTTTCTAAACCATTTTATATGGAGACATACCCGTAGGATTTTTATAAGCAGTTCTATAAGCCCATAATGCATCATCAAGTTTCTTAGACCAATTATTTCTAGATCTATTAACAGTCTTTTGTAAAATCAACTTTATTTCTCGGTTACTCAATTCTACTTGACCACTAGACTGAGGATGATATGGAGATGCAATTCTATGGTTGACATCATATTTAGCAAGCAATTGTCGGAAAGCACCATGAATAAAGTGTGAATTACCATCAGTCATTAAATATCTAGGGACCCCAAACCTCGGGAAAATAACTTCTTTAAGCATTTTAATGGAAGTGTTATGATCAGCACTACTAGTTGGAATAGCTTCTACCCACTTGTAACATAATCAACAACAACTAAAATATGTGTATACCCATTAGAGGAAGGAAAAGGTCCCATATAATCAAATCCCCAAACATCAAATGGTTCAATAACAAGTGAATAATTCATAGGTATTTCCTGACGTCTACTAATATTACCAATCCTTTGACATTCATCACAAGACAAGACATACTTACGAGCATCTTTGAACAGAGTAGGCCAATAAAAACTAGATTGTAATACCTTGTGTGCAGTTCTATCTCCAGCATGGTGTCCTCCATAAGCTTCGGAGTGACGCTTGCATAGGATTTGTTCTTGTTCATGCTCAGGTACACAATGTTTAAAAATACCATCTACTCCTTCTTTATAAAGGTGTGGGTCATCCCAAAAGTAATGTCTTAAATCATAGAAAAGTTTTTCTTTTGCTGGTATGTGAAACTAGGTCGTATAAATTTAGCAAAAATGTAATTAGCATAATCAGCATACCAAGGAGCACTAGGAGAAGCATTAATGACAGCTAATTGTTCATCCGGAAAACTATCATCAATAGGTAGTGGGTCATCAAGAATATTTTCTAACCTAGACAAGTTGTCTTCTACGGGGTTCTCAGCTCCCTTTCCATCAATAATATGCAAATCAAATTATTGCAGCAAGAGAACCCATCTAATAAGTCTAGGTTTAGCATCTTTCTTTTCCATAAGGTATTTAATAGCCGCATGATCGGTGTGAACAGTTCCTATGGAATCAACAATATAAGATCTGAACTTATCACAAGCAAAGACAACAGCTAGAAATTCTTTTTCAGTAGTAGCATAATTTCTTTGAGCACTGTCGAAAGTTTTACTAGCATAATGGATAACATTTAATTTCTTATCAACTCTTTGCCCTAGAACAGCACCTACATCATAATCACTAGCATCACACATAATTTCAAAGCGTAGGTTCCAATTAGGTGGTTGAACAATAGGTGCAGAAATCAAGGCTTTCTTAAGAATTTTAAATGCTTCTACACAATCATCATCAAAAACAAATGGAACATATTTTTGCAAAAGATTAGTAAGAGGCCTAGAAATTTTAGAGAAGTCTTTAACAAACCTCCTATAGAAACCAACATGACCAATGAAACTTCTTATACCTTTGATATCTTTAGGACACGACATTTTTTCAATAGCATGAACTTTAGCTTTATCAACTTCAATAGCATCAACTACAATACCTTCATTAACCATAAAGTGGCACTTCTCCCAATTCAAGACAAGATTAGTTTGTTCGCACCTCTACAAAAGTCGGTCAAGGTTGCTTGAGCAATCATCAAAAGATGTTCCGTAAACAGAGAAATCATCCATGAAAACCTCAACAATCTTTTCACAAAAGTCAGAGAATATAGCAGTCATACATCTTTGAAAGGCAGCAGGTGCATTGCATAAACCGAAAGGCATACGTCTATAAGCAAAGGTACCGAAAGGGCAAGTAAAAGTAGTTTTTTGTTGATCCTCTTGTGACACAGGTATTTGAGAAAAACCAGAATAACCATCTAGAAAGCAAAAGTGTGAATGTTTAGATAGTCTTTCTAGCATTTGATCAATAAAAGGTAGAGGGTAATGATCTTTCCTTGTTGCTTTATTTAATTTTCTAAAATCAATTACAATTCTATAACCTGTGACAATTCTTTGTGGAATCAATTCATTCTTATCATTAGGAATAACAGTAATACCTCCCTTCTTAGGGACACAATGAACAGGACTTACCCATGTACTATCAGCTATAGGATAAATTATACCTGCTTCCAGAAGCTTTAATATTTCATTTCTTACCACTTCCTTCATCTTAGGATTTAATCATCATTGGTGATCAACAACTGGTTTACATCAGGCTCCATATTAATTTTGTGCTGACATAGAGTGGGACTAATGCCCTTAAGAACATCAAGAGTATATCCAATAGCAGCACGGTGCTTCTTTAGAGTTTTCAATAATTTCTTTTCTTCATGCTCTGAAAGGTTAGCACTACTAATAACAGGATATATCTTCTTTTCATCAAGATAAGCATATTTCAGTGTAGCAGGTAATTGTTTAAGATCGAACACAAGATCACTCTTGGGTGGTAGACGATCTCCAAGAGTTTCAACAGGCAAATTGTGTTTCAAAACAGGCATCTGTTTAAAGAAAATCTCATCTAGTTCCCTTCTTTCATTCATAAACATATTATTTTCATGGTCTAGCAAATATTTTTCTAAAGGATCAGTAGGAGGCACATCAATAGAAGCAAGACCAATAATTTCATCTTTACTAGGCAATTCTTTATCATGGGGTTGTCTATGAAATATGGAGAAATTAAACTCATGAGACACATCCCCAAAACTTACAGTAACAGTTTGTTTCTCGCAGTATATTTTGGCATTAACGGTGTTCAAGAAAGGTCTACCAAATATAATAGGACAAAAATCATCTTGTGGGGAACCAAGAACTACAAAATCAGTACGGTATTTTATTTTCCCACACAAGACTTCAACATCTCTAACAATCCCAATCGGTGATATAGTATCTCTATTAGCAAGCTTAATAGTAACATCAATATCTTCTATTTCAGCAGGTCCAATATCATTCATAATTTCTTGATATAAAGTAAAGGGAATAGCACTCACACTAGCACCCAAATCACATAAGCCATGATAACAATGATCTCCTTTTTTAACAGAAACAACAGGCATGTCAACAATAGGTCTTTGTTTATCTTTATCATCGGGTTTGGCAATTCTAGCAGCTTCATCACAAAAGTAAATAACATGCCCATCAATATTATCGACCAAGAGATCTTTAATCATAGCAATACTAGGTTCAACTTTAATCTGTTCAGGGGGTGTAGGTGTTCTAGTATAACTCTTACGAACCACAGCTGAAGCTTTAGCATGTTCCTTTATTCTAACAGGGAAATGTGGTTTCTGAATATAAGCAGTAGGAACAATAGGATCAACATTATAAGTAATAGTTTCCTCTTCAACTTTAATAGGTTCTACTACTTTCACTTCAATGGGAGGATGATATTTAAACCACTTCTCCTTAAGGAGATCAACATGAGAAGCAAACGATTCACAGAAAGAAGCTACTATCTCAGAGTCAAGTCCATATTTAGTGCTAAATTCACGAAAAGCATCGGTATCCATAAAAGATTTAACACAATCAAACTTGAGGTTTATACCTGACTCCTTACCTTTATCGAGTTCCCAATCTTTAGAGTTACGTTTAATTATTTCCAATAAATCCCATTTGAATTCAATAGTCTTCTTCATAAAATAACCAGTACAGGAAGTATCGAGCATCACAACAAAAAAAATACACTTCCGTGATGATGCGTGTTTGTCACAGTAGGTCACGTTTTCTGTCATGCATGTACATCCATGACGATTTTATGACAGAATCAAGATAGTCATACCTATGCTGTCGTAGAAGTGTTCCATGAAAATACCAAAATTATCATCATGGAAGTGTCCACTTCCATGACGATAAATGGCGCGTCATGGAAGTGCTTTCGTTAAGGGTAACCGACACGTGGCATCCACCATAACGGGTCGTCGTTAAGCAATCGGGTTCCAGTTTGGATCCGATAACCCGTTAACAGCCCGGACCAATGGGGATTTTCCACGTGTAAAATTATCATTCTCCCGCGGATCCACGTGTCGGCCCAACATTGGGACAGTTGTCATCCAGAGAATGGACGGGACGCGCCTATGATACATCGACACGTGGCTGGGCCCAACAGTGGCCCATTCAGGTCAAAAGGCCGGCCTGTTTGACCTGGTTAATAGGTAATGGCCGGCCCACTTAAAGCCTGCTAGCGGCCTGTTCGCATATAGCCCATTTACAGCCCGCCAACTCACGGCCCATTATGGCCTATCCGAATTAGTCCCAGTAGCGTCATCCGGGCCGTCCAATATGATTCCAGCCCGTTGTAACTTCCGGCCCATGTATGGCCCATGACGTCTTTCGGCCCATATGAGGCCCTTTGTAAGTCTTGGCCCATTAACGGCCCGTGGTGAAACTGGCCCGTAATGAATAGTGTATCGCTTTATACCCATTAACGACCCATTATTCCATTGGGTCGTTTCCAGCCCGTGCTATCTTTCGGCCTTCTTAGGGCCCATTTATTCTTGGGCTGATTTGTAGTGTTCGATTACTTACGGTCCGTTACTGGCCTGTTCCGGTTGTGGGCCAAATTCAGCCAGTGGTTAAAGTCGGCCCATTTGTGGCCCATTAATCTGTTGGGCCGTTTTCATAGCGTCATCAAATACGGTCGATTAACAATGGCCCATTATGGTCGGCCCATGAACGGACGATTCCAACTCTAGCCCATTTACGGCCCATAATGTGGTCCGTTATTGGCCCATGTTTGGCCAATCGATCATACGACCCGTAGAAGGCCCATTGATTCTACGGCCTGTAGAAGGCCCATTGTTTCTATGGCCCGTAGAAGGCCCATTGTTTCTACGGCCCGTAGAAGGCCCATTGTCTCTATGGCCCGTAGAAGGCCCATTGTTTCTATGGCCCGTAGAAGGCCCTTTGTTTCTACGGCCCGTAGGAGGCCCATGGTCACTATAGTAAATATGTAGCCCATGGTTATTGTGGCCTAGTTTTAAAAAATAGGTTATTGCGGCCACTAGCAAGCCGTGGAAAAAGAAATGCACTGACTACAAGAAAACAAATAAACAAGACAACAAGGAAACAAATAAGCAAGCAACTTACGCTAGGCTATCACGGCTATTACACATATTACATCCATTGGGCATCAAAGTTCGCCACCAGTGCAAATATGGGGAACAAAGCAGCATATTAGATACGCTGGTTGTCAAAGTTGGCGACCAGTGCAAATAAACGCCGCAGCAAAACAAGTCCAGCACTGAAACCACTTCACAAGAGCTCAAGAAACAATATCCTGGGTATCCACCATGCTGGCAAGACGCTTAGCAAGCTTATTAGATTTCTCTTGTTTGGCGTTTAAATCCTCCAGTGCTTGCTGTTGCACCAGAAAGTATGCATCTGAATTCTGCAGGGACTTCCTCAGTCCTTCGGCTTCCTGTCGCAGCACATCTGATCGACGTCGTTCAACTTGAAGTTGAGACTCAAGAAGCCGAACTGATTCAGGCAGCCAGTTCGAAGAGCTGGTGCCAGCAGTAGTGGCCAGTAACTCGAACACTACATCAAGGCAGGACTTTGGGGTTGTCTGAGTGTCTTTAATATAGTTTTTATCAGCTTTCTTGGAGACCAACAGGGATGTCTCACTATCTTGAACCTTATCTACATTACTTCCTTTACCATTGCATAACGGGGTACTCTTCTCCAATATTTAATCCGCTTTCTAAAAGAGAAACAAGCAGATAGATCACAGGTTTACCATGTTATATATGAAACTCATTTTGGTAAACCAGTTCAGTAGTAAGGTGGACAGGATAACAGCCTGAAACAAACATATATCTATGTAGTATGGTCACTGTATGGTCTATATCATTCTAGTTTATGTTGCCAAATCAAGATAGAGACAATTCAAATCATATCTGTTTAAGACAAAGCAGCATAGACAGAATATAAGTGTGGGAAACTACATAGCAATAACAACACTTGTAATGTGCATGGCATGAGAACGTAACTGTTTATTCAATTGAAACTGAAATCAACATATAGCAAGTTACAACAGCAAACACGTTAAAGAAAAAGGTTTAAAACATACCTATTGCACCATTGGAGTTTCAATTGCATCCTTCAAATTTGAAATTAGTTGGTATGAGTAAATATAGTCATGCAAGAGTTAAGGAGTATGAACCATAGCTACGAAACCTGACCTGAGAACAATTCTTCTTCTTCTTTAATCGTTGACTTGGGGTTCAGAGTGGCAGTCCTCGTGCTTTGGGTACATCAGTTGCCTTACTAACTGCTCGTGTTTGGGTGGTCTGTGGTGGAGATGGTGTTGTGTCAACTGGAACTGGGTTACTATCTACTGGGGTTGGGGTTAGAAGGGGTGTAGCTGGTTCTCTATCCAACTGGGTAGGGGTACAATCTGCGTGAGTCTGGGTTATGTGTGGTGGGGCTGGTTCTTGGGCAAGTACAACCGTGGTTCTATCTGCATCAACGGGTAGCACGATCTTTTCTGAAGACCGTGTTTTTACTCCCATAGATACTGCCATCACCCCCTCCAATTCAAATGGCTGATAAACAAGAAAAGCAATTGAATGTAAAGACATTGTAAGATAGACAGGTGCAATGGATAGTAGGGAAGAAAACAGGGCATGTAATAATTCACATTTATGTTGTCTAAACAAACAAGATAGCATGACATAATTTCACATATATGATGGCTAATTAAACAAGATAGCATGACACAATTTCACATATATGATGGCTATGTAAACATGATAGAATGACATACTTCAAAATATGATGACTATGTAAACAGGATGACATGATATAACTATACGATGTGTCTATTAAAGTGGTTGGCATGCCATAATTCACAAACGTGCCATCGATGGAAACATGATGGCATGATTTAATTCATGGATAGAATGACATAATTCAAAATATGATGACTATGTAAACAGGATAAGATGATATAACTATATTATGTCTTTAGAAAATGGGTTGGCATGCCATAATTCAGATACATGCTGTCTATGTAAACATCATGGCATGAAATAATTCAAATATATGATTTATATACTAAGCAAGTGAGCAGAGGGCAATCTCATATATGATGTGTCAACTAAGGAGATGGCATTCAATATTGTGTATATGATGTAAAAACTACGCATTACAAGACAACATATGCATGATATGAGTACCAAGTTTGAGCATACACCTCAGGGGGGAAAATAGGACTGGTCATTTGCCTCTGAATCCTCCTCTGAGGAGCTATCTGTAACTAGCAAGATATCTGCTTCAGCAGGTAGCATTGTCTGCTCTGAAGACCTTGTTTTCACTCTAGATTTCTCCATCACCAATTCAAATGGCTGATGCACAGGAAGAGCAGTTGAATATACAAACACTATCAACAAATGGAATGAGTAATACAAAAAAAGGATGGCATGATATAATTCATATATATGACACTTGGCTAAACAGCATGGCATTGCATAATTCACATACATAATGCCTTGCGACAAGATAACATTGCATAATTCACATATATAATGTGTCACACCCTAATTTTCATGCCACAACACTTAAGCTAATAAATCATGATAATATGTGGTTTAACAAAAACTTTTGAGTGTTTTGGTCTTTGCCTTGATTTGGATTTTTGTGTTATTTTCAAAGTACTCTAAAAGTCATATAGTAGCTTCCATCCCTATACTTCATCTCCTTGATCCAAAACATTGCCCGATGATCATGCCATGTGTATAGGACATAAAAATATTTTCTTGCAAAAATAATTTGGCCAAAAAGTATTTTCCAAATTAGGTTTTCCAAAAACCCCTGAATTGAGGCTTGAACTACAAGTACTTAATTTGGGGTGTGCAAAATATTTCAAAAGGTATATTTGACTCCTATTAGATATAGGACTCCCAAAAACCACAAAAATATTATTTTAAAACTTATTTTCCTATTTTATTTAAAGGCTTTTTCTTAAGGCCAGAAATGGTCTTTAATAGGTTAAAATTATTTTAATGTTTTAAAAATATTAGAGAAAATTTAGGGAATCTCATTGGACATATATTGTCCATATATAAGAGTTTCAACACATGGTCATGACCCAAATATTGGTCAAATCCCTCAAAAACCCTTTCTGGACATTTCAAGCTTTTGAAATGTTTACAAAGGAAATATTCTCCATTAAATCCAGGAATATTCTACCATGTCCCAAATGTCCTACCTGATGATACTACCAAATATCATGACATGGAGAACAACATAACCCCACCAAAACCCTTCAAAACCATTTCTGTTCATTTTCTAGTTTGAGCAACTTTACATTGCCGAACATGTCCAAATGCTCCCAAACTTGGTACACATGCTCAAATGGTCTAATTATTCATCTATACCAAATGGCACAAGTTGGAGAACAAGATAACTTGATGAAAGTTCCCCAAAACCCTCTCTGTCCAGAACCAAATTTGAGCAACTCTACATTGCCAAGTGTCTCCTTTTGATCTCAATTTTTGTGGACATGCTATAATCCATAAATGATGACACTACACCAAGTGCTGCATCAAGGAGAATAGATTTGCATGACTAAATCTTGGGAAACCCATTCCTGTTGATTTCTAGGGTTTGCCGAAGTTGCACTGTCAACTTTCTTCAAATAAGCTCAAACTTGGTGAACAACCTCATTTCCATATAGAATTTGATCCTGTAAATCTCATGGCAAGGAGAATATTTTTACTTGCCCAAACCAGCATCAAGCACCTTCTGCCATTTTTCCAAAATGACCATTTTGACCCCTTCCACTATTCTCCTTGAGCTCAAATTTTTACTAGAGCTTCCTCTAGTCACCCTCTACCTCCAGTAGCTCCCTCCCAACCAGAGCTCCATGATTGAGGGGGTAAAACCCCCTCTTTCTCTCCCTGTTCACTCATGGCATCAGCACTTTCTCTCTCTCATTTCTTTTCTAGCAAGCTTGGCTAGCCCCTATACTCTCAAGAGCATCCAAGGAAGCTCCAAGGCACAAGTGGACATACCCCTGCCCTTTTAAAATAGCCATGCTGGCCATATGCACGCTCTGGAGCGCACTACAGTGCACCAGAGCACTGTAGCCGCCCTTGCCCGATGCTCCCCAACCACCTCGTGCCTCCCCCTCACGCCAGTCGAGGCCCTCGACGTCCACGACACGAAATGCCGTCGGGCCCCTCCTCCCTTGCCCTCTTTCTCCCTCTGCGGAGCTCCCCGAGCGCGCCCTAGACCGCGCCCACGGTGCACCAACGCCCCCTCAATTTAGAGGCCCTCTCAAGCTCTCCTCTGGCCTCCTCTCGCTCTCTCTCCCTCCCAGGAAGCTCCCAGACAAGCCATCTCTCCCCCTAGCGCCCTCCTGCCCCCACCATGGCCGCCATGGTCGCCGTCGGCCTCCACCCGGCTCCGGCGAACCAGAGCCTCTCCTCCTCTCCCTTAACCACCAGGAGAAGCGACGCAGACCAGCGGGGCCTCCCACTCCTTCTTCCCATGCCCTGGTCTGCCATGGCGTCCCACCCATCTTCTCCCGAAGCCGCCCGCCGGCGTCAAGGTCGCCGTCGTTGCGGTCACTCCCAGCCCGTGTGAGGCACCTGGATGGACGCGACTCGACCTCCTGAGTCCGTCGGTACGCCGGACGCCACAGGGGACGGCCAGAGTCGTCGGGGATGTGCGCCGGGACGCGCTCCGCCTCGCCTCCTCTGCTTCAAGCGGAGGAAGACGATGACGCCATGTCAGCCAGCGGGCCCCGCCTGTCAACGGCTCGGCTCAGGGCCTAAGCCAGCGACAGGTGGGCCTGTCCTGTTTAAGTGGACACGGGTACAGATCGGGACCGCCTTCCGTTCGGGAAGGCGTATTCGCCTAATACGCCTCCGACGTCACTCGCCCCACTCACAGCTGAGCTGCTGGGCCGGCCCAGCAGCTATCCTATGCCTAGTGCGTGTTTGAGGTATAAACCTAAACCTTTTCTTTTTCTTTTCAAGTGAGTTTCAAAAATCCATAAACAATTCAAATGGACTCCAAATTTGATGATTCAAATTTCTAGTAGTTCATAAAATCATGATCTATCTCATGGTGCAATTTGTACATTTTTCCAGAAACTTTCTCCTCACAAATATTTATCAAATCCTATTTTTCCATTTCTGTGATGAACTTTAGAAAATCACAGAGAGCTCAAAATTGATCCAAATGCCATGATTAAAATTCTAGATACTTATAAGTTCATAACTTAGTTTTTGAACATTTTTTCCCAATACTTTCTGTGCCACATCAAATAATGGTCTATTTCTTCATGTATAGCCAACTTTGCAAATCTCTAGGAAAATCATTACAACTCCGAATCCAGTGAAACCAATTCCTAGATGCTTTTAAGATCATGCTTTGTTAAATGGGTGCTTTTGCTCATTTTTAAAATAATGATTCTATACACTTCTTGCAAATCCATAAATCCCTTGATCCCATCATATTGAAATGTTCAAAAGTTTCCATTGATCCACTTCCAATGAAACTACTTTGGTCATTTTTCATATGACCAAAGGTATCCTAGAAATGTCCAACTCACATTTTTAGAGCACTTTGTGTTTGCCTTGTTGTGTTGCTTATTGTGATTGTTTCCGATGTTAGTTGACGAAGTAGACGAAATACTCGGAGATGGACCAGAAGGATTGAAGACCTTGCAGAGCCAAGCAAGCAGCCCTTTGACCATGTCTATGAAACCCTTTTTACGCATTTCATATAGCACCTTCTTATTGTTGCATCGGAATCATGATGAGATGGTAACCACTTTAGTGGGTTGCCTCCGTTACTTCCTCGTTGATACTTGCATGGTGCATGACCCTACCTTTCTATGAGGGTTATGCGGGTGGGAGTAGATAGGATGCTAAAGTAGTTGCTACGTTAATGGGACGGGTATATACATGGTGATGGGGACAAAAGTATTTTCAAAGACTTTTTCGAAAACCCCGTCGGGTGCCACTAATGCCCGGGGGAGATGTTGAGCTAGGTGACCACTTGATAAAGAAGTGGTGTACCGAGGCAAGTGAGTGTGTTGTTTTCAAAAGCGGATTGGTTTAAGTTCCGACCGTTACTCCAACCTTACATGTACAACCACTCTACCCCTATATGGGAAGGGGCTTTGTTGATTACTTTGGTCGATACTAGCAGGGAGCCCGCATTACTAGTTGCGGGAGAGTATGAGGTACTCTCCCAATAAGGAGTCGTGCCAGGTAGGGTGACTATGGCTATTTTTACAGACACCGGGCACACCGTTGCGTCCCCTCTCGGATGGTATGATCTAGAGTGAGTCTCGTATGATGTACATCGTGAGGACACGGGCCAATGAGTGGAATCTTTGTTAGTGTTGTCAAGGGAAAGAAAATGTTTGGGTGCTTACATCGGGTATGTAATATACCGCGAGTCGTGGCTTGACACGGAAGTTCCCTGAGTCTTGTGGGTAAAGTGTGCAACCTCTGCAGAGTGTGAAACAAATAGCCGTGTCCACGGTCAAGGATAGTTGGATAACCGCTCTTGGGCTACGTCCATTGTTTACGAAAACCTGGTGTGTGTGTGTGGGAGAGAACTACTTGAGTCAAGTCGAATGACTTGACATGTTGATTAAGCTAGAGTTGATCCAAACTATGTTTATGTTAATATCTGTAACCTCTTCGCATGGAATCTGAATTCTTGATGCATGCTTTACAAGTTGTTAGGACATGTCATTGCACTCAAAACTAGCTTTCTGCAAAATTACCTACTTAGTGCTATATCATGCATTGTTGTACCTTTTTCCAAAGCATGGGTTGCTTGCAAGTACATTCAAAGTACTCATTGGCTTGCCACTGGTTATTTTATTGGCGAGGCATGAAAGAACAGGATATAATGAAGAGTGCCTTGGTGACGAGCATGTGAGCTAGGACGCTTTCCCAGTCAGAATGCCTGCAGGGTTAAGGCAGCTGGCATGGGTTCACGCTATCGTTGAAGGTTTCCGCTGCAAGATTATGAAGACTTGGCCATAAAGGTCATATTTGATTAAAACAGTATGTATTGGATGTAAGACTCTTGTTATTCAGTTTCTGTGTGTTCAGTGAGCATTGATCTCTGGGATCACTGTACGCTGGCATTCGGTGATCATGACTTATGAGTCGGGGTCCCCACATAATGTCTTGCAACAAGATGGCATTAAAAAATTCACATATATGGTAATTAGACACTAAACAGGTGGCATTCACACAAAGCATGTTTAAACTAAGAAAATGACATGCCAATGCAAGACACCATATGCACGATATGAGCAATATAACCCTGCCAAGTTAGAGCATGCACCTTGGGGGGGGGGAAATACGACTGGTCATCTATCTCTGAATCCTCCTCTGAGGAGCTATCCGTAACCAGCAAGACATGCGCTTCGTCAGATAGCATTGTCTACTCTGAAGACCTTGTTTTCAGTCCATATTTTTCCATGACCGTGTCGAATGGCTGATGCACAGGAAGAGTAATTGAATGTACTAAAATTGTTGACAAATTTAATACGTAATGAAAAATGGATGGCATGATATAATTCACATATAAGATGACTGGCTAACCAGGATGGCATTGCAAAATTCACATATATGATGCCTAGCTAAAAAAGATGGCGTTGCATGATTCACATATATGATATTGGAACTAAACAGATGGCATTCACACAATGCATGTCTAAACTAAGCAGATAACATATTTTATGTATAAAGTAAGCAATGCAAGGCACCATATGCATGATATGACCAACATCAGCATGCCAAGTTAGAGCAAAAGACCTCAGGGGGTAAATAGGAGTGGTCTGCTCCCTCTGAATCCCCCTCTGAATAGTTATCTTCCTCTTGATTACAGTCTAGAATGGGGGAGGGGGTGTTGCTTTTGCGCCGACCATGGAGCGACGTCTGCATGAAATTTTATTGCCACGCAAGGCTCATCGCTTTTGCTCTACATGTTCAGTACCATTGTGTACAATAACTGACATGTATAGGAATAAAACATAATGAGATTATGTAAGGAGTGCATGCACAAATCCAGAGTGATGGTAGCAAACTGTGGATAGACCCAAAACCAATGATAGCAGGCAGATAATAGCTTTAGTTAAGTAATACAGATAATGGCTCCCTTAATGTTTGTTTCCACCCAACATGAAACTCATAGTAGACACCCAAGATTAACCAGATAGTAGACATATAGTATTGATTGCTGCCCCAATATGTACCCCACAACCATTTAAAAACTCAAGTTTGAGCATTAGTTTGGACCTGACTCAGAGTCTAATGGGTGAACAGGATGATAAAGTAGAATATCATCATATTAAGTGATGCATAACAAAAGCAGACACGAAAGAGTGCGACCTCTCTTGCGGACCCATGTAGTCCTCAAGGTCATCTGCTCAGTTGATGATGGTAATGCAGTTGTCGTGGCTGCCGGCGGCGGGGAAGAAGATCTGAGGCGGCGAAAGACAGTCTGGAGGGCGGATCCCTGCTCTAGTGAACCCGTCCGTCGTTGGAGCAGCTGACCTGGGGTGGACCACAGCGCAGCAGGAGCGGGATAAACCACACAAGGTTTTCTTTGACACATATCTGTAACAGAAGTAATTCTGTAATGGCTTGTTTGAATTGGAGGATTCTAACAATGCAGGGATAGGAAATACACAGGAATACGATATGAATGCACGAGCAAAATAGAGAATTTAAAAACACAGGATTTCTGCCAATCTGGGTGTTTGGTTCACAAGAATTGGAAGATCACAGGATTAAGTCAAACCACAAGAAAATGTACAGTTATAATGCTATTATGCTACTATCTCTTAGTCTTGTGCTTCATGAATAGGAATTTGTGAAGGAGGACAAGTGGATATTAAAATTCCTACGGTTTTTCTTTCAAGGAGACACTAAAGGAACAAATCCTATAGTTTTCCTTTGCTCCATTCCTTTGTACCAAATGCATGAATTGTAGTACCATAGGAAACTTTCCAATTCCTATGTTTTTCCTTCAGTTTTCCTTTCAAGCACTGGCGATTCTAGTAGGCAGGGTTGAATAGGGAAAAGCCTACACTCAAAAAATGTTTTTGTGCTACTTCTATGTCGGTGCAACAGACCCTAGGTCCATTGCACGGACTGTGCACAGGCCAGAGACAAGATTACAAGACCAATATTAGACCAAACAAGGGGGATCAATTCCTTTGAAGGATCCAAGTGCAAGTCGAGAAGGCTAAGGTGAGCGAGAGGAACAAGGCATCACTAAGGGAAGGACCTACCTTGCCGGGCAAGCGAGCCCAGCAGGGTTGGGTTTTGCCCCGGAAGCAAGCTCCCAGATCGTCTCGGTAGGCCTGGCGGGGCTGGCGGAGGCAAGCCACTCCACCGCTCCACCTCACAAGCGCCGCAAGTCATTAATCAAAGCGGTGTCGAGCTCCAAGGTGACTAAGTGGCTGTTTTTGCCACATGGCAGCCACTTCCTACAGCAAACACCTCCATATGACACCCGTCCTGAGATGTGTCAAACGATCAGGCGTGAATCTAGCAAAACAGCCCGGCAGGGCCTGCCGGGGGGGCTGTGATGTGACACTGAGCAGCGCACATATTGCGCTCTGTCAGCCTGCAGAGTTAGGTATGATAGCATTGTTAGCTATCTAATCAGTATGCAAAGACTGATTTGCCACTGTGGTGACCCCTTAATCTATAAAAGGAGGCCCATGGCGATCATAGAAAGGGTTGGACCCTCGCATATTCATACAATCATAGCCATTCTCGTCCCCGGAGCGACCTTGCAGGGTGAGTGTGCTACGTCCACCACCATTATCCACCATCAATCCACCAAAGCAGGTGTAGGGTTTTACGCCTCACGGCGGCCCAAACCTGGGTAAAGACTGCCCGTGTGATCTCTGCTGTGCTACGTGACGCTTCTCCGCTCTTTGTGGAACGTGCCCATCCCCTCGCCGAACCAAAAGGGGCTCCAGGCCCCATAGGTGGCCGTGGTTTCCCACGACATCTTTGGCGCACCAGGTAGGGGGATCACTTGCACGAAACCAAGAGCGTATGTTGCGCTTCATCTTCATCGACATTTTCGTCGTCGACGGCATCATCGACTATGGCGCCCAAGAGGAAGCCCGGAGCTACAAGTCACTCGTCCACCTCGAAGGCTCCGCCGCCCGTGACCGCCGATGTTGCGAGGAATGTGGGGGCTCGCGAGGGTGTGGATGCTGTGGGGGACGTGGTCGGCGCAGGCGGCGCCGTCACCACCTCCCCCACGGCCGAAGCAAGAACGGGAGGTACCGGGGAAGGACATCATCAGCAACATCCCAACAGCCATGCTCCACGAGATACGGATGGAGGGATCATTCCACCTGAACCCCTTCTCCTCGGCAACGGGCACAGCCGCAGTGACGATGCTCGTTCTGGGGCGAATCGCGACCCTCCGACCTCCCCCGCTGCGGGCGTGACCGCAGGGCACGCGCCACCCCCGGGGCGGGCTGACCCAGCTACTGTGCCCAACGGAGCCGCTGGCCCTCAGGCGCCTCCGCCGCGTCACCATTCCGTCCAAACGGCTGGTTCACAGCAGCAAGGGCGCGGCGTGGTCGCCACCGGCAATGTCAGGAGCCGAGCGACACTACGATCTACATCGTCATCACCTATGCCAAGCACTGCCTCAGAGGCCATGGCGCGATCCCAACTGCTGTTGAGATTTCCACCGGCGACAGACCAGATGGATGAGTGGCGAGCCACCATCCAAAGTCTGATTGGTTTTGTTGAGGTGGAAGGATCACAGCGGGCAGGACCACCACGGCCTTCCCAGGCAGCAACGACGGCTCGTGCGGCTGGTCGTGCGGGAGGGGCCACCCTCACGGTGCAATCCCCACCACGGCAAGCTGCCCGGGAGCCGCAAAACCAAGAACCTGATGACGTCTCGATGGCCTCATTAGACCCACGAGCGCATCAAGGCCGACAGCGTGCCCCAGAGGGCAGGTGAAGGGAAGGCGTGCGCATCATCGACGAGCGGGGCCGCGACAACCCCCGCCGGTCCAATGGTTGTGATGGCCCCGACATCGACGAGCCCGCGCTCGGAGATGGCGGGTGCCTGCCTTTCGAAGTTGGGTGCCCTGCCTTCACTCATGAGCTGCGGCAAGTCCGTTGGCCGTCCACTCGCACGTTCAAGCCGGAAATACCCGAGAAGTATGATGGGAGACTAAACCCAGCAGAGTTCTTGAGCATCTACACCATCGTTGTTCAAGCTGCCGGGGGAAGAGATGAGAAGGTGTTTGCCAACTACTTCCCTTTGGCCCTCAAGTCAAACGTGAGGTCTTGGCTGATGCATCTACCGGAGAACTCCATTTTGACCTGGGCTGACCTGTGCCACGAGTTCATTGGTTCCTTCACGGGCGGCCATCAAGAACCAGGGCGGCCCAGCGACTTGCAGCTTCTCCAGCAGAAAGAGGGAGAAACTCTATAGAAGTACATGCAGAGATTCAGCCGAGTCCACAGAAATATCCCAGATATCCACCCAGCTGCCGTGATAGCTGCCTTCCAATCCAACGTGCGCAACCGTAGGATATGTTCCAAGATGAACGTTCGGTTGCCCAAGACTATGAAGGAGCTCTACACTTTGGTGGACAAATGTGCTCGAGTGGAGGAGGGAAGGAAACTTCCTGGAGAGGAAGATTGTGTCGACATCGACTCAGAAGATGACAACGAGACCGTCAGTTAGAAGAACAAGAACAAGAAGCACAACAAGAAGCGCAAGGATAAGACAGTGATGACTGTTGAGGGGTCAGGCACGCCTACTACCGGCAAGAAGGCCAAGGCTGATGCCCTCGACAAGGAGGCTACCGCATGCGCTGACTGCCAAGAGGCGGCGGCTGCCTAGAAAGCTGGGAAAAGTGATGGGTCATAATGTAAGATTCATTGGACCAAGGGCCATGATCTCCAGGAGTGTCATCAGGTTGAGCAGCTCATCAAGAGGCAGAAGGCTGAGTATGAGAAGTGCGATAAGGAAAAAGGTCAGAATGGTGCTGGCGGGAAGGGCCGGGGTGGTGAAGCAAATCACCCCGGCAAGGCTCCTGGGAACCAAGGGAAACCCGCCAAAGGCCGAGAGAAGGAGGATTATAGTATTGAGAGTGATGGAGCGAATGAAGAGGAAACCTACGAGCAGGAATTCCAGAAGGCCACTGACGCCCTGTGCATTGACGGGGGTGCATCTTTGCACTCCTCTCACCGCCAACTTAAACAGTGGGCGCATGAAGTCAATGCCGTGGAGCCAGCGGCAGATTCTCGGAAGCCGCTCAAGTGGTCACGCACGCCCATCATCTTTGATGAAGAACCCCGACCGCATTACTGCGGTAGGGTGCTTGCCGTTGTTGGTCTCACCAACAATTCGCAACCTCAAGGTCACAGAGATGTTGGTTGATGGCGGGGCCGGGTTGAATCTGATTTCCCCAAAGGTTATCAGCAAACTCCAGATAGCAGAGGAAGAACTTAAGGCCACAGGCACGTTTGAAGGAGTCAATCCCGGCAGGAGCCGTCCTAAGGGAAAGGTTATGTTGCCAGTGACATTTGGAGGAGAATTGAACTACAGGACTGAGAAAGTCATGTTTGATGTGGTTGACCTCCCCCTGCCGTACAATGGGATCCTTGGGCGCCCTGCCCTAGCCAAATTCATGGCAGCATCCCACTATGCCTACAACACCTTGAAGATGCCGGGGCCGATGGGCGTCATTTCCGTTCTGTCGGACAAGAAAGATGCAATTATTTGCGTGGATAAGATGTACCGGGACGCGATCGCGGCAGAGGTCGCGGAAGCCACAGTTCCTGCCAAGGAAAAGCATAGCAGAGGCACTGGCAAGGAATTCGGGAACTGTACCTCTATGGAATGTGCCGCGCCCGTTGATGACATGCCAGAGAGTTCCAACAGCAAGAGATCCAAGGCTGCTCCACCCCAAGTGAAAAAGGTCATGGCAGGGCTGGCTGGCGCTGATGGTACTTTCACTATCAGCGCCACCCTTGATGACAAATAGGAAAGCGCGCTCATTGCCTTCCTGTGGGCGAATATCGATGTGTTTGCCTGGCAACCATCTGATATCCCCGGTGTTCCCATGGAGGTAATCGAGCACCACCTTGCTGTCTGCCCACATGCCCGACCCGTCAAGCAAAAGGTTCGGAAGCAGGCCTTGGAGCGGCAGCAGTTTATTGCCGAGGAAATCAAGAAACTTGAAGCAGCTAGTTTGGTTAGAGGAGTACTACATCCAACATGGTTAGCAAACCCAGTGGTTGTGCACAAGGCTAATGGAAAATGGAGGCTTTGCATAGATTTCACGGATCTGAACAAGGCATGCCCAAAGGACCCATTTCCCTTGCCGCGCATTGACCAGATCGTGGATTCTACTTCAGGATGTTAGTTGCTCTCTTTTCTGGATGCATACTCTGGATACCATCAGATTTTTATGTCCTAGGAAGATGAAGAAAAGACCTCATTCATCACCCCATGCAGCACATACTGCTTTGTGCGCATGCCTTTCGGGTTGAAGAGTGTCGGGTCCACTTTTGCAAGAGCAGTCCAGGTTGGCTTTGAACCACAGTTGCACAGGAACATTGAAGCCTATATGGATGATATTGTGGTCAAGACCAAGGACAGATCAACCCTCATCTAGGATTTAGAAGAGACATTTGCTAATCTGCGCAAGATCAACTTGAAACTGAATCTGGAGAAGTTCGTGTTTGGCATTCCCTCTGGCAAGCTACTTGGTTTCTTTGTGTCCCACCATGGCATAGAGGCCAACCTCGATAAGATCAAGGCCATTGAGCAGATACAGGCACCCAAGACAGTTAAGGATGTGAGGCATTTGGCAGGATGCGTTGCCGCGCTTAGCAGATTCATCTCCAAGTCTGCCGAGCGCGCCTTACCGTTCTTCAAGATTTTGAAGAGGGCAGGACCCATGAAGTTGGCCCGGAACCAGATGCAGCGCTGCGGGATTTGAAGGCCTACTTGTCTTCTGTGCCTACTTTGGTTGCACCCAAACCATAAGAGCCGTTGCTGCTATATCTGGCAGCAACTAATCAAGTGGTTAGTGCGGCCCTAGTAGCGCAGCGGGAAGTAGAAGAAGCAGCCACCTCAGCAAGTGTCCCGCCTGGGGAAGAGAAAGAGAGCGGCCCGGCAAGGCCAGATACGGATCAGGACAAAGAGGAGAACGGTAGCGGAAGCAACCCTAAGGACACGGCAAGGAAGAAGGTGGGGCAGCGCCCAGTATACTTCGTCAGCTCCCTGTTGCAGGGGGCTAGATCCAGGTATTCTGGCGTGCAAAAATTGATCTTTGGCCTTGTCATGGCCTCAAGGAAACTGCGCCACTACTTCCAAGCCCATGAGATCATGGTTGTCACCTGCTTACCATTGCAAAGGATACTTCGAAACCCATAGGCCACCGGCAGGATAGTGGAGTGTGCATTGGAGTTCTCCAGCTTTGGCCTGAAGTTTGAAAGCACATCAACAATCTAGAGCAGGGCATTGGCAGAGTTTATTACAGAATGGACACCAACCCCTGATGAAGAAGTACTGGAAACAGATATCCCCGGCAAGGAAGTGCCCCAAGAATGGATCATGTATTTCGATGGTGCCTTCTCCCAACAAGGTGCAGGGGCTGGCGTGCTTCTCATGGCTCCCACTAGAGAGTACCTGAGGTACGTCATCCAGATGCACTTTCCCCGGGAGGAGGAGACCAACAATACAGCAGAATATGAAGGGCTTCTTGCCGGGCTCAGGATTGCCACAAAATTGGGAATCAAGAAGCTGATCATTCGAGGAGATTCACAACTGGTGGTGAGACAAGTCAACAAGGATTACCAAAGCCCATTGATGGAGGCATACGTCGAGGAAGTGAGAAGATTGGAGGAGCGCTTTGACGGGTTGCAAACAGAGCATGTACCCCGTGCGGAAAACAACATTGCTGATCACCTGTCAAAGTGCGCTCGCAGAAGCTTCCTGTGGAACCAGGAACTTTTATTCTCCATCTTACTCAGTCCTCCGTATCCCCGACAACAATGGCCCGAAAGAGGAGGAAATTGGACTCCGGTAAGCCTCTCCCGATAGAGCCTTTCGGGGCTCCTGGCAGGGACCCTGCCGAAAACAACTCCCCTTCGATTGCAGGGCTGCACCCTCCTGCCGGGCCACTAGTCCCCGTAGTAAAGGGATGCACCCCCACGAATGAGGAGGTGCCACTAGTCCTCGTTGCCGAGCCTCAGGCTCCAACTTGGGCAAGGCACATAGTCCATTTCCTCCAAACCGGAGAACATCCCGAAGAGCAAGAAGATGCTGAAATAGTAACCCTGAGGGCCAGTATATATCAGTTTGTCGATGACACACTATACAGAAGAAGGCCCAACGGTGTGAAATTGAAGTGCATTTGCCGGGAAGGAGGAAAGGAACTGCTGGCAGAGATACACAAAGGCATGTGCAGCTCCCACATTGGATCAAGGGCTTTGGTTGGGAAAGCATTCTGGCAAGGATTCTATTGGCCCAGAGCCCTCCAAGATGCGGTTGAGCTCATCAGCAAATGTGAAGCCTGTTAGTTCCATGCCAAAAATATCCATCTGCCTGCCCAAGCACTCCAAACAATCCCTTTGTCATGGCCGTTTTCGGTCTGGGGTCTCGATATCCTCAGCCCTTTCCCCCGAGTTGCCGGGGGTTTTGAATTCTTGTTCGTTGCAATCGACAAGTTCACAAAGTGGCCGGAAGTAGATGCCGTGAGAAAGGTGACTGCTCAGTTAGCTATCAAGTTCTTGAAAGGATTGGTGTGCCGTGCCGCTTCGGGGTCCCTGCCCGGATCATCACCGACAATGGCACCCAGTTCACGAGCCACACCTTCATGCAATATGTTCATGCCCTCGGAAGCAAGATCTCATTTGCCTCTATCGCACATCCCAGAAGCAATGGACAAGCTGAGAGGGCGAACACTGAAGTGATGCGAGGACTCAAGACAAGAACATTTGGTAAGCTGCGGAAGCACGGCAGGCGAGGGATCGATGAGCTGCCGGTAGTTCTTTGGTCCCTTAGAACAACACCAAACCAAGCTACCGGGTAGACTCCCTTCTCCCTAGTCTATGGGGCAGAAGCAGTTATCCCCACGGAACTCATTTATGGGTCACCCCGAGTGCTTGCCTACGATGAAGTAGCACAGGAATAGCACATGCGTGACGATGACATGCTTCTCGAGGAGAACCATCTGCGGGCTACTACGCGTGCTGCACGCTATCAGCAAGCCCTGCGTCGCTACCATAGTCGCAGGGTTCATGCCCGTTGTTTTGAGGAAGGTGACCTTGTCCTTAGGCGCGTTCAGTCCGCCAAGGGTACAAACAAGCTATCGCCAAAGTGGGAAGGCCCTTACCGAGTAGTACGAGTCACCAGACCTGGCGTAGTCCTTCTGGAGACCAGAGATGGCATTCAATTGCAAAACTCATGGAATATTGAGCATCTCCACAAGTTCTACCTGTAAGGCATGGCTGTCGGGCCCTGCCCGGCAGCCACCCTTTTGTACAGGCCTTGCCTCAGCTGCATGTTACCCCTTGTACAAAGCCAGGCGCAGACCCTGAGCAGCAGAGAAATAAATGAAGCACTGGGGGCCCCCGACAAGTTGCATGCATGCATAAGCATATCATAAGCATCACATGATTCATGTAGATAGGTTGCATGATCATGTAGATAGATTGCATCTGGCATCATCTTCATTTGCATAAAACTATAGGCTCCTGCCGTGGACTTAGTCCTAGGAAGAGGATGCGAAGACAAGCCAGCACTGCGGTCTCCGGCAAGCCAAATAGATAAGTTCTGTCTCTTATCCATACATGTTCCGTGAGTAGGACTTGTGCATATGAAAACCTTGCCGCCTCAGAAACAAAGGTACTCCCATCTACTGACAGGAACGCCACTTCGGTCAGGATGGTCGTAGTGGCCTTTGGCTAAAAGGGGTTGGCGGGGGGATGGTCTCTCCCAATGGGTTCTGCGCCCGGCAGGCTCAACCTCACGGCAGCAGTCCTATGGGGTGCCGGCAAGGTAGTTTACCGGGATCTACTTGTTTACATGGAAGTATGGAGGCGTTTCACCTCTGCATGGATATCGTATATGCACAAGTGCCTGGCAAAGCTTATCTTCTTCATTAATATGCTGATCAACAAGTACAAATCTCACTGAACATAAACATGGATACGAGAGATTACATTATTTGAACCAAAATTTGGCAAGTGCCTAAAGATTTAAGATTAAAAAAAGATAAGTGCCCCGTGATCTCCTCTTTTCATTTTCCCTCCGCCAGGTATTGCGGTGGGAAGAGAAGATGGCTAAAAGAGTACCCAAGCAGGCTCCCACCCCGATCCCGTCATGGCCTGCCGGGTGCGGCCTGACAAGATCGGGAGTGGCGAGGCTGTGAAGGAGGGGCACAAAGAGCAGCTCGGCGATGCCCGGGTCACCACCTCCAGGACACTCGATGCGCGTCGCTCCCCACCTTGGCGGGCAGGAAGACGCCACCGTCCTTAGCAAGAATACAAGATCCGCCGGAAGGAGCACTGCTGGGATTACCAAGGACCCCATATAATGCATCCCAGGCAAGCATCAAGGGCCCCGGACACCTCGCCAATAGAGTGGCGACCCCCGGCGACGCGCGGCACTAGACCAGACTCACTCGCCAAGCATCAGCACGAGCATTTGACATCACCAGGAACTCCAAGCTAGGACTCGGGGCCTGGCCCCGGGCTCTTCCTTTCAGCATACCCAGAAGAAGCAGAAGGCGGAGGAGGAGAGGAATGTGGATGAATGCCTCCGCTCCTCCCCCGCTCCTCCTTTTATAGGTGAGCTGGGGCTATGGGCTTATTCCCTGGTGAGTAACCGCCGCCCTCCTCCACCAATCCAAGAAGATCGGTCCCCTGCCTTGATGCTCTCCCGCACCACGCGCCTCCATTACCTACCCCACTCAATGCATGCGGCATACGTGGCTAAGGATAAGGGCGCGGAGGGAAGAGTGAATTGGCAGTTATACGCCCGTGCGTTAAAGTCATTCACGGGCCATTACAAGAATGGCCCCACCACAATTGGCATTGCACGACGCACGGGAAAACAGGAAACTGACCCGAGCTCAGGTTAATAAAGAAGCAAAGAAGATCTCAAAGGGTGGAGCCACCCTTACATTTCTGCCTGTGCACTGGTTCGGGCCTACCCCAACGACGCCCAGCGGCATGTTCGTGCCAGGCCCGGGGGCTCCTGTCGGTGCAACAGACCCTGGGTCCATTGCATGGACTGTGCACAGGCCAGAGACAAGATTACAAGACCAAGATCAGACCAAACAAGGAGGATCAATTCCTTTGAAGGATCCAAGTGCAAGTCGAGAAGGCGAAGGTGAGCCAGAGGAACAAGGCATCACTAAGGGAAGGACCTACCTTGCCTAGCAGGCGAGCCCGGCAGGGTTGGGTTTTGCCTCGGAAGCAAGCTCCCAGATCATCCCGGCAGCCCTGCCGGGGCTGGCGAAGGCAAGCCACTCCACCACTCCACCTCACAAGCGAAGCAAGTCATTAATCAAAGCGGTGTCGAGCTCCAAGGTGACTAAGTGGCTGCTTTTTGCCACATGGCAGCCACTTCCTACAGCAAACACCTCCATATGACACCCGTCCTGAGACGTGTCAAACGAGCAGGTGCGAAGCTGGCAAAACAGCCCGGCAGGGCCTGCCGCGCGGGCTGTGATGTGACACTGAGCAGCGCATTTAATGCGCTCTGTCAGCCTGCAAAGTTATGTATGATAGCACTGTTAGCTATCTAATCAATACGGAAAGACTGATTTGCCACTGTGGTGACCCCTTAATCTATAAAAGGAGGCCCATGGCGATCGTAGAAAGGGTTGGACCCTCGCATATTCATGCGCTCATAGCCACTCTCGCCCCCAGAGCGACCTTGCCGGGCGAGTGTGCTACGTCCACCACCATTATCCACCATCAATCCACCAAAGCAGGAGTAGTGTTTTACGCCTCACGGCGGCCCGAACCGTGGTAAAGACTGCCCGTGTGATCTCTGCCCTATTGCGCGACGCTTCTCCGCTCTTTGTGCAATGTGCCCATCCCCTCGCCGAACCAAAAGGGGCTCATGGCCCCATAGGTGGCCGTAGTTTCCCACGACATTCTACTACTTTGGACCCAGGCCACTGCCCTAATAGCTCAACTCCCAGGCCCATCTACAAATGCACAGCTCAAACGCGCAAAAATAAATAATGATGGCGTTCAAGAGAGTCCATCACGGATAGCTAAGTTGCTTGGTACCTCACTGCTTGTCATATAGTAGGAGAAACTAATCTCATTTCACATTACTACGTGTGCTCAGTGGACAATATATATAACATGTAGAGTAAAAAAGCAATGCAACAAGTGTACAACCTCTTTGGCGAAGCCATGTCGATCTTAGCATGATTGGGTTGGTCGGTGAGGATGCTCTAGCTGATTTGGCTGTCGGAGGAGGGGAAGAAGATCTTAGGCGTCTGGAGATGGAGCCGGGGGTACTGCTCCGCTGTGATGGAGGGTTTCGTCGTTGGAGCAGCTCCGGTGAGTTATACGACGGCGAGGCTGAAGCAGGACAAGAGAGACAACGTTAACCTGAGTGGAATTCTAATAGCATCTCCAATAGATGATGTAAAATACATAACCACAAAGTGCTAGATGTAAACTACATTAGCCGCTCATCTCTGAACTTAACTGTCGAAACTGAATTTAACCATCGAAACTGAATTTTACTGTCGAAACTGAATTTTGCTGTCAAAACTGAATTTTACTATCGAAAGTGAACGCACTAGTAGCAGAAAAGCAGTAGCAGCAGCAGCACGTGCGAGAGCCGGGGCAGCTAGTCGTGTAGCAGCATCTTAGGTAGCAGCTGCAGGGGCTCGAGTGAGAGTAGGATCTGCTGCTCGTGCAGCAGCAGTGCGAGCAAGAGTAGAGCAGCAGTGCAAGCAAGAGCAAGATCGAGAGCAGCAGCGCGAGCAAGAGCAAGACCAGACTAGGCAGGGGACTGGGGAGAAGAGCAGAGCAGTAGCGTGAGTGAGAGCCAAAGAAGCAGCAGCTCCTACTGATGTGGACATCGCCGCCGAGGGAGCCATGCCGTGGAGGAAGTGGCCGGCGACGCCGCCGTAGATGGAGCCGCGCCATGTTGGCTCGAGACCGAGCGCCGGTAGCACCGTGAGATCGAATCAAGAAGAAAATGCAGTGATTAGTGTAGAACCTCTTTGGTGGGGCCGATTAGGCCTCAGCTTCATCTGAGGAATCGGTGATGCTGCTGCTCTTCCGGTGGTGCAGGTGAAGACGACGGTGTGGGAATGGAGGTGGCGCGAAGGACGAGGGGAACGTCGAGGCAGCTCCTTGGAGGTGGAGGACGGGGTGGCTGAACCAGCGGGACGACAAGATCGACGACGGATCCTCATCCGGTGCAGTGTATGAGGTACGTCAAGGTGTTGCTATGGACGACATTGTTGGGGAAGAGGCTCCGGCTGGGTGGCAGATGGAGGAGGGTGTGGGGCTTCACGGGTTTTCGCGGCCTCAGTGTACGAATGGGGGGCGGATGGGATGGGAGGGGGGAACCCTGTCTTAGGGACGCGCTTGTCCGAAATGTGGGGTAAGTTACGAAAGTACCCCCACCGATTTGAGCTAGGCGGTTCTTTCGGTTCAGGGGTATCACGGGCATTTGGCATGTCGGGATTTCGCATGAGGTGGGAGTTTTCGCGCGCGTTGTAATTTTGGGATAACAAGGCGTGGGTTGAGATGGAGGGAGTTTTCAGAGCACAACGAGACAAAGAGATATCTTAAAATTCCGGGGTAACAAGGCGCGGGTTGAAGAGGCGGGAGTTTCGCTGCACGATAGACACAAATGCTAGCTTGAAATTTCGGCATAACAAGGCGCGGCTTGAAATTTCGGGAGAACAAGCTTAACGTGTACAAAAAAAGACAATTCGCACCTCACTAGAGAGATCCATGTCCCGTTTTACTATATTACTAGAAATGCATTCAAATACAACAACAAAAAACTAAAAAAATCGGGACAACAAACTTAACGTGTATAGTACCAAATCAATTTGCACTTCCCTCAATAATAAAAAAACAATTCGTGTTGTCTAGCATGTGGACTAAATTTGAGTACATTTTCCCTGTTTGAATGGGATTGTACTCGGGTTAGTTATACAACCATCTAAATATTAATTATCTTCACAACACATGACATGAATATAGGAGTAGTAAATTCCCATATAAATATGAACTACATGTACATACGATCTCGAATTCAAATATATGTATCCATTTTATATTGAATTCAAATCATAGTACATGTATGCTCTAGCTAGATGTTCGGAATCTAAACCATGTATAATACTACATACAATGTGTTTAACACGCACAACACACACACACACCATTTAGACTAGTAAGGTACACGTGCATTGCACGCATGAGATTTGGCAACCAAATTATGAATAAATATCACATTATAGCATGTAAGCTTTGAGTCATATATGCATGATGTAGATGTTCATTTAATTCTTATAGTTCATCTCATTCAAAATCAATTAGTTTTTATAAAAAAGCTAACCTATTGTAAGATTCATGGAATTTTGCGTTGTAAAGCTTAAAGTAAAAAACAAATAATGGCAATTCATCTAGAAAAAAAATTGGGCAATTATGATACGGAAAATTCTAGAACAAAGGAGAAGTGCTTGTGTTTTGAGGTTTGTGCATTATGCTTAAGTTCAACCATCGAGTCTTCTAGATTGTACATGTGGCAAAATCTGGTGGAATGTAGATGATATCCAACGGCTAGTAGTGCTCGGATTTGCCATCTCTGCACCGTCGGATTGGCTTCATCCAGTGACCATCTTTCAAAGTTATTCGCACAATATATAGGGGTATAGATATATGATGCGAAAGCCACCCATCATCTCCAATTTGAATCGTGTGTCCATGCACGGATGCAATGTGGCCAAACGATGCCTGCCATTGGTATCTCAAATTCAAATCAGTATGACCTTGTTCAATGTGTATACAGTGTAGCATGCTCGTTTACGAACCACACCATTCATATCTCAGTTATATTCATGCATACATGGGTTTCAAACATCATGATATCTTATTCAAATATTTGAATTCAACTTTACATTGATTATGACCTCACCTAGTCTTTTACACCCACACAGTCGTCTTCTCTTTATAATTGTACCACTAATTTTTTTCGTGCATGCATGCAGACACACTACCACTCGGCATTATCCATCGCACACATGCAATCTTTTTCTTCAGGTCGGTCTCCCATGCATGCACACACACACACACACCTCCCCCTCTTCATCACTTTGGGCATTCTTTATCTATCACATGCATGCGCAACGATCGATGTTCCTCTATGTGTGTATATATATAGCTAGGGCTTTCCCAGTTTTCCACACAAACCGATCGATCAAAATATCTAGTCAGGTCTCACCCTCTTTCCCACGTACACATCGATCAATCTATACCTCTCTATATAGGATTACATAGATGATACACCCACATTATCTATCCATCGTCCCCCTCTCATCATCCGTGCCTTGCGCTTCATCTCTCAGACGCGCACACATTGGCGAAGACTGGGGGCAGCAAGGGCCCTGCCCCCCCTAACATCACTATATACTGAGGCTAATATGAATGTGATCAGTAGATCACTTGTTGGTAAAATGGTTTAAGTTGATGAATTGGCCCTCCCCGTAAAGGATTAGTAATGCTTGGCCCCCTAGCTCATTTTTTTTTCATCGCTCTGCCACTGCGCGCAACCACGCACATACTCGCCCCTCTCTTTAAATATCGATCTCGCACTTGTGCACTCCTTCATAGTCTCCCTCCACTTGGCCCCTCGCACCATCTTCCAGCACCCACCCCCCATATCCCAATGCTTGTACACTCATAGAGCTCTTCCCTCTATCTATCTCTATCGATATCTCGCGCGTTCGACCCCTCCCCTCCCTTCTCGTATATCACCCCAGCCCCATGCACATACATGTATGTATATAGGCCTCTCCTTCACACAAATTTCATTGACACATATTCCCTCACCATATCTTAGTATCTCTCACACACACAGACTACGTGTGCGAAAGAGAAGAGGTGCACACACGCACTCGTTCCGACATACAAACGCGTGGGTGCACGATGGAGCACACTTGTACAAAAAATGAGCGTGTAGAAAGGCTTTAGATGATGTGCCACTAGTCTATATCTATACCTCTATATCTATATCTATATCTATATCTATACCCCTATATTGAGTGCGAATAAAATTGAAAGATGGTCGTTGGATGAAGCCAATCAGACGGTGCAGAGATGGCAAATCTGAGCACTACTGGCCATTGGATATCATCTACATTCCACCAGATTCTGCGACATGTACAATCTAGAAGACTCCATGGTTGAACTTAAGCATAATGCACAAACCTCAAAACACAAGTACTTCTCCTTTGTTCTAGAATTTTCCGTATCATAATTGCCCAAACTTTTTTTCTAGTTGAATTGCCATTATTTGATTTTACTTTATGCTTTACAACGCACAATTCCATGAATCATAAAATAGATTAACTTTTTTATAAAAACTAATTGATTTTGAATGAGATGAACTATTAAGAATTAAACAAACATCCACATCGTGCATATATGACTCAAAGCTTACATGCTATAGTGTGGTATTTATTCATAAATTGGTTGCCAAATCTCATGCGTGCAATGCACGTGTACCTTACTAGTACTTCCAGTATGTGCAAAACACGTAAATTAGAATTCCAATGGCACGCTACACAGTGTCTCTCCCTGTTTCAGTTAACATATTATGATTAAAATGATGTGGGGGCATCCATGAAGCCACGTGGCACATGTGGAGGCGTTGTCACGACCTCCTTGTGTGGATTGATCATAGTGACGTGCTGCTGGTTCCAGAAGAATGTACTCGTCCTCTCTCACGCACACTGGCAGTACATGCATGAAGCGAAGATGTGCACGCACGCACTCATTCCCTTGCACGCACAAGCGGGTACACGGTGGGACGCATTTTTGTACGAAGATCCACCCCATGTGATAATTTGACGCTTGTAAAGTCATTCACTTTATTGATGGTCAATTAATACAGTGCATGCAAATTGAGTGGACATGAGGGAGGAAATAGTTGAGAAAGACATTACTACTCCACTGCCTGCATGCGAGTAGTTAAATTAAATCATGGGTTGCTACTTCCATTGGTCTCCTTCGTATTTTGTGCCAATTCTTGACCATAATTTTAAGTAACACAATATTTATGCATGTCATAAAAATTAATGTCATCAAAAACTATGTTCAAATGTGATTCCAATGATATAATTTTTGGTGACATGCATTAACATTTTCTTAGTTAAAATTTTGGTAAAAAATTGGCACAAAATAAAAAGGGGGCCAATAAACCAGGACGCAGGCAGGATGATCAATTTTTGCCTGGGTTCCTATTGGTGGCCTTTGTATTTAAATATGGACGGAGTGGAGTAGTAGTACTATATTTATCTTAGCCTCGTAGGGCTCTCCCACCGCCTACGCTCTCCTCCCCGCCTCGCCCACCGGATCCCGCCATGGAGGATCCCTTAGATCCCAGGATCCCGCGGGCTGCCCTCTCGTTGCGGCCCACAACACTGCCGCCTTTGAGAGAAACCCACATGTGTTTCAAAGTGGACCCATTGCTCTGGAATCACAGATCGGTGGCGCCGGAGGACATACCAGGGCTGCGTTTCAGGTGGTAGGTAGCAATGGCAAATCAGATCGAGGAAGCGTCGCGTTGATTGGAGACAAGTTCGAAGGAGCTGCGCCTGGCAAAGCATAAGGTGGAGGCGCAAGTCGATCTCAGGGGAGAGATGCTGAGGGATGTCAGCATCTGGCAGCGTCGCGTTGATTTCGAGCTGGGGCTAATGGCAGAGATCATATTGACGGAGTCGACTGCGGAGGAAAGAACGCGCATGCCTGAGGAATGGCATGAGCAACCGGTGCAACTGTTCAAATGGGCAGTAGGAGAAGCCAAATCGCGGGACCAGCTGCGGCGGCACCGCTGGGCATGCATCATAGGCGAGGTGAGCTGCCCTCCTTCCCCTCCAGCGGTGCAGTGACCTAATCGGTTGCTGCTGCAGTGAACTTGCGGCGCCATGGTGGTTTGCAACAGTGACAATCACTCCATCTATATGTATTATATTCCTGTGAAAATACTTTGTTGTTTGGAAAAAGATGGTAATTGATTTATCACTAGTTTTTGAATGTTTGGTCGTGACAATCACCCGAAGCCACAACCAGAAGTCTCCATCGCGTAATACTTACGATCGGTCGCACCAATAGACGGTGGTCGAACCCGCGTCTCACCGAAGGGACACGCATCGGCTTGGTCTGACATGTACGACCAGTTACATCACTGACTTGTGCGATTGCATTTGAGTAGTAGTAGTTTAAATTTGTGTTCCAGGAAACTCATCCGGAGCCGTTTCGGGCCTCGAAACCAAAACCATCAATTAATCTTTAGCTTGTTCCCATCACATTCCAAAGTAGTACTACCATGCTATAATTAAGTGCAAACCTGCTCACACCTAGTACGTATCAAACCTGAACGTGTTCCCACTATGCAGGTTTTAGTACTAGTGCTAGTACTAGGTTATAAAAAGGGGAACTACCTAGCCAAAAATCACTCTGCCTTCCTCCTCATAAGTCTTTCTTGTTCGTCCGTCCTTGCCATGGCCGGTGTGCAGAGCTCTAGGTCGAGAACTACTCGTAACAAGGGAGCGGCGACCAAGGCCGCGGAAAAAAAGAGAGGGCTCGCCGCCTCACAGAGAACTCGAAAGATCTCTCACGGGCAGGCAAGGGCTCCCAGGAGCGCCCTAGCTGCGGAGGCGAACATGCCGATCTTGCAGTGCTGGAGTCGTTATCCTTCGATGACATGCCCGATCAGCTCAATAAGCAGAAGGAGTTCATCGATGGCTTGGTGGAGCTGCTGAAGGAGAGCCTCGACGACATGCCCACTGAGCTCAATAAGAAGGAGGAGTTGACCGCCAGCTTGGTGATGCTGATGAAGGAGAGCATTGCCTCGGGTAAGAAGGTGACCGGCAAAATCCTACAACTTCAGGAGGACAAGGCGAATTTCCGCCATGAGCTTGACCTACTGAAGGAGGAGAACGCCGGTTGGAAGAAGCTGCATGAGAAGAGTAGTTCCTCGGTGAAGATGCTGCACGCCCTTGTCATGGAATAGAAGGAGGAGTTGGCGAAGCTCCGCATCGAGCACCCGACTGCTATCAAGGTATGTAATGCGGCCGTGGAACAGATGATGAAGGCTCGCGTCGAGAAATCCTGCATCATGGATAAAATGAAGAAGATGGCGGAGGAGATGCGCGAGAAGATGGAGGTGGTGGAGGCGATGAAGAAGCAGTTATAACTCTGCGGGCAGCAACCCTTCATGTAGTAGAGAGCAGCGCCCCAGACTTGTGTGTGCGTCTTCCTTCTTTTTTGGGGGGGATAATCTTCCTTCTTCTTTTGCTTTGGGTGTTTCGCCGCACGTGTCATGTTCTCTGCGAGGCATGAATAGAACAATGCTAACGATGAGCGGCGCCGTGGGATCGATGACTAGCAAATTAGATCATTTTTTATCGCCATATCGCACTGGGCTGCCGTGTTTCGTGCTCCTCCGTCGTACTATTACTCCAGTGGAAAACTTGTGTATACCGCACAGTTCTTTGCTCCTCCTCAGGTCATCGGCAACATTTATACGAGAAGTCAAATCACAAGGCCCTGTCTTCCAGCTGTAATGAGCCATCAAATCACAAAGGCCCTCGCCTCTCGTGAAACCGACCAAGCAAGACTTCCCCGCCCTCTAGCCTTTTAAATGTATACTTTTGTACAGTAGTAGTATCGATGGATTGCGCCATGGAGCAAAACTAACAAGATGAAATTAAAGAAAAAAGGTGGTACATATAGAGAGCGCTCGTCGCCAAATTATGCAAATAGTACTATTAAAAAAGCTAGTACGTGCTTAGATGGGGTGCTAAAGTCTATTAAAGAAATTAGCATACCTATTTAATTAATTGACAACTAAACTCCTTGATGCTTTGGGTATACTTCTCTCATTTAAGTTTTTTTTAGAATAACATATCTCATTTAAGTGTTTTGCGTATGTGGCATTGATACGTCTCCAACGTATCTATAATTTTTTATTGTTCCATGCTATTATATTATCTGTTTTGGATGTTTTATATGCATTAATATGCTATTTTATATTATTTTTGGGACTAACCTATTAAACTAGAGCCCAGTGCCAGATTCTGTTTTTTCCTTGTTTTTTAGCTTCGTGGAAAAGGAATACCAAACGGAGTCCAAATGGAATAAAATCTTCGCGATGATTTTTCTTGGACCAGAAGACACCCAGGAGACTTGGAGATGAAGTCGGAGGAGCCACGTGACGACCACAAGGGTGGAGGGCATGCCCAGGGGGTAGGGCGCCCCCTGCCTTGTGGGCCCCCCATGACCCTCCTGACCTAATTCTTTTGCCTATATATCCACATATATTCCCAAACCACCAGAAGCATCCACGGAAACACTTTTCCACCGCCGCAACCTTCTGTACCCGTGAGATCCCATCTAGGGACCTTTTCCGGCACCCTGCTGGAGGGGGATTCAATCATGGAGGGCTTCTACATCAACCCTATTGCCCTTCCGATGAAGCGTGAGTAGTTTATCTCAGACCTACGGGTCCATAGCTAGTAGCTAGATGGCTTCTTCTCTCTCTTTGATTCTCAATACCATGTTCTCCTCGATGTTCTTGGACATCTATTCTATGTAATACTTTTTTGCGGTGTGTTTGCCGAGATCCGATGAATTGTGGATTTATGATCAGATTATCTGTGAATATTATTTGAATCTTCTCTGAATTCTTTTATGCATGATTTGATATCTTTGTACTCTTCGAACTATTAGTTTGGTTTGGCCAGCTACACTGGTTTTTCTTGCAATGGGAGAAGTGCTTAGCTTTGGGTTCAATCTTGCGGTGTCCTTTCCCAGTGACAGTAGGGGCAGCAAGGCACGTATTGCATTGTTGCCATCGAGGATAAAAAGATGGGGTTTACATCATATTGCTTGAGTTTATTCCTCTACATCATGTCATCTTACTTAATGCGTTACTCTGTTCTTCATGAACTTAATACTCTAGATGCAGGCTGGAGTCGGTCGATGTGTGGAGTAATAGTAGTAGATGCAGAATCGTTTCGGTCTACTTGACATGGACGTGATGCCTATAGTCATGATCATTGCCTTAGATATCGTCATAACTTTGCGCTTTTCTATCAATTGCTCGGCAGTAATTTGTTCACCCACCGTATTATTTGCTATCTTGAGAGAGGCCTCTAGTGAAACCTATGGCCCCCGGGTCTATTTTCCATCATATAAGTTTCCGATCTACTATTTTCCATCATATTAGTTTCCGATCTACTATTTTGCAATCTTTTACTTTCCGATCTATAAACCAAAAATACCAAAAATATTTACTTTATCTTTTATTTATTTTCATCTATATCTATCAGATCTCACTTTTGCAAGTAACCGTGAAGGGATTGACAACCCCTTTATCGCGTTGGGTGCAAGTTGTTTGATTGTTTGTGCAGGTATTCGGTGATTTGTGCATTGTCTCCTACTAGATTGATACCTTGGTTCTCAAACTGAGGGAAATACTTATCTCTACTTTGCTGCATCACCCTTTCCTCTTCAAGGGAAAAACCAATGCAAGCTCAAGAAGTAGCAGGAAGAATTTCTGGCACCGTTGCCGGGGAGATCTACTCCAAGTCAAGACATACCAAGTACCCATCATAAACTCTCATCTCTTGCATTACATTATTCGCCATTTGCCTCTCGTTTTCCTCTCCCCCACTTCTAAAATGATTTTTGAAAAGATTTGCCTTTTTATTCGCCCTTCTTCCATTCGTCTTTTTCGTTTGCTTTTTGTGTGCTCGTGTGTTGGCTTGCTTGCTTTGTCATGATGGCTCAAGAGAATACCAAATTGTGTGATTTTTCCAACACTAATAACAATGATTTTATTAGTACTCCGATTGCTCCCGCCACTAGTGCGGAATCTTATGAAATTAATGCCACTTTGCTGAATCTTGTTATGAAAGATCAATTTTCCGGCCTTCCTAGTGAAGATGCCGCATCCCATCTAAACAATTTCGTTGATTTGTGTGATATGCAAAAGAAAAAAGATGTGGATAATGATATTGTTAAATTGAATCTATTTCCGTTTTCACTTCGAGATCGTGCTAAAACTTGGTTTTCATCTTTGCCTAAAAATAGTATTGATTCATGGAATAAGTGTAAAGATGCTTTTATTTCCAAGTATTTTCCTCCCGCTAAGATCATCTCCCTTAGGAACGATATTATGAATTTTAAGCAACTTGATCATGAGCATGTTGCACAATCTTGGGAGAGGATGAAATTGATGATACGAAATTGCCCTACTCATGGTTTGAATTTGTGGATGATTATACAAAAAATTTATGCCGGATTGAATTTTGCTTCTAGAAATCTTTTAGATTCGGCCGCGGGAGGCACTTTTATGGAAATTACTTTAGGAGAAGCTACTAAACTCCTAGATAATATTATGGTTAATTATTCTCAATGGCACACCAAAAGATCTTCCAATAGTAAAAATGTGCATGCAATTGAAGAGATTAATGTTTTGAGTGGAAAGATTGATGAAATTATGAAATTGTTTGCTAGCAAGAGTGCTTCTTTTGATCCTAATGATATGCCTTTGTCTACTTTGATTGAGAATAATAACGAATCTATGGATGTGAATTTTGTTGGTAGGATTTTTTTGGTAATAACGCGTATAGAGGTAATTTTAATCCTAGGCCGTTTCCTAGTAATTACTCTAATAATTATGGTAATTCCTACAACAATTCTTATGGAAATTATAATAAGATGTCCACTAATTTTGAGAATAGTGTTAAAGAATTTATGATTTCGCAAAAGAGTTTTAATGCTTTGATTGAAGAAAAATTGCTTAAGATTGATGATCTGGCTAGGAACGTGGATAGAATTTTGCTTGATGTTGATTCTTTGAAACTTAGATATATTCCACCCAAGCATGATATTAATGAAACTCTAAAAGCTATGAGAACCTCCATTGATGAGTGCAAAGAAAGAACCGCTAAGATGCGTGCTAAAAAAGATTGGATTGTAAGAACATGTTCTTCTAGTTTCCGTGAAAATAATGATGAAGATCTTAAAGTGATTGATGTGACTCCTATTGAATATTTGTTTTCCAATATAAATCTTGATAAAGATGGGACTGGAGATGAGTCAACTTTAGTTAAAAGGCGTCCCAATGATTCAGAGTTTTTAGATCTTGATGCAAAAATTGATAAAAGTGGGATTGGAGAGGTCAAAACTTTAAGTAGCAATGAACCCACTCTTTTGGATTTCAAGGAATTTAATTATGATAATTGTTCTTTAATAGATTGTATTTCCTTGTTGCAATCCATGTTGAATTCTCCTCATGCTTATAATCAAAACAAAGCTTTTACTAAACATATCGTTGATGCTATATGCAATCTTTTGAAGAAAAGCTTGAATTGGAAGTTTCTATCCCTAGAAAACTTTATGATGAGTGGGAAGATACTATTAAGATTAAGATTAAAGATTATGAGTGCCATGCTTTGTGTGATTTGGGTGCTAGTGTTTCCACGATTCCAAAAATTTTATGTGATGTGTTAGGTTTCCGTGAATTTGATGATTGTTCCTTAAATTTGCATCTTGCGGATTCCACTATTAAGAAACCTATGGGAAGTATTAATGATGTTCTTATTGTTGAAAATAGGAATTATATGCCCGTAGATTTCATTGTTCTTGATATAGATTGCAATCCTACATGTCCTATTATTCTTGGTAGACCTTTCCTTAGAACGATTGGTGCAATTATTGATATGAAAGAAGGAAACATTAGATTTCAATTTCTGTTAAGGAAGGGCATGGAACACTTTCCTAGAAATAAAATTAAATTGCCATATGAATCTGTTATGAGAGCTACTTATGGATTGCATACCAAAGATGACAATACCTAGATCTATTCATGTTTCTATGCCTAGCTAAGGGCGTTAAACAATAGCGCTTGTTGGGAGGCAACCCAATTTTATTTTTGTTTTTGCTTTTTTGTTCCTGTTTTGATTTGAATAATTCATCTAGCCTCTGGTTAGATGTGGTTTTGTGTTTTAGTTAGTGTTTGTGCCAAGTAAGACCTTTGGGATGGCTTACGGTGATAGTTGATTTGATCTTGCTGAAAACAGAAACTTTTGCGTCCAGTCACAGAATTTTAATAACTCACTGGAGCGTTGAAAAACCCTGAATTTTTTATACGAAATTTACATACAAATTTCATCTGTTTTACTAATTTTTGAGAATTGTTGAAGTTACAGAAGTATTAGAACAATTCGGAACTTCATACACTGTTCTGTTTTTGACAGATTTTGTTTTCTTTGTGTTGTTTGCTTATTTTGATGAATCTATGGGTAGTATCGGGTGGTATGAACCATGGAAAATTTGGAATACAGTAGATATTACACCAATATAAATAAATAATGAGTTCACAACAGTACCAAAAGTGGTGATTTATTTTATTATACTAACGGAGCTTATGAGATTTTTTGTTGAGTTTTGTGTTGTGAAGTTTTCAAGTTTTGGGTAAGGATTTGATGGACTATGGAATAAGGAGTGGCAAGAGCCTAAGCTTGGGGATGCCCAAGGCACCCAAAGGTAATATTCAAGGACAACCAAGAGCCTAAGCTTGGGGATGCCCTGGAAGGCTTCCCCTCTTTCGTCTTCGTCTATCGGTAACTTTACTTGAGGTTATATTTTTATTCACCACATGATATGTGTTTTGCTTGGAGCGTCTTGTATGATTTGAGAGTCTTTGCTTTTTATTTTGCCACAATCATCCTTGCTGTACACACCTTTTGAGAGGGACACGCATGAATCGTGATTTATTAGAATACTCTATGTGCTTCACTTATATCTTTTGAGCTAGGTAATTTTGCTCTAGTGCTTCACTTATATCTTTTTAGAGCACGGTGGTGGTTTTATTTTATAGAAATTTTTGAACTCTCATGCTTCACTTATATTATTTTGAGAGTCTTTAAACATCATGGTAATTTGCTTTGGTTATAAATTTAGTCCTAATATGATAGGCATCCAAGAGGGATATAATAAAAACTTTCATATAAAGTGCATTGAATACTATGAGAAGTTTGATTCCTTATGATTGTTTTGAGATATAGAGATGGTAATATTAGAGTCATGCTAGTGAGTAAATGTGAATTTGAGAAATACTTGTGTTAAAGTTTATGATTCCCGTAGCATGCACGTATGGTGAACCGTTATGTGATGGAAGTCGGAGCATCATTTATTTATTGATGTCTTCCTTATGAGTGGCGGTCGGGGACGACCGATGGTCTTTTCCTACCAATCTATCTCCCTAGGAGCATGCGCGTAGTACTTTGTTTCGATAATTAATAGATTTTTGCAATAAGTATGTGAGTTCTTTATGACTAATGTTGAGTCCATGGATTATACGAATTCTCACCCTTCCACCATTACTAGCCTCACTAGTGCCGCGCAACTTTCGCCGGTACCATACACCCATCATATACCTTCCTCAAAACAGCCACCAAACATACCTATTATGGCATTTCCATAGCCATTCCGAGATATATTGCCATGCAACTTTCCACCGTTCCATTTATTATGACACGCTTCATCATTGTCATATTGCTTTGCATGATCATGTACTTGAAATCGTATTTGTGGCAAAGCCACCGTTCATAATTGTTTTATACATGTCACTCTTGATTCATTGCACATCCCGGTACACCGCCGGAGGCATTCATATAGAGTCATATTTTGGTCTAAGTATCGAGTTGTAATTTTTGAGTTGTATGTAAATAAAAGTGTGATGATCTTCATTATTAGAGCATTGTCCCATGTGAGGAAAGGATGATGGAGACTATGATTCCCCCACAAGTTGGGATGAGACTCCGGACAAAAATAAAAAAAAGAGGCCAAAAAAAATGAGAAGGCCCAAACAAAAAAAAAAGAAAGAAAAGAGAGAAGGGGCAATGTTACTATCCTTTTACCGCACTTGTGCTTCAAAGTAGCACCATGATCTTCATGATAGAGAGTCTCCTATGTTGTCACTTTCATATACTAGTGGGAATTTTTCATTATAGAACTTGGCTTGTATATTCCAATGATGGGCTTCCTCAAATTTCCCTAGGTCTTCGTGAGCAAGCGAGTTGGATGCACACCCACTTAGTTTTCTTTTGAGCTTTCATAAACTTATAGCTCTAATGCATCCGTTGCATGGCAATCCCTACTCACTCACATTGATATCTATTGATGGGCATCTCCATAGACCGTTGATACGACTAGTTGATGTGAGACTATCTCCTTCTTTTTGTCTTCTCCACAACCACCATATTCTATTCCACCTATAGTGCTATGTCCATGGCTCACGCTCATGTATTGCGTGAAAGTTGAAAAAGTTTGAGGACATCAAAAGTATGAAACAATTGCTTGGCCTGTCACCGGGGTTGTGCATGATTTGAATATTTTGTGTGATGAAGATTGAGCATAGCCAGACTATATGATTTTGTAGGGATAAGCTTTCTTTGGCCATGTTATTTTGAGAAGACATAATTGCCTTGTTAGTATGCTTGAAGTATTATTTTTTTTATGTCAATATAAAACTTTTGTTTTGAATCTTATGGATCTGAACATTCATGCCACAATAAAGAAAATTACATGGATAAGTATGTTAGGTAGTATTCCACATCAAAAATTCTATTTTTATCATTTAACTACTCGAGGACGAGCAGGAATTAAGCTTGGGGATGCTTGATACGTCTCCAACGTATCTATAATTTATTATTGTTCCATGCTATTATATTATCTGTTTTGGATGTTTTATATGCATTAATATGCTATTTTATATTATTTTTGGGACTCACCTATTAACCTAGAGCCCAGTGCCAGTTTCTGTTTTTTTTCTTGTTTTTTGGCATTGTGGAGAAGGAATACAAAACGGAGTCCAAACGGAATAAAATCTTCGCGATGATTTTTCTTGGACCAGAAGACACCCAGGAGACTTGGAGATGAAGTCGGGGGAGCCACGAGGCGGCCACAAGGGTGGAGGGCGCGCCCAGGGGGGTAGGGCGCGCCCCCTGCCTTGTGGGCCCCCCGTGACCCTCCTGACCTAATTCTTTCGCCTATATATTCACATATATTCCCAAACCACCAAAAGCATCCACGAAAACACTTTTCCACCGCCGCAACCTTCTGTACCCATGAGATCCCATCTAGGGACCTTTTCTGGCACCCTGCCGGAGGGGGATTCGATCACAGAGGGCTTCTACATCAACCCTATTGCCCTTCCGATGAAGCGTGCATAGTTTATCTCAGACCTACGGGTCCATAGCTAGTAGCTAGATGGCTTCTTCTCTCTCTTTGATTCTCAATATCATGTGTAAGTGCATCTAGTGCCCCTTAGTGATTTTGGTGTATTGAAGACTTATAGGATAAGGAACTAATGTGTTTATGAGTGTACACAGTTCTATAAGTCTATGAGGAGTTTGATATTTACGAAGAAAGTCGACCCCTAAAAATGAATGTCTTTAGTTGAAGACTTTGATTTTCTTGAAGACTTTGAAAATGAGGAAATTGGTGTGACCTTGAAGACTTTGATATTGATGCGAGGATTATGAAGCATGAAGACTTTTGTTTTCGTAGTTTTGTTTTCTCTTTCTTGAGTCATAGGAAACACCGTACTGTTAAAGGGGGTCGAGGTAAAACTAAGGAAAAGTTTCCAAGTGATGCTCATCTCAAATCCTACACCTACCCAATCCTTTCGAGTGAAGCCATTGGAAATCTCATACAGTTCAGTCAATTTCTTCAGTGATAGAGACGAAGATCTTCTGTTCTCTAAGGAATTTTTTCTGACTGAGGAGTTAGGAATTCACCAGTGCGGATTGCCTACAAGTGAGGAACATGATAGCCCAGAGGAATTTGCGAGCTCAAATTTCCGACCGTTGTTGTGCTATGCGCCAGCTGTCCAAAATATCCTATCCACCTAACGGTCATATAATTGAAGGGCATTTATGTCTTATCATGTCGGGCTGCTCCCCGGCTATAAATAGCCGCCCTCTACAACCACTAGTTGGTTGGCTGCTCCGAGAGAAACTGACACTTGTCATTTAGAGCATCCCATCCTCCGAGGACTTTGAGAGAAATCATTAGTGAGGAAAAACCCAAATCCAACACCTAAAACCTAAAGTGATTGAGCATCACTGAAGAGATTGTTCCTGTGTGGAATCGACGCTTATTACATTTGAGTACTGTGCATCCTCCAGACGGTTAGGCGTCATGGTCTAGAGCATCCAAGAGGAATTGTGGATCGCCGAGTGACCAAGTCTGTGAAGGTTTGGAAGTCACCTGTGAAGACTTACCACGAGTGATTGGGCGAGGTCTGTGTGACCTTAGCTCAAGGAGAATACGGTGAGGACTGTGTGTCCAGGACTATGTGTCCTCAGGTTTAAATACCTAGCCGCTCCAACCAGACGTACAACTGTCACAGCAGTTGGAACTGGTCTACCAAATCATTGTCTTCACCTAGCTACTGGTTCTATTTCCTCAACCCTTTCATTTCCTCATTCATGTGTTGATGAAATTGATCGTTACTTTTTGAAGACTTTGACTGAAGACTTTCTCAATTTCCTCAATTCTAATTCTTCAGTCATCTAGTCTTTTGCCTGCTTATCCTGTTTACTCGCTACCTGTGCTCTATGCTTGTTTCATATCATCATGATGACTGTGTTACTGCCATGTTATGCTTGCACCTGAGTACTTATTCCGCTGCTTGTAGTTCATCACTTAGCATATTCCTCAAGTAGTATTTCCTCAGTGACGAATTTGTAAAAATCGCCTATTCACCCCCCCTTTAGTCGATATAACGCACTTTTAATTGGTATCAGAGCAAGGTACTCCCTTGTTCTGTGTGATTTTGGTTTAACCGCCTGGAGTTTTAGTTATGTCCACTGCAGGCATGATCAAGGTCTCGGCTGGGTGTCCTACCTTTGATGGGACGGACTACCCCTACTGGAAGAATAAGATGCCCATGCATCTTGACGCAATTGACAACGATCTCTGGTACATTGTGGAAAATGGCGTTCCCTCTGTCACTCCTTCCGTGAACGCTGCTAATGTGAAGAGATTCAAGCAACTCGACTCTCAAGCGAAGAATATCATATGTGGCCATCTGAGCAAAGGACAGTACGGCAGAGTGAGTTTTTTGGAGTCTGCAAAGCTTATCTGGGACAGGCTGTCCAAGGTCAATGAAGGAATCTCAACCCAACGTGATTCTCGAGTTGACGTTCTTCGCAATCTCTTCAACCGCTTCAAAAGACTCAACAATGAGAATGTCCAGCAAACCTTTGATCGCCTCACTAACATTTCAAACGAGCTTCAAGCACTTGGTGCCACTGACATCACCGACCATGAGGTGGTGAAGAAATTGCTGAGGTCACTCGATTCTTCATTCCATACACTGGCACTGATGATTCAAGAACGTGGAGACTACAAGTCACTAGATCCTGCTGATATCATTGAGAGGCTGAACACTCATGAATTCCAACAAGCTGAAAAGAGAGATCTCTATGGGCCAAGCTATGGAAGATCACGCGCAATGAAGGCCAAGGCAGTTTCCTCATCTGAAGGAGAAGATTCTGATAGCAGCCCTGGTGACCCTGAAGAACTAAGCCAAGAGCTAGCAATGCTCGTGAGGAAATTCCAGAAGTTCTCAAGGCGTGGTCGCTCTGTAAAATCTTTAAAAGGTGATGACATGAGATCAGATTCCTCATCCCGTGATTACAAGAAGAGGACTTGCCACAAATGCAAGAAACCTGGTCACTACATAACTGATTGTCCTAAGTGGGCAAAGGAATCAAAGAAGAAGAAATAGAAGGATGATAGTTTAGATGACTCAAAGAAGAAGAAGAAATCTTCAAAGTCCTCATCATCAAAATCTTCAAAGTCTTCATCTCACAAGAAGAGCAGTTCCAAGAAGGCTCGGGCATTCATTCGCAAGGAAATGGACTCTGAAGCTGAATCTGAGGAACATGAGGAAGAGGAGGCATCTGAGGAGTCAGACTCTGGTGTGGCGAGCCTAGCCCTCGCTACTGCTTTCATCAGCAAGTCCATCTTCAACACTGAGGAAAATGGCTTCCCCAACACTGCTGATGACAGCAACGATGACTATGCTCCCACCTATTGCTTCATGGCAAAAGGTGCCAAGGTACTGAAATCTACCTCCTCTGAATCAAGTGAGGATGAATCTGATGAAAACCTCAAACCCAACTATTCCAAACTTGTTAATATTGTTGTTAAACAACAAAAGGCTTTGGAAAAGGTTCAAAATATGCTAGACAAAAGCGATGACCTATTAGGTGAGGAAATGGATCGAACTCAAACTCTGACTAATAATCTTCAGCAACTACAGTCTAAGTTTGACAACCTTCAAAGTTGTCATGAAACTCTCTTAGCCGATCATGAGAAGCTTTCTTATGAATTTCTTCAAAGAAAGCAAGATCTTGAGAAGCTAAGGGTGAGTCATGAAGATCTTCAGAAGGAAAATGATTCATTACTTGCTCAACAGATCAGTTCCGCTCAGGAAGAATTTATTCCACCATGTTTGAAAAAAAAAATAGATGCATTGAACGTGAAACTGCTAATTCTTCACCTGAAAGTTCAAATGCTTCTATTGCTACAAATTCATCAACTATCTCTATGGTCACAAATTCCTCATCTGAGGATACCATTAGTATCACTGACGAAAATGCAGGGTTGAAGGAATTGTATGTGACAGGCATGTACAAAAGTCTCAAAGGGCATCATACTCTTTGTGATGTGCTCAAAAAGCAGATCTTGAACAGGAACCCTAGGAAAGAGGGTATTGCCTTTGAGAGGAAACTCAATGCTGATGGAACCTACTCAAAACCTGAGCAGTATCCCAAAACCTCATGGGTTGCTATGAAGGGACCGCCCGTAGATCCATCCACTTTATCTGGCTTTACTTGTGAATCCTCATATTCATCTGATGAGTCATTTGACTCCAACTATAAACTGTTCAAAATTCAGAATGGTGAAGTATTTGCTAGATATGTTGGAACTAACTGCAGGAATGGTCCTCCTATGAAGAAAATCTGGGTTCCCAAAAGGTGCCTTGAAAGTCTTCAGGTGAATGTCATCATGACACCACCTGTGAAGAATAGGAACCCCGGATCAAATTCTTCATATGGACCAAAGGCCTCACATGGATCCAAATCCTCATATGAACATCATTGTGCTAACACTTCTGTTTCACAGGAAAAATTTAAGAGCTATGAATATGTGCATTATTCTTCAAATCATTATGTTCATAAGTCCTCGAACAATTTCTCTGCTTATTCATATGCCTATTCTAACCCTTCTTCTGTGAAACGAAGCGCATTGGCTTCAATGCCACCATTCTCTTATGGAGCTCGCAGAATGATGAACTCTTTGCCACCCCTCCAGATGTGGGTGGTGAAGAAAAAGAACTAATCTCTTATGCAGGGTCAGGTCTCCAGACGGACTAAATCGTCTGAAGAATTTGCTGGAGACCTGAAATGCTTGAAAGGATGCAAGCTAATTATGAAGAAATGATTCATTCATTTCTCACGTCCTCATACTGCTATATATACATATGTTGCATTAATTAATGAAATTATGTCTGATGAATTTGATGTCATATTCTTCACTCTGAAGTATATGTGTTCATAAAAAGCACTAATTCATCTACAGGATGATTTACCCAAAGCTACTGAGTGGGTCCTCGACAGTGGATGTACAAATCACATGACCGGTGACAAGAGCTTAATGATGGACTCTCCTTTATCTCCATCACATTTGAAGCATATCACCTACGCTGACAAAGGAAAAAGCAAGGTATTGGGTCTAGGTAGGGTTGCAATCTCAAAGGATCGACACATGGACAAAGTCATGCTTGTCGAGTCCCTCGGATTCAACCTCATGTCTGTCTCAATGCTTTGTGATCTTGATATGGTTGTGGTCTTTGGCAAATATCGCTGTGTAGTGCTCATGGAATCTGACAATTCCAAAGTCTTCGAAGGCTTTAGGAGAGGAGACTTGTATATTGTTGATTTCTCTGGAGGACCACACCCTGCCACATGTCTACTTGCAAAAGCTTCAGAAGGCTGGCTATGGCATCGACGACTGGATCATGCTGCATGAGGAACTTACACACGCTTGTGAAGAAGAAGCACATCATTGGCATTGAGGGTGTCAAATTCCTCAAAGATCATCTTTGTGGGGCTTGTGAGGCTGGAAACATGACTAGAGCCAAGCACCCCTCCAAGACTATCATGACTACCTCTCGTCCTTTTGAATTGCTTCATATGGACCTCTTTGGCCCTACTCATTATGCCACACTAACAAATGCAGCATCTCTATATGGCTTTGTCATTGTTGATGATTATTCTCATTACACATGGGTGCATGTCATTACTTACAAAACTGAAGTGCGGGAACTCTTCAGACGATTTTCCTCAAGGGCTTCGACGAATTTTGGTGTGAAGATCAAGCATATACGTAGTGACAATGGGTCCGAGTTCAAGAATACTGGTCTTGATGACTATCTTGATGAACTTGGTATTACTCATGAGCTATCTGCCCCATACACTCCTCAGCATAATGGCGTTGTGGAGCGCAAGAACATGACTCTTGTTGAGATGGCTCGCACCATGCTTGATGAATACAAGACGCCTCGTCACTTCTGGCCTGAGCCAATTGATACTGCATGCCACATCATCAACAGGGTATATCTTCACAAATTCTTCAAGAAGACCTCATATGAACTCCTCGCTGACAAGAAACCCAATGTGAGTTATTTCAAAGTCTTCGGTGCTAAATGTTGGATTAGAGATCCCAATCACAATTCTAAATTTGCACCGAAAGCACATGAGGGTTTTATGCTTGGTTACGGAAAGGACTCGCACACCTATAGAGTCTTCAACACCTATCACCACAAGGTTGTTGAAACTGTAGATTTGCGGTTCGATGAAACTAATGGCTCGCAAAGAGAGCACCTACCTCCTGTGCTAGATGAAATGACTCTGGAGGAATCCATAAAGCTAAAGGCTACTGAGGATGTCATACCTACTGAAGAATCTGCTAAAGAAGTCATTCCAGATCGTGAAGAAAATCATGCTGGTGCATCTGAAGAAAATGGCTCCAAAGAAAATGCTGAGCCAAATCAAAGTCGTCAACCTGCTCATCCTCGCGTTGCAAATGAAGTACAGATTGAGAGAATCATCAACGACATCAACGCACCAGGTCCTCTCACACGCTCAAAAGCTTCACATTTGTCTAACTTTTGTGGCCATTTCGCTTTTGTCTCTATCACAGAGCCCACTAAAGTTGATGAGGCATTTCTGGAGCCTGAGTGGATTCAAGCGATGCAAGAGGAATTACATCAATTCGAGCTGAACAATGTGTGGGAGCTTGTCAAGCGACCAGACCCACGCAAGCACAATATCATCGGTACCAAATGGAGCTACCACAACAAGCAAGATGAAAATGGCCTAGTGGTGAGGAACAAGGCTCGTCTTGTAGCTCAAGGCTACACTCAGGTTGAAGGAATTGATTTCGATGAAACTTTTGCACTTGTTGCTAGACTTGAGGCTATTAGCATATTGCTTGCTTATGCTAACCATCATAATATCGTCTTATATCAAATGGATGTGAAAAGTGCATTCCTCAATGGTAAGCTTGACGAAGAAGTATATGTTGCTCAACCCCCAGGTTTTGAAGATCCTAAGCATCCTGACAAAGTCTTCAGACTCAATAAGGCCCTCTGTGGCCTCAAGCAGGCCCCTCGGGCGTGGTATGATACACTGAAGGAATTCCTCATGAAGAAAGGCTTCAAACCCGGTTCACTCGACCCAACTCTTTTCACCAAAACATATGATGATGAATTATTCGTGTGCCAAATATATGTTGATGATATTATCTTTGGCTATACTAACCAATGTTACAGTGATGAATTTTCCTATATGATGAGTGAGGAATATCAAATGTCTATGATGGGAGAATTGAAATTCTTCATAGGTCTTCAAATTCGTCAACAACGAAATGGCATCTTCATTTCTCAAGAGAAATACCTCAAGGACGTTCTGAGGAAATTCGGTATGCAAGAATGCAAAGGCGTCAAAATCCCTATGCCCACAAATGGCCATCTATACACCGATGAAAATGGTATAGACTTCGATCAAAAGGTATACCGCTACATGATTGGCTCTTTATTGTATCTATGTGCATCTAGGCCAGATATTATGCTTAGTGTTTGCATGTGTGCCCGTTTTCAAGCTACACCGAAGGAGTCACACCATAAGGCTGTGAAACATATTCTTCGATATCTAGCTCACACTTCAACACTTGGATTATGGTATCCCAAGGGCTCGGCTTTTGATCTCATTGGATATTCTGACTCTGACTATGCTGGTGATCGAGTGGATCGCAAGTCAACATCACGCACATGCCATTTCCTCAGACAATCTTTAGTATGTTGGTCCTCGAAGAAGCAGAACTGCGTATCACTCTCCACTGCTGAAGCTGAGTACATTGCTGCTGGTTCTTGCTGTGGTCAATTGCTGTGGATGAAGCAAACCCTCAAGGACTATGGCATCAACATGAAGAATGTGCCACTCTACTGCGATAACGAGAGTGCCATCAAGATTGCTCATAACCCAGTTCAGCACTCGAAGACAAAGCATATCCAGATTCGTCATCATTTTCTTCGAGATCATGTGTTGAAGGGCGACATCTCTATTGATCACGTGAAGACTGAAGAACAGCTAGCGGATATTTTCACCAAGCCCTTGGATGAGAAGAGATTTAGCAAGTTGCGGTGTGAGCTAAATTTCTTAGAATCTTCCAATGTTCTTTGAAAGGGCACACATCCTAACAATTATGCAAAATTGATGACTTAAATGTGCAACACATGAAGTAACATTTTTCTTCAATCAATGAAGACTAACCAGCTAAGTGTGAAGAAATTAACGAAGAATTTGATTCTCAGAGCCCTATGACAATTATACGCGGTGTCTGAAATCATCATTCTTATACGGTGGGTCATGCCACCAAAAAAAGTTGAAAATCTTCAAATTTGAGTTTTTCTTCATTTTGAAAATTCTTCAACTTGCAAAGTCTTCAAAAAAATTTGACTGGTGTTCTTCACTGACTATATATATATATATATATATATATATATATATATATATACAGCCGGTCTATTCTGCTAATATTAGCAGAATAACTATTCTGATAACACTTCCGCACTACACGCTCAACGCGAGGGCACTGCACTTTCAGTAGCAAAGGTACTGCAATACATAGACTAGTGAATTTCGTGTCAGAAAAAACTGCATGCGGTGCTTTTTCGGTACCTTTTTCGCTCTAGTTTTTTAACCGTTTATCAAAATGACGCACGTAATATACCGTTGAGAAGCTATGGATTAGGCGCAACTTCGCCACGTTGAACACTTTTCGAGATTCATTATAGTTTAAGAGCAGTTTCAAAAATTGTGCGGCTCACGACGAATGGTAGCGAGCGTTTTTTCGCGTTTTATTCCAAACCGCTTGTCGAAATTAAGCAAATGATACACCGTTGGAAAGATATCGTCGAGGCGCATCTTTTTCATATGTATTATTTTCTCTAATTCGTTACGGTTTAACAGCAGTTTCAAATTTACTAAATCGTGGAATTGTGTTTTTTAATTTTTTTAATTTTTCGTTACTGTTTTTGCTACAGTTTTTTAATCGTTTGTCGAAACGAGGCATGTGATACGCCGTTGGAAAGCTACGGACGAGGCGCAACTTTCATATGTTGAAATGTTTTTGAGATTCCTTACGGTTTTAAGTTAATTTTGAAAATGGTGCGGCTGACGATGAGTGGCAGCGGCTGTTTTTCGTGAAATTTTTACAAACTGTTGATCGGAATGATTCAAGTTATACGCCATTGGAAAGATATCGATGTGGCGCAGCTTTTTCATGTAGAACACTCTCTCTGATTCCTTACGGTTTAAGAGTAATTTTGATTTTAATGAAATGCGGACACTCTCTTTTCGCGACACCAAAATCGTCGTATGTACTGCATCAGACAGAAAACCGCACTGCTTTAGACTGAAAACCGCACTGCATCAAACGGTCAAGTGAACTTCATAATTTCTTTTGTCGAACGTAAATTTTTCTCAGACGAGTTTTTGTTGTCTTTTTTTTTCAATTTTTTGTGAACGAGAGTGGACCGCAGAGACGGGGCAAGTGAACCACTACATATATCGAAGTGAACCGCATTACTATCTTGTTGTTTTTGCTAAATTTGTCACACTTTTCATATTGGGCGCAAGTGAACATGATCACTCTAAAAAATGAACTACATTCGAGGACCGAACGCACTGCAGGTGTTGATGCATCAAATGTCACTCAGTGTTTTTTATTACAATGAACTACAGATTTTCTATTTTTTATTACAACGTCTTTGTAAATCTAGAAAATCAACAATAAAGAACTGCAATAGAACGCCCAGCCACACCGCACCGATGACTCACACGTACTGTAGTGCGCCCGTGATGACGAGCTGCACCTGCACGAGCACTGAACCGCAACAGGCGCGCCTTCGAGCTGCACGTCCACAGTCGCCGAGCTGCACGTCCACATCCGAGACTGAACAATGGCAACCAAACTACAATGGAACAGCAACCAAGCTGCACTCGTGCAGCGCCCGAGCATCGCTGCTGCCCCTAATGGATTTTAAACTCAAAATAAAACGCCACTAGGTGGATTCATTTCACCATACATCCATAGCTAGCTTCACAACACACTTCTTATCCTTCCACCACCGTATCTGCTTTCTCTTCTTTTATTTTCTTCCTTGTGTGCACAAACCCATAGAAGCTACATCACCAAGATTCGATTCTAAAATCAGAGGAGAAAAAGCTGAATAGTAGATGCCTTTATGCGACAGCAGTAGTTGGTTCAGAGGAGGAAATCTACAGCAGAGCGGAATCAGTTTAGAGGAAAGAACCTGTTTGCTAGCCGCGGGACAGGGGCAACCTGCAGTCATGGAGCAGAAGAAATGATACAAAAGTAGAGTAGTAGCTAGCTTGCAGAGCCAGCGGAGGCCACGAGCAATGGATCGAACGACCTCCATGCCGCACCACCACCCGCTGTTCTGCTCCAGTAGCTACTGCTGTGACTGCTCCTCATGGGACAATGCACCGAACGGCAACTCGCGTGATGCCTGAGCAGCAAGCCACGCGGTCGATGCACACCTCGAGTACTGCATGCACGCAGAACGAACTACACGCGTACGCCGGCTTGGATGGCCGCCGTCTTCACTCCAGTTCACCATGTGGGTTGTTGCGGTTGGACCGGGTGCTTTCCACTCGTCCCCCCGTCGTCGGTGAACTGCGTGGGAGTGAAGGAGAGAGCTGCAACCCCGGGCGCAACTAGCGCCGCCACTGCAGCGACTCACCCGAACTGAATGGGGGCAGCAACCGAGCTGAATGGGGGCGGCGCCTGAGCATCACCACGGCTACAACCCGGTGGTGCCAAGGGAAGCAGCAAAGCCCTGAATCCGGCCCGGTGTGGTCGAAGGAGGCCTGGCCTTGGTCGGGAATGAGGTGCGTGAGGCCGCCGGTGTTGGTGGTGGATCCAGCCGTGGGGAGGCGGATCTGGCCGAGATGAGGCAGATGCGGGCCACCTGTGGTGTGGGGAGGCAGTGCAGTGAGCCGGCGATGGAGGAGCCGGAGCTCAGACCGGTAGCAGAGCAGCTCATCGGGTCCGACGCGGGCTCATCGGAAGCCGAGGTTGCTGCTTTGGCCATACGGCGCGGTTGCGGGGCAGATCGACGTCCAGCGGACTGGGAGGTGGTGCCCGTGCAATGCGGTCGAAGGTGGTGGTGGGCGGCACGGCGCCGGAAAAGGTGGGAAGGGTAGGTCCCGCCGCGCCGGAGAAGGTGGGGAGGAAAGTGGGGTGGCACGGGGAGAGAGGTGGGGCGGCACGGGGAGAGAGGTGGGGCGCAGCGCGGGGAGAGGCGGTGCCCGTCCGACGTGGTCGAAGGCTGTGGTGGCGCTGCGCGGCGCCGGAGAAGGTGGGGATGGTGGAGACGCGCCGCGCCGGAGAAAGTGGGATCCGGTGCTTCTCGTCGGCGCGCGTCAGATCTGGCGGTGGGGCGGGCACTGCGGTGGGTCTGGCCGGCGAGGAAGGAACTAAGGGAGAGGGGGATGCATCCCGGCAAGAGATGAGAGGGAGCGGGCGATCTGGTGGGGGATGTGCAGAATGAGCCAGTTGTTATCAGAATAAGACTCTTAAGGGGTGTTATCATAATAGACCCACCCTATATATATATATTTGAGTTTTTCATGTCCTCAACAGCATTCACTTATTGCTAATTCTTCAAGTTGATTTTTCCTCTAAGTGAATGTGATCGGACCCGTTCCCCCTCTATGCTAAACTCAACCCAGTTTGCTCACAAATTCTTCATGTGCATTCTATTTGAAACCGTTCAAAGTCTTCACTGTGTCCTTGAAAGCTGAAGAATTTGTGAACGAAACTTTAAAATTTTCATATCTGAATTTTTGGCTTTTGCCGCTCAAACCATTCCGCATCCCACGATGGTGACACATGTCGTTAGAAGAGTAAGGGTCAGGGGCATGTTCGTCCAAAAATTTCGGACGGGCAGTTTTTTCACCGTTGCTATAAATACCCCCTCCCTTCCTCTGTGCTCATTTACCCCGCTCGACCACCATCTCGCTCGAGCTCTCAGACCTAGTGCCGTCGCTACTCTTCATCGTCGCCGGTGAGGAAGAGCTTCACTGCCTCGACCTCGTCGCCGTCGTACTCGTGTCAGCCACGGAAATCTTCACTCCGCCGCCGCCGTAGCTGTCTCTCACCGCCAAGTTAGGGCGTGAGAGATTTGAACAGACGAACTTCTCCAACTCCACTCCCAGTTTGTCGTGTTCTTCGTCTAGGGTAAATAAAATCTAATTTTACTGACCTACTTTGATTCTTATGATTTCCACAAAATCTTCAAAAGGTGTTTATTCTTCAACTTCCCATTCCACAAACACCCGAATGCTTCTGTATCTTGAATTGTTTCTCTAAGCTATGTTTTTTCCTCAAGATTCCTCAATTGTGTGGATTTTCAAAATCTATACAACTCTGGAACCTAAGTCAAGAACGCTTATTGAAATTCCTCAAGACACCTATGGTCAAATTCCTCAAACTTGATACTTTTTGAAAAAAAATTGAGAACGCATATGACCTCTCCAAATTCTTCGCACCTATACTCTGTTCACAGGTACAAAATGTCCACTGCTGAATCACTAGGTTCTCATCAACTTAATTCATTTGCAGCGTTCCTCGAAGATAAGTTGCATACTTCCTCAGAAACATCCATTGTTCAAAATCCTCAAGTGAGGAAAATGGCAGATGGGAAAAGACCTCAGAAGGGAGGCAAGAGGCCTGAAACAAACACTGCTAATGAAGTAACACATGGCAAAGAGAACAAGAATCAGTGCAAAGTGCGAATACAGAGGATTGAAAGGAGATGGGCTAAGGAATGGAGGGAATACTGATACGTCACTCCAAATTACATGAAGAAATTCATTGTAAACCCTCCATGTCCAAGACCTCCATTGGCACCTGGCCAAGAAGCTGATCCCACCAGCATCAGGCGTGGTGAGGAATTTCCTAAAGAATGGGCCAAGCACCCTAGCCAAATTGGCTAAAATTGCAAAAGAAGCAGTGAAGAAATTCAATGAAGATTCTCAAGCTACTACTGCTGAGGCCTCTACCAGCAAGCCCAAGAAGGCTATGCCGAAGAAATCAGCTGTAAAGCCGAGTTCCTCAACAACAATTCCCTCACGGCCAAGTTCCTCAAAGCCCTCAAAGCAAATTCCTCAGGCAACTTCTTCAAGGGTTGTGCCAATTCCCTCTGTTACCACAAAATCCTCAGTTGCTGCTGCTAAGTCCTCAACACCAGTGCATCTTGCAACATGCCAATGGACTGCAGGTTTTTCAATTGCTTCTGGAGCATCTGCAAGTTCCTCAGCTCCACCACAGTCCTCAACTGGTCCAACTTTGCTGAAGAAGAAGGCCATTGCTGGACGTGGAACGAGGCCAAGTCCTCATAAGAAGCAAGTGGCATTCCATGTTCCATCTGACGACGATGAAGCTGATGATGAAGAACTTGCTGAAATCATCAGGGACAGGCAAGAAAGGGCCGCTAGAGCCAGAGGGAGTTATGTGCCTCTCATGCTGGATCCGAAGAAGATCCTCGATTTCATCAATCTCTGGCACAAAGATCCAAACACTCCACTGCCTGAATTGAACTTCACTCATGGTCAAAGTCACATGTTGACGGCATTCATCAATGAAGAAAAATGGAAATTTGAAATGGGAAGGCAAGTCAAGAAGGCAAAATACAAGAAGGAGCATTTTCTGAATAACGAATGTTCTGAGCATGTCTCCTGAAGAACTTGTATCTTTGCAAAAGGAGATCAAAGGCCTCAGTGATGAATTTGATAGATATTATGCCGATTGGCTGGGAGCCAAAGTCAGATTTGTCAAGCTGGCCAAGAACCTCAAGCCTAACATTGCAGCACCATCGCAACAACAAAATCCTCAGGCTGATACTTCTGCTTAGTCTGTTGAAGAAAATGAAAGCGCAGCTGATGAAAATCAGGCTGCTGAAGAAACTGTGGATACCAGGGCTGCTGAAGAAATTCCAGTTCCTGAAGAAATTGCCAGGGCAACCACTAATGTTGCGCCTGAAGAACAACCCAGGCCAGCTAAAGCATTTGCTGCGCCTGAAGAAACTGAACATGCCAGGGCAACTGCATCAGTTGTGCCTGAAGAAACTGAACCGGTTCCATCTGCTCCTCCTACTAAATCTTCAACAGTGAAGAAAATCAACCTTCCTTCTGCATCAGAAGTAAAGAAAACCAAGGCTACTGAGAAGGCAGCTATGAAAAAGAGGAAAGCATCAACGAATGCAGAGTCTTCAGCTCCCAAGAAAGTGAGGACTTTGAAAAGTTCCTTCACTAACCCAATTGATGCTGTTCCAATCTCTGTTGTACCGTCCAATGAGCTCATTCCTTATGGTGAGGATTATGTCATTCCAGATGACATCGATGAAGAGAATCCTTCTGCTGATTCTTCAGAGCAGTTGGATGAAGAAATTGAAGTGGAAGATATCCCTTCAACCCCACTGGTATCATCGCCCATGCCTCAGTTCACAGCTGAAGAGGCAGGCATTGTTGAAATGGAAGAAGAAGATGTGGATATCGGTCCTACAACTCATGTACTTAATGATGATTATTGGGAAAGACTTCACCCCAATTCACCATTGACCACACCTCTGCATCCAGTTCCTCAGTCCCCTGTACAAACTGAAGAAATTCACACGAGATCTGAAGAACGTCAAACATCTCTCCTTTCCATTCCTGAGGAAATTCCATCTACTCCAGCTGAAGAAATGGCGACACAAACCGCTACTGAAGATCCTGAACTCTCAATTCCACAGTCAGCAGCTCCAGAGATTCTGATCCAAGAGGCTGTGAAAAAATCAACTGTTAGTCTTCAGCCCAAGCAGCAAAACCCTCATGCTAAAAGGCCAAAATTCAAGGCTGACGATTTCTTCGCTGAGCACCATTTCTTCATGGATTTTAATCCATATGACTCAGTAAGACTTCGACGCAAGCGATTCTGGACAGCCAGTCAGATGAACTTCTATTCTTAACTCCTGTTTGATAAGGACAAGGTATTTGAGCACCGTCAAATTCCTCATGTTGACATGGAGTCTATTCCTTGCTTCCAGCCAGTCTTGAATGTTCTTCATGAAGCTGGGCTTCTGAATTTCTGCACTGACATCTGCGATTGGAATGAAGAGCTAATTCTTCAATTCTATGCCACACTTCACCTCACTAGAAGTGTGGCTGATGTGAACTCATTGGTACTTGACTGGATGACTGAGAACACTCATTACAAAGCCCCAGCCTCTGAATTACTTCATGCCGTACCAGTCAGTCCTCCTGCTGAAGGTGCCAGGCTCATGTATGAAGAACCTGAGCTTCCAAATCATATGATGCAAGTGCTGATGAAACCTTTGAAGGTAGGCCAAGCTCCAAGAACTACCTTCCTAGTGAAGGATTTGCTTTATGTGTCCAGGACAATCTACAACATTCTGACCAAAACCCTCAGTCCAATCAAAGGCCACAACTCTGAAGAAGAGGAAGTTGTTGGCATCATGAAGAATCTGCTGTTCAATATGATACATGGCATTCCCATTAACTACCATGATTTTGTCATGAGGACTTTGGCGAATGTTGCACTGTCACCGTTTGAGTTGAAGCCTTATGCTCCATGGATCATGAAGTTCGTCAGAACTATGTCTTCAATTCACTACCAGGCAGATTGTCAGAATCATCTCAGCTATTTGCCTCCTATTGAAGTTCTCAAATGGACTATTTCTTCAGTTGATGGAAAAGGTAAAGCTGCTGTTATTGATGAGGGCACTCGTCCATTGGATGGTTAGTTTCACAAAGCTGCATCTTACTCCACCAATGATGACTCTGCAACCCAAGATTCTGCTGCAAAAGCTTCAAAGCCAACTCCTCAAGCCACTACTCCACGAGTGATGACTGATCGTGAGCTTCTTCTAAGTCTTCATCAGAAGGTCAATCATAACCACAAGTGGGTCAAGTGTCAATTTGGCTCAATTCTTCAGAATATGACTGTCACGCAAAACACTGTGAAGAAGAATCACTACTATGCACATGAAATCTTCGATCGCACTTGGGCCATATTATCTCACCTATACGGTGATGAAGATCTCAAGCAGATGGGATTTCAACAGGACTTTGACTGGTCTCAGCCACCTTGGAAGAAATTCAAGAAGGTCAAAGTTCCTCAGCTGGTCACAAGTTCATATTCTTCATCGCGTGAGACGGATAAAGCTGAAGATTTGAATGACACTGCGTCATGCCCTACCTCAACGGACGACCCCAACAATGCTGGCGCTCCTCCATCGACATCATGATGATATTCTTCAGGGGCATTAGTCCTCATTTTTCGTCCCTTTTGGTCATTCGATGACAAAGGGGGAGAAATTTGAGTTAGTCTTCAAGCGGGTCTTATATATGGGCTGTTTTTCCGTTAAGTTACAACTCTTGCTCTTTTGAGGTGTTTGCTCTGATGAGTTGTAAACTTAAGTCCTATGGTGGTCTGATACTTTTGAATTGCTTTCTGCATGCTTATTTCCTCAAGTACCTTAATGCACGCATGCTGAATTTCGTCAGACACCATATTTCATCATGCATTTCAAATTCTTCATATCATATGTTAAACGCGTGTATGAATTACAAGATATAGGGGGAGTTCTCCATGATATTACTCTACAATGTGCATTTGCAATCCAAAGCAAATTCCTCATATGCACATCTTCAGGGGGAGTTCTTCTATATCTTGCAATCAAATTCCTCAATATCAGTATTTACACTTCATATGTTTTATCCCCATTGAAAACATAACCTATTTGTCATCAATCACCAAAAAGGGGGAGATTGTAAGTGCATCGAGTGCCCCTTAGTGATTTTGGTGTATTGAAGACTTATAGGTTAAGGGACTAATGTGTTTATGAATGTACACAGGTCTATAAGTCTATGAGGAGTTTGATATTTACGAAGAAAGTCGACCCCTAAAAATGAATGTCTTCAGTTTAAGACTTTGGTTTTCTTGAAGACTTAGAAAATGAGGAAATTGGTGTGACCTTGAAGACTTTGATATTGATGCGAGGATTATGAAGCATGAAGACTTTTGTTTTCGTAGTTTTGTTTTCTCTTTCTTGAGTCATAGGAAACACCGTACTATTAAAGGGGGTCGGGGTAAAACTAAGGAAAAGCTTCCAAGTGATGCTCATCTCAAATCCTACAGTTACCCAATCCTTTCGAGTGAAGCCATTGGAAATCTCATACAGTTCAGTCAATTTCTTCAGTGACAGAGACGAAGATCTTCTGTACTCTGAGGAATTTGTTCTGACTGAGGAGTTAGGAATTCGCCAGTGCGGATTGCCTACAAGTGAGGAACATGATAGCCCTAAGGAATTTGAGAGCTCAAATTTCCGACTGTTGCTGTGCTATGCGCCAGCTGTCCAAAATATACTATCCACCTAACGGTCATATCATTGAAGGGCATTTATGTCTTATCATGTCGGGCTACTCCCCGGCTATAAATAGCCGCCCCCTACAACCACTAGTTGGTTGGCTGCTCCGAGAGAAACTGACACTTGTCATTTAGAGCATCCCATCCTCCGAGGACTTTGAGAGAAAATCATCAGTGAGGAAAAACCCAAACCCAACACCTAAAACCCAAAGTGATTGAGCATCATTGAAGAGATTGTTCCTGTGTGGAACCGACGCTTGTTACCTTTTAGGACTGTGCATCCTCCAGACGGTTAGGTGTCATGGTCTAGTGCATCCAAGAGGAATTGAGGATCACCGAGTGACCAAGTCTGTGAAGGTTTGGAAGTCACCTGTGTAGACTTACCACGAGTGATTGGGTGAGGTCTGTGTGACCTTAGCTCAAGGAAAATACGGTGCGGACTGTGTGTCCGGGACTATGTGTCCTCAGGTTTAAATACCTAGCCGCTCCAACCAGACGTACAACTATCACAGCAGTTGGAACTGGTCTACCAAATCATTGTCTTCACCGAGCTACTTGTTCTATTTCCTCAAACCTTTCATTTCCTCATTCATGTGTTGATGAAATTGATCATTACTGTTTGAAGACTTTGACTAAAGACTTTCTCAATTTCCTCAATCCTAATTCTTCAGTCATCTAGTCTTTTTCCTGCTTATCCTGTTTACTCGCTACCTATGCTCTGTGCTTGTTTCATATCATCATGATGACTGTGTTACTACCATGTTATGCTTGCACTTGAGTACTTATTCCGCTGCTTGTAGTTTGTCACTTAGCATATTCCTCAAGTAGTATTTCCTCAGTGACAAATTTGTAAAAATCGCCAATTCACCCCCCCTTTTAGTCGATATAACGCACTTTCACCATGTTCTCCTCGATGTTCTTGGAGATCTATTCGATGTAATTCTTTTTTTTGCGGTGTGTTTGTCGAGATCCGATGAATTGTGGATTTATGATCAAATTATCTTTGAATATTATTTGAATCTTCTCTGAATTCTTTTATGCATGATTTGATCTCTTTGTAATTCTCTTCGAACTATCGGTTTGGTTTGGCCAACTAGATTGGTTTTTCTTGCAATAGGAGAAGTGCTTAGCTTTGGGTTCAATCGTGCGGTGTCCTTTCCCAGTGACAGTAGGGACATCAAGGCACGTATTGTATTGTTGCCATCGAGGATAAAAAGATGGGGTTTACATCATATTGCTTGAGTTTATTCCTCTACATCATGTTATCTTACTTAATGCGTTACTCTGTTCTTCATGAACTTAATACTCTAGATGCAGGCAGGAGTCGGTCTATGTGTGGAGTAATAGTAGTAGATGCAGAATCGTTTCGGTCTACTTGACACGGACGTGATGCCTATATTCATGATCATTGCCTTAGATATCATCATAACTTTGCGCTTTTCTATCAATTGCTCGGCAGTAATTTGTTCACCCACCGTATTATTTGCTATCTTGAGAGAAGCCTCTAGTGAAACCTATGGCCCCCGGGTCTATTTTCCATCATATAAGTTTCCGATCTGCTATTTTCCATCATATTAGTTTCCGATCTACTATTTTGCAATCTTTTACTTTCCGATCTATAAACCAAAAATACCAAAAATATTTACTTTATCTTTTATTTAGTTTCATCTATATCTATCAGATCTCACTTTTGCAAGTAACCGTGAAGGGATTGACAACCCCTTTATCGCGTTGGGTGCAAGTTGTTTGATTGTTTGTGCAGGTATTCGGTGATTTGTGTGTTGTCTCCTACTGGATTGATACATTGGTTCTCAAACCGAGGGAAATACTTATCTCTACTTTGCTGCATCACCCTGTCCTCTTCATGGGAAGAACCAACGCAAGCTCAAGAAGTAGCAGGCATGCTTAGAGCATGGTTAATAGTATAGCCAACTGCTGGCTATATGATGTTGGCCATATAGTACGTATATAATGTGAAGAAATGAGTGGTAGTACTACCAACTACAAGATGAACTAGAAGAAGTACTAGTATGTATGTACTGAAGAGTTAAAGTAACAAGAAGGAACATAACATAGTTCTGCTGGTGGCTCAGCACAACACACCCCTCAAATAAAACTAAGCACCCTGAAATTAAACTAAGAAACTAATCCGGTAGACACTGCATTAGAACCACCATGAGCAATGACACTGCCACCTTACTCGGACTCCTCGTCCATGTGTTTGACTTCATCCTTGTCCCTCTTCCTCTTGGCCGATACTTCTTTGCTTGAACCGCACACTTGGCTCTCGCTCTTCATCCAACCCTTGTAGATATTGAAACAAAGGTAGGCATCCATTGCAGCGTACTAGATGTGGTCTCTATCTAGTACATTCCACTGGCATGTAAGATGAAACTCGGGCGGAGGTTTCATCAGTTTACCGTACGAAGGATCAACCATGGCTACTGCCAGGGTCAGCATTGAAGGCTGACGGGAGGCCACTAGCCCATTCTTCTGGTGCTCGAAGGGCTGGCCTACAACGAGGCCTATCCGACTCAGGACTCTTCTGTCATTTGTAAAGTCTACAGTAACAAATTTGACTTTGCCGCCCGCGAGGAAGTTCTTAAAATCCTCGCACTCAACATCGGCATGGCATATGTGGTAGACCAAGCACAAGTTATGCATGCAAACCTGGATCACGGCAGGCTTCTTCCTCTCTTCCTCCGTTAGAATCTTCCCTTTTCCCAGGCCTGTGGTGTACTCAACATCTAGCCCAGTGACCCACTCATCACCATTTGACTTTTTGAACATGCGTCTAAAGCGAGCAAGGCATCCTTTCCCCGTCACGGAAGAACAGGTGTAGATGATGTCAAACTCATCGCCAGTGATGTTTCTAACCTTGTACTCACCACCGATCATGGAGATTTGGGACGCCATGGATTTGGGAGGGGGGTTAGGATTAGTGGAACTGCTGTAATGTGAAAGGACAGGACGACTAGGAGTGAACTTCCGTAATGTTAAAGGACGGCCGGGGACGAGTAGGAGCGATCTGCTAGCGGTTTTCCGATTGTAAAAATGCTTGAGTGGATCATGCGAACGACATGGTAGTGGCTTGCCCGGTGGATAAATGGATTCATGCACAGTACTATGGGGGCCCAATTAGATGTCATGTCTACTAGACGCCCAATTAAATGGCTTCATGCTTCTGCATGTTCGCACGTCAAGCGTCGGGAAAATCACAGGTGATATGAAGCTTTCCATGCTCCCATGATACGGGCTTCCGAGAGCCCTTGGATCTGAGATCAAACGGTTGCATGGCGTGATTCTAGACCTATGGGTGAATATCCTATCCTGGAGGGTTATTCTGCAAATTTTTAGCAACTTAGCATGCGACCATTCGATCTCCGATCCAAGGGTTGTCCGCAGCCCGTATCATGGTCGAGCCTACCATGACCATCGCCTCGCTCGCGCGGTTGCGCCCTTGGAGATTTCAGATGGCTATAAATGAGCATTTTTTTGCCTAGTTCGCATGCATGAAACTACTTCCTCTGTCCAGGTGCGTTAGGCTATCTGATGTTGGCATGTCATACATAGTCATCACGTAGTCACTCATACAACAAGGTTAGCTATAAGGTTGGCTATAAGAGTATTTTCCTACTTCTCTCTATGTCTTTCTTCGTAGTATTTACTGCATTTGCCAAGGAGTAAGGAGTACTAGTACTTGGCACCTGTATACCATGAAGGTGGTCAGGAATTGGGAGACTCAGGCCGGTTGTAGAGCCACAGTAATAATGATAATGGCAAGTCAAATCACAGGGCCCACCTGTCCAGCAGTAACAAGCCATCAAATCACACAGCCCTAAGTTTGCAGCAGCCTACTCCCTCATCTTCTCGCCTCTCTGTCGAACCGACTAGGCAGAACTGCCCCACCTACCACACGGGAAAAGCCCCGCCCTCGACTTTTAAATATAATTTTGTATCCATGGATTGCGCCATGGAGCAAAGCCTCAAGAAAACGGTGGTACACATGTATATAGCACGCCCGTCGCGTTCGCGTCGCACCCCAGACGGTCGGTCGGTCTAGCACGCCGCTCTCCGAATGGAACGCGCGTCATATTGCATTTGCACACACATGTGGGACCACAATTGAGAACTGACCATAGGCACACTCCCCCATCCCCGCAAGTCGGCTGAGTTAATAGAAGAGAGAGACGAGCGATAGTACTGGAGCAGTGCTATAAACACGTCGGTGCCTGGACGATCCCTGCATGACACGGGAGATCAGTTCATCCATGCATGTGACTAGACTCCAATAGATGGCTGGATTGGCTATCGTCTACATATCGTGTAGGCTGTCTTGTATAGGGCTGTAGTTCTGATGAGAAATCTAAAAAAAGGTTTCCTGTCATCTCGCAACATTAGGTGTCATGTGCTTCGGATAACTGTGAGGGTTAAACAGCGACAACTGCGTTCCTCCAAGGCGCTGGTCATTGGGGGCACATGCATGAAGAGTATTCGGCTGCCATCTAGGTCAAGCCGGCTATGTTAATTAGGACATCCGTCGATTGACCCCTTTTCTATGAGTTTGTCTTTAATTTGAGCTTTTATCCTTGTCTAGTTTGTCCGTCGGGATTCATGTTGCCTCCTTGGGGCAGTGAGGTTATGGTTTCTTGTCATGTGGCATTTTTTTGTGTTATATGTTAATCCAGTGCTTCAGATCAAAATGACAACAACTGCGCCTCCGGGGCACATGCATGAAGACTTCTCGACAGTCATTGACGAGGTCAAGCTGGCTCCGGTAGATAAAAGAAAACTACTCCACTATATAGGCAGGGGCGTCTGCGCATGCTTGCTAGTGTTGCTCTCTTCACACTCTTCCGTCCTCTCCAGATCTAAACACGATAGCGGTGGCCACACTCTCTCTCTGCTCACCGCTGGTCACAGATCCAGCCGAATCCCCTCCACCGGGGAAGGTGAGAAGGTGCAATGTTCACATGGTCGTCCTCGGCGATGGCTCTTACCCATTGTCGGCACGTCCCGGTCAACGTGCCTTGCTGTTCTCTCCCATGTAGCGCCGGCTAGGGAGGGCCTCCGACCCCTTCTTCCTCACTGCCGTAGTGTGGGCAGATCCGGCCTCCCGCCGCCCACCTAGCAACATCCCGGCTACCCTCAGGTATAACCTCCTTCGAAACCGGCCTTGCTCTACTGCCCCAGCTCCTGACGTTGCTGCATTTGTATCTTTTACTATTTCTCAGGCCCCCTCATAGATAGGATCGATCGGCTGTTCGAAAGCCACCTAAAGTTTTACTGTTAAGAGGTAAAACTACTTCATGTAGTCGAATCTACTACTACTTGGTTCAAACAGGGAAGAAAGGGGGTGGGGGTGGGGGAAGATTTGTTACCTGAATCTAGGACTTGGTCGAAAGAGGAAATAATGGGGGCGAAAAGTAGCAGAGACTAGCTATCCAACTAGTCTCTTGGTCTAACAGGGAAATAAAGGGAAACGTAGTACAAACTCAATATAAACCGATCTATTGGATGAAAAAGGAAAGAAAGTGGGGACTGGGGGACAAGTCAACAGAGTATGTCCAGCACTAGATTTGCTAGCCTCACACTGTAAAAGGTGGCTATACCGAACAAAAATGGGACCAACCCAGATATCCTGTTCTGATGTTTGTTGCCCCGAGCCCCTATTATGTAATGCCACTGGTAAAATGTAGCAGTCCCACTGTTAAAAGTAGGGACATGTTAAACCAATGTTGTTTTCAATGTAATGCCTCCAGCAATATGAATCAATAGCACTGTTTTTCATGTCCTGCTAAATTTCCCATTAAGATAAGTTGCTTCTTTTCATTAGAAATGCAACTGTCCTGGTGCGCCTACTCTCCCGTGCCCAAATACCAACTCTTTAGCAGCTTTTAATGTAATGTTGCTGGTAAAATGAAGCAATGGCACCATTAAAGTAATGTCATATTTAACAGTTGTCATAGTTAATCCTAATGCCCACACTAATCTCTAGCAATGCTGCTGCTTTAGAAATTGCTACTATCCTTGTAGGATCGCCATTCAGATAAGGAACATGCTTCTTTTCATTTGATGTATGTTTCATCACCTGTTAGTCACCCTCCTTTCCACCTTTTTGTGCAAACAGGGATATACATTTCATGCTTGATCTTAGTTGAACTGCACAAATGATATCCAAATTATGGTTGAACATTCCACGAGCTTCACGACCAACCTTGATGTTGCTCAATTTTATTGCAACTTATGAAGAAGAAGCTGCTAGCTCATGGGATATTGCTTCATTTTAGGTGAACTGCACAAAAAGGTCCCATGAATTGAATCATCCATGTTGGCGACTGGTGTCATCCCTTCTACGATGGCGTTGACTGCAGATATGGTTCCCATCATGAGGTATTTTCCTTTTTGGTCCGACCGTTTGCCAAAGATCCTGCATGTTGACTCTGCTCTTGTGCTACTATTTTGGCACTGCCATGATAAAGCAGTAATGTTATTATTTTGCACCTTAATCTAGTGGCACCTCGCTTGCCACCTGCTCGACCCTAGTGCCACTGATAAAATGAAGTAATAATACAATTAAAATAGATGGAGCATCCTCTCTATCATTTCATTTCCAATGTAGATAAAGAAAGTGCTTCTCTTTGTTAGTATATGTTTCATCAACTAGTCCCATTGTTAATGTTTAAGTGTTTCTGCAAACTGGGGTGCTTAATTTTAGTTGATCTGCACATAAATAGAGATTGGAATGTCTCAAGGCCCCTCCTTGTACTACCACTGTACACTGATGTTCATCACTGGCAGAAGGTGTATCGGGGAGAATTGGGTCGATTTCGAGTATGAGGCCTACCGTATGAGGCGTCGCAGGGCCCATCTCGCCCTCGCAGTATGGCATACTGTGATACTATCGCATTATTTTCCCATTAAGAAAATGAAGTTTCGTCTATTTATTAGTGTATGTTTCATCAACTAGTGCCACTATAATGTAATCACGCTTTTTCATTATCTGTGCAAATAGGGTTATTCAGCTGCATTTTGGTGGAACTGCACAAATGTACGGATGGAATCGGCATATATGCAGAGTGCGAGGTGCCAAGTAAAAATTACCGACACCAACCATGCTCCATCTAAGCATTTGCATCCACCACCAGTGGGATGGGTGGTTCTCTCTGTTGACGGATCTTTCTCGGCAGCAAATCCTCTAATCAAATACTAGTAGCTTATATTGGCACTTTTCTAGGGAGTACTCTTTTCTGAAAGAAGCACCAATCTATTTTTCTTTATTTGTACACAGTGTCACAACTTTGTTTTTGGTCGAGAGCTATCTTAGGGTTATTGGCGTAGTACTCGGAGACTGATCGTAAGCATGATTTTCATTAGTCGTCACACTGATTGTAAGCATGAGCAGATGGAAGATAGGTTAGTGCGAAGCTTACCTTAAGCCCTACCGCCACCATTGAAATGAGGCGAGCGGCGAGGGAACCGTGGAGAACAACATGGAAGTGACGTCGCGCCATCCGGCCTCCTCTTGTGGTGGGAGAACGAATACTCCTGTGGCTCCGGCTAGCACTACACCCTCACGAACAGCACACCGTACTCGATCGATTTGTTATCTTTTGGATGCTCAACCTTCGACCTATACGCCCACCACCTCCGCCTGACTTTCACGTCAGGCGAATCTGTCTGCTCCATCGCCCAGAGGAGATACTCGATGAACTCGAAGGACTGCGGCATGACTGCCGCTGGGGAGTAAATCGCCGCCCTCATCGCCGCCGTCTCGCTCTTTTGCATACATTGCCACATGGCCCTCACCATGCTCGAAATCTCCCACTCGTTGTCAAACCAAGTAAGGATCTCCTTCAACCTAGCTAACTTCTCCTGGTCGCCACCGGCGATCTGCCCGATTCGCTGCTGCATCCTCTCCATAGATGTCCTTCTGAGAGGTCCGGTGCTAGCTTTGGAAGATGGGAGGTGAGACGGTGGTCTTGCAATGGAGAAGAGGGAGAGGCGAGACGGTGGTTTGCAATGGAGAAGATGGAGAGGAGAGGGGGTGGTTTTTCAATGGAGAAGAGGGAGAGGCGAGACGGTGGTTTTGGAATGGAGATGATGGAGAGGAGAGGGGGTGGTTTTACAATGGAGAAGAGGGAGAGGCGAGACGGTGGTTTTGGAATGGAGATGATGGAGAGGATGGAGAGGAGAGGGGGTGGTTTTGCAATGGAGAAGAGGGAGAGGAGCATGCGGCAGCGATTTAGGATTGGATGAGAGGGCCGGCGCGCTGTGACTGGATCAAAATCAAAATCAATTTACCCTTCAATTAAGAAAGCGACCCCACATTAACTAGTCTCCCTTGTATTCTGGGTCATATTTGACCATGATTTTCACAAATAAAATATATGTTATACCTTGCAAAAATAATATAATTTGAAAGTACATTCAGATACGAACCAAACGATACAATTTTTGATGACATGCATTCACATTTTGCTTGTCAAATACAGTACGTGGTCAAACTTTCACCCAAAATACGCAAAACAAAAAATACTTCCAAGACCAGCGCCGCTCCTCTCCTCTTAGACCACCGCCACTCCTCTCCTGTTCCAAGCCAAATCCAGCACCGCTCCTCTCCTCTTCCATTTCAAAACCACCGCCGCTCCTCTCCAGTTCCAATCCAAAACCAGCGCTGCTCCTCTCCTCTTCCATTTCAAAACCTCCGCCACTCCTCTCTCATTCTAATCCAAAACCAGCGCCGCTCCTCTCATCTTCCATTCAAAAACCACCGCCGGCGAGTGAAGGTGCTGCGGAGAAGTAGATCAATGGAGGAGTACAACTGATACGTATGGCTCACAGGCGGCGACCCTGTCAAGCTAGCTAGGATGTTGGAGATACAGTCTTGGTTTGACAACCCAGAGCAATTAGCGGCGACGGCGAAAGTGATGGCCAAATATCTGGAAAAGAGTGAAAAGGAGGCGATATACCGGGGGGGAGTCGCGCGGGAGTAGATAGAGCTACTCCTCTGGGCCATGGAGCAAACAGATTCACCGGATCCGATCATGAGGCTACGGTGGTGGGAGTATCGATCCAAGATGGAGCATCCACCCGAGATTGAAGGATCGAGCATCTACACGGTGCCGTTTGTGAGTGTGCCGTGGTAGAGCGAGCTGGTGGAGTCTTCATCGACCGAACCCAACTGCAAGAGGAGAAAAACCGTTGGTGCGATGACGCTTCCCCGCCATCCTCTCCCTCACCATTCACCTCGTCCCATGGGGCGGCTGTCTGCCGCCGAGGAATAGGAGGGGACTCCCCCGCAAATAGTCTGAGGAGGAGCTTAGGGTTGTCCAGTATTTGCAGGTTGTGTTTTGTGTTTCAGATTTGAGAGTACTTTCATATATGAATGTCTTTTGAATTTCAGATTTGCTGTATTGAGCATATGAAGTATTTTATGAATTCTAGAGATCTATTTTTAGCACTTTAAAAAATGTAGTTTTATATAGAAGTGCAGACAATGTGCTTCTCAGAGAAGAAAATGCAAGTTTCAGTTTCAGATAAGAAACTGCAAGTTTTCGAGGCAGAGCATTTATATTAACATGCCCTTTTCAAACAGGGATAACATCATGTTGGAAGTTTTATTCATGGTCGAAAATGGAACTACCAGCCAGTTAATGTCATGCTGATCATCATTCATGCATAGCACATCTTCATATGATGCACAGTCAAAAAGATATGCTATTTTCAAAATGCCCACACAATGTTGAGTGTGTTGGTGGTCGTGTGCGTAGATGACAATGGGCAGCCACATGTCAGAGGCAGAGGCAAAAATTTGTGGATATTTTCACTGCATTAGGTGGAATCGAACCCGGGCGGAGCAGCGGTTGGTGAGTGGAACTTGGCCACTGGGCTACTCCAGTACTTTTGCTAAAAATTAGGCACAACATCTACCACTACTGTAGCACGTCTATGGCCCTACCAGGTCCATGGCCGTATGCAAGCAAGTGCCTCATTGAAAAAATTCTTCCTCCTAATGCTATACTGACGTTGGGGGCCTCGGGTTTGTCAATGTAGTTACTAAAGAAGATAAATTTACAACGAAGCTAGTCATCGGCGAGCTGGCATGTATCATTTATTATCAGTGGGCCAACAAGTATCAGCTGGGTTGTGGGCTACCCAGTCTATGCTTTCTTTTTTAACATGTGCAGCCCACGACATGCCGATTTGTATTTGTTTGAGGGTTGTCATGTATCGACCAGCCTATGGCCCTCCCATCCTAGGTTTACTTGTTCTTAACATCCGCAGCCCAACTTATATTTTTTTTGAAGAAAACGCAGAGGTCTGTTCTATTTTTCTATATAAGAATAGGAACGCCAGGTCCAACTTATGTTTCCCTTCTAACTATATTATATATATTTATATTATTTTATATGTTATTATATATTATTGTTATTATCATCATATATTTAACAGATACTTACATATATAAGAAAAAAAATTATCCCATGTATTATGAACTTATAAAAATAAATGTTTAATAATAAAATCCTTTTTTTACTTAAGGTCGACAAAAATACAGGTGATTGTGTACAAAAGCTTTGTAAGATTTATGGACCAATGTAAATAAAGCACTTATTATTTAAATATATTTATAACAAAATGCTCAGCCCCTGTTTATTTTTTGATAACATTGTTGCGCCCAACCCAACATTATAACTAGAACCAGCCTAGCAAAATCATGCATTTCGAGAAAGTGCAAATGGGCTGCATTTTTTTAGGAAAAAAATAAATGGGCCGCATGGACGCTACATTATTTGTTCACCCAGGCCAGCAAATTCGTGTATTTCTAGAAAGCGCAAATGGGTTGTAGTTTTTTTAGAAAAAAAATAAAAGGGCCAAATGGACGCTACATTATTTGTTCACCTAGCACAGCGAATGGACTATAAATTCTAAAAAAATGGGTTGAATATGTGTGACATTTTTGGAGGCTGAAATGTGGGCCAATAGGTCGAAGCCAACGCAAGGCGTTGTCAACTTAGTCAACAAATGATTCTGACATCGATAGCCGTTGGATTTACATCCAATGGCCAGCATTCATCTAGCGCCGGGACCACCTGCTCCCGCCTCTGGCTGCTAGCAGCTCTGCTTAGCACGCTTCACTTCAAAGCGCTACCCCATCGCCGGCCAAGCCATCCCTCCACCCCTCCACACCTCCTGTTATTCTCACCCGACTGCATAACCACGCCGCACCAGAACCAGTTAACCCTCGTACACCTCTCCGTCTACGACTCCACTGCCGCGTCTTCCCATCACCGGCTCGTTGCCATCCGGGGCCTCGCCGTCGTCCACCGCCTTGGTGCGCTCGGCGCGGTGTGGTCAACGTGGTCAACAAACGAGACTCATCGAAAAAGGACTATACGTGGAGAGGCTGACAGTGGGGACGCACAAGGTCCATGGACGCACGCATGCAACCGCCTCCTTATTACGCGAAAATAAAATTATTCCACCCCCTGAAAGCTGGGACCCACCACATATATCTTCGCAAGGAAGGAAGTGCCTCCTTATGCCTGCCCCTGACAGCTGGGACCCACCAACAACATCTTGGCACGCAAGGAAGTGCCTCCTTATTATGGGCAAAAAATATATGATTCCGCCCCTGACCGCTGGGACCCGCCAGCTAAATATTCGCACGCAAGGAAGTGCCTCCTTGTCCTCCCTGACAGCTGGGACCCACCCGGTCGAAGCATACGTAGTGTTGTCTGTGTACATACCGGTCGATCGGTCTGTCTGCCACGATGAACCATGGCCGAGTAAGGAGCGGTAGCAGTTCAGGCAGTCCATTCAAAACCGTTTGCACGTACATACAACCAGATGCCAAAAAATACGGCCACGTACGTACATACGGGAGGGGTCTCGAACGCGTACTCGCGCATACGTACTGCCAGGGCTCATGTACATGGAGAGGCAACGGACCACAGCAACGGCGTCCTGTTCATCGGAAGCCAACCGGCTGGGTCGGAACGGAGAAACTATGTCGTGTTCATGGGGAGGCAACGGAATGCGTCATGTTCATCGGGAGGCAACAGAATACGTCATGTTCATCGGGAGCCAACCGGCTTGGACGGAACAGCCGAAATGAGGTACGGCGTGCCACAGAATGAAGGAAACGGGCCTTGTATTCGACAACATACGGTCGAAATGTGGTCCTATTCATCGGGAAGGGTCTGGCGTACAGCAAAACGGAGGAAACGGACTTCTGTTCGAGTGCCTACGGTCGAAACAGGGTCCTGTTGATCGGGAGTGGTGTGGCGTACCGCAAAATATAGGAAATGGGCTTCTGTTGGAGCACCTACTGTCGAAATGGGGTCCTGTTCATCCACCGCCAAATACCTCACTTAAGCCTCCACGGGCTACTGTTCATCCACCGTCGACCTCCTCCACAGCCTCCGCCAGCTACTGTTCATCCACGAGCTACTGTTCATCTAGCCTCCACCGCCTACTGTTCATAGAGCCTCCACAGGGTCCTGTTCATCCACCCCCAACCGGCTGGGGTGCGTCGGCCTGCTTGGGGTCCTGTTCAACCAACGGCAACGGCCTACTACCACGGGGTCCTGTTCGTACAACCCCCACCGGGAACTGTTCATCCACAGCCAACCAACCAGCTTGACTCACCACGTCTCGACTCGTTCTACGTACCGCGCACACGGTAGCAATGGTTACGATTCATCGAGAGGCAACCAACACCGGCTGGCTACGTCTCGCACGGGGGCTCGATCGGCTTCAGTAAGCAGCAGTTGTGTCGATCGCTCGGTTCAGTTAGCAGCAGCAGCGAAGGAATCGCTCAGGTTCAGTCAGCAGCGAATGAATCGCTCGGGTTCAGTTAACAGCCAAGGGATCGATCACTCGGGTTCAGTAATGTGTGATCTCTCGGGTTCAGTTAGCCAACGCCTTGCACACACGCGCGCACACGAGAGAAACGCGCAAACCACAGTGCATCGCTCGGCCCCAACCACCCACCGTAACCAGGAAGTCCCCAATATTTTCCTCGCCCTCGCTTCTACCATGATTTTTTCCGTAATGGACGGCCCAAAGAATGTCATGCGGCTGCGTCTCCGGCCCTGCCCAGGATGAAAAGCCCATTTGCTATCATGATTTTTTGTCATATAAGTAGGAGCCCACCACATCTAAGATGATACGGGCTTTTGTCACAATTATCGTCATAGAAGTGTCATAAGCATGACAAAAAAAAATCGTTCGGCCCAAAATGTCACGGATGTGTCTTTTTTTGTAGTGCGTGGATTGATCATTACGAGAAAGCCGAGCATAAAAATTCTGAATAATAATTTCTCTTGAGAGCTCATGATTGGGGCATGAATATAACATTGACTTAAGCCTCCCCCAAGCTTGAGCGATACTTTCTCATTCACGAGGCCAAAAATTATAAATATAATTCCGATCACGATGAACTAGATGCATAGGATAAAACTTCTGATGAAATTCCAATTTCAATTGGTTGTAGTTCCAAGTCCCAATATCATCGCATAGCCTATACCATGTCAATGCCTTCTACTTGAAAGATAAATGGAATACCTTCTTCTTGACTTCATCCTCGGGCAAACCTGCAAGCTTAAATAATCCACACACTTCATCCACATAGATTAGATGCATATCAGGATGTAATGATCCATCTCCTACATAAGGGTTAGCTAGTAGTTTCTCTATCATACCCGAGGGAATTTCATAATAAATATTTTAAGTAGGTTCAGTAGGTTGAGGAGCAACTTCTTGCTCTACTGGTCGGGGTGAAGATACCCCAAACAAACCCCTCAAAGGATTATTTTCCATAGCAACAAGTGATAGTAAATTTCAGCACACTATATAAATATTTCCTTACCAAATTCCACTTACCAAAGGCGCTTCAGTCCCCGGCAATGGCGCTAGAAAAGAGTCTTGATGACCCACAAGTATAGGGGATCCATCGTAGTACTTTTGATAAGTAAGAGTGTCGAACCCAATGAGGAGCAGAAGGAAATGACAAGTAGTTTTCAGCAAGGTATTCTCTGCAAGCATTGAAATTATCGGTAACAGATAGTTTTGTGATAAGATAATTCGTAACGGGTAACAAGTAACAAGTGTAACTAAAGTGCAGCAAGGTGGCCCAATCCTTTTTGTAGCAAAGGACATGATTGGACAAAATCTTATATAAAGCAAAGTGCTCCCGAGGATACATGGGAATTATCGTCAAGCCAGTTTTCATCATGCTCATATGATTCGCGTTCGTTACTTTGATAATTTGATATGTGGGTGGACCGGTGCTTGGGTGTTATCCTTACTTGGACAAGCCTCCCACTTATGATTAACCACTCTCGCAAGCATCCGCAACTACGAAAGAAGAATTAAGATAAATCTAACCATAGCATGAAACATATGGATCCAAAATAGCCCCTTACGAAGCAACGCATAAACTAGGGTTTAAGCTTTTGTCACTCTATCAACCCATCATCTACTTATTACTTCCCAATGCCTTCCCCTAGGCCCAAATCATGGTGAAGTATCATGTAGTCGATGTTCACATAACACCATTAGAGGAAATACAACATACATCTTATCAAAATATCGAACGAATACCAAATTCACATGATTACTTATAACAAGACTTCTCCCATGTCCTCAGGAACAATGGTAACTACTCACAAAGCATATTCATGTTCATAATCAGAGGAGTAATAAATATCATTAAGGATCTGAACATATGATCTTCCACCAAATAAACCAACTAGCATCAATTACAAGGAGTAATCAACACTACTAGCAACCCACAGGTACCAATATAAGGTTTTGAGACAAAGATCGGATACAAGAGATGAACTAGGGTTTCAGAGGAGATGGTGCTGGTGAAGATGTTGATGGAGATTTACCCTCTCTCGATGAGGGGATCGTTGGTGATGACGATGGCTTAGATTTCCCCTTCCGGGAGGGAAGTTTCCCCGGCAGAATAGCTCCGCCGGAGGCCTAGATTGCTTCTGCCCAGGTTTGGCCTCGAGATGGTGGCACTTCGTCCATAAAGCTTCCTTATGATTTTTTTCAGGTCAAAACCCTCCATATAGCAGAAGATGGGCACCGGAGACCTGACAGGGGGCCCACAAGCCCTAGGGGCGCGCTCCCAGGCTTGTGGCCTCCTGCTGGGTCCCCTCTGGTATTTTCTTCGCCCAATTTTTTTTATATATTCCAAAATAATTCTCCATAAATTTTCAGGACTTTTGGAGTTGTGCAAAATAGGTCTCTTAGATTTGCTCCTTTCTGGTCCAGAATTCCAGGTACTCGCATTCTCCCTTTTCATGTAAACCTTGTAAAATAAGAGAGAAAAGGCATAAGTATTGTACCATAATGTGTAATAACAGCCCATAATGCAATAAATATCAATAAAAAAGCATGATGCAAAATGGACGTATCAACCACAGTGGCAAAACAGTCATTATCTACTGACTAGATAGCCAACAGTGCAATCATACCTAACTCTGGCAGTTAGGACAAAGTGCATTAAATGCACTGCTATGTTTCACGCTGTGGATGCAGCCCGGCAAGTCTGCCGCGCCGCTTAACCATCTTCCACCTGTTTGCATGACACGCCTCTGGTCGGGTGTCATATGGAGGGAATCTCCCTTCCAAATGGCTGCCACGTGCCAAATGATAGCCACTTAATCACCTGGGGGCTCGACACCGCACTGATAAGTGACTTGCGTCGCTGTGCGGTGGAGCTGTGGAGTCTTGGCAGGGAGATCCGCCCTTAGCGGCCCAGGCAAGCCTGCCGGGGGAATCTTGGGACTTGTCCTTGGTGCGGCCTCGACCTGACCAGGCTCGCCTGCCTGGCAACGGAGGTCTTTCCTTAGTGACATCTTGTTCCCTTGGCTTGTCTTGGTCTTCTTGATCCGCCCTTTGGTTCCTCAAAGAGCTATCTCTCTGGCTTGGCCTTGTCTTGGACCAAGATGTCATCAGGCAGGACCAGCTTGGGCCTGCACTGTTTCTTGGGGGCATGAGGAGGCTGCTCCTCCTCTGCGTCATGAGACGCCGCCCTCTTCTTGGAACAGGAGGAGTCGCTCTCCTACTCGTCCTCTTCCTGCTCCCCCTCTTGAGCGGAGGGAGCCTGGGTGTCTCCGGACTTGTTGTCCGGATGTCCCCTTCGACGGAGGCCTTCCCTGGCCTCTGGCACTTCTTTCTTCTTCTTCTTCTTCTTCTTCTTCTTCTTCTTCTTCTTCTTCTTCTTCTTCTTCTTCTTCTTCTTCTTCTTCTTCTTCTTCTTCTTCTTCTTCTTCTTCTTCTTCTTCTTCTTC